>CM056999.1:27252917-29980417 GCA_029891345.1 Dryococelus australis | reverse complement strand
GGTTAATTTGTTATGCTATAATGAATCATGAGAATATCTGCCAACAGTAAAGTATGACTATGAAATTATTAGCCAGTTTAATTACTTATAATATTGTATGAGCTAAGAATACACAGTATTCTGGAGAATTGTCTCTGATATATATATATATATATTATGTGGGTGAGTAGAGCCAGCAGTGTGCTCCCAATTCACATGGCGAATGACAAGTGAATGAGGGGCTGGGCGTAGTGCTATAAGATTAATCTAGCACCGCAACCAGCACCGAAATTAGGACCACAATCAGCACTGCAATCAGCACCACAATTGAGGTGCTAATCCTGTGCTTTGATTGGTCCACACATAGCACCGTGATCGTTCCTCCTCCTCTTCATCATCCTCCCTTCACCCTCCTCCTCTTCTTCCTCCTCGTTATTCTCCTCCTCCTCTACACTTAACTTCAGCTGCTCCACCCCTTCACATAAATACACTCTCACCCCCTCCACTATCGGAGGTGTGTTGTGATTACTTCCGGAATTTATTGGTTCCCTGCTGCGAGATGCCAGACTCTTCTCTTCAGATATGGTTAACATCTTCCCCACACCTCCTACCCGCTGTCATGCGATTGCTTAAAATTCCCCCAACCCCCTGCTCTAACACTCATCCTTCCCAGCGAGGTAGACTGTGTTCAGTTCCAAACTTGACCGCTAGGCAGCACTGCTGTAGCCATAGTCTGCCATGTTAGTTGTAGAGTTGACCACCGGGAGAACCGATGTCTCTTGCTGCCGTCAACACCTACTAGGCGGTGCTAGTGTCGTTTGATGTCCTCATCTGCTGCTAGGAGCGCAGGTGTCGGCTGGAGGCTGAGGCGATGTTATACATGCTATAGGCAGAAGTGTTATGGGTTAATACAGTATAAAGTGCTGTGAAAGCATGCGGTTTCGATTCAACCATCCTTGGGTTGGAAAACTGACGCTCTAGTCGATTAAGCCACCAGCATATTAGTTAGAATGAAGCTTTTAATTATATATATAACCAACTGTATAACTCTTATATTCAAGACGGTTTTCTACTATATGTTAACGCAAATATCGTTTATGAACAATAATAGTTTTCTAAAGAAAAGTTATAGGTTTAAATAAAATAATGTATCTATTACCAACACCATCTTAAATTTTAGTAAACATAGAGGCAATGATTATTATTTTTTTAAAATAACCATGTAACCACTCCGAGCATCAAATACAACATATCACTTATTTTACAACAGCCCATTTTGCCTTATGCCCTTTCTGATAAGGTCAATTATGCATTTAAGCCTTTTTATAAATGTAGTCATAGTTTCCGAACTGTTGGAGGTATAGGTATAAAATTCATAACATAGACATCATACCCGAGATCCATCATGATGGTAAGTTCATTTAGGTCCTATACCCTTTCTGGCAATACCAAGTATACATTTCGGGCCTTTTATAAACATAGTCATAATTTCCTAATCATTAATGCTATGATCATCAAATTCATAACACATAAATCATACCCGACATACAACATAATGGTAAGGTCATTTAAGCCCTAGAACATTTCTGCCAAGATCAATTATTCATTTTAGCCCTATTATAAATATAGTCATAGTTTCCGAACCATTGATGCTAGAGTCATCAAATTCATAACATAGACATAATATCCAACACACAACATAATAGTAAGATTATTTAGGCCCTAATATATTTGTGCAAACATCAATTATGCGTTTATGCCTTTTTATAAATATAGTCATAGTTCCGAACTATTGATGCTATGGTCATAAAATTCGGAACATAGACATCATACCTGCAATACAACATAATGGTAAGATCCCTTAGTTCATAAACCCTTTCTGAAAAGTCAAATTATGCATTTAAGCCCTTTTGTAATTGTACTCATAATATCCGATCCGTTAAAGCAGTGATCATTAAATTCATAAATTAGCCATCGTAGCCGACGTCTACCAAAATGGTAAGGTCATTTCAAACGTAAGGCCTTTTGTCATGGTAAGTTGTGAGTTAAGTCTGTTTATAAGAATAGTTACTCATAATTTCCCATCTACCAAGGATACAATCATCAAATTCATAACATACACATCTCTCAGGATGTAGATAAGAGCAATAGGGTCAAATGTGCATTAAGACCTTTCATTTTTATATTAATGGTGTAGTCACTACAAACATAAAATACAGCGCAACAGATACTTTAATGCAAGATATGTTTAAAGTGTACTATGACTGCATCAAACCCACACAAACTTATTGGCATAACTTTTGACCAGTTAACCCTTTGGACACTTAACCCAACACTCACTTAACCCCTTAGACAATCAACCCTTTGGTCACGTAACCCTTTAGACGTTTGACCTTTTGAAAACTTAACCCTTTGAGCACATTACCCTCTCTTAGCTCTTAAAATACTTAACCCTTTGAGCACAAAATCCTCTCTTAGCCCTTAAAGCACTTAACCCTTTGAGCATATAACCCTCTCTTAACCCTTAAAACACTTACCCCTTTAATCAATTAATATTATTTAGTTTTATATTTAACAAAGAAATTTATATTTAGGTTGTATTGTAGCTTAAAGCAATTAATGTATTGGTTTTTTTTGTTTGCAGTTTTCGATTCCCAGACATGGCACTTAATATTCCAAGCATTAAATAACACACAATGAGTTAGGAAGGGGGAATTGCATTTAGTTATGCAAGTATGCACATAGTCTCGTCAGAGATAAAGTGAGATATATTATCCGATCATCCAGCGCTTCACAACTCACTAGACATGGAAGGGCTAATGTGTCTGGGCAAACACACATACACTTTCACCTATACCCCTACACCCTGCAGGTTCACCAGTGGTCTCAGTTAGCATGCTCCATTCTTTGGATCGAAACCGCATGCTTACACAGCACTTTATACTGTATTAACCCATAACACTTCTGCCTATAGCATGTATAGCCTCACCTCAGCCTCCAGCCGACATCAGTGCTCCTAGCAGCAGATGAGGACATCAAACGACACTGGCGCCGCCTAGTAGGGGTTGACGGCAGCAAGAGACATCGGTTCTCCCGGTGGTCACCTCTACAACTAAGATGGCAGGCTATGGCTACAGCAGTGCTGCCTAGCGGTCAAGTTTGGAACTGAACACAGTCTACCTCGCTGTGAAGGATGGGTGATAGGGCAGGGGGTTGGGGGAATTTTAAGCAATCGCACGACAGCAGGTAGGAGGTGTGGGAAGGATGTTAACTATATCTGAGGAGAAGAGTCTGGAATACCGCAGCAGGGACCCAATAAATTCCGGAAGTAATCACATCACACCTCAGGTAGTTGAGGGGATGAGGGGGTATGTATGTGAAGGGGTGGAGCAGCTGAAGTTAAGTGCAGAGGAGGAGGAGAATAAGGAGGAGAATGAAGAGGAGGAGGAGGAACGATCGTGGTGTTAGGTGTGGACCAATCACAGCTCAGGATTAGCACTGCAATTGCGGTGCTGGTTGCGGTGCTGATTGCGGTGCTAATTTCGTTGCTGATTTAGGTGCTAGGTTAATCTTATGGTACTATGCCCAGCCATCCATTCACATGTCATTCGCCAAGTGAATTGGGCGCCCGCCGATGGCTCTATTTGGTTTTGCCATTTTTATCCTGATTCGTTACTAATATCCAATAGATCCTACACCACTTCACAGCGGAGGTATACCTAACGCACATCGCGCATACACCTTTCTCCGGAGGTTAATTCTATAATATACTCATCGACACCATCAACCACATTTCTCTTCGGCCTCGTCATCTCTGTTCTCATTTGCTGGAGCTGGCATAACTAGGCACTCGCTAACTCATTGACTCTTCACCACCAGAACACTTTGTCTGAGCTCTCATGACTGCAAGAGGAAACTCACGGGCCAGTCCCTCAGTGATGAAGTATCGTGCGCCGACTGAGCTCGGAGACTTTGCTTAGAGATCCCTAGTATTGTCAGTACCCTCTGGCTTCATGTCGAAATGGGGGAGATATAGACGTCCTGGTAAGTTACATCACCTCGCACAACCATCAGCCCAGCTAACTGCCGACGTCCCCTTCGAAACTAATCGTAGCGCAGCTACTGTACCATTGCCGATCAAGAAATTCAAAATACCCGAGAATTCTGTGCAAAACAACCTAAGGTTTTACAGGCCGTGACATCACATGAGAGAACAATAAAACAACATCAGTTTACTCTTAACTTCTGGTCTCTTTTTGTTCCTTTAGGTTTCTTATACCTGGAAAGTTCCAACATGACGGGGAACAACGGGCTGCGGGACCAAGTGATGGCGCTGAAATGGGTGAAGAATAATATTGCTAAATTCGGAGGAGATCCTGGCAATGTGACCATCTTCGGACAGAGTGGAGGGGGCGCCTGCGTCCACCTCTTAACTTTGTCACCACAAGCCTCAGGTACGAGATTCGCAGATAACTCTTGTCTTACAAGAACCATACGATAAAAGGCCTAATTGGAGTGTTTGTTTGTTGACATCAAATTTTTTTTTTTTTTCATTTCAAGCGAATTTTAACAATTTTGTTGCAAATGCCTATTTCAACACTGCTAAATTTTAAGTAGGCTCTAAAAATTTTATAAGAATGTAAGAATTCCTGTTCAGTGTCCAATAATGAGTAGTTCAAATCACAAAGAACATTAAATATACAATCATCACGTTTCCTATTTTAAACTTATCTGACTAGTTGTACAAACTATATATATATATATATATATATATATATATATATATATATATATATATATATATATATATTACTCCAGGAAAAATATCATTGCAAGTAATGAAATTTACACTTTAGTAATTAATATCAGGAGATAGCTACATTTTATTTGACTGTCAAAACAAATCGCTGAGGTACATTTGGGAGAAATTATTGCACTGCAGGTATCTAAATGGTGTAATTGCACCACATGTGGACCGAACAAATAAAAAGTGAATGTTGTTGATAAATTAATAGGTTATACATAAGAAGTTATGCGTTTATGTTGGCCTGAAACTAAACCACGCAGGACGACCATATTAAATGTTTGTGTGTGTGTGTGCAAGGATAATAATGTTACTCCTCTTTGTCTTTAATACGGCTGTTTCTGGTGATTTGTACATCGTAACTTAAACTAGTTTCTGAAGGCTGGTGGTGACAGTATATCGCAGTTTAGTTGCATTATCTTTCTTCATCCAATAACTATATTTTTCAAAATCTACAGACTTTCCATACTCGACTGAAAAGTTACTTACGGCGTACAGCATAGAAGTGCTTGCTACACTTTGAATATACCTTGCAATTTTCCGTTGCCTAGGTAGTCTAAAACATTGAGGACCGCATAAGTTTTGATAAACATTGTATTGAATAAAAGGTAATAGAGAAACGTCAATGAACTTTTGATTGCAGTTCAATCACTGAAATATCATAGAACTTTTAAACTCGTATTGCATGTAGGGCGTATGCCTTTGGCCGCAAGATAGCCTTTTTTTTGTTTTCGGGGAACACTTGTGGAATGAATGAAATGCCACACACTTATTTCGGTGTCGTGGTATGTAGAACTACCTAAGTAGTAACACGCGATTTTTATAGTCTATACAAGTAGATATGTTATGCCGATGCGTGGACAATGTATTTTAAATAGGCGCATTTAGGCTGCAGGTTGAGGACCTGAAGATCGAGGATATGCTGCTATGTTGGATTCTACCATGTCGGTAGCTAGTATATTGCCAACTTTGTATCCAGTACGCCGCCGTGTGGGTAGCCAGTATTCCACCATATTTGTAGCCAGTACGCCGCCATCTTGGACAGCCTTTTTGGTAACCATTATGACCTTAATTTCATGTTCTATCATTCTGAGAGATTTCTCCGAGTGCTCCCAATTTTCTATTTTGCATTCTTGCTTTCCTTTCTTTCACTTCGTATTCTTCTCTCATATTCTTTCCTTTCTTTCTCTTTCTTTCTTCTCTCTCCTTATTTCCTATCATTTTTCTCTTTCACTCCCTTTCTCTCCCATTAGTTTGTCATTTATTTCTCACATCTGTCACACGCACTCTATTCCACCATTTTTTTTTAATTTGTCATTGGTTTATACGTTACTGGAGGCCGCCAACTTGGTTTTTCATTTGCAATTTGTTTCTCACCTTTGTTCGATTAGTCAAATTCGCTCCACTGCCATTTTAGTTCTGGCATTGGCCAATAGGAGCACCGCCATCTTAGTTCCAGTGTTGGACACTGGATGGCGTACCAGTCGTTCGATTAATCAATTACTCACCTTTGTTCGGCTGCTATATTAGTTCTGGAGTTGGCCTCTAGGGTCACTGCTTTTTTAAGATTCAAAATATCATCTGAAATGGCGCTGGTGCATGATATAACTGCCAGACCATGGGTCACCAGACTAAAGCCTTAGACCGCTCGGCTATCGCGACATGCGCTTGGATAAGAGTCTATTAAAAGTATATAGCTTGTGGACGAATAAATATGTTATGGTTATTTTTTCATTGCATTTTTTAAGTATTTATTTATTATTTAGACGTAACTCATATAATTTGTAATGTTTTTATTTGTTATTTACATATAATGTTGAAGTTTTTAATATTTTTATTTACATATAATAATTGCTAAGTATATATTTTAGATATTAATTTTTTGTTATTTAAGTTTATCGTACATTTATGTTAATCAGAATTTACTAATATTTTTTTCAAGTATTTTACAATAAAATTATTACTTTTTAATTTTAAGTATTAATGTTTTTTTAAATTATATTTTTATTTAACTTTTACAAACAAGTGTATCGAGTGATGTGTCAACGACATAGTATTTTTTAGGGAGTTAAGAATATGTCGCTAGAATAATAATAATTACTGACTATCACCAGCGCCATATTGGGTTTTTATGAACATTAAAAAATATATTAGTAATTATACGCCAAGCATTTTATATATTTTCGGACTTGTATGCTCATTATAAGCTCCAACCATGCTATCGTAAGATCAATACTATTAATGTAACCATCTTAACACCCATATCGTCTTAATTCCAAGAAACCATTTCATAACATCCAATCATACTAACCAATCATACCAACTAAACGTTTTTCCCGTCTCATACTTAACTAAACATTCCATTAGCCCATTCCGCGCTCTTATGAACTAATTACACAGTTAAACCATTCTCCCCACACCATCAATGCTACATTTTTGTCACACTGCCAAAATAACCGAACATGTGATCATGTCGTACCAGGTTTTCATATAATAATATCTTTGACATTCCCAGACTTAAATATTTGCATGTAGGGACTTTGTACCCTATGTTGAATGTGGAATATTTCCTACCCCTATGCTAGGACTTATAAATTTTTTTCCACACATACCTATTGGCATACACTATCCACTTAACCGATTTCCACTTCAGTATCAATTGAACCTAACTTCACCTAACCTAACTTAATGTAGTTACCTTCGCTGTCCACTTTTTGTTGTATGCTCTTCACACAATTTGTAGGACTTATATTCTCATACTAAAAATATTAAGTACATTTTTCCTTTTAATAATATTATAAAAAGATATGCCTTAGAAATGAAACACATCATATTTTATTTACACAAAATTTATCAGGTATTATACAACATGAGGAAATCACATATGCACATTGAAAAATGTATCTTGTACACTTGTTTCGTGTATTGCAAGACACTGTTCACCGGTAAGTCATGATTTCCATTGGCAATAGGTATAATACTTAAATCACTGTTTGCAGAAATTAAATTTGTGCACATGCGAAGTAATCTCCGATTGCACCAGTCTTGAAAAGATTGTTTTATGAAACAACTATGTGAAATATTCTTTGTTTCGTCTTTCACAATCAGAAGATCGATATGTTCAAGTTTCTCATTCTCAGTCACACATGGTGACAACAATTTTTCCTGGCATTCAGCCAGTACAGTTACAGACAGACACACTAGGGTTGTTGTTTTCAAAGACACTTATTTGCTGTATAGGAGTTGGAAATTCCAGTCTGCTAAAATCAAACTTTTCTTCCACCTCACCATACCTCTTGTCCACATGCTGTGGATGCGATGACTTAATATATCCGGACAACATTGGCCACTTTAAACATTTGTTGCCATAGTTGTAGGGATTGATTATGGCATGTTTGTGTTTGATAAAGTCTGGAAGGTCAACATATGTTGATAGAGGTGAAGGTACTTCCTCTATGTTACTTGGAGGAAACCCCTGCACCTATTCATATACACAGTTAGACCATCCATCCATGAAGTTGCCACACCACACTTCGAACACATGTACCTTATTTGGGTGGGGCTCTTTATACAGCCATGCTTCTCATGTCTTCTTGCACCGTAGCTGTAGGCAAATATCTTATCACAGAAGCGACACTTTAAATTTCAGAATGGTTCAGCAGAGGTGGTTGGCCATCTAGTCGTTTCTGGAGCAGACGTTGATGCTCCAGTTAGCGGAGCAGTTGCCTCAGCTGAAGAACTAGATGACTCTTCTGCAGTCCCCATGACAAACATTCCCAAAGACCCTGGGAATTCCGGGAGACACATAGGGACCTTAGCTATAGATGCATATAACATGACTGAAGAAGAAGAAGTCAATGGCACTGTTGGTACCGCACACGAAGAAGTCAGTGGCGCTGTCTGTGTCACACCTGTAGAAGTTGATGACACTGCTGGTGCCACACATGAAGAATTCCATGTCACAGCCATAGATCCCATTATCTCTTGAATGTCTGAAGACATCACAGATACTAAATATGATGTGGAATGTAGAAGCTAGCCGAGCTGATCCAACTTTTGCCACTACCATTGCTAAACTAAACCATTTAGCTGACCTCCCTACTGCTTATAATATACACATATGCAAGCCCTATGGGCATAATTTTGACTTTGGACCAATCATATTACACCATAAATTCAATTTCGGACACCGATCAGCCAGTCGCCGAGTTGCCACGTGATTGCAGCTGGCCAATAGCATGCAGACACTGATACATCACACACAGGCAGGGCAGCTAACCTAGTCAATGTCAAGAGCAGTGGTAGCGAGTTCTGTACATTGCTGTGACCCTACTTCAGCTAACATGTCACTCATTCAATCATTAAGGGGAAGGTGTAGTAAGTAAGGCAAGAGCACATATATCAAACACTACAATAAATTGGAACCAGAAATAGTACAACAAGACAATAGAATAGCCATTGTTTTACTTTGATAACTCTATGTTAATGCTCCGATCATTCTAAGACTTAATCCAATTTAAGTACAGAACTTTCTTCAGGAAAATAAGTTATATCAAGGTCTCACTCGCCTTCGCCTAATGATACTTGGATGCCCTAACTGGAGAGATAATTACCCACTATTGCGGTGACCATAATGCTCTGGCTCGTCTCAACGGCAGCTCTCCCTTGGCATTGAACCCGGACCGCTAACCTGGCAGCCCTCACGGTGAAGATCTCTCAGGCGGCCCTCCAGTATCGACTGGATCAAAATGGCCACGAGCCTCTAACGCTCGTGTTATTTACACGGCATGGTCCAGGCTTGTTAAGGATACCAAACCCCTGCTGTTGCCACAACTACCATTGTCATGGCCGACTTCCTTCCAGTGGTAAGCTCGGCCTGGCAACCCTTTGCTGGTGATGTTCACAGCATGACCCCCTCCCCCCTCTTTCGTGCTCGTGCTTCCTGTTCTAGCTGGCCTGGGGCAGATAAATTGGGGATGGCACCTAGTAAGGCTGAGCATGAACGCTGCCACTAGCTGCTTCGTTGGAGCTGCCATATACAGCCTTTTTTCTATGTGGAAGCCATGTGAGTTAGACGTGAGAAGAGTCCTCCCTAGGGTGTTGGAGGTAGCATGAGGTTTGCATTGCATATATAGACTTAAGAAAATGAATACTTGTCTGTCTTAAGTTGCACACTTATTAAGGCATTTGATACACATGATTAAAAAATAGGAAATATATTGCAACAATTAACATATTTTACAAGATAATAACTGGTGCTTCGACCATCAAATATTTACATTTACCCGTTGACTTATATTACTGTATATTGTGTACTTAAATAACGTATGAGATTTCGTGAGAATGAAAAGTTTTGCACATGTTTAATACATTTTGAACTTAATATGTTAGAATTTGTTTATATCCTATTTTCTGTTGAGCTACCTCGTTATTGTGAATGACATATCTTATATAT
The DNA here is from genome assembly GCA_029891345.1 of Dryococelus australis. Taxonomy (NCBI): domain Eukaryota; kingdom Metazoa; phylum Arthropoda; class Insecta; order Phasmatodea; family Phasmatidae; genus Dryococelus; species Dryococelus australis. The sequence continues at coordinate 29,970,179 of CM056999.1, read as the reverse complement.
GTGGTAACTTAATTTTAGTTAAGTGGTCCAGTGTGGAGCGAAATATTACTAAGTGATGCACCACTGATGCGGCTTAATACTAGGACCTGGTTTCTTTTTGACATGAAGCCGATAAGAGGTTCATTACACTTTCATTGTGATTACAATATAGAACTGTTGCTTTGTGTGGCCTTGGATGCGGAGTTGTGCTCGGCACCTGATATTAACCCCTGCAAAATTTCTTGCTTGTCCCAGCACTGGCCACACGGATGGAGTTGTAGGGAAATTCAGTGCACCGATTTTAGGCCAACAGCCCACAGTATCTGTTTGAATGTGTGCTAGATGCTTCAATTAGTAATTAAGTCTTTGCTATATTGTTAAGACAGTCGTGTCGTTATGCTGCACCATGGCTGTTCTATGTTTTGACTTTTTTTCCTAGACTAATACCAGAGATGTAATTATATACAGTTTGAATAAAATTTTTGCACCTAATTTGGTGCTAACTAGTAAACATTTACAGGGCAGTATTTTATCTCTATTTATACAGTTGACTGAATTCAGTGTATTATAATTTCTTGGCCATTGTATATGTACATGTGTATGTACATACAGGTATATGTACATACAGCTAATAAACAAGAGAAAGTGGTAGTGACTACATATGGCATCCTCGTCGCACGGCTCATGTACGTCAAGCAGTGCTCTCTAGTGTTCACCTGGTTAATTGAATTAGTACGCTGCAAGGCTCTGCTGCACTCTGCCAGCATAGGAAGGTGGCGTGGAGTTTCACTTATCAAGTAGTGCTTGCACTTTATACTGACTGCACTGAGAGTATGCTACCTGTCCTAACTCAGACGTCACTTCTAGGGCCAACACTGATACTTGTAAGCTCTGACTTATATGCATAGCGTGCCATATGATACAATTGTGCAAGTTACTAAATGCATTATGTAAATTGGTGCTGTTCGGGACCTGTACATACTTTTAATGCTTATTTGATCCTTAGCAGGCCTGCTGCTATTTACACGCTATCTGAATTGCATGTTGATTCACCGTAATACCTTCCTTATCACTATGTGTATGTACTGTGCATGTTCGGAGAAATGGTTAGCTGCCAACCATGGAATACCATTATCGATGCCCACTGATTAAAGGTACGTAGCCATTCTGTTTGCATTTACTCTGTCTAAACAATCTTGTTTAATAAAATCGCGATATTGACCAGGTTATAATAAAGAATAGCAAGTGCCATAGTGAGAAATAATATTGTAGCAATACTAATGTAATTAAAGTGTTCTTGTGGCAACACTGAGAAAACACATGGTTGTAACTGTACAGAAGCATATGTGAGTGGATTAAAATCCTTGGTGGGTAATTCTGTGTTTTGGAATTTTCATTGGTATTTAATACTCTCATTAAGTGGGTAAAAGGAAATACCTTCATTATTTTGCAATTGTTTTACTTCGAAATGATCTTGTTGCATCCAGTGTTTGGCACAACTGTACGTGAAATTGGTGTAGCTGGGCTTCGCATGTTGCCAATGTGAGTTGCGTGAACGATCGTGAGTGTTTCTGTTGTCAAGGTGCACCCACACGGGATGTGGATTTCAATACTACAAACCATTGTTGCTGGGATTTTTTGCTAAGGGAAACATTTTCGCAGTGCAACACTAATGAGCTGGATGCATTAGTGATAGCGTACCAGTACTGATGAGCCTAGGTAGAACTTACAATTAAAGGTTTGCCTGGAATGCATGTGAATTTGCTGTATTTATATAGCTTTGCAATGCTATCCAATTTAATGGCTGCTTTTATGCTTTTAACTTGAGGGCTGTCTGCAATTTTCTTAGTAATAAAATAAACTCCGTTGCTGTTTTCGTGTGTTGTTGGTATCTGGTGGATTTCATGCATGCTTTTATCAATGGCAAGTACTTCGTCTGGCATATTAATGTGACATCTTTCAATTTGAAAAAAATATATGGTATATTGGTGGTTTTGAAAAACTGACACTCATTATCTATGTTTTGAACAGGTACTTAGATTTTCAATACAATCTGGGTATCTGACAGTGTACATTCTGTGCTGGGGTGGTGTTATATTTAATTATGTATGTAAGCTGTATGCTGGGACTTAATTTAAGATTTTTAAGGGTGGTTTGAAGTTTTTCTAAATCAGTTGATAGTATTTGGTGTGACACTGTCTGTAATGGCAATTGATTTCTTTGGCAATGTTGAATGTGAGTACTTATTATTTGTTCATTAACGATGTTATTCATTATTTGCAATACAATACTAATTAACATTTGACTCAGATTTTTGGAAGCATCTACTGTGTGTTATTGATATGAAAACTTTTCCGACATGGAGTTTAGTTTATTTGCCATTGAATTGATTTTAACTTCAACCTGGGATTTAATTTCGGATATACTATTTACAGTAAGATTAAAATTTTTGTTCGATAGCATGACATTACTTTCTAATTTATTAAGTTGTGTTGTTAACATGTCATCATTGCTTAGGAGGGATTTAAGCAATAGGGCAGTGAGGATGTCGCAACACCAGTTGGCGACATCCCCTAGGAAGGTGATACCTCTCTTTATCCGGGGAGTCAAGTATACTTCATTAAAAAATTATGCAAATAAGGTTGTTGTAGTTTCGCTAAAATATACATGAAGTGTATCTGCATTGGTTCTCATTGTGCTGTTCCTCGTTGAGTATGCGCTGTGTAGCCACGTCTGCAGGTTGCTGGGTGGACATGGCTGCTGGAGTGATATGTGTTAGATCAGGGCCACCGTCTCCTCATACCTACTGCAGCTGCTGACACAGTTGCCGGAATTAGATTCTGGCTTTATAGAGCTGTTCAACTGCAGCAATTAGGTATATTTGCAGCACTAGGAGCCGTGCTGCTGTCCATTGTTGCCATTTTCTGTTGTTTCTACCTGTAACAACAAACTGATGATCATCTTCGATTTTGATCTGTTCCTGTCCGTGGTGATAAACAGGAAGATAGTGTGGTGTGTTACTGTATAGTTCTATAATTATTTTGCAGTTGAGGAGTGGATCTAGCTAAGTTGCTTTAATTTTATTGTCATGTGTCTCCATTGAAATTTCAAATTTCACTTGGCAAAGTGTACTAATAATTTTGGCTATTGCCTGTAGTGGCAAGTATTCCTCATTAACAATCATCTTTACCATGTGTGCTTTGTCAGTTAAGTAGAGTTCATTTTTGACAAAAATTTTTATGTCTGCCCAATTATTGGTGACGTATTTGACAATATTTTTTCTTAATTTTGTTGTGTTTCTGTGTATTTTGGAATAGTGTTTCTGCTACAGCCTTGCAGCAGGAAGTGGAGCTTATCATGTTCTTTTTAATTTCGTAACTGGTATTATTTATTTGTATTGTGGTCGTGTTTGCTTTTCCTGTGGTGGGCAATCAATCTACTCATTGTGTCGGCGAGTACATTTAGTTTGCCTTTAACTATGTTAGGTTTGGAAGTTGTATTCTGCAAGAGTAATGACCATTTTTTGGATTCAGATATTGTGTACAGCCATGGTTTTAAGGTAATGTAAGCTTACATGGTCTGTTTCTATGATAATTTTTTTAAATATAAATACTGCTGGGAATATGTAACAAAGTATTTTTAAGATACTAGCTCGCTCTCTCTGTATTTCTCTCTTGCTCTGTTGCTGACCATCATACCTCATTCAGTGATAACTTTTTCGATGTGAATGCTGTTATTGCTTGCTCTTTGGTGGCTGTAATTTTTTGCTTAAGTACCCTGCCAATTGCAGTTTGCGATGCATCACAGACTAGAATAATGCGTCTGTTTTCGTCAAATTTTACTAAAATGGGAGAGTTGCTAATAGCTGCAAACACTACCTGCTCATTTGTGCTGCATTTGAACAGGATGTTATCTTTTGTGAATTCAAACAGCAGCTGTGCTTTGTGGACATAATCTTGTATATATTCCCATAAGTATGATGTGAGACTGAGGAATGTGTGTAATTGTTTAATATTTTTAGGTGTGATCATATTTTGAATGGTTTCAATGTTTTCTGGGTCTGCCCATATTCCTGTTGGTGTTATGTATTGTCCGATGAATTTTTATCTCTTCTTGTGCAAAGGAACATTTTGTGTGTTAATGTTTACATCAAATTTCCGCAAACTGTCCATTACCTCTTTATGTTCTGCAAGAGTTATTGAAATGTGTTTCCTATTATAAAGAGGTCATCGATATACGCTACTGCAGTGTTCCACTGTAAGGGACCGAGGATATTATCAACAAAATTTTGGAAATAATTCGGGAATGTGGCAGCCCCATTGGCATACCGGTGTATTCGTAGAGGCCGACCCCATCGACTGAAAAATGCAAGTTTTCTGTGGTCCTCCTTTCTGACTGGGATTGTGTAAAAACAGCTAAACAGATAAATGGAGCTTATGTATTTGGAGTTTTGTAATATATTAATTATATACTCCATACTTGGTATGGGATACTGTACTCCTTTGAGTTATTGATTGAGTAATCTGAAGTCAGTCAAGAATCTAATTCTGCCCTGGCAATATTTTATCACAAGACTTGGTGCAGCATAAGGGGATTCGGAAGGCATGATTATTCCTGTGTCTATCATTTGTTGAATGTGAGCTATTATCTCTTCCCTAAGTTTAGGGTATATTCTGTATGGTTTGGTGTGTATGGGTTTATCTGTAGTGAGGTCGAATTAAATTTCATAATCCTTCGATTCCGTTAGTTCTGTAATGGAGATTGCAATCCTGTCTTGATATGAGTGTAGTAAGTCATGTATTGCTTGCTTTTTCTGATCAGATAGCTTGTTGTTTATATTTCCTAGCTTGACATTACATGTTCCTGTTTCAATGCTTTCAATTTTATTTATATAATATTCTATCATATGGCTTGTATCTTGTTCTATGGTGTTGGTGTTTACAGGAACTTCTAATACTTTATTATTGTATGGTGCATGTATGAACATAATGTTTTTGGTGAGTAATGGTACATCATATTTCTTTATGAAGAGTACTCCACATATAATGTCAAGTTTTATATTGTCTATCAAGATAAATTCTTGTTAAATGTGTATCCGAAAATACTAATGCCTATAGTTGTTTTAAATTTGGGCACTTCAATTTCTTGGGTGGCTCCTACAAGTAAAAATATTTTGGTTGCTGAAACGTGCTGTTGGTTAGTGATGATTCTTGTTGCCATGCAGGATTGGGAGCATCCTGTAATAATAAGTGTGTTATATGTTTTCCTGCAGATACGGGTAAGGACACATGGTGTTGATGTTTTTGTAAACTGTGGGCAACATTCGACCTCGTGTTCTCAGTTGCTGTGTTTATAACCTGAATGTTTGCGGAACTTGTCATTGCCACTTTATTCCATGTTGATGTTTACAGTATCTGTTGTTTGGTTACTGGTATTGTTTTCCGTGTGCAGTAACATGATTCTTATTTGACTGATCATGAACTTTTGTTTGAATATGTGAAAATGTTCACCAATATCTGTATGGAATTCTTCTGTTTGATGTGAAAACAACATACAGTCGGTACTGCAGTGTCCTGAATAAAAAAAAGAGTGCACATGTCATGGATGTCTGGCTGTAGGGGCCGATGAAACCATGTGGTCTTTGTGGTCGGCACTGTTTTGCTGACTCTTGCATTCCTTAGTGATGTTGTGTGCATTGGTAGGATCCTATTCCTTATTTACATTGCGCTCCTATTACACAACTGCTACTTTATTGTGTTTCCTAACTTGGGGGTTCGTACATATCAGTCTGATGTCATCGGGTTTCGCTGACATTACATCCCTCTTGAAACAATTCAACATCAAGGACGCCATTGTCAATGCAGCGTTTGCTTGGCATCAAGTAACATCAGTTATGTAGATAAAATCTTGGGAAAATATTTTGCCAGAAAATCCACTTCTTCCAAAGAAAGATAACAACAAAAATAAATCTCAAGGCAACAATAACAACTCTGAACCAATTTTGGAGGCTGTACTTGCAATTTGCAATGAAATTGAAATCCCACAAGAATCAGCAGAAGGCTTTAAAATGTGGGTGTCAGATGGTAACCTTAACGCTGACCTCGCAGACAAAGAAATTATCAAGGAAATCACGGAACCTGTTGACGACATAATCCAGGAGGCCTCGGAAGCAAGATACACTGTCAATTGTGATGATGGTATATCAGCTGCAAACATTGTGTTACGATGGTGTGAGAAGAGAGAATCAACTACAAGCAAATATTAATGTTCAAAGACATTCAAGATCAAGCATCGACTGACAGTTTCCGTAAGAAGAAACGAAGACTATCCCAGATTTATTCAAAGTGTAAATACAATATGTACTGTATGTATGCCTTTCATTTAAAAATTTTGTTTTACTAGAAGCTAAAGCCTACATTTACATTATTACACAATTTCAAAGTCAGGTACAGTACTGCAATATATAATTATTGTTTTTTACATTTGTTCTTAACTCCTTTGTGACTTAAAAACTCATTTTCGATAATCCAGGCACTTTCAGTTTTCCGACACCCTTTCGGTCCCATACCTGTCGGATTATCAAGGATCTACTAATTTCAGGTCCTCATACACAAACCCAAAATTCTTTACAATGTCGTTTCACACTTTGTTCACCCATGTTCTGGGCTAGCTTCCTCATCGCCGGGTAGTGCTTGCCAGTAACAAACTTGCACGGGAAGAGCATCTTCTGCAGGTGCAGTTTGTGCGTAGAAACACTGTACGGGGAAGGCGGGCATTGTGGGAGCGTCTTCTACAAGTACAGCTTGCACGTAGAAACCTTGCACGGGGGCTGGCTCTACGAGGGCTGCTTGGCGGACCTTGCACCAGCTCCTGCGATGTGGCATTTTGGGAACCAAGTAAAACCCCTCGAAACACTCCTTGCATGGGAGGCAGTCCCATATGTCTTCGTTCAGCTGTAGGTAGGTCGGTAAATACTCGAATATTGCCAAAATTTCATGCGGTGCCTAGACCTGTGAGACCCGAACAGAAAAATTGCTGAATAGTTGTGGAAAGGAAAAGACTAAATTGTCGACACTGCAGGCCGAGCATGGTTGCCTCTTACTTTGTAAACTGAAGAATGAAATGAAACATAATGCTTTTGTTCGCACCTCAGAAAGTGCACATTTAATCTATGTTTGGCATATGAGTACCCCTGTCATGATGTTTAAAGCTGTAACAGTAGAAAAATACAAACAGAATTTCAAAATGGAAAAGAAGAACAATGGAAGTAGCAGCCATTTCTTCACCTTGTTTGGGATGATAAATACACCCAACTGGAGGTTGAGACTGAGGTTTCACATATTCCTGACACAAACTCTGGACTGGACAACTCAGGAGATGAAACTGTGTGTCGGTGTATGGTACACTTGAATTCTTGTTGCAAACATCTACTGTGGATACTATGCACCCATACAATTATTCCCATCACTTATTTGTTCTGGGAGTTTGGATCACTGCATAACTATGAATAAAAATGCAAATGTGATTAATGGCTATATTCAGTCGCTCGAGTGACTGTAAGCCTGCTGGTCAGTTAATAACCTGCTATATACCTGGAAATTGCACTCTGGACAAAATGTGCTATGATACACCCCTACTGGCCACATTGAACCAAGTTTTAAACTTATTTGTGAGTGTGCTGGTATGTCGGGTACTGAGTTACACCCCTGGAAACACTCTGTACATGAGGGGAAGTCCCATATGTCTTTGTCATGCTTTGGGCAGGTAGGTAAGTGCTTTAATACAAACAAGGATGTATGTATACCATGAGAAATTAATTTGGCAGAAACAGCAACTTGTCCCATTTGTCCAAGGCACTAAGTAAGCACATATTTCCAAATGTTAAAATGGTTTTCCGAAACACATGAAAAACAATGATTTTTATGTTGCATGCTAGGGTTAACACAGTACTTTATAAGAAAACAAATGATCACTTATTAGTCCAAGAAAATGATATGAAGTGAAAACACACAAGTGGTAATTGAAAATAAATTACGCTGTGATTGGCTGGAACAAAGGTTACCGAAACACATGACTAAATATCCAATGAATTTGTATATTTATTAGTCATTAAATGCTAAAAGGGTTGAAAGACAGGACTAATTATCCAATGAAAACAATGGATGGAGTCGAAAGACAGTGGTATATCCAAGGAACAATGACTGAGTCGAGAGGGTGAGAGATGACGTGAAGGAGCTGTGGAGGAGGATGGAATGCAATGATGGAATGAACAAAGGTTTGGTGAGAGGTGTTGAGGGAATTTGTGGTAAGGGGGAGGAGAGGGTAGGATAGGATGTGGTGTAGGCGAGGAGTTGGGTGTAGATGAAGTTGATGAGAGTGGTGTTGAAGGGAAAGTATATACAATGTGATTAATTGGAGGGGTGGTCAATGGCCTTCTGAACATAGTTTAGGAAACCTCCAAAAATGTATGTTTATAAATAATCTTTTTAATATTTTATAATTATTATGCATTTTTAAATTTTAGTTTTAGTTTTTTTAAATGTTTTATAATAGTTTCTATTTTTTTCATATATTTAAGGTTGTGGCCACTACAGCAAGGGTTAAAGTAACCGATATCCAACATGGTGGACAATATGGCCACCAGCCAGCTGAGAATGGTAGATCAGGAACAGCTCAGAGCTACTATGCCCCATTCTGTTGTCACAGAAGGAACAATTTTATACTACTTCCATCAATTCATTTGTTTGCCTTTATATTTGAACAATACATCACATATGAAATCTGATGTTCACAATACGTGAAAGTACGACTTTACAATCGGGAGTATATATCGACTATCTCAATACAACTCGGTTACGACTTAAGTTATTTCTAACGCAGACAATATCGCTAATGCATTCACGCCATTATTTGATTTTAGGACTGTTTCATCGAGCAATCGCGCAGAGCGGCTCAGCTTTTCTTGGCGATTGCTATGTACCATGCGACGTCACAAGTCAAAGGACTCGCCGCATCGCCAGTCTTCTGGGCTGTACCTCCGAGGATCCTAATGAAATAGCAGATTTCCTGAGGAATATTCCAGCAGAGAAGTTCGTAGCTAATAAGGAGGAAGCTAATTTAGGGGAGGTGAGCCTGCGTCATTAAATTTAGTTCAAAATAAAATGGTTCATTATTATTAACAGTAATTACAGAAGATGTGTTTGCCTGTAGACATGTAAAGTGTCACAGGCCAAATGTATTTAATTTTGATTTGTCTTTTTCTTTGCTTTGTAATTAGATAGAATAATCATGAGCATTGCATCAGAGTTCATTTCCTTGCAGTATTGCAAATTGCATTACACTAGTACAGTGTACAATTTAAAGATACAGAATTTTAAGAAATGCATTATTGAATTGGTTTATGAACAGAGAATGTAATTGTATCATTTCAAAGGTGACTGCTACGTAATACATATATTCAGAAGAATAATTATTCTGGTACGAGCCCAAATTTACGTCACATAAGTTTTTCCTTGTGTTTTTAATACATTATACGCTATTTAAAGAATGAACATCTGTCCTTTAATGAATGAATAGAAATTCCAAATACTAAAATTTAAATATAGATTCCAAGGGAAATACATTTTCTAATTAAATTAGTGTGCAGCAATGAAGATTTTTTTAACTTCGCAGAGCGAGCGTGAAAACTTATATTATTCCAACTGACGCAAAAAGAGAACGTAAATAAATGGTTGCGATTCTGACTATAAGTCACTTTTCCTTTGAAAAGTTTGTGTCAGTGTTTCGCAATTACAGTTTTCAGAAAACAGGGAAATCATTCTACGTGACGTTTCATGACTTAGTTATCTATTTTAGTTGGTTGAATTGACGCAAGTGAAATCTTTATCTGACAATACGGCATATGTATACATACATACGTACATACAGGATGAAACACCTGAAACTTACACCGCAAATATTTCAGAAATGAAAGGTTCTATCGATTTACTGGTTTCGCAGAATTGAAGTTTAGACAAGGGCTCATAATTACAGTCCAGACACAGATTGCAACAAGTAATAGAATGTGTATTTCTTGAACGAAGTTACATTTTTTTCTAATGCAGCAATGCCTATTCGTATCCAAAAATAAATCTACAATATATTAGAATGACACTGGTGTTTTTGCAGGATTCTCGTGCAAGTAGTTTATGTGCTATCGTGATGTGAAAAATTATAAATACCGACAGTAGCCTGCGTCATTTAATTGCTTACTTATTAGGCTACGATATTTGTATGTGTGTTTATATTCAGTTTCCTTTATAACTGATTGAATTGGAACCTCCTTGTTAGTACTTTGTGGTAGTTCATAATAACTAGACGGGAACGTGCTGGAAGATGGTATTTAGCAATGCTGAAAAAGCGGACATGCCAATGGTGTATGGTGAATGTAGGAAGAATTCTGTTCGTTTCTGTAATGTGTACACTGAACGATATTCCAATAGACATCTACCATCTCGACAATTATTTGCGAAACTCTTTTAACCAATATCGGGAAACTGTAAGTGTAACACCTCGAAACGTAACAGAAACAAACGAGTGATCGTTGAAGAGGGTGAAATTAATGTTCTAGCTTCTGTTGCTGTAAATCCGCATGTTAGCTCCCGTGCAATCGCAAGAGGGAGTGGTATGAATCAGGCAAGTGAACTAAGCACTCTGCATTGTCATAAGTTCCATCCGTATCATGTCTCTATCCATAAAGAGATACATGGAAACGATTTTGAGAATCGTGTTTACTTATGTACATGGGCATTAAGTAGACTAGATTTGTCATTATCTTCGTTAGTGATGAAACATTGATGAATCATGGCCAAGTCAACCTCGGAAATATATATTATTAGTCCATGAACAATACCCATTTGCTTCATCAAATGGAAAGTCAGCGTCCATAGAATGAATCGTGTGGAATAGTTAATCACCATCTCATACACCTTTTTTTTTTTCATCAAAGGAACACTGAATTCCCAAAAAAAATTATATCAACCTCCTAATAGACGAACTTCAACAGATGTTGAAAGACCTTCCTCTGCAAACTAGGAGGATCCTGTGGTATCAGCATGATGGTTACCCAGCGCATAGTGCAAGACATGCTACAGTTTGTCTTCGCCCATTTATTCATAATTGTTGGATTGGACGAAGGGGACCTGTACATTGGCCTCCTCGTTTACTGGACCTGCCCCCTTTACATTTTTTCTGCGGGGAACGCTAAAAGATACTGTCTACAAATACATAACAATTACACCAAAAGATATGAAACAACGTAAGACACCTGCCTGTTCTGTAGTTGGTTATCTTCATTTTGAACACAACCTGTGAAGGATAGTTTTCTCTTTCTTCTACACAATTCACAGAATTTGTTTTTTCGCTTCTGTATTTCTTAAGAGAGTGCTTATACATGGTACAGTTAAATGGAACAGGCAATTGCAGATATTTAACATTGTCATATTACGATAGTACATAAATTACTTGCACTAGAATCCTGCAAAAAAAAACCAATGACATTCTAATTTCCTCTAGTTTATTATTCTTGATGTGAATAGGTATTATTCAACTTCAAAAAAATTAACTTTTTTGAATCCATACATATTCTAATACTTGTTACAATCTGCAGCTGGGTTGCAATTATGGGCCTTTGTCTTATTTTCTATTCTGTGAAATCAGCATTTCCGAACTATTTCCAGGGCAGGTTTTAAGTGAATCAGCACGTATTAACATATGACGTATCTAAAACATACACAAAAACTGTGAGTATGTATTCAGGACATGTAGAGGAGGCAGAAATGTAAATATTGTAGGTCTTGAAACGCTTCGGTTCAGTGCCAGAGCCGTAGCCGATGAGGGACTCTGGATCTCTGTTATGTGGAATGCCATGTCGACGATTGTGTATATAGTACAAAAAAATAACTTACGTACATGGTGGAAGTGCATACGAGCTGTGTCTGGATCTAAATCCGCTAGACCTTATTTTTGAAAGCATTTGAAAGGCATTGAGTATGCAGCCCCATTGCAAGACGTCGGGAATCTTCGTTACCTTATTATGAAAGTCTGCGAGACATTCCGCACATCTTCAGGGTTACATGAGTGTGTCCGGCAGTCATTAGGACAACATGTGAACAGGTATAGTCGTGATCACAGTGGATATTTCGAGCTCATGTTATGGGACACTTAAGTCTGGTGTCTGATATTTCCTGTGCTATGCTTACATGTTTCACAGTGCTTTTTGTGTTTGAGCGTTCTCCACTTCTTTTGATATTAAGAGTTCTGGTATAATTTGTTGTGTACTGTACTAATACGGTATTCCACATAATAGGAATCCAATGTATTTTATTGTACATGTTAAAGGCTCTAGAAATAAAGAGAAACATTTGCAGACCTATGTGCATTGGCATTTGTAACTTCTCTATATTTGCTGAATTCGTAACCAGAGATTTGACGCGTATTTTAAATACATCTGGTATATAAGTAAATTTATATATCCATGTGCACATAAATATGTATACATAATTATTTTTATGTGAGAGTATGCTTATTAACTATACGAGAAGTGATGCTTATGCACCCATACTTGAGGGGAAATGTTACATTTGGCTTATTTTGGCTCAATTTATACAGGAACTCCTACATCCTACTTGACTAATGATAATGCGTGACCTAGGTCAGCGAAAAAAAATTTGCATAGCTGTAAGAAAATATTCAATAAATAGGCCAAGTCTTTAAAAATTGTCGAATACGGTACATATAGTCATTAACAATGACAGTTACTCCGTTAAATTATGTTTACTATGAACCAGAATATGCACGGTCTTCTTCTTTATATATATTTTTTCAATAAATATATAATACAGCAGCGTTTCCGTTACGTTCTCTCAGTTAATTTAAGAGTTCTTTGTGTATTGAAAAGTACTTCACAAAAATTACATCAAAATACTTGAATTGCCCAGACTCCAGAATTTCAATTTTTTTTTTTTTTTTTTTTTGTCTTGAGTGATGTAAATAATTATAGGCCTATGAATATTATTTGATCTTACATTAACACTGCAAGTCAAGTCTTTTGGTTGTCCGTCTATACAAAATCACATAAGCATAATATTCGTTTCGGTAAAAAGGAAACCTACAATTCAGTGTCCATAAAAATCTTTCGGCAAATTATTTATCATTAATGTTTTCACCTGATGCACAAATACAAAATTAAAATTACGATTTAATATAGTTTAATAGATGCTGTACTGAAGCGGTTTTTGTAACAATTATGAAAAATAAAACCAAATAATAAAACAATGTTTGACTGCTTACAGTAATTAGGAACGCGTTTGTTAAAGTAATATCGAAAGATTTATCTTATGAAGCCTGTAATTGAATAATAGGATTAAATAACCATCGCTTTTACACTCTTATTTTGTTTTGGGATGTAACTGATTAAGCACATTCACTAAGTAAAAAAAAAAAGTATAATTATACCCTTGCCAGAATAAATACAAACGTATCACCACAAGTTAACAGAAAACCCAACTTTATCTTCTCTGCGCCTTCATGCTTTAAAGCATCTAAAACTTTCGCATTTTACTCTAACATCTCCTGAACTTTCCGGCGCTATTAAGTAATAGTTTTACGATTTTTTAATATTAATTCCTCAATAAATAACCAATCAATAATGATGGTTATAAATCAGTCACCAGTTCTCAAAGCACAATACCGTTATAGTCATCACGTTTCCAGAAAGGGCGTGATAAATTTCCACTTTTTCACTATTTTGAACATCGTATTTCTCTCGTAGGCACTTCTTCGAGTATTGAAGACTGGAATAAGCTCCATCCCCAGTATTCAGCTGACACTGCATATAACCCCAGCACTGCCTTCTCTCTAGAAGTAGACTATATTAATATTGCTACATAATATCCAATGCTAACAAAAATCCGGGAACTCTTAACAAACTATTCTCTCTTCCTTACAGGACTATGGAGGAACTTAAGTTTAATTTCAGTGAATGGGGTTCCGTTGATTTTGAATCCAATAAAACTAGAATGTCCTTGAGTGTGCTCAGGGAGAGAACAGTTACATGCAGTTTCTCCGCCCTCTTTGCTAGTTAGGGTACATGTCATCCTTTCTAGATATTTCAGTAATTACGCCTCAATTTATATATGTTCAATTCATAATTATTACATATACTTGGGAATAACACTCTGAGACCAAACAGAGAAATTCGTTTATGTGCTCAGTATTTGCTCCAAAATGTAATGCAAGAATTCTTTACATTTTAACAATAATAACTTACGGATATTAAGAGCTTCTTATTTAATAGTGTAACACTCTCAAATGCACGTCGTTCACAATGTAATTTGCATTTTTTTGCACATTTCTATTCACCCATAGTATTTTTTGTACATTTGTAAGCAAATATTTTGCACTTATGTCACTTGCGTAACTTCATTGTGTTTTTATTTTATTTATTTTTATAAATGCTTATTTTCACATGTAGGATATTTTAATCTAGCTGTGCAATGACAATCATATAATATTAAAATTGATTAGGTCAGCTGGTTTTCATTTTTTTTTTTTTTTTATACCTATGTAAATAATTTATTTTTATATTCGGTCTCTTTTTCTGAATGTTTTAGGGTTTCTTGCTTTCTATGTTGCCATTTTATGACCCTCTACTCTAAGTGATTTTAGCAGTTAGGCCGTTGAAAGTAGATCGTGAGGGGTTTTTGAAGTGTTGCAGTCCCCATTGGCACTCATGATTGGCTGGCAGGTTAGGCCTCCTTAAGCTAGCGTCAGCCGATCGAGAGTAATGCTTTCTCGATCATCAGCTCCCATCGGGACCGGAAGTAGGTCAGGGGCCCTCGCCCAGATGTTGGGTAGAGAATAGGGCTGTTTTTAGATTTTTAGGGTTGTCGATACTTCCACGAAGTCACTTACGGTTGTTCTTATTTGCCGGCGATTATGTGTGTGCTGATATTTGTCCCTTTCGCTCGGTTTAGTGATCATAAGGTAGAAAGCATTGTTACGTCGTTTACATGTCAGAAGTGTATTAGCTCCACATCCACTAACTTAAATTTACTTTTAAATAAGTGTACTTTAAACTTATCACCACCTTTCCAAGAACTCATGTTTTAAAGATAAAGTTTTAACAAACATGGCCATAGAGATCGCAAATACTTGTTAAATTTTGGAGCTGTATTCCATTTTTAATTTATGTGAGAAGTGATAGGCATTTAAAGACGTACGACAAGGTTTTAATTTTTGGTTATATTTAGTAATATTTGTCTGTTCTTTACCAGGAACTGCAAGATGCTCTCTCAGCTTCCTTCTATCCCTGTGGCGAGATGGGTCCAAATGCTTTTTTCCCTGATTCTCCTAGGAAACTTCTTGAACGTGGACGGTATACCAAAGTTCCATTCATAATAGGCATGAATTCAGCTGAAGGAAAGGCAAAGCTATCTGGTAAGCGTGACATTTACTTTAAACACATTAACGTTATACTCAGTTCTCGTTTAGATCCCATAGGAAATTGTATACAATGAAAAACATGCAAAACAGTTGGTTCCAGTATGCATATCTGGAACAATAGAATAGAACGTCAGCATGCACGAGACTAACTAATGTTCTTAGTTAATATTTTCGACCGTATTCCAGGCAAATACACATACAATATAGTAATTATTTAATGAAAACCTTTTCAGTCATTTCCTGTTGGATTTATATATACATTTCCTGTCATTATTTGTTAGAATAATATATTGTTATCCTTGCAAGTTTATTTATACACAAATAATTGTTAATTTTTTAGTAGCAAAATTATCCTGGTGTGACATTTAGGGGTAATTCGTAGATTACTGTTTGGATCACAGGTATGCAGCAAAAACCTAGGACTTGCCATCTGATCTCAGCTAGGAGATGCTTCCTGAGCTACATAAGCATAAAGATTTAGTGTGAGAGACAATATCATCGCTGCTTAAACACTTTCACAGATAGCATGTTTCTCAGTAGTACGAGTGCACTAAAGAGTATTGGTAATTAAAACTGGGAAGAAATTATGAGAGGAAAATGGTAGATCAAATCTGAAGGTGGTCTGTGGGAAATCAAAGTTTCCAATTACCTTTAAAAAAAACTTTCTCGTTACTTTTTTTTCTGAGTTTTTTATGAATAAACAGTACTATTGGATTATTTAGAAATGAGTTTATAAAGGTAATCCAATAAAATGTCATGTTTACTCGTATTTATTTTTGTGGGAGAAAGTATGTTGCTGAGTAACACGGTAGTAGCTAGAAAATATTAAATTATGTCAAATTACAGAATTTTAAAAACTTTAAGTTGAAGTAATGACTAAGTTAACTACTTTTAAGATTAGGATTGTACGTGAAACAGGTTTCAGTTCACTGTCTACATGAAATATTATCTTTTTCTAGAAGTAATACTTTTCTCTATTATAGATTGAAAAGTATTTCGTTCAAAAGATTGTTAATTAAAAGATTACCCGATAAATACATTTAGATAAAATGCGTTTAAATAGAATTCATTTAGGAAAAATTACTTATGAAGTGTCTTAGCAGGCAGAAGAATTTCAGGTTTACCACCTCACTTCGAGGTAATATTCAGAGTTTCAAAGTTTAGAGCTGTGTTTTTATTAATTTACTTATTTTTCATAATATTTGTTTTATGCTTCAGCAATAATGTCTCGGGGGAAGCTGTCAGATATTGACGACCAAGAATTTCTAAAATTGCTACCTCCAGAGCTGACTCGGAAAGCTGGTCCGGGTAAAGTGGAAGAAGTGGCAAAAGCTGTCAAGAAATTTTACTTTGGCGAGAAGCATCTTGGCGAAGACACAGTCGCGCCGTTTATTGAAGTAAGGGAAATGTTTGGTACTTGACACAATGCAAACAGCTGCCAATGTATCATATAATTCTAAAAAAATTTACAATACAATATATGTAATTAAAATAGCGGAAATGCATTGAACAACACGTAATAAATATCGTTAAAACCGCCGTTGGCTTGCAGAGGGCACTCTGATTGTAAGTGGAAGGGCACCACTTACCTGCTCCCGTCTGCAGCCATTAAACCAAGTATCTTATCCCAGGTCGTATGACAACACGAGGAATGCTGTTGATTGTGCAATTCCATTGCGTGTGTATCACAGCATGTCTTCAATGCCTGTAAAATAACGGCGAGTACCAGTTGAACAATTAAGTGACTACGAGAGTAGTCTTACAGTGGGACTCCAAGAGGGTGGCTGGACATTCTGCAGAACTGCCGTTCACTTTGGGTATGGCGTGTCAGTAGTCCATCGTTAATTGAGAAGATGGGTGACGGAGAGTCCCACAGCTCAACCTGTGACACCTCACTGCATTGACGAACGCCTGGACAGAAAATTGGTTTCGCCACCCTGACTAACAGAACTGCAACTTCACTTGTAATCAGAGCCACTGCACCTTCCAATGGAGCTGCTCGAATAGTAAATAATTGATTGTAGGAGGTAGACTTACGTTCTCATGTCCTCTGGTTTGTTTGCCCCTGGCAGCTGCCCACCGTCGTGAAAGTCTCTGGTCGTGTTGGAGAGAGTATGCTGGAGAGACGAATGGAGAGCAGCGGAGTTGAGTGATGAGAGTCGATTCTGTCTTGAACAAAGTGATGGTGCTCGCGCTTGTAGGCGTGCTGGCGAGCGGAACAATCCGCTGTGCCTATTCCTTCTTGCCATGCCGAACCTACACAGGCGATTATGTTATGGTGGGCCGTAAGCTAGACACCCCAATCATATTTGATATTAATTGAGGGGATCATGACGAGTGAGTGAGTGAAGAGATTTGGGCGGCTCTTAAGAGCGACGTCTTGAGAGCCGAGGGAGCATGACGAGTGCATCGCACATGCGTACATCTTCCAGCACGATAACGTGTGTCTTCATGTCGCTAGGGTAACAGCGTGCTTTACACGATGTACGCATGCTAACTCGGCCCACTATATCTCCAGACCTCAATTCCATCGAGCATGTATGGGACATGGTCCTGACATGCAGCCCAGTCCCTACAACTACCATCACCCAGCTACGCCAAAAAGTACATCGAGCATGGGGTACCGTACTCCAGAGGGACATTCATCGTTTGCACGACAGTTTAAAAGCCAGAATTGATGCATTTGTGGCCGTTTCGGGTGGTTACATTCCTTAAGGTGACTGCTCTATGTGTTGCATATAATGTCCTGGGTGTTCCATGGATTTCGTGTTTTGATTAGCCTCACATACAACATCCTTCTTCTTATGTACTATTTTTTGACCAAATACATGTATTTCTACTGGGTGTTCTTAAATGCATTTCCACTAGTGTATATAAAGGGATATTTCTTATAGACAATAATGCAGTTTAGTGGCATATCAGCCATTACGTAAATTTCCTTTGCATGTTTACGTTAACGTAACATCATGCTTCTGAAGAACTGTTACTAATACAATAACATGTTATTGTAGTGATACAATTGACTGTCTGTTGTTGTCTTCTTTGCGTACTCGTTACCTCCTCCGTAATTACTAATTACGAAGAAAACAATCTCATTTATCTAGCCTAGTTTAATATTCAGCATCTGCAAATAAAAGATCTTAAGCTTACGAAACACCTGCCGTTAAAAATAACACGAGGTATTATAATGGTCTTAAAATAATACTACAATTCTAATACCTACATTTAGTAACAATTTTATGACTTCACAATTCAGGCGGATAGAAAGAGTTGAGTGCATACTTTAATAAGCAATGAATAAAGCTCTTACGATATGGTACATTTTTAGCTACTCTACTTGTAACGAATGCAATGTGACTAGAATCCAATACAAAAAATGTCATGCTTGCTTTTCATTTATGAATGTGCTTGGATAATTAAAAATATAAAGTTAAGAATTTTAAAATTCCCTAAAACTAGCAGACCACACTTAAATGAAGAAACAATTTGTATCAAATATTACTGTGATCTTGTTGTAAATCGTACGTCATAAAATTTATTTATAGTAAACTTTAAAAATTGTGGAACAGTAGATTATAATTTCGCATGTGTGTCTGTAGCTACCAAACATATTCACCATTAATTATAGTTACTTAATAGTATTTTCCTAAATTACTGTTTAAATGCGTAATTCAATAATGCATCTTTAGCGCTAGATTATCATAAAATAAATTTCAAAATTAATATTTATTCACATTTTGGAAAATATATAATTAATAAAAAATGCACAGCAACTAACAAGTCAGATGAAAGTAAATTTCTGTCACATATGATACATGCTGAGTGCTTATTAATACCCGAAATATCTTATAATTTTCTTGACACTGTATTAAATAATTCAACAGGAAAGTAGGCGTTGCATTTAACATAAAAATATTAACACACATTGCCAGTTATACATGGTTAGGTAAAATATGTCATTTATATAAAAATGTTGGTAAAGCTGTTAGATGACTTATTTCAGTCAAAATAAATGAGGCGTCGTAGTAATAAAAATATATAACAGTAAAATTAAATGAATTGTTTGCATTCCCAAACAATAGGAAGATACACTTCACTCGGTAAAGTTTGTTTCTTATGGTTACTTGAATGCTGACGTATCTTCGTGAAGTACCAATGGAGG
Organism: Dryococelus australis; assembly: GCA_029891345.1. NCBI lineage: Eukaryota > Metazoa > Arthropoda > Insecta > Phasmatodea > Phasmatidae > Dryococelus > Dryococelus australis. The sequence goes on along the minus strand of CM056999.1, from coordinate 29,950,555 downwards.
TGACGCTCTATAGGATCATCTTAAAATAGAATACACATTGGGAAAAATTGCTATTCCAATTATCCTTGAAAGAATGTAAGTTATAAGTCGCAATATCACTTACATAAGTACATCATCAAACAGTGAACTAAAGTAATTGTTCCTGTCAGCATAAAGAGAAAATGAATTATCCGCACTACGTGGATATTTTTAAACATTCAATCCAGTTACATGAATGAAAGGGAGGTGAGATAGCGTGACTGCACAGTGCATGCTAAAGCTTTAAAATCCTACTACTTTCATGATATTTTCCACACTAATGTCACTGGGGAAAGCAATAATACACGTATGACCCAGTACGAGTTAAAGGCCTAATGGTGTATTGCTCGAAAGGAAAGCGATATCTATATCTATTGTTGGAGCCTGAAGGAATAGCTATACGTGCAATGTTTCCGAGAGAACATGAAAGCAGTGACATACAGTACTGCTGAAATATCATATGTAAGGTAAAACACGACTGGCACACAGAGCAAAATATGGTATTATGATAATTGATGTCAAAAAACATTTAATGCTTTCAAAATTCGATTATTACTTGGAAAAATAGTGCGAATTGGTTACCCCGAATAAAAAGTAATAAAAATTAAACGGAATCAGTAAAATACAGTCTCGGAAGACAAGAAAGCCATGATTTTTATGATTTGCAGTAAATTCACAGCTGCCAAAATATAAGTAATTCACGGTAAAGTGAGTACTTTTGAAAGCCTTCAAATTTAGAATAATATTCAATAATTATATTTTATTTTAGCCTTTTACGTTAACTTCCAAGTGCAGTGTAATATACGAACTGTTTTTATTGCATGCATAGCCATATTTATTTAAAAGGTGGTTAAAGTGTAAAAAAAATAATGAAAGGAAAAAGTAACTGGGGCCTCAAAAAAGCTCACTTTACCGTAAACAGCCTATGATTAATTTTTCTCATTAAACTGACTATTCAATAATGAAATGCCAAAATACATCATTTAGAGTCTTAGAATATCGTTATCTTAAACCATTGGCGCGTATTTTATTGTTAGGAGTATCATAACAGCAAACACAACCTGTCGGAAAAGTGTCTGCAAATTGTCGGCCCAATGTCTGTACTGTCGGACACTGTCGTTTAAATGCCAGAAGATAGCCATCTGACAACGGCGTGATGTCTTTTTGAGACACATTGCTAGCCGTTACGATAGAGATAAACGCCCGGTGTATTATTTATAACAGATAAATATCACCTAAATTATGTCGGCGTGATATCTCGTAGCCAACCTGTTGCCAATAGCTCAAATAATATTCTGGGCCGATTACGATATAGCATCTTTGTCTTTTCGGTAAGCTGGCCATCTTATTTATTCCAGCCCAGTAAATTTTTCGAGACAAGGCTCTTTAATCACAATAATGACATAAATATGATGTATATTTGCCGACTGACTTTTGGAAAGTGTTTTGAATAGGCAAGATGTTAGCTAGCTCTTAATGGTATGTCTTTTTTCAAACCGTGTGATAACAGTAAGAATGTTTTTTCGTGATTATGTATGTGTCACGTGGTAACCTATGGCATTTGTTTACTTTGAAATTATTTTCTCTTCATTTGTACAACCATCCAACAGAGATGTTAAAATCTAACAAAAACTATTTTGTTTGCAAGCCTCTAAAGAAATAGTTTATCAGTGAGTTTAAAAAAAGTTCAAAATTACATAATTTCTGTATCATAAATGTAGAAATGTAAGAAGTGATTTGAAAAAAAAAAAAAAAGACCTCATGGTAGGTTATAAAAAAATGTTCATTTTAATTACATTTTATCCAACTTTAACGGCATGCTTCTATTTGACTGAGCGCCTATGAATTAGTTCAATGTAACAACGATTCGTATGCTTTAAGTTACGAAGTGACAACTAAAACAGTTATGTAATTGTCTAACTATGATAAGCCACTTCATTTATAAATCCATATCATCCTAAATACTGTTCAAATGAAACAAGTGTCAATACGAGTTTTGAAGAGAAAATGCTACAAAAACCATTTAAATATATGTTTGTTTATGAATTAAAATGTGTTTACATTAATAGCCGAGTAGCGAGATCACCAGCCTCCCGCCCCGACGAACCAGGTCCGATTCCAGGCAGACCACTCAGTTTTTTCGCATTTGAGAAATGTGGTGGATGTTGCTGGTATTCGATAGGTTTTCTCGGGCTTCTCCCATATTACCTTACTCTTACATCCCTTAGTTTCTGCCTCAACCTAATCTCATCATAGTTGTACTTATGTACAACTAATTTGTCATATAGGTCGTGTAGCTGACTGCCTTGCCCAACATAATCTACTCATGTTTCATCCCATGTCCTGCTTTCGGGTAGAAATACATGTAATCCGTTCAACAGAATATATATCCTTATTTTACAGCACAGTGGGTTGACAGTTTTGAGAATTCGTTCAAGTTATCCTGTTGTCATTTTTTTTTTTTTTCCAAAGATGACCATGTGTGTGTGTCATATAAAACACACAGCAGAACTGAGCAGGCACTTAAAGTGGCTGTAACCTCTGATCCACAGATGCATTCAGACCTGGAGTTCGTGTTCCCCGTGTACTACACAATAAAGCAGCAGACAAGGTGGATCCTGCATCCTAACTTCGTGTACCTGTTCGACTACAACAGCCCACTCGCAACTGGCTTAATGCCTCCTCTTATTGAATCCATACCAGGTGAGTTACCGGTTAACATCCAATAGTCCAATATGCTTGTGTTCAGGCTTTTAGTCAGATATACTGTCACATAAAGATGTTGACAACTGTCTGAAAAGTGAACTTATCTGCTTAAGTACAGTTCTTCAGATATAACAGTGTTTTGTGGAGGTAGAAAGGAGACATACTTGACTACACAGAGAAACTAATTTATTTGGTTTATTTATGTACATTTTTATTTTGTAATATTTGCATTCTTATATATATATATTGTTTCATATTATTTGAGCTGGTTATTTAAAAATCATGCAATGGAACTTCGTAACCCAAGATATAAAACTGGGTTCAAAATATTCATTAAGTTTACAGAGTTTGGATATTGACATCTCTTTGATGTGTGCATCATATGGAGGAAGTAAGGAGCAATACTTTCTTTAGACAGAAGGGTGATGTAGCAAGCCAAGACAAGGACCTGTTACTGTTTAAGGTGGACTATTCCGGCTGCTAGAACAGACAACATTGTAAAACATGAATCAATTAACGAACTCGTCCAGAACAACCTTTACCAATATAATGTTGCTTTGGAATGGTGTTTAGTAAAGCTTGTACCTTAACAATGTTAAACGATAAAGGATAACATTTTTTATAGTAATGGAAGTACACTTTTATGTAAGTAGTTTAACGATTATGTTCAGGTGAATTTGATGAAACTTGATATGTTTGTTACAAAAATAAAGATTTCAGAATATTATTTTTAGTTCGTCATAAGTATATTTTCCTCAGTCTGGGGAGGAAACTTCAAATATTTACAGGTAACCACCTATGCGGTACAAAAATGTCCATGTATAATTCATTCATGTTATTTCAGTTACTATAAATTCAAACCTAACTGGCAGGCAGCTCCAAAATAAATTTTTATATTGCATTTTCCTACTGCAATTAAAATTGAAACTGACATGTTAAAACAACTTCCAGTCAGTTTGAATGGAACTCACGCCAACCCAACTTTAATAAAGTATTGCCATATCTCACTGTGAGAAGGCACTGAGTTGGTTTAAATATGTCAGTATATCACTTGCGGACTATGCTCATGCTTGCCAGGTGCTGCGAATGTCCGCAGAAAGCTAGTAATATTTTAATGATCATAATTATTTTATTTACATTTGCCCACCAAGGACAACTAGGATCCCATTTCGAATGCACTGAATTAGGATGATACCCACAGCCTTCCTAATTCTCCCTCAGTACTGCTGGAACACACACCTGCTTGTTTCAAAGATCATAATAACCTGCTACAATTCCAAGTTTACACAACTCTGCTGTGTTGGACTGTAGCCTTTTAGACTGTTGGCATAATGGAATACGAGGGGCTGAAGGTGCGCGGTTTGAACTCTCAGAGAAGTGGTAGTGTAAGGAGAAAAACTAAATAAAACTCTCATTTATATTGTCGTTGGTAGATATTTTTGATAAGTGGGAGAAAATTAATGAGTAATAAACTTAAGGCAATTCGCTTAAATGTCTGGAAGTAGATCACAAGGCATTTTTCCACTACCTTTAACTAGTACAGGGACCTTACCAGATATACCATATAGAAGCTGGGCTACTACTTATTCATTTCTCTGGTTAATTAAGCAGTTTAAATTAATTTCTCCATTCCTTCCCATTGGTCTTCATAATCTCTAAAAGAGAAAATATATATATAAACCTCTGCATTATTATTCAAATTAAAACAGATTTATTTAAAAATGATTTTAAAAATAACTATCAAGCACCTCACAGAAGAAGAATACATCAAAACAGTATTTACCAGAAATTACTGAACTGACTAAAATGAAACCAAATTTAACCATTCAAACAAACAACACATCTAGCCTGATATTCTGGAGGTGAGTGTCCGTTGACTAAGTTATCTAATGGAACCAGAACACTTAACTTGACAGGGCACTTACCAAGCTAAACCTAACATAACTTTAACCCAACTTATGAACTACATGAAGTGATATTTATGTGCAATGGTTGACGCCGGCCGCCACCTTCCAGCCTAGTGGAGCTCGCCATCCTCATTCTGCGGCCCACACTCGTAGTGTTTCCCCCTAAACATCAACCCACGACTCCTCACCTAATAAGGAGCCAAATGACTAGGGATGATCAAACATCACGCATATAATCCACCTCAAATGGCAGGGCAATATCCTGCCCCAACAACAGAAACCACAACCAAACATGGTCGGACAACGATGTCATATTGCAGTCAGCCCTAGGCCGGGCCCAGGGCCCATCTAGACTAACACACACACTTAAACAAAACCAACTACTTTTCCACGTGTGGCATGTCCTCCCTGTTCCGCGGTTGGGCAAAAAACTCGCTCTGCACTTACTAACACTAGAACATTGCATGTGCTCATGACTGCTGACCCAGCGAGACATCGGTCGTTGAACTAGAGTCTGGCCAAGCCTTTCGTCCACCCGTTTCGCACCAGCGGCCCCCGAGCACCGGTAAAAACTGCTTCTTTCACGGACATATTCAACTGAAGCCCAGGACGACGATGCACTTCCATGAAACTGTCAGCACAATTCGACGACGTCGACCTCCTACTGCGAACATCCGTGTCTCGCAGCCACACAGTCACACCAGAGAAATATTTCAAACATAGAACATGAAGAAAAACAGAACCTAAATTTTTCCTATGTGACAATATTTTTGTTTAGTCTCCACGAATGGTATCGGAAAAATAATATTTCAGAAGTGTTGAGTTTCCAGTAAATAGTTTCCAATTATGGCCAAGTAGTTAATGACCAGCCTTCCCATTGCTGAATTTCCGTATTCCATGACTGGCCCCATAGAGTGTGAGTTGTCACAGTATCGGATGTGTATGTTATCTATGGCTTTTCACTAAGCTTATTTCTCGGAGCAACGGAACACCAGAATTCATGTAGTGTGTTTGTTGTTTTCTGTTGAAATATTACCCATCTACGATATTCACATTTATGAAGCCTACACTAACTGCTAGAATGTTCACTTCTTCATTTTCAAATATGTTAGGTTACGAAAACAAAGTTTATCCTGCGAACGAAATACAAAGATCGAATATAAATTAAAAATAATACGTTCCTTAAAGTAGTCTTTTCGTGGCAAATCATCTTTCATGAACACTTCGCGAAAATACGGAATCTTAAGTTTCCTATTAAACAGAATAATATCTTTGTCTGTGAGTGCAAATTTCGGAAGATTATTTAAAACTTTCTGTGCTTCTTCCAACGTTTTGGGTTTTTTCCTCTTCCATCTTTATACGGTTTAAGATACATGCCTTTTCCACTTGGTTTAGCTGCTCTGCTAAGCCAAAGGTCAGCCCAGGAAAGATCCTAGGGCTGTTAATGCTTGAAATTGAAACGTGGGCAGGAATCCTATTTCGGCTTTTCATGTCGCCTCCTTCTTTATTCTGTGAAGAACGTGCCTCTTTTTACTTTTGCTCTCATAACTTTATCTACAATCCCTGCACCTTTTTTTTTACCTGTGGACGAGGATGGATTTTTTCTTATATTCTTAGCTGCGTCTGCCAATATCGTGTCTGCTATATTCCTTTGTTCTAAGTTGTTTGTTTGCAAATAAGCAATATTGTACTGTTTGCAAGCCTCGTCCAGAGTGCTCATTCCTTGGTCGTTGAGTGTCAAACTTTTTGCGAGTGTTCTGCCTGGTCCGCAGTAGTTATAATTATTCAGGCAAATATAACTCGAATGGCAGTTTATTAATCAAAGTGTTTAACACGCCATTGCCTCTTTTGGTGTGTTTCGTACAAGGCATTAGTTACAATGTATGGAAACGTAATTGAACAGAAGCATGGAATACTGTTACCTTCGATCATTCTGCGTATAATAAGCAGTCTATCGAGTTGTGGAAAGACATATGTTATTATGTTGTTGTGGGAACATCCAAACGGACTAAAGTTTGAAAATGTATATTTGTTTTCCATAACTTTACAGCAAGACAAGTTTAAGCGTTTGGCTAGAATTTTATCGTCAATTGAAGTTATGCACTTCCTCCCTTTCAGCAATAAAGATTAAATTATAAGAGAGGACGAAGTATTGCCCAGTTTAGTCTTTATATTTGATGTCTGGAGTGAGCCGTCCATAGAAATTCAAAAGTATTTTAGTTTCAATAGACACTCTAAGATTGAATGTCTTTACCGTTTGCAAAGTTACGCCCACATTCCCAAACACAATTTGCGCGATAATTCAAATATAATTGTTGTTTTGGGTAAGGAATCTACAACACATATAAGTGCAACGACAATGTCTTAGGCGATGTATTTCACAAAGTTTAAAGAAATGTGTTTCTATTGCTGGAAAGAAAAATATGAGTTTCTGGTGGTTATTCATGAACTAGCCCTATATAAATGGAGGTGCAGGTCTGGCATTGACAGTTTCATACTACCAGACGAAGAATAGTGAATATTTAAAAGTTTGATCATAGTAGGATATGGCGATCGCATTACACTACATGTTCAAGCAGAACTCGCGAATGGAATTGCGATGTGATCTGACTTATAATGTCGGTGCGCCAATGAAAAATTCTGATGCGACGAACTAGCGATTTGTGGTAAAATTACAAAGTGCTACATTTGACTATTTTAGTCTCAAATGACTGACATACTATAGAAGTTATTATAAGTTAAGGAAATGAACTTGTATATGAGAACACGACTATAATGACGGATATTCTTGCTAATACTCTGACTGCATTGCAGAACATTGAACGTATATTACACGAATATTTAGATTGTAAAACGAGTGGAATTAATGATATTGCAAATACACTTATTAATGATGCAAATTGCAGAAAGAATGGAAGAGTTGTCACTATATATATATATATATATATGTTGAACTTATTAATAAATCATTTGCTTTAGTTATGCGCACATAATTACAAAGGTAAAGTGAGGAATTGAAAGTCATGACTGATTTTTGCAATTAATGATTTGCGAAGTCGGCTTGGAAGTGAATTAGATGCACTTTTAAATAAAGTTGATAAAATTTAAAGAGCGCACAATACTAGAAGTAATATTCCGCCTGTTCGTACTACTGTTGCACATAGAAAACCAACTCAATAAGTATATAATTATGCAATGTGTATGTGAAATAATTCAAACATGGCTGAGGCTACTTCAGAGTTAAACCATGTTATTTCTGTTGAGAAAGAGAAATATATACAGTCTAAACAAGCGAGAATAGATCGCGACATCATTTTACATGAACAAATATTAAAACATGTTTTTGTGCCAACATATTAGGCACACACTTTCAATATTACCTTTTTTGTGACTTTCGTAATGTGTATTCCTTTCTGGAATAATATTAGTTTGTCTATGTGGCAAAACTTCAGTATTCAGTTTCAGCAATTTTTTATTTTTTATTTCATTTTGTAATTTTTTCAAGTAAGTATACTTAACCTCATTAAAACTTGTTTCGTTAATTTCTTGTACTTGTATCCAGCTATAGATTATGTACTATTTATCTATATATTTGTCTAATTCCGTAAGATTTAATATGATTAATTTTCTGTACCTTTTTCTAAAAATCTGTTTGTGGAATTTTAAGTTTGAATCTGTAAAAAAACGAGTCCATCATATTTGCCGTTTCTTCATTATCTATGACTATGTTTTGTGGTATTATTAAATCAGGTATAATTAGTTTTGTATATCCGTTGGCACCCTGTTAAATTCTTCTCGTTTCGATAAACATACTGTTTAGCAGAGAAAATTTTCTTAATCAGTAAAATAATTTGATTGTTGCCAACAATTTTGGCACTACCTTTGAAAGTTAATTTCGTGTAAATATAAATATTATAAATTCTGTGTAATGAGAGAGAAACAACTATCTATTGTGTGTAATGAGCAGTTTTTTTTACAAAGTTTTCAATTTTACAAATTTTAAGTATGAAAAAATATCACATGTTTGTAAATAATTTTATAATGTTATATATCGATTGTGCGACTACCTGAATCGATTCTTGACCAAGACGACTTCCAGATGTTCCATTTCCTTTCTTCACGACTTGATAGCCATGTAGGACATCATTAAAATTTTCTCATCACTTTTTATTTCCACTAATATGTGGCAATTTTACATATTGACCGCGAAAGGTAAGTTAAAGTTGTTGGTTATTTTTCCCGTAAATGTTTCTTCCAGTTTTTTTTGCGGGCAATATTTATTTTTTGCATTAACTCTTTGTCATAGTGGTCGCCGACTACCGCCCTAGGCATGAAGCTTAGAGTATTGTAGTATCACAATGGGGTGTGGCACCCTCCTTCTGATGTAATTTTCGTCCTGGTTGTGGGCGAAGCCTGAGTTCTTCAAACAGGCCATTCATATTATTTTACTAAGCATGGAAAATTTTACTAATACGTAGACCTCGCCATTGAAAAGTTGTCTTTGAAACTCTGCATCTATATTCAACTTCTTAACTTTTACTCTCTTAAATGTGTGTGATTTGTTCAAATTCTATACTCGTGGCAAGAAACCTTCAGAAAATAACTAAGGAAATATATATTTTTTTTTTGCAAAACTGTTTGTGTCCTTCACAAATCCTTTGTTCGGCAAGATGGCCGCATGTAACTTTTGTCTTGTTATTAAAGAGGAAAATGATTTTTTAAAATATTTTCTTGGGATCCCGATATTAAAGAAAATCTAATATAAAACTCAGTAATTATAATGTAGAAGTTTTAATTATATGTATTTGAGATCAAGTTAACCCAATGAGATTGTATACAATATATTATGAATGTCATATGTGGACACCTTAACAACTCAAAGAAAATAAGATAATTTAATAAAAGTTGTCCTTCCGAAGTAAAAATTTCATTAATTTTTATAATGCTAATTTTTATCATGGAAATTCATAACCTGACTCCATAATTTATATGTGTGAACATATTAATTTAAATTTTGCTATGCTGTTCTGTATACTGGTTAGGCCTTCCTTTTTGCTTTTACTAACCCAGTACTGCACACTCGTTCCAACTTGTTTTCGCAGCACGCTTTGCTTATTGTGTTGTGATGCCTAGCTTGCTCTTGAGTCCAGTGAAAGGCAGATTTTCTACCCCCTGTGGAAATGCTGTGAGCTGGGTAGTTATAGCACAAAAGTGTTGGTAGCAGGAGCTGGATGTTGGACATGAGTGTGCGTACATGTGTATTCTTATGCACACTTGCATGCTTTTTTGCATGTTTTGCCTTTCTTTGCATAGACCTAGGGATTTTAAGGCTGCCTGGACATAAACACATGCACCTAAGTGTTTTATTTTGTGGTTAGTGTGTTGTTTACCTAGGTTGTCGTTGAGTGTTGGGTTATTGTTTGTTATGTCTTTTATTTGAAAATTTTGTGTCCGTTTTTGTGTCTCTTGCTTAAGTTTTTGCCATGGCTTCCATAATACCAGAATATTTATAGTGTGATCACATTTTGTATGAGTGCGCCATTCGTGGGGTTCAACTCCCAGAGAGTACAGTGATGGCAGCATGTAGTGCTTTGTGTGCAGCACTCGGTACTGATGTACAACTAGATTTTGAGTACCTATCATCAGTCAACGTTGAGGGTGAGTATCGCATTTGTGCATCTAATATAATTTCCCTTCAGGAAACCTATTATAACATTGAAGAGGACCCAAGTCTCGTGAAGTATCGCCGATTCAAGAGTCGCCTGTGCCACTTAAGAAATATGGCAAACAATCTGCTTAATTTGTACTCTGATCAGCTTACTGATACGCAAACACAGTCGTTGCAAAATGTTATTGCACAGGTGCAAACCTTGCTAGAAGCAGTATGTAATCTAGAAAGTGCTGAGTCTCAAAAAACTCCTCAATATACACAAGTCTCCACTATTTGTGATCAGCTGGCTACTTGTAGCCTCACCACTGCAACCACCACCATTTCATTTTTAGCACCTGCTCAAAATACCATAACCTCATTTCCCCTCATTTACCAACCTGTTCCACGTTCAGTTTGCCCCTCAATTCCTGGCCACATACCCACCATGTCATTCCTCACTCCTGTCAATTCTGCCTTCGCCACCACACTGCTTATATCATCCGCTATTGTACACACACCTCAACCCTTTGCAACCCCTCCTTTTGGCAAGATTGCACATCCACTAGAGAGTATGTATGGGATTTTCCAGCAACTGTCGACCTTCGGGTCCCTAAATTTTTTGAGTTTTTGAAGGTTATTGTTAAATTGTGCCAAAGTCTCACAGTCCCAGAAACATAGTTATTGGAAATAATTTATCCCTTCATACAAGGTCCTTTGAGTGAAAGAACGAGACATGTTATTCAGCACCACTTCACTATCGATCAATATCATGAGGATATTCTCCATTATTTCATACAGGTTACTTACCCACTTGCAGTTGTGTATGTTTAATAGGTTACAGAAATATGATGAGTCTTTATCAGTATATGTAAGCAGCATCAAGAAGCAGCTACAATTTTGCACCTGATGGTGACAAAGTGATATTGTTAATACAATCTTGGAATGGCTGGAGCCACAAGAGCGCTCTCGTCTGGTTTTCATAGGGAAACCCAATTATTTTGCAGAATTAAACAGTGTGTGCATACATTCACAAATCTTTAAGTATGTAGATCATAAAAGGGAAAATTTCTCATCTTGCGGCAAATGCCCAATAAAGGCAGGACCTACTCTTGACAGAAAAGCTAGGGCACGCATAACTGACGTTATTGCAGTAACAAGTGAAAAGTCAGGTAGTACTTCTAGGAATAGTAATAACACCTCGACGTTTTCTGGAAAAGATACTCGGGCATGCTTTTATTGTAAAGAATAGTCACCTTATTGCCAAGTGTCCTGTTCTCGCAGCATAAAACAAGTCCAGCAGGAATTTAAAGTGAGCATTCATTCCCGAATGCCTGGCAATCTAGCGAATTCTCAGTTAAATGTTCACCTGATACAGTCAATCAACCTTGGTCACTGGTTTCAGTGTATTTTTGGTTCTCATTAGTTTTGTGAAAAAAGAAGTCAGTTTAGTACCGTTCAGGTAAATTTTCCTAATTTTGTCGGTGTTACAAGTGTTACTACCCCATGTGTTGATATTAATTTGGGGTCAGTGGTTGTTCATGCTTTGGTGGATTCTGGTTCTGCTCGCACCATAATCTCTGGTCAACTTTTTAATCAACTGAAAGAACTAATATTAGTGAAAGACAGTAGGCCTTGTAATATCCAGTGTCACACTGCTTCTAGCCAAGTGCTACCGATTTTGTGTTCTGCTACCTTCAAGCTGTAAATTTTACATTTCACATGGATGCATAATTGCTTAGTTTCCGAGAAGTTCGGATTACCCTTAATTTTAGGGGCAGATTCCATGGCCTCTACATGCCTTATTATATATGTACAGGCATGGCAAACTTCTTTAATTTTTTCCCTGCAGACAAAATAATTTTTACTAACTGTAAACAAAGTACATCCCTCTCATTTGAGGTTAGTCTTGAATCTGAAGTGGTTACTTACCCTTTTTTACATTTAGTGCCCCAACAGAGACTAGCTATCCAAAAAATTTGTGGTGATTTTCCCAAGGTAGTTACTCCAGAGTTAGGCCTCACTGACCTTCTGGAATACGAAATAAAGCTCGTGGACAAAGAGTATGTCACTAGCCACCCATATAGACTGCCCCCTTTCCCCAAATGGAAATATTAAGAAAACAGGTTCAGGAATTAATTTATCAAGGAGCCTTCCACTTCACAATATGCAGTCCCAGCATTTTTGGTTCCAAAACCTAATGACAAACACAGAATAGTTATAGATTACTGTAATGTTAACAAGAATATTGAAATTGAGTCTGCCCTACTTCCTGTACTTCATTGAGCCTTCCGTTGGTTTGGTAGAGTAAAGTTTTTCACCACCATTGATCTTAATGCTGTTTTTCATCTTTTCATCCAATTCCATTATTCAAAGAATCCAAACCAATAACCAGATTTTGTGTGACACATATTTTAAACAAAATCTTTCATGATATAAAATTCAGGTATGTGTACAACTATTTGGATGACCTGGTGATATACTCCAAGTCATTTGAACAACACCTAAAGCATTTAACGGAAGTCCTTTCACATTTGCAAAAAGGCTGGTTTAATGGTTAACCCCAGCAAGGTGAAATTTGCTGTTCAGGAAATTTCCTTTTTAGGACATAAAATTTCTTCTCAAGGTGTCTCCATTGATCCTGAGCAGACTGGGTGTATTAGGGATTTTCCACAGCCTCAGGATTTTAAGGGCATTGCCCGTTTTATTGGAATTGTGTTTATCCCCAATTTGGCAGAGAAAGCTGCACCACTTAACCATCTACGTAAAAATCTGTACCATTTGTGTGAGGAGAAGAGCAACAAAAGGCTTTTGACAATCTCAAAAATCACAAAATGAACCCTCCTGTTCTTCGAATGCCTGATGCTTCCAGTCTGGCTGTGGGAGCTGTCCTGTGTCAGGTGTTTGTTGGTGTTCGATAACCGATATCTTTTGCATCCCATACTCTCACTTCCCAGGAAAGAAAGTCTTCTATTTACGAACTGGAATGCCTAGCAGTTGATTTTAGCATTTATAAATTTAGACAATACTTGAACATCCTGAGTTCCTTTTAGAAATTGGCAACCAGGCATTGCCGTGGCTTGTGGCTCACCCACAACAACTGGGTAAAATTGGGTGTTGTGATATTAGGAGCTCTTTGTAATTCAGGGTACAGCACATCAGAGACTAACAAAATATAGTAGCTGATACTCTCTCTGATGTTTGACGAAACTAACATTAATAACGAAACCTCAGTTCTTCCAAATTGTAACATTTTAGTTGAATTCCCTTTGGGTTTACTAACATTGAAAATCATCAAGAAAAGGATAATGATTTAAAGGAAATTATCACCTAATTGCAGTCTGATATTGAACAAAACCCATATTTTTTTATCTAAAGGTCTCCTGTGTTGTAGGTCAAGTGACAAGGTAAAATGTGTTGTACGACCTTCCGATCTCAAGTCCATGGTTTTTGATTATTTTCATTCTTAACCCCTAGGTGCCTATTTAGGGACTAAGAAAACTATTCAGGCCATTTGAAAACATTGTATCTGGAAAGGCATGGATTCTGAAATTGCTGAATGCGTTAAGTGCTGCAAGTTGTGTGCCTTAAGCAAACCAGCTCAAAACACCCATTTAGGTCTACTTTCATCAGAAGATGCTGAAAAACCCACTGAAAAACTCTTTATAGATTTTGTTGGCCCTTTCCCTCAGAGTAAATTTGGGAATAATATGCTGTTAGTATGTGTTGATGCTTTTTCTAAATTTGTGGTGATCATCCCTATGAGAAAGGGTGATGACATCTCCACTGTTCATGCCCTACAAAGACGTGTCTTCCAAAATTTTGGTGTGCCTACATACATAGTATCTAATAATGGCTCTCAGTTTACTTCAAAAATTTTCCATGATATGTGTTTTTCCTATGGTATCCGCCATATTACTCTGTCTCCGTATAACCCGCCTCCTTCGCATGCGGAATGTTTCAACCGAAACCTCCGTTCAGCCCTTATAGCTTTTCATGCGATGGATCATTCAAATTGGGATAAAAACCTCTCCTGGATTTTAACTTTGCTAAGCATGAGTCCGAATCCCATGGAACTACATCTTTCAATCTTTAATTTACTTACTTATCTAAGAATCCTTTGGCCAACTTATGGCACTTGAACGATTTGTTGCTGGATGATCCTAAAGTCATCCTGTCAGGTTTGGGCATCTGCCCTCAAAAACCTCAAACGAGCACATTATAAGAGTCGTGTGAAAAACAGTAATTATAAAATTGATAATTAATTTCGTGTTGGTGAATTAGTTATGTAAAGCTCACCTTGTTAGCTGGCAGTTGACAAATGGATGGCAGAACTCTCTCTCCAGTGGACTGGTCCATACCAGATCCCACGTTTCTTGACACCAGTCACTGCCAGTCTTGCTGACCCTGGTTCTGGGAGTTATATACAAGAGCACATGACTTACATTTTTAAATGTTTCATCCCCCAGTTCAGAAATAATATCTGTTTGTTTCCTACGGGTTTAGGGACGTACGACCTTAAATGTTATTTTATGTTAGTTAGTTTACGTTATGTTATTTGTTTGGCTGCCCAGCCCCCAAAATAAATAATACTCAACGAGTCATTATCCACACTCTTAGCCAATTTTTGGCCTTGACTCGATTTTGACTGAGGCCTGATCACCCACTGGTTCGAGTTCTTTTTGAGGTCAATTCCATTTGTGCGCTATATAAATGCAGAAAAAATTCTAGGTACTAATTTAAGTTTATTTGATTCTGTACATTGAATTAGATGTGTGCCAGGTCGAATTTTCTTTCTTGTAAATACCTAAGCAAACTACATGAAAGTGACTTTTGTGAAATATTTTCCAGCACTATTTTGGTTTACATTCTGGAGTTTTATTGGTGACAATCTTAAGTTTCCTCATGTTCTCTTATTCTATTGTGGATTGTTAGTCTAATCTTAGATTTTGGGTTAATTATGGGTCATATAGCTCATCCAGAAGATTTATGTGGAATTCTTTCTTTTTGCTTTGCTGTGAATCTAACTTTTATCTTTTAATTTTGGGTATTACTCCCTATGAGCATACCATGTTCTTTGTTCTAGTGTTGTTTATCGTTGGGACATTATATCCCATCCCTGTGTTGTGCTTCTGGCAGTGATCCACCCTGTGGTTGCATCAGTCACTGTCACCTCTTCAGATAGGGTGTCATTTTTGAACGCAAGGACAATGTGCTATTTTCCGACAACACTTAGTCCGTTGTATTGAATTTTGTTTTGGTTTTCTTGGACGAGGAATGTGGTGAACTTCAAGGTATGATCAACTCCATTGTGTCTGTTAACAAGACAAGAATCCAGGTGACCACACCTTTTTTGAACATAATTTCGAATCAACTCTTAGTCAGTTAAAAGATAGCTTTGGTTCCTTCAAATCTGAAGTAGAAACATTGACATCCTTGCTGCCCTCTCGAGCCAGAATAGCCTTGATTGGTCACAGTGGAAAGTTTTAAAGACTTTATTCGGCACCTTCGATAATGGGGATCTTATTCTTTTGGAACAATGGCGAAACTCTTTGCAATATAGTCAAGAGGGCATTTCAAACAATGTAGCTAATCAAATAATTTTAATAAAAATATTGGAAGATAGAGTAATTAACAATACTATGTATAGGCTATTAAGAAGTTGAGTCGATTGTAATTGGAACACTACCATATGTTGTGTTGTAATCTTTCTTATGCCCTTAGAGACACACTAGACGGTATGATTATTTTGAGCTATCGCATCGATTTAAATGGTATGTTACTCTGCATAAGTGAAGCACTTACTAATGCAGATTGGAAATCATTGACCTTCGCATTTCGATTGAGACCAGTGTACATGGTAAGCTCAGTACTACCCTGTTAATTGCAAATTCTTTCTTAAAAATCTTGAAACATATCCAGGAACTCCTTACAGTGCCTTTGTACATGTTAGCCCCTGTCACTCATGGAAATATGTATATGATTTATGGCTTGAGTAATGTCAAAGCTATAATTTATAACTGTTCGGTAAATGTTGTAATCGATGTTTCACATGCAAACAAAGATAGCTTATTTGACTTATATCATGTTTTCCCAGTTCCTTGCCTATTTTCAAATCTCAGTTGATATTTGAGTAATTGCAAAACCCATGGTATCACCCTTTGTCCGGCGATTTTTCCATTTTTTGACGCACATGTAGACAATTGTGAATTTAACTGTTTTACCGGAAAACCATATTTCGAGTTTTGTCACAAGTCTGTAGTTAATCTAAACTCCCCTTTTTGCACAAAACTAATTCACAGTGGATATTTGCCTCAAACTCTTCTATTGATGTCACTTTGCTGTGCAGATCCTCCTCTGAGATCTTTTCTCCTTTTACCTTGACCTTGTCAGGTTCCATTCTGATTAATAATGCCTCCCATTGCGACACCATGAGTCCTTTTTTTTTCCTTTTTTTTTAGAACCTTTGACTACATCAATGAAGCACTTCATTACAACTTATCTTTGCCAATGATTCATGTTCCTACACTTGTCTCCAAATTGTATCCTGTTAACACTTTCTCGCTCCCTAATATTACCATGAATGACTCCCTGGTTAAGGAATTGAATACCTTATTAACTTCTAATCCATGGGAACTGATTTTCATGATGTCCTAGACCCCTTACGTCCTCGTCCACCACAGCCTTCCTCCTATTCAAATGCCATAATTATCATTGTATCTTGCATTGCAGTGTTTTGCTCTTTGTGTATTATTGTATTTTGGTTAAAATCCAAATTCTGCCAAAAAAACACTCCCACCCCTTCGGCTCAACCTATGGTAGTCCCAGAGGGATGTGTTGTGGTACCTCTGCCTAAGCCTTCTACTTCAACAGAAAGTTAGTTTGGTTTTTGGCCCTTAAGGTTGTTATTTAGGGCATTTGGGTATATGTGTTTGTGGTTTGTGTTGGGAGCCTGGATCACAGGACTCTGTTTTAAGGGGGGAGTGAGAGCCGCCTTGTTAGGTACACACTTTCAATTTTACTTTTTTTGTGACTTTCATAATGTGTATTCCTTTTTGGAGTAATATTAATTGGTCTATGTGGAAAAACTTCAGTATTCAGTTTCGCCAATTTTTTTTTCATTTTGTAATTTTGTCAAGTACACTTACTTAGCCTCATTAAGTAATTGTTTGGTTAATTTCTTGTACTTGTATCTAGCTAGAGATCCGGTACTATTTCTCTATATATTTGTCTAATTCCGTAAGGTTTTATATGATTAATTTTGTGTACCTTTTTCTAAAAATCTGTTTGAGAAATTTTCAGTTTGAATCTGTTTTAAAAAATGAGTCCAGCAAAGTTTTCATGTCGTAATTACTTATGACTGTTTAGTGGTACAATTAAATCAGCTATAATTAGTTTTGTATGTCTGTTGGCACCCTGTTAAATTCTTCTCGTTTTGATAAACAAACTGTTAAGCAGAGAACATTTTCTTATTCAGTAAAATCATTTTATTGTCGCCAACCATTTTGTCACTATCTTTGAAAGTTAAATTCGTGTAAGTAGAAATTTTAGAAATGCTGTGTAATGAGAGAGAGATAACTATCTATTGTATATAACAAGCAGTTTTTAATAAAGTTTTCCATTTTACAAATTTTTAAATGTGATAAAATGTCACATGTTAGCAAATAATTTAATAATATTATATATCGATTGTGCGACTACCTTAATCGATTCCTGGCCATGACGACTTCCGGTTGTTCCATTTCCTTTCTTCACGACTTGATAGCCATGTAGGATGTCTTTAAAATTTTCTCATCACTTTTGATTTCCTCTATTATGTGGTAATTTTACCTTTTGACCGCGAAATGTAAGTTGAAGTTGTTGGCTATATTTCCCATCAATGTTTCTTCTAGTTTGTTTTTGCGTGCAATGTTTATTTTGTGCATTAACTCTTTGTCTTAGTGGTCGCCGACTACCGCCCAAGGCATGAAGCTTAGAGTGTGTCTGTATCGCAGTATCACAATGAGGTGTGGCACCCTCCTTCTAATGTAGTTTTCGGCCATCCCAGGATCGTCCTGGCTGTGGGCGAAGTCTGAATTCTTCAAACAGACCATTCATATTATTTTACTAAGCATGGAAAATTTTACTAACATCTAGACCTTGCCATTGAAACATTGTCTTTTAGACTCTGTGTCTATTTATTTAACTTCTGATCTTGCACTCGCTTAAATTCACAGGATCTGTTCAAAGTCTATGCCGCTGGCAAGAAACCTTCAGAAATAAATTTTATTTTATTTTTTTTGCAAAACTCTTTGTCCCGTTCACACATCCTTTGCTCGACAAGATGGAGGCAGGTAATTTTTGCCTCGTTACTAAATAGGAAAATAATTATTTAAATATTTTCGCGGGATCCCGATATTTAAGAAAATCTAATATAAAACTTGGCAACTATGATGTAGAAGTGTTAATTATATGTATTTGAGATCAAGTTAACATAATGAAATTATATACAAGATATTATGAATGACAGATATGTGGAAACCCTATCAACTCAAAGAAAATAAGATAATTTAATAAATTTTGTCCCTCCTAAGTAAAGCTTTCATTTCTTTTTTATGATAGAAATTCATAACCTGAGTCTACAAACTATATGAAAAATAGTTTCACTGCATACAAAGTGTCTTATGTGTGTGATAGGTTATAAATTTGATAGTTGAACATATTAATTTGAATTTTGTTATGCTGTTTTGAATACTGGTTCGGCCTTCCCTTTTTCTTTTACTAACCCAATACTGCACGCTCGTCCCAACTTGTTTTTGCCACACGCTTTACTTCTTGTGTTGTGCTGCCTAGCTTACTCTTGAGTTCTGTGAGAGGCAGATTTTCTACCTCCCTATGCAAGTGCTGTGAGCTGGGTAGTTATGGCACAAGAGTGTTGTGGTAGCTGAGTGTGAATGGATGCCACAATACATATTGAAATAAAATTGGAACCTACTCCTTTGAAGATGAAGAAACCTGTATTTGACATAGTTTCTCAAAATAATGCATAAATATATTTTTTCAAAGTAATGTTGCCTCTTCATGATAGGACTTTTGTGTACGCAGACAAGGCAATGTTTAGTTTCATAGGGATTCCATAGTTATTTATTTTTTCCTGAAGATGCGAGCAAAGGATTGTTTGAGTTATTATTTAAGAGTTTCCTAGCGGATATTACGACACTGACCTGGGGAAATATAAAGAGTGTATATTATGAACAAATGTATATAAATGTCTGGAAGACGATGATGACAATCCAAAAATATCTTTATTGTGTGATATTATAGGTAGCAGACTTTTCAAAGACAAAGTCGGTGGAAAAATTACCCTGGTTTCTGGAACAACTCGAATTTGTTAGTATCTAGATAGAAATGACTTCTCACCTCAAGACAGGTGGTGAAAACTACTCACACAAATGAACTATTGTCAATTATCGAGGAGTTAACAGAGGCCAGATATTTATTTGTAATAATGTTTTGTAAGACCGCCTAGGAATTCCATGTGTCCGCAAGTGTTTGTTACCCGAGAAGGGTGGTAATTTGGTCTTGGAATGGATGATTTGTTCGAAGATGACCTTTCTGACCTGTCATTATGACTGTCATCGATGTCTACTCAAAGTATGGATGGGGTTTGGCATTAAGAAGTAAGTCTGGAAAATGGGTTAGTCATGCTATGAAAAATTTTTTGGACGTAAGAATAATTAACTACCGCCACACTGATTGAAGGACATAATAGTTTAATTCACATTTCCAAAAGTTGATGAGAGAGTTTGGGTAAACTTTTATGTGACATACACAGGAATGAAATGTGTCGTTGCAGAATGATTCATAAATCGATAAAACAGCTTTTTTATAAGTATTTAACTTCATGTGGTACGTACTTGTGTGTTAACATATTGCCTGGTATTATAAAGTTATATAATTCTAGATTTCATTGAACAATCAAAATGGCGCCAATTGATGTAAAGGACGAAACCTTAATAACATATATGTATAAAAAATAACAGTTTATGATAAAAGCAAACTGAAATTCAAATTCTAAGATTTTGTACACATGAAGTTAACTGGAGTTTTGAGATTTTAAGATTATTTACATCAAATATGTTTTACCAAGAGTCTACTGCCTTGAATCATACACTGGAAATATTATACCTGGTGCTTTCTACGAGTTCGAATTTAAAAAAGTTGTTTTTCCCTGGTAACAGGAGGTAGACCTCTTCAACCCTGGGGAAATAAACCAGGATGTATCCACACTAGGAAACTCCCCAGGAAGTAACAATACGTTTTGAGGTTGTTTGCATAATGCAGTAGATTGGCCTGGGAGCGTAACGACAAGAGTTATTTTTAAGTAGGAGGAAACATCCACTTGTCTTTTGGTTTTGCGGGTTATGCGCATTGTCAAAGGTCAAAGTGGTCTCTGACCTGTGTCTGCTCCTACTTGGAACTCATTACTATTTAGAAACAACAGTTTTCACTAGTGCTGTCGGTATTCTGTTAGTGTATGGAATTCCATAACCTGAATCATTTGAGGGGCAAGGCCATTAATGCCTGGTCTGCAAGGCTTAAGAATGCAGTTATGGTCTGCGAGTTCGGAGGTTTGTTGGATGACCATGTGAAAGATCGCTTTGTGATGGGCATGCTTCCCGGTGCTGTTGTCGACCAGCTATGTGAAGAAAGCCCTATGGATAGCCTGGGTGACATACTTAACATCGCAGTGAGGAAGGAAAGTGCAGTACACGAGTCGACGAGCGCTACATGTGACGTCAACGCTGTGGGGAAAAGAAAGTTCTACATGCCAGTAAGGAGCGGGCAGAAAATGTTGGTAGTACTGCATCTAGCAGTACAGCTTCCAAGCAGAAGGCATCTTGGTGGCAGTGCAGGACTGGGGTGGAGCACTACTGTTTCGTCTATGACTAGCCTAACCATAACATTAAAATCGGCTAGTATAAGAAGTTCCATTGTAATACGTGTCAAGGTGTAGGGCACATTGCCAAGAAATGTAGAAGCAATGTGGTAAATGTTGTTGAGGTAAAGAAAGTATATGGCCATGAAGCCGCAGGGCCAGCAGATCACATTTTTGTTCCAATTGTGGTCAATTCAAAAGTAATCTAGATGGAACTTGATACAGGAGCGGTCATTTCATTATTGACATTGTGAATGTATGAAAAGGTTTTTAGTTATTGCAATTTGAGACCAACCACAGTTAAACTGAAATTTTTAGGTGTTGAGATTTTTACCCAGTGGGTGAAATTAGTGTGGGCATGGGATGTAACAGTAACACTAGTCAGCATAGATTGGTTGTTGTGGAAACCGAGGGTGCTCCTCTGTTAGTTAGGGACTTGATTGCAGCTCTGAAATTGGTTGAATGATGTAGTTTAACAAGGTTAGTGTTCCTCCTAAGAGATTGGTCGCAGAGTTGTTGAAGGAATTTAGCGAGTTATTTCATGGTAAGCAGGACACTTGCAAGTATGGTAAGATAGAATTAAAATTTGCATCTAATGCAATGCCATTATTTTTCAATCCAAGGACGGTTCCATTTGCTTTTCATAAAAACTTAGATCTGGAACTTGAGAGGTTTAAATGAGAAAACATAATTAGCATGGTGGACACTAGCGAATGGGGCACGACTCTTGTGCCTGTTGTAAGGTGGAGGGTGATATTAGATTGTGTGCAGACTATGGGGTCACAGAAAATGATTTTCTCCAAAATGTTCATTACCCTATTCCTCAGGAGGTGGAGCTGTTTGTAGAATTACAGGGAGGTGAGTAATTTTCGAAAATAGACTTGTCCTATGCCTACAACCAATTTTGTGTCATTGAGGATACTGGTAAGCTGTTAGCTTGGAGCATGCACAAGGGTATTTATATTTTTAATAGATTGTCTTTTGGAGTGAAACCTGGTTGTGCCATATTTCAGAGAGTCATTGAGAAGCTGTTATTGGGTTGTAAGGGTGTGGTTTCTTTCCTTGATGGTATTGTCATCACAGGTGCTACAGAGTCTGAGTAATTAGACAACTTGAAACAAGTATTACTGAAGTTGAAGGAAGCAGGGTTCAAGCTGAACCATGATAAGTGTTTCTTCTTTAAGGCAGATGTGCAGTATTTGGGTCATATCGTTGACAAAGAGGGTATCCGAAAGAACACTGACAAAAGCAGAGCTTTTAGTGAAGCACCCTGCCCTGTTGATGTAAATACAATAAGAGAATTTTTTGGAAAGTGAATAATTACCAGAAGTTTGTACCCATCTTGTCAATAATCGTAGGTCCATTATATGATTTGTTAAAAAAAGGAGGGGAGCAGGTTTGAATGGTTGGGTAAGTGTGAGGAATTTTTTTGTAATGAATATGGCTGCTATTCTATCTCTCCAGCTGTTGGTTCATTTTGAAGTGGACTGGCCAGTTAAGATGACCTGTGACGCATCCACGAAGGGGATCGCGGCTGTTGTGTCACATGTTTTACATGATGGTGTAGAAAAACCAAATTCCTTTGCTTCTATGATTCTGTATAAAGTTGAAAGCAATTAATCTGTGATCCAAAAGGAAGTTTTAGCTTTATATTAGGGAATCAATACATTTTCTCAATATTTTTTGGGGAGGCATCTGATAACAAACCATTGTTAGCACTCTTTGGGGAAAATAAAGGGAATCCCCGTGATGGCCGCAGGAAGACTTCAAAGAAGGGTTTTATTCTTGTTAGTGTTTGATTAGACCTTCAAGCATGCGAATATAATTTTGCATATTGCTTGTCAATATTATCATTGGGGGATGAATTTGAGGTTAACCATGTTGACTCGATGGAGAGTATTTCCACTTTGTCGAGCAAGCCATTGCAATTGATGCGCACACAGTGAGGGGTGAGACTGAAGCAGACGCAATCCTACACACATCCTACATAAAGAATGGGTGGCCTTGTAGAGTGTCAGATGAGTTAAAACATTATTTCCGCAAGAGGGGGGAACTTTTGGTCGAACAAGGGATACTTATGTGGGGCTATAGAGTAATCAACCCCAAAACTGTCAAATGAGATTGCTCGAAGATGAACATTCTACAACATATGGACGGTAAACTTAAAAAATTTATGTAGATCTTATTTGAGGTGGCCTAACTTGAACTCAGATTTGGAAGTGTTCATAATATATTTTGAGGTGTGTATGTCAGCAAGGGCAGATCCCCCTAAAGTGGGTGAGGTTAAATGGCCATAGAGAAAGGAGATTTTGGAGAGAATACACCTGAATTATTTAGGACCAGTAATGGGGACAATTTTTTTTTTATTACCACAGATTAATTTTCAAAGTGGGTGGAGGTATTCATGGTAAGTTCCTTAACTATGGATGCGTGTACTGGCATGCTTAGGGAGGCCTTTGTCAGATATGGATCGCCCAGAACCATTATTTAGGATAGTTGTAGTACTTTTGTTTTGTAGGAATTTAAGAGATTTTGCAAGTTCAATGGTATCGAGCACTTGACTTCGCCTCCCTTTAAGGCAGGACTGTCAAAAGTACTGCAAGATGGAGTTAATGCATGTGCTTCGGTGGGCACTCTAGTTAGTCGCTGTCTAATGTCCTACAGATGTTCACCTCACTGTGCGACTAAGGTTACTCCAGCTCAACTCATGTTTGGTAAGGCTGTGAGGACTAAGCTCGACCTGATTAGGTCCCAGGATATTAGAGGGCCCCAGCAGCCTGTCGTGGCAGAAGGGAAAAGACAAGTGCAGTTTGCAGTAGGCGAGGAGGTATGGGTGCATTCCTACAGGTTCTTGCGTAAGGAGTGGAAAAGAGGAAGAGTACAACAGGTCACTGGCAACAGAATCATATTTGTTCAATTACGCGATACATGGCTAGTGTGAAAAAGGCATTACAGCCAAACCATTAAAGTAGGGAAGTATCTTGATAGGTCTGGTCATGTCTCAAATACAGGTGGGGAGGCGACTGTGGAGCAGCAGCCAGTCAGATTACCCTCCCTTAGAATCATAAAGCCTCCAATTAGGCTTAACCTATGAGGATTCGTGTATAAGGTGAAGAAATTGTATTTGTATCAAATTTGAATGTGGTGTTTGTTTTGCCAAGTATGATCCTGCAGCTTGAGGGGAAGGTGCTGGATTGTATCAAGTTGGTACATTACAGGATGTGCATGTTATTTAGAGCTTTATCGTGTTCTCGTCATGTTGTAATTGCAGAAATACAAGCACATGGCTCATAGTATCCAGTAAATGTGTGTGCGTCCTAATACCAGGGAGTTATTCATTTTATATATTGCACCCTAGCAGGTCGGCAAAACTATCCGAATGAAACAGCTATTGCTAGAAGTGTGGCTGACATTGTCTTGGTATGGGTTTTTCTCTCTCGTATACTCTCGTTTCATACTCACTATACATTCAACCATTCACCCATCCCACTTCATCAAACATTACCCAATCTGTAAACTGCTCGGTAACTGCTGCCAGAACAGCAATATGCAACAACCTCTCATCGCATCCATGACGACCTTTCCTCAGCTGGGAACAGTGGGCGAATTATGTTGTGTGAATGTTCGTTAAGTGCTGTGAATTATTTCTGTTCAACCTGTAGACACCAATTCATCGCCTACGCATATTAAAAACTTGCCTTCCAGCTCTGTATTCCTAATCTCAGTTGAAGCCTGACTTTCGTGTGCAGGCGTGTGCCATGGAGGTGAGATGCCGTTTCTCTTCCAAGGTCCACTTAAGCCCATTATTCCACTTGGTTCTCCGGATTCAGAAGTGCGTTACAAGATGGTCAAGCTGTGGACGCAGTTTGCGAAAACAGGGTGAGTTTGGTAATAATGACTGTTGTAAGTAAATCTATAGCTTTGTTTTAGGATAGCAGTTTATGTCTACTTCAAGTAAAATACCTCTAATTACTTATTAAGCTGTACTACTAAGAGCTCCAAACTGATTCCGTTTTAAATGATAACAGTAATGCCTTATATACAAAGAGTTCGTTACAGTAGTGCTGATTTATATTATTTTCGAACACTATAGTACCCGTAGTCAAGAACATTACCCGTCGAGAAATATAAAAGTGGTTTTACGTCCATCGCAGGTCAGCTGTTTGTCCCGGAACCTATAAAGTCCGAGCGCTGGTGAGGAGTAATCTTCTCGCAGTTTATACATAGAATACAGAGGAGAGGTTTTTTTTTTCACTGAATTGGCAGCATTCAAAGTTTATAAGTGATCTATACTGATTTACAGTAGATTATGCTGCTTCAAGTGACTGTTCATAGATTCGTCAGAACATGCCCAAAAAAAAGTAAATTTTTATTGACTCTTTCAATTAATCACTTAATTGAATCATAATTACAGTACATGCTGCTAAATTTTATCGCCCCAATGTAATATGTAGTTATGTGCATCATTAGAACAAAATTACATTTCGCAGATTTTTCAGAACATCACTTCAATTTCTTTTGAAGTGTTATGAATGTTTGTTTCAGAGATCCCTCATGTGAAGATTTAAACATCACTTGGACTCCGGCAACAAAAAAAAGACTCAGCTACTTAAGGATAAATGGTGGCTTCAAAATGGAAACAGACATGTACAAGCGAAGAATGGGCTTCTGGGAAGATTTGTACAGCAAAATTTTCTGTCAAGAAATTTAACACTACCGAGTTTTACTGAAATATATTTATTTAAATTAATGAAAATATTTCTTGGAAATGCTGTAATTAATCAAACTACAACAAATCAACCAAGAGAACATGAAATTGCATAATTATACGTTCTTCTATTATGTAACATGATAAGAACACTGTTAACTGTATTGAAGACACCAAAGTGTATAAATATTCGTTTTAATTGTTTGCTTACAAGGTTTAATGCTTAAATATATTTCTCTTGGTATAAATAAATTGGTTCACCTCTTTGGCAACATACATTCCACGAATATTTAACCTCTGAATGAAATTGTATACAAATTGTAAACATTCCTGTTCTAAGTATATGTTTTAAATGACAACCTTCCAAAATTAATTTACTGCAGTTCAAGAAAGAACTGTAAAACATTATCTCATTAAATGATTGCTCAAGGCATTTATTAATATAATTGGCTCTGATATAAATGTTATACATCGAAAATAAATTTAAACATATCGAAGACAACATTTTTTACTACCTATTGTTAGCTCTGCAGGCATTCTCCACTCTCCCCTGTTGAATTCTCGAGACACAGCTGATGACATGTGTACATTTGAGCTAAAAACAAACAGCATATAATCTCTTAAATAATTAAACAATATTTAAACTTTTGGCAATAATTTAAACACTTCGAATACTACATGTATTCGCGGCCATTTCAGTTCGGTTTTATTGGCCCCCATGATATAGCCGTGACTTGCCATAGGTAAGTAGCAAGGCAGGTAATTGAAGAAATGAATAGCACTTAATGTAATTCACGTCAGCTTAAGGTGGAAGGGCAACTGCTGCTCCTAACCGCTGCTCGGAAGACTGTAAATCGCCCTTTGCTACGCCCTTCACCTAAGGGCAACACAAAAGTCAGACACACTTCAAAGAAATCCAAAAGTTCAGCAGAAAAAAATCATTTGAAAACCGGTTGGTATAATAATGCTTGAAAAACACCAAGCCAGAGCTCTTAGAAAACTCATAGAATATATATTGAAAAATATTCAATCACTTCAAAGGTACACAATCTACAAAAATACAAAGTTTTACATAATTTTATCAATCTACACTACTTCTTTGTACTACATTTATCGTACTTCCACAAAAAACAATACTACAACTGTTTCCTTTAAGGTAAAAAAGTCCTCTAAAAATTTTAATACTTAAAAAAAATGCTGAGGACAGAAAATCCTTTAAACATTTTGGTTACAATAAAAAGGTTTTCCCAACTAATGCTTCTAGTTTGCAGCTACCGCATGTGTTGAGTTTTATTCTCTGGCATGATAATCTTAATTTTCATCAAAGTCAAAATCTGAGCTATATGATTTTCTAACATAATAAAATTGATTTTGCCCACAAGGACATTTTTCATAACCAGTTTTTGTATTACCTCTTTAATTATGCTTTTCGCTGGCAAATGTATTGTTTTTTTCCACCATGATGTTATTCCAAACACACACACACACACACACACACACACACACACACACACATATATATATTATATATATATATATATATATATATATATATATATATATATATATATATATATATATATATATATAACTTTGCTAGTACAAGGAAATATTTTATGCATCCACAAAGACATGTTCTCGCCCATATATGACTTTAATTTCGCAAACAGGAAATATCATTTCAAATAGACATAACCCCTAGTAAACAACACTGGCTGTGATATTTTTGGAACCAGCCTGACATTTTTAAATTTTTACAACTTTCTTAGAACAGCCTTATAAAATGTAAGTCCTGGCGAAAAATATCTGCGCTAAACATTTATGGTAAAAAGAGATCTTAAGAATGGAAATTCTTCAAAAATTTAATTAACCATTCTTCCTTCCAATAATAGAAAATAACGTTTTTACTACTTGCCAGGACCAACATACACTCGCACTATAATTTTGGTCATAAGGACCATGTCTACTAGTAATCAAGGTACTTAACTTGCTATCCAGAGCTCCTGCAACCATCTCGTTCTGAGACCCAGACTGCAGGGGTTTAAATACAAAAAAAAATTTATATGGGTGTGCCCCCTCCCCCCCCCCCCAAAAAAAAAAAAAGCTGCGGTACTTCGTTACTTTTAAACAAACCGATAAAAATTATTTCTCCTGAAGGAGCTTCCAGAAGAAGGCACAAATTCGTAGAAATTTCAACTATTGGCACTCTCTTTATTATACAAAACCATGCGCCGCCGAGCTAATGCAGCTCGGCCCCAGCACCACACTAGTGGATGGCAGGTGAACCAGCACTCTCAGCTGACCGCCCAGTCTGCAGGTGAAGGTCGAAGCGACCCCATCCATGCTGGCATCCGCATTTTCTGCATAACCTTATCATGTGTCCATACACATTTCATGTGTCGCTAGCCAATTTCAATCACCAGTGCACAGGCTTATAAGGTGAGAAACATTCCTCAATAATTTTAGTCTTTTGGATGGTTATTTTATAAGAATAACTTCTGGTCGATCACTTTCTTACCTTACATAGCAGATAGGCAGAAAGGTACATGGCACTGCCACCATAACGTAGTTAAGTGCGTCCTGGGAGGTGGTAAGGAAAATTCCATGCAGAAAATGAGACTGCTTGTCTCAACATGTCCTTGGTTCGGAGCCCTGTCCTTCCTTCTCATCATATCTCTCTGGTATCATCAAACTTCAATGCTTGTTCGCTCACATTGTACACTGGAGAAGGTATTTTTCTTTGAAATGCTGAGGTCTTCGCGAGATATTATAATGTAAACTGGACCAACATTTCTTGGTATTTCGACAAAACACTGAGTTCGTTATTGGTTACTTCACTAACTGAACGTTTATTTTCGATGTTTGTGAATCTGTTTATGGCCTCCTTCATTGGCTTGTGTTAAGCTGGTGTAACGAAAATACGAACACAACGGGCCAATTCTCAAATTCTTCCTCCATGTCAACTTAGCAGATGTCCGTATCTCTGAAACATATTGTCGGGAAAAGATGGCAGTCCTTCAGATGTGTGGTGTGTGTTTGTAAGTAATGTAGAGCTGTAATATGAATAAATGTAATTCGTTGGTGTTTGGAGAGCCATAGAAGAAGATGGATAGTTCATGAATTCAACTAGGTGTCTACGGCCTTTTGGGAGCAGTGACGAAGAATAGTTTTAATGCCAATAATTTTGGCGATTAGCTATTTGTCAAACCCACAAGAAACGGCCCAGAATCCAAGGTAACCATTTCCAATGTTATTTTCATTCTTTAAAGGAAAAACGTATTTTCTGTGATTGTAATCAAACTGTTTTAATGTTTAGTATGTTCCACTCACATATGTAAATAAATCAGATCGTATATGACAGAGTACATTGAATTTTGTTTTATTATTGTTATGCTAAACATTGCCAAATCGCCCATCCGCACAGTATGCTAACAATATCATTTTATCATCCTTAACCTGTGTTTAAAGTATTATTATGTTTCAGCGCAATGTTTTTACAAGCTTTCATTTAACTTGACCAATATGTCTGTCCGGATTTGTGTGTACGGTGTTTGTCTTGCACTTACGTTTGCATTGTCTAACACTCTACGTCAAAATGCTGAGGAGGGTGGAAACAGGCCTAGGGGGGATCGGAAGTACCCCATTGGGAAAGGGGCCATTTAGGGTAGCCGGTCCCCTCCCTATCTAATCTAAAGGGGTGGTTGTGCCCAAAATTATGGTTCGTGTTTACGCAAAAACTGTGAGGAGGGCGGAAATGAGCCTATGGGGGAACGATAGTACCTCTTGGGGAATGGGAAGTGTTAGGGTAGCCAACTGCCACTCACCGAAAACTTGGGTAACGCCTGGTTTGTGGGAGGGGGGGGGGTTGTATCCAATAATTAATGTTCTTGTTTACGCAAACGTGGTAAGAAGTATGGGAATGGTCCTTTGGGGGAATCAATAGTCCTCACTGGGCAAATGGGCGAGTTAGAGTAGCCGACCCCCCCCCCCCCCCCTTCATCGAAATTTATGGGGGGGGGGGGTGATTGTGCCCAAAATAAAGGTTCGTGTTTATGCTAAAATGGCGAGGAGGGTGTAAATGCGCCTACGAGGGATCGATAGTGTCTCTTAGGAAAAGGGGGCGAGTAAGGATACCCAACCCGATCTCTCCCACCCCCTACAACTTTCGGGGGTGGAGGGGGGTTTGTGCCAGAAATTAAAGTTCTGTGTTTACGTAAAAAAGGTGAGGAGGATAGAAACAGGTCTACGGGGGATCGATAGTCCCAGTTGGGGAAATGGGCGAGTTAGAGAAACCTCCTCTCCACCCCTCTCAATTAAAGATGAGGGGTTTCCCAAAATTAAGTTTCTTGTTTTCACGAAAACAGTGAGGAGGTAGGGAATAGGCCTAGTGGGGAATCGATAGTGTCCCTTGGGGAAAAGGGCGAGTTAGGTTAGCCGACCCTCCCTCTCCCTCCATCCAGGGGTGTTGGTTTTTGTGTCCGACAATAAGGTTAGTGTTTATGCATATCATAGAGATAAGACATTTAATTAAAGAAAAACGTGTATTAAATTGTAAAGTAAGAAATGAAATTTCATTAAGTTTAGATTTTACAATTGCAAGGAAGACTAAGCTTTTATAAAAATTGTTAAAATATTATGAAGGTAATTGAAAAGATGCATAGAGGAGTGACTTGTAAAAGATATACCATATAAAGGCATTAAAAATTTACAATCAGTGAGCCATACAGATAGAAATAGCCATTAAAAAAATTAAAGCATGTAACAGAATGTATACACTTATACTTTTTCAATCTTTTTAGTCTCTCATATATATTTTTCATCGCTGTTTGTCAGGTTGCAGCCCAAAGTACGGAAGAGGCCATCAATGTTTAACTGCACATTTTTAGTGTTTTTAGTCTCACTAACTAAAATATATCAAAATACCCTAAATGTGGAATGAGCCATCAGTGTTTAACTGCACATTTTTAGTTTTTTTAGTCTCACGAATGGATATATGAAAGTATAAATATTCTACCATTATAATAATAAAATAAAATTGATGAGACTAAAAACTGAATATTTAATTAAATCTAGAAAAAATTTTAAAACAAAATTTTAATTTATAAATGCACTGAAAAAAAAAATTTAATGTAGTTATAGAATTTCTAGGACTTGTAAGATGTGGTCGAACAGCCGCAGTAAACTTTACTACAAATAGTTATGAGTTATGTTTTTATCACTTTATATCTAGTACTATATATAAAAGCTTGGTGCAAATAGCTAACAGCCTTATGCATGGTATGAGCTTACTACAATTATGCAAATGAGGTATTCATTCCATATTGTGAAAAGTTAAGATTCTTACTCAAATATGTGCTTACTATACTTGAGCAAATTAGTTATACGTTGTATATTGTGAATAGCTAAAAGCCTTACAAAATATATTGATGTTCATAGGTTGCTGGACCATCGAAGAGAAAAGGTTATGTGAACTGGGTAAGAGACTACTACTATATTTGTTCCAGGTGGGCGCCAGCATTCTCAGTAGATAGCACAAGTACAGATGAAGTCGTGTGGCCGACAGCCTTAAGTGGCCGCCTCTAAGTCCGACATCGTAACTGGTAGAGATTGCAGAAAGTACATCCTTGAGATATCCAAGTCCCTGGGCTAATGAAGGTTATCTGAGCTGCCTCCATATGCTCGTGCCCACTCTCAGGCTGTTATAGTCTGCCTTATGCCTTAATGGAAAATATGAGTAACCTTTGAAACACCCGTGAAGTGGCCAGTGAAATAAATAACAAATCCACCAGTTCACATGTTCTGCTTATTTACTCCCGTACTCCTTCCGAAGAAGCACATACAAATTTGCCCCATTTTAACAGGGTACACTTTTAGAAGGGTGATCGTTGGTGCACGCTACAGCGGAAAAAGTCGGCAAAATGCCTCAATGGAAATTAAAGTATTTAAGTCCCGGCCATGTACAAAATGAACTGGGCTCACTCCCCAGGCTAAAGAAAAATAAAAAGCTTCCTGAGTTACTTTACTATTAAAAACTACATGATTCGAACAAAGTGATGAAGTACCTGGGGAGGACACCGACGTACGTCTGTCTTACGCAGCCCTCGAGTAGCAACTGTCCAACATGGCGGCGGGCTTCCTGCTCCCTGGCGTCAACTCCCACTGCCAAGTCACAATACAACAAATTACATTAAACACAATTACTTAATGAAATGAAGTGGGTGAACCTTGGCCCTAGATGAATTCATGACACACAAAATATTACCCAATAAAGCTCACTTGAATATTAAAAGAAAAAGAAATTATATGAGTATGTAAACATAAACTTACAGTGTAAGGCACCATAACCTCACACTGGTTCACTATGGTTTTACAGTGCACGCCATGTTCATGCCCGGGATTCTTCTACATTCAATTTCACAACCCTTATTTATATATTACAACAAAAATCGAAACACTCTGCATTATAAATTCAATACAAAAAAAACTGTTATTATTTTTAGGCTTCTTTTCTGCAGGTGGTTATCACGTTAAGTTACTAGTGTCCACCGTTCACAAACCATATGACATATTACTGGCTGTAATACTGTTTAATTTAAAATTATATTATATAAAATAACTGTAAGCTGGCACAACAACATAAACTACTCTGATAATATTTAGTTAAATATTCCCCGTGCGTACTGTCTTACACGTAGCTGCATAGTGTGTTTACCTTACCACCAGCTGCACATGTCAACATATTTGTACACATAATTACATGGCAAACATAAAACAATATTACGCCTTCAAACAATAATCAAGAATGTAAACACTGTATCGCATGGGCGATATTTTAATTGTAAAACACTGCATATGTTCCACAGACTTCACACTGGTGCACTCGGTGTGGCATGTTCCAGACCACAGGGTCATGTGAAAATAAACAATAATTTTTACTTTGAAATGGCAGGTAAAAATTAAGTGAATATATTTTAACACTTAATGAATACTGTAAAAAGCAATAATAATACACAGGACACAGTAGGACCACACAAGAAACATAAACACATAACCCTAATTACATATACTATAGCATGCCTATTCGATTCTTACTCATATGTGCACACGTCACACTCGCGATACTCACGTGTATGTACGTGGTGATGGGATGACTTGGCAGGTTCTTCTAGACATGGTGAAAGGACTAGGGGTTAGAAACGTGGCACACGTCCCCCCACCCCCTTCACAGAGCCCATTCTTCACTGCTTGCAGGCTCTGTTCAGCTACAGCACGTGCACGGCAGGCGAAGCCTGCGCCATTGCCACAGAGTGTAGTGGCTGCCCTGCTGTTTACTTCTTAGCATGTGATGCCGTGGCTCCCACATGGCCAGACATGTTGTGACAGCTGCAGTGGGTGTATCCAGATACCCGCAGGCTGTACACTCAACACGCCGGTTGATGTGTGGCCTCTTCAATCGGCGGGAAGGGGAAGACATCGACTCATCCCCCGACTCATTGCTGCTGCTCTCGCTGTCACTGTTTTCATTCTGCCATGGGCGGCACAAATTACGCATTCGGGTGTCCCCCAAAACAAAAATTGCCAGCCTCTGCATCTGCAACTGGTGGCATCTCTTCAACATCAAGACGCCGCCGGTCGGTTCCCTCACCTGCCAAAAATCATCGGTCATAGGTGGCCTTTGCAGTGCATTTTGCAGGACAGGTTGGGAAACATCCACTGACAATTCCTCTTCGCTCTCCATGTGGTTTCCTGTTGTTTCCCTCTCTGGATCCTCTGTGGGCATCTCTGCACCAGGTGTCAAAGCTGCAGGCACTTCCGGAATTTTCGCATATACTTCGTTTTCAGACGTGGGCGTGACATAGCATGGTATTTCGTCTTCACTGATGCTTACTCCCACGTCAGTTAATCCAACTCCACGTTACAAAACAAAATGAAAATTAATAATGATGACTTTCAATCTGCCTTTTGCGGCTTCATCAGCTCGATCCCTTGTGGACACTGGGCGTCGGGTGTCCCAGTTTGAGACACGCTTGGCACAGTTCTGTCATTATGTCGATAAATGCCGTGGAGATGAGGTACACACTGTTACTTGCCGAAGTAGTGAATCTTGTGTTTTGTGCGGTTACTCTCGGCATGAGGAATGATGAGGGTGGTGGAGGGGTGCGAAATTCCCCTCTTTCGCACCATTGGAGGACTTTACTGTTGAAGCACGGTAGTGGAGGAAGGAAGTGAGGGGGGTGACTCGCCCCCCATTTTCCTGCCACGTGGCCAATCATTGAGCTGGGCCGACCATAAATATGCACACATGGCTGATGACACACGCACTGTCAACTCCCTGATAACAGGCGTGCATAATTAGAAATGAATTTGACAAATAGAGAGTCTGTTGTGAGCAGTATCGATTTTTCTGACTGCCAGGGGGTGCTATGTTTACAAACACCAAAGTGGGCGTGGCAGGGAGCACTGTTGACTGTACTCAAAGCGATGGTGGTAGACTCTTCGAACATGAGAGAACAACACAAGATAGTTTATTCCCAGTTGATGCGACACTGAGGCGTCTTCTGTGTCCAGTCACCTGATAACCACACTCATTCTCTTCACACCGGCTCAGTAGTGGTGCGAACCTAATCGTCACAGATGTTGGTTTCTCATTGACTAGGCATTTGTTGAATAGTGTGCGTTTGTCATATTAATCTGGTGCCTTCCAGTATTCTGCGATTTCACACTCTCAGTGATAATGGCACGAACACAATTGGCAGGAAATGATGAGAGTTCCCATTATCTGGCATGTGTCTTTTGGGCATTGATTGTGCAGGGCCAATTGCAGCCATGCTGGAGCAGCTGTAGTGGGCTCTGATGAATCATTCCCAGTGGGAATGTCATTGGCAAGTTTGCTCACACTTTCCAACTTACCATACTGTTGGAATGATAATGTCCTTATGCCGAACTGAAAACTCATGTTGGTGTTGATGACTTGCGCAGGTACGTGGTGTTATTGGCACGGAAAGTCCAAGATGTTTTCCGCTGGGCCACGTGGCTCTCAGCTCTTTGCAACATCCATGTGCGGGGTGCGGTTGGAGTGGTTCCTGCAGGCATGATGCTGCGAAGATGGAGGGATGGTGGCAGGTGGCTCATTCCCCTCGCCAATCATGTGTTCAAGAAAGATGGTGGTCAGCTGACGTCATAGCCGTGCGCTCATGAGGAAGATGAGTCCCAAGATGGCCGACTTTCCTCACTCTAACTCTAATGGAGATTTTGCGACAAACTCCTTCTTGTTGTTTTTGAACGTCGTTTCTCATCCATCCCTCCTAGATCTTGTGTGGTAGTTACAGGAAAAATTGCCAGCAGAGTTATTGAGACAAATACAGTTAAAGGAAATATAATTTTGGGGGCGCACATGACCACACATGGCGCACAAACATAATTTTCAAAAAGAATTTCCCAGATAAATACTGGGTACTTGGTTACAAGGATGGATAGTACTAAGAACACTTGAAGGAAAAAGGCACACTAGTAGCTGCACCACTTGACGTTAGACAAGTGGTGGGATGTGAAGTTCGCCGTCCTTAGAGAAAAATACGAGTTATCTCTAAAACAGCCATGAAGGGGCCTGTGGAATAAATAATAAATCCACCAGTTCATGTGATCTGATTATTTATTACTGTTCTCCTTTCGAAGAAGCACATACAACTTTGTCCCATTTTAACAGGGTGCGGGAAACAACGGAAAAAGTCGGCAAAGTGCCTAGATGAAAATTAAATTATTAAGTCCCATGGCTGTACAAAATGGACCGGGCAGTGAGATGGCTCACTCCCTGGGCTAAAGAAAAATAAAAAGCTTCCTCAGTTACTTTACTATTAAAAAATGGCATAACTCGAACAAAGTGATGAAGTGCCCAGGAAGGACACCGTTATATGTCCGTCTCACACAGCCCTCGAGAAGCGACTGTCCGACATGGCAGCAAGCTGTCTGCTCCCTGGTGCCAACTCCCGCTGCCAAGTCATGTGACAACAAATTACATTAAACACCATTAATTAATTAATTTAAGTGGGTGAACATGACCCTAGATGAATACATGACACATAAAACACTACACAATAAAGCTCATGTGAATATGAAAAGAAAAGTAAAATATATAAGAATGTAAACATAAACTAACCATGTAAGGCACCCTAAACACACACTTGTGCATTATGGTTTCCCTGTGCACGGCTCTGCTCGTGCCAGAATTCTTCTACATTCAATTTCACAACACTTATTTATTTATTACAATACAATTAAAACACTCTGCATGATAAATTCGATGTAAAATGAACAGTTATTATTTTATGCTGCTTTTCAGCACGTGGTCATTGCGTTAAGTCACTGGTGTCCATTCTTCATAAACCATGTGATGTATTACTGGCTTTCTTCAGTATTTGTACTGTGTTTGATACTGTTCAATTCGAAAATATATTAATTAAAGAAATAAAAGTAAGCACAAACAACAAAGTAATTCTGAAAATATTTAGGTAAATATTCCACTTACATGTCCTACCCATGGCTGCACAATATGTTTCCTTTGGCACTAGTTGTGAATGTCAACATATTTGAACACATAATTACTTGGCAATCATAAAACACTATTTCACATTCAAAAAATAATCAAGAACACAGACACTGCATCACATGGTCTATATATTAAATTGCATAACACTACACGTGTTCCACATATCTCGCTCTGGTGTATTCGGTGCGGCGTGTTCCAGACCACAGGATCACATGAAAATAAACAATAATTTTTATTTTAAAATGGCAGGGAAAAATTACGTGAATAATTTTTATCACTTTATGAATACTGAAAGGAACAATAAAAATATAAAAATATGCATAACACAGTAAGGCTACGCTATAAACATAAACGCATAACCCTAAGTACATATACTACAGCACATCTATTCGATTCTTATTCATATGCGCACACTTCACACTGGCTGTATTCACATGTGGGTGGGTGGCGATGAGATGACTTGGTGGGTTCTTCCAAAAGTTTTGAATAGTCTAGATGTCAGAAATGTGGCACACATCATGTTCAGGTATTGGTTTACTGCCTTCTCCATTTACCAGATGTCCCAGGAATGGGATGCGCTACTTGCCAATGTGGCACTTCTGGTTTGTGCAGGTCGGTTTATTTATGGCCAAGTGTTCCAGTGCCAGTGACAGATGTTGGATATGGTGGTCTAAGTTCTCAGGCCAGATGATTATGCCATCCAGGTATGTGAGTTCCCGTCGAGCACCCTTACCATCACGGCCTGGAATGTTACTGGTGCACACTTAATCCCCAAGATCATGGTACAAAACTGATATATTCGCCAATTGGGGGTGGTAAACATAGTTTAATGACGATCCTCTGTCTCGGTAGCCACTCGCCAGTACCCGCTGTATATGTCCCCAAAGTGTGTAGGGTATCCTTCACACTGATGTATGGGGCTGGTGCGCTGTGTGTAATCAAGTTCAGTGCACAGAAATCGATGCAAAATCACCATGTGCCATCTTTTTTAGGGGCCAGTGATATGGCACTGTTGTAACAGCCTTTGGAGGGTTCGATTAACCCATCTGCTCGTTGATTATCGCACACTGTTGTGGTTGGTACCAGTGTGGTCCTGCAAACAATAATTTCTTGTTCTCTAGTAGAATTGCATGTTCTGCTATGGAAGTCCTTTGAAGGGGGTCTGCAGCTGCAAATACATCTCGATGCTTATGAAGAATCTTTTGAATTGCTTCCCGGTATTATTCTGGTACCTCGTGATCAAGTTCGTCGAGTTGCACTTCTGCAGCACTGTTGTTCTTGCATGATTCTAGTTCATAGACAGTCCTCTCTTGCCTACCGAAGTGTATCCTTCGGGGTGCTGGCTCTACAAATGTGTGTTGTTCGGTGAGCCAGGGGATGCCGAGGATTGCATCTTCCCTTAGGTCGGTACACACATTGGTAGAGATTGAAACTTATTCGGGGAGTGCGCATTGCATATCCGGGTTGCATGAAGGTTGTTGCATATGCAGAAGTAGTTGCGGGTAATTGCGAGCTTGTGACTGGAATATTATTTGGGTTGGCACTTTGCCCCTGTGCTCACACTACTTCACGCTTCGTTGAATGCTTTAAAGGGTTTTCTGGTACATCTTCGAATCTGTTTATGCTCTCATGTGATTGAAGCATTGACAGTTACAGGCCGAGTGTGCATTACTCCCATCTGAATCGCTTAGTCAGAGTGTTCACAAAGTCCAGGCGGGTTGTGCAGTGCCAATGTGTCTACTTATCACATGTCTGACATACGCCTGTTTCGGCTTGTCCTCCCTTGCAGATGTCCAGGTGACATCGTTGCGGTGTAATTCCATTGTCTGTTATTAAACCCAATTGTTTCGGTGCTAAGGGCATTAGCATTCGTGTGCATTCTTCGCATAGAATCTTTTTTTGCCTATCTACAGTTGCCTGCTCATTTGCCGCGAGGCATCCTGCATGGAAATTCTTGCTACATCGTGAATATTTAATTTCCCTTTCTCCAATGCCTGCACATAAAATTTCATTAGCGCAATGTCGGTGGTATAAATTTTGAAAAGTCACGTCCGAAAAATTACTTTTGATTACATCGCGTGTGGACTTGCATGTGAACCATTCGACAGGGTCGACGTTTTTCCATTTGCATCCTGTGCATAGTGGCATGTGAGTACCGAATGAGGTCATCCTCCATGCCCGACAGATCAGATCTCGGTTTACCCTTAACATACTTTCCTACAGGGACCTAGCTGCTGTGGTTTCGCTACACGAACATTCTGTGTTCTGCGAGTGATCTGTGCTAGGTAAGGGTTTTATGCATTTTATGCATAGCACTGCCATTTTGCCACCACTTGCGTGCCAAGTTAGCAGTTGTATCATCCTCATCATTGCTATTAGAATTAAACTATGTCCTTGCTTTACTTCTTTAGGTGCAAAATAAAATAGTGAACAAAATATCATGCATGCTATTGTTC
Organism: Dryococelus australis; assembly: GCA_029891345.1. Taxonomy (NCBI): domain Eukaryota; kingdom Metazoa; phylum Arthropoda; class Insecta; order Phasmatodea; family Phasmatidae; genus Dryococelus; species Dryococelus australis. Next base: position 29,911,649 of record CM056999.1, on the reverse strand, counting down.
CTAACTGTTCATATTACTTCAGAATATGTGTTGATAAATTATTTGTTTTCGATACTCATCGAAATTGCTACTGATATTCTTCGGTTGTTGGACTTGCATACAGACACAATACTCCCAATGCCCTTTTCAACTTTTTCACGCTAGACAAACCATGCACGTCTTTATTTCATTGCACAAATACACAAACATTCACAACTATGCTCATTTCACCACGTGCCTTCCACACGTGTTTGCTGTGTGCTAATTATTTGTGATGTGTTAAGTAACCTGTAGTTGTGAGAATTTAAAATTTCAAAAAATTATTACACATTTGATTGCATATGAAATTTAAAATAAACTATTCCAGTTGTGTATTTATTTGTTTGCAATTACTTTGAAAATGTATCCACAGCTGACCACGTGGTTTGAAAATATGTGTAGTTACTAGTTTCATTTTTGATTACTTTTAACATCCTGAAACTCTTGGACTCGTTTCTCGCGAAAAAAGTTGTTATTGTTCATACTTTTATGCACAGCTTTGAAAGTTGGTGTATATTTCTTGCCAAAAACTTTGCGAAAAAAAAAATTTGAATCTTTAATTTATAAGAATTGCCCCGTGTTATTCGTATGTGAAGCAGAAATACTTGATTTGTTAACTGTATTTTACATCCTTCTGCCTTAACTTTCTCACACTGCATTTACTGTCAATTTTGATGCCCATACAAGGGGGTACATAAATACATACACTGCACACTAGTGAGGAAATGCATACATTTCTGTACTTCGTCAGTTTCAACGTCACTCTCACTCACCGATTGCTGGAGTAGCCTGCTGGTACATTGCCATTTATGCCGAAATTCTGTAAAGTTACTAAATAGCTACAAAACACCCAGCAGCTATTTTTCATTGTTGTTGCTCGCTATTGTGTTGTTAAACAGCCCCACAAGTTGGGAAAGCGATTCTTGACGTGTGCTCAGGCCCCAGGGATGATGTGTTCAACCATCTGAACTTTCAGACAGGCAAAGCAGTTAGAGTGCCGGCTCCAGCCCTTTTTGGAGGGGCGTTGTGTAGGGGTCGTTGCCGATGTCCTAAGGGGATCCCTGGAGTCGGCATCATTGCTAGTGCTGTTGCAGCTTACCATGTGTACATACAAACACTGCTGTTAAGGTAATGGTTTTTACCAATACAAAAGTGTGGATTTTGGCCCCCCACACACAATTTAAATACACTGATTCTATACTGTCTTAGGGGACAGCTCCCAGAAACTGCAATTGCAACCACTGTAGCCTTAAGGACACAGTGTCCAAAATTACCTTACAGTAAAACTCAATAATAAACATGGATTTCAGTAGAATTATGTTTTATTGATGACTACGAATCAATGCTATGTGTCTTCTCTAATGACACAGAGTAAAGTAATTAAATACAGCACACAACCTGGTTATATACCATACAATTCCATAGACAACATACACATGAATATGCGAGAGCGAAAAACACAAGTCCACAACCTTGAGATTCTAACATCTGGTCGAGCCACTGTTCTAAAAATAGACTCGACAAACTTCAACCTAGCAAGATGGCTACTATACATAGGGACCGCACTCTGCATCGCCCATATGTAGTATTAGTATGGGCTACACAGGCTGGCGACCACTTTGAGGTTATGTATCACCTGAGAACTTCAAAAATTAATAACTACTGAACTACTCCACCGATTTTAATAATTCAAATGATATTACAATATATACTTTATGCAGGACACAATTATACTAAACTTATCGAGTAGTTATTTACAAAATTGTTAACACCACAACCTCTTTGAACACATGTTTTTCTAGGTTAATCCTTGCAAGTGTGCTTAACCAAAATCATGTTTGTTCGTTGCTAGCATTAAATAAATTATTTGCAGAATTATTTTTAAAAAAGTCAACACTGTGCATGGATGGCAGGTTGGGTTATGGTGTGCCAAGGCTGGGCAATCACGAAAACTGTGTTTCATCTCGGAGAAACTTTTCTCCTGTTCATCATGCCATTGAAATTTTATATTTGGAGACATGAGTGCAGTGAGAGGTGCAGTAATAATGGCAAATTCTGAGATGTACTTTCGCAGTTAATTGGCGAGACCGGAGAATTTTCTTATCTGCTTGCAGGTGGTGAGTGCGGGTAATCTTCTATAAAGCATAACTGATATTTGGTTGAAATACTTCCCTTCTCGTTCACCAAGTGTCCGAAGAATTGAGTTTCTGCCTTTCCTATGTGACATTTGTGTTTGTGCATGCAAGGCCGTTGATGGCTAGGCGTGCAAGTACCAATGAAAGATAGCAGATGTGGTCCTCCCACAACTCTGACCACACGAATACATCGTCGAGATAGACCAAGGAAAACTGTCCGATGAAGCCATCTAGTACCCTTGCCATCATGGCTTTGAATGTCTATGGTGCGCACATGAGGTCAAATGGCATAGAAAAAACTGAAAATTCGACCATCAGACACTGTGAATGCGGTCTTATGTCGATCTTAGGTTGTACCGGCACTTGCCACTAACAGCTACAGAGATCTATCGTGGTCAGAACTTTTGCATGGCCTAATGAACCAAGTGCGTCCTTGATATGGATATAGGGTAGTGGGCGCTTTGAGTGACTTGATTTATCTGGTGAAATTCCACACAAAATCGCCGTGAACCATCTTCTTTAGGCGCGAAGGTGATCGTAGAATTAAATTCACTGCTGGATGGCTCGCTTACTGTGTCCTGGAGCATTTTTCACTGATGGAGTTAACAATGGAGTGGGCCTTCATAGATGAGTTTGTCAATGGCGAGTGTTGTGCAGTGTTCCCCTACTATGGTATGGCGTAATGGGTCAGTTGCAGTTAATATGTTCAGGCGCTCATCCAGGAGGTGTTGCATAGCATCATGGAACTGGGCTGGTACTGATTGGTAGGTTTCCGACTGGTTTGGGATCAAAATTGTAGATCGTTCGCCATTCCTTCTTACCGAAATGGATCCGGCATTCTGTAGTTTCTAACACTGTTATATGTTTTGTTAGCCATGGGATGCCCAATATCACATATTCCCGAATGTCCCCGGATACATATGGAGTGAGGTTTTTTTTTTCTATATCCCAGATGCGTACAATGATGTTGACATCTCCCGCAACCTCGCTGGTATACTGGCGGGTGGCTAGGTGAACTGTTGTGTAGGCCAGATGTCACTGACGTTAATGAAGGCTGTACATATGCAATTATGAGAAGCTGCCGTATCAATGAGACATCTGCCCGGATGTTGATTCATTAGAACTGAAGTGCAGATGAAACTATTGGTGTGCCCCATGATTTGTGATAGCAATGTTTGTTGGGGAGTTGTTCCAGTCAACACTCCATTGGCCCTGGGGCAGGTGGCGTTGGGCTGTTCTAGCCCGATGTACCATTTCCAGGTGGTGTCTTCCTCTTCTCTTATGCTGCGGGTGTCGTTGTTCTACTGGGACATTCATTGTTCCAATGGGGTCCACCACACTATATGCACGGTGTTGGTGGGGCCCTTGAAAAGCTTGTGGTATGAGTAGTGGCAGTGTTGGCTCTTGTTTGATCCCTTGTCTTGTTGGGTGCGGTGATGGTGGTTGTTTTTGCGGAAACTTGATGACACTGTTGCAGTAGATAGTTTTTCTCGGAAATGTTATTTATCCCATCACAGATGCACAGTTTCGCGATCGCGGTACGGTTGAGCCTGGATACTCGAACCGAGGACATAATGGTCTGAATAAAGTCAGCTTCAGTGGCATGTATCACTGGTGCCAAGGCGGAACAGTAATAGACTTGTGTGGTGCTGGCCAAAACTTTGAATCTTTCTTATGACACTTCCAGATGATAGGAGTGTATCAAACTCACTTCGTGGGAGGAGGGGCGAAGTTGTAAAGAATCTCATTTCCCTGTGCGCCAAGGATCACTCGAATGCATGTAATTTAGCATATGGAATTTTCATAAAATATGAAGGCTCTAATCATTTTGAGACAAATATTTGCTAGTTTTCCACCAAAAACGATGTTTGGATTTAGGGATTATATTGTTCATGAGCCTCTTTACACAATTTTTATTCTAAATAATAATGAGCAATTTAATTATATTGTTCTAATAATTAGAGATGAAAATGGTAAACTAATTGATTTTGATGGTGCTGATATTTACATTGTTTTGGAAAGTAAATATGTTAGAAATATTCATTTAAACATTACAGGGCAAATAAATTTTATGGGTCTAAATTATAATGAATTAAATATATCTGGAAATGTTTTCAAAACAGCCAGATTAAAAAATGATTTCCAGTCTGGAGTTATGATCAATTCTCAAGGAAAAGACAACATTATAAGAAATTGAAAATAATTCTTTAATTTTTCCTGAGAATGTATAAAATTGTCAGGGTACTTTAGAACCCTCGAATTCAATAAATCTTCTTGTTTTGTCTCTTTTAATAGCATGGAAAAATTTTTCACACATTTCATCAGCTTTACCTCACCAACCAATTTTCAAGGAAAAAACAGATAATTTTATAGACTTTTGTAGAAAAGTTTTATAATTTCTTTTGTGGTTACAAAATTTTGTATTATCATAATGGGGTAGAAATTTATCCCCTTATGAATATAAGGGGGTCCATCCTATAAGAGGCACATAAAATAAAATTATACATTTTGATATCCATATGGTAAAATGTCTATTTTTTTCTAGTATAATCCTCTTGTTATCGCAATGACTTAATGTGATTTATTAACTTCGAATGTATATATTTTGTGTTTCTCACTCCTTATTAAATTCATCGTACTATACTGTATTTTATCATCCAACACACCTTTCTTATAATTGTCAAATGTAATTCTCTTATTAATTGCACATTATTTCACACAATTTGATAATTTATTTTCTTTAATATCAACTCTATATGCATACATTTTGCTCTTAAACGAACAAATTCACTCATTATTTTGTCATTACATTCATATTTAGTTTTTCCCAAAACTTTTTATTTATTTGAGGAATGTTATAAATATTATCATTTGGATAATGACTTGTGTCAAATTTATCTAAGATCGACTTCATGTTTTCGTAAAAATCTTCTGTTTTTATGTTATAAATGTACGCGTCAGTATCTTTATAGTACATTTCAATTTTATCTTTATATTTGGCTTTCATTACTTTTTAATTTTAATTTTTTTTTTTTATGTCGAAAATGGATATAGCCATATAAATGGGCTTATTTAATTTAACATTCGTCTTTTTCATATAAATAACTGCAAGATTCTCATCAAATATATGCTTCTTTTGAAATTTGGTTTTGCTATTAATTTCTCGCAGACCTTTTCACTTGAAACCAGTCATATATAATCTCTGTTTCTTATATTTTCCATTGTTTTACCAAACACAGAATTATTCAACAGTTTATAACAAACTTTTTCAAAGTCATTTTTAGCATTAGTTCTCATTGATGTATTTATTTATTCTGATCTATATATTTATTCAGCCAAACATATTGATTAAATTTCAATATTCTATGTATTTTAGTAAGTTTTAATCCATAATTTAGGCACTGTTTTAAATTACGATAGTGTATTACATACTTTTCTTTTTTATGAAAAGTTGTTAACAATTTAGATTAATTGGTTCCTGGAACTGTTATATTTTCTGGACAAAAAGGAAGATCTTTGTGTAAACTGTGGTGTGCAGTTCTTGTGGGTATTCTAGATCAACTTCATATATATATATATATATATATATATATATATATATATATATATATATATATATATATATATATATATATATATATATATATATGTGTGTGTGTGTGTGTATTGAATCGTCATTTAAATTAATTGTATAATTTTTAATTTTATCAAGAATTTAACTTAAATTCGGGATGATCAAACCATTTGAAACCACCATATGGTAAATGTTGTGACATTGCCCATCAATAAAGATTATTTGCTTCGAGATAAGCCAAATAATTAGACTCTTGATTTGGATTCAAATCGACAAAATATTTGTTATTTGCTTTAACATATAATTTACAACATTGTGATATTCCACCTCTAGTTCCTTTTTCTATCATTAATATCATATCATAATCATGTAATAAATCAAGTGATTGTTTAGTCATTTTTTAACATTGCATCCCATGATAAGCCAGGTGCGGAAAATTCCACGCAGATTCTAGACCATATGCATTTATACATGCATCTCTAAAGTTTTAAAATATATATGTCAACAATAATATATCACTTTTTAAATATAAAGCATTCGTTTTTTGGTGGAAGTTCAGTTTCGTTTAATTCTTTAGAACTATGTATATAATTGTGTTGCTGCTGCCGCCACCAGCAGGTGTTGCCAGGCTACGCACTGATGCTAGGTGTAGTGTGGCCTTGGCAGCCAACCTACCAAGTTTCGAAAACAGCAGGGGGATTGGTATTTAAACAAGGTCGGGCACAGTCGTATATAAGGCAGAGACAATGGCAGCTCGTGGCGATCTTGCTCCAACCCCACTGGAGGCCCTGCCTGATTGCTGCCAGAAGGAAGATCGCCGTACCTTGTGTTCCTGGGTCATCGCCACACTTCGCCGCCGTCGAGAGAGCCTTCACGCTACCGTCATCATACCTCTGGGTCATTATACTTCCCATTTGGGCGAAATAGGTTGCGTGAGGCAGAAGGATACGCAAAGGCTGATAGTCAAGCTCCTTATGAACGAGAGCACTTTATGATTGCTTAATTAGCTTCTTACTTTAGCATCCCAGTATCACTGTCAGCCATTTGGGAATTGTCTTAATTAGTCGCATCTTCAGCAGCAGATTTGTATTGCTACAATTTGAATAATAGTAGAGTTTTGTAAGTAAGAGTGCTTCGCCTTCTTTCTATGCATTACCCCTTTTGAGTGTGTGGCCTTCCCTCCTTAGGAAGGGTCACAGCAACTGGTGGAGGTGCCTCTCGTCTCCCGCCTCCCCAGAGGGTTGGCAACCCCTCTTAACTTACGGTTTGATGTAATTCTATCAGCAACAGTGTACGACCACATAGTAAACAGTAGTGGCAGTGAAAATTTCTTTCAGAGTTCGCAGTGTATTACAAGTCAGCAAATTGTGGTCGCTCAGGAGCACGCGAGCACAGTCGCCGCATCGGCAAAAATTCAAAAACTTCGGGCCATCTTGCCTTTGCTTTAGCAAATTCTCCAACTTACAGTGTGCGCAAAGTGGAGAGAAACGCTTTCAGGTGTGTGTATGTTAGTTATTAAGGCTACACTGTATAAATTTACACTAACATGCAGACATGAATATACTAGGTAAATATGTGTCTCCAAATCTATAAGGAAACTCGGTAAAATAGTGACACTCGATATAAGCGATGCTTAGCGCACATTAGAAAACAAAGACAAACAACACCCTAAGTTACCCAGTGAGAGCACAAATTTAATAGACTTAGAACACACTTCACCCACACAACAAAACGCAGCACTAGATAATTCATTTCATGACACACATGTACACTTCTCGTCACAAAAAATGAGCGATCTCGTGTAGCTGAAAATATTTCTAAGTCCCCTTCGGGTATGATCGGCAGGTTGCCCCCTCCCAAGTCACAAGCACGTGCCGCAGAGTGGGCGTGGCTAAGAGCTGTAGCAACACATGGCTTTGGAGGAAAAAGGATACAAAACTCGAATAATAGTTCTGTGAGCTCAGTTTTGTCCGAATATATTCCAACGCATTATATGTAATGCAGTTAAAGTAAATTAATGGCGAAACCTTCGGAATTATGAACTAGCCTGTATCGGATCTGAGAAACACACACGAGATCTTTGAAATCATAAAGCTATAATCACTAAAAACATTAAATAATACATAATATGGAATAATGTTTTCATATATATGATAATTAGAGACCATGAAATGTCTCGAAATGAATGGCCTGTAGTCTAGACTTCACAGTCCAATGAATACCCGATCAACTACTGTATATTCACTGTTCGTTTCTCCAGTAAGTGGCCAATATTACTCTAAAACATACAGCACGTGATTCCTAAACGTCTTTCCTTGCCAGTTTCGTATTTACTTCGCACATTCCTGAGTGAGCCTTGTTAACTGTAATCTAGTGCAAAGGCAGATTAGATCTATAAGTGTGTAAAATTTAGCTTGTCCTCAAAATAATCCATGCAGCTTTCCTGTTTCTGCTTTGTTCCGTTCATAAAGTAAAGGCCTATTTACATGCACCGACATGTCTTGACCAAATTTTGATTACAGTAACCAAATTTGAATTACAGTAAATAGTTATTGATTATTAAAGTGTTATAACACGAATTTACTGTAGCAGTATCTGCGGGAGTGATTATAGTCTCTTGAAAGATCTGCGATTATTTAAAATACTCAAAATATTCACCTTTTAAAACGTAATAACAAACAGAATACATGCAACGAGCTACTACATATGTTTCGAAGGAAACTATTCGCATTAATGTGAGCACTTCTTGATGCCTGCCACATTTTATATATGGACGTATACACCCAAATGTCAATAAAGATTACGTATTAAGACGTAACTCAGTTTTTATTTTCATTTATACACGAACTGAAGTATAAATAAAATTGCTTGCATGTTTCATGTGTATGTTATAGCACCATTACGAAAAGTGTTAAGAGCTCACTTTGGCACGAACAGTCTATAGTACCGTTACATCTTAACTCGACAGTTCAACTAGAAATGTTTTGTCATGAAGTGGTTTCTCACCGAACTGCCTCCATTAGCGATTCGTGCTCGTAATGGTAAGTAACTCAATTTGAACTACTTGTTGGCTGGCAGACACCACACCGACCAGGCTCCTAACTGATTGGTGGATACATGTGTAAGTGTGCTTTCTAGCAATTGGCCTCTCAGTGTTTCACGCCATGTTATGCGAATGCTAGCCATTGTGGCGTACACAACTAACAATTGTTTGATAATATTTCACATTGTGCTCACAAACATGATTCGCCAACATTCTATATATATTTTTTATAAATCGTTGTCAGTCCCACAACTACAAAATTAACAAATTATATACCAATTTGATACTTGCGTTATCTTGGACTGTCTTACACACGAAACATTCACGCATATAAATATTTACTATATGAATGTTTCTTTAAGAATTACCTTCCTTGCGGGATAAGGTATTGCAGTTTCTAAGTTTGAGTCCAAATTGGTTGACCAAAAACCGAAAATTTAACCTGTGGAAGACCGTATTCAGTGCCTGTACGACATAGGTACACAAATAGAGATAGAAAAAATTGCATTTTCTTTATAACACATCTACCAACATCTGACTTTGAAGTCCCCGCACTTTGACTTCATACCTATCAAAATCGTAGATGTTATAGTGACGTAAAGGGTTGGGAGAGTGGAGGTAAGTTTCAAACATTAGTAATATGACATGCAGTCAAATGAAAAGTTACTGAGCCAGAGTTCCAAAATGTCGTACAGGAAGGTCCATCCTGATCCACTCAAGTTCTATTTCGCAGTGGTTGTTAAAAAATATTTAATCATTTACCACCAATCTGTTCTGCTTTCTAACCCTTTCTTCTCCGTTTATTTGGTTTGGTAGTGCAAGTCAGAAAATGAATAAATTCACAATAACAATTTATTTTGTAATGTTGTGAGTACTATATAAAAATTACTTGGCGCAAAGGGATGGGGGATACAAACGGAGGAACCACCCGCCATCATGTTGGAATTTCCCTTTTTTCCCTCAAAATTTCCATGTTTTCCTCAAAATGAATTAAATGTCCCTGAAAATTTAAATGTTCAGTAAAAACGTCCCCTTTTTCCCCTAAAAAAATTCCTATTTTCCCAGGCAGATCAGTGACCCCGGGTAGAGCAGTGAGACGGATCAGCGACCCAAGGTAAAGGATCAACGACCCCGGTGACTGGGATCAGAGACCCCAGGGGCAGAAGAGCAGGGCCAGGACCTATGCCCTTGACCTCTGACATTTAACCCAAAAAATCCTAAAAAGTAAAAAAACTCGACAAAATTACAAAAAAAAATTTTAATCCCAAAAAGTATATTATCTAACGTACTAAAAAATTATTTCAAAAGTTTTTAAAAACATATTTTAAAAATTGTTGAAAATGTATCAACAACTTATTAAAGAATATTTATAAGATTTTAAAAAATTCACTAAGAAATGTATTATTAATGTATTCAAAATCATTTTTAAAATCTATAAAATATTAGTATTAAAAATTAATTAAATAATTATTATAAAACGTTTAAAAATGTATTTAAAAATGAACTTCCCAGAGGTCACTCCTCACCCATACACATCCACCATCTTGGTATGTGTAAGGGCCGACCATCTTGATAGGTGGCCACCATGTTGGTAGGCGACTGCCATCTTGGTAGGCGACCACCATATAGGCAGGCGACTGCCATCGTGGTAGATATCACCTGTCCGCAATATTGGATGCAGGTAACCGTGACATCAAACCCATGACCTTGAATGATCTTGAAAACCAAATCTCGAGAAGAAATACATAAAAGTTAACAAGCATATTACATTCCTAACTACTATGACCATATTAGATGTAGAAGAAATTAACCTTGACCTTATGACTTTGAATGACCTTGAATACAAAAACGCGAGAAAAATATATAAAAGTCAACAAAAATATTACATTACTAACAACTGTCACCTATTAGATGCAGGTGACCAGAACCGTAACCTCATCACGTTGAATGACTTTAATAACAAAAACTAGAGAAAGGAACATAAAAGTAAGCAAGCACATTACTTTACAAACTACTACTATCGTTTTAGATACAGACAAGTTTGACCTAGGTCCCATAACATTGAATGAACTTGGAAACAAAAATTCCAGAAAAAATACATGCTTTAGAATTCTTGTATGCATAGTTTTATGCACTTTCCAATCCACTAAAGTTATCACTGCCAAATTTATGTCTTAGCTGCAACTTGTGACCTCGAACAAGGCGATTTGGCCATTATATCTTATGTCTTCTGGTTGGCACAGTTGCCTGCAATTTTTATATGGTGAATTTATAGCTGCCATACGCATATAAACCACTCGTGATATCGAACAAGGCGATATATGTATGGACTACCATACCACAAGCCTTCATTATTCTTTGGATAAACCTGTTAGTGATGCCAGAATTGTTGGCAACCCTATCAGCTACTTTGTTGATCGGTATGTCTTAACTCTCATACCTATTTAGCCTCGCGGTCATAACACCTACTCATACTGTTTTAATTCTTCCCTTTCTCTTCTATAAGTAGCCTTTTTATATATTCCTCAATATTCACTGACATCTATTGAAAACTAAATATGAAGTTACACTGCATGTGATGGAGTAATTTTTCTAGGTCGGATGCTACAAAACCAGAGCCGCGCACGTAGTTGTTTCGCCTCTCCCCAACAAACCCCCGCACCAACGTTCAAACAAGTGCCACAACGTCTGGCGCAGACAGTAGCTTGCTTCTTGAACGATGACCCTTACCTGGTCGAGCGAGCTTATACATGTCTGCTCCGTAACTAGGCCAAACAATCCTATAGGGCATTTGGAAAGCTTTCAGTTATTCTCATACAAATATCCTTGCAACTAGGCGTGCAGTGTCGTCTCATTTCGAAATATTTTCCGCACCTAAATATTAGAGATAATTTACCTGCATTGTGTTCAGTCCATGACATAGCAAAGTCATGTTTGCGGCTATTCTTTTAAACTGGTTTCTTCAGCTACATTGTTTTTATTCCTTTTAATAAAATATTCTTTAAAGTATTACTACCCGTTGCAACGCCCGTCCGTGTCCATTGCATTACTGAAGGACGAGGGAGCTCAACGGAGCCACGACGTCTGACGCGAGCAGTAGGCTGCAAGCAGTGGCAACCACACACAGCCAGGCGGACTATGTAGCAGTTGAATGGGGAAACCACCTGACTGCCTGTTCGTTTTGTCTCGGCACTAGGCACGCCTTGTTTAAAAAAAAAAAAAAGTCTACTTGGCTTATTTATTGAAACAAATTACCGCTTACGAAATAAAATTGACTTCATTTTTTGTTCGGGAAAAAATATCTTTGGAAAGCAAGATTAGGGTGCAAACATATTGAGATTGTTTTTAATAATGCATTATTCCTAGTTACACTTATCGATTAGATGAGCAAAAACATAGTTTGACTAAATGTAATACACTGCAAATACATTCTATTTTTTCTAAATAATTTCTCATGCCATATGTTTTCTCTTTTTAATGTTTGTTATTTGTTTTTATTTGCTCACCAAACATTTAATTGTAGGGCTGAAAGTATTATCACTGACAGGGGAACTGTTCCAGTTCCCTTGTCAGTGATAATACTGTGTCTGTGTTACAGACCACAGGATTAACTGAAGCTGAGTATTTGCAAGTTTCATGAGAAAAAATGTTTCCCACAAAGACTCATGGTTCTGAACATAATCATAATTCAGTCGGCAAGTTGAAGCATGGTAGGGAAATTTGAAGGCACGTACAGAACCCGTATTTCACGTCATATCTAAGTGGCATCTGCAATTAATATATGATATTCGCTGGCCACAAAACTAACATTAACTGAGAACAGAAATGAAAAATGTATGTTATTATTTAAACGATCAATGTTGATGTGAAATACTGTATGTAGGTGAAACACAGCTGTAAGTTAACAACAGTGACATGAGAGAGACATAAGCGGCGGTTAACAACTAAGATCTTCAGAGCTGATAGTGACGAAGAGAGGTACAGATGAAGCAGCGACAGAAAACTGAGTATCGAGAGTACCCCGACACTACCCACTGGCCAACAGCAACGCCCGCCACGTTCCCTACACATGAAAATCCGGATGGGACCCCTGTTTATCGTGGTGCGAGGCGAGTAGTCTGACAGTTACAACACCACAGCTCCTACAAGCGATTAAAAACTTGAAAAATACACATCTCTTTTTTTTTGGCGAGCTGGTATTCCCAGAGGAATAACTTTTCCTATCCTATTGTAAAAGCGACAAGAGAAACGTGAGGCTCCATATTAACGTTATTTAACTTGTGTTTCAGTGCTTTGTTAAGTCAGCAAGAAAGGCAAATAATCTTGCTCCCTTGAATACCTCTATGTCAAATGTTGTAAAGCCATTTTATGTCAAATGTTTGAACGCAGATAGTGCAAGCTGACCTGGTTGGAATTTTGGGCTGGCATGCATGTTAGAAATGTTTTAAGTTCACTTACAGCGCATGAAAGCGTGAAAATGGCAGTGGCATTGCCTAGTATAGCCATGGTAGTAAAATGTACAGAATTCTCCTGAGCATAACTGCGAGGAGGTGGTTTCAGGTCGGAAAAGCATGCAGCAGCGAAACAAACCCTGCAGCTCACAACATTATGTTTGGGCTACGGTATGGTAGAAGGCCACAGACAGTTCCTTCAACCCCCGCTCTCCAGTTTCCTAGAGGGCTGGGGTTTGTAAAAGTTATAGTATAAAGCGAAGAAAATATGCACATTTTGTACGAGTAATTGAACTAGCGTATACATTCTTTAAATCTGTCACTTGAATTTGTCAACGCTGTCAGAAAACAAGCGAAATGCCCTCGAGCCACTTAGTTTTGCAAATATATTTCATTGCAAACTGGCTGCCGGTCAAAATATTTAATCTAGGTTTTAACAAACAGCTATCATATATTTTTCTGCATGGGAAATTGTATAGAGCATAAATGAAGAGAATAAAACGTTCTACAAAAAATATTGAGTCGATATTTTAATGATTGAGAATATGTACACAATTAAACCTTAAGAGTCAGTGTATTTGCGCATATGAGTACCAATTTATCAATGATAAAAATAAAGGTAAGCTGAATTGCTTTGATAGTGCCTGTATTATTTTATGTTAAACCACATTTAACGTACCAATATCGGTCCAGAAACTATTTATTCCAGTTATATTGTAATATATGACATATTTTGTTTAAAACACTGATAAAGTCTCATTTCATTCGATTGTTTATTTACAACATGCTGTGTTATTTGTATCAAATTTCCGATAACGTTCACTAGTACATGTGCAATATTTAAAAAGTGTATGACCCCCTCCCCCCTTTTTTTCATTCCTTGGTTACACGGCTCTGTGGTTTTAGAGTAGTAATCAAAACGTTCATGTCGCCGCCATGTTAAAAATGAGTGACCGGCCCACGTAAAACATATAAGTTTATTTGGTCAGCGTAATGAATCTAGTTTGCCAAATTAGGAAGTAACAGGTTTATTGTTTTCCGACATTTGACACAATATGTTTTCTTGTTGTAGCGGTACCTTACAATATTGCAGACAAAAGAGACAATGTACCAGCATGTTTCGTACTTGTAGGTGATACGTTGAACACATCAAGTTTGGTTGAAATTGGCCAGAAAACAGTATGCTACATGCTGTATACCAAATGAACCTAAAATATTTATATAGTCACCATGTCAAAATTAAGTTTCTTACACATTTAAATCGCATATGTCATCATGGCATACATAGTATTAGATACAGCATAAAAAGATTGCTTGAAATTGGTCACACCGTCTCCTAGATACAGAATAGTTATCAAAATATCTATATTGCCACCAATTAAAACTAAATTCCTGAACCAATTAATTCATATCAGCATACTACTTGTTCGTCAACTTTGGTTGGAATGGGTAGATGGTTTTCCGTGTTACGACACAATAATTTATTTTTTCATGGGTGCGCTATATTACAAAATGATGAATGTAAATGGTTATTTATTGGCGTATTTACAAAAATGTCTTTAGTCGATACTTTATTCATATCAAATGTAGTCGAATTATATATATGCTATATATATATTATATATACTATATATTATATATATACACACATACCAAATTTAAAAACAAATATTTGTATGACGCCGTTGTGAAAATACAGTAAGTGCCACATTAATCTTAGTTGTATATGGTACCATAGCCTACTATAGGCCTAAAAGGTACTAGTTGCCTGCAAAATGTGGGAGGAATCTATTGTGTAATTTCCGAGATATGATGTTAAAAGCTTATTGTTTTCACGATGGCGAACCAATAAGAACGTACCTTCCTAGATTAAAGACGTACAAGATCAACTGTGAAAATACACGAATTGGTTTTACCTAGTAAAATAATACTCCAGATATGAAATGGAGCCCCACTGTATTAAAATATCAACCCTTTTGAAATCAAGCAAACGGCTTTGCAGAACATTGTAAAAATCAGATGTCCTTACTAAGTTCAATATGTGCACCGAGTTCGGTGAAATATGTTTCACAGGATCGAATGTTATTATGAAGGGACATACAGTACATCACAGACAGACATTTGCATGATTATATAAGCTCATTTTTCCAAGAAAAGTAGCTTAACATTGAATGGAAGTGAAAGTGAATTGAATGTTTCAAGTTAATCAAGAAATGACGGAGGGATTATCATTTATTTCAAATTATTAAACAACTGTTAGCAGCAACATTAATTTTCGAAATAAACTGTTTACGAACGCAAATAAATGTCTCATAAGAAAAAATAAATAAACAGTTTAAATATTATAAGCTGTGTATAAAGTTTCTTTTCTTTTTTATTTTTTGTTGTTTTTGTTAATGTTTAAATGGATTCAGAAAGTGTTTCTTACTACTAGTGGGGTACCCTGTTAGGCTTCCTTGCACTTTTTCGTGGTTTCACAGACTTCTTTGTGGATGTCATTATTTTCGTCTTTCCTTCAATAATATAGCTTTATGATATGCACAT
This sequence comes from Dryococelus australis, assembly GCA_029891345.1. NCBI lineage: Eukaryota > Metazoa > Arthropoda > Insecta > Phasmatodea > Phasmatidae > Dryococelus > Dryococelus australis. Next base: position 29,895,884 of record CM056999.1, on the reverse strand, counting down.
AAGATTATGTTGGTTCAGCGATGCAATGAGGTAGGCTACCGTTTAAACAAAAACGTTCACTTTGACTCCATGCTACATACACTAACGCAGAAGAAAATAATGAGAATAATAAGTCTGGCGGACGAACGTTTGCTTCCACCTGAGATTTAATTTCGGTTACGCCACATACAAAAACCTCTACTGGAATCACGCTGCAAAATGTTTTGTTGCCTTCTCTAAATCATGCAGTAGTAAGTCATCTTCTTGCTTCGCATCCAGTACAACAAATACTAACTGATCTCTGGCGTGGGGATACTTTATTATGTAATCATGTCCCAATCGTATTTTTGCTTATATTCACGATGAATTTACACGTCATACTTTATGATTGTTTAGTTTTGTGTGGAGTGTACGACGTCAGGAATGCGAGTCCCTAACAAGTGAAGTCTTTCACATAGGTCTGCACCCAGACTCTCAAACTCCTTGGCGTCACCTGTATTCTGATGAGCCGCTTACGTGGCTGACATGGAACCTGGCGTCTAGAGATCGGTGTCCTGGCATCTCCAACAAAACTCACTAATACAATTAGCTAAACACCTGTCATCAACCCTCCTCTATAATCGGTTGTGGCAGTGATCTAATCACTACTTCTGGGACTTATTACTAACTTATTCTTAGGTTGGCGCTGGGGATTCCCTAAGATTGAAATCTCAGCGAAAATACAATTAACCATCCATGTTGAAAGTTCCACCCAGAAGCAAGCATTCCGGCATCTCCATTCAAGACTAGCCAATCACGGCCTACTTCCGACTGGACCCCCTTAAAATAAAATAAACCAAAATTAAACATATTTCTAATAAGAGAATAAAGTAAATAATTAAGTTTTAAAAATCATGAAAAAATTACTGAGAACAAAAATAAACATATAAAGATAATATTACAATATTGAAATAACAATGTGTCAAAACTAAGAATACTGGATGAAAATTATCATAGAATATAGACATTAAGTGGACTGGTGGTTTACATAAATCATAAATTTCGTGATTTAAACATGTTACCATTACGTATGAGAAATGTGTGAAAATTAATATTCAAATTACAATAGCGTGTGAAGTAAAATAATCAATACAATTCAAACTCTTATATAGCTAATCTGCACGTACCAAACATAACATAAAACATATGTTCTGTCGACCTATGACAATAATTACTCTGTTTAGCATATTATGCTTGAGTCTTTCACTTTCTATATTTATTAAATTCCTATATTTTACAATGAGAGTATGTCGGTTTTGTGTAGAATAATTATGAACATGTTTTTTAGTATTGTCACAACCAGCTCTGTTTTTGTGACGAATTGGCAGATAAAGATGCATAGTCCAATCTTGAGGTAATTTAGACAACATATGCTCATTCGCAGTTGACGTACAGTAGTTGCATTAGCCTTTTAAATATCGTGGTGTGTATTATCAAGTTACCGTATTGATTTAACTGCTCTTGACAATTATCAGTATTCAGCAGTTCACAGGACGAACTCTCGACACAATCGGCATTCTCACATCATCGAGCGCTGTAGCTTCTCGATAACACCTTATCCCAATACAAACACCACGTACTAAGACAACAGCTGATCTCCATAGACTATGTATACCACAGTCAACGACATATTCACTGTAGTTAGTTATACACCCATATATTAATAATCGAAAAAGAGCTCACCCCAAAACGATCTAATCGCGTGAACAGGCAACACAGAATGACTAACGCACACACTCTGTGAGTCATCTGACTTGGCAACAGGGACTTTTGCAGCAGCCTTCTGGCATCATTAAAATAAGTAGGTCACGTTCCACAGTGATTGCTAGCAGTGGCCTGAAAGTTGTTCATTTGCGATATAAAACAGGAATATTCAAGTGTTAACTGGATATTTTAAAGTACCTGAGAGTAATTATGACTCCTATTATTTACTTGTCTTGAATCCGCATTTTGTTCAGAGGCAAAATGTTTGTTATACTGAATATTTTATTGGACACTTTGTTATTGTGTTCATTATTTAGACAGTTCCCACAATATGTTATATGCAAAGTAATTTACTACACAGCGATTACTATAACTATGAAGGCATTTTCAGATATCCCTTCACATTAAACACACATGCAGCAATTTTATTTCTGTTTTAGTTTTACTGAACTAAATAAATAATATGGCAACACTACCATTTTTCAACGTAATGACTATAGGAATGTAGTTTTGAAACATATTAAAAAACACATTTTAATAAAGGTTTTCTAGTGTAATTATACCACGATCGCTAGGAAGTGTATGACCTTCAACAATCTTGTAGTTTTCACTCCATTCGGATATCTAGTGACTATGTAGAGTCTAAATGGGCAAGCAGAAGGTTTTTAATATTACAATTGCCTCCTAGTTCTACTGTTTCGTGGGGTTCTACGTTTACAGGTTGTTCGGTGTAACTTGCACGCTTTCGTAAGTAAACAGTGCCCGCAACCGCATATAGTTCAATATGTGCACCGGCTGAGGTACTGCTGTAATGCTAGCCGCGACTCACGTAAACGGGTTCTTTGTTTCGCCATCGCATTATAATAGTCATGTTCCAAACCAATGGCCACTGAAAATCGATTCCTGTAATTTGTGCAGGCCTACCACTGAACAAGAAGTGGCAGCGTAAAAACTTAACAGTGTTGCTTGATAAACATACTTACTCAATATCATGATAAACATACATATGCATACAAGCTACTTGAATTATAGTAACACCAATGTTGCATGAGGCGAAAGACACAAGAAAGTGGGAAGGGCTTTCACCATTGTACTACGTTAATCGTGGGCAGTGTATAAATGGTGATACTGTAGCTGCTAAAGAATAGTTTTCCTGGACCGTAGTCGCAGTATTGTGTAAAGTTATTTGTCTGGAAAGTAAAAAGACAAAGCGTCGAGGTAGTAGCCAACGAAACTCTCAATTTGTCACTACGTAGTGAATTCGATAAATTCTATGAAGAAATGTTCAGTGAACACTACTTAAAACGGTATTTATTCCGTGATGTTAACATAGTTTAAAAACCGATAATTTCATCACGTAAATAATAATAAAATTATAGCAAATATTCATAACTTCACTTAATGCGTTTAAAGGTTCGTTACTAAATTTCAAAACTTTTTACAGTACCATTGTAATTATGTTTTAAACAGATAGGAGGACGTTGCCTTGATTGTGGTTTTATGTCCTTAGTATGTTACATTGTTGCACCGGTTAAAAAGGTGCAGTTTAGTTATTCGTGAAATCAACCCACTGCATAAGTATTATAATACTAAACCCAGTATATCAATTCCATAAAGTAAGCAATATATTTAAAATGGCTACTTAATAGTATTTTATTCTGATGAGTAATTTCTCTGTTGCATTAAAAGGCCGTAAATATTTATTTGCATCCAATTTTAAAACAGGTCTTTAAATTAATATTGGAATACACAACCATATTCATACAATACTTTACTGTGCAGTGTGTTCGGTCCTACATATCATTCTAACAACTGTTTCTTAACATGAAATTCAAACTGCATTCCAACTACTCCTGTTCATGAAACATGTCCTCCTATAGTACATCATGTGTATATATTGTGGAGTACACAACCATATTCATACAATACTTTCCTGTGCAGTGTATTCGGTCCTACATACCATTCTAACTACTATTTCTTAACATGAAATTCAAACTGCATTCCTACTACTCCTGTTCATGAAACATGTCCTCCCAAAGTACATCATGTGTATATATTTGGAGTATATTGTGGAGTCATGTTGATTGTCTTCCATAATGCGTTTCAGTTATGGGTACAAATGTTCTATCATATTATTCAGATCTGGTGACCAAGGAGGCCAACACAAATATTACATGCCTTGTTGGTTCCGAAACTATCTCTAAACTGGTTTTCTTATATTGAATACAATTTTCTATATCTGCGACTATATTACTCTAACATGCTATAACATTAAAGGGCTCGATGCTTTACTACACCGCTGGTTATTAAACTTGCAATACCATGAAGATCATGAGATATCACAACCGGATATATTGGACAAGAATAGCCATCATACACAGGTGACATGTTTATACTTGCAGCACGACACTACGTATAGATTATAGGAAATCAGTACTTTGTGCCCTACTTCTCGCCCCTCTCAGACAGAATTAACCTCCGCTACACCCACGTGGCTTTGATGTGTGCCCAAAGTTCATCCGATGTAGTGGTGGGAATCCTGTCACAACCCAGTCATCGTTTGAACATGGACCACACGTTTTCGAATAACAAGAGATCCGATGAACATGCAGGCCAGGAAAGCAGTGTTGCATGGTGGTCATCCAGCAGCTGCAAGATGATGTGTGCCACATGAGATCGCGCATTGTCCTATTCGCACATGTCCCCAAGTTGGCCCTGAAGTAAGGGGACGACAACAGGTTCCAACAACTCCGCAATGTAACGGTTGCTGGTCAGCGTACCAGCGATGTGGAGTAGGCATGAGCGGGACTGGAATATAATGTCACCCTATGTCATTATTCCAGGTTCCAGGTCGTTATGACAATGCATGATGTAGGACTCGAGCAGGCGTGCACCACGGTGCTATGAGAGCTTAATGCGACCATAGTCATGCTACAGGTAGAAGAGGAACTCGCTGGTGAAGACTATGGCAAATTATTCGTCAGTCCATGTCCGATGTTTCACACACCATTGCAGCAGCAGGCACCTACAGTATGTGAGAATTCAGAGGCAGCCGCAGTAATGTGCGCCTGGACATGAGGCATCGTTGGTCTAGACGGCGATAACTGTGCATGAGAACACAGATTGTTGTACCAGACACCTGACATCCCGAGCGAGAGTGCTTGATGTGACTGTATGGTCTGTAATCGTCATGCATTCCAGATGTCTGCCCTGGCGTTTGTTGGTGTGACGGGGCCGTTATGGTTTCCTGCACATCGCTCAGCCTGTCCTCCTCGACCACTGATCTCATATCTGCTTCGCTGTAGTTACACCTCTTCGAATCCGAGGACCAATATCGCATTAGGATAATTCACAATCTTGATAGGTTAAGATTCTTCCTCAGTCAAAAGCAGAAACATGTTTGTGAGGTCGCCATGTTATCCGAACCTACATACTGATTCGTTTGTGCACACAAACATCAGCGAAACATACAGCCACTACATCCCAGTTGCTCTCCGACCTCCACTTGTATACTGCTTCACAGCGTGGTGCCACTGGGCGAACAACTAATTATGCAATTGTTCTACCCTATTCTACGCAGTCTCCCAATGTCGGATCAATACATTGCGTCCTTCGTGATGAATTTCGAAAGGCTAGCAGTGTACTAAGCATCATGTTTCCAGTAAGTAGAATTATTTGGGGAAACCTGCACAAGGGGTAAGGGGATCGGATGATCAGAGATGTTCATGCTCTGCCATTCTGGTCGCCTGGCTACCATTTTAGATGTAGCTGACCTTACCCTTGACCATTAACCTTGACCAAGACCTTTGACCTTGACCTCGGTGAACATTGATTTTGAAAACCCAGAAATTACGAAATATTTCAAAAACGTCTAAAACAATATAAATAATTTTTTTTTAAATCCAAAATATATGCAAAAACTTTTAAAATATTACTTCTACCTTTATTTATTTAAGAATAATTAAAAACATTACTTCAAAACTATTAAAACACATTTCCGGAAGTCCACAAGCACCATGCTCAGCAGACGACTGACCCCCTCCACTCCCACTCACCGTGCGAGGTGGTGCAGTAGTAACTCACTGGACTCGAATTCGGGAGGATCCGGCTTCGTTTCCCGGTCTGGCCATCCTGATTTCGGTTTTCCATGGTTTACCGAAATCACTCCAGGCGAATTCTGGGATCGTTCCGTAACAAAGGCCATGGACAACTCCTTCCTCAATCCTTCCTGTGCAATTTTCTCCGTCTCTAATGACCCCGCTGTCGACGATACGTTAAGCCAAATACCTACCCACCTACCGCCCCCAGACTCCTCACCTATACCCATTCTGTCGTATGCGGTCATCTTGGTTTTTCGTTTGTCTTTGTTTATACATTTCTGAAGGCTGCCATCTTGGATTTTTATCCGTATTTCGTTTGTACATTGCTGGAGGCCACCGTATTGTATTTAATATGTTTATATTTACATCACCTATGCTGTGCTAGTGTATAAATTATCGATTTAGCCACCAGGTGGCGGTCATAATTAATTATGTTTTAAAGTATAGGTGGTGCTGATGGCGCCCTCCGTATTGGATTCTATTTTCAATGTTTAGGTAGTGCTATGTTCTCGGTTATGCCGCCAGGTGAGCGATGGCACAGGTTCCCTCCATCCCCACCCACATTTTTCATTGGTAAATTACTTAGCTTCATTCAACCCCCGCCACCACCACCCTTGGTTCTCATTGGCTAATTAATCGTGTGTTTTCGGAAACCTTCGTTCCGATCAATTAGCGGTCATTCAGCGCGGACTATTGATTTTTCCTAAATCAAACAACTCTTACTCCATATGAAAACATTCGCAACATATTAAAGGTGTTCCTAATCAGATAGTATTCTGTGTATGTGATTGGAATATGCCAAGAGCCGGTAATTCACAATCCGTGCCCCATCGGAAGGAACGTCCTTGACCTTAGTGCTGCTGAGCTCCGTTTCGACAGCTCGCCGAGATGTATGCCACAAGACGTCATGCTTACCAAAATCAAAATCATTTTTGTGCTCCATGCAACTCAGAAGCCCTACGACTATGGAGTTACAAGAATCCATGGTACATTTAACAAATATTATGTGTTTAATGCCATCCTTAACTCAGAGATAAAACTCGTTTAAAAATAGCAATTCCTTGTATTGTATTTGCTATGCTGAAGAAGAATATTGTGTGATGTGTGCATAAATAAATGTGTTTTGTTTTAAAACTAAATGTTTTGTATTTTGAGTTATATACTGCTCACGAAAGTTTACAAAATACTGTTGGTAAAGGAAAAACATATTTGATTTATTTAGTATATCAGTTTTATTATAATTTAAAGACATTAAATAATATTCAATAAGACTCTAGCCATCATCTGTGTGTGTCTATATATATGCATATATACACGTGTATGAACTTAATTATTTATGAATTTAACAGATATAAATTAAGGATTAGGGGTAACAAAAAAACTTTGCAAATAGAAGCTGTCTCGAATATTATCTTTATACCTGACGTGTAGCAGCGGCAGAGACGTCGGCAGGAGTCAGTCGGCAGGAGTCAGTCGTCAGGCGTCAATCTTTCCATCAATCATTCGCATGTGGAGCAATTGTAGAGTATGTGGAACAATTATGGAGCATACGAAGCGATTGTGGAAAATGTGGAGCACGTAGAGCATGTAGAGCGATTGTGGGGCATGTGGTGCGATTGTGGAGCATGTGGTGCTGATTATGGTGCATGTGGGTCACAAGTTAAAATAAGATTCCCTTATTTTAAAGTAAAGTTATGTAGTCTTCTTCCAAAGCTGAGATTTGTGTTCTTTATTTAGTAATATCGCTTTGAAATTTATATATATATATATATATATATATATATATATATATATATATATATATATATATATATACATATGTATGTATATATACATGTATACTTATATATGTATATATACAATTATGTATACATACATATATAAATATGCACATGTATGTGTGTATATATATATATATATATATATATATATATATATACATATGTAGGTCCCATGGTATAGTTAATAGCTTACTAAGTAAATTGTTTTTGCAGTTTGCAATAAAATTGCCTAGCACCATGGCGGGCATCCAATAAGCTTCGCCATTTGTTGAAAAAATATTTTGTTCTTTGTTTTCAACCAGGCAGCACACACAATCAGTATCGGAGGAAGGAATCGAACATGGCCTATGTTAAGTAACCATCTAAGTGTATTCCTGGAGTGATTTAAAAAAACCATGGAAAAAACTCAAATCAGGATATATGGACTGAGAACTGAACCTGGGTCCTCCCGAATGCACGCACGGTGTTTATCATGCCAGCGTCTCGTTATGTTTCATAGAATCAGGAATGTTACCCCACAGATACTGGGTCATACAATACATATGTAAGCATTTCGCCTCGCAAACTGGATGTCATTTCTGGTCTCACTAACATCGAATTCTGGTACTGAGATGTTGGATACCTAAGTGTGTAACCCGAAAAATTCGGCATGAACTGCTCCCTTTTTTTAAACTTCCCTCCAAATCCACAAATACAGCTAGCAGCTGGTAAGCCGTCACGGGTCTGGGATATGCGTAAACTTTCACAGAAACCAATAACAGATTAAAAATGCGGTGAGCTTGAAAAAATGTGACCTTTTTGTCTCGATGCACCAATTCCCTCACTATGGATTATGTGGAAAAGCATTTGCCTGCTTAGATGTTTTTTTTACAGATATTTCTCTTTAGGAGTTTTCGTAAGGCTGATGATTTCTACTGGCATTGCATCAAGGTTCATTATTGGCAACGATCTGTATATTAAGCAGTTGGCAATATGGTGATGACAATGAGTTAATGAGCTGGTGAAACATATTTTTCCTCCCATTCTTCGAATTTAACACTTACGACTTTTTTCCTTGAGAATAATGGAGTATCTCGCAATGACTCGTGATATCTAAGTACTCTTGGTGGATAGAGAAACCAGATCTTTTTCAAACTTATTGGCATATTAAGGCATGTAAAACTGTGCTGCTGAAGTAGGATAGGCATGGTGTAATTTTCCCTTAGCATGTTTATTGGTCATGTATACTGTAAAATGCATGATTAGGGTTGTGAATATTAACAGTGAACAGTTCTGTTGAAGTTTGATGCCTATGTTATGTATTTGGCAACTATATCTTACGTGGTTCAGATATTACATCCACCTATGGTTATAAGTAGATTATAGGGTATACTTGACCCTGCGAACCTCCTCGTAGTGATGGGTGATATCTATGTTATGAATTTAGCAACTAAATCTTATCTGGTTCGGAAATTACAGTCAACTATGCTGATAAGTAGACATGGGGTATACCTAGCCCTGCGACCCTTCTCATCGTCGGCCTGTGTTATGAACTTGACAATTATATCTTATAGGGTTCGAAAATTACAGTCAACTATGCTTATATGTTAGGTCTGGTGAGTGTGTAGGCCGATGCTGGTATTCGGTACAGCATTATGGTGCTAGATAAACAGATCCCGAAAGGAATGACAGAGCATGAGACTCAACACCCACAAGGATGCTAAGTGTAAGGGTCCCAACACCCTGGCATCATATTGACAGAGCTGGAGGTTGGGATCCAAGATGGCCACCATGGGTATGAAGGAAAACAGAACATTTTTGGGGGGAAAATGGGAAATTTGTCCCATATGCCATCATCAAAGATGGTGGTTGCCTAGTTCCCTTGCCCACAACTCCAAGCCCCTATTAGATTGCCTGTTTGTATACTACTACATGCAAAGCTTTATTTGAAGATATGCATCAAAATGCAGTACATAGTGGTTACTGCATTAGAAATATAATTATATCAAGCTTTTTAACGTTCTCATTAATTTCACTGATGCCAAATCGGTAAAAAATTTCTGAGAAATGCTATATAAGCATTATATTTGATGGCTACAAATATAGACTTATCTACTGGTACCGGCAAACGCCTGTGTACGAGAGTCCAATATTATTCCCTAGACTGTGGCTTGGCACGGTCCGGTCTCTATCTCAGAGACAAGATTGGATCCCGGCAGTATTCACGCGGACATAAAAACATTCGGTATTTTGTCTTGAGTAACAGCACATGCAAAACCAGTCATGGAGACTTTTTTACTGGCGACAACAGGTAGCAGTGCTCTTGTGACAGCCCGTGCTGGAGGATTTCTTTACCATCTGCGTGTATAGTTCGATATATTACAATTGCTTTTCTCTTATTGAGTGCAATTTTTCGGTTCAAATATTAAATAGTATTGAATTAAAACAATGTTACATAAAAGTAACAACAATAGACGTGGGCTACTTTCTGTGGTTTGAAGCCTCAACAGATTACTTGTTACTTTTCCACATTTTCATAATGTCTTTCACGGTTGAAGTGGGGGTGAGTGGAAGATATAAATATTTGATCTGAAGGTTTACGGCACAGCGTACGAAATATCTCAACGGGAATGAATTACCCAAAACAACATTTGTTTACAAAATTTGCAAACATTGAGAGGCTTGAGACAGCATAATACTAAGCCAACTTGAACACACTTTACAGCATAGCAGTTTTACTGCTAAAAATATCCAAAACATGCTAATATTAGCACACAATGTCAAACATACCTGTCACCTATCTAGTCAGTGCCGAATGTAATTTCGTAATATATCCACAGTTGTTGGCACGATATTTTTGATGACATAGAATTCTTGAATTGTGTCTTTTGTCGAAATAATGAACAATAAATTTAAAACATTTTAAACTATAATAATGTTATATTAAATGATAAAAGAATTATTAGTACAATAACTGCTAGACAATAACTGAAAATAGAACTGAGAAAAGGATAAAGACATATTTTTATTTTCAATTTTTTATTCCAAAGAAAAGAGTGATGTTTGAAGGTTAAGCTAAACTATAAAAACTTTGTCTGCAGTTTCTGCATTTAATTTAGCGCAAATATATGCAAGCGAATACCAACCAATGTGGCAGTGAATTATAGGTACAATGTGGAACAAGTAATTAATATTGTTACACTTTCTCTCTCTAGAAATTAAGTGGGCTATACCAAGTTCGTTAAGGGATGGAGGTCTTAATCAAATAAAATAATTAATTATAATTTACATATTTTATTTACAATAACTACAGCAAAATTCTCTAAACTCAAATTCTCACAATAAATTGAAATCAGTTACTGTTCACAATTGACATCAATTAGTAAGATTTTTAATTACGACAAAGAAATCAATGAAATAAAATAGTTAATGATCAGTCCTAGTAGACAGCGTATCAACCTATTCGATGACTTTATAATTTATACGACCATATTTGACAGTTCTAATATTTAAAATAAAATCAGTATTACACTTCTATTCAGTCCCACCTCAGTTCAGTCCACGTCCTGCCAGTCGCAATGTTCTAGAGTCCTCCAAGCACCCTCACGCACAGTAGGTTTCACTCATCGGTTTCACACCCTCTCGTCCATTCAAGCCACGAACACCTCACTCGCCGTCGTCCCGCAATCTCCAGTCGTCGTCCACAATTCACTTCGCTCGCGCACACTCACCAGGCGGCCTCCGTCAAAGACTGCCGGCCGCTGGCTTGCGGCAGTATATATAGGTCTTAGGCCGCCACCTAGGATCTTCCCAACTCGCGTGATACGTCGCGGAGGGTTGAGGCGCCAGCCAGTCTCACCAAAACATTCTTTTATCGTCGCTAAACATATCGGAAACTCTAGTAGACGAGAGGAGGTATGTGACGCCAGCAAGTCTCGCCACTGTCGGCATTCGCGGGATTCCCAGAAGAGGTACAGACAGCCACGAGCGCCTCTCGTTCCAGGAAGAGGGGAGGGCGAGGTGGGTCTCCGATTACGGCGCGGGGCAGCGGAGTCGGCACCAGCTGCAGCACATAACAAAATATTACTTAAATTGTAACTTAGAAATTATCTCCAATGAAATAAGCTGCTTTTTGATCACTTAAAATAAGTTCTTATAACCACTGACAGTGTTCTGGTTGACCTATTGGCTGCCCCCTGTGGCGCAGTCGGTTAAGTGTTGAGTCCCGGGTAGACCAAGGGTGTGATTTATGCTTGTCCGTAGGAGTCAACCTTTCATGGGAAATGTCACTTCCAATAGGAAAAATATGAGAAAAAAGTTGTCACGGAATTAAAAACATTAGTGCTGTAAATCTGGAATTGTGTGTGAATTTTATGCTACTCTTACAAGTAAAACCTTGTAAACTAGTAACTAAAAGAATACATGCCTTTTCTTGTAATAAATTAACTAACCTACTATGTGGAATTGCCATATATAGATATTTAACATTACAGTCAAGCTTATATTTCAGTCACATTTGTAAATAGAAAAACTAAATTAATATATTACATACTTTCAAACATATATTTATTCATAACACAAATATAATACAAATATTATTATCTTTCATATTATATTTAAATAAATACGTTCCAACTAGAAATCGAACCTTCTACTTCTTGAGCAAATACGTGTGGCCTTAACTTCAACACCAACAAACTAATTTACTTATTACTATAGCCTAACGATATCGTTATTTTCGAATCTGCTTGTGTAATAATTTGACAGGCATATAATTTTAAACAGTTAATGTTTTTGTTTTTGTTGAATTTCAAATAGGATTACACATTTGCAAAATCTTTGTTTCACTATCGAGAAAATATTTTCTCTTAATGAACGTTGCATTTGGAATAACATTTACTGGCATAAATTATAGACAAACGTATATTACGGTCTGTTAAGTTAGTACAAATAACTGTATCATAAATGCTACATAAATATTTTTATATTGGTTACACTGTATGCTGAAGCCACCATTATTTGGAAAAACATATTTACAGGTGGCATTAAGATACTTAACACCTTTTTATATAAACTCGAAATGTTTACTGCGATTTTCGTGAGCTTTTTAATTTGAACACCTAGGCGTATGTAGACCACGATTTCACATAAACTACTATTTAGAACGGCAAGAATGCTCACACACAGATTAATTGGGTGGAATTTGTGAAGTAGATGAACATTATGCTGTAGATTGTAATATTATTATTTTATTTCTTGTTTTATAAACACTGTGTGTATGCATTCTTTATAGTGCGGGTCAGTCCACTATGAGTAAAAACGCTAATTTTCGCGACTTTGTGGAAATAAAGATATAAAACATTTTCTATGGTTTCAAAAGAAAAGCACTGGCCTGAAATTACTGTTTTGTTATACTTTGATAAACTGTACGTATACATCAATTCACGTGGAATTGCACCGAGTGTTAAAAACTAAGTAGTATTCCAGTTGTATATTTTTATATGTGGTTTTATATAAATAAAATGGTCAAGTGCAAGTTTTTAACACTGAGGATAAATTTCCTGTACCTCTGCGAACGTCCTTCGTCCTGTATTGCCTTACAAATACCTGAGACCGCCGTAACTGATGTTTGTGGAATAGCCGATAGTGCAATAGCCGATAGTACGGCCAGACTTACGTGCGCATCTCTTCCATCCCCTCCCACCGCCATCTGTTGACCCTTTTAACACGCTCCGCCCGCTCAGACATGCACCGACATCTGCCGGCGACAGTAGATAATACGAAACAAACGTAAGGATTTGATTTGGCAGGGTTGAAATTGGTCCGGCTGGATAGAAAGTGGCTTTGCATGCAGACAACAGCTAGTTGGAAGAGAAATATTCTTGATGTGCGCATACAATAATTACATCTGCCACATGCGCCGATTGTTTAATTAATGTTTAGTGGTCTTATTTACTGATTAACATAACCATATATTCCGCAAAAGTGTGATATTCGATTTTCGCTAATGTGTACGACAGCAGGAAATTCATTTCTGTGTACCGTCAGTAAAAGACAAATATTATAACTACTTAATGTCTTACATAGAATAGGGAATATTTTAATTATTAACAGAGGAATTATAGTAATTTCACATACGTTTAATGTTTCATTGTTTGAAGCATCGAATGTTGCTTACATACCTCGAGACAAGCTATATTTCACAACACTGTAGATCAACTCACCTTTATAATTGGTTTTCTTTTTGCTAAGTGTTACCTGCTTGCACGACTCGCGAACGTTTAGTGTGGAGCTCATGTAAGGTAATCCAGCTTAAATATTTCAGGACAAGCTATGTTTCACAACACTGTCGCTTAACCCGCCTTTACGACTGGTTTTCTTTCCGCTGGCTGCTTGCATGACTCGCGAACATTTAGTGTGGAGCTCATGTGAGGTAATTGCACTAAAATATTTCTGGACAAGCTATGTTGCACAACACTGTAGGTCAGCTCGCTTTCATAATTGGTTGTTTATTCCCCTAAGTGTTACTTGTTTGCGCGTGAGACACGGACATCCAGTGAGGAGTTTAATTGTGATATTCTGTTTTTACATTAACTGAATAAATCGCAGGACGAGTTGCTTCATCCAATTAAATGCATTGTATTCACTTGAAGAAATTTATGTCAGAATGATGCTCTAATAGCAGCTAAAGAGATTCTTGGCGCAGTTAAAACACTGAACGTTTGGCCGAATAGTAATGTTATGCTGGTTGCCTACGAGCCAAGGCGATACGTCTTGTTAAAAGCCGAAGACTGCCGAAGGGGACTTAAACTTTTTCCGTCGCTCATTTATTCTAACGGGAAGTGTACATAACACATACAAGTCTAGCACAAGTGGGTATCTTAGACCATGCCCAATCAAAACTCTCCATGCAACAGAACCATTAATAATTTATTTTCCCACAACAGAACAGCATTATTCTAAAACAACTAACACCACAGAACACCAGTACACTACCGAAACAGATAGCACAGTTCAAGCACAACAACCACTTCAAGACACAAATCCCCCACAATACATTCTCAAACACCTAGAACCCATCCCCACATTCCCAGGCGAATTTCATGAAAATGTGGAGGAATTCTTAGACACCTACAACACCGCTTGTGACATTAGTGGAGTTTATGAGCATGTCTACTACATGAATGGACAACACATTACATGGTACTACATATAAATCAAATTGTGAACAACATTCACACCTATTGACAATGCAGACAAATACAGAAAACTGCTGCACACCAAAATTCAACACAAAAATGAGAGTTGCCAGGCTCATGTAGAGATACTTATTTGCTACGATAATGAGGCCGACCCACACTTGCCGGAAGCCGAGTTTGTGAAAATTATCAGGAAATCGTTGTTGCCAACCATTGCCAATAAATTAATTCCACTGCAGAATGACACACCCGAGCAACTGTGCCTAATATATAAAAACCATTGAAATAGGAATGTTAAGATACAAACAGGTAAACAAAACACACACCTAAGAACTACAAACAGCAAAACTCCAGGAGAAAATTGCTACCTTAAATTTCCAATTAGCCAATCTGACACAATATATAGTAACACCACACTACCACGACATGATGATAAAATACATAACAACACTTTCCAACACAAACTCAGATGCCCCACTCACAAAAGCACTCCATTTTACGTCAGAACAGAACATCACAAGGAATTCCAAAGAACACAGAGTAGGGAGCACTGTAGAAAACCCACCCTACCACAAGAAGTGTCAGTACGCCCAACTCAGTCAGACAGGCCACTTAAGAGAAAAACATGGAAGTCCCGAACGCCTGTAGGGAGAACTACGCCGACCCATTGCCAAACAAAGACATGCCTCCCTGAGGAAAAGGTGCATAGGAAAATCGACGTGTGTCAGGCACTTTTCAGCAAACACGTGCCTACCAGGTCATACACAGATATAACCAAGTTTAACACCCAAAACCAAATCTTTCAACTGGCAATAAAACACCAATTGCAATGCATACAAACACCTCAGGCAGGTAAAATCACAGATAATAACACCTCCCTTATCCACTTTCGGACAACAAAAAGGGAGTCAGGAAAATGCGACTTTTAACAGAGAGCCACAAGGCTACCCACATTAGTAAACACAACAGCGCAGCCATGAAAGACGACACTACTCTACACACGGAAGTGATGGTTGCCGCCCAGCTTGCCAGCCCGTAAAAATGAAGGAGTCAGCGAAGCTGTGATATCAGTATCATGTGCACAACCTTCTCTAGCCCTCACTCGCAGATGGCCATGTTGTGCACCCTGTGCCTTTATACAGGTCACCAGGCGAACGCTTGCCCGCTTTTCCCCAATCAAAACCAGGAATTCAACACAGACATTGCAGAATGCTTTAGAAAATTCAAACAAAGATTCGCCATTGGCCAAACAAGAATCAGGTTATCGAGTGCAGGAAAAGACAATACACTCACAACAATCACACAACATAACAACAAGGAAGCACATGACAATGATGACAAGCACAAGCATAACCTGAGCCACGGGTCCCACTTACACGCAACTCACAAACACGACATGCCGGTCACCAAGGATGAATGCGGCGCCCAATACATAAAAGCATCAACACCTCGCATCCTTTTGTACTGTCAGTGTTTTGTTGTGTTCTTTTGCTGTGTTAATGCTCATTTCACTAGTGGTATGCATTTGTGTGTAATCCAGGGTTCTTATGTGATTCTATGTAGCATGTAGCATTAAGTATCAGTAGGTAAGGCATGTAATTGCAGGGAGTAGTTCCCCACCTTGGCGCGCAATCCAGCCTTCGCCTGCTCTCGCGCCGGAGTGGGAGATCAGTAAGCGTCTGGCATCAATGAGGGTGGATGCATGTGGCCATGCCATGAGCTCCGCGTTTTCCCGCACACCGGGTGCATGCATCTTCTTGGACTCATCGCTTCATTACCATAGCACAATGTTTTAAGAACTGTTTCATTTTCCGCCGCCCAGTACTCCACCCTCACTCCCCCGTGGTTTGCATTGCCCGGGGAAGCTTAAACCACCATAAAGTATGTGTATGTAGCAAGCCGATTTTAGCAGTGTCGCCATGATGACCAGTTAAGTAATTCTCTCATATAGAGTGTCTTCTGAGAGAAGTGTTTATTCAAACCGAATAAATACCTTGAGAACTGATCAGCGAGTAAGTAATTTCGGTCACTGCAAGGCATTTAAGGGGATGGGCCCTAACAATACCAACCTTCATTGCAAGTGTTTCAGCAGGGCTCATAGTAAGCATGTGTACAGCATTTTAATTGCACCATATCTGTATGAACGTGTGGATAGCCTCGATAATCTACATCGCGAGGCGTAATAGTAATTATCAGTTTGCTGCCAAAATTCACAGCAGCAGTACGACACGTAATCAACCCATAGGTTATCATTTAGCAAACACCCAACAATAGCATCTCTTCAACAACAGCAACTTTGGGGCCGAGGTCAGCAATCCAATGAAAGTTTTCATCCAGGCGTATGGCAGGCAGCACCCTGAGATCACCGAGAATCATCATGCTACATCACCATCCATCATCATGGCGTAGCCACTGACGATGCCTGGCGCCTGGTCGTGTAGTTCCAAGATTCCAAGACCTCACACATCACCATCCCAAAATCGAATCTAACTAATTTTCAAGCCACTGCATGCTGTCATTTTATATGGGTATTTTTATGTGTAATTAATTATTTTAATGCAGCCTAAACTCTGTAAGCTTAGTAATTGTAAGACCGGTATGTCCCTTTCTCCATCCTTAAGAGTCTTGGTATGGTTTGTTACATTTGCTGTCGGCGGATTACATAGAGACCTCTGTTCCACATTTACAAATTCCAGGGCAACAGTCTGGCCACCCAAAGCCGTGGGTTTTCAACACGTGAGAAACACCGTCGAGATCATTCTTCAGGGGTGGAGGGATGCAACAGCATCAGCGACAGCATCACATCTATCACCGAGCATCTACATAAAGAATACCCATGGTGTATGCTGTTGATCCTACGTGAATGATCACTGCCGGCGTGAATGTGGTTTACCTTGGTCGGAGCACTGGACTGCATAGTCTGCTCTGTCGTGATATCAGGCGGGCTATAGTCATACTGAAGCGCCGACTTGCTTTCAGGCTTCATCACTTCGCTCCCCCTCCACCCTCCACTGGGAGTCACAAGGACTATTGGAGGCTTATTCTAAGTATTCATTCATTTTTCGTTTTCATCAAATTTCGAAAGCTCTTGAAACCAACAAAATCTCTGAGAAAGGAAATTTCGTATTCTAAGCCATAATTCGTTACAGTCCACCGAGACTCTGCAATGTTCGGGTTTTCCTTAGCGAATGCAGGATGGCAACACTATGCACTTGAACTTGAACTGTTTTAACGAGACTTTGTTTATAAATTATGAATAATTGAGTTTGAAAACATTAATAAACCAAAGCAGTAAAGCTATTCAAATATTTTGTTGGCTTTTGGCATGTAATTATGTGTTCTAGAAAAATCTTTATTATGTTCGTCAAATGTATCAAATTTTCTGAGTATATCGTACTATTTTCTAACTCGGCTGGTTGTGTAATTTATAACACATAAATATGCTTTAATTTTGTATTCTCTGGGTTGTAATAGACTCGCATCTACGCCGATAAGAGACAGTAGACAAAACTTTTTGTTGTTAAATACACAAAGATTATTCTCAATGACCCTTTTACTGTTTAGTTGGAAGCTATTTACTAACAAGCAGTTTCCTCTGTTATTTGTAATACCAAGATCATGAAATAAGCTATGCACAACAAACTAGCTGATCTTGTGTTTCTTGTGGATTGTATTAATATCAATGTATAAATTTTCCCGTATATATTTTCAAGAGAAAGAATATTTGTTTGAAAACCATCAAGACTTATTTATACGTTACTGCTATCCATCATTTGATTTATGAACTACATTGTTCCAAGAAAATTTTTAGAATTAATCATTGTGATGGTAAATGGTGGTGCAAGGTGGGGTTAAATTAAGGTTGGAGCTGCGGTAAGATAGTTACC
Organism: Dryococelus australis; assembly: GCA_029891345.1. Classification (NCBI taxonomy): domain Eukaryota; kingdom Metazoa; phylum Arthropoda; class Insecta; order Phasmatodea; family Phasmatidae; genus Dryococelus; species Dryococelus australis. Next base: position 29,877,216 of record CM056999.1, on the reverse strand, counting down.
AGGAACACATAGTGAATTATGACGTTCTACCCAAGTGCCAGGCATTGCATGGTAGGCAATACCAATCTGTTGAGTAGAGCTGATAGCTGTCCCAGGGTCGTGTGCCGACGGTTAAAGGTGGCATCCTTCCGGTGTTTAAGTGCTGTTGCTCCTTACGTAGAAATAATTGAAAATACAGGTACTACGTTGTGGATTCTCGGGGCGATCACACACCCATACAGAACACAGGGAATAAACAATTGAAAAATACCACATATAATATTTTCTTAAGGCACTCAATTCTGTTTCGGGAAGGTAGGCAACCCGAAAGAAGATGCTCACAATTCATTTGAGTAATTCAGTGGGTTGTATTAACACGCTTTTATGAGAGACACTTTACATACGTACCAGGCTTAGCCTGTCGGTTAGGTTATATAGTACAAAGGTGGCACATGGCCATAAACCAATACATGAATCTTAAGCCTCCCCAAGTGATGCAAACCATGGCTAGGAGAGAAATTGGTAAAGGCAAATTCTAGCAGACCTAACTTTTTCCAGCAATTTCCGCTAAAAGTACAACACAACTAACATAACTATTTCCCGTTATTTTTAATGAGAGTACAAGAAAAAACTAAAAACTTAAAATCTTAAATTTGATGAAAGAACGATCAAAATCAACCAAATTTAAGCTAAAAATCAAGCAAATTTCTCGTTTTCAAGCGACTTTTCCAAGTTTCTAGAAACCACATTAGACTCCAATTTTCGATTCTCAAAAACAAGCAAATTTAAGCTAAGAACAAGCAAAATCAATAAAAAATCAAGCAAATTTTCAATTTTGAAAACAGCTGTCCAGGATTTGTGCTGATAAAAAAACAAGCAATTTTTATCGAAAATCAAGCAATTTTACCCCAAAAATAAGCAAATTTTCATGTTTTCTAGAAATGCCAATTTTGCAAACGAATAATCTAAATAAAGCAAATTTAAGACAAAAACAAACAAATTAAGTTAAAAATAAAAATGAAAATATACAAATCAACAGAATTAAAATATTTTAACAGAATTCAATATTAAGTACAATTTCTCCATTTTTTATTTCTTTTAAAACTTTATACTCTATACAAATGTTTTTATCATTTATTAATTTTGAATCATTTGTATCAATTATCTTTTCATATCGGTCTCGTAAAGTAATTTTATACTTACCATCAAGAATGCAAGCTATTTTTTAACCAAACTTCGATTCTTGAGTTTGAAAATCTGTGGCTTCGTACCATTTATCAATATCTTGATTTTTTTTTGATTAATTTTTAATTATTTTTTAATTTTTAAATAATTTTTTCTTATAAATTAAATAATATAAGCAGCACCCTCTAACGAAGTGGAAAATAATAAAATTTATAAAAAGTGTAATGAATTATTAAGTAAAGAATGATTTTACTTTAAGAAATACTCAAAAGATAAGCTTTATCACATATGTAAAAAATGTTGCATTGAAAAAGGTACAAATCATTATGAATTAAATAAATAGAAAGTATTATGCGAATGTGCAAAATATATTTATAATGTATCTTTCAAGAAGCATAAAAATTCAAAATTATACAATATGGCTCTAGATATTATAAATGAAACCCAACATGACAATTATCCAACAGAAACATGTAGAGTGTGTAATAAGACTAAATAATTAAAACTATCTTATAATCATAAAAATGCTAAGGACAAAAATATAACAAACTGTAAAACTTGTTATAATGAATATATGAAGAAATATATGAACAATATAATCATTGTAAGAAGTTAAATAATTAATAAATACTGCTCTCGATATTAACATTAACTAAAATGTGGGTTATTTGATTTAAAAAAGCAAGATTCTAAATAGTCCATAAATATTAAAACATAATTAAAGATTTTTCTATATAAATATAACTATAAAAATGGAGGCTTCTGATATTATTCGTGTGTTGAACAGAATGAGAGTTCACGAGTTGAGAGCTATTGCTCAACAACTTAAAATACATATTGAAACAATATAAGGAATGACGCTTTAATTAGAACTATTATTACACAGTGCAATGTTATTATAGCAGGAAAAAATCTAATTTAAAAAAATTCTGCTGAAAATTTAAATGATTTAAAAGTTACAGAATAAAGAGCAAAAGCTAAAAGTATAAAAATAATTAATTTATACAACTTACGAAAAATTGAATTAAATACAGCTATTACAAATGAAGAAACAAAGAATAATTTTACAAATTTAACTTTAACAGATGTCAATATCGTTTAATAATATCCCAAAAATTAAAAGAAATTAAAGAAAATATTTCCATTCACTAATAATTTATTTGTTAAACCTAGAAATAAAAGTATGCAGGTAACAGAATGGACAACAAAGAATAATTATACAAATTTACCTTTATCAGATGTCAATATCAATGAATTATATAAGCAAGATATAAAATAATTAAAAGAAATATTCCCATATTCTACTAACGTGTTTGTTAGCAAAAGAAATAGAATAACCAATAAAACTTACTTAGTTACTAAAGCTTTGACGTGCTGCGTCTCCAGAGGTGCTGTGATGTGTCTGTATCCCACCTGGGAGCAGGTGGTGGATAGGAAAATGTGATGTGCCCGGCGCCACATTCGGTAGAGCGAACGATGTTAAATGGGGTCGTACGGTCGATGGCCTATGGCGACTCTGGATACGTGGTCAATATGAAGGAGAGCTAATTTAATTGTCAGTTAAATTGTGTTGAATCTAGAATATTTCCTTTGGGATGAAGCTATCCGGCCACTTCGCACACCTAAATTATCACTGAATTTACTTTGCTTGAGGGAGACAGGCCCTGTAAATGCAAAACATACACTGAAAGACACTTTAAAGTTGATGCTGCTATGAGGGCTCAGTACCAGATGAACTCAGGAGAGTTAATGTAATAAAACACGTCTAATTAGGGTATGATTGTTTTATTACCACAAAGGTACAACGAAATGTTGCTGCACATGAAAATGTGTACTCTTGGTTAAGTGGACCTGGCACTCTGGACCTGCCGGTGGTCACTACTCTTGAAAATAAGGCGTAGGCCTTGAGTCAGAATTACGTAAAAACGCGTCTCATGCGTGAAGTCCTTGTATGCTACTTCAGGATGCAGGGAGACCACCCCTCGGCTAACTAAAAGTACTTAAATGTTCCTGAGTTATGTTTACTATTGCGATGAAAGAAAATATAGCTTAGATTGAATTGCCGAGGGCGGTACGTAGAGCTTACCATCTGCCCTGCTGGTTGTCTCGAGTGCTGAAGTCTGACTAATGACATGGCGTCTGCTTCGCTGCACGTACAGCGAATCCGGCGCCAAAATGAAAACACGAAAGGACCGAACTTAATAATTAACATGATAAAAGAAACTGACATTGAGCATAATTATTATTACTAAACAAAAACACATTGGTGACATACCCATGAACGTCGAAACTCCAGATATGGCTTAGAATGTGACGTCACGAGTATGTCACCGCACTTAAAGGGTGATATTAAATGAAATGATGCCTCAGGTGGCTGATTCTCGATAGATGATTGCATGTACACTCTTATAATTAACATTTTAATATCGACATGTGTCCTAATGGTTATAATTACAGGAATGTGTATGGATGTGACGACACACGGATTTCGTCACTAAGGGTGGAGCTTCTACGATATGTTATCTACTCGCTATGCTGGAGTGGGCGGTTTCCTTAATTGTGGTGTTATCACTGCTAAAAATGCCTAGAAATACTCCTATCAATTAATGTGGCTAGGGAGCCGCTCACCACTTTACACTTCCTGCAGGAATGTAATTCCCTGTCTTTTGACACTACTTGGAGACACGTCACACTCCGGATTCGGCCAAGGGGCCCGTCGACATCTCGCATATCGGAAAGCTGTGCGAATAAGAGGCGCCGCTTATCCCAGTGTTCCCTCCAATGGCCTTTGCGTCTAACTGTCTTGACTTCACAGGACACACTCGTTTACGCCACATATAAATTCATCACGAAAGTTACCTCTTGTGATGAATGTTAAATATTATAACCCGCAGCCACGAGTTACAGGGCGGCAAGAAAAGTGTAAACGCCATTCTTGTCCACCTGCACTGATCGAGACAGCGACCTAATGTCGATCGATCTATCGTTACTGTGTGGTTAATGCATCTGCGATGGAACAAACGGGCACAAGGAATACATGGACGTCAGAAACACATAGGCTTTTCAAGGTAGGATATCAACACAGCATTAAAAATAACATAATTTTGGGAAAGGCAGACCACTTTTTAAATTCAATTAAAAATAAGGTTTTTGAAACAATACACAATAATCTTTGAACATTTAGGGGGCTAAAATCTAACATTAAAATATATATTAATTGGCGTAAACAAGAAAATAATCAAGTAGAATTATTTACATTTCAGTCATTTAATCACACAATATTGAATGACGAGGAAATTAGAAGGACTTATAAAATAATAAAACAGGAAATAATTTCTCAGTTATCTGAATTTCAAAGAAGAGGCTCAGGATAGAATAATTGGAATACAACTAGCTGTAAATAAGTATAATCCATTAAATGGTGCATTATATATTGAATTGCCAGAAGAAATTAAGAATAAAATAACATGCATAAATATAAAGAATAATGGTCAAAAATGCTTTCTTTGGGCAATAAAATCGGCAGTATATCCAGTAGAAAAAGATCCTCGAATTGTAACTTAATATAAAAATGTGGCCCCTAATATTGACAAAGCAGTAGATAAATATGAATATCCCAATAAATGGATGATATACCAAAAATAGAAAATCAAATTGACTCCTCTATAAATGTGTACTCTATTGATGACAAGTTCAATGTATAACCATTAAAGCTTACAAAAAATAAAAAGGACAAACATAAATTTACTTTATTTAAAAAATGGCACAAACTCTCATTATTTTTTAATTAGATATTTATCAAGGATAGTTTCAGCACAAAAAAATAATAAGCAACATTATATATATATATATATATATATATATATATATATATATATATATATATATATATATATATATGTATATATATGTATGTGTGTGTGTGTGTGTGTGTGTGTGTGTGTGTGATATGTATCTTCAATACTTTACATCTCAAGAGATGAATCTGTTAGAATAACTTTACCTTTTAAAGACTGACAAATAAAATAAAAAAATAATAAACATACAACGAAAGTTCTTTTCACGATAAATGCAGATTTTAAATCAATTCTAAGGAAAATATCAACAACTAAACCAAATCCAAAGGAAATAAACAAATTTAACTTATTCGAAAAATATCCAATTTTAACCGAAGATGATATCGATAATGGTCTTTATAAGGAATTACTTAAAGAAAGATATAAACTTACTGATGAAAAAAATTACATTGATTTAAAGTCGAATGACGAATCATACACAATGAAATATCAATTACACAAACTGTGTCAAAAATATACCATACCACTAACTGCAAGATACAAAATGTATACCGGCCCAACATGCACAAAAAGTACGGGCCGTAATCGGACCGGTAAAAGTTAATCGACAAACTCTAGCCAGTTGATGCCGGCCCGCTGTCTTGCCGGAAGTGGCCCGATGGAAATATGGACTGGCAGTTGACCGATTGCCGACAGTGTCAAAAATACACTCTACCATTAACTGCAAGATACAAAATGCATTCCGGTCCATTATAGACTAAAAGTACAGGCCAGAATCGGGCCAGTAAAAGCTAACCGATAAGTTTCGGAATCAGCAGCTGCTGGATGGCGGCAAGATACCAGGTCTGCGGCAGCTTAATGGTGGCAAGATGCTCGGCCTGCGGTGGCTGGATGGCAGCAAGACGCCGGGCCTCCAGCAGCTGGATGGTGGCAAGACGGCAGGCCTGCAGCGGCTGGATGGTGGCAAGATGGTGGGCCTGTGGTGGTTGGATGGCGGCAAGACGCTGGGCCCGCGGCGGTTGGATGGTGGCATGATGTCGGGCCTATGATGGCTGGATGACTGAAAGATGCCAGGCCTGCGACGGCTGGATGACGTTACAATGCCGGGCTTGCAGTGGCATGATGTAAAGAAATAAGAAGTATAACCATGAAAAAATTTTAAACTTATCGATTAAAAATTTTAGTAATTGTTATTTCCTCTTTACATATACTCATTTCATTTACTTCTCAACACATTATAATACATGAAAATCTTTTGCTTGCCGAGTGCGGAATTCGAACCTAACACCTTTGAGTTGACAGTTTAGCATGCTGGGTAAGTTGCTGATACTCTTCAGTAATTTCAAGTTTATCATGACACAAATGATCGTAAATTAATGCACAAATTCCATGACAATATAAAAAATAATTTTAAAATACTGGCTATTTAAAAATTGTTTCTTCAAAGGCTTGCAAACAAAATAGTTTTTGTTAGTTTTTAATGTATATGTCAGATGGTTGTACAAATGAAAACAATTTCAAAGTAAAAAATGCCATGGGCTACCACATGACATATATATAATCATGAAAAAAACATGCATGGTCTCAAAAATACATCATGCCGTTAAAAAATTTCTAGTGTCTTGCCTATTCAAAACACATTCCAAAATTTTGTCGGCAAAAAGACATCATATTTGTATCTTTATTGTCATAAAGAGCCATGTCTTGAAAATGTTAGCAGCCCAGAATAAATAACACGACTGCCAAATTACCAAAAATATAAAATGCTATATCGGAATCGGGCCAGAATATTATTTTTGCTATTGGTGACATGTTGGCTGTGAGATATCACACCGACATAATTTACGTGATATTCATCTGTTATCCAAAAAAATACAGTGGGCCGTTGTCTTTTTTTTCTAACACCAAACATACTGTCTCAAAAAAGATGTCACGCCTATGTCAGATGGCTATCTTCTGGCATTGAAACGACATTCGCCGACAATACAGGTATCGGGCTGACAACTTGCCAACACTTTGCCGAAAGGTTGTGTTTGCTGGGATATAACTAATGATGAATATGATCATGCAAACATGTATGGACTCAATTTAATATAAAAAACCTTGGTGACTACCACGACTTATATTTAAAAAGTGATGTGTTTCTACTAGCAGATATATTTGAAAATTTTAGAAATGCATCTATAAATGCATATGATTAAGATCCCTTGTGGTATTTTACAGCACCAGGATTATCATGGGATGAAATGTTAAAAACGACTAAACAACCACTATGATTTTAATTCTAATATAGAATCAAATTATTTAGCATATCTCGATACAAATAATCTTTATGGATGGGTTATGTTTCAATATTTACCATATGGCAGTTTTAACAGGGTTTATTATACATTAAATGGTTTAAATTACTGGAGTAAAAAAATATTAGATTTGGAGGATGATTCTGAGTATATTATAAAGTTATATATTATAAATTGATTTAGAATATCCACAAGAACTGCATAAGTTAAATAAAGATCTTCCATTTTGTCCAGAATATAAGGTAGTTCCTGGAACAAATAAGTCAAAATTATTAACAACTTTATATAGCAAACAGAAGTATGTAATTCACTATTGTAATTTAAAACAATGTTTAAAAAATGGATTAAAACTTACTAAAATACACAGAATATTAACATTTTATCAGTCTGATTGGCTGAAAAAGTATATAGATCTGAATACAGACTTCGAAAAAGATTTTTACATACTGATGAATATTTCTGTGTTTGGTAAAACAATGGAATATATAAGATCCAGAGTTGATATAGGATCAATATCCGATGGAGAAAAATGTGACAATTTTTTATCAAGACCAAATTTTAAGAAAAGTACTATATTTAATGAGAATCTTGTGTCCTTACATATAAAGAAGACAAATGAAAAATTTAACAAGCCTATTTATGTTGGCATCTCAATTTTAGATAAATCAAAAGAATTAATGTATGATTTGCATTATAAGTAATGAAACCAAAATATGGTGATAACATTGAACAATGCTATCAAGATACTGGCTCATACTTTTATAATATAAAAACAGAAGATTTTTACAAAGATATGAAGGTAATGTTAGATAAATTTGAAGCAAATGATTATTTAAATGATAATATATATAACATGCCTAACATAAATAAGAATGTTTTCGAGAAAATGAAAAATGAATGTAATGGCAAAATAATAAAATAATTTTTTGGTTCACGATGAAAAATGTATGCATATAGAGTTGGGGATAAAGAAAACAAAAAATCGAAAGGTGTAAAGAAATGTGTCGTTCATAAGAGAATGGCATTTGATGCCTATAAGAATGGTTTGTTTAAAGAGAAAATAGAACATAGAACAATGAATTTGATAAGGAGTGCGAAACATGAAATATATACAGTAGAAGTTAACAAAATAGTGTTCAAGTCCTTCTGATAATCAAATGATTATTCTAGAAAATAAAATAGATACAATACCTTATGGGTATCAAAATGTATAATTTTATATTATTATAGTCTATATTATTATATTGCACATCTTGGAGATATTAATTGTGTCCCTTCAAACTTCACCTTTAAACTTCTTTTGTTTCTAAAAAAAAATATCGATATCAGCACCATCAAAATCAATTAGTTTAACATTTTCATCACTAATTTCCAAATTGGTATGATTATATTGGTCATTATAAATTTTATAAAAATTGGATATGCTGGTTCATTGCTAATGTAATCTTTAAAGCCAAACATAGTTTTCGGTGGAAAACTAGCAATTGTATCAGTTTCAAAATTATTAGATTCGTCATATTTTATAGACATTCCATAGGCTAAATTACAATGAACATTTATTGTTTTAAATGAATTAAAATTAGATAGCTTAGTACTTACAACTTAATTTTTTTCAATAAGCATATTTCTCTCAAAACCAAGCATATCAGATAATTGGTCATTAACTTTAGTATCAAACTTAGATTTAACCACAACTCTATTTTTCACATTGTCTGATATCAGTTCAATGTTATTTGTTGAAAATGGGTCAATTGAATTTATAGTTTTCTTTATAGATTCAATATCATATTGTCCTTTTGGAATAGTGATAACTTCGTTTTTATCAACGACATCACTCAGTTATTGAATTGTCGTTATAGTATTGTTGTCTATATTAGGAGTTAAGCATTTTGCATTAAAACCTATCAAAGCAATAGATTTGTCTTGATGAATTATATCATAGTGAAGCTTCTTCCTTGGAATGGAACTATTATTTGTTCATTTAAATACTTTATAATCCATTTATATAAAAAAATTATTGTTATTAAATGAAGAAGTTAATTGGGGTGAAGGTGTTTTCATTTCCGAAGAAAATTCTAAAAATAAATATAATGGTGAATTATTGCCTGATAGCATAAGAGGCTTAATTGTTGGGCTTAGATATAGTGCAAAAACCAATTTGATGATAAATTTTATTTATAAGCCAGAATGGCAAAATTTTAATAAATCTAATATTTGTTAAAAAAAAGTTTAAACCACCATAAATATATCGAGTTACAAAAAGACTTTGGTACAATATCCAAAGAGTTTAATGAATATATGGCTTATTTTTTAAATAGCAATGATGAAAATATTCCTCTAGATCAGTGTGAAAACAAGTCTCAGGCTATATTTGGTGATGCCATTTTAGAAAATCAGGATGTCATCTGCGAATATTTTACTGTGGGAAAACATAAAAATATTGATGTATCTTATTTTGCACAAATGTATTCGAGGGTGCCAAAGCAACTGGTGAGAGACTATACAATCTATATGTGTATATTTAGACAAGATGGCACTAATTTAAAACACATAAATAGTGATTTTATTGGTGGCAATATGTCTTATGAGAAATTTAAATAGATCTGTTCAAACTGTTCGAATAAGGACTATTGTTTTATCACAATATATTTGAGCAGAAAAATGAACAGTGGTAAGTATAGAGACTAAATCCATCATTTTATAATGCAACTCTGTATAGTTTCTCTTGTACAGGATAATTATTTATCTACTTCCTGAAGAGGCACTTCAGCACACTCTTGCCACCACAGGAAAAACTTATCTGCACAGTTTTCCATGACAGAAATTCAGTTATCTCTTGCAGCAACAGGAAGCACCTTATCACAACTGTGTCGCTATCTATTTGCCATGTACCGAACACTCTGCAGGACTCTTGATAACAGGCTTCCAGCTCGCTGCAACTCGCCAGATGAAGACTTTTAATCGTCGCTTCGCTCATTTTGTTGGCATGGCTCAGTGGCAAGGCATTTGATTTCAAATGTGAAGGTCATGGGTTCGATCCTCAGTCTGAGCAGATAATTTAATAGTATGAATATGAGGTGCTCATATTTGCACTATTAGATTATCACCAAATCATTCAAAATTTGAGCCAAGAAACCTTGTTCTTGCTCATAAAGCAATGTAAAAGTATTGATACAAAAAAAAATGGTACCCTCAAGCTTCAGAAAAATTGCTCTCCATACTACACTTGTAATATGACAGATGTATAAGGTGGAGTGTTCTCGTATAGTGAATGGCACCTCACTATATGTGAAGGGGTACCATAAGAAATAAAAAAATTAAAAAAATAAAAAATCCCTCACCTCTCCACAAATATATGTATATAGGTTAGCCAGTGGAAAGGTGAGGGGTTTCTCCAATTGGAGTTTTTCAGGTGCTAAATAAGGCTGGGAAATATATAACAGGTCACTGGCAAGGTGTAACAACTCCTAAACCTGGGCAGTCCCTGGTGGTGTAACAGCCACTAAAGCTTTAGTAATTTTTAAAAATAAAGCTGACCATAGTGAATTAGCATTGAACAAACAGACGATGAACGAACAAATGAACAGTGAACAAATGTTGAATGCATGTTATGTACATTAAACAAGCATTAAAACTGATTTTTATGTTGTGTTTGAAATAAATAATTACATAAAAATATTTATTTCAGAAAGTATTTAAATTCACAAAACACTTGTTTTATGAATCCAAGAGTTATGCGAGTTATCAAAACATAACCACTTAACACAAATTTTATCACCTTTTGTTTTTAAGACTTTTTCAACCAAATATTCATTTGGCTAGTTGGTTGTTCCATAATTTTGTATTCATAAAAACTACCCTTTATTTTTTATCCTTTGTCATCTTTGAGTTTGTAAGTTGGTTCATCAATGTTTAAAACCTCAAAATGGTAAATAATTATGTTGGCCAATTAGCTGTATAACCAATTTCAAAGTTTTGTTTATTCTTGTTTATGCTGACATTATCACCAACTTTGTATTTCAGTTTAGTAATCATGTCTACAAAATTTGTTTGCATTACATTTTTTACATTGGTCTTATTAACTTCAATTGGTTTCATACCAATGGTTCTATGTTTGGTATTGTTGTATTCTTTAACTAAATCATTTAATATATTTACCAATTTGTAATTGTCATTTAAAGCAAGTTTCTTCCACATTTTATTCTTCATTGGAAATATTATCTCTTTCTACAACACTGGCTTTAAGTTCACTAAATGTAGAATAGTGATTGATGTTATATATATGCATCAGTTCATTAAATATTTATTAAAAATTCGGACACATTATTCTTTTGAATATTACGTGGTTTTCTTTTAACTTATATAGCTAAAGCAATTGCTACATACTTGGCTGTTTTATCTTTAATTCATATAGCAAATGCATATTTTGAGAAAACATCAATAATTGTCATAATATATTTATATCCATTACTTATAAGTGATGTACCTTTAAAATTTCCAGTATCCATATCAACAAGATCGATTTGCCACAAATCATCGATACTATACAAAATTACTTTTCTTCATGGAAATTTTTTTTCTGTGGTATCATATAATTCCGTGATTATTCCTTCTCTTACATTGGGCAATTTTTTTTTAAAGAAGTTGATTTTTTAGTATTACATTTAACAAGCATATACATTTCTGAACTAATCACCCATTTTTAGTATTTTCAATTTTTATATTATTATTTTTAGTGACTTTTTTACGTTTCAAGCACCAAGAATTCTTCATTTAATAAGAATAAAAAGTAATTTATCATTATATTTTACGAATATTCCTAATGTAGTCATCAAACCATCATCATATTCAGATATTTTAGTTTTTTTTATTTAAAAGTTAAACTATCACCTATGTTAACATCAAAAGGCTTACTGTAATATATTTTATGATATACCTTAATTACTGTCACAGTATCATCAGGTAAATTGGGACTAACAGTAATTATTTTATAAACATTACAATCCATCAAAACAGTAACGAAAATGTTATTATTAATATCTAAGTGAAAATTATTATTACTTTCAATCCCCTTTGCAGGTAAATAAAGTATATGACATTTTTCATTATTACATTTTTCAATTTTCAAATTAATAAGTGTATCACAATAATTCAAAACTGATTTGTTTAAATTTTGCAATTTATCAGCTATTTTTTTTATCGAAATATCTCTTATTGACTGCATCTTTCCCATCTACAGGATCAGCCATATTATTGATTCTACGATTCTGAATAGAAGTAGAGTCGTTTGTGTAAACATAAACTTTTCCAAGTTGATCTTGTAAAGTGGTAACAATGATGTTATATTTTGATCCTACATATGTTTTTAAATCAGAAACACTAGTATTGTATCTTGATCCTGCATCTTTTTGTAAATTGTAGTCAGAAACAATAGTTTTATATTTTGAATCTAATTCTTTTTTTAGTGCCTGCTTTGGATTATTTATTCGTTTTATATAATCAGTTATAGTATTACTGAATTGTAAATTTATATCTTCTTTGAAGCATTATCAGTTTTTGTTTATTAAGAAATCTTACATTGACTGCATCTTTATCATCTCTAGGATCATCTATATTAACAATTATATGCCCTAAAAAAAGAAACATAAGATTTGTATAATCAATGCAGGTGCTTAGTTTACCATGTAAATCAGATACACCCAAATTGCATTGTGAATAGAGTAAATTTTCCAAAGCATAATCAGAAGCAATAGTTTTGGTTTTTAAATCAACATCTCATTTTAAAGCTTAAGCCCTAGTGCAAAAAAAATATTTATGTAAAGATTTGATTAATGGTTTTCAAAATATATGTCATTTAATAACAAAGAAATTATATTGTTAAACTTAAAATCTTTCGAAAAAAGATGTAATACAATTAAACATAGATGTCCACATAGAACTGAATTAAAATTCCGAATTCGATTATCATTGTAATAAACATTCCTGTTTTTGAAATAATTAATTAAATTATTAGGAATATTACCTCCAAATGAATCTAAATAGCAAATATCATTATCTTCTTTAAAATAGCGAACTCAATGAGTATCACAATTTGATGAAATGTCGAAATTTACCACGGCACATTCGTTTTTGAGCTTTCTATTTGGTAGTTCATCAATCATTTAATAATTTCTGAAATTTTTCATATTTGTTATACATATTTTTCAATATCGATGTTAGATAATGGGTATACATTCAAAAAATGTTGGTCTTCTCTTCTTTTTTGCAACTACGCCACTTCCTGATTTATTTTCCATTGCCAATTTTGTATCTCTGTTGTTCTTCTATTTATTTATTATTTCTTCTAGTTCAATGTAATTATAAATTGAAATAGCTACAACTGCTAAATCACCAAGTCAAGTTAAAGCAGCAACTATGGGGGGAATAATTCCTCCATGATATAATTCATTTCCTGTTTTTCTTTTTATATTTTTTTCAGTACTTGAAGCATCGAAGTTAGTAAGAAACCTTTAATTTCTTTTATTTTTTAATTATTTTTTCTCAAGTTGATCTTCTGTTAAAAAATTATCTATACCCAGATCTCTTAATTGATCAAAGGGTCTATCCAAAGTTAAGCTTTTTATCTTCTATTATAAGTAAAAAAATATATATATAATTAATAAAACATTTTAATTCCCCATACTAATTTTCTTTTTGTAAACACAGTTGAGGCAACAGCAAAAGAAGTAATTATTTCACCAATTTGTGTATTTTTATCTAATATAATTTCTTTTGCTTCATTTTGTAAAATGTTATCAGCGTTAAGTCTAGATTATAAATCTCTGTGGTCTCTGTACGCAATATCGCGATATTTGCATGCTTCATCTAATTGATATATTCCTGTGTCTTCTCTTTCTAGTCTTCGTTTAATTTTTAAATGATCCACAATAATTATAACCTGGCAAATGCATTTCGGGTAAATTTAAATTGTTTAATGCCCAATTTATAATATTATTGCTCTGATATTCAGAATTCCCAAATGACTGTGGGATTACATTTAAACTCTTATAAGATATGGAATTCATTAGGGATTAGTAATAAGAAAAAATTTGAAAATTTTTGTTCAACAGATTCATTATGTTTACTTTTTCATTGTAATAATTTTTATTTCCAGCATTTTCTTCACCATGAATAACTAATAATCTATCAACCAATTTTCTAATGTCATCCACACAAACACATTATTTTGGGAAATTATTGTATTTTTTATACCTTCTCCAGATATAGGAATTCTTGGAGAAATCATTCCTTCTGATGTGTTTGGTGTTGTTCTTGAATGTGATTCATTTATATAGTTATCATAAATCTGTTTAGTTATATTATTATACTGCCAACCTCCACTCGAAGCTACTTTTTTATACAGATTATGTTCTTGGAATGCATCATTGGTTGTTTTAACAATTTGTGCATAATTTTCATAATCCTTATCATCAAATTTATCCTTAAGAGGTTCTGGTGAATTTTCTGTTAACAAATTACAAAGTCCTGCTGTTAATTTATATTCTTTATCCTTAACAAAGAGTGTATAATTATTTATTGTTACTTTTGTATTACCAATGTAAAAATCTTGCTCAACTCCACGTAAATCAAATTTTTCATTAATAACATTAATACTTTTAGGAATTTCTGTTCCGAGATTTATAGAAGAATCAGACATGTTACTTTTTATGGGTAAAATGTCAATTTGCTCTTCCAAAATAGGGGATTTTTGTTTTGAGAATAATTCTCTTTTGAATGATGTTTCTTCTGGTGTTGGTGGGTAATCTAAGTTTTTTGCTGCTACAGGAAATAGTCTTGTTAATAAATTTTTATTTTGACATATTCATTTTCATGGTGATATATATATATATAAAGTTATAAAAGTATTAACAGTTTCGATCAAACTAGGAAGTAATGAAATGAATGTTTAAAATAATAGAACTAATGTTTTATATTCCTATAGGAGAGGGGTTTTCCAAATGATGCTTATGTTTATGAGCAATTTAGTTTACTAAAGAGAGATAAGGTTGGAGCTGAGGCAAATTATAATTAATCAGATAATATCGATGTACGTTCTAATTTTTTTCCTTTTCAGTTTTCTAGAGCAGAAATTTCAAAACATGAAAATATTATTGAAGCTGTTGATAATTCAGGTATAACATGAACAATGATGAATGCTTTATTAAGATCACTAAATGAAAAACATTATTTAGAATTTGCTGGTGTTGATAATCTATATCGAGATAAATCTGTCTCTGGTAATATAACAAAAGAGGTTAAAACTGTTTCTAGTGATAAAAACAAATGAAATAGTGTATCTGCTGACATATTGGTTTGGTTTTATTCATGATAACAATGAGGTTTATTGGAAAGGTGGTTATAAAATTACTTTTATCATAATTAATGTAATAACAACTGTTTTTTCTTCATGAAACTTTAGATAGGGAAAGATTCTAAATTTACGAAACATCATCTTGATCCTGGTAAAATTAGTATTAAAAAATGAGAAATTATGTGGCCTATTGTTGAATAAGAATCTAATACAGCCATTGCAGTCAAAGAAAAAAATACACTAACATCCAAAATTTTCCTATTAGTTTTATATCCTTCTGATTCAACTGTTTTTAATTTGATATAAAATATCAGTTTAATAATATAAAGTTTGATATGCCTGATTTTGTAATTGCAGGTTTTCAACTTAATAGAAGAAATTGTGCTGAGCCACATAAACGTGCTATTATGTTTGATCATTGTAATGTGGGAAATATTTATGTTAAAAATGGTAGAAATGAAATTTTACCTAAATAAAACTGGAATCTACGCATTGAAAATGGTGCTTGTTTTAAACAATTGCTTGCTTATAATGATTTTATAAATTTCAAAACCAAACTAGATACCAACTATAGAAATAATTAACTTTATTATAAACCAAACTGTAAATTTTGATGGTGACATTAATTACTATTCATTTTGGCAGTACAGTCCATTATATGTTATAGATTGTATGTATAGAAAAACTACTGTAGCTAAATAAAAAACAAACATAACAATTAGTGTTGATTTTAATAAAGCTGTTTAAGCAGGTAACATTTGTAATTTGTTTTAATTAGTAAAATAATTCTTATTTATGACTTTTTGAAAGAAAGAATTACTGAAGATATATATATATTAATTAATAAATGGAAGAATAAACAAAAGTTTCGATGTTTTAATACAATATTTTAGACTTATAGTTGAGAGGTCACATTAAAGTTTTAAGAATTTTTAGAAATATGGATGAATTATTTGATGAAATAAAAAATCATTTTTATAATTCTAAAAAAAATGTCTTTCTTTGCAAATAAATCATTGCCTTGTAGTATTACAAACATTAAAAGGACATGGTGGTTCAAAAATCTGTTCCTATAAATTAGATAATAAATCTGAAGATCTTAAAAATACTGTTTACAAATTTAATTCAAATTTACGAAGCTTACAAATATCACTCTTAGAAATCATTGACCATAAATATGAACTTCGACTTATTGGTGAAAATCTAGAGCAAATAGAAGAAGTTTTAAAAAAATTAATCAAGGTTCGAATATAAACTGTAAAGCATAATAAGATCATATTTTCATTTTATGTCAGCTTATTTTAATTGATTTGAGCTTAAATTTTCTTGTTTTAGATTAGTTGCTTGCAAAATTGGCATTTCCATAAAACATGAAAATTAGCTTTTTTCGTGGTCAAATTGCTTGATTTTCTATGAAAATTGATTGTTTTATTGCTCAGCAAAAATCCTGCACAGCTCTTTTTTCAAAATTAAAATTTTTTTATATTTTCTAAAATTGATTTTGCTTGTTTTTAGCTTAAATTTGCTTGTTTTTGAAACTCGAAAATCGTAGTCAAATGAGGTTTCTAGAAACTAGAAAAAGTAGCTTGCAAACGAGAATTTGCTTGATTTTGGCTTAAATCTGCTTGATTTTGATTGTTATTTCATCGAATTTCTAATTTTGAGTTTTTTGTTTTTTCTTGTACTTTCATTAACAATAACGAGAAATGGTTATGTTAGTTTTTTTTTGTACTTTTGGCTGAAATGGCAGAATAAAATTAGGAGCACTATAATCGCACCTTACCAACTACTGAGGAGAGGGGTGGGGAATCTCAGGCGGCTAATAAAACTACAGTTCCGAACTTTACACTATTGCAGTTAAATGGTTGGTGTTCAGAAAATTCAGGCCCGCCCGAGCGTGCGAAAATGCGACGGAGTCGGTCCGCACGTCCTCACCCTCGCGACACGTTACAATGACTGACTGGTGGCGCAGCATGCCGGCCGGTGTTGGCGGGCAGGCAGGCCACACGGCCTACTTTCTTACACCACTAATTGCCAAAACAACACTCGTGTTGCTTACCTGGTTATGGGTGTTACATGGATAAACACACAAAAATTCCGACGCTTTTAATATGAACACAACACTGAATTAATTGAAGTATGGATGGAACAAGTGGAGAATTAAAAGTACAAGGATTTATAAAATACACTAAGAGGGTCCACAGAAGCACTAAAACATAATAGGGCTCTGTTAATTAATGTTGCTTGACATGGCATCTTTGAGCATCTCAGATATTTTGCCTATTTACTGAACACCCTTTTGCACAGGGTTTATTTTATGTATAAGTGTGCGGGGGCCCACATGGTTGCTCAGCCACCATACACCTGCTGCAGTGCACTTTCGTCGCACTACACTAGTGGTGCTTTCGATCCCACTGGCTGCACTAGTGTCGTGTCTGGATCAATGTGACTGATGCGACGCATATCTCGACTGGTGTGCATAAGCGCCCGATAGAGTGTAGATACCAGCAGCAGTCATCGCCGAATGCGGGCAAACGGGCTTGGAGAGAGTAGATGGTATCAAACCCCCCCCCCCCCAATTCCCGAGCATGACAGTTTGCAGCAGTCGAATCACTCACCGCAGGAGCACCTCCTATGATCCCTGCGATGAGGACGTAGCGTGTAGGGCTCCCTATGAGACTGCAGTTTCCGCTACAAGTGGGTCCGCAGGTGGTGCATTCCATCAGAGCGGAAGCAAGCCGGCCGACCCGCTACCCTCACTATCACCGTCACTGCTGACATCTCCGCTGCCTTCACTGATGCAGGGGTGCTGTTTCCGGTTGCGACCCATTAGAACAGCCCTGTAGGCTGATACTCCTTGCTTGATGTTCCTACAGTAGGTCAGATCTGCTCCACGACCTCCCGACTCTCGTCGGTCTCCATGCTTGAATATGTTGCTATCACGGTGGGAGATGGTTCATCCACTTCCATGACCTACCTGAGAAGTGTCGAGCTGTTTTCAGCTCCTCAGCCCGGATGGTCGCACTTGATGGCGCCGCGCCGTCTGACTCTTCGATTCGGGTCATCGGACTCACCCCTGTGGATGCCTGTGTGTCGGGTGACGCCGGACCCTCTGCATCTGATTATGGTACCCCTGTCTGAAGTGCTGCTCCGTCCTCCACTGCTACAACATTACCAGGGGACTCGTCATCGCCTCTGCCATCATGGGGCTCCTGGTTGTCCATGTCCTCCATCGGCCGATCTGGTTCCATGCTGTCCATATGTACATTGGGAACTCGTTCTCCCATTCCTGTCACAATTATGCTGTCAGTTTCAGACGTCACTGCCTGATTTGCTGTGGTGCTTACATTACCTTGACTCCTGGAGAACCCTGTTTCATTCGGCATCAAAGTTTTGTCAGTACTTGATGGAATTACCTCCACTGAAGGTCCGGAACCACTTTCCTCTTCATTTCCGATGGGCACTGCTCGTCCCGAGCTTGGCCGTCCTGGCTGTCTAGGAAACCTCCTGCATCTCTCCCGGGGAAATCTTCTGCTGTGGCCTTCATATCATCCCGGTGTGTCCAGACTGTTTTTCTTCCGACCTGGACCAGATAAGTGGTCTGGCAGAGCGCTTTTATCACCCAATGAGGCCTCGTCCATTTCGGCGCATGTCCGGCACAAAAGTTCTTTTTGGCGGCCGTCTGCGGTTCAGTCTTTGTGTACACAGTTTGACCTGGTACGAGCGTTGCCGGTGGTTGTCTGTTTTCAGGCAACCACCACGCTGCATACTGTGCTTGTTGTTCCCGTTGCTCCATATACCTGCTTCGGCTTATCTCCTCGCGTGTGCCACTGGCCTTTGTTGTGCTACTGTTTTTCGTGGGTGGGCAGTTTCTTTCATTGGGTAATGCAATGTTTCGTCCTAAAAGCACTTGAGCGGGCGATTTTCCTGTCGCTGCATTGGTGCGACGTAGGAGCATGAAGAGTGCGGCGGGCAGGTGGTCGGCCCAGGTGGTATGGTGCTCACCCACACGGAGCCAGAGTTGCATCTTCAACTCCTGTTTGCACTGATCCGTCGGGTTCACGGGCGGGTGGTATACTGCAATCTCCAGATGCTGCACTCCCTAGACAGTACACAGTTCCTGCTAGAGTTTTCCCATGAACTGTTTTCCATTGTCTGTTAGGAGATCTTTGGGATAGCCCCAACGAGCGAAAAATTCATTTTGCTGTACTTTTGCAATTTGCCCAGTTCCTGCACTAGTGATTGAATACGCCTCTACCCAACAGGAATAATTATCCGTCACAACGAAAATGAACTGCTTGCCCCCTGCTGACTTGGGGTACGTTGCCATTAGGTCTAAACAAACTATGTCGAATGGTTTCTTTGGCTGTCTCGTCTGATGTTTTTGAGTGCCGTCCGTTGTGTGGGCTTTAAAAAAATTACACTTGTTGCATTGTCTAACCCAGTTTCTTATGCAATGTGTCAAATCTGGCCAAAAGAAATGTTCTTCACATTTTTCACCATTTGTTCAGCCCCTTTGTGTCCTGCTGTCGAACTCATGCGTGCATGTGCGAAAACCTTTTCTCTGCACATAAGGGGAACATAGAGCCGACATGTTGTGTTGTCTTGTGGGGAGCAGGTTTCCACTTTATTTTCCATTATATGCCATCCCTCTACATTCTCCCTCCCGCACTTCTCCTTTGTTTCCCCTTAAAAATTGACAATTTTCCTCCATGGCCACGACTTCTCGGTACAGTTTTGACACAAGCTCCTCTGTCTGCAAGATGTTGACTTTGTTTAGTGTGCTTCGGTAAACGGTTCTTGCATGACAGGTGGTAAAACTTCTTCCCACTCTATGTCATCTGTTACTGCCACTGCCAGGTTCGGAACCCGCAACAGTATGTCTGCAAGCTCATTATCCCGCCCGGAGATGTGTTAAACTATGAAGTCATATGCCTGTAACACTAGTGCCCACCGGGTGAGTTTACTCCGGGCTTCATACATTTTTTTTTGCCACACTAGGCAGCAGTTATCCTTCTGGGGTGTGAATCTCCTGTACTCCATATACGGCCGGTATTTCCTCACGGCCCAAATTACGGCTTGGCATGATGCTCATTAATGTCTTATCTGCGTTCAGTGATGCCAAGTTTGGTGCTCGCAAAGTCTGTTACCCTTTTCTCGCCTGCGTCATCGTATTGGTAGAGCACTGCACCCAATCCCTATTGGCTGGTATCCATCTGCAAATACAAATGGCATGCTGAATCATATCTTGAAAGTGCGGGGCACGTTCGGAAGTTCTCTTTGATGTCTTGAAAAGCCTTTTCTTGCACGCTATCCCACACGTACCACATTTGTGGTGACAGCACGTCTGTGAAGGGTGCGGTAATAATGGCAATGTGCTCAATATGCTACCACAACCAATTAACAAGGCCAAAGAATTTGTGCAGCTGTTCCCATGTGCATGGGGCTTGATGGTGTTCTATTAGTCCCAGCTGTTTGGGGTTTGGCCGGTTGCCTGGATCACTGACTACGTGGCCTAGAAATTATGAATCAGTCTTTCCCAGGTGAGATTTATGAACTGCGCACATTAGTCCGTTAATTTATAGTCTTTTTAGCACTAACGAGAGGTGGTGTAAGTGCTCTTCAATCATTTATGACCAAATCACCTCATTGTCTAATATGCCAGCGTTAACTCTCCTACTAAGCCGTCCAGCATCCAAACCATCATACTTTGAAACATTGCAGGTGCGCACTTTAGTCCAAAGGGCATAGCGCAAAACTGATACCTTCGACCGTCGGGAGCTGTAAACGCAGTATTTTCCCGGTCTTCCTGGTGTACTGGTATTTGCCAGTAACCACTGCATAAGTCGAGCGAAGACATCATTTCGGCTTTTCCCAATTAACTCAAGGTGTCCTTCACACTGATTTAGGGGGGGGGGGTGTAATGTACTACACGTGACCTGATTGATGGGCCTGAAGTCCATGCGAAACCTCCAGGTTCCATCCTATTTCGGCACTAACTTGATAGCGGAATTATACCTGTTTCTGTTTGGCTCAATTACCCTGTCTGCTGGCATTTCTGATATCTGATTTTTAATTATGCGAGCTTGGCGAGGAAGGTAGCTGTGTGGGCCGGTATAAATGGATTCCTCTGTAATTAATGAAATTTTATGTTCTGACAAAGTAGTTCAATCCAGCACGTCGTGTTTTGCAAAAAAAAAAAATCAACTTTTCGTTCGTTTATTAGACACTAGGATTCGGCATGATGTTCTACTGGTATACAGTGCTCGAATTCTGCCAACTAAAACTTTGGTGTTTACTCCACCCTGCGGTTGTCAATGTTGTATACAGGTCGCCTTTCTTTCGCCCCGAAATTTTACGTATTTCAGCAGTCTCAACGATAGTGTTCTGTTCCATTAGCCGTGGTACTTCTAAGATAGAGTCCTCAGTGATTTCATCGGTAATGATTGCAAGATGAGTATGACAAGCACAAAACTCGGGAGAACTATGTTAATACTGCTAAAGCTAATGACAAAAATAAGGTCAGAAACTGATCCAAATATTTTGTTTGTAACTTTAGATCTTCAGAGTGTATTGCAGATACCAGATGATGATACATCTGAAATGAATTATTCACACAAGATTTGTGTCTTCAACCTAGCGCTTTACGAGTCTTGTGTGCCAAAGGATGCTTACAACATTGAATGGTCGGAATTAACGGTAAAAGTGCCAGTTGTGAAGTTGGAAGTGCAGTTCTGTACTGGTTGAAGCAAATTCCAAACTCGGTTACAGAAGTTTCCCTGTTTTCTGATATATGTGGAGGTCTGAATATAATCCAAAATATTGCAGCTCTTTTCCTTTATGAAGTTCAGAAAATGCACATCAATGTAATAGAGCACAATTTTTTAGAATCCGGCCATTATTACATGGAAGCAGACTCTGTGCATAGTGCACTAGAGGTACAGAAGAAGCATATGCCTGTGTACTATATGATCGATTGGCTCAATATTTTAAGGACAGCAAGGTAATCCAGGAAATTATATAATGCACGACCTTACGCTGTAAAGGAATTAACATTCAATGATATTGTGGACCTGGGAGATTTGGGAAAGTGTGTAATGAAGAATAGGAGCAAAGATGAACAGGGGCTAATGTAGTACTCTACACGAGTTGTAGTTATTCACATACTTTATTATAATATAATTACATCAAGATATGCTATGTTTACAGTTACTATCGTCGCTATCTTACGTGATACACTGTCCTACATGTCCAGTGCCACCAACCTATACACACAATCATCATTCTAAGTCAATTACTACAAGTCCTGCAACACCTTCCCTTTTTTACATTTTTTCGATGAAATGCTGTGGTAGCCTGCTCACTCTATCATTGCGAGTTATTTTGATAGCTGGAGCTTCCAGGGCTACTCGTTTCCCCTTTTCACCTCCATCTGTTTCTTTGACTGGAAATCCTCGAAAACTCCCTTCCTCTTCACCAGGATTTGACAGTCGCCTAATTCTCGTGGACCTATTTGGTTTGCAGTTGTGTCTGACCAACTCAGCCAGTAACTGGAACTGGTAGCAGCCTGACTTAGTGATCTGGTGCAGCACTCACGAATATGCTTTGTTGTTCGCCTTATAATACTTCCGTCTTCTGTCATTACCCAAAATGATCTAGGGGTGTCATGTTTCCAGAGTATCATCCCCCTCGTCAATGGATCTCCTTTCCCTGTGCTGATGAGCACCTTGTTTCCTGGTTGGAAGTGGTCCAATGACTTTTTGGCTGTTTTGTTATACCAGGTTTCCCTTTTCAGCTAGTTGTCTCTGACCTTTGTCAGCACATTCTTATGCACCCTAGGTTTTAAGTTGTATGTGGTGCTAGGCAACCCTGATATTAGTGTTCTACTCATAAGCAACTGAGCTGGTGATGCATTCATCGACACTATGGGTGTATTCCTGTACTCCCATAACAGATCCCTCCAATCCTTGGATTCCATAATAGTTTTCCTCAAAATCGATTTTGCGATGCTCACTGCCTTTTCTGCTCCTCTCTTGCTGTGAGGGTATCTAGGGCTTTCACAAGCTTGCTATGTACCTCAGTCACATATTGTCTTAACTAGAGAGAGTTAAATGGAACATTATCTGAATATATACCTGATTGTAGGGTTACCATGAGTGCTGGTGGCAGTTTTAAATGCCTAGATTACAAATGAAGCAGTTTTATCTGGGATTGGAGTAATTTCCAGCCACTGTGAGTAGTGATCCACGATTACTAAGTAGCTTTTTTCCATACTGATCAAGTTGTCTGTTGAAACCTGTTCCCAAGGGAAGATTGGAACAGATCTTCTACAGAGTTGTTGTGGCACCAGTTGTTGTGATTCACAGACCCTACACATTTTAACATATTCTGTGATAAGCTCTTTCATGGCTGGCCAAAACAGAGCTTGCCTGGCTTCTGCTAGATATTTGCTCCTCCCAAAGTGTCCTTTGTGCAGCAGCTGGTGCATCTTACCTCTCAGCGCTACTGGGATAAATACTCTTACACAGTCCTCGTCCATGTCATTCATTATCACAATGCCATCCTCTACAAACAGGTTAGATATGTGTTTCCAGTATACTTGCTCTGTATGTCACTTAATATATATGTTTTGGCCATCCATTATAGTAGTACTTGCTTACATTCTAAAGCACTGGGTCATCCTGGGTCACAGTGATCAGTTACTCTTTGGCTTTCTCACTGAAGGGCAAGGACTGCAAGGAGTGAATAACTTATGTTTTGCTGGGGTCTTTGTTTATGGGGTCTGTTAGATATGCCCTGGGAAGTATATCTGCCACATACATTTTATTTCCTGGTCTATACCTCAGTAGAATGTCATATTTGTACAATTTCAGATGCATTCATTTTAGCTTAGTGGACCCTATTCTATGGAGTTCTTTTTGCGTCAGTGGCACAAGAGGCTTATGATCAGTAATAATTGTAACAGGATGTCCATACACTATGTTGTGAAATTTTTGTAATGACGACTGTATTGCCAGCATCTCTTTTTCGATATGTGCATAATTGGCTTAAATAGGTGTTAGACAGCGTGAAGCATAGGCGATTGGCTTGTCATTTTGCATGAGGCAGCAACCTAACCCTGATTTTGAAGCATCTGTTTGAATCACTATGGGATACTCTGGGTCAAAGTTAACTAGTGTTGTTGCTCTTACGTATTTTACTCTTAATTGCCTCAAAAGCTTTTGTGTGAACATCTAACCAATTACACGCTGTTTTAGATTTTTGTAGGTCTCTGAGAGGTGCTTCAATGTTTGCGAAGTCTGGCACATATTCCCTGACGTAGCTGAACACCCCCATAACTCTCAATAACTCCTACCTATCTTTAGGAGTCTCATCCTCAAGTAGCGCTCTAGTGCGATCAGGGTCAGCTTGTTTACCCTCTGATAAATAAATTTGACCTACATATTTGTTACTGGTTTGTTTGTATTGCAGTTATTGTTCGTTAAATTTGACATTGTTTTCATGAGCCTGCTTGATAACAGCTTTAACTGCCGCATCATACTCATGTTCTGTGTCCCCAAATGTCACAATATCATCAAAGTAAACAATTACACTGTGGAACTTACCGAAAATTGCCTCGTTCTTCTCTTGGAAGCCCTGAGGAGCGCTAGACATACCGAATTGAAGCTGTAAGAATCTGTAGACACCATAAGGCATTGTAAAGCAACATTTCAGGCTTGACTGTTCCTCCAACTCTAAGTGGTAGAACCTGTCCTTTATATAAAATACTGTGTAGTACTTCTTCCCACACAGCTTGTCACTGATGTCACTAAGAAATGGGATTGGGTAAGGTTTCCTTTTCACCACTTTGTTAAGATCAACACACAACTGATTATTTGGCTTTTCGACTACTACAAGGTTACTGATGATACACTCTGGTGTTTCCTGACTAACTTGTGTAATCACTTCTTTTTGTTCCAGGAGATCCAGTGCTGCCTTTAATCGCTCATTTATCACTCTTGGTTTGTGCATGGCTGGTCGTCGTATTTGCTCAGAGTTGGGTTTTGTGACTATTATGTACTGACCAGGATATTTTCCTGATCCCTGTACAACGACTTTGTACTGCATTACAAATTCTTCTTTGGTGTTCAGAACATCGTATTCACTAACACTGTCTAAGCACTTAATCAAACCTAGCTGCACACAGGATCCGATCCCTAGTATTGGGACAGCATTGATTTTGATGACTAAGAATTCACGACTAATAGTATTTCCACTATGAATGCACTAAAAAGTCACACGACCCTCTGGGGTTAACTTAGTTCTCCCATATGCTACTACTGTTGTTCCAGTTCTTCTCATCTGAAAGTCCCCGATCACACTCTTAAGTGTCACCAATGGTAATATGTTCACCTCTGAGCCTGTGTCAAGTTAGTTTGAAAATGACTGTGTGACCTTACACCTTGCTTCCACTCCTTCCGACATTCCCGTTCAACAGTTTCAACTCTGATGTGATCGCAATAGAATGCCTCTGCTGTGTCAGTTTCAATGCTTACTTCAGCTACCTCCTGTACTCTGCTTGACAAAATGTCCCATCTCCTGACAGTACAGGCATTTTTTCCCATATGCTGGCACATATTGGTGAGATTTACCGCACTTGCTGGATGTCCTAGGCTGATAACTTCGACTACTTCCCCCTTGTGTACTATCCCTGTTTCCACTGCCCATTCCATTAACATTTTGACCACTGAAAGTGGGTGGGGGTTGCGATCTCTAATTACTAATGCACACTGCATCCAATGGCATTGTCAATCTTCTTTTTCTGTCAGATTTCTGTTTTACATTTTGCTTCGCTCAGCTGCACGACAGTCCTGAATAGCCTGTTCTGGTTTCAAGTCATCTATACGGAGAAGGGCCTCCCTGAGGTGGTTATCTCTAATACCAATCACAATTCGATCCCTGAAGATGCATATTTTATTGGTCCCCATAACAGCAACTCTTTATCAACTTCTTAGCCTCAGTAAGGAAGTGACCGCATGTCTCCTCTTCCTTCTGGCAGCACTGATTAAATACATACCTTTCATAGGTTTCATTCTGCTTTGGGGCAGCGTAGTTATCAAAGGATTCAGTTAACTTGTCAAATTCGTCAAAGTTTATGTCCCCGAGGCTAAACGTCACCACCGAGTCAATCGCATCTTACCCTGTGATGTTTAGCAATATTCTTGCTTTTGTTTTGGAAACTCTTCTCTTTTGTTCTGAAGTTGCATCTTCCACTAGGTCTGGGCCCTTCCCACTAGCTCCAAGGTAAATCATAAAATGGTGTTTAAACTGCAACCAATTTTCGTGCACATTACCTTCTACATTTAACTTCGGAGGGAGGTCAAGGGAGGTCGATGCTAGACTTTCCATAATGCAAAGGTTTTGGATTATTCCTTATATAAACACAGACATGTCTATGTCTCACTCCTATGTGCTCTTCTGTCTTGCCTTGTTCTCAGATTCATTTTTGACCCACGAGAGACAACAGCCATGCAAGCAGCTTATGCGCTTTGAAAATGACAGTATAGATTTCTTAAGTACTGAATTTTTGCAAGTGATGAAACAAGATGTAAAGCACTAAGCCCGAGAAATGGGATGGAAATATTCTTGCATTACGTTGCAGATCCATGATTCCAGAGCGGTGTGGCAGAAGACTTTGGTGTTGAACAGACAACAGTGAGTAAGACGTATAACACGGTCATGGATCATATACTTGACAGAGCTCACAACTGGATTCACTTTCCTAACTCTGTACAATAAATGAACGATACAAAGTTGTTGCTGCAAACACGTTATAATTTACCAACTGTCATAGGTGCATTGGATTGCACTCACATTGAAATTAAGAAACCAGCAAAACACTGTGACGAGTATATCAACCGGAACGGTTATCCAAGTATCAACGTGCAGGCCACCTGTTATGCGCAAGAAAGGTTCACAAGTGTGTGCGCTGAGTGACCAGGCTCCATACATGATGCAAGAATATGGCGACGAAGCGATATTAGGGGCGTAATATCACGATATGATGGTTCAGCTTCCTTGCTCTGAGACTCGGGCTTATTACACCATTCACGCCAGCAGCAAAAGACATCCGACGTCGAATCAACGTAACACACACAAGTGAGAGAGTAGTTATAGAAAGAATATTCGGTCAGATAAAAAAGAGGTTCCCTATATTAGGTAGCTGTGTAAGAGTTCCGTTACAGAGAGTACCCAAAATGATAGCAAGCTGTGCCATGCTTAACAACATGGCCAAACATCTGAACGACCAGTTCGAGGACGACGAGCCTGAAGTAGATGAAAAAGGAGATGTAGGGGATGAAGAAGTTGGACCGGGAATGAACGAGAGTCTTCAAAAAAAGCTACAAGGAGAACGAAAGCATAAGGATATGATGTATTTTATGTAGTAATAATTGTAGTGTATAACCTCAATACATACATGGGAACGTTGTTTGTGTAATCGAACAAATAAATGCACCTTTCGTCCTAAAAGAAAAACGAATCAATGTACAAAACAGGTAAAGTGTTATACACATATACGTAGTACAAATACAGCCAGGTAGGATCTGTTTGTACATCTGGGAGATCACAAAGTGGTACAGTCGACCGATATAGGCCTACTGTACCTATGTGAATACTCAACAAACAAGTCCTAGGGATGTGGTCAAGTGCCTGTTTGCTGGCATTGTGGTGTGTCACTGCCGTGACACCAGTGCTATGTCTCATGAGAACTGTACAATGGAAGTGACTAACGACTGCTGCGGCGCAGTTGCATAGGGCAGTCTCGCCATTGTTACTGCGATGCCGCACCGCCACCAGTTACTTGAACAATGGGCCTTGGCACGCTGCACTGCCACAACTGCTGAGCAATTTACAACATGAGCTTCACAGTTGTCTTAGCTGCACCCAGCAACACTGCCCAGTGTTACAAATAAATAAATATATATATATATATATATATATATATATATATATATATATATATATATATATATATATATTGATTTTTGTACTTTATATTTTTGGAAGGAAATGGTTACAGGACATATTTATTCTATAATATGTATTACAATTACATCATTTGTTTGCACTTATTTATCGCAGTACATTTTGTTAAGGATGTCCAACTGTTTCTCTTCTTTTTCGATTTGTAATTTTTGCAGTTTTAATTACTGCAAAAGTACACCTCTCTGCAGCTGCGGTGTGTTGGTTTTTATGTTTCCATTATGTGAGGCTGAAGGGGATCCGTTGCTGACATCCAGTGGTCTTGTACAGGTGGTATGCAGATCCGGATACCGCTCACTTTCATGGTTTACTTTAGGTCCACCTAACTTTGGTAAATATTTGATTGTCTGTGGCCCCCAGAAGTAACAACTGCTTCTCCCACTCCTTCAACTTAATATTTTTATTTCCTGTGATCTTTGTATCTGTTTTTGTTTTCGCATGATTTTTCATGTTCTGAAGTGTTTTACTCATTTGTGCATGAGTGACTTTCATTCCGGTACCATGACTGTATTCCAATTCGCCATCCCAAGCGAGTTTTTTCTCGTTCATTATTTTGGGTACTCTTGATTTCTGTAATAATGCTGCGTGTTCACACAGTAATTTAACAAAGCTCTGTCAGCGAATTTTTTGCTGTCTTCATCATCGTCCATCGATTCAC
Organism: Dryococelus australis; assembly: GCA_029891345.1. Lineage (NCBI taxonomy): Eukaryota > Metazoa > Arthropoda > Insecta > Phasmatodea > Phasmatidae > Dryococelus > Dryococelus australis. Next base: position 29,847,924 of record CM056999.1, on the reverse strand, counting down.
TAGAAGACATGATTACCCATGTAACACTACTCATACGACACAAGCTATCGAATGTCAATAAGGCGTTGATGACGACCGCCTATTCAATCGAGCACATATACCTTGCGAGGTCTACACATAACTGCCGGGGGGGGGGGGGGGGTCTGTGCGGGGCGGGGGGATGCGAAGTGGCAACAGCGATGACTACCCCCTAGTTATAACTAGTGGTAGTTGTATCCACAGACTTTCTCGATAGCACTACTTCCAGGCTAGTTATTGCTACCTAGTTTTAGCTTCTGTTTATTCACACAATTTAGGGTTGATGCCAACACTACCTAATAGTCTCTACTATGGCAGACACTAGTGTTATTCACTCCATTAACATTATTATTATATCAATACATCAAGCTATGCTATATTTCCAGTTACTACCGTCACCATATTACATTCCACTCTGTCCTTCTACATGTTCAGTGCTGCCAACCTATACACACAATCATCATACGAAGTCAGTCACTACAAGACCTGCAACAAGAATAGTATCGTGGCTGCAGATTAAATGCTATCTTCTTGTATTGAAATGACAGTTGCCGACAGTACAGGTATCGCGCCGACAATTTGCCGACAGGTGTTTGCTGGGTATTTATTCTGGCCCGGTAACGTTTTCGAAAGAAGTCTCCTTAAGACAATAACGATATAAATATGATGTCTGGTTGTGATAAACTTTGGGAAAGTGTTTTGAATAAGCAAGATGTTAGCTAGCTGTTAATGAAATTTTTTTTGAGACCGTGTGTTAACCATTAGCATGTTTTTTTGTGTGTGTAATTTGGTAGCCCATGGAATTTGTTTACTTTGAAATTTCTTACATTTGTACAACCATCCGACATACATTTGAAACTAACAAAAACTATTTTGTTTCCGAGCCTATAAATAGTTTTTAAATAATCCATGTTTTAAAATTATTTGTTATATTTTCATGGCATTTATATATTACATTATAATAATTTGTGTCATGAAATATATTTAATTACTGGAAAGTATCAGCAATTTACTCTGTGGTGTATAGGTTAGCATTACTGTCAACTTCAGGTTCTTAGGTTCAAATCCCGCAATTGGCAAGGAAAAGGTTTTCATAGCATGCAATGTGTTGAGAAGTAAATGAAATGAACATATGTAAACAGGAAATAACAATTATTAAATTTTTAAATCAAAAGTTAGGTTTTTTTTTTTCATTGTTATACTCATTTCTCTACATCATGCCATCGCTGACCCTGAATTGTAACGACATCCAGCCGTCACAGGCCCAGCATCGTAACGGCATCCAGCCGTCATAGGCCTGGCATCGCAACAACACCCAGCCATCGCAGGCCTGGCATCGTAGCGACATCCAGCCGTCGCAGACCCGGCATTGTAACGACATCCAGCCACACAGGCCCGGCATCATAACGACTCCCAGCCGTCGCAAGGCTCGGCATGGTAGCGACATCCAGTCATTGCAGGCCCGGCATCGTAACGACATCCAGCCGTCGCAGGTCCGTACACTCTCGTAGTGCTCATTTACCAATGAGTGATGCAAGAAAACAGATATTTCAGAAAGAAATCAGTCGAGACCCTATCCTTTCCAGTGTATCTAAAATTAATGATGGGGGTTAGCCAGCCACCAGCAAATTGCTACCAGAATGTCAGACATATTACAAGGTTCAAGATAATCTTCATTTTGATGACAAGATGGTGATCCTAGGCAGCAAAATTGTAGTGCCTACCGCACTGCAGCCATCTGTTTTAAATTTAGCACATGAAGGGCATATCTGTGTTGAAAAAACAAAAGCCAGAGCAAGGCAGCTGTTTTATTAGCCTCTAATGTCAACTGGCATTGAACAATATGTCTCAAGATGCTGGACTTTTGAGAAATTTTAAAAGGCGAATTGGAGGGAGCCACTCATACCTCATACCATTCCTACATTACCATAACTTAAAGTAGGAGATGACATCCTTGAAGAGGCTGGGAATGCCTATCTAGTCCTGATTGATTATTATTCTAACTGGCTAGACATAAGAACACTAAATGCAAAATCCTCTGCTTGTGTCATAAACGCTATGCAGGCATCTTCAACCACCATGGATTCCCTAAAATACAGATCGTGGACAACATACCATTGAAATTGTATGAATGCCAACAGTATAGGAGTAAATATGTAATCGCGCTGAGTACATGCAGTCCCCATTACCACAGAAGCAATGGCATGGCTGAAAAATCTGTGGGAATCGGCAAATATATATATATATAACAGCACTCCCATAACAGGAATTCAAGCATCTCCAGCACAAATATTATTCAGTCAATGCATCAGAGTTAGAATGCCCATAACCACAACTATGATGCAACCTGTAATCCAGGAGGGTATCTATGATGCCTTGAAAGCCAGGCAAGATAAGTTTAAACACTTCCATGAGAGGTCCGCCAAGAAGACTGACACTCAATTTCAGGTTGGTGACAGGATAGTCACCAAAATAGGAAGTCAGAATATATGGGAACCAGGTGTAATTGTGGCAAAACACAGTGAACCAAGGTCTTATGGGGTGAGGAAAGAGAGTGGGGGAGGGGTGGTCTGACATAATACAAGTCATCTATGACACACATTTTACGCGAACTGGCCAGACACGCAATGTACCAATCCAAGAGGAAACTGATGGTCCATCAGAATCTACAGTATCAAGCAGAGAAGGTAGTGTGGAAAGTAAGGACTCTTCTACAGACTCAGAGGACAAGGTGAACAGTGAAGATAGTGTAGATACTGACACAGAAGACTTCACTTTCAAAAGCTTTCCAGACTATGGGACTACAGCTACCAGTGCAGGTGGTAGAAGAAAAGGACACTATGTGGCCAGAAGTGGTTGTAGAGTAAAAATGAGAGAATTGTACGAGCCAGTGTAGGATGCACAGCGGAAAAAGGTGTTATAGGTGCAGTGGTTGGCACCCATGTTATAAATAGTAGCAATCATCATGGTGCCTTATATGTATATCCTTTGTATGATTAGTAACACAGATGTTGAAATAAAGATACCACACAAAAATTACGTTAAAAAGACACTCACCGATTATATTAAAATAATATGTATTTTTACTGATACCTGAAAAGAAAGCAACGTGATGTTTCGCTGACTCCTAAGCAAAAATTGAAGCTACCTAGATTTAATTGCAGACGAAGGCACTCTGTGCAAAACTAGACATGTTAGTGAATAACTGGAATAAAGCAATTTTCTAGCACTCCAACAGTGCTGTAGCCTACTCAGGAGTGTTCTGAAGGAATCTTATTAAATTACAACTGATAATAAAAATAATTTTGGGGTCCAGAGGGGGACATCAGCGTAACCTTTTACCATGGGAGGTGATGGAGGTTTACCAGGTAGGAGCACGGAAGACATCTTTGGAAGTCTCCAAGTACTCGGTCAGCAGTGGCATAGCCTGTGTGGTGGCTGCTGGCAGCTGTAGTGAAGTGAAGCATCAGGAACCGTTTTCTGGGACGTGGTAGCGGAGAGGTCTAGTGGTCAGTCCCTTTGAGATAGTCTCCAGCCTTCACTCGCTGGAAGAGAAGGGAGGCGGTCATCTTACCCTGGAGACAGATACGAGCCGAACTACTTGAAACACGCTCGCGAAGTGGCCTAGTGGTTTGAGCCTTTTTGAATAGTTGTCCGACCTTCGCAGGCTGGGAGAGAGGGTTGGCAACCACTTACCCCTATTGCTTACCCTCGGCCTTACGCACGCTGGGGGGCGCAGTGACTGCCCTGAGCCAAAGAATGGTTCATCATTTTATACTAAATCTCCAAACTGCTCTCTGAGGGGTGTGGGTGTGGCTAATATCTCTCTGCAGGCGTTGTTTAATTCTGACACTGAAGGATTGCCCTTAATTTCTTATTGCTTCAGCTGGAGGCACTGACATTTATCACCTTGCTGAGAGAATGGATGCTGCTGGAGTAGACTGGGTGCTGCCCTCCAGTGGCGAGCCGAGGCACTAGTTTACCCTTCCTGGAGGGTAGCAATTTCTCAGCAGACAGTAAAATCTTACATCGGGTATAGGGCGACAGTGTAACGTCTTCTTGGAGTCGCTGTGAGTAGTACGATTTCCGGCCAAGTGTCTGTAGTCTCGCTTGACGTACATTAACGTATCCAGCAGGCACGTGTGCCAATGTAGTGTTGAGGAGTAATGACTTGCCCTGTTGTGAGCAGCATGCTCGAAGATGGATCAAAGTTGAAAAGTAGTGTGTGAATCGCCAATGCGCAAAATGTGTCGTGCATCAGTGTTGTGCATTAATATTATATGTGAATTTATTATGTAGTGGTAATTGTGTATTAATATTGCTCACTTAAGACCTTTCTGAAGAGACTAAAAAATTTGAGATTAACCAGGAAAACTTCTTAAAAAGGTCAAATTACTTATGTGTTTATAGACCATGTGAAAATTCTGTAAGCTTGTTAAGCAGGAAAGCTTCTTAATTGGGAACTTATTAACAGGGTTTTACTTTATACTGATTTCAAACCACATTACCAGTTGTGTCTTTTGATTTACATTTATTATTAATTTGCCTAATCTAAAGTAACTTAACCTAACCTTTATGCATGGGAATGGTTTTGGACCATTCCTATTCTTTGCTCAAAGACAAAACAATAGTATTAATTTTGGAATATAATTATGTGTATGTATTTCTGAATATTTCCATAATATCACACTTCATACCTGTTTACATGGAATCATTACACATAGAAAACACGAATAAGCGAATTTGTACTAAAAAAACCCGGATAATCGAATTTACACATTTTTGCTATTAACAGAACATTGATATTGGCTCTGAAAATCGTGATAAAACAAAGTATCTATTATACATTTTAAAGCAAACACAAATCACTAACTGTACGTGCAGGATTTAAAGTACACAATGCTTTAACTGATATTTATGTTGCACCGGGTATATGTAAATCATGGCGCATCAAGTATACACAGCTTGTGCCGGTGCTGACGCCAGCCGCGGGCGCATTGGGCGGGTGACATAGATAAGCGGTGCATAGTTGTGTTGTGTCACTTTCTCAATATGCATCACTCAAGACAGGTCCTTTACATGGCAGAGTTAGTTGAAAGTTTAGAATGCAATGCAATAAATACTATAACAGGACTAGGCGCTTATTAAAATTTTACTGACTTACACAAAAGTTTAAAATATTAAACCGTGCCTTTATTGAAAAAGTCTTCAATTTTTTTCCTTGGCACCGGGACAGTTTCTGTTGATAACACACCATGTTAAAAAAAAATTTTTCTAACTCCTCTGCGATAGTTTCAAATGCTCTCTTACGTTTACGCTTTGTGAGATTGAGAAAACAACACTACAAAATGAACAATGAACCGGGTGTCGGCAGTCTATTAACTGGCAAGATGTGTAGGAATTTAAAGTGTTTAATCCAGGGGGGGGGGGTGTCCGAAATGACAAATTCATTATTTCATAAGTTTCACTACGGACGTTGTCGACAGTCTCTTGTTTAGCACTCGCTGCAACATTTTTTTTTTTTTTTTTTTTTTTTTTTAACATGCCTAGTGTATTTTATGAACAATAATTTGTTTTAAAATACATTTTATTTACACATTCGCACATGTGTTTTGAAGGTAAAAAAAAAATGTGGTGCTTTGTCATTTTGTATTTTTGCTAACATCCTCAAGATACAAAATACAAATTACCAAATTACAGAATATGCCACCATTTTTGTATGCAAAATTGGGTCACGTAATCATTTTGTCAACAAAATCTGCCATTTTGGACATGGCCTCCAGACAGTTGGATACGCGCTTCACAACGAGCGGAAATGGATTACTCACGCAGGTCTCTGTGACAGGCTGACAGTTTAAAGAGATAACATCAGCTTACGCAGCACAGCGATAGATGTAACTTACTGCTGCTTGTAAAACAACACATGCTACAGCATCGCCTTGCCGCAGAAGTTACAATAGACTTTGACAAAAGTCAAAAAGCTGCACGGATAAGCCAAAGCCAGTTAAGCGCAGCACGAATAAACAGGAGTGTACTGTACTTCAATATTTATGAAATAATGTATTGCTTAAAACAAATAGCTTTTATTTCTATGCACTGGCCCATGAAAGTCAATTATTATAAAGAAGCATTGACCAAAGGGTATGACAAAAGGGTTCAAAAAATTTTCACAAAGGAAAAAAAGTTTCAATATTTATATGTAAAGTATCAGCAGAGATATAACAAATTTTATTGTACATAATAAAGTTTGAAGTTGCGTCAACAAACAGATATATACAGTGATGTTTACACAGCTTCACACATATACCATACAATTAAATTATTTGTAAACAATTAAAATATATAATTACAGAATAATTTGACTTGAATATATGCTCAATATTTTTAATTACAGTAAACCAGGGTTATAGTAAAATAACAAAGTTAAGCATGCATGTGTTATTAATTACTATAAAAAAACAGCACCATAACATAATTTCAAAGAGCAATAGACCACATTTGGCACAAAAAGCTTTCATATTACAATTTATATCAAATATTAGCACGTAAAACCACAAAGTTAAGGTAAGGGTTAATTTACACCTACAATTTGCCATTTGACAAACACAGAAATGTAGCTAGGTAATAAAAATTTTTTAATGTTACCTACCCAGCTTATGTTTGCTTGGAACCTCTTTACCAAATGTACCAAACCAAATACTTTGAGTGGTGCAAAATTACTCTACCAGTGAACTTTTTGTCATTATAACCCTGGATCACAATAGTACGATCTAGTGATGAATCAATTCATATATTTTATTGATTCCAATTCCAAACTTGAGTCTGTCAAATACTCATCAATTATCAATTATAGTTACAAAGATTTTAAGCATATTCACGTTACTGGAAATAGATTGAACCAGGCATATTTTCTTTATGTAATGATTTGGATATTCTCATTTTGTGTTATTATTAGTCTTTCTATAATTTTTTGCAATGTGAGTTCATAAGCTGAAACCATTTTTACCTTACTCCTTGAAATTTTTGTGTTGCAATAGTTGCACTTCTCATGCTTGTCATCACACAGATTGACGTAAAAATCATGGTACCTTTTCTGGAACATGATTTCATTGTTTTTGTTTATATATCTAAAAACTTTAATACTAACTTTTTTGCAATTTTTTACCCTTACAAATATTGTAAATTGTAAAACAATACGAAAATTACACATTCTTTATACTGTTTAATTTGTAAGTTATGCACTTAGTTCATGTAATCTTAAAAATATCTCTGGCCATTTATGCACATGTAATAAAATTAGTTTCCACAAACTTTAAAGCAGCACTGGCCAATGGCTGTTCTTGGTTGTTTGCTATGGTAAAATAATCACTGCATGGTAAAATAACGTTTATAAACATTTCCGTTGAAACACAAAGTAATTAATGTAGGCAGGGTTAGTATGACACATCTTAAAACAAATTTCAGAACATATTTTTGCTCCATTTACCTTAAATTTTTCTCTTTTATTGTAATGCTGTGCACATAATTTAAATGTAATTATGGTTTCAACATTTTCTAACAACCTGTAAAGGCTTGTCTTAATTATTATTATTATTCTAACCTAATGATAATAGTTGTAGAATTTACTTTATCTCAACATGAGAATGAAACAAAATTGATAATTGATGTGGTAAAATGTTGAGTATTTGATTCAAATTATTTTGGAAGAATCTATAGTACGGTATTAATAAATTGAAGAATTGAATTGACCCATCCCTAGTAAATCATAACATCTAATGAGCAAAATACATCTCAAACATGCAGAGGTGGTTGTTTGCGCTTTAAGGTCAGTACGGTACACATGAGCCACAATTCTCTACTTACTTTCATACAAGTATTACAGTTATGCATGTGTCAAACATTTTAGTATTTTCCTAACTTTTTGGAGGGAAAAATTATTTATCAGACTTTGATAATGAATTTAAAATGTGTTAAGAGTTTAAACTTTTAGATTACCTCTGTAATAAGTATGGAATTGAATAGAAAATTTTGGCTAATGCATAACAGGCATGTTATCAAAATGGTCAACGACAAGATTGTCTGTCCAGTGGCTAGCTTGTCTCACTTTAAACATGGCACAATTTAACAATAATACCACAAACCACTGCTCTGAATGTACTCCACTTTTGGATGGGACACACAGAAAACTGTGTATAAACATAACTGTTGATGAAAATCCCCACATTGTGATGGAGCAAGCAGTTAATCTTCCTGGGTTAATAGTGTAGTGCAATGTCTACCAGAATTCTTGTGGGGCCATTCTTCTTTGACAGAAGAATGAAAGCGAATGTTACAGTACCTGTTGCAGGAAAACATTGTGCTAGCTATTCACCAACTTTACACAGATAATGGCTGTATTTACCAGCAGGATGATGCTCCACCCAGATCTCCAGATATAGCGAGTTAGATTTTTATTTGCAGGGAACTCTGAAAACACTTTGTATGCCACTGTAACGCCTGGTAAAATACTACTTATTATGCTTTCTACAAATTATATATTTGCAATGCTAATTTTATTTTTGTTAGATATAGGGAAATTTAATTTATTATTTTTGTATTGTTGTATGATGTGTTTGAACATTTTTCTTTACTACCTAATGTAATAAGTGTTCTGATGTTACTGTAACTGTTCATTATTTTCAATCGTTTTTCATTTTCTTTTATTTTATTCTCATTAAGTATCTAGAAGGCCGTGGACTATTGCCAGAGGCAACAGGAGTATGTTTATTCTAGCTGGAAGGTCGAGAGCCATTGCCAGGGGAAACATAAGTTTTGTTGATTTTAATCAATGTAGCCACCTTGTGATTGGCTAGTTCTTAGCACCGTTTCTTGTAGGATAGCATGGAGTGTCTTACGGTGGCGCTAGGCAAGGCATAACATGTGTTGCAGTGATTTAAATGACTATGAAGAAGAATATACGGGACGATGGAAACAAGAACAGAAGAGGGTATGAGTGAGTTATTTCTCCGGTTAAACTTAAATTCAAGTTAGTCTTCTGTGCTTCCGTGTGTGGTACTGAAAGGACTTTTGTTATATTATTGTACCAGGACCCGTTGAGTCCAAACTAGGGAAGATTTCAGCTGACCAGATGAGCTCCAGGACTTCCTATCTCATTAATCTACTGAGACCTGCATCAGAATTACTGAGTTAAGAAATTTATTAAGAAACTATTAAGAATTAATTTTTTTAATATTATGGCAGATGATAAGTCCAAAACGTTGCTATGCCCATGCCATTTTGTTGTCCGACGCCATAGACTCAATCTAATTTTTGACACCTACAAGCCCCGAGTTAATAAAAGATCTCAGCTCCCAAAAGGTGTGAGCACTTATTTGAATTTAATTATTTGAAAGAAGATATATTCTAAATACAATTTAAAGACTAGAAATAACCAACTTAATATGCATTCCAAGACTACCATATCACAAAGCGACACTTAGATTATGGCCACTTACACTATTTCGAATATTGACTGAAACAATATAGTCTAATTGCAAATAGTCTAATTTTGATCAATTACTATTTTTAAATCAGTCTTCAATTATTTTCCTTTTGATTATTTGCAATAAACATATTTTTGAATTTTTACAATTTGAGTATTTTTCCAGTAGACGTTTAGTAAAGTAGTTGAAGTGACGTGTTTGGTCCATTTAATGTTATAGTATCTGGCTGTTCTTCCTGTTTCCTACTATCATCTAGGCCAATGGTAAGTTTGAGCTACAACTACAGGGAAGCTGGAATTTGTAAGTTTGGTAAGAAAGGTATCTTATGTTTAACCACTTTTGTTTGCAAAACTCATCATTAAGAACACAAGAAACGCTCACACCTATACATATTTCAATTTCTCAAAACTTTCAAGTAAATTTTACATAATCCACATGAACAGTCTGTTTGCCATTACACAAATTGGCTACCCAAATTGTGGAACGTATAATGACACACACACACACACTCACTCATATATATATATATATATATATATATATATATATATATATATATATATATATATATATATATATATATATATATATATATATATATATATATATATATATATATATATATATATATATATATATATATATATATATATATATATATATATATATATATATATAGAGAGAGAGAGAGAGAGAGAGAGACACACACACACTATCTCTCTCTCTCAGCACATATATTTGATGAGTTTCGTTACAGAAATTGACTATCGCAACGTCAGGGCTATAACATTCCGTACGTTGTCTCTGTACTCCTTACACCACTAAGCCACAGGAGACGCGATTGTAACCGCCTGTGAATCCACTCTCATGGAAACCTTAGCTACAATTTCGTCATTATGTTATACAGTGTTGCAACTGATGTATGCTGCTAGTGGTGGACAATTTGAACATTTGTAACAGTTATTATTAACATTAGCACACACAAAATGTTGTCCTTCTGGCATCAAATACAAGCTATGCCATTAGATGGTCTTTAATAGTTTGTCTGTTATTCCCATTTAAACAGTGAAAACATTAACTTGGAACACAGAGTACTTAATAACTGCAGCCAACCTGGAACTGACCGCTTGATGTCGACTTACAAGGAATAATAATTAAACTGTAAATACTTAGCCGTTTATACTGTCCATGTTGTGTCACAAAAGAAATTTTTTGAATTCATTGAAACCGAGTGTCGACAACTTCTCAGTCACAGCAAGATACGATGGTTGTCCTTATTTCCAGCTGTTCCAATAATTACAGAAAACTTTAAAAAACTGACTCATCCACCCTTCTCACTTTTGGTGCACAATACTAAAGGATGTTCCCGGTGCAACATACACTAAAGTGCAAAATACAGGAGTACCAGGCTGAGTCAGAACATTGGAGATGCTTACGGTTTGAATTTCCTTATTTTAGCAACCAAATATGAAGGGGATTTAAACCCCAAAGTAAACCTGACCTGGTAAGCTTCCTGGTAGGAGACCTTGGTTCACGTCACTTTCAGGGACATCGGGTATCGTGAAGCCAGTTTCACGGGAAGCAGTAGGAGTACTGGTCTAGGATCTAAAGTTCCTGAGGCGCCCGGCCTTTAAAGCCAGTTAGTCTAGTAGGTTGACGAGAGGGTACAAAATCGCAAGTTACAGAAATAACCATTCGGTACCTGGTTTTGGAGGCAAATGCAGATCTTTCCTGGTGGTTTGCTTACTCTACAGGTGGGTGGCGGTGAAGCTGTGGGCTCGATACGGCAGGGAGAGGCGGAGTTTGTTTTTGGGGAAATACCAGTGTATTGAGGCTCTGGTAAGCCTAATCAAGTCCTAGATAAGCCTCTCCTCCCTGTAGTATGGCCTCGATAGCTGGATGTTCGTTGCAGGAGGTTTATATTGGTGGGCAAAATAAAAGTACTATGGCTTGGCCAGCTTGAGAAGTGTCACTATTAACTATAGTGGTTTCCACTGGGGTTAAAATTAGTTCTCTTACAGCAGCCTGCAGGGCCTTTCTACATTACTTACTTAAACTACCCTGCTGGGCATAAGGCATTTAAAATTCTGTTTCTAGTTGTAGAGGTGAAACTGACAAAAGGCTGCCTTAAGATGCGCTTCCAGGACATAATGTTTTGCTCAGCGTTCCCAACGTCCAGCCTTTGCAAGCTGGGGCGAACAGATTGTAGCAAAAATAACTGCTGTCCTGGGAGACACCCACTAGAGGCCAGTCAACTTGGAGTGCTGCTAATTCTACTCCGACCTTTGCCAGCTGGGAGCCACAACGACTGCCACGAGTCCAGGTTACACTGGCCCTTTTATAATAAATTTCCTAGCTTGTAGCCCCTATCTGCAAGGGTTGTTTATTCTGACTGAAAGGGGGGCATTTAATTTCTTATCGCCTCGGCTGGAGGCATTGACATTCCATATGGTCTCGGAGAGAGGCTCTGGAGAGACTGTTGTTGGAGTAGGCTGGGTGCTGCCCTCCAATGCCGAGCTGTGGAACTGACTCGGCCTTCTTGCAGGGTGCTGATGTCTCAGCCAACAGTAAAATCCTACGTCAAAGTAGGGCGACAGCATGACTGCTTTTGAAGAGGCTTGGTGAACAGCACAATTTTAGGCCACGTGCCTGTAGTCGCTCCTTGACATGCACCAACGTACCCTGTAGGCATGTGTCCCATTGTAATGTTGAGGTGTTTTGATTTTTCCCCTTAAGAGAAGTGTGCTCAAAGATGGGGCAAAGTCTGAGAGTAGAGTGCACATCCCCAATGCGCAATTGCATCACACGTCAAAACCTTCAGCAGTCCTACAACGTTTTGTAGATCCTTTTGGTGAGAGATAGGTAAATATGGCATGTTAATTCCTTAATTAAAGTATTTCATAAAATTACCAGTTGTTTAGAAAAGGGAAAAAAAAAAACTCCCTTGTTAAGTTGTGAATATCTTAGTTTCCTTATATAATCCCCTTCAGGAAAGAAAATAAGGTAATTTTATGCCTTTGAAAGTAAAGTAGAGGTTGAACTAAATGGAAAATGATAATTATGAATATGAAGTTAAGATTCTTGTGTGTGGTGTTGAAACCCTCTATGAAGGCTGTTTTATTAGTGTCTCAATGTATGGATGCAACCTTTAAATGAATTTTCTTGTTTTAAGCGGTTAGATCTTGAAGATGATGGTGTTTAAATTGAAGGTAAGTGCTTTGAACAGTTTTCAAATTTTAGAAAACAATTCATAGCTACAACAGGACATCTGTATTGAGCTAGAACAAATGGCATCAGCACTTCCGAGTCCTGTAGGAGTGACGAAGAGAGTAGTGAGATTGTTAAGAACACGCAGTTCTGTTTTGCAGTGCCAGTCCATTATATTTGTGTAAAAAACACAGAGTGGACAAAGAAGATGACTAGACTGATGGTTCAAACTATGGGAGGAATCGCATTAGTAAAACTTAACATCAGGCATTTGACGTGCCGAACATTTTTTGACTATTTGTGCCAACATAGAAAATTTTTAAAAGAAATTTAATCTAGTGAGAAATACAGATGGCTCTAAAATAATGCACAAGTATAAGAAATATTTTCTCATTTGAGCTGTTTTTTCTCTTCATATCATGTTGGTTGGATTTATTCCATACAAAATTGTTTGTCCATTACTTTAGGGCCTTTTATTCAATTAATTTATTAAAAATATATCACAAAATAAATATATTAACTGTTGGTTTACGTGTCATGTTATTTGTTTTTCATTCAGCAATCCAAAGAATGATTTTATTGGTGTTTTGGGAGTGTCCTCATTTGGGATTTCAGAACATGGTAACTCTATGCATATATGAACACAAACGAAGGAGATAGTAGAATAAGCATGTCATTGTAAATAAAATAAAAAATGCAAAGTAAACTAAAAGCAAAATTCAACTAACAAAGTAAAACTGTACATGTAACGTTAAAGAAAAGTGGTAACTGTTTTTGTAGGAATTAAGATCAAGCTGATTATCACCTTTGCAAAACTACTGTTTTTACTCTAATCCAAGCCACGGTCGACTCTAAGCTGACCGTAATTATTTCTGGAGAAAATCCTGGGAAAAAATTATCTGTATACATTCATACGAGGCCAAGGTTAAACCACCACTTCAGTACGAAATTTAATTTCTGAAGGAAGACTGAAGTTTAATTTTGCCTTTGATAGAAATGGTTTTCCATTGAAACAAATATTTTTTACTCTGTAAAATGATATTGTGCTTTTGGAAGCAAATAGTAACATTGCCTGCTTATATCCAGCAGCCCAAGTTTGATTCATCAGTTTCAAATAGCTTACCAGCCACTGTATTTTCATTATATTATGCAAAAATACCCAAATTTGTTATATAAAAACAAAATAATGCTAAAAAAATTTTTCAGCCAAATAAATTAATGGTACTCGATTCTAAGTCACACCCTTGTTTTTCAAAAATATTTTCTGGAAAAAAAAAAAAAAAAAAAAAAGGCAGCAGCAGCTCAGAATTGAGTTAATTTAGTAAACCGTACCTGAATGATATGCTTTATCAAAGAGGTATTTGATGAGAATTAGTCAAACCAACTTCATAGCTTTCAGTAACAGTAGTTTAAAGAGCACATTCATAACTGTAATGTTTGAACCAATCAAAAAAAAATTGAAACCGGAATGGATATTTTAAATTTTCTGCGGAATTTAATTCAAACACTGTAACTTTCCAAACTACGAAATCCTAAAAAAACAAAATCATTTATACCAATAATTTTTTTTTAAATATGAGAGATAAAAATGAAATACCATCATTCATTACAGGCATCAAAATGTAATAAAATAGATTAGAAAGTCAAATATCCGGACTAAAATGGACCAAAGGTAATTTGGATAATTGAAAATCTGGATAACGGAAGTATGTTGCGTTGAAAATGAAGGTAAAAGAATTCGCAAAAAAGCATTTTTACACAATGTAAAATTTATTACACATGCATAGTAAGCTTATTCAAAACAGAAACTGCATATAAAATAAAAAAATTAAATTGTTTACAAGTAACCACCCCCCTCCCAGATGTGTTTACTGTGAACATGTGAAAGGACACATCGAAATAACATACACAAGCTCTTGCTTCTCCTCTACTGGTAAGGGAAATACTGTGATGAAAGAGACTGTGTTTTTTGTATTCTCTTTATTTTGAAAACGAGTCCGAATAACTGGTTGTCCGTATACCAACGTTCAGATTAATTCCATGTACCTTTTTATTTACTTCAAACCTAAATTTAAGTATAAATTTGTGCTGTTTTATGCTTATGCTGCAAATATTTTATTTGAAATTTGAACCGAAAGCTTGTGGATCTCTACTTGAGAGACCACATTTTATACATCATTAATAATGTAAAGATTCTGGTACTGCATTATGATGTAAGAAAAATATTACACAGTTATAAAAACACTATTATGATACTCTGTACAAAGAAAGTCCTACACAATACTAAGATATGTACTGGAGCTGCTGTACTGGTACGGTGAACCTGTGATGTGTGGCGAAAAATTCCACTAGAGTTATATGAGATTTGAGATAGAGATGTGGTCGGTGATAAACAACTTGGCAGGGAGGCAGTATGCCACACAACCGTTGTGGTCTCTGCATAAGTTAATGATTCAAAGCAAGATAAAAGAGACATACACTGCCAATAAGAGACGAGCTTTGTAGATGCACAAAAGATGCACTGGTACAAGTACATGAAGTTTTCCTGCTTAATAAGCACAATTTCTCAGTATTTTTGTGAAACGTCTTAACAGGGTTTCACTGGATATGCTCTGCATGAACAATTAATCTGTACATACACTATTGCATTACCAACTCTGATGTAAGTCGCACTTCTCTGCGACACAACAAAGTGTTGACTAGCACATGTCCAAAATGGTTCAGTTAATCATGATCATGCCCTCTCTATCCCACTGTGTCACCTTTGTATGATAACCACCAACTTACAAAAGGAAGTAAGGTTACACAGATTTTGTAATCAGCCCTTCACTTCTGCTAGCACCTTGCAACTTACCACTTTCTCAGCAATTTCAGAGTGACTGATATAAGAAATCCAGTCTTCCATGTCACTGTGATTAGAAAAAAAAACTGTCTTGTACATCAGTTCAATGTATATGTTTCTGTTACCTTTATAGTATTTAGAAAAAGTTCACGATACAAGGAAAAACCAATAGTCCACAAGCAATACAAATTGTTTCCTTGCATTAAGATTGGTGACTGTACGACTGCTAAGGTGGAATTTTTAAATCCCAAACTGTAGAGGTAAGTGCAGTTTTTAATGATACTATAAAATTAGTTCAGCACAAAAAGCTATCAATAGCAATAACATTAAAAAACAATGGTAAAAA
The DNA here is from genome assembly GCA_029891345.1 of Dryococelus australis. NCBI lineage: Eukaryota > Metazoa > Arthropoda > Insecta > Phasmatodea > Phasmatidae > Dryococelus > Dryococelus australis. Next base: position 29,832,029 of record CM056999.1, on the reverse strand, counting down.
TAATTAAATTATTATCAGGTAACGTGTATCTAAATAATTGCAATGTGACAAATTAAATAAACAGAAACTAATCTCGACTATTTCAGATATACTGCACAGATTTGAAACATACCTTAACTCTACATGGACAGACAATCTTAATAAAAAGTTAACTATTTTGCTTCCTGATATAACGATTTCACATCAACTTTATTTTAGAATAGAAAATTACAAAGAACAATGATGTCTACGAAATATTATTAACATATAAAAGTTGTACAGTTTATAAAAACAGAGTACATGAAAAAACAATATACAGCACGATTAAGAGAACAAATGAATTCCAATTGTAGAGAGATTGGAGTTCATGAGATATAGGCTAGCATTTTCTATATTATAAAATTAATTGCTACAAATTATTCCAGTTAATTAGATTGACAATATCTCAAGAAAATATTAAGAGCATTAGTTTTATTTAGTTAACAAATGGCAGGTATATTTCTTGAAGTTCGACACAACAAATAATGTCTCCAATTACAATATGATTGATTACAGATTAATGTTATTTATAAAGTCGGCATTTTTTATTACAGAAAAGTACTTACTTATTTATCACACAATATTATATCTAGATTATAAAAGATTATAGCACTGCAGTCAGTCATCAAAATGCATCTCTGAAAATATTTTAGAGCAAATGAGGTTTCAATGGTAGAGTTTAGATGAATATTCTTTATGCATATTAAAGCAGATGTTAAGGGAACACAATTCTGATGCTTTATAAAGTACAATATAAATACCTTCCCACACTTCAGAGAAAGAAGGGGTTGCAAGTTCAATAACAATTAACATGACTAAAAAAAATACATAAACATAGAAAAATACGAGCAAACACCAGCAACATTAATGCCAGATTTTGTACAAAGATGTATATAGACTTTATCACATGGTGCAACAATTTCATAGAAATGAATATAATAAAAATATGTAAGTAAAACTTCAAAAACACTAACTAAACAAGATAAAAAAAAAATGTACATATACATAAAAGATCATAATTTTAAGTTAAAAAATAAAATCACAATTTTTGAAAAAGATTAATATTTACCAAATAAACTTGTGAACAAAATGCAAATACAGAAAACAACTCTAACTGCAGCTGCACAAGGTTTGGCAGATTAAGAGACTTCTTCAGGCAAGAACATTTTGCCTGGCAGCTGTGTTAGCTTACTAGCCGAGAGGCCAATTGCAATGACTGCAAGAATAGTGATAGGTTTTTATTAGAGAAATGTAACGAGATTGAAAAATGAAAAATTAACAAAAATAATTCAGTGGATAGAGATGCATCACATACAGTGATTTGGTGGTATTGCAGTAAGGGGCAGCAGTCAGCACTAACTGAAATGGATTATCTGTAAGAAATTTAAATTATAGTAAAACTACTTTTCAAGAACTTCATTTAAATGATAAAAGCCTTTCATTTTTATTGCTATCAAAAGTATGTTTACCAAGGAAAGATCACCAAATCAGCGTTCTTTAAACCCCCTACAACTTCAATAAAACAGTTTTTAACAGTGCTGTCACGAACCTGGTACTGATAATCATGGGTTTAATATTAACCAGATCTGCATGTACATAGAACTAGATTCTAGCACGTTAGCAGGCTTTAAAACACATAATTACAGACTTGGTGTCCGGAGAAGAGAGTGATCACAACAACTGATGACCCTGAGCAGACTGTGAAGCCACAAAGAGCACGACCTGGCAACTTATCTGTCATGATGACTGCCATGTTTACTGTCTGGCTTGTGTTGATGCATTGTCTTACAAAAATTGCAGCCAGCAATACAAACTTAAGATGGCAATTTCTGTGTAATTTGAGAATGGTACAATGCATTGAACAGAAAAAATTGATTTATTTTTCTGTAACTTTAAGTGTCTATACGGTTTTTTAATACTTTTTTGATATTACCAGATAACAAGGTGAAACCCCCCTCTCATCAACAAAGAGCACAAAATTGAGGTTAACAGAATGTTCAACAATCTAAGAATTTTCTTTCAACTGCCATGTTAACACAAGCCAGTATCATCTGCACAAAATTTGCTATAAATTACTCAATAATGTCATAGTGTGATTAATGCTCATTCATATAAGAAAAAAGGCAGGAGCAATTTTTTTTTTTTTGCCTAGTGGCATCTGAGAACTAAAATTCATCCTCTAGCTGCACTGTAACGGAATGTAGATGTTTGGATTGCCCTTTAACAGTGAGGTCTTGAAAGCAGATGAGGAATGAAGCAACATGGACATGAAGCAGTACCAGAATGTTAGGGTGAGGGAAATGAGAGATCCTAAAGAAAAACCTACCAACCAGCAGCATTATATGACACAATTCCAATGTGCCCTGCTGGGAATCGAACCCAGTTCACCCTCGTGAGAGGCAAGCATTCTAGCTGCTATGTTAACTGTGGCTCCAGCTACAATGTAGTTGATAACACATTTGAATTTCAGCTGTGCTTCCCATGGACAGGGAATGTGAGGTCAGTTAGAGGAGCATTGGACGATACAGACCTTCTCATGTGTGCTAGGGCTAGACACAGATTAATTATGATACAAGCAACTGCACTCTCATAACAAATAAAGACCAAACCCTGCAGTATACAAATCTACATCTACAGTTTAACTGAAAATATTATAGAGTAAGCATATTCTAAACTAAAAAAATATATATTAAAATGAATCTTCAATAACTACAACAATAATCACACAAATACTTTGGGGTAGTGCTTCCTTCGTGCTTAAGATTTCATTTTTGTAAATATTGTAAACGTTATCATGAGAATGTGGTTAAAATGCTGTTATAATACAGGTGAAAACCACAGAAGATATACCATAAATTCTTAAAACAGTGAACTACAGGTTAATACAGTGAGTAGTTGTTTCTTTATCTAGCACTGGTACATTTACAATTGGGTTCACGTAACACAGACACTATAAACGAGTACTACTGTTATCTATTCTATAAATATCATACAAAGTTATATTGACACTAAGTTTTTTATCCTCAAATATTAGTTGGTTGGATATAAAATCTAGCTTTGCACATTACCAGCAACAAGAAAAATATCCTCCTCTCTCACCCTACACATAAACATATATTAATGTAGATAATAAGAGATATATATATAAAATAGTTATTTTGTTTATGTTATAAAAATTTTTACTTTAATTTTCAATGGATTGGGTTAAGCCAAGAAAACTTGACACAAAAGGAGACATGACAACACTGTAAGCACAGTAATGCAAAAAAAGACATTAAATGTAAGTTACGCTAATAGGTTGGTCAGTCAGTTCGGGGGAGAATAAGGTTGAACAAAGAACAGAGAAGAGTGCATTTGTGAATAGCAAGCGAGTTTCCGCAAGGGTCTCCACAATCATGGTGATTTTGTGCAGTGAGTATAACAACAGTATGGAAGCAGTAACCACTGAAACAAAAAACCTGTAAATAAGACATTCCACAGGAAAGAGAAATTCCACTATTAGCTACTTTACTGCTTATTCACATATTAAGTTTGTATAGGAACAGAGGTAAATAGATTTTTTGTAGCAAGCAAAAAGCATCATACACAAAAAATATTTCTAAAAAATGTATTTGACATCTATGTATAAATATAAATATTTAAACGATTGGTTTTTAAAATAGATGCCAGAAAATATAATATACTCTTAAAATTACTGAACATATCTAAACCTTTCATTTAGCATATCTATAATGATTTTGGACTTATTTCTTTTACAAATTTCCAAAATAATCATACTGTAATTTATTTATTTTCATTGAAAACCATTTTGATTTTATTGCATTATCAATGAAAAGTGTCACAGTTACAAATTATCTGCACTATTATCAATGAACTGAGTGATCATTTTCTGCTTAGCCATACAATTGTTTTTTTTTCTGACAAAATTTTTCATGAAACAGATTCTTTTTTGTTATGATGAATTGTCATTTTATAATATTTAGTTATGAGTTACTTCAATTTCAATCACCTTCTACTCTGTAGAAGCCAACACCTTTTGTAGATTATATGTTTATGTTCATATACATATGTATACGAGAAAATTTATATTTCTTTAAATTTTGGGCTTTGAACTCAGGTCCCTATGCAGTACCTATCCATTACAGATTGCTTAAAACTTTGTATGAATTGCATATGAATACTAAAGAGTAAAACATTAATGTAATAGTATTGCTAAAATATAATTAAAAACTGAGGTCATTAATTGAATTGTAAACCTATTATATCACGCTGATTGCTATATTTGATATCTAAAACTCATGTTTCACATGTATTATATATTTGTGAATGATTATCCCATCACTGGAAAAATACCCAATTTTTTTTTAAGTCTGATAGCAAATTATTATTTTTATGGGTTGGCGTCTCGATCTACGGACCCCACACCATGCCTAACTGATGGATACTGCTTAAAGATTTATGTTGGGTGTATGTGAGTACATAATCAATCAGAAATTCACGCACAAGCATAGCTAAAAAGTTTGAACATGCAGGTTGGTATTCGAACTGAAGACCCTGGGTTTCACTATATCCCCATAATTATACATCCACATGTTTTGTGACATACTATGCTCATTAAATTCACTCTATATTAAACTGAATTTAGTCCAGTAATTTTGAATAAAATGTCACTTGGGTGGATCTTCCATAGAAAACCCATTAGTATTGTTCAGCCGATCTGACTGCACAGGCTCCTGTCACAGGATTCAGAATTCCTCCGCCATCTTGGTTGATGCCATACCCAAGGATCGTGACCTGTAGCCGCACGGGGCGTCTTCGACTGTCTTGGGCGATCATGTTGTGATGGCATGAAAGTCATTTTCGATTCCCATCTGCCCAGATTAGCATAACCCTACTACTCACATTCCATGGAAGAACCGCCTAAGTGAAATTCAATATAAATATAGGGTGAATGCAATGCACACTGTATATCATAAGACAAGCTGTAGACGAATAATAATGGGATCATCAGTTTGACTACGCACATCATGCACATTAGAACATTTGGAGCTATGCTTGTACGTGAATTTCTGATTGATTATGTACTCGTATGCACCCAATATAAATTTTTAAGCAATAGCCACCAGTTAGGCCTGATATGGGGTCCTCTCTGATATAAACACAAAAAAGATTGTCATCATACATCTAAAGATGAGCATGTTATAAATTGTTGCTTAATGTTAATACTGCAACAAGTTATATTGTTCAAAATATGATATTTACACACACACATATAAGCCTTGAAATACTATCGACCACATTTTGTACATTTGATACATGCAGGCTGAGGGAAAATTTCAAGTTCCTTTATTTGAATAGTACTGTTGTGTACAGTAGGTCTACTACACTCATTTTAAAAAACTGTATTCATTAATCAGGCCAGGTGAACAGGACGGGTCTTGTAATGTCTCATCTTAATACGGGTCTTGTAGTGTCTCCTTATCTTAATATGCTATGTTGACAGTAATGTAAAGAAATGAAGTGATGACCTAGAGTAACCTGTGAATAAGACAAATAATTTCCTCCCTAAGTTTGCTGCATTGTTAGTTCAAGTGTTACATTTAGTGATTATTATAAATTTCTGAAATGGATAGTTATTAAACATGTGTGTGTAATAATTGAACTTGATTGGAAAATGTTAATTTTAATAGTATACATATGGAAAAAGCATCTAAATTACGAAAAGTTTTCCAGCAAGTATAATAGTCCCATAGTTGAGCAGAATTATCCACAAATTTAACATTTTTGTAAGTTTGTTGTGTCCAAAGATATAACTTGTTGTCATGGCATCTGTTTAAGCTTTGTTCCATATAATGATGCTTTGGTGTAGTTAAATAAATACTCTTTCACTGTAATATGATAAAATTTCTCAATGATTATCTTACATATACTTTTAAGAGTGTTAATGTGAATGTGAACATAATAGATCTGATCAACCCTTAAGTGTAAATTTACAAATATAATGGGTCAAAACACTGAACAATGCATCAATGGAGGTAAGTTATTGTTCCTTCATCATACATAAAGTCCACGGTTCAAAGAGTTTTTAATTATTTTACACAGGCTCACTACTTGAAGATTAGTTTGCTGTAGTGCATTTGCTGTAGGGCATTTAATAGTATTTAAAAATGTTTAATACAGAGAGCAGTTTTTAACCTTCCAGGTAACTTTGTAAAGGATTTGTACAGTAATGTCTTGAATGAATTTATATGCAAATTGAAATATTTTACAAATATACTACTTGGGCCTGAAAACCTGAATACACATGTACACACTTACAGAACAATAAACTGACAATTTAAATCATAATAGAAAAATAATAAATTGGAATTTTCATTAGTAAAATTTTGATAACAGCATGAACAATACTGCATCTGAAGTGTCCATTCTTCAGTTAAATTACAGAGCTATTGCTTAACTAAAGACATCGAAATGTAAATAACTGTAACTACAAATGGCACACACTGTCAAAAGACACCAATATTACATATTTTAAACACGTCTCATATAATTAAAACTATTTATACTGCCTGCATTATTCCCGGGTACATAAAATGAAACACGTGCTACGTATTCAACAAAGAAGAAATTTGGTATTCCAATATATAAACTAATTTTAATGCTTGAAAGTGCCGAACTTTTATTTTTAGAGAAACTAAGTATACTGTGCTTGTTGTATTTACTCCCTACTGACTGCAGCAATGGCTGTGCTAGGGTACAAACCCAACGCAAAAATGCCATGCAAAAATCATGCAATGTAGACTATACACAAGGTGGCGGTATGATTCATGCATAATATTCTGCAAAGTGACTACACATTGCCAGGAAAGTTTTATGATGTCTTTTGTTTTTTAATTTGCTTTGCAAGGTAATACCGTTAAAGGCTGGTAATGGTTTGATTGAAAAATTTTTTTTTCATCAGGTGCATAATTTGCCTGAAACTAACTATACTTCGATTTTGCTGCATGTGAAATTGTAAATTCTAGCAATACTGTAATAAATATTACACAAATCTCCATTTAGTTTTCATGTTCACAGTTCGTGATCAAATCTACCATATTTTTTAGAGTAACTACAGATTGTTTATGGTCTTGAAGGATACCATTTCATTTGCAGAACATCTGCCTAGTGAATTACGTTAAGTATTTAATATATATAAATAACAGCGCTATTCTGCACCACAAATAATGGAAATGAATTTTGCACTTGTTAAAATTTAAGTGGCGCACAATATTTAAATATTATTCTCAAGCATACAAAATGCCAGATACGAGGCAAAATTCTTTCAAATATAAACACAATGTGAGACATACAAAAACATTAAAATTAGGCATTTTCTGAAACATGGTAAACATTCTTCAGTCAAGAACCTCTGTAAAATTCTTCCCACCCAACCAATTCAAGAGTACAACACCACAAGGTGTGTGAGGTAATAATGATAGTTGTGACAAAATAGAATGCCATAGTATACACAGTGAAAATTAAAATTTTTCTCAATATTTTTTTTTAAGGAAGAATGTAATCAAGACAGCCTGGATTCGTAAAGGCAGCATGGATGAGATGTTACAGACATGTGGAGCAATGTTTATGCAGGTTTGAGAAGCACAGACACACACAAATAAGTGGACAGCAGGTGAATTAAAATTAATGGACAACAAAAGATTTAACCCAAGATTGTGGCATTTCTGACCTTAAAATTACCACATACACCAAATACTACTTACCATATAAAATAAAACAAAAACAAAATTTGTGCCAATAATATTGTTACATGCAACTCCTCTGTGTTCTTTTCCTTGCCCTCCACCTTGGGTGCGCAAAGTGCAGTGCTGCCAGGGCATTACTGGTAACTGGAGAAGATGTAGGATGGGTTACAAAGTGTAACACCCTGATTTTTGCATCAGTTATGTACATATTTTATTAATATATTTAATGTCTATTATTTATTATGCCACAATACAATGTAGGTTTGTTTCCACATCTAGATACAGGTGTAATATATTTTTCTTAAGTAATTTGGACAGCTGTATCTATGTCAAGGATTGTTCTTATTTTTCTTTAAGATTTATTATTATGTTTTCTTTTTCACACTAGGAAGTTATACATACAATGTATTGTGGCAATTTAAAATTGTGTAAGGTTAGGATTTTAACTAGTTAGAACTTTTCAGTTATTTTTGTAATTATAACTTCATTTTATTTCTTTTGGTCTCATTATATGAATAATTCTGTTTCCTCAATATTTATAGTCTTCAGCCAGTAGAGTGCCCTCTGAATAGTAACTAATCATTGTAAATATAATTTATATTTTTAGGAGATAGAAGCCAACATCTGCATATTGTATGTATGTGTGTTATCTATGGTGAAAAAACAAGCTAAAAATGGTTTGATTTTAAAATACATACTGCAGAAATTAATGGAGTTGTGTTTTTTTTAGTTTTGGAGGTCTACATTTGTAAGGATGCCTGGATCTTCGCACCTCATTGAAACAGATAAGCACTACCCATTATTAGCCAGGAGATCAATTTAAGTTATGCCTGCGGCGAACCCGAGAGATGGTATCATGTCAACTGAGTTAGACACACATAGGATTTTCATTCTTTTAGTTTAAAGATTAGGTGTTTGCTTGTTTACTAATTGTTCTCCTGCCCAGCCAGTCCACAGCCCACCAGGTACTAATATTCAAAAGTTAACTCACTGATATTACCCAATTCTTATGACAAAGCTGCAATTATTCTTAATTTAACAGAAGTGACACTCTTGGAATGATTACACATATATGGGGCTTAATGATTAAGGGATAACTTCACATTTCAACAGAATGGCTTGACCACCATGAGAGCATGTAAAATGTTCTTACCTTGCCGCAGCCTTTCAGAATGGCGCACAATACATGGGGGCCGATAAATTGAGCTGGGAGCTTAGTCAACAGGTAGATGAGCAGGAGGACCCGCAATACACCAGATCAACTGAGACAATTAACGCCCATTAATTACAAAACGTTTGAGTACTATATAGAGCTACAGGAAACTGTGGAGGTAACAAATGAAATATTGATGTCTGAGCCCAACACTGGCATCGTACCAATAATGGAAAATGCTGAAATGATAATACAAAAGGTGAATATCCCGACAACACTGAAACAAACGAGCCAAAAGGCTACACCACCAACAACAACATTCCTAGACGAAAAGCAGCAATTACTCGCAATGATTGAAAGTATGCAGGCTAGCATACAAACACAACAGACTGAGATACAGTCTAGTATGCAAGCACAGCTGGAAAGCCATGCCAGTCGGCTACAGCAGCAAATAGCTTTACTACGAGAAGATTTTTCAATTAACTTGCAGCGAGTCTCTAGCGACGTTGCTACCGCAAGACAAGAGGTACAGACAACCAGAGAAGAGCTTGAACTGGTGAAAGTGTACCATGTTCAACAAGTACGTGAAGAAGAGGCTCGTGTGAAGGAATTGGAGCACAGACCTGTGCCTCATGCGTGTCAAACTATGATAAAAGAAACAGTGACAGAAAAATTGGAGTCTCTTAACAACCACATTGAGGCCAGATTTTCCCAGTTTGAAAGTACTTCGGAACAATGTCTGGCAAAATTAGGGAAAAATGTGAACCAATTAACACAAGTATTAGAAGGCATGCAGACAATGCAACTGACAACACCGAAAATGCAAGCAAAGGAAACGGCCAGGACAGAAGATGTTTCGACACAAACTCGACAGTACTACTCAGACACCACATAGCATTGTACCTACAGCTACAACTGCTGTTCCAGCATTGTCTACACCTAAGTCAACATTATTGCACCACCCATCAAAACTGTGGGTAAATTTAAAAGCAGAATAGGAAAATATTCTATGCACTTTTTGGCCTCAGAGACAGTGATATACTGCAATGCTTAAATTTAGCAGTGACGTCCACCGCATATTACTGGTGGAAGGTTGCATGCAGGAACGTAGAAAATTTTTCAGAATTCAAAAATAAATTTCTTGAACATTTTTGGAACACGAAAGTACAGGGACAGTTGCGAGCTAAGTTGCACATGAAGAAATTTTACCCAGGCAAAGGTAAAAGCCTGGAGAGTCACCTTTCCAATGCAATTTTCATTGCAACCACCTAATTCAGCAGTGATGTATAACCAAGCTTTACCAGGCTACGTCAATCAACAGAAGCCAGGCTATTTTGAAAATCAAAGACCTTCAGATCCCCAGTTACTGGTATTTACGACCGCACAGCTAAATACAAGCTGTGTAAACACGAATTATGCGGGCCAGGAACAAATCGGCTGCAGTCAGTAAGGAAGAATTGGCAGGGATTGTTCGAAGAAGACTACATATGGCAGCCAAACACAGAGTGTAGCAAGCAAAGAAATCAAAAATAAACTAATTGGAACCCGGTCAACTAGTTCTTGTAAGAGTTAGCCATTTAAGCAGTCACTATGAGTTTGTCATTGGAAAACTATTAATTTTTTTTGAAGGGCTATATGAAATTAAGAAAGAAGTTTACAAAAATTGTTATGAGGTGGTGAAACCCAACTCTAACAAGCTCGTAGGTCGTTTCAACCTGACTGCATTATATGTCTACTATCAGAAGGACGAGAGATACTACAGCCAGCAAATAGTAGCTGTGAAATACATGGTTCTCCTGAAGCCTATCGAAATGAAATGAAAGTACGCTATTGATATTTATTAAGTGTTGGGTAAAGGATATGTATAGTTGCAGGAAGTGCACCGCCACTGAGCTGAGTTGCCCCAGGACTGAGCCACCAAATATTATAAATCCCCTACCCGTTTATATGTTGTTTATTGTGCATACATATTTCGAGATGCTCTGCCACGATTGCTACATGAAGTAAGGTGATGTAATATCCAGAAACCACGAAGAGGTTTGAAGGGGAAATACTCATTGTTTCAGCTGTAGTCTAGTTGATCATCCAGTAGAAATCCTTTAGTGTGTGGTAATTTTCCCTGGTGTGTTAATATGAAATTATTTCTCTCTTTAAACCAACCAATTTACTCGGCAATGACTCTAGGGTGTGTATAGGATGTAAGATGCTTTTCCCTTTGTTCTAGAATTGTGTACATACTCAGTCTTGTCATGCATTTGTTTGTTTATATTTCTCGCTAAGCTGCCACGAGGTTGTCAGGCAGTTGATATTCTACTGGCAAGTATGTTTCAACTATTGATAAGTATCAACGTTGTTTACAATGGTGTAGATTGCTGTCTTCTAACTATTGTGAGATTGTTTGTTTTGGTGGCCTAAGTGTTGTACCTAGTATAGAGGGATTCTATACTGATAAAGGCGTGTACGTCTAGCAATTGAAAAGATAAAAAAAAATGCCTTAAGTGTGTGTGTGCCTAGTCAGTGTCCAAGAAGCGTCCTGCAATGAGTCTCGCATATTTGGAAGCAGTTTTGGAGGAGAACTTCGCTTCTTAGGATCATCGCTTTGCAGGACATCACTGCACTTTGCGGCGCTGCACAATACTCAGCACACCACTGCACCTCACGGCACCTACCAAACTTCACCGAACTGAAGAACTTGAACTCTTATAGAAGAGTAAGTGCATGCCACAAGACATGTTATCCCCATCTCTCTCCACATTCTCCGCTCATGTTTAGTGCTATTGTTGTATCAGTTCATTTTGCTTCTTCATATTGTTGCTGTATTTTATTTAATTTGTAAAGGATGTTAAATTTTTATGTTCTACTATGTCAGTGTTAACTACAAAAAACAATAAAGAAGAACTGGAGGCAATAGTTAAAAGAGGTGTGCTATTGTGATTTGAAGATACTATTCATGAATCTTGGAATGGATAAAATTGAAATCTTAACTCACCAATTATACTGGTAAAGTACATCACAACACAATTAAACTAGCTGATAATGAAGAAATTAATGAAGCTCTTTTTCTTTGGTTTACTCATAAATGAGGGAAAAAAATTCCATCATCTGTCTCATTTCACATGAGAGCAAAATACTTGCAGAGTTGTTGTGGGATAAAATATTTATGTCTGTTCTATCTAGCTCAGCAGATTTAAAAACAGATATGGCATATAACAATATTTTGAATGAAGAGAAATTATCCATAGATTTATGCAGCACTGATGTTTGTAAAACTGAAATTCAAGATTGTACAGAGAGCCTTGGAAAAGGTAAGATTCTAACAGCAGGAAAACCACGTAGAACCATAAAATCATGCCTAGAAAACTTGACACGTGACATCTTTTTCAAACTACTAACACAATGTCACCTAATCAGTAAGAACCTTCATATCACTACCAGAAGAGTACAACTAACAGTGTCAGTCTTCCAGAAGAGCCTAAAGGATACGCCACTTGTCGTGGGGACTATCACAGATGCAGAGAAATTGTACTGTTCACTTCACAGTAAAATAGTACGCTCATTTCCACAAGTATAAATGAGCTATTGACTGAGCCGGCAAGAGATGACGTTTCAAGACCATGTAGTACTATAGCGCGCCAAGAGATAGCATCACAAAGAAAAGTGCTGACTCGTGTCGCCTCAATTGAAACTCCGGCCGGTCGTTAACGTCACACGCCCTGAGGACGTCGCACAACCCTCCTCCTAACACCTGGACAAGGACAAAAGGGCCAGTATAAATACTGGTGCATGGTCCTTCACCGCACTCTTGGTGCAGAAATAAACCATCAGCAGCATTTTGCACCACCACCTTGTGTGCTGGGACCATCTACTGCCATCTATGTCTTCCAGATCTACCAGAAGCTCAGCTACACCTTCAGCATCCTCCAGAGATCATCTAGAGCCAGCCCCCACAGTCGTCCACCACATGTAAATATTTTTGTCCCTTCAGGAACACTAACACTTACCTTTGCCTTTCTGGCTAGTGGTAAATCCTTTAAGTCCTTACTGGACACCAAGATTAGATATTAAGTCAAGTTGTTTATACAGCCACTTAGTGGTATAACTTGCACAGTTCAGAAACAAGTTACCTTCACCTGTTAACAGTAGTTTAACTTCCGTTCAACTATTGTTTGATAGGAGGTAGTATGTACCACTGGGTTTATTTCTCCAAGGAATAAACACGTTTTTATCCTATTGCCGAGTATAATTCCAAGTGTGTTGTTCTGTTTCCTAATTAGGCATAGGTTCTGTCAAGGATAAAAGAGGGAGACCATGGAATGTTTACTTAACCTCAATTTTCCGAAACTTTGTGGCTCCGAACTCCGAAACACGAGAAAAAGTGAGTTTCTTATCAGGGATGCCTGTACGTCAAACACATACCCATCAGACGGCCACCCCATTCAGTACATCCCAGTGCATAGAAAGGTAGAGCCACAACCATTAGGAATAAAATCCCCAAGACAGCTATTCCACCAGTCTAGATTATACTTCGTCCACCGTGCTTCTGGTGCCTCGTTCTGTAGGCCTGACCCCTTGTGGACCCAAACCCAAAGGTTGTAGTTGTCAGCCGTATTTAACCCAACTCTCTGTGTCTTACGCAATCCTGGTTCCAGGCACAAAGGGAGTACAGGGTACAACCTTGGTCTGTCAACCTCAACTTGCGTAAGTACACCTAGCTAGGGACAACCGTCACCTACTTAAAACATATCAGGGCTGGTAGTAGTCCTCTTCCTCATGCTCTACTCACGTCGGAGTGGTATTCAAAAGAGGGATAAAATTGCAACTACAGCCTCCAAGTACAATCAAGGCCTTAACTCACCTCCGACTGTACCTAGCAGTCCTAAGCTCCGGGAACTAGCTCAAGCCACCCATCGCTTGGAGAAGCTTCCCTTCCCAGCTCCTCTACCATTTTTATTTGAAACTTCATTCAAAACCGCAGGAGAAACTCACCCTATTATTAAAGCATTCCTGAGGGGTGAGAAGGTCCCTTTAGGCATAGCTAACCCCTGGATCAGAGGCGACCAGCCATACAGCCACCTAGGGTCATCAGCAGCGACAGCCTCAGGAGATCTATCTGTGCACCAGGCCCCAGTGCCACCACCAGTGCCGCAGCAGGGTCAGCAGCCTCCACATGCCACCAGTCGCCCAGGTGTAAAGGTAAAGTAAGTCCGACCAAATATAAGGCTATAATCACTGTTCCTGACTTGGTACCAAGTCAGAAAGCCACATTGGCAGTTCTCTATACTGGTCAGGCACCAGTACATCACAAAATTAAGACAGAGGTGAAACCAACTAGGGTGTCTGTCCTCACACCAAATAAAACAGCCCTGATCATGACGATCCGTCACAGCTAAAAGGACGTCACGTGTCAAAATCTTCATGGTTTGTAAATAAAAAAATTAGCTCAATGACAAAAATGAACAAACAGTACATTACGATTTTAGCAAGGTTTAATGCATTTGAAACACACAAACTTCCCTTGATGTGCATTGGAAAATCAAAATCTACCAAAGCTATAAATAATAATTTTTAAATTGCATTTCCAGTCTATAACTGGGTAGATAAAAGTGTTTGGATGCCCACAAATTTTTTTAAATAGTTCAATAACAATTTTGTACGAAGTGTGTAAAAAAATTCATTACATCTAAAATTATTAAAATAACGTTTTTTAATTACAGATAATACATTAACTAACTTAAGTTAGCTACAAAGTGGCAATACTGTTGTGAAATATTTACTAGAGAATGTAAAAAGTTTGATTCAACCTATAGATCAAGATGTCTTGGAAGCCTTTAAAACCCACTACCACGGATTTCTTACAAAAACTTTTGCAAGACTGTAGATCACAAAAAATATGAACAGATCTACCAATATGGAACACTTTTAACATACTAGTGTGCACACAGCTGAGAAAATATTACATTTGCCGCACTAAAAATGTCATGGAGCATATTGAATGATGTGCTAGAATAGGAAAAATGCAACAAAAATTACATGAAATTGGTAGAAATCTCTTTAAGAAAAACCAGGCTGCAAAGACACAGGAGAGAGTGAAGCAAATTACCAGTAGTGTATGAATCAGAAAATGTGGAAACGTAACTGAGAGATACAGAAACTGTGAAAGCTGCAATGAAGGTAGGGCCTGAAGCAAATGGCGCTGACCTG
The DNA here is from genome assembly GCA_029891345.1 of Dryococelus australis. Taxonomy (NCBI): domain Eukaryota; kingdom Metazoa; phylum Arthropoda; class Insecta; order Phasmatodea; family Phasmatidae; genus Dryococelus; species Dryococelus australis. The sequence goes on along the minus strand of CM056999.1, from coordinate 29,816,912 downwards.
GAGCTAAGGTCATCAACATATACCATGCAATGGCACATGATGGATTACTTTTGGGCATTTTACAGTTTCACTATCCAATTTATTTTATTTAAATGAATGGAAAATTCCACATAACTTTATTTTTATAAGTTTCTTAATGTTTTGTGAAACAGTGTAAGGAAGCAAAACCATCTTACATCTTACTTTTAAAGACATGGCATTACACAGACACTTGTAAACATACTAAACAAAAATGTTCAGAAAGAAATACACTACTTTAAATGAATATATGTAAATATGAAACATTGTAGCATTCTACAGCATATTTAAACGAGTATCATTGATCATCATTCTTAACCCTTTTACTGCTATGGACGAGATATCTCGCCCTTCAATGTAGGAGCAGTGTGTGCTATGGACGAGATATGTTGTCATCAACTCAGCATGCCACTAGTGCGAAGGACGTGATATCTTGTCCCACTGTTAATACCCACCTGCAGCCTGATAGAAGTCCAACATTCTTTAGCCTCAGATCAGAGTGTCTTAAAGGTTCCTATTTACATTGAAATACTGTAGTTCTTGTTTCAAGCAATGTCAAGAGGAAGTGTGTCCGCAGACACTGTAGTTTCTATTTTGAGATAGAGAGTGACATGGGTGGTGATAAATGCCATGTGGTGAGAAAGGCCAGCTGTCTGCCGCCCACCCGGCGGCCTGGTATTCCAGTCCAAACCTGTTTCATTGGCTTCATAATCGCATAACAATGCATGTGGCACAATACAAAAAAATAGGAAAAATGTGGCGAAAATAGACAACAAACTGAAGAAAGGAGAGATTTCTTTCAAGTCATCGAGGGAGTTATTTGTAATGAAGTGAAGCGATAAACGGGAAGTAGGGATGCTCAGGCACCTGTCACAATGCAGATATGAAAGAAAGTGAAAAGATTGACAGGAAGAGTGGAGGTAAAATAATGAAACCCACATGTGTTCTGGACTACAACATCAGCATGGGATCTGTCGACGAAATTGACATGGTTAAAAGTTCTATAGAATCAGTGAGGAAAACTGTGAAATAGTATTAAAAACAACTGTTCTTTCAAGTATTGGATCTTGCAGTTCAGAATGCCCATGCTCTTCACAAAAATATTACTGGTAAAACATTGCATCTTGCAACATTCCATCTAACGCTCATCAGACACACTCCGATGCGCTTATCACAGAGGCATTTTCCCACAGCCATTGAAACCAAAGGAGTTAAAAAATTTCCCACCCGAAAATGTGTTGTTTGTACCAAGCACAAGATTCATAGAGAAACACGATACTTGTGCATAGACTGCGAAGTTGCACTGAGCGTCACACCATGTTTTGAAAATTACTACACCCAAAAAAAATTACTAAATGTTGGTGTAATAACATATAATTTCAATATGTCTAAATAATTTAGTAAGACTTAAATAAGTGTACTAAAAACCAAGGTAATTTATTGGAATTTTGATACGTTAGTGTAACAACTCGGTTAATTTATTGAGAGTGTATCAAAATATTGTTTTTTTAAACCACTGTATATATTTTAAAAAGTTACTGTAATTTCACTATAGTAAATATAATGTATTGACTCCAATGAATGCGATGTCTGTTTTTTTAAGTCAGGAAAATAAATTATTACTGAAAAGTGCCATAGATCTACTAGTATTCCAGATTTCATTGGAATTGGTTACATAGTTCCTGAGATTTGATGCAAAATCTTTATTTTTTCAAGTACTGCTATCTTCCAAAATGGCGCATTGGCCAAGACGAGTATTTCTGAATTTAAGATGATATTTTGAATGGTCAACATACAAACTTTGGTTTTAATTAGTTGAATAGATTCCGAGATACGCGGTACCATTCACAATAAATAAAAGAAAAAAGTCCGCCTTTTTGAAAATAAGCATTTGGCAGGATTGAAAACAATGGAAATCAGGTTTCATTACTGTGTACTATAAGTTTATGAGTTAATTCAGTTTTGGTGTATTGGTGCACAAGTTTTTACAGGGAAACACACACACATGCCATCACACACACATGCAGGTAGGAAGATGACGTCCTAAGCCTATTCTTCCTTCAGAAAGTAGGTTTCAAAAAACATATACTTTATAAATTAGCAAAATAAAAGCAAACAGTGCAATTTCAACTATGCTAAAATCAATGTAGACATTGTAAATTACAATTAATTGTAACATTAAGGTGATACAACTGCCAAAATAAGATAACTACTAAAATTTCTCCGAAAAGGGTGCAAAAAGTTGCTACTCAGGTCTTGTCCACATTTGCTAAAAAAAAAAGTATTCAGCACAGGAGGTGAATTGGTGCTATGTGACTGTTAGCACTTCAAAGATGACACAATTAATAAACATGAAGCAGCGAAAGGGGTCAACTGCCTGAATTAAACAAGTTAGAACTCTAAATAAAGTATTTTTTACACTACTTAACAGTCAATAAAACATATAACTTCCATGGGGTAACAGAAATAGCTTCACCCCTTTTATTTCAGTTAGAAAGGGTTCTACTACATACACATACGCATGTGTGTGTGTTAAGTTTCTGCAATGACAAATTCCATCTTCCACATCATCAACACTGAAAACCAGTGTACTCAGTTAACAGTTATTTTCACAGGAACATGTAACCTAGAATTCCAGCCTTCATTTTCAAAGATTAGCAGAACTTGTTAAGATTAGTCAATTACATTTTTATAACTAATATATTTTAACACCAACAAAAAAATTTAACTACTACTCTGAACACTTTTTTTAATTTCCATAAAAATAATTTTTATTTCTATTCTCCAAACTTTCAAATTTCACAACTAAAAATTAAAATAAGTTAGCAGAAATATTTCAAACCAACATTACGCTTTTTTTTTTTTTTTACAATAACACGTACAAAAATAAATGTTACAATTCATCAAAAATATCACAAGCTTATTGAGGACAATTTACTACAAACCTAAAGCTTAAACATACAATTAATACTAGACAGATTTTGTTTTCTTTTAATCTTATCACCAGTTTTGTTACAATAAAAACATAAAAACGAGGAAACCTGGTGTGCTTGAAAACTGACATGAGAATTTTGATCATACAAAAATAATTAACTTACAGCTTGCCTCCTCATTAATAAAAAAAATAGCAGTATCACCAACATTACATCACCTCTCCAATCAGTTCTTTGCAAAATACAAAATGCATAGGAAAATGTGAACCCAGCTTGTGAGGTTCATTGAAAATACAATTATATCAAATTAATTTAGATTTTAGGTATCCACAATAACAAAATCACCAAACAACATTATTTGGAGGCATCTGCTACTTTAATATTTTAAAACAGTATAGAGACAAAAAATTAACCACACACTTTCAGTGCTGTAACATCACTCAATACTTTGTAACTCCACAAAATGGCGACATTTATAATTTAACATAAGAATATGTACAAAAGTTGATGTGACAAATAAGCATAAAACAATTTCACTTATATACACATAAACATGTGTAGTAAATACTCACTCTAACTAATGTAGCTGAATATTGCAGGTGATCAAAATACACAATGTAAAAGAAGAATTTGCAAACACTCAACAACAAATTTTTAACAAAAATTCTGTAACAAAAACTAGTTCTCAGTTTTAATAACATATTACCACTGTCATCAGAAGGCAACATAGTTAATAGCTGTAGTAGCAGTTAAACCCTGAGCATTGGTCATTCTGAGTGATGAATGAATGGTGCATTAGCTGATGTATGTCACTTAGTTGCAGATGATTTGGGAACAATGTTTTTGTTTTTCATGTAGTCCACTATCTGGTCTGGAATTTCAGCCAACACATCCTTTGCAAGGTAGGCTTTTGCAGTTTTTATATCCGAGATCCGCTGGAAATTTCTGAAAGGAACAAACTGAACTATGTCCCGTGCAGTCACTACCTTGTTGAAGGAAAGAGGAATTGTGTCACCGTCAAGTTCATTCATTGCAGTGAAATCAGCATTACCAACACCTACAATAATTATTGACATAGGCAGGTTTGATGCTCTGATAATGGCCTGGAAAAATAAGAAAAATCATTTTATAATAATGATAAGTTTCTGTTTTTTTTTTATTTGCCAATAAGAATAAATTACTTTTCAGCAATATTTATTAACCATTCCTGCTTAACTCCTAAAAAGGACTGTTAATTTTAATATTCATGATAAAAATCCAAAATAACACACCTGGCTACCATTTGATTTCAAATGAAGACAGCCAGACATACAATACCAGCCATTACTAGTATGCAGAATATAAGGGTAGTCATGCATTTTGTGGAAGTTAGCTTGTGTGGTGGATGGGTTAGATCAAGAATAAATTATTATAATAAATTTTCAAATACCAGTTTGTAATTTTCTTTCATCTAGAAATCTTGACATAATTTCTATTGGACATTCACACACAAACATATTTCAATATAACTTAGTGAGATTATGCTGCTGACACAGCTATACAATAAATATTTCAAATAAATGCATATTCCTGTAAACACACGGGAAAAAATTCTTTAACAGTTTTTAATTGCGGACACAATCTTTTGTGTAGTGCAAAGTAGCTTTCTGAATGGACACAGTGCAGGACCTGCAATTTTTGTCAAGAAAGGAAGTCCCAAGTCCATTTCGCGCTCCCCTCCTTTTATTTCTTTTAACTCCTATTAACTTCCTGGACTCAAAATTGTGATTTTGAGGAACACATGTAACTGTTGAACAATAAATAAATAAATAAATAATAAAAAAAATTAAATTAAAAAGCTTATATGAATCTCACTTGTAGTGTTAAGGATATTAACCGTTGACACGTGAGGGGAAAAAAAAACATGCAAATTCAAATGTTTACCTTACCATCAGAACTGCCTTAAAGCATTATATAATTTAAACAATAGTACTTGGAAGGTATACAACCAAGTACACAAAATACAACTCTTGATATCTGTAAGGAAGTAAGTCACTGTCACAATATAATACGAACAAAAATTGCAGAAATATATTGAACTTAATTAACTGATATTATACAAGGCATAGAACGTTTCTCAAGACACACTTAAATATCAGTATTTCACTATCAAAAATTAATTCCAAGTTGCGCTGATCTTTGATAATCCCGCCGTCTGAACTGCGGTGTTGTTCATAGGCGCGCGCTGCGCTCCCCCACCTCGCTGGAGGCTCATTCCCCTTCCCCTCTTGTACCAGTCCCTACCCCACCTTCCCTTCCACGAGTGTGACCTGATTATTCAAATTAAAGATTCATTATTCCGCTTGCACCGTTAGTAGAGAAAAGTCATCCTGTATAGCCTGCCTTCTGCAGACCTGCTTACATCGCCATCAACTGGGGTCATCATGATTGAGTGTTACGCCTTGGGCTCTGCGAGCATTAAATGTCAGTAGCTGGGTTTTTTCTCGTTAGTGATGAGGTTTTATGGGTATTTAATATTGCTGTAATTTGTAATGCTGGAAGGTGTAGGGCACAATTTAGCAGTGAGTAGTGGATTTATGCACATTTTCATGTGGGCAAACAGTTGGCATGCTTATTTTTCTTGAAAGTGCTAATGTAATGTATTATGGGCATGCAGTAATATTTAACTTTGCTGTTGTTTAGGCTGCATGTTTTAAACTATGTACACGTAGTTATGGTAGAGTTTGCAGTTTATGCGTTTGCTAATTTTTAGCGTTGTTTGGTGCCGCCTTTGCCTAGCTGCTCCTTTTGGCTGCCTGATTAGTTTGTACTGGGGCGTCCACTATTCACGCGGTAGCAAACTTGATCGTTTTAAATCTGTATCAATTTTAAAGCAGTGCAGCCTTGAGGGACCACCTGTGGTTGCCTGCCCATTTATGAAATTTTTAATGTTTTTTTAAACTGTATTTTTATTAGAGGGTGTTCTTTACTGGGCTTTACTGCGACACGTGCTATTTAGTTTTAATTAGCATACATGAAATGAGTTGTGATTTTTAACACATTCAGTGCAAGCACGCTTTGTTTCTTTTAAATAGTGTTTGTCATAATCGTATTTTCCATGGAATGAAATTACCACTGGAGAGAAAATGTACAAGTATTACGGACTCGTTTTAAACGTCACTGTATTTGAATAGATGGGAGATCTTTAATTAACATGCAGACATCCCTTTTTACGTGCCGTGCTTTGTAATAATTTTAGCGTAGTCTCAATTAAATAATTTTGGGCGACAATGTTTGTGTACTAGCAGGCTTGTAACTCTTTTGGTGGAATGTAAAAACCGCCATTTTGTATTGTTACAAGGCTTGGCCAATGTCGCCTGATGTTTATTTTTACTAAATGTTTATTTAAGCTATTAAGTCCCCGCTCACGTATTCCTTACGAGACCCACAAAATGTGTTAAGTACCTTTATAGCATGGTATTTTATATTTAATACATTTATTATTTTTCTGCACTGTATCTGATAATGTCAAGTAAAAGGGTTGTAAATATCAATTGTGTTCTGTAATTTACTCATGTTCTTTGTTAATTTGTACCACTCGGTACAAAGTAACAAAGCAGATGATGTTTTTTTCCAGCAATCAGCAACACAATCTACATAAAAATTTGGTTCTTAGGTTATCTTTACCCTCCCAACTACTGGATAGTACAACCACTTGGCAAAACAACTTTTAATGCCTGGAAACTAGAATGTTCACCTTACCTTAGTGACTATTATAAGCACAATTATAGATGGACAAAGCAGTTTTCTTGCTGATGTGTATCTATTCGCTTTACACGGGTGATGGAAGTATCTTACAGAAATGTAGTTCAATTTATTATGTGGCCAGTTTATAACAATCCATAACTACAGTTGACTTTGTCAGCAAGTGTCTCCCTAGTTAGGTAAAACTGACAATCATATAAACTGTTCACATTCTGTAAACATCAAAATATTTATTTTAAAAAAAAATGGGTTTGAACATGCTTACTTCTTTCTTCTGTTGCAGATATTTTTGCAACTAAAATTACACAAAGGCCATTCAGCAACTCACTCTCACTAATAAGGTCAAACCAATAACATGGTGTTTACATGTTCTTCTCAAAGTGGGCAGATATTTTATTGAATATCAATTTCTAAATGAGAAATATAAACAGAAGTATCAAACATTTTTTATTATACAAGAAATTTTCTATAAAAATTACAGCAATTTCTAGCATGGTCTTCTGTTCTACTTCAATAATTTAAAATACAGTAATTAAATATTAATCAAATAATCTATTTCTCTAAAGAATTACATCTCTGCAAGTATACAGACCTTCTTTTAATGTTAACATCAGGAACTTCTCTTTAGCATAAGTTTCTGTTGGTCTAAATCAAATGCCAGCCCCAGAATTTCTCAGTCACTGAAAGACTGTATTGAATTACATTAAGCCTAAATGATTTAATGTGTTGGAAAATAAACATTTCACTGCAGTATTTATTTCATAAAATTTAAAACGGCATAAAAATATCTGATATTTGGTAAAACAAAGTGGATTGAAAATAACGAAGGAAATTTATTTCAAAGTTTTCTTGTTTTGAAAGGCATGTGATTTTTATTCGACCTAAATTTATGTACTATTCTGTTGCTTTCTAGCATTAATTTAACTGGGAGGAAAATTAATCAAAATATTCTATTAACCATTCTAGATAAGTTATTTGCTTCTTCGAACACTACTATAGAAATATGTACCATGCATGTATATTCAGAGTTAGCCGTTCATATTATAAACACAGCAATTATTATTTTATCCTGGGATTCTGGTTTATACTACATATAATGTAGATATAGTCCAATCACAGTTTCTTTGGATGTTTTGAAACAAACCTTTGAAAAATCACCCTAGGAGTAATATGTTGACTTGTTTTTTAAATAACTTGTATACCACAAGAATACACACTAACTTATTTTATTTTTTTAATAAATGAAACTTTACCTTAGTATATTATATCATTTGAAATTTTTATTTATTATTCAATAAGAATTAAAAACTGTGAGAGCGGCGATGTTTTGGCAACGACTAGTAGGAAATAGTTCACAGTTAAAGTTTTAAAAAGTCTTTTGGTATGCTATTTGTACGTTAAAATGAAACATATTTTATTTTTAGAGTTAAAAACATCAGTGCAAATATGGTGTGTAGGCCCTAGTGACAGGGTGTTTTTTGTCTGAGCGAGAAACTGTCCACGGAGTGGAGCATGCGCATGCGTGTGTGTATGTTCTGTGTCTGTGTGTGTGTTTGATGGGATGGCACGCTGCCTTGCTGGTCCATGTGCTTGGCTACGGTGTCAATATCAAACTGCTAATGCCTGGCATGTCTGCCTTCCTCCTTGCCTTCCTTTGAGCATGTGACATGCGTGTTTCTGCGTCAGCACATCAGCTATATCTCTGGTTGGTTTGAATTTCATTCTAAAGATCCAACTAAAAGTTTCCAGCTATTTCCTCAACACAAGAGACAGGAGTGATTTTTCAAGCCTCACAATAAAACTACTTGGTCTTCAGAGAGACCAATGGACACTCTGGATATTATTTTATTGGGCAAAGAACTGTAGGTGAACACACTTGGAGTTCGGATAATCCAAGTTAAGCAGAAAAGTTTTTAAATTATATTTTTGTAAAGAAAGATAAATGTAAATATTCCACGGACTGCATTCTTTTTAACATGTTGCCTAATGATAGTGTTAGACAGTTTGTCAGATGATCGGCCCGATATAAATGGGACAGTGATTTCCGATATGTTAAATGCAAAACGTAACTTGTGGTACGAACTCAAGAAAGATGTTAGACATGTTAACCTGGAGAGACATGTCTTGCCTTGCAGTTTATATGGCAACACTTTATAATGAGTATTTGTTTAGGGAATTAAGCACTTGTTACGCTGTTGCGTGAACTAACATTACATGTAGACGAGTGTCAATATGATCAGCCCTGACGGAACTGTGTGTGTGAGGAGAGTTCATTTCTGTCACGAGGATTGTAAAATTTATGCTCGTGATATAGGGTCGTATAGCTGTATTATTTACATTACGCGTCATGAGCACCAAAGTGGTTACCACGACTGACTCTCTTTCTAAACGTGCTACGGGAACTTAATGAAATTTAATGTGTCAGCATGTGATCTAAGCTCTTTATCATTGGGATGGATGACCAGTGAAGCGGAGTCCTCCTCGTTGTGTACCAGGCCCATACTACTGCTCGTCGCAGGGTTGGGGACACGCTGGCAGTGGCAACACAGAGTCTTCGTGGGCATCTTGGCTTGTTGAGTTTTTCGCCAGGTCTTTTGTAAGGCTGCTGCAGAGGTACAGTCTTTTATATTCTGTTGTCGACGTCTCCCAGATTATGAAAAACAGATGTGGTGAAACAAAATAGAATCCTCACCAGTGTGCTGCTGGGCGTATCTCTCATGGCAAAACTGTGTATGGCTTTTAATGATAATCTCTTTTAAATTGCGTGTTCTAGGTGTAAACATTTTATGTAGCGCACATAAGACTACTATGCGCGTGTATATTTTTGGGTTGGCCTTGGTAATTCTTAGATGTGTGTGTGTAACTTTAAAGTAAACTATAGTTTGCAACGTATTTTACGCCAACCATATAATGTCTTCAAAACTAATGTTGAGAGCAATGGAATTGGAAACTAATATGGTTACGCTCAATAAATTGTTTAAGCCATATGTATGAGAGATTGCAAACATTATTTTGAACCTGACCTTAAGTGACTTGGAAAAATATTTTGCTAAATATAGTTAATAACGTCTTGTATGAAACTTAAAAGTGGTATTGAAATTAAGGAGCATGGTCAATTGGGTTTTATAAGACGAGCGCGCCTTTCCTCTCCCATGGGATGGGTAGGTTTATGTGTACGTGTGTGTGTGTGTGAGGCAACTTTGTGATTGTAACCACCCCCCCCCCCCCTGGCAGGGGTTGGAGGGCATCTCAGTTGAATAATTTAAATAATTTTCAAAATTAGAATGTACAGTCACCTCTCAAAATTACGACCTCCCATGGTTTCCTGGAAAATAGTAGTTAGTTTGAAGGAATCATTATTGAAATTTGGACGATTCTGACCCATCCCCAACCACTATATGCAAAAATTGTATTAAAAATTTACTTAAGCTATTTTGGCATGGCTTTGTGGAAACATTACTTGTTATATTTGTTACATACTGTCAAATGGTTCCCATTAATTGACTCATATGATAAAAGTGTTTGAGACTGAAAAACGGCTAAACACAGTGCCCCAAGCAACTTTGTTTAGCAAATACATGCTCATTTTTACTAGTTTCTTGCAGGAAAATCAGAGGATTTATAATTTAAAAGTTAATATACTATCATAGGTCCATTTCCCAGCCCTTCGCAGGTTTTATACACACACAACATAAGCGTGATAAAAGGTAGATGTTTACTGCAGTTACAATTAGTGTTCCAAGCTTTGCTGTATCTCTGAACGAGCCATGTGCCATGCTTGACCTTGCCAAGGTGACATATGAGAAGAAGGGGCCAGGTGGCTGGCTTGCCTTCTCCTCTGGCAACACAGCTGGATGCACACCCTCCTAATCGATACTGTTGTCTGGTGCCTCACCAACAGTGTTGCCAGATCGTGGGACTTGTCCCGTTTGTGGGACTTCCGATAAAATCAATGTAAATCCCTTACAGGGATATTTTATTTTCAGTACACATAATATGGGACATTTTAATAAGAGCTTATTCACAACTTACATACCACGATTTGAATAATAAAAAAGAAAAATCATATTTTCCGATGTAAGTTAGATTTTGAATTTTATGTATAAAAAATGTAATTACTTTGAAGGCACTTTCAGTGATAAGTTTTAAACTGCTCTGATGTGTACATAAGCAAAGTATAAATGCTTTACAATACATGTGTATTATCACAATCACCAGGCAGATGTGGTGCCACAAAAGTATCATTACATTCTTTGCAGAACAGTTTTTAGTAAGTTCTTGTGTTGTGTGGTTGAGGTTCAGTATAACATGTCTGGAAAACCTCTGTTAAAAAAAAAAATGAAATAATGAGCACAGAGTACAGAATGGAGAAAGAGATGGCACACTTATGTTACTGTCATCCTTATTTACAATGAAATTTGGGTGACACAACCACACCAACCCACAAAAAAAATTACACTATGCTCACTTAAATATTACACATTGATTTTTGTACTTGAAAATTTATTTTGTTTGACATCTTTAAGCTTGTTGCCCACACTGCACCATTTTTACCTTCTTTTAAACTTTTTTTGATAATTTTTATTTAAAAAAAACTGTAGACTTTTCTATCTGCAGGACACCACTTGTTTACAAAGACTACATTTTATGGGGGTAGTGTCAGTGTTTTGGTTTTCAAAAATGAAAATCAGTCATTTATTATTTATCAAATACAGTACTACCTTTTGCCAAAAGTTGTAACAGTAAAGCCACCCCATATCTGTTGTCTTATTTTATATGAAGCACGTGACATCAAGGTAACATACATTAATGCCATACCTTAATGTTTAACCAGTTATGCCACCAAAACCAAGCTGAAACTCACGTGAAAACGGTTAATAAAGCAAAAAATCAAATGTGTTACCACAGTTCGTTAAAGTAAGGGTAACTATTAAGATTTACATTACATATTTAGATAAAGAATAATAATTTAAATTTAATTCATATTAAAAATTAAAACATTTGATAAAGTAACTCATATTCTGTGTCACCCCGTAATGACAGTGGTGAAAAGTGAAAGTTCTTCAAAACTTTTCAGACCTAGACCAAGTGATTTAATAATGAATTGTTCAAGGGATGGCTGAACTATGTAAAAGACAACAAAAAATGAAAATGCATTGCAAAGTAAACACTGTGGTAAACACTCTGCAATAGTGATATAGAAAAACAGGTATACAAACCACTATACCACAAAGGACAGTAGCAACGTAATATTTCAAATTATGGGACAAAATGGGACATTCCCCATCTCAACTTAGTATTTCTAAACACTTGATCTACTGTTTGCCTAGCAACTAGGGGAAAGCATGGCCACTGATTGCTTGTCTTATTTATTTTTTTTATTCACTTTCCTTAAGTATAGTTAATTGGAGCATCTTTTCAGAATGTCTTTTTGAGTGAAATGTAGTATCAGCACATGTAAACCACTTTGTAAAATAAGTTGGTCCACGCACCATTTTACATAACCATCTTGAGTGCTGCAAATATATTTTGCATTCTAAAAGTGGAAACAGGTGAAACCTTTCCTTTAATGAAAGATTCTGCAATTAAAATATTTCACATCAGTGGCACGCAAACATGATTTTAGAATGAATTAATCATCAAAAACTGTTATAAAACACATGTTCAGGAGTAAGTTTGTGTGTTTTGTAAATAATGTATTTCAAAACATTTGTTGGAACATTTGAAATGTATATGTGGCCTAAAAAAAAAAACACCCTTTCTGCTCTGTTCTGTAGTGGAAGTACAATTTTTTTAAAAATACAAAATGCAACATGTATGAGTACGAAGTTAACTTTACTAAAAAAAAATTTCTTACACACCAAGTGTTTTCATACTGATACATGTACGAAAAGTGACATATTTATGACATTTAAGTTTTTCTGCAAAGTTACCATTTTCCATGTTACAATAATTTTAATGTTATTTCCACACAAGCAAAATTTTCAACTGCTCCATCAAAACAGTATGGAATTAAAAAATGATAATTGCCTCTTAAAAAACAGCAAAACAATGTAGTCTCATGAAAGACGTTAAACTAAAAGTTCCCCTCTGCCATAAAAGGAAACAAAATAAGCAATGCCACAGCTGTAATATCTTACACCGAGTACTGGACTGAATTTAGCTTACATCAATATTTCAGTGCCTGTCATAAACTAAAACCAAAGGAAAGGTGAGATAAATATGTGCATTAGACTCAGCATTTTTTTACAAACATTTTTCTTCATTGGTGGAACAGCTGTGACAGAAAGATATGTGACTGTGCTAGTTATGTTTTACAATGAAAATAATATTTGTGTTTTGATGGTAATCTGTTTTCATACCTGAAATTAATAGGAATAATTTTAATTGGAACACATTGACTTTTAAATTATTGTTTCATGAATAAATATCATCTTATTTTCTACAAAACTGTAGATAAAAATCAATGGTGCTGCATCTTACAATGATTCACTACCCTTTTTTAATACTAATTTTGATGGTAACCTGTATTCATATGCAGTTCTGAGGACTAGTTTTAATCAGAACATGCCTACCTTTCAGTGGTGTTTATTCCATAGACGCAAGGTAAGCAATGCTTACCCTATAGATATTTGAAATATTTAACCCTTTATAGTTTTTGCCTAAACTTTAAACACATTTAATTCTGAGTTTCCTTTTTCTGATTCGAGAAACAGAGTTTTCATAACTCCGGTACTGTACAAACACAGTGCTGCTATCTAGTATTTATTTCCATCCACAAACGGGAGCAACTAGCGATTAATCAAACTCACAAGGAACAACACACCCCACGTTCAACCGTGTTCCTTTGGCAGGGTAAGCAGCCGTTCTGTGTGCATCCTCCAAGCCTACATTTTTCTTTGGAAAGTGGAAAAGTATTTGGGAAAACGGGAGTTTTCTTATAATTAGTAATATGCTCTCTAAATAATATTGAGTTAAATTATTATTACATTCATTTAGTTTCCGTTTTTATAACTAATGATAGGTATTATAAAACGGTAAATACATGTGGAGGGTAAGCAAAGTTGGAAGTTGCATTTGTTAGTAGAAATTGCTTACCCTGTAAAAAAACTCACTACATACCACTGCTACCTTTTAAATTATTGTTTAGTGAATTAACGCCGTTGGGTGAGACACGAGATGAACAACGACAATTTACTTACTGCAGGTGGGCACCAGCGGTGTTTCCCAGGCACTGCACCTCAAGACTCAGCGTTCTCAGGGATGGTGTGGGTTCTGTGTGTTCATCTAACCCGAGCGTCTTTACAAATCACTTTGCATTACTAAACATTTAACACTGAGATTTGCATTTATTGATTTCCAAGTACATACCGACCAGAATATGAATTAATGACTTAAACTTCGACATGACTAGCTAACTCCGTTGGGTGATTCCCCCCGCTTGAAATTTAACTAGCGCACTCCTAGATGAATGACTTCTCCTTGGTGTTGGAAAACACAGTCTCAACAAGGAAAGGGGTCTACAGCCTCTAGGGTGGACTGTAGATTTTTCCTGGCGGCAGGATACGGACAATTACAAATTAACACTAACACACGTGATTACATATGTCGCTAATGCATACTCGTCGGGACACGCCTCCCAACCACGCAGTGTGAGTGGTGACTGTCTTTACACTTAGCAGGCTAGGACGAAGATAATGTCACTGTACAAATTACACAAATATTGGTGAGCGAATATGGGACACAATGTGGACAGGCACAATAAACACGCAGATGCGTGAAATCATTCTTAAATGACGAGGATGCTGCTGGTAGAAGTTCTTAGCAGGCCACGTGGTGCAGGTGAAACTGCAATATTTTCAGTAAAATTCATGGAAATCCTGTTCGACAAAATTGCGGTGCTCTTCAGAAAATCATTCTAATTGCATTTCAAACATGCAAACGCATCTGAGGTGCCTGATGGCAACAAATCAAACATGTGACGACCACATGGTCAGTTACAAAAACATCAATCATGGCAAAAATTACAAGAACAATTTAACATGACAAAACTTTAAAATAAATACATACAAATTTTCCCTTAATATTGCTTGTGGCAATGAAGCTGAAATTACAATGCAAAAGCCTTTAACATAGGCAGATGACACCTGATTCAAAGTTGCGTGGGCCGCATGGCCTCGCCCACATCTTTCCTCCTCCTCTCAATTTAAGTTCAAAACCCACAAGGCTGCTAAGATTTATTTAAGCGGAAACATTATGCTGGAGATATCTTGCAAAACGTATGCAAAGCAAAGGTTAACTGGTAAACTAAAGTGAACTATGGAAATCTAACTCAGTGCAAAAATTTGAAGTGCGTACGTGACAGCGTCTTACCTCACCAGCTCTCCTAGGACAACTGCCCAGAGGCAGGGGTCGTGCGGACCTACCATGGCTGCCTACGGGGTTCACACAAACATAAGTGCTATGCACACCAAGTAAAACTTTTATCTTAGAATTGAAAAGGCTCAAAAGAGAATGGATTACATAATAACAAGAACAATTTGAATAGTGAAATTTTGGTGTTTGGTAAATGTCCATTTGGTAGGCATTTTATGCCGGAATATTAATGTCCATGTTCTTCGCGCGGCAGACATTTTAAATTTGAAAACAACATTGCACTATATTTTAGAAAAGACATATTACACTTTTAGAATACTTTTGACCTTAAAAAATATTAACATACATGGCACTGGAAAATATTACTTATCCTGTTTTGGGAAAGTCCGTTGCTGTGGCGTCTGCGCGCACGTGCTCACCCAGGTCTCATGTGAGCTGTGAGGGCAGTCATGGTTTGACTGTATTTTTTAGCAAACTGCAAGCCAAAACAAAATGCCTTTGGCACTGCATCTTAGGCAGTAACGTGCGCTCATAACTGCAGTTCTGGAGAATAGCTTCTTACATTTCAAAATAGGTATTATTTTGTGAATGAACATCTTATTTTCTAGCAAACTGTAAACAAAACATTGTTTTACTTGTAGCTTATTAGGCCGATTAGCTTTCCTGTTTTAATGTCAATTTTGATGGTAATGTGTGTTCATGTTTGCAGTTATGAGCTAATTCTCTTGGATTGTAAATTGACATTTATTCCACTCCTTTTGGATGCAGGAAAATAATCCTAATTTTCATTTGCCCTCTTGCTGTATCACACAAATTTTTTTGCTTCTGATTTTTCTTATCTGTGAAAGATGATTAACAGCATCTTTACATAGCTATTCAAGCTAGGAAGATTGGTTTCCTAGTATTTAACTGTCAGAAAAAGTTTTTTTTACACAAACCTAAACACATGAAAAAATAAACTATCTGGATGTGAACATGTATCATAATTAATCTATTTATTCACAGCAATATCAAAAAATGATAATCCTAATTACTCCTTTTGGCAGTTCAGTCAAGTGTTCAAAAAACTCTGGTGCGTATCTCGAGTACTGGCAGTTTGGCAGGTGCTCCTGGGTAGACACTGGTAACCTTCATGGAAGGGGCAGTCAGTTGCGTGTTAGTGAATGATATATATTTTTAGATTTCTCCCTCTTTAGTCATACAGTAATAATGAAGAGAATTGCAATGGTTCGTAACCATAATAAATGCTACTAACTGGTTTTCAAACATATTTCCTTCAATTTTTCGATATTTTTATAAAATTTTTTACAGTTACCCAAAAATGACTTTTACTTCGAGGCAGTCATTATTACTGGGTTTGTTTTATTGTGATTTATATTGTATTTTAAATATTCAATTTTAACCAAATGAGAAAAAAAAACAATTTTATATATACATACATATAAACACACGAACGCACGCACACACATGGCCAGCTTATAAATATAGAAGGAGATTGTAACACTTTCCCTGCCTCCTGAATGCTAATTAACTCTGGTATCCAATATTCTATACTCGAACCAACGTCAAACACTGTTATACTGTAATAGGAGGTAAGGGGTGTCACGGGGGGTGCTCACAATGGTGGCTAAATATGAAAGATAGACTATAAAAATATATAATTTAATATTACAAACTTCAAGTATGAAAACACAATACATTTATGCTTACACAACAATGGGTATGCAGTTATGTTAATTGAATAAATAGAAACCTTGCTATAATTAACTTTACAGTGGAGAAGAGGGAAGATAGCTCTCTACCGCAAACGCGTTTATGCTCACCCAAAGTCTGTAGATCTGGTTGGCCTCAGAGCTTCTCTGGGCCTAGGGTCGTCTGCTGCTTTTGTCTTCAGCCTACAATCTCACTCACAAGTATACTGTGTTGATTCATGGTGGCATCTGGTAAGGGGGGGGGGGGGATACCGCCATGCGGGATGCCTTTTATAACTGGGTCAACTAGGGCATGTTTATAAAACAACTGCGCTCGGCCACCAGCTATACCCCACACAACTTTAGGCGGTGTAGCAATGCCAGGTTATCACTACAAGATGTAAGACCAGAAATTTCAGGTCGCATCAAGCTGGGATGGAAAACATTCTATTGTTCGCAAATCAAATATGCCCATAAATATAAAGAAAACAGTTTACGACCAGTGCATTCTTCCGGTGTTAACTTATGGCTATGAGACCTTGACACTCACTGAATATACAAAATGAAAACTTAGAACAGCCCAAAGAGCTATGGAAAGGTCAATGCTGGGTTTTACTAGAAAAGACAAGCAAAAAGCAACAGACATCAGATCAGTTACTAACGTCTAAGACATCCTGGAGAAGACAGCCACCATGAAGTGGCAATGTTGCTCGGACGAAAGATGAAAGAAGGACAAAAATGGTATTGGAATGGAGTCCAAGAAATCATCAGAGACAAAGAGGAAGACCAACAGATCGTTAGGACAAAGACATGCGGAGTTGCTGGAGTTAACTGGCAGAGAATCACCCAAGACCGTTCTACCTGGAGAAGATTATTGAAATTCCACCTGAATCCCTAACTCTAAGAGACCACATCATTTCATGATTGAATTGGCTGATGATATATATAAAAGAGCACTAATCTAAGATGTTCACCCCAAATATCTTCAAAGCCGCTGAAGGTATCAACATTTTGATTTTGAATCGTAAACAGCACTACAGGGCTCATAAGATACAGTCTATGTATATTCCAAGATACACTAAGATAACAGCAACTTTGTTTTTTAATTGCTAATACATATACTAACTTCACATGTTATTAAGCGGCGAGTTCAAAGACATGATTATTTTGAAAATCCAACAAGCCCTTTTTAAGATATAAGGAGGTGTTCATAAATGTATGCATTTGGCTGTACCTGTCGTGGAGTAGGGTGGATTATCCGCACGGATGTCCAGCAGTGTGTTCCTACACAGGTGAAGCACATGCCAGTGATACAGTAACACAGGTATCAAACAAAATAAAATGGGTTTTAATTTTATGTTCATAGCACGATTACAAATAATTCACAAAGCAATTGTCTCTTTCATAATCCATGCCAATGCAACATCTTCCAGTGAATAATGCAACCAACCCAACCACAGATACAGTCAAATGTATACAATTATGAAAACACCCTTGTATCTCAAAAAGTGCTCATCTGATTTTCAAAATAATCACATCACTGAACTCACTGTTTAAAAACATGTTATGCTATTGGGAGAAATGAGAATATTCCCACTCAAAAAACCAAAGTTAATATCCTTATTTTGGTAATTAATTACATCTCAGAACAGACATAGAAGATGTATTATGAGTCCTGTAGTGCCATTCACAAATTCAAAATAAAAATTACGACCTTCTGCAGTTCAGAAGATATTTGAGGTGAACATCTTAGATGAAACGTGCACGCGCGTGTGTGCACACACACACACACACCCACGCACGCACACACACACATGCACGCATGCACACACACACACAGATATACTGATGGATGCCACACTGCTGCGCAGCACGACTGAGCATATTACTGATTGACTTCGCCCTATAAGCGAGTGCCGAGAGCCTTGGGGCAAGTCAAAAGTGGTACACATTTACTCTAGTGGCTATAGGGTTGGTTCCACACGGACAACTACAGAGACAGAAAATAATTAACGTGTTTAATTATGGAAATCGTAGTGCCCGCCCAGAATTTGACATGCGGTCGCCATCCCCTCGACCAAAGATTGTTTTACACAGACCAGCCGACACCAATAAGGAAGTTGAAAGAGTCACCACAGGATTGCAGCACCCCTGTACCCAGTGATGTCACAGCTGCCAAGCCTCGAGAAGAGGTAGTAAACTTGTCATCAGCTTCCACCCAGGATGATAAGAAAAGCATGGTGCTGCCCACTACCCTGAGATAATCTACCCAAAGACAAGCAACTCCCGCACCCCCTATGAGAGCCACAAAGCTAAGATGCAACATTGCACCCCTTACCTCAGTCATTCTTTGACTTCCGCAGTAACAGGCTGTCGTGAAGTCCCCTCTGGACAACCTCCCATCCAATAACTCACTCGCTGTTATTTGCAACGTTTAGTATTCTTGGGGTTAGTTTGTTTGAAGAGAATTCATCCAGGTTCGCCTTTACCCAGTGTAAAATTAAATAATTAATAATTATTATTGGTATTAAGACTATAAAATAACCGGATCCCCAGTATTTTCTCAAGCATCAATAAAATGCTAGGATAAACTCTAACCTTGGTGAGGTAGTCATTTATGCATCTTTAATCATTTTAATTTTAATTCATTTCATTTGGTGCTCAACAGCAAACCAAACCTTTTACTGCGAAATAAGTGTGAGTGGGCTGAACCCCTCAGGATCACAGTGCTTGCAAAGGCTATAGTCTGCAAAGACATACTGAGATTCCTGGGACTGTCTGGTATGCCCGCGCTTGTCTGTGGTATCATTCAGACTCTAGCCTGTAATTTCTCCCTGTCAGCACCTTGGGAGTGGCTCAACAACATACTCCCACGAGGACTGTACTACAGCGGTTAGTACATTAATGAAAAAAGCCTCATAACAAGAGAGAAAGAAACCTTGCAATGTAACATTAGTATGATAGAGTTAATTTTCGTTAATTCAGATTGACTAGAAAGGGAGGAGGACTGCTTAGCAGAAAACGTCATCGAGCTCGACGGGCCCTACAGAGGGACCTATCTCAGTCTGGTGGCGCACTGCCAGTCAACTCCACTAATGACACTGACCCCCTTCCCCCTTACCAGAACTTACTGCTCCAGCATCACGTCTGATTTCACTCTGTATAGCTTGCGAACACAAATCCGAACTAGATTCTGAACTAGGCATTTGTTGGCCATGGCCCGATAGGTGCACCTCCAGTGAGGTGCCCCTGTAACGAGGTGGGAGTCTCAGTGCCGGTACGAAGTATCAAGTTATAGGCCGGGTACCTCCTACCCTCCCATTGACTCACAGGTGAGTCAATATAATTTATATATGTATATAAAGTACGAGTGTGCCCAAAATTTTTAACAAAAAACAATTTTTTTTTACATTGGTTTTGGTCACCCCACATGTGTTCCCTGAGTCTTCGGGGTGAATGCCTACGGAATATCCAACCAACGTTGCAATTGGACTCTCTCTGTTTTACTGAACGGACAATCAATATGACTACCATCTGGACATGCTGCAATGGTATGCAGTATAACAAACTGAACATTTCCAGCCAAACATTATTCTGGAAAAAGATACTGCCCCACCTCATTGGGATCTTCAGGTACAAACTTAATAAGACAGCACATTTCCAGGTCTATGGGTTAGCAGAGAGAATCCAATTCCTTGGCCTCCGTATTCACCTGACATAACCGTACAGGCTACTGGATTTTCTCCTGTGGCGTTATGCCAAGAGGAGTGTGTTCCAAACATTGGTTAATGGACTTGACAACAAGAATACACTTATCCGGAATGCGGTTTAGGTTGTTGGAGCACACATGCGCTATCGAATATGGACGTTCTCTGAGCTACTAAGAAAGCCCAAATTGAGGTTCAGTATACTAAAGTAAGTAAAAAACTTTGACGCCCGCTAAGAGCCTGCAACAGATAGGCTATGACGGCACTCGCAGCCCAAACTGACACGTGGATAGCACGTGCGCTTAGCCCGCCACGATAACTGACTTTCACAAATGGGAAACTATCTTAGTGCTATGTATTTTCATACTTGAAGGGTTAAAGTTGTAAAAGTGTAATATGTCTTTCTTTCAGGGTAAAATGTGTGTAAAATGTTCTTTTCATAATATTACACCATGTTGGCTTTTGAATTTTAAAGTGTGCGCTGCTCAGAAGAGCTGGACACTGATATTCTGGCGTGAACGCCTTCAAAAGACAATTTATTGACATTGATATTTCTGACGTAAAATTTGCTTAACAATTTTGTACTAAAAATAATTAAAGTGCCACTTCTTTCCACGTAATAACATTTTCACTCGGCATGCATAGCACTTCCGCTTGTGTGAAACCCATAAGCAGGCATGGTAGGTCCACGCAACCCCTGCCTCTGGGCAGTCGTCCTAGGAGAGCTGAGGTAAGATACTGTCACGAAAGCACTTCAGATTTCTGCACTGAGTTAGGTTTCAATAGTCCTATTGTAGTATACCGGTTAATATTGGCTTTGCCTACATTTTGCCAGACATCCCCAGCACAATGCTTCTGCTTAAATAAATGTTTTGTGCCCTTGTGGCTTTTTGAAACTTAAATAGAGAGGATGAAAAATGTTGGAGATGCTATGCGGCCCATGCAACTTTGAATCATGCACCATCTGCCTATGTTAAAGACTTTTGCATTATAATTTCTGCTTCATTACCGTGAACAATATTAAGGGTGAATTTGTATGTATGCATTTTTAGGGTTTTGTCATGTTAAATTGCTTTATAGCCACATCATTTGCGACCATGTGGTTAACCGCTGCCAAGTTTGTATCTGCACCATCATTGCGCTTAAAGTGTTCTTGTTTGTAATTTTATGTGCACCATTATTTTCTCAGGGTAATATGTATTATTTCATTTAAGGGTTCTTGTAATTTTTTCATATTTAATGATTTTTTGTAAACGGCCATGCAGTCTTTGCACATGTTTGATTTTCCCGTGATCAGGCACCTCAGATGCATTTGCAAGCTCAAAATGCAACCAGAATAGATTTCTGAATAGCACCGTAATTTTTGTCCCACAGGATTTCAATGATTTTTACAGAAAGTATTGCAATTTCACAAGCACCGCACGGACCGCTAAGAACTTCATCCAGTGGCATCTGCGTCATTTAAGCATGCTTTCACGCACCTGTGTGTTTATTGTTCCTATTCATGTCGTGCCTCATGCTTTGTAATTAATATTTGTGTAATTTGTACGGTGACATTATTTTCCTAGTCTGCTAAGTGTATAGAACATCGCCACATGGCACATGGTTAGGAGACGTGTCCCGACGAGTATGCGTTAGTGATGTAGGTAATCACACGTGTTTAGTTATTATGTTCATACTTTGTGTCCCATCTCAGGCTGAAATATGCAGTCCATCTCATAATTGGCACAATTTGTATAAGTGGAAAAATAAAAGCAATTCTCAGTGTACAAAATAGGTTTATTAGTAGCGTCATAACCCAGCAAACTGCTACTTTTGGCAGTGTTTTTCATCAAATGATTAGTAATGCAAAGTGCTTTGTAAAGACGCTTGGGTGAGACAAACACATAGAACCCACACTATCCCTGAGAACCCTGAGTCTCGAAGTGCACTATCTGGGAAACACAGCTTGTGCCCATCTACAGTAAGTAAATAGTGTCTTTGCATGTCTCGTGTCACTCGATGGCGTCTATTGGCATTCCCAACATGGGACCAGTGTGTTTATCCGCGTTACGTAGTGGGCGCAGTGCCAGCAATGCAAACGGGACTCTCATCTTAGAAACTCTGGGCCAGAAGAGTATGTGATGAAGTGATAAACTGTACTGATGCCATAAGATGAACTGTGTAGAGATCGCTCCACCAGCAACACCGGAGGTTAAGCCCACGCTGCCTGTTGTAGAAACATACACGCCACAGGGCCTTACGGGACCAGATAGAAATGTGCTTTTACCAACTTTTGCAGGTCTAGATGCAGAAGACCCGGGTATGTTCTCGGCTTACTGTGAAGAAAAGTTACACAGACAACATGTACACTGTGAGGACTGGACTGAGGTCACTGCGAAAAGGTTAAGGGGAACTGCCGCCACAGGTGGAACCTGGTGCTCGACTACCGAGTCACGTGGGAGGAATTTTGCGAACGGTTACTTGGTAGGATTGGCACTGATGGCGATGCTATCCAAGCACAAGTCAGACTGTATCATGAATAACAACACGAGCGTGAAGGAATAGAGGAATGTATACAGAGCAAGTTAGGCACGTATAAACGTCTGCACCTGGGACAGCCAACTCACGGAGTACTCAAAATCATTGTAGCGTTTTCAACACCTGATATTAGGCTGTTGTTGTGTGAAGCCTGCCATGAGAGTGTAGAACTGTTTATGCTGGAGGCATGTGCCTACGAACGAGATAAGCAGGCGGAACAGCGATACAAAGAGCTGGACCAACACCGTGAACCACCACCACCACCTATACCCCCCGTGCAACCTATTAATGTCACACGACTGTCCCCACCTGTAATACCACTAACAGAATTGCCGCCACAGCGGGAAAGCCTGCCTGCCACATGCGCAAAAGTGTTCCAAGTCAGTGATAGTTATGTATGTGCATTATGTGTTAACGTAAAACTCGACGGTAAGAATGTAATTGCTGTAATTGACATGGCCGCAAGCCAAACTTTGTATGTGAGGGACTGATAATGGCCATTACAACTAGAGCACCACCACGTTGTTTGCAATTCGGTACCACCAATCAACATGGTGAAGCGAAAAGTGTAATGCACGTGACTGTAGAAATTTGTGAGCTCCGTATGAAATGTGACATGTACATTGTGACAGATTTGTGTGATTAGATGATCTTTGGGTTACCGTGGTTGATCAACAACCAGGCCGTGATTGACCCATATCTCAACCATCTACACGTGAGGACAAGTGGGAGGTGGATGATGTACGCCGTGGGAACAATGCTGCTGACAACAACAAGTGCAGTGCTGCTTGCGGAGTTCTCGCACGAGGTGCCAAAACAGCACCAGGAGAAGTTACAACAACTGCTGGACTGGTATGCCGGTGTGTTCCACACAGAGGGAAACTACAGTGTACCGATGTCACAGAGCACACTATCATCATGACGTACGAGGACCCGGTGTACTCCAAGCCACAACACCCATGTATTTTCTTCCCGAGGGTGATCAATCAACAGGTATGTGAGATGTTGAGTGACAATGTAATAGAACCTACGTCAAGTCTCTACAATTCAGACATTGCACTAGCCCCTAAAAAGGACATGAATGGAGGTTTTGCGAGGACTTCCATCTATTAAATTAAGAAACAGTAAACATGCCACCTCCTGTAGTCAACATAAAATACACTTTGTCAACACTAGGACCCACTACTGTGTTCACGTCACTTGATCTCAAGTCCGGATATTGGCAGGTACCTATCCACCCCCAGGATAGAAAAATAACTGCTTTCACAACAACTGATGGTCGCAGATTCCAATTTGTTGCAATGCCATTCGGCTTAAAATGTGCTCCTGCCACTTTTCAGAACTTAATGGTAAATGTGTTAGATGGTTACATAGGAGACATTGCGATGGTGTACCTAGATGATGTGATAGTATGGTCCAACAGCTGGGAAGAAGACCTACACCATTTAAGCCTTGTGTTTGAGCGATTGGAACGCAACAAGTTAACGTGTAAGATTGACAAGTGTAAACTGGGTATGAGTAGGATGGAATTTCTGGGACACTATGTCACAGGGAATGGACGCAAACTGGAAACACAACATGTAAAACAGATTCAGAAAAATCCACACCCAGGTCCGAAAACAAGAAAATTTTTTTGGATTAATCAATTGGTTACGGGAATTAATTCCAAATTTCTCTGTAATCACAGCTTTGTTAACCGCACTTCTGTCGGAAAAACCTAATGGACACCTTAAGCGGAGAAATCTTTCCAAGAAATTTAAAATGCTTTTTTTAATTGTCAGTCATTAGCTTGGTTCAACCTGGAACTGCCTGTAGTAGTACAAATGGACACAAGCCAAGAAGGCATTGGAGCAGTATTGTATCAAGTAGGTGAACAAGGGGAAAACACATCATCAACTATCACAGTGTGAAGTTTCGTAATGCAAAGAGGAAGTACCACGTTAATGAACAGGAATGTCTGGCGATCATACATGCACTAAGGAGGTACCGGTTGTACCTGTTAGGCAGGAAGTTCACCTTAAGGACGGATAACAGATGTTTAGTTTGGCTGGAAGGGATGCATAACAGGAAAAGTAAATTCGCCCACTGAGTATTGCTCTTGCAAGAATTCGACTCCCAGGTAGAACATGTGGCAGGGGAAAGCAACGAACTCACAGATGCACTGCCTAGGGATCCGTGTTGAAACATAACGGTGACGGACGATGCCGAGTGGGAAGAGGTGCTACCACCTTGCCCTGCTACCCCAGTAACAGGCAACATACCTCTTTTGTTACACAGCATTGCTAACAACCCACCCAGAGAACCGGTTTCCTTGAATGTCAGTGAGGTTTTGGGGAAAGTGCACGTGGCACAGGAAAATTCTCTGAATGCTGCACAATGCCAGCAACACTGTGCCGATAGGTATTCTGAACACTGGAGGGTAGTCGACCGGAAAATTCAGGTGAAACCACATGGAAACTGTGCGAAATGGCGGACCTATGTACCCAAAGAAACACAGGAACTTGCGCTCACATACGGACACGACAGTTTAGAACATGGTCATCCGCATACAGAACAGACACGCCGGAATATCCAAAAATTCTTTCATTGGCCATGAGTACAGGGAGACAGACGTAAACATGTCCAGAGCTGTGTTACGTACAACACCAGAAAGCCACGGAGAACAGACGGCGACGCACCCCAGAAACCGCACCTACCCATGGAACCACTTAAGACTGTCGTTCTTGACATCATGGGCCCGTACCCAGGTACTAAAAGCAGCAAGCGCTTCCTTGTTGTGGCTACCTATTTGTTCACCAGACGGACAGAGGCATTTCCTGTAAGTAACATCCGTACACACATGGTAGCTCACATCATGCACAGCGAATTTTTTCCCAGGTGGGGTTACCCAGAATTTTTGCTAACAGCAACGGGACCCAATTTGTAGGGAGAAAATAGCGAGAGTACTGTACTGCATGGGGAACTGAACACCATACCACGCCGGCCTACCATCCCAGGGCGAACCCGAATAAGTGCAGAAACCTGGACGTTAAGATACAGCTGCAAGTCCGGTTACGAGCCGACCATACCCGGTGCGCGGAATGGATTCCGGAAGTGATGTTTTGTGTAAGAAATAGAGTAAATGCGGCGACAGGTAAAACACCTGCCGAGATGGTACAAGGCCGCAGATTGCGCGCGTGCAGAGCACTCCACAAAAACACCCCGGTACCGCCTGAGGAAAGAAGCCAGTACCAACTACAAATACACGAACAGGCAAGGGACAACTAAGACAAATACTGTAACACATAGGTACGAGAGTGTAGAAAGCAACCGCCGGAATTAAAACCCGGGATGTATGTGTATGTCAGGGAGAACCCGCTATCCACCGGGATGAAAAAGTATTGCGCAGGGCTGGCATACAAATGGATTGGGCCAGTGAAGGTAGTGGAGAAGATGGGAAATTTCACATTCTTAGTGAAGTTAGGACTGAGGCGTGTGATGAAGGGTCACCATGACAACCTGCGTACAGCCCGCACACCTGTAGGGAAGAGAGTCAAGGAGACGACTATCTGCCCAGTTCCTGGGCGACCGCGGTGTAGCATACCAGGAAGTACACATAGTAACGTCAACAACACGGGCACAAATGTCAACAACATACACTGAAAGCGTAAACACCAGCCTGGTAACACTATATGATTCAGGGACTTCGCACCATCAACACACTCCACACCGAACAGGGAGGAATATGGGAGTGTACACAAAAGTGTAAATGTCAGTTCATTGAGTGATAGCAATCCGCCATTTCGGGGTCTTCATGTAACCCTAGGAAAAAGCGTAGCAGAGCAAAGTGATTTTGTGGGTTTTCAAAACAGCGGTAGGGAAGATGAGTATAACCAAAGTCTGAACGTAAACAATGGCATAGGAAGTGGAAGCAGTACACCGTTTAGGGATTTTACAGCACTCGTAGGGGCAAGTATACACTGGTCAAAGCAGATTCCAAGGGTTTGGAGATGAGAATAAGAGGGTGTTTGCTCCGCAGAATACGACAACCTCAGAGGTCATGCTTTATCTGCCCTCGACCGGTAGACCCGGTTCACCCCCGCGCACAGCCTGGCAGAGTAGAGTTCAGTTGCTCGTACCGCCTTGGCCTTCGAGGGAGGGGTCGTTTGATGCCGGCTAAGAGTAAGCAACGGATAGGTCATGACGGTACTCGCCGCCCTCACTGACATGTGGGTAGCATGTGCGCTCAGCCCGCCACGATAACTGACTTTCCCAATGGAAAACTATTTTAGAGGTATGTATTTTCTTATTTGCAGGGTTAAAGTTGTGCCAGTGTAACATGTCTTTCTTTAGGGTAAAATGTGTGTAAAATGTTATTTTCATAATATTGTGCCATGTTGGCTTTTAAAATTTAAAGTGCGCACGGTGCAGAAGAGCTGGACACTGATATTCAGGCATGTATGCCTCCAAAAGGAAATTTCTTCATAATGAGATTTCTGGATTAAAATTTGCTTAATAATTTTGAACTAAAAATAATTTA
Organism: Dryococelus australis; assembly: GCA_029891345.1. Classification (NCBI taxonomy): domain Eukaryota; kingdom Metazoa; phylum Arthropoda; class Insecta; order Phasmatodea; family Phasmatidae; genus Dryococelus; species Dryococelus australis. The sequence goes on along the minus strand of CM056999.1, from coordinate 29,789,404 downwards.
AGTGCCATTCCTGTTCACGTAACAACATTTTCATTCGGCATGCATAGTATTTCCACTTGTGTGAACCCCATAGGCAGCCATGGTAGGTCCACGCGACCCCTGCCTCTGGGCAGTCATCCTAGGAGAGCTGGCGAGGTAAGATGCTGTCACGTACGCACATCATATTTTGCACTGAGTTAGGTTTCAATAGTCTTCATGTAGTATACCGGTTAACCTTTGCTTTGCGTACGTTTTGCCAGATATCCCCAGCATAATGGTTCCACTTAAATAAATGTTTTGGGCCCTTGCGGCTTTTTGAAACTTTAAGTCGAGGGAAGATGTCAAAGAGGACATGTGGCCCACGCAACTTTGAATCAGGCGTCATCCGTCTATGTTAAAGGATTTTGCATTGTAATTTCTGCTTCATTGCTGCAAACAATATTAAGGGTAAATTTGTATGTATGTATTTTTAGGGTTTTGTCATGTTAAATTGTTTTACAGCCACATCATTTGCGAACACATGGTTAACCGCTGCCAAGTCTGTATCTGCGCCACCATTACGCTTAATGTGTTCTTGTTTGTAATTTCATGTGCACCATAATTTTCTCAGGACAATATGTATTGTTTCATTTAAGGATTCTTGTAATTTTTCATGAATGATGATTTTTGTAAACAACCACGCTGTCTTTGCACATGTTTGATTTACCACCATCAATCACCTCATACAGGTTTGCGTGCTCAAAATGCAACCAGAATAATTTTCTGAATAGCACCGTAATTTTGTCCGACACAATTTCAATGATTTTTAAAGAAACTATTACAATTTCTCCTGTACCATGTGGCCTGCTAAGAACTTCATCCAGCGGCATCCGCGTCATTAAAAAATGCTTTCATACACCTGCATGTTTATTGTGCCTATTCATGTCATGCCCCATGCTTTGTAATTAACATTTGTGTAATTTTACGGTGACATTATTTTCCTAGCCTGCTAAGTGTTTAGACCGTCTCCACAAAGCACGTGGTTATGAGACATGTCCCGACGAGTATGCTTTAGTGATGTACGTAATCACACATGTTTAGTGTTTATTTTCATACTTCGTGTCCCATCTCCGGGTGAAATCTGCAGTCCACCACAGTGGCTGTAGACCCCTTAACCTGTGGAGATTGTGCGCTCACACACCATGGAGGAATCATCCATCAAGGCGTGCACTAGTTGACTCAGGAACTGGGGGAATAACCCATCACGGAATTAGCTAATCACGCCCGGGATTAAGGGTAACTCATTATTGGCATGATTAGTGTAAGTGGAACAATAAAAGCAATTCTCAATGTACAAAATTAGTTTATATGTAGCATCAGAAACCAACAAACTGTTACTTTTGACAGTGTTTTTCATAAAATGTTTAGTAATGCAAAGTGCTTTGTAAATATGCTAGGGTTAGACGAACACACAGAACCCACACCATCCCTGAGAACGCTGAGTCTCCAATTGCGGTGTCTGGGAAACACCGCTGGCGCCCATCTACAGTAAGTAAATTGTGTATTCATTTGTCTTGTGTCTCACCTGTGTTAACTTTTAGTTAGTGTTTAACATCAACGTGCCCAAAAACCTCCGAATTACTTCACATTACATATTATTGAATATTAAGTATTAAGAGTAGTAATTAACAACATATTGCATTTTGTATCTTAAGGGAGAAATAAAAATACTTTATACAAATGAGAATTTCAGATTAAGCAGGATTTTATTATTGACGTTTGAATGTATAACAAAACCTGACTGTATACACACCCGCATTCTATTTATATTTTGACAATAGTCATGTTACATTCTTATTTATTTACATGGAATTTTAACAATGTGAGTACTCAGAAAATTTGATAGTAAATTAGAAAATATTCATGGAACTGCATCAATCTTAAAAAGAGGCTTACGTTTCTGATATTCACACCAATTCCTACTTTTGTGTTTGTATCATTAAAAAACATACCTTTTTTTTTAAATACAAAATGTTTGAAAAATATATATTTTAACTGCTATCAGGTACCCAGTCTTCTTCAGGATGGCATGAATACATTTGTACAATGATTAGGATAGCATAGTATTTTGAAATACTGCACGTTTTCTTCTAATATTATACATACTACTTTTGCACCTTGGAACTATAGAAATAATATGAATTTCCAAACTAAGTAGTAATGATGGTGTAAACACATAAAAAATGTTGCAAAAACATAGCCAATTATTGCTTGATGTGGGTAATCACTATGGACTGTTATAATGCTGAGTAGACGAGTGTCACAGATATTGTCTGACCATGAAATTATGTACCTTGTTTACAGATGGGTACTTAGCGGACAACAATGGAAATACAGAACAACATAGGACAAAAGGGGAAAACATTTAATAACAAATGTGGATATTTGGGCACTTAATAGTCTTGGGTCATGGACTGGCTACAGTTTACTGTACTGTCTCACACGCAATCAGTGCAAAACCAGAGCACACTATTGTGCAAGATTAGCAGGAATATTGTAACTCTCTAGGATGTAACTGAAATATCTCTGGCTACATCAGGAAATTAAGTATCACTTGTTAAATTTCCTTTATTAACTTGAATACTGTAATTATATGACATCAATATCTTTATAAATGAAAGTCAATATTTTCTTATGGAACTTTAGTAGATGATTTGTGATGAATAAGATTAAAAAATTGCAGTTAGCTGTATCTAAATCACAAACTGCAAACTGAACACACACTCAAATACAGCAAATTTCTCAATCTGACCATACACTGAGATATCATGATGTAATGTGAATATTTCATGGGTGTTAAGAAAAGTAAAGTAGGCACTAAGGAGTATGATGATAAATCTAGTAGAAACATTATGATAATATGACTCATAATCTTTAGTTAAAAGTATGACTTTAATTTTAAATACACTAATTCAGCATAAATACACAACACACAAATGTGTAAACCTGCCATCATGGAAATGTAGAACTGATCCATTTTAACTGACTCATTGGAAGAGCTTAAAAAAAAACTGTGACAAAAGTTTTAGTGCCCTTACACTAATATTAGAAAGTGAAACTCAATACTTAAGACATAAAGTAAGCATGCTAACCCCTATGCTCCTGGAGAAAATTAAAATAATAGGAAACATTGAGTCTAACCTGTTTTGTGCGAATCATATCCGTGATAGCACCATCTGTTATGATAAGCAAAATGAAGTACTGAGAACCATCAGGATAAGTTTCTGCAAATCTGGCTACATGATTTATCACAGGAGCAAAATTGGTCGGGCCATATAGCTGAATCTGACGGATGCATTTTTTATATGCTTCAATTACACCTGAAAAAAATGTAACTGTTTACATATTTTACTGATGGTTAATGTTTCCATTACATTTTATCCTAGGAGAATGGGTAGTACAACATTTATATTACAAAAGTATAAAATAAGTATATGCGAAACAATTAAATTTGTGTGCAAATAAAATTTAAAACTCATACGGACTATTCATGATAAAGTGAGCACTTGGAATAATAGTCAATAAAAATATATTTTATTTTAGCCTTTGATGTTAACTTCCAAATGCGGTGGAATATTCACATATGTTTATTACGTACATAGCAATATTTATTTAAAAACGTGGTTAAAAGATAAAAATGGCTGAAAGTAAAAAGTAACTAGGGCTTCAAAACTGCTCACAGCCTATAGAATACTTTGCCCCATAATTCCAGCTTATTGTGTTGTTCAGTATACAAATTACAGAGTACAAATCATATGATATCTGTGTAAAATTTCTGCTTATGTGACCCTACTTATATAATTTGGAACTATGGTACAGTAAAAAATTATAATATTAAAATTAACTTTCTCATACAATGCAACAGTGTTGCAAATAAAATTTTTTCATTCTTGCTTTCTATGTATTCTTTTAAATTTAAAATGGTAGTAAAACAAATATGAAACTTGAATATAATACATATTAACAATAGGGGACCAAAAACAGAATTACACAGATATACAACAGAAGAAGTTAATAATGTTAATTATTTAGGATGTTCAATTTTGTACGATGAAGATAGAGATTTAAAACAAAAAATAGTTAATTTCAGTACTGCATACATGTTATCAAAGTTTTGTGAGGGGGTGTGACAAGTATTTACATGTGGGCACCACAAGTATAGGTTGTATGAACTGTGAGTAGCATATGTGTTCAAGTGTAGACTTACAGTAGAAAAATAAACCTTTTACCTGTATGCAACTCTGGGTTTACCATTGGAAACTGAGGATCTCCGGAATACTGAAAATTACATGCATAGAACACTCATGCATATATTCACAGCACTGCATGTAAATAAAACATATAAAACCTTGAAAAATAATTTATTACTGAAATGTAAAATAAATAAAACCAGACCAAATAAGTTACAAAAATCAGAAAAATTTAAAATGAATGTCACTTTTTATGGTGCTTTAAAATTAAATAATTGAATTAAAATAAAAAGAAAATAGTTCTGAACCGAAAGTAGCTCTCCTCAATTCCTATCTGTTAAGAGAAACTAATTAAGCTCCCAAAATAAATACGTAGTTGCAGTTAAGTTCTCACAATCCAAACATGACTTCAATATGTTACTTGGTTTTAATACTCCAGAAAATTCCACCTCATTTTCAACATAATTGTAGATTTCTGGTCAAAAGAAATTGTATTGAGTTCAATGATATTAATCATATGTGCCACCTTTGGACAATCAAAAAGAGGGAGATTTTCCTCGAAACTTCAAACTCCCATTACCCTTAAACTGAAAGAGCCATGAATTCTATAAATCCAACATTACATCATCAAAATCTGCACTTGTCTCAACCTGTATCATACAGGTGCAGGTAATGGGGGGAGTTAAATGATGTTCCCCTCTTTCCCCTTTCACAAAACATTTTGGATATATGTGTATGTATGGCAACACGTATATGTATGTGTATATGTACATACGTGCGTATATTTGTATAATATGTTAGATGTTATCCCTAAGGAAGCGCTCTAACCATTCGCTGTTATTTTCATAAGGTTAATTGCAGGCATCATTCTTAATATTAGACACTATTTTATATACAATTTAAAAACAATAATGGATGCCATACTCTTAAAAAAATGATTAGAACAGGGAATATAAATAAGAAAGGACAATTAAATAAGGATAAATTGTATTTACTATAGGTTAAACATAGAACTTTCATCATCATCGTAAAAATAAATGTGGATTTATATAAATCATTGTAATTTAGTCTCTACAATTGAATTAATATTACTATATTTTCATTTTCAATTCCGTTGAAAAATATTCATAAAACTATACGCAGTTTATTTACTTTATATCAAATCATTTTCTGATTCATATTGCTGATATTGGACTGGGCAATTAAAGAAAACTGAATCAGAAATATATTAAGTGTTCAGTTTGCTCCTATCCAGTGTCTAAGAATGGGCTGGGTTTGACCAAGGGGTCGAAGCTCTATAGAGTTTTCATGGCCCACTAAATTACAGGGTACAATAACTTCGCCAACTGTTAAAAATGAAAATAATGCTCATTAATAAAGAAAGCTGTGTATTTTACAAACAATATAATTTTATTTTTTAATTCGACTTAAGTCACAAGTATATTAACTTTAATTATTCATATCATCATTCATAAAATATATAATTTAGAAGTAGGCATGTACTGTTGGCACCTGAGCATTGAGTTTTTTTGTTTCTGTTGTTATGAATGTTACAGGAGAAGGAGTAGTTAATGTTTGCAATCAGTTGCAGGAATTGAGCTTTTTGAATTTTCAAATGCTGATTGTCTAAAAATAAATGGTACAAGAGTTAATGATATTTTTAAAAGAAGGAAATATGTATAATTACCATCTTAATAAAAAAATGTGTAGTTAACACAGTAGCCAACCTTTGTATTCTCTACCATTAATTGTTACAAACATACTTAGTTCCATGTTACTGATTGTAAATACAGAATTTAATTATAACATTTTAAACAAATTATTAGCAGTAACTAAAACGTCTGTCTCAAAACTAAAGTAATTATGTTTAAGAGTTGTAATGCTGGCACCGAATTTTACCTACAGCTCAAACATAGAGGAAAATAGCGACCCACCAAAATAGCATTGAGCTTCCTCTCTTTGTCTTACTTGCTTTGTGGGTCTGAACTCTAACAAAAAAAGCCACGGCGGTGGCAGTCGCTCATTAGGCCGTCCTCCCTCCGCTGCCTTCCTCACTCTGCCTGCCTCCTTCCGCTGCCATTCTGCCATTAATCAGCACTCTCCCTACCACCAGGTCAATCCTGTATCCCTCTGCTCAGCATTCTCGCCCTCTTGCTCGTAACACACCTGTAGATACATCAACCACAACAAGCAGCTCCTTTTTCTTTGTCATACCCACCCTCCCTCCCTCCTCCTGTAATTGTGGCATTAGCCGTCTCATCTTTTCACTACTTCCGCCTCTTTCTTCCCCATTGAAAAACCATACACAGGCTGTGAAAACTGGCACAATCGACTTCACCCCTATTCGGCTTGCATTCTTTTTCAGAGGGTTTTAAAGTTAAGAGTCCAGTAACAAGAAAGCGGAAGATTAAAATGCCTAAGAAAGAGGGATGGGAGAATGGGTGGTAAAGCGGGAGTCTCCCACCTAAAGTGGGAGGGTTGACAGGTATGTTATTGTTAATATGATCCAGCGTACTAGCTCAATACGTAGAGCGTGACTACTCGTTTAAGACTCCATACAGATCAGAATAATGCAAAGTTCCAAAACTAAACTCTTTTAAAATAATATTACAACTTTGTAGGAATCGAATACTAGTGAAGTTACTCATAGATGTAAGCATCCAAACTTACAGAATGGATTGCGTCACCTGGATATCGCTGTGGCGCTAACATACTAGACATAGTGCCTAGCGCCTAAGGATTGGCATTCTCTGTGTCTCAGCAAAACACACTCAAAAACTAATCAGATGTCTGCCATAAACCCTCTTCTTAAATTGGTTGATGCAGTAACCTAAACTCTACTTCTGGGACATATGCCTAACCTGTACTTAGGCTGGTGCTGAGGATTCTCTAGATAGAAATCCCAGTGATATTTTAAATCATCTTCCATTAGGGGTGGGCAAAGATTCAGAAATTCTAATTCAAGTTGAATATTTTTAATGGTTTCATATTCAAAATGAAATTTTTTAAATCTGAACTTCGAAACAAAAAACTGCTTTAGGGAAAAATTAATTATTTACTATTATTGCTCCAAAAAGCAAAAGAAGATAACATGGCCTTCATAACATCAAAGTTTTTATTTGCATTTGCCAAACACATGGCTTGTGAATCATGAAAACATAACCTCAACTCAACAGAATGCCCACAAATTAGTCCAAACTGCATTTTGGTGTGAAATAATTGTTAGAATCTAATTTTGCTCACAACATAGCAAAATAGAATAATCGTTAAAAAAAAATTTTTGTACAATTAATTAATTTTTCCAAACTTAATTCAGCTTCGCAGATTTTGATCGGTAATATATAATAAACATATATTACAGATCAAAATCTGCAAAGCCGAATGTCCAACAGCAACTTAATGCGCTACAGTGTGATAAATAGGAGATTAAACTGCAAGTTTTACACACTTATGCTGTGAAATTGAACCCACTGCAATTCAAATTTCATAAATTTAATGACGCCGGCTAAGAGCCTGAATAAGATATACCATAACTGCACTCACCACCCTACTGACACGTGGATAGCACGTGCGCTCAGCTGCCACGATAAAGGACATTCACAGCAGGGAACTATTTTAGTGCTATGTATTTTCTTATTTGCAGGGTTAAAGTTGTGTCAATGCAACATGTCTTTCTTTCAGGGTAAAATGTGTGTAAAATGTTCTTTTCATAATTTTGCGCCATGTTGGCTTTTGAAATTTAAAGTGTGTGCTGCACAGAAGAGCTGGACACTGATGTTCAGGTGTGAGACATCAAAAGACAATTTCTTGATAACAATATTTCTGATTTAAAAATTTGCTTAATGATTTTTAACTAAAAATAATTTAAATGCCACTTCTTTTCACGTAATAACAATTTCACTTGGCATGCATAGCACTTCTGCTTGTGTGAACCCAGTAGGCATCAATGGTAGGTCCGCGCAACCCTTCCTCTGGGCTGTCATCCTAGGAGAGCTGGCAAGGTAAGACGCCGTCACGTACGCACTTTATATATTTTTGCACTGAGTAAGGATTCAATAGTATTCATGTAGTATACCAGTTAACCTTTGCTTTAAGTATGTTTGCCAGACATCCTACGTTTGTCAGACATCCCCAGCATAATGCTTCCGCTTAAATAAATATTTTGAGCCTTTGCGACTTTTTGAAACTTAAATCGAGGGAAGGAAGAAAGATGTCAGAGGGGCTATGTGTCCCACGCAACTTTGAATCAGGTGCCATCCGCCTATGTTAAAGGCTTTGGCATTGCAATTTCTGCTTCACTGCCACAAGCAATATTAAGGCTAAATTTGTATGTATGTATTTTTATGGTTTTGGCATGTTAAATTGTTTTACGGCCACATCATTTGCGACCACGTGGTTAACCGCCGCCAAGTCCGTATCTGCGACATCCTTGCACTTAAAGTGTTCGTGTTAGTAATTTAATGTGCGTCATAATTTTCTCAGGATAATATGTATTGTTTCATTTAAGGGTTCTTGTAATTTTTTCACGATTCATGCTTTTTGTAAACAACCTCACGGTCCTTGCACATATTTGGTTTACCCGCCATCAGGCACCTCAGACGTGTATGTTTGCTCAAAATGCAACCAGAATAATTTTCTGAATAGCACCGTAATTTTTGTCAGATAGGATTTCAAAGATTTTTACAAAAACTATTGCAATTTCACCTACACCACGTGGCCTGCTAAGAACTTCATCTAGTGGCATCCGCATCATTTAAGAATGCTTTCATGCACCTGCATGTTTATTGTTCCTATTCATGTCGTGCCCCATGCTTTGTAATTAATATTTGTGTAATTTGTACGGTGTATAGAACGTCACCACACAGCACGTGGTTAGGAGACGTGTCCCGATGAGTATGTGTTAGTGACGTAGGTAATCACACGTGTTAGTGTTCATGTTCATACTTCGTGTCCCATCTCCAGGTGAAATCTGCAGTCCATCACAGTGGCTGTAGACCCCTTACCCTGTGAAGATTGTGTGCTCACGCACCATGGAGTAATCATTAAATCAAGGAGTGCGCTGGTTGAATCAGGAGCTGGGGGAATCACCCATCACGAAATTAGCTAGTCACGCCCGGGATTAAGGGTAACTCATTATTAGCACGATTTGTATAAGTGGAACAATAAAAGCAATTCCTACGGCACAAAATATGTTTATATGTAGCGTTAGAACCTAGCAAACTCCTACTTTTGACAATGTTATTCATAAGATGTTTAGTAATGCAAAGTGCTTTGGAAATACGCTCGGAAGAGACGAACACACAGAACCCACAGCATCTATGAGAACGCTGAGTCACGAAGTGCGGTGTCTGGGAAACACTGCTGGCGTCCATCTGCAGTAAATTGTGTCTTCATTCATCTGGTGTCTCACCCAACAGCTTCAGTAATTTAAAAAATTGGAAATTGTTAATAACAATGTTTCACTTCACGTGAGTTCGAGAAGCCACGGAATACCCATATAGTCAACAGTGACAAAGATGAAGATCAAACAAATTTTAAGTAAACTTGACACTCCACAACATTAACTAATGAAATTTAATAACGTATACGTAATAGTAGTGTGTGGGATCCCTAACTTCAGGAAAAATTTAAGAAATACTTAAAATTTGTGTTCACGTTTGTAGGTTGTTCTTACTAAAATACAACAATTCGGGTATCGTGCGAGAAGTTTTATATCGACTCTCCACATACACGACTGAGATTTGATGAATCAAATCTTGTAGAGAAAATTTTGATTTTCAGCTTATTCACAGATTTCAAAGTTTGTTACATAAACTAAAAAAAAATTTGTACATCATATATTAATTAATGTTAAAACTACGTGTCTTGCAAAAATCAACTAAAACTGGTTGTAAACTTGAACTATTATGTAGTTACAGTGAACTGTTTGCACTGCATTTGTCTTATATGCGAGGTACATAGATAAGTTGCAAGTATCGATTGCTTGTTGATGTTTGATGCGAATTTCAACATACATAACCTAAACATTCATGTAAAAATAAGCTAGAGCTCAATGAATAAAACTATTCATAATACGCCAACAAATTGTCTTTGTTTTTCATTTGGAATGTGTTTGTTTTTAATTGTGTGACGTACTCTCTCATTATTGCTGAGACGTTGACAAATTCGAAACGTAGCAAATTTGCAATGAGAAAAATATAATTAACTTACTAAGCTACTTTTCATATTGTTATCAATAGAGGAATTATTTTTGTTACCATACAAATTAGGTATGTTGCATTCATAACCTGCCTGAGTGACTTGGCTGTGACTGGAGTTGCACTACGTGATTTGAAGCGTATGTGTTCACGGATGTTAAAACATCCAATGACAGTTAATTTGAGTAAAATTGTGTCAATGTACATACATTTTACTACCAAAAATGGAACCAAAAATGCAAAAATTCCTTAGTAGACGTCATGAAATCATTTTAAAAAAAATAGCAGTAAACTGAAAACATCAAGGCAATGTTTTTAAACAAATTTAAAGTGACCTCTTTGTTTTATCATGTCGAAGTCCAATTTTTTTTTGTTGTTATAAATTATTATCAAAGATTTTCGTAATAAAATTGAAACAAGTATTTTTAAAAAGTGCTCCAAACCCAGAGGATTAATTCGTAGTGCAACAACTAAGTTTATTAAAAAATATAAAACATTACAACTTTCCTAGCTCCAACCAAATTTTTAGCACATACAGTAATAATTATAAGTTTATTTTTTGTTGTAATGGAATAAGTCATGATATATAGAATGTTATTCACTACGTCTAGCAACCCACAAACGTTTTACCTAAACTAAAATATTTTTCCCGATTTCTCGCAAATTCCTACGAGAAATTTAAGTTTCCTGTCCAAATTTTTCCCAGTGGCAAACTAACTACGAAAAGCAATAGAATCATATTATATTGAATCACACTGTTTGGATACACAATTTGAATGATGAGTACAAAATATAACTACTGGGGTGTAAAAACAGCAGCTCTGCAATTAATTATTCTTTTTTGTATGTTCCACACTTTGCTGAAATAATTTTTAGATTCCTATTTAGTATTATTCTGCATTTAAGTCAAGAAATATGCTGCTGTGATGAAAAATGATTTTTAAGTCTCTTATAATAGGTATGCTACTTCGAAATATTCCTTAAGCCTGGATTAATTTTCAGTTTGATATTTAGTTTGTTTAGCATGAAAGGCAATATATGTACTTGCATGGTAAAAAATTATGACCATTTTTTTGTAAACAAGTTGAAAACATTTCTTTCTTATCTGCCTTTTACCTAGCTTGTAAAACGTATGTATTTATTAAATTTAAAAAAATTTAATTTTTGTAATGTATACTTGTCAACAAAACCCTTTGAATTGATATTCAATTCAATATCTAATTCGAATTTGTGAATATTTTAAAGAATTCGCTTCAAAATGAAATTTCCAGTTTTGCCCACCCCTACCATCCATGTTAAAGGTTCCTCCCAGAAGCCTCGTCTTCCAGCATCCCCACTTTCAACTAACCAAGATGGCCTACTTCTGGTTACACCTCATAAAATGGAATAAACAAAGACTTAAATATCTTTAAATTAAGAAAATAAAATAAATAATCAAGCTTCAAAATCATAAAATAATTTCTGAGAACAAAATTAAACATGTAAACACAATATCAAGATATTAAAAAACCAAATAAATAAGGAACATGTGAAAATTACTATTCAATTCAAAATAACACGTGAAATAAATTAATATTACAGTTCTAAACACTTCTGTAGCTGATGTGCATGTCATAAACATAAAAAGACCATATCCATACTATTTATATAAGGGAACAATTAAAAATTTTCAATTTACACGAACAAATCTTTTAAACAAACAATGGAACAAACATATAGATAGGATGGATGAAACTAGATTGTCAAAGCATACAAGACAATATGCACCAATGGGAAGACACTCTATTGGAAGACAAAGATTACGGTGGGAAGACAGTCTTTGAAGCGGAATAGACATTTAAGTCTATCCTTGAAGTAGTAGAAGAGGAAGGAATGTGAATACACATTAAAAAAAAAAATATATATATATATATATATATATATATATATATATATATATATATATATATATATATATATATATATATATATATATATATATATATATATATATATATATATAAACAGCAACTAATTTTTAGCCTACTTTATTTTGGAAAGGTAGGCTTATGAAATCACTGGAGTCTGTATACATGTCCCCCCATCCTTATAAATTTTTAATCCCTGAACAGATAATAAAATTTTTTAGGAGTATATTGCCACTAACGCTTATAATTATGCAACCTTTTATAAAAAAAAATGTATTTATAAAACTCTGTGAGTGCAGAATTCTGAGCGCACATGTCTGGCCTATTATATATATATTACTTTTAGTAAGTTTTTAGGCAGACCTGGATTCCCTTTATTTATAAATGTTGTGTGCTGATCCAAGTGAGGAATTCAAGTAAAAATGTGCAAACCAAGAATTAACATGGAAGACATATTGCATGCACCCTCAACTTTAGATGGACAATTTAAACGTTAAAGAATTATTATTTATTTATTTTTCATAAGATTCAATAGAAATTATTTTTGAATAAAATATATAAATACTGCGAACGATATTTTGAAATATGATCATCATATGATTTTGTGAAACTTTGTGTAAACTTTGTGGGTATCACTTTGAAGTAATGTGTCTTTTTTATATAATATTGTAAATTGACAAATTAAAAATGTTTAATATTTTGTATTGGTGTGAGTGGGCTCTAAACTGAAGGTTTGGAATATATCATAAAGATCACCAGACAAGTTTGTGAAGAAATTTTATTATAATAATGTGTAGTAAGAATTGTACCACAGAACTTTAAGGGTTTTTTGGAAGTTATGTAACAATCTGAAGATGTTTATAAATATGTATTGTTTTTAATTATTTGACATGGAAAATTCTTTAAGCATTTATTTTACGTTTGAAAAAAATCAGCTGTCCAAAATATTACTTATGAATGAATCTTTGGATTTAAGTGTCAGGTGCATAAGTGAAATATGAAATTTTTTTTTGCAGCACATCAGTAGGGATGGTAAAAGATGAATTTTTTTTTTTGTGTGATGTAAGTCTGTGTATTGATGGGTAAACTTAAATTGTTTACAAAGAACAAGGTCGCAATAGTTTGCAGAGTAGCCACTTATATAATAGGTTTCGATTTGGGAAAGGTTTCTTCAAAATCTTTCCCAAACAGAGGGGGTTAATGTAACGTTGCAATATTAGGCCTATTTATATTTTTAATAATTTTTATATTATTTTCAATCAGGATGTTTGGTTAACTTCTTTTTATTTGGCCAGTGAGTGTAATATTCTAAATTTTCCTTTGGTGCAACATGTAGTGGGAACAGTTTATCAGTTTTGATATGTGGCCGTATTTAAGGGTTATCTGGAGTGTTTTTGCAGAAGTCTTATCGAAGTTGGGTCAGTATTTGGAGATTGTAATACGTGTAAGCAGTTCTTGTGGTCAAAGTACAATAAGGTTAGTGGTGACACATTTTCGATACAACGTGCTGCAAGATTTTGTGCTACGATGCAACGAGACAGGAGGAGTGGGGAGGCACGTGGCAGGTCAGCCGAGTTCGTGCGCTGCGTGTGTCTGCCCTACGGTCACTGTACAGATGAACTCCATACAAGATGTGAGCAGGGAGTGCCTCACAATCGTCTCATGAGGCAAGTGCGATTTTAATGGCACAATAATTCATTACTACTGTGGTGCTGTTTTGAATTTGTCTCATCAATACTGCTCTTGAAGGTGAATTCTTTAAAGTTTGTGAAAGTGTCGGTTTTCAAAGTTCAATAAAACTGAGTCAATATTCCAAATGGGAATTAATTTCTTTTTTTTTTTTTTTATATGGCACCTGTGTTTCATGTATAAAGAAACTGAGTTAGATTGAACTGCAGTGTGCCAGTCATCACACTAGTGATGTTACGATGTTACATTTATGATTGCTGCAGGGCTATTAACTAGCCTTTGCCATGCTACAAGAGATAAGTCAATACACACAAGTACCTATAGGAGTAGCCCTAAAATATGTGAGGAATTATTTCAGCAAATCAAAGATATGGAGGATGTAGGAATTGTTGAGTTTAGTAATCGGGAGAAAAGAGGACGGTATGAGATTTTTAACCAACTTTCGGCAACTTAATTAGTATATAAAAAGAGTACAGTAACGCCTCCCCAGAACTGAAGATATTTTGAACACACTACAGAACACAAAGTATATTAATTACACTGTAACGTTACAATATATTTACATTTTTTTATAGTTTTTATAATACTTTTTTCGGTCGAGACTTATGGATAAATGCTTTTTTTTCTGATCAGTGAGAGTAATATTCTAAATTTTTCTTTGGTACCACGTGGAAAAGAAAGGGCTTATCGGTTTTCATACGAGGCTGTATTCAAGCTGTTATCTGTAGTGTGTTAGCGTTTTCCAAGTTCTCAGAGTCATAGCAACGTTGCGTCAGTTTTCATATAAGTTTTTTTTTACTCCACTTGCCATTCCCCTGTCATCAGTAATATTTGTTCTGGAAGTCAACGAAACTCGCTGTGACGCAATGGGGCTTGGCCAAAGACAGGAGGTTTTAGAAATGAGGAGAGACAGGAAGTAAGACATGGGGATAGTGGTACATACGGGACTGCCTTTGTTCGTGAGAACAGACTCCAATAATACACGATGTGAGGAGGACGCTGCAGTTACTCACTATACGAGTTCTTTGAAGGAACTTTCTAATCATAACTAATGTGAAGCTGTTTCAAGTCCTTATTCTTCATCAAACTGATTGTGTTCGAGAACCTGTGATTGATTTTTAGAAGCTCAATAAAACTGAGAAATATTCCAAACTGGAATTTGTCACTTTTTATTTTTTTTAACATGGCGCCTTATATTGTAATATACAGACTGAAGTGAACTAGCATGTAACTATTAACTATAGTCCATTCACGACTGGAACAGACTTTCTTGGAGTCCTGCTAAATATCTACTTGCAGGCCCGTTTCGTATCCTTCCGCAAAATATAAACAAACATTGCCATATGACTGCCATGTAGCTTCTGTCAAAATCAATGTTTACATTCCATTGTGTGTTTGTGTGTACATGTGTTCGTATATTTTCGCTACACCTAAACAAAAACATTGAAATTTGACTTCTGTCATAATCTAAAAACCATTCCGTATGAATATTCACAATTTAGGCCTACAAAATTATTTAGGTCAGATTTAGGACATTAAAAAAATGCCTGAATCGACGATAGTTCTTACGGTTATTTTACATTTTTAATATATTTGTTTTCCACGACAAAAAAATTACACATAATGCACGTTAATATTTTTCAGCGACTGTATTTAACAATGTTACAACTGCGGGGTAAAGAACTGTAGTATTAATATCTTGTTATTGATATGTGTTGGGTTATTTATTTAAAAGGACGGCCTCAATTGGAATAAATCCTAAAATGAAGGAACAAACAGACCAACGAAAAAGACACAGTAAATTTAAGCATGCAACTTGCATCACTTATTTTTGTCATAGCAGCGACAAACTTAAAAGAGAGTGGTGAACATGCACATAAATAAGCCTATCGTAACTTTCATTCTGCTCATATTTTGATGCATTGTTACATACTGTTTATTAGGTTTATTGAAATTTATCTGGCTGGATGTACTATTTTAGTAGCATTGTTACCAATCACGTTACACAACTGTGTTTCAAACACCTAGGGCAAAAGTACAACGTTGTAATAGATTAACTTCATCATAAAAATAGTTCACAGTTAAATCGTATAAATAGTGCACATCAAATATTTTAAATCACGCAAACACACACAGGGCCAGCGTAATGATGACACAGCCACGCCACGCTTTTTCACACGCAGCAGTTAACAAAACACACATAACAGTATATATATTACCGCTGTGGAAAAACAGATTTATCACATCGTAACGTGCCTAAGTAGGTTTAAAAAACACAATGTCTACAAACGTGATGTGATATTTTGAAATATTTTTCAGAGTAAGAATAATTTACACTTCGATTGGCAAAAAGCAACAAGCCATGTCATGGCTCGCCACATCTGCCAACTTCAGATGGTAAGCGTTCCACCATAATATCTAAAATATATTAAAATAAGTATTCAAACATTAAAATCTCTTTACAGTTGTAAATTACAAATTCAAAACTCATAATTTTCTGTAATAAATACGAAATATGCTAACATTTTAAACATGTATATTTTGTCTACTACTTAACAATGCGAAACTTCCTGAGGAGGAGAGAGAAAAAGTGAGAGAACCATAGATAAATAAGTTGTTACTAAATCGGTATCTCCTATGTTAATATCTTTGGCCGAGCATGCATTGCGAACGTAGCGCCTTACACCTGGTCATGAACTAAAGATGGTGGCCAGCAGCGGGGAATTCACATACAGTTTAATGGCAGGGAATTTGAATTTATTTTTAGGGCATATATATATATATATAAAATATTATATATTATATATATATATATATATATATATATATATATATATATATATATATATATATATATATATATATATATATATATATATATATATATAATATTATATTTTATATATACACATAAATTTATATAAAAATATATGTTTATAAATGAAGTTTATATACAAATATATTTGTATAAATTAAGTTTATATGTAAATATATTTATGATAAATATGTTTATATATAAACTTAATTTATATAAATATATTTAATTATACAATTATATTTATAAACATAAATACATATTTATCTCTGTAGGGGTTCCATTAACTATCATTTTCAAGACCAACTGCAGTTTCATTTCTGGCGCATGTGTTTTTATTTATTTCTATCCTTTCTTTTTAAATTTTGTTTTGTTTCAGATTTTCAATGGCGGTCATTCGTACTTATATACTGGATTTACATTGGTACGCTGCAACAGGTGTGGCACGACTGTAAATTGTGGTTGTAATGAAAACACTGTGATGCGATGCGGCATTAAAAATAATATTTTGACCACTCATGGCTGAAAATACAAAAATGCTGCAGAAGGCCATCTGTGCGTTTACCAAAATTAATATGGAAGAATAAATAATACAACACAAACCACATTAATGTTATGTTTTGTAGTTTTGGAAATAATGGTGTGAGCCTAACTCTATCGATGTAGGATATTATAGCTAGGTTAGCATTGCAACCTGCTTTATTTTTGCCTAGTTATGCTTGTTTGGGTTTTGTTTATTTTACTTCAAGGGAAAAAAGAAATAGTGAAGGAATGGGAGGCCTTTAGTGTAACGACTTTCGTGAGACTGCAATGTTTTGATGGGCTTATGAGTGAAAATTTTAACTTTAATGAAAAAACAAAATGTGATATATATGTTACTGTCCGTATTCGTACAGATGCAGCAATATACACACACATCACACACTTTGGCCGAAGTTAACCTTACACTCGTTGAATTTACGATATAGGCAGTTAAACACACATTATTTACAACTGCAAAAGTATTGAAAGTGCAGCTTTTTTTAGGCCATGTACCTTTCAACAAACTATTTACCAAACACGTAAACTTAAATGTTCGTTAAATTCAAAATCCCTTGAAAACATGTTTTTCTATGGAAATCCAACAAGTTTACTTCACTAAAGTCACGTTTGTTCATCACTAGCTTTAAATAATCTATTTAAAGAATCATTCAGTAAAATACACATTGTGCACATTTCCTGAAACCAACAAACTTAAACACGTAAATTAGATTCAAGCAGTTTTATGAAACGGTAAACACCCGCCAATTAATATTACCTTTCACGCAAGATATGTAAGTAGAATACAAGTACAAAATCTTTAAAAAATCCTAGACACATACAAATCATAAATATTACATATCTATACTATACAAATTAATTTTCTAGTAGCAATTTTGTTTATTTTAAATGCTGAGAGAGGCAATATATACAAAGTATCAATGGTGGGAATTGTGTGTACATTTACAGTATCACCCTTCCTCCTATAAGTACATGTAGGGTCTAATGAACTTGACCCATTTCTTTTAATATAAATTAATCTTAGATATATTTACAAAGATTACATATTTGTATAGCCTGTTCATGGTAAAGTGAGAACTTTATATGAAATCTTATCAGACATATTTTAACCAATAAAAATATTTCATTATGGCCTTGGACTTTGGTTTAGATTATGTGGAAATGTATACAATGTTTTAATTACTCACATGGCAGTGTTTATCTTCACGTTACTGTACTGCATTATATTTGTTCATAAATGACTGAAGGTACAGGTAATAGTATTATTGGTGTAGTTGATTCTTACAATGCAAGCTCAAATAGAGCAGGTGAGAAGCCAAACATTCTAAATTTTATTTGTATAGGTAGGCAAAATTGAAGAAGTGTATTAGTAAAAATAGTGATTTTTATTTAAGTACAGTCAGCAATTTTATTTTAGCAAATTCACATCCCTCCACTTGTTAATGTAAACACTGCCATGTGAGTAATTAACACACTGTATGTATTCTCCCATACTCTATAAACAAAATGTCAAGGCCCTAATGAAATGTATTTATTGGTTAAAATATGTCTGATGAGACTATCATATAGTGCTCACTATACCATGAACAAGCTATACAAATACATCATCTTTGTAAATTTATCTAAGACTAAATTATATTAAAAGAAATGGGTCAAGTTCATTAGGCCTACATGAAAAAAAAAAAACTAGACTAATGCATTTTCATTAGGCCCTTGTAGTACTTAGTAGGTGGAAGGATGATGCTGAAAACATACGCACAATTCCCACCATAGAATCTTTGGATATATTCACGATGCTATCCATATATCATATTGCAAGTCCAGGTTAACTAAAAGGGTAATTATAAAATTGGCAACAAATACTGTATACAGATATCCTACACATAACATAATGAAGTCCAAACAGTACACACAAATTCTGTACTGTACCAATAATAATTCTTACCTGGAAAATTCAGGCTAGGCATGGAATTAGGATTCAGCTGTTACATACCAGGGCTGAAACACTTTTTCCCGAAATGCCAACCAACTACAAATCTTTAATTTCTTGTAGATATCATCATTATTAAATTCCTTAGATTTTGGCGACGCAATTAACCACTTTCACAATTCGAACCGATGCGCATAATAAACATCACGAAACCTGTGTTTACTTGCAGATTCATCCTTGCAACTTGGAACACAGTACTTCGTCATCCTGCAGATCACATCACGTACTTTATTTAATATTTATACTTGTACACGTTGTCAATAGGCTCTAAATACAATCTAAAAGAAGGAATGATCGCCATTAATTTGAAACACAATAAAAAAATTATCAAGGACGGAAGTGGACAGAAATAAACACCACTAGCAGGGGAAATAAAATTGTGGTTGGTGATGAACTAAAATGACAGTCAAAAGAATCCCTGTAGAGATAACAAGCCCTGGAGAGAGCTAGAAGCCTCGTCCAGCCGACAGTTGCTTCCTCAGTCAATGAAACAAACACTGTGTCACTAGGGCCTATGCACAATATTTGCGCTGTTATTTTAAACTGAAACAATGAAATATGTTGTAATCGGGGCTACCCAAATATGTAAATATTTAAATGGGCAAAGTTTAATTTACAAATATAATACCAAAAAACTAGGTTAAAACAACATTTATCTGTGAACTAATTCTTACTAGCCATTGCCAACACATCACTGCTCTCGCTGTTGTTAATTAAAATTGAATACAAAATAAATATTATACGTTATAAAAGATACTAAGGTAAAGTTTCATTTATTCAATAATACAGTACTCTAAATTTAATCACAGTGTTATATATTTGTGGAATACAGGTTATTGGAAAAACAGGTTGACATGTTACGCCTAGGGTAATTTTTCAAAGGTTCATTTTCAAAAGTCTGTTCCAGTCATGAATGGACTATAGTTTTTGCTACGTCGCAAGATGGCGCTCTCTGCATGGCACAAATTCCAACACGCCTGATAAGTTTGATTATTTTGGATAGAGTTTGTGCGGGCGAAGTTCAACAAAACAGTAATTAGAAAATCCAACTGCAGTTTTTCCGAACAAGTGGCAAGGGATGCATCAGAAGTCCATCCCGGTGCAGCAGGTTCCAAGGAGTCCGTTTCAGTGTTCCAGACAGCTATCAAGCGTCCTTGCGACAACTACGCTACAGCAGCAGTAAAAAAGGTATTTAACACGTCTGTGAAAACAGCAAAGAAGCAAGCCAGCAGTCCTGAAGACCTCAGTATAAGTAAACACGATTCATTTTGTTGTACTGTTTTTGTTTGTTTGTGTTTAAATTCAGTTTGGTTTTTTTTTTGTTTCTCTTGTGTTTTCAACAGTTTGGTTACCAGGTTATTTACCATTCAGAGAGGTGGACAGAGGGGAAGAGCAAATTATTGAAGGGAAGGAAAGGAATTTTTTGGTTTTGCTAATTTGCCAAATCAGCAAATATAGTGCAATTGATTATTGAACAAATACACTAGTTGAAAAACATGTTTAAAAAAGAACAAGGTTTTCTGGATTTGCAAGAACAAAGAAAGAAAAATTAACAGGGAATAATACAGCAAATTAGATCTATTGGAAAAGAGCTTAAACAAGAGTTAGGACAAATTAGGCAATAGGCAGAAAAGTGATTTAAAAAATTGAGGGAAAAATAACAAAGGTAGAAAACTGGGGGTTTGGTTATGAAAAGAATAGGTTAGAAAATTACTGACGATGATAATGTAACTGAAGAGAGTATAAATGGACGTGGTGAAGTTTTCGGGAACCCAGTTTTTTAAGTAAAATTTAATTGCTGCGGCAAATACATAATGGTTCAGAAGCAAATGTAGCAAGGAGAAATATAGTAAGACAAAATAATTATAAGGAATTAAAGTTATGATTAGAAACAGTTATGGTGTTGCACCAACCAGAATTTATTGAGAATACAGTACATCTGATAAAAGATTAAGGTGAAAATGGGGGGTACTCTTCAGGGACACAAGATAATGTATTTTACACAAGAAAGTTTGTAAAAGAAAGGAAAAAATTGAAACACAAAGTAAAAAAGGTAGTCAGGAAAAAGGGAAGGAAAAGGAGGGTACTTTTAAGACAGTAGGGAGATGGTAAATAGTAAAATACAGTGGGAGGAAGATTGTGAGGAAGGGGTGGAAAGGGTGGAGAAAGAAAAGGAAAAAATAACTTAATAACAGACATATTTCAAAACAGAGAAGTAAGTTTTTAATCATTTTTGAATATAGTCATTTGATATTTTTCTAGTGATGTTTTTTAATAATTGTATGCTACAGTGAAATAATAATTATATGGTAACGTGTTTATTGAATTCTTTGTTTAAAATGAGAATATGAGATGGAAGGGAAGGAAAGGTTATGATAAACATAAAAAAAATGTGGTAAATTAGAGTGTTTACTTTCTTCAGCCTTGGGATAGGCATAAGGTATTTGATTATAAGGGTGAGTAAAATGTGCCGCCAACTTATAGGCCAAGGTATGATTAGTTTATACAACAATTATAAATATCAAATGTTTCAAAGCTGCTAGTAAGTAATAGGTATTTTGTAAGGAATTATTAGTACAAAACTATGTTAGTTTGTAAAAGAGGTAAGAGAGTAAATACAGTTGTATGATACAAGAAAGGTTTTTAGAGTAAAGAGGAGTAAATAAAATAAAAGAACTAGAGTTTTGAAGAATTATGATAACTATATACACAGAATGTTTATTTCTAAGTAAAGTATAATGATTTTTTTTTGCCATGGAATAGGCAGTAATGAATGATGTAGTAGATTATTTCGGTCAGTGAAAGGTGTCAGACTGGATGACCTATAAATAATTAGTTATCAGAAATTACTATTGTAAGGAAATAAGATGAGAGTTATTTAAACTTTATAAGGTTATGTTGTTGAAACATTTTACAAGTAATTGTGTCATGTATTTGTGCATTTGTGTTATAAAAAACTGAACTAGGTGTATAATTTTATGTTTGTGAACCTTATAGTAACATTTCTATTTTCAAGTTTTTGTAGGGATTTATTGCTTATGTAAAGCGTGTATGTGAATAATTGTAGGAATTTTATAATGTAAAAGTGGTGCTGTTTGCCTTCAAAGGTAAGGTTTGTTTCGTTATGTGTAACTATGAAATTTAATAAATGGTACTTTATACATGGATATACTACAGAACTGTAACAAGAAATATTAAACAAATTTATACAAGTATTAGATATTAAAAAGTTCATTGAAAGTTCAAATAATAATAATAATAATAATAATAATAATATGTTTAATTATTTATTGAACAAAGCTTAAAGTGCCGACCAACAGTACAAAATCCTACGATAAGTGGGCACATGAACATACAACATAAAAAGACAAAACATTACACTATAGGACAAGTACAAACAAACAAGACAGACAAGACAAACACATAGGACAAACAAACAAACAGATTATACATGGAGAACAGAAAGAAACTAATGATTAACCAATTTACATTATAATGTGCATATAGAAATTTAATATTAAATCACAAAATTGATCTTCTATATGTCTATAAAGATCCTTAAAAGTAATTTTTCTAGCCAAAAATGGATTGAAACCAGAGAAAAATTTGTTGTAAATATTAGTACATCTATTGACTAAGTCCTTTTTATGTATTACAGAAGAGAACATGGGAAAGGTTCTATGAGTATATACATGCATTTTTAAACCTACTTTATACTGTACAGCTTGACAAATTGTAAAAGTTAAAAAGGAATTTATTTTAAAAAAATCATCAATGATATTACGACGTTCGTATAAAGTGAGAGAATTAAATCTGGCAAGTTCAAGTTTGTAGTTAAATTCAGGTTGCAGGGGAAATCTACTATGAATTAGTTTAAATACATTTTTTTGGATGTTCTCAAATATATTTGAGTCTGCAAGAGTAATATAGTTCCAGATAACAGAAGAATATTCTAATTTGGATCTAACTAAAGAATGATATAGAATTAACAGAGAATCAGGGAATTAGCAGAAAAAGTTATACATTTAATCAAACCTAACGTACGACTAATGATATTAATTAAACTATCTACATGAATATGAAAATATAGTTTGGAGTCAAGAAAGACTCCAAGGTCTCCAATAAAACCCTTTCTTTTAATTATAGCAGTGTTTATATCGTAAGTATATAGCACAGGGTTGGCCTTCCTTGTAAATGTAATAGAAAAAGTCTTTTTTAAATTTAGATCCATTGCATTTGTAATACACCAATTACTACTGGCTATGATGTCCACTTGTAGCAACGAGCAATCCGAGACATCTTCAATACTTCTATAAATCTTAAGATCATCAGCATAAGGAAGTGCATTTGAATGCCCTATTATACGGACGATATCGTTCATAAAAATATTGGAGAGTAACAGTGCTAATGTGCTTCCTAGAGGAACACCAGAGAAGACAGGACACGAACTAGAAAAGGAATTATCTAATTTAACAACAAAAGTTCTGTTTAAAAAGTAATTGGAAAACCATTTGACATAAGAGTGATCTAGTCCTAAAATTTTCAATTTTTGTAGAATAATTTCATGTTGGCAAGAATCAAAGGCTTTCTGTAAATCAAAAAATATAACATCAACTTGATTTCTAGCAGTTACATGAAAATATAGATCGTCTACAAAATTATATAAATTGGAGGTTGTCATTCTACCTATCTGGAACCTGTGCTGACATTTTGAAATTAAATTTTTAATAAAAAAGAAAGAAAAGTGTTTCAATATTACTTTTTCAAAAACTTTTAACATGCCACATAGCAAAGAAATAGGCCTATAATTATTAACGTTTATTTCCCTTTTTAAAAATTGGAACAACAACTGCATGCTTCCAAATTTTGGGATATAAACCACTAGTGACTCTGAAGTTAAATATATAAGTTAACATAGGGGTGAGAATGTCAGCGCAACCTTTAATTATAAAATTCGATATATCATCACAGCCTGTAGCCTTACTACTTTTTAGCTTTTTAATAGCCCATAATACAGATCCTTGGGTAATGGTAGGAGAAGGAATATTTAAGTTATTTTTGTGAACATCAGAGTTTAAGTTACTGCCAGAAGGTACAAGTACAAACCCTTTTGCAAAGTGTTTGGCAAAAATATTTATTAGAAGACGAGAATCTTGGAAAATATTGTTGTCGACAGATAACTTAAAGGATTCTTTGTAACATTTTTTCATTAGCTTAACACAGTTCCAAAATTTTTTCGGTTCACTTTTAAAATTATTATTTATTTTTGCTTGCCAATTACAGTTAGCAGAATTGATTTTTCTTTAAACTATTTTCCTTAGTTCTGAAAAATGAGAGTAATTAACTTGTGATTTGTTTTTTTTTTATACAATCAATGAAAATGTTCTTTCTTTTTTAGTAATTTGATTATATCTGAAGTAAACCAGACAGGATATTTATTATTAATACATTTATATTTTGGAATATATAAATTGATTAATAGTTGTAAATTACTAGTTACAAAGTCAACCATTAAGTTAACGTCTGTCATCTGAAATATGGGGGACCAATCAAAATCATTAACTGCATAATATAAAGCCAAATAGACACCATTATGATAATCCTGAAATAGGTATGTCTATCCTTGTTTGGCTTCTCAAAATCAACAGATAATTGACAATATAATGTTGGATGATATTTATCTTCGAACACCAATGGATCGCTTGATTTTTCTATTTTTGTGAAAAAATTAGCGAAAACTAAATCCAGTAACTCGGAATCAGGTTTTGAATAATTAAATTGATCAAGGTTCAATGAACTTATTGTTTGTAAAAGAAATTGACCATTAGTTGTATTATAGTAATAAGAAATGTTTTGAGTGTGAAGTGTTTTCCAGTCAATACTGGGAATATTAAAATCTCCTACAATAACTATTTGGTGATTAACTATTTAATTAATTTTGATTCCAAAAAAGAAAAATAATTATTGAATTCTTCAACTGTTAAATTGGGGGGGGAAATAAATATTACCAATTAGGAATTTCCTAACATTACTAATCATGATTTCAATCCAAACAGATTCAATTTTTTCCTGAGTTAGATCAAGTGAAAAATTTGAAAAGCGAAATTTTTTTTAAAGTTAACCATGTTTGTGAAATAAAAAAAGATCATATAAAAATTTTATTAAAATTAAAATATTGACGTGGTGTATATAGAAATTGAATAAGAACAAGAGTACAGGGTGAAGTGGCTGCTCCTAAAGTGTGGTTTGTCCTTGGATCTTAGCACTTAAAGGAAGTTGTTTGTTGGGACAGGGCAAAGGCCTTTTTTTGTCAGCACTGGCAGATTATATTTATCAAAAGGTTTGAAGGAAGGAAGGCAGTGGCTTTTAGGAAGTTTTTGGGCAAACCTGGATCCCTTTTATTAATAAATGTTGTGAGCTGATCCAAGTGAGGAATCAAAGTAATAATGGGCAAACCGAGAATTATAATGGAAGAAATATTGCATACACCCTGAACTTTAGCTGGACACTTTAAACTTTAATGAATTATACATTTTTTAAAAATACGATTCAATAAAAATTATTTTCATATTAAAATATTTTTGTTAATATGTATGTATACTGCTAACAATATTTTAGAATTTGATAATGATCATTTTATAGATATTGATGGTAAATGAGTGGGATAATATTGTGGATTGTTTTATTTTTTTCTCTTGACAATGTTCAACTTTTAATTGAGAGTATTTGCAAATGTACATTGTTTTTTATTTCCTCAACTTGAAAGTAACTGTAAACAAGTTTTAAGTTTTAACCAAAGTTTAAATTATTTTCAAATAATATGTATAAATACTGTGAACCATGTTGTAAGATGTAAGGGTCTTGTTAATGTGGAGAAATATTGAGTAACTTTGATGAGTATAACTTTGAGATCATATTGTTTATGTATACTTATTATTTTAATATTGGAAGTGATGTTTTAAATATATTGTTTTGAGTTTTGAAAGCTGAAGCTTTTATATATAATTAAAGTATGACTTTCAAATCACCAAACAGTTTTGAAATATTTTGAGAAAAAAATCTTCTGTACGAAATCTTACCTGTAAATGAACGTTTAGATTCAAGAGTAATGATTATAAATGAGATCTGCGTTTTTTATTGTAGAATCTACGTAGATCTCTTGTGTTACCTTCTGTGACAGGTAATGATGAATAGTTTTTTTTTTGTTATGTGATTGAGTTCGTGTTTTGAAGTGTTAACTTAAGTTGTATGTAGGAACAAGGTCGCAGTAGTTTCCAAAATAGCCTATTATAAAATAGTTATCGGTCTGGTAAAGGTTTCTTCAAAATCTTTACCAAACCGAGGGGCATAATGTAGTGTTGCAATATATTAATATTTTTTAAATAGTTTTTTACAATATTTTTTCAGTCGAGACTTATGGGTAAATACTTTTTTTCTGGTCTGTGAGGGTAATATTCTAAATTTTTCTTTTGTTTCACATGGAAAAGTAAGGGCTTATCGGTTTTATAAAGGAAGCTCAATTTCGAGCTGTTATCTGTAGTGCATTGGCGTTTTCGAGTTCCCAGAGTCGTAGCTAGGTTGCGTAGGTTTTGAGATAAGTTTTTATCAATTCCATTTGCCGTTCCCTTGTCATCAGCAAAATTTGTTTGGTAACCTTCAATGAAGTTGCTGCGACGCACTAGAGTTTAGTCAATAGGAGTAGGCGAACCCCGGTTAAGGCCTATTTTTTTCATTTTTGGTTAGGAGTGGAGATAGCTGCACGCGAGGAGCTGGGTTTAAAGAGCCCCTGGCTCTGCAGCAAATTAACAACAACCTGTGAAGAGGTAACATCGAGGCGGGACTAACTTATCTCACACCCGCAAAAGCCCGCAGCTGGAACTTCTTTTGGCTAATAAGATTTAACTTCATGTACTTTAAACAACAAACTTTCTACTACCAAATTCTTTCCGTGGGTGTGGGAGGCCATCAGGGGTAAGGTTTCGCCCCCTGCCTTCATGATTTTTCTCGCGATGTAAACCTTTTGAATGAACATTAACTATAACTAAGTCATTACTACTGTGATGCTGTTCCAAGTAATTTTTCTTCGTCAAATTATTCGTGTTCGTGAACCTGTAATTGATTTTTGAAAAGCTGAATAAAGCTGATAAATATTCCAAACTGGAATTCTTAACATAGTGCCTTATATTGTACTCTACCGACAGAAGTGAACTAGCCTGTAACGGCAGCAAGGCTATTAACTAGTCTTTGCTACGTCGCAACATACTTAGATTTATTTTCAGGATTTTAAGCCATTCTAGTTAGGAAAGAAGAGAGAGACAAACTGGCATTTACAATAGACGGGGTTGGTTTATATCAATACAAGAAAATGCCCATGGGCTTAAGTACCACACCACAATATTACTAACAATTTATTGATATATTGTTAGGATCACTGAAATTGAACACAGCCATAGCTTACATAGATAATATATTTATAATTGGTAACACATTTAGAGAACATTTAGCAAATATAAGAAAAGTGTTAAACAGATTAAAGGAATTTAATGTTAAAATCAATGCAAAGAAATGTTCATTGAAGCAACCAGAGGTAACAATTTTAGGTAATTATATTACAACAACAGGGAATTATTACTGACCCGGAGAAACTAAAAACTATACAGCAAATGGCACCATGGAGAAATGTAAAGGAACTGCGAACATTTCTAAGCATGACGACATGCTTGTGTAGGTACATACCAAATTACACAACAAAAGCGGAACCGCTTGTCAAACTTACTAAAGTTAACACACACGATACATGGGGAGATAAAGACCACAGGGTCTACCTCGAATTAAAGAAAGACATACAAAACACACCTATTTTACAATGGAACAAGAAAATAGCAAACAAAGAAATATTATAGCTTTTGCATTTAAAAACATATCATTAAATGAATCAAAATGGTCTACAATGGAAAGAGAATTAGGAGCAATAAAATACTTTTGTAATTATTTCAGACAATATTTGTATAGGAGGTCATTCACTATTGAGACAGATCATGCAAGCCTCAGATACCTAAAAACCATGGCCGAACACAATATAGAATACAAAAGATGGCAATTGCATTAGTTGAATATGACTGTGAGGCAAAAATTGTAAAACACATTAGCAGATGCAATGCGTAAAATACCTATAGTAGGTGAGGTAAGATTAAAAAGTGTAGAAGTTAACAAAGTTAAATAAAATATTAAAACACAAATTTTGTAGTGTAATAGTTTATACAGAACATTAGCGGAAAGTTTGTACCAAAATCTGCAAAAAGAATAAAAAATAAAACACATTATTGCCAAGTATGTAACCAATAACTGGCCACATATAAAAATATTTTTACAGAGAAAGCAGAACATGGTTTTGACGAAGTAAAATTTAGTAAGGCCATATTAAACTAGGTGATATGGTATAGCTGCAAACGGGGAAATATATTTGAAAATACACATACCCGTAGGAGAAAAGCAGCTTTACTAGTGCCACAATAATACGTTAATGAGATAATATCAGCCCACCACGATTCCCTAACAGGAGGAATCCATTTTAGGGCATTAATAACTCTTCAAAAAATTAAAAATAATACTACTGGGACATGAACGAGAACATTATAAATTATATAAAGAATTGCCTTATTTGTCCAAAAATTAAACCCAGCAGCCAGAAATCCATTAGTCCGCTACAACCAATAGAACCTCTACCGTTACTAAAATCTTGGGCATTAGAAGCCAAAGGGCCGCTGCAAAACTCGAGGAAAGGCAACAGATACATATAAGTAATGACAGAGTTTTTTAGAAGATATGTAGTAGCGAAAGCAGTAGAATCAATTTATGCGCAAACTTGCGCAAATTTTATTCAAGACTTCACACCCCGACATGGATGCCCACAACAAAGCTTAGCAGATAGTGGGGCATCATTTAATAATGAGCTAATAGCAGAATTTCTAAAGAAACTAAAAATGAAAAATCTTTAATCTACAGCATATAACCCAGCATGTAAAGGACTTGTACAAGTAATAAACTAAGTACTAGGGCAGCAACTGACAGCAAGCACAAACGAAGATCCTGCCAGTTGGGATGACTACTTAGATCTTATTTTGTTTAACTACAACACGACTGTCAATGCCAGTAAAAAACTTTTACCTATTACACTGCATAGAAGCAACTCAGGCACCACGTGATAACAACCAAATATTCACAAAGAGGTCAATGCTAGTGCGAGAAGCTATTAAGAGAGAGGGAACAAGCAAAGTTGAACCTAATACAAGCACAACAGAAACAACAGTTCAACAAAATACACCAACCCAACAACATTAGAATAGGAGATTGGGTGTGGGTTAGAAACAGAGCCAGAAACATAGCATTTACATTTAAATATAAGGGTCCGTATTCTGTAACAAATATGATCGGGCCGTCCACAATAGAGATCCAAATAGGCAGAACAATAAATCACAAACACAATACAGTTAATACAAGAAATCTAAAAATTGCACACATTAAACACTAATAATCCTTGTGGTATTTGCAGATAATGGACCCAAGAAATAATGAGTAATGCACGCAACAACCACGTGGTGTATGTCCGACCAGGCAGACCACTTAATATATTTTAGGTCCAGACAGACTGAGAAAGCAGTTTCAAGACCACGGTGACAAGCAGATGGTCCGGCAAAAAGGGGGAATACATAAGGTACCGAGGTAATGTACAGTATATAACATAGACTGAGTTATTGTGGTGAGAAGTAGGGCTCATAAAGAAAAAATTGTTTTAAAGTATTAACCAACTCAAATAAGCTGGCAATTAGCCTAGTAATTACAACAATATCAAAGATTTAATTATGTATATTAAAGGACCAAAATGCATAATTTATTAATGTAAGCAGACAAAGCCCTACTTCTCCCCACAGCTTCCCTGGACATTAGTCTAACTTTTCAAGAGAAGTACTGGAAAAATTTATCAGCAGCACGTATCACAATGCAATAGAACGTGCTTCTTGTGGTGTCAAGTAAAAAGTACAGCACACAAATGAGAGCACAAATTATAGCGCATATTAACACATCACATAAACAGATTACATTCATTAGTCTGGAAAAGTGAAACTGAAGCACACTTAATATTAGGGGTTATTAAAATATAGCTTCACTGCTTCAAAACACAAAGTATAATTCCTAGCCGGCCTACACGAACGTGCACACGTAAATTACCACTGCAAAATAATTAGAGGCCTACAAACAGCATCCAGAAAGTAAGTAACCATACTAGTGAAGGAAAGTAACACAAATGCTGACGTATCTTAAAATATTTGCGACATGGCAAAGAAACAGTAAGCCATGGTAAGTGACAATACTTCATAGTGGTATTTTAAAAGCGCTAGCTTAACATAGCCCCACTTAACATAGTTCTATCCACTGAGCCACTAAGGCCCCCACTTGGAATCGCTTTATCCACTGAGCCATTGTGGCCCCACTTAATTAACTCACCATTGAAGCAAGACATTTAAAGTAAACAAAAATGATATTCCATTACCTTCATATATCTACGCAACATTCTCTATGCATTAATACAAAACTTTCATATGGAAAAAGTAATTAAAAAATTAGTTTTTAGGGTGAAAGGTAATGATTGTGTATTCTGATCTTGCTGAAATTCGGACTTGACCTGTATTTTACCCAGAGGATTCACTCTACAAAATTTGAAGAACTTCTGTTGAGTTTCAAGTGACTTAGAGGTATTAAAGATAGACAGACAGAGATTGTCTACTTATAATATAGGATATAAACACACCACTGTGGACGGACTACAATTGCACCACGTTGGCAACTCCTACCCCACGACGCGGACCACTAATGCGTCTCTCCCAAACCATACCACTCTTCCATGACGACCAAGGACGATCACCTCTTAGAGCAGAGGGGTACTGTAACAGATGCATGAAGGATGGCTGCGCTAATGCATTAAGTATACCAGATGAGGTACAGTGTGCAGTGTTTGGGAGACAGAATCCAGAAGCCACCAGGTCACTGTAACATTGAGGTAATGTCCAGGACAATGCAGTTCGGCGGAGCCCAGGTGTCCGTTGAACGACAACTATGTCACTGATACTGTGGATGTTCTAGGCCAGGTTAATAAATGCTGTTAGACAGTTGCTATCAGAATAGGATATTCAGGAGAGTGTCAGTAGATCAGTAAACTGTTGATACTGTATTTTGGACAAAGTAACAAATAGTATTTTACATAGATCATGAGAGTATTAGTTAAATGTAACTGTGGAATCTCTGCATTAACTGAGTGTTAATAAACAAGTGAGCTCTTGTGTTGAGTAGTCAGTTGCTTACTTATTGCGTTCATAAACCCGACTTCTGATAGGAAGTTTATGTATGTTAAAAGCATTAAAATAACAGTATCATTAAACATTTTCCGTTGTACAGGATAACGTGGAAAATAATTGTTGATTTTAAAACATACACCCTTTCCCAACATTAATTATCTAATTATAGAACTACTAATTTCTGTAAGAACCAATACTTCCTTGTACTATGCTATGCAATTATATTAAGAAGTGTGGCAACTTAATGAGCAACTCAACAGCAAACAATAATTTCAATTAATAATGTAAGATACCTGGTATTCCAGTGCAGAATGGATTTTCCGGATGCATGTTGACAAAGAACTCATGTGAAACACTACCATCTGGTGGCAACCGAGCCCCAAACCCCAGAACTGGGAACAACTTGTCAGAGTCGTAGTCCTGTATTATTTCCCCAACCGCTGTCAAAGCCTGTTCGTATTGATTGGGTTGAACTCCTGCTACGAAGTGCAGTGACTCTGGACTCTGTGGATCGCCATTGCTAGCTGGCCAACATAACATTACAAATTACTTAACAATGTGTTAATAACACAGGTCAACACATTAGTTTACTTTTGTACCATTTACAACTTTCATCTATAATATAAATCAAGGTGGCTACACAAAACATAAAATTAAATTCCCTGACTTTTCCAGGTTTTCCCTGTCCTATCAAATTTTTTCCCCTGACCTATACCAATGAAATACAATCACATTTTTCATAAGTTTTATCTAATTGAAGCCTTGTACACAAACTAATATAAGTGTTTATGAATTTACACTCTTGCAGCTATCCATTTAATGAGAGGAATATTAAGAGTCATGTAATACATTGACACAGGACATCAGGTGATTGACGGCGATATCAAGGTCGGGCAAGGTTTTAGTGTGTGTATCAGAGACACAGGCGATATGACAAGTCTGGCTTTATTGGCAGCTAACTGGACCCTGGCCAGTATATAAGCTGAGGCACATGGCTTAATGGCACGGCACAAAGTCTGACGTGGGCTTAACTGTCCTCCGCAACACTGGTTTACCTGGAGTGGGTGTAGCCTGGGGTAGTTCGTGACTCAGCCACTGTTGCTGCAGGTGCTAGCTGGAACTCTCGTGCCCAGACCTTGAGCGTAGGTGGTGCTGCGGCTGGCGGTACTGGTAGGAGCCCATGGAGGGCTGCTGGTTCTGCTGGGTTGGAACCACAGGTTTGACATACCTACTGGTATGTGGAGTCCCTGGCGGAAGTCGATGACAACTAGATGCGGCTTGCCAGTGGTCTTGTAGGGAATGTGGAGGGACTGGGAGGTGAGGCCTCTCCAGTAGGCGGGTGGTTTGAGCTCATACCGGTGGGGGGTGAAGGGGGTAGACTGCAGAGGGCTGTTGGCGTTGAGTTACAGCTCACGTTGAACTCTGAAGCTGTGACTGACTTCCTAGCTCGCCACTTTGTACTACTCCTATGGGTGTATCGCACAAAGAAAGGCACTAAAGTTGGCCACGCTACGAGCAGGCGAAGAGGATCCCTAGCTAGGTGTAAAGCCATTCATGGCCGAGCCAACCATAGACGTATCCGATTAAGTCAACTAAGTCTGCAAACATTTTCATGTATTATGAAATAGCATTTTGTGGCACCCCATAAGGAGACTTTCAAAGACTGGTTTCTGGTTTGAAGTAAGCCACAAATACTGATGCTCCAAGTCACTAGTTGACAATCAGCAAATGTCACTTTCACAACGTCGCCAATTGTAGGAATATTAAAATTTTTGCACACGAGAATTAAAAGTAATCTAAACTTTTTAATATGCACAAAAATTCCCTGACATTTTCCTGTTTTCCCTGGCTGTTTGAAATTCCCTGACTTTTCCCCATTTTCCAGGTTTTCCCTATCTGTAGCCACCCTGATAATACTTGTTTCACTGAGTGGAAGAATTTTGAAATCAGTAGAGCCATTGCACAGACATCATTTGTGTGATTAAAACATACTTATTCAGAAAAAACAAATTCTCTTTAATTGCTACAAGAAAACCTGTACAAATGGTATTTTATACTACAAGGTTAAATTTGTTCCATATTACACTATCACACAATTCTGAATATAACAGAACATGTTTTGCACTTTATGGAACAGAAAATAATTTTACTGGTTTACATACCAAGACTGTTAAGAAAAAAATTAACACGTGTATAGGCTGTTCACGGTAAAGTGAGCACTTTTTAAAGGCCCTCCCAATAGGCATTAACCAATAATAAATATATCTTATTGCAGCCTCATGCATTAAATTTTGAGGGTGGGGAAATATATACACTTTGTATATTGGTCACACTGTAATGTTTATATAAGAAAGCAGCAGGAAGATGGAAATTGGATAAAAGGAAGGGCCTTAAAAAGTGCTCACTTTACCGTGAACAGCCTATATCGGTATTTACTACATAATAGGGTTGTTGCGATACAGATACCAAGTATCAGTATCGGCCAATACTTAACCTTTTTTTAATCTATCTGTATCAGGTATGGTATCATGCAATATATTAGTATCAGTTATAAACAACAAAATCAGGTTATTACTTTCTTTAGACACAAAAATTATATGGTGTGGTTGTATTACTTATAATATAAATCAGCCCTGCTGTTATTTACAGAATCTTAAACCATCAAAAAGACCCAGGTTTAAAGGCAAACATCACATATTTTCTATCATTCTGCTCATGACTTGCATACAACTGTTTACAAATAAATGGCTGAGTTCATAGATAAATATATAGGTATCATACATGCAAGTGGAGAATCCTCCTCTCGCTGTGCTCTTGGTGGCAATAATATGAACTAGAATTGATACCATTTTGAATATTTACATTGGCCTCTTGTGGCTGCACTGAGAACTATTCTGTAACCACCAATGCATTCTCTAATCATGCACGTATATGTTAGGATTTTTTTGTGTTGCCTGTGGTAGGGGATGCTGTGATACCATGAAAGTATCAATACTGGGATTGGAAGAATGGTATCAATACTTATTTCAATAACAGTATCACAAGAAAAGTATTGATACTGGTATCATATCAGTACCAGAACACATTTATTTAAATTTATTTAATCAGTCTTCTATTTTTAATAAAATATTTTGATATTTATATATACTCATTTATATTTTTAATAATCCAATACCTAGATTGTTCTCTCACTTCAAGGTGTCTAGAATTTGTATTTTTTTCATATCTGATGTTTACTTTGAAAAATTACAGAGTGCAGCACTTATTAGTATTATTTATATTTGAGCATTGTTCTAATTAGAGAACAAGTAAAATACGGATGTGTGCTGCTTTACAAATTATTATTTTAGGGAAGAAAACCCATCTTTATATTTTTGGGGCACTTTAAAAAAAAAAAAAAAAATGAATTATTTGTTGACATGATACTGGTAAAGTATTGAATTAAAAGTATTCATTCCAAAAAAACCAGTATTTACGAGAGGAAAGTATCGATACTAGTATCATGTTAGCAGTATTGTAACATCCCTACCTGTAGTTATTACTATCATCTGGCATGAAAAATGAACTACGCCAAAGTTAAATGTATGCTTTATATTTGAACGAACATACTGTGAGTTGTTTGAAAAAATTTTAGAAATAACATTCGCTGCTGGAAATAAATATTGCAGCCTGTAACCATTGTAAAGTATTTATGTTCCTGATGGCATACTGCAATAAGATGTGCATAAAAACATAAGCAAAACAGCAGAACAATACAGTACTACAAACGAACAAGTAAAAACACCCAGAGATGATAAAAAATGAAAGCCGGCGTATGAAATTACCGTCTAGTGGCGGACGCTAGGGGGCTGCACATGACAAGCTAAGGTAGCATGGACTAAAGATTTCTTGCAAGCCCCTGTTTGTACAACAAACTTTGTGTTACCCACTGTCACCTGGCTATAAAAGCTAAGAGCGCCATACACCCACCCTCCCCCAAAACTGAGAGAGTGATTAAGAAGCGAAGAAGTATAGTGCCAGAGCCGAATGAAGACGAGGGCAACTTGATACCAGGATCTGGAGGAGCTCCAGGCCACATAGCACTCTACCAGTCTACAATTTATGGTGAGCAAAACACCGGCTAGGCGGTTAGGTGACATCCTAGATTTTGAGGCCCCGTTAGTAATCTATTAACTGAATAATATTCTGGCAAGGCTAGGGACAGCATAATATTGTGTTAGTCATTGCAACTGACTACCGAAGTAAAGTAATAGATGGTTATTGTTTTGCGTAAAGATAATGTATTGTTCTGTTCAAGTATTAATGGTTGTTATAGTAAACGTATTTTAGTATAAATAAATCTTAATCATTGGATTAGCCATCGAAAGCTACTTACCCCCTGTACGCCTCCCTATCCCAAAGTGTTATACATACATACATATATATATACATACATATATATATACATACATACATATATATATACATACATACATATATATATACATACATACATATATATATACATACATATATATATATATATACATACATATATATATATATATATATATATATATATATATATATATATATATATATATATATATATGAGAATTCGAGTTAGTAAGGATATACTAGTCAGAGATAAGGTGGAAGTTATTGAGATTATGAGTTGGGGATAAGGAGGTTACGCTACATGATCCCACCTCGCGCTTAGGCGAGCATGCTCAGCTTATCTAGAATTTTATGTTGTGCAGAATTGTACGATGCTGGAAAAACACGTGGTCAGCCAGCCATGATGCGTGCAGGCATAATTATTCATTACCGACTTAAAGTCTTCCTGTCTTACTCTAATAATTCTTGTGCTTTCCATTTAATATTCAGTCCATATTATAGTGTTATTTTATTATCAGTCATGTTCATCAGTTATGTGTAGAACACAGCAAACCAGCGTGAGCGCGCAACAGCTGTTAGACCTTGCAAACAGGGAACGCGCAACAGGCGATAGGGTGGCAGGTCAGTACACCACGTACGCACGTCAGCACTATGCACGCGTAGGCGACATTGCCAGCGCAGCACCGACGTCACAGCACCTGTCCCGCTAGTTTAGAAATGCTTTCCTGCTTCCTTACCTTAATGTATGTACACAGTTTGGTAATGCATGTGGGACAACCTGCTCCCCTTTAAGCAGAAAATTCTCCTATTGTGTTGTGTGTTCTTCTGAGAATTTTTTACAATTTCCCTACTTCTAATTATAAGAAATATTCTACATCACACTGCCTGCAAATTCCAACATACATTGACACTCACCGTAATTCACAATACATGGAAACTAGGAGCAAAAGCAAACAGTCTTCTGTAACCAAAGTCATAAAGAGTTTGTTCCTTGATACCTCTGAAGTAGAGAGCTGGTTGGACCAACGTGACAGACAATGGGCATTACTACACATTACACAAACTACCACTACTAGTAACATACACAACCAACACTTGGAATTCTCATTTCACGCTAGTCCAGAACACTTACCACAAGACACACCACCCCCACCCATCACCCACCACTGCATTAATACGAATACAGACCATACCACACCCACAAAATACAACATGGCCAACGAGCAACCACCACAACCCCTATAGATTGTTCTTGCACAGCCAGAAAAACTACCTACCTTTTCCGGAAACCAGGATGAAAGCATAACAGAATTCACTGAGTCGTTTGAGGAGGTTGCTGAGATAAACCGATGGGATGAAGCAGTAAAGTGCAAAAGGGTAAAGTTTTAATCCAAGGCTCCGCTAAACACATATTTGAAAACCTCTCACACAATCACCAACAGCCAATCGTATGACAGGAATTAACAGACACTCAAGGACACATTTACCTCAACTGTGGACACAGAGCAGTTTAAGCACCTCATTTACACCAAACGGCGAATTGTGGGCGAAGACACTATCAGACACATCGAAACCATTAAATATTACCACAACAAATATAATACATATGTCTGACCACAATTTCCTCAATGTCCTGTGGAAATTTCTTTTACCCTCAATCGCTGACAAGTTGATAGGTCTTCCAAACGACACATTACAGGACATGATTATGAACTTAAAACGTACAGACATTGGTATGTACAAATATAAACCAAACCTTCTTACAACCCTGACCAAACCCCGAATCAGAGAGATTGGAATCTGAAATATTTAAGCTCAAACAAGAAATTGCATATGACGCTACAGCAACAGAAAAACATGGTCACTCAAAACCCTCTTAGAGACC
This sequence comes from Dryococelus australis, assembly GCA_029891345.1. Classification (NCBI taxonomy): domain Eukaryota; kingdom Metazoa; phylum Arthropoda; class Insecta; order Phasmatodea; family Phasmatidae; genus Dryococelus; species Dryococelus australis. Next base: position 29,751,443 of record CM056999.1, on the reverse strand, counting down.
ACCCACATAAAAATCAATTGTTTCAACACCAAAGACGACGTGGACATCCTGTATGACATCGGGGTACTATAATAACTACACATCCCAACCAGAATATTCCCGTCAAAACCAGCCTACAACCGCCATAAGCGAGAACCCTCTCCAACACACCAATTCAGGCATTATCATACCTTTCAAAGGGGCCGATCTAATTTCCGTGGCATCAACCCCTTTCAGCAGAATATTATTACACCAGGGATAGCCAATTCACCACCTGAGGTTGTGGTAATAGTAGCGCGCAGGTAGGGAACAATCCGACCAAAAACTACTATACGAGGGGGCAGTAGGCACCATCCCCGCGAATACAATTAGGAAAACAGTGTATTCATATCAACAACAGAACAGGCAAGTAGGCCCCATAAGGGCTATCGCGGAACCACGCAATGATCGCGGAATGATGCTAGGGACATAAAAGGCACTGAGAGAAACAGTCAGTCCAGAACCTGAAGAAATACAAATTCCCCGCACGCGCATACACGAGATGTTAAAACTCAGGACACACTAAACAAAGGTGTAAAACCGGAAATCAAGGTTCTAAGAGTAATAAACGCTTGTGAGGCATTGTTCAGTAAGAGTCCCAACAAGGTCATATGCAGAAATTACGAAATTTAATTCTCACAGTGAACTACCACAGAACAAGACACATATGCACCAAACATATAAGCATATACCCTATGTCAACACACAAGAGAATGCCACCACACAACACATTTCTGCAATGGCCGTGAAGCCAGCAGCTGCAGGTAGGTCAGACAAAGTAATGTCAAAACAAACACCGCGAGGGCAGAGGACAAACCCGGAAACTGCAGTTAGGGCGCGTAAACATTTGACACAGCACATTGTGTGAGTGCAGCCAGTCCAAGGCGAAACGCCTGAGCACGTCACTTCCCCCATTGCGCAGCCAACCAGCATTGCCACACCTCCATCACAGCACGACCCACTTACCAACGTTGCCAAACATCACGAAAATGTCACCCACAAGTAGGAATTTGCCAGCCCATGTTGCATCGCACACGACAAGTGTACACTCTGTTTCTATGCTGGACACAAGGCCAGGCATTGTAAATTGTTTACACAACAAACTTTCCAGTTTTCTAAAGACACTGGGGATCACTTCAGGAGTTTCAAAAACTAAGACCAAGACTGGTGCCAAAAACTTATGCAAAGCTGTGAAATGGCCAAACTCAACTTAATTCCTGCCCAACAAAGTCAGACCAATCATTTCAACCGATCTCATAAGAAAAGTACAATCCGTACCAATGATTATGTCTGGATACGAAACAGAGGCCGTCAGAAGGCACTCACTCATCGCTATCGCGGACCCTTCCAGGTTATTGACATATTAGGTGAATCAACAATATATATTACAACTAACAAAACTGGGCCACCTAAATATGACTCTGTATGCACTTGTCACACGAAACCCGCTTTGTATGATAAGTTTACGTTCTGTCGAACCTAGTTTATAAGATGTATATGTTCTATGGTTAAAATGTTCTTTTAAATACGTTACAGCATGATACATTGTCTTTCTGGAGGATCCAACTGATGTGAGCCATTCAGTGTGCAGCTTGAAGCAGAGCCAACACAGCCTATTCGCGCCATGACTGGGGCGTGCTAACGGCCTGGGCTCAGCAAATATATACATAGCAGGAAGCAGGCAACGTGAAGCGTCAGCCCGGACTTCCTAGCTGCCGCCCGGCCATGAGCTTTCTGCAGCACACCCACAGCATGGAGAGGGATCATGCCTGCCAACCTCACACCACATGCAGTGACATAGCGGCAGTTACAAGGAGCTGCTACCTCTGGACGACGCCGTTGGCAATACTGCATGAGCTACGCTCTGCGCAGGCGGGCCGCCCTGGAGAAAAGGAGTGAGGAGCCCGCTCCAATCAATGCACTGTCAAGGTCATGACAGCCCTCTGTGTACTCCTCCCAGCTGTTCTGACACTGCCGGCAACGTACTGCGTGCATGCTGGAATCTATTGAACTCTAGCAGCAGTCGACTTTATCTACAAAGACAGCCTGCCCCTTGTTTACACTATTCCTTTGACTTTTCCAAAAACCCCTCTCAGAGTTTGGACCAGTACTTGCATGTAGCATGTGCAAATCGCACCTCTACTTCGTGCAAAAACGGCAAAGTGTTGTGTGATTATTTACAGGCGGTGGAGCGCTGCGTTCTCCGCAAGTTCTTGGATACAGTCAGTACTCGCTTTCGCCAGAAGCGAGGAATCCAGGTCCTCAGCGACATTGATACGTGGTGCTGCAATGTGCTCACAAACAAGCACATGCGGTCACTGCTAGATAATGACATCCCACTTGACAACCAAATACACGAGCTCACTAACATCCATTTTACCAACACCGCACTTAACATCACCCTTAAGGTGATAAATCAGATAGAACACAAAGTCACAGAAAAAGTTAATTCTCTTTCAAAGACCATTAATGGTCTATCAAATCTCTTACATGACCAACAGTCAGCATTGAGCAATTTAAATAACATTGAGCTATAATTCACTCTATCAACAAGCATTCTGCAATTACTAAATAATGTCATTATTGAGGAGTTAATGCAAACCTATATACACTCTTGCCAGATCAGTCGAATATCCTTAAGTGCTGTAAACAAGTCACAGTTGACTCATGATTTAAATAAGTTGAAGGTAGAATTACACAAACTGAACCTTAACTTAAGTATTGACACGAAATATATAATGAAATACTACACTAACAACAACTTGGCTGAATAGTTCTACGAGTATACAGTTGGTGATAAAATTACACATACCTGTCATTCGTACCCACTCAAACTGGCAGATTTATATAGTAATTCCAGTTCCCTATCGTTTCGACAATCATACATGCAAAATTCACGTTCCATCTACCATTGCAGCAATTGATCCCCATAAGGGCGTTGTCAACGCTATATCACCATCACCTGACATGTCCCCGGCTGTTATAGCCATCCCCAAGAAATCACTAACATGCGCAAATTCAAAATGTATTAAAGCAGCTATTCTGCTGTCAGATGCCAACTAATTGTTTACGACATGCTAATTTCATTGTTCTTATGACAACTCATTTTCAACCCACCCCATTATTCCCCACCAGTATGCATTTACCAACCCCCCTACGGGTACTGTTTTAACATGTGCAAATAGCTCTCTGAATGCCTATGTACACAACTACAAATTGGGTACTGTTGAGCTGCATGTCCCGTGTGGCTGTCATGTTGCCACACATAACCAAATAATTGTAGAGGCTACACACTTATGTGATGTGCGAGCACCCACTGTATGCCTCCAGCAGACTGTGATACCGGTGCACTGGTTATCCCAGAAATCATTCCATTTGCAACAACTCATGCTCACGTCTGGAATACAGTTTTACAACATTACTTCAGCGCTTGATACAAACTGGCAAATAAATCATACACTGCTGCCAGTTCTGCCAGAATTTCATTCAGAGTACAGATATGGTTAAGTTCAGAGAAAACAAACTGTTTCTGTTATAGATCCCCTACATTTTGACTACTTTACTATGACCATTATAAGTTTCCCCTTATTTATAGTGATTGTCCTGTATGTCAAACTCCTCAAGTTTCCAATCATATTGACGCACCTACAAACTCCTACTTAAACAGCTCCAGTGCTTTCGTCTGGACTGTAGATAGCCATGTTTATATAAGTACAGAGCTGCCAAACTCCACCCATCAGTAATCACAGTTATATGCATAAAATATGCGTATAAATATTGAGCAATAAAATTTCTCCCCAAAATATAGATAGGCCTATACTCAGAAAATTGAATAGGCATACACACAATACACATGCATTAAATAATAAAATATGTGCACATGGGTGAACCAGAAAATTTCAACATACTAATAATAATCACCAGGATATGTTAAAAACATAAAATACACCCATACCTGCTTACTTATCACACGCTAGGAAATGCACAGTTGCATGTTTAGCTTCTTGAAACACTTTGGTGGTTTGTTTCTTTTAGTAACACACCACACTTATTGAATTACTTTTTACTTTCTCAATCATAAGGGCGTCTAAATTTGCAGTTGACAGAGATGTTATAAATTCAGTTTAATTGAGGCGGACACTGCTGAAAAATTCTTTCTATTGAAGAATTGTTAGATTGGCATTCCAACCCGTTTTATTTTTGTACTTGCCAAGTTAACTTTGTTGGGATTCTGTTCATTCTATTTTGAAGGAAAAAAAGGAAACAGTAATGGGTTGGGTGTTTTAGTTTAACATCTTTCGTGAGACGGCAATGTTTTGATGTTCTTACGAGTGTGTGCCATTTTGAGTTGCATGTTGTTTTGATGGAGCAGTGGAAAATTCTGTTCGTATGAAAATAACATCAATGAAAAAACAAAATGTGATACATACGTCGCTGTTCGTATTCGTGCAGATGCAGCAAAAAAATTTTTTTTAAAAACACTCACTCACACACACGCACGCACACTCACTCACTCTCTCACACACTCTCTCTCTCACACACTCTCTCTCTCTCACACACTCTCTCTCTCTCACACACACTCTCTCACACACTCACACACTCACTCTCTCACTCACTCTCTCACTCTCATATATATATATACTCTATCTATATCTCTCTATATATCTTTCTCTATCTACATCTCTCTCTATCTATCTACACCTCTCTTTCTATCTATCTGTCTATCTCTCGCTCTATCTCTCTCTCTCTCTCATAAATATAATTTTTACAAAATACGTGAACTTACTGTTTGTAAAATTCCTAACCTCTTGGACACATTTTTCAATGGGGTAATCAAAGTTTACTTTGCTAAAATCACGTCTGTTCATCACTTACATTAAACAATGTATTTGCAGTATCATTCAGTAAAATCAATACTGCACATGTTTCCTGAAACCAACAAACTAAAACTGTATAATACACGACAACTAAGTAAATACACAATGGCGCCACCGCATCAGTGTGCTGTTTTCGCTTTCCAATGTTGCCATGATTTTTACTGCTCATGATACTGAAATAATCGCGCTGTTTCAAAGAATACCAAAATTGTCGACTGACATGCAAACTTCCGTTAAGAGTACAATATTTACCGTACGGCAGACAATACAGCGTTCCATATATATGTATCATGCTGTTTGCAGAGAATATCGAAATTGTCAAATCACATGCAAACTTCTGGTAAGTGTACGATATTTATCGTATAGCAGACAATACACCGTACCGTAAAAATATACGAGCTGAAAAAAAATACAAAAAAAATTCAGACGTTGTCACAGCTATCAATTTCCGTAACAAACAAGCAAGCCTCCATAATAACTGGACATTAAAATTAGTAATAATTACGAAAAATTTGTAATACTTGGCAGCTCTGTAAGTATACAGTATTGTATTACACTCCTATGACAAGGGCTTGGAGATATTAGCGTTATAATTATTTAAAGTATTGTTTGCCAAATGGAACACGTTTGCCTGGTACCTAAGGAAAACTTTAATTAGTTCCCATCAGGAACATATTTTTGCTTATATTGGTTATATTTTAGTATAAGACCACTGGGTCTTTATAAGTGAAGTATGAGAAACAATATAAGGTTCAATTATAACTCCTTGCAATCACAAGTTTACTGCTTGACTGAATTATAATATATGTATACATTTACGTCAGATTAAGGCGTTACAATTGAAAGCAACCTAAAATTGCTACTATGACAGCCTCTTGAGATCATATTCCTATAATCATATCGTAGATATTGAATCAGTGTTTCTATTTCTCTTATGTAACCAATCATTTAGTTCCTATTATCACTCTATGTACTGATGTTTTCTTCAAACATTAAGGTTTTATACTTTTAGATTTAAAGTTAGGTACTTAGTAATCTAGTACCACTAATAATTATTTAGAGGCTTTTGCAACCTCTACCTTATCCTTTAAATATATGTACAGTGTCAAACAAATAAAAACTTACCAAATTGTAGTTTTAAGAGAGCTCTCATTAAATTAAGATTGTATTACTAGATGTATATGAAATATTCTCTACCAAATTTTTATTTTACGTACCTTGTATATAACTATGTAGAATAATGTCAGTGCCTTCATGCACACGTTTATAATGTGTTATTGCTATAATATGCTAATATAGTCTGTCTCATTTAAGGTTTCCAGAATTTGACAGCTACTGCTGCCAACATATTTAAAGTGTAATACAGTAGCGTCCTATTTAAAATAACGAATGTCAGCTGACCGCCATGTGAAGCAATGGTGGTATCCCTGAATCACATGTATTCTTTCTTACATCTGCGAAAAAGAAAATAGTGCACAGTACAAATAAAAAAATAAGAAAGCATTTCGGAATAAAAGTAAATAATATTACAGTGTAGCATTCTGTATAAGGTCATTAAACGTGTTTGTAGTTTCAAATTTGTTAAATTGCATGATAGAAATAATGAAAAAGCTGGGCTGTTTATTTTCACCAACGACTGGACGCCATGTTGTTGTTATGAGATGCGGTGTGCAGGCGTATCTGTTCAGAAATTCTAAATCAAATTAATGAATGTTGTGTGAATAGTTATTTAAAATGCAGCGACTTAAAAATCCTTCATGCAATCGCCAACGATAGCAAGACATTGTATGTGTTGCCAAAGGAGTCGAAGACATGTTACTAATGGGAGAACTCGAAAAACCTTCAATGGTATTAAAAAAATTTAAACGACCGGGCCCATTGCTTGGAATTTCATCAAAAATCATAAATTATGTACATGAATATTTGGAGTGTGATTTATTTTGACGGCAAAATGTAAATATTTAGGCAAATGTTGGTTAGTTCTTTTATACCAAAACCACGAATGCAGTTGTAATTAAATATTAATTATTTAGGCCTAATTACGTTAAAACTGAGATATATGATGTTTTGTTTGTCCAGAAAGACTATGTAAAGTACATTTTCTTCTGTGGTAAATTTTTTAGCTATGGTAATAAATACTAATCGTATAGGACAACACATTGTATCAAAATTTTTTTTGGGCGACGATGGGCATTTAAATTGAATATCCACGTTACTGTAATAGTACATACGACCATGTGTTTGATGTAAATGCCACTAGTTTTCATTACTTAATGATCACAGGCCTACCAGTCTTCACCATTTGTGAGGAATGTTTTTTGTATATGCTTATTTTATTGTAATTGCTACAAATAGGTTCTGTAATTATTGATTGTAGGAAGACTTTTACAGTTCTAACTAACTATTTCTGTGTATGATTTGACAGGTCTAACTCTTATTGTGTTTGTCCACCGCCTGAATGTAGATTTTTTAAGGTAGGCCTAATGGTGACATAGCCTTTACACAGAACTCCAGCAGACTTTTGTTTTCTCGTAGTTCATTTTACTGCTCAGTTGTGAATAAATTATTACTTTTATGATGCTCTCATCAGTTAACTATGTGAGATTCACATTCTTTTTTAATAAATTCATTAAATTTTTCAAGAGGCGTACAAAGAAGGCAATTCTGATCATACTTTGGGCCAGGTAAGTTTTTGTATTCTCCGTTAAATTGTTTAACATGTGTGATTTAATTTTGATTAAAGTGTTAATTGTAACCAACGTCAATGTCTTTCTATCTTGTCTCAAAAATTTTCCTGTTGTGAGAGTTGCAAACTTGCAAGTCCAATGAAATTTACTGATTTAAAAAATATATTTTTTGTGTTTGTGATTATTGATTTGATAGTAATTAATATCTGTTTAATTAATTATAATAAATTAATATATTTTATTGATAGTATTTTGATAACACAATGTAGATGTTACCACCAGAAATTTAAAAAAAGATACGTGTAATCACATATTTTCCTCAACTAGGCCTATAGTTAGCATGTTTGAAATGTCAAGCAAAAATTCACATGATGTTGACATGTTTTGACAAGTCACATGGAAAGCACATAGTGGTGGAAGGATATGTATTGTTTGTTTACAAGGTACTACTTTCATACAATCTGCCAAAATCTGGAAACCTTACACGAGACAGACTATAAATGAAATTATAGCGTGGAACTCTTTCCAAAGACACTATCTTCATGATAAGTGACTTTCAAAATTATATATATCAAAGTCCACAAAACCAGTGTATTACAGTTCACTTAAAGACATTCGACATGAACTTCAAAGTGAGCGTTCATTAAAGTGCAACATACTTATCCAAAGACATTGTGCATCAAAAAGTGCAAAAACACTACCAACGAGTACATTGAGCCATGTGCCACAACAATTCGAAAACCAAACATATATTTTCCTCTCCTTGTAAAGTCAATATTTATTATATCTCTCCTGTTCCTAATTATAGTTGTTCAAATTGTAAATAACTTGTAATATCTAAGAATAAGTTCCTTACGTGTAAACTTTGAATTGTTCTTAAAATAGTCTTCTGACAAGGTTAAGTGCTTCCCATATGGGACTAAGGGAAAACAACATCACTTATTATTGAAATATGTTTAGTGTATCTGAAAAGTGTTATTAATGTATATGTATATGGGTTCATAGCACTTATCTGCATAAGGTTTCAATAACCCCTGGTGAGTAAGTAATTTTGTAATTGCAAAAACAGTAACACGCCGCCAGACGGCAAACTGCCAGCTCAGTAGTAATATCAGAGTCCCCGTGCAGCACAGGCAACTTCAGAGTGCAAACACTACCTTTCCTACTGGTAGCAAATCACCTAGAATCAAAGTTTACCTTTTCAATTTAACAAGTCGCCGTTTGTGCCTGAGCTCCTCGACCCCACCACTTCAACCCTGCCTTCCCACAATGACTTGAACTGACTACATGGCTCTGCAAACAATACTGAGCACGAAGCATTCACAAATGCATAACGTGTTTGACTATCTGAGCATAATCCAGAGTGTTTCATTTACATCAACCTGTCACAGTTTACCTAAAAAGAATGAAGTCAGTACATGTTTGGGCGAGAGTAAACAACTAGCTTTAAAAGATGCTTTCAATAAGTATTCTAAGTATGATAAAAATGACAGAAGAGCAAAAGAAATAAACACAGGAATTGGTGAAATACTCTGTCTGAATAAATTACTTTACAGATTTGTGGAAACGGAAGGTTTCCATGTTTTAATGAACAAGATATGTCCAAAGTATGAGATTCCATGAAGAAAATTCTTTGCAAATACTCTGATAACAGAAATGTATGCAGAAGCAAAGGCAAAAGTAAGTGAAATCTTGAATAGTGCTGAAGAAATGTGTATTATATCAGACCTTTGGACATCTGTAAGAGAGAGGGATTACATCATGGCATACTTCCATGACCATAACTTTGAGAAGCATCATATGCTCTTGGAAATTATGCCATTTGAAGGTGCTACACACAGTTCCCAGTTGATATTCAAAAACTTAAAAGCAACCGTGGCGAAATGCAATATTTCCACGAAGGTGAAGGCAGTAGTGACTGACAATGCTGCCAATATGGTCACAGCAGTAGGAAAACTTAATGTTCTGCATGTTGATTGCTCTGCTCACTCAATTCAGTTGGTAAGTTCAATTATCATGCATATGACTAAATACTAAAAGGAGTCCTCCTCAATCTGTTAAACCTAATATAAAAAAACTTAAAATGTTCCAATATTATTGAACTCAGCTGGAAATGCACTGAATTTATATGTTTAATGTACAATATTTATGCAGAACATAATTCCCTTCGCTATTTATTTAACTGTTTTGATAACTCGGTAGTAAAATTTAAATATCAAATAATCAGATATTACTTTAGGTTGTCAATGAAGCAAAACCATCAATGCAAGGAAACAACTCAAAATTGCAAAGCAACTTGTTGGGATTGTTTAAACAATCCACATCTGGCATGAAAGCTTTCAATGAAGCACAGTTATCACTGGGGCAGAAAAATAAATGTTTGCTGCAAGATGAGCCTGCTAGATGAGATTCTACCTTTCTGAGGATCCAGTGAATTGTTGAGCAGAAAAATGTAATTGCTGGTTAATGTAGTCAACACATTAATTCTACAGTGCTTTTCAATGGTTTGTAAGGGTTACTTTTTATATATCATCCACACTAAAAAAACAATAGATTTAATTAAAATAAATTACTTAAATTAAAAAAAAATTATGAACGAGCAATATAGGTCTGTACCATCATTTCATCCAAATTGGATTTCTAATTTTCTACAATGCTTTGGAAATAAAGGTTTACAGCAACAAGCCCTACCTGTTTCTGAGATAATTTTTTATTGTTTCAGTTATTGCAAATCAATTCCACCACGTCACCAATTTGCAAGCATCAGAATGGGTCCTAGCTGACAATGTCCTCACAATTTATCAAATGTTGCTCAGTTCACTAAAGAGATAAGCAAGCGAGACACTTCTCTAGCTGAAGTTTGGCCTTTGATTCATAGTCTGAAAGCAGTTTTAATCGACTAGCAAGAAAAACTTGAAAAACAGAATGTATCAGGTTTGTTGAATTACCTACATTCACAGCTGGTTAGGTTTCTACTTGTTGACCCTAAGGTTAATATTTTGGCAACAGTACTGGATCCTAGGAACAAAGCCAGTTTCTTTGATGACGAGGCAAGCACTCTGATAAAGTACAGAGAACTAATATCTGAAGAAATTTTTCTCATTGTGCCTGCTGCTGATTTCAAGAATAATCGGAGCTATGCTGATGCTGATGAATGTGAATACATAACAAAAACTCATCAACTCACTCTCCTGCAGGTTAATAATGTTTAATATTTCAAGTAGGCAAATAAGTTTTTTTAAATAAAAATTACTCATCTGTATGACTTAATTTTGAATTTCCATTATTTGCTAGGTAATCAAAAGACTTCTGAGCCAGAAAAGTAAAAACAAAAGATTTTCAGTTGGTGAAACAAGTATCGAGTGTGAACTGGATGATTACTTAAGCACGTCTCCTATCAGCTACGATACATCCCCAGCTGATTTCTGTAACACTTCACTACACAAGAATATAAACAGACTGAGCACGTTCTAGCTCTCAGTTCCAACTAGTTCATTCATTTCTGAACAAGTGTTTTCCCAAGGAGGACTCATTGTTACAGATCACCGTAGCTCCTACTTCCTGATCATGTTAATCAGCTTGTATTTTTAAAAGAAAACTTGCGATATCTTACATAATGTGTATTGAAAATTGGTGATGATTTAATTTGGTTTGCTGTCTTCTATTAGTTTAATAATTACTGTCTTGTGTTGTGTTTATATATTAGATAAATTGGGAAAATTTCTTGCTTTTTAATTTTTCTTATTTCTCATATTTCTGAACAATAATGGTGAGCTAGAACGACAAACAAGAGGGAAGGGCATTGGTACTGGGGTACCTGCATTGGTAACAGCAATGGTATCAGGATATCAGTATTGGTATAGGAAAACATGGTATTGGAACAAATCTACTATATAACTAACCATTACACTTTTGTAAATGTTATAAATTATAGTTACACCATGTTATAACTACATTAAGTTTTTTTAGTGGTGGGCTGAGCTATGTGCAGTAATTAAAAACTGCTACATGATGGTCTAATAGCAGGACAAAGGCACCAGCTTGCTCATGTGTGTATTCACTATTCTGCATCTAATGTGATACAGATGTGTGTTTCTTTGCGTTATCAAAAGCATCAAGTTCTTTACATTAAATAAATTCAAAACATTAAACCTAACTGAGAACAAACACGATAAAACACACACAACAAGACTGTGCTAATTCAGCAATCCTCAGCAGTGAGTCCTACAAGGCCCATTCCACTTGTTTGACATCTAAATAAGGACGTTGTGTTACAGCAGCCGCACAATATTCCGATGCCAATCCCAGGAGCATATAGTCATACCCCAAGGGCAATAACAGAAGAAACATGGTATGCGCCCTAAGCTTGATGAGCAGCTGCCTTACCCGCATGCATTGTCGCTGTTCTTGGATACACCCTCGTCTCCTGCTGCTGGTATCATAGCTGCCTTCTCGTATCGTGTTGTGCTTGCACCTACTGCTGTGACTGACGGACTCTTCTCAAGAGCTGGCAGTAGCCCCATCATATGATATAGAGAGGGGTCACAAAACTACAATAACTAATAATCTGTTTTTTGAAGCAAATGCCCTAGCCAGCACATCCATGGTATTACACTGACCCTCACCCCTCAACTTGGGGAACGCATCTTGCCTTGCCTTACACTGAGTGGAACAATACACGTAACCATCGTGCAGTTGCTGTTGGGTGCCTTTTGGACCAACAGAGGCCGTCGCTTCCCCGAGGACATGAAGCCAGGGTTACCATAACCTGAGGGTAGTCAACTGCACTAGTCAAAACGAGATGACTGTCTTTCTGATCCTGGCATGCTGCCCTGCTTTATAATGGCCTCTAAAGGAAGTAATCCCCTGCCAATAAGAACCTAATCACTCTAATCATAGCTGTATGACCAGCTATCAATACCTTACATAAGCTACTGTTGTCTTGGTGTGGTCAATTTACAGGTTCTGTTACAGATGAGTCACATCAATTTATGGGGCTGGCAGTGTTCAATGAGACTCCTCGGTGCCTAAGTGCAACGGGATGCTGACCTCCAACTATCCATTCAATATGAGTTTAGTTCATCTAAAAACATGTGTCATGTAAGTTTTGCACTTTTTGAAAGCCACTGTGTGGTAACGTATCATAAAAAATACATCCTATATACAAAACCCAGTCTCAGCTGATGCATGAACAATTGAAAGTGAATTTTAATTGGCTATTCTGATAGCCCTGCTACTGCACACAAGACCATGGAGAAACAGGCAAGAGAGAAAAAGTTGATGGATAAATTGTTATTTAACATGTCATAAAACAGCTGTTATTAATGCTAGCTTTATGGTAAATAATAATATTTAGGTGTTTCAGATTGAATGCATCTTCAATGGTGCATGTTTATTTGAATTTTGTACTTTTTCCCACTAGCTACTGGTCACTTCATCTTATACATTCATCATAGGTCATTCTGAAATTAAGTGGAAATTTGAGAGACTCATAGTTCTAGAGACTTACGTAATATCCATTATCTTTAAATACGTGTTGAATAAATGGAAGATGTACATTTTACAAAAGTACTGGTAAGCACATCAAATCTGATTCAATAATAATGAAAAACTGGTGAAATGTTAACAAATGTCATCACAATGGAATGTCACATATATATATATATATATAATGTTTAAAAAAAAATGCACATAAAACATTTATAATGACTTATAAATGATTTTAATAATTTGTCCCAAATGCTAGGTGTCACCGCCATGTAAAGACCTTAAAAGTTCAACAAAAACCCAACATGTAGCATTAGAAGCTTAATTTTAGAGAATGTTCACTAGGCCATCTTCAGTATACTCCGTTTGTTGTTTGCAGGTAAGATTTATTATTATGTTTTAGAACAAACTTCGTGTTAGGATTTCACAATGTATTTTAAATAACAGTGAGCAAACTCCATGGTATTCTTAAAATAAATAATGTTGATTTGTTTAATTAATTAACATCTGATGTGTGATGCATTCCTGCACATTTACAATGTGCACACTATTCAATGATTTTGGGCCATCTTTGAGTGCAATACTCATACAGAGGCAGGTTACTGATCATAACAGTACTTGCGGGACACACGCCTACAGGATATATTGGAGCGCATCAAGCGTGACTACAGACACATGAACCTAGATTGTACTGTTCACCCAGAAAATCCAAGAAGCCCGACACGCCAACATTCACCCGACATAAAATTGTACTGATGGCTCAGACATCGGCACCCTCCAGTGAAGACTAAGCTAGTACCACAGCCTGCCAATGGACGACAGCACCCAGTTTACTCCAGCAAACCAAGGACTTCTCACGCATGCAATAAGAAAGTATCATGTCTCGAGAAGAGGAGATAAGACAAAAATAACGCTACCTCAGCAGTCAGAAGTCTTAGCACCCCAGAATGAGCCTAGCTTCCCTGTGACCAGCAACCTCCAAGCTCCTCTTAGATATCAGTGTAAAATGGCCAGCACCCTGACGCCATCGGGTGAGACACGAGACAATACGATACCTGGTAGATGGGCGCCAGCGGTGGTTTCTACGCACCACACTTCCGAGACTCAGGGATCTCAGGGATGATGTGGGTTGTGTGTGTTCATCTCACTCATGTGTACTTACAAAACACTTTCAATTCTAAACATTGCGCTTCCAAATACTGGTAGAAAGCTGGGTGCTGACACTACCAGAATACATATTGTTCAATGGTAAGATTTGGTTTATTTAGACAAGTTACATCTCATGCCAGAAATGAAGTTTTACGGTTAACTCGGATGTGATTAGCCGGTTCCAGAGTGTGATTCCCCCAGCACGTTACTTAACTTGCGCACTCCTAGATGGATGATACTCCGTGGTGTATGAGAACACAACCTCCACAGGGCAAGGGGTCTACAGCCACTTTGATGGACTATAGATTTTACCCGGAGACGGGACACACAGTATGAACATTAAACACTAACATACATGTTTATCTTTGCCACTAACACCTACTCGTCGGGACATGTCCCTGAACCACATGATGTGTGGCGACGGTCAATACACATAGAGGGTTAGGACGGGAAATAAATTTGCTGTACAAAATATACAACTATCACTTGATGAACATGGGGCACAACATGAACAGGCAAAATAAAACACGCAGGGGCATGAAAGTATATTTATATGGTGTGGATTCCGCTGGATGAAATTTTTAGCGGACCACGTGTGCGGATGTAAAACGCATGATTTCACGTGAAAATTGGTGAATTGACACCGGCCAAAATGATGACGGTAATCAGAAAAACATTCCTGCTAATAAACAAGCATACAAAAGCTCATAGAACGGCAATTTGACGGGAAAAGACAAACATGTGAAATGACCGTGTGGTCATACATAAAAAGCATCAAACATCAAAAATACACGAACCCTGAATGAAAATAACACATATTACCCTGAGATTAATTAAAGCATACAAGATGGCTTAAGAATTAGCTCTCTAAACACAGTGATGGCGTGGATACGGACTCGGTGATAGCTAACCAAGTGACCATGGGCGATGTGGGCGTAACACAACTAAACATGATAAAACCCTTGAAATACATACATACAAATGTTACCCTTGAGATTGCTAGCTGCAATTAAGCAGAAATTACAATGAAAAGCCCTTAACACGGGTGGATGGTGCCTGATATACATATTGCGCGGGGCGCAAGGCCTCTCCGACATGGCCTCTCCTCATCTCGTTTAAGTTGAAAAAGCAGCACGGGCTGCAAATTATTAAGTTAAGCGGATAGCATTATGCCGGGAATGTCTGGCAAAACATACGTGAAGCAAAGGTTAACCGGTAAACCAAAGTGAAACTACGGAAATCTAACTCAGAGCAAAAGTTTGACGTGCATACATGATGTTGTCTTACCTCGCCACCTCTCCTAGGACAACTGTCTAGAGGCAGGGGTCGTGTGGACCTACCATGGTTGACTACGGGGTTCACACAAGCGGAAGTGCTATGCACGCAGAGTGAATTATTATCAAAATATGACATTAAATGGCATATAATGCATTTTAATACAGAATTATAAAAGCAATTTAAATCTGGAAATACTGTTAATAATTAACTGTCATTTGAAGGCGTTCTCACCTGAATCTCAGTGTCTTTCTCTTTGGCACAGCACGCACTTGAATTTGAAAAACAAACACGGCACAATATTTAGGAAATTAACATATTGCACTTTATAACACATTTTTACCCTGAAAAGAAAAAAACAATATATATTGAAAACAATTATTCTGTTTTGGGAAAGTCAGTGCAGCAGTACTGCACCACATGCTTATTACCATGTGCTATTGAGGACGGCAAGTGCCATCATAATCTGCCTGCCGCTGGCTCTTGGCCGGCGTCAACCCCTTAGCTCTGCAGTCTAATCTCCTCTACCGCTGGCAAAGGGCCGGGGTCTCCACCCAGCTAAAGACATCGCAGCCACCACCGATCCCGCCACGTCTAGGAGACTCCACTATACCAGAAGCTCCTGAAGATGACGTTCCACACCTATCATCCCCTACTGGTTAACACACAGAACCTCTTGGTAGTAGGTCACGTCTAGGTCTCTTCTGGACCTTTTCCTACCAACCTAAGGGTGCGGCAACGATGACAACTACCCTTCTGGTAGTTGCCATCCCTGAATGTTCCTTGAGAACACTGATGGTAGTTAGGGGCTGTCAAATGTGTCAACTATTAGAATATTTGTTTGCCAGTTTTAATTCATCAAGATTACCTCACCTGGATTTTAAGGTTACAATTAACTTCCGTAACTTACATTAAATTCATAGAAGTTAATGCAGAACCACCATGTTTTCCAATACGTTCAATATAGTATTTTTACATACCTCTGAGAGTTTAATTCCTTTTGTATTTAAGTAACACCTTTTTAATTGATATCTTTCTAGAAATGTAATTCCCCAGGGGAATAGCCAGCATACCAATAACCATCCAGGTAAATACATATACCACTTATGAGGCAAACTGAGCTCTGCCAACTGGTAGACCTTCGACTGCACCTGAATTCACCTAGATACTCCTCCACTAGGAGAATCGACCAGACCAGGTATTCCATACTTCACCACAGCTGCTCATGTCGCCAAATTGGAGCTGGAACTACTTAAGACTGATTGAGCTCCACTGGATAACACACCCTGGTATCTCTGTGAGGAAGTGGCATGCGTTGCCCACTGTTCTGTCTACCGCTCACAAGGGTCGGACAAAAGGAGCACAGGTTGCCTCATGTCACAAGTCTCAGTACCCGGAAGTACACGTTAAGGCTGCCAGGCAATGGCTTATCCTATGCAGGTGGTTTCTTTCAGTCATTAAATGCCATACACATGTCAAGGAGGTGTAAAGAGAAAACTAAAGGCGGCCTTAATTTCTTTAGAAAGTGAGAAAGCAAAATTACCCTCTTCTGAAACAGCATATACCAAGCCAAAGTTCATTACCTTAATTAAGTTACCTGACATAGAACACACAATAATAGAGTCCATTCTATGCAGAGAGGAAATCCCCCTGGGTCTTGAATGACCCTGGCTAAAGGAACCACAGCAGGTAACACCTCATCCAGTCCCTGTGAGCAGCCAATAAAACATTACCCTTGCTCGTCTTCCAGAACCGATACCTGTCCAAATGCCCACCAGCTATATGAGTCAACCATCACAGAGGAGCATCCCTCTCATCAAACCTAAGGCACTGTGCCAAACACGGCGAAGGAGAGTGAATGTAGTCTCCGATTTCATACCAATCAGGCGGCCCAAAAAGCCTACCTTGTATTCTGGCCGGGCACCACACAGATCATAACATCCCTGTCTTACTCCCCAATGCAGCTCGCAATTCTGGCATTGCGACATAAATCCTTAAAATTGATGAAGACTAATGTTGAATTTCATTTTAGTAGGGTTAAAATAGCCTTAAGTTTTCCCCAGTCATTGGTCAATGATCCACTCTAATCCTTGTGAGCCCCAAAGTAGAGAACCTAATCCCTAGCTGGGAATTTTGTATCATGACCGAACCTCAGCTTGGAGAAAGCGATTCAAGACAACCAGACATAAACTGGACATGCGTCAAAGTAGGGATGGAGGAGATAGGTTTTAGAGGAGGCCAATGTGAGGCGTAACTTCAATTAGTTCAGACTTGGCAGTTAGACCAAGTCAGCCAACCCCACATCCACGATCACTTTGGTCACGAACCCTAACGTAATCACTTTTAGAGTGGGCTTTAACTGATTTGGATGTTAGATTAAGAAACTCATGCACCACAGCCTGTGCATTAGCTGGAAGGCTAATCCACTCGGCTTACATAATAATGTAGCTCGTGGTATACAAATTGTGTACGTGTTACATAATCTACACAGGTTACTTTTGAGCTGGACCGGTCTAATAACCTTACTCACCAACCCACTCCAGTCAGGAGTTGAACTTATAAACAGGACTTCAAGGAGTCTGCAGAGAAAACACCCTGTGGCGCCCAACATCACATTTGCCCGTCATCTTTGATACTGCACAGAATTACATCATGAAGCACTTGAGACTGAAATGGCCGAGAAGAATTCTCTCAAACGCGCTCAAGAAGTGTGCAATGGACACATGCCCTGGTACATGGGTACATGTGATCCATTGTGCCCACTACCCCTGATGCTTCCATAATGACTGCTTAGATTGGGAAGATGTCTCATGGTACACAGATGGCTTGAAGGACTACTGTGGTATCTGTCAACATCAAGCCATTCAATGCAGCTGGCTTGAGTGCACCGGATAGGGCATGAACAGTCTCAGATGCATCACCTGTGAATCTGAAATCCATCATGTGTATATAGGTTGGCCAGACAAGCGAATCACTTGTACCAGCCTAGTATACCACTGTGTTGTGTGCCAACGCAATTTAGAACACAGAACATCGAACCCAGGTACCAGCCTGACTCTTGTCACGGCCCATGCCATTACAGAATTTCTGCTACCTGACTTCAGTGGAAGGCCTCACGAAGACCCAATCGCTTTCCTACAAGAATGTGAAAGGGAGCTTCTCAAGTATAACATCCCCATAAAACAGTGGGTCAGTCAAACTTGCAGGCAACTGCAAGGAAGAACCCGAAAGTGGTGGGCGAAGTATGGATAATTCATCTCAGATTGGGAACAGCTCTGACTCACCTCACTGTCCAATTCACTACGGAGGAGGTGATCAGATGGCTCATTACTGATTTCCATACTCCTGTACAAAACCCAGAGGAGGAATCTGAGATCTATATATGCTGGAAAACTCAGATGTACCGGCATATATATCCTGGTGAGAGCAAGATAAGATGCGTACGCTACTTCCATCAGTCAGGAATTTGCTTCTCATTCCAGGACCCTATACTGTAGACGAGCTCATGGCGCAAGCGAGGGAGATAGATAAGAACACAAAAGCGCAAGTCTTGTTAAACAGGCTGGTACACGCCGCCAAGGTCATTACCTCACCCCCTCCTCCCGAGCGGCATGCCGTCCACAGCCCGCCTCTCCTCTCGCCGCCTCCCCCCCCCCCCCTGCTGGTACTACCCGGGAAGGCATTTCAACAGAGATTGCACAGACCCGGCAGGGCTGAGGAAGGGGAAACACTACCACGTGAGAACCAGATGTGACACCACCACATTAAGGTCCCTGCCCAGGTGGGAAACACCACAGCTATGGTGCACACAGGGTAGCCACACCAGCCAAAGAAATGCACATTAATGTCACACAAACTATTATTACACAAAGAGCATACCATATGAGGCGCCACATATCCTGGTGGATATCAATGACCACCCTTGCTTAGCTCTTACTAGATTCTGTTGCAAGGCGCCACATATCCTGGTGGATATCAATGACCACCCTTGCTTAGCTCTTACTAGATTCTGTTGCAACTCGAAACTTCGTACGAAGCGACCTATTGACAGAGAATCAGAGGTCTAACCTACAGACCCAACCTAGCCAGACCTTAAAGGCAGATGGAAAGACATAGCTTACATAGTGAATTTATCACCTCTTGCATGTAACCGAGTTCATGGTATCCCTGGATATCAAGGAGATGATTTTAAGCCAACCCTAGCAAACCAGCCAGCAGGGTTTGATGGACCATTGTAATAAATGTATGTACCTTGGGACGAAAGAAAAGTAGCAATCCCCTGGGAAGCAGGACCTAGACTTATCGTTACACTTCCTAGCGATCCCAAGGTTAAACTACCCGATCGTGATGCCGCTGGGATTTCCAAGCCGCAGGAAACCCTAGCCAAACACGCACATGTTAAGATCCCAAGCACCAGAGACAGACAAGGAGGAAGACCTAACCCCGATGCCTTCTCAAAAGATTGAATCCAAACCTCCACAGGGGTTCGAACCTCCGACAGCAGTAAGGGGAGAGTCACCTACCCAAACCTACAATAGGACAGTAGACCTACTGCATCATAGAGGTAGCCTGCCCACACGAACCCTCCCCTCTACCCCTACCTTCTACTTGTCATATTCACCCCATGTGACATGACAAGAGGACTAGTATAGCATCGGAAGTTTCGTGGCGGAGCCCTCTGGATAGATCCCCCATCAGAGGCCTCCACACTCCACAAGCTTGTGTAATTTCCGACGTTGACGAACCTCAGCACCTCATTGAGGCAGATGTTTCGAGTGAATCTCTGCAGCTGGCGCCCCCGCAACATCAGTCCCCTTGTTATGCCCAGACCAGGCCAATAACGAGATTGCCATGCCAGACAGCACAGTGGTCTCTCTCGTTTTTCTCCCTGTACAGGAAGAAGAACCACCACAGGAAACCGAGCTGGACGTGTCACAGTTCCTGCTGCCACCCGGCTAAGTTCCATCCACGCCACCCCCAAAAGGCATGGAAATGCACGAAGGACGGAAACAAAGGACACACAATGTGCTACCATTTCCCCTTCTCTAAGCAGAGATACACCTGTCGGAGCGACTGTCAGGCTAGGAGCCACTTCTGCAGCCACAGACCCCACCGCTCCTAGCTATTTGACTTTCCAACCAGCCCGGTAGGATGCCCTACCCAGCCACGATCGTGCGGGTCGAGGTACATGCAGTACCTCCACCCCAGGTCATCACGTCTTTGAAAGGGGATGTAACCACAAGTCATCGGCTTCCAGCCCGGAAGCCAGAGCCAATCAAGCATGCTGTCAAGGTGGGGGACCTCCAAGAGTCACCTTCTCCAGCAACCACCACGTCGGTCCCGATTGTCCCGGAGGAATCACAGATCCTGATGCTGCATGTTGTCGGTGCTGCGGAAGCGGCCCCTCCAGTATGAGAGATGGATCACCACCCAATCACTGGGGTAGGGAAACCCCTGGAACCTCTATCCGAGGTGATCACCAAGATGATATCTTTCTTGAGAGGAAGGCAGTACTAGTGATCCCCAGGTGCACGGAAGCCCCACACCAGCCTTCACCAGGGATGAGAATTGAGGGCCGAATGAAGTGGCAAGTGACAGATGTGCCACCTTTTGTGACACGCATTACTTTTCTCTTTACTTTGTGTAGTACTCACTATTTATATTCCTTTCCTAGGAATATGTTAGTTCATTTAGCAAAACATATCTACAGTTTGGCCATTTAATTTTGCTTTGTTTTGTGAAGAAATGTAATTATTTTGATTCACTGTTACCTTCTAATAGTCTCTAATACTGTGACCCAGTATGTTACACTAGCGGTTTCAGTGATTCAATTATATTTACTATTTCATTAATTTGTGTTAAAATATTGCGTTATTCAACATAAATTGTCATTTCTGTAATTTATTTACTAGTCAATTTGTTTTTACTCATTAAAATTTTATTAAAACATTTTATTTTAGCAGAAAGATTATGTATGTTATTTACGTTAAAACATCTGCAATGTCAAAAACGACACAAGATTAATTAGAAATTTTATTCACAGAATATTTTGGTAACGATTAAAATATTATTAATTGAATACTTTAGTTTCGTAAGTTTGTTTCAACTAAAATAATTTTGTGATTATTTAAATTTAATTATCGTACCATGTTATGTATCGATTGTTGCTCTAATTGCCTGAATCAATATCTGGCCTATGACCATTTCTGGGAGTGACCACTTCCTCCTTGTTCACTTTACAAATTGTGTGATTAAATATTGAGATCTTGGCCTCAAGCATATCTCCATGACTCATCGATAATCCATTAGTTTTGCCGCATTTGGTAAGTTTGTTTTGTAGACATATTTGTAAGCCACACATTTGTATTTTCGACAAGACATTTAATTTTGAGTGTTAAATGTTTGTTTAGCGGTCAGCGTGTAGGGCTACTATGACCTAGGGCGTGGCAAGCACAAATTTTGATTCCATCATCTCAATCAACATGGATTAGTAGCAGTAATGTGCCGTGCTGCGGGCGTGTTCCTCAATCTTCATGCAGGCCAAAAATTATTGATTTTCAGCATGTGCATGTAAAAAAATTAACCTACCAAAAAAAAAAAAACCTTTTCTGATTTTATCTGGAAGGCTACAAAACTTTTCTATACCACTTTGGACAAGGACTCAAGGAATTATAGCAATGAATTGGTGCAACATTAAAAGAAATTATAATTGTGAAATTTATAAATTAAAATTAATATTAAAAATGCTTATTTGTTAGACATGTGGCATTTTACCACCAGCTAATGTGAAAGTAGGTTTCTTTCCTAGTTAATTTATTTGCTCGGGCCCCGATAGTTAACTTATACCAGCTATGAGATTATAAACAAAAGGAAACTGAAACTAATGATATTACCTTGTTAAATAATGTTTCATCATGAGTGTGTATGTCTGCAAATTTTATTAGAATTTTATTTTGTTGTTATTTGAGCCAAGAATAAAGCAAGTGTCATTTGGACACAAGTTTCTCATTCATAGCTAAAATTTCGTAATGCCCTTTGATCAATTTGGAATCATGTGTGTCCTTAATGGCTAATAAAAAAAAAAATTGAGTATTGTGCAGACAAAAACAAATAACTTATTACAGCGAACGTAATAAGCAAGTTTAAGTTCGCCGAGCTGGGCCAGTGTTCGGCCTATGTGTACCTCTACTAACCCTGGTAATCTCCAATCGTCGCAACCAATCCACTGTGTTGTCTTTGGTTGTGGAGGTTATGATAAGTTCATGGGGGTTTTACCCTTTGGTGATTTGACCCCTGATGACTCGACATGCAATAGTTTGGTAGCAGACCTGGTTGTGTTCGAGTGGGATTACTTGTGCATGCTCTCTGCATGTTTTCACTTTTTCCATTTGGTGTGGCTTTGCGATTTATTGCGCAGCACATGGACATTGTAAGTTTTGAGGGTGTTTGAGTGTATTTTAATGTAATAGTTAGTGTATGTTTTTTGTGAGTTCTGTGTGTTCCCTTCGTGTCACTTTCTGCAATGGCCACTATTGTCCCTAAGCTTCTGTTAAAAGGACGAGTTACTTACGAGTGTGCCATTCAGGGTGTGCTGCCCCCTGAAGTTATGGCCATGGTTTGTAGAAGTGCCCTTCGTGCAACACTCAACACTGCCACTCCCATAAATGTTAAACACTTTGCAGATATAAATGTTGATAACGAAAGTTGTGTCTTCAGGAAATCTCAGAAAATTTCAATGAGGACTCCAGTCCTGCGAAATACCCCCGGTCTAAAAGCCAGATTACTCACATAGTTAATAGGGCAAACAATTTGATCACCTTGTGTCTTGAACAGCTTTCAGAAGCTCAGCTCAAATCGTTAAAAGAATGTAATTGTGCAATTGCAATCCTTATTTGAAGGTGTGTCATTTAAAAATAAGTGAGTTGCAAAAATTTTCCATCTTGATGTTGCCACTGTTAGTGAAAAGCTGACTAACCTTAGCTGCAGTATTGCCACCACCATTTTACCTCCCATACCTGCCCTAAACAGTTTAGTCAGTTTACCCTCCATTTCCCACCCTTTTTCCCAAGTCATTTTTCCCTCTACCTCAGCACACATCGCCATCACATCATCTCCCACTTTTGTCCTCCAGTCTGTTTTTGCCAGCACCCCACTCATGACATCAGCAGTAACACCAACCACCCAACCCCTCGCACCACATACTTTTGGCAAGATTATCCACCCACTAGAGTGTTTGTTGCATGATTTCCTTATTACTGATGGTTTACATGTACAGAATTTTTGGAATTTTTGAAACTCATCATAAAATTGCACCAGAGTAACACAGCCCCTGAACCTCAGCTTTTACAAATAATATACCCCTTCACACAGAGACCTCTCACTGAAAGAACCCGACAGGCTATCTCAAATTATCTCGACTTTGATCAGTATCACACAGACATACTTCATTATTTCATTCCATCCAGATTACTCACCCAATTGCAGTCACGTATGTTAAATAGACTCCAATAGTATAATGAAACCTATCAGTGTATGTTAGCAGCATTAGGCAAGCTGCTGTCATCCTACATCTGAACTTCTCTGAAAGCGAGACAGTAAACAACATTTTAGAAGGTTTGGAGCCTCAGGAGCATTTGCGCTCAGTTTTCTTGAGCAAACCAATTTTAATTTCTGAGCTAGACCGTATTTGCATTCACTCACAGAACGTTAGGTTTGCCGACCAGCAACGAGAAAAGTTCTCTGCCCAAGACAGGTACCGTAAGAAGTCCGGTTCCTACCTTTGACAAGAAAAGTAAGCCACGCGGTCCAGACACTAGTGTTGCGAGCACAGAAAAAGCAACTAAGGAAAAAGAGTGATAAAGCAGGTGGTCGAACAGTTTCTGACAGTGACACACAGACATATTTTAACTGCAAAGCACCTGGTCATCTGATCGCTAATTTCCCAAAACTATTAACAAAAAAGAAGCCCCATGGTGATGAAAAGTGAGCTTTACTTCCCACAATGTTGGCAACTGTGCCAATTTGCAGCTTAATGCTCACATGATAAGGTCTATTAACCTAGGACACCATTTCCAATGTCTTTTTGGCCCTCATGACAGTTGTGAAACTAAAACTCAGTATAACACTTTACAAGCTAATTTTCCCAATGTTTTTGGTGTACAGAAATTAGCAAACCCCTCGTGTTGAAGTAAATTTAGGTCCTTTGTCAGTTCAGGCTCTGGTGGATTCTGGATCTACCTGTACTATTATTTCAGGTGAAATTTTCAACCAATTGAAAGAGTTGAAGCTAGTGAAAACTGTTGAACCTTCCAAAATCTAGTGTTATACAGCTTTCAGTGCTGCATTACCTACTGCGTGTTCTGTTAAGCTTAAGTTAAAAATTGGGCGTTTTTCTTGGGTGCATAAATGATTAGTTTCCGAGAAACTTGGTTTACGTTTTATTTTGGGAGCTTATTTTATGGCTTCCACTGGGCTCATTTCAGACATGCAAGTACAGCATAGTTTTTAAATATATTTTCCCTACCTGAAAAATTGTTTTTGTTGGTTGTCACCAAGGTCAACACCACTCGTCAGAGGTTAGTACTGAGCCCATATTGTCTGTGGACCCTTTGTGCATTTGGAACCCCAGCCCCAGCAATGTGTTGCTATTCAAAACCTCTGTAATAAATTTATCAAAGTACTCACTTCCAAGTTAGGTCTCACTGACCTATTAGAATATGAAATAAAATTAGTAGACAATGAGTATGTCACTAACCACCATTATTGGCCAGCCCCTCCCAAGATGGAGATTTTGAGAGAACAGATCCAGGAATTAATAAATAAGGGAGTAATTGAACCCTCCACACCCCAAGATGCAAGTCCAGCTTTTCTGGTTCCAAAACCTTATAAGAAACCTAGATTGGTTATTGATTACCGTAAGGTTAACAAAAAAATTTTAATAGAGTCTGTCCTACTCCCTGACCTCCATTCAGCATTTATGTGGTTTGGTAAGGCTAAATTTTTCACCACTATTGATCTCAATGCTGCTTTTTACCAAATTCCATTATCAAAAAATTTCAAACCAGTAACAAGTTTTTGTGTACCCATTGGACTGACCACTGGTGCCAAAGTTCTTACGGGTCTTTTGGGCAATATTTTCCACAATGTAAAATTTAAGTATTGACGCCAGCTAACAGCCAGCAGCGTTAAGACCATGATGATGCTCACCATTCATGTGACACGTGGGTGAGCATTTGCGCGAAGAGGCCATAACCTGGACTTTTCTGTAACTGGATATTTATTTTAAAGTGTAAACCATGTTTCTTTATTTCATTTCACGGTCCAAGTGTTCAAAAATGTTAAAAATTGTATGTTCATAAAATGTAGCACCATGCGTGGTTCAAATTCAAAATGTGTGCTGTACGAAGAACAAGGACGTCATTTATTCCTGCGTAAACGCCTCCATATAGAACAATCAACAAACACAGAATATTCACAATTTAAAAACTTAGAGTGATTATGTACTTGAATTATTTACGTGCAATTTCTTTTTGATATTAAAAGTTTTACTCGGCGTGCAAAGCACTTCCGCTTGTGTGAACCCTGTAGGCGGCCATGGCACGATGCTTGCCTCTGGGCAATCCGTCGAGGAGAGCTGGCGAGGTAAGATGCTGTCTCGTATGCACTTCAACATTTTGTACTGAGTTAGATTTCCATAGTTCACTTTTAGTAAACCAGTTAACCTTTGCCTTGCGTATATTTTGCCACGCATTCCCCAGCATTATGTTTCCGCTAAAATAAATCATTTGCAGCCCTTGCGGCTTTTTGGAATTTAAACGAGAGGAGGAGAAGATGTCGGAAAGGCCACGCGGCCCGTGCAACTTGTAAATCATGTGTCATCCGCCTACACTAAAGGCTTTTCATTGTAATTTCTGCTTAATTGCTAAGTGCAATATTAAGGGTGATAATTCTATGTATGTAATTCTGGGTATTTTTCATGTTTTATTGTGTTATGGCCACATCGCCCATGGCCATGCAGTCAGATATCGCCAAGTCCATATCTACACCATCCATACACTTTAAGTAATATCACATGCACTTTAGTAAATCTCAGGATTATATGTAGTACTTTATTCAGGATTCTGTGTATTTGCATGATTAATGCTTTTGTATGTATGACCACGCAGTCTTTTGCACATGTTGATTTTTCCGTTATCAGGCGTGCTACGAGCTTTTGTATGCTTTAATCAGGACGGGAATAATTTTCCCCACACCGATACCACATTGTCCAGTAATTATTTGTCGTTTTCACAGAAAACTACTGCAATTCCACCTGCACCACGTTGTCTGCTACAGACTGTATCCAGCAGCATCCGCGCAGTCTAAACATACTTTCATGCATCTGTGTGTTTATTGTGCCTATTCATATTGTGTCACATGTTGTATCATTATTATTTGTGTAATTTGTATGGTGGCATTATTTCCATCATAGCTGGCTATGTGTAAAGACCGTCACCACACTCACCACGTGCTGGGAGACGCGTCCCGATGAGTCCGCATTAGTGACATAAAATAATCACACGTATTTAGTGTTCACCTTGTAATTCTCCATTTCCTGTCTCCAGGAAAAATCTACAGACCATCCTAGCGGCTGTAGAGCTCTTTCATTGTGGGGGCTATGTTCTCAAAGACCCTGGAGAAAATTATTCATCTAGGAGTGTGCTAGAGTGATTGCGAGCTGGGGGAGGAACCCAACGGAATCAGCTAGACATGTCTGAGTTTCAATCATTAATTCATCTTTATGGCACGATATTGTACTTAGGAACCCATAAATGGTATGTTACTCAGTGCAAAATATGTGTGTTTATTTGTAGCGTCGGAACAGCCAACTCACACCATTTTTCAGTGATACAATGTTTAGTATTGATCAGTATTTTGTAACGATGCTCGGGTGAGACGGACACACAGAAGCCACAGAATCCCTGAGAACCCTGAGTCTCAAAGTGCAGTGTCTGGGAAGCACCGCTGGTGCCTACCTACCATAAGTGAATTGTGTCATCATTTGTCTCACGTCTCACCCGACGGCATCAGTATGTGTACAACTATATGGATGACCT
The DNA here is from genome assembly GCA_029891345.1 of Dryococelus australis. Classification (NCBI taxonomy): domain Eukaryota; kingdom Metazoa; phylum Arthropoda; class Insecta; order Phasmatodea; family Phasmatidae; genus Dryococelus; species Dryococelus australis. Next base: position 29,723,855 of record CM056999.1, on the reverse strand, counting down.
GGTGATATACTCTGAGTCATTTGAACAGCATTTATAGCAGTTGAGAGAAGTTCTGATTCATTTGCAAAAAGGAGGTCTGAACGTTAACCCTAAGAAGGTTAAGTTTGCTGTTCAGGAGATTTCTTTTCTGGGTCATAGAATTTCTGCACAAGGTGTTTTCATTGATCCTGCGCTGAATTAATGTATTAGAGATTTTCCGCCACCTTGAGATGTAAAGGACACTGCCCGTTTTATTGGCATAGTTTAGTTTTTTGGCAAGTTTATTCCCAAATTAACTAAGAAGGCGGCCCCACTCAATCATTTTGGTAAGAAATCTGTACCTTTTGATTGGGGAGAAAAACAACAGAAGGTTTTGATACACTCGAAAATCAATTATGAACCCTCCTGTTCTTGGGATGCCTGACTTTTCAAAGGAGTTCATTCTGCAGATGGACGCTTCCAGTTTGGCAGTGGGAGTGGTCTTGTGTCAAGAATTTGATGGCGTTAGGCAATCAATTTCTTTCGCTTCTCGCACACTTACAACCAGAGAAAAAGTCATCCATTTATGAACTAGAATATTTAGCGGTTGTTTTTGGCACTGACAAATTCAGGCAGTATTTGGAATATGCAGAACTCCGTTTGGAAACAGACAATCAAGCGTTGTCGTGGCTTTTGACTCACCAACGACAATTGGGAAAAATTGTCCGTTGGGTCGTTAGGATTGCTTCCTTGAAATTAAGAGTACAACACAGTAAAGGATCACAAAATATAGTGGCTGATACTCTCTCTCTAGTATATATTTGAGGATATCAAATCTTGTAATGAAACTGCAGTTCTTCCAAATTGTAACGTCTTAGTGGATTTCCCTTTGGCATTTACTGATATTAAGGAACATCAAGAAAAGAACTAGTGTTTAAAAGAAATCATCTCAAAATTGAAATCAGGTCTTGAACATAAACTGTATTTCCTATCCAAAGGTGTATTGTGTTGTAAATCTCGTGATAATGTTAATTAAACATGCTGTGTTGCCGAGCCACCTCAAACCCATGGTTTTTGAGTACTTCCATTCATTGCTCCTTGGTGCCTATTTAGGAGCTCGTAAAACTATTCAGGCCATTAGAAAACATTTAATTCGAAAAGGCATGGGTGCCAAAATTGCAGAATGTGTCAAATATTGCAAGTTGTGTGCTTTGAGTAAACCTGCCCAAGACACTCATTTGGGTATCCTGTCATCAGACGTTGCTGAGAAGAAGCCTATGGAGAAACTTTTTATTGACTTAGTTGGCCCATTTTCTTCAAGCAGGTTTGGTAGCAAAATGTTATTAGCTTATGTTGATGCCTTTTCTAAATTTGTATGGTTCATTCCCTATGAGAAAAGCTGATGCAGCATCAATTGTTCGTGCCTTGCAAGCCCGTGTATTTCAAGATTTTGCTGTGCCCACATCTATTGTATCTGACAATGATTCACAGTTCACATCTAAGATTTTTCGTAACCTGTGTTTTTCATACTGCATCTGCCACATCACGTTGTCTCCGTACAACCCACCTCCTTCGTATGTGGAGCGTTTCAACCGGAACCTTCGTTCGGCCCTTACAGCCTTTCATTCGAAGGATCATTTGAGTTAGGACAGGAATCTCCCTCCGTTGCAAATGGCATTTCATTTTGCTAAACATGAGTCACATAAGACCACTCCAGGTAATCTTGTCTTTACCTACCTACCAAATAATCCTTTGTATAAGTTGTGGTGTTTGGATGATTTGTTGCTGGATGATACCAAGGATATCTGTTCAGGTTTGGGCAGGAGCCCTTAAAAACATCAAGAGAGCTCATTTTAAGGAGTTGTGTTAAATATGACCAAAATAGGGTTGACAATCCATTTCGTGTTGGTGAATTAGTTCTTTGTAAAGCTTACCCCATCAGCAGCGCAGTCTACAAAAGGATGGCTAAGCTTTCGTTCCTTTGGACTGGTCCTTACCAGATCCAACGTTTTCTAACGCCAGTCATTGCCAGCCTTGCTGACCATAGTTCTGGGAAATATATAACGAGAGCACACATCTCTCATTTGAAAAGGTTTCATGTGCCTAAGATAATTTTCTAATTTCCTACATGTCTAGGAGCTGCAGACCCTCGCTGTAGTTTGTTTGTTTTATAAAGTTTCTTTGATTGCATGACTGGCTAGTCAACAAGATAATTCTGGGCGGGGCCTAGCTAACCCCAGCCATCTATAGGAGGGTTCACCTCCAGAAGCACATATATAAGTGGCCTTTACTTCATTTTGATTGTGGCCTGATCACCCACTGGTTAGAGTCCTTTTGAGGTCAATTCTGTTTGCATGCTTTATAAAAGCAAAATAAATTATACGTACTAAGCTAAGTTGGTTTTGGATACTAATTTAAGTCAACTTGAGCTACTGATTTGATTTGGTCTTGAACATTAGGCTAAGTTGACATAAAATATTACACTAGCTTGATTTCTGATACCAATGCTAAGTATTGGTATCGGCCGATACTTTGCCTTTTTCTTCCTGCCTTTTTTTCCCTCCCAAAATAAAAGAAAAAAATTTCTGGGGTATGAACTATACACGGAAAAAAAAGGGGGCATGGTAGCCAAAAATTGTCTGGGAATGTTGAGGGAAGTGGAGGAAGTGTGTGTTGTCTCATCTTCGCTCTTACATCACTCCTCTTCCTTCTCTCTCTTTCTCTCTCAGTGATCCTTCAGTTATGTGTAGGTTACAACCCAGCTCCACCCCACCCCCCCATTCATAATGGTATCCTGTCACTCCGAAAACAAAAGCTGCCATGTGTATACCCCCCCCCCCCCCCCTTCCCAAAGTCATAACACCAAGATGTTGCCGGTCAATAATTCCGCCAAGCCCTCTTTGTTTCCCTGGCAGAGGCTAGGGAACTATGACAGGGGGTGAAGAAGGGACAAGACGACACTTTTTTTTTAGAGAAAGGTAGTGTGACATTCTAGCACGGCAAAAAAAGAGAGCCTGTCACTGCTATAAGGAGAAAGGAAAAAGGAAAAAAAAATAAGACAAATGAAGCTGGAAGATTTGTGTAGTAGGAGCATGAGGTTTTCTAAATCTTTTTATTTTGGCTTTTTGAACCCAAGTTATTTAATTAAAGTATTTTCCAAACATATCACAATCATCACACATTGATGTAAAAAAGAATAATTTGTTCCATACTTACTAACAGGTGCCACAAATTTTTGGTGCAGTTTTATTTTTAAAAAATTTTCTCTGGAGCTTGTTGCAAAAATCATGGTGCACACTATACAAGAGTAAATATGGTACTTTTTTTGGACACAAAAAATTACTTTATTTCGGTGTGTATGTGCCACACACACTAAAAAAAGAAAAATCAGAACAAATAATCTGCATCCACCAACAATTTTTTGTGGTCCCGGCAAAATTCATATTTAAATAATGTTAACATAACCTTCTACTGTTTATCACATGTTGCGCTGATCTAAGTATATTTCAGGTCCTGTCACCTAAGATGTCCCGTAACTATCGTTTTTAAGCTGGTTGTTTATGTGAACAGCTAGTAACTGGATGTAAATACGTCAAGCGCACGCAGCCATTTATAACTGCTCTGCGGAGCCCTGACTAATGTCTTGTCTTCTCAACACATCTGTTGACACTGCCGCCGTGCAATGTGGTGCGAGACTGGCTTTCTACTTCCCCTCTCTCTAAACTTTCTTTCTGTCTCTCTCAGCCGCGAACCCTTCTTCCCCCCTCGTGCCTTACACGGCGCCGAGTCGGGAAGTCATCGTCGAACAAAAGATAAAGCACATCCTCTCTCTCAGGCACGCCCACTTGGCTTTCCTTCCACACATCGCCCTCCGGCAGCAGAACAAATAAAGTGCACCTGGTGAACGTAATTTTATCAAGATTATGTGTCGCTGAAAATAGATGCACCTAACATCACTTGTATTTCAAAGCAAATTGTTTCACCTGAAAATGTTATGCAAAACATTTTAATGAGGAATTATTATTTGAAAAGATGTTTGTTTTGTGTTTAAAGGTCGTTTTATCTCATAAGGTTGGTGTTTCATTGTATCTGGCAAAATATTAACATGAATTTGAAACTTAATATTTATTTAACTCAAAGGGCAGCATCTTCACGAATAAAATTATATGCCCAAAAGCATATACTCTACCACTTGTCAGCAAAAAATTGTTTGAACATCAAGCAACTTGTATTATAAGTGTTCATTTTCAGTAACTTCTTGCGGGGAAATCGGAGGATTTATATTAATTTATTTCAATAGACATGCGTCTTTGAATAAAATGATAATATGTAAGTGTCTATTCAACACCTTCTGCCGTCTAATAATGGGTAGGTAAGCACCAAGCCGAGTGCAGTGTAACTCAAAACAGGGAAAATTAGAGCATGTGGTTTTGATAATCAATTATTAAAGACAATGCAGAAATCAATTATAATTCCCACATTTGTGTCTCAAAGGCATAAGCACTACACACATTTTTTTTATTGACAGTTAATCACTCTCACGCAGCTCAGGTTCAGATATATTTCGATTTTATTTTTTTAACAATTTTATTTGTTCTTATAGGTTTCTTTTTTCTCGCAAATATAATATGAAATTTGGAATAGATTAGGCACTCCTAAACTTGGACAGGTAAAAAAACCGCCAGGGAAAAATATAAGAGTGTTGATAAAGACAACATATATATGTGATATTGTCCAAAAAGTTTGCACTTGTACAGGAATTTCATTGGCACTATTAGTATATGTTTTAATGACATAAAAGCCTACAAAGAAGCAAAGCTTTGCTGTCTTTCACTTTTATTAGAAAAGAGGACATTTCAATTTTTTGGTAAAACCCGGCCGGACAATTTACAAGGCTTGAAAGAGAGGACATGTCCGGGTAAAAAAGAACGTCTGGTAACCCTACCAATCGATAACTTCTCAGTGTGCTCATGGGACATTTAAAATTTGACTTGCATTTGGTGTAATATTATTTGCATTTTCAGAGAGTTTGAATGTTTGAGGTCGACTTGCATTTTATGTTTGATTACAATAAATGATATACGAGAAATGTTTTTTAATACATTATTAACAGTTATACTTATTCTAAAATTCAGTGCGAAGGGCATTGGTATTGGTTTTTGGTATCAGGGTATCAGTAGTGGTATCGGGGAATCTATAACGGTATCGGAAAACATGGTATAAGAACAACTCTAGTTTTTAGTACTAAGTTAGATTAGTGCTCTGTAAAATTCTGTTTTTTTAGATTGCTTTTGTAAAATGTTTCTACAACATTGGAATTGAATTGGGATTTATATATATATTTTTTTTATATATGAGTGACCACTCTAGGTCATTTTAGGTTCCCTTTAGATAGTGTAATTTTTCATTTCCACAGCTAGTTTGTGCAATGGGAGTAGCTTGGTGACTATTAGGCGTACATTGTGACTTTAGTGGGAATATGTTTTCTACAAAAGGTTTTGTTTTATTTTTTTTGAGTGATATCTCAATTTTGGTTTTACATCCACAGGGAACCCTTTGCCACAAAGTCATGCATCTCCTTCATACATGTCCTTTACAACCTTCAACGAACCCCAATTTCATCACCACTACAGTCTGTTGCATCACTGTATTTTGTCATTTAGCCATTGCTATTTTTTTTTGTTGAAATCCAAATTTTGTAAGAAAACCATTCCTACACCTCCTGCACAACCCACCGTTGTGCCAGAAGGTTGCGTTTTGATTCCATTGTCAACTCCCTCTACTGCCACTGAGAGTTAGTTTTTTATCAATAAGTAGTTTTGGTTTTGTTTTTTTGTGTGTGTGTGTGTGTGGTGCCTATATTTGGGTAGAGCCATGGATGCCGTGTCCTCGCTTAAGGAGGGGAGTGTGTGCCACCTTTTGGACATTTGCAATTTTTTTTCTTTACTTGTGTAATATTCACTATTTATATTCCTTTACTAGGAATATGTTAGTTCGTTTGGCGAAACCCATGTCCGGTTTTGCCATTTAATTTTGCTTTATTTTGTAAAGAAATGTAATTATTTTGAATCACTGTTAAATTATAATAGTCACTGATACTGTGACCCAGTATGTTACACTAGTATTTTTAGCGATTCAGTTATATTTACTGTTTCATTAATTTGTGTTAAAATTTTGTGCTATTCAACATAAATTGTCATTTCTATGATTTGTTTATTGATCAATTTGTTTTTAATCGTCAGAATTTTCTTGAAACATTTTTAGTAGAAATACTGTGTTATTAATGGTTAATATTTTAATAAGTCTGCAATGTCAAACACGACAAGTTCAATTAGAAATTTCCATCACAAAATATCTGTTATGTTTAAAATATTATTAATTGAATACTTAGTTTCGTAAGTTTGTTTCAAATAAAATAATTTCGTGATTATTTAAATTTAATTATCGCACCATGTTATATACCAATTGTTGCTCTAATTGCCTGAATCAATACCTGGCCTATGACCATTTCTGGGAGAGACCACTTCCTCCTTGTTAACTTTACAAATTGCATTATGAAATCTTGAAGTCTTGGCCTGAAGCATATCTCCATGATTCATCGATATTCCATTAGTTTTGCCGGATTTGGTAAGTTTGTTTTGTATCCCGTTTTGTGTGACACACTTTGTTGTTTGTATTTTCGACAGGCAGTTTCATTTTGTGTGTTAAATGTTTCTTTAGCAGTCTGCCTAGAGCGTGACCGCCCCGACTTTTGATTCCATCATCTCAATCGACATGGATTAGTAGCAGTTCCCCTTTCCCAGGAATGCCCAGTGCTGCGGGCATGTTCTTGAATCTTCATGCAGGCCAAAAATTATTGATGTTCAGCATGTACATATGAAAAAATAAACCTACCAAACAAAAAAACTATTTTTCGGCTTTGTCTGCAAGTCTTCAAAACAATTATCATCATCTTTCCACATGGATTCAGGGAATTACGGCAATAGAACTTAATTGGTGCAGCATAAAATAAAAAATTATAATCATGAAATTTATAAATTAATATTAAAAATGCTTATTTGTTAGACATGTGGCATTTTACCACCAGCTAATGTGAAAGTAGGTTTCTTTCCTAGTTAATTTATTTGCTCGGGCCCCGATAGTTAACTTATACCAGCTATGAGATTATAAACAAAAGGAAACAAACTAATGATATTACCTTGTTAAATAACATTTCATCATGAGTGTGTATGTCTGCAAATTTTATTAGAATTTTTTTTTTGTTGTTATTTGAGCCAAGAATAAAGCAAGTGTCATTTGGACACAAGTTTCTCATTCATAGCTAAAATTTCGTAATGCCCTTTGATCAATTTGGAATCATGTGTGTCCTTAATAGCTAATTTAAAAAAAATTGAGTATTGTGCAGACAAAAACTAATAACTTATTACAGTGAACGTAATAAGCAAGTTTAAGTTCGCCAAGCTGGGCCAGTGTTCGGCCTATGTGTACCTCTACTAACCCTGGTAATCTCCAATCGTCGCTACCAATCCATTGTGTTGTCTTTTGGCTGTGTGTGCATGGGGGTTGTTCCAGGTTATGTACGTTCATGAGGGTTTTACCCTTTGGTGTTTTTACCCCTGATGAACCCATGTGCAATACGGTGCGTGCCTGCCACATTCCTTTCCTGCCGGGATGCTACAAATAATTGCTGTGGTGGCCCACCCCAAGGTTCACGTGGCCTACTTCAATCCACCAAGCACAGAGAAAAAGAGGCTGTCCCCGAAGAAAGAGAAGTTCAAGAAACACTGCAGCCAGTGAAACAGCAATGTGGGAGTACTATGAGTATCACCAGACAGTCTTACCCGTCATTGGTTGTGTGTGTACTCCAGTTATCTAACAGTAAAAATAAACTGACTTTCCTCAGAGAATCAATGCTTACCCGCCAAACTTACTGTTACATAACCTGTAAAAAGAACTACCGGTGAAAATGCAGTAACCCAGGCAACAAGTATGGTATTCGAATGCTTTTCAACATGAGTATCAAAACTGGAACCAAAGAAGCCGTAGCACAAATGAAGAGAAACATTCACATGAAAAGTTATAAAAAGTAAGATTTTCAAAAGAAAGACAATAAATCAGATCCATGCCTGTATACCATTTTAATTGTAAATAATATTAGCATAATCAAGTGTGATGTGTAATGATTTTTGTTAGTTTATACGTAATTTCTTCATATGTTAAAATTAGTATTACTTAGGGTATTGTTTGTATTGTTTCTCAACTGAAAGGTCTAAAATTATTCCTGCTAATTAAGCGTGCTGTAGAAGGCCGAACAAAGTAAAAAGTCAATAATCAAAAAATAAGGGTTGGGTAACAATTAGCATACAGAGCATTTGTTGGGAACTTGAAAAGTTTACACTTACAGTGTTCTGTATCACGCCACAAGGATAGAATGATAAAATTTCGAAGATTTTGTACCTAACATTGTTGTGTATTGAGTGTAAATAATGATTTTGTCTACTTTGCTACTAGTTATAAAAACCAGTGTCTTTAAATTTAAATAAGCATGCTGTAGAAAGCCATAACAATAAAAACAATTAAAAGACCATTATTTACTCCAAATGTATATTGCTCAAGTGTTGAGTTTCTTAACTAAAGCTTTCAAAGCGAATCATTGCTACAACATGAGTTGCCCAGACCCAAGTGCTGTCGAATGCACCTTGAAATGGAAAATGTGTAAACCCTTCCTTTAATGTAAAAAGCTATTATCTTAAATTAAGTAATTAGTAATCAAGCAAACTGTTATTGTGTATAATATTTAATATGTTTCTTTGTTAGCTTTATGACTTTAGGGTTCTGTGTATGTCTTTTGTCTGTAGGTGGTGTCCGCACGCCGTTTGTTAGGGTAGTTAAAATAACATTTAATTAATATTACTTGTACTTGTAGAGATTTTCAGAATTGAACAATAAAAGTTTACGGAAGACCTACTGCATTACAAATAAATTTTATTTACTGTGCGACAAATACCAGTGTGACAAATACAAGTCATTGGTTTCATATTCTCCTTCAGAGCCACTGCAAATAGCTTTTTAACTAGATATTCCCCTAGTCCTTTAAGAATGGGACATTTACTTATACAAGTGTCAAATTTGTTTATGCCTGCTTTTCGTTAAATTTTACAGGAATTCAATGCAAAACTATTGTACTTAAAGTATCCAAGCCCTCAGCTATGATTTGTGAGCTAGCACTTTAATGCAAACGAAGGCACCATGCCACTTCACAAGGCAGTAGTCAAAATAAAAATTAGTTCACGTTCGTGACTTAATTCCATCCGAACCCCACCTTCCTTTTCCTATGAAGGGAGCGAAGAGCACAGTTGTAAAAAACATTGCACCTACCACCCCTAACATAGCTGAAGGGAAGTGAAGAAGGAAGCCGGAATGAAGGAAAGAGAGACAAAGAAACCAGTCGCACCACTTATAGTAACCAGATACAGCCTGGCGAGCTGACACAGATAAGCACGTGGCAAGCAGAACTTCAGAGCCACTAGCATGCACAGAGTAGACGAGCAGATGCTGCACTAGATGTAGAAACACATGCCCTGGGTGCCTTGACCCGGCAGCCCCAAAACAGAATTTTTTTTCTACTATAAGACGGTTCTACGTCAAAATGGAGGGGGGATTTATGCATGACACATTCCTGCGCATTTCCAATTCGCACTCTACTCGATGACTTTGCCCCATCTTTGAGCGCAACACTCATACAGGGGCAGGTTACCTATCATAATAGTATTTGCAGGACACATGCCTATACGATATATTGGCATACGTCAAGAGCGACTACAGATTCATGATCCTAGACTATGATGTTTGCCCAGAACTTTTAGTCGTTCTAAAGGGAGGGTGATTGATGCATGGTGCATTCCTGCACATCTGACATGTGCACTCTACATTTCAACTTCACCCCATCTCAAGAGTTGTAATGCTTGTGGGGAAGTCATATTACGACAGGTCAATTAATGTAGTGCCTATAGGATCACTGCCAGCCTAGCAAGTGATTACAGACATGGGACATGAAGGAAGATATTGTAGTGTCCATACTGAAGCCGCCCCTTGGATGCCCATATCTTTCCTCTCAAGATTTTATTATTGGACGTAACAGTCAAAACCATTCAGCCAGTGATGTGAGTTCCAAGGAATGATGAAAGATCGCAGCACCCCCACTACAAGGACACAGCAGCCTCCAGAGCCTCATGCAGAGGTGATAAAAATGTGAACAGCCTCCAATGGGGGAGATAAGGAAAGGGAGCTGCTGTGCTGAAGCCAGAATAAACTAACCACTGTGAAGTGAGGCTAGCAAACCCCGCACCCTTTTGACAGCCCACAAGGAAAAATTTTGGGTATATAAGGAGGTCCATGGCCGAGATAGCATTGTGGAGGATTTTTGTACCCAGACAATGCCCTCAACACCCGTTCAAGAGCTTTTCCTAACGTCAGCCATGTGCTGGGAAAGCCTGTCGACTATGAGGTCGTGACAGGAAGTCATCCGGATAACACATCACGTCAGTGGCCCCACGACCCATGAAACCAACAAAAGGGTAGAAGTAGTGCATTTGTACAGACCCTACTCACTAACCCAAAGTCCACCTTGGTGTGCCACACCACAGGGGCGAGATAAGGGGACACAGCTAATTGCAGACGTGAGGGACCTTAGCTTGCAACCTAGGTGGCGAGTGCGATGGGCACCCTTAATGTGAAACAGAGAACACCATTAAGGCAAGTGAACCTCCAACTGACCCCAAGGTCATGGACAGAAGGCCACAGACTCAAATTGTTTTACCCTTTGCCGCACCCCTGGCTGTAAAAAGCCATGAAATCCACAAGACGACATAGCAGACCGGCGAAAGTGTCTCCCCAGCCTTTGCTCCTGTACAGGAGGAAGTGCTACTCAAGGAACCTGACCTGGACAAGAGCATGTATTCATTGCCCCAAGCTCAGTTCCATCCACGCCACCCCCAAAGGGCATGTAAATTTATAAGCATAGGGATGGACGGATACGCACCCTGCTTCCCCACCTATCCTTCCCCCTCATCCAAGGCAACGGGAGAAATGAACAAACATCAGGAGAGAGCCCACAGTCTACCAAGGGAGTTAAGGCGGAATCTGTCCACCAGGTGACCGATGAAGCTGGAGAATCAGTGGCTGGAGAATCCTCTAAACGATTAACGCGATTAGCAGAGTATGCAAAAGTAGTTTTCTGGATGCCTGAGAACATCGGCACTGTCGATACAGCCCCTCGAATGTGGAGCAGAAGGTAACAGCGAGTGCAGCAAAACAGTCTCCAGAGAGGAAAGAGAAAGAACGAGCACACCTACACCAATGACCCACGCAGCTACTAGAATTGTCCAACTGGCAAACAGCACCATCTGCCAGGCCGCCGTCCAGCAATGATGAGCTACTCCACTGCGCATAATCTGTATCCCAAGGTGCTACAAGGAAACACCTTGGCGAGCACCCACAGCATTGCAATGGCCTCCAACTGCAGCATTACCACAGCGAAAGAGAAGACGACCACAAAAGCGCCGCCTCTCGAAGCATCATAGCACAACCCCAGTGTCACCTGAGTAAGTACTTGGCTTATGCCACCTTCCAATATTGTCCCCACTAGGACACTTAGTAGATAAAGTGAAAATTATAGTAAGGAGTGATATTGTAGGGAGAACGCAAATACGAGAGTGCAAGTACTAGCAAGTCTAGCTCAGTAGGGAAGGTCAGGTGACACAGAACATCATAACATAAAAACCCTAAACATGGTTAGCTAGGGAGTGTATAAAAGATTGTTATCTTGTACCCCCCCCCCCCCCCCCACACACACACACACATGAAAGAGAAAAAATGTTACCAGCAGAGTTGGATAAATTGTATTGATACAGCATAGTTACAAAAAAAAAGGTTATAAATTCAGCAAACGCATTGCCAGGAACTGAGGTCTTACATAAACAAGTGTCCCATTTAAAATGTAAACTTTCCTCCTGACAATGGGCATATCCTAACATAAATGTAAATGCTTGTCAATGTCTTGTAATTTTTTTGGTCCTTTGATTGCAACTAAAGGCACGGAGGAAATTAACATAGAGCCAATCCCGAATGAGCTGGAAAATTCATGCTTGATTAACCCTACCCTAAGAGTGCTCACATAACGTATAAAAGAATGGTATATGTAAGGTTTTTCTGTCCTGCAATGTATCAGTACAAGACGGTTAACATAGAGTCACGCAAACCATGAGCAGAGTTAGGAAGTAAGAAACGCGGTTACGAGGCCTATCAGCAGGCTCGTAAACACAATCGGCATAATCCTCACCCCTCCTAACAATGCGTCACCGGACAACAATGAATTAGTCCAAATGTAATTGGAGTAGGAGCATGAGGTGAAACACACTGAGAGCATGCCATAACCGCTGCCCAGGTAATTCCCAGCCTTACTAAGAAAACAAAGTATGCTCATTGCTAATGATAAATATGACAAAGTAAGGAACAAAAATGTGTAAACCAAAATATACAAAATTGTTAGTTAGTAAGTTGAGAGAAACTAACTTTAATGTTAGAATTGTATATGAAACTTACATCATCATACTCCCATGAGTAAGTTAGGGTAGGGAAAGAATGGAGTTCCATATGAATACATGCCTTGCAGGGATAGAAATATGAATAAACCCCATGTAAAGTAGTGTTAATGTGTTCTTGAAGCGAATGATGTCGCTCTGAAAGTTAATTGTACGATAGCCTGACAGTAATGGGGCAGAACAAGCGAGAACTCGAATGAGGTCTAGTATGCTTAGTACAACCCCATAAGGAGTACGTTGTCCCCCTGTAAACTTTAAGAAAGACTAGTGGTTTATAAGAAGAAGTAAATTGAAGTAAAAACAAGGCAAGGTGGCAAACATAAAAGTTAGAAAGAAAGAATCCCTTTGTAAAGAAAACCTCAAGTTAAGTGCGATGAGAGTTAAGGCATAAGTGCCGTAAATTAACGTAATTAGATAAAGAGAAAAGCTCAGGAAATGTGTATGGTAGCTTTGCCTAGACAAGTAGTCTAAACCCTGTAAAACTTTACAAAAGAATAAGGAAGAAAACTTGTCAAACTATAGAGCTAACAAGTGTTGTAAAACTTATGTAATTTCCAAGTGTATGGAACATAGTTTCCTATGTCATGAAATTGAACCAGGCAGTAGCCTAACCTACAAGTATGAAACAAAACTTAGAGAAGAGCATGGGTAACATAGTAGGGTAGAACTATTGTGCCGGGAAATGGCTATCTGTAATGTCAGAATCTTAGTTACATACTTAACCTAAGCCAAGTGCTGAATGTATATTGTAATCACAAGTGAACCGTGACTTATGGGTGATTATTGCAAGTGTCAACACGTGCCTTCTTTGCTCTGGTCTTTTAATGTAATGGGATACCAGTGCAATATTTTGGGCTTAAAACTATTAAGAGTGAAGAACTCTCATTGCTTTTCACACATAAATTGTTTTACAACGCGAAAGCGCTGGCATAACAAAAGACTGTCAGTTAAAGTCATCCTGCAGGGGCTATGGTAAACATCCCTTTGCTAGTCCTTGTGAGTAGGACTCTCTTTTAGCTACATTTTTATCTCGAGTCCAGAGGAAAATATATTTCAATTAATTAAAACTACAAAGAAATGAACTCGTATAAGGCAACTGTAAATTCAACTACACAGCTTTTATGGTACGTTAGCTGGCCCCCGAATCAGGAAGGTTAGGGTTCGTAACAAAAACGAACTGCTCCTGTAAAATCTCCGGCTTAGTCTCTCCTCCCTGCTGTGAAGCGAAGAATGAACAGGCTGCCGGGACAAGACGCTGCGCCGCCACCCAAAGACTGAAACGGAAGGGAAGAGAGAAGGGCCAGAAGAGAGAGACGGAGGAAGGCCGTTAACCCAGTGACATTGAACATCTGTCCGCCCAGCCAGATAACGGACTTCCGCATCAACTAGCCACGTGCAGCACAGAAGAAACTGAGTCCAGAGCTGCAACCGAGGTATATCACCAACAGAAGGACTGAGAAGAAGTCCCCCCATACCTGAAGCAGAAGTGATCTAGCTTGAGATGGGTCTACGTCGTTTCAGGGGGTGGGCAATTGACGCATGCTGCCCTACTGCACAGCGCATCTGCGCACTCTACTTTTTGACTTTGCTACATCATCACGTGCTCATTGAATAACGGGGCAAGTCACACACCAGCAGACAGTTAATCCCGTGGATACATGGTTGATTTCACTACAGACACATGGATATTATTGAGATTGTACTGCCGGTTCAGAAATTGGCATGCGGTCGCTACCCCCGAAACCGAAGTTTGTTTTACCCGCAGAGCCATGGACACACCAGAGAAAGATAGGATAGTTAACAGAGACGCCATAAAAAAGCAGCATCCCTCCGGCCATTGACATCATCGCAGCCGAGCCTCGTGAGGAGGCCATAAATATGTCAACAGCCTCCAGCCAGGGTGATAAAAAATGTGTGGTGCAGCCCATTTTCCTGAAAAAACCAACCCCTGTAATGGAAGGCTAGCAACCCCTGCACCTCTGTAACCGCCACCAAGCTGCAATTTTGGTTATATAAGAAGCGAAAACACTCTCGCTAGTCTACGTTGGCCTGCCGACCTGTATAGGTCAGAGGGCTCTCCTGGTCTGCAGAAGATTCCCCAGCTTGAAGACGGCAATCCATCCTCCAGTCTGATGTAGGCACTTCGAGATGGCAAAGGCTCTCCTCAGCATACCCAGCAGCCAGAAAACGGCTCCTCCAGAAGCTTCAACATTAACCCAGCAGCCCGCAGAAAGAACCTCTAATCAAAATCCAAAGGTATCACAACGTCCTTACCCCTGCTCCCTTTACCGCAGTATTTCCTTGCACTCTAAGGTAGCAGGCAGTAAACGTTGTCCGTTCTGGACAAAACCACCCCTCATTATTTTACTGTCAATTGCAAATAGCATTTTGGAGTTTCTCTTGGTTTGAATTTGAATACCCTTGATAATCCGACATATGGGACCGAGAGGGTGTCGGATTACTGAACGTGTCTGAATTATCGAAAGTGAGTTTTTAAATCACAAAGGAGTTAAGAAAAATGTAAAAAACATGAATTATATATTACAGTACTGTACTTTAAAATGAAATGATGTAATAATGTAAATGTAGGCTTTAGCTTCTAGTACAACAAAATTTTTTAATGAAAGGCATACATGCAGTACATATTTTATTTACACTTTGAAGAAATCTGGGATAGTCTTCTGTTTCTTCTTATGTAAACTGTCAGTGAATGCTTGATCTTGAATATCTTTAACATTAATATTTGCTCGTAGTCAGATCTTCTCTCCTCACACCATCATAACAAAGTGTTTGCAGCTGATACAGCTTCATAACAGTTGACAGTGTATCTTGCTTCCAAGGCCTCCTGGATCATGTCAATAGGTTCTGTGAGTGCCTTGATAATTTCTTCATCTGTGGGGTCAGCGTTATGGTAATCATCTAAAACCCATGTTTTTAAGTCTTCCACAGATTCCTGTGGAATTACAATTTCACTGCAAATTGCAAGTGCAGCCTCCAAAATTGGTTCAGTTGTTATTGTTGTCTTGAGATTTATTTTTGTTGTCATCTTTCTTTGGAAGAAGTGGATTTTCTGGCCAAATATTTTTCCAAGATTTTATTAACGTAAGAAATTTTACTTGACGCCAAGCAAATGCTACATTGACAATGGAATTCTTGATATTGAATTGTCTCAGGAGCAATGTGATTTCTGAGTTAGGTTGACTTACAATATTCTTGTAATGTTCATTAAGAGTCTTGATAACATTTCGGTCCATTGACTGAATGAGAGCTGTTGTATTTTTTGGCAAGTAAAAAGCCTCTATATAACCATCAGCTATCTTAATTCTCAATTCTTCCTTGTCAGAATGTCATGGTGCATTGTCCAATAAGATATGGGCCTTCAGTAGCAACTTTTTCTCGTTCAAGTGTTGTTTTACTTGTGGGACAAAATTGTTAGTGTACCGATCATGAAAAACTTCATTCGTGACCCATGCTCTGCTTTGACTTATGTAACTGGCAGAGGTTCAACCTTAATGTTTTTTAATGCACGGGGAGATTTTGATTTCCCCACAACCAAAAGTTTTAACACATGAGTTCATGACGTATTTACCACATACCATCAGTGATCCATTCTTTTTTAAGTTTTCTTCCAGAAACATGTTTTTCCTCTTGAGTGACAAACATATTTTTTGGAAGTTGCCGCCAATTTAAGCCGGTCTCATTGGTATTATAAAGTTGTTCAGGTGTTACGCCTAGTTCAGTGATTTTTACATTCAATTTCTGGATGAATTCAGAAACCTCAGACTCATCAGCAAGACAATTTATCTCCACTCATCTGTAGGAATCTAATAGCATGGCACTTTTTGAAATTTTCAAACCAACCATCACTAGTACGATAGTCGGTTTTGTTTGTAATTTCATGATTAAAAAATTGGGCTTTTTGTTTCAAATGTCTACTGAAATGGGTGCATCTATGCTTCTTTGTTGCTTGAACCATGTGTAAAGAGTATCCTCAACTTGAGGAAGCTCACTCATTTTAAGGGTTTTTCTCTTAATAGGCTCTTCATACAACAGACTTCATAAAGTTACCTATTTTTTCTCTATTTTTCAAGATATCATAAACTGTAGTTCGCCCTATGTCATACGATGTATATATCGACGTTGGAGTTTCACCACAAACATATCTCTTAATAACTTCCCATTTATCGGATAGGTTTAATGTTTTATGATTATGTTTTGAACTCGTGCTCGCCAGTACAACACTATACACACTACAAATAACAAGGCACTAACACACACGGTTGTGTTCTGCGACGCAACTGAATTCGAACGTTGAAACAAACAAGGTGAGTAGGCATATGGTGAGATAGGAGGGAGTTTCCTGACAGGACAGGTCACTAGGTGACTCAACCGACAGGCACGTCGGAATACCGAGCGTGTTGGATTGTTAAATGTCACACTATCGTGAGTCAACTGTACTCAGGTTTACCGTTAGCTGACATAACAAAACGTAAAATAATTTATATAAATTATTTTAGCTATTTATTATACAGAACCGCATATCCCTTTTGTTTTCACAAAGCAAAAATAAATACGCTGTGGTAAACTTAACCTTGGTGAGATAGTTAATTAATTCCCTCTCATGTATTTTTGTTAATTTAATTGTACTTTAATAACTTGCAATCTGTGGCTCATTTCTAAACTAGCTACATTTGCGGACCAAACACAAGTGGGCCGAACCACATAGGATTCCTGGAGCCTGCACAAGGTTATAGTATGAACAAAACGGGAATTCCTGAAACGTGTCCAGTATGCCAGAGTCTGCCTGCAGAAATGCTCCAAATCTAGTTAGTAGTCATATATCATGCTCATTACCTCGGCGTACCTGTACAAGACCACACCCAAGAGGGCTTGAGCACCGACGTCTTGGTCACGAGTATGCCAACATATTCATTACTGTGCTAAAGAGCCCATTAAAATAATTTATTGGATTAGATAATTTACATTCAGTGATCAGATGTTTAAGAAAGGAGGTGGACACAATAGCAGCATCTGATGACTGACCCGATGGGCACAGCAACAAAAGCTAGCTCAGTCAGAAAATATAAACCCTGTTGCCCCCCCCCCCCCCCCTGTGATCCTACGCTACTTCTTCCTCAACTTACGGTGAGACCTATTGAGCTGATTAAGGAGGTCCCTTCAATCAACGAAAATTGTAACTCTTACTTGGGCCCGCTTTAGGAATCTTTTGGCTGTGGCCAGACTTGGAGCATGTAAGTTATTTAATTCCTCCAGTGCCCAAACCAGTAGTGAAACCGACACCACTACCGTAACCTATTAAGAAAACTCCACCTACCACTTGCCAGATTCACACCCAGCAGGGGAAGTCATTAATATAGTCATCTCCCCTAAATCAGTACGTAACAAGGTAGTTACCTTGGCAGCTGATTTAATCCCAACACGCAAGCCAACCAGGCCCACCTCTTACACACGCCCTGGTAGCATCCACAAAGTCAACTAGTTTATTACCCAGCATCATAATAAATTCACCCCCATGCCCCTCATTATCATCCTCATCCCCATTAACATACTTCCTTATTACTTTAATTTTCTTAATTAGTGACAGCTGGCATCACCTTTCTTGATGGCTATCACCGTGAGCAAGATCAAGCTCCCTGGGAGGGAGAAGTAAATGATCACGTTCACCCTGGGGTTTGATTTCCCTCCATCCACTCCCAGCCTTTCTACCAATTGGTACCCCACTAGGTCCCCCAATGTGGGCAAATCTCCGACCTGCCAGGAAAAATAAAATACCCATTAGAATCCTTGTCACCGCAGAAGGGAAAATTAGGCATACTCCGGAAGGAATCAGCACTCATATCCGCCGAGCTTTGCCCAACTCTCCAATTAGGCCCGGGAGGAGGTAGGGTCACAACACACCCTCCTCCTCCCCCGCTAAGAGTGGGTAGCAAACAGTCAGCCGCTAGTGTGTCAACATACATGTTTTAATTGGTTCAGTCACTTATTTTCAAAACGACAGCCCTCTAAATATATTAGGTACGTAAACACTATCACTCAAAACATTATACTGATTAAATCTCAGAAGTTGATGATTTAAATCCAACCTCCATAATGTCGCGCATTGAACGTTAGCTTATCATACAAGGTTTTCTGGGTTCAAGTCCTGGATATAGAATATGTGTATTTGTAACTGTCTCACTACTGTTTGCTGTGAGCTTCACAGGCAAGGCAACACTAAGAGGAAGTCGACCATGGCAACTGGAGTTATGAAAACAGCCGGGGGAATGATTACCTAAACAAGGCCAGGGCGCCAGGGTATATATGGGGTGAGTGGTGTTAGTTCGTGGGCTTCTTGTTCCCAACCACGCCAGAGGGCCGCCCATGATGACGCTGCTGAGAGGACCAACATCCTTGCGGTCCGGGATCGACTCCAGGGAGTAGCTGCCATCGAGATGAGCCTCATTGTAGTCATCGTCAACTTACTGGGCAATTATCACTCCCAAAGGGCGTCCCAGGTTACATGAGGCGAGGGCTAGTGACGGCTGACTTTATTAGCTCCTTATGAGCAAACTGAACTCTGGTAATTAGTATTCAGTTCTTATAATGTAAAGACTATTGCATGTAGAGCTTGTAGCATCGAAGTCGTTGAAATGCCTTTTATGCGTCAGTGCTTGTATGATGATTTGAGTTAATAAAAGTAGTATTTTGTATAAGTGCTCTTGCCCTTTCTGAACTACACTTTACTCCTTAATGAATGTGTGACCATCTGGCGAAAACGAGGTCACAACAATTGGTGGAGGCCCCTCCTACTCCTTACCTCCTTCAAAGCCAAGCATATCAACTCAATGCAAAGATAAAAATAATTCTTAAAATCAGAGTGCAATATTTAAGTAGTAACAGAAATACCAACCCCAAGCAAAGTAGTAAATAATGGTAACATTGAAAGTCCATTCAATTGTAGAGAAAGGCCTTCCAGTGTATATTCAGAGTCAGCATATTGAGGTCGAAGAGAAGCGCAAGTAAAGCTGCCGCGACAGTGAAAATGCGACTGTACACAACCACCCATTGTCTCATAGAAATAGAAAGAGAGAGTGTGAGATTCTGCTTTAAATCTTAATGCATGTATATAATGGCACCACTTTTTGGGCAGCACTATTCCTTGCAAACACAAATTCTTCACCTTAAAGTGTGTGCTAAGTGGAGATCATTAATTAAAGGCCTACAGTATGTGCATGTTTGTCCTTAAGGTTACACTACATAAGTTTACTCTAACATGACGGACATGAGCAAACAAGAAAAATCTACCTCCAAAGCAATAAAGAAACTAGTTAAAACAGTAACACTCAATATGAGCGACACTAAGCGCGCACTAGAAAAACAAGACTAACACCACCCCATGTTAATCAGTGAGATTACTGACGTAACAGAAATAGAACACACTTCACCCACTGAACAAAACTCCTCACTTGATTATGCATTTCCCGACACATACGAACAAAACATTTACAAGGCTAGCACAAGCTGCTATCTTAGACCACGCCCACTTAAAACCATCCAGGCAACAGAACCATTTTTAATCTCTATATCTAACACAGATACCGCCACCACAGAAAACCATTAGTTAACACAGGTGACAGTCATGAAAATGTGGAGGAATTTTCGGACACACACAACACTGCCAGCGAGATACATGGGTGGACTGACGTCGAAAAACGCAAGCGCCTAATGTTTTATTTGCAAGGCACAGCCAACAGGGCATACGAAAATGTCTATTATGCAAACGTAGAACACATTTCTTGGTAACACATTGAACATAAATTACTGCAAACATTCACCAAAATCAACACTAAAGACAACTACCGACACCTCTTACACACAAAGAAACAACAACCAAGCAATAGTTGTCAGGCTCACATAGAAGATTTAATCTTTTACAAGAATAAATATGAACCACAGTTGCTAGAGCAGGAATTTATTAAAATAATCTGGCACTCCTTCTCCCCAAAAGTTGCAGACAAACTTGTACCACTACAAATAGACACACTTGAACAACTGGTGTACAACATGAAAAACATGGAAACAGGAATATACCGGTACAACCATATAATCGAACATGATTCACGACTCTCACAAAACACCAAACTCCAAGAGGAGATCACAATCTTAAAACTTGAACTACAAAAACTCTCGAACTCAGACAAGAACACGACAAATTTACCAGGAAATAACTATACGTTATTACATAATAACAGAAACACCACCCACAGAATTATACCACTTCACGTCAGATTACACCAGCCCATAGAATTTTCTAGAACACAGAGAAGGAAACACTATAGAACCCCACCCTACCAAGACCATTATAAATATGTCCAACACAGTCAGGCAGGCCGCTTAAGGGAACAAAACAGATGTCGTGTACACACAGGGTGAAATAAGTAGACAATTTCACAGACAAAGGCGCATCCCCCCCTGCGGATAAGTGCATACAAAAGACGCCCACAGTAATTGACACGTATCAAGCATTATTTAGCAAAAGAATACCTCACACAACATATGCGGAAATTGCGAAATGCAATGCCAATAGCGAGAAATTTGGTTACCCAACACAAACTCAAATACCGAGCACTAATACAGATAAGACAAAACAAAGTACATAACACAACTTTCCCAGTATCCAGTTTCGAGAAATAACATGCGGGTCACGGAAACCCGACTGCGAGGCGACATGCATTCGCAGGAATCACCAGGTTGTTAAACATTAGGTAGCAGTCGTGAAAGACGAGCATGGAGTAAACAAGAAAGCGACCACTACAGCCAAGTGCAACGTCATTGCGGAATGCAGCAGTCAGCGAAACCGTGTTGAGTGCAAGGCTTGTGCAACCTTCATCGGCCCACGGACGCAGACAGCCTTGACATGCGCTCTGAGTTTATACACAGGACACCAGGCCGTCACTTGCCCGCGGTTTCCAAATCAGAAACAACAATTCCACACAGAAATAGGCACAAGGTTCTGGAAATTTAAACACAGGTTCGCGATTGGCCACATCAAACTCAAGTTACCGCACGCAGGAACCGACACCAATAAAACAACAACAGAAACACCAAACATCAACACGGAACCATGCAGCGATGATGAAAGACGAACGAGCTGCGACAGTCACCTGGTCACCGAACATTACTGATGAACTCTGTCCTGCCTTCCTTGTCTCTCCCCTCTTTCCCCTATCCCCCGTCTGAGAGAGGCTTGTGCCTTCCCCTCCATGATAACTTCACCATATACCACCTTCGAAATTACTTCACTCCTGCTTCTGCTTCGGCCAGCATCCTTCATGTGGGTGTCATCATGAGTGCTGCGAGGTAGCATTTGACAATTGCATTATAGCTGACAGTGATTTCGCTTGTATAGTCAACGAACATTTGATTGCCATGTGCAGCGATCATGATTGCAGAAAATTTTGTAGGTGCACTTAGTTCATTTGTTGTTGAAATAATTTTGCTAGTCAGTTGATTTACCGTCATTTTGGGGTCGACGAATACTATCAAATAGACTTATTTATGATTCCTGCCCTGTTGACAGACAAGTTTGTGCCCAGCTTGATAGTAAATGTTCGTAAATTCAGGTGCTCTTTAATAGAGCTTAGCTGGTATTTTTCCGCTGTAAATGCGGTTCTTCTGGGAATCTGGGGTGGGTGAGTTTGCTATTGTAAAAGTGGGGCTACGATTTGCAGTAGTTTTAATGTAATGTTGTACGAAACTTCTGCGAATGTAGGGTTTGACCGAAACGACTCCAATTCTGTAAAATCGCGGCTATGAAAGGGCTGTTTACAGTTACCCGTGATTACAGAGTTTGTGTTCATGGGTCTTGCTGTTACAAATATTTTTTTCCTGAAGTTTGGCTAGTTGTCCCCTTTTTGAAATGGTACTAAGAGTTCTTATAATTCTTCGTAGTTTTAAGACTTGTTCTAGTGCGATGCCAGATTCTTAGGCCATTGGGTTGACGCTGGCAAAGAGCCAGCTACAGATAGGCCATGACAGCACTCGCCCCCCTCACTGACACATGGGTAGCACATGCGCTAGGCCTGCCACGATAACGAACTTTCCCAAAGGGAAAATATTTTAGTGCTATCTATTTTCTTATTTGCAGGGTTAAATTTGTGCCAATGTAACATGTCTTTCTTTCAGGGTAAAATGTGTGTGAAATGTTCTTTTCATAATATTGTGCCATGTTGGCATTTGAAATTTAAAGTGCGCGCTGCGCAGAAGAGTTGGACACCGATATTCAAGTGTGAACACTTTCAAAAGACAATTTTTTGATAATATTTCTGATTTGAAATATGCTTAATAATTTTGTATTTAAAATAATTTAAGTGCCACTTCTTTTTACGTAATAACAATTTCACTCAGCATGCATAGCACTTCCGCTTGTGTGAACCCCGTAGTCAGTTAGTAGGTTTGCGCGACCCCTGCCACTGCACAGCAGTCCTAGGAGAGCTGGCGAGGTAAGACGCTGTGACTTATGCACTTCATATTTTTTGCACTGAGTTAGGTTTCAATAGTCTGCATGTAGTATACCGGTTAACATTTGCTTTGCGTGTGCTTTCCCAGACATCCCCAGCATAATGCTTTGTTTAAATAAATACGTTGTGCCCTTGCAGCCTTTTTAAACTTAAATAGAGGGAAGGAGAAAAATGTCGGAGATGCCATGCGGCCCGTGCAATTTTGAATCAGGCGTCATGAGCCTATGATAAAGGTTTTTGCAATTGTAATTTCTTCTTTATGCCATGGACAATATTAAGAGTGAATTTGTATGTATGTATTTTTTGGGCATTGTCTCTTTAAATTGTTTTATGGCCACATCATTTGCATCCAAGTGATTAATCGCCACCAAGTCCGTATCTGCGCCATCCTTCGCTTAAAGTGTTCTCGTTTGTAATTTCATGTGCACCATAATTTTCTCAGGATAATATGTATTGTTTCATTTAAGTGTTCTTGTAATTTTTTCATGATTGATGCTTTTTGTAAACGACCACGCGGTCTTTGCACATGCTTAATGTTTCCGCCATCAGGCACCTCAGATGTGTTTGCACGCTCGAAATGCAACCAGAATAATTTTTTGAAGAGCACCATAATTTTTCTGTCAGGATTTCAATGATTTTTACTGAAAATATTGCAATTTCACCTGCACCACGTGGCCACTAGGAACTTCATCCAGCGGCATCTGCGTCATTTAAGAATGCTTTCATGCACCTGCATGTTTATTGTGCCTATTCATGTCGTGCCCCATGCTTTGTAATTAATATTTGTGTAATTTGTACGGAGACATTATTTTTGTCCTAGCATGCTAAGTGTACACACCGTCGCCACACAGCACGTGGTTAGGAGACGTGTCCCGATGAGTATGCGTTAGTGATGTAGGTAATCACACATGTTTAGTGTTTATGTTCATAGTTCGTGTCCCATCTCCGGGTGAAATCTGCATCCCATCACAGTGGTTGTAGACTCCTCACCCCGTAGAATTATATGTTCTCACGCACCATGGAGGAAATATGTATCACGGAATGCACTAGTTTAATCAGCAGCTGGGGGAATCACCCAACACGGAGTTAGCTAGTCACGCCCGGGATTAAACATCACTCATTATTGGCACGATTTGTATAAGTGGAACAATAAAAGCAATTCTCAGTGTACAAAAATATATTTATATGTAGCATCAGAACCCAGCAAACTCCTACTTTTGACAGTGTTTTTCATAAAATGTTTAGTAATGCAAAGTGCTTTGTAAATACGCTCTTGTGAGACGAACACACAGAACCCACAGCATCCATGAGAACCCTGAGTCTCGAAGTGCAGTGTCTGGGAAACACTGCTGGCGCCCACCAACCAGTAAGTAAATAGGGTCTTTATTCATCTCGTGTCTCACCGACGGCATCAAGGTTAACTTTGCACTTTGCTTGGTGTTGACTAGAGGAATTTTCTTGCCATAGATTTTGTCTTTTGGGCAAGTTACTTTTCTTGCTGACAAGTACTGAGTGGCGGCGGTTTATTTTCTGTGATTAGGATCTGTATTGATTTGATTATAATCACCTTCCTAATTGCATAAATATTAGTTTTAGTATTGGCAATTTGTCATAGTGATCTATAAAATTAATTAGGAATTCTGTGAAAGCCCGTGATTGTGATTTTCGCTCACACAAAGTGAAATGGGGCGTATTTTGCCAAGCATAATAAGAACTTTAGATTGGCAGTAGGGCCTGGCCTTTTAATGTTGGTATACATAACATCGTATATGACTCGTTTGTATTTTCACGGAGTTGTAAGTTCTTAGCTTATTCATGTTGCAAACACATGGTTACAGGAGAGCATATATATGTCGAGCAATTTTAAGTTGAGATATATTTTATATTTTTAAAAGTTTCTATGGTTTATTGAAAGCTATCTTTCACAGTGATTGTGAAAACCACTGGCTTGGGTACATTAGTGTATTGGATTTTAGTTTTAGGGAGTTTAACTTGTGTCTACATTTATTGCTCCAGCCCTTAATATTTTATCTAGTTTTTTCTAAACTATTGCTTCTAATGAAATATTACGATATCCAAATATGTGCCCTGCAAACTGTAAAAGGCTCATTTAATCAAGATTTTTACTAATGTTTTCTCAGCTTGTGTGTAGGAGCCTAGTATAATAGTTTATAAATTGCTTAAAAACTGAAATTGAAATGTGCGCGAGTTTTAAGCGCTTTTTGAATATTGTACATGAATGTCCTTTGTAATTTTGAAATTATAAAACTTTTTCATCAATCAAAACGCCATTTGTCTTGCGCCTAAATTACTAATGTTGTATCTGTTGGAGCAGAATGCCTTAAAATTAGTGGTGTGTGTGCTGCACATTGTAAAATAGTAAACTAACGGTTAGCATAAATAATAAATAGTTAAAAAGCTGTTGGAAATTCGGAGTGTTTTGTAATAAAAGCTTCCTTGTTCCATCCTGTACGGCACAGAGCAACCTGAGTCACGAGTTCCACATTCAAACAGGTCACAAACACTGCGCACCTGCACACAAAGATGAGTGCGCGCTCACTTGACAAAAACATTAATACCGCGCATCCCTGTCCGCATACACGGAAAACATACAATGCTCTCATTGACACGGGATGCTCCCGCTCTTGCATGGCTACGACACTGATCACCAAACAAAAGCGCAAACAAGTGACAGAAATATTTTCGCTTGTAGGTTGCCACCCTAGAAATTGAAGTGCCCCAATTTAAAATAACAACAGACATTAGCATTTTTTGGCACACATTCAAACAAGAATTCTTTCTAATCGATAACCTGAAGATCGACATTATTTTGGGAGTAGACTTCATCAAAAAATATGACGTAGTACCAATACTCACAAAAAATTTCATGTTTATCCATGCTTGCGACAACAACAAAATATTAGAAGTGCCAATAAACACCAACACCATAGAACAGGACATGAATCATTCAATAGAATATCAGAAAGCATCGAAAAGGGTGCCCAAGCGTAAACCTAGGCACTATCAATGATAAACTATCAGTGCAACAGAGAGCAGCGCTACAGGAATTACTACAATCATATAAAGTTAGGTTTGCGAGCACCATCATGGAACTAACAGAAACAAAAGATTACGAAATAAAATTAGAATTAACCACTGATAAACCAATACACTCCAGACTGTACAGAATCAAACCCAAACTCAGGGAAGAGGTCTTAAAACCAATTCAGCAAATGCTCGATGCAGGAATTATCATGAGTTCTGAATCTCCATATGCTATGCCAAGCCTGGTAATAAAAAAAAACGCATGGCGGAATTAGATTCTTAACCGACTTCAGACTGCTTAACTAACATCTAAAGAAAGTTAAATATCCCATACCACAAACAGAAGATATAATAACGACACTACAAATTATAAATATACTAGCTCAATTGACATGTTTAGCAACTTTTATGCAATCTCAGTCTAAAAGGAGGACCGAGAAAAACTCACATTTTCAGTTGATGGGCTAGGCTTCTATAAGTACGTACGTATGCCCATGAGGTTGGCCACATCTCCTAATTACTTCCAAAACTTTGTGGAAATTATGCTAGGCCCCTTAAGGTGGAACACTGCAGTTGCATATATAAATGACATATTCATAATAGGAAACACATTTCAACAACACTTAAACAACATACAGAAGATTATGGACCGATTACAGAAATTTAACGAAAAAATAAACACAAAAAAATGTTCCTTTGCACAGGAGGAGGTCAAAATACTTGGGCACTATATCATACCAACAGGAATACGAACAGACCCAGGAAAAATTGACACCATACAAAACATTGCACATCCCAAAAACATCAAACACTTACGCATATTCCTTGGTCTCAGATAATAATTGCGCCGCTATATACAAGACTACGCCCGCAAGCAGAACCTTTAATCGAACTCATAAAAGACAATATACCATTCAAATGGACTGCAAACGAGCAGGCAGCATTTGACAATTTGAAAGCAGCCATCTACAACTCTCCCGTATTAGCTAATAAATTCAACAAAAACAAGCGTACAATATAAGCTTACGACGTGTCGCCAAACTGCGATAGGCAGAGTATTGATGCAAGAGATACCAGGTACAAAAGAGCATGCAATAATTGCTTTCACATCAAAAAAGTTTTCGCTGAACGAAAAACGCTGGTCAGCTACAGAAAGAGAACTAGCAGCTGTCAAATACTTTGTAACATACTTCCGACAGTATCTATATGTCAGAAAATTTATCGTAGAACAGACCACTCAAGTCTGCGCTATTTGAAAATTATGGCGGAGCATGACATTAGAATCCAAAAGATGGCAATTGCCCTTACCGAATACTACTTTGAGCCCAAGATAATTCAAGGGAAATTAAACACACTGGCCGACACAATGAGTAGACTGCCCACATCGGGAAAGGCTGATATCATTTCAATAAATATAAATAACACCAGTTACACAATTAAAAAGGATATGATCAATTGGACCTCCTTTTACAAGGCAGTAGCAGAATCATTATTTCAAAATACGGAAAAATATGAAGAAATTAAAACAATTGCCGAATACATCACCAATAATTGGGCGGATATACAACATCTTGTTAAATACGAACTCTACACAACCAACAAGGAGCGTGTGGCAAAAATGATTGCCAGCAAAGAATACTTACCCTTACAGGCTATCGCCAAAATAATTACTACACTTTACCAAGTAAACACACAAATTTCAATGCAGGCACATGATAATAAAATCAAAACAACATGCGTAGATCCCCTTCTTAATTGTCAAACAGTCATAAAACCCCACAACAATATACTGCACTATCTCCCCATTTTTTTTCTAACTACCCTATAGCTAAGTGTTATGTGAAAGCCCGGTGGGTAGGGCGGGATTTTATTGCATTTCAGGGCTAGACCCCTTATGCTTAAAAGGATAGGAAATCATACAAGGAGACATACATCACCGCAGAGAGGGATTGGGCAGCCATGGCCTGCAATTGGGGCCATGTTTAACCTCCCTAAGTGTACTTATAGCTAAGCTAACACTAGAAGAGATTTTGGAAAAACCGGCACATACACCGTAAAAAACCCAGTCAACAGGAAAGAATTCAAAATATTCATGCATTAATCAGAAATGCTACGGAAGACAGAGTGTTTGTGTAACATGCTCGTGTTAGTAGAGATGAAAAAGCTAGCAGAGAGGGGACGGGAACTTTATTTCCTTTCGCCTTGGCAACTGGAGAGAGACACTGACTTGTAACCAGAGAAGTGCTTGCACACCTCTCTGATGGGGGAAGTGGCGCTAATGGGAGACTTCCCCCCGATTCCCCTGTAGAACCTGAAAATTAAAGAGAATAAGGTGGATTGCGCCAGTAAGCATCGGCATCAGCGACAGCTGAGCCAACGCTTACTGGTTTTTAGATATCCAGGAAGAGATGGTACAGCCTGTGATAAGAAAGAGGTTAATAATTAATCTAAGTTCAAAATAGCCTAAGTGTCTATAATAACATATGTCCTTGGGGACATATGTGTGTAAACGTAATGCTGTGCTACCTCGCAGCGACCAATCCCTGTAGCAATGGCTCTAACAGGGCATATCTACTGACATATGCTACGAGTGCACAGAGCTTCGGATAAGAGAGGGTTGATTGGTCGATGCAGGGGAGGTCTCCCACCAACTGCAGCAGAGAGCCGCATGTCGGCACAAGCCCTGCAGTTATTTGCGGGTATAACTGTTCAGTGGCTGCCTTGGAATTGGCAGTGGCAAATGGCCATACGTACAAACAGCTGGCTGTAAAGAGAGGCTAAGCTAAATTAAAAGCTTATAGCTAATTTACGCTGATCTGCCCCTACAGTGCAGCTAAGTTTATTCAACCGCAATTATAATTAGAACTTAAGAACTATGTGGTGTGTGTGTGAGGGAGCTCTCACCAGCTACTGTAGAGAGCACACTATCGCCACAGCCTCCTCAGATTTTCCAGATAGTCTGACGAGGGGCAGACTTGGAATCTGCGGTGGCGAACGGACCATACCTACAAGCAGCTGGGTGGGAATAGAGGTATGTTATTCTAATTACAATATAAATTACTGATCATTTAATATAGGCTGATCAGTCATTTTAGGACTGCTCAGATTAGTCTTCTGCAATAGGCTATTAAGGCTGCACAGGTGCTATCAAAATGGAGATGGCAGTGCTACGGGGGCCTACGTGCTAAGAGCGACTTTGGTCATTTATAGCATTGTGTTTCATAAATATCATACTCCCCAAAGGCAGTAATGAATGGATTGGCAAGGTTTTCATTTGATTTGTAAAAGTTTTAGGCCTGTTTTCGAATTACCTCTTGCAGCAGTTCTTGTTTAAGTTCTGCGTGCAAGCACCTATTAGAGACATAGCGTGATGCATGTATTGTTATCCTAAGGAATTTATTCTGCACCACTTGTAGTGAATTGAGATGGGTTTGTGCGCAGTAGGCCCAAGCCGAGGCTGCATAAGTAATAATGGGTCAAATCATAGTCTGATTTAATTGAATCTCAGTTTTACACGACAAAGCAGAATGGTAGTTTAACAGTGGATACAAGACTTTCACATGCGGGCATAAGCAACATTTCGCTTAGACTCCACATTTTTCTGCCATGTCAGCCTTCTATCTATTGTGAGTCCCAGGTATTTTATCTCATCTTTAAAAGGAATATCCTCCCAGAAGAGAGCAAGTTTAAGTTAGGGGGGATGTTGCGGCGCGTGAAGACTAGCGCTTCGCATTTACCAATGTTTATTTTTATTCGCCACAGGCGAAAATAAGTTTCTAGCTCGTTGAGCTGTGCCTGGGCGCGCTGAATGGCAAGTTCAGCCCGGCGGGACCGCGTGTAGATGACAGTGTCATCTGCATCAATTCCTAAATTGATAAGCCAATTAGGGGGACGTGGAATATCATCGGTATATACATTATAAAGGATTGGCCCTAGGCTACTGCCCTAGGGGACTCCTGCCCTAATATTTTTCTTTTGAGATATTGGTCCTTTAATGTAAACAGAGAAAGAACGCTTATCAAGATAGGACGCCAGAATCTTGATATAGCAATCTGGGAAATTATTTTGGTATAATTTATAAAGAAGCCCCATGTGGAAAACCCTGTCAAAAGCTTTTTTCATGTCTAGGAATACTGCAACCGTATACTGGCATCAATTGAAAGTATTAGTTACATGTTCAGACAAATGGACTAACTGGTGTACAGTAGAATGATTTTTCCTAAAGTCAAATTGCTCATTAGGAAACAAATTAATATTGCGAATATGAGTGTGTAGGCGGCATAATAAAACTCGTTCATGAATTTTTAAGAGCGAGCTAAGAAGACTGGGTGGTAGTTTAATAATTGATTCGGGTCTTTGCCCAATTTGGGAAATACAATTACAGAGGCACATTTCCAGGGAGTAGTGACATGGGCAAGATTAAAACTTGCATTAATGCACTCTGCTATAGCCTCAAACATGCTGTCAGGCAGCTGCTTGAGTACTATAGCCTGCAGGGAGTTAAACCCAGGTGCATTTCGGGGTTTTATGTATTTAATAATA
Source organism: Dryococelus australis (assembly GCA_029891345.1). Classification (NCBI taxonomy): domain Eukaryota; kingdom Metazoa; phylum Arthropoda; class Insecta; order Phasmatodea; family Phasmatidae; genus Dryococelus; species Dryococelus australis. The sequence goes on along the minus strand of CM056999.1, from coordinate 29,693,188 downwards.
CGCTTAACTTCCTCCGCATGCGTGGGGTCTGGTTCAGCCACTGAGGGCTGTCTCAGACGCACTTCGAGGTCCCTATAAATACGGACCACAAAAGCAGGATCAGCTGGATTTATATTGGGTTGGAAAACCTACTCTAATTGATTGGCCATTGTCTCAGCCTTCTGTTGAGGCGTATAGGCCACTCCTGCATTGCCTTGAAGAGGAAGGATTAGATTGCGTTTTTTTGTAAACGCTTTTGTCATGTGCCACAGACTATTATCCTGGGAACATAAAAGGGACCATTTATCATTCTAAATTTCAGCTTGCCAAGCAGTAATTTCAATATCAATATGCTCTAATATTATAAATCTGGGCTTTTAATTGCCGAGATCCAGTGTGGGAATAGAGCATAGGCAGCCTATTTTTGCATGAGATAAGCTCCCTGATATGATCAGGAAGCTTATCTGTGCTAGTCTTCCCTGTTTTCTCCAGGATAAACTTATTAATTCCTGTTTGAAAAATCTCTGTAACGTGCTCGACAGCAGAGTCTAATTCGTCGAGAGTACTAATTGGTGCTGGGAGATTAATTTTATTTGTCCAGATAATCCTGAAAGCCTGGCCAGTTCGCATGTTTGAAATTTTTAATTTTACGAATGGGTGTATTATCTGTGTCGATTTCATTGAAAGACAAGCGGACAGAGTAATGGTCCGAGCCCAATTCGTGTAAATGCCTACAGCGAGTAAAACAGGATAGGAATTAATTAATTCATCAGTATATGCACGCAGAAGCGTGCGGCCTGGCAGGTAATAAACTGAGTAAATCACAATATGTTGGTTCCCTAATTTAATAGTGACACTCACAGCCTCAAGTGTTTGAAGTTGCAGTAATTTTGCGGAATTGCATGTAATGGAGTTATGAATTAATATTAAAACACTACCGCCTCAATTGTCGCGATCTTTCCTGTAACATTTAAATCCAGTAATTGAAAATCTATGCTGTGGGTTCAAATGTGTTTCATTTACTGCAATAATAGGTATCTGGATGCGAGAAATAAAATCTACTAGCTCTTGTTTCTTACTGCAAATGCAGTTAGCATTCCAGTAAGCAATACTATTTACTAAATTAAACCTAAGAAAGGGCAGACTGGTGTCATGCCCTGTAACAGCCATCAGCTGCCTTCGAGTTCACCGAGAGGGCGAATCCCACGAGGGCCTGAGCTTTGTCATTCCGGCTTTGCAACAGGATCTGTCCAAACGACTAATAATTTTGAAAGATACTCCACCATCTCCATCAGAGCTGGGGTCTCCTGAGCAAGGGGGCTGTTCTTAATTTGTGAAAATAGCTGTACTGTGTCAGCTGGGGTAATATCAGATTGAGGGACTGGAGCTGTCTCCACGTGAACAGTGTTAGCAACTGAGCTGGCTGGGCCGTTTTCCGGCCCTTTTTGTAGTAGAGGCAAGCAAACCTGCGCGTCCAATTGGGGCGCAGTTGGCCCCTGATTGGCAATGCAGGCAGGAGTACCTGTTGCGACCGCACAAGGGGTTGGAGGGGGGGCCTGGCTCGGCTGCTGCAGTTCTAAAGACTGCAAAGTTTTTGACTTTGTAGTTTTCCCCTGTTTAACTTTTTAAAGACACTGGGATTCCTATATTGCCACTGGGGTGCGCGATAGGTGGGAATTCTACCTCGGAAGGCTGGCCATAGTGTGTTAAGGCACTGTAGCCATTCAATGTCTGAATTTGATGGTTTTGTGCAAATAGGGACAAAAGTGTTTTGTGGTGCATGTTGTCTGCCCTGGACAACATTCCAGCCATCTGAGGAATGGGCAGGTGTTTGTGGAGGGGGGGAGGAAGGACCTGCGGGCGGGTAAAACCACGGAGCAATTGGCAATTGGCACAACATAGCCCGGGGGAGGCTGTGATGCAACTGCAGAAGAGTATTTATTTGCTCTGCTGCTGCCTTTTCTTCCTTTCCTCCGAGACAAAATAGCTATTTTTCTGTTTTATAAGCTTTGCAGGCCTTGTAGTTTGCGGCGTGGTTGCCTCCGCAACACACACATTTTCTCAGAACAAGGTCATCTTTATATTTCAAGTCACCTTGAACTGTGCAGCTCAAGGTGACTTGAACTGCACAATCCATTTTGCAATTGGAAAATGGATTGTGATTTTTCGGTGAGTGGAAGTTCCACCACCCACGTCTCTCATTGACAGCTTCAGGACAATCGTGATTGGCTGGTAGCCCAGGCCAACCAGCTCCTCGTAAATCCATTCGACAGTTAAAGATTTGTCCAGCCATTTATATGCAACTTTATGGGGCAGCTTGCTTCGCGGTGTAAGCACTGAAAAGCCCACATTCTGCGACTCCAAAAGTTGGATTGTTTTCCGGTAATCATCAGTAGACTGCGCCAAGTAAGAGACACCCTCAGGCACTATTTTGTTTACAGTTGACTGGCTTACGTTTTGTTTCAAAAGGCGGCATGCTATGGTGTAATTACACGTCGCAGTATGATACACTGTTATTGGCCGGATGTTTGGCCATTTTGGCTTCGCTGGGCTGCGCTGAATTTGCATGCTGCTGCGTGGAAATTGCCTGCTGCTGCGCGGAATTCACCTGCTATGACGAAGTGGCGGCCCTTCCCTGTGGGGGGGGGGGGGGAGGACGCAGATATTTCCACTGCTTTTCTCTTATTATTCACAGGATCTTCATCCATTGGATTGCTGTACCGTCCGACATTGCGAGGGGGGGGGGGGGGGTGTCCCAAAAGGGTCTAACACCTAATTTCTTCTGTCTTCATCTTGAGGGGGAAAACTAAAATAAAACCTAAAATATAATTACTTACTTAGCAATTGGCCTCCACAAAACTAATTTCCCTGACCTGTTCCCTTGACCGGAAACGAGGCTAGGGGAAATCAGCCATTTGACAATAATTAAATTACCCTGGCTAAGGGGTGTATCTTTTGCCTGTGCCCTATAAGAGAGCACATGCCTGGTGTTGCTGAACTCACAGCTCCTCTTCTAACTGAAAGTAAACTTCTTCTCGTAGTATTCACTACAAAATCGAAGCGCTCACGCAGTGTGCCTGCTCTGTACAGCTAAACCACCTTTCAATGAATCAACAGTGCCGAGCGACTGCCAAGCACGACCGACCTGCAGTGAGCACTGCTGCAGAATGAAGTAAGTGAGTGAGTCTCCCCGTCTACTACTACGAACGAGAATACATCTAAATTGAAGACAATTCTCATTTACTTATAGCGCTTATTGTGCACAACAACACATCACCATTCCTAGACAAGTACTCTAATGACCCACACATACAACAGCTCAAAAAGGAATTGACAGACCCAGAAAAAGCCACCCCCAAGTATAGCCGATAAGTGAGATGCTACGCTATTGCTGGCAATGGCAAAATATATATCAAATTACACAATCCAGTGGGCGAAAAAAAAAAAAACTAACCCTAGTACCCCAATATTACGTCCCTGAAAAAATCACTGCACACCACAACACACTTCTTGGTGGGGGCCACTTCGGTCTATGTAAAACCTTACAAAAAATTAAAAACGCCCATTACTAGGATTCCATTTACAAATATGTCAAGAACTACATAAAAAACTGCCCAGTGTGTCAGAAAATAAAATAATAAAACCCACAAACCAGAAACCCATGGGACAGATGACATTATACCCCCTTCCCACGCCCTTCTTTAAATGGTGTCTCGATGCTAAAGGTTCCCTACAAACATCCACAAAGGGGAATAAATATATTTTAGTAATGACAGAATTTTTCAGCCGTTATGCCGTAGGTAAACCTGTAAAGTCAATTGACGCGTTAACATGGTCCAACTTTTTAAAGGACGTTATACTCCAATTCAGGTGTCCAAAAACTATTTTAACAGACAGGGGTACGTTATTTAACAATGAACTAATGGCAGAGTTATTAAAAAAGTTGCTGATTAAGAAATTACAAACAACAGCATACAATCCCGCGTGCAACGAACCTGCGGAGCAAGTTAGTAAGATTCTTTCGCAATAACTCTCATCTTGTGCCAACAAAGACCCCACCCATTGGGACGAGTATGTAACCCACATTATTTTCAATTACAATTTGACTGTCAATCGTAGTACAAAATACAGCCCCTTTTAACTTCTACATGGGGTTGAGGCAGTCCAGCCTTCACACGTCATCACCCATGAATACTCCGAAAGTGGCAATCAATGGTGTGAACTATTAACTCAAGAGTGTGAATGATCCAAAATCAATTTAATTGCTATGCAACACAAGCAAAAATTAATATTTCATGCTAAATTTAGATCAAATAACCTTAAAATACGGCAATATGTATGGGTCAAAAATCACGTGAGGCATAAGGCTCTAACCTTCAAATATCACGGTCCCTACAGAATACACGACAACTTACGACCATTGACAATAGCTATTGAAATCTGTAAATGAGGCCATACGAAAATTGACACAGTCAACACCAGAAATACTAAACTTGCAAATATCCGGTGTTAACAGCAAAACAATTATGTTACAGGTAACGACAATACAGCATGGGACATATAGCCGCCAGCACAGTGATCCTTGTGCTGCTCTTGTCCCAAATTGCTGCAGGTGGGCAGCTGTACTGAACGCACGCAGGAGTACACTTCCAGCAGCTGTTCCCCCAACTCCATTATGAAGAAACTTTGCCACTGGTCTACAGTATATTGCTCTAGCAGCCCAGTCAACCTACCAACCTTGAGACGTCGCTCCATACTGCCTGTTCTACATGGAATAGCACTGTCTGCGCTAACGCAGAAGAGCTTCATAAATACTTCAGCGATACAACTAGCACTGTTGATAAGTTTTAAAATGAGATGTCATTATCTCATTATCTGCCAGAATAAAGCGAGGCATCATATTCCTTGGGGATGTCACCAGCTGGTCCCTCCTCTCCAATGACGAGATGTTGGCTAGTCAGTTAAATGAGTTAGAAAATTATATTATGTTATATAAAAATAATTTAAACCTTTCCATATATGGTATTGCTGAAATTAAAATGCAAATAGACGTGAAGATAAATTCAATTATGAATTAAATCAATTCTATGTCAGATAAGGTCACTAACCAACAACATGAAGTTGAAATTGCAAAAATTCAAGGTCAAATGTTAACAAGTATTTTATTGCAACTGATGAATAACATTATAAATGAAGTAAGAATTAGTATCTACATCTAGCACTGTCAGCGTAACCACCTGCCACTACAAGCACTGTCACGTAAAACATTAACACTAGAATTAGAAAAATTGCAAGCAACCATTAAAAATCTTAAATTAAAGCTTAGCATTCTGACACAAGATATCATAAAATACTACACAACCCCCATTATGGAATGTACGTTATCCATTACCATTAAATTTTGATAAAAATTCAAGTTCCAGTACAGAATATAACTGGCAATTATTTTGCACTACGAATGTGCCATGTTTATTTCAGAATGAAACCTGACACATTGCAACTACTAATGAAGTTATTGCCATTGACAAATGCACCCAAGAAACACATCAAGTACCAACCCCGCAAGAACAGGTTAACGGCTATGAAAATTGGTCTCACTGTCGCTCTCGCTGTAATGTATTACAAAGTCGTCAAAATAGCTATTTTATTGAACAAAGTAGTTCAAACAGCCTACGCGATCTCAGTATGTAAACTTACCTTAGGCAGGTACTCACAACACCAGCATTTCAAAGGCGGCCTGTAGCCATTTTTCCTTTCTTGAACACGCACCGCACACAAGTAGCCATAGGGATATATCACAGCGAATTAAGGTGATAAACAGGTAGAAGAGACTATGTTAAGCAGCTGTGCTAAGAATCAAAACCAGCTCTTACGAATTATATACTCAATGTTTATGCACCACACTCATTTCAGTACGCACAAAACTTTACACCAGGTAGCATATGGCACGCCACGCTTACGTAAAGTATCATGTTTATAGGCTTTTGCATTTAGCATCAGTGGGTGGCAAACATGATTTCCGCACGAAGCAGATAGGTAGTGCACTCTTGGAGCACGTCATGGAATGTGCATACACACCAGGATGCATGACAGGCGACGATTGCCATTGCTCCAGCAGAGTGCAGTAGCATACTACAACAAGCTCAATTATTTCAAATGGTAACCTCTAGAGAGCACTGTTAGGCAGAATATTCTTCTGTGCAGTGAGGACACCAGTATTTTATTAATTTTCTACCAGATGGGGCCCCTGTAACTTTTCTTAAACATCTGCAGGTTGTAATTATCTCAATTATATTGGCCATAATTAGGATATACAAATAAAGAATCAAGACTGTTATGTAAATTTTATATAATATTTCTTTCAAAGAATTCAATTTGTTATACCATAACGCTAAATGTTGAATGTAAATATTCCAAGTACAGCCGCAGGTTGCCACAATTATGTCAAACAATTAATACAAAGTGATTGCATCTTAGTACCACAATTAGCATCCCATATAGGATTATTGTAGAATGTTGACCTAAAATTAGTGTACCGTCCAACCCCAAACCCCTTATCCCTGTGGTCGGCATCAGATTCATGAAACATAACTATTTTCTGGGGGTTAACGATCGGTGCCAAGCAAATTTCCTCCTCTCTCACAGTCAACAAGAAGCAATAACCCTATCAGTAGTTAAGTAATACCTTGCCAGCTAAAATATTGTACATAATATAGAAATGTCCGAACCACAAACCCATGTCTATCCCAATGTAAAACCTATCGAGAAAACAAATAACTTGCTATAGATTGTACACAGAAAAGTATGATTTCAGATTGTAAATAATAAGTTAAAAAATTAATTTCTAGTCTCCAGGTGGCCAGTTCCACACCCAGTGTCACAAACAATACAACAAAACAATAGTATTTTCCTAACTAAATAATTATGAGTATTATACAATGCTCTACTGAATTATGTAAAATAATATTTACTATCTAGATTTGAGAATGTTGCTCATAAAGACACGTGTCCATTTAGTGAATTCAAATTGTTAAACTTAGTCAACTAAAGCTACAATCTCATTTCCAAACCTTAGGCATAGACGTATATATAAAGCTATATATGTAACATGACCCCAAGCCTCACGTAACGCCCAACGCTCTAGGGACCCCAAATACGTAATCAGTGTGGCCATTTTACTACCCAAATGGCTTCCGCGAGGAAGAAAGGCTCACTCCGGCAGCTCAAAGGGTTCAGCACACTGCGGCACCTGGTCCAGCCTTACAAGGTACATTCCCCCTAATCATTAGCCCCAGGTCTGCTCATGCGGGACGCATGAGTTTTCGAGGAAGGAGCATACGGTGAGCATCACAGGCAAGGGTTGCCAGGCCGAACTCGAACGCTGAGAGAAAGTCGGCCATGGCAACTGTAGTTATGAAAACAGCCGGGGGAATGATTACCTAAACAAGGCTGGGAGCCAGGGTATATATATGGGGCGAACGGTGGTAGCCCGCTGTCATCTTGTTCCCATCCATGCCAAAGGGCCGCCTGTGATGTCACTGCTGAGAGGAACACCATCCTTGCGGTCCAGGATCGACTCCAGGAAGAAGCTGCCGTCGAGACGACCCTCATCATAGTTGTCGTCGACTTACTGGATAATTATCACTCACATAGGGTGAACTCAACTCTGGTAATTAGTATTCAGTTATTATAACATAAAGACTATTGCATGTAGAGCTTGTAGCAGCAAAGTCATTGTAGCACCTTTTATGCGTAAGTGCTTGTATGATGATTGGAGTTAATAAAAGCACTATTTTGTATCAGTACTCTTGCCCTTACTGAACTATGCTCTACCCCTTAATGAATGTGTTACCATCTGGCGAAAGCGGGGTCACAGAATGTTGCGTATGTTTCTGGTTTTATATCTTATGTTACTGATATCAAAGAGAAGTCGAGTCCTACCTACCAACTCAGCTTTTAAGAACTTATTAAAAAATTAATTTCCCTATGTTGAAGAAAGTAGGCCTATTGGTTATATCAGTAACTTCTTATTTAAAGTGAAATATCATTAATCAGCTGTCCTCGATGTTATTCGGCAGAGCTCGTTTCCTCCCCTTATAAAGCTAGGGGAGGGTGCTAGCATATAGTTCCTGCACCCTCCCTCTGGGTGTAGACATGCTTGGAAGTAGAGGGGTACATTGCTTCATTCCTCCTTCTGCTGAAGCTTCCCCTTCTCCGTCTCATCTATTGTGAACACACTGTTGGTCGATAACCTTTCCGTGCACTCTCAGCTGCTTGAGTATGCGCAGAACATCAAAATTTGACTTGCATTCTGTGTCATATTTTTATTTTCAGACAGTTTGAATGTTTTGGATCGGCTTGCATTCTGTGTCCGATTACAATTAAAGATATAGTGTATTTTGTGATGTTATATTGTTTATTTAAACAAGTTATGGTGAAATGTTTTTAATGTATTATTTACAGTAGTACATATTAGTCCAGTAATTATTTTTTTAATTCTCATTTTTATTTTGTTTAATAGTTTAACTTTATTTACAAATAACATACAGCTCTCATTATTCTCAACAGGAAGTACAATATGGTTAAATGTTGCATTTAATTGATTTATATGTCAGAGCCCCCATCAATTGAAATCTTGGATGTACGAAAATTTTTCGACAAACACCCTTAAAAAAATGGTAGATAGAGAGTCCACTGTAAACTGAACCCTAATTGCAAATGGATATCTAAATTCCATGCTAGACCAGTGATCACCTGATTTGTAGTCTTTCAACTTCTCTGATTACAATACTAGTGCATGCAGATGTTACATATGTGGATTGTCATATGCGAAGCTGCTCCTGGATAGATCAAGCTCATCAAGGTCCATGAACATTACTCTTTAATGTGATTAAGAAGAACAAAGATGGTACTCATCTCCTAGGTGTACAACCAACCCACCATAAAGTGCATTTTACAATGTACTCTACATTGTCCATTTCAAGTTTAATTTTAGACACCAGTGCAGGACATATCTCTCAAACCAGTACATAGAAGCAGCGACAGTTCAAGACTGACGCCTCTACCAACCACAGGCATCTTTGTAAAGAGACCCCCTTGAAGGCATGTGCCTTCAAATGTACAGCATGGTGACGAACAAACACCAACCAGCTAGAAGCGAGAACTAAATATAAAACCCATCGAAAAAGCAAGTGCCAAATGGGGACATGAGCTGAACTAAAGTGGTAACACCAGTAACACTTCCTCCCCAAGGACTATTTAGTCCCATTGTCAAAGTCCTTGGCACACATCATCCTTGGGCAGAGCCTCACCCTCCCACTGACAAGTCACCCACTGCAGACCAATCCAGTTGTGGTAACTCCAGTTCTCCCCAGTACCAGCAAGACCACTTCTCTCCTTCCCGACCATAGACTTGCCCAGTGGTAAGTGCACAGGGTAATCTACCTCAGGGACAGTTAGTATATAGCACTAGTTGGAACCCACTTAAAACCATTCAGCTCACCAGACACAGAACTGCAGAGTTCACCTAGCAAATAATACCACTGATGTGGTTCCTTATCAAGTGGGTAAACCAATCCGAATCAAATGGAGTACAGTCCAATTACCCACTCAGATCCTACTACCACATAAAAGACTTTAATAAGGAGTCGAGTAAACATTCAGAAGAAGTGCCAAGCTATGAACCTAAAATTAACTATAACAATGACAACAGTCAAAGTCCCAGATGGGATAGTAACCCTGAACCCCAGAAGGGGTCAGTTCATTGAGAAGTTATACTCGAGTACATACTGTAGAATTCAAATTACAATGGCACCATGCTATATATGTTAACCTGCACATACTGTGCTCACCAATACCACCATCGAAGCCTAGACTGGGCTGATGTCCAAAGGGGGCCACAGTGACTGAAAGGTTAGAATGCTCGTCTCCCACCAAGGCGAACTGGATTCAATCCCTGGCCGGGTCACTACCAGATTTTTGCCAGTAAGAATTGTGCCAGACGATGCCACTGGTCGGCGGGTTTTCTTGGGGGATCTCCATTTCCCTGCCCTTGCATTCAGGCATTGCTCGAGACAGATGGAAAAAGCATGGGAAATTCACTTGACATCCTCTGTACCATTAAAACTGACTTCTACAATGTGCATCATACCCTTAAGAAGGAAGCTGAGATTTTCATACGGTGCAAAGTCTAAATCTATGACAAAATCAAACCACAAAGGTCAGAGACACAGAACATTCAACAAATAATGTGGCTGCTCATTCCTATGTTGTGTAAACACATTGCGCTTCCAAAACCTGCTACAATCAAGTTACTAGTAAAAAGAGTGAAGGCATTTCGGAACAATGTGTGTGCACATTAAGAAATGGTCAAGCAAGCTAAGGCATTAAATTACAGCAGAAATGTATCATTGCGACCTGCCCCAGTTAAGGAGAGGGGGGAACCTTCTCCCTGCCTCCTACCAAAGTGTTGGTACTGCCCAGGGCAAAAAATTAAACTGGACTACCCAAGCAGACCCACAGGGCTACATAATGTGTTACACCACTCAGAAGAGGTAATCCCCAACTCCTCCCACCCATCTCCCTACCAAGGAATACCAAGTATTCCAGGGCAATGAGACCAGAGGACCATGAGTAAAAGTGACTATCCTGGCTACAGGAGCAGCACTACATCTTTGACTGTGGGTAACTAGTACACATTCCAAAAAAGTATGGAGACACCACATGGAAAAGGATACAGCTCCAACAGCCACGGTCTCCACCTCACTTGAAGCCGCACCTGAAGCACAAGTGCAATACAGACCTCCATGACCCCACAACAAACAAACCAAGAAAAACTGGCGAAGCCAAACTGACCAGAGACAGACCGATGAAGAAACCTCAAAATGCACCATAGTACCCTCTTCCTCCAATCTCACCTGTCAGCCCATCATTCTCACCTGTCAGCCCATCATTCTCACCTGTCAGCCCATCATATTCCGGAACATGGACCTCTGAGCGTCTTTCTCAATGCCAGCCCCTGCAGAAAGAAAGGACACTAATGAACCAAGTTCAACCCTCAGAGAATGCTATCAGCACTTCACTTCTGTGCTCCAGAACACCTCTGGAAGCTCCAACCATCCTTGGGAGAGCTGCAGAAGCACCACAGTGCTCATGTGACCCTGCTTCCAGCAAGCACTACAAGTAACAGCTGAATAACAAAAAGCAGCCTTCGAAACCTCTGTCCTTACTCTGCAATGCTCCCCTAAAACAATCGCTGTGATGTGACCTCAAGCCAGCTCAGCAATAGAAGTCCAACTTGTAGAGTTGCACCTGTCACGCCCATCATTGGTCTACCACCATTCATTGAGAAAGAACACAGAAATCTGCCCTCAAGACAATGCACTGGCACACAAGAGCTATTAACTAGTCTATCTTCGAGACAAGCTAGGGTTCCTAAGCTTAGCTCAGAAGAAACTAGACAGAATTAATTTTCAGAGAGTGTGGGATTTCTAGAAATGCCATTTAAAACTAGTCACCCTACTGTCTCAGACCAGAGCACCCATTCTCAATAAATCCACAAAATGTTAACATTTGAAGGAGTGTGTTCGTTTACACGGAAATGGAGAGCAATTCCCCTTAACCTGTAACCCCCAAACACCTGCTACCCATACTCCACTCAGAGTTCGTGCCCAAACTCCATTGCACGTGTTTCAAGAAGGAGAGTTAAGAAGATTCGAGCAGAGCACAAACAACGTCGGTTCGGACCCATGAAGAGGTCCTGGAAGCAAGAGGAGGCTGCCTGGCAGAGCACCCATGTACGTGAGCTTGACTGCTCCACTACCACAACTCAGAATGAGGCACTTGCTAAGATGAAGCAACCCACCAGAGAGCAGCCCTGGAGAGCCTGCAGAGCCGAGTTGGCTCCCACTGGCAACCAACCTGCAGGTTTTAGTGGCTATTGCCCCAAGCCAGGGACCAATCAACAACCAGGCCAGACAAGGCTAGGAAGCATGAGGACTGGTAATTTGCCACCAGCATAAATGCAGTGTAGTGCGCATCCAGATAACATAAATAAATCAAGAATACAGGTGTAGACTGGTACCCTGTGCACACAAATTATGTTATATATAATGTTTATTGTTTTTTTTTAAATCAAAACAGCTAGAAATTATTATTACAAGTAGAAGTAATGTACGTATGGAAAAAAGGGAGGGAGGGTGTGATTATTAATGACATATGTTGTATACACATAAATTGAGATTAAGGTTTTGTTTTATTGTTTTCGAGGCAATATATTTTTTTAAAAGCACATTTGTGTTAGTGTAGGGTATACAAAGTGTCAAAAATCAAACTAGGGAACCACATTTACACACTCTCACTATCAGAAACCTCCAGCAAGAGGCCCAAGTCAACCACTCCCCCACCCCCATCAATTCTAGTCTCTGTGGATATGGTAGTAATAACATAAATTCTTACACACCCTTAGGAGTGGATCTTGCTTACCCCTAATAGCATAAAGTAAATTAGTAATTTGTTACCCAGTGATGAGTTCACTGCACTGTTCTCAAACAGCCTTTAGCTATCTTGTTAGGTATACACTATCTTTAACCTTACGAGATGCCCCAACATTCCTGCTTCACAGGTTAAGGCTTCCTGCCTTAACTTCTCTTCTTCCTCTCTACCTCCGTACCTGTCCTCCTTCAATCCAGTAGCATGCATGCAGGCCAGCTAGTAGCACCTGATGCCAGACTCTCTAGGTGGAATAAACCCAAGACCCTAGAATAAGAAGACTTTGAGATATCAAGCAAGGTTACTCCCAAGGAGACAAGAGATCAGACACAACGTGAACATATGTCACAACAAGGGGAGTGGGGGCAAATTACGCTTGGTCAGGGCTGCCACCAGCCCTGAAGCTGAAATCCTGGTTCTTGTATATAAAAATCCTGTAAAATCCTGGAACCAATAGGTCAAATTCTGTAAAATCCTCGGAATTAAAAAAAAAAAAATATTGCAAATTACAGAAAAAAAAATTGGATATGAAAGATGTTTACATATTTAATGTAGGTGTTTTGGTTTGGAATGTACAAACCATGGTAATTCTTTTCTGCCCTAACACTTATACTTTTGTTTAAACAACTACTGTATCCGCGATAATTTTAGTTTCCTCAACAATGTGATATCAACAAAATTCAGATTGCTTCCCTAAAAACAACAATTTGCGGCAAAGGTTCTTTTCAATAATGGCCTTGGCCTTTGCATGTTACCGATCATACAGCAGGGAACACAAATATGCAGATAACTGTATACCTGCGCCAGTGAATAATTGAGCAAAATATTTTGGACATACATTATTGAAGCAATGGCATATGTCCAAAATATTTTGCTTAATTTTCACCTCTATTGTAAGAATCTTTCAAAGAAATGCATCAGTGAATCTGACACAGATCGCTGTGGGGTGCTAGTTTCACATGTACACAGCAGCCACTTTGAGCAAAGTAAAAAATAAATAAATAAATAAATAAATAAAAACTCAATTTTGAGTTTGGATATTTCCAGAATGTTAAGAATCCGTAAAAACTGATCAAATCCATTGAAACTGCAGGCCTGCGCTTGGTGCTTTTAACCACTATATATATATTTTTCGATATGTCACCAATCACATGTGCAACCTACCTCTAGTCAAAGTGAAATACATCCAAGCCAATAAGTGGAAGCAGCCACAGTCTAAGACAGATACCGCTATCAACCGTAGGCATCTTTGTAAAGATGTCCCCTTGAAGGCAAATGCTTTCCAATGTATGGCATGGTGACACCTGGCCAAACACCAATCAGCTATAAGTAAGAATAAAGTATAAAACCTGGCAACTTAGCAAGTACTGAATGCAACCTGCGCTGCAAACAATTCTATCTACTGCCACCCCTTACTGACCATCCCACATGCATCGTTGTGCACAGCTGCTGCAGAGTGGGGACATGAGCTTAGCTAGCCTAAAGGCAAGTGATAACATCACCGACAGTTCCGTCCCAAGGACTCTTTAGTCTCATAGTCAAAGTCCCTGGCACACGTCATCCTTGGTCAGGGCCTCCTCCCACTGCAACCAATCCACTTGGGGTAATTCCAGTTCTCCCCGCTGCCGGCAACACCAAGTGTCTTTTGCCCGACTATCAACTCATCCAGTAGTAAGTGCACCAGGTAATCTACATTAGCAACAGCCAGTCCAGAGCCCTATTGGAAATCACTTAAAACCAACTGCTTGGACCACCCAGCTCACCAGAGACAGAACTACCAAGTTTACCCAGCGTGTAGTGCCACTGATTCAGCCTCTTGTCTAGTTTCTATGTGTCCTCATTCAGTAGATAACATCAAACTGAATCGAATGGAGCAGGTCCCACCCACTCAGACTGTGAACTTCTGGCATTGAATTTCCAGTCACAAGCCAACGATAGATTTATAAAGGTATAAAAGGAATTTTGTTCCCATCAACGTGGATTGGGCATCAGGCTGAAATCTATGATAGGCACAAATACTTTTCAGGTGGGTACACAAGTTTTGAACAAATGTCCTAACGAATAATACCCTTTAATCGTACTACAAAATATTGGTGGCTTCGATACCCAGTGATGATTGTAGCTGGAAACTGGGAGTTACTGCTGCAGCTCAATTAAACTAAGCTCAAACTTGCTGTAAATAAATATACTATAATGTACTTTACCATAATAATAAGAATGACATAAATTAAAGTGTGCACAGCATACAACCCTGTGGGAGAGAAACACCGAACCATTTCAAAGTGTCATCACAACATGTTATAAACAATAACAACTTAAACTCACGCCTGTCATGCACAGCATCTCCTTTAATGAATTTTACAAGGGTAGGTGTAGTATTACCTGTGAAGTCGATGGCCACAGTGCAATTAAGTTGTGTGCCTCCCATAATGTAGTCCAGGAAAGAGTATATCTTTCTCATTTCATACTTTACTAAATGAATTTCTCCAGAGTGTGTGTATGACCTCCTCCTCTATTCAAACAAAGCAATTAACATTGCAAAGTATTAGCATTTTTAGCTACATATCACAAAAGCAATTATCCTGAAAATAATTTGTTGAACAGAAAATACATGTGGTAATGGTGAAATGCTCAAGATTTGACCTAAGTTCAGAGGCATATCCTGTAAATTTTGGCGAGGCATGCAACACGAAACTTACTTTGTCACTTCACTTTGCACAGAGGAATTAAATATTAATAGTAACAAAATGAACATAAAAGGTTGCTGGAAATATATTTAAATTTTTTGTACTTTTTTCCTCTTACTCTTACTGTCATCTGGATTGATTTGAAACACGAGAAAATCACTAATCTTAAAATATGCCCATATAAAGCTCAAAAGCTTCTCCAGATTTAGATTATACCCTCACATAGGTGTACGTGAAGTGTAAGAGATCTGTAAACTTTCAATTCTGAAGAAAATTGAAGTATTGGAGTACTTAATACAAAAATATCTAAATCACAACACTCAAACACTTTGACACATATTACTGAACTTAATTAAACACTAAATAAAATCAATAATGACACTTTAAACTAACACAAATCATAGACACACTTCAGCATGTAAGATGAAGAAAAGAACCAAACATAATCCCTAAGGTAACGTGTAGTGTTAGAGCAGGTACCAATTTAATAAAAGTACTGTAGCCAATTTTTAAAGAAAATCATTTTAATTTTACAAATAAGAGAAAGGAAAAAGATAAAACCAGATGTCAAATAGCGAGATTCACTGGTCAAATAAAATAATTTTTCATTTTAATTTGAAAAGTTTAAAATTCATTGAACATCCAAAACTCACAAAATACTAAATCCGTTAGTACTAAATCACTTGAATTAGGGCTACAGCAAAGTTACATTCATGCTTGTTAACAAGAATAATTTAAAATATGTTAAAACGTTAATGTTTGCCTGTCAAAAATTGCAATTAAAAAGTAAAATTACTTCTGAAAGTTCAAAAAACATAACTGACGTTTCAGTTTTAAGTTTTGAAGAATTATTTCCATTGCAACATTTACCATTTGATTTTAAGTAATGATTTATAATTTTCGTAAAGGCCAGGATTAAATGTTCGTACAAAGTTTCTGATTTTGTTCTTTGTCTTTAAATTGTTGAGAGCGGGCGTAGGTCTCCAATTTTCAACAACTTCCAATTTCTCACTAAACGAGCACAACGGAAATGATTTATTAAATACACTTGTTAACATGTCACTTTCACAGTCATAATTTATCTTGCGAAACTACCATTTAAAATACTAATTCAAATGTAACAGTATAATAAGCAACCCATCAATCGCTAAAAATTGATTTAAAGGATTTTAACTCGCTCGCTAGCACACTAATTGCAATGTCATCTTGTGCATGCATTTGCCCACATTTTGCATGAGCTTGCTGTGATGTCAGACCAGCTGAAAGTGTGTTGAGAATATCACATCGCTATGCCTCAATGTTTCAGGGAACTATTACGATTGATTATCGAAATATGCACCGCGCCGCCACCCTTCAGCACCTTGCCACAATGTTTCGAGTAACTATTAAGGAAAGAGAGGTGACAAGATGCGTGCATCTAAGTATATGGTTAAGAATCATGTTCATTACTGAATTTTACTAAAGCATGCACTGCATGCATTGCATTCATGGAGAATACGCCCCTGACTAAGTTAATTTAAACTGTAATAAAGAACACACAGGTAGACTGTGTACAAGCATCTCATCAAGTAGCTACTATTGTATATTATGTTAAAGAAATATAACAGAGTGAGCAGACCCTGTAAACAGTCTTAGGCTATAATCACACATCAGTGTTTTGCTGCTGCATATTCACTACAATAAGATAACACACTTATTTAAATAAGAAGCATCCACCCAATACATCAAGCCACATATTACTACTTCCATTTATGACCAGCAAAGTTCTAGCTACACTTTGACTGAGGGTCCACCAAAGAGGGTCCTCCAAGTTTACTTTTAGGTGGGCTCACTTGAAGAGACCCACTTGATGCACCATATGTATTTTATTTTAATATTTAATCTTTTGCTACTGTATAACATTTTCAGATATGTTCATTAAATTTAATTTTGTTTATAGTAAATAGTTTGACCCATTATAAACAGGAAACAAGTGAGTCATCTGTACTGAGCAGCAAGCAGAAAGGGGTTTCCCCTTCTTCATTGCTGAAGGGGATTCCTTCTCATATAGTAGTGAAGGGGGGTTTCTCCCAGCTAAAGAACCAGAATGCCATAGGAGTAGTATATACACTGGTGGAAAATGGAAAATAAATACCTGGATGCAATGGTTTTACATGAATTAAGGTTTTATTGAATAACTGTACAGGTATATGATAGTGTATAAATGATCATAAGGTCATACACCTAGGGACAGAGATTACAGAGTGCCGAACAACAATGTCCGTATTCTTTGTAGCCTCCTTTAGTAGTCATGCATAAAGATGATCATAAAAGTGTTGGATGTCATCTTTGAGAATAGTGTTACATGCTAATTATACATATTGCAATTGGTGGCGGTTTGTTGCCATATTGCAGAATGCACCAAAGGCATCCCATCAAGTCCCACACATGTTCAATGGGGGACACGTCAGGTGATCATGTTGGCCAGGGAAGTTGACAAACATGTTCAAAAGCGCGTTGGGTAAAACGAGACGTGTATGCACTGGCATTTTCCTACTGGAAGAGGACATCTTCTTGACATAGGAACGGCAACAAAATGGTCTGGATGATGTTCCAGATGTAGCATTTACTGTTCAGTGTTCCCTCAACAAAAACCAGAGGCGTACAGACATTGCAAGGCTATTGCTCCTCAGACTATGATCCCAGGAGTTGGTCCTGTACGTTGCTGCCGTATACATTCTGATTGTTGCCACTCTCCTGGTCGACATCACACTCGCAAATGACCGTCACTGGCGCCAAGATAGAATCTGCTCTTATCACTACATACAACTCTACACCATTCATCATTCCAGTTGCATCATTCGCGACACCATCTGAGACGGGCTGTGCATGGTGATGAGGTGTGAGAGGAAGCCTAGGAAGCAGCACCCTTGATCGTAGACCAAAATCCAGCAAACGGTTGGTGACACCCTAGATGCAACAGTGGGCTCTAAACTGTGCAATGGTCACCATGCAATCAGCAATGGCTGCTAATCTAGTACGGCAGTACAGGTGGGAATCCATATGTCGCTGCAGTGCAGGACCAGGCTGATGAGCATCTGCACCATTGTTAAACCACCGGCACCACCAATGATGCACAACAGACACTTCACGTCCTACACATTGGGCAATTCTTCGGAAGGACCATCCAACCTCCCTCAGAGTGGTTGTCTATGCTGTCGTGGCATGTCTACAATGCTTTATATACACAGACCGATACTTAAAACCACAGACTACTCTTTCACTGAGTCAACTACAGTTGTATTGGGCTAAGTGGTGCTACGTATAGTACATGGTTCCTACTCTGTCCACAGCACAGCACTGTTAATCATTGCATCTAATGCCTTCTATCAGTGCCCCATATGCATATGGTGTTTCTACGTCACCACTTTAATGGTATTCATTTTTCATTTTCCACCAGTGTACTAAAGAATTCCCCTTTCCAGTTAAACAAATAAAGATAATTGGTTAGGCAGAAAATGCAGAGAATTCTCCTCTCTAGTCATGAGTTATCTGGTTAGATACATAGTAATGTGGCAACTATTTACAATTTATTTTCTACTGAAGTGTTAAAAGAGGTAATACAAGTATTGACAGTTATGGTGTTGCTATATAATGGATAATTCAGTTTGTTACAAAGAATTATCATAGAAAGAATGGGAAGTGTAGTGGTGAAACCTTGTAACTGAAAAAAGTTTACAGTCCTCAGTGTGGTTCAACAGGCGGCCCACGGGCAATTTGCGGCCCATAGCCCACTCTGTGGGCTATTTTTAGACACTACCGCACCAAGCAAGGCTACGATTGGATTTTGTTTACATGACAAAATTTTCTATCAATATATAGGGACAGTACGACCTCTCTCATGCATCACAATTGTTTCACAGTTCAGTCATCAATCTAACAGTTTTCCGTGAGTGGTCATTTAGCTCGCAACGATAAGCGCTCGAGACTTCAACCTCCTGTCTTCATTTCTGACTTTTCTTTAAATCTACCAAAATTATTTTCCGTCGGTGCAAGAAGTCGTTAGGGCGGGCCAGGAGAGAAAAGGAGTGATTCTCTCCCATCTTCGTAATTAACGATTCTCAAAGTGAGAAGTTTTGTTTTGTAAACTTTACCAGGCTGCTATTCAATATCTTGTTTTTTTTTTGTCGCAAGTGACAATTGTTTTTCTTTTGTTGATAATTTTGAAGAAACTGCAATAAACTCTCAGTGAAAAGTATAAACTATCTTTTATTTCAACGAACCTTTTAATTTTTTGTTCAGAGTTTCATATTTTCGATTGAACTAGTTTGAAGCTAATGTTTACTGCAGATTCCAACTGAGCCTCATACGGCAAACATTAAAAATGTCGTCTAATGTTTAGGCTTGAATTTCTACATGCCATGCGACAGTAAAGATTGCCTCATTCAGTTCAAATTCATTGAGAATTCACGCGCCTGAAGGCTAGCCCAGTGGTTGCCGGCGCACATGGATTTATCATTCAGCACTCGTGTTCCAGGGTGAAACATGTGTAACTACGTCAACCTCAAACATCCAGCAACAGGATCCAGTTGACACACCACCTGCAGCTTCCAGCCGCTGAACAGTACAACAGGGTAAAAATTAACTTCCACCAAAGAAATCAACAAGATTGTACGTAAAGTTGCAATGTAAATTATCTTTCTCTTGTATTATGAACTTTGCCATGTAGGTACTGTTTTTTTTTGTTCTTTGTTTTAGGCTGATATTGTCCTAGTGTAATTATACAGATAAAATAATTTGGGTATTATGACACAAGAGTCCGAAATAAGTGACCAATTGAACTTGCTCATGAATTTAATAACAGAATTTGGGAAAGAACTGAAAACAAGTATAAACCGTTGACAGGAAAATTTGATGAGTTTAAAAAAGATGTTAATGAGTTGAAATCGGCAGTAAACAATGTACATAGTACACTAGACAATAACAAAATTTTGACAGAATGTAAGATTGACCTAAATGTTAAATTAATAGATTTTAGGGAGGAATGTGTAACCAATGCAAATCAGTGTAAAAACCATAACATAGAATTGTCGCATATTTCTAGTAGTGAATGTAACATGGCAAAATGCCAAAATAAAGCAGAAACTGTAGTGCAAAATTGTCATGATGTAGAAACAAATGTAAACAAACTTCATGCAGTACGACAAAAAATTTTGGGGATTAATCCCCAAAGGACTCTCCACGAATAAAAGTTTAAGTTAGGTTAAGCAGTTGTGCTGCATCAGCTAAGGTCAACTCCCAATGTTTGTATTTCTTGTGACATTGCTGAAACCATTACAGATGTAAAATGTTATTCTGAAAGTGGGGGGTTGTACAAGATGGAAAACATGGTTGTGAATTATATGAACATAATAGGGACAAGGTTGAAATGAATGTGAAGTGTATTAATCAAGTGTCAAACTTATTAAATATTTACAGTTTATTCGAGTAAAAACCTGAAAGGCAAAATAAAAGAAAAGAAAGGCAGGGTTAGGAAGGTAACGATTAAAAATAAAATAAAAAGGAAAATATGAAGTTTCACGAGGGTTAAAAATAAGAAAGCAGTGTAATATACTGTGAGAAAATTTGTTAGGAAAAAGAGAAAATTGTGTAAAGTGAGAATGATGGGCAAGAGAAAGAAAAATATCACAGTATACAGTCGACCCTCAATCTATCATTATTCAGGGGAATGCCAAAAAATGTCCATACATGCAGGACCTCAGTAGATAAGGTTTCTGACCCGTACATCAATAAAATACAACTTCTAACCTTATAAAATTTTACGTACATTATCTGTGAATAAAGTTTACCCAATAAACCCAATAAAAATGGGAATTTTAGAAAAAGTATTACCGTAAATAATACATTAAAAAACATTTCACCTAAACTCATTTAAATAAAGAAAATAATGTCTCAAAATACTGTACATAATTAATTGTAATCTGACACCAGATGCAAGTTGACCTAAAGTTGATCCAAAACTTTCAAATCCTCTGAAAATGTAAATAATATGACATTGAATGCTAGTCAAATTTTGAATGTCTCATGCGCACTCGATCAGTTGAGAGTGCACTGAGAAGTTATCGATCGGGCAATGTGTTCTCGACGGCTGGTTGAAGGAGAGGTGGTTGGAGGAGAGGTGGCAGCAGGGGGATTACCACTCCAAGCTGCTACATGTTGCAACACCTTGTATGCATGGCAAATGTTTGTCTTTTGAAGTAATTAATTATATATTACTGCAAAGAAAACTTGTATTTTGAGACAGAAATGAATAAATATGGTGATTATAATTGATTTCTTTAATGTCTTTAATAATTAATCAATCAAAACCATGTCCTCTGATATTCCCTGTCATCAGTTACACAGCACTCGGCTTGGTGCTTACCTACCCATTATTAGACGGCAAAAGGTGTCGAATAGGCCCTTACATTTTATCAGTTTTTTTCAAAAGATGCATGTCTATTGAAATAAATTAATATAAACCCTCCGATTTCCCTGCAAGAAGTTACTGAAAATGAACTCTACTCTTACAAAACAAGTCAATCGATGTTCAAACAAAACAATTTTTGGTGACAAGGAGATGTCAAGTATATGATTCTGGGCATATAATTTTATTTGCGAAGATGCAGCCCCTTGAATCAAATAAATATTACATTTTAAAATCATGTTAATTTTATGCCAGATACAATGAAACACCAAACTTACGGGAGAAAAAAGACCTTTATCACAAAAGATGTTCTCTTTTGTGCAAGATTTCATACAAAATATTTTGTACAAGAATGCCAACTAAATTGCATGCAAAACGAGTTCACATGTAGATAAATAAGATGACTACTGTCTCACATGAAAACTAGCTGATAGCGCTGGCGAGTATCAAACAGCCAAGGTATCATATTACAAAATATGAAGTTACTTAACTCAACAAGGTATTTGTTTCAAAGCTATCCCTCCAATATATAACTCATTATTTTATTCTCAGCGAACTGTTACAGTTTCAATCTTTGCTTTAAAGTTATTTTTTAGCAATGTTTTATTTCCCTGTATTCCTCTTCGCACACCTCAGATTATGATTTTCTTTTACTCTATGGTGGAGTTTACAGCAGGTCACATGACCAGCATACAAGGACCAAAAGGATCGCAACTTGCATTGCCTTGCACGAGAAAAATAGGACCTGCTCTATCTCCTCATTTCGTGCAAGATGTGCCCTGCACAAGAACTTGTGCAAGAAATTCTCGTGCAAGGTTGGCATCTCACATAAGATTGGTACTCATCTTGCATTGTGTGATCCCTGCTTTAACATTTTCAGGTGAAGCCATTTGCTTTCAAATACAAGTGATGATAGATGAGCGAAGTACAATCATGATAAAATTTCTATGTTTGCCACGCACACATTTCCTCTGGCCGGTGTGTGAAAGCAAGTGCGCGCAGCCGAGAGACATGTTTATTCTTTTGCTAGACACCAGTTTCCCCTCTCAAATGCATGTGAGGGGAGGAAGGAAGATGCACAGCTGAGACAGACAGACAGAAGGGTAAGAGAGAGGATGCTAGGTAGCCAAGCTGTTTGCTAGGTATCCACTTCCCCTCTCGTCTGCGTGTAAGGGAAAGTAGCAAGCCAGTCTCTCATGTCACACAACGCTGCAGTGTCAGACAGACGTGTTTAGAAAGGCAGACAGCATGCCGCAGAGCAGTGATACATGACCTGCATGATGTATTTCACATTAAGTTACTAGTTGTTTGCCAAAACAACCGGCTTAAAAACGATAGTTGCAGGAAATATTAGGTAAAGGGACCCAAAATATACTTTGATTGACGCACCACACGATAAACGACACAAGCGGTTTATGTTAACATTATTTACATAGGAATTTCGCCGGGACCACAAAAAATTGTTTGTGGATGCAGTTTATCAGTACATGGGATAACGATACATAGAGAGTCAACTGTAGTCTGTGATTTCCTGTAGCTTAGTATGATTTTAGTAGTGTCGATCCATATGATGTCATTTTTATTTATAGTGTATTGTTTTGATAGCACTCTGTCATGCAGGCCAGATACAGTTGGATACTGGTATGTGATTCAAATTCTAATCTGCTGCCAAGGTATGCCAGAGGTCAAGCAATAAATGAAAACAATTCCTGACCATTATAGAGTGCAAGTCTATTCCCATTATACAATATGTGAATAAAGGTAAACTTGCAATTAAAGTGCGACGGTGGCGTTCCACCATCGTGCTAATTCGTATAACGAACACTTGGATTACATCGCTCTTTCATCGACCTCTATGGAAGTCGGCATCCCTTCCTTGTTTCCTCCCGTTCCCCTTACTTTGTTCTCCTTTGATGCATCACTTTTTTTTTTTCTTTTTCGGAATTACAATAGAGCTTATGTAAGTTACTGCATGCCCGTTCTTTGCCCTATTCTCCCGGCTACTCTCCAGGCAGCACTGATGTTTGGCAGGCAGACTACGCTTGTCATGGGCAAAGCAACTTTTATGTGATATTTTGAGCACAACGTAATTTGTGAAAGATAGTCAATGAGGGCGGGGGGCATTATTGTACGTTGTTATCTGGTCAAGATGGCAACAGAAAACGGTGAATCATAGGTAACCGAGTTAAATAAATGTTTTGAGCTGTAGAGATTTTAGAAGGTTTTCTTAATCGGAGTTATTAATGATGTTAGTGCTAGGAGTAGCTGACACGCAGCTATAGAGGTTTTTCTAAATTCAGTTTTGATTGCTAGTTCAAAATTATTGTTCAGGTTAACTAAGCCAAAGTGTTGTATGTTGTGCAGTATGTGGAGTTGACTGCCATCCCATTTGACCAATCTGGGTTTTAGTAATTTTGGTTTGTCCACGACTAAGGCGTTTGATATTTTAATTTGTACTGTCCACGTTTTTTATGGCTGGTAGTCTTACTAGGTTCTTTAAGAATTGCCTGCCAGTTGGAATGATTTAAAACGTCTTTAAAATTCATGGTTTTAAACTAACAAGAAAGACTGTGATGGGCCAAACACAGATGCACTTCCACAAGGCATAAATAATGTCATGCCTTTTTCCAAGAACTACAGTAAATGATTAATTGTGTTGTTTTTGGAAATCAATATACTGAACTAGTCAAAGAATTGTTACATGGTTTAACATTGGTGCTCAATGTAAGGTTATTATAGAGAAATTGTAGTTTGCTAGCTGAACCATTTCATGAGTATTAGTGAGGGCACAGAATGTTGAATTATTATTATCAAAATTATGTAATTACACTCAGCACCTTTAAATATTTGGGGTATTTGTAATGTATGGTGTTCACGTACTCTGAACTATATGTGCTCGCACCTCAAACCAGAAAGTGGTGGAGCAATATGTGGAATATTTATTAAATTATTTATTATCATATCAATTGGGTTAATGCATTGTGGTTTTTATAATGCCATGTTCCTTATTTTGCCAAGGCTTTGCATTGTCAACTTCTTTTTTAAAGAGCTGTGTTGTATGTTGTTCTGCATCACACTGAGGAAACATAATTCTTATAATTGCATGTTAATTCAGCTCTTATTTAATTCTAAGTTATTTAATGTAATTTTCAACTGAATCAAGTAATGGTCTGCCTAGCATTGGCGATTTTTCATGTTTTAGGGCTTTACATTATTTTATAAATGCCCTGTGCAACTTATTTATTTAATGATTCAATTTTTTTATTCAGCTCTGACTTTTCTGTGTTTATGAAGATATGAAGCTGATTTTATATCACTCAATGGATGTAAAAATTATTATTGAGAAATAGTGATTGAATGGGGCTAGTTTTCAATAGTTCACATGCCTTAATTTTAATCTAAATGAAACTTTTTAATAGAGCATTGGCGTCTTATGGTATTAGAGATGTTATGATCACGTTTTGCAAATGTACGGAATTTCGTTAAAACTGATTCTCTGTGATAATAAATCTATTGTCTGGATTTTGATGTGTACACAATTTGTGGTACACCACAAGTGTAATAAACAAAAATGTGGTCACAAGCAAAGCTCAGTGAAATAGAGGAATTATAATATTTCTACACATTATAAAGATACTTTATTAAATTCAGTTACACAACAGTACTACAATGGTAGACAAAACTTGTAACTTCACCCATTAATATGCCCCAAAGAGTACTTTTTTTTTTTTTTACATATTTCTGGGATGTAGCCTGCTGAAAGCAGGTGCTTCATAAAGTTGGCTGCACAATAAATGGCAATACAATTAAAATCAATTCAAATAAAGTAAGTTTTTCTTTACAGATTTTGGTTACATATTGCCCCTTTTTTAGCTGCCGGTCATGTGATGCCTTAAAATAAAGAAAATGGGAACTGAAAGATAATACATTAGTATTTTTACTGAAATAAATCTTCTCAAACAAAATACAAACTCCCAACTCCCCCCCTTCCCAGTTTTTACACACACTGCTGCAAAAAAAACCAACTTAAATATATTCCATATATAAATTAATATACAACAAACAGCCAGTTGATGCACGATATCCTGAGGTTGGTGGACGAACATCACCACATCCAAAAGTACTTTTTTGGATGGTAGGTCAGGCGCACATGGTGGCGTGGGTTACTGAGGCACGTCCAATGTAAATGACTGACCTGGTAGCTTTACAGCATGGTACTAAATCAGGTTCCATGAGAGTGATTTTGCATTTCAGTGAATTGGTCCTGGGCAGTATAACTTGGTGACACGCAACCCGTGGAGGCTGCTTAACATGTGCCAATTCTGTCTGACTAGAGCTCGAACTGGTGAGGTCGGTGTGCAGGGACTCATAGTTTGTCTTGGTCATAGGAATTGGTTCCGCTGGCTGGTCGTAAGTATTGGTTCTGCTGGCTCAATTCCCCAAAAGCGTGGATTGGCTATTCCCAAGGACTTATCCTGTCCACTCAAGTACGCTACAAACACTGGGTGTGATTCCTCGCTCAGACGAATAGGAACTGCAAAGAGGATCTTGGGGATCTATGGTGTTTACTGTCTCTGCAGGTGGCTCAATGCCTGGGCTTGATCTCTCGATGAGAGTTTCGCGAGTATGGCCAGGTGGGAGTTAACTCCTGTAGATGCCCAGAGGCAGTGAGCACCTGTCTTAACCTTCTCCCGGATACCACTCAGACGGGAGTAGGGCATTTGGACAGTCACCCTCTCATGTCCGTGAAAAGACAACAGGTGGCATGTTGTCTTATACTTGTGTACAGCCACGTGCAGTGTCTGTCAACCAAGTACAGTACCTCTATCCCAGTATTCGGCATCAGAACGCAGTGAGAATTGAGAGATAGGTTTCACTGGCGGACAGTCCCAGTACGTGGGTGAGTGTTCCAGGAGAAACAGTCTCCCCCAACTCAGGGAACACTAACTCCGCCACCGTGGGCATGTTGGAGAGAGTAGTCGCTAAGCAGGCAAGTTGACCCCAACAGAATGCAGTGAAGGCCCGGGACAGACTGGTGTTTAAGGGCTGTGGCCCGCTATTTATACTCTGATTGGTGTTTCCCCTCCAGTCAGCTTGATAAGGGTGGTCGTTGGAGAGAGGGTAGCTGTAGTATAGCTTCCTCAAGGTGTGATGTCACCGGCCGGCTTGGAGATCGAGATGCGGATGAACATACTGGTAGAGCCATCTAGCAGCGTGCTGTGGTACTGGAGTGCCTTGGATGTATAGCCTTGGTGGCTCTACCGGTGAATAGTACAATCTTCAGGCTGGAGCATCAGTCCATGATCTGTAGTAGACAGTACAATCTTGCATCTCGTGATGTGTAGCAACAATGAAAACTCCGTGGAAATTGAGCAGCAAGGATAGCTCACTGATAAGGCGAAGTTGTTTAATCATTGTTAAAAAGACGTCATGCGTCAATTTGCCCCCTCTCCGTTGTGACGAATACTCATCTGTGAAGCAACGAGACGAGAAAGAAATTATTTTGAAGGAATGTAGCACTGTCCCCCTCAAGAACAATTTGTTTCTCTCCCAGTTGGCTTATGCAGTTGCCTCTGTTCTGTGCATATTTCTCTGCTCTGTGCTCAACCTTGAGCGGCAAAGTCAGCTGGGCTTGAAGGTCATGGCCGCAGGGGGTGCATGGCTCTTTTATTTGCTTTCTTCGAAACGCTGGCTGGTCTAGACATCTCTGTATCGCTCCATTACATGGTGAACTGGTGTTCTCTCTCTCTCCTCCTTAGTTTGCAGCTGTGCCAAGCTGCAAAACGATGCTCGGTATCTTCGCTTTTTCATGATCTCTTCTTGGGTTGTGTAAGGTCATGTCGCAAGGGGAATATCCAATGTCGGAAATGCTCACGAACCCTTCTTTTTTAATGTGTGCCGCCCTACAAAACAAGTGTTAAGGCTTGGGTACGTACAATAAAATGTTACAGAGTTGAACCTGTGTAAAGAATGCAAAGACATAGTGGACAGCACACAGAATAAAAATCGACCCTTGGGGAGAAACATATTATGATTGTAATTATTGTAATTAATCTTAAATTAAATTATAAAAATTTCCGAAAGCTCCTCTCTTAGGACTTGTGTCAGCTACTTATCCTGCTGCAGCCCCCTGGTGCAGAAAATAAAGAGTGACTTCTACCCGGGTCTCCTACATGTCGCACAGCAGGAATATAACTTGTGTACGAGAAAGCTTAAGGGATTAGTCAATCTGAGCTTCCACGGTCTCAGCAGACTGCTAAGCATTGCAAACGAGTATTATGGCAATGAAATTAACTAACAAACAATACGTGCGAACACCACTATACATCAAATAGGATAGACACCTGAAGTATACCTTTGAAAACACAAGTCACTGGTAATTATATACACTATGCCAATTTTGTCATAACCTTTGGTCTGGTTAAGAATGTCTCTATTAGGTTTGGGATGTCTAAGGTGACTCTGCGCAATACGACATGTGTTATTTAGAAAAGAATTGTTTTGATTATTTACAAACAACATAATCAGTAAGGTTTGAGGTTTCTTGAAGTGATTCTACACAAAACAAGAGTGAGTTGTTAAAATACAAAATTATTTTCATTATTAAGTTGAATTTAAATTTGTTTTGAAATATAGGAAAGGTGCAAATTGATTCTACACAAAATGAAGAAGATATTTACATTCACTTAAGGTGATTCTATACAAAGAATGTATGTTGAAATTTTTAAGTCTTTGAAACTACTGTCTAAATACGCAGAAATTTTTCAAGTTTGTGTCCATTTTCTTTTCAGCGAGAAATACAGCATCTCCAATGTGTTTACACACGTGACATCATTTCATCACACACTTCCTAATACATGGCATTGTCACCAACATGTCCAAAGTGTTCACGTAAAAACTCTACATGGCAATTAACAGGGTATTAACACATTGGTAAGTTACGTAATTAAGAAGAGATAAGAGCAGCTGATACAGCTACAAAAAGGCGAGTTCCTTTAAGAAAACTTTCTTGATGCGAGTATTGTGCTAAAGTTAAGTGTCCATAAAAATGTTTATAATTTACGTAACTGCACTGTTGACTGAAAGGCATATGTCTGTGGTACATGTTTATTAATTAGAAAAGGTGGGATAACGTAATAACTGCTATCAGTCTATTAGTTTATTTGTGCGTGGCACTTTGATACACTGTTTTCTGCGTTCTCTTTGTCTTCAGTGGTCACCCTCGCTAACGTGGCAGTTCATACTGCAGATTCAGCCAGATGAAGCGTACAGGTGGCCTCCAGAGAGCGTCTCGGTATCTGCCCGATACTGAGTTGGCATGGCAGGCGCGGGGTGGCAGCACTCGACATGGAAGGTCGGCCGTTATGGAGTGACCATCCCTAGCAGTGGTTGAGGGCTGACTTCTAGGTGCTGGAGGATGAGCTGCGGCTGCCTCGCCGGGCTCATTGGAGATATGCGGTGCCATCAGGAGTAATCTGAAGGCTGCGTGGCCTACCCCCTCAGTTGTTAGGACCAGAGATGAAAGCCAGGCAGTGACCCCCAGTTTGGTTCTGTTGGTCCTGGTGAGGGAAGGCTCCGTTGCCATCAGGGGTAGTCTGGAGACTACATCGCCTACCCTCTGTCACTACCACCCGTGCTGTTGTCTGCATTGTTGGCAGGAGTGGTGGTTCTGCTGGTGCTACCACTTCATCGGATGCACATTCCATAGCCGAGGTTCAGACAATGACCTTGCGCTCTATGGCAGGTTCGCTGTGGATCCTCTTCTTCCCTCATCTGACCATCTTGTGCTCCCCCTCCGGCTGTACACTCATCGTGGGATCTCCCTCGTCCGGGAAGAGTGACCATGCGAATGGCCATGACATCGGGCGGCATTGTGACCACGTCAGTCATGTTGAGCAGTGAGGGGACCTCTTTGCCTGCTCCTCTGACTGGAGATACCTGAGTCAGAGGTCGGGTAGTGACCTTCGTCATGACAGCACCTATCGGTGGTCCTCCATGTCCATGGAGTAGGGCCTGGGAGACTGCCTCGGTGCTGGGGGACACCAAGACCTCAAAGCTGGAGGCCTCTGCGTTGAGTAACGATTCGGCCAACAGGGTGACAGTGCAATCCGGGGAGATAGCGACTGATGGTACAAGCTGAACGACAGCTTTGAGAAAGGCCTCGTGTTGACTGGCAGTTCTGGCATGTGCCTTGCTCGTGGGGGGGCAGCGGTCCGGCAGCGGCTGTGATGACATCCGGCGCTGCAGTCTTCTCACTGAGTTGACTCACTGAGTTGACTCGCTGGAGCTGGTGGCGCTGGAGTTACCGGCCGAGGTGATGTTTTCAGGGGTGCTGTCTGCTCGACAGCATTTTGAGTCTTAAATCCTCTTTGTAATGGAGCTTAGATGAGGCTGTTCAAGGCTTGGATCTCTATCGTTAGAGGCTTGGATCACTATCCAAAGGACTTTGCCAAGACAATTCACTCATTCTGGAATCCATTTCCCGGGTTGGTTAGCAAACTTCCTTTTGAATTCTGTAGGCATTGAAGGCAGCATCCATACAGATTCTTTGGCTTGCAGTTTAGGGAATTCCACCTGCATAGACGCGGAGTAGGTGATTCTCTGGCTGGTTTGCTTTCAATCAGCTCGCTCCCTAGGTTGCAGTGATCATTCTTCTTCTGGAGTGACATAGATTTCAGGCTCTTCTACATTGTGCAGCATTTCAGATTCAGAGATAACAGAGGTAACAGAGTATACTTCTGATTTGAGAAGACTTGTGTGGAAGGGCCATACTTGTCCTCTGTATGGGGCTTCTTGAAGTCGAAGCCGCACACGTCATTGGGCTCTTCGGGCATGGCTTATATTCTTTGTTGGTAGATTTGGGGACTGCCGGTCTTCCGTTATCTGTAATTGTAACAGTTGTATAGGTTTTGTTGACCTTTATGGTGGGGTTTGAGGTCGAAAGGTCAGTGTTCTAAGTTATATGTTGGGGCTCTACTTTTGCTTCTCACTTAGTCGGTTGAGGTGAAAGGCTGTATTCTTTATTCCACTTAAAGCCGGCTGGCTTTTCGGGGCAGTCGCAGTAAATATGCGTCTTGGGGCATAACCATCATTTAGGTAGCTTGGTACCTTGAGGAAGGGGCGGTGCGACCTTGTTTGCTTCCCTTCTCCCCGCTCCCTCATGACCTGCATAGCAGAGAAGTGTGGCAGCAGGATGTTTATGAATGAGTGCGCTGGGGGAGTAGGGAAGGATGTGCTCCAAGTCACTCTCACTTCTTCCTTCCCCCTACCTCACTGTTTGCGATCAATCTCATCCTGCTCGTGAAAATTTCTCTCTGTCTCCTATGCTCTCTCGATCATTTTGTCCATTCTTCGTAGCTTCGGGAATTGCAGAAAGTTTTTAATTTTTGTCAACAATAGGCATGTTACATTCCTTGCACAGCTTTCTTTGCATCCACAGGGGAATATTTGTTTGTAGATCTGTTCCTTGTGGCGGACAAAAATCTCAGCTTCCTTGCCCGGTGTTGGCGCACGGCTGTATAACTCTGTCATGAGGAATACCAGTACCTCCTCGCCAGTGAATTGTTGGCAAGATGGTTACTGAGTTGGCTCTATTGATAAATAAATTCCCCAAACTTCTATCACCATTCTCGGATTTTGCCCTTGATTGTTTTGTGCTCGTGAGACCCAATGCTTTTTGGGTGTCTTGTGAGTGTCAAACGCTCTCTCACATTCGGCCGTGAACACTACTGGGTCCTCATGAGGATGTCCAAAAAATTCCTGTAATTAAGGCTCTCTCATATATCTAGCTGTGCTTGTGTGGGAGACCGGTCCTGGATTGAGTGGTCTGTACTCGGCACCCGTCAACAAACTTCACACTATATAGACCACATTCCTGGTCGGTAATTCGCTCATCTGGCCAACCGATACACCCGTGGTGTTATGTTTCCCAACACAGTATGCAGCCCATTCTGTGGGTACCATGCCCCGGGCAGGTAATCCAATTGCAAAATGTGGTCTGATGGGTTCTACATTCATCGCATCTGTATTTGAGACTGTCGGTGTAGCGTGATTCATCTGCCCAGCCAAGGCAGGTATAGTGGAACCACTGTTGACAATGGGCACAATTGATTCTGTGTCTCCCTGTGCCAGGGCAGTATAGCTTTGAACAGCGGCTATGTACAGTTGCAGTTGCAACTGTGCCAACAGGCTCGTGCTCACTCATGACGGTTTCGGACCCTATTGCTTGCTGGTTGAGTGCCACATGGAGTTTCATGGACTCCCGGAAGTCCGTGCTGCAATTAGTAGGGTTGAGCTAACCTGGTCCAACTTAATTAAGGTGTTTTTCCCACACTGGGCACCAGAAAGACAGTTTCTTGACACATGATGCCCTGAGGTTGGTGGAGGAACGTCACCACATCCAAAAGTACTTTGTTGAATGCTAGGTTACGCGCACCTGGTGGCGTGGGGTTACTGGGGCACGTCCAGCGTAAAGGACTGGCCTGGTAGCTTTACAGCATGGTACTAAATCAGGTTCCATGAGAGTGATTTTGCATTTCAGTGAATTGGTCCTGGGCAGTATAACTTGGTGACACACAACCCGTGGAGGCTGCTTAACATGTGCCAATTCTGTCTGACTAGAGCTCGAACTGGTGAGGTCGGTGTGCAGGGACTCATAGTTTGTCTTGGTCATAGGAATTGGTTCCGCTGGCTGGTCGTAAGTATTGGTTCTGCTGGCTCAATTCCCCAAAAGCGTGGATTGGCTATTCCCAAGGACTTATCCTGTCCACTCAAGTACGCTACAAACACTGGGTGTGATTCCTCGCTCAGACGAATAGGAACTGCAAAGAGGATCTTGGGGATCTATGGTGTTTACTGTCTCTGCAGGTGGCTCAATGCCTGGGCTTGATCTCTCGATGAGAGTTTTGCAAGTATAGCCATGTGGGGGTTCAGCTCCTGCAGATGCCCAGAGGCAGTGAGCACCCGTCTAACCTTCTCTCAGATACTACTCTGATGGGAGTCAGGCTTTTGGACAGTCACACTATCATGTCCGTGAAAAGACAGCAGGTGGTATGTTGTCCTATACTTGTGTACAGTCACGTGGAGTGTCTGTCAACCGAGTGCAGTACCTCTATCCAGTACTCGGCATCGGAATGCAGTGAGTATTAAGAGATAGGTTTCACTGGCAGACAGTCCCAGTACGTGGGTGAGTGTCCCAGGAGGAACAGTCTCCCCCAACTCAGGGAACACTAACTCCAGCACCGTAGATGTGGTGGAGAGAGTAGCCACTGAGCAGGCAAGCTGACCCCAAAGACAGAGTACCTTGTGTCGGTGCTCTACCTTTCTGTACACTGTGGTGCAAGAAAGAGTGGCCGTCCAATGTGCCTGTGGGTACTCTATTGGTGTATTGGGCTATTTAGGTAACTTCCCTGGTCACCTACAATCCCTTGTACGGACATGGCATCCACTAGTAGAATTAATACTATGGGAAAGATACCCTTGAGTTGGCAAACAGCCTGTTTATTCCTTCTTACGGGAATAAACAGGGTGGTGTCGCACTACCTCCTAAGGTCAATAAGAGCTTACGGAAGCTAAACCTACACTACTAACAATAGCAGGGTAGACTAGCATAATGAAACTAACTTAAACTGGTGTGTGGACGACATTGGCGATGGTAAGGATCTTTGGCACAGGGTGCGGTGAAGACAGGCTGGTAGAAAGATATCTCAAGCAACAAGTTGCGGTGCACACCAAGGAGAGGTTAGTCCTTCAGCATGAATGTGGTGAAGGAACCGGCAAGCTGGAGCTAACGAGCAGGCTGGTCAAGTTCTCCTGCAGAGAATGCGGTACAGATAATTAAGACTCGTCAAGACAGAGTCACTTGTTCAGTTGGGACCATTTGGCACAATGCGGTGAAGGTCCAGGATAGACTGGCATTTAAGAGCAGCAGCCCGCTATTTATACTCTGGTTGGTGTTTCCTCTCCAGTAAGCTGGATAGGGGTGGTCGTAGAAGAGGGGGTAGCTGTAGCATAGCTTCCGCAAGGTATAACGTCACTGGCCAGCTTGCATATCAAGATGCGGCTAAACGTGCTGGTAGAACCATCTGGCAGTGTGCTGTGATACTCGAGTGCCTTGGATACATAGCCTCGGTGGCTTGGCCAGTGAACAGTACAATCTTCAGCTGAAGCGTCTGTCCATGAGCCGTAGTAGACAGTACAATCTTGCGTCTCGTGGTGCGTGACAACAATGAAAAAAACTCAGTGGAACTTGAGCGGCAAGGCTTGCTCACTGATGAGGAGAAGTTGTTTATCATTGTTGAAAAGACGTCATGCACCACAGTAATGAATGAAGCAACTATTAAAACATAAAACCCCTGTGATTGGGGAACCTGTGAAAGGAAAATTGCACAGCTCGCAACTAAATTCCCTCTAACACCTACCTGAAGAGAATTGGCATGAAATACTAAAAAAGCCTTTAAGAACACCTCATCACAACATTCACAACACACTGATAAATACTACCATCTAACATGCAATTTTTCATTATATAACTACAGCCCTGTAGGCAATATAAGCACACATATTAAATTTGAAGGCAGTGTGTACCTGTTTTTCTGGGTGGATGAGTTGGTAAATGTTGTCTGAACCTGGTCCCTGACTTAGTTCTTTTAGCGTCACAAAAAATTCACCAATGAAGCTATGACTCCCATTGCGATTCCAATCAAAACAGGTTACTTTGATGGACCGTTCCATGTCCCCTCCACACAATGAGCGAACTGGAAGGATAAAAGTTTTCCAGTTTGGATTCAATGTCCACTTGATCACTTCCGTCCTGAACACGACCCGGTACTCCCCATCTTCACCAGCTTTAGAGAGTTCCATAAATGGATCAGACCTGGAAAGGAAAATACTTTATAGAATAATACAAATTTTATAGGGACTGCACTTACTGTGCTAGAATACAACACCATGCACCTGCTGCCTGTACCTAAACTATTGAAAACTGTGGAAAATCATGAATGTCTCTGATGACCCGAGTTCTGCACGGATATCTAACTTGACCACATGTGATGCTTGTTCGGCAGTATGAGCATTTTACATTGAGTTGTGTATAGCAGTTCTTGATTTTATTAATTATAATTTTTTAGGCGCTATGTACTGATTTAAGTAGGCTGTACTTAGCTTAGCGACAGTGTTATCCTTAATCTGGGTGTACTTTTCGCATGTTTTCACGGGTTAATTAGCTGTAAGTCATCACAGAGTTTGTGAAGTGTGCTCTGATTGTGTGTGCAGTGAGATGGGGCATCTAAAGTGTGACTCCGTAGAAATGTGGTGAGTTGCAATTTAATACTAAAAACTTAGAATTGGTTATTCCGTTGATGGAGTTTGGGAGAATTTTTTGTTAGGACAAAACAGACTATAGTAGTCAGTAACATGGCCTACCGTAACGTTACTTGTGTTAAGAATTTGGTTGAAATTGCTTGATTGGTCCCCAAGAGATGGCATAAAAATTTTATTTCCTTATTTGGTGCAATATTACAAAAATGGCCTAAATAGAGGTTCTCTATTGATACTGTCAGCACGAATTTTGGATGAATTTGGTTGAATTATTTAATAGCTATGACAAGCTATTCAAAATATTTACATGCTCACCATTTTGAAAATAAATGTCTCACACCAATTATATTATATAAGTTTACACACCCTTCTGTAGCACTAATGGTGTGCAAAATTTGGTGCATATTATTTGAATTTTTCTGAGAATATGGCAAAATGTTCAATTTTCTTACCGGGCACCATTTTTCAAAAAGGATGGCAAAAGAGTCTCTCGGTATGCATAATTGATGTTTCTACTAGGGATGGATCGATAATACATTTTCTCGATACTCTATACGATACTTTTCTCGATACCAAATTAAAATTGTCATAAACACAGAACTTGGCCAAGAAAATTTCTCATTTTACAAGTGTCGTTGACACACACTGAAATTATATAAAAAAACCCACATTACGCTGGAAACAAATGGTGGATGGCTAGTAACCCAAATGTCTTTAACCAATGAAAAACCATCAGTCTCCTTCGATTCTATAGAATCATGTTTCAACAGTAAAAATTGTAATCAAACTTTGAGGAAAATCATAGCTCAGTACACACTTATTTTGCGATTTCGCAGTTTTTTTAATTTTTATTTTGAGACTTCAAGGAAATAATGGTATTTTTATTTTGAGACTTCAAGGAAATAATGGAATTTTTTGCAAATTTTTAATAATACAGTTGCAACATAGCCCGTGGAATCTACAGGCTAGGCCACGACAGGTGTATCAGATAATTATGGTATTTATTTTTGTGAATATTTAATAATGCAGTTGCATCAGATAATTATGGTATGTGTGGGATGAACAATAACTACTCAATTTGCTCGCTTGTGCCTATCAGCGCTCGCTCACAACTTTATACCTGATTTTATTAAAGTACCTGAAATATATACCATAAAAGTGATTAATGCGATAAAAATGAATTAACAATGAAAAATTTTGGTGCAGCATATAATTGTGGTATATATTGGGTGTACAATAACTACTCAAGTTGCTCACTCATGCTTATCTACCTGTTTTTATTGTACCTCAATTATGTACCATAAAAGTAAATGTCAAAAATCATAACTGTGGTATGTGTGGGTTGCCTAAAAACACCTCAAGATGCTCGCAGCTCTGTGAATATTATGCTATGAATAAAATATGGTATAATATGGTACACTTGTACTTTTAAAATTTAATAACTTGTAAACCCTTTGCCCAATCTCAAACCGCAACGGGCTTTTGGAATGCTTGCGGGAAGCTTTGGAATGCTTGCTGCCAGCCAAGATAATTAATATACCCATTTAAAAGTTGCTGTTAATATTTTGCAAACCATTGGACCTAGGTAAAATTTTATGGGTGCATTGAAATGCCAGAAGGACACAGGTTAAATTATGGTATGCTTTTCAAAAGTATTGTACACATTCCAAAAGTTATGGTACACACATACCATAATTATTGTGTGAGAAAATGAGTGATAAAATTCATTACTTTTGGATATTCTCATGCAATACTAGATACTATAAAGTATCGAGGGTATCACAGTATCGAGGATCCCATCCCTAGTATCTACCGAATACTGTTAGCATACATAATTTGGTTGAATTTTGTTCAAATGTTTCATACATATACCTGATTTATTTTTATATTAATCATTGAAAAAAGGCCTGCCAACCCTCAAACATGTTAGTTTACTTACACTATTGTAGCATTACTTGCAGGAAAAATTTGGCATAAAACGTCAATTTTTTCATTTGACAATCTTCATAAAAGGAGGATAAAAATGTTGTGTATTCACACACACTATGATTGTCATAGATACTGCCAGTATAGAAAGTTAAGTTATAATCTGTTACATAGTTTTTGTAGATATAGCACATAATGCTAAAATGTTTTTACAACCCCAATTCTGAAAATAAGGTACCTGCACACTCAAAACATATTGTTACGTGCTTGCTGCTTTATTCCACGCAAGCAAGTGGAAGTGAAGGAGAGAGCAGTTGTTGATAGTGATGGCGGCAAGTCAATGGAATGTTTTGAATTACAGGCAAACAACAAACACAGGACTGCCGCACACACCTCTGCATGTCGCAGTGATATCCCTTTTGCAGTGCCCGCTAATGACCTTGGTTATACTGAGATTCAGTGTTTATTTCAGAATTACAGGCAAACAACAAACACAGGACTGCCGCACACACCTCTGCATGTCGCAGTGATATCCCTTTTGCAGTGCCCGCTAATGACCTTGGTTATACTGAGATTCAGTGTTTATTTCAGAATTACAGGCAAACAACAAACACAGGACTGCCGCACACACCTCTGCATGTCGCAGTGATATCCCTTTTGCAGTGCCCGCTAATGACCTTGGTTATACTGAGATTCAGTGTTTATTTCAGAATTACAGGCAAACACCAAACACAGGACTGCCGCACACACCTCTGCATGTCGCAGTGATATCCCTTTTGCAGTGCCCGCTAATGACCTTGGTTATACTGAGATTCAGTGTTTATTTCAGAATTACAGGCAAACAACAAACACAGGACTGCCGCACACACCTCTGCATGTCGCAGTGATATCCCTTTTGCAGTGCCCGCTAATGACCTTGGTTATACTGAGATTCAGTGTTTATTTCAGAATTACAGGCAAACAACAAACACAGGACTGCCGCACACACCTCTGCATGTCGCAGTGATATCCCTTTTGCAGTGCCCGCTAATGACCTTGGTTATACTGAGATTCAGTGTTTATTTCAGAATTACAGGCAAACAACAAACACAGGACTGCCGCACACACCTCTGCATGTCGCAGTGATATCCCTTTTGCAGTGCCCGCTAATGACCTTGGTTATACTGAGATTCAGTGTTTATTTCAGAATTTTCTAGTGGTTTATTGCCCTCAATAATCTTACTTAACTTCTGCATGACAACGATAGAAAACATGTTCATAGTATATATATAAAAACATGAATGCTCCGTTGTGTAAATGAGAAAATATAATGAAATAAAGTTATTAATGTCAACTTCTGCATAACAAGGATATAAAATGTTTTTCAGAGTACGAACATTTTAACATAAATACTCCATTATGAAAATGATACAAATATGAACTAGAATTAAACAAGGCTAGGTATATAACAAATCATATAAAAAGTCTTCAGAAGTAAATTTTTATTGACATCAATTGGCCCATTAAAACTATATTTAACTCTAGCACTTTGCTGGCTCATTTTTGGAGTCGTAATAATGACGTTAATTTGCAACCAGTTTAGGAAATAAACGTCACGTCAAAGTCTTTTGTAACAAAAATCTGTTTCTTTTTATCCTAAGATATTATTTCCATTACTTTCACCTCTCCTCCTCCAGTGTCTTGGACCATATAGTGGAACCTCCATGTATTGAACACAAATGGATTGAAAGTCCACATCCATGGAACATTTCTGTGATCCCATTTTTGATCTACCTGCATTTCAAGACCTCACGGATTGAAAGTCTACATGTATATAAAATTTTTTGTCAGTCGCCTGAGAAACGATGGATAGAGATTCCATTGTATAAACAAACCTGTATTCAGTAGTTAACCTTTCCCCTCCTCCCCCAACAACGAATTTCGGAAAGGTGGGAAATTTCCCCAACCACAACTCGTCATCCAGGTTGAGACACACACATGCCAGTTGAGGTAGGGGTCGGGGGTTAACATATATAGTTTAGTTATATTTTACTTAACATAGCTTAGCTTGATTTGATAATATTAAAGTAGATTAAAATATATTGACTTAAATAATGACAGTAAAAATTTAAAAAAAAAAAAAAAAATACAAACGACAAAAACAAATTAAAATTAATAAAATATAACAAATATAATGTTTTATATGCTATTATTAAACATTATAAAATATAATTACAAAAAATTTATAGTTGTATATGCTACTAACACTATCACTTACAACAACGCACGAATTTGATAGTCTGTTTTGATCGGGAAGAAGACGATCCTCATTGAAGAGAGGAAGAGAGGGGGGCTCTGCTTCGAATAAAGTCTGGCAAACTCTGGTCCCAAAGGCCCCTCCTACTATATTGTATTGCACTAACACACACTACATGCAAGATTAACTAGCACACTTTCATACAATAGAATAACAGGTTAAACAGACATCACGACATACACTCACTCCCCCGCAGACAACACCAACACGTAAATTTACATAAAATAGGCGACAAATATAAAACAGCCTAAATGTGGGTCTGGTGCCCTAGAATTACAGACATGGCCAGTGCCGCGGACCCTATGATGATTAGACCAAGTGTTGGGGTGTAATTGTTCTTACAAACACCTAGTGAGTTATGGGAGCTAAGGCTCCGGTCTCATGGCACACGCCATTTCTGTGGCATAGGAGGGTCGGCGGCGGTGACAGAGATATTTTTGCCTGGCCAATAAAATAAATAAAAAGGAGACAGTAAGACTTTACCAGATCAGATCAGCTTATTATTAAATGTTTATAGCTACACTCTTATTCACCATATTACGTAACAACCATACTGAAAGCCTAATGCCCAGTTGCACCATTAACAGCTCTGAACCAAGATCCTAAGATGTTGGTTCAAACACAATCTTGAGTCTAATCCAAGTTCCGTTGCACCAATGTGAACGGCCAAGTACCGATCGTAGATCTCTTGATCTCTGCTCAAAACTAGGATTGAGATGAAACACTGTTTGTGATTGGCTCTCATTTCATGATGTCATAATGCAACTGTTTATTTTTAAGTTTGGAGATATTTAATAAGTTTTGTGGACATTATCTCTTAAGACTAGGATTTTTTTACTATAATGCACTGCAAAATTTCAGTTTCAGTTGTTTTGTTTGATTGAAACTCTTTGCACACATTTTTCATTATTTTTAATACCAATATCATTGAAGAAAGTAGAGCACATAGAACTAGATGGTGCAATGATTTATCTGTTTTAAGTAAAATAATTGTTGTACGAATTTTACTGAATAATAATCAAGTGTGTATAATGTTGTACTGTATTCCCAAAAACCAATTGTAGCTAGCACTATCTGTTGGCGTATTTTCAAACTGCACTTGTCGGCAACGGCTGCTCTTTCGTGAGCAAGATTTTGCTCATGCGAAAAATTAGGACAGTTTCTGATATTCTGAATGGCTTTTCCAGTTTTCCATTTTGTTTGTTCGGCATGAATTGCGTTCTCTCTTGACAAAACATTAATACCATCTTTAATTAAATAAATGCATTGCATCTTTAAGCCTTTGTAAAATTTCTCCATTAACATTATACAACAGTAAAACCAACCAAATCCTTTTTTAAATGATTTACATATTACCAAGTTTATTTCCAGTAAATAAAACTATTTTACAGTGCTTTTATCTTCACATAAACTACATAAAAAACAAGACTTTTTTATTCTTCTCTGTTCACTTTATAAAGACTTAAAATGTATGTTTGTGCCTAACAGAGCTTAAATACGGAATATGTGAATGTTTGTGTCATTTTTAAAACAAAATTGCTTTTCAATATAACTTTGATACTTTAAAATAAAGCACTCGTATGCACTTGATCCGAGATCATCCTCCTGAGTGGCCAAAAGGCACTGTTCAAGGTGAGGTGCAAATTGATCTTAGTTAAGCACACAGATCACAATGGTGCAACAGCCAAATGTGCTGAACCAGGAACAAAGCGGTATTTGAACCTAGATCATTGCTGAACCTCCATGGTGCAACAGGACATAAGAGAACTTTGCTAAAATTAACAGCCACTGACTATATTTTTTTTTTTACAATAAGAACTATACGCTACTTAGAAGACTACAATGTGTAACTCAGACAGCAATTACATTGCAATTCCCTATTAAAATTTTAGATTTAAAATTGATGGTTTGCAAAACTTGGGTCAGATTACTTTGCATATACAGAAGCATGTAATACTATCCCAGTTGCAGTGTTTGATTGCACAATCCTGCATTTTCATAAATTACGTGTTAAAAATACAATTTGCCTTTACTTTGTACAAATAGTAATTAAATTTTAACATTTTGTATATTTGGAATTATTCCAAATATCAG
This sequence comes from Dryococelus australis, assembly GCA_029891345.1. Taxonomy (NCBI): domain Eukaryota; kingdom Metazoa; phylum Arthropoda; class Insecta; order Phasmatodea; family Phasmatidae; genus Dryococelus; species Dryococelus australis. Next base: position 29,651,955 of record CM056999.1, on the reverse strand, counting down.
TAATTAGGAACTAATAAGCATTCACATACAGCCAGCACAGGACAAACTTTTCAAGCATTCTTACACTGAGCATATTTTGTTACTTAAGTTCCGTAATAAGTAATATTCTTTAGTGCTAAATCACTATTTGTTTGATCAACTGAACATTCCAGTTCAACCGACTTAAGTATTTCATCACACAGTACATACCAGAAATTATTTACCAATTTTTTTTATTATGTGCAAAACATACACAAAAATAAGTCAAACTTAATGGATTCTTTAATTGTTTATATCCAACATAGAGATATGTTTAATTTTAAAAACATATAAATTCATACTACAGATTGTAGACATGCACTACAAATAGTAAAAACCTATGACAATTTTGTACATGCAATGCAAAATAACTTGATAAAAACATCAAAACAAACAAAATTTTTAAATAATTAGAAATAATTATAATAATTTTAATAGTTTATACTGACTACATTAATAAGTAGAGAAAAAAAGAAGGAGAGCAACTTGCCAAATAATGCCACACCTGCCGAACCAATCCATGCGATCTAAGCCTCTGCCGTGAAACTGGAGTATCACTTCATCTTTACAAGCAGACAGTTCCTCTACACTTACAATTAACTCGCCTTTATTAGAGGGCATTCCCACCAAGGGGAGAGTTAATTTCCCAGATGAAACAATCTGATACACAACAACAATGCAACATATTAATTCACAATATTAGACCATTGTTAAAACACAATGTAGGTTTATGAATGAGGAAAGTCATACCTGTCCAAGAGTTGTTTCACAACAGCCCAGGAAGTCTTGTTTGTCAAGGCTTGGGTCATTGGTGTCAACATCATAGACTGCAAACCTCAACAACTGTTGTTCTTCAAAGTGGTAAAGTAGGTGTACCTATGAGCAAACAAAACTTTATAATATATGTCCACCATTTGTCTAAATTCAACAAAACATATTTCGGCTGTAGGTTAATCATGGAAAAAGAAGTTTATATATATATAACCTATTGTCTCGAATGAATTCTAAAGGAGGTAAACATTTTTTAAGTTGTAACTGAAGAAAAAGTTTATGACAGTACCACTGAAATGTACCTCTCTCTGGAATCTTCTCCTTCATTTAATAGCTAGTGTTATATTGGGTATTGGGCATGCCCCACCTGCCAGGTAGGGCCTATTGGTAAACATTATTTTGATAGTAAAGCATGAATTAGGGCCTACACAAAAATGGTGATGCTTAAGGTATTTACACAAGGCAACGTTTTTGTTAATTGTGACATGAGGTTTAATAATCTATCTTTTCAATCCCAAATATGGTACAGTGATATGGAAGTTAGTTCAAAATAGGGGTATTAACAGTGATTAATTCCATGAAATAATGTGATGAAAGCGACAGGTGTTGTGGTGTTGTGATGTTTGAAGATCTTTGCTCAGTTAATTATTATCCAGACTATCTGTGTTCCATCTTAAATGTAATCTCAAATATTTGCAATAACCAAGCGTTTTAAGTCCAACTTCAAAGATGTGTACCAGCCTTAGTATTAACTTTAGACCATAGGTCGTATATGTATGTTTTTAATTTATTTTTTTGTGATTAACTTGCAATTGTAAGGTAATGTACGTTGCACCAAGGGTATGCAGCATACGAGGCACCGAGTATAGAGTGCACGCCATGGAGGAAGCACTGCAACACGATGTGTTGTATAAGTGCCAGCGGAGCAGTGGGCACGCAGGCATGCAGAACTTCCGGCCACGCTAGTCAGTTCTGTAGAGTGGAAGTTGGACAGTCGCGTCTTAGTGTGTTACGTATGCTGGCCCCTGGCGAGCCAGTAGGCAGGCAGGCAGTGAGTTGTAGAGTTGAAGCCGGGGAGGCTAGTCGTGTGTGTATGCCGGTGCCCACCGCTGATGCGTGAACAGTGGTTCTATACCGCTATGATGCTCTGTGCCTAGTAACACAGTGATATTGTAACGTGTGTACACGTATTGGGTGAAATAAAATATCAGGTGGTATTCATCCCATACTTTACTTGTCTCTGTTAAAATAACACTTACGAGCTTTTCTGGTGTCAGAAGTGGGATGCCGCCTAACCGTTTGCCGGTAATTACGATACGTTATTGCGTACAATGGAATCTGCAGTTTGGAAGCCGGTATTTTGACATTAATGTTGACGTACGTTGCGCAAAATGACTGTGGCAAGGAATTTGTGTGAACTACGTGCATTGACGTGTTGGGATTGCTAAAGATGTGAGTCAAACTCATGAACATTTTGTGTCCATGTTCATGATTCTGGACTTCTGTAGTGCATCCGTGAGAACAGCATACTTCAAGCATCCGTGCCGCGAGAAGAGCAGCTAAGGCCTTCATTGCGCTGTTCTGTACTGTGCCGCTGTCGTCATCTGAGTGCCACTGCCATCTCACCTTTTGCGGAGCGATGATAATGAAGTTATCACGCCGACGCATCACTGAGAGTAGTAACAGCCGCTATCTTCATGTCCACCGGGAGTTGCTCTGCTGTTTGTTGCGCCGCATCGCTGAAGTTAAGATGAGATGTTCAACAACATTTTATTTCTTTGTACGGCACTTGTCACAATGACCTCTAAAGTGACTGTAGAAGGTAGAAGGCTGCTTGACCTACAAGCAGCGTTAAATAACCTAACATATAGACTGAAAGGTTTAGAGTGTGAAAATTCAGACCTCAAGAGACAAGTAACAAGTACGCCAGTAAATTTAAAAGGGGACAGGTCAGATTTGTCTGGTAGTGTACCAATGCATGTCAGAAATTTCATGTTGCTACCCAACATCCCAGTATTTAGTGGCAAGCCAGAAGACAATGTTAGAGTATTTTTTATTAAGAATGAACAGGCTGCTAATGTTTGTAGCTGGTTGGAAAATGAGTAATTAGCATTTGTAAAGCTCAGACTCGCAGGTGAAGCATTAGATTTTATTTTTGCTGACAGTGCTTGCCAAGAGGTCGAAAATTATGAGGAGCTTTAAAAGCATCTAGAAGAAAATTTTGGCAGGAAACACACCACTCGTTTTTATCGGGAACAACTGAGTGGCCTTAAAATTTTGGACAATACGAGTCTGTAGAGGAATTCACAGACAGGATACACAAAATTAATGCTAACACACATGAATTAGGTTCCAACGATGAGCTAAATGAGGCGGTCAAGTATGAGGCTGACCAACGGGCTCTCTATGCTTTCTTGAATGGTTTGAAAGGTGAAGTAGGCAAGTTTACACATATTTTGCGCCAACAAACTTTTAAAGAGGCCCTAGAATCAGCAATAAACGTAGTCAAAACTGACAAGCGACCTGGTAAAGAGCAAGACACCTCGGTTAAATCTTCTGATAAGTCAGTGTTTGCAGTTGAGCGTAATGGAGACAAATGTTTCTTTTGCCACAAGGTAGGTCACAAGATAAAGGATTGCAGCAAGAGGGCAAAAGCATGTTTTAGTGTAGCCAGATACGACATTTTGTAAAATAGTGTCCAGAAAAGGGTAACCTAGCAAGGTATCATATGCTCCTATTGACAAGCATGGTAAGTTAAACAGTCCCGGGACTGGACTAGCCACGAGTCACAGTCCCATGTAAAGTGCATACCTGTGACAGTGTCTGGCAATGACTTAAATAATTTGACAGTAAGTGTAACTCACAGAGATACACCACTCAAGTTGTTAATAGATATTGACACTCAAGTATCACTGATGTGGCAACATGTTGTTGGAGACTTAGATTCACAGTGTCTCCAAGAACCAAAATTTGTTGTGTCTGGTCTTTCGGGTCACAAGTTAAAGAATTTGGGAGAAATCGTTTTAAACATACAGTAAGGTAACACTGCCTATGAAATGTGTGTGCAGGTCGCACATAGTAACTGCACTCGTTATGATAGAATAATCCGGCTAGATTTTCTGAAACAATACCGATCACTTGTAAATGTAGCAAAACAGAGCCCCTGCAACTGGGAAATAAATTGTACTCCCTAGGCCAGTGCACTGATGGGCCGACATCATGAGTAAAGGACTGCCGCATGGGATCACATGACCCAGCCTCTCCAGTTACGGTTACTCAGTCCCCAGTACATTTAGTAGCTGCCGAGAAAATACCACCATGTACAGGAAAAATAGTCAGCAATATGGTTTCTCTCCCAAGTGTTAATGTGGAAAATAACTGCACTATACTAGTAGAACCTGCTCGTGAATGTGATGTGTTGAGTAATCAACACTGTTATGTTGCTAGAAGTGTCACTAAAGTTATGCCTCATGAAGAAAAAATAGAAGTGCCTGTGAACATGAGTAGGGCTATGGTAGAAATTCCTCAGGGTATCCAGGTAGCAGTGTTGGAGCTGCTAGAGAAGGGAGACATCTGTTCTTGTCCTTGTGATGTAGGCGAGTCTGACGTCAGTGAAAACATGAATCAGTTAAGAAGCTTGCAAAACATGAAGTTGTGTGGTCAAGTTGTTACAAGTGATTCTGAGCTAGATTTAACAGGTAAATTAAGTAATTTGTTAGGAGAAGATAAGCAGTTACTAGAGTCATTGTTGAAGGAATATCAGCATATTTTTAGAGAGAAGAAAAATTTGCCTGTCATTCCTTTGGTCCAACACAGGATATAAACAGGAGATCACAAGCCTATCTCTACAAAACCAAATTGTGTGCCCTTTCATCAGCAAATGCTAGTACAAGACATGATAGAAGAACAGCTTCAGCCGGAATTCATTGTGCCACAAGAGCCAAGTGATCTTCCTTGGGATTTTCCTATTATAGTCAGAAAGAAATTTGAAACTGGAGATGCAAACTATTGTTTTTGTGTGGACTGTCACCCTTTAAATGCAATTACTACTCCTGACATCTACCCATTGCCTAATATAGTAGATTCTCTAGATAATTTTGGTCAGTGCAAAATATTCTCAGTAGTTGATCTTACCAGTGGGTATCATCAGATAGAAGTTCATCCTGATGATCAAGCTAAAACTTCGTTCACCACTACTACAGGTGTGTACAAGTATGTTTGTCTTTCTTATGGCCTGATTAATGGTCCTGCCACTTTTCAGAAGCTCATGGAGAGTGTGTTAAGAGGCTTCACTCCTACTCAATGCATGGTTTACATTGATGATGTGATAATATTCAGTAAAGACATAGATGAGTTTCTGACAGGTTGGAGAAGGCTAATTTGTCCTTATCCCTAGAGAAATGCCATTTGCCCGTAAGTGAAGTCCGTTATCTTGAGCATGTCATTGGTTCTTCAGAAGAAAGTCCAGACCCAAAATTGGTTGAAACAGTTCAGTTTTACCTGAGTCCCACAAATGTAAAGGAATTACAAAGTTTTCTTGGCTCATGCAATTATTACCATTGTTTCATAAATAACTATGCTATCATTGCATGACCACTGAGCAGTTTACTTAAAAAGGACATAAAATTTGTGTGGACAGATAAGTGTGAACAGTCTTTTATTGCCTCGAAAAAAGTACAAAAGACCTCTCCAGTTCCTGCTTACCCAGATTTCAGTTGGATATTGGGTCTGAAGGATCCTAGTGGTAGACTAATATGTTGGTCCTTACAGTTGAGCACGTATGTTTACAAGATTTAGCATCGCCCAGGTAGAAAGCACGGGAATGCAGACTGCATGAGTAGACAAGTACGTTTGATAGAAGCTAGCACAAAGGAAAATATGAGCGCCAAACAACAAAATGACGAGGAGTGTCAGCTTTTCCGACAGCAGTCGAAGTTCATTGAACAAGATGGTCTTCTGTTTAGGGAAACGCGTTTGGACTTAGACTGGTCGTCCCTAGGTCTCAGCAGGATAAAATTTTAAAGGAATGTAATGATTCAGTGTATACTGGTCACCGAGGTAAAAAAGCTACAAATTGCAAGGTTGCTGAGAGATATTGGTGGAAAAATTGTAAACAGTCAGTAGACTACTATGTGCAAAATTGTGTTTCTTGTAATCACCGAACTACCCAAGGGAAATCTCGAGCTACACTTGTTGAGCTGCCAGAAACCGAGCAACCTTTTCAGAGACTAGGTCTAGACATTATAGGGCCTATGCCAAAAACAGCAACTGGTAACCAATACATCTTGACAATTATTGATCACTTCTCCAGATATCTGGTTATGAAGCCTCCCCCTTACGAAACAGCTGAAACCGTAGCTCGAACATTTGTGTTTGACTGGATATTGAAATTTGGTATGCCAGATTCAATTATCACAGACCAAGGAACAAATTTTGTGTCAGAGCTCACGACGCAGTTGTGTCAGCTGTTGCGAGTAAAAAAGTTTAGAACAACCCCAGGACATCCACAAGGAAATGGCAGAACCAAGTGCGTGCATCGGACAATTGCCAAGATGATCAGCCAATATGTAAGCAGCCGACATGATGATGGGATGTATACTTGGCCTACGTTTACAGCATACAATAGCCAAGTTCATACCAGTACCCAACTGAGTCCTTATGAAGTTGTGCATGACATGAAGATATCCACTTCTTATGAACACCTGACTGTACCTCCTGCAGTTCGCAACAAAGGCAGTCAACAGGCAGTATAAAGTTGGTGATCTTATGTACCTGAGCAATCCAGTGTTGAAGAAGAATCAAGTTAAGAAGTTCTAGCAAGCATGGAAAGGACCGTATCTAGTTATAGAGGTGGGTTCTCCAGTCACCCTTAAGCTTCAGCTGCCCTTCCTCTCAGTTATCGTCCATGTGAATAGAGTGAAGCAGTACACGGGTCCAGCTACACTACCTGCCTCTGCAACTGATGATCAAGATCGTCCTCGCAGGAGACCACGTAAGCTGCCTTCACCCATGCCTCCACTCAAGAAGAAGCCAGGACCTCCAGCTACGATGACCCCAGATCCTGCCTCACCACACACCCATAGAAAAGCAACAAAAGTTTCCCCTCCCAATGTCCCATTGTCACCGGTGAGACCACCCATTCCCTCCTACAACCTGCGCTGTCGTCATCAATGAAAATGCAACGTGTTTGTGTTTTTGTGTTGCATAATATATTGTTTTGTGTTCTAGCCACCGAAATAAGAGTGAAGCCATCAAATGTAGGTGTTGTGTTTGAGCGTCGAAGTGATGTTATTGTGTCTGACAGTGAGTACATAGTTGTAGTTAATTTTGATATTTCTACTTTGTCTGAAAAATGTCACTTGCTAGGAAATATGTTAGATTAAGTGTACAATGCACATAAAATTAAATCTTACCTTCACGAAGCTAATAGTACTTTTGATAGTAATTTTGATCTTGCATTATCACAAATTGAGTAGCGCATACAATAATTTTAAAATGGAAGTAGAGCTTTACGTACTAGTTGCCTGATCATGAAGTTAATGTTAGATGTAAACGAGGGCTATTTGATATAGGTGGTAAAATCTGTTTGGTACTGCAACTTCTGCAGATTTAGAAGTCCTACATCGGCGACTTGAAAATGTTGACTCAAAGTCAAAGAGCATTGGTTTAGATATAGCAAACAATGGAATCTTACTGAGAAATATAGAAAATAGAATTGTTGATAGTACTAAGTTAGTTTGCAAGATTTCTACTGATTATGTTAGCCATTATGAAGCCTGGTATAAAAACATAAGTCAAAATTTAGACCAACTAATGCAACATGTGTTTATAAGTAACTTACTGATATATATGCTAGGAATTTCACTGCAAGCTAGTGAAGCTCTTATGAATGCTCGTTTCGAATCTAGTAATCTCCATCCGGCAACTGAAAGCAGTGTTAATCATAAGCTCAGTAGTGTGCTCATCAAACTCAGAATGTTTTTAGGTATTTTGAAAATGATAAGCGATAGTATCAGTTTACCAACTCACATGATAGTACCAGTTGAAGCTGAAAATCTGTATGTGTATTATGGTTTGTTAACAGCTCAAGCAGTAGTTCATAACAATTTGTTAAGGCTTGTAATTTCAGTACCACTTGGAAATGAAATTACTCATTTTGAATTGTATGAGTTACAAACTTACCCAGTATTTGTTCCAAATTTGATGCAACATGGATAATTTATAACACATGACTTTTTGTTGTTAAGTTCCGCCAGAAGTTATTATAGTTTCCTAGACAGTAATGACTTGGAAAATTGCAAATCACATGGTGTAACAGTATGCAAAACAGAGTTTATGTTGTATGATACGAGTGAAACATCATGTGAAACCTCATTGTTTCTTGGCAAAAGTGTGAGCAATTTGTGTTCCTCAAATATTGTCAAACTGACAAAGTCATTTTTTTAAAAGAGCTCACCATCCCTGGTTGTTTTCAGTAATGAATCGCATAGATATTACTTTTGTGCGCCGAAGTACAAAGCTTACCTTGCCTCCTATAACCAAAACAATCTCTGGTAATGTGATGACTGAAAATGCTTCTCATTGTGATCTGATTTTGAATAGTTTCAAAGCTCTTGCCACAGTAACCAATGTAATGTATCTGAATGTGAGTTATCCTGTTTTGCACATTCCCAAATTTCAGTTTAATTTCAATCCTGAGCAAATATTTGGTTGGTTGTTGACTACTCTGACTTTAGATAAACCCATGTTGTCAGAAATTGATGAGTACCTACAGAAACACGAGTACAGTGTACCATATAATCAAATGATGCACCTTGTAGATAAGCCAGAAATTACTTCAATTTCTTTTATTAGTATTGTTCACTCTTGTGTATTGTGTATTTGTATTAGTGTGATACTTGTAGTTACAAAGTGCTACCTTGCCAAACCCATGAAAAACAGTACAACAGACCATGGACGTAGTACCGGGGGGGGGGGGGGGGGGCAGGGTGCCCCTCCCTGAAATTAGAAAGCCCTTTTACAAGAGGGGCTCGGTTTGATCGGCCTTCTATGTTGTAAATAGGGAAGATGAGTAAAAGTTTTAACAATCTGAATACCAAAACTATTTTTGAGAGGAAAAATTAAAACTATTACTGATATTGTTGGTTATATCTAGGACGTATAAATACTGCAGATATGTAGGCAACACATGACTTTTGCTGGGTTATACCTCGTGGCTCATGGAAAACCTATAGACAAGAAGAAATATTTTAGACCCGACTGCAAATTCTGGAATACCTGCCACCCTTTGTTTTGTTAACATGACACCCCACGTCCTCCTTCCAAGTACCAAGAATGAAGTTGCGGCGCAGCAGGTGTGCATGTCACGTGTGCGTAGAGGTTTCCCTTCCATACTTCCAGTTCCAGGAACAGACTATTCACTTATAATGTTTTGTTGTGCTTCTCTTTAATCTGTTGCTTACCAGTAAAAAAAATTATGCAACTACATAATTTGGCCTTGCATCCTCCTTTAAACTACTTCTACCAATCTGAAAAGTTTTGGCTCTTGCGGTGGATGTCACAGGTTGTGACTAGATCCTTGTCCGACATACTCTGAAGCACTGGTAGCTCCTGTCGATTACATCACTCCCCTTTTCAAGATCACGCAACTGGTACTTTGCCCCCCAGAGAACTTCCTCCATGGGACTGCTATCCTCGGAGCCACTGCTTAGAGGGGCCATTCCATCACGTACTCCATGCCGTGGGCTCCTTTCACTGCTATATGGCACAGTGTGCACAGGGCATTTGGACAGCAGTCGCCGGTCATTGTATGCATTTTCCAACTGCTTTGTGAGATGTGAAACATCAGCTCATTGATGCTGTGTCTCAGTTATTGGGCATATGCACCAAGCTCACAAATTTCCTCACACAAGTGCTTGCTTGTGCTGACTGAAGCCATTGGTTCTTCACCTTGTTGCTTCTTTTCATGCTGCTGTTTCTGTGGGCAATAGGCTCTGAAGTGCCCCAGCAGTCCAAATGACCAACACTCCTGCCACTTGATTGGGGTCAACGAAGCTCTGGAGCATGTACCCTGGAAGGGATGTCCCTCAAAGCCAACTGCAACTCCAGTGTCTTCTTCATGCTGTCTTCATTTTCATTGTAACGGACGTATGGTGCAGGCTCCTGTCTTCCTAAATCCACTTCCAGTGCTCAGACTAGGACATCCTGCATGTTGTGGGGTGCAGCCAGACACACTACATGCCGTACCTCTGTGTCGGCGATTGCATCAATGAAAAGCAGACTGTGATGTTGTCCCACACCTCCTCAGAGCACCCTTCCAGAGAGATAGTTGAGACAGCTGCACAGTGTCTTTCCATAGTTCCTGCAGTGGATTCTCTGGTTGCTGGATGCGTTTCACAGCTGTGCATGGTGAGAATGTCGCAGATACCACTCGCCAAAACATAATTCCAAGGCTGACACCAGTGTGGGGTACTCCAGTTTATGTTGCTCTGGCAGAGATTGTTGTAAGCTCAGTGGAGGGTTTCTCACTACAGCAGCGAGGTAGTAACCCCACTGCTTGACTGGCCACCCATTCCGGGTTGCGACTATTTCAAACTGGTGTTACTCCTGTCAAGATGTCTGGCCATCGTAAAGGGCAGACTTAAATGAGATCTCCTTTCCCACTCCTGGCTGCACGACACCAATGCTGCAGAGCTGCTAACCATCCTCCGAGGTTGCTGCATTGATTAAAACTTGCATTGCTTTTCTCGACTGCTGATGTGGTAGTAGTGGAACTCCATTGCTGAAAAAATTCCTGCCATCTCTTCTTCATCGCACTAATTTCCTGTTTTATTTCATTCTCACGAAAGTCCATTCTTTGATTTACACTCTCCACTATTTCAATAATTACACTTCGAATTTCATGTCCACGTAGTCAATTCTTGTATTCACTAACTCGCTTATGTCTTCTATTTTTGTTATGATGAGTTAAATTATCTTTAAAGTTAGGATATAAGGTTGTTCAGTTTATTTTCCTGGGAATAGTCCTTAGGTTTGCTGTGGAAGATTCTAGAGAGTCGGTGCAGGAAATATTTGTAGACCTTCCCAAGCTGAAATGAGCATCAGCATTTTCTTTGTGCTGTCTACAGCTGTGCATAATTTTTTATCACTGCTACGTCTCTAGAATTTTTGAACACTTCTTTTGCAAATTGTTTTCTGTCACAACGTGTTTACTGTGTATATTCCAGAAGCTTTACAGACGTGGACTTTTGCATCGACCGCCATGAGTTTGTAGGTGCTGTCAGGGGAAGGGAGAAGGTTTCACACTGCAGGCAGCAGATAAAGTGTAAGGCGCTCAGGGAAAAGAGGAGTGAGTTGGGGCTGATAACATGTTTACGAGATGTCGCATAGAAAGTGTAGAGTGTTCTAATTGGCTGGAGGCAAAGTGGCGAGAGGTATGATGTCGGACAAGGTCAGATGCTGTGTTGTTGTGATAAGTTAGCCGTCGAGGAGAGTGGGCATGAGGCCATAGCAGTCCAGGGGAGACAGTCGAGAATCTTCATTATAGGAAAGGTATTTTGGATAAAGTTTGTTTGTTTTGCTTGATCGGAACATTTTTTTCCTGCTTCGCAGGAAAAATGGCCCCGACCGATCTTTTAAATAGTACATTTTTATGAGTTACAGCAAAGTAGTCGTCGAGCAGACGTTGCAGAGAGAGAGAGAGATAAATATGGCACGGCCGCTATTATCTAGACGTTACAGTAATTATTCAAGGCTGGGGGTTACTAGTTGTAATTGGTCGATTAATCTAGTGTTGATATTTTCAGTCCCTAATAAGCTGTAACCTATTTTTCAGACATTATAACTGACGATAATTGAAATTTGGAAAATATTTAATTCCAGTAATTTTAATTTAATTTGTATCTCATCTACGTTCTCTGGTTTATGAGAATTGTTCTTAGGTTGGCACAAGGCACTGAAGTAAACTGGCCGTCGTAGCCTATTTCAAGTGAATAACGTTTTCATTACAGATAAATTTTTAGGCCAATCCCATTCTAAATAAAATCGAGTTGTATTTGGAAGAGTTAATAGCTGCCTATTTCTCCTCGAGTGATTTTTTAATGTATTACTGCAGCAGTTATCTTTGAGATTTGAAATGAGCTAACCATCTGACACAAATATCCCGCTTAAAATTTATATGAGATTTTGTAATGGTTACCAGATTTTTATATTTGGATTTTGTACCTCCGAATAGTACTTAAATGTCTTTTGAACGAGGTCTACAAGCCTCAGCTTAAGTGTTTTCTCTCTTTCATTTTTCAAGTTGAAGAATTATTTTCTTTAATTTTTGAAAAATCACCCCACGTTTGACTTTTTGGTTATTTCCTAAATATGTAATTTATCACAAGAGTTTTATACTTGTGTACAATTAATATGCAGAGGGAAAATGTCTGTACTGCCAATGCCTAGTAAGAAATAGTTCTTATGCAAAATATTATTACACTGAGTGCACACAAATGTGGTGCATTTTCCTTTTGGTGTGATTTTATAGAATTGGTCAAGCTTTGCTTGCGTAAGGAGGAGGAATATCCTGGAAGTAGAAATTTAGCAGGGCCTCAGGAAAGTTGGAAGTACCAGTGAATGGACCTGAGTTACATTTACACTCCAAGATTACTTCCAACTTTTCTGAAGCCCTGCTAAAGTTCTATTTCCACAATATTCTTCCACCTCATGCAAGCAAAGCTTAGAAAATGACATCAGAGAGCTAACGCACCGCATTCGTGCATATTCGGTGTAATAATATTTTGCATGAGAACTATTTCTTACTAGGCATTACCAACGCAAACAATTTCTCTCTGTCTTTATTCATATTAATTACAAATGAAATATCATAAATTATAAACAAAATATATGTACTAGTTAAATTTAACAAAAAATAAGGTACTTTAGTGTGAACACAAATATTTGTGACATATGACATTAAGGTAGCAACCACACATGCCATACATGAGGAGTTTTTCCACAGGTTTGATTTAAAAACTGAGAAGAAACTGCGAATAGACCATACTAAAGGTTTGATTTGTCTTGTCTCTGGGTGCTCATTAAATAAGCCTGGTTGTGGTTGCCCTATGTCCCATTTTAATTTTTATTTGTTGAACCACTTCGCTTCTTCCTTTACATTGTTCCTTTCTTTAATTTCTCTCCTTTATCCTCTCCTACTCTTCCTCTGTACCTTCCCTACCCTGTCTTTGTACTGCCTTTCCCAATCTCACTGTTACAATATTATGGCTATCATTGTAGCTATTACAACATTAAGTCCAAACTGAACATCTAGTGTATTTTTTTGAAATTTAAGCAATTTGATTTTTACTATACTTCTGGTGTACATTGTTCTGTACCAAGAATTTTAACTTGTCTTAAATGTACATAACAAAATTATTCCTTTTTCAAGTTTTGATGTATCAGGTGAAATGATACAAAATCCCAAATGAAGGAACAGTACTCTTAATTTGGAGTTGGCTATAGAATTGTATAAACAAATAAGACCAGGATATATCAGTGATACATTTTTTTATCCTATAATTTTGGATGAACACCAAACTAATTATGAAAGATGTATACGGTGATGTGACCTACCTTGGTGACAAAGTCTGGATTAAGGGTGTTGTCAATAGTTTCTGTGCGACTTATTTCTTGCCAATCCATGATGTGAAATGTCTTGACGTATGTTATACACATAGGGTCAGACTTTGAGAACACATCACAATCGAGCAGATTCCTGACAATCAAGAATAAACATAATTATAAACACTACAATAAACACTTCATATAAAAATATCCCAAATAATTATACACACAACAGAACAGTGACATGATATAAAGTAAAAACCAATCTAATGTGGCAAATTCCAAAGGAAAAAGAGTTCACAAATTACTCAATTTTATTTGGAATTCCTCCTTTGTACTTACAACCATTTTTAGCCTACTTTTCGAAAGAAAAGAAAAAAAAAGAAAGACTTATGAGATCACTTACACATGTGTGTGTATGTTGTGTAAGCATTTGTCTGTTCCCCATTCAATTTTTGAATGTGTCAACCAAATTCGGTAATTAGTCAGGACACCTAACTTTTATACATTTCAACTATGCTGGACACTTACTTTCAAAATGGTGACCTTTTTTAAAAACTGGGATTATATGTCATATCTCTGGAACCATTTAACCAACTTAAACCAAATTTTGTATGCCAGCAGAGCAAAGTGAGATGGATATTATTGCTGGTCTTCCATTTTGGAAGATAGCAACAAATGAAAAAATATAAATTTTAGATTATACTTAGAAAACTATTCAACCAATTCTAACCAAATTTGGTGTGTAAGTAAGAATATTGTAAACCAAGTAAATAAAATTGATTAAATGTTATTATGTACTTATATTCAAAGTTGTGACCATACAAATATTGTACGTTAATTTGGTATATCTACCATACCATTTAACTAATTTTGACCAAATTTTATGTAATTACTGAATCTATTACAAGCATCATATACGCAAACACATAAATACTTCTGTTGGCCATTTTGTAAGAAATATCCACACAAATAAATGTAGTTTTTATGTCACATCATGGGAAACAATTAACGGATTACTATCAAATTTGGTGATCAAGTAGTACTGCAGCAGATTATGTTAAGTGGCATGTTATAAGCAGCATGTCAAGCACTTATTTTCAAAATAGCAGCCATAAAGTTGTTTTACATTAGAATGCTATATCATAAAATCCATGTAATCAAGTCCAACTTTACTTTGTATGCCAGCAGTAAATATTACAACTGTCAACTGTATCTACACAAAACATCTTTTGTCTGCAATTTTGTAAGACAGCACTAAACAATTAAGGTTTCATGTCGTATCTCATGAAACAAATTGACAAATTTCTATCAAAGGTAGCAAAGAAGTAATACTGCAGCACATGATATAAAATTGCACGTTTTAAGTATGTCACACACTTATTTTTAAAATGGCAGACATGTAGCTATTTTAGCTTAGAATATTGGTGTCAATGAAACTGTGTAATCAAATCCAACTTATGTATGCTGGCAGTATATATTACACCTAATAACTGCATGTAAACAAAGAATGCTTTGTTGACCACTTTGTAAGATAGCACCTTAAAAATTGTATGTAATATCAATAAACAGATTCCTACCAAATTTGGCAAACAAGCAGTACTGCAGCAGGTGGTGTAAACTGGTATGTGACCTGGGCCTCACTGCCCTACTCGGGTGGCAGTAACATAAACAATAAATTAATCTTGGTAGTTCCGGCAGCCACAATGCCAAGCGCCCAAACTTAAATTCCTACAGCTTTCACTAAATTAATGTTTTAATTTATTAAAGTGTAATTGAAGGGTTTTACGTATGTCAAATGTCTTGTCTAATTTTATATGATTTTTAACTTCTTTTGCAAGCCCATGCAGGCTGTTTCTAAGTAACATAATTTTCCCCGAAATGCATAATAACAAAGATACTGAACATTTAAAAGCAATAATAACGTGTTGGAATTACTATCCTAATTCTTCTGAGTGTTTTGCTGCTTGGATTCTGTTCTACAATGTACTTGTTTGTAAGATATGTGTAACTGCTTTTTCCCCTCATGGCATCCTCCTTAGTCTAGTTAGGCGGACCTAGGAGAGTGCACACATTCCAAATTGCGGGGGAACATCATTGTCTATGTCTGATCAGTAGCAGCAATAGTAAGTGTCTTATTATTCAGAACATTTAATTTAATTCTTTTCTTCCCTGCACACACGCTCTTTCTCTGTAGACTCATGGCCTCAGAGATTTTATTTCTTTAGTTGTCCACACGCTAATCAGTGCTTTTTGCAGTGTCGGCCGACTACGGCCTTGAACACCATGCCCGCATTATTGGAAGGACATCATGTAATTGATTGTATATGTGCTCTCTCTTTACCAATATACATAATTTCAGAGTTTCTCGTCTTATTCATTTTAACGTTAATTTTACCTCGGGTCCTGACCCACTCCGGAGTGTAAGTCCACATGCTCATTTATGTAATGTAAAGGCATATGTGACTTTTTCTGTGGTTTATTCATAAACATGAGCTGTGAGTGTGATTGGATACGACACGTGGCTGTCAAACAATTACTGCCCTGAGAGCCAGACTCCACATGCTCACCCACGATATAGATGTGCTGGCGCCCTACCATAACTTACAACTTTTCTGTGATAACTAGTCATGCATCTAGGTTTCTCTCAAAGCAGCCATGTTATATGGCGCCGCAACTAGTGTGGCCTGAAGACACGCATCGTGAAAAACTAGCACGTGGCAGAAAAATTTGTGTACTGGAAGTCCGCCATTGTTCAGGAAACCACGTCGAACAGTGAATTGGTCACTAACTTGTGCGCGTATCAGACTCCCTCGTGGTTGGAGGGCGGAGATACCCATGACGTCATCACGTGTCGCAGATTTTCTTATGACGTCACCGCGTGCCTGATGCTTGGCATGAGCCGTACGCTGACAACTTACCCCACCACGCCAGGTCTACCGTGTGGCTACCCGAAGGAACCCTTCATGCGCGTGGGTTCTCGTACAGCCATGAACAGTAGCGGCATGGAACTTCTGACCTACATGTGGGACACCGAAAAAATTAATGCATCGTGTGGGAAGCCTCTCACATTGGACCCGTACGAGAAATACGACCTGCAAGCCATTATCTGCCGCTGTATACCAGTCATGAGAAATGTCATATTCGGTAAAACAGTGGCATCCACCAACAGGGTAGAGTGCTGCTCACGCCCTTCATGCAACAATCCCAGCAGTGACACAATACGCTGTGAGCTGTGCCAAAAGGGAGCACACTTCGCCTGCATGACAGCAGAAGAATGGCCATCCATGCAACGTGACATTTTCACTTGCCAGAACTGTGCATCCGAACAGGACTGTAACAACATCCAGGCCGGTCAGCAGCAACACAGCTGATTGCACCCAGCAAATTCCTGCCTAAAGCAGAATGCTGAACAAGTGAGTGCAAGGCTAGACTGTGCTGCAGATAAGGACGTGTTATTGTCACATATAATTTGTGTGGTAATAAATACCACCCGAAGTGTGTATCGGACTGCGACTGGAGCAGTTTTCGCGAGGGAACACTCTGCTGTGAAGAGCGTGTGCGGGTCCTCGTCAACAACACAAATGACGTAACACAGATGCTGTACAAGAGGGAGGCTTGGCACGCTTCACAACCACATGCACCACCCATCCCAGAGCACCAGTGGAATAGTAAATTCAGTCTATAGTTAGCACACCAACCCGCTTTCAGATGCTCCCGATGTTCTACCAACATGCGGCAGAAGATTCCTGGGCGTTTCTGGCAGAATGCACCAGCCGACTACAGAGGTACAGCATTAGTGTAGAAAAGTGGGCAAATGCAATAGGGGCTCAAAATGGTAGGAGATGCCATCAACTGTTGCCTTGATCGACACCGCAGCTTCGAACATCTTTGTCCACGGTTTGTCAGGTTTTCAGACATCCTAGGTACCAACTTAACAGCAGAACTCACTACACTGCATGGCAAGAGTTAATATCATTGGTGTCACTCAACTTAACATAAGAATCAGGCATGTTGAAATGTGTGTACCAGCCTAATTACAAGAGAGATACACGAAGATGTTATCATTGGAGTACCTTGGCTCATAGATCAAGACCTAATTGTAGAGATCCCAAGAGATAGAATTTATTTCGGCAAGCATGTCAGACACACGGTTATCAATCTAGGCAGATGTGTAGAAGCAGACTTACAGCCTGTCAAACTAGATGACTTTGATCATGGTGTTCCGGCCAAATATCATGCCACTTTTGAAGGCCTCCTCAACGAAAGGGAAGATGTTTCCCCACCAGCCGATCCACGCAAACATACAACAATTGCCAAGTATGAGATAAAGGTCGTACACAACTATCCACTCTGGACATCGCCTGCAGATAACGATGTGCACCACCTTAACGTAACAAACTGCCAAATTGAAGAAATGTTACGTGAAGGAGAGATTGAACCATCAGAGAGTAGGTACAACTCAGCCATAACATTGCCGCCCAAGAGAGATGGAGGGTGGCGATTTTGTATCAATTTCAGGACCATAAACCAGATCACAAAGAGCCCCTACACCCATTCCATTCTATAGTTTAAACACTGCACTCAACGTACTCAGCAAACCAAAATTCTGTTACCTTTTGACCTGAAAAGTGGTTTCTGGCAAATGCCGGTGAAACAGGAAGACAGCCACAAAACTTTGTTCACGGCACCAGACGGCCGCCAGTATCAATTTTGCGCCATACCCTTTGGGTTTCAACTATGCCCCATCCACTTTTCAGAATATGATGGTGAAAGTCTTAGATGGAATAATAGGAAAGTTCATAATGGTCTACCTAGACAATGTGGTCATGTGGTCAGTGAAATGCTCTTGCCCGCAAAGAAATAAAAGTGGGATACAAACATGCAAAGCACGTTCGAAGAAATAAAGTACAGTTTCTCCCAGTGTCATGCCCTTGCATGTATTGATACCAACTATAATCTGTATTTGCAAACAGACGCCAGCCAGGAGGGTTTTGGGGCCGTACTGTTTCAGTATAGTGACAATCAAGAGCGGTATATCATTGATTATGCTAGTGCCAAGCTTGGCAACACTGAGAAACGCTACAACATCAAGGGGTGTGAATGTTTAGCACTCATCTGGGCCATGAAACGATACCGTGTTCATCTAGAGTACAGGCAGTTCACCCTTAGAACAGATAACCAGTTTGTAGCGGTCAGAGCTGGGCAACTCACAGAATTTAAGCATATAGCGGGGTGCGGTGGCCAGAGCTGGGCTGCCCACCATATTTACAAAACACACATCTTGACCCAGTCAGCTGACGGGTATAAAGGAAGACCACAATGCCCCCCCCCCCCCCCCCAAACGAGCCCTGCAGTGTAAGAAGTATAGCAGTGTATAAATCATCGGTGCTGATGATGCCAGGGTCCAGTGAGGTTGAAGACTGAAGGCAACTCCACTGTCCTGGCCTAGACGGGCTCCTAGTCGTCTGCTTCAGAGTGAGTATAAACGGCTTGGTAGTTGATTGCAAGGCTATCTCTCGGGACTCTGTAAATTTAACGTTCTCTATAATATTGAATTCTTATGCTCTAGCAAGGATAGGCAGGTTCCGCATAGTTGATAATCCTTTTCCATGAGAACGCGATCATTGTGTAAAATTGAAGAAAGAGTAAGAGATTTTATTGTTCAATTTAATGTAATTGCATCATACTATTAATGTATTTAATGTTGTAATAAAAGTGTTTTTGTTAGTGAACCTCAAGTCGCTCGTGAATTTACCATTGAGCTTACAGTCCTCAAGTATGTCGCTATAATGCAACAACTAACAAAACGACCCAGTACAGTTTCGTTCTGCTCTGGTGTTCTTTCCGCCTCTCACACCAAGGCCAACCACAGCACGGTAATGGAAGGCTGCTATGAGTCTTGCCCTGCCCCCACATTCCTTAGGGAGGGAGGACAAGCCTGACTTACACGATCGGGAACTGTTTCACCCGTTCAAGGCACATAAGCAAGATAGCAATATGGGAGAATAACATGTGTGTACTTAAATGCCTACCGCTTCTACGTGAATTGCCGTGCAGTATTTCTGTCGTTGAGCTATACAATGCAAATTATACCCGACATATTTTAACATCTGACTGTTTTTAAAACACTAATAAAAAAACCAAGAAAGACTAGAACACTTTAGATAACTCATTTTATCTCCGATTTTTTCACAGATTCGTATTCCCAGAATATTTATTTGCAGAGTTATGCACAGTAATTATTAACTAATTTAGTTAAGAACACTATATACATGGCAACAGCCATGTTTTGCACGCTGAGTGTTAATTTAAAATTTTAAAATTTAGTTATTATTTATTGCCGCTCAACACCGCGCTGGAAATTTCTGCTGCGTAAATATTGTCTCCTAAAAAGATTGCAAAATAGTGTATATTATTAATGGATGTCATAAGTTACAAAAAGTTATAGTGATAAAATTGTTATTTAATATTTAAATACAATTTTAGCAATAAACACAAATTTCAAATCTCAAACTTTATAAAAATAATCCACTGGAATCAAAATAAATAATATCTACCTACTTATTCTGATTCTGAGCTACGACTCTCCTCTTCCTCTGAGTCACTCGTTGAGTCTTCGTCCCATTATGTTCCGATTTTAACGATAATTCTGTCAATTTCAATGTCCAACAGTCCCGCACTCTTGAAATAAGCAGTTTCAATGTTCTTTACATGATTACAACATTGTTCCCATTGTTCAATAGAATAGCTGCCAAACCACTGTTCACAAAATTCCTTCTTGTCGTCAAGAGATGAAGATTTTTCATGCTTATCTTGCCTTTTGTATTTCCCTAGACGAGTTCGATAGGTTTCAAATCTGCGTGATATGGGGGCAACCTGATGATATCATGGCCATGTGATTTGATAATTTCATCAATTTTGAATGTTTTTACTATTGAAACTTGTTTTACTAACAACAGAAAATTGGCTTTCGTCACGCCAGATGAAAATGAAATGTTATTTATTGTAGCCAGTCTTGAATTTCTTGTTTAGTGTTTGCCAATGTGGGTTTCATATTTAGCTGAACAGTATGGTAGCTTGTATTATCAAGAAGAATTGCAAATTTTTCAGATAAATTTGAGAGCAATTTGTGTTTGACCCAAGTGGAAAAATTGTCGTAATTAATATTCTCATGGTAATCACCCCTATTTCTGCTTCAATCTGAAAATAAACAGTGCATTCGAGACAAAACCTTGGTCTCCTCCCGCATGTACGATAATCAACCATGGACCTTTTCCAATTAGTTCAGTGACACTGAGTTCCTTGTCCAAATGCCAACAAGAAATAACACAATGTGGGGCACGCATGTATGTTTCATCAACATAAACAATCATCCTATCTGCTTCGTAAAACTGCCGCACTTCTTGTAGATAATCGACCTCTCCACGCAGTAATGTCAGGTTTCCGACTAGAATTCTTCTCTTCGACTGGCACTTCTTCCAACGGAATCCTAGCCGTTTTAACAGTCGCTGCAAGTATTCCCTGCTACAATCGAAAACCCCATCCTCCGACAAAACCTTGTTTAGTTTATATAATGTTGGGACAGTTTTCCTGTCTGTAAGAAATTCATTTACTTTTCTTCTCACAGCACCACACCACACACAAAATCATCCACATAAATTATTTTCTAGTATTGTGTTTTTTACCCGGTGGCGTTGAAAAACGGAAACTATTTCTATTGTTCACTTTTTCCTCAGCCATAATCTTCTTCACTGTGGTTGCTGAAACTCCCATCGCATCACTTGTCGCATCAGCGACATTTTACTTCAGCCTGTACAATTTATTCTGGTCTTTGAAATGTGTCGCAAAATTGTGCACAATCTCTAGTGCCTGCCCCTGTAAAGGCCATCCCGAACTTATTATTGATTTGCGTTCTTGTAAGGTTGAGGCCATAGGTCCGGTCAGATCATGTAATACGGATCATGAGGTGACGAGCCTGGAATGGTGGTTCTGCCTGCAGGAATCCGCTCAACCAACCCCCTCCCATTTTACAAACTCTGCCCACATGACCGTCGCCTGACACTGGGGTCTGCGCACCTCACTTTGTTTGTTGTCCCACTACCCGTACAGTCTAACCTAACTTAATAGTAATCCTGGAGTACTGAGTCTTGAATAGGAAGTTAGAGAAATAGGTAGGCAATAGGGGCAAACGTTACACACTGGTGGAGGCGTCTCTTGTCCCTACCTCGCGCTTATGCAAGTAGACTTAACTAGGAATTATTTTCATAGGTTGCGCTTCATGCTGTTTAATCACACACAACAGGAAATGGGCAGAGAAGGAAAATAAAACATGCCTGCGCTTCACACACACCACAGCATGTTTAAGCACAGTAATTCAGTGATACTTAAATTGTACATTTGTTGTCTTTCTATTCAGGTATATTTATGCGAATTTAGTATAGAAGTAACAACCAATCTCAGAGTAATTTTATTAGCGTTTTCTATATTCAGTTGCTTGTGAAATTAGTGTATTAGCATCAGCATAGATAACAGCTGTTAACTTCCACGCAGTCAGGGCAAACGCTGTAGCGAGAGTGCACAAAGTCGGTCACATCACGTACGTAAGTCAACAGTCTACGGCATCATGACGACGGCATAGCCAGCTAGCACTTTGACATCATGCCACCCACCCCAGGAGCCTTACAAAAGCTTCTCTTATATTCATGCATATTTACCGCTTATTCCTGCACGTGGGAACATCTGTTTCCTTGTAAGCAAGGAGGACTCCCTGGTTTTTGTGTGGTATCAGAGCTCTTTCTACACCCTTCTTTCTTTTGTATTTAGAAATAGTTTCAAGTTACACAGTGCACATTTTGCACCAACACAACACATACTAATTACACCACACATTTATGGAAACACGTAGCAAATCTAAACCGTCAACGGTATCTAAATTCCTTAAACATGCGCTCATCGACACTACTGACATAGAACAAGCCTTAGACAATTGCGATCGGCAAAGAGCATTATTACAGGCAGCTACACACAGTAAGTCTATTTCAGAGCAAAATCAATACTTAGAATTTTCATTGAACACAAGTCCAGAACACTACCAAAAGGACACATCACCCCCCACACAGCAAAACAAGCAATCACAGTCACCATCCTCAAGTCCAGTCAGACTTTCGTGGGTTTCATACATACGACGAGGTAGCATCAGACACAAACATATTTAATTTCCCCACCCGACATTCACCACTGCATAAACACTAACACTGAAACAACCCCACCCACATCAGACATCATACAAAACCCACCACCACAACACCCCCTTCAAATTGTCGTAAGTCAACCAGAAAAACCACCATCATTATCGGGAAAAGGGAAAAAAACAGCAGATTTTCTTTAATCATATGAGGCCGTAGCAGCTATAAACCAGTAGAATTACACGGAAAATGTTGTATCAAATTTCATCTCCTTGGAACGGCTAAGCATATGTTAGATAATTTCATAAGAAACTACCCTGAGAAAATCACCTGGCACGACCTTCAGACCAAATTAAAAGACACTTTCACCACTACTGCAGACACAGAATGGTACAAACACCTACTCTACACAAAACACCAAGGGGTAAGAGAGAATACCATGTGCCACATAGAAACTTTGAAGTACTACAGGCATAAGTATAATTCACACATTTCTGACCAAGAATTTTTTAATGTTTTATGGAAATCCTTACTGCCATCCATAGCCGACAAACTCGTAGAGTCATGTAACGAAACATTGCCACAAATTATTGACAACCTTAAACGGATTGAAATTGGCAAGTACCATTACCTTCAGACATTAACACAAACCCGCCCTAATCCTGAATCCAAATGGCTGGGATCCCAAATAAGTAAATTAAAAGACGAAATTGCATAACTCTCACTGGGAAAACAGAACACCAGAATTGACACTGCCACAAACAACCAAACACCAAACCCACACAGTAACTTTAATCATAATTCGCAATGTGGTCAGGCACCACATCATCGTGGTTATTTCCATGGCTACCATCCTCTGCAGAGTTATCAAAGGAACAGCCAACCTATCATTATCATTAAAGAAAGCCCCACTGCGACAAACCAATATAGCGGGAATCTACAGTTTCAAAGAGCCAGATCTAGCTTTCATAGAGGGACCTATACAGATACGGACACACAATACGATAATTACAGTACCCCACAGTACAACGCAAACAGACAGTACAACACACAGGAACTTACGTCCCTGTGTGTGTGTGTTTATATATATATATATAGAGAGAGAGAGCCAGCCGCCAAAAAAATTCAATACAAGGGGTAAATCGCAACTCCCCCACCGACAAAAAGAACAACAAAGTTTGCGACGCATGCATGGCTATTTTTAACAAGGTTGTGATGACTAGATTGCATTCCGATATTGCTAGAATCAACTCCCATAGCAGCCAGACAGTATCAAGCAAACCAGCTTCATTACAGAGAAATGTATATTCATTAAATCAAAACACTGAACAACACGCTATGGCCACAATAGATTTCACGCCGCCGGCAAAACCAGCGAACGCAGTTAGGACATGTAAACTTTTGACTCAGCGGATTGCGTGTACACCGCCGCCTGAGTGGCAGAAAAGCAAATACGTCACTCCACCGCACCGCGCAATCCAGGTCAGCATTGGCAAACTGCCACTAACGCATGCAAGAAATGTGAGGTTGCCAAGTCACCGCAAATTGTTGAGACTATACAAACAATCAGCGGACAGTGTACCCTTGCCCAAGAGACCTGCGCCCTATGTTTTTATACGGGACATAACGCACGCTACTGCCCACTGTTTCCTCACTAGCCTTCCGAATTCATGACAATCATAGGGGACCGTTTTAAGTGTTTCATGCACACACTCAGGCTGGTACCCAAAACAGTTTATATGGAACACAAAACACGACACAGCACCCTCAACCCCACAACATGTTATAACACGAGTCGCCAGGTTCGCAATTATGAGTCCAAGTTTCAAAACTTACTGAGCAGGCCTATGCCTCAATCTAGCACAAATCAACCGAGAGTAGTTGTGAAAATAAAAGGAAGGAAATATTATGCACTACTTGGCACCGGGTGCTCACGTAGCAGCATAGCCAGAACACTTATGTCATGACAACAACTCCAACCATTACAAGAGCACATCTCACTAGTCGGAGCAACGTCAATATTAACTACACCTAAATACAAAACTACAATTAACTTGTGGATTTCAGGCCATACATACCCATAAGACTTTTTGGTCACATACAATTTGAAATAAGACATTATATTAGGTGTACACTTTATAAAGAAATATGATATCCCTCTTCTAAAACACAACATTCTTTTCATACACGCTAATGACTCACACAAACTATTGCAGGTACAGATACACTCGAGTACTACCATACAGAAAACCAATGCGTCTCTCGGACATTGTTTTAACGAATTAGATAATTTGGAAAATGAACAACGAACACAACCTAAGCCCAACAAAATCCTGACTAGCAAACAAATGGCAACCCTTTGCAACATTATAGAAAAATCTAAGGATAGGTTTGCTAATAGCATTCTGGAGCTATCAGAAGCGAAAAATTTTGAAATTAAGCTTGACCTTACAATGGATAAGCCCATAGCCACCAGGCCCTACTGCATTAGTCCAAAAATACTGATGAGTTGTTAATGCAGATTAACAACATGGTACAAGCAGGAATAATAGAAAAAGCTGACTCACCTTATTCTGCGTCGAGCTTAGTTGTATTAAAAAAGAATGGCAGACTAAGATTTTTAACCAATTTCAGGAAACTTAATCAATACCTAACCAGAGTTCAGTACCCCTTGCCCCACACTGAAGATATTCTCAATGCATTACAAAATTCCCATTATATTACCAGTTTAGATTTACTTTCCAGATTTTACAGTATCCCTGTTTGAGAGCAAGTCGCTACAAATTAACATTTAGCATTGATGAAGTAGGTTTGTTCCAATATAAAAGAATGCTAATGGGGTTATCTACACCACCAGAGTACTTTCAAATGTTCATCAATTCACTATTAGGGCCCCTACGATGGACCGCAGCCATCGCCTATATTGATGATATATTTATTCTAGGTTATTCATTTGAGGAACATGTAGCTAATATAGAAAATTTTTTTGAGAGATTGTGCATGTTCAATGATAAGGTAAATACAAAAAAATGCACGTTCGCTGAACAGACAGTAAAGGTACTTGGTCACATCATCACTCCGCAAGGTATAACTACAGACCCAGAAAACATTTGCACCATCAAATACATGCAGCAACAACCAATATCAAACAACTACGTACATTTTTAGGCATGACTTCATACCTCCGCAGGTATATAATGAATTATGCTACTATAGCTCAACCACTCATTCATTTAACCAAACATATCATAACCAATAAATGGGAGGATAGCCACCAACAGGTGTTTCTAAACCTGTGGTACACAAATTTGATAAGCAGAAAACCATAATGCTAACATTTGACACCAGTAATGACACGGTTGGAGGAGTCCTTATGCAGGAGGATCCGCAGACAAAACAGCGTAGTATTATTGTTTTTGCCTCCAAAAAGTTATCGCTCAATGAATCGAGGTAGAATACTAGAGAGAGAACTTTGTGATGTATGTTATCTATGTAATCACTTTTGGCAATAATCGAAACAGGCCACGCCAGTCTTCGATATTCACGCACTATGACAGAGCACAATATCCGCATTCAAAAGATGGCAATTGCACTTAATGAATACGATTTTGAGCCCCACATTATAAAAGGCAAACTAAACCCCTTACCAGAAGCCTTGAGTCACATTATCACTAACACGGGCACACAAACACAAGCTATCACAATTAACAACACCACATACTCAATTAAACAAAACATGCTCACTTGCACATCTATGTACAAAGCTATGGCAGAATGTATCTTACAAAACCCTGAAAAACATGACAAAATCAATAAAAGCATAGTTAAGTACACAGTCAACAATTGGGTCAACATCAAACACTTCTTCCAAAACGACATTCAGTCCCAAGACAAAGTATGAGTAGCGAAAGCCATAACTAATGAAGAAGTTTTTCCTATACACGCCATTTGCAAAATAATCACCATTTTATACCAAGTTAATTTACGTCATCATGGAAAACCGCCCTAACAAAATTGAAACTCATTGTATTGATTCACTTTTAAATTGTAAAATTATAATTTTGGACAAGAATGGGAAACCATACTTCTTGCCGACATACAACCACGAGCAGGAATACATTAAAATTGATGATGACTCTATTGTGCAACTCTGTTCTATTGCTGTTAATAAGTCACCTTTTGCAGAGGAATATGAACTTGACCAATACATAAAACAGCTAAAGATTGCATTAGAGAACCCACAATAAGCTGACACTAAATACAGCAGACTAAGTCCCAGTTACGTTATTACTGCAAACGATTAAATTTACCTTACGATAAATAAAACAAAAAGACCCCAAGAAACTCACTTTAGTACCACAAGTCTACGTAAACGAGATCACACAAGCACACCATGATGCCATTTTCAGGGGAGGACACTTTGGTGTGTTTAAAACACTCGAAAAGATAAAACAAGTTTACCACTGGGACACAAAGACTGCAGATGTGAAAAATTATGTCCGCGTTTGCCCAGTATGTCAAAAAACAAAAGCTCAGAATACCAAGCCTGCAGGTCAAATTACATCTATCCTATCTCAACCACTCTTAAAAACCTGGGCGCTTGATGCAAAAGGTCCCCCCATTCACTATACATGGTAACAAATACGTATTGGTAATCACTGAATACCTAAGTCAATATGTAGTTGTGAAGGCAGTTAAATCAATAGTGCAGACTTCATTAAGCAGGTAATTTTGTAATTTGGATATCCTGAACAATTTCTTACTGATCGCGGTACCAGTTTCAAAAATGGATTGGTCAAAATTGCTAAAACACTGGGAATTAAAAAGTTAAATACAACCGCATATAACACCAAATGTAATGGTTTAGTCGAAGCCACAAACCGCATCGTAGGTGAACAACTAACCGCATTCGCTAAAACTGACCAAGCCAACTGCAAGCTTTATGTAGACTTCATTATTTTCAACTACAATACAAGCATAAACATAACAACGAAGTATACGCCTTTTTATCCTTGACATGGTGTAGAAGCAGCATTACCGGTGAAAGAAATTGCAGCAAAGTATTCTGATTGTGCCAATAACTGGTGTGGTAAACTATTAAAAGATTGCGACAACGCAAAAGTTAACTTGCTACATGCATAAATCATGTACACTACGCATTAATGATTATGTGTGGGTACATAATTGCGGTAGGCAAAAGGCCCTCGCACACCACTATCGTGGCCCATATATGGTTGCAGACATTCTAGGAGATAGCACGGTATGCTTACAAGTAAACAAAACCGGCACTTCAAAGTTTGATACTGTCTGCACCCACCAAACCAAACCGGCTTACGTCCAGTAATGCCCTATGTATGTCTCGTCAAGTATACTGTGTGTATATAATTGGATCAGTGTTTTATGTTATTACAAAATGTGTTACAGTGTTGCATTGCATAAATTGAATGAAAATGGTATGCCAGAGACTGTGTACCTGCTTCACGGGACAACACCAGTGCCGGATCTACGAAACACAATTGGGGCTAGTTGACTTGGCTCGCCACTCAGCACATGTCTGCCGCAGCAGAAGTCAGTCTGCACAAGGCGCCAGACTGCATTCCCTGCTGCCGCCACACCGCTGGGCAACTACACGGCCAAACCGAGGTGGAGAGGATCCACGGCCGCCAACCCCTGCCCGAGCTCCATGTCCCGTTGTTAGCAGATACGAAGCACTCCTGCAGCCAGTTCCTGTTGGCACCAGTGCACGAACATGTGTGCTCTACGCATGCGCCCTGGCATCATCATGGCAACGCCAACCACGAGATGAGCTACTACTGAGGAGTGGGGAGCCAGCTGGGGTAGCCACACGGCCAATGTAGCGATTGCAGTATGCATCACCCTGCCAGCCATCCTTGCAGTGCCCGCTACATACCGCATGCACACAGACGTGTATTGGACACCCACAGATGTGGACTTCACATATGAAGACACTTTACCGCTTATTTACACTGTTCCACTACAACTACCCAATACACCGGCATCCCCCAACCAATATTTACACGTTGCATGTAATGACCAGAAATCGCATGAATGGCAAAATAATTTACGATAACATGTAAGCAGTTGAAAAGGGAATACTTAGAGAATACCTTGGGGACGTAAATACCATGACTTGCAGCAGGCGAGGAATACAAATAATAGGAGACGTTACAAGCTGATGCTGTAACGTGCTCACAAACAGACACTTGTACACATTACTAAACAATGACCAACAATTGAAAAACCAGTTTGATTCACTTGCTAATTATATTGTATCTACAAACAAGGCTATCAATGTTATGTTTCAGGTATTAAACCAAGTGCAACAACAGGCAGAAACGAAGGTCAACACACTTGCCAAAACAATAAACAAAATATCACAAGTCCTAAATAATGAGCATGTTGCATTTAGTACGATTGACAATGTCGAAGCACAAACGTACTTATTGACCACCAGTTTACTCCATTTGTTAAATAATCTGGTTCTTGAAGACCTTATTCAAGGATACATCATATTATGTCAGTCAAACAAATTGCCTCTAATGGCAATTAATAAAACACAGCTTGGCTCAGACCTTGACCTCGCATTGCAAAATATCATTTAACCTATAGCATAAGTGTAAAAGATATAATTAAGTACTACACCCATGAACTAATGGAATGCTCATTTTCAACCACTCAAATGGTAATTAAAGTACAGATATCACTTTCCCGAATCAATTCTCACTGGCAAATCCACGCGATTATTCCAGTGCCATACCATTTTCGCAATTAATCATGCACAATTCACATTCCATTTTCCAATATTGCAGTTGATCCGAACTGAAATACAATAAAAGCCATCCCCCTCTCATCCGAAATATCATCTGATATAATATGCATCCCAAAAGAATCTGTCACCAGTGATGCCTACAAATGTATTAAAGAGGCTATTTTAGTTGTCAATTCCAAGGAACTGTTTTCCAAATGTAAGTATCACTGCTCTTTCGACACCTCAATCATGATTCACCCCATCCTACTCCATCAGTACATCCTTAATAATCCCCCTGACGGAACATTCCTTCAATGTGTAAATTCTTATATAGATGTTGATGTCACAAATCTCAAACTAGGGAGTATAGAATTGTATGTACCATGTGGATGCCAGGTTGTCACACCACATCAAACTG
This sequence comes from Dryococelus australis, assembly GCA_029891345.1. NCBI lineage: Eukaryota > Metazoa > Arthropoda > Insecta > Phasmatodea > Phasmatidae > Dryococelus > Dryococelus australis. Next base: position 29,622,185 of record CM056999.1, on the reverse strand, counting down.
TCATTGAGTCTATCCACCTTTGCGACATAAGAACACCCACTATTCCATTACAACAGACATTAGTTCCTATTCATTGGTTATACCAATGAATAGGAATTCACCTGGATCAGTTGTCGTTGACTGCCAGAATTCATTTCTACAATATCACCTCTGTGTTAGATACTAAATGGCAAATTAACCATACAGTGCAGCCAGTGCTGCCCAATATCGATATGCCACTCCCCCATATTAACATGGGAGAATCTAAATTATTTTCGTTTCTTGGGCCTATACATTTTGATTATGCCACCCTGGAAGTAATCAATCTATTAGTAATTGCTGTTATTTCCTTGTATGTAAAACTAATTAAGTTATTGATCCTTTTGGCAAGGATCCAAGCCACATCATAAGTATATAATGTGTCTCGCATCCTAGACCACAAAGGTCTACTCATCAAAGAATCAAAGGCAAGCAGGCCTTCTAGTACGGCCTTAAGTAATTCAAATAAAAATAAACAAAAAGGTAAAAACACAAGACTTTCTTTTTTTCATAATAATTCACATTAGTTAAGCAAGGGCATAGCTGTCAGGCCCTGAGGTCTGGACTAGTAGAATAGTCCTTAATAGGAATAATTAAACATAGATGTAAAATAAAAGTAATATACAAACTGAGGTGAGTGCCTCCTATATATATCATTATTTCACTGCATTTAAATTTTATAAGTGTCTTATAAATAGTAAAACTAATCTTCTAATATTGTATATACCACATCAATCTACAACAAATGATATAATACCTTTGATTTAATGTGTTCAATTTTGTATAACTTGTTTGTAAATGCACTTATGTATTTATTATTAGTGCAGTTGTAACTGACATATTATATCAAACTTAATGTCAGACCACTTAACTAAGTGAATACTTAGGGCATCTGGTGCAATGCTGACATGAACAATGAACCAAAAGACTAGTACTAGAACTTTACCAAAAATGAAAACGTTCTGTGAAATCCAATACTCCATAGTGAGGACAGTGCACACACTGATAAACATTACCTGTAAGTGAATGCCTTTCCTACGCATCAAAAACATGACTCAAGCATAGAACATTCATAAATGCCTAAGTTGCATAGCATCAAAACATAATGAACATTGTAATAGTGTAATCATGTCATCTAGCCATTTAATTCCCAGGCGAAAAGACTGTGTAAAGCACACAAAATTGTTTTATTATTATTAACATACTTTAGTACTTTCTTATCTTGCCACTAAGGCAGTTAAAACATTATACAGTAAAACACCTCTATTATGACCCCATTTATTTCGACCACCTCAATATTACCACCCAATCCTGAGGAACCGTGAAAAGTTTGGGTCGAAAAAGTCAAAACTTTGAGGCTCGTCTAAAAATAAATACAGTAATCCCTCGCCAACCGCAGTATCTTGCACCGTGGTTTCAGTTATGCGCGAATTTGTTTTGAAGACCTTTTCTCCTACCGCAGTACTAGTTTTTATTATCCACAGATTTCAGTCTATGAAAAACTAGCCCTTACTGATGTTAGAGGTAGTGCATTTCTCAAGCTACCATTATAGACTCTGACATTTGTTGTCCCAAGCAACGTGAAGCAATAAATTACTTAATGCCAGAAGGTGACACTGGTGAATTGTCTGTGGAAGCACGAGTGGGGGAGGTGGGGAGTTGTGCAGACCCGGTCAGTAAGGATTCTTTGTCCTAGTCACATCCGTTGCCTCTGCCTTATCCTCCCTGTCTTTTTCCGTTTCCATTATCCCTCCTTTTTGCTGTAAAAACAGCGGCACATTACACAGACTAGTTTCTTAATCAGTGTATCAGTGTATTAATTCCGTACCTTTTTTTTAATGATTATTTTTAAGTTTATGTGCGTCCACACCTATGTAATATGCTAATTTTTTTTGGTGGGCAATTTTTTTTCTTGTGAAGTCAATTTTAAGTGTAAAGAGAATAAAAACAAGTGTGTGCAAATAAAATGTGTTCTTACCGGTACCATATTATGGCGAGTGGGGCCATGATCGTGTATAGGCAACGTCGAAAATTTTGATGAAAAATTTGGATAGTTAATATTTCAAGTAGACCACACTAAATATTTATATTCCCGTAAACATTGCCAGGCCTCATCGTACCAGTGCAGAGGCCAACATGCTGCCCACATTTTGTACAAATTCAACAAATTGATGTGAATAGCATCTATCAGCATGTATTCCCAATTCCAGGCCGCTGTTACGAAGTGAACTGGCCCTGTAATGACGGCAGTGGCGGTGGAATGGTGGCCGCCGCCCGCCACAGTAATCTTGTAGTGACCAATCGACAGCTGCCCAGCCTGAGGATCTAGGGCCGAGCTTCAGCAGCAAACTACCACACCCACGCCCGGCCACGGTGCAGAGGATATAGGCATTCGCCCAGCTATGTACACAGCCAGACCACAGCAAGAGCATGGCGTGCACACACGTATAGCACAATACCACATAAACTTTTTCATCGCTACGTGCCTCATAGCACTGTACGACCCACGAGACCTGCGTAATCAATCTGTAATAATAACTTTATATTTTAATAATATATAGTCTAATCTTTTCACACACTTTCAATGGCCTTTTTTACAAGAGGTGGTCAGATATGCCTTTCTTGGGTAGCAAATTAATCAGGAGACGTCCAGTTATTAAAATAAAAATAATTATATTTAATTTAATTTAAAAAGTGGTTTTTTATACGCTTAGAGATGAGTGAACATGAACTTCATACAAAAAATGGCAAGTTGAGGGGCATAGGTGTTAGGGGTGGGTCAAAATCGGCCAAAATTTTCCAAATTTTTTATTACGACACCCCGTTTATTACAATCCTATTCTCAGTAACCGCAAGGGGTCATAATAGAGAGGTTCTACTGTACGTACTTACTTTTAAAATACACTTTTAAACTCCAACAACTAATGTAAACCACATAAGGCAAAAGCCATTCTTTACATCACAGTAGCAAATTATCCTTGTTTTATATAACGTAACTATCTTAGTACGTAAATTGTATAAACGTATAGAATCCATTGTTTCTGGATATAAGAAACAAAGTGTAAACGGTAACATAACCGCACCCCCCAGCGGCTGCGAAAACAAAAGCTAAGCGTTTATGCCGTCGTGCCAAGTCAACAGATGACGGCACACTTCCCCAGTTGTACCAACTGTATAGCTTCTCTTTGCTGTTACGTTTTTATTGTGTCTTAGATATTTTAGTAATTACGTTCTTATATTTATACATATATATCTATATATTTTACCTAAAAATTTAAGGAAATGACTTATGTACACAGTACTTTCATACTTAGTTATTTACATTTCATTTGATAAGACTTAAGCCAGCAGGCAGCCAACATTTCAAACAATAATTTATTTAATTGAAAATGTAAATCTGCCTAGCATGTTGTAAAGCGAATCTAGTATCACATGCGCGCACTCTTCAAACATCCACCTTACCCATGTCCACAGTCTAGTTTTTAGGGATTTTTAACAATTTAATAATAGTGGCGCTGGACACACTCCTTTCTTTCCTGTGGTCTCGCTACACAACACGCCAAGGTATCACCATTACTGTCAACTTTTATGAGTATTGCCTCAAACATAACCTATATTATCTTCTATAATGTCTCACACACATATTTAATTCTAAGTTATGCCTTCCTTGCCAATTATGAGAACTTAACTCTATTTTAAATTGCATTTTTAAATGTCACCTTGTGTAATGGAGTCTCGAATTTAGTGTTGTCTTCTCGATACTACCGTTAATAAACTTGAGTATGCCACCCTTCACTCCACGTTTGGCGCTGCTGATCTTGAGCCCCTCGGCCTTCTTTGTACCTCAGATCCTCTCCGCCGCAGCAGGCTACCATGATGTTCCATGACCACTACAGCAGCCTGGATGGCTGATTCTTCGACCAAGGGGGTAGCGTAGTGGCCAAAGCTGGGTCGCTCACCGAATTTAAGCATATCGCATGATGTGGCGGACAGAGCTGGGCCATCCACTGTGTTTACAAAACACACATCTTGACCCAGTCAGCCGACGGGAATAAAGGCAGACCACAATGCGCTACCCGCACCTCCCACAGACGAGCCCAGCAATGTAAGAAGTATAGCAGTGTATCACTTGTCAGAGTCGATGAGGCCAGGGTCCAGCGAGGCTGAAGACTGAAGGCAACTCCACTGTCTAGGCCTAGCTTTGAGGGGCTCCTAGTCTTCTGCATCAGGGTGAGCATAATCGGCTCGAAAGTTGATTGCAAGGCTATCTCTCGGAACTCCGTAAATTTTACATTCTCTATAATATTGAATTCTTACGCTCTAGCAAGGATAGGCCGGTTCTACACAGTTGATCATTCCTTTCCATGAGAATGCGGTCATTGTGTAAAGTTGAAGAAAGAGTGGATATTATTGTTCAATAAACTATTTATTATTCATTATACTATTAATGTATTCAATGTTGTAATAAAAGTTTATTTGTTAGTGAATCTCAAGTCGCTCGTGTAATTTACCATTGAGCTTACAGTACCCAAGTACTTCACTAACCTATACAGTCTAACCTAACTTAATAGTAATCCTGGAGTACTGAGTGTTGAGTAGGAAGATAGGGAAATAGGTAGGCAATAGGGGAAAATGTTACACTGTGTTTGTTGTGCTTGCACAAGATGCGTGAAGTGTGTAGTAAGCTCATGAAGTTGTCAATGCTACTACAAAACTTTGACTTTGTTGTCGAACACGTACCCGGTCGGGATAACCAGCTGGAAGACACCCTCTCACGGCAGTAGCGGTAGCTGAGGAAGCATGGGAAACTGTATTACCTACTGAGAATAACTGCACAACTCCACCCGAGCTACTGCAATACATTGCAGCGTGCAAAACAAAACTGCTCCCGCTAGCAGAAACATGCACAGACGGTCTGTATGTCTGTGTCCTGAACCAACAACAGGTGTCCGTTGAGGTAAAAGAAATTAAGGAACAGTGTGAACAGGAAGTGTTAGAGGGGTGGGGAGTAGTTGACAATTGCTCGGAGACGCGGAACAACAGCTATACAGGAGGTTGGTGGTGCCTATTCGTGCCGCCAGGAGCGCACACTACTGTTATTCATGTTGCCCACAACAACTGTATGTCAGGAGACCCAGGCATAGCACAAACTGTTCGTAATATCACGTAATCCTCTCTGTGGCCCGGCCTCATGAAAGATGTTAGAGAATACATACGTCACTGCCACGATTTTAATACATACAAAAGCCGCAGATCTGACGGAACCACCCAACAACAACCTAGGTTGCCGCAACGCCTGTTTGAAGCAATATTATTGGACTTAATGGGCCCTTACCCATGCTCATTAGGAGAAAAAAACGTTACATCCTTGTGATACCTGATTTGTTTACACGTTGGTGTGATGTAAACATTACCAAGCGCATGCATACGCCACATAGCCGCAGCAATGAAAAAGGAGTTTTTTCCACCCTGAGGCTACCCCAAAACACTCCTAAGTGATAACACCACACAATTTTCCAGACCATGCTGGAGAGGGTTTTGTACCAAGTAGCATGTGGAACATCACACGAATGACATTTACCATGCACGTGCCAACCTGACAGAGCATAGGAACTAAGAGATAAAGGCACAGTTGCATCTTAGAGTACGAGACGATCACACTACATGGGCCCAGCACATAGCGGATATATCTTTCTGCTTGAGCAATCACGCCAAGGAAGTCACCGGGAAATATCCTGCACAACTGCTATGTGCGCCAGGCCTAGCATGCCCAGGAGAATTTACCTGACGTGCACTGAACTCAAACCCAGGAGTTGCACACTCTGAGGTGAGAAAAGGGGAAAGAAGCGCGCACCAAACAGAAACGCTACATTCAGAAATAGCTAGCTAACACAAAACAACCTTCAAAGCCCTTGTTGCCAAGTGATCATGTTTACCTGAGAGCACACCACCTATCAACCGCCAAACAAAATATTTGTGCAGGACTCGCCCCTAAGTGGACTGGTCCACATAGAGTTCTAGTACAAACTGGACCTAGGAGTAGAAGTACGGTCCATAGGGATGATATTCATGCAGCATCTGTTCTGGATGATGATGGAGAACAATGCCCACCTGCCAACCAGGAAGAAGTGGGAAATAGACAGACGAACAAAACTTTGGAAAATGTCGCAGAGGCAGAAGTGAGTGACATCTTGCCGTCTAACCCAAACCAAAGCTGCAATCTGAGTACAAGTCCAACGCTGTCTGGGGGGAAGGAAGGTTACCCCTTGATTTTTGTGGTTTCCAAGTAACCACACTGCCTGTTACTCCGTCTATCATAACAACTGCACATAAGCCACTAACAGAAGAAATAAGCGACGTATGGGGAGGAGAGCAGTCACCCCACGACTTTTGCGGCTTTCCAGCCGCTGAGCAGCCAGCTGTCATTGTTACATTTCAGTGGGCAGTGCCACAGCTCCTCAACGTCATGTAGGGGGAGGTGCCCACCCCCGCATACAACATAGAGCAGGAACAGCTACAGCAGTGCAACTGGAGCAGGTTTTTCCGCCAGCTCAACCTGTTTGTCGGTCTATCACCACCCGACCCGCTAACACCATCTACACAGTGGGCGACCGCCTAGCTTCAGGCACCAGCAACGTGCCAGCCAGGGCTCAGCCGTCTTTACTCATGCAACCGACACGTGCCCTTCCACAGGCCCTAGGATGCGGACCCTCTGCAGTCATCACAGACGCCCAGCATTCATGTCGTCGTCAGCGAGCGCCAGACACATAGTATGAGGTAAGGAAGTAGCCATTCCCTACGCACAGGTTGGGGCAGCACCCCTTGCACCGCCCCACCTCCTGCTGCACTTCAGCGTAGTCTTCACTGTCAGAGGTCGCCGCATCGCCCCATTGGTCTCCCTGGGGGAGGGGAGGGGGGATTTGAAATGGCCCTCACTGTCCTGCTCAGGTGGTAGACCAATGCTGCTCGCTGTGCATCAGCCATGCACAGCAGTGCGTGTAGTGCACAGTTCCCTGTACCGTTCATGCAGAATGGGTACGTGACTCGTTTAGTGATCCAGATGACCCACTCTCCAAGAAAGAACCAGCGTGTCTGTGATTTAGATGGTTGAGTGTTGTGATCTATTAAAAGCAGAGCCTAAAGTAAATATAGGGTATTGTTATCTCCCGTTTGCTTCCCTTCAGTGCTCCGTAATTAATTAAAGAGTGCCTGGCCACGTGGCCTACGTAATGACAGAGACTTACATTTGGAGACACTTAAATTCATTAAGTAAATGATCTTGGTAGTTCCGAAGCTGCCATGCCAAGCGCCCAAACTTAAAATTCCTAGAGCTTTCACTAAACTAATGTTTTAATTTATTAAAGTGTAATTGACGGGTTTTAGGTATGTCAAATGTCTTGTGTAATTTTTATATGATTTTCCATTTCTTTAGCAAGCCCGTTCAGGCTTTTTCTAAATATCACAATTTTCCCAGACATGCATAGCAACAAAGACACTGAACATTTACAAGAAATAACAACATATTGGAATTACTATCCTAATTCTTCTGAGTGTTTTACTGCCTTTCATTCTGTTCTACTAATAAGATAAGTGTAACTACCGTTTCCCTCACAGAGCTGGTGGGAGATCTCCGTTTGGTAACTGCATCTCCATGCCATCTTCTTCAGTCCAGTTCGGTGGGCCTAGGAGAGTGCATGCATTCCGCATCACGGGAGAACATCACTGTCTTTGTCTGATCAGTAGCAGCAATAGTAAGTGTCTTATTGTCCGGAACTTTTAATTTAATTCTTTTCTCCCCCACGCAAATACACTCATCTCCGTAGACTCGCGACCCCGGAGATTTTATTGATTTAGTTGTCCATGTGCTGTGCTTTTTGCAGTGTCGGCTGACTGCTGCCTTGAACACCATGCCCGCTTTATTCGAGGGATGTCATGTAATTAATTGTATATGTGCTCTCTCTTTACCAATACATGTAATTTCAACTTATCTTAATTCATTTTTAAGTTAATTTCACCTCGGGTACTGGCCCACTCCAGAGTGTAAATACATGTGCTCATTTATGTAATGTAAAGGCATCAGTGAATTTTTCTGTACTTTATTGGTAAATGTGAGCTGCGAGAGGGGTAGGATACAACACGAGGCTATCGACAAATTACCACCCTGAGAGCAGACTCCATGTGCTCACCCATGATATAAATGTGCTGGTAAACTTTTTCTGTGATAACTAGCCATGCATCTAGGTTTCTCTCAAACCAGGCATACCTCACCTCTCGTAAGTTGCCAAGCCATGTTATACGTTCAATTAGGTCAGGCACTGATTTTCAAAATGGTGGCTATATAAGTATTTTTAATGCAGCATATTTTACTAACAAAACAAATTACAACTTAACTTTCAATGCTGGTACTACCTATTACAACTATAAAATTTGTCTGTACAGAACCATATTTATCTATCATCTTATAAGATAGCCCAACAGTAAAAATTAAAGTTTTATGTCATATCTCAGGAAAAAATCAACGCATTCTCACCAAATTTGGCAAAGAAGTTGTACTGTGCTAGGTCATACTAATATATGTATTTTTAAGTATGACATGTTCATAATGGCAGCTACAAAATCATTTTAGTTTTGTGTACTACATCTACGAAAGTATGTAATCAATTTTAACTTAACTTTGTATACTAGCAGTATATACAGTCATTGAGTTTGCTAATACATCCATTTATGAAGATGATAATATGAAAAATATTGTGGTTTTATGCCATATCTCGAAGACCAATAAACCGGTCTCCAACAAAATGTTACACACAAGTGGTGCTATATTATGGTATGTAAACTGACACATTTCAGGTGCAGCAGTCCTCTTTTTAATGGTGTTAATATATAAGTAATTTGGTTTAGTATGTTGTATCTATGAAACAACTGAACAAAAATTCACCAAATTTTGTACACTTGCAGTATTTGTTAGAAGCATGAATTACACAAGATGCAATTTTCCAATCTTTTTTGCAAAATAGTGCCAGTTGAAAAAAATTGAACATTCTGTCATATTTCTGGAACAGTTCAACTGATTACCATTAATTGTACACACCATAAATGATACAGAAGGCCATGTAAACTTTCATAATTTAAATGGGCCAGACAACGATGTTCAAAGTGGCAGCTTCATAAATAATTTAGATACCTATGTTTGCCATATTAAACCAATTAACCAAATTCAACTGAACTCTGTATCTTTATATATTGGAAGCATCATACACAGAGCCTCTTTAATTTTATTTAGCAATTTTGTAAGATTGCACCAAATAAGAACAAGTTTTTATATCATATCTCAGGGACCAATCAACCAATATCTGCCTAATTCTTCACACAAGTAGCACTATGGTAGGCCATGTTAACTTATGTGTTTAAGTGGCTCTGTCACTACTTTCCAAATGATGGATGGCCCTGGAAATATTTTAGGTTAGTAAACACCATAATTCAAACGAATATACTAATTATATCATAAGTTGATGCTCCAAAACCAACCTCCGTAATGTAGTTGATTGCACGCTAGCTTATGGCACTACATTCTCTGGGTTTGAGTCCCAGGTAAGGCAGGTGTGTATTTGTAATTGTCTCACTACTATTGCAATGTTTCTCATTTCATTTGTAATGATATTGCTTTCAAAAAGACATCAAACCCTAGCAAGAAATTCAGTTTTTAAGAACTTACTTAAAAATTAATTGTACCCATGTTAAGGAAGTAGCTTCACGTGTTATATAAGTAATGGCTTGTTATTTTTCAAGTCATCTCACAAAACCAACTGATTACCATTTTCGGGTTTTATATTAACAATTATTTGAAGATACTGCCAATTATTTGACCTATTCATTAGCAATTAAAATAATAGTAAAAATTAATTTATGTGGCTACCTAAATCAACTCAAAAAGTTAATATCTCCTTGTCATGTTATAGAGTAAAATAACACAACATCTATAATTAAAATAATTATGAGTACTATGCATCAATTCTGGAATATGCTTTCTATAATGGTGTAAATAAAAACATTAGAATACAACCATGATGTCATACAAGTTGGCTGCAGGAATAGGCATCACAGTCAAAAATGGGTGGGAAAGACAGCGCAAATATTCAGTATATAAAAACACTTCCATTATGAATCTGAAAATAAACCTGGTTGCCAGAAGTCATACAGAACTGAATAATTTCTAGTCAAGTAAATATTTCAGTGCCTACAAAATGTTGGCTTTGTTGATTACTAATAAAAATTTCTGCCTTTACCCTTTTCAGTCCAATTGAGAAACCGAATATGGATTATTTTATAACTGGGGCTATTTCTTGGCATGTAAAAGATGAACTTCAGCATGGTAGCCAATTTTAAAGCTTTTGGCATCTGGCAACAATAAAAAAAAAAAAAAAATTGACGCTGGTCTTTCCACCATAAGAATTTTTAAACACTGTACCATACTATACATGTGTGATTATGGTTGCATTGCATTTAATTGTATATTCAGTTAACTGACGCTGACATATCTATGTATAAAATGGATATTGCCCATATTCAAGCTTAAAAATGCTGGCCATAAACTAATACAAGTGCAGGATATTCATGGAAAATCTGTCCTTGAAGTAAAAATGTGAGAAGCTGCTGGAATACTTATTCTTCAGACAAAAGAACCACGTACATGAAGAAACTGATTCACCTTGAACTATTTGCATGGAAACCTTGGAAGGAAAAACTAATAGCAACAACCTTGGTGGAAGAACACAGGTGAATTATTATAGACTGGAAACGCTGAATGATAGGAAAACCTTTTCAAAAGTTGTTGGAGCCTCAGTGGTGAAGAGACCAGACTGCATGTCTCCCACCTCGGCTAAACAAGTTCAATTCCCGACAGGCCGCTCTAAGATTTTTACATGTAGGAATCGTGCCAGACAATGCCATTGGTCAACTGGATTTCTCTGGGATCTCCCATTTCCCCTGCCCTCGTATTCTGGCACTGCTCCATACTATTCACTTCACATCACCCTCATCGATTCTCAAGACCTCAATGTTAAGAGCCCCCCAACTCTCTCCACTCTACTATACTCAAAAGTTGTCAACTAGGTTAAAGATAAGCACACAAAGAACAGACTGCAAGCTCAAATTACATTCTATGAAAATGGAGGGATACTGAAAGCTGCTGTAATGAATATCCAATATCATAAAAACATTGCTGGTTGACAGTAAAACAAACCAAGACATTCAAATGACAGTGTTAACATAAAAATCCGAGCAAATTCAGAGACACACTATAAGAAATGAAATTAGGAACACCTGTGATGACAAGTACGGGCTATGTTCACTTTGCCAAAAACTGGAAACACTCTTGGAAAGGATATTGGACTTCAGTTGAGATACAGAAGAAAAGGTCTCCAATAACCTTTCTTTGCAAAGCATGGGGAAGCATTTCAAAACTGCCCCAAATAGTTGGACCAACTTGATACAAAAGGTTGCTAAAATTCTACACAGTAAACATTGAAAAATGCCTGGATTACCATGGCCCTGCCAGGTTGAAGAACTGAACAAGGACAGTACTCCTAATGATGTTGACAACTTAATAGCTTTGCTTGCAGATCCTCAAGCAAAGCTGGAAGAAAACAGTGCAGTGATTGCAACTAGCAGTGAGTTTCCTTTCTGACATTTGGATGCCTTTAATCTCAAGAAAATTCCAACCACTATAAGTAAGCATATTAACGTATGTACACAACTTGACTGGCAGCAAGGAACTTATCTGTGTTCAACACATTATTGATTCTCCAACCTGTGATGACACCACCAATTTACAGTCATCATAGATGTCATAATGTTATGGAACAAGGTACAAGCATGCATGACTTGGGAGTTGTTATGCCTCAAACCTCTATAAGTACATACCAAGTTGCCATCCTAAAACATAAGAGCTTCACTTAGTCAATGATATTTACAATGAATAAATGATTGAAAGTACCAAACATCATGAGCAAAAATGTCACGTGTAACTGTACAGGTTTTTCCCATTATTTACCCTGTTACTGACCAAAAAATGCCTACAGCGAGAACATAGCATTCATTAATTTTGACGCATGTAAATAAAGAGAGGCTGCAACACCCCCTCTGAATGAGTGGTAATCCTGTGAACATAATGCTAACTGGTATTACATCAACAATCTTCTTTGTTATGATCTTCTCCAAGCAGCACAGTTAGGCGAACCACATTCAGTTGTTCTTGATTTTAAACAGACAGATGTATGGGTTATCACTTCACACAGCAGTACCTAACTGAGCAGGATATATACATATAAAAGAGGAAATCAGGAAATTGTGCTGAATTATACAACTGTCACTCATTGTTATCAGAATAAAATGAAGCATGTGTTGCTCTTGGAGTTTACACAGTATATGGTTTCTTTAGCTTGATGAAGGTCACAAATCAAATACATTCTTCATCCAAATAATATAACATACCTACAGATAATACAGCAACTTGGAGTCAAAGAGATATTATCCCACAAAATGTTCATTCACGTGCAGAGGTTAATGCTTAAAATCATATATCATGGCACAACAAACAAACTGCGAAGCTTATGCACATTAAGGCAGAGGTTGCAATATTATGATTTTACCAGGTGTCCTTCCGACTAGAATTAATTTAGACAACACTGTCTCTGACGTAATTTGCAAGCTCATAAGTATAAGATTGCAAAACTTGAAAATTAACTTCTATCTATCAACTTTGGTTAGGAACCACACCAAGATGGTCTGCAACCTGTCACACGTCATACTCACACATCCAATTAAAGACCAATTGCCTCAATACAACAAAACCCTTTTAGGAACATCCGGCACGGAAACAGCAGCAGAAGAAGCAGAAATCAACATGATGGTTTTATGACTCATCCATGGAAGACAATACAGAAGAATATTTCAGTGAAAGATTGTAAGATATGTGATGTGTGGCTTTCATGTAATATGAACAAAAAAATCTTATGTAACTTTCACAATATTCCTAGCTATACCTCTACAGACTATCTATGCTATAAGGACGTTATGCTAATGACATGATTTGATGAGTTATATAACACCAAAGATCAACTTTCATATTAAAACAATTTTATAGCTGTATTTTTTGTTTGGCTATTATTTTTCAGATTTGAGCATTATGTTATTCAGTACAGTACCTCAAACATGGAAACTGTTCTGAATGTTGTATATTTTTATACCCACAAAACAAGATGCTGTTTTTGTAAATGGTGGCCAAACACCAAAATTACAAAATTGACTCCCATGCTTATGTTTATCCTTAGCATGTCACAAATGAAATGCAATAATTAAAAAAACCTCCTCCCTTAAAAAAAAAAAAAAAGGATATGCTTTGGTTTCTCGACTTGACTACTTGTTTGTTTTCATTGCTGCAGTAGGCTTATGGTTCTTCTTTGAGAGACCTCATAAAATAAAGATGCGTATGGACATGCACCTAGATCTTTTGCCTGCTTGTACCTGTAAAAGTTTAGGTTAGATACCATAAAGGCCCAACATTAACACAGTCTGGTATACTGACGTTTGGGTAATATGACATGGAAAAATAAGAATATTCAGTGAAAATGTCTTCAATTCTGATGGGCATAATTTTATTCTTAACAGGCCTAAGTTTACATTTTTAATTAAATTCATACATTATTTTGTTTCTGTTTTATGCCAGAGATGATTAAATATGGATGTACTCTGCTCAGTAAAACTTTGCACCGCTGACAAGCGGAGGGTAAATATATGGTTATCATTTATCATTTTATTTGGAAGACACCTGCCTATTCAATTAAATAAAATTTCATTTAATTTAATAAGTATTTAATTTAAAAAACAAATTTGTTTTATGCCAGCAACAATAAACATAATTTTTTTTAATTTTTTAGGAGTTAAAATTGGTTAATTTTGGATTTTGCGACAATAGCGATCTTGCTATGGTGTTCTTGGGAATAATAGGCACTCGTAAAATAGGGATTCTACTGTACTTTGTTGCCTTTGCTTCTTGAAAACAGTGGAAGTTGACCAACTTTCTTCGATACTGCCATTTATGGGCATCTACGGGATTGTAGAATAAGAGAATAAGTGGCTCAAACTAAAGCAATGTTCACTTAACCTTACACACAGGTAATGAATGATGCAAGGTGGGGAATCTATGATTAACAAACCAATTACAATATCTGCAATGCTTGGTTTGGCTAGCAGACAAGATTAGAATTCCAGGCTGAAGGGGTCAAATGGAGGCGAGTTATAAAAAAGGTACATAATGCTTGGTACAACCCATTCACTATAACTTTAGACTTTTCTGAAGCCCTGTTAAAGTTCTACTTTTAGGTACTGATAACATATTCTTGCACTGTATCTAAATAAAAAATAACCATAAGAGATCTATATTTCAACTGCCAAATATTTTTACAATCTTCCGCTGTCCAAACAAAGCTAGCATTTTTAAAAAGTGCAATAGGGTATATAAATGTTCACAATTTTTGAACATATTGCTGTGACCTGTCCTGAGGATGAATCAGGCAACGCAAGGAAGAGGGATAGTTGTAACTAGACAATAGAGCACTCAATATACAAATTACTATATCTATTACTTCACATATTATACACAATATCACATACAACTTACATTCAGCATTACTTTACAATTAATCAACATCCCTGCTCCGCCATTATCAAATATAGTTAATAGGTCCGGCTGACAAATTGCAACAACTATAATTAAGGTGATTGTGACTCAGAGGGAGTCTTAAGGTTGTATACCATGACCCTAATGCTGCACGACCTATGGCGCACTACTGGGATTATGTTTACCCTGGATCTGTCTCGTAGTCGCCTCCGTGCAGACCTCCTCGACAGCAGTTGCGTCTGGCGTCAAAATAGGGACTACTGGCCTGATTATCCTCTCTATAGTCCTCCTGTCGTCCCTTGGAATCAAGATGGCCACAAGTCGCCATCACTCCAGCCTTATACAGTGCCCCGCCTGGCCTCACTACCTTCCGTGGCGGGGGTTGTTTTACAAACAGCCATCCTGAACTCTCGAGCATTGCCTTCCAGCCCTGGCTAATGGTGACCACACCAAGGCCCCCGTTTTCCGAAAAACCCATGCGTCCCCGCATGATTACATTGGACCATCTGAGGATTGACAGGTAGTGAGAGAGGCTGGACCGAAGAACAGTTGGGCAGCTCAGCAACAGAGGGTTTAACCAGGTATCATCATAATGGGGTCAGAGGTGCTACTGGAGGAGGTCTCTCTTGTCCTCGGATGCCGCAGAGTATTTAATTAATTAAAGTCCATCACGCACTTATTACACTATTTCCCGTAGGGCGCTGTCAGTCGTGAGGTTAAGATATTGTTTACATTGTAGAAAGAAAAGAGCACTGGTTGGAAAACTATTCTGGTACAACTTTCGTAAAACTAGTACATTACATACTTGACACTTGGATACGTGTGTTATACACGGTAAAAAAAACATATCTTGTAATCTGAATTGATAACTCCAAATAAATGTTTTCTATAAATCTTGTACTTTGAGGTTTATGAAAACGTAAGACATTACGTTTTGGTACGTGTTTGACTATCCTATTTGGAACTAAAACATATTTGGTTTACAAAACAAGGTACAGTAGAGCTTCACTATAACAAACCTCAAGGGACCAAATATATGGCTAGTTTGTTATAGTGAAGCGCACAAAAAAAATTTCTTGAGGTAAAATTAGATGCGGCGAAATGTTAATGAAGTGAAGTTAGCTTAGAATCTTTATTGCCAACCTCTGGCCAAGAAAGTAACTGTGACTCACACCGCATACGAGAGGATAACAGGTCGCGCTCAGCGGAAGAACTGCACATGTGCAACACGGTTGCATCGGGAATGCTCACAGGGGTGCTCGAAAGTAGTATGTTCAGAAGCTTATAAAATGAAAACTAAACAGAATAAGTTAATAAAACATACCACATGTAGGTCACAAGTGCCTTTAGTGTCAAGATATGCAGAAAAGTCCGGGTTCCACTATTTCATTTTTATTCTGCTAGCCTTTGCAGTTCGCAATATGAACACACACCTCGAACAAAGTGCCAAGTTCAGAGGCGAATATTTATAAATCAAGCTACTTAAGGTAATACAAATAATAAACGCGTTGCTTTCACGTGCCTATAGTATAAAGATATGCAGATAAGTCTGGGTTCCGAACCTCCATTTTTCTACTATGAACCTTTGAATTTCGCACTTTGTTCGAGGTGTGTGTTCAGATTGCGAAATTAAAAGGTTCGCAGCATAAAAATTAAATCTCAGAACTCGGACTTTTCTGCATATCTTGATACTGAAGGCATTTGTGAGCAACACTCATATGGTATGTTTTACCTACAGCGGCAGGATTTTTAAATATTTGCCTATGAACTTGTCACTTTGTTTAAGGTGTGTCACGTTTTTGGTCGGGTGATAAAAAATTGATTTTCTCTATTTCAGAACATTGACCTATTATCGTTGACAAGGTAGATTTTGCTATGCCGAATTCCGTGGTGATTTCTTTTTCCCCCTTCCATTATCCACAGCTTTAATTATAGCAAATAATAAAGAACGAACTTGTTAAAAGATGGTAAAATTTATTTGCAATTCAGTGAAAATACATTTAAAGGTTAAGGTAACCTCATTTGCAATTCACGGTAAAATATGCCGATAGGAGAGCAGGCCAGAGATATAGCAATAGCATTTTGTTGTACGTAAAACTTTGGCAAAATCAGAGACTTCTTATCTGTGCCTACACAATGAAGTAACGCATTAGTTGCAGCGACAAACACTAGTAGCGCTGGAGTTGACGATTTTCGTCTCGATATTGCCACACCAATGTATTGTATCATCTATGACTGAGTTATCTACCGGGAAAAAAGTTGCGGTTTGTTTGTTTGTTTGTTTATGTTTTTAAAATCGAAAAATTAAAAAAATTAATGTAATTTTGCATTTTTTTTTACATTTTACTCCAATTACAAAGTGTTCGTTAACGTGAATATTGAAATAACCTCCCGTAAATTTTTACAGAAAATTTTGTACAACTGAAAGTTATTTGCATATAAATGTATGGCGTTTTGGCAGGACCAAATAATAAGTTCGTCATGGTGAAGTGTTCGTTAACTTGAAGTTCGTTAAAGTGGTGCTCGACTGTATATACATTTGTGCATACTTTCTTACACACTGTTATATGACTGGAGAATTCCTTTTGCCTATAATGCAATATGATTCAATATATCTAATTCTACATCATATGCTATTTCTGAGCTATCTTGTTTGAGCATTATTTGCACACTTATAACCTAATTTGCATAACAGAAAATATTATTTTCATACATTTGGCAATCTGATTATAAATACTAGAAATATTAACATGTATGTACCGTTTTATGAACATATTTATTAGTGTGTGCCAGCACGGATACTTTTAGCCGTTATGGTTTCATGTAATCATAGGGTAGGGAGAGAGGTGCATTGAGATCTGTAAACTATATAAAATTACCCCATAAAATGATATTGGAACAAGAAAATTGTCGGTGCCGACCGCTAAGGTATGTGGGAAAAGGATTTACATGCACGTTTTTAATGATACAATTTGCCATAGTGCTTGCTAAGTAGTTTGCATACGAATCAACTTAGATTTGGATTAGAAAAGCTTGCCGAGTGTGGACTGCACCCATACATGCCTTCAACCGACCCAGTAGCAGGTGGCCGTAACCAAGTGAGGACGCACAATGGTAAAAGTCTTGCTTTTCAAATTTTTTTTGTGGACAACCAAGGAACACACTGTGCCTGTATATTCCATTAAAGTTACTCTCCGAAAGTTTGCCTGCAAGACTGTGAGCTGTAACTTGTCATACACAAAAATGCAACCTGGACAACAAGAAGGTACAGTGGATGAACCAGGCAGCTCCATTAATACAAATGTATCATGAATGCTGCCTGCCCAGTTTGCACTGATATAATAAATCAATATATCTGGGCCACACACTACCATGCAACTGAATAAATGCTATATAGCTTACTTCATTCTCAATTGGGGCATCAATCAACGTTGATGACAATTCCATCAACAGAACCTACAACTTCAAGAAAACCAGCCGCTGCAGGGAACCCAGTAGACACTTTCGACATACTGTTAAGTCAGTCAACAATTTGAGAAAAATTTTACCTCATTTATAATGTCCACGACACATCTTGCACATCTACACACAGTTGCTTTACACTCTATGCATGTCACTAACTGCGTGGTACTGTCCACCATTACGTAACTTGTGAAGAGCAATATAAATTTGCACCCGTACAGTCAAAGTTGACTTCGGTTTGTTAGGTGATATAGCCTGTGTCCAACATCACTCACTAACTTTCCCAATTTTTCTGACATGTGAAACCATTTGTTGAATTCATGCAAAGTCCATAAATTTTTATTATTTCCTGCTTTGAATATTCTTACAAGTAAAATTTTGTTGATTAGTTACAATTGCTACCTACCAACTTGTACACCACAATACTTGTACACCTGTTATGAACCAGTAATTTATTTCTTAGACGTTAAAAATTCACTTGTTATTAAGTTCTTTCTTATACTTTACTGGAACACTTGTAGCTCAGAATTTTACAACTTGTAAGAAATTTGACACGTAAGAGTAGCACTTGTTCCTATTTTGCAGCATCTGCTTCAGAATGGTATAATCTGTTCACATACTACGGATAGAAATTCACAATATAAACGTACTTTATATGATGACTTTCACAAAACAAATGATTTTAAATACGTAAAATTGCACTAGAAGTTTAATACTTGGCATTTTACGTAATTTTTCTATGAAATATTTTTTCTATATAAATTTAATTTGAAATATTTCAGATGCTAATACTTCTTATTTTTATACATGTAGATATATATTACATTTCATTCATTTGGTTTGAAATTTATTTAAACATTTATTTAATGTCAGTTATTTCATTATATTTGCGGATATTTTGGCTGTATTTCATCTTGGGGGATTTTTCTGACATAATATTTGGAGTTGTTAATAAAGTGATGGAATTCAAAATTTGGATCCCTAAAGAGCACCACTTTATAAATAAATCTCTATTAATTAAGCAGCATGACAAATTAAATACCACAAAGAATGCAATATAGATCTTGCAAATACAAATGAAACAGCTAGATGCAACAACAAAAAGTAACCACTTATTTTTCACGAGGAAATAGTGTCATGCCCACTGAACTACCTTCGTGTAACTAGATACTGTAAGTGCCGCTAGTGTTGGCAGCTCGCCTCTCCAGATACGTGCACTTGGGCCACCGGCATGTCCCAGCCAGCAGCAGATCTGTGTACAAACTGTTACAAAAATATTTAGTGCGCATAGGTAAATGTGCAACTGACTATACTAAGACTAATGTTTTAGCACTGCATTGGGCTGTGCAGGCCAGGTATGTCTCTCCTTACTAGCCACTCCTCGTAATTTTACCCGCCAGCAGTTGTGGCACTAACAATAGGCCCGGCCATCTGCGTATCATACAATCTTTGCCAGTGCCAGCAACACAACACGGCAAGAGTGGCCATGACAACAACAATCAATACAAATAGTCTTTGGCATGGGTCATCAATTCATGGGAACCAGCCGGAGCCGTCACTATGACTTGGAATCTTCTGTTACGGCAAATGTAGTGACAACCCGGGAACAGTGACAAAGTCACCATGACAGGAAATATAACCCACCTAGGGAATAGGCAACCTTTATCAGTTACAAAAAATATAAATATAAATACAAATTAAAATACAGTACTATCTGGTAATGCAGGTTGTAAAGGCAGCACTGTTCCCTGGGTTTGTATACCCATTACCTTTAACCTATAAGGGCCAAGGTTGGCATAGTGGCTAGAGTGCTCGCCTTCCACTAAGGTAAACTGGGTTAGATTCCCAGCGGGGCCTCTTCCAGACTTCCACACAGGGAATAGTGCCAGATGAGGTCACCGGTTGGCGTGTTTTCTCAGGACTCTCCTGTTTCCCCACCCTTACACTCTGGGGCTGCTCCATTCTCACCTATCAACTCTCAACACCCGGTGTTAAGAGCTGTTCAAGCATCACAACTTTCCACTCTACTCCTATAGCCCCTAGGCAGCCAATACCTTTTGATAAACTGTTGAGAAAAGATGAAATATAGCTAACTGCATGTCCTGCTACCATTATCCCCACCATAACCTTAATTCTGTAGTTGTTATTAAGGAACATTGTGTATATGGCACTTATAAAAGCATTAATTTATTTAAAGACTGTTCACAGTAAAGTCAATAGTTTTGAAATCAACCCACGAAAAAAAAATCACTGTATATAACTACATATACTGTATGCTACAGTACACACTTGCACGTGGGATCTCAGTTAAGTTAGCAGTGATTTTGAAAATATAGTTCAAGACATACCTGCATGATATGGATAACTCAACCTCTGACGTTGGCTCAGAAGCTGATCCTGGGACAAACTGGGCCATCTTGCAACCACTTACTTCACAACCTAGAACAAAAATTATCCAGAGATTTTAAAGTAACCATGAGTTAACTTATCCTGCTTTTGATTTTACATAAAACACTATCGAGATATTTTCAATCATTATTTTTTATTTTACAACTTTCTGCTATCCGTATACAATACTAAATAAAGGCGTTCAAATATAAATTTTGGACACACATTTCTAGAGTTAACTTGAACTTTCCGACATTAAAAAAAATGTTTCTGGATAAAAGTATTTAGCTGTGAGTGCAGTACTACTATATTTTAAATAAATTCCTTGGGACTTTTAGCTGAATTGAAACTGTCAACTTGAACGTTTTTAAAAAGTTTCTAAAGCTGGCCCTTCACCAAATGTAATTTTTGTTACCCTCCGTTATACCCATGGGCACAACAGAAGGCATACAGTTTCTATTGCAGAAGAGAGGAAAGAAAGCATCTGTTCACACCCACAAGTTACCTAAAGTGTTAACAGAAAATTGTAAATGGAACGCAAAATAACTCATTAATGACAGTCTGCAGTTGCTTGACAGGGATACAAATGCAAGAAATCTTATAGGCCTATGTAGGCTCTTTGTAGTGTATCCAAAAATTACTAAAAAATTTTTTCCGAAAAAGCATTTATTTAAGTTTTCTAGTACAAATTCTACAATATTAATGTATGGAAAATGATATGAATAGAAAATAAGAAAATCACACAGTCTATACAAAGGGCAGTTACGCCACTCATTAAAACAATAGAAAATTAATTAAATATTTTGCTCTAGCAAGCATAATAATCAATCAAACACGTGCTTTCCGTAATCAGACAACCTTTCAGGATTTGAGGGCTAAAAAAAGACAAACATATTACAATGTTAAAAATAAGGCTTTTATGTGCCAATCAAATTTATTAGCAAACAACCACAACCATTCTATTGCACTGTTCAGTCACTTGCATATTACTGCTTTTAGAAAAACTTATTCTGGAAATAAACATTTTTGAACAAAAACAATGCAGATTTGAACTCAAAAACCTAAAACTTGTAGTGCAGAATCATGCATCAACCCACTAAACTACCCACACATCCTTCTAGAAGGTATTTTAAACAGATATACATGTAAAAATACACAGCTAAAACATATTTCTTCAATTTTGGTTTACCATTTTATTATAACCCTTTGAAATATTTCCCTTTACTTACACTTACATTAACTTTCATTTTGTACAAAAATATATTATACAGAACCGGTAATCTTTTTATAAATTGACATTATGGCTTAAAGTTGTTACCTGGGTGTCCATCATCTTGTCTGCCACAGCTTCATGGGTATAGCAGACACTTAGATTGCATTCCATTACCATTTCTGGCATGCCCATAGGTACCGAAACTGTTTTACCCGGGGTCCCCTCCGGAGATGACCAAATTGTAACCTACACGGCAGGAGAAACGCTAACAGAAAATGGGTACGAAAACTGCTACGGAATTGGGCATTGTGTAAGGCCAGCTTTAAAACCTTCGCTTCTCTCCCTCCTCCTTTCCCTCTTTTCTCCTAAGATTATCTCAAATAACGTTTCTCCATTTACCTCAGATTTTTTTAATGAATAATATAATTTATTTCATTTAGAAAATTATTTTCACACAAATTATTTGTATCAACCTGCCTACAAAAAATGATTATTGAAACATAAAATTTCATTTTAATTAAGCTCTGATAATTATATGAAAGTCAAAGGAGTGAACTTACCCATCTAAACTCAATTCACAATACTGGGTCCTAAACAATTATCTAGGTATAAGTTGATTCATACTGGCACTACAAATATTTTAATTTGAAATTTTAAATTCATCTAGACAATATTTACATTCATACAATGAATGTTACTATACTAAAATGTTCTGTAACGGTTCAATAAATTACACAATATAATAGTTGGGTTCAGGAGGTTTTAATGCTTGTTGTGAGGTAGGTTCCTGAGGAAATAACAAAATGTGAAAAGTTAGGATGTGACAGTTAAAATTCATGTACACGAGTATGACTAAACTTGAATCAATATCAAGCTGCAAATAAGTACTTCATGCTGACATCTTTAAGCTTATCACTCACTGGATCCTTTCAGGTTCATTCCACTCAGATCAAATAGGAAATGTTCATAGCCATATAAGACAATGATGTGTAACACACTGCATCCACTCCAAGCATCTCCGGTCAGCTCAGTCACTTATCATTCTGTTCTATTCATACCAGTATCTCAAGATAGAATATCTGGCCTGATAGCAGAAGTGAAATGAAGCAGTCTGAATGCAGAAACAGATGTCACTATAGTAATGAAACTGAATGTGTACCACTTACAAAACATTCCACACATTATGAATTTTTTATACACCAACAGCTAAACGATCGGACGATACCCCAATATTTTCCTTTTGTTTTGAACCGTAGACAAACAATCCAGTGTAATTATGGAATTGTTAAACTATTTTTGAAAAACACAATGTTACGGTACCTACAGCTGATCGGATGAAATTCACATGTACCGACTGCTGATCATGAGTGTACCATAACATCACATTTAAAATGTGCATAATCATGCCAATATGAGTATCAAATGGGTATTAATATACAACGCTGTCCAAAATTAAAGCAACAAACAGATATCTGCTCCTCCTGTGATCAGTTTCCCACAAATATTATCAGGTTATACTAAATTACAAAGAATAAACAAAGTAAACACTGTAACATAATTTCTTGATGAACTAAGAGGAAAAATCAACCCATGTGTTGCTTTTCAAGAGTTAATCACTTTCACACTTTTGTGGCCGAAAATTAATTAAACAATGGAGTCTAATTCATTAACTCTTATAATTGATCCGAGAATTTAATATATTCACATTGTCATCTACTAACACAATATGTTATTCTCTAACTCCACAGATACCTGATAACAAAAGAGGAATGCACGGAGTACTATGCATGGAGACAGTGCACTCTAGGGAGTGCACATGAAACTACAATTCTCCCCTGCTATAGGGGAGCTCTCCATAGTAAAGGTTTTAGTCCCTGAGATAAGCAGGGAGCCAACCATCTCGCTGGGCCGGCTGTTCCAGTGGTTGGAAGTCCACGACTGGTATCTCTTATTTTTGTTCGATCAGGTCAGGATGTTCCACCTCAGGGAGCACCATGTCTGGGTCCATGATTTCTGTTAGATCACTCAGGTTTGGTTTGTTTAACTGACGATCATCACTCATAGGGCTCTTGGGTTGAGGCTCGAAATAAACTGTTTTCCTGGCAGGAAGCGGGATCTCTGTTGATCGGAGTTGGTCGATGTGCATTTTAAAATGGAAACTGTTATCAAGCTCCACTAGATAGTGTAGCTTTCCCAGTTTCTTCAAGACCTTTCCACATTTCCAATGAGCCTTGTTATTCGAGTAGTATCTTGCTGATTCACGTTCTCCTTCACTAAACTGGTGTGCTAGTTGAGTTGGAGCTGGTGATTCATGGAATTTTATCAGCCTTATAGCATCCAGTTGGATTCGGATCTGTCGATTCAGGTACTGTTCCGCAAACGACTTCCCATTGCTCAAGGGTGTGGCCCAGTAGCGAAAAAGGATGAAGATCGTTGCATTTTCTGATACCATAACTACTGGAAAAACCATTCCTTGAAAATATCTCTTTTAGGATTTTGATACTTGACTTTGATGTAGGCGCTGATGAACAGGGAACATTCTAACCCCAATTTGTTTGGTATCCACCACTACCGATAATTAATGGTCTTGGTAAAGGCCGGCATAATTGATATGAATTCGTTGCCAGTTATGTTCTGGTTCCTCCCAACGATGATTTGGTGCCTTGGCTGGACTGTTCTTGATAGCTACATATTCTGAACAACTTCAGACAAGATGTTCAATATTTGAGTCAATTTTCTTACAGTATACACACCGACGTGCTAGCTGCTTCATTTTTGTGGATACCCACATGAGTTCTATGTAATTCATTCAGAGCAGCTGACTGTAAGCTAACTGGTACAACTCGTTGACCACGGAAAAGAATACCACTATTGATGATGTAGTCTGGCTCACTGGTGTTTTCTCCTTGTAATGATTTCATAATCGTTGATAACGTAGCATACTTTCTCGTTTCCTCTTTCATGAGTTGGTCGGTTACAGTCGGGATGCTGATTTGTTCGATGGTAGCACCACAGAGCTGCTCACTTCATTGCTGATGGCACTAGCAGTGTAACTGTTGATGTTGATTGGAGCTCGTGAGAGGCAGTCAACATTACTGTTTTCGATACCCTTCTTGAAGTCAATAGTATAATTAAACCCTGACAGGAAGGCTGCATACCGTTGAAGGTGACCTGCTGTCATCATTGGTAAGGCGGCCCGATGATTGAAGATTCGTGTTAACGGCTGGTTGTTAGTAACCAATTTGAAGTGAAGACCATATAAATACTGATAAAAAGGATCAACTGTAAAGATTATGGCCAGGGCCTCCCTATCGAACTGGGAATAATTTTGTTCAGCTGCAGTTAACGATTGAGAGGCAAATGTGATAGGATGTTCATTGCCATCTACAATGTGTGATAGAACACCGGCAATCCTTGTTGGGCTTGCATCACAGACCAACTGGACTGGTAAATCTGGATCGTATGGCACAAGTACTTGGTCAATGGCAATGGCTTGCTACAATTTCAGGAATGCCACTTCACATGCAGATGTCCATTTGAAAATAGTGTTCTTACACAAAAGACAGCAAAGCTGTGTTGCGATTGTGGAGGCTCCATGGATAAATCAAGAGTAGTATGTTACCATTCCCAGGAATCTTCTTACATCCTCTGTTGATTTTGGGCGAGGGATGTCAACAATAGCAGCTACTTTTCCTGGAGATTTTGATATTTTGTTGAATACGATAACATGGCCTTAGTATTTGATTTGTTCTTGGAACAATGAGCATTTCTGCTGGTTCAGGTGTAGGTCGAATTTCTGGAGTTGATCTAGGCAGGCTATCAGATTGTGCTGGCACTCCTCTCTGGTTGATCCATGGACAATGATGTCATCAAAATATGACATAGTTTTTGCGACATCACGCAGAATTTGATCAATAATTCCGTTGAATTCTGAGGGTGCAGTTTTGATACCAAAGGAGAGACGATGGAGTTGATAAGTTCCATGATGTGTACACATTGTTTGAATTTTGCTTGAATGTTCATCAACTGGAACATGTAAGTATGCCTTAAATAAGTCGAGTCGGCAAAAGAAACAAGAATTTCAGAGACTGTTCAGGATATCGTCAATTTTCCAAATTGGGTAGTGGGCATCTTGAAGTCGTTCATTCACACCCCCTTTATAGTCAACGCACAGGGACATATGGGACATCACGTTCTCGATGAAATACAGGTTGTGCTCTCTTCTGAAGCTTAAGCGATACCACAACATCAGGAATTTTTCCGATCTTCCCACTGCATAGAACTGGATACATTTGGGGAACCTGGTCCATATTTTCGATGGTGTCAATTAATTTTACAGTTGATACATCTGTAGCATGAGTGTCGAGGTTGTGGGAGTCGAGACCAAACTTACGAATCCATACACGTCCTGCAATGGCATCGTATGTTTCTGGCACAATATAGAGCTGATTATTGATGACTGTTCCATTGAACTCTGCTTTGATATTGATTTTACCATACGGTACAAAACATTATGAGTATACAACAGAAATCTGATATCTAGTTGGTGCATGGTTACACCTAGATTGAGACCTGCATGTACATTACGTGGCAGAAACGAATATACAGCGCCCAAGTCGACTCCAAATTCCACTACTTTTGTTCCGATATGGATTTGCGCATAATAACATTCAGTAATTCCATTAACCGCTTCCAGTTTCAAATTCACAATTTGGGACACCAC
This sequence comes from Dryococelus australis, assembly GCA_029891345.1. NCBI lineage: Eukaryota > Metazoa > Arthropoda > Insecta > Phasmatodea > Phasmatidae > Dryococelus > Dryococelus australis. The sequence continues at coordinate 29,595,701 of CM056999.1, read as the reverse complement.
CCCATATAGTCGACATAGTTTATCAGTGTCCTCCCTTTGATAAGGAACCTAATATGCTGATATCTGCTTGGTTGATGAGTGATTCAATGACCGATTTGATTTTTCTTTCTTCCTCTTGAGAAGAGTTGAGATGCAAACTTTGATTACATGACCAGTAGCTTGGCAACTAGAGCAATGTAAATAAGATTTATTGGTACAGCGATCTGGTGAAAGATGATTATTTCCTCCACATCTCAAGCACAGCTTGTCAATTCCTAGTTCCTTACAATTGATCTTGGATTTCAATCTGGAACATATAGTTTGATGTTGGTTCTGAGACTGTAACTGTTGGCGATTATGTGCAGGACGACTGTGTACTTCTTCCCCTGGTAAACTTTGTTGATATAGGCGGTTGTTGATGTACCCCCATTCTGGGATTTCCGTAAGTGCTTTTGAATCTGCTTTCAATGTTCTAACACGATTGCCTTTAACACTAGCTCATTAAACACTACTTTGTCAGACTGGAGAAGCTGTTCACAAATACCGTTATCACGCAACCCACAAATAAACTGAACTCGCATAAATTTGTCTGCAATTAAAACTTTACATTCACACTGCAAAATAAAATCAGTCATTTAGCTCACTACGAAGGGCGGCGATAAAATCTGCAATTTTCTGTTCACTGGTCTGGTACTTTGTTAAGAACTGGTTTTGAGCCACAAGAATGTTCCTCTTAGGAGCTAAATGTTTTTCCAACATTTCCATAAGTTCAGTATATGTAAGTTCTGATGGTTTTCTTGGTGCTCCAACCGCTGCGATCATGTTAAAATTACTGGCACCAATTGAGTTAAGTAGTAGTTGAGCACTATATTTTTATCGGAACTCACCTTCATCTGTAGGTAATTTTCAAAACGTTGTTTATAATTTCAAAAGCTTTCTTTTGTAGAATCGTCATTATCAAAATTTGGTAATAACGCTGTATTCAATGTTCCAGATGATGTAATAGTACTACCTGATTGCTGCTGTTGAGCTTGTTGTTGACTCTGGATAAATGCTTCAATTAGCCTTTGCTGGCTTTCAAGTAATTGACGAACCTGTTCTGCATCCATTTCTGATTGATATTGTTGATGTTAACTTGATGCACGCTTGATATCAGATGTTTGACAAGGCGATGGCTTGTTATTAAACTGTTACACTAACCTGAATAGCAATTCTTCACCTCGTTGCCAATTTATACGGCCAAAAATTAATGAAACAATAGAGACAACACACTGGTAATTCATTAACTCTTATAATTGATTGAGAATTACATATATTCTCATTGTCATCTACTAACACAATATGTTTTTCTCTAACTCCACAGATAACTGATAACAAAAGAGGAATGCACGGAGTAACATGCACAGTGTCGATACACTCTAAGGAATCCACGCGACACTACACATACACACCCAGAAAACAGATTACATCTGCTCAAATTGATGTGTGTTAACCTCTGGCAGCAATACAGGCCTGTCAACAATGTAGCATGCTCTGAAAAAGGTCATCAATCACAGTTTGCAGTATTAATAGTCATTCTTCCTATAGAGCACCTCATAAGCCTTGGAGAGTGACTGGTAGATTTGGATGTGAAGAAACTTGTCTCCCTAGATCAGCACACAAATGCTCTATTGGCTGTAAGTCGGAGAGTGAGCAAGCCAATCCATAGGTGCTTTACCTTCACTTTCCAGGAAAACATCAACCTGCTGTGCTCTATGAGCTATGAGACCAAGCAATATCATCCATCAGTAGAAAGTCTGGACTAGCAGCACCTTTAAACTGAACATGGGGTGTCAATATTTTGTCAAGATATCTGAAAGCAGTTAAACCTTGCCAGTTTACATGTACAATGTCATGGAGAGGTGTTCAAATGGTTAGCATAATGCCTCCCCACAACATTATTGATCCATCTTCATATTGGTCTCTTTCCAAGTTGTTTGAGGGCCGAAATTGTGTTCCAGGTTCTCTCCAGATGCAGACCCATAAGAATCACTTTAAAGACCCAATCTGGACTCACCAGTGGACATATTGATGGCTCCACTCTATATGTCTGTCTGTGAACATGCATCAGAGGGACACATACAGCAGGTTTCCAACAATAAAGGCCTCTCTGCCTAAGCCATCTGCACACGGTTTGCCTAGATGAAATGTTTTCAATGGATGTTGTGAGGTCAGATGCCTGCTGCTGTGCAGTTCTACAGCAGTACAACCTTGCCCTTATGGCCAAATAATGATTCCTCACTTTCTGGCATCACTCTTGGTTGGCCATGCCCTGGTTTTTGTGACACAGTTCCAGATGCTAAAAAGTGCTCCAACATCCAAGAAACCACAGAAAAATGAAAATTTAGCAATCTGGCCACAACAGCTGGAGATTATCCAACTTCCATTCTTCTTTCACCCTCTACTACAAGTAGTCTTATAGGCGTTTCTGTGCCAAAGCTAAATGTGTACATAATGAACATTACTGTTGGACTAGTAGGCAGTAAACACTATGCATATTGTTCGATAGGGCCACTGATATCATTGCTTCCATAGTTGTAAGAGGACACCATCACGGGAAGGATAGATGTCTGCTGTTGCTTTAATTTTGGACCCTGGTGTACATTAGTTTTCATATAAGCATATTCTACAAGGTAAATGTAAACACAAGTTATGCATTAATCAATAATAACATAACCTATATTAACATAATATTTAAAAAATATACAATTAGGCATGTTACTATAGAATATAGGCGATGGGAAAAAGAATTAATAATATCCAAATAACTTAACTTACATAAACCAATGTGAAGAAACATTAAGATGTAATGAATGCAACACATGTTAACACACACAAAATAAATTAAACAAGAGGAAAATACAAAGAAGGGAAATTAGATTACTTTAAGTTACTTAATCAATGAGAATTGTCATCCCAATAATTACAAAATTGCAATTAAGTTGAAAAATTTGTAAACCTATGATTAAGACATTTATTGCCACACACTTGTCAACCCCTTAACTTAAAGAAATTTCAATATAAAACAAACAAAAAAAATTAAAAGATGCTTGGCAATCAAATAATAAGGAATGTTTTTCAATGCACAAATTTAACTTGAATCAAAAGTAAAAATGTTTCAATTAAAAAATGAAAAACAGCTAAACATTAAAACTCATAAACCACCAAAATTGTACTAAACCCTCATCCCATACTACTACTGCTGCATTATGGGACAGCACCTGTGCCATTGGGACAGTTGAAAATGTTGTTCTCCTTGGAAACTAAAGTCCACTATTTTATGTTGCAGGCCCTCATCTCCAAGACAGTCGTTGATACCATCTGTAGTGGTACTGGGCTGCACCTTGCTTCCCTCCCAAAAAGGCCACAAGGGCAATACAGCCTGACTTTACACTGTTGCTCCCGGGTAAAACCAGGGGCATCACATTCACATGTCCTTCATAGTGTTATTGTTGTCATCACAGAAGGTATCAGCATGGTCTTCATTTGGTTCACATGCTGGTTTCGGTACAGTGGTCTTTATGCTGCTGAATTGTGTTCATCGGCATGACAAACCTACAGCAGGTGTCCTTTCTTCTGGCCGTCTTTTGAATATTTGTGAGGAGCACGTTCAGGCCTAATGCAGGCCCTTTTAAAGGGAGAGGGTATGCTCATCATGGTCTGAGTATGAGGTCAGCTCTTGGTGTACTCGATTCTTCCCAGTACCTATAGCTATTCACTACTCTCACACACATTGTAATTAAGTTTTTATTACATAACATATATTCAGTGTGTTCTGTAAAACCTATATATTCTATTCATCACAGATACACAATAATGTATATTGTATATATTTTAAACCCTAAGAACTGTAAATACTTTCTTAAGCTCACATGTCTGGTAGCTCCTACTGCACAACTACGTGGTGGGACTTCACAACCCATTTTTTATTGCTGCCGGGTGTTGAATTAATATCACATATTTATTGAAACTTTTTTTGTACACGAGTTGATGTTGCCATACTACTGTTACTCAAAGCCTTAGACAGGGTGTAGAATTGTATACAAGTACTAGTAGTAAATTGAGTCTGTTAGGATCTGCAATTGTAGATGATGTTGTTGGCGATGAAATTTGCAAGCATGAGTGTATTATTTGCACAGATTAAATGAATTTTAATGCTGATGGTCTATTGGGTTTAGACCTATTATTTGCAATTGAGTGTGAGATTTCAGTGTTAGATTGTGTTTTGAAAGTGGGCACCCAAGTTTTGCAATTACGAGATAATTCTGTAGCAGGAGCAGTGAGCATTATTTTACCTGGGGATAGAGAAAAATTTGCCAGAGACGAGAGCAGTAAAAATACTGGTGAGTCGATGACTCGGCAGGATAGCACAGAATTCGAGATGATAAGGTGTAGTGCAGATATTCAAGTAATGAGTAATGTGGCCAGAAAGGATTATAGAGACATGGGTGGTGATGGTAACGAGCAACGCATGGTGACGCCGCTCAAAGGGATTACCTGGCAACGCATGGTGACGCAGATAGAATACATTATGAAATAAACTGTGTGAATATAGCAGCAAGCAGAAAGGGATTTGCAGACAACTGTGTGGCAGCAGGCAGTGATGAAATTAGGGCATGTGTGGACATGAGGTGAGGTGATGTAACAGTGTACACAACTGATAACATTTCTGGGAAGGGGTCGCCGACTTTTGCCTTGCGTGACGCGGTTTTAACAGAGTTGAGAGCCATCGCATGTAAACTTGAACAGTTTGTCACGAATAAGCATCCCTCTGTAAAGGATAACTCACTGAAGCAGAATAAGTGAAAAAGAAAGGCACCCAAAACTGTGCAGGCGAAAGCCGATAGTTCTTGGCAGACTGACCCCTCAAGTGAAATTAGCTTGCAGTCTAGCAACGTAGCAAAACGTCATAATTCTCTGGTCTGGATGCCATCAGTTAGCATGCTGTTCAACAATGGTGTTTCTGGTAGTCAACAGGAACTGGGTTCGAATCCCGGTACAGTCAATCATATTTCAGGTCAAAGTTGAGTCAGGCGGTGATAATTCCCCCATTTAGTGAATTTTTATGTTACGGTAGTGTGTGCGCCAAAGCCTGTGTGGCATTAAGAGACGTGTTCCCAGGTATTAAATATTTTGTGAGTTTTTGTCAGGGAAGACAGCTGCCTCTGACAGGAAGACGGGCGAGTGTAATAGGCCCCCATGCGTTTTAAAGGAAGACTGTGGGCAAATGGACATGAGTTCATGCAGTGCAGTTAAGAGAGATAAGATGCAGCATAATTTGTCTTGTAGTGAAGTTGTTATTATGCTCAGGTCGTTTCATGAAGGAGTTAAGTTAGAGATTTGTGCGCCACAGATTTGAAAGATGAAAGAGTGACCGCCATTTTAAGAAATTGTCAAATGAATTACTGAAACTGCCCAAAGGATAATTTGTTAGATATGTCAGCCATTTACGAAATTTTAATAAGAATGTTAGGCCAGCTGAAACTGAAAATAAATTTGGTGTGTTTAATATTCTGTGTGATTCTGAAAATAAATTGAACTCGTCAAGTTTAGAATCTTTAGCCAAAGCCCTGAGCTATGAAACAGGTTGTGACAACAAACTAACTTATTTGGACTTCGTCCCAGAGGACAATAGTGCCTATGTGTTAAGTGAACATTTAGATTTAAGTTACTTGAAGGGAGCACCAAAAGAAAACTTACTTGTATCTCTTAAGGAATTTTCAGATGTTTTCCTTAGGAAAGACCAGAAGCTAGGGTGCACTGATAATATTTCCCACAGTATTGAAACATGTGACTCAAAACCAATTTATGTCAGGCCATACCATGTTCCACAAAGTCATATGGAAACTCTTAAAGAACAAATACATATTATGTTAAGACACAGAAGTGATTGTGTGATCAGCAAGCTCTTGGTCAGCTCCTATGATTTTAGAGACACAGAAAACTGTGAATAGAATTAAGACATGCCCCGTGATTGATTTTCGCACTTTGAATCAAGTGACAAAGTGATTTGTTTACCCCTTACCTCTCATTAATGAGATGTTAGATATGCTGGGAAAAGCTAAATTTTTCACTAGAATGGATTGCATTAGCGGATTTTGGCAAGTTAAGGCAAATCCAGAATGTCAGGAAAATACTGGATTCTCAACCCCTGAAAGTTGCTATCATTGTTTACTCATGCCTTTTGGACTTATTAATGCGCCGAGTACTTTTGCAAAATTAATGATTGACACTTTGGCCAGTTTGATAGGCCAAGTTTGTTATGCACATTCAAAACTTGAAACTAGTTTTTGAAAGATTGAGAGCAGCCGATTTAAAATTGAAACCTGAGAAATGCAATTTTATGGTAACTACGGTCAAATATTTAGGCCATATAATTTCTGAGGACGGAATTTGCCCGGACAAGGACAAAACCATTGTCATTAAGGAGTATCCGGCTCCTAAAACAATAACAGAAATATGTCAGTTTATCAGTCTTGTAGGATATCACCGCAGGTTTATTTCACATTTTTCTAAAATTGCTCAACCTCTCACCGAGCTTACAAAGATGTAGCATTTGAGTGAAACAAGGAAAGGGAACAGGCATTTTCTGGATTACATGAAGCATTATGCGATAAGCCTATCATCAGGTATCAAGATATTTTCCTTCCATTTTATGTGACTTGCAATAGTTCAGATACTGCTATGGGCACGGTACTCTCTCAGAAGGTTAAAGGGATGGAGAATCCCATGTATTACATTTCAAGTCAGTTGAACAGAACTGAAAGGAATTATTCTGTTACAGAGAGAGAGTAACTCAGCATAGCGTTTGCATTGAAGAAATAGCACTACTATTTATACAGTAGGAAATCTACTGTAGTTACAGATCACTGCAAGATTGTTATTGCAAATGAAGGAGCCTACGTCACATTTAGCCTGATGGTAATTGCTACTCTCTGAGTATGACTTTTACATAGTACACCAAGCTGGGAAGACGAACACAAATATACATGCATTGTCTAGGATTTCTGTACAGGTGGTGACACCACCATATGCACCTGTGTGGGACAGGGCGTTAATAAAGAGGGAACAGGAATGCAACCCGTGCATAGCCACAGCAAAACGTAAAGTTGAAACAGGAGAGGAAGGTAGCTATTTTACGGACTCACAGAGTGCTTGTTATATAAATTCAGTCAAGAGAATCAAAATGATAAAATAGTTGTTCCTGAAACCATGCAAAGTAAAATTTTGTCCATTTATCACAATTTACCATTTGCTGTTCATCAAGGTGTTAAAACACACTTATGAATTAATTATATCAATGTTTTTCTGGGAAGGCTTATATACAGATATAACTGACTTTTGTACAAATTGTGTATCTTGGGCAATTCGAAAACGTGCAGCAGATAATAAACCAGCTCCATTGCAAAAATTTCCTGAAGTTACTGCCCCTTTTCAAAGAGTCAGTATGGATATTCTAGGTTCCCTCACAAAAACCAATAAAGGAAACAAATATGTTCTCAGTTTTTAGGATGTGTTTTCTAAATACCTGGAAGCCATTTGCTTGCCGGATCAAAAGGCAGAAACTATAGCCAAGGCATTTGTTCATGAAATTGTTTCCAGGCATGGTGCTCCTGAACAGTTATCAACTGATAGAGGCACACATTTTACATCACAACTTATGAAGGACGTGTGCTCTCTTTTGCAAATAAATAAATTTTAACCACGCCATATCACCTAACATCCAATGGTCAAGTAGAAAGAAGTTACCAAACTTTTGTTATCATGATGTCACATTTTGTGGATCATGATGAGCGCAACTGAGATGATCGGCTGCCTTATGTCCTATTAGCTTATGTATGGACACCTCATAGTTTTACAGGGTAAGACCCTATGTTGCCATTTGATGATGTGGTAAGACCACGTGTAGTTAATTATGCTGTTGATAGAAATTACAGAGAAAATCTCCTGCTCTAGTTACAAACCTATTTTAAAATTGTACAGAATACCCTGCAAGAAAACCGGAAACGAATGGAATTTTATTTTAACAAACATGCAAAAAGTGTAGACTTTTCAATTGGAGACAGAGTGTTTCTGAAAAATGTGAAAGTTCCCAGAGGCCTGAACAAAAAGTTTTAAAGGAAGTAGTGGGGTACGTACAAAATTATTGAAGTAACTTCCCCAGCAAATTTTAAAATTAAAGAAGTTTATGGCCGTAAGTCCTACATCATACATTGTAATAGATTGAAGAAATTCAGAGGCCATGATAATGCTTCCACATGAGCCTGGAAGAATGAACCTGGAAACAATGTAGAAGTGGATGGCCCAGAAACTTATTTAGGAGATAATGTCCCCATACAGTATGATAATTTGGGAGCCGTCCAGGAGGAATCTGATGAGAATGATGAAAGCAAAGAGATTCCAAAAACAGTAGTAGTAGAACTGGAATAGCCCAAACCAAAGTTTGAACTGTAACTTTATCAGTTGAGAAGCAGATGCCTAGTGGTGGAACTGCCCTAGGTTCTGCCCTAATTTTAAGTAAATAAATTGTGATGATATTAGAGGTGTTTAGGTGATAAGTGTGAATATTATGTATTAATACTAGTGACTGTTTTATTGTTAGGGATAAAACACACTTTGTCTTACATTTATATTACAGTTACTGGATATGTTATCCTTTGGATGTGTTGAGTTAATATATTTAAGAAATTACCCCTTAATGATTACTATAATGTGTTGTGTATATCTGTATCTTGATAATGAATGGGTTTAATTTGCACTTGTTTGGGGGTGCAAAAGTGTCTTTTGAGATTTCAGTGAGAAGGAAAGATGAAATCACAGGTGAGTCTCATTGTACTGTTATCCTGGTAGCTGGAAACTGGTGTCCCACACTTCCCCAGGATGATGGCAGCCATTGGACAAGGGTATATTATTTATGAAACAAGGTAATTGGCTCAATTTGTAAGGTTATTCAAATTTTTATAAAAGGAATAGTTGCAGAAAAAATAAGAAACTCTCTACATTGTTCACAGACATAATACAGCTGATTAAGTGAAAGTGCAGACTGCCAAACTCAAGCAGGAAGTTTATAAATAAAGAAGTTATACCTGGATTAAAGAAACTAAAGTTCTTGTTAGTAAATTTTAGCATGCTCCTAGTAATGAAGGGCCAGACCTTAGGGAAATTCATACGTCTTTGCAAGGGAAGTCAGAAAATTAAAGATGCTACTTAGCACAGTTTATTATCTCAGTTCATTGATGAGAGCACTAGATTTGAAAAGTATAGAATTTTTGTAAAGCTATTGTGTGTGTTCAAGACACTCTTATTTAGCTACCTCTTAATAAAGTTGTCATGGTGTCTAGCCAAGTTGGCTCACAGCATTCTTGTACAATTTCCGTACAGTAATGAAAAAATCCATGTACATACGCAGCTTCCAAGTACCCTTAATAATGCTCACAGAAAAGTACAAAACAAACATTATTAAAAATAACATGCAGTTCCTCATTATTTCAAATACAGTTCACTAAAAATACATGGATGGCTAATGCTTAAAAGAAGCATATCAATTTAATCATTATGTGTCTGTGTTTGCAAATATTAACATGTTGCACATAAAATAAACTTATGGTCTGCCTTTTCTACTGCAAACATCTGATGCAATCAGTGACATTAATATAAGATGGGATGGAATTTTTTATTAATTAATAAGTCAATACTGGTAGAATAAAGTTTATTTAATCAAGTGCACATGTTTGTGAAAACCGAAACTGTCCTGTCTTACAAATTACGTTTTATTAATAAAATATAATTTTTAGTAGGGGGAGAGAAAATGTTAATCGTTGTGCGCTGCATATACTTTAAAAATGCATGTTGTTTCAAGTTCTCATACAAGGCTACAGTTTATACAGCCAAGCAAGATACATGCAAGCAAAATTCTTAGAACTGCAAAGTGCAATGCTGAAAAGAAGCAAATAAGGCCGAGTTCAAACTGATAATTTTGTCATTAAGTAATCTAGGATTTATTTTGTTTCAGCTTAGATGCTATCAGCTTGTTATGCATTCATAACAACACATTGTACTTACATTCTGATAATTTATTAATATGGCAGTAATTATATTCCTGTTATGTAACAAAACAACAAGCATAGCAAACAAACTCTTTATGTAGGCACATAAGTAGGTCGTATGCGGCGACACACACACTGCCACCTTGCATGTTTGTTGGCAGGTTGCAGCACGTAACAAGAGCAGCCACCCCCCACCCCTTTTTTAAAGGTATACAAACTCCAGCGCAGTCACACTGCCGTTTCCTGCCTAGTTCATTTTTTTTTAACCTGACCTTGTTCATGAGAGACATGAAAGAATGAGAGGTACAGAAGTTCTTGTCATAATGTCCAGGACATGGGTTTAATAAAATTGCTGCGCTAAATATTTTGACAGTGTGGACAGGTATCTAATGCTCAAAATGGCACCAGAGAAAGTATGCAACAACCACTGCCCATAGGAATATTGAGTGTAGTAGTTCCATGCAGGTAGTTGCCAAGCTGCCTTTTTTGTGTATTCTTGGAATGCTACGGCCTTACTCCCACGGTCGGCTGACATACAATAGCTTCAGTGTTGCCGGTACGAATTTCCGATATGGGACGGCAGGTTTCCCTAAAAGGTACAATTTTTAACATCAAGGTACGGTTTAAATAAAATCAATAAAAATGCTACATAAATAATTTTAATGTTTCATACATTAAATTAATGTCTTAGACAATCACTTTTGTTTTGTTTCTGACTTAGTTCAATTAAACACATTATCTTTAAACAAAATGCAAATGACTCGCGAGCATTGAAAAAAAAAAAAAACTGAATAACTCATGCATTCATGCTTATCTGCAATTTAACGTTTAATTTTTTTCACTAAAATATGTCAAATGAGAAGAAAAAAAACATGCATTTTGTTGTTACAAAAACTGGTTGCTTAAACATTAAATATTTATTAAAAATAGTTTACAGGGTGAAAAGTACGGTCAGAGCTGAGTATGACTGAGGTATGGTTGGGTGATAAATAGTACGGAAATCCGTACTTTTTTGTTAGTTCTGGCAACACTGAACAGCCAGGAGAGGGAAGGGAAATGCAGAAATGGGGGAAGAGTAAAAGGTTTTGACAGCTACCAAGCCTAGGTAAAAAAAAAAAGGGGGGGGAGGCATGGACTTGTGTGGGAATTATTTTCAGTATCTGTTTGCAAGACTGGGAAAACTTGTAGCGGAAATTTTCTTGTTTTACCTCCAAACCTTTAGTCTATATCGTATTATTTTTTTCCCCAGTAGCACAATTTTGTGCTAAGTTTCCATGAAGGAAATTTTATTTTAAAACTGCTCCATTTCTTTTTGTATTATATATTTTGATTGGCATGTATGAAACTTCTCATGGCCAATGGAGAAATGCCATCCCCAGTGGTTACAGCTCCAGTAACCCCAAATGAGGAAAGGGGCAAAGCTCTCATTGTAGCAGCCTGTAGCAGAGAACTTCCTCAAATACCTGTCTCGGCAGCAGAGGACAGTTCCAGAGGACATCCCTATCCTCCCAATTCCACTTACAGAAGGGTCATCTTCCCCGAGACACTGATGAGTGCTGTGTGACCTTCACCCCCCCCGCCAAAATATGACCTCTTCCCTTAAGGAAAATGCCTATGATAATTTGAATCAAAGTAGGATCCCCTTCAATTGAAACTGTTCTGCCATGTGATTGATGTAGTTTTCAAGCACGTAAATTAAAAGGTGAATGGTCACGAGTGAAAAAGTTTCCGAAAGTTGTATTAATCATACATAAGCTGAAAATTTCCAAAACTGACTTCAAATATTACAAGGTATCTAAAATTGTAGGTGTTTTTTGCAAAGGTTATATGTTACTCAAAACACAGGCTGAAATGTCTTGTTGTGAATTCGATTTAAACAATTACAGTATGCTCAACTCTTCATTTATAATCACTACATACCGTAAATTAACTTTAATTAACGCAAGTTTGTAATGTTCATATTATAACAAGAAATTAAGTTTTGCATTTTCGAATTAAAGAAAATAAGGTAATTTATGCTAGCCATCAAAAGTGAATGTAATTAAGTCTTAATAGAGTTACTTGGATTTGAAAGACGGATTTAAAGAATTTACAAATTTAACGAATTTACACTTGCCTCCCTTTTCTGAATATGTCGAGCGATCATTTTTAAAACTCCTTCTAAGATGTTTTTGGTTGGTCAAGTGCCTTGCTGTCGCTGAAGTGTCGAGCATGTTATTCAAATTGTAGTCGTTTAGTGAGAAATTGATCAGATAAATCACAATTTTGTACGATGAGATTGTGAACTGAGATTGGGCATATGAGCCCAGAATTATTTTGTGTTAGTTTTGAGTGGCCAAGTTTGTAACTTGTCGAGTCAGCTTTTAAGGATAATTGTGATATAAAATGTTGTAGGTATATTGTGTGCAGATATGGAGTGGCTCTGAGCCTGAGTGGCCACAATATTTGGGTGTGGTGACGTTGAGTCAGTATTCAACCCCTCATGCTCACCATATTTATCTTCAAGTAAGCGAGAGAAAATAAAAGCTGTAAATTAATTGGTTATCTTGAAATAAGTGAGAGAGAACGTAAAGGTTTGAAAATGTAATTATTCTACCTTTCAATTTTGAAATGGAATGGTGTCGTTTTATGGGCACCATTATTAACTTTCAACTTTTGAATATGATGTGTTGAATACTGCATATGGTATGTGCATGAAAAGAAAATATTTTAACGCCTTTCTTGTTGCCAACTTGGTCTGTTTACTTTAGATGTTACTGTGATAGAAAGTATCTAAAAATGACTAATTTCTCAGTGAATGTAAGGAATTTTTATGAACGTGTTAAGCCTAGATAATTTGGCTTGTGAAATCCAAGAAAAACTATTTGGGTACTAAAATTTAGAATTGAATAATACAGATCTGCGAAAACATTAACGCTGATAATTTTAAGGGATGCTTTATATCTCAAAGCTGGAGAGTGTGGGATATGAATAATATGGTTTGTATATTATGTTATCTTCAATTATTCCGTGCAACTCTTGGTGAATAACGTCTCACTCATCCTTTACAAATTGAGATTCCTACGAAATAATTTAAAAAATAGGTCAACTACAGCTATAGATGATTAAAATTGGTGAACGAGGGTGGAGGAAAAGTCGGTGAAAATTTTGGGTTAATTAAAGTATGTCCTTATTTCAATAACAGTATTGTCTGAGAAATTTTTTTCTAACTTGCTCATGCATACTACAAGTACTGGGACCCCACTTCTTTGAATTTATGATTCTATATGAATGAAGATCTTTTACCACCTGTTGAATGGGATTTCTCCTTGCCCAGAAGATGGAAATATGTACAAGGGAGTACATGGTGGGCTCCGATTTTAATGAATGATTAGATATCGTATGAGGTTGTGAATCCTATGGTATACTGTTTATACACGACAACAAGCTGGTTTATAGCTCTGCTACAGAGCTTGGTAATTAGCACTCGCAAAGTGCACATGAGTAAAATATTGGTTATAGGTCCCTTTAAGCAGTTTTCTACTTCTAAAGCAACTTACTACACTATTCCCGGCCGGAAATTTGCTGATGTCACTTCTGTATTGATATTTGTAGCTGTTGGCATACTGTTTGCATAGATGAGTTGAAAAAGAAAATTTAATTTTTCAATTACTCAGCCATTTAGGCTGTAGCATTTGATTAGGAATGGGGTTTTGTTAGAGGAGGGCCAGGCTCAGCTTAGTAATTGATTGATTAACCTGACAGAAGTCATTATCTTTAAGAAAGCAAGAGTATGACAAACCCTGTATCAGTCTCAATGTTGAGTATTAAAACATATATTTTATTTTGTGTAATCTTTGTGGGGGGGGGGGGGGGGGGGGGGGGGGGGGCTCTGTCAGGAGGCAATGTGCCCACTATTGATTGTTCATGGCATTTAATGGTACTGAGATGGCTGTTGTAAATCAATAATAATTCAAAGCCAATGCGTTATAGACCCCTTAAATATTTTGTCAGATGAAATATCTTTTTCACTTGTGAAACATCTTATTGTTTTAACAATGTATAAGTGTTTGATAATTTATTTCTATTCTCGATGCTGCTCAAGACTATGTGAAATTATATACTTTGTATCATGAGTGCTAGAAGTTGGACAACATCGAAAGTGAGCAGCTTGGGGTCTCGTGATGGCCACAGAGGTTCAAAATGTAAATCTAACTGGACAAAATTAAATTCTGATGATGTGATAAAAAAACAACTATTCCTATCTAAAGTTATCACCCAGAACACCCAGCACACCACATCGGAATTATAAATGAGTTCCAGGCATTGGTTGTGTAAGCGTCTCTGAAATGAGTACGGCGGTACCAGTGTGTGCACAACATACAGTATGTTTTCAAAGCTATGGATACTTCAAATCAAGGAATGTACATTACATATTACCCATAAAATAGTGTGATAGTCAGTAATATCTTAATTTGCAACATTGCGAATTGTGTAGTGCTCAAGTAACATGAAATTATTAAATAGATAAAATTTGATGAGATACAAAAAGAAGTCCAAGGAGCGCCGCCTTAAACTTTGCTTTTTCTCATTCCCTGATGGATATACTTTACAAAAGTGCCTATATCAGCTATCACTCTAATAATTACATTGTTTTGTTTCAGCCTGTACGGAACCTCGGAAAACCCTTTTTGATGTGTGGAAGAGAGTGGGTGACAAAACTGACCGGAAAGAGCATACATAAAATTGTGTGTTAACTTGGTTGAATACAGAAGACTGTACATAAAGTGTCAGACAAGGTATACAACGTAAAGTGAATCTATTTTGTAAGCAAGTGGACACAAGGTGGCATGCACGCAATAGACCACTAAAGACTGTTCTCGGTAAAGTGAGCACTTAAGAAATGAACCTTAAAAAAAGTAATTGCATCTGCATGCATATATTTTAATGGGCGCACTGCACTGACTGACATTCGCCCAGTAGAGTTGCTAACGATGGATGGAATGTAGTTCCATATATTAACGTCAAATAAAAAGTGTTAGGCAACCATATATGATAACTTAAAAACATTAATTTCACTTTCTGTTTTTTAATGCATCCAAGGGTAAAAATGAGCAGATTAGTAAAGTAATTACTTTCTTAAAAATTCCACAGTTTCATTTTACCTATGCACGAATGAATGGATGAGGCCCGTGGCAATATTAATTTTACATATGGTGGATAATACACATCTGTACAAGTAGATCTTAAGCAGGGCTTTCAAAAAAACTAATTTTATCGTGAACAACCTACTAACATATTTTTGGCGAAAAAAACCATACATGGCTACAGGAAAACATTGATTTCCGGAAGCCATTAGTAGTTTTGATATGAGTTCGGGAAAAATGGAGGAAAGTGTTTCTTCAAGTGTCCGCCATCCAGAACAAGAAATTTATAGAAAGCAGTGAAAAAAACTACAAAACTGAGGATTCCATTATTGCTGGAGATCACAATAAGCAAAGAGCTGTTTTTTGCTACTACAACCAGTCTACAAGCTCAAGGAAGAAGGGATGTTGCTGAATTGTTTAAAGAAGTGATGACAAATTCCCCAAAAAGAGCAACGAGAATAATGATAGCATATCGATTGCCAAGTAAAACATGCATTTCTTACATGCCTGATGAAGCACTAGCACTGTATGTAGAAATTGACGCATGCCAGATTGCTGCGCAACACACTTGCGCTCTCTACAAGCAAATTTGCCCCATCAACAAGCAGACAAGAGCTCAGGACAAGTCATGAACAGTGGCAGCGTACTCTCACGTACCGACCAAAGGGACTCCACACGGACAGTCTCGGACATAAAGATAATTAAAGCGATTAATTATGAAATGTACGGCCTGCCCAGAACCTAGCATGTGATCACCGCCCTTTTGAATAAATAAGATTATATATGGCGGACCACTAACCTGAAATTATCTGACGAAGAAATTCCAGCGATACCGCAGGATCACAGCACCTCTGATGTCCTGTGACGTCACACCCGTCAGCCTCAGGCTGAGGTGGATAAATTTGTCATCACCTCTACACAGGGAGATAAGAAATGAGCGGTGTCGCAGCAACCCTGATAAACCAAGCTCTGCGCTGAAAGGCTACACTACCCCGCACTCCCGGAAGATCGCTGCTCCAAAGAATTTTCAATTATATAAGGAGGTGAAAGCATACCTCTCACCAGAGACACCGGCCGCATAGGTCAGCTAGCACTCCTTGGTCTGCGGAAGACCTCCCTCCTCTCCTGCAGCCAGCAACATTGCTTTAACAACTCCAGCAGCTTGAACAATGCTTCAGGTCCTACAGCTTGCAACACAGCTTAAAACCCAGCAACTTGAAGAAGGTTTCCATCTTCAGCAGCTTGAAGAAGGCTCTTCCTGCTCCAGAAGACTCCAGAGGTAGCCCGAAGGCCTATAGCCTGCAAACACTTTACCCCAGTCAGATTCCTTGACTCCGCGGTAGCAGGTCGTCGCGACAGTTTCCTTCCTGGGCAAACCCCTTTCTTGAGGTAACACTATAAAGAGCGTAGACTTATGTAATATGACATAAACGTAATTTTTATTATTTCGTTCATATACCAGACTCACGTTCGCCTGCATTAATTTGAATAATTAACTATTTTAATTCAACTAGATTATAACCTAAACTGGATTTATCCCACTTTCCTAATATCTGTAATAAATATTACATAAACCAAAAAGAGGGACTACCGTAATTTTGATATTAGTTCCTGGTACATTATATTTGTGTCAATAAATCTCATCAGATGCAATAGAAAAACGCAGCTGAGGACTAGTCGTGAGGCATGCAGAACTCCAAAGGAGACTGAGCTTGCAGAAAGCTTAGAGTCTGCATAAGACAAGCTGCTACTCCTGGGTTTCCGGTGCTCACTCGCCTACCCTCAGTGGCGTCCTAATACCAGACTGCACATCTATACATCAGGGCCTTGGGTGCGACTGAATAAGACACATCCATAAGACTGCACATCTGTGGAAGAGTTAGAAGGCTGGTCATATGCACAGCAAGAAGGGTGGAATTAAGTGCCGAAGTCCAGAAGTCTCATGTAATTTGCTCCCCCAAAAATTATATTCCTGCACGCCGACCTACCAAGCCACAGCGGATAAGGCCAATCCCTTCAGCAGGATCATCCACCATCACCATTGATTAACTCATCTCATGTTCGGAAAGGAATGAATCACGGTTTGCCTCACTGTGGGGTTTGACTCCCCTCTCCACCCTCTCCTCAGACGGTATCCTCCCACTACCCCCCCCCCCCGAGAACCTACTGGCTCCAGTAGCAGCTAAAACGCCGCAGCAGGATTACTTTATGAAATCGGGAAGGCAATCAGCGCCTTAACTACTATCACTAAGATAGGAGCGTGCGTCAATGAAAAGTCGACTAAGCACCAGTACACTTTAATTCAGTCCCAAGTAAAAGCTAGATTTGCCAACATTTACCCAACATACCATGCTGTTCTTGTAGCCAAGAAAAATGTTACCTGAATGAAGCTCTGCGAAAACAACAGAAAATTCTACTGAAGTGTGGTTGCAGGTGTTATTGAATCACACAGTTCAGAGGTTTGCAAGTGTACAGTCAGAAACAATTACGTATGCTGATATTGCAAATGGAACCCCACTTATAATTATTTACAAATGGAGATATGATGGGAGTTCAGGCCATAGCAATTATTAACAAATTTGCCGAAAGAGCTGAAACCCAAAAGGCTTCTGATTTGTTTGCGATATCAATCGTTTCACTGCAACTTTAATTTTCTTCTGGCAAAAGTGAAATAATCTTATGGAAAAACAACAGTCTTCATTAACAAGGTATTCCAGGCCAATCAAAAAGATGTTTAAAAATTAAACGAAAACATTGTTAGTAAAGGAAAGAAATAGTACTGATGAACAAATAAAACTTCTATCAACAATGAAAATTGAAGTTGCAGGGAAGCAGCTGCAGGTAGAACACAAGTTAATAATGACAATGGTGGATGGTAAAGTTTGTAGTTCCATTTCTGATGTATCTGTCCAGAGTTGATTGGTCTGTGGAGCTGGTCCCAAAGAAATTAACAATATAATTCCAGTTTCTATGGCAAAGTCTCATGATGTCACTAATTACGAATTTGGGCTGGCTACACTCCATACTTGGATTCGCTGTTCTCAGCGTCTTCTTCACATTTCATATAGACAAGATGTAAAGAAATGGCAAATAAGGAGTGACAAAGAGAAAGTAAACAAAGGAATAGACACAAAACTTACATAGGTTTCGGTTTGAAGTAGGTTTATTGGCTGATATGCCAAAACATGAACCAGTAACGATAGCAACACAGCCAGACTTTTTTCACAGATGCAGCAACTTCAAGTATCACCGACATAAACAAAGACTTAACTAAAAAATTTTGCAACAATTCTCAGTGCATTTTCAAGTGGTTATAATTACAGTCAATCAACAGCTTTTGATGCATATGCCAAATAAACTTCAACATTGTACACTGAACTGTACCCATGGGGTTTACATGCTAGCTAGTGTACACAAACTAATAATACACGGCTCATAAATCATAGAAAATGCATTGTTGCCTATTGGACAGCTATCGGAAGAGCACAGGAATCCTGGAATAAGGAATGCAAGATGTTTTAAGAGTCATACTAGCACATTCTCATGAGAAAATAATATGGAAGATTTGTTCCAAACGCTGCTTATTTCCTCCGACCCTATAATTTCCAACTATAGAAAAATTCCACAACATAAGCAGGCTGGGGAGATTGGGATCAGAAGTGTTGAGATTGTTTGAATGTCCATCAGCTCCAGGAAGTTCCCATTCTGAAAGTGCAGGAGAGTTTGCATTCAACACTGAATAACATGCATGCTACAGCTACTTTTAAAAAGTTGCAACTGAGTGTTTAGACAAGAAATCAGAATTTAGAGAAAAAATTTAGATGAAATGTTCATCAAATTAAAATGTGGGCAAGAAGAAAAACTTTCATATTTTAATTAATTATTATTATAATACAGCATCTTATATTAGCAGGTATTTTGTAACCAATCAGTTTCAACTAGAAAAACCAATTACATCAATTATAACAGATATAATTTGGGTTTTTTTGGTAATTTATTGACCAACAACATTTTTAATGGATTTAAAGAAATGAGCATTAAGGTAAAAATTCAAAGTGTTTGCATACAAATAATGATTGACTGAAAGAAAATAAAATTGTTAGTTATACGAGATGAGAGATTTTGCATCACGTAAAATTTTTTTGTGCATTTTGCTATATTTTCTTCAGTTTTCTTCACATATAAAAATGAAGTGAATGGATCACTTAAAACTTTGTTTAAAATGTGAATTCTGATTCTCATGTATTTCCTAAAATCACTATGCTGTTCTAAGTCATAAGTTTATCGGCGCTTAGAAGGGCATTGGAGCAAAGAGTTCATGAATCTGATTCATGTTGCAGTACATACACCAGTTGTGATAAGATTGCAAGGTGAATTCTTCATCATTATTGGCAGGTTTCAATTTTCGAAGGCCCTTAAACTTGTCACCTCGAATTTCCATATTGTTCTGAGTCAGAAGTTTATTGGCAGTTAGACAAAGAGTTAAAAAAAATTCTACATTCATCTTTTCTTTTTACTGTGATGTGGTTATTTACTTACTTCATGTATATGTGCCGTTCTTTGTCTTAAATGACACTTCGTATTAATGACATCATGGCCCCCTAGTTACTTTTTCGTGATGTCGGATATTTCCAGACACGCACAGTATGTCACCATTGAAACTGGGAGTCGAAGCTGACTTCACCTCAGTTATCAGTGTACATCTTATAAAGACCATAAAAATATGAAAGATAAAATTAGGACATACCCGGCAATCCCAGTGTGTCTCCTACAGAGACCCACACATTTTCTTCTAATGTCCTTGTAAACATTGTGTTTAATAATTCAATCAGATGTAAATGATGGTATATACAGACTGTTCACTACAAAGTAAGCATTTTTTAATCACATTTAGAAAAAGTCACAGCCCCTGCCTGCATATATTTTAACAAGTGCACTGAGAGACATGGGCCCAATAATGTTGGTAACAATGAAGGGAAAGTAGTTACACATCTTAACATCATAATCAAAGTTTCAGGTAACCATTTGTAATAACTTTAATTATTAATTTCACATTCAGTTTTTTGAATGCAACAATGTGTAAAAATTAACAGATTTGCAAAATATTTTCTGTTGTAATAATTTCACAGTTGCACCTGACTGACGCAATAATAAAGTGACGAGGCATCTGGCAATGTTAATTCTGCATAAGGCAGGAGAATACACAATGTGCGTTGTAAGGATTTGGCCTTACATATGTTTCCAAAACATTGTTTTTAAACATGTTTATTTACTTTTTGTGTCAAGGCTATGTTCTAAATGTCAATATTATTGTTTATTTAACTCTCTGCGATGTTATTCATTTTAAGGTTTGGAAGAAAAAAACTGTAATATTTATTATACAAGTTTAATTAATTACTTGAAGTAAAATCAAATTGTGATTCAGTAATTTCAATATATGACACATGTTTATATTCAAAAAGAAACTGTGATTTTTATTTTGTTTTGGACACCTACTAACTCAGTAATCATTTGTTAGTATTTTATGAACTGGATACAAATAATCTGGCCTCTACATAGATAATACCTTAGGCCATACAGTTATGAGTTTTCATTCGTCTTTGCTTAGTGCCACCAAATTCAAATTATGACAATGGCAATTAAATATATTTGTTGTAAGAGAATTTTCAGTAAGAACCTAAGAGAAGGCTTCTTTCTCTGAGTCTTGCTACCACCATTGAGTGAGGTACCACGTCTGTTTTGAGCTCTCTACAATGATGTCGTTTTTCAACGAGGGTCGACGCCTGTACTACATAGCAGAGGCGCGACGACGACATTGGGAATCTTGATACCTGGACTGAGATGACGATTCGGTGCAGATGCCGATATTCCGCCAGGCGTTTTATGATACAGCAGATGCCTTCTCCATTGCAGATGAACTCAAGTAAGACCGCATTGTTTCTTAAATTGTGTGTACTGCTGCCAATTGTAAAAGCATAAAAACTACGTTGCCTGCCTTCAAAAATGCTAAATTAATAATTGGACTTTAATTTTGAGAAACTGCCTAAATGTTGAACTTTTCACTAAGCAAGACAACTTCACCTAAGTTTTTAAAGTCAAAGAAACTCAGTATTTTGTAAAGACGACACTAATCCTACCTTAAGCCTGAGAAATAAACTTGAGTAAAAATTGGCACTTCAGCTGAGCCGACCGAGGAACTGAATGAATGAAGTAATAATATTTGCAGAATTATAACCTAATTTTACTATGCACATAGCCAAACTGTGGTAGCTGCGGTGTTACCTATAAGATAAAGAACGTAATCAATTTTCTCTGATCCATTTCTTATCTACCCTTTACACTGACAGCAGCGTAAAATATAGTTTTGGTGTTGTTATAATTTTGAGTTGAAAGTGACCTTGCTGTGTTGTGATGTATGTTAATTTTTTTGTCTTCTTGCAAACTGTTTCATTAAATATTTAAAGGTATATTTACTTGCTGATTTCATAAGTGACTATGTCTGTCGATTTAATTAATGATTAATACAGTAACTGCTCTGCATGTTGGAATATACATATTGCAAAAGTTTTGCAATACACCAGTGGTTTGCTGCATATGTGTTCTAGTTCAGAGTTCATACTAAGAATTTTATGTTACATAATACTATTTACAACCTTGGCACTTATAAGATTAAATATCAAATTAATGCTCAACCAGGTTTATCACTACAGCTCTACACATACACACACATAATTTTATATTGCCAGTATATAAATACCTGCATTTGTTTGTGGTGAACGCAGAGAGTGTTTTCAGAAAGAAAATTATATCAATTCTCTTACAGTAAAGAGAAAGGCGCCTAATCTTTACTACACAACTAAGTATTATATTCATTCAAGAATGGCATTATGATACACACATAGTAATAATTATAGAGCATACAAGTAGGTAAAGGCTGTTCACGATTAAGTGAACACTTTTGAAACCAACCTTGGAAAAAAATCACTGCTCCTAAATTCATATATCTTAACGGGCGCACTGAGTGACATGTGACCAGTAAAGTTGGTAACTATGGATGGAAAAATAGTTCCATATCTTTACGTCAAATAAAAAGTGTTAAGTAACCATTAGTGATAACTTCAATTATTTACTGCACTTTCTGCTTTTTTTATGCATCTAAGTATATGAATTACCAGATTTGTATAATATATTCTTTTCCAATAATTTCAAAGGTTCTCCTGACTGACACACAAATAAAGTGATGAGGCCCATGGCAATGTTAATTTTACATAAGGTGGGAAATACACAAGGTGCATACAAGTAGATCTTGAGCAGGGCTTTCAAAAGTGCTCATTTTACAGTGAACGGCCTATAGGCTATCTCTTATGCAGGACTTTCAAAAGTACTAATTTTACGATGAACAGCGGGATTGTACATTCTGAGCATGCTCTAATTTCATCAGAGAACTACACCTTCATATGCTGTGAGTGGTGGACATGTGGTGGCAATTATGGTAATTACTACCACAATATAAAGTTCAACGAATTTCATCCATCACCAGTGAGAAACCTTCCATCCCCCACAGGGGGGGAGGGGGAGAGTAACAAAAAAAAGTGCCTCACTCCGTCACCAAGATAAAATTCACCCCCAAACCTGCCCTTGGAAGAAGCCAGATGTAATCGACTTCACACACCCATCTGAACCCTTAATATAGTGTTAGATTATAACTAAAACACAGCAGAGATTTGCTAAACAAACAAGGGGGGATTCAACAAAGTCATGCATGAAAAATGTTCGCAAAATCATGTCTCAAGTGGGCAAAAAATTTATTATTTTAATTACACTGCAAAATCTCATGTGGTATTCCCAATCAGTCTCTGGCTGATATATTAAAATGATCCATTAAAAATATCTGAAACACTTTCATCCAATTAAAAAAATGAAGGAAGTTCAAAACGTTAATGTTAAAAAAAATGGTTCATTTTACATTCCACTACGTCCCAATAACATTTATATATAATTTTACGCACATCAAAATTTAATGCAGAAACTAAATGCCACCTTAGAGACACCACAAGATCGTCGTGATCTGACGAGCCTTGTTAACAGCATCATGCGTCACACTGCAGAAGCAATAGAATGGGCTTCATAAAGCTACAGTACCTTAGCAGGGGCCTTAATATAGGACCGACGAAGCAACAAATTCAGCCTGACAACTCGGGCGACGACACTGTGAAGGTTGTCAGGGAACGTCTTACAACAACACCATCACGTTGAATGTGTCGCCTCAGAATGCCGGTCAGCTGTTGCACCACGCTGACAAACACCTCGTGACAAAAGGCACTTCACTCGGTCACACTACTCTTCTACGATGCACTCGCTCATATATTACGTGGGACACAGGTACCATGACACGAACGTACAAGTCCGATAAAAACTCCAGGTCAAGGATCCGTCAAAAGTTTAGCACCAACAAAAATAACTTTGCACAATTGTGGTCCGACCATTCCTCAGGAAACCATACTGTAAAACAGGTAGCAAATATTGAAATGCACCTCGTTATCAAAAAAGTCAAAGTTTACCACGACCCGTTCAGCACAGACGGACTGCAATTATTCCAGTGAGTTTCATATGAGTGGACTGGCGATCATAAATTGTCTCGTGTAGGGACAAAACCCAGCACAGCTTTAAGTCACAGCGGGAAAAGTTAATTTCTGTCCAGCCCCGTGCCCTTGCTAATGGTCCACAAAACATTAATGTTATGTCTCTGTTTTATACAGAAATTCCCGGGGCGGGTTACGTTTCGTGCAATATTTAACATAAGGAAAAGTCTAATCCCTCGTAGACCCATTTCACAGTCTCGAGTAGTGCTCAACGCTGCGCTAGTTCAAGCAAACATTTTGTCGGAGCACGACGAGAGACTATAGGTGCACTGCCCAGCATTACGGGAACAAACTATATGTTGTCCAACAGCGGTGGAAAACCCGTAGTATCCTGACATTATTCAGTCACCGTTCATTCTCTCCAACATCAATACACAGGCCATTTCCATTGATCTGACTGGAACTCGCGACACACTCACGCAGTACGACAAATTGAGTCCATTACCCTGCTAGACAGACACTGGCCAGCAACACACATACTAGGCCCGTTGGTGCTGCGGCTTTCGCATTGACGAAAGACTATTGCCGCCGCACGATCATGCTAAAGTCCAGTTATACACTGCCACAGCTCACGGCTGACTACAGACTGCCAACTGAGATGTGCGCGCCACAGGCATCTGCACCCACTAATGTCACACGTGCTGCGCCAGTTGCGATACCTGATGATCGCTCTTTACATAAAAGCGGTAAACATGTGAAACTATATATCCAATAAAATACGCTAATGCTAAGATTATTAATATTACATAAAAGAGATAGTAAAAATTATTCACATTAATTATATAATGTAAAATATAGACATAAAGAAGATTAAATGATAAAATAAGTAACTAAATAAATGACTACATGGCCGGTCATTATAAAAATATGAGCACACACTTAAAGGTAACAGGCGGTACTGCCAACCGCTTCAAAAATACACTAACAATATTTACCAAAAATACTGTGGCGATAACCATATTGTCACAACAGCCATCTTACACACGAGCTATTTGGTAGTGATTTCATAAACGAGGGTGTAGCAGAACACAGTCCCCAGCTAGCAGTACTGCTCGTTGTGTCCGGGCCTTTAAACTTAATAAGAGGCACTGGAAGTGGTAAAATTAAGTAGATAGTATAGAAAAATTGTTTTACTATCAAAAAAACATGTAGGCTGAACTGTAAAGAAATGGATTAAGAGTAAAAATACTGCTCACATGTAAGTATGTTATCATTGCACACGGTTCGAATATTCAATCTGTGATAACATTTACACAGGACCACTCAAATCAGCCAGTGAATTCTTTTATAGAACACTTATGATTTGCTCACAAACCTTACGTTAATTTTGAATTAAGTCAGTTTCTCCCAACAAACAGGAAATATAAGTGCTCATGCTTGTAGCTGTAATGTAATTCTAAGCCATTATGTTATTGAAGAAGCGTGCAGCCCAAGAAAAGTTAGGGTTTACTAATGACGGGGGGTTACGTATAGAATAATGTCTGTAAAAATGAATTAATAATCTCTCCTGCAAAAGTTACCAGCAACAACGAAACGTATACCAACACCAATAAACAAAAACTACTTAGAATAAAGTTAATAAATTAAGCGTATTCCACTGGCTAAAATCCATAAATTATTCTAGTTCACTCGCTAACACGTACTTTCCCAGATAAATCGTAAAGCTAATTAAGTGGGCGTAACCCATACCCAAACGTAAACAGAGGTGTAAAGACCATCCAGTTCAAAGCTAAAATAAATTTAATTGAAATACTTACACACACGCTGTCACAACTCCACGCCCAGATAACTCAATATCAACATTTTCCGCCTCCTTTCCTGCTATGACAGAGTAAACTGTAACTTGCCTTCGGCGACGACCGCAGACCTCACAAAACAAATAAGAATATATATGTAAATAAACAACACAGTAGTTTCCCATAGAGAACATATATTTTTACCCATATTTTTAGTTCCAAATGTTTTCGCTGCGCGCTGGCGTTGCAGTGCCGGCAGCCAGAAAGAGAGGATGTGTTTTTTATAGCATGAAAAAACTGTGCTAAAAGGGAGGCCGTGTTGATTGTTTGTTTTTGTAAATTTCTTGTGTTCAGGTTAATTTCGATTCAATCAGTATACCTAATTGGAATTAATGTGTTCCTGGGCGTGTTAATATCGTTGTAACAGTAAGACAGTTTCCCAATATATGAGGAATATTATTTCGCAAATGTATGAAGACAGTGGCGAATGAAAATCAGGTTTGATTGGACGGCCTCGTATGTTAAAATAATTATTTTGATTGCGATAACTACTTTTTCAACGATTGCTGAAGACTTGGGACGAAAAGGCATAACAGGCGTTCTTTGCCAACACTAGATTCAAAAAGTAAGTGCATAGTAAATTTTATATATGCTTCAAAGATATCTTTCTTTAAGGCGGAGTACTAGTTAGGAGCAGTCAACGATAGTGACAAATGTATGCATCTACCTGAAGTAGTTAAGCTATCTGCCACTAGGCAACAGTAGCGTCGAAGTAGCTATGGCGCCATTTTGTCTGCAGGGGTCGTAAGCTCTGGAAATGAACTAGGAAAGTGGGGGGTGGTGGAATTTTCTACCTGCTCTCTCCTAATCCCCTCAGACCGCGCAGTGGCCATTAACGAGTGTGGTCAGATGACAGATAACAGGACAGCATAGCAAGACTCCGAGCGATACTCTGCCTGCAGCCCTGGCTATTCACACAAGTGCCAACCCCTCCCCCTACACCCGTGAAGGGCAAGAAAAACATCGTATTCACAATAACCTTATATCTCCAGGCATAACAGCTATTTAGCTTTTGCACTTTTTAATTGTGATACTATTAATTTAATTTAGAAGAAAAAATTATGTATTAACTGATTAATAAATATTCCATAGTAGCTGAATATCAAGTGTTTGAATTATAACTATGCAATACCTTCACCACCTTCTATTCTTGTCTCACGCAGGAGCAGAATGTTGCCAAAACAAACGAAGTTATCAATGATGAAAACATGACATGAACTCCCTTCTTACTGGCAGTAATATATACAGCGAACTCCCTTCTTACTTGAAGTGATATATACAGTGAACTTCTTTCTTACTTACGGTGCAATATGTGTGAGTTTGCACAGTGTTTACACTTAGGCACGTAGTTGTTAACTATTGGAAACACCCTTCTTGCTTGTTAAAATCAAAACAAAAACAAAAATTTTTTTGTGGGGATTGCTCTTGTTTCCTCTGCTGTTCTTGCTCCCCTCGCCAGCTAGGAGTTGTGTCGATTCCATAACTGGATGCGGGAAAAGATGTGAGTTGTGTAGGTACCGGAAAATACATGGGAAATATGCTGGTTATTTGTTGTGGAAATACTGGTGTTGGTTGTTAGGCAGAAAATTGTGTTAGATAAGGTGTCCTAAATGGGAGTGGCAGAGGTAAATGAGATAGGGTTGGCAATGGTTGCGAGCACTGGATGATTGACAGCTGCCACGAGGGCCCAGCCTGGAGGTGATGTGTGGTTGCAGACATTCTCGACCTTGCAGTGTACTTCCTCAGTTTGTGCTCCCATTTTGCCTGTTCCTTCATTCTCGATGTGACATACCGTGTTTACCGTGGTGATGCGACCGTTGCAGGTCGTGGAAGTATCGTGGGAATGTGGCAGTCCTGCACAGTGCGGATATGGTTCAATGGATGGTGGGCTCTCAGCTGTTCCGCTTGGCGCATAGTGGAGAGTGTGGGGGAGGAGTGGCCAGATGTTCATCCCTCTTCTCATTTCTCTTTCTCCCTCCTCGCGGCATAGTTTGAGGCGGGCGGAGGGGTGGGTTGGCCCACTCGACTCACCCTGTCCTTTGTCCTGCTGCTGCGACGTCACATCGCTGTCTCAAGATGGCGGCTCCTCGCCACTTTCTCGCTACTACCCCCTTGTGTTGAAGTAATGGAGGCACTAAGGTGTTTTGGCGCGCATGTGCATCCTCTCTGGCATCATTAAGGGTGTCTAGAAGGCATCTCGACGCTGCCACATGTCGTGCTGGTCGCCTGGTTGACCACGTTTTTTCCTCCTTGTGGGTAAATACGGGGAAAATGTGGGAAACATATGGGGAAAATTTTGGAAAAATTGTTTCGGTGAGGGAAAATTGTAGGAAAAATTGCTCACATTTTATTATGTGGATTTGCACCAAAGTTGGTCACCATATGACGTTAGTAAAGGTGTCAGAATAGTGGTAGAGATCTGCCACACATTTGGGCAAGCCATTTGAAGTTTGTCTAATGTGCAGGAGGCTGGCAACTACTGCCAAAGTGTTGGGCAATAAGGATATTGGTTAGGTGAGGAGCGGTGGCTATAGTTTTGGAGTCTCTGTGGAGATGATTACCCAGGGCGCCAGATATTGTGGGGTGGACAATATTGTGAAGTCGGAGAGCAGCTGTGGACTCGTGTCTCAAGGTCGTTCGGCCGACGACCATGGCAAATTCTCCAAGTTCAGTTGTTGTCTACTCATAGAATAAAAATTAATACTGACTGAATAACTTCCTCACATGTTTCATTGTGGAATATCTGGGCTTCCCACATGCGCATGTGAAGAATTGTTACTTGTTATGCCGACTTGTAAGCATTTCAATCATACTTGCACAGTAAGTTAAACTTTGTGGAAATTGGCAGGAGAAGGCCCATACCTTAAATGCCTTGCGGCGACTGGAAATAAATCACACGTGGTAACTCGTTACTGCTACGATTTATTCAGTACATGATTACATTCCCATCGCGAAAAGCTTTCATTTAGTGCTGCTTACGAACCTGTCAGCTCGGGTAATACTGTGCAAAAGACACATGGTCACATGAAATAATTTAAGTACAATTTAAGCCTACCCATGCCATGCAAAGCACCAGGCAAGTGCGAGGGGCACTGGAATCTCGGACAGATGAAATACGAAAAAGGTTCTGGTATGCTAAAGTAACTATTGCTGTGAAATGATTAGTCCAATATGGTGATGACTGCCTGAGCGGGCTAAACATGAGCCCCGATGTGATGCGGCACACCCCTCACAAAGACAAACAACTACTGATTACCTTCGCGCGGCATGCCGGCCGGCTTAGTGGGCTGCCACCTCGCACTGCACTACTTCCTTGCACACAACAATTGTAAATTGGACACATACCCTGCGTGCCAGTTGTTACATATTGCTCCTAAAATTAACCCTGTAAATATTACTCATTATACCAAAACATTGCACTGCAGGGATGATGTGGAGATAAGTCACTTCGAAAACAGCGAGGGCTTTAGGGCTGCGAAGGCAGGCATCTTTATTGTTTGTGTCCCCTTTTGTGAACTTACCTTGCCCTTTTATTGCACAAATTCAATAACAGAAATTTCAAAGGCTCTATTTTCGGATACCTGCATCACGTGGATATGGTCTCTCTCCCTCTGCTCTGCACCTGCATCGTTCCTTGCCACACTGCACTGCACTTGCGCTCGTAGAGTGCGCACACACACTGTGTTATGGAACTTGGTGCGGCGGGCAAATTTGATAAGGGGGAATGGGTCAAGTGGGCACACATCAACATTGCAAACCAATAATCACTGCATGGTATGGCTCAACAACATGCAGGAAGCAAGGAGCAAACTTACAAGATGGGCACTTTTGCTGCAAGCTTACGATTTTGCTATCGAACACATACCGGGAAAAGATAACGAGCTAGCATACTCATTGTCACACGTGCCAGAAGCGAAAGTAAAGGTCACAGACGATGTTGAATGGGAGGAGGTATTACCCCCCCCCCCCCCTTTACCAATGTTACTACAGAACCAGTTACAGAGGCAAATGTAAACTGTATAACGGTCGGAGAGGCTGACCAACTGATAGAAGATTTGTACTGCGACGTAGTGATAGCACAGGAAACTTGTAAGTTTGTGAGAGAGAAGAAAGAGTTATGTGAAAAAGAACACATGGATGGATGGAGACATGTAGAAGGGTGTACTGAGACGTGCGCTCTGCGAGACGGTACAAAATGGAAACTGTATGTACCATCGAATCACAGGGAAAAGTGCTTGAACATGCTCATGGTAGTGTAATGGCAGGACACCTGGGATACAAGCAGATGGTTAAAAACATTTTTGAACAGTTTTTCTGGCCCAGTATCACTCATTATGTCAGGAATTGAGTACGCAGATGCCACAAATTTAATTTGTTAAAATCCTGGTGGTCTGACGGAAATCAACAACAACCAAGGCATAAGTCCTGAGATTATTCGATGAAATTTGTTGGAAGGAGAAATTTGATGCCCGTATTTGGTCCTCAAATTTTATTGTCAAATATAGTTGATGGCAGCAATTTGATAGTGTGACAGGGGCTTAACGATGTTCCCATCTTAGTATCATAATATACTTAAAAAAAATTATGTGGTAAAATCGTATTTTCTCAACTCATAAGAGATTTTTTTTTTTTTTTTTTTGTTATTCAATAGAACACTTAGAAGTTTCTCTCTCGCAAAAAAAATTAATTAAAATCCTGCCTATAACCTTAACCCTTTAAGTCCCTGCGAGTGTCCATGATCGTAGACATGTTGCATGTAAATTATATATATGACCAGTACTGTACACAGAAAAACATCAGTTCACGGTGTTTTGGATGTTGTCTTTGAGAGTAATCTGATTTGCCGAAGTTTCTATTGCTCTCATCTGTGGTCTGACATCAATGAACATACAAGCAGCATGTTGTTCACTGAGTCTGAGAAGCACGCTCCACACAAGTACAGTTCATGCCAAATTATTTCACGAATTCAACACTTGAGCTCATCAATTAATCCGGGACGGAACGGGATAAAGTGTTTTCATATTCTACTGTGATCTTATTTACTCACTGAACAGCTTCGGTTCCGCGAATCACTCAAATCTGTATTTCATATAATCTCAAGCCTAAGAGACCACATAGTTCAGATTTAAAAAATTCTTTGTGAAAATAAAACATTAAGGACAGATTACAAAATGAATATTTAAAGTATTAATTATCTGAACACATGATATTTTCGAACGAAAGTTTTAATCACTGATTAGTCTCCTAATGTTTCTCAATATACATTTCGTAAGTACTGGTAAGGTTTATTCTACTCAGGTTAGAAAGCTCAATGATTATTACTTTGACAACTAAAATTTTTCTCACTCTAGGTAAGGGCTAGTGTCGCAGCATACCCATTTTTTTTCTATTATCTACGTTAAAACCCAATTAATTGCAATAATCATAAAGCAATACATAGTATAAAAGGAAATCCCTGGTGCGTGTCTGTCTGTCTGTATGACTGTACTAATCTCAAGAACCAATGAACGGATCTGGATGCGGTTTTTACTGTTATAACCTGCATTTATCATGGAAGGTTCATGTGTCTTAAAAAGTTACCTAGTACTTATAGGAGCTCAGCATTGACGGTATTAGTGAATCAAGTCGGGAAAAAAGTTTGCCACCAGTTGCGTTAATATTTGGGGACATATTAAACATGAAACCCATGTATCTTTGCAATATGTTTGTCATTGGACCATACTTTATGTGACACACCCTGGATGACTATGCGCCAATAAAGGAACATTTCACAATTGTGTACCCCAATCACGTGTAGTTCAGTCGGAGAGGGATTTTCTTCACATCTATGCAGCAGGCAATGGAGAAACGACGCCGGCCCTAGTGCATACAGTACTGTAAAGTTCAGCATGATGCCAAATAATAACGCGAATTTTGCATGTATCTACTCATGGAATACACTGTCTAATCCTTTACAGATATATCAAAATAATGTACGACAGATTGGTGTAAAATTAAATTATCTACAAATAGTCAGTGGTAGCATATATCTATAATAAATAGAGAAGTAGTAATAAGTGTATTTACAATTTAAATTACGCAATAAAAAAATATTTAAATCCTACGTTATAACTATGAAGAACTTGTTTTTTATCAAAATAAATTAATTCATAATTAAAACTGTTTAATGTAAATAAGAAATGTCCTTTACATCATACAATTATCGCCATTAATTTATAAGATATGAGAAGTTTTGTAAAAAAAAGTAGGTACCTGTAATTTCTAAAATCGAGATACGTGCACATGGACCTATGCATGTGCGGTAGTTGAAATAAATGTGGCAACCATGCAGTGACATATATTTTGCTATTATATGCTGATATGTCATCTGCTTTTATATTGCGCTGACTGAATAAAGTACTTAAAATTTCCTTTGTTCAAAGCTATGTGTTTACTAACAACATCCAATATACTTATTAAAATATGAGTAGTATGAAACATGTGATTCCAATACATACATTTTTAAGCCTACTTTCCGTAGGAATGACAGGGTAATATGTGGCAGGTGTGTATGTCTGCGTATGTGTCCCACCTTTCAATTTTTGAATTCGTGAACCAAATTTTAACAAACTCGGTAGACCTACACATATATTACCTAGTAAGTACGCCTGAATCCTATAGGTTTTGACTACGTCAGACACCTACTCAAAAATGGCTGCCATTTTGGAAGATAGCATCACATGAAAAGCAAAAGGTTTATGTTATAACTCGAAAATAGTAAACCAACTGTCGCCAAATTTAACACATAAACAGTACTCGGGTTCAAATTCATGAAGTAGTGACAATATTAATATTTTAGGTTTATTTGTTCTAAATACCATACAATTTAACCAATTTCGAAGAAATTTTGTATGCTGGCAGTTTCGATTATAAGCATCATATATGTAAAAGATAACAACTTTTGTCAGCCATTTTGTAAGATACCGCTTCATGAATTAGGTTTTTATGTTATATCTCTCTGGAAACAATTAAGTACCCTAAAATATTAGTTTGTAATTTTGCAAACAAATAGTAATGCTGCAGGTTATGTATAAAAGTATGTTTATGTAGTTCAGACAATTATTTTCAAAATGCTACTTTAGTTTAGTATGCTATATCGTTATAACAATGTAATCAATTCCAACTTAATATTTTATGCTGAGTATATTACAACCTTCAAATTTTTATATAAAAATACATTTATCCACCATTTTGTAAGATAGAGCAACACGAACCAGTAAAGTTTTTATCATATCTCGGGAAACAATTGACAAATAACTACTAAATATGCCAAACAAATAGTACCAGTAGTACGGAAATTATGAGTTTGGCACAAGGGCATCAGGCATGGGAGCACAGGAGCTGGGAAGTTGCCATGTTGTTATGTCACCGACCGCCATCTTGGGTGTCATTAACCTTTTACCCCTGACCCACGACCTTTGACTTTGACCTTCGAAATTGACCCTGGGGACCTTTGATCCAAAAAAATCCCTTTAAAAATCCCAAAAACTGCCTAAAATCCCAAAAAAAATTCAAAAAATAAAAGGGAATCCTTAAAAAATCCTAAAAAATGTATTATTAGAAAGTTATAAAAAATTATTTTAAAATATTTAAAAAGTATTTCCAAAAATTTCCTATTTTTTTCGTGACAGGAGAGAAGGAACAGCATCCAGAGTCAGACCCAGGTGACATTGGGGTGAGGGCAAGTGGGCCGGATGGGACCTTTAACCTTTGACTTTAACGTTTGCACCAAAAATCCAAAAAAAAAATTAAAAATCACAATTTCCAAAAAAAAAGATTCATTAAAAATTATTAATAAATTTATTAAAAATTTATTATTAAAAATTATTCAAAAATTATTCAAAAATTTTTTTAAAAAACTTAAATTTCCCGAGGTTCCTAGAACCTCCCTCACCTAACAAATTAGTCGGCAGTCCTCCACCCCCTCACCCATTCCCAGTCAGCCATCTTGATAGGTGACCGCCATTATAGTAGGCATTCATCATCTTGGTAGGCGACCACTATCTTGGTATACATCACTTGTCCACCATATTGGAAGCCAGTGCCTATTAGCAATATAACTTTGACATGTGACCCTTGACCCCTGACCTTCACATTGACATCATGAGCTTGAATAAGCTTGAAAACAAACACGCGAGAATAAATACATACAAGTCAACAAGCATATGACATTACAGACTACTACCGCCATATTGGATACAGACTACCTGGACCTTAACCACATGACATTGAGTGACCTTGAAAACAAAAACTCGAGAAAAATACATAAAAGCCAGAAAGGATAATACATTAGAGACTACCACCGCCATATTAGATGCAGGTAAACTGACCATGACCCCATGAATTTGAATGACCTTGTAAACCAAAGCACGAGAAAAAATTCATGAAAGTCAGCAAACACATTACATTACAAACCACTACCACCATGTTAGATTCTGGTGACCTTCACATTCTATGTTTATGTGACTAAACCAGACCCACCATACTAATAGCGACCACATGCACGAATGTTATAATCATGGTATGGATCCGCATTTATATAGGCTGAATTGACTTTAAATTAAATTTCAATACTGCCAGGCTCTGAAGGCTTGGAAAGTACGAGGGCAGCTAGTACGATGATCATTCGTGCTCTTTTCAGACACCAATCCACACCAATCAATCCCAATTCACACCAATCAATCCCAATTCACACCAATCAATCCCAATTCACACCAATCAATCCAAATCCACACACCAATCCTTACTAATTCTCACCAATCCACACACCAAACCTCATCAACCCACACCAATCCACACAGCAATCTCAACCAATTCTCACCAATCTACACATCATTCCTTTGATCAATCCCAGTCCTTCGATCAATTCTTCAGTTTGTCGTCTGCTTGTATCCATACATATAAGAAAAATGGTTCACCTACTGTCTCCAAAATTTGTACATGTCTGCAGGATTAATGTTTGTGTATGCAGTCAGCTGTCCGTGCATCTTTATACTAACGTCTTTATTGTCATTCTAGTTCCATATCTTAATGTTTCTCGTAGCACTACTTTAAAGTTGTGAGGGATTAAATTATATGACACACAAAAAAGTAATGTAAAAAAATTATTTTATAATCATATTTTTCATTATTTTGTAACTACATTTTCACAAGAAAGCAGTTCACCACTTCATCTGATACAACCCCGATCCTTAATATTTTATACATTTTTTCGGATTTTTTTTTAATTTTTTGAGATTTTTTTTAGGATTTTTTAAGGGATTTTTTTAAAGGTTTTTGGGGTCAAAGGTTCCCAGGCTCAAGGTCAAGGTCAAGGTCAAAGGTTGTGGGTCAGGATTAAAAGTTTAATGACATCCAAGATGGCGGTCATTGTCAAAACAACATGGCGGCTCCCTTGGCTCCTATGCTGCCCGTTGCCCTTGTGCCCAACTCATAATTTCCCTACTACTATTACCACGGCAGGAAATGTAAAATAGTATGTTTTTATTAGGTCAGGCACATATTTTTATAGTGGAGGCATATAGGGTACCTGCGTGTTTTCTTCTGGAGCGAACGAGTACCTATATGGGTTTTCTTAGAGTGCTCTCATGTATTTTACATCCAAAATGTATGAAAGAATGCATTCTGTGAGCAGAAGCCGGGCTTTTTACTATAAAAAGAATCACTTTTATATACAAAACTGGTAGTTGTCGTTCTGAAGACATCGATTTGAAAGGGCTCTCTCGTCACACAACGAAGATGAACTGTGAATACGAAGGCCTGCCTTTTACCTCAACGAACATGAAGACGCGACCTACATTAATGTCACCTGATTGTACAACATAACCTACGTCAGTGCTCTCCTAGTCGAAGCCAAATGTTAATGGTATTTCCTGAAATGATCTGCATTCAGGGATCTTTTTAAATATTATGTTTCACCGAATATGTAAATTATATCTAATAGTGTTTGTTGATTCCTGGCAATTATGAAACCTAATATGATAAACCAAGTTATCTATGAGGTGAAAAAATGTGGTGGTGCAAAATATAATACGTTGCTGGAGTGTAGCTATACAGAACCAGAGCACCAAGATGATGAATATTGTAATAGAGCATTTAAGATCTCGAATGTAATAGACAGCACTGTTGACGATATTATACACAAATTATGCCAAGAGGAAGAAAAAAAAGTTTCCAAGGGTTCGGGTTTGACCCTGGCTTCAGTAAATCATCTAAACCTGAGAATAAGTGGGCTCAGTCCACTAGACAAATAGGCACTTACTTATTTCCTTATACCTGAAGACAGTTACAAAATAAAATATCAGCAAACCACAACATAAATGCAAATCCCGGATTATGTGAGGGGTTAGTGGTGGAGCATGAGGTGTCATTTACCGATTGTGAGGGGTCATTTGCGGAGCATAAGGGGTCAGTTACATAGCATGAGGGATCAGTTGCGGAATGTGAGGAGTAATTTGCGGAACATGAGTTAAAGCTTCAAGATGAGCGAATAAGTTAACTGGAAGAAACTGTTGATGATGTAACTGCATAGTAATGTGTTCAAGGAACTAGACAAAATGTCTGGTTGAATGGATTCATAATGATGCTTTTATCTCGCTGATGATACAAGCCAATGATTGTACGATATCTACTCTAGAGTTTTCCTCTATGGACGTATCTTACCCACTGCTGGAAAATTACATGGAAAACAGTGGTACTACTGTGGAAGTATCTTCAGCAAAAACTGCCGTTCTTTGAGACATGAGAGAACCACCTATACGAAGGATCTTTAAGTGTGATGAAGCATTACAACAATGGACATGTGCAGTTTGGGCAAGGTGATACATTGAAGGAACACATTAAGATTTGCAAGGGTTCGTCTACTGGGAGCCAGCAAGTAATGTCAACAATACCCCTCGCTGCCTCGATGGGTACTGATTCAACGGATGATTATGGCGAGCCAGTTAAGAAAAAAATTATAAAATTGATAGACCTACGAGGCATGGTAGATTTGGTTTGTGTGGAACGTACACTTGCAAGATGCCAGTCGACGAACTTCAAAATAGACGGTCGTCGTCTCTAGATACTAATGATGACCATGCAACTTTTAAAAAGAAAAATAATCTTGATATTTATGATGAAACCGGAAGTAAATACGACCATAAAACACCATTGATGATTATTGCTATGAATACAGTGCTAGTGTTGAAGATGATAATTATTCTCCCGACATTACCACACATTTCTCCAAGTTTCCTTCGACAGTCGTTTTGAAGAAGACAGAATGCGCCAAAACTACTCTTTACATATTTCCCGAAGACCCTAAGGAACTTGTTTATAGTCTCATACATTTCATTGACCTGCTAAGCCTCGGGGACCTCTCACACATTTTTTTAGATATATCCAATCATCGATGAACTGTGTGTTAAGAGTTGTATTACACGATGATATGACCTGTTTTTTTTTCTGGAATCATAATTACCAAATAATAATAATAACATATTCTAAGATAAAAGTTTTTTCTTTATTTTGGTGTGTTGTATTCTTTTTTCCCTCACAAATTTAGAGTGGTGCTATAAGCATTAACTATTAATGTAAAGAACTGCATACATGGTATTAATGAGGAGTTTAAGTACAAAAATGCTAAGATAGTGTACTGAATACAAATTATTAAGTCTGTCATCACGTACAAATTTGGAGACAGTTGGCATACAAATTAAATTGATATATACATGGATAGGAACCAACCCATGGATTGATCTAAGGTTCGATCTAGGTGTGGCGATTCATCGTAAGGATTATGGAAATGTTGGAAGACTGAGGTAAATATTACGAGACTGATGGAAAGATTGCGAGATTCATCGAAATATTAATGGAGAGATTGCAAAAGATTGCGAAAGGTTGATGGAAATATTGCTGAGGAGGAGGATTGCGATGGATTGATGGAAATATTGGAGGATTTATGGAAAGTTTACTGAGGATTGCGGAGATTGCAGAGTTGATTGCAGAGCATGCAGAACTGATTGCAGAGTGTGCGGAGCTGACTGAAAAAGTTTTCTTTAAATATATATTTTTTGGAATATTTTTGGATTTTCCAGGTTCAGTGTTATCCAAGGGCGAGAGTACCAAGTCAAGGCCAACGATCTGACGTCAAGATGAAGGTCTCATAGATCCAACAGGGTGGTCGGAGTCATCAGCACCACCTAGGTATTGAAAATAGGAACAAATGACAAACAAGAAAACGATATGGCAGGTGGGGTACATTCGACAGAATGGGCAATGGTGAGGGGGTAGGAGAGGGGAGTTTTAATACAATGTAATTGATTGGAGAGCGATGACAGGTATGGTGCTAGGAAGGAACCTCTGTAAATGTAATCTTTGTGAACAGTTTTTTTTTATAGATTTTGTAAATATGTTGGAAATTCTTTGTTTTTTTGATAATTTTGGAATTTTTTGTTTTCATTTTTTGGATTCAAGGTAATGGTTCAATGTCAAGGTTACTTGCATCCAATATGGTAGTTGGGTAACATTAACATGGCTGTCGGTCGGCTCTGACTCCAATTCCAGATCGTGTCACGCCAGAGCATTAAGATTTTAATTTTAAAAATATTATATTTACACATTTTAATTTTTTTATATTTTTTGAAATTTTCAGAATTATATTTAAATTATTTTATGATTTCTTGTAATTTATGTGTTCAAGGTCAAAGGTCACTGGGGTCAAGGTAGGTCAATTCAATGTCACTGATATACAACATGGCAACTAAAATGTCTGACAACCGAGATAGTGGACGGTCAGCTCTGTATCCGGACCCTGGGACCTGTTTATCGATTAGGCATACTCTATGCCTATAAAACCAATAAGGCCGTCACTGCTCTGCCCTCGAAAACGATCACCCCAAATTCCTTCTAATGGATCGAAAAGTGCCTTTCGGAGGGACAGGTTTTTTTTTTTTTGCAAATTGGTGATCGGTGCTTTTTTTTTCTTTTTTTTTTAGGGAAAATGGGGAATTTCGAGGGGGAAAGGAAAATTTCAGGATGGTGGTGGCCGGTTTTGGCTCCACTTCCCCGTGCCCTTGTATCAAACGTCGCTAAATCATTCTACTTACGTTGTTAGGTATTAGTGTTTACTTCTAAACTATATCAAATCCTTGCAAGTGGCCAAACTTCAATTCGCAGACTATCACATCACGGCCTAGTATACGTATCGTATTCTGTAAGAGTAACCAAACTCCTACCGAAATGTCTAACATACAGAAATATCATATCCTTCGACATAAATGCACTACTGAAAGATGCTACCGAGATCAAAGAGCATGAAATTTTCACAATACAAAATATAGATCATACACTACGATTAATTAAATGATAATGTAATCAGCCTGTATGACAAACACATTCCTGTGGCAACGAAACGCATCAGCCATCCACCCATACCCAGGTTGCAACTTGATGCCACTTCGTGAATCGTCCTGGCCAAGCTTTACCAAGCAAGGAAACTAAACACTTATGCAGCCAATATTGATGGAAAAACAGTACAAGCCAATAAGTTATTTGTGTGACTGATTAAAAGAAAATGTTAAAATAAAATATTTATGTAAGTTAGAAAACACTAATAATTCGAATTCAGACATATGGGGAAGATTCCGTAAATCAGGAGCAGTCGTGGTTAAAATTAAGCAAATGTGTTTAACCAATCCGCCAAACGACTCAAATAGCTACTTTACATAACATGTATAAATTGTAAAAACCAGAGCATACGGGAAAAATTCTTAGAACGTATCTATTTTTCCAACACAAACATAAACTATCTTAACCGAAATCACTCCCTGCAAGATATGCAGAGCTGTAGATCATATTAAATCTAAAACACAAAGTACAGACAAAATTTCCAAAAAGTGGTAAATTTAACTCTGACAGCTTTGCACACATTTACACTTATTTGTAACGTGTCAATGACAGCCGATCATTTCCCACGAAACTAGAAGTATGCTCTTGAACGTCCTATACCTAAATTACCTCATTTAAAATTGCAGCATGTGCTGTCGAATGCTCTGAAATACCTTGTCCATACTCAAGTGCTAACATTTAACACAGAAAATAATTTCCTCGATCAATTTCAGTCTGGCTTCAGACCATTTCATAGCTCCTGATGTATTGCTCTTTCTAAATGTGACAAACAATCAAAGATTGTCAATAGACTAAAGAAACTTTCCATTAGTAACACTTAAATATTTCAGTAAAGTTTTCGATTCAGCCAACCATGACTTATTACTAGTTATACTTAGTACTTTTTATAATTTTTCAGATAAGTCGTAGTGGAAGTATCGTTGCTAACATGGTTATTTGTGAACTAAGAGGTGAACCTCGAGGATCAGTTTTAGGACCTTTATTTTTCGCAATGTTCATTAATGACTTCCACAGTTGCCTGAGGAACTGTAAATCCCTCATGTATGCCGATGACGTTCAGTTATATACTGCCAATAGGATAAGCATTGTGAGTGAAATCTTTAACAATAGTATTGCAGACTTGAAAGAGGTTTTAAAATGGGTTTCATAAAACGAACTGATATTAAATCCATTGAAACCAAAGTGCATAGTGGTAGGTTTTCCTGCACTAGTTGCGACAGCCAAAGGCACTTCAGTGCTGGACATCTGGGTTGATGACGTATATATAAATCTCTCGTCGAGTGTTTAGAGTCTTAAGCCTTGCTATGGATCAACGTATCCACTGGGCAGAACATGTGTCCGATATATGTACAAGAGTTTACTGCGCGATTCACGTCATATGGTGCCTTGAAATGTTTGTACCACGTAAATTTAGACATTGAAAAGGCCTGTCATTGATTATTGCAATACTGTGTATGATTTAACTGTGCTGTTAGTTAGGAGAATACCACGAATTCTAAATGCTTGAGTAACATTAATCTTTAATCTAAATTTATGGGACAATGTTAGTTACTTCCATACCGAAAATTCTTCACCCACACTAGAAAATCGGTTCACACTTAATACGCTTGTTGCAAAACTCAAAATT
The DNA here is from genome assembly GCA_029891345.1 of Dryococelus australis. Classification (NCBI taxonomy): domain Eukaryota; kingdom Metazoa; phylum Arthropoda; class Insecta; order Phasmatodea; family Phasmatidae; genus Dryococelus; species Dryococelus australis. The sequence continues at coordinate 29,555,018 of CM056999.1, read as the reverse complement.
CTCCTCACTGGCATACCTGCCTGCCACTGTGATCGTTTCACGTGTTTGCTTGCGTATCGTGCATCAAGAAAGTGAACCTCTACAAATGTATACAAACACGAATATTAATTAATATTTTTAAGATGAAATCACATTACCATGGTTTATGTTGACTGCAAGTCAAGAGTACTGCGTCTTTTAAACCTACTACCCTGTGTAATAAAAAAGGCTATGAAATCACTTTCCTGCCAGTGTGCCAGTGTGCATGTGTGTGACTGTATGTCTGTTGTGTGTGCACCCCCCTCCCCTCTTTTCCCTTTAATAACCCATTTTTATAGCCTCAGAAGAGTTTCTCCAAACCCAATACACATACATAACTAGGTAAATACACATTACTTTTATAGTTTTCGACCATGCTGGGTACTTACTCTCAAAATGGCGGTCATTTTAAAATTTAGGTTAATACATATCTCTGAAAACATTCACCCGATTTAAACCAATTTTTTTCTGTCATCCCACGTTGTAAGCATTGAATTCATATGTGGATATTGCTGTTGGTCTGCCATTTCGGAAGATAGTGCCACATGAATATATAAAGTTTTTATGTTATATCTCGAAAACTATTCAACCGATTTTCGCCAAATTTGGAAAGTATGTAGTACTATGATAGGACAGGTAAATGTAAATGACTGAACTTAATTAGGCACTTGTTTTCAAAATTGCGGCGGTACAAATATTTTAGGTTTATTTCCCACAACTGTTATACCATTTGACTGATTTTAACCAGGCATCATATAATCCTAAAATAATGCATTTTATCTGTCATTTTGTAAGGGAGCGCTAAATAAATTAATAAAATGTTTGTGTAATATTTTGGGAAACAATTTGCAGGTTACTATCACCTTTGGCAAACAATTAGAACTGCGGCAGTTGACATCTACAAATATGTGTAAAGCGTTTCAGACACTTATTTTCAAAATGACTTTTGAAAGACCTGCTTAAGATCTACTTGTACGCGCATCGTGTATTCTTCCGCCTTATGTAAAATTAACATTGCCATGGGCATCATAACTTGATCCATACTTCGTCCCAGCGAAACTGCGAAATTATAAGAAATGTAAACATTTCACAAACATGTTCATTTTACACTTTAATACATTAAAAAAATCAGGAAGCGAAGCTAATAGTTTATCACAAATGGTCACCTAACACATCTAATTCGACGTTAAGATATGTAACTACTTTCCATCCATCATTACCAACTTTACTGTGCGCATGTCTCTCAGAGCTCCCGTTACAATATATGCATGCATGAGCAGTGACTTTTTTCTAAGGTTGATTTCAAAAATTCTCACTTTATCGTGCACAGACTTTACACACACAACCTCTTTTGGCGTCCAAGTTTTTTGTGAAATAACCCGGGAAACAATTGACCTATTTATACCAAATATGGCATACAAGTAGTACTGCGGTAGGTGATGCTAAATTAGACTTTTCTTGTATTATAAAAAACCTATTTTCAAAATGGCGTCCATGTAGCTGTTTTAGTTTTGTATGTTATATCAATCGAAACCAAGTAACTAATTGCAATGAAACTTTGTAGGCTGGGTATATATTACTTGCCATCAAATGCAGACAAAATATCTTGTGTCCACCATTTTGTGAAATAGTACCACGTTGCAAATCAAAATCATGTGATATCTGCCAAAAACAACCGACTTCTACTAAATTTTCCAAATAAGTAGCACTATTGCAGGCCATGTAAACTGATAAACATCGAAAATGTCAGACTCACATATTTTCAAAATGGCTGACATGTAAAAATTTTAAATCAAAACTTGTTATCTACGTAAGTACAAAAAAAAATGTCAACTTAACTTCGTGTGCTAAAAGTATCAATCCATCAAAATTGCCAATGCAAGGCTCTATTTCGTCGCCATTCTATAAGATAGCCATACATGAAATAATACAATTTTTATGTCGTATATCGAGAAACTAATCAACCGATTTCTTTCCAATCTGGCGAATAAATTGTAGTGTGTTAAGCTATATTAATTTATGTTCTTTAAGTGTGTCTTTTATTTTCCGAATAGCGCCAAATTATAACTGTTATCTTAGTGAGTTATTTCTACGAAACTAAATAAAATATTTAAATTTAAATTTGTTTATCCATACAATCATGGAATTTTATCTATACAACTAAATAAAATGGGAGTGTCTGTCTGTGATTTTCGAATTTTCCACTTTTAATTGTTTTCATGTAGTATATTTGATTACTAAGCCACATGTAATGTTAATTTTTTCATGTCTGTCTGTCTGTCTGTCCGAACAGAGTTCACTGAAAAATCACTGAACGTATTGACATCAAATTTACACAGCCTATAGATAATAACCCCAGAACTAACTTAGTATTTGTTTCATCGAAATATCTCAAACGGTTCCGAAAATATGATGACCAAGGATGTACATAGCTACTGGATTAAGCTTTTCTTAGGATTACTGCATAAAAAAGGCATTGTTAAAGAAGGTTTCGTCATTTCTCCTTTCTTTTTTGTCCATGGGCTGTCCTTTCTTTCCCAAGATCCATAATGGCCCAGTGGCTAGAGCTATTCCAAGTGGAGCAGTAGTGGCTTAGTGGATAGAACTATTCAAAGTGGGGCCGCAGTGCGTCAGTGGCTAGAGCGATACCAAGTGGGGCCTTATTAGCTAAGTGGATAGAGCGATTCAAATACCTAAATGTCATGCGAATGAAGTAGCACCAGTCAGCTCGTAATAAATAAAACGTTTTGTTCTCCATTTACAAATATCGTCACATGAATAACTGAGGTTTTGTGACATGTATCGAAGACCAATGAACCGGTTCATACAAGAATTTCACGAATTTTTGCTACAGTCGGGTATGTAAATTAAGAGTGGTACATAGTCCCGTCTGGAGTGAGAAACACACAGTGGTTTTGTAATAATGGTTATTTTGGAACTATTAAATATATTGCAACAAAATTTTTTTCCACGTTAGTAAAATATTTAATTGTTCGAGCTGTGGTTATACTTTACTTTTCTATTCATGTTAAATATATTTTTTTAAATGATGAAATTGCGTAACTTTGCGCATGATTTTTAGTACATTGGAAAATAAATACTTGAAGCACAAATTATAGTGATATCAGCTATAGTTTTCTGCGAAAAATCATGCAAAAAAAAGGCATTGCCACGGCATTTAATTTTTAAATCCTTTATTTAAAACTGTAGGTATGTTGTGCACATTTTAAGACCTGTATCATGCTGCTCTCCCCTCTAGGCTGTTCATGGTAAAGTGAGCACTTTCTAAGGCTTTCCAAAAAATTTTCTTTTAGTCAATTTCCATCTTTCGGCCACTTTTAAATACAACCACTGTCATGTGACTAATAAACACAAAGTATACATTTCACTCTTTTCAAAAGTTAACGTCTGAAGATGTAATGAAATATATATATCAAAGATAAAGCCTGTTGGAAGTGTCTTGAAAAAGTTCTCACTTTACCGTGAACAGCATATAACTAGGCGATTCCCTCATTTCGTCCATAGTGTGCAACGGGAAGAGGGGTGGTAAAGTGGCAGTGACAGGCGGAAGGGTGGTATTGTATACTCCCAAGGACAGGTGTGTCCCCTTAGGTGAGCCGAGGAACTAGGCTTGGGCTGAAGGGCTATTCCGAGAGATCACTCGCCCGATTGTTCGCAGTACTGGCTGGAGTGTTGCCATGCTTCACTCTGCTGCATTCCTTGCCTTTTAAGAACGAATATTTAGGGACACATTTTTGTGCCATAATTTATCGAACTACTGAACATAGAAATGTTTTCCGCTAGCTCTGATGAATTTATTGATATATGAATGAAGAATATTTCACACACACATAGACGAATGTTGTGTTTTCCAAGTCGAACGTGGGTCCGTGGTTGGCACAGTGGCTAGGGCTCTCGTCTCTGTCAGGCGATATCGGTTCAACTCCCGACATGGTTACGATCGGATTTTGCCATGTGAAAATAGTGTTTGAAGAAGCCTCTGTTGGATGGATTTTCTCGGGAGTGTCTCATTTTCCTTGGCATTGCATTACAGCATTTGTCCACTTCCTTCTCAATTTTATCCTCCATGGCCCTCACACAAGGCTATTGATGCCACCCAAAATCTCTTAACTCTCAAATTAAACCCGGAACTGGCTTAGCCGGCTACCTTGTCAAGTACCTTAGTTGCAATATAAGAGCTAAAACGATTTACAGGCTAATAACAATATAATAACTACAAAGTGAATGCAAGTATACTAAAGTTGATCAAACTCTACTTTCAAGTGTACCTAATTTATATTTCCTTATCTTCATTTTTAAATTATTTTTATAGCTATATGGAGATAATGATGAGGAACATTTGCTCGATTACCATTCCTAAATAGGGAAATACGTAGGATAGTGAGTGTTATCCTGTGAATCATATGACTACAGTGAGGGAGGTTTGTCTATTTAGTCAGTTACTTTTCAGTTCCAGGCAGATTTTACATTTTTTTAAATATATATATATATATGATTGTATAACATTCCATCTATTTGTTACAACCAATGCGTGTCTCGGCTACTGGTTGATCCTCGTATTATTCTTGCTGCTGATGTTATATGTACCTCTGAAAATAGCTTGCCTTATTTATATAACTTTTGCACAACCAAAGATAACTTTTACAAAGAAGCAACATATTCTAGTGCAAGTGCACTTTGCTAAAAAAATTTGGATTTGTCGGAATGTTTATTTTCGTGCTATATACATTTTCCCACCGATGTTGATCAAGACAAGCATGCATTAGCATTGCTGGAATGTTAACAATACAAAATCGTTTGGCATATCATGTATGCCCTATATCATATACGAAATTAAAGCATGTGTTTTACGTCCCACATAAGATTTATTTTGTCAGTGGTTAGTGTAAGAGTGAATGTCGCAATAAATTAATTTTAAATTCTTATTTAATGTTATAATAAAACATTATGTATGGAAAATATCAGTCGTAAACCAATAAAACCAGTTCATTTTTATAAAGCATGATAACATCAATACAATAAAATTAAATTTGTTTATGGTTCGTAAAAATGTGTTGGTGTAGCCACAACTAATATGATAGGAATGGAGCATCGAATTCTAAAAGACTATGACTTTAATTTTAAAGGGATTTTTATAATGTTATTGAAACTTAATATATCATATAAAATTAACTCTTCTTTAATTGCGAAACGTTGCTTAAAAAAGCTATTTAAGGAGGGTTGTAAAAATTTTTTTAGCTAAATAAGTTACCGTTATTCTGTAGTTTAAGTGTGAATAAAACTAGGCGTAATGAATGAGCACAGTTGGATTTATATTATGCACAATTTTAAAGTACCAAACGCAAAAGACTTCGAAGTTGTCATAGTTTATTCTGAAACAACTTTTAATACATTTTACTATTTATATTAATAACAAATACATCCAATTTTATTAAGAATGAAATGTTTGACTTCTATGTTTAATTGACAAAAGTTTCATAACTGAGTCATGATGATGACAGAGTATAGCTGGACAACTTGTTTGAGCAAGTTTAACGCAACACTCACCTAAACAAATGTTTCCATTTAGATGGGTAAATATATGTTTGAACAGCAACAACATTTATATAAAAGGTTTTCAACGGATTATGACTGCAGCAGATGTATTAAATGACATACTAAAAGTCTACTTTAATCGGAGAATTAGAAACGGGTAATTTCGAATATGGCGCCCAAAGTGGCTGCCAAAAGCTTAAAAATAGATATGTGAAACACAATTTAGCATTGAAAGGTAGTTCTTGGTGTTCTAAGCTTATGTTTTAAGACCCAAGAAGTTCAATGAAATCTATTAAATTACTCTCAGTTTATTATTAAATAAGAATTAAATTAAATTAGAATTATTCACAGTCTATTATTGACAAGTTATTGATGTTTAAGTTACAAAAATTTGAAGAGCAAAAAAAGTTAAAACCGTTTTCTGTAAGTATTTATAGTAAATTATTGTTTTAAAATAATTAAGAAGCCATATATTACACCCAATAGACTGATAATATATTTTAACATTAATTACTTAATGCTCAAAATTGTTTAATACAGCTGAATGGTTTGTGTGAAGTTGAGTCATTTCTTGAACATAGAAGTGTGCAGATTTCAAATAATTATAATGCCCTGCTGCTGCAAATATTGGAAGGCAGTGAGAAACAGCATGTAAGTGCTTCAACCAAGAACCTGTTCGATCTGCCATTATTAATCATCTGGCAACTGCAACAATCCTTTGATAATTTAACCATAATTTACTTGTCTTAGACCCACCACACAGTTCGATCTTCCTTTTCTCTAACTTCCTTTTCATTTGACTGAGTGTTTTTTATTTTAATAATGTTTCTAACGTCACCTCACCATTCAATAGTGCACTATACTCCTTCTCGCATGTTCCAGCCATTGTTGCAAAATCTAGGTCTTCATTCGTCATCTCGGACACCATTATACGATTTAGACTTTTTTCTACAAGAAGATGGCCACGAAATACTCTCTGAACCGATTTCCCGGTCATCATATGAGCTACTGCATTCTCACCACAGACTGTTCCTAGAATGTCAAGTAAGTCCTGCGCCTGCCATAAATGAATCAACTACTATCAGCAAATTTCATGAACAAGTGGAAGCTCCCTAGGAGCAGGGCAATGGATTTCAGGTGGCTGTCTAATGGTGAGTCGGTGATTATCTCTACGGCCTTCCAGTCCAGAGGCTGATCGAAGTTGGCTGTACGCTCAAGGTGGTGCTTGGTCGCAAGTCTACAAAGGAACTCCGATGTTGAAAGAATGCAAGTCTTGTCCCCGGAATACATGTCTATCATTGTTAGATACCTGATTGAAGCCTGCTCTGGGTGTTCGTTTCCTTGATTAATAATGTGCTTCATCCCATGACAACCTGGCAGTACATTGCGGAAACTGAATGATAATTCCCCCAATATATCCACTTTATTTTCACATTCTGGAAGACTCGGAAGTACTGCGAATTTTACATCTTGATGGAAGTTTTTTGTTGAAAAATTATCTATTATAGGAACTTTTGAAAGCTCCACAATGTTAATATCCATACTTTTGTGCCTAGGTAAACTGTACACTGTCTTCTGCCCTGGTGTCAATACAGCTATCATACCCATTCCGTGAAAAGTTCCTTGCCCAATGAGTGTAATAATGTTGTGATCGACATTATCTGCTGCAAATAGCACGGCTGTGTTCCTTACATTAATATCGCTTCCAAGTATGTTCGGAGTAGCAAAAATAGCAGCATTTTTTCAAACCTGTGCATTTCACTATATGAAGAGCAGGTGTCCACAAGAAACTTTGACCTATATAAGTGATGCATTTGCACTGCAAGATATATTTGCGATGGTGCAATGACAGCTCTTGGACGAACTGCTTGAGTTATTGCCAGACTTATGCTGGCCACTTTCTGCTGAGTATCTTTCCCCGCAAATATTGTGTTTAACAGAATACGAAGGTATTCGGGAATGTAATCAATCGCTGGATGGAGACCTACAGTCTCTGTTGTGGGATAATGTTCTTTCACTGATGGCACATTTGTTTTAATGTCGCTTTTAATGAGCCTTGCTGCTGCCTCAATTATTTCTCTCTTCTGTTTTGAAGTGTTGAAATATGTCCTGAAAATGTGTGCAGTTTTCTCTCTCATTATAACTATATCATGTAAACCATCTCCTTCTGCAATATGTATAGAAGTCCCATACAGATCCCTCAGCTGTTTTATCAGGTACTGATTACCATAGGGCAACGAATCAATATCTAACCAATACTCCTTCATTTTGTTCTTCAGGTCAGACACTGTTAGCTGTTCTTCATCATTTCCTTCTGCAATATGTATAGAAGTCCCTTACAGTTCCCTCAGCTGTTTTATCAGGTACTGATTACCATAGGGTAAGGAATCAATATCTAACAAATACTCCTTCATATTGTTCTTCAGGTCAGACACTGTTAGCTGTTCTTCGTCATTTGCTTCTAGGTAGGCACACATTTTTGAGAATGCTTGTTCTTGATCTTCATTCTTAGGCCTTCCCTATTTCCTTCGCTTTATCTCAGGGTTACTTCGAAATAGCTGGGGTACATTACGGCCACAACGAAAATGGCTGCTACAAGTCTGATGGTACACGCAGTTAGCAGCATGAAGATCACCATTAAAGTATATGATTTTACCTTTTACTATGACTGACCACTCATCACGACGACAATCACAGCATTGCAAAATTGTCTTTGTAAAGATATCAATATTTACAGAACTATATACTGCACTACTCACTTCCAGAACACTTTTGCCACAGAAAAAGCAGTCAGTTTTGCTATTGAATATTCAGACACTTTAGTACACCTTTGAGTATTACCTGATTCTTCCAGATGTTTCCTCTTCAAATGAAGTTCTATTTCTGTTTATTTACGTACACTTTTCTGCAGTTTGTATGCACTTTACTGCCAGTAATCACAGTAATAGTGTTACCTCTCTGCGCACTTGCTGCATTTATTCCATCTGTGAACTTTTGTCAAATCTTGACTACATCATATCCATCACCCACTTGGATATGGCAAATTAGACAAGTTTCGTCAGCACTGAATGCACTCATTTTTAACCTGGAACAGTCAATATTAATAACGTAAATAGAAACCCTATTGACTACATTAATATATGTATTATTAGTGCCTTTAAAAAATAATCATACATGCAAACAGCCAGCAAACAGGTACATATCCGATTTATAGCAGCCCATTCCAAATTATTAAAATTTCATCTAGAACCCAATACGGAAATGTTGGTGGTGAATTATAAACTGAGAGTATTTAACTTGATTTAATTTTATTTTATTGAGTCCATAAACATGGGGTTAGACACCAAAATTACCTAATAAGGTTGAATAGTTTTTGAGATACAACACTTTTCATCTCATGATATGCTCCTTCGACGCCATCTTGAAAAAACAACATATCCCAAGGTCACAGAAAACTAGACTTTTACTAAATTTTTGACCATAGCCCTAGGAGCCTAAATCAATTTAGAAACTTTTTGTACAATTTTTTTGGGGGTTTGCCTATTATTTCTCGCATATTGACCCGTCAAATTATGATTTTGAAAATATTGATGCGTGTTAATGTCGAAGAATCATGAGAAGCTAACTAACACGTTTGTGTGAGGTTTACTCATAAATTATAGCTATTTCCTTCCACAGCACACACAACCAATAAATTCCCAGAAATTATCTAATCTGGAAAATCTCGCAACATTGCATTCATTTCACTGAGAACTTAAAAGTCTTGAATATACAAAGAATCTATAATGATTTGCTTTATCTACGGTCATCATTACACTAGTCACTATGCAAAAAAAATTCTCAGTGAAACTATATCGTTGATGTTTTTTTTTCTACACCTATAAAAACTGTTGCGTACAGAAGTTGTTATCTATTTGAAAAGCTTGTGTGTTTAACGTATGTTCCTGACTTGTTTTAGCTATACTATTACTGAAACGGACCGGAGAGAAACTTGGCTTGCTGAGAACAAGCCTGATTTGTAATATATTCGGTATGAGGTCTATTTTTTTATTATAATAAAAAAACTTTCTTTAGATATCCTTAGGCGTTTGTTACAATAAAATACCCCCAAGGTATCTGTTGCGGGGTCAGAGTAAAGTTTTTATTGTATGCTAGTTGCACATGTCATTACTTCTTTATCCAAATGTGAAAGCCTGGTAGTAAAAAAAAAAAAAAAAAAAAAACTTTCCTCTACATCGGTGGTAATAGATTTTAGTGAAGTTCCTTAACGCTTATATGGTAGGTAAGTGTTGGCGTCTCATTGACAGCACTATCATTAGAGACGAAACCAGAAAGATGTGAAACAGTCCCAAGGCAATTCAAATACACGAGTGACTTACCCTGGATTCGAATTAAGAAAAACTCGTAAAATTAAGATAATTTGCTGTCAACTGTATCACGAAGGTATGACTAGCAGAATTCAAACATATTAAAAAGGTTATATGGCCGCCATTTTGAAAATCATTATCTGGCCCCATTTAAATAATGCAATTTTGCATGGCCTTTTGCAGGGGTGCGAAATTTGGTGAAAATTAGTTGAATTATTCAGAAAATATGGCAAAATGTTCTATTTACTCACCTGACACTACTTTGCAAAAAAATCCGGCATAAGTGGATCTCTGTATGCATAATCTATACTTCTAATTAATTCTATTTGTGTACAATATTTGGGTGAATTTTGTTGAAGCTATTGATATGTATAATAAATTATTCTAATTTATTTATATAAACCCCCATTAAAAATGCCTGCTGCACATACACATGTTATTTTACATACCCTACTGTAGCAATACTTGTGTGAAATGTTGGTATAAATCGGTTTATTGGTCATCGAGATATGGCTTTAAACGTCCATTGTTCATGTGAAGACTTTCATAAATGGAGGACAAAAATGTATGTATTAGCACATTCGATGATTGTCATGGATACAATATACAAAGTAAAATTTAAATCTGTTCCATAGTTTCGTAGATAAACACACTAAACTAAAATGTTTGTATAAGAGCCATTAAAAAACAAAAGACTCACACGCTTAAAACATATTAATTTATATGGCATACTACAGTACAATATCTTCGTCAAATTTGAAAGAAATAGGTTGATTATTTCCCGAGAAACGGCATGAAAAATTGTAATAATTCTTGCGGCGCTATCTTACAAAATGCCGGAGAAATGAGACTTTGCACATACAATTTAAAAATCATACTGTCAGTATACAGAGTTAAGTTGAAATCTGTTTTACAGTTTCGTAAATAAAACATTCTGGGCTACAATGTTTACATGGCCCCCAATTTGAAAAGACGTGTGTCTGACACTCTCAAAGTTTATCAGTTTACATGGCCTGCCATACTTGTTTGCCAAATTTGGTAGAAATCGGATGTTTATTCGGAGGTATCGCATAATTTTAATTTGTCACATGATGCTATTTTACAAACTGGCGGACAAAAGAGATTTCTTGTACGGACTTGTTATATGGTTGTAATATATACTGGCAGCATACAACGTTTCATTGGAATTAATTACATGGTTTTGTAACGATATAACTATAAAACTTAAATAGCTGTGAAAATTTGAATATAAGTGTCTGGCATACCTAAGACACATAAGATGACATAACCTAGCACAGTACTGGGCCTACTTGTTTGCCATGTTTGGTAGGAATCGGTAAATTGTTTCTCGAGTTATTACACAAAAAACTTCATTTATTCATGTAATGCTATTTTACAAAATGGCTTGCAAAATTGGTTGTTTATAATATAAAATTTGGTTGAATATGGTAGTTACACCAAATAAAAGTAAAAAAAAATGTATGATCACCATTTTTGAAAATAATTGCCTAATAAGTTCAATTATTAAAGTTCATTTGGCATATTATAGTATTATTTACATGCTAAATTTGGCAAAAACCGGTTGAGTAGTTATCGAGATATAACATTCAAACTTTATTCTTTCTTGTGGTGCTATCTTCCAAAATGGTGGACCAACATCAATATTTACCTCGGTATTCAATGCTTACATCTTGCCTTGTCAGCATACAAAATTTTATTTAAATCGGTGGAATGTTTTTCGAGATGATATATCACACTAAATTTTTTATGGTCTCCATTTTGAAAGTAAGTGCCCAGTGTGGTAGCAAACTATAAGTCAGGTGAACTTATTTAGTAATATATGTGTACCGAGTTTCGTGGTATTCGGTTCACGCGTTCAAAAATTGAAAAGGGACACATACACACACTCACACTCACCTAGACGCACAGACAGGAAAGTGACCTCATAACCCTTCCTTTCCTTCGGAATGTATGCTAAAAAGTACCTGATCCCAACTCACTGTCTAAGATTGAGGTTATATTGAAATTGGCCATATGATACGGAAAAGCGTAAGCTTTTTCAATTTACAATTTAAAAGTTTTTATTTGCAAACAGAAATATCAGTTTATTTAAACATAGAATACATATTTATCCAGAATTTTTATTTCTGAAAGTTTGGGAAATGTTGGGGTCCGGACGCACTGAAACGGTACAGTAGAGTGCTGTTCTGTGTTGAAATCTGATTGGCTGCACATACGTCTGCACTGATACTACTAGTCACATGGGCCAATAATATTTCAAAATGCTACCAGCATAGCACAGAGCCTTCTGTAGGAATTACCCAAGGAAACATACACACACACACACACACACACACACAGAGATAATCCATTAGAAAACATTAGTTTCGCTATTTATTGTATGCTATTGACGAAGAGAAAATATCAATCACTCCCTATTATCTGTCAATTTAAAACTGAAGTCACAATTATTTATGTCCGATGAATGATATTTTTGGAGGAAAATTCTTTTAATTCAAAGGGTAAAAAGATCCAAAATGTGATATTAACATTTAGTGTTATGTACATCAGACACACAAGTGTAATTTAAATTGTTACCTCGTACAAATACAAACGTAATTACTCTGGTGTAATGGATGTAATTTTTATTTACTTCTATTTAACTCACGTTATTGATACTGTATATTGTTTTAGTAAATTGTAACATTTTCATTTGATATAAATGCCTGTTTTTTTTTTAAGTATGTTACATTTTATTGTGTCCTAATTGTTATAAGACACTTTTAACAAAATGGCTGTTTTTATACGATGTTAGATTACCATTTATAAATAAGACATTCAAGAAAATTCTTTCTTCATGTAAAAATAAGTATCGTTTAATTTTTTGAACCAAACAATTATAAATTTCGAATCGTCTTTACTACCTTATTTGTCGGGAGTCTAAATAAAAATTTGATAATGGACTGACTTGTGAGAATTCTGTGGGACTCATTTGAGGATATGCTGTAATCCGAGGGTGCATGTATTGCTGCCCAATTACGAATGTAAGTGGGCAGCAATTTTTTCAGATGCTTATAGATTTCTATACCCTATGGGTGTGCCAGTAGTTTTCTTTCACTTATTGGCGGTGTGTCTTTGTGAGAAGACAGTTTCCTGATTGACTAGCCAATCAGAATTAGGTAACTTCAATACTGTAAATATGTGATTCGCGCGCAGATACCTAAATGCGTAAAACGCGAACCATCCAATAAAAAATATGGTTCTGAGGTGAAGTGTTATGAAATACAACTGGTCACGAAATCTTTTCGCGAAAATCGGGTGCCCCTAATAATTATGTATGCATTTTAATATTTGTGTAAAATTACACCATCACAATATGAATAACCTATTTGTGCAATTTTTATCTCTACTGTATCTCTGTATTAACATCATCGTGCCACTTGAACAACGAAAGTTCACTGTGCAAATTCACTATGAAAATATACACGAGTGCCATTTTTTAATGATTATACTTGAGCAAACGTATACTAAAAAAAATGTTAATATAATTGAGTTACTTACATTTACAGCAAGAGTAATTTTACATGTGAGTAAAATTACGTTGACAAATGTGATTTTACAATTATCGCCCACGAGAAAATTTAGGTTGAAAAATTTAATGGAAACATTATTTTAACATATGAGTATAGTATATTTATACAAACATTTAATTTGAATGTGCGCAATGCCTAGTCAGTAAATTATTAAAAATACTTTTTCTTTAAATTTTCATAATATTGGATTGCGTACGTAAATACAAAAAAATGTACTAACACTAACGACGAACTTATACACAGAAAAATTAACAATCGCTAAGTTTGGCACAATTCATCAGTGCGAATTTTTGTTTGGTTACATTAAAAAAATTAATAGTCTTGCCTACTTATTCATTCATTTCGAACTAATTATTATAATTTTTTTCAAACGCTGTAAGTCAAATCTTTATTCGACTGTTAGTTTTTTGCACGTATGCGGTTGACGATGAGGAATATATTAAATAAGGAAACATTTCTGTAGCAGTTTGTATGTGAAATCGCAAATTTTCAGCTGTAAAATTACTTTCAATAAAAGATAAAATATAAGTATACATTTAGTTTGCTTTCCTTTTTTAGTATACGCCTAAATATGTGTAGTTTTCATTAGTAAGAGTTTTAATTATTCTATTTCAAGTTACACAAAATGAGTATAAAATTAATATAGCCTACATTTATAGAGATAACTACGTTGTAACACGCCTGGTCAATTTTTCAGATTTAAACCTTGGCATTTGAATACACAGCCAATATATTTAAAAAAATGTCTGACGTAACTGTGAGAAAGATATTTCTTTCAAAAATAAAAAATCCAATGACTACAAGTGTTTTCTTGTTAGGCCTACTTGCAAAACTGGGAAAACCAAACATGTAATTAAAAATGAATATGTTTCACACAGTAGATGAAATTCGAAAACCGCCCAACAAAGAAAACGATGGTCATCAGTGTACGGCACGTGAGCCCGTTGGTATAGTTTGTAGGACTGTGCCTGGTAAAGGCTGTTCACAATAAAGTGAGCACTTTTGAAAGCCCTGCTTAAGATCTACTTGTATGCCCGTTGTGTATTTCCGCCTTATGTATAATTAACATTTCCATGGGCTTCATCTCTTTATTCACGAATCGATCAGGTGAAACTGTGAAATTACACTTGGATGTATTAAAAATAACAGGAAGCGAAAGAAATAATTTAAGTGATCATAAATGGTTACCTAACACTTCCTATTTGACGTTAAGATATGGAACTACATTCCTTTCACCATTACCAACTTTACTGGGCGCCTGTCACTCTGTCTCCCCGTTAAAATATATGACGTTAGTAGCAGTGGATTTTTTCTTAGGTTGATTGGAAAAGTGCTCACTTTATCTTTAACAGCCTTTAGGCTCGGTGTTCTAGTACGACTCGCCCGGGGCGGGAAATTTTAGCCAACAATTTGGAAAACTTCTTCCTGATGCATTTGCCTATATTGCAAAGTTAAATATGTGGACAGTAAAACGCTAGTAGACCCTACTGAATTTGTTTGTACAAAATACAAGCCATTTTTTTTTCGAATTACTTTCAGAATAGGCACACACGCATTGTGTTTAATTTAATTTTTTCAAAGAAACACGCTCCAAAAGTAACTGTGTATTTTTACCATAGTAATTCGTTAAATTTGACTGTTGTATAGCAGAGTCGAGAAATGTACATTTTGCTTGTTTTGACTATATTTCACTTTTTTTTTGCGTAAAATCACTCCTAAATTGTTGATGTTAAAATTTACCTACCTCAGTGGAGACTCTCTGCAACGTACATTTGCGTTGAACAGTTTTTTACTCACCAAGGCAGGAGCTAGTGAACCACGCGACAGCTAAGGCTGGGATGTCTACAGCACATCAGAATCTCACTACTTGTCATCAGACCAGCATAGTTGTTTCAATGTAGTCATAGATCGAATGCCAGCACGCAATAATTCAAACTAGTAAATGGCTACCGTTAGTAAATGGAAAACTCTGCAGCAGGATTCAAGCAGTTCATAAATCAGGCCTCCATTATCATTGCTAATTTCTAATTAACTGAAAAATTAACAGATGCCTTTGGGGACAAGCTGGACGTATTATTTATCTACGTTGCTGTCGTGATTCGGGCAGTTATTTATTTGACATGCCAACCATAGAAGGCCCATGTTCCCTTAGCAGATCCGAAACAAAAGAAGTGATCAATCACATACAACCAAAGAAAATGTCATTGACAACTAGCCGATGAGCTTGACAAAAGTACATTCCACTATGAAGTCTAGCCCAAAAGTCTTTGAACCAGGGAGTTGTAGAGGTTTGTAATAATTTTATTTCCTTCTATAAAACCTACTTGCTACAAAACTAATGTGTAATCCTGCTTTAAAATAGAAGTTCCCTTGACAGGCAAACCATAAACGAGGCCCTATATACACATATTAAAATAGGATAACGATGTTGCGGTTACTTGTCCTGATTTTCTATGTCCTTCAAAGTAGCAAGCAGTACGTCCATAGTAAGCACAACTGTATTAAAATGTTTATAGTTTTAAGACAGTTTTTTCTTCGCCGCTTATGTTCATTATATCCAGTAATGAGTAGATTACATCTGCTCAACTGCAGAAGCCTTTATATATATATATATATATATGTGTGTGTGTTGTGTGTGTGTGTGTGTGTGTGTGTGTGTGTGTGTGTGTGTGTGTGTGTGTCATGGATGAGAGACGGATTTTTACTCACTTGAAATATAAATTACATGTTGTAACATATGGCTAATATAGACAATCAGCAGTAGGTAATGATTGGCTTGTAATGCAGACAATGCTGGAATTCCGTGCGTGCTGGTACCTATGAGTATCAAATCGGCTTTAGTATAGCAACACAACATTCATTTGTTAAAACCATATTAATAAACAACCATGTGCGTGATTGGCTGGATGCAAGTCGAGCAAATTATTAGAACAACCACTATTAATGTCGTTCACGTTCTCATGCACTCGTCTTCTACTAGCGAAACATAGCCCATTCTCAGTTACTTCGCACTTTCCTGAAGCCCTGCTAAAGTTATACTTCCAGTATATTCCCCCGCCTCATGCGAACACAGCTGAACCCAGCCTAGAAAATTACACCTATGCCTGACAGCTCACCGCGTTCGTGTGCACTCAGCTTAATGTAATAATTTGCATCTGAACGACTTCTTACTAGGCATTGCCAGAGCACATTCTCCCTGTATTCATGCATTTTAATTACAAACGAAATTATATAGTTTACAGATAAAATATAATAAAAAATTCGATTGAACAAGAGCATTTTTTTTTATGTTAAGAAAAGATTTAAAAAGTTTGCGATACATGGCACTATTTCGTAAACCACCAATCATGTCATACTTGGGGTGATTTTTCAAAGGTTTAGTTCAAAAAGTGAGAAGAAACCGCGAACAGACTATAATCATAAACCTATTGTTACGTTGAATGGTCAGACCACAAGCGCGGGACTTGGACAGGTAGTTAGAGACAGCTACAGAAGCCATGTAAAGTTACATGATTTAAATATGGCCAGACATTTATCTTCAAAATGGTGGCGATATAAATATTTAGATATGCTTGGCATATCTATTTAATAGTTTAACCAAATACAATCAAAATTTTTGTTGATAGGATCTATTGGAAACACTTATACAGAAACTCTTTTAAAGCAGTTTTATAAGATATCCCTGTTTAAAAAAAAAACAGTTTTTATGCAATTTCTCGGAAACCAATCAAGTGATTTTTCCATCAACTTTTTATTACACATGTGTCGTTATGGCAGTCCATGTAAACTTATGTCTCTTTAGTGGCTCAGACACTTAATTTCAAAAGTATTGCCATATAAATATTCCAGGTTAGTGAACCATATCATTCAAAACATTAGACTGATTACATCCGAATTCGATGCTACGAATTCCACCTCCGTGAAGCAGTTTATTGCACGCTAACTTAATTTTAAGGGTGTTTCTGAATTTTAAACCCGCTTTAGTTACTCGTGTACGTATTTTAAACCCGGGTAAGTTACTCGTGTACGTATTTTAAACCCGGGTAAGTTACTCGTGTACGTATTTTAAACCCGGGTAAGTTACTCGTGTACGTATTTTAATTGTCTTGGTACTCTTTCTCATGGGTTTTTTTTATCGCTGATGATATTGCTGTCGATGAGACGCCAATGTATACCTGGTATCTAAGATTCTACGAAATTCACTAAAATTTATTTTCACCAATGTAGAATAGCCATCAGTAATTTCTTGTTAGTACTAACAAATACTGCGAGATAAATAATTGAAATCAGGTAACCTGAAAATAATAGTTGTTATTGTGTGTCTGATTAGAGCGAGAAAGATTGTTGTGCTTAATATTGGGCGAGACATTTCCGTTTTTCAGTTGTTTTAAATTATAAGTTAGTACGTATTGTTTACAAATAAGTTACCTACTTCCAATGAACCTAACAGCATAAATGTGGGAATGTGAACAAGTCCAGTACCTCATTAAGTCAAATAAATTTAGAACAACACAACATATAATAATTCACAATATGGCTAGTGTATACAATTGGGCTTGTATGTATTGCTGTATGTGAAATTGTAGTTTCTGTGTTTTCATTTTTAAACATTGTAACATCTATTAGATGTTTTGTATATCCGATTATTACACAACACCATTATTCAAAATTCCAAGTTCCTTTACATTGTCATTAAATACCACAGTATCTGAAATATTATTTCCAGTTTAAAGAACTCATACTTTTTTAGGTTTGTCGTGATTGACAAAATGTTATTCTATTAACATTCCGTCCATCCCCGGGGCCGCAGTGACTGAGCAGTTAGACTACTAGCCTTCCACCATGGCGAGTTGTGCTCAATTCCCGGCTGGGTTACTACCGGATTTTCGCAATTAGGAATCTTGCCGGATGATGCCGCTGGTCGGCTGGCTTTCCCGAGGATCTCCCGTTTCCCACGTCCTTCCATTCTGACGCTGCTCATCCATTCTTACCTAATTTCACCATCATCGGCTCTCAAGAACTCATTGTTAAGGCACCCGCCTACCTGTAGAAAAATTCGCCACCTGGTTTACGGGACTGGGTTGGATGGCTGACTTACTGTGGAGGAATGTGAAACTTGCGCGCAGCTGTGCCCTCCCTGACGGCTCCCTCCCGGTGAGTCGACCACAATAGGGAGGTTCAAAAATGTTTGCTACCTGCGGCGGATCTCAGTATCGGCCGTGGAAGGAAGAGAAGACGCACTAGAAACAAACTCGTGTCTCGCTTCACCGTAAAAACTTCTAAAGTAAACTCACATATTTCTGTAAGCCTACTATTCATTCTGAAGACTTGAAATTTTCACAGTATATAAATAATTTTTTTTTTTTGCCTGTAATTCAATATAAATTTTCTTTCTTTGAAATTTGGAACACCGCTACCTTATTATTTCATTGGTGTAAAGTCTGAAGTGAAGTCCATGCAGGTTTCTATTATGGTTTCGCAGGAATCTTGTTATTAGTATTTCAGATATCATAAAGCTTTATTCAAAGCCATTTTTAGGAGATCCAAAATTACATTTGCAGTAAAAGTAATATAAAGAATTTGCCGTTCAGAAACTCTCTTAAGTGTGTGTTCTTTTATATTGAGTACACATTGACTAGTTTTGTGGAAAAAAGTGTATTTATAATACGCTGCAAAAACACAATACAAGTACATAAAAGTGAAATGACGTGATGGTCCCTTTGATAAAAGCGAATTCGTTCTCTCATCGGCTGCTAGGAGCTCTGGAAACGTGTCTATGGTATGACTACCTACTGCGTGCTAGGAAAGGTTCCGTATTGGTTCGGTTGCCTTCTGGTGCGTCCATCTTCAGGCGCTGATTGGAGAATGTTGTTCAGCCGCATTCTTGGCAAGTTTAGCCATTTTGGTGGAAAGTGGTTCTGGAATCCACATAACACGAGTCTATTTCTCTTCTGTGTTCTTAGATATTCTGTTCTGAAATGCTGGTTACTAGGCAGGTTTGCTTTGCTGTGTCTATGTAGAACCTAGTAAATATTGTAACCACTTAGGTCTGTGACTAGTATAAACTCCTGCTTAAGTTCACTTACACAGTATTCCATTTTTTAACACACTCATTTAAATTTGTAGATTTATTTTATTCTTAATTCTCTTAAATACTTCTTAGGCGTTAAAGGTAAACAGTCCTCACTCTATATAATTTTTCTGTGGATCACTTATACTGATTGAATTTTTTACAATTTATGTTCAAAAGTAAAGGGTTTAATTATATATGCTAGCTGGTAATCTAAAATATGATGATGTCTACAGATTGGCCTTTAGTATAACGTATGTGAATTTTTAAATATTTTTATAAAAAGGAAATAATACTCGCATTTCTCCATATCGTAATATTACACATTAACTAAGCATATGAAATAGATGCAATAAAAATATATACGAACACGATACATATTCGATTATGCAAACACAGCACAAATCACTGGAGCTGAAAACATATAATTTATGGGGATACTTTAAAAATGAGTTTTTTCGAATTTTAACACATAAGACGATGTCAACTGGTAAAAAGTTTTTAACCAGTTCCTCAAAATTCCTTTAATCCGATTTTATTTTAAATATATTTTTTGAAAATTTCGAAACATGTACTTAAGAGTTTGTAGAATTCTTTTTGCCCGTTCCACCTGATAGAAATTAGGAAAAATGTATTTTTTCCCTTGAATATTTCTTTGCGTTACATCCTTTTTAATTTGGATATCTCTCGGGTTTTTACGCTCACTTTTGAGCTGTGATGGCGGGAAATTTTTTTTAAGTTTCATTTTTAACACACAAAATTACAAAAGCTAAAATAGAATTCACGATGAGAGTAGCTGCAGTTAAAAATTATGTTTAACTGAAATTTACGGCCTACCAACTTCAATGACGGATTAGAATCCGACCGAGAGAAACAGCGGTTTTTTTATACCACACAAAATTATTCCGTAGCAGATTGAAGTTCTTTGCTACCGTAGCAGCAAGGAACAATTTGATTAGCCAAATATTACTTTCTTCGCCCGAACGAGGTGACGCAGTGGTGAAACATCGAACTCTCATTCGGGAGAAACCAGGTTCGAAACCTAATTCGGTAATTCTGATTGTTCCATACTGAAAGGCCGTGTCCGATACCTCCCAACAGTTACCTTGGAGAGTATTCGTGTATGTCTCCGCTTCTAATGCTCCCCCCCCCCCCCCGGCGGTATGCCGGGGGGGGGGGGGGGGGGAGGAGGCGAGGCAGAACTCTGCAACGCAAACATTTTCAAATCCATATCGATACCAAACACTTCTCTGTTTGTAATCATGAAGATCTACAATCTTGGATCAGTAGGCCCGGAGAAATAGTACAGAGAAAGTATTATAGGCTTGACGAAATAAATAAACCAGTGCAATGTGTTAGATGCTAGGTCAGACGAGATATTCATAATAATATTCCATGTAAATAAATATCTATTGAAAGTCAATTTATATTTGAGTTTGAATATAATTCAACTATCTATAATAAAAAACCTTTTTAACTTAACCTTAAAATTGTATTATATCACGTACGTTTAAACGTCCCAATATTATAAGTATATACTTTCTAAAATTGTATCTGCGATACATAGTATGTTACATCCATTACATGACAGCAGCTGTTTTGAATAAACTAAAGAGTAGTTTGCACTTATGGTACTCACACATTATTAATATTAAAAGTGACTTTTTCTGGTCGTTGGATATTTTTACAAATAAAAAACTATTAATATATAGTTTTTCGGGAACTGTTAATTAATTTCGTACGTAGCAAGTTTAACAGTTTATTTACTAGAAAAACAACTAGCAAAAGTCAAGATGATTGTCTCTGGGTTCACATAAATACAATTATGCAAATCATAGCATTTTTCATTGTTTACACTTTTTCATAAAATGCCAGTGACATTTGCCTCAGAAATATACGATGCTGCATTTTTATATGTAAAAAAATACAATGTTTTTAATATGTAACAATTTCGTTTATAAATTGCATACCATAATTACTGTGAAAAAATAGGAATAAAAAATCTTAAGTCAAATCACACAATCTGTACTATCAGAACATCGGCATTAGTTAAATTTGAGTTCGATGGTCTCTGAGATATTAAATAATTGATTAACGTATTGACGTGATTATCAGTCTGAAAATGAATATCCGATATACCAAAAGTTCCATAATTTAGACAGAAATACGATACCAGCATGGTCGCATAGCATACTAAATTCGTTTGTAATTATTTTCAAATCACAATAGAAGAAAAAGTAGGGTATGCAAGAATTATAAGAACTTGTTGGTTATTAGAGGTAATCTCGCAAAATTTATTTCTACGTTTTATATTTTATAAAAAGCCCTGCAATGATGGGTCTGAAAGACCGCATTCCAGTAGAGGAAGCGTGAGTTCAAACGACACCTTGACAATATTGGTTGTAACTTCGTTAGGTGCAAGGTAGGGTAGGTAAGTCGTTGAGTAGTAATCTTGATAATGGCGCCCGCCGACCTGCAAGTATATTGCGCGTTAGAGGCACAGAAACAGTGAAGTGATAAGAGCGACAATGGCACGCGCTTCAAGTGCCCACTCGCTTCTCCAAGCAAGACATAGAGTTTGCGTGCAGTCTTTTAGTCGTGTTGCGTATAATTATATGACACTTTACAGTAGTGAGAAGGTGCGTAATTCGGTTTAGTAATGGGAAGTTATTTTATATTTGTTACTGTGTTCGTGTTTATTTTCGTATAGTTCATTGTTTCGGTGCAATGTTTCAGTGCTTAACGTGTTTTTTTTTTTGTGTTGTGCATAATTTTTATATTAATGTCATTAAATTAATTGTGTACTTGAAGTCGGAAACGATTACTTATTTCCAGTATCTGTATAACCGCGCCAACATACTAAAAAAAGGTCCGCCTCTACATACAAATAGTTCACTATGTCTGTACATTCGGTTTCTATTTTTGACCGAGCTAGAGTAATTACACAGTTATAAAGTTGCCACCCAAAGTCGGCCGTCTAAGGTTAATAATGTGCACTTTCCCGCTGGTTTGTGAAAGTAAACTGTCGGAAACGCCAGTGATCAGCTTGTTTCCAATACAAAAGAGAAAATTTTCCTAATGGTTTCTGTTCCATTCATGCTGACAGTGCCATCTATACATTACATATGTAACTAATTGTAAAAGTAAAAATGTTCTCACTAGAGTGCAGAATTGAATGCGAGGTAAATACACAAAAAAAATTCATAAAGCAATCTTTATTAAATATTATAACCAACTGGGTGGCCAAGGTTCCTCACAAGGAGCCGATCTACCCCCGCGCTGAGGGAGTAGCGTCCCAGTGATGTAAAATGGCGGAATACTTTCACTTCCCACCATCTACGTTATGTGGTTTCTAAGTTGTGTGTTTCTAAGTTATGATCGATCAAAGTTATAATTTTCTAAGTTGTGAAGTTTCTAAGTTATGTGATTCTACATTGTATGTTTCTAACTTATGGCGTTTCTAAGTTATGATGTTTCTAATTTATGCGATTCTAAGTTATGTGTTTCTAAGATATGATAATTCTAAGTTGTGTGTTTCTAACTTATGTGTTTCTAAGTGTGTTTTTAAGTTATGATAGTTCTAAGTTGTTTGTTTCTAAGTTATGATAGTTCTAAGGTGTTTGTTTCTATGTTATGATAGTTCTAAGTTATGATTTTCTAAGTTACAATAGATCTAAGTTGTGAATTTCTAAGTTACAACAGTTCTAAGTTATGAAATTCCAAGTGACAACAGTTATAAGTTTTGATAGTTCTAATTTGTGTAGATATTTTCAAGAATTCTGAGTTATGACTGTTCTAAGTTATGATTTTCTAAGTTATGTGTGGTTCCCCACCATATCGCACCGGCGATATCTTGACAACACACTCACTGAATTTAACACTCATAACGATTACCCTGAACGAAACAAAATAAACCCAACACTTCACACTGAATTACATCGAACTATATGCATTCGTGTGCACATGCGGGGCAGTGGCTTTGGCTGCAATGCTCTCATGTGGTACAGAATGGTTGTGGCAGCTCTCAGGTGGCAGCATGGTGAATGGGCTTAAGGGTGGGGAATGCAGTCCACATCAAACGTACCCTCCTTCTGAGGCTGTTCAATCTACATCATCTATCTTCCTTGCTGCAACACAGCCATGTGTTGACAGTTGTGCTTGGCTATCTTCCGCACCCACAGGCTGTGCAACTTACATGCCGGTTGACACATGTTCTCTTTGACAGGCAGGGAGGGAGGAGAATTCCCCCTCACCTGACTCGTCGCTGCTACTTCTGCTACTGCTATGTGGGCGGCACAGACTCAGCACTTGGGTGTCCCCAATTATTGAAAACGTGCCTACCACTGCTGTCCCTGTACTCGTGCTCGGGCGGCGTCTCCTCGGCGTCAAGACACCCTTAGTACAATGCGGGGATAGCCCCAGCAGACGAAAAATTCGTTCCAGGGTGTTTTTCCAATTCCACACACAGGTGCACTTGATTGGGGTATGCATATATCCACTGAGAGAACAAGTCTGACACTAATAGAATAAACAATTTTCCATTTGGTGTTCAGGGGGTAGGACCCCATTAAATCGAGTATAACTGTCTTAAATGGTTCACTTGTCTCACGTGGCTGTTGTTGTTGTAGCCCATCGCCTTATCAGCTCTTGAACTGGTTACAGGTTACACATTCTTTCACAAATGCTCTTACCTGCAGTGTAATTCTCAGCCAGTAGAAATACTTGCACAGATTGTGCCTGGTCTGTGCCACTCCAGGATAACCAGACAGGTGGTTAGCATGGGCATGATGTAACATGGCATCACGTGCTGCAGCCGGCACAAACACATGTCACGTGTCACTGTTTATGTTTTGCTGCCACACGACACATACATCCACAACTGGCCAGTTTTATACTGTTTGCGATGCACATTTTTCTCTCCACTTACTTACAACTTGGCATCCTTGCTGTTCCCTCTTTACTACATCACGTAGAGTGGTCAGTGTTGGAGCAGTTGGTTGCACTATAATATTTTCACACTGCACAGCTGGCGGACTGGACGTGTCGCACGAGGGAGGGGGAAGAATTCTGTCCCACTTGTCCTCATTCTGCACTGTTTTCTCGTTCGGCGAACGAGAAAAGTAGTCGGCGAGCTGGTTTTCGACTCCAGTGACATGCTGGACCTCGAAATCATACAATAGAAGTACTAGTGCCCAGTGGGTTAACTTGGTCTCGCTCGCTTTCATTGTGTATAACCATAACAAGCAGTGATTGTCTGCGAATAAGGTAAATTGTTTTTATTACCACAGCAGGCGATATTTTTTAAATCGCCACACTACAGCAAGGCGCTGCCTGTTGTTAACATCATATTTCCTTTCTACCAGGATGAACTTGGTGCTACCAAAGTCAGCTAGCTGGAATGTGATAACTCCCAGTCCCTTCTCATTAACATTTGTTTGCACATAGAGGTGCCGGGTTTGGTTGTACCTGGCCAGGGCAGGGAACTCATGGAACAGGTGTTTCACCTCATCAAAGCTGGCCTGGTGTTCAGCTTACCATCTGTATCGAATTCCGGGTGACATCAAGTCTGTGAGCAGAGCAGTAACAATGACGAACTTGTATATGTACACCCTCAACCAGTTGATCAAACCAAAGAACTTCCTCAGTTGTTTTCGGGTCATGGGAATAGAGTAGTCTTCGATTAGCTGGAGCTGTTCTGGGATTGGGCAGCTCCTCTGTTCGTCGATTATGTGCCCTAAAAATTAGAGATCACTTTCCCTAGTTGACACTTCTTGTTCGCACAGGTAAGTCCGTTTATGGCCAGATATTCCATGACTAGTGACGATTGGCTGATGTGCTCGTCACATGAGCGAGACCAGACGATAACATTATCCAAATAGGCCAGGGCGAATTCCCCTATGAACCTATCCAGGACACGGACCATCGTGGCCTGGAACGTCACAGGGGCACACTTGAAGCCGAATGGCATTGTGCAAAATTGTAGGCGGTAGCCATCAGGGGCTGTAAATGCAGTTTTGTGTCAGTCTGCTGCGTGTACCAGCACTTGCGAATAGCCGCTCCCTAAGTCGATAGTGGTTAGATCCTTCACTTTCCCCAAGGTGTTGAGGGCGTCCTTGATATGGATATATGGTGGGGGCGCTCTGCATAACCTGGTTCAACTTGCGGACTTCTATGTAGAAATGCCACATCCCATTTTATTCTTTCCTAATGTTATCGCCGAGTTGAATCTACTCTCCGGGGGCTCAATAACCTCCTCGTCCAACATCTCCTTTATTTACTCTTGAATAATCTGACACTGGTGTGGATAATATCATCTTGGACTATGGAAAACTAGGGTTTCGTCTGTAAGTGGGATCTAATGTTCGGCCACCATCGTACGATGCAGTGGGTCTGCAACAGTGAAAATGTCGCAGCACTCATCTAGCAGCCATTACATGGCTTCACGATACTCTGGGGAAATGGTGTGATCCAGTTCATCCAGTATCACTGCCGGGGCTTGACCCACTGGGGGTGGGTCCAGGTTTTAGATGGTTCTCATCTCTTTTTGTCCGAAGTGGATGCGGCGATCTCAGTGTCTCTTATTCTGACAGTTACGTTCACTTCTCCCTGGATTTGTCTGGTATGCTGTAATGTGGCAAGATGAATACTTGTTGAAACTGTTTAATTTCACTGTTTCCTGCAAATTTTGATTTAATGAAGTAGTACGATGCAGTTGTGTCAATCAACGCACAAAACCACAGCCCAGTAATTTATATGGTGATCCTAACTAAATTGTGTGGCGTACCGCTAATCTGGCTAGTAAAAATTTGTAACTACGTAGAGTATGTGTTATCTACTTTACAGGGGCAAGCGGCATCTGGTAGATTTACTATGTTTCGCATGTTTCCTTGGCATGTATCACTCCTTGGTGCTCATTGTTGTTAGTTCATTTGTTGTGGACAGTCATTGTCCCAATCATCTCCTACGCACCATATGCATGGGCGTGCAGGACGTCAGTTCCCGTTAGCAAAACATGGGAAAGCGGGAGCATGTACATTGTTGCGGGTTGCATTTCCCACCTGTTCCGCAGGGACACAGTTTGTTGCTCTCATGACCCTAGGTCTGGGCATGGCTTCTTCACCTGGTTGTATCCGGGCTTGGGTAGGCATGTTTTCCCAGAATGGTTGTTCGCATCATGGCTGGGCTTGAATGTTTCCATCAAGCAACATCACTGTCTGAATAAAGTTCTGTTCTGACGAATGAATTACTGGGGCAAGAGCGGCCCGGTATTCAAGTCACACAGTACTTTAACTACTTCTAGAATGTCGTTTAATTCAAGTTCTGTAATGTACATGTGTACTAAGCAGATCTTCTCTATGGGGAAGTTGTATAATGACTCCTTGCTCTGCTCCTCAGGATGATCTTGATCCTGGCACGGAGGTACATGAATGTATTAGCAAAACAATATGCAAACATGCTGCTAAACTCCTGCCATGTCATTCCATAGTGGTCAACTCCTTGCCACCATGCTTTTGCATCGCCTCCCATGCACTCTCCGATGTACGACGGATAGTCTTCTGGGTCGACACCGTATCTACTGAGCATACTCTCATAAGCCTTCAGAAAAGCCACCAGATCTTTACTGGCAGTGCATTCATGATATGACAGTTGCTGGAAATGGACCGGTGTTGTGAAAATTGCCAGAACAACATTTGGCCAGCATTTCGCAGCTGTTGTAAGCCGCATCCATTTGTCATCAGTCTCTGGAATGGGAGCCGGTTGTAAGAGTGGGTTTGAGCACGCAGATGGGTGTGGCAACTCCAGGTGTTAGCAGCAATTGTAGTACATTACAGAAAAATTCAGTGTTGACAGTGGCAGTGGTCGGTATATAAAACTTCTGCATTGAAACCAGATTCTGAATTTTTGTACCTGTGGATTCGTGAAGCGCATGGCTGGTTGACAGCGTAGACACTCAATGGTAGCTCCATATGTCATGTAGCGTCGCAATTTCCCTTGGTGAAATACACTTGTTGTGGAACAATCTCCAGCACCTGTGGCATGCCAGGGTGGTAGTTCATAATCCATTACAAATTTCGACATTGCCACATTTCTGCAAAATCGAGCGAAAACGTGAAGGTGGTGAAAATGAGTCTGTGGTCCTGCGTATATGCACAGACTTGGCATGCATACTGGGCTCAGATATCCGTTCGCTTGTTTTGACTTGAGACACTGAGCACACACGTCGCCGGGCTGTCCTGCTATAGTCCATGACCAAGCTCCTTCACAAAGTTCTGCGTTAAGCATCTCCACTTGTTCCCACAGTTGACGAGCTGCCATCTAATCACTGCAGACGCGTGTTCTCCCCTGAAGGTGGGCCAGTGAGAACTACTCTTGTTTTGGAATGGGTTTCCAGCACTGGTGACATAATGTTGTAGGTTTGCCATTCGATGTTTGCCAGTCCAAATATTCGTGGTAGTAATTGTGGCATGGTTAAAGCAAAGTCTGCATGTTGACGTCTTCAGCAGACCACGTGGTCACTCGGCCTGCAGCAACACCCAGCGTGGTGCAGGAGGGGTGGTTACTGCTGACTCGACACGGCACAGAAGGAGGGGGGCGACATGTGGCGCACTTCCCCTCAGAGGGTGCCAAAATGGTATGTTACTTGACGTCACTGATACAGTCCTGTTTCAAATTGGCCGACTTGCTTTTTCCCATGGGAAAACTGTAATTTGTCATGAACATAGCACCCACCAGTTGTTGTTTAGGTTATAACTACTACAAAATATCAACAACTATTCGCCACGTTAAAAATATTATTCACGGCCATTTATAAACACAGTAGTGCATGTAAAATACATTGCATCTTATGTATCAATGTGGCCATGAAGACCTTTGTCACTAATTATTTCTTTGGCTATTGTTGTTCGGGTAGTGGGAATGAAATTGTGTGGCCAAAATAGCCCCGCCAATTGCATTTGGTGTATTTAATTGCACCCGTGGTTAAGGATGCAAGTACAGCATAGTTTTATTTGCATTGCATATCACCGGTACAAATGTTAGGTAGTTATATTTAATCATCTCCATGGTCACTAGCTTGAAAATTTTCCCTTTGTAACCTCACCCAACACGTATGTGGTGAGACAAATAGTCTCCTTGTTAATTTATCTGAAGGGCAATGTGTGTTAATAATATTTGTAGTAGTATTTAGGTGCAAGATATGTCACGTTTCATAATGGTCTGTGTGCTGAGTCGATGTCCTTATTGGCCCATTTAGTTCATGAAACTAGCCGCAGAGCGCAGCTACCTAAATAGTGCTGTTTACATGGCTTGCATATTGAAGGCAATTGCAATTAATTTATTAGTAGCTGAGGGTTTGAATGTTTTTAGAGTGAATGTAAACAGAAACGTGAACAAGTGATCCAAACATGTTCTAACGTGACCTTTATCTTTCTCATGATAAAATAGCTGTTTGCGGGCATTTATGGCAAATCGCTTCATAAACCAATACAAAGCTACACCTTAAGGATGTCACAATTTCCCCTCCCCCCCTCCCAAGTCAGCAGTTGCAGTGACAAACAATAAATCAACTCAAGAATGTATAATCAAATCAGTTATTTTTATTTAGCTATTGAATGTAGCCTTCCTGATTTGAAATTTCCATGGTTTCTCAAACTCACTCCATGCAATTTTTGGGGTGACTCATTAGTAAAGTTAATCACCAATTCGTTCCTTGCATTCTCTTTATTGTGCTCTTGTACCATTCTCTAAAGGACCAGCTGCCGACAAGATGTTAAATTAAATAAATAAAGTTTACTTATGTGTTTAGATGGTGATGTATTTAACACTAGGCTGTAATAATTACAGTAAATGCCAACTTCTTACAATTTATAATTTTCCAAATGTTAAAATAAAGAAAACTTTGATAAAGCCAATCTTTTCCTGTAACTACACCATTTGCAAAATTTAAAAAAAGTCTCACGATTTTATTTAAATGCTATTTCACCTTTCTTAAGGTTTTTTTAATTACTAATTTTGAGGGCAACTAATTGGACATTAGCTTATTTTAATATTGATGATAAGTCATGTGTATTTAGAATGAGGTGTGCTTCGTTAAACAGCAAGCACTCTAGCTGCTACACCACCACAGCCTCTGTCACCTTAAGACGGGATGAAATGAGAGAGGTTTAGGTGGTTTATAACAACCAAGATGTTGAGAGAAAATGAGAGTGAAATATGGCAGAATTGGAGCAGCACTGAAATGCAAGTGTGGGGTAATAGGTAAACCTCGAGAAAACATGCCAGCTAGCAACATCAATCAATGTGAAAATATGTGAGTAACCTCACAGGGAAACAAAGGTGGATCACATTGGTGGAAGGCAAGCATCCTACCACTATGCTCATCGCAGCCACCTCTTACAAAGGGAGGATAGGAACCCAATTTCTTAAATTCTATTTGGGTAAAGTCAACAACACTGTTTAATTTTTAAAAAATGATTGTAACAATTAATATCTCTACCAGCGTATCACTGATCTGATGTCTGAATGGCAAGGACAGTATTTTGCACATCTGCATTTTAATTTTTATAATACACTTGTTTCTTTCTTAGGTAGTAGTACATGTCGTATATTGTCAAATATAATAATTCGTTTGCAAAATACGTATATACATGAGTACATACAACATTAAAAGATGGGATTTACAGAAAATAAAATTAAATTATAGAAAATTATATAGAATATAGACATGTATTGCTGGAGGTGACATTTGAAAACTTTCGCAGTAGACCTAGGTACTCAATTTTAAAGCATTGGTAAATATTTTGACAAACTGGTGATAAATTTTACAATAGTGACATATGAAGCAAATAATATATTGTCTTGCATATACACTGTTGTAACAGAGTTTTTGTTGCAGTAAACTAGAATTACACATACAAACACAAAAATCAAACAGGAATAGTTGTCAACAGGTACATGAACACACAGAATTCTGCAGAAGGAATTATTTAGTTGGAAGGCCACTGTGCTTGTCTGTTTTGGTTGTGTCCATCAATAATTTTTTGTTTTGTTAATTTGCTGCTTACTGACTGAACTCCTTCCACAGATTTATCTGTGTTCTTCATGTAGGCCTATTCTTTGGAAAATATTCTTGGTTGGTTTTCTGTGACTGTATGTTCGTATGTGTAATTCTAGTTTCCTGCGACATGAGCTCTGCTGCAAAGGCAAGTGTCCAATGCAATTTTTAATTTAATATATAATATTCATATAGACCTACATAAATTATAAAGCAAATGGAGTTTTAACTCAAAGGAAATCTGTTTACAAGAATCAGTATGTAGTTAAATAATTATAAATCATATCAAAAGCTAATTGTAAGAAAATATGAACAAAATGTGATATCTCACGTGTTATAACCCCAATTTTAATAACTCTCCCAAGTTGGCAGCGATTGCCCTTATTTTTATCTTGGAAATGACAGTTACAAACACTGGATTCATCAGCTAGGTCCATAGTCAACCAATTTAAAAGAAACCACTGTCTTTATTTGTATCACAGAGTGCACTAATATATTAACTTTTGCAATTACTTCATTAAGCGGTTCTTCAGTAGTCTGGGAAAATACATTAACTTGTTAACTTTAAAACTGATTTGATTATGCAAATGTCACGAAAATGAAAGTAAACATGGGTTGAATTACTTGCAACTGTGAAATAAAAAACTCTACCAAGTATTACTTAAATATTTTGTTTTTCATTCAGTGCAGATTTATTTCTGGAAATAATTACTACATTTAAAATAACCGACTACAAAAATCCGTTAGGTAAGGTTAACAAGTAGGCTAACGATTATATGTCCTCAAGGCCGTGGTTGCTAAGCAATAGAACCAGAAATGACGACTTCACACATATTTGATGTAATTTTCCCATTTTGAGAAAAAATTGCAATTGCTTTCCCTACATAAGCCATGTATACAGCACTATTTAGGTAGCTGCGCTCTTCGGCTAGTTTTATGAACTAAATGGGCCAATAAGGACATCGATTTTTCAAGCTAAAAATAATTTAGATGATTAAATATAACTACCTAACATTTGTACCGGTGATATGCAACGCAAATAAAACAATGCTGTACTTGCATCCTTAACCACGGGTGCAATTAAATACACCAAATGCAATTGGCGGGGCTATTTTGGCCACACAATTTCATTCCCACTACCCGAACAACAGTAGCCAAAGAAATAATTAGTGACAAAGGTCTTCATGGCCACATTGATACATATGATGCAATGTATTTTACATGCACTACTGTGTTTATAAATGGCCGTGAATAATATTTTTAACGTGTCGAATAGTTGTTGATATTTTATAGTAGTTATAACCTAAACAACAACTGGTGGGCGCTATGTTTATACTGCAATGTTTGGCTGTGAAAATACTCTTATTTCTGTAATTGATAAAGTATGACGGTTGGTGATTAGTACGTGGGCAACTACAAATTTTTGGCAGACAAGGAATTAAAATTTTAATAATGCAACATAATATCAGATACGCTTGAGATAGTGTGTTTTATGTTATTTAAGTTAAAGAAGAGACTTTGTATTGTATATTATAACGGTTAATATGGTTTGTGTATGTGTTCGAAGAGTAACGAGCCTAATATTGTGTTTATTTATTTTTTATTTAGAAAACATGCTATTCTTCGTGGCGGTATTTTTTTCAGTTCATTACGAATTTCCATATGGCTAATAATTACTCCGTAAATGTAATCGGTACAGTGCTCAAGTTGAATATTTAGGTTTATGGAGTGTTTGCAAATTATGTTACATTCATAGACTTCTAATGATATTCATGTTACATGTAGTGCAATAACTTAACCATTTTTATCACCAATCGTCGCTGTTCCCTTCGACATTTAATAAAACAAGACTCTTTTGTGTTCCATAACAAATCTCCCTCCAAAATATGAAGCAAAACATTTTAAGCACTTCAATGAAAATCTATTTTTTGGACTGTTTTGATGGAAATAAAATGGTTTTATCTTATGTGAAAAGTTAAGCCAGAAGCACCATCAGAAAACATAATTTCACCATTCTACCTGTCTGTCAAGTTATTGTGCAATATTATAAAAAATGAAACTACATAGGTTTTTCTAGTGTCATCAAAACATAGCCAGGATATTCATGTGTTGTAAACAGTTATGTCAGTTGTTAGGGTTGTGTCAGTTATGTCAGTTGTTACGTGTATGTCATCATTCTACAATGCCACAAGTGTCAGTATTCCATAACTTGCATCAGTGTGCATAAATATGTGAAGTTAGGTTGCCATGCAACCAGGTCCATACTTGTACAAATGTCAGTATCTATACGTCATTCCGAGTGCAACGTGCTTTTGTTAACTTTAGTATTAACATTTTCAGGGTCAATGTTTATGTAGTGCCACATGTTATGTCAGTGTTTTATTTACCCATGTTACCAATGTCACTTAAGAACGAAACAAATCATCCCTTTATATTTTATTATTATCTTTTTGGTGTAATTGAGTGCAATCCTGTGTTTACATATTTATTATGTAGTTAAGAGCTTGTGCGCCATATGCGCCATTTTGTGCATTAACTTGAACGGCCTCAGACGAGGCTATTGTGACATGTGAAAGTCTCTAAGATATATATATATATAATTAGCATAACTTCTTATGCATTGCAAATCATTCTTTTATATTTTATATTTTAAAGTGTGTTTGGCCAGTACTGGCAGTATTGAAATACTTTACATTCCTACTATGTTCCAAACCATCGCATAAAAATGGACCAGTGCACATGGCCACGTGGCAGATAGCCACTATATTTCGTAAAAGTTATTTTTCAGTGTTTTTATGCAGATTAAAATGAACTCACGTGTTTTGCCACAAACACAAATCATTTAGATGTAATCAACTTGATTGGGGGCCGACCCTATAAAGATATTACTGTTAATTTGTACATATTAATTTTGATGTTATGTTGCAATGGCAATGCGGTCTGGTCGAACATGTGTAATAATTTTTATATTTATAAAATGTTCTTTTATGTTTTGTTGTTAAGAGTTTATTGGAATGTACATCTCACTGGCATTGTAGAACCTATTTTGTTTATTTTATTTCACTTTATATAAAATTAATTTACGTGATGTTTGGGGGTGGAATGTCGGTCAGTGAGCATCCTCCGCGCCAAATGAGAAGTTTTGGCATCTCATATCTCGTGAGAGTACCGCCGTGCTGCGATGTTCCGGGCAATTCATGTTTGTTAATTAACCATCAGTTATTCTGCTTAATTCACATTAGTCTACAGGAACCTCTTGTTTATTGCTTGCCTGAAGTACACAATCTCTCACCCTTGGCTCGCTTTTTACATGGTCGAGGCTTACTATACCACTTAAGTTTATAGGCCCTATGGCCATTTATATGTGTAAGAGTCTGCCTGGCTAAAACTGTGGTATGTAAACTTCAGTGCCCCATTGGGGAAAAACTTGTAATAAATACGTACTTGTGAGATGCCGATGTTTCATTATGATTTACTGCCTATCGGTTACTTAACCTTCTTCCATCATGACGTGGACATGGGTGCAGGCCAACGGTCGTCGGCCATCACGACCCGAGAGGAGGAGTCTCTAGCAGGTATAACTTCATGCTCACACCACAGGATGCCACCCTTAACCCTGGCAAATAACATTTCCTATCCACCACACCTCATTCCCCCCATGGTCCACCACGCCGAATGTCAAGTGGCTTGCCCAAGTGTGTCCTTCCACGGGCATTCCTAATTGATGCCAGTTCACCACACATCAAGTGGTGTCGCAACTAGTGGCCTAACCTTTCTCGCCAACCACCCCAACACCCGCCTACTTCAATTTTATCCATTTATTAACCTTGTGCACTACTCCCGGTAACCTGCATTCAGAATCACCATCCCGTACTACTTGTGCGACCACATGGGCGTACGTATCTCAATTTTCTTTGTGCTTTGCTCATCATCATAGCTACTGGCAGCGTTTCCTTGCATTCAACAAGAAGAAGGGTTGAACGGAATGTGAAAAATCTAAGAGGAAAAGCCAGAGGAAATCCAAATGGAAAAGTGAACGAAAATGAGCTTTGCCATCCACCATCTTGAAACCCACCTCGTTTCTGCGCAACCAGCTTGGTGATGTAAGACAGCCATTTTGGAACACTGCATCAACGAGGGGAAGCGACTACCTGCCTTCCACTCCTCCGTCCACACTACATCATGCTGGCAGGAACCACCCCTACCGTGCCGTGTACATTGGTGTCAGCCATGGGCCATGGACACATAGTCCAGCAGACGAACCAAGATGATTTCATTGCATCAACCACATTGTGTGTCCGACCACGGACGTTTCAATCTACAGAGCACTAATGGGAAACCAGCTTTTGTATGTGCCCGGTGTTTACGAACGACTGTACCACAAGTTCCGTTCTTGTTAGGATGGGAAAACAATAACGCCTGCATCTGTCACGATCCTGCCACCATTCAGTGCATACAACAAGGAATAGAGAAGGTGAATCAAGACCTCTACAACAGCGTGCTCGCCCATGTCAGCATGGGGAAAACTGAGATATGTAACCGTTGCTTGAAACCACAGCGAGTCAAGGGTTTTGTCAACCCAGTGTGCCCACCATCTTTGTGTACATGTCCACTATAGCCCATACACATGGAACAAGAGGTATCGCAACAGAGGAAAACATTGTGGATGTATGCCCGCTACAACTGGTGTGATGGAAACAAAACTGCCACACTGGCATGTGTCAGTTGCAAACATATCTACCGTGCAGGTTGTATCACGCCGTGGGAACGGACAACAAGGAGGAATATGCATGACATGGATTTCGTCCACTGTGTACTTGTACAACAGAGTCCACAACCGGCTCACCAACACATCTGCAAGCTGAGGAGAACACCAGCCAGAGATATCTGACACCAATTCAATACTGTCAAGAAAATAGACATTAAGTACCACACAGTGTTGTGGACTTCTACCCATTCCACACACCTGCCTCATCTGCCACAGCATTCGATATCGACACCACTTCTGCAAACAACACACATGGCAGCCCGTTACACAGCCCCGCCACCCATGACAGATTATGTAAACAAGCACCAATGTTTCCAACCATATCCAGAGACACAAGTCTGGATCCAGTCACTACCAACCTACACAGGTACAGCAGGTGAAGACCCCAGAGCTTTCATGCAAGACTGTGGATGGCACTTGAGTAGATATCGGGTTGATCAGGAAGATTGGCCGCATTGTATAGGCGAAAGATTTTCAGGAGACGCGATGACCTGGTGGCATGGTATAGCCTGCTGCGAGTTAATGTGGAAGGAATTCTGGAGGAACTTTAAATGCAGGTTCGCTACGACATTCACATCACTATGCACACACAGCCAGACTATTACGAGAGAATAAATGGACGAGTCACTCTATGGCTTCGCCACCAATAAAATTAATTTAATACATACATATTACCCTGAACTTTCGCTATGAGATGTGTTGGGGGTAGTGGCATGTCCAGCTAGGAAGGAGTATCACCCGGTGTTAGCCTCTGCCATCCACAAGACAGAACAAGAATTACATCAAACCATACTTCTATTGGATGCGAACAGTATGGCAATAACGGGCAACGACCGCGATCAACCACAGCCGCAGTGAGATACAAATGTAAACAAACAAAGAAACCCACCCGTGGGAAAGACTGTAACAAGAGTTCCTGAAACAACAGCAGCAACCAAAACAACAACTGCTCAGCATAGAGTGAACAATTCGAATAGACACAACAAAACTGCCCCAAGATTTATGAACAGCAACCAACCGACTCCACAACCTTGAACGTGGTCTAATAGACCACATTGTGACGAGTGTTCGACATGGGCCGACTTTCCACGTGGATCAACAACACAACAACACAGACCACTGCTGGGAAATGGACTACGGGGGTAGGGCAACCTGATTCCACCCACCCCAGGCCGCTACAACAACAACAACAGACCACAACCCGCATCACACTAGGACAGATTATAAGTGAAACTGACAATTTCGTACACATCCTGATCCAAGTTGATGATATTCCTTCCAGCGTGTTAGTAGACACAGCAGCCTCCCATAATTTTGTTCACACTTATTACATCGATCTGGCAGAAATCAAGAAAAATTAACGAGCAATCCAATTAGCCACACGTCAACACACAGGTGAGGTTATTGGCGAAGTGAAAGTGACTGTAAAAATACGGGACATTACAACAACTGCCTTTGTCACCCACGACTTTGGGGATGATGTCATCCTGGGTATTCCCTGGTTGGTGGAACAAAAAACAGATTAATATGAACTCACATGTTTTGCCACAAACACAAATCATTTAGACATAATCTACTTGACTGGGGACTGGCCCTTAAAGATATTATTGATTATTTGTACGTGTCTATTTTGAGGTTAGGTTGCCACGGTAATCTGATCTGGTCGAATGTGTGTATTAATTTTTATATTTATAATATGTGCTTTTACATTTTGTTGTTAAGAGTTCATTGAAATGTACATCTCATCGGCATTGTAGAACCCATTTCGTTTCATTCATTTTATTTCACTTTATGGAAAATTATGTCACGAGATGTTTGGACTGGATCGTCGGCCAGTGAGCATACTCCACCCCAAATGAGCAATAATTGCATCCGAGATCTCTTGAGAGTTCCACCGCACTGTGGTGCTCCGGGCACTTCATGTTTGTTAATTAACCATCATGTAATTCTGCTTAATTCACATTAGTTTATAGGAACCTCTTGTTTGTTGATTGCCAAGAGTACACAGTCTCTCACCCTCGACTTGTCTTTTACACGGCCGAGTCTTACTATACCACTTAAGCCCTATGGTCATTTTCATACGTGTAAGATCCTGCCTGGCTAAAACTGTGGTATGTAAACTTCAGTGTCCATTGGGGAAAAACTTGTAATAAACATGTACTGGTGAGATGCCGACGTTTTATTATGATTTACCACCTATCTGTTATTCTACCTTTTTTGTAACATTTAATGACCGCGTGTTTTTAATAATGGTGTTGGGTAGCCAAAATACCCTTCGGGAGTGAGC
This sequence comes from Dryococelus australis, assembly GCA_029891345.1. NCBI lineage: Eukaryota > Metazoa > Arthropoda > Insecta > Phasmatodea > Phasmatidae > Dryococelus > Dryococelus australis. Next base: position 29,517,306 of record CM056999.1, on the reverse strand, counting down.
TGGCGTATCAGGGGGGCCGACATCCCTGACTAGACGAGGAAATTTCAGCGTAGTTTATGACTGGCTGAAAAGTATTTTAACTGGTAACATCCATCAAATGTGGACACGGGGGCAGTCCAACGGTCGTCGGTCTTCACAACCCGAGAGGAGTTTCTAGCAAGTATAACTTCGTGCTCGCATCATGGGCTGACGCCCTTAACACTGGCAAATAGAATTTCCTATCCACCACACCTCATTCCTCCTATGGTCCAGTATGCCGAACGTGCAAAAGAGTCTAATTTATAAGGCATGTAGCTGAAATGGTATCCTAATAATTGGATACTGCTGCACATCGTAGACATTAACATATTAAAACACTTGATAGACATAGCACTGTTGCGGTATGCTAAGGGCCCGGGGCCATGATAAAACTTGCAGTTATTAACAATAATAATACGTCGACTAGATTTCACATGTATATTACATGGCATATTATCATTCTGTTTGTAATCATGCACATTGGCATTGGACACTGTGCACCAGAGATCCTTTCCTGTTAAATGACCTTGTGGTCAGAATATGGTTATAGTTGTTGAAACACCCTGGTGCAACACAAACACCCTGGGGGAGGGACAGGCATCTCCTACGGCTAAACAAAATGGTTACGAATACATTAAAAGTCTATTTAAGTGAATGATTAGGACAAAATTGTTGGCTGCTGGAGCACACATGAACACAGCCTTCCTCCCGCGAGTTTTTATACACTACTAACATGGCAGGCTTGGTCCCTTACTGCCCTGGTGGGGGTAAGCGCCAAGCGGGTACTGTACTTCTTTGGAATCTTGCGAAACATAATTATTACACATAAATATTACCGATTGAATGAAACTGGAATACAAAATATTATATTTGCATTAAATGGCACTCACTAAACATGCACAACAATGCCATGTGATGACTTAAGGGTGATACAAGTGGGGTGAAACATAACTTTGCAGTATTAACTTCCAACAACACTTTACAAATTAGGCCTTATTACATGATGTCCTGTTAAGCCATTCAACATTTAAGGTATCTGCAGTTACACTCATTTTAACTGCAGAAATATTTGTTGACACTCGCGGGCACTATTCTGGTTTGGGGTGCACGAGTGTACACCTCTTTTACTATTTACAATGTCGCACACTTAACACAGAGCACTAGGGTACATCACTATCACATGCACATCGAGTGGCATTCTAGCTGCGCTGACTTGGAGCTTGGCCAGGAAACCGGTTTGGAAGAAGAGGGACACGAGCCCATATCAAGCACTTTCACCTGCTCTGGAAGCCATTTGCTGGCCGAGTGGTGCTAGTGGCTGTAGGTGTGTTGCCTCACCTGCTTCCGTGGTCGCAACACGTAAGGGTACCACAATGAAGACGCACATGGATGGCATCCTTGGTCCTTTTGCCTGCATGAGACATCTACTTCTTTACTAGTGGTGCCCAGGCCTGCGGGCCGCTCTGACCCTGTCGACCTGGTGGAAGAGGAACAGAGGTTGTCACATGGTGCTGGTGATGACGTCATAGCTAATATCTTGGTTGTTGATTGTGTCCGATCATCGGGTGTCATAATGATGGCAGGTGATTTAACGATGCCTTGATGCCTTGATGCCTTGCACCTTAAGAGGTGCTGAGATGTGTTCTGTTCTACCTGGGACCAGGTGGAGAACAAGAACTGGTGATGTGCCCAACGCCATGTTCGGTAGAGTGAACAATGTTGAATGGGGTAGTGCAGTCGATGGCCTACAGCGACTCTGGATATGCGGTCAATAGGCAGGAGATCTTATTTAATTGTCAGTTATATTATGTTGAATTTAAATATTTCCTTTGGGGTGAAGCTGTCGGCCACTTCGTACGCCTATATTATCACTGAATTCACTATACTTGAGGGAGGCAGGCCCTGTAAATACAAAACATACACTGAAAGATACTTTAAAGTTGATGCTGCTATGAGGGTGCAATACCCAATGAACTCAGGATAGTTAATATAATAAATCACGTCTAATTATGGCATGACTGTTTTATTACCGCAAAGGTACAATGAAATGTTGCTGCACAAGTAAATGTGTACCCTAGGTTAAGCAGACCTGGCACTCTGGACCTGCCGGTGATCACTACTGTGGAAAATAAGATGTAGGCCTTAAGTTAGAGTTACTAGTATACTACTTCAGGATGCAGGGAGACATCGCCTCTGCTAACTGATAGTACTTAAATGTTTCTGAGTTACGTTAACTATTGCGATGAAATAAATGCAGCTTAAATTGAATTGCTGAGGGGGGTAGGCGGAGCTTACTGTCTGCCCTGCTGGTTGTCTGGAGTGCTGAAATCTGACTAACACGATGTTGGCTTCGCAGCACTCCCAGCGATTCTGGAGTCAAAATGATAACATGAAAAAATGGAATTTAATAACTAGCATGATAATTTAAACTGACATTTAAATTATTATGATTACCAAACTGAAACACATTGGTGACATACCCGTCACTGACAGAGTCCCAGATATGACTAAGATTGTGACGTCATGAGCATGTCACCACACTTAAAGGGTAATATTAAATGAAATGATGCCTCAGACAGCTGATTCTCGATAGATGATTACATGTACAGTCTTATAATTATTATATCAAAATCGCATGTGTTGAAATTGTTATAATTACAGGAATGTGTTGGATGTGACGACACACACATTTAATCACTAAGGGCACAGCGACTCTCTATGCTGGAGCGGGCAGTTTGCCTAGTCAATTGTGGTGTAATCATCGCTAAAAATGCCTAAACTGCTCCTATTAATCAATGCAGCCAGGGAGCCACTCGCCACTTTACACTTTCTGCGGGAATATGATTCCCAGTCTTTTGACACTACTTGGAGCCATGTAGCCCTCCGAATTCGGCCACAGGGCTTGTCTACATCACGCACATCGGAAAGCTTGTGGGAATAAGTGGTGCCGCTTATCCCAGTGTTCCCACCAATGGTTGAATGGTCTAAAATGGTCTAATGGTCGAAAATTCACGAGACACACTCATTTAGGTCACATATCCGTTCATCATGAGAGTTACCCCTTGTGAAGAATGTTAAATATTATGACCTGCAACCACGAGTTAAAGGGCGGCAAGAGAGATGAAAACACAGTTCTTGTCGACCTGCACTGATCGAGACCGCGACCTAATGTCGATCGGTTGAGTGTTGCTGTGTGGTTAACGCGTCTGTGATGGAACAAAAAGGCACAAGTGATACGTGGATGTCAGGAACACGTTAAATGCCTGCTACTCTGGTGACAGTTTGATTCTCGCAGACCCTTAAGGGACTACCATGCTGCCAGGAGCAACAGGATGTCGGTGGTCGCAGCTGGTTGCAGGGCCTCAGGTTGTATGGTCTGCGATGATGCTGTGCTGTGCTGCCTGCTAATACTCCAGGTCGATGACCCTGCTGATGGCAAAGTACTGCTACCCATGCTCGCCGAAGGGTTTGTTCCCGTCGCAGGTGGTGCATGCCGGCCGATGCAGATACTGACGCTTGAAGCAGTGGGGAGTAGTCGAGACCCGCTCTTCCGTCGACTCGTCATCGATGTTGCTAATGCTGTCTTCTGGCTATGGGAGAGGTACGCTCTCCCTTGCTGGACTTGATGCTCCTTCTGATGAACCTTCCCCTGAGCCCCTGATGCGGTCCTCCAATACGAGGTCAGCCACTATTGTAGTCATCATTGGCGTCTTGGAGAAGTCTTTTGGGCAGCTTCCATGTGGGCTGATTGAGCCCGCAGTTACCCACACTGACTCGCTTTGTGCGATGTCTTCCGATGACAGTGTGTCTATGCTGGGTGTCGTGACACTCCGGTCTGGTTCACTTTGGTTTGCAGCATCTGCGATGTTAATATCATGAAATGTTTGAGTTGATGTGACCTCTTCTTCTTGCTCCTCTTCTTCCCCTGCCAACCTTATGGGTGTATGACTACCAGGTGTGGCAGTAGAAAAGAGGTGCAAAAGAGCACTATCATCTGTGCTTGAGCTTGCCTCTGCTTCGCCATTGGGCATTTCTGCCGCATGTTCTTGACCATTGGGCTCTTCCTCTTGCTCAGGAGTTTCTGTTCTGGGTCCTTGAATGGCTAAGCGAAGGTCGTCGCAGTGTACGGCCACCTTGCACCTGCTGGTGACCTTAATGAAGTAAGTTGCATACCCCAGCGATTTTACAACAACATGTGGTCCGCTCCACTTGGGGCAAACCCTGCACAAAAGTTGCGATTTGCGTTGCTCAGCCTGTGCTCGTGGATGTAAACATGTTGTCCGGGTCTGAACCTATTTGGCGGGTGAGGTGTTGCTGGTGCCCATTGTCCTATGTACCTCTCCAGATGAATGCATTCATTCTCCAGGTCTTGCTCTCTGTGCTGTCGCCGGCCTGTTGCGATTTTTCTGTTGTGTCGTTGTTTGCTTGTTGGATTCTGAATTCCCTAGGGAAGGGCAGCTCCCTTACCTGAACAATGGCGGCTTGTGATTGACCTGTAGCAAGGTTCACTCTTTGTCTGATTGTGAACAAGGCCACGGACAGATTTCCAGCCCAACTTGCGTGGTTTGATCCTAATCACAGGCGCAACTGAGTCTTAAGGTCTTGATTCCTCCTCTCAGTTGGGTTGGCCCGCGGGTGGTACATGGCCATTGTATGATGCTAGACTACGCACCCAGTACACAATTATCTCCAATACTTCCCTGTAAATTGTCATTGTCTGTTAAGAGGGTACATGGGTAGCCCCATCGGGGGGTAGAATTTGGTCTCCAGTACACAGTCTATGTTACATACTCGTGCACTGGAAATTGGGTATGCTTCCATCTAGCTTGATAACGAGTCACTGTAACCACAAGAATGAATTTCTTGCTATTAGGAGTGTGTGGATATTGCCCCATCAGGTCCAGCAAGATGGACTCGAATGTGGCTTCTGCAGCTGTTGTCATGTTACTCCATCTGCTCTCCTACTCTTGCAATGATTACACTTTATGAACCCCCTCACGTATTGCCGGACGTCTCTGGTAATGCCGGGCCAGAGGAAATGGTTCTGCACATTTTTTGTGTCTTGTGATGTGCCAGGGTGGCCTGCAAATCGTGCATCATATGCATGATTTAGCACTTGTGCTCATGCACTTTTGGGCACGTACAGCTTCCAGGCTGCTTCTGGACGATGCAGCTGTGTCGCAATGCAAATACCATTCATTAGACACCAGTCCTGTTCACTCTGTATGATGGAGGTGACACGACATTGGGTTTCTGTACACTGTAGTTGTGCAGGTAAAACGCTGTCCTGCAAGTCGTAGACCTCGAGTTTTGCTTCCTCAGGAGCGTCGATGACAGCACAGCTCATTTGATTATGGCTAGTTGTTGGGCAGTTTGCTGCTGTAGGGGGAAGTAGGTCGTCCCACTCTTCTTTGTCCACCACTACCATTTCGCCTGGTGTGCATGAGAGCTCATCTGCTAGCTGATTCTCAGCTCCTGGTATGTGCTCCACCTCGAAATTGTACGCATTGTGGAGGAGTGCTCAGCACACTAATTTTTTACGGGTTTCTTTCATGGTGTGAAGCCAGAGTGAGCACCATTTGTCAGTTTGTAGTGTGGACCATTGGTACTCTAGGTATGCCCTGTACTGTTTTATGGCCCACACTATGGCCAGACACTCTGGCTCGTTCACGTCGCATCTACCCTCAGTTGCCCCGAACTTTGTTCTTCTGTACTCAATGATATGCTTCTCTTGGTTATCCCCAATCTGATAAAGAACTGCTCCCAATCCCTTCTTACTTGCATCTGTCTGAAGATATAAATGGCGACTTGGGTCCTGTCGAGCCAATGTCTTGCACTCCCTGAACTTGCTCTGTATCTTTTGAAAACTTGTTTCGTGTTCTGCTGTCCACACATACATTATGTTGGGTGACAACATATCAGTGAGTGGTGTGGTTATGGTTGCAAAATCCTGTATGTTTTCCCACAGCCAGTTCACCAACCCAGAATTTCCTCAATTGCTTCCTCGTGCATGGCACCTTGTAGTTGTTAATGAGGGCTAAATGCTTTTGTGTTGGATTGCTTCTGTTATCATCAACCATGTGCCCAAGAAACTGTATGCATGGGTGGCCAATGTGACACTTGTGGTTCACACACGACAACTTGTTGATGGCTAGCCTCTCCAGGACTAGTGACAGGTGTTAGATTTGGTCATCCCAGGTTTCAGACCAGATGACCACATCATCCAGGTACGCGAGGGCAAAATCTCCAATGTACCCATTGAGTACCTGGACCATCATTGTCTGAAAAGTTGATGGTGCACACTTCAAGATGAAGGGCATTGCTCGGAAGTTGAACCTTCTCCCATCTGGGGTTGTGAGAGTAGTTTTGTGATGGTCTGCGGGTTTCATTGGCACCTGCCAGTACCCACTGTGCAGGTCCAATGATGTCATGACCTTAGCCTCGCCCAAGTTATGCAATACATCCTTGATGACTTATGTAGGGAGGCAGGGTGCTCAGTGTGAGTTTGTTGATTGCTCTCCAATCTGCAAAGAAGTGCCATATCCGGTCTTTCTTGGGTGTCAAGGTGATCGCACTGTTGTAGTGGCCACGGGTGGGTTAAATCACACCCGCAGCTAGCATTTCTTCAATATGATCTTTAATGATGGCATATTGATGTGGCTGGTAACTTGTGGGTCCAGAGTAGATCGGTAGGTTATGTTCCAGTGGAATACAATGCTCAGCGATGGTCGTTCGATGAGTGGGTCTCTTGCTGCTAAAACTTTGTATCATTCGTCCAGTATGCATTGCATTATCTTCCTGTATTCCGAAGGGACCACATGATCGAGTTCGTGTAGTAGCACTCTGGGCTTGTTACCAGTGGGTCGGGATACGTTGACATACACTGTTCGCCTTTCCTTCAGGCCGAAATGTATCCTATGGGCAGCTGGCTCAACAATGGCCTTTCGTTCACTGAGCCAGGGGATACCCAATATGGCATCCTCCCGTACATCCGCAAACACGAGTGCTGTGGTGATGGTGTCCACATTTATAATTTGGGTGGTAATCAGTTTCTCTCCCATTGATTCCGTCGTGTTCTGCTTCATTGCCAGGTGTTGTAGTACCCGTGTACTTGGTTTAATATCGCTCATGTCCACGAATCCAATGCTCACTAAATTATGAATGGCTACAGTATCTGTTAATGCATGGCATAGTTGCTCATTTAAATGTACTGCAATTATAATCTTTCTGTCTTGTGTTTTGTTGATTTGCTGTATGCTTGGTTGCTGAATTTTTATTTCTGCCTGCTCTACTTGTTGAGAAGGCGGTGTACCATGGGGGCCTTTTGTCCTGGGGTAGTGATCGTCTGGCTCGCCTACCCCAACGGTCCATTTCCCATCGGTTGTTTGTTGATGTTCTGTGGTTGGTTGCATTTTGGGCACTGATTGTGCCAATGCATTTTGCCTTCTCCGTTGAAATAAAGGGACGCAAATGGCGGCTCTCTTGGGCCTCCTACCATGCCAGATGTTGTTGATATCCACGTTGCCATCTTGGGTTTGGGATATGTTCTTGTCCAGAACGCACCTGCTCCTACTACCTTGTTCACTGCCGGTTGCTCCTCTGTCCGCTCCCTCTGCTCTGCATATTTTCTCCAGCGCGAATGGTACCCGTCACCCTCTCTAGTCGCGGCATATTGCTCTCGCCTGGCTTGGTACAGCAATGCGGCAGAGCACGTGAAGTCCTCCATGTTACTGTGAATTAACGGTGCCATTGCTAGCCTGCTTTCTGCTCTTACAGTTGACGCAACTACTTCGAGGATCTCGCGCTTGCTCATGTGTGGATGAAAGTTTTGATTTGCCCTATTTTCCTTTGTTGCAAACACGGTCGGTCAGGAATTCACCCGCTTCTTGCACTTCTAGTACAGCCCTGCTCCGTGCTTGCAACGAGGAGTAGGTATTGACAGATCGACTTTCGAAACTATTGAGAAATTCTACCCACTCAATACCGTAGTGACTGATTGTTTTCCACCAATTACTTGCCTCGCTGGCCAATTGAGTCCCTATACAATTTGGCCTCTCTTGCTGGCACGACCTGTATCTCTCTAAACGTGTTGTGCAGTCGTTTAGGAATGCTTACGGGTCTTCAGTTAGTAGGCCTGAATACGTTGGTGACCATTGAAATCGGGCCGGGGTTGTACCGGCTTCGACGGCTCTTGTGATTGCTGTAAATAATTCTGTATTGTTATGATCGTTTTGTTGCGGGTACGTGACACATGTGGGTTGTGACGTCTCTTTCTGCTGTGCTTCTGTTCTTCTGGGTAAGGGTGTTGAATGTGTCAGTGGGCTTTGGTACACACTGGCCCATTCTGAATGTTCCCATGCACAGTGATGTGCGCTAGACAGTTCCGCCCCTACTACTGACTTAACTTCTGACCGCGGCGATGGGAATACGCATTGTCCGCAGTGGAATCTCCCGGAGGCTTGATTTGCCACGTCTTGCAGGTGGCACATTCTTCATACACCTATTAATGTAAACATTAATACTGCCATTTCTGTTGTAAAAACATGTTGTGTGCTCCACAACTTTGTGAGAGCAATGGAGGGATACACCTTCGAACATACACTTTCAGTTGTTGGTTTTCAAGATATTGAAAATATAGGCACGGTACCTGATATTCCCTGCAAGACAATTCGGACAATATTTGCAGATTATTTTGTAGGTGTGGGAGCGGTACCGTGGCAAAATGCAAACATGAATTGAACTGTTGTACTTCATTGTACGTAGAGCAATACGGGTTCCTGATCTACAAGGCCTTTATGTATCACGTCGGTCAGTAGTAATATGTTCCTACGTTTAAAGCTCATAATGTTTTACACTAATACTGTAATAGTCATTTATTTGCGACAGTATAGTACCAGACTGTTTACCTACACTCATGATTTAAAAAACCATGTTAGTTTCTATTACACTGGACGTTTGTTTGCCTCACCTGCGTATTCTAGCGACTTATGGAATGACAATGACGTAAACATCGTAACAATATGCTACATATTTAGTCTCTGTATTTGTCGGTGGCTTAATTGTCTTAATTAATTTCAGTTGCCTTGTAAGTATTGTGCGCCACTAGCTGTAAGATTAACACTATAAAACAATCTTGTTAATAAAATTCTTCCCAATATATACGCAGATGTCATTGTTACACACTATCTCTCATAATCACAACATTGCCTATAACCTAACAGTCATATTTCTTATTTAGAATATTTTACTATATTGAACATTATGTATTAGCCTAGAGAAGGACATCAGTGTACTATTTGTCATGGCGTGGTGGGTACTGGGGAAGAGGTGCGTGCATTCAGATTCGTAAACGGCGTGTTATTGCATTGCATGTACATAGTACTCAAAGGAAACTGTATATGTTGGTTCTATACCCACATATTTTCTTTGGTTGACCGTTCATTTATACAAGAATGCAAACATTCTTCCAAACCCACGCCATTATGTTAAATGTCCCAATTTGATGTTATTTACTTATTCCTTTATTTGTCGTCTCATCCTTTTCCACAAAACCATCTACCATGAAACAACATATTTCCGCCAAGCTTTCAGTCTCTTATCCCTGTTTTTGTACTCTACATTTGATGCACCCCGTATACAATGATAAGATTCCACAGCCCTTATTAACAATTCCGTACCGATATTCATAGCTGAAGTGACATGCACGCTACAAGAATATCAGTGACTGTACAACACGCGCAGCAGTATCCGCGCCGGACCTCTGCGTGTCATGCGCATGCAATAACTTGAGCCAATGGGAACACGCGACGCGGACGCTCCGCCCGTCGTACGAGCTGCGCGGATGGCTCCTGCTCGTACGGATAATACGCGTGTATCTGAACACCGCCATTCGACTACAGGCCGGCTTACTCCAATCGGCGCGCGGGTGGCGGAGGGCGGACAGTCCGCGTCCATGTGTAACGGCTCTTACTCCAGCGCCTTTATTTCCTGCTGCGAACACGTGTTCCAGCTGCGCCAGTGAAGCGTGTGTTTTCCCAGTATACTGCTTGCTTTAAAACAGTAAAATTACTTTGAAAAGTTCCTTGAAATTAGTTGTGGGCTCTCGACTTATGGTTGCCGCACAACATCTTTGAAAAAATTTGTAAAAATGCTCTTTGTTGACTTGTGAAAAGTCAGTGAAAAATCCTTAAAATTTTTGATTATTTTAAAAAATGCTCAAAAAAGTTTTAAAAATTGATTTAATTGACAGTTGCACTTTAAGTTCGTTACTGTCCAAGGGAAAACACAGAAAAAGTTTATTGTTTATTTTGAAAAGTTTAAAAATTTCGATTTCTAAAAAAAGCTGCAAAATTATCCGGAAAAGTTCCAGAAACAATTCAATTAAATTTTGATTGCCTTTTTATCTTAAATTGTTGACTGGTATTGCTTGAAAATGCCGTTTAACTTTGCTCGTTGTGATACCTGTGGCCAATTAGTGCACAAGTTGAAAAACGCCACGTGCGTTTGTTTACAAAACACTATCGCACTTACATATACACATCTGCTGTGCTGCTGCCTTGCAGTGTTGAGTACGGGGACATTTTTACATATAATTTACACTTGCAGTGTCGAGTGGGTGTGTTCAACTTGCATCTGTTTTGGCTTACAGTTGTCGCCGGAATTGTTCCCATGTGGAAAAGGTACTTTTCCTGTTCTTCTCAGATAGAAGCAGGAAATGTGCCCCCTCCCCCCTGGACAACTACCCCTGAGATAAAGTTACCCCAGAAAACTACCCGATTCATGTATCATCTATGGAAATGACCATAACTGATTTGTTCTTTAGGACTTCCAAACATAGTACAGTACTCTACTCGGCAAGGAGCGCTTTCGCCTGCAGCGATACTAATTTATAAATCATACCAGTAGATGGCATGCACGAAAGGGGTAGCTAAATACTATAGGGTAATGCTCTAATCATCGCGCCGACATTAACGCATCACATCTTTTAAACAGATAAGTCGTTACAGGGGTTCTGTGCGTATTCCTATTTGTGATGATTTTTATACGTAATTTTTCATTTATTACAATGTTAGTTTTCAGCTGTAGCATGTAAATTACGACTTCGCACATATGAAATCTTAATAGTAATATCAAAAGAAATGAATTCATTAAGTGAAAACTACAAGGGCACAAGCCAATCGTTTTTCGTGGTTAAAATAACTGAGGATATAACTTATTTTAATATCAGATAAATAAAGATTTAGAATTGATATATAATAATTATATGTAAATAATAAAATATGTAATGATTATTAAGAAGTGATACATACATGCTTATTACAACTCCAGTAAAGTTAGATTCGAATCTCAGATTCATTTTACAAGTACACTTGAAAACCAAGTTTAAACTACCTTGGATATCAGATTTATCTCCCAAGTACAGTTAAAAGTAGTAATTCACAAGTACACTTCAGAACCTAGTGTATACTACCTTCACTACAAGTATACATACTTCCCAAAAATTTTGTTTTATAAAGTAGTGACTCACAATTACACTTCATAATGTAGTGCATACTACCTTCATAGTCAAGTATGCATACTTCCCGAATTTTTTTTGAAAACGTAATAATCCAAAAGCACACTTAAAAAACTAGCATAAACTCCCTTCACAAGTCAAGTATGCATACTTCCCATTTTTTAAATATAGTGATCCACAGTTACACTTCAGAGCCTAGTGTATACTACCTTCACTAGTCAAGTATTTATACTTCCCGAGATTTTTGAAAACATAAGTGATCCAAAAGCACACTTAAAAACCTCGTGTAAACTCCCTTCACTAGTCAAGTATGCATACTTACTATTTTTTTTAATATAGTGATCCACAATTACACTTCAGAGCCTAGTGTATACTACCTTCACTAGTTAAGTATGCATACTTCCTGAATTTTTTTTGAAAATGTAAGTGATCCACTAGTACACTTAAAAATCTAGTGAATACTCCCTTCACTAGTCAAGTATGCTACTTCCGGAACTTTTTTCCCCATTTCGCATACTTGTGCTAAGATTTTATTACACTTCTGAAAGTACACTTAAAAACCGAGTGCTACATTACAAAAAAAAATTGCACACTTGTGCTAACATTTTATGTTATACTTCCACAAGTAAACTTGAAAACCAAATGTATACTGTGGGTATGCATACTTTTCTTAATTTTTTTCAATTTGGTTACTGTATTAAGATTATTGTTATACTTAAATAAATACACTTAAAACCCTAGTGTATAACTTGACTACAATCGAGTATGCAAACTTCTCTATATTTCTTACATTTCACATACTTGTGCTAAGACCTCGTTACACAGTAGTTCCCCGAACTTGGAGTGGTGCCATAGTTCTGTGACACTGGACAGAAAAAATATATTTTCCTTGAAAATGACAAAGTGTATTGCAGACTTGAATGGGGGTATGTTGTTAACTACTGAATGATCTTTTCAGAGGTATATCAGATTTATTACTACCTCGTTTGGTTTTGAGTCAATAGTTCACCGATATTGCAGTCATTTTTGAAACAGCAAGTATAATGCACAAATATAATATTTTCTTGTAAGTTTTGCATAATTGAACTAAGAATTCCTGTTACACAATCAACTCTTTGTATTAAGAATTAACGGGTTCAGTGTGGAGGCGTTTGGTTTAGGAAAAGTAATTCCCCAAGCCTGGAGTGGTGCCAAAGTTCAGTGACAGTGGACACACAAATCTATTTTTCCCTTAAACATGTCAAATTGTAATGCATACTTGAATAGTGATATTTTGTTAATTGCTAAGTGCTCTTTTCAATGGCGTATCAGATTCATGGGGACGTCATTTGGTTTTCAGTCAGTAGGTCACCGAAATTGGAGTCATTTTTTAAAGGGCCAGTACAATGCACAAATGTAATATTTTCTTATAAGTTTTGCATAATTAAACTAAGATATTCTGTTACACATAAAACGCTTTGTATTAAGAATTAATGGATTCAGTGTGGAGGCGTTTTATTTTTAAAATGTAGTTCCCCGAACTTAGAGTGGTGCTAAAGTTCAGTGTCACTGAACAAACAAATGTTTTCCTCTTGAACATGTCAAATTGTACTGCATACTTGAATAGAGATATTTTCTTAACCACTGAATGCTCTTTGCAGGGGTATATCAGAATTATTAGCGACCTCATTTGGTTTTCAATCAGTAGGTCATAGAAACCTTAAAGAACAGGGTTTCTGAGTTTTAATTGCTGATCGTCTAGACTATCAATTTGGATTTGGGTAATATTTCGTTCGGCTCCTTTGGAAGATTTCATGGCAAATTGTCTAGTCTCACAAAAACGAAAATTTAAATTAAATTTAAAGATTAAATTATAACATGTACTATTAAATTTTAGGTACATATAATACCATTGAAAAATATTACACATACTGAACTGTAATATTATTATATTACAGAATGCCCCTCCTGCGAGTGAATAAGTTAAAAGGCACACTAGATTATGGAAGAGCAAATTAAATTAAAAACAAACGTGGGTAAACAATAATACTGAAAAAAATACTATCTTATAATTTATCCAACCGAATTATATGAAATATTAAAGTCCTTGCTGAACATAAAACATAATACCCTTTAAAAATATAAATACCTACATTGTTATTAGATGAAATATATTCTGTTAGTAGTTCTTAAAACTTAACTCCAGGACAACCAGCTCCTGGATGGGGGAGAGGCAGCCATCTTGGATCAAAACTTCCTGCTCTGTCAATCTGGTTCGACGATGTCATTTTCGCACAAATTCGCACAAAACGGGCAAATGGGCACTGGCCATCAAATTGGCGGCCAATGCAGAACTTCCTGCTCTGTTAATCTGCTCCGCCATCTTGGTAAGTGGCTCTTTCTATCATAATGGCTGTCAATGCACTACCTAGCAAAATGGTTGCTAATACAAAACTTCTTGCTATGTTAATATGGTCCACCACCTTGGAAGTCGCAATGCCTAGCAAAATGGCATCTACCAAAAATTTTTACCAATGCAGAACTTCCTTCTCTTTCAATCCAGTCTGCCATATTGGAAGTCGTGCTGACTAGCAAAATGGCCCGAACTGTGTCTGGTGGAGTGTTCGAACAGTCTTAGGGGGGAGTGTTACGGTTATGTCCACAATCCAAAGCCACCCCAGGGCAAGTAGCACCTTGTGGAGGATGAGGCAGCCATCTCGGATCAGAACTTCCTGCTATGTCAATTCGGTTCACTATCAATGCACTGTCTATCAAAATGGCAGTGCTCTCTAGCAAATGCATGGCACTGCCTAGGAAAAACTATGACAGAGTATTTGAGCAGGGGGCAGTGTTATGGTCGTGTCCCAAGCCTGAAGCCACCCAACACTGACTGATAAAATGGCAGCAGTATTCCCAGCTCTAAGCCATTCAACACTGATCGACAAAATTGTAGCTGCATCCCCAGCCCAAAGACACCCAGCACTGACAAAATGTCAGCACTGTCTAGAAAAAAATTTGGTGAAGTACTGGAACAGACTTGTGGAGGGGGCAGTGTTATGGTCGTCATGTCGTCAGCCCGAAGCTAGCCAGAACTGGGCGGTTGCATCCCTAGACTGAGCCACTCAGCAATGGCAAAGTGACGTCTTATGCACTGTATAGCAAAATGGCTGTTCATGCATTGCTTAGCAAAAAATGAAGTATGAGCTATGCTTACATATAAGCATAGTTGGCTGTAATTTCCTAACTATTTGAGATATAACTATCAAATTCATAACATTGATATAACCCCTGACAATAAGAAGGGTACAAGGGCAAAGTAGACCCTAAGTCTACTTATAAGCATAGTTGGCTGTAATTTCCGAACCATTTTAGATACAACTATCATATTCATAACATAGACATCAACCCCGACGACAAGAAGTTCCACAGTGCCAAGTAGACCCTACATATACTTATAAGCATAGTTGGCTATAATTTCCGAGCGATTTAAGATATAGATGTCAAATTCATAACATAAGCATCAAACAGGATGACAAGAAAGATCGTAGGGCAAATATACCCCGTCTACTTACAAGCATAGTTGGCTGGAATTTCGATTCTTTTGAGATGCAACTGTCAAAATCATAACAAAGGCATCACCCAAGACGATGAGAAGGGTCGTAGGTCAAGTATACTTTATGTCTACTTATAAGCATAGTTGGCCATAATTTCCGAACCATTTGAGATATAACTATCAAATTCATAACATAGGCATCACCCCCAATGTCAAGAAGTGTCGTAGGGTAAAATATATCCTGTGTTTAGTTATAAGCATAGTTGGCTGCAATTTCCAAACCATTGAAGATATAATAAAAGTATAAGCACATACGAAACAACATATATATTTAAACCATCGGTTATAAGTATTTAACATGTGCACGAGCATGGAGCATGTATTTTATGTTAGGTGACAAAAAAGTCACATTGGAAAGTGTGGGAATGATACCTACAACACTGCTGCACACAATTGCAAACTGATATAAAAAAGTTATAAGCACATACCAGCCATTTCAATCACATGCGAGAGGTGCTGTATGCCGCTTCAGATTATGCTCGACAAGAGTGGACTAACCTGGACAGAACACCTTCCGAAAGAATCGAATGATAAAACTAAACCGACCAACACTACAAGTGTCGTGCAGGTATCAACAAGTCAAAGGGATGGTTCATAAAATCAGGGTGGCAGACCAATCGAGTACATGTCCCTTTAGTAGAGGAATTTAGTTATACAGTACCTAGTGCCAGAATCATATGCATATACGAAACAACTATGTACATTAGTCGTGCAAGAGAGAGAGAGAGAGAGAGAGAGAGAGAGATGACATTTATAATGATAGAAGCTCATTGCGAAACGAATTACCCATTAATTACTAATGACAAGTAAGGATGTATCGCAACACATACACATAATGAGCAGAGGTTTACCTTTACTGGTGTAGCAGTGAAGACCTGTAGGTCGCAAGCACATCTCGTCGACGTGAACTCTCTGGAAGTAGAGACTACAATGAACATTACACATTTTAATTCATGGTATACATCAGAGACCAAAAAAATCAAACTCGGTACCTGCAAGTACATCACCACCCCTTGAAAGAACATACTTGTTACATATGCTATTGAAATTATATAAGAACTCATTCATGTACCCCGACGGCAGTGGGGACAGTGCATCATCCTTTAAAAATTATGGTGTGTGCAGTGGAATATTCGTACTGATGGTTCTCTTGTGGCTGAGCATTTCGAGTCAGAGGTGAAAACTCTATCGCATAATCGGCACTGACAACAAGCATGTGCTGATGCAGGTCACAGCTCCATGATTATTGAGATCAATGGCATGCATTCGATTTCAAAACACATCTTCTTGGTGTGACGAGTTAATACTTAATATTTATGCATGGACAAGTATATATCACAATTCAAACGAAAAACTCAAACCACTTTGACCAAAGTAAACAGTTTCACAATTTATTATTAACTTAAAGGTGGCCAGTTTGGAACACCAGCACACCTTGTTGCATCTCGTTTTTTTCTCAACCTGGGTAGAACAAACCTTAGCCATGGCGATGTTTACCTGGGTGCAATCACCAGTATGCACCAAATGACCCTGAATACCACGTCAAATGATTTATCCCACTTACTACCCACTACATGACAACAAATGAAGGAGACCAACACCACAGAAAGTGCAGCCCAAGTGTTAATATATGGTTTCTTTCACATGCCACCACTTGAATAATTGAAAAAAGTAATAACTTTATGTAATGTCTAACAGTTTGACTTGGAATTTTTTCTGAATTTCCCACTAACAATTCCAAGGTCTACCACACACATACACATACACACACACACACACACACACACACACATATATATATATATATATATATATATATATATATATATATATATATATATATATATATACACATACACACACACACTGTAGAATTATTGTGTATGTTGTATGTACGAAATGGTGACCTAAAATAAATATATGTGTGCATGTGTGAGATGTGGAGACAGAGAAAGAGAAACTGTTCAAACCATGAGTGGGGAATATATTTTATGGATGGAAAATTCTGTACATACCATTGTGTGGTTTTAGCTAACTCTTTTTATGATAAACTACTACGATATCCTTTAATACACTAATCTTGCAATCAGAGAATGAATTTCAAAATTGTTTAGCGACACACGATTCTACCTACCACACGCATTCGACGCAAAACATGTTATATATAACATAAATCTTGACACGTTTCTTACAGTGTATTTTTAATTGTGTATATTTATTTTTCGCAAATATTTGTACACTGTGTGTCTTCGAATTTTTCACAATTACTTCCAATAGACAAACTGTGACTCCATGCACAAAAATGAAGCCTTATCTCATCCCGGTTTTTACACACATGTATCGGATGTCAATAGGTCGTCGTGCGACTATTTGGTATCACTTTGAAAGGAACGAGTCTCAGTGGGTTCGCAAAGCGACTTGCGTGGTGCTAATTTACCAACTCAAGCAAAACAAACCTGCGACACACAATAAAAGGACATACTCAGTTGAAGTGCACAATTTTATAGTGAATGCAATTTTATAGCAAAATTCTAATTTCTGTGTTGCCTTATAATTTCTCTGCATTATTTAGTGAAGAATGAGATTCATTATTACTTACTAGGTGAAACTTTGGAGTGGCACCACGAATGAGCTTTTCAAATAATGCTAATGTAACTGTACAACACATTAAAGAACCATCTGGTACTGATATAGGTAGGTTGCATGAGGCATGAAGGGGATATTTCTGCTGCCTAGACATTTAATTGAATATGTAGACTATAAGGAAGACCTTATATATATTCAATGGTCGTACTGAGTAAAAGATAAAGTCCACCTTTCAGCACACAAGTTAAGGCAAACTATATTGTACATTATGTACCTAAATGTTGTATGTATGTTGTATTTATATTTCTATTAACAAGATGTGCCTGTTTGGTTCTGCAATCCCGTGTCGGACAATATTTGGGAGGTAAGGTATTTATCAGGATCCATTAGAGTTATTTGTTAAAAATTACGAAAGGAAAAAAAAAAAAAAAAGGAAAATGAAGTGATATGTACACTATATTTACCTTTATACATGTGACAATCTGTAGTTAGTTCTTCTGAATTACTCAGTCAAAATGTATATAAGATTATTTTAATTTCTGCTGATGTTGGGGCACTATAGCTACTTGAACTAAACTTACTCAGAATAAGGCTACAATATAAATATGTAGATCAGATATTCTTTTGGGTTTTTATTTACATGACGAAACAGGGTTGTTATAAATCGTGATTTAAATTAAAAAAATTAAATAATCATTGTTTTTTTTATTGAAATCGGGTTCTTTGGATTTAAATCAGGTTTTTTTTTAAATTAATCATGTCTTTTACTTGAATAAGGTTTTTTAGACTTAAATACGATTTTGGTGATTTTTGCTTGCAAAAATTATTGTTTCATCTAAACAAACAATGCATGATTTTTAATAACTCTTGCATTGTGTGGTTAGTATCATTAGATGTGCTATGTAATAAAAACTGGCAACTCTACCTTCCTCTTTATATTGATGACCTGGCAGAAAGTATAAGTCACTGACAGTTTGCACATGGCAGAGATGTTGACTGGACAGATAAGAGGTGGCAGACTCACAACACTAGGCAGTGTGTGTGTAAACTGGCTGGTGCCTAGTCTAGTGTGTGTGTATTACTGGTGCCTCGTCTAATGCGAATTAAAGTGGTCGGAACTACCGTACCAATTTCTTACACAAATTGGTTTTAAGATGACTCGACAAGTAGTGAGGATAAAAAGTTTTGTTTGGGATTATTTCTAGAAAAAGAGAGAAGACAATGGGAAGAAAGCTACATATTACCACTGTGGTCTTCAAATGCAGGGATAAGTTTAGCGAATATCAAACATATAACTAAATGCAGAGGCATAAGAAAAACATAGACTGTGCAGTTGAAGAAAATTTTACTGGCAAGAAACCCATTTTCCATTAATTAGTTCATCACATAAACTTGTTTCAGTATCAGCAGACTGTCGGTGTTGGTTACCAACAGATTGTTCACATTAAACTGAACTAACAGTTTTGGTAAGCCATGCTCAGGATATTGTTGTCTACCTTCCCTCATATGTAAAATTGGCATTACACTTGCATCGTCACTTTATTCCTATGTTAACATTTGAAATTATCACGAACAAAATATTTACTAAGTTTTACAAATTTAGGCTTTAAGTGTTTGAACATAAACTAACACAAAAAAATATCAGTATTCTTAAATGTATAGGCTTACATACATTACATATTTCAATTAGTCAAACCATGGATACTTCTCCTGTTAATACCAGCTCGACTGGATGCATGCCAGCCAGCGTGTCCCTTTTATATACACACAGCAATAGTAACATTTTTCAAAAGTTTATTTCAGAAGTGCTCAGTTTACTGTGAACAGTCTATTTATTAGTCATAGTCCCTACCACATAATGTACATTAAAGCTCATTCATTCCCTTCAGATTCCAGTGCTAGAAATAAATTATATGCATTGCACCCGAATGTTAATAGCCTATAGCAAACTCATTTATGACAATATAGGTCTAAGTACTGTGACAATACTGTGCCAGATATAAAATTAAAACCTATATTAAGTAAAATTAAATTTGTCATTAGGGAGTGAATATACTTCAAGAAATAAGTAGTGCTGGGTTTTTTAGTACAATATTTAAAGCTATTATTTCTCTCAGCAGTTTTCATTAAAAAAAATATACAATAATCTATTGTTTGCCACAATACTAACAACTGTTTTTTAAAATTTATTCTAATATTTTTATCCTACTCGAACTAGTTACATGTAAGATCAACATTAGGGGCGATTACCAAACAGTTGCCAATTTGTTTTCATTCCAAACAATCTTCAAAACTGAATTTGACTTATTATCATTATTATTACTAGCAGTAGTAGTAGTATTGGTACAGTAATATTTTCATAATAAACATATATTAAGAGCTTGGTTTTCCTGCCACTTCCAAGGATGGATGGATGGATGGATATATATATATATATATATATATATAATATATATATATATATATATATTCGTACTTTATAGTCTCCCCTATTGCACCTCCTAAGTTCAAGTTCGGTGTTTCTTTTTTAACACAACTCTGCAGAGTTCATGTTGTAACAGATCCATGTGCTCTCATTAATAATATGTCTCGTAACTAGTATGCAGATTAACATGTGCATTGTTTGTACCATATAACACCTACATATTTTGCATATGTTTAAGCACTTATTAATTTTAATTGGAATACTTCTGCGATTTTACATATTTGATTTTTATGATTTTTAAATGCTCAATATGAGTCAGGACCCACAATTCTTTTCAATCCTTGTATGCTAGTTTATGTTACACTATGGTAAGTAAGAACATTATTCTGAACATTTTGGCTGCTTAAATTAAGTATGTGACTTAATGATTTTTCAGAATTTTTAAAATCTCAGAAATTATTATTTATATTTTTAATGCTGTTTATTTTCTTTTAGTTACAGTTTTAATTATGTATATGTTGACTATGTGTATCTTGGTCAGACTTATTTGCACATTCCCAAACATCTGTTTCATGATAATGATAAAGTTTTGGTGCTTTTTCGCATGGACAATATGAACTTGCTGCATGCATACGATTACCACGCCCATACAGACATGATACTAGCAGTGTTTAAGGATATGTGTGCCTTGTGGTGGAAGGAGAAATACAGATTTTCAGAGATCGTAAAACACTGGCCTCTATATAATGGCAGGTATAGGTGTGGCTTCGATCAGTTTATAGTAAGACACTGCACATGAGTCACAATACAATTTCCAAGTTCGGACATGGCCTATGCTCCAACGATGATAATGATGACGGAAATGTGCTAATAGAAGCTCACCTTGCCGACGTTCACAGGACAAAAGATCGAGAGTGTGAAAAATGAAGTCGTGGAAGTATTGGTGGTTAACGACCGGCATGTAGGGGGTGTGGATGCATGGATAATATACCTGATCAGTGTGTCGAATGCACAGAGACAGGAAGAATTGAAGACTCTTCAAAATATGTTAACGTACAAACTGGCTGCCAAAACCGATGTTGCGAAGCATAGCAAGAAGGTGCTAGGTGCGTGCATCGACCGACTGGAGAGGATAGAAAATTTACTTTCCACATCTCTGTGTAGTTGTGTGTTTATTCCATTCTATGGATGATGATGGACTGAAACGAACTGATGACTGAGCTGCAGAAAGCCATCGAAGCTGTTCGCGAAAAATATCTACTCGCGAAAAGTTACAAACTGGCTCTCGATAATCGAAGGGAAGAGACGTACAAGCCTATAATCAGCCATCTCGACGAACTTGGTCGACAACGCCAGGAGGAAGCTTTGCCTTGGCCGGATAACAAACATGAGATCAAGTTGGAAGGTCTACCAATCTCGACACATTAATGGAAAAGAAGCCCGGAATTGCCCCAATCGGAAGATGACATCACTAGCGACGAAGATGATCTGCCCCTGATCGACTTGCTGTGTGCACGGGAAAGGAAATGAGCACAAGAGTGCGGACCCGAGTTGGGCATGCTGGTCGGGCACTGCATCGTTTCCTACTCCGATCGGAACAGCGCCGAGATGTATGGCCTGCGACACCGCAACGAAAAATGGTTTCTCGGAGACAAGGAAATTATGTATTTTTCCAGGAGATATGATGCAGATCGACAACCGCAAGGTGAACATGACACATGGCCTGTGAGAAATTTTGTTTCTTAGGTATCCCGGACACTACACTGAATCAGATTTGCACAACTACCATCGTCTGCTACTGTTCAGTCGTGCTCCGTATATGAACGATAACCCCTCAACATGACGATTTAAGGACACAGCCCATGCAAAATTCAGCGTTACCGCAGGACTTTTTCCAAGATTGACCGAAGCTACTGGATTGGGTCTGCTGCTGCAGAAGATCGATGCCAAACGAACTGGTGGATAGATTACGACTACTGGTCGCTTCACAGTCTGCCGGCAACCAGTCGCACGCCAACGAGATTATATCCATCATCGAAGAACTCATTGAAGCTGGCTACGTCGTGCGATGACGAAATATGTCGTTTCTGACTGATTGTACAGGTCGGCCAGAAGGAATTATCCTAGGAGAAAGTACATCGTGAAAGAGGCTTCCTATCCGACCTGATCGAAATGCAAGAATTTGCTCTTGCGAATAAAGGCCACCACTACATTTTGGCCATAAAAGACATATTTTCCAAGTATTTCTGGGCCAGGCTGCTCAAGTCGAAGAATGTATGTGATGTCACTGAGGCCATGGTGGATGTGTTGAGCGAAGGACACATATCCAAAAATCTCCTCACCAACGATGGTAAAGAATACTTTAACACTACTTTCAGTGCACTAATGAAAAGGTACGGCATAAATCACTATTCCGCATACTCTGGACTCAAGGCTACCATTGTCGAGTATTTTCACCAGACTTTAAAAGCCAAAGTGTGTAGACATTTCACGGGGAATGGTAACTATGACTGGTTTGAGCTACTGCCGAAACTCGCACACATCTATAATTCTACTGTTCATTCTACTACTCACATGAAGTACAAATATGTCGAGGATGACTTCATGCTTTGGTCTGTTTATGCTATTCGGGCGAGTAGGGACACACGCAAATCTTCAGCCAGATCTGTGACCTGATACATTTCTCCAAACAGCATGGCTTTTTCCACAAAAGTCTTCTGTTACAACTGGTCGGCAGAATTGTACAAGATGGTTCGAATATGACATTGGTACCCGCACAAGTATTGCCTGGAAGACCCACGAGCCGAACCAATAGCTGGAACCTTTTACGCAGAGAAGATCCAGCCTACAAAGTATTTGGTGGAAAAGTTGCTGAAACGACATAATGGACGTGTGTACGTGAGGTGGTTCGGACACTCGAAGCATGACGAGAAAGACATTCTGAAGTAGGACTTGGAAATTTTTTTTTTTAGTGATTATATGTAAATGGATTTTTTAAAAATAAAAGCGTGTTTTTACATTACTTTGCATTCATTTTGTATACTTTCCTGTCCTTATATGCTATATTGGGTTGGAGATAGCCAGCTTTGTGCAGATGCAGACCTGCTTACACTGCCATATGCTGACTTAGGCTATCTGACACCTTACAGGTGCGAAAATGGCCAAGAAGCATGTACAGACTCCAGTTACTGTGTAGGTGCAGACTTGCTACCACTGCTCTTGACATTGACAAGGTCAGCTGCCCTGTCTTACAATGCATGCTCACAAACTCAGCTTGGGCTGAAATGGTAATCAATATAGTTCACTGTTATTGATCAGTGAGTCTGAGGTATGGTGGTGGATACGACCTGTATTGTTAATAACATGAATGAGGCAAGCTTATACCATGGTGAAAGGTATTATATTTGTTTTGCTACTCAGTTCAATTCGATATGGCTGTTAAGCAAGACTGGTAGAAGGGGAGGGGGAGTGAAGAGGGGTCTGGTGATGACTAGAGTGTGATGGTTAGTTTATCTTAGGTTAGGCGAAGTAAGGTTAGGTGAAGTTAGATTACGTGAATGTTAAGAAAAAATGTTATATATTCAAAGTCTTATGAGATGATTGGGTTAGGTTATCTTAGGTTAGGCAAAGTTAGGTAAGTCGAAGTTGGTTAAATTATCTTAGGTTAGGTTAGGACGATACTGAACATCTCATGTATGGTTATGGGATAGTTTGTTGGAAAAAATTTTCAAGTCCTAGCATATGGGTAGGAAATATTTCACATTCAACATAGAAGTCCCTTCATGTAAAAACTTAAGTCTGGGATATTAAAAAAACTATTATATGTAAATAAAAATCGGTTGACATGCCACTCGATACACTTAAAAGTTTAATAGAAATGCTCAAAAAATTATATAGTGAAAAATAAATGCTTAAAAAATATTTAAAGTAAAAAATAAAAATAAAATACAAATTAAATAAGAAATAAAAATATATAATGTCTTTAATGAGAGTCAAAATGTTATTTATTCGTCTCCAAGCAATACACTTCTTATAAACTCTTCTCTCAATGCATGCCGTGATACCCGAGTGGTCTAAGGCGTAATTCTGGTGACCCAATGTCTGGCAGTTTGATCCCATGGTCATTCTAGATTGTATTTTGAGTTCTAAAAAAAGCAGCGCCCCTAGCGACATGCTCCAGATACAACATGTTAGCCGAGCGACTAATCGAATGAGAGTGACAGCAGCACTCCTAATGCCCAATGCTAGAACCAAGATGGCGGTGAACAAAGGTGAGTAATCAGTGGAGCATCTAATCGAACGAGAGTGACACTAGCGCTCCTAGTGTCCAAAGCCTGAATTAATGTGGGAAACAAATTACAAACGAAAAACCAAGATGGTGGCCTCCATGTAAATGTAAACAAATATGGTGGCCTCCAGTACCAAATGACAAACAAAAAATTCAAGTTGGTGGGTCGAACAGAGGTGTGAGACAATCTCCAGTAACAGCTGATGTAAACAAATGAAGAACGAGTGCGAGAGAATGAGAAGGAAAAAGAGAAAATAATAAAGAAATTAGGGGATAGAAGGAAAGAAAGAGAAAGAAAGAATACAAAAGAAAAACATTGGATCACTCGGAGAAAATGCTCGGAATGCCAGAGCATGGGAAAACGACATACTTGTTACCAAGTTGGCAGTCCAAGGTGGCAGCATACTGGCTTCAAAGATGGCGGCATACTGGATACCAATGGTAGAATCCAATATGGCAATTCTGTGACGTCATTAAACTTGGCAGCCATGTGACATCATCCAACATGGCGGACAGAGCCAGAGCTGACTTTTGTCTCCTGTGCCAGCTCTCTCTTTTGCCTATTACTACAGGATTATATAACTTTTATTCTTTTCTACATCACAAAGACATTTGATTGAACTAAAATGAAATTATGGCTATGAAACCCTTTTACGGAGAGATTAAAGTAAATGTATGGTATCAAATTAAAATAAAAAATGTGAATTGTTGAAATTTCTTAAGTACACAAAAAAATTATAAACGATAAATTTTACGAGTTTTTTACTCCCCACCAGCAGTAGCATTGCCAGGATTACATTTTTAGGGGAGGAGAGGGCAGCAAATCTGTTCAAATTGTGAAATTAACTATGACAGATTAAAATTCTGCCATTCAGCTGGAAAAGGACATAAAAATTATATGGACATTTATCATACATAAATTACTTTTCACATAACATATCAGCAGTTTCTCTGGTTTGTTCGTGGAATTTTTATGGCTGAAAACTTCTGAACTTCTGGAGGAAAGTAGTAATTGACCATAACGAAGTACAACTAGCAATATACAAATGTAACTGCATTTAAGATTGAATAAATAACAGGTAGTTGTAAGCAAATCTACTTAACGATAAGAAATATTCTTGAGTTTCTTTGTCTGTTAATCGATACATCTATATAAACAAAGTTTCTCTGTTGTTTTTATTTTTTGCAACATTCTCAATATGTCTTAATTTAATTTAATGATACAATGTTTTACATAATGCAAAAATAGTCGTACTTTGCTTTAATTGTATTGTGTATTGCGATACGCAACAGTTAAGAACATTTAAATTGTCGAATGTGATTAACATGTTATTGTAACTTTTGCAGTCTTTTTTAAATATATGTTTAAGTATTAAATTGCCTTTAAATTACTAATGTTTTATTTAATCATTAACCTGCAAACAAATCTTTATTGTTAAATGCATGTCACTAAAATTTTGTTGCCAGATTGAGTATATGTGGATATTACAATTAATGCATTTATAAAGTCAGTAAAAAAAATAGTTTCGAACCATTTATTTTGCTAAATTTGTATTATAAAGTACATATTGAGAAAAACAGATTTCTACAAAAAAAAACACATTTACATCATTTCATCCCTTTGAAAATGTTTGTAGTATTTCCATATGTTTGATTGTCTTGCAGTAGTATTATACATTCTGGCAAAGCAGGAAATGTGTGAATACATTTCTTCGATGGTGGAGTTGTATTCGGTGACATATGGTAAACAGGACATTTTGTCTGAACTGGAAAAAATATTAAATCATTACAAATTTTCAACTTCTAATGTATATTGAATATTATTTTAATTTACACTTGAGTTTCCAGAAACGAAAATAATTGGGTGGAAAAAAGACGTATTTACAAAGATACAAAAACTGTTACTTTCCAAAACATTCTCTAAAAGGTTTACTCCAACGTGCAATTAACTTAGTAATATTCAATATACACTTTATTTCTGTATGCACGAGCACATGACCTCGTTCTCATCTTGATCCATCATTACAATGTATTGGCTTGCACAAACCAAGTACATTTACATACTGAATTTCACTCAGTTCTCTCATCCCCGATAATGCTATATTACTTGTATAATATCCACTGGGGACTCAGGGGAAGAATCATCACAAACTGTTTCACCGCAGTCAGTCATCAATTACCAATTTAGCATTAACTTACAGTTTTCCTCTGCAGAGAAGAATTTTGAATTAGATCTGTATGTTTTATGTAATTGTTTGAACAAGGGACAATTGTATTATTATTGAATATCTGTCACTCTCCTATACCACACTCTTTGAAAAATGTGTTTTTGGTCGACTCCACCTACATATATTTCACAATTATTTAAGTATTGTTTGCAAATCTCTCCAATATTCTCATACTCCATACACCCACTTTCCCAGATTAAACCAAGGTGGTGTTTGGTTACCCACCTATTGGTTTTATTGTATTTAGGACTTAGATATTTCCAGGTGGAATGGTGGTTTGAAGCTGAATACCGTTGTGTTGAACTGAATACCATATCAGTAATAGCCAATTCTTTAATTATATTTTTTTTCTGGATATTGAATTCCTTGCACATTGCAAAACATGTTGTTAATATCGTATCTCATTGTCTACTGACTCAAGTCGTTATCTTCACCAGCTTATCTCTAATACTATAGTTCACCAATAAATCATGAATTATCAACACATGAGCTTGCATATTTGCCAGAATGGGTGTATTTGCAATCATTGCATTTTTCTGAATCTATTACACTTTTGGTAATTGTGCCATCTTCTTTGCTTAGATCAAATACAAATAACGATCCTCTGGATGTAAATGATTCAGGTTATGGGATCGGTGAGCTGATTTTGTTATAATACATTTCCTGGAACTTTGAGTAAATATCGTAGCAAATAAGGAATTAATTCCCTATATCCAAAGTTCGAATTTAAATCCGGTATAAGTATAAGCTGTACTGTTTAGCTGCAGTTTAATATTTCTCATATCACAATTATCGAATACTGATATATCAGCTTTTAAATTGTTTTGTCGATTTGTTTGAAAACAAATCACAACAAATTGTGGTTTCTCAGATGAAAAACTTTATTTAAAATTTCAAATAACTTTTTGGTATTTCGGTAGAGTTGTAAATGTCACCAAAGCCCCGACCTGAATACAATATCTAGATTCTTCCCTTTTTCGATATATTTTAAAAACTTCACATTTTCACACGTGTTAATTTGAATATGTGGCATTAGTCATTCGACACTGTTTAATTCCAATGTTACAACTTCCTCATTATTAGCCGTGTTGTATATGGCATTCAAATGCGTGTTACCAAATAGAATGACCATTTCTGGTTTATCATTTAATATTACATGCTTATAGTCTCAGCAAATCCCAAAACCATACTTAACAGTATAATAAATCCGCATTTTCCGCCTGGGTTAATTTGTAGTTTAAAATTATTAGCATTGCTCCACACAGCCATTAGTCCTTTATAAAGATTGTTTACAGTTTCCGAGAGATATTGCTTTATCATGGAAGTAATTCCAACACCCTGTGATTGGTCGATTTCAGTACCATTAAGCAGATATGAAATTCTGACAATTAAATGAAGTATTCTATTTCTCACTAATCCTGTAGTTACTGGATTAGTTGCATTGGCTGTCTTTTTAATTGTTCCTCTGAACTTTAAACTTTATTTCGATGGTAATGTGTAAATATACTGATTTTGTATAGCGAACCTTATTTCCAATGGAAATGTATACGGACCTGCTTGGAATGGTTCATATATATAAATATAAATATAAATAAATAAATAAAAATATAAATATAAATATATATATACATATATGTGTGTGTATGTGTATTTCTATATTTGTGATTTCATCATCATAACTTATTGGTTCATCAACATTAAGTATGTCTTCCATTTCTATTAATGGCAAATCCTAATTACTTTAAAAACAATTTGTTGCCTGTGTTAACTTTATGAGTACCTTGTTTGAAATGGTCATTTTATGCTTCTGTTTACATATTTTATAGTTACATTCTTCGAAATACTTTTTTAGAAACAGAGTTTATAAATGAAGTGCCTACTTTATGAGCGTATTGACTATTATACACAATACCTATCTTGATTGTAATAAACATGGAATTTATGTGTTCATATAGCTTTTTTTAAGCGTAAATGAATTTTTATTTCTTGGTTTCTAAAATTAATCATTTTACTCTCTTCATTGAGAATTTTAACAACTAATTCATCCACTCGATTAACTATTAGTGGAATACATATCAATGTATTTGGTTTTTCAATTATTTTGTAACCTTGAGCCACCACACACATGAATTCATGTATTGTATTTGTTGTTTTTTCCATTCAAATATGATCTGCCTACAATATTAACATTTATACGACATACAGTAACCGACAATATATTAACCTGTTTTGACAATTCGTGCAATTGATTAGCTGGATATACTCTCCTTTCATAACCTAACATATTTGCAATTTAATTGTCTTCTGTGAAATCGATGTCGACACTACTATACATTACACTATTTAACATATTTGGATTTCCATGTAATCGGAATTGTAAATTTTCAGGTAATGTCACTTTAATGAACATTTCGAAATCATCCAACTCATAAGATCCTACTGGTATCACAATCTTATATGTTTTTTCACCATTGTTGAACGAATTCGATTGGACTTATTTGCCATTGTCCCTCTAACTCCAAAGATGGAAAATGTAACGAGCACAATTGCGATGAATTTCCACTTAATATCATCATAATTGACATAATACTAAATGGTTTTACTAATACATCGACTAATATAACATAATTATATTCAAAAAATGTAAACATAAATGACCACAATTGATTGTATTTGATAATGGTACCATTGTTATTGTATCTTGATTGTGTGTTTTTTAAATAATTCTGTATTTCAATTGGAGGACCTAAATCACCAAAACTGTTCTTAATACAATGATTGATTTAGGTTTTCAATTAATGCAAGCCAATGTGTTCCTTTGTTTTGTTTCGAATCTAAATTAACAATCACACACTTGCGAATGTTTGGTTTCTTTGGTAATTCGTTTCTCATATACACACCTCCGAAATAGGGAATATCCAGTTTCTTTACAAATATATTAATGTCTTTGTTTTTTAATGAATGTTTTGGAAGACTATTTATGACTTTCTGTGTTTCTATCCACGTTTGGAGGTTTTTCGCCCTTGGGCGACTGGATATTGTTTAGGATACATTCTTTTACCACTTGGTTTAGCAAGAGCTGAAATGACTCCCATTAGAGCTCCAAGAGCTGATAAAGTGGGGAATATGAATAGTAATAAGCCTTCTTTCTTGATTTTTTTCTTGTTTTGCGAATTATGCCCACGCCTCTTTTTATTTTAGTGCACATAACTTTGTCAATGATCCAAGTGCCGAGCTTTTCACCTATTGATGTAGACAGATGCTTTCTTATATTTGCTGCTTTATCGGCTAGAATTGTATCTGCTATATGTCTTTCTTTCAAATTATTTGTTCGTTTGTGTACTATATCATGTTCCTTAAAAGCATTAAGGAAACATTTATTCCTTGATCATTCCATGCCAGGCATTTTGCAAGCTCAGTTCTGGTTCCGCAATAATTGTATTTTGGTAAATGCAATTCAAATGGCAATTTGTTAGTCAATGGATTCAATACTCCGCATCCTTTTTGTTACATTTAGTATGGGCCTTTGTTTTCAACTGAGCACGAACGTATATATATATACCCACATTTATAGTTTTTATGTTAGTATGTTACCTAATACTGCAGAAATGAAGGTTATAAAACAAAATGTTCATCTGCCAGTAATTTTAAATACGAAAGAAAATTTAATTGAACAGAAATATGGTATTCTTTTACCTCCCAATATACATTATATAATATGCTGTCCTTCATGCAGAAAAGTGTGTGTTATTATATCGATGTTGGAACATCCGAATAGACTTAAGTTATGAAACATATATGTGTTTTATAAAACAATTCAACAAGAGAAATATCAATGATTAGCAACTATTTTGTCGTTAATTGAAGGAATGCGATATTTCCCTTTTACTAATAAAGATGCAATTAAAGCTCCAAATGAAGCATTACCCAATTCAGTTCTTAAATTTGACGATGTTTGGTGCGAACCACAGTGTGAAATACCGCAATACTTTAGTTTTGGTAGACATTCAAAGGTTGATTGTTTTTATTTATCACAAAGTTATGTACATATTCCAAAACATAATTTGCGTGATAATGCAAATATGTTAACTGTGTTTAAAGTGGACAATATGAGTCTACAACATATTTACAATGATCGCATTTTAGGCGATATGACATTTACAAAGTTTAAAGATATGTGTTTTTATAGTTGGAAAAACAAGTATGGTTTTCTGTTAATCATACCAATGCTTCCCCTATATAAAGGAAGATATAGGTCTGGAATTACAGTTTTTTACTTCCTGATGAGGAATAATGAGTATTTCAAAGTTTGGACATAGTTGTATAAAATATAATCTTTACAATACCTGTTTAATGAGAAATCGCGATGGGAATTGTGATTTGAATGGTCATATATTGCACAACGTGTGTATGGCTGTGAAAGGTACAGATGCGGTAAATGAACGTTATGTGGAAGACTTAAATATTATTATGTTGAATGCATTTAAATCACAACAAATAGGTGTACAAAAAATTAATAAGTATAATTGAAACTATTGCAAAAGTATCTACTAATATTAGTTATATTTCTGAAATATTGGCAAATGTGTTGATAACATTGCAAAATATAGAAACTAGAACAAACAAATGTTTGTAACATTTAAAGAATGTAGTTGATGAAATGGCGAACACTATGATTACAAAGCAATTTGATACACAAATGGATAAAATTATGCAATATATAAGTGTTGAATTGGTCAATAAAACATCTGGTTTAACTACTCAAACGGAATTGTAAAAGCCAATTGATGATTTGAAATTTCGAATAAACTATTTTAGTAACAATTTGAGGGCTAAAACTGTGAGTAAATTAGACATGCTTTTGAGTAAAGTCGATAAGATTGAAAAAACACAAACTAAGCGACCTAATACACCCATTATAAAACCATCGACTTAACTGATATGTAAGAAGTTGAAATTGAATGTAAACAAAGAAAATGCCTGACTCTGCTTCAGAATTACATAAAGTCATATCTGCTGCAAAGACGAAATATTTACAAGTTAAACATGCTAAAATGGAATGGGATGTTTTGAATGAAGAAATATTTAAACCTGTTACGGGTGCAATGGATACATTACATTCTGTGCTAAATTCATTTAATGAAACACCAGAGGAAATTAAATCGGAAGAACCTATAAAGAGGAAGGAAAAGTTGTCTCAATTAACACAATGTTATTTAGCTATAAACCAATCTTTGCCTATGTGCGATACGGTATTTGGTGTATACCATCATGGAAATATATGACTTCTGGAAGATTCCGTAATTAAGTTCTTGCCTGTGAATAGAATTCAAGTAGGTTATTATGTAACTGATGCCAGTGAAGTATTGTTTGAATTATTATTTTAAAAAGTTCCGAATGGTTACTCCGATATCGATTTGGAGAAATATAAGAATCTTGTTCATCGAACAAACATAACTAAACATTCAGATGATGATGAAAATCATCCGAAACTACATTTATTAAACGATATTGTTGGAAGTGGAACATATAAATATGAAGTTGGCGATCAGTTTTCTCCTGTATATTGGAACAATCCTAATGAATTAGTCGATAGATTAAAACTTCTCATCGCTTGGAGAGAGTCTGGGAATAATTCACATACAAACAAAATTGTTTCTATTATTGAAGAACTGACTGAAGATGGTTATATTACCAATGAAGTTCAGTAAGATTGTTCAAGAGCTTCCTGCTCCTGCAAGGATTAACTTTCTTACAAGATGTGTTATTACTAAAGGCTCAAATGAACTTTTTCAAGCCAATTTGTGTGAAATGACATAGCTTTCGAAATACAGTAAGAGATTCAAATATATTTTAACCATAATATACATTTATTCCAAATGTGTTTGGGGTATACCTTTGACAAATCAAACTGGGAAATAGGTAAGTGATGCAATAAAGATCGTTTTGCGAAAAAGAATCCCAAATTCACTCCAAACCGACAAAGTAACTGAGTTCTTTAACGTTTCTTTCCAGAAACTAGTGACCATTTATGTTATCAATCATTACATAATGCATTCAGATGTTAAAGCCAGTGTTGTGGAATGATACAACAAATCGATTAAGCAGTTAATATAGAAACATTTCACGTCGAAAGGGACTTACAAATGGGTGGACATGTTGCCTGAAATAGTTAAATTTTGTAATCCTAGATATCATAGAACTACCAAGATGGCACCCAAAACATCGTGGACAATAGTTTGATGAAAACTGTGTATAATAATGTTAAAGTAATCGATCAGAGAAAACATAAGTTTAAAATTGGTATGTGAGTGTCTAAGCTGAAATCTGTCTTTGAGAAAAAATACATGGTTAATTGGTTGTACGAAATATTTAAAATTATTTCAGTTTGAAATTTGTTTCCCAGAGTGTATTATCTAGAGACCTGTGACAGAGAGCCTATAAGAGGCAGTTTTTACCAACATAAATTGCAAAAAGTAAGTTCTCCAAATGATTATTTGATCGATAAAATCATTAAAAGGGAAAAGAATGGGTAATTGGTTCGATGGAGAGGTTTCTTAAAAGCACACAACTCGTGGGTGAAGAATAAGGATCTTAAAAGATTGAAATACAATGTTTTGTAAATAGTTTTTTTGCTAAATAAATTAATTGCTATATATTTGATGTGTTATTCATTTAATAAACGTATCTATATTGATGGGGATTGAGTGCACAGTTAGTTTATTACATTTATTGTGCAATCATTCCTATTGTTTGGGTGGTAATGTATGACATTTAATTTATGATTTAATCAATCAGTTCGTCTAGTTTAAGCTGTATTTCGTTGCGTGTTCTTGTTTGTGTGCTTTGGTCTTGTGAGCCGATGAGGGATGGAATAAAATAAGTATTTATATTCCCATATCTGTACTTTTAATGGGATGGGAATCTTTGTCTGGGGAGGGGTGTTTATGACACCTGGAATAATGGGGAGTTGTAATTAGTTTTATTGTGTTAGCTGGGCGTTTGTTTAATTTAGTTAAATTTGTTTCATTAATTATGTAATCACAATATTAATGTCAGTTTAATGCTACATGAAATGAATTGTACTCATATAATATGCTTCGCCGAAATAATTTGTTCCTTTTATGCTATTCGAGGAGTGATAATGATTAGTATTTGCTCAATTTGTACGTTTAAATTAATAGATAGACTCTTTTTATTTGAGAAATATTTACTTCGCTTTCTTTGACGGAAGGAAACATTTCTCCCGTACCTAAAATAGTTAAATTCTCAGTATGCCTTCAGACCTGGCCATGTAACCCGCTCCGCATATCCATCACAAACAAGAAAACTGTCCCATATACCACTCTTACACCGACATTAACACCTATATAAACCATTGCAACCCACTGGTCAGTTGACTTCAGGGCGTCACAGAGCACACATCGATTCTGTTCCTATTATTTAAAAAAATCTTTAATATCAAAGAATTCTTTAATATAAAAATATTTTTAAAATTGATATCAAAACACTATTTTACTAATCGATTAATCGAACTAATCAATTTTATTAATCGATTGATTTAATTAATCTAATGAATCAAACTATTTTATCTCATTTGCATATGCTAATTAGGCAATTATGCAAATTAGGTCGCTCCATCCACATGTCATTCTAGTGAAGTGAGCCAAACCATACATGCTCCTACTTTTGCAATGCCTTGCTATTCCTGTGTCATCAAATGCCTTCTCTAAAAACAGATTTTTAGGAAACATGATATTAATACACTTAAAGAAAATTATAATACAAATCATTTTTGCGAATACATATAGTAAGTATATATTCGTTACTAAAATGTGTTGGTAGCTCAATGATAACATCGTGGATTGAAGTGCAGATAGATGCAAGTTCGAATTTTGTCAGGGTAATACAATTTTACCCAGTTTATAGTGTATTTTTGTAATGTATTTAGCATTACAATTCATATTTAACATCATTATAAAGACAGTATTGGCGTAATAAAATGAAACCATCCCATATTACCAGTGCATAGGGGTGTGGAATGGAAATTTAACAAATCAATATGGAATAAAAAGATATTAGTACATTAATTGTATAGTCCTCCGTCCTGTAGTATTACCATATATTATATTACAATATATAAAATATATATAAACAAGGTTAAAACAGATACAGTGATGTAAATGTAGTTAAAATAACGAAATTTGCTATTGTCGCTTAGCAAAATGTTGTGAACGAGTGTAAAAAGAGATTTAAATGAAACTGTATGAATAATGTGAATGTGATTTGTTTACACGAGCAGGCAGAAAATAACTCAGCACACTATCAATATTTTAACACAAATTATCAATCCACTAATAAAGTGCCGAGACCTTTTATATAACCTCTTGCTTCCAAATTATCTTTATATAATATAAGTATATTTACAAAATTTATATTTTATTTTCAATTCCACACACAGCATAATACATTGTATTGTGTTCCCTGTTTACGCACTATAACGCTTATTGTAAATTACTATTAAATTTGAAAAGAAAACTATACAACTCCGCCTCTAGGAATGATTCAGATTTCCTAGTGCTGGTCCCAAACCCGGATAAAGGAGGAGAGTTAATGGCTGCTTGTGGAGCCTTGAGGGATGCACTGATGTCGAGTAAATGCATCCGCTAAAACTCAAGAAATGTTTTAGTTGGCAGTCCATCTGTCACTGTAACCAGCAAATCCTTCCCCGTATGGGGATGAGCGAGAGCGAGTACCTGGCGCCTTAAAACTGGGTCTCCTCGACTAAGGTATGGTAACCCCAACAGAAGAGTCCCTGG
Source organism: Dryococelus australis (assembly GCA_029891345.1). NCBI lineage: Eukaryota > Metazoa > Arthropoda > Insecta > Phasmatodea > Phasmatidae > Dryococelus > Dryococelus australis. The sequence goes on along the minus strand of CM056999.1, from coordinate 29,481,835 downwards.
TCCTCCAGGTTGGGGGTTGTGCGAATGGCTGGTAACCCTTCCTACTACTCATAAACCTCAGAATAAGAAAACTCGGATGGATTTTATGATGATGACAAAGGCAAGGACAAAGGATAAACGATTTTGAATTAAAGATAATTTAAAATTGGGAACATGGAATATAAGAGGTATAAAAATAAAGAAGAATATCTTGATAGAGCGCTATCTAGAAAGGGAATTAATTTTGCTGTAATTACAGAGACAAAAAAGAAAATGCAAGGAACAAAATAAATATATAAATATACGATGATTTATAGCGGATTCGCACGAGAAAAAAGAACTGCAGCAGGAGTGGCATTATTAGTGTATAGAAAATGGAAAAATAAAATAGCAAGTTACACCATCATAAATGAAAGGCTTTAGATTCTTAGATTTACAGTAGAGAGAGGAAACCTAACTTTGATCGCTGTATATGCCCCAGAGGAATAAAAACGAGAATAATCTGAACAATTTATGGAAATCTTCAAATAGAGACAGATAAAATATGTAAAAGCGATTTCCTTATAGTAGCTAGTGGCCTTAATGTTCGGGTAGAAAACAGCCCAATTCCAGAAGTAATGGGAAATAGAGGCGAATCTATGTTAAATGAAAATGGTAAATTATTGACAGAATTCGCATTCTACACACAATTAAAATTACCAGTAAGGTTTTTAAGAAAAAGGATATTCATAAGTTTACATGGACAGCGAGAAGACAAAGATCTATTATTGACTATGTGATGGTCAATAAAAAATTAGGTCCCGATGTAGAAGACACCAGAGTGCATTGGGGTAGCGATGTATATTCAGATCATTACCTTGTCATCTCAAAAATAAGAATTCTTGCTAAATGGAGGAAAAGGTTGAACAAAAATGTACAAAATGATCAAGACGTTTATAAGGTTTATCTGTTACAAAATATACATATACATATATATATATACACGACGTAGTTAATACATGGAAGGAAAAGGTTCATCCTGTAATAAAAATAAGTAATAACACATATATTAATACTATGTTATTTGCAGATGATCAATTTATTCTACAGGAAGATAAAGATGGACTTCAAAAAATAATGTATATGTTAAATGTTGTTAGTAAAGATTACAACTTGCAATTATCTCGTACAAAAACAAAAGTAATGGAATGGCAAGGGACGTATTCTATCAGTGCAAAAGTAGTGATTGACAATCAACCGATAGAATAAGTCTGCAGTCTTACTTACCTTGGTTGCGAATTATCCTTTAATGAAGATAACGAAGTGAAGAAGAAGCTTCACCGATTTCATTATATGTATGGAACAATTCGACGAACACTGAAAGGTAAAGTCCAACAGGAGACCCACCTAAAGTTTTATAAAACGATGGCTGTACCGGCTTTGCTGTATGGTAGTGAAACATGGGTAAATAAAGTACAATACAGAAAAGAAATCAAATCATCCGAAATGAAGTTCCTTAGATCAGTGACAGGTTATTCCCTGAAGGATAGAAGAAGCAATGAAGAAATTAGACAACAACTGAATACATTTTCTTTGAATGATATAATTTCCCAAAAAAAAAATGGGTAAATTGGAAAGACCACGTTCTAAGGATGGATAACAACAGATTTCCGAAGCTTGCCCTGGAATACCATCCTACTTGAAGAAGAAATATTAGCCGACCCATGAAGAGATGGTCTGAAATCCGAGGTCGGAACAGGCTACGAGCCTATTCATGAAGAGGAAATAAGTAAGTATGTAAGTAAGAAAACAATACGAAAATCTGCAATGCGCTTGCGTAATAAACCTGGCAACAGTGCACTTCGATGATCCTTCGACTAAAGTTAATCTCACTCTGATCGGAGTTTATCAATACGATATAGTTAGTCCACCCTTAGTCCAGATTAACTTCAGACTAACTCCGAGGAAGATCATCTCTGGATCATCCTTGGACGAAGCTCTGACTATGAATAAGGTCCTAATAGATTTACTATGATTTGCGTGGTCTTTATAATTTGAACACCTAGGCGTATGCAGACCACAATTTCACATAAACTACCGCTACACAGCAAGAATGCTTACACACAGATTAATTGCGTAGAATTTGTAAAGTTGATGGACTTGTATACACTGAGAGGAAGGTTTGGTTGAGCCAACCAAACTTGTGTTTGTATACGGCCAAATAAAGATATAGTTGCTCAAAAAAAATATTTTTTTGAGTAAACCAAATACAAAATTCAACAAAATTAATTCGGTTCAGCTAACAAAATATGCAATTGAACCAAACAAAACATGTTTTAGAGCCAACAAAATACACATGACAATCAAACATATGGTTGAATCAAGTGTAGGATTTCGTTTGACCATATACAAACAAATATTTGTTTGGCTCAACCAAACCTTTCTTTCGGTGTAGTGTAATATGTCATACCGGAGGCATTGTTTAATATTTATTATTTTTTTTCTTATTTTATTTCATCTGTGTGTAGGCTCTCTTTATGCCGCGGGACAGTCCACTATAAATAAAAACACCCATTATCACAACTTTGAGCACATAAAACTATACAATATTTATATTGGCCTTAAAGTACTGTTAAAATATATGCATAATTGAATTTACGTGACATTGCACCGAGTTTTACAAACTACGGAGTACTTCAGTTGTTTTATTTTTATCATATGTGGTCGTTCATGGATATTGTGGGCAAGTTAACATTGGGGATAACTTTTCCGTACCTCTGCAAACGTCCTGCGTCCTCCATTGCCTTACATACAACTGAGCCAGCCCAAACTGTAACTGATGTTTGTGGAATAGCCGATAGCACGGCCAGACCTGAGCGCGCATGTCGTCCCCCCTTGCTTGGCTTACACCGCCTCCCCACTCTTAGTCATGCCAGGACGTCCCCCGGTGACAGTACATGTACTTCGAAAATCAAACAATTATTTAAAATGAACGCTTGGAAAATTGCAACTTGGGCACCACAAGGGCCTATTATAGCCGACTGCATTATAAAACATATGAGATCCTTTAAAATCAAACTCTTAATGAAAGGTAATACATATATCCTTTAAGGCCTGCAGAACTAAGGCCTGGAAAACTTTCCAAATCATGTTCCAGACTAAATGCGTTAAAATCAGGTACGAAATGACTATAGTATTAACTATCAAAAAATATTTAAATACAAACTTCTGTTGGGGTGCCCAAAGGGCCGTCAAAGCCCAACCAGAATAAAAAAATTAACAAGAACGGGCATTTGAAAACCAATTTATAATATTACTTTAAAGGCAATAAACAGCACCATATTTTCTCAGCCAGACTAAGACGCAAGTGGGTTACCAAAACTTTCAATTCCTTAGCGCAAGTCGATGCGGTCCCTTTTTACCTAGCCATGAACTTTCCAGGCGATTTGCAGCAAACATTTATTACTAAACCACTCCAAACTAGCAAACACAGAAAACCATATCGGGTACCACATAGCAAGTAAGTTACACCAAACCAAATTGATCAAACTCCAATAACAAACAGAATTTTGATTGTTTAACTACATGCGCACACCAAACACGTCTCTACGCAAGCTATTCCACATACTAGTCAGTCTCATTGGCCAGCCCACCTGGTCGTCGGTGCATACGTATGCCGGAACCAGTATGTGTCAGCTCGACAGAAGTGATACGAGACCTAACGTAAAATTGAACAGAGTCCCATGACGGAACAAGAGCTAAAATACCCACATGTATTTAGTACAGGCTTACTCGAGTAGAAGTGGCCGAGCCTCGCGCTGATTCTAAGGTACTAGATTTCAAAAATTAAAGTAACCAATCTGAGAACAGCACATCGCGCATGCGTCGGAAGGTGTGAGAACCAAAGAGAAAGGCGTGACAAAGGGATCGGGAGAGCAACCAAGGCGATTACAAGGTGGAGCGTCGAATCCAACACACTTCGAGGGGCACACTATAATACCAACCTCGCGCACTCAAGATGCGCAGTATGATACATGTAAACAATGGCTGTAATATTGTAAAAATGCAAGTTTGTTTGGGTTTTACAATGTGTCAAGTAATTAGAACATTTAATTTGTTTTCGATAAGCACATTTCCTAACATATAGGCCTACTATTTATATTACTTTTAAAAATGAATTACTAGATGTACTGTTCTTAATTTTATAGTGAATACGTAAGTCACATTATGTGCTGTGTGTCTAAAAAACGTATGTTTCACAGTGAGATACGCTTGTCTCAAAAACTGGAATTTGTATCTGCGTATATTTGACAGCACCATTTTACGCCTCAATTTGTCCCGAGTGTTTGGTTGAAAATTTACGTTTTTGTGAAAAATGTACGTGATGGATTTTGCTATGTGCCTATAATAACTAGTACTAACCTCTGTTTCCATATACGTTGGACGGTCTGCGTTGGTAATTACGGTTCGGGTAATTACGTGATACCGACACAATAAGTTGAACCAGCAGCATAATGACCTATCGCCACATTCTAAAATTGGTGACTACCCAAGCATGGTCGACAGGCAGGCGTGCCGCGCGACAGTGGCGCTTAAATAGCGGGGATGTGGTAAACTACATCCACTTCTCAGAAATCCATGCACACGTGATAGAGTGAGTGAGCACGCAGCCAGGAGGTCGCTGACGACATGCACTGTGATTGGAAGACAGTCTAAATCTTGAAATTCAGCGCCCCAGCGGCAGTGAACTGCACCAATTAAAGAAATTTTTCTCTGGGCACTTCGACGCCCTGTGATTGGGAGACTCAATAATGTAACCGCACTAAGGGGAATTAAGTTTTTGGTGTATAAATAGGCCTACGAGGGGGCTGTCTGATCAGAGATGGCTTCCTCGTGGAGACGAACACCTAGCTGAGATAAGTACTATTGAAGAATATTTCTTAAAAATGTAAAAAACATAAAAAAAAGTAATGTATGTAGGCTGGTAAGGCAGGTTCAGGTAAGATCAAGTTGCAGATCCTTAATAGGAGATTTCAAAACAAACCTAAATGTTTGCAAGTACCAAATTTTTAATTTCTTTATCTTTTAATAAAAGCAGAGTTTTAAAGGAATCATGGCATTTTTAACGGTACTCAGGTCCTTTAAAATCTTTAACTTGGTAAGAAGGGTGAAACTACTCGTTTGGCCTCAGTATCATATGTCAATGACCAGTAAATTTTAAAAATAATTGAAAATTGACATAGTTGTTTTTTTTTTTTTGGGTGGCCTTCAATGGATCGATTGTCCTGTAAATATTAAAGAAATTATGAAAAGGCCATTGCTGATTTGGTGGCCTTCGGCCTTCTTTAGTGGCCAATAAATGTATAAAAAAATAATAATTCTTCACACAGACATGGCATGTCGCTTGGTGGCCTTTTGTAGGTCTATTGGCCTGTAACTGTTTTGAAAATCATAAAACAATCTTTGTCTTTTGTGTGGCTTTCTGCTGGTTTGATTGGCCAGAAAATTGTAGAACAAAATTCACAATGTTAATATTGTGGTTTAGGCGGCCTTTGGCAGTTCTAGTGGCCACTATTTCACTTTAAATTTGATAAAATTAATTTTTCCTTGTTGGCTTTGGGCAACATTAGTGGCCAGTAATTATAAATGACAACATTTTGGTCTTGTAATTTTACCTCGTATTATTTGTGGTGTTTCTGAGGGATAAGATCTAACTAACTTATTTTACATAATATGATTGTTTTTGTGATTACAAAACTAATGGATAATGTTCCGCAAATTTTCGTTGTTCTTGAACTTCGTAATTATTACTGAAAAACCACCTTAAAGTAAGTATTGTAATGGTATTTTAAAGTTGTTTTGTTACAAAAAAGAACATTTTTGAACTTTTTTCTAAAAATATATTGAAGCATTTTTTGTTTTTAAATTTAAGGAAGATGTGTCGTTTAGTTCCTCAGGAGATTTTAGCCTGTTCAGTACTAGTCAAATTGCCTCTGATTAACACTTTCACTTTAACAGTACTCGAGAAAAAACAGCATATATTTTTGAGGTTTTTAGCCTGCTAGATATGCAACATGTTTAGCAATGTAATCTGTTATTTTCGTAACTTGCTCAGCCGTCGTGCGGACACGTTGCAAATTAATAAACTGAATGCCCAGCGCTGTCGAAAGCGAGGCATCAGCGCAGAGTAAATATGTGAGTACGCGCAGACACGAGATGGCGTGGCGGCTCCTTTGATGTGAGAATACCTCACTCGAGCTCTGATTGGCTGCGCGAGGTTCTTAGAACGGACCTTATGTCTTATTGGCAACTATATGATGCGGAAGGTTCGCTATTGGTTGAGCTGTAGGCTGGCGAGTAAATCACCCGGCGCTCATTGGCAAGCGGCGTTGCGAGATGTTGCTAGTCAGCGCTGCCATGTCGCTGGCCAGTGTGTGCGGCCGGAGTTGGCGGTCTTCTGTAATATGAAGTAGGTTCTGTGGGGAATAAGTGGCCAGTACGTCAAGAGTCTTCATTGTGGCCAACCTGATATGCGGCACTTTCTTGGACATACCAGTATCATCGATCACGTGGCCCGTTGTCCATTGTCTGCGAGAAACATTCACAACACACCTACAGTGCACACCTAAAAGATATGTGTTTGCAACACTTGAGATCAGAAATTAATGTGTTACCAAACGGGTTAATAAATGTTGGGTATATTATCCACCGCGTTATTACATTTGTAGGGATGCCCTTTAAATCCTACGGAAGGAGCGTTCACGTCACGAAAGCGGACGTTCATTTGTTTATAATATCAGCTGTCCCATCTCTCAATATATAGCACTAGACAAGAGCTTCTCGAGTTCAGTTCGCGAGAAATAGCAGTGTAGTGCGCAACACTGTACGTAGGGGGCGCTGCGAGCACGTGCAGCAACAAGCAAGGCTGCCTGCACGCATGCCATCTCGCAAGGAAAGTAGTCCCTTGTGCGGCGGCCTTAACTAAGATAGAACTATATTAATTTAATAAGACTTAGGCATGGAACTTAAAGCTTACCTTTAATGCCTAGCCTACTTTACGAAAAACATTCTTTTTTTTTTATTTCGTTTTAAAAGTGTATGAAGTGTGAACCAGATATACACACGACGTTAAGAACTAAAAACGCCACGATCATAGACCTGAGTTGAGTTGAGAGATTTTGGTGGCTCTTAACAACGAGGTCTTGAGAGCCAGTGAGAGTGAAATGAGGTGAGAATGGAGCAGCGAAGGAATGCAAGGGTGGAGAAAACGGAAGATCCCCGAGGAAACCTACCAACCAGCGGCATCGTCTGGCACGAGTTCCTCTTACGAAAATCCGGGAGTGACCCAGCCGGGGATTGAACCCAGTTCGCCTTGGTGGGAGGCGAGCAGTCTAACCGCTTAGCCACCGCGGACCCGTCACTGACTTGCCAAACAAGTTCAGTAGCCACCCGATATATAATACTATACGCAATAAACCGGTGTTGCTTACACGGAACTTAAACAATGCCTTAACTATGGTGCAGATATTACGGCCATCATCACAATACAGAATGTTATTCCTCTCGCAAGACAATAAAACAAGCAAATATCTTTACGATCGGTAGCTTGCCATAAGAAAGTAAGACTACAGACTGATTTGCCCTCTCTCATACCTATGGTGTGGATGGCCATTTGGACTAATAATTTCTTCTGTGAACAGGACTACAGAACCTCATATGAAATCATAATTTGTACAAAACCGCATTTATCTGTTATGTGGGATGTTTATGAACACCGACAACTCACCTGTTTTGGCATTATCACATGGATTTCTCGCAAATGGTTCATCTGAGTGTGTTACGACAAAAAGGCCCTCCCTGCTTATTTACAAGTACTGATTCATAATGTGTCCTAAGAAATCGTTTATTGCTTAGTGTCGCAAATGATCATGCAAACATACGGTGGCAACTCCCATTTACTTAATGAAAGGGTGTGATGTTACAAACGATAGGTGTAAGAGCCCCGTTATACGAATTACTATTCACCAATCTGTTACTTGATCGCAAACATTTTCTAAAGTTTTTTTTAACTAAAGGCATTTAAAAACCTCGAATTTCGGAGTGCATGAGCTCCATAAAAACTCTTGAGGGAAAAATGGTACATATGTTTTTGTCTTATATTTTCGTAAGGAACAACCTACCGTTGTTTGTTGGTGCTATTCAATAACCTCCTCTGTAATACTATTGTCATACCGACCGTATATTACTGCAGTGACGCATATATACTACAAACAACATATATCTTCAGAACCACAGAATACGAAACGAAATACACGTACATATGCCGAATAGCCTGTTACACAAAATAGAACTATGAATAACGCGAAATCTTCTGAAACAGTTTAAAGTTCCGCTGATAGCCGACAGCGTATAATAATACGAAGATAACTAGGATCCACGTGATCCAAGTCCCAAGAATGGAAGCTGAAATACCAACATAGTTGAATTGCCGCTGATAGCCGACAACGTATGATAATACGAAGATAACTAGGATCCACGTGATCCAAGTCCCAAGAATGGAAGCTGAAATACCAACATAGTTGAATTGCCGCTGATAGCCGACAACGTATGATAATACGAAGATAACTAGGATCCACGTGATCCAAGTCCCAAGAATGGAAGCTGAAATACCAACATAGTTGAATTTTCGCTACCGACCTAGATAAAAGAGATTTATTTGTGAAGTCCGAGGAAACAATTAAAAGTAAATACAATGTTTTTGAGGGCAGCTGGGGCGAAATATTTGCGCAATTTTCAGCTGTATAATGCGATATTATAATAATAATGATGACCTTATAACCAATGCATTTCTTGTATGTGATTACACATCAGGAGCCATATCGGAAATTGTTCAAAGCGGTTTTCATGTGTAACAGCAGTAATTTTCCTTGTCATAAACACTTTACAGTAACAAATCTTAAAAAACTTCTAACTGTAATTTTTAGCTGAACAGAGAATAAAATATATAACCTTTCTTGTGCGCAATGAACCCAGAAACAATTTTTGTTGGACTACTTTTTAAGAAAAAATTACTAGGTTGTTCGGAAATAAATGGTGGTTTTCGTACCTCACTCAACTTCTGGGTTTGGAATTGAGTAAACATATCTGCTTCATTGAGAATAGTCTCGATCTGCAGCGACACATTGCTGCCAACTATTCACCAGGCTCTTGATCCACTCCCTGAATAAACAAGTTTTCAACGAATAAACTCGTCCATGATGACACTTACACAAATGTACACCTTCCACATTAGAGAAGTCAAGGAAAGTGTTCCAGTCATCGTTGTCATGATTTAAAAAATTACAACTTCTTACACTGATTTTCGCTAGATAATGAATGTCAAGTATACTGAGATAATCACACCCACAACTGGGGATGTGTCAGTTTGATTACCCGTGGTGTATTTTTGTTTCTGCTTTATGCAAACATAAGTTTGAAGTATGCTGTAACGAATTACCATTCTAAGGGAAAGAATCACTGTTACTTATTTAAAAGAGAATCCTATTATATAAAAGGACGATCTATGTCTGTCTTTCTGTCTGTCCGCCTTCAATACTTTTAAGTCCCTTGAAACTCAACAGAAGTTCTTCAAATTTTGCAGAGCGAATCCTCAGGGTTAAATACAGATCAAGTTAGAATTTTAGCAAGATCAGATTACGCAATCATGACTTTTGACCCTAAAACTCATTTTTTATTACTTTTTTCTATGAAAGTTTTGTATTAATGCATAGAGATTATTGCATAGAGATATGAAGATAATGGAGTATCATTTTTGCTAACTTTAAATCTCTCGCTTCAATGTTGAGTTAATTTCCACGTGGGGCCACGGGGGCTCAGTGGATAGAGCGATTCCAAGTGGTGTTACAGTGGCCCAGTGGATAGAGCGATTCGAAGTGGGGCCGCAATGGTTCAGTGGATAGAACTATATCAAGTGGGGCCGCAGTGGCCAAGTGGATATATATATATAATGGGGCCTTAGTGGCTCAGTGGATAGAGCAACTCCAAGTGGTGCCTTAGTGGCTCAGTGGATAGACCTATTTTAAATGGGGCAGCAGTGGCCCAGTCGATAGATCAAATGGGGCGCAGTCGCTTCAATGTTGAGTTAATTTCAAATTATTCCATTATTATCTACATATATCTATGGAAAAAAATATATATTTTTCAATCTTTGTATGATAACCAAAGTTTGTAATATGATAACTAGTATCTATTCTAGGAACGTGACAATACTTTAAAAAAATGTCGCGGTAGTTTATAAACAAAAGGTAATAATTTATTGGAGTCTTATAAATAATTATAACTAAGGGTAACCACCATCACAAATCTAATATATATATATATGTGTATATATATATGTGTGTGTGTGTGTGTGTGCGTGTGTGTGCGCGTGCGTGTGTGTGTGTGATTCACAGCACCCGTATCGCCCCTTTTTCTCGGCAACAACACGACACTGGAGGTTGGCGAAAGAAATTGTGAGAACTATACCCTGTATGAATGATTGATTATTAGTAATTCCATTCCCCCGAACATACCAGAGGCAGGGGTACAGGACGTGAGCTTTGAAATTGCAAATGGAAGCAGGGGACGTATAGAGTATTGTTGGATATATCGTCTAAAAAGAAAAAGACATTTAAAAAGACAGTTGTTTTATGACTTGCGTAAGTACGCACAATAAAAAATAATAATCTAAACACATGGTTTGTAACGTGTGTAGTTTACGTACAATGAAACTGAACGAAAAATATTTTTTTTCTTACTACAATCAAATGGCAATCAACGAAATTTGTTGTTTTTCTAGCGTGTATACCTGGTGCAATTACAATGAAAAGGGAACACACATCACACTTCACAAGTGTTAGAAATGTCGACCACTCTGTATCAGACACGACTCTGCTCTCCCTATATTTGCAGTTGCTCGGCGGACCTCAGAAGTGCCTAGAGATCCACATGCTGGTCTGATTCTGTATTTCATGTTGTCCCTCGTTATTGGACGCACTCAGTAGGCGATGTCATTAATTCACCCTCACAAAAAAAGTTATTTGTGGACAAGTCTGGAGAATGTGGTGGCCAAGCTACAGGGACCATTCGTCCAATCCAGCATCTGGGGAATAAAATGTTAGCAACTAGCCGAAATCTAGGTGAAAAGTGAGCAGGACAGCCATCCTGTTGAAGCCACGGTGTTAATCTCAGAGCGCGAGGGAAATCTTCGATCACCTGATACAAGCTATTCTCTAGAAGTCTGCATACCTCAAGAACCCTATCCTTCCCAGATATTATAGTAATGCTACCTGGTGTACTCCAGTAGCCCACATAAAAAAGTCAATAAATATGAAACCAAATTTAATTTTCTTTATTTTTCACAGTACAATACATTGACGAACACATTCAAAAAGCCCTCACTTTGTTCAACGTCCTTCACTTGCACAACCTGGACATATTTTTATTTGAAGTTCTGCACATATGAATTTATTGCAGGTTTTGGATGATGTTATGCTTTTACGGTCCTGGCTAAGGATACAAAAAGCACATCTCCCCGAATTTGTGTTCTTCTGAATAGGAAGTTTCTCCTGTACTGGGATACCTAGAATCCCAATTATAGCAGTAAGAATATTACGGGACAAACTTGGGATCTTGATTCGTGCCTCAAGATGTGGCCTAATCAAATCAGTAGCCAACTGTTTTAGATACGTACGTCGATTAGGCAGAGATTATTTAGACTTTGGTTCTGAGCCTGCCAAAAGTACCATGCAATTGATTCCAACAGCATTCAATAACCCATAGAATATACATAAGGGCCATCGACGAGTCATCCTCGACACTGAGTATGTATGACACAATTTATCAAAGTACTCACGCCAAACTATGCGGCATTATAAAAATCAATTATTTCTGTGATTCTGAAGGTTTTGTCCTCATCTTTTCTGTCATACATTGTAGATAATATTGTGACAATCTTTTTCTTCTTCATTGGGGGACAGTAGGATAGAAGAGTCTCTTCGCCACTGAAGACAAAGACTGCACTGTTTCGTTTACGTCAACGAAGGTCTTTGAACAATTGAGGAATTTCTGGCTTGTTTGATTTCATTATACCCACCATTGTCACAGAGTGTTCACTGAGCAGTTTTGTTTGCCAAGGGTACGGAAGCGAACCCATGATCAAAAGTGCAATTTCTGTTGGTGCCAAGAATCGGTATTCTCATCTCTGTAGAATAATACTGTGCAGCAGGTATAACTTTGGGAGTTGAATCAATCCTTGCCAGTGTAAACTTGAGCATTCAACATATAAAATGTCTTAGCATCACACATAATCAATATCTTAATTCCATACTTGTCAGGAATTGATGGAATGAACATCTTTAAAACACAGCATCCATGAAAGCCAAAAAAAGAAACATCTCGTCGACTGTAGTGCCACCACGTCCGTCCACATGAGCGAAATCCACAATAATAAACATTTATCATGAGAATGAGTCCTTGGCACAAACATCACATCTAAATAGCCACCAAACAAAACAAACAAACGTGGCCCGAAAAAAAAAAAAACAAATTAACGAACGCCAAGGCACTCCAAAAACATAACTGGAAGCGATAGTAAATATGCCAGGCTGTGGAGGGACGTGGGACAAAAACCAAACTAAACACCAATATAAAATATACACCCCAAAGACAGTTTAGCAAAACAGGGCACAATTGCCACAAAATGTGTAGGAGACCAGAGGAATCTCAAGAAAGAAACTATTGTGGTTGTGTAGCACTATTAATCTTTAAATTTATTATAAAATCTTTCTCATGTTTTATTTAAATATTTTTTATATCAAGTATCAAGTAACAAAACGAAACGGAACATTTTCTGAGATATGTTTCCATTATTGAAAGCCCAAAAGAAAAATTCTAAACACATTATCATAATAGATTCAAGACAGAATATTTTCTAATGTTTGTACATTATCTTTGAGTGGACTAAACATATCACATAATCAATTTGCACATGCATGCAAAAAAATATTATTTTATGAATCGAGATCAGCAAAATATTATCCCTAAACAAAACTAGAAATATCAAATAAGTTACTTAAAAGATATCAAATAACCCGAATGTACCTAGTACAAGTATCGCAAAATTTACCTTTAATTAACAAACATATTAAACACAATTATAAATGATTGATTTGCATCACAAGTGTTCGTAGTGTAAATAAATCAGAGCCTGTGGCTCTGGTAGTGATAAAGTAGATTCAACATATCGTATTGACTTATCTGTAGTGATTTAGAAGTCCAGAGATTAGGTTGCAGAATGCCGGGACGAGGGCTAGAACAGTTTCCCATACAGAAGCAGCCTTATCGATGCTGCCATAGGAGATGAAAAACGGGGACAGAAAAGACTCGAACCCCCGGAGAAAGGGGGAAACCGGGGAACACCGGGAAAACGTTAAAAACGCGGACCCTTACACTAAAAAAAGAGTACGCAACATTGAGTAACGTGAAAAGTGCACTTGATAGACGTTTGGGAGAAAATACATCTTGTACTCACCAGGAGGGTAGACAGAAATCCCTAAACCATGTTGAAGACTAGAGGTACAAAAATTAACCAAAAAATAAATAACTCCTAAACTCTTCCACTAAGTAACACACTATATTGCCACTAGGGGCATAACATTAAAGGTTCATTCCGAAATAAGTGCCGAAAAACACGTAGGTAGGAGCATAGCGGCCACGCGCCATCTTGCTTTCCTGCCGAAGTAGAAGTGTCGGCAAACAAAGCCGAGAAGTACGTCGTTTCAGGAACATCGGCGCAAGGGAAGGGAAAAAGCACGATCAAATGGTTCCAATGTCGGCGCTAGATGTCACTGGAAGTCCACAGGGAACGTGCACAAGAAAAAAGTAAGCAAGACTGGCAAGTTCGCATGTGATCCAGAGACTTTTTTTTTTACGAAGTCATGTGCTAAGAGAATGATCACCCAAGGACTTTGCTAACACAGCCACACCAAATCCTGAAGTGTGGAAGGGGGTGGCGACAGCTATCGCTACAAAGGAATTTGCAAATGGCGCAGCTAAAATCGAGTTAGACAAGAGCGAAAGTGTGAACCGTAGCCGGGAAGGATCTAACGAGACTTAAAACGTAGTTTAGGAAGTACAAGTCCTGCACTGAATCGAGATGAAATTACAAAGAAAATACAAATAATAAGAAGTTAGTAAACCATACTTAATTAGTCCAGTATATATATATATATATATATATATATATATATATATATATATATATAATAAAATAATAAAAGCACTTGCACTGCCAAAAATAACATGGCTCTATATATATATATATATATATATATATATATATATATATATCACACACACACACACACGCGCCAACACGAAAACAGAAATAAATGTCTGCCCACTGGGCCACAGTAAAAATTAAATTAAATCTCAAAAGTTTTAAACTGAAAATAAAGGAACATTTTATCGGATAAATTGTCTTCAAAAATAAATTAAAGGACTAAGAATATTCAGAATACGATTAAAGCAATTAATTATGGCATTAATCAAAGTAACCAAATTCACGAGACAGTTGCTAATTAAAATCCTCGCAGTAGTACTAATGACTAAAAAAATATATACTCAAATCCAATAAAAATGAAGTTAATTTTTAGGAACCATGTCAATAACTAATCAAAACAATAAAGTTTTAAATTTGACAATATCCTAAAATTGGCTCAACTCAGTGACAACAAATAAAATTCAATAGTAGCTTATATCAACTCACAAAGGATATATTGTAAAATTCTTAGTGTCGCAGAAAATAAATTATTTTCACATATTTAAAACTTATTTGTCGAATGGAAATTAAGGAGTCGTGCCAATATGACACACTGTGCAGTATTATGATGGCACATTTAGCTTTTGACTGGTTGTTACACCATGATCGAAAACCTCCCGTATCGCATCTAATCGATCATTCTTCCGACGTTCACTCCTTTCGCGATCATCGAACAGTAAGCTGTTAGTCATGAACTCAAATCTTGCTTTTGACATGGTACAACGGAAATAGATTACACCTGTGTGCTTATCAAACTGTTCACGAGTGGTTCCAGAATTCAGTTTCAAAACACCAGCTAGATAATATAATCCAAAAAGTGCTTTTGGTTCTGAAACATGTGTATCACGAGTAAATGATGGTCTTACTGGTGCTTCAGTACTATCTTCATCAGCATCATCGACATTGTTCTGATATCGGTCACTAGCATTTTTCTCACGCTTTACAACAATTTCTGCACTTGTGGGTTTTACAATATCAGTAAGTACATCCTCTGTGAAAAATAAATTCCATGCTTCTATTCCACAGGTAATATTTCTTGCTCCACCTTTATTCCCAGGACTTTATTCCTTGCAGGACACTTTTTATGTTCTTTGGTTTTTTTACCACACCATTTATACTTATTCTTTCCAAAAAGTCTGTCAGGTACATCAATCACTGAGAGAAGATCGTCAGAATCAATGTTTGAGTCATGTCCAGTAGGCGAAGAATTACTTACCACACCACACATCACCAGGTGAAGAATCACTTTCTGGAAAACATTCGTCATCACTACTACTTTCTTCGGGTCTGTAATCTTCAACTACGCCATCTGGTTCGCTGTCTGAAGAAATGTCACTTGTACTAGAGTCATCGGATTTCATCAATACTTCCATTACTTCACTTTCAGTCAGGGGCAGGGAGTTTATCTTTCAATTATTAGTGGATGCTGTTGTTGTTGTGGCTGTTGCTGTTTTGCGGAATTGAAGCCAGCTACTGGTTAATTGTAACTGGATAAAAATATCTGAAAAAATTAACGTTTTTGAAAAATTAATGCACTTTAGTTAATTATATGTTAACCATAAAGTCTAAAACATTTTACTACTTACTTGCAGACACCTTTCAAAATGCATACTCTTACTAACACTACTCTGGGGGGCTCGTGTGCCCCAACACTCTAGTACAACACCTCTGCATGGAGCAGCTCTCAGTCCTCAACTAACAATATCAACTTCAAGGTCAGGTAGAAATGTATGTGGGAGGACAAATCAGTGTTGCCAAATTGCTTGAAGATACAAAAGAACATTTATTGTGTGGGGTACTCCAGTACCCCGGGTAGGGTTCTTGTGATACCATTCAACTGCCCTTCAAAATAATATGGTCTTATGACACGATGTCCGAGAAGGCCACACAAAGTGTTATAGCTCCGCACATGCTGGTTATCAACTTGACGGAGCCAATGAGGGTTGACTGCAGATTAGTAATGGGCATAATGTATATTAACGTCACCATGACCCTTTAATGTGGCTTCATCAGTCCACAAAATGCTGCGATGAAAAGCAAAGTCCTTGCTCAAGAACCAGTTGCAGAAATCAATGCGCTTAGGAAAGACATTATTCCCAAGTTCTTGGTGCAGCTGTACATGTTATGGATGTAAACGATAGAAGTAGGGCATAATTCCTTCTGTCACAGTATTCATGACAGGGATCCGGGATTTCGCCTCCATCTTGGAGCTTTTATCTTAAAATCGCATGTTTTACCCAAAAAAAAGCCTCAAAATTTCCCTTTTTCCTTAAAAATTTCCCTTTTCCCCTCAAATTTTCCTATTTTTTCCTAACAATTTCCCATTTCTTCCCTCAGAAAGCCATGCCCTAAAATATGCAGTAGATAGCTACGAAAATCCAATTTTCGAGCAATTTTAAGATTTGTGTGGTTTCCGTTTTACTCTTACAAATCACTATTATCACCTCAAAATCATCCCTTTTTACAGGGCCGGTGTCCAGCTCGGGGTTCCCACCACCATCTCGTTTCCAAATTACTCACTTTCTTTCTACTGTCATCCATGACTTCTATTTTCTCCAGTTCTATCATTCTATGTCGTCCATCTCGTTTTTTTTCTTTATTTTGTCATTTATATCAGAGGTTGTCTCTCACTTTCGTTCGACTACCATATTGGATATAATATGTTTTCAATGGCTAGGTGACGCTAGTGTATTAATTCTCCCATCAGGGTTCCTAACCATTGCGAAAATATTCGACCACAAGCCCAATAAAAAAAATCAAGAAAAATTCAAAATTTCAGAAAATCCAAACAATTTCCTAAAACATTGCAACAGAATGCGAAACAATTATTATCAAATATATTTTTTAAAATAATTTAATGTTATAAAAAACCCAAAAAAATATATAAAAATGTATTTAAATAACTTAGATTTCCAAATGTCAGCCAAAACACCGATGTTTCACATTGGTTATTTAGTCGGCAGGCCTCCACCCCTTCGTCTATAATCATTCTATTGCATATAGGCATTGAGAAATCACATGCTACGACAGGCAGGGAAGCTGACCTTGTCAAAGTTTAAAACAATGGCAATAGTAGTGTTAGTAGGTCTGCACCAACACAGTGTCAGGTAACTGCAAGCATATGTGCTTCAAAGTCATTTTCTCACATTCATGGTGCCAGGTAACTGGAGTCTGCGCACGTACATGCTTCCAGATAGTTTTGATGCCTGCTTGGTGTCAAATATCCTCAAGTTGTGGGAAGTCTCCCATAATGAGTCTTACTTTGCAGATACTTTTTCCCTTATGTAGGGACTTAGAATATTACACGTGTGTAGGGACTTTGTTACTTACACTGAACTCAGAAAAATTTTATACCCTATATAGAACATGGAATATTTGCTACTCCTATGTAAGGCAGGCTCTGCCCCCTAAATTTGTTTCTGGTGACCGTATTACTTTTTACAGGCATAGGGCATGAAAAATAAAAAAACCTGTACTTATAATTTATATATACACTTAAATTGTATTTAGAGTATTGCAAAAATATGCAGAAGTCTATCATTAACTTACTACATTTTCGTTCTCCTTTCTTGAAGTCTAATTATGATATGATGTCAGTTTCTGTTATTCAATCATTATCACGTAAGTTTTGTAGGCATAACAATCCTACTCGGCTTTCTTAAATGTATTTTTATGTGGCTAAAACACACCACCATATTATCTATGTCAGGGGAAGTATGCAGGATACAATGCCAGCGAGAAATTAAAAGAATATTTTATTGGAATTATAAATATATTTATGTACTATAGCTAACAGACATAAATAAAAGAATCCTTACATTCTCCACACCATTCACATAGTGTCTTTACAGCTACATGCTCACTTTTCACAAAATTAATAGAATCTGCTTATACGCAGCACAAGAGAGTCTATGCTAGACAGCAGCCACTCAGGACCCTTGGTCATATATTCTTCTTCATCACGACATAGTTCCACGACTACCACTGCCAAACTAAGGTTCGTAACTGAACCCCCTGGCTGCATATATATATATATATATATATATATATATATATATATATATATATATATATATATACACACACACACACACACAAACGCACACAGATATAATACCAGCCACTGTATCTCACACATGCCATATGCTCTACCAACCAACATCAAACTAAATATACCCATCGTTCTTACCTCTTATTATAACTCAAGCATACCTCAACCATTCTGACTACACCGGCCTTACCAAAAATTTACTTACTGCTCAAAATTTCTGCTCTACTGGTTGACATCAGCCAAATATATACTCTAGTCACTATACCACCATACCAACCATCCATTATATAACCTAAGTCATACCAGACCACGCTACACCCCATCTCCTATAACTAAAGAAAAATTCAGTCATACTAATCAACCGCACCACCCAATATACCAAGCACAGTGTCCATCATAACTAAAGTGTAACAAGCAACAATACAGCTGAGGCCAGCCCATAATCAAAAGCCCATTCTACTTGTTCAGCAATCACAATACATTACATACTACTACCATCATATTATATGCAGACTACCTTGATCTTGACCCAATGACCTTAAATGACCTTAAACAAAACCTCGAGAAAACTCTATGCGAAGATGCAGAAGCTATCTGAGAAGATCAACTTTCATGGGAGCTGCTGTCAAACAAAGTTTCTCAGCTGACCTCCCTACTTCTTATAATATATGCATGTGCAAGCCCTATGTAGTCATATTGATTTTGAACCAATCGTATTGCACCATGAATACATTGTTCGTACACCGATCAGCCAATCACCGAGTTGCTAAGTACTCGAACTGACCGACTCCTACATACTCACTCCAAATGACACCTGATGACTCTAAAATGACTCCTAATGACTCCAAAATGACTCATAATGACTCCTGTTTACGGTGTTGATTGCGATTGTAGTGCTAATTGCGATTGCAGCGGTAATTCCGATTTTGGTGTAATTGCAGCAGTGCTAACTGCAGTGCTGATGTGATTGCGATGCTAATGGCAGTGCTGATTGCGATGCTGAATGCTATTGCGGTACAAATTGTAGTGCTGATAGCAATTGTGGTGCTAAGTACGGTGCTGATTGCAATTGCGGGGTTAAGTGCAGTGCTAAGAGTGGTGCTGATTGTGATTGCGGTGCTAACTGCAGAGTGTGTGTGTGGGTCGCAAGATGAATAAATCTCCAGATTTTTTAAATCAAATTATATAGTCTTACCTCCAAAAGCTGAATGGCTATTAAAAAAAAGTATATATCCAGGTCCCTAGGTATATTTAATCGCTTCCTTGGCAAACTGTAATTACACCTTGCAATAAAAGTGCCTAAAACTACAGCAGGCTCCCTCCATGCTTCGCCATTGGTCGATGAGCAACATGGACTTTATACTGAACAATGCAGCTCCATGACAGGCCACCACCATACTTCACAGTTGGACATCGTCGTGTGAAAAGGACTCTGTGTAAAGACCACTCTCTCATGCCGATGTGCATTTTTGAACATAGGTGAAAACTCGATTGCAGAATCGACACTGGTGACAACCAGTTAGCGATTGTGCAAGTCGCAACTCTGTGGTCGTCGAGGTCACAAGGCAGCCCTATGTATTCGCAATTCATTTTTACGGCATGGGAGCTCTTGGAGGAAACCCAAATACTCGTTCTGAGAAAACCAAAATAGCTACTCGTTCGCCCAAGAACCGTAACTGTTAATTCCTTCGTAGTAAAAACTGTATTTCCACACATCGTTGCTCATTAGTCCACAAAACAGGGAAAATCAGAAACTTTGTCAAACACACACAGATATGTAACAGTATTTATGGTAATTTCTTGCAGACAAAAAAGTTAACAACTTTCACAAAAGGGAACTGTGTAAAACCTAGAAAATTTTGTTACAGCATACCCAGAATTTAAGTGTTGCTAGGGTTAATTAACTTATTTATTTATTTATTTACTATCATATCTTTACCATGATCCCATGATGAGCAAGGGCTCTGGAATATAGCTTTAGTTAAAACTGTTACAAAACAAACATAAACCTACACAAAATATTTGAAAATATTTCTTATGGCTCCTTTTTGAGTATGAAATCTTTGTTAGTTTGAGAAGAATGTGCCCACTGAATGATACAGTATGACATAACAGCATGCAAATATCAAAAATAAATTTGTTTAAGGGAGGGTGTTTTTAGACGATATGATTATTTATGAAAACCATAACATGCTGCGCTTAGTTTTTGGACTATGTTATCAATGTGAGTATTCCCACAAAGATGACTATCAATATGTAAGCCTAAAATGTTGTAGGCTGGCATTCTTTCAAATCATAGTTTCTATATTTTATTAAAAGGTCACAGTCCTTATATTTTTATGTGAGGAATTTCAGTAAACTATTTGATCCCAGTTTAATGAAAAGAACTATTTGCTGTAAACTATTTATCAAGTTATAGTCTCATTTAATGTCACCATAAGTGCTGTCAGATTGTCATCTTTACATAAAAATGTAGTAGGTATCATCCACAATGAGTAGAATGTAGGAATACAGATAATTTATACATAGTATATTAAAAATTAATTAATATAATAGAGAGCAAAGGATGTAACATTGAGGAGCAATGTTTAATTTACCATTTTTTAAAAAGAGAAACTTGTATTTATACAATCCGAATTTATGCAATCTGTAGATATCTTTGAGACAAATAATATGGAAACCATGATAAAGTATGTGCCTCCTCGGAGGGAAATCAGAGAGTCAAATCTATTTGGAAAGTGGTTGTTTTTATTTCACAACTGACCGTTTCAGAGTCGTATAACTGTTTTGGATCTTCTACCCACTGCATCACTGCAACCTCCTTACAGCATCTTAACATATTGTGTGTGTCTGGCATGTGAGATGGCCCTTCAACAGTCTCACTCAAAGCTTAGTAGTGTACAAGAGGGCAAACGCTCTCGTTAGATAGGCATAGCAGGTTTATTGCATCATTACGACGTCATCTCATCGCGGGGTGAACTGACGAGAGCCACATGGGTGAACGGCTCACACCCTAAATGAGTCCCTCGTTCTCTGGTGCCCTTCGCAACTCTACAAGTACAATAGAAAGACGATAATCCGGACTAATAGGGTTCACAGGTAATTCGGAAAATCGATCATTCGGATAATGGTATTATGTTGAAAACAAAGATAAAATAATTTGTAAAAAAAAACATTTTTACTCAATGTAAAATTTATTACACATACAAGGAAAACTAACTTATCCAAAACAGAAACTGTACATAAAATAAAATAATTAGTTAACAAGTAAACACCCTCCTCCCAGACGTGTATACTGTGAAGAACAAGTTAAAGGACATATCACAAGATCACACACAAGTGCTTGTCTCTCCTTCACAGGTAAGGGAAACATTGTGACGAAAGAGACTTACGTGGTTTTACTATTCTCTTTATTTCTAAAACGAGTCCGGATAACTGGTCGTCCGTATAACCAACATTCAGATAATCGACTTCCTACTGTATATAAAACATGGTATCATATGTCAAAACTCCCTTATCCATGTTCCTAAGGCTAAAACATCCCGTCAATGTGGGTAATTTATTGATCTACGGTGGTGAACATAAACATACTGTTATATTTGGCTTCTTCTCTACATCAATTGTATTATTACAATTGATGCTAGTTCGGTATTGTTTGAGTAGAACATGTACGAAGTACAGTAAATAGTTGTATTGAGTAAATACATATACATAACACACATTTACAGGTGAACGAAAACTGATCTGGCTCACAAGATCAGAAAGGTGCAGTAGTAGGGGTGTGCTGGTCATAGATACAAATGATGCTGCATTTTGATTAATCAGATTATCAAATTAATTGACCTAATTAATCCGCGAACTAATCCATTAATTAATCCAATCAAAATAGGATTAATTTAGTTTTAATCCATTAAAATTAATATGATATTTTATCAAATAAATGTGATCAAAGAAGTTTGATGCAATAACTGTGATGATTTTTTTTGTATATTTGGTATGTGTAAGAGTGTGATAAAGGTCCTTTGTTATTTTTTTTGGAGAGTAGCAGCATCGATGTTAACCCTTTGACATCTGGTGGTGGAAAAGGTGATGTGTGGGGCAAAGGGGTGTATATGTAATAGTATAATATTAATTTTTATGTTTTGAATATGGTATTGAGGATGGGGAAGTGGGAATGGAACACTTGTGACTAATGGGGTGTCGGGAGCGACAACACGTCCGGTGACTTGAGAAATCAGTAGTACTGAGGTCGGTCGCTATGTGATGGGGAGGGAGCATCAAGACATGTCTTCTGCGGGCAGTTTCTGAATGTAGACTGAACAGTACATATGTGAAATAGCTATCGTCGGGAAGGCGTATTTGAAAATTTATGTTTAAGAATAGTATTTCAGCAAAATCAAATAATTATAATTAGCAAATACGGAATTTATATTGAAAGACCACATATTTAATTACAAATTATTAAAAGGTACGTAAAGGATGAATATCTTACCACAATTAAATATTCTTAGTGTATCGACGGAGTGTTAAAAGTTAAAGTGTGCAACAATATCGAAAATTGGGACTACACCTTATATGCTAGCCTCGGCACTCGATTTGGTGAAGGCTTGGCATGCAGTGATTGTGCTGTGAGGTATCTCCGTCCCGACAGAGAACTGCCATGTACAATAGATGACCTAATGATAGCTATCCTTAGAATAGAACTGGAAGAGGTACAGGGGAATGGATTAACTTCCTATCAACTCACCAGACCTCACCGTACAACCACTATCTGCTGGAAGGAAACCTGTGGTGTATATGGCCACAATTTTATTTTCAAACAAGGATGTTTAGCATTTCCATTCTATGTGCAACATTTATGCATGTGAAATAGCTAATTCAGAATAATGTTCATGCCGAATGGCAAGCATTCATCATAGCAAGCTAAATAAATTAATCTATTTAGCTTGAAAATGCTATCTTCCTTTATCACTAAATTATTTAATTTTTTATTGGTTTTAAATTACTTGTTATTTCAATATTTATTTATTGAATAATTTTAGTTCATTAAGTTGCGAGGCAGTTTTGGGTTTATCTTTATTAGTTAGCTTGATTCGTGGTTATGGTAATGATAATTTTTTGTCATTTAATTTGCTTCAATGTTAAAGTTTATTTTATTTACTTTGTTTTTAATACCTCTTTCTTATTTTGGTTGTTGGTGATTGGTACATTTTGGTTTATTTATTTTAATATTTTTATTTTATTTTAATTTTACTAGATATTATTATTTTTGTAATATAAGATATTTTATTGGTTGTGATATTATTTCTTATTTATTAATTTTATTGAGACTTAAGTATGGACTACCATATTCACATCTGACATAAGAAAATGTGTGTCTGATATTCATTTTTAATGCTGATATTTGCATTGCTATATGTTAAGATATAATAAATCATGTAATTTTTAATCTAGTTTAACTGAATGAATTTTTTCAAAGTGTTTGGTAAATCAAAGTAGATCGTGCATGTTAGAAAAAAATGCAACTTTAAAACTGAGGGTGAGTACTGGGTGTGTGTTCATCAAAGTCTTATGTGCATCGAGCTGTAAAATTATAAAAACTAAAGTTTATCCCACAATCACTGTTCAACTTAAAATGATAGAGGGGTTTTCCAAGGTAATATATACATTGTTCTTTAAGATTTGTTCTCAGTCAAGTATTGGATCTCATATGATCAACACGTTTTTTTCACATGGGAAACCATTGCATTACCGTCAAACCAGGCAAGTCTGGCATATCCTACTCTTTATGGTGTGACAGTCTTTTAAGAGAGTTTACAGAGATCTGCGACGACATTTTCCATTTTAACGTGATTTACTTTCCATTAGGGGGAAAAAAACATGAACTGATTCAATGTAGTGATACGACAAAGTGTCCTGTGTTCTGACTGTAAATACCCATCTTCCTGCTAGTATTGAATCCGTTCATTCACACTATGTTGAAATACATCCAGATTTAATTGAAAATGTTGTTTTATATTTACCTGAATGTAAATATTTTTGCATACAAACTGAGAGAAATAAACTAGGTCGTAAGAAACATTCTCTTCTTGATAGTAGACTTAAAGAACAGAATATAGATCCAATACTAAGAAAGTGTATCAAAATATTGTTTAACAAACTTTCAAACAGCCCATAACTTATGTTAAAATATTTGCTATGTACAGTTTTTTTTAATATCCTGTACTAGTGTTCGCTTAAACAATTGATATGTATGTTTTGAAATAGCCTCTATTATATGTGTAACATTTGCTATGTATGGTTTTTGAAACAGACATTACTTTTGCTTGTTAAAAATATTTATTGTGTTTCAAGACACCCTGCATGTTCCTTATTTTGTTAATAAATATGTTATGAAATAAATTGATTTGTGTGTTTCTCAACAATTTCCTTCACAAGCTGTGAAATACATTTGTATATTTTAGAAACAATCAGTATTAGTGTGAGAGGTGATTATGTTCATTTTAACAGATGGAAGTAACTAATGTGTAAAAAATTAATGTGTTTGGTTTCTATTAAAACAATCCATGTTTTAGTAGCTAAAAGACTTAAGGCAAATAAAAATTATTAACATGTGATAAATCTAAAGGTGAGCACTCTAACCACTTATCTGTTTGTCAAAGCATTGGTTGAAAACTACTAAAGGTAGCAACTGTTTTGAAATAGTTGAGACTGGATACAGAAAAAAGATGTCTGTTGAAACATATTTTTAATAATAGAAAAAAATAGTTCATTCATGTTGCTGACCTCTGTAGCGCAATTGGTTTACACATTAATTTACAGTTTGGAGGTTCTGGATTCGATTCCCTGGTAAGGCATGGATGATATAAGCTTTCCCTTGTAAGTTGTCAAACATAATAGACATTACATAACATTATTTAACTTAATAATGTATTAATCACCTAATGTTTCATAAGTAAATATTTCAATTGATATTCACCAATACAAAACAGAGATTTGTTTGTATACATAAAAGGTTATAAAGTGTTTAGTAAATGTTTTGATTCATAGAACTATAAAAACTTGTAATTCAATACATTCCATACTAGTTTCAAAGCTCGCATTGCAAAAGAAATTCGTTCATTTGTGCACGAAATCGTAAATAAATATGAAATTTAATTAAGTATGATTGCTATTACCAAAGAAATGTGCATATTTCAAACTGTAAACATAACATTTCCAATTCAGCAAAGTTTGCATTCTAAAGTTCAGAAAATGTGTTCGTTCATGAAGTAAACCTTTTAATTTCGCAATTTTGTGTTAAATTTTCTTATATATTAGGGGGAAATTGTTTTTCCTTTAATAGAATTACATTTGAATTACATTTTAGTCGAGTCTTCATATTTATATGGTTCATCAAGGTGAGGGGGCGAGGATGCCAGGTGTGTGTGTATATATATATAACTCCGTCCACTCTCACCACCATTTGTCATTCAACCTCCATAAGAATAGGACCTTCACTACTGTATTTGTCGACTGCTCTGAGATCTGTGATCGTTGATTTGGGCAGCCGTTCACAGTGCCACCCACAGCCCACCACCAGCGAACCTGCCGGCTGCTCGAGCTACTGCTGCCCACCGCCTGCCTTCAAGGACGTATCGGCCGATCGCACCACTGCTGCGGGTAGCTCCAACCACATCACCAGGGTTCTCTGCTCTGCCCAGCAATCACGCGGCCTTGCTGGGCAACCACCCGCAGCTCTTGCTTCTTGTGCTGCCTGGGACTGCCATCCCGCTCAGGCTGGAAGCTGCCTGAGGTTCGGTCTATTGACCTCGCTCGACGCCTTCAACGACTACCTTTGGTAGTAGATATTATGTAAGTCAACAGAAATAACATTTAGGGCTTTTTAATTATTATACTTTAATATCATGAGTAATGAATACATTTTTAAATTGTACTGCCGTTGAGAGTTTAAAAAAAAATCTTTGCCTTGGTATTAAACATTTTTCCGTTAATGCATAGTATGCTTCTCTATTGTAAATTACTTTTTGTTATTACTATCGGAGTTTATGTAATATTTAAATAATTTGGGTGTTTGGGTGGATGCATGATTATTTATGTAAATGATGGAACAAAATAAAAAATATTGGAGAACTACACCCCCATGCCTAACTCGGTGGGAGAGTGTAATACTCTCACACCTTCATTTTGCTCATGAATGTTGTGTACTTGGTGATGGGTGAATGTCTCAATCTGATTGGAATCGGGTGTATGTTTAAAATGTGGAAGTATTGAGGAGGGAGGGATGATAGATATTTAATCTTGTTTAGTTTGTAACTAGTGTTTAAGAATTAGGGCTTTTTGGGTGGGTGAATGTTTGTGTGTAAATGAATGGGCTGGCAAGAAAAGGAATGCTTGCCACTATTTTCAGAGAGTTTGGGGGGCAGAATAAGCCAGGATTCCCCTCGTCAGCCATGAATGATTTTTAATTATGAGAGATGTAGATCTGATGTGTGTCGGAGGGGGGTGTAGTTATAAATTAAAATAATTAATTTTTGTAAACTACCTTGGATTCAGTAGGTGCGCGAATGTTGGAGCAATTAAAAAATAAAATAGGGGATTCACGCCCCTGGCCTAGCATGGCGGAAAGGTTGAATACACCTGCACCTTCATTTTGCTCATGAATGATGTGTGTTTGATGATGCATGTCTGAAGATCATTGGAACTTGTGTGTTTGAGAATGATTGGGAAGGGTGGGTGGGTTGTTAGATTGTTTGTAAATAGTGTTTAAGATATCTGTAATAATTAACTTAAAAAATATATTTCTTTAAATTTATTACTTATATTTTTTAACTTTTTTAAACTAAATAAGTGTTTAGATTATATTATTCTTTAGTTTGTATTTAGTACATAAGTTTATTAATTGCTAGCAGTAAATTTTATGGTAGATCGAGTTGAGTAATTATATTATCTCTTGGCAAACTCGTTAAAAGTTTCTGGAAAAATTATCGTTATTAAACTTATTGAATGTTTCAAACTTTAAAATTTATTCAACATTTAATAGTGTCAAGTAATTTTAATCACATTATAAAATCATTTTATAAAATAATGGAAGTAATATTACACATTTACCTCAATAAGTCTTTGTATTCCCTCAAACACATTGTGTTAGTGCAGAGTTCAACACACTTCCTAAATTCAATACAATTATGTGAGCTAGAATTATTAAATGTATCCTAAACAGTGTCCACTGGCCTGTTACAAACCAAAGTGGCCACACAGCTCTTTAAACTCGAAAACAGGGTACAGGTCAGGCGGCTCGTGAGCCAGTGACGAGTGGAGTGGGGCACAGTCCTTGTACCCTGTAAGGGGAAGGGATGGCACAGTGCTCGCTGTGGGCGGGGAGGGGAAGTGTCTCCACAGTGGCAGAGTACATTGGCTAAAACAGTGAGTACAGGGAGTGGCAGCCGACATGATGAGGGGTTGGGGGTGGTGCAGTGGTTGCCTCAGGCTGGGAGGGGAAGTGTTTACTGATAGGTGGCTTTTGCCACAGCCGTTTCTACAAACACATCCCGCCTTGCTATGATACCACACATGTTGTTGCAAGAATCCTGTGATGCGCTGCGAGAAAGAGCTAGGGTGCACCACAAATAGGTGTTCACAGTAAATTGAGAACCCAGTTCATGAATGAATGTTAACCAGCAATAAAGTATTTCGATTTTATGGTATAGTTAAAATTAGTCTGTTTACTTCATATACAAAAGCATTGAAACACTAAAAATAGTAGGCAGACTTTATATGAAAACATATACTTTGTTACCAATATTAAAAACATATCCCCTGTGCATAAAAATTGTTTATGTTGTTACTAATTTACTTAAGTGATTCGGACACTGAACCATGCCCAGAAATGCCATCGATTGTAACAGATCGAGACACAACAGCTTCCCTCAAACAAAGTCAATTTTATCTCCTGTTAGACGACCTTTGATTGTCTGAAACTGAACGTTTGTCCGATTTGCATAGTGTTTCATCCAAGTCACGAGCGAGTTCTGTGTCATATAAAGGTGGCTCGCCTATGGAGTCAGAAAATAATTTGTTTTCCAATTCGTCAGCCTCAGTGGAGCATTTGCCAAACCTAAGATACAAGCTACTGGCTATAGAGTTTGCTGCTAGACTAAGTGATGCACAAATAGTTAATGACAAGGATAACAGTGATGCGGATTTTGATACTTTATTCGCAAGATGCAGGGTCCCTCTATTAGAATTAACAGCGGCATCGCCCTGGCCTATAAAGATAAACATAACTGCATTAATGTGCTGTCTCCTGAGAGAATGTGTTTCCACTACACTATCATATCAGCTTTATTTCCTACCACAAAAAATGTGAGTCATTCCGCTTCATATCCAAAACCTCATGATATTGTGAATACTGAAGGTTTGTTGGCACCTCTAGTGATACAGGATATTCATAAGTTCGAGGAGAATAATTCTATTTCTAAAAATGTTTACTGTGCTGTGGACAAAGATAGCTATATAATTAACGAAACTTATGATAAGGAAGGGGTAATTGTACTGATGTGTATTTCTCCTGTTTGTCATGCTCACCATATAAATTTATTGGCAATTTGCACTATTGGTAATGCTGCACATCTGAGCACATTTTTCACAGCTGGGAAATAAGAAAAACAAAAAACATGTTTGAGAGCATTGCCTCCAGTACTTTGTTAGTGTGGAGAAACTTGGAAGTCATACTATTATTTGCCAGCAACAGAATACGTTCGCAGTACTTTCCCCACTGGGAATGACAAGTACTTGGAATTTAGATATTAGGGTAAACAATAAAGATTGTGTTGTGTCGCCTATTTCAACATAGAGATTTGCTTGAAATCCTTGTCCACTTGCCTGCCCAGTAATGAGACAAGTAATTCAACAACCATAAACAAATATATTTCACATGTGTATAGCATTTCGTTGTTCTGTTCATTTAATCTGGCTTTATCTAACTACTTTGAATTTGTGAGTGGGGACTGTATGAACTAATTAGTAGATAAATTAGTTGAATTAACAAAGTGGAGTGCAGGAATTTACAGTATGACTGTTCCGATGAAGCAAGAAACTCCATCATATGAAGCTAGGTTGGCGGCTCAAAAATGTTATCTCATTTGTAAGGAAAAGCCCAGTACAGATTTTGTGGTCGACCATGACCATCTGGCCAGCGAAATCAGAAGCTACACACATAAAAAATTCAACTTGAACTTCAGACTCCCCAAAAGACAGCTTGTTGTTGTCATTCATAACATGCAAAGTTATGATGCTCACTTTTTCATAAAGTTCTTGGCTGAACATCATGTAACACAACCTGATGGAACCTTTGCAATAAAAAATCTGGGTAAAATCCAGGTGATTGGAATGACCCTAGAAAAATATAAATCTATCACCAAACAAATTCCCGATGTGATTGATTCAAAAGGAAAATGGCAATATTTTAAATTACAACTTATTGAATCATTCCAGTTTATGAGCACCTCTCTGGAATCTTTGGCAGTTAATTTACATCCTGTGCAATTGAGTATCATCTGCTCGAGGTTTCCAGATAATACCCTATTTGAATTGACAAAACAGAAGAGAGTTTCTCTTATGACTTTTTTAAGTCGACAGCCAGTCTGATGTGCATGTCACTCCCACTAAAGGACACATTCCATTATGTGATGAAAGGCAAAGGCATTAATGATGAGGATTACATTCATGCTCAAGCCACATGGGATGTGTTTAACTGTATAAACTTATTGAAGTATGCCATTCACTATTTACACGTAGACACTTGTTTTCTGGCAGATGTTTTGAAGATTTCAGGACCATATGTTTCGGTCATTACGGTCTTTCCCCACCATGTACGTCACAGCTCCATCTCTTTTGTGCGATGCCTTATTGTCACTGACACGTGCACTGTTAGAGTTGTTGACAGACCCACAAATGTATCTTTTTGTAGAATGTGGGCTTGCGGGCAGAATTACCCAGGTTTCTGGATGGAATGTGAAAGCCAATGTTACTTATATGGGTAAAGATTACGACCCCAGTGTGGCATCGAAATACGTCTGATATTTCGACGTGAATGTGCTGTACAGTCACACGATGCGATGCAAGCTTCCCATTGGTTATTTTGAGTGGGTTGAGTCTGACATGTTTTCATTATGGGATTTCGCGAACACAATGAATGACGGTGACACTTGCTTCTCTGGAGAAGTGAATTTGTGTCTTCCAGATGAATGCCACAATGCTATAGCAGATCTGCCTTTGGCCCTAGTAACTGGCATACCTTCGAATGACTCGCATGAAAAACTTCTTTCGACACTCGTACTGCATAAGAAATATGTTATACAAGGGGAAACACTGAAGCCCTATTTTATTAAAAGGGGCCAACCTTGATTTTGTTCATTGCATTCTGGGCTTTGAGAAGAAGGCCTGGATGCCACCATACATCTAATTTAACATTGACAAGCGTGCTCAGGCTGCGAACGAATTCGAGAAATCGTTTTTTAAGCTTATGAATAATTACATATATGTAAAAACTTTGCAGAATATCCACCAGGAGCAGGACATAAGATTTGTTTCCAGGTATAACACAATTGACAGGGCTGTCGAGCTGATAGGTCATCCTGCATTCCAGGTTCGGCAAATCATCGATGAAAATTTTGTACTTATCGAGATTTCAAAGGGCTCTGTTATGTTTAACAAGCCTTTGTACACTGTTGTTGCCATTCTCGAGCTTTCCAAATTGACCTTATATAAATTTCATTATCAGTACATGCATACAAAATTTTCTCTGTCAGCCTTGCACCTCCTATATTGCGACACAGATTGTCTGATTTACTCTTTTGCTTGTGATTATGTCTATACATCAATTGCTCCACATTTTAAAGTGTAGTACAATACTTCTAATCACGTACTCGATATCTGCAAAAATTCTCATGCTAGAACAGAGGATGTACCACAATTATGAAGGGCAAATGTGCCGGCTGCTTAGTCACACACTTTGTAGGTTTATGTCCTAAGTTTTATGCATACATTGTTGGGAATTAGCAGTGTATACATAAGGCAAAGAATGTTAAATCTAACGTGTTGCAAAAACTCTTTAATGAGGATTATCCAGATTGGACCGAAATTTGCTCCAGGGTTTTGGCAGCCCAATATCACTTTCATTGGCATGGTCATGAAGTCTACACCGAACGTGTTGTGGCTTCGACATTCGTCACAAACCAAATATTATTCCCAGTATTTATGACTAACTGGATTGGGAAGGCATTAGACTGGATTACTCTAACATCTCTATATAAAACCCAAAGCAATGACAGTAATTACAACACTCTTCAATAGTAAGTATTAAAGCGAGGGAGCTACTTGTATTACTCTTAATCAGTTATGCAGAAGCCACGTTATTATAAAATAACTAAAGTATCTGAAGCTATTGGAACTTTGTTATCTTAGCCTTAAATGGCCGAAGGCTGATTGCGATCTCGTCTCGGTAGTGGCGGTCCTAGGCACGCCTTTATGCGGTCCTCTTGACCCCACGGCCACTGGCTGACGTCAGGCCCCATTTCAAGTCTCCTATGATATATATTGGATGGCATCGTGTGTAAACTAGGATTTTTTTTTCAAACATTGCTCAGCCTGTGAGCTTCCCCTGATTGCAGTAGTGTGTCGTGTTCTCGTGCGCAGGGTGTCTGCTTTAGCCAGTGTTATGGGCATGACTAGCCAGGATCACAGCAGCATGACCAAAGTAGTGTCATTGGGGTTGGATGATAAGCGCTTCATTGAAATGGATGAAGTATCTACCTAACCTTAGGGGCACTACGGAATACCTGCCTAAATTTTTCCGCATCACTACACTCAGTACCACTTTAAATACAGAACTGCCACCTACAACACCACCAAGCCAATCATGACCACCTGCAATGTCATCTGATTTTTAAGCACCCCTCATCGCAGTAAACAAAAGCTCCTCCCGAGACGACATTTCTACCTGCTTGACATGCTTGGTGTGTCTCTGTTTCCCTGACTAAAGGGCATGTAAACAACTGTCACTCTTCAAAAATTCATCGAATCTGACTTCGATACAATACCTCCTGTGGTCTTATATGTCATCAACTCAAGAAATTATTGTCACTTCAGTTACCCCCATGGTCCTATATATCTTCACAGCATGGGACCACATATTGTGTGATACTTTTTTTAATCAACAAAAATACAGTGCTATAATTATTTTCTATGTGTGTTGAAGGTCATTCTTGGAGTATGCTTGGTAATTCTTACATAAAAGTATGTCTTCCTGGATGCGACCCATGAATGCCCCATTAGTGCAATGCATATTTTACCCCGATTGTGGGATAATGCCACAAATCCGTATATATCTATTTTTTAAGATACAGATGTTAAACACAATGCTCTATGGTGAAGGTGTTGTAGATATTTGTTGCTGTTTTTTTAATGATGTGTAGTAATGTTTTTCTAAATAATTAATTTTGTAATTGTTTTAAAATGTTTGTAAATAAGTTTGTTTTATAAGGTTTGCAAATAAGTTTGTTTTGAATATTTGAAATTGATTTCAAGAGAACTTTTATAAATGTGTAAGAATGTTGTAACATTGTTTGTAAATAAGTTTGTTTTGTAAATATGAAAATTGATTTCAGAAGAGTTTTTAAAAATATGTATGAATAATGTTGTAAAATTTTTTGTAAATAAGTTTGATTTGTAATTAAAAAAGTAACTGATTTTTATATTTATGAGAATTTTGGAAAAATTGCTATTTTTATGAAATGAGGTGTTTAAAAACTTGTAAACTTGTTCAGTTTTGTAAATAACTGATTTTTATCTTATAAGGATTTTGGAGAAAAAAATTATCGAAGCAAATAAATTAATTGGTAAAGGGAATAATGTGTCTTGTTTTTTGTTTGATTCCTTATATCGTTCAGATGTAATATATTGTGTTTACACTATTTAACTTTGTGTGAATGTGAAGATGAAGTATTTGTGAATTATGAAGTGATTGGTTATTTCTTTTTTGTACAACACTAACATGATTTAGACAGTTTGAGAGGTCGTGAGACTCAATGAAGACTATTGAGTATGGAAGTAAGCTGAAATGAAAAGACCGGGCAAATGGGAAAATCTGTATAAAATTGGTTTTTTAGGTAACAAATCTGTTGGTGAGCCGGCTGGAAATTGAACCTGGAACAATTTTCTGAGAGGCGAACTGCACTTAAATAAAATTTATGTATCGAACATTTCAATAGAGTAATATTTTGACAGTAAACTATCAAGAATTGGTAAGGAAAGGACCTAGTGTTTTGTTAAAGGACAATGCTTGAGCCACAGTGAGCTTGCTAGCTGCCAGAGAGTGAAAGTGGTTTGGAAGAGAAATACTGTTAAGGTAGCCGACCAGGTGTACCATTTAACGACCTCTTTCCCCAGTCAATGGGGCGAAGGAATGTCTAGTGATTGTGTGTGATGATCTTTGCCTCGCAACACTAGCTGACAGCGTGCAACTACTTTTCCTTGTAACTTTTAACAACCTCAAATATTATGAAACACATTCCAAGAAAAGGATACTTACTTAATAAGGGAATACTTCGGGGGATATTATTATCAATCACTCGATACATCAGGTGTTCATGCCATAAAACATTTGTAACATTAATTTTACTATGGTTGTGAGTCAACACGAGTATGTCTGCTACATTTGATCTACCATAGATACTTTGAAGAAACTCCAAAAACCTAAAGACATTTAACGTATATGTTGTAGAGCCAATGAGGGTGAAACGTAATTTGCGTGTTTTTTTTTTTTTCGTTTGGTTCCATGGATAATATGTTGGACATTTCATTACGTGCATGTTTTTTTCGATTATTTCTAGTAAGTCACTACTTTATAACACCTAGATTGTTAGGGTGGTAAGTAAGTTTTAGTTTTGTATGTGCAAATGGGGTAAGTTTGCTGGATTAACTGGTTATTGGCTACTTTTGTCTCATATAGTATGTGCATTCTATTGCTTCGCAATAAAAAAAAAACCTTTTCTTTGTACTAGTCGAGGAGTAAAGTTATTTGTCTCTTTGTGATTCCTTAGTATTTCGAATTTTAAGTCTGCCAGAATTATTCAGAGTGCATTAGTAAAATAAATTATTTCTTCTGTCAGTCATGGTAAATCGTATTCACGTCTCTTTGTGTTTAGTTGCTTTTCAATGAAATATGTATTCTTTCAGTAGCTATTTCATAATCATTTGATTTCGCCGAAATACTATTCTAAAACATTCATTTCCAAACACATGTTTCCGAACTCCGTCATTTCGCATATTTAAACCTCTGTATACATTCAGATACTGCCTGCGGCGGACGTGTCTTGGCGCTACCCTATAGTCGATACACTAAGAATAATTCATTTTTGTTAGATAGTAATTTGTCACATGCATT
Source organism: Dryococelus australis (assembly GCA_029891345.1). Classification (NCBI taxonomy): domain Eukaryota; kingdom Metazoa; phylum Arthropoda; class Insecta; order Phasmatodea; family Phasmatidae; genus Dryococelus; species Dryococelus australis. The sequence goes on along the minus strand of CM056999.1, from coordinate 29,447,020 downwards.
ATATTCATTTGTAATCAAATATGTTGTCTTTCAATATAAATTCTGTATTTTATAATAATTTTATCTCGCCGAAATACTATTCTAAAACATTCATTTTGAAATACGCTTTTCCGACTATAGACATTTCATATATGTACAGCTCAGTCTACATTCAGACACCGCCTGTGGCGGACGTGTCTTGGTAGTCCCTGCCCCTCATCCAGCCTCCGACCTCAGTCCTCAAACGACTTCCCATGTCACTGGATGGGTGGTCATTCCCGACACTCCGTTAGTCACATGTGTTCTATCCCCTCCTCCCCCTCCTCAATGCCGTATTTAACACATTGAAATCCTTTGTATCTAGGACCGGCACGCCCCTATTACTAGTGGATGTAGCTGCCAAAAAAAGCCAACAAGGTCATATAACACAACATAAAAAAAAAAGTCTGTGAGTCGACGGAGGGATGCTGTCAACACAGAAAGTGACACAAAGACAAAGTTCAGGTTACTAACGTTAAACGACTATGGAACACAGAAATTATCAGAACAAAAGTAGATCGCCCTCCGTGACGCGATTCATGTGCAACACATACGGTCAGCTGGATCCGACCAATCTGGGCCACACTTTGACTGGATCTGTCGAGTTAAAACAAACGCTAGAAATAATCCCACATAATGGATTTACTTGCTACATCCGTAATTGCTATAGCACACGGCTCAAATACGCGGTGCATTACGCACTGATTCTACCATTTACCCATAGGCTTTCAACAATGCATGATTTAATAATACACATTTTCTGACGTAATTACTGAGTGTTCTCTACGTGACAAAGAGACATTGCACTGCCTAGCGCATTCCGTTAACGAATGTGTCACAGGATCTTTTCATACATGAAAGTTTCTGTCAAGCATGCATGAATATAGGACACGGTAATACTAGCACTAGATATAAGATTACTGTGATATGGGTATACACAAGTTGAATGACACAATGAAGGATGCAATAGCCCTTCCCACCCGTACTGAAAAAAAAAAAAAAAAACACTATAAAAATGGTGTAAAACAGTTTTGTGTTCTATTTTTAATATTGTTTCTTAACTCTTCATACAGATAGATTAGTGTTCATATATGGTTTACCATACTGTTAGATATGAGTTTGTGTATATCGGAATAGTATCCATAATATTTTAGACTGTTCTCAAACTGTAAGTTCTGTTCCATACTGTTCAAACTTTCATAATATACTTTTCAGTCATTATCAACTTGATGAAACAAATATTTATTAAAAGTATATAGCAACATACTGACTATAGTATCTTTATACTGTGCTGAAAGTATTATTACACAATAAAGTATCTTGCTATCCTGGACAGTTCTATAAACATATTGCAACATTATTCTTTTATATGTCTACACATGTATTGTTACCTAATACTTTAATACTGTCAAGTAATTTCATTATTTGGTACAAATATCATCAGTACAGCTGATGTTCACTGAGGTGGTATACTTTATTACAATATTTAGTAATTAAAAACAGGTATGGTGTGTAAGGAAGACTACTTCTAGTGTACTTGTATTTAACATGGTTCAGGTCCTAATGATGATGAGTTTTGGTTGTCTTCAAATTACAACAGTCTTGACTATCGGAACCTTACAAATTCTTAGCCTATCTAACTTTGAAAAGTTATATCATATAAAATATATACTTCTGTATGTTGTGAATAAAGATATGGATAAAATATAATTTTATGAACTGAATAAAGTCAGCCCAGAACCTTGACTGGTCATGATTTCTATGGGTATTTATGTTTGTTCCTTAGAATTTTTATTTTGTTTTATATGGTTGACTGCTTTGAAAACTGATTTTACATTCTGTTCTGTGTATTTTCTGTATGTTTTATTAGGTGCATTTTTACCTATGTTGTGTGAGCTATCTGGTTTGCTGACTGTACGTTTTCTTTCAAAACCCTTAGATATTTGGGGGTTGTTTGTTTGCCAAGTAATGTTGGTATTGGAGAACAGTGGACATTTTTCAAAATGGTGCCCTTCATAAAAATATAACATGTATGTTTTCACTAATTCTTTTTGTGGCCCATATTTAATTTGTATTCTACTTTGTGAGTGACTTTTATACTTTCTTTTTGTACCATTTGCTGTGGTTTACTCTGGTTGTTATTTTGCTGTACTCTATTTTGAGTCTTATAATTTGAGTACCTGTCCTTAGTTTTTTTTTGTTTTTTTACCTTTACTGCTATATTATGTTCGTTCTTTTCTGTAAGTGCTATATTGTGGAGAATATTTCCTTTTTAAAAATGAATTTTACTCAGTTTTGTGTTCTGCTATCTGACTTTGTATATTTGGTATTTGTGTCTGTTTGTTTGCTAGGCTACTCTTGTGGTGTGATTGAATAACGATTTTTATTAGGTTCACAATATCTGCTAGCCATTTGTACATAAGATACTGATTTCTACTCCCCTTTGTTAGGTTTAATAATGCAGGGTGGACGGGGGACATTTATATTCTGGATTGTTCGTTGTTGTGTGTTTCTAAAATTTTGAGTGCGAGGAGTTGGATAGTGCCCATATAGAGGTTGTTGAGGAAAGAGACGTGGGTATGCTATTGGTGGGTTATAAAATGGAAATGGTGGTACTTGAAATAAGGGAGGTGGATGGATTATGGGTGGGCTGTGTGTGTTAAATTAGTTTTCCCTATCTAAAAGTTGTTTCTCTCTCTGGCCCTCTTATTTTGAATGTTTTGCTCATTCTGGTGTTGTCAGAAACATTTCTGATGTCTTTTTGCACTGAAAGTTTATTAATTTCTTCTTTTAGTTATTTAATTTATGTTTCAATTATGGTTTTTGAATGTTGTGTATGGTGGTGTGATTGTGTACATTCTGTTTATATTTATGTAGTCCTGCTTCTATGTGTCGGATATTGTTTATCATATATATTAATGTGTTATTTTTCATGACAATTAATTTATCTACCACTGAAGGTGCTAATGAGTTCAAAAGAATTTCCTTGATTTGTTCTTCTGGCATGTTGTGTTTACCTTTGTGTGCTACACAAATTATTTATTGTACATGTTGTTTCGTTCAGCTGCTGTCTTTTGTTGTACAACTGTTGTTTGTATTTTGTGATGTGTTCTCCATTTGCAAAAATATTTATTTATTCTTGAGTGACTCTGATCCATGTGAGTAAGTGAGGCTCTGTTATACTAACAATGTTTACATATACCTTCTTTGCTGGCCCTTCTAGGTGTATTTGTAGTAATTTTATTTTGGCCTGTTCGTTTAATTGATTAATGTTTGCCCCTACTTCTAATAGTTATATGTATTCTATGATATCTTCTTCTTTACTGCCGTAAAATTTTTCTAAAGGTACGGGTTCGTGAATTACTATATTAATATTGGTAGTTGTGCCATTTTGGTGTATCTTGTAACTGTGATGTGGCAGTAGATTAGTTATGTATTAACATGTTGTCTTATGGGTACATGACAAAACATATTATTTTTACTCTAATCATGCATTCTAAGCAATATATCACAAATACACATACAGTAATTAGTTGCCGTTATTTGTTAATTTAGTAACTATAATCAAATTAATCTGTTAGTTAAATTAATGATCTTAAGAGAGAGGGAGGGTGAGGGTAATAAATTGGAGGTGGAGCTGACTCGCTTGCTAGTCGAGCAGAACGGCTCTTAGGTGCCTCCACCATTGTTATGGACTAAGCTAGATCATAAACTAATAGGTTACTGAGGGATGGGTTTATGCAGCAGGAGAAGCTAGTAAAAAAACGAATTAGTTAAGAAGTGAATTTTGTACAAATTACTCAATTTACATGGAAAGTGGCCAACGAATAGAAGGATGATAGGAGAGGTTAAGTTAAAGTAAATGATTCATGATAGAGAGGAACTCACCAGGTGTCGCACCCTGGACCAGATGCCACAGCCACCAGGACCCTCAGGTACTCAGCCCAATAACAGATGCCGACTGTGTCGCTGACAGCTATCGTAGCCTACTCCACTCTTTTCGCCCCACCAAGTGTATTTGGTGAGGTAACGCGTTCTGATTTGCCCCCGTTGTGCACCGCAGGCGGAGTCTGATCGGAGTTGGTTTTAATTACATTGGAATGTCCTTTGGTTAGCCAGACCCACATTTTCTGTAGCTCTTTGCACATTTCTCCGATAGTTGATTAATTCCATTTCGCCCCGATGTTATGCTATGATTGTTTATGAACTTGTCTGCGGTCTCCTTCCTGACTTGTTGTTTGGCCAGTTGGTGCACAATGAGGCCATGAGTAACAATTTGAACATAATGGCTATGCGAAATATTTCCACCAATCTCCCTTGTCTATTGTCTCCACCCACCCGGGGAAATGCCATTCCCATTTAGCTATCTTCCCTCATATTTTATATTCTGTATATGCGAGAATTCCTTTCTGAGGTTGTCGGAATATTATATATGCTATCTTTGTATTTGCGTATTTCATTGAATGTAGTTCGTCGTATGTGCCTTTTTGTAACTGTCTCCACACTGAAATGAATTATCAACAAATGTCTACAACTTTGTAAAAAGGTTTGTTGTGCATTGTGGTCCACCATTTTCCTTGGACATCGCGAAGCGCGAGTGGAAAAGGATTTATGTTGCAAAGTTTAGATTTCTTGGTTCCAAGAAATAGCTCAATTGTTTTGTAAATTGAATAAATCAGCAAATACATTATTTCGTATTAGTGGCCGACAAAAATCATTTTGGTGAAGTAATTATCTAAAGTTCGCCACGTGTTTATGTATTACGAAGTGAACAGTAAGTTTGTGTTTTTTGTAAAGAATGTTTTTTAAAATTGTTGTTAGAATATTTTCAATGAATTTGGCCTTTCAAAAACCCTGTCTAACCAGGATTTATTTTATTGAAAACTAACCTGGATTTAATCTATTGAAACCCTTATACGTTTTTTAAGTGATAGTTAAATTTGCTGAGATTGTAAATTGTTTACATTGTGCATTTCGCACATCGGTATTAACAGGGGCGTATTTATTGCGTTTTGTTCTTGCGGTAGGTTTTCAAATGTACGTGGCCTAAATAAACGCCCTTTCATTGTATAAAAAATTGCAACAATATTTATGTCTTGAGTTTTTCTCACATCGGTAAAAAACGCGACACATTTATTGCATTTAGTTCTTTCGATGAAGTTACAACTTTAGAGTTATAGAAAATTGAATGTTAATTCACTACATCATCAAAACAATGTAAGTTCCAATCGCCACTCTCTCACAAAAGACTATAGTTCCCCACCCCACCAATAAAACAAACAGCACCCTAACTAGTATTTTATGTGGTTATAACAAAAATGAAACATTTGGAAATGGTACCCAGCCATAGTAGCCTGAAATACTGTACTGAAGTTGCCAGTCTTTCAATGCCTGCCATTGGATTAGTAATTTGTTTACAAAGATCGTTTTCTTCGCCGACAGAACAGCTGTGGCGGAGCGATACATTGTTGCTAACCTTATTTCCGAGAACTGTCAACATTTACTGTATTTATATCAAACATAAACATATAAACAGCAAAATAAATCCAAACGACAACATGAATTCGGGATAATATACGCATAGGCGAACTGTTAGTAAGATCTCGGTGGAGTAAACATAAATGAAACAATAGCGCCATTTATCGCTAATGAATTCAATATTGATAAATTGCGATATTAATGTAATAAATCCAAACGACAACATGAATTCGGGATAATATACGCATAGGCGAACTTCTAGTAAGATCTCGGTGGAGTAAACATAAATGAAACAATAGCGCCATTTATCGCTAATGAATTCAATATTGATAAATTGCGATATTAATGTAATAATTTTGTGTTACGTATGAGTAGATTCTTAGATTTTAGGATATATCTCTCTAAATATAATTATTTCTTACTTAGAATACTTTTACGGAGTTTCTGGTACATAGAACGGTTTTATTGTGGGTTTATTTCTAAGAGACTGTAAAACCTGTATTTAGTTATTTATTTTTCCATACTTTCACGAAGTTTTGAGTTAATATGACATTCAATTTTTTTTTTTTTTTTCGTAAAAATTTTGGCTCCCCATTTCATTCCTTTGGTGTTGAATTTTGAAAAACTCCCTCCTTAGTGGACGCCTAAGTTACCTAATCGATGTTTCCTACAAATGTCATGTTTCTAGGGCCAATGGTTGAGGCTGGGCGTCGATATTTCAGTCAGCCGGCCAGTAAGTGTTTCCTTATATAACTAAAAGATGTTAGAGTCATGGAGAACGAATTTAAATAATAAAGTGGTATGAGCCGCGAACTGAGCAACTTTTGATTCGTATTCAAATTTCGCTACAGAATAATATAAATTAACTGTTTTAATTATTTTACTGTACGAGACACTCGCATAATAAATAGCATTTTTCGTAATTTCCTTTTTGAATGTTTGTCGGATACAACTACCAAGCAAATTTACAGGCAGGTTCATGAGTCCACGAAAAATTCTGCGAAATTTACGGAAAATTCGTTACTGGAAAAGCAAAGTGTTCTCTGTTCTGCGGAGAGTTGTGGAGATATTTTTGCTACCATTTAAGAGCAAAATGAGGAGAAATTTTCTTACAGTGTTGAGGGGGAGAAAATATGAAATGTGCCCAACGTTCAATACTCAGGCAGGGTCAGCAGGGATGAGAGTAGTCTGACGCTAAGTGAAGCTGGCTGCCCTACTTGAGGTTTCTCCGACCAGCTGGAGTAGTGGGCGAGGTAAGATGATATGGCGAGGGTAGACAGATTAGCGGAGGAATGAAATAGGGGGAGATAAAGGGAGTACCACGGGGAAACCCCACGGTATGTAAGTGACCGCCACATTTTCCAGATAAGAATCTTCATCCGAAAAATTTCTCCCCGTCCTACCGGGGTCCGGGATCGAGCCGGGTAGCCTACGATGATAGACTAGTGTCTGTCGACTTACATAACGGCGGGTCCTCAATGTCTAATTAAACGTGGAAAATATCAGTCATAATGTGAATATGTTTATAAAATAATGTAATCGGCTTTAATTGCTTAACGTACAATGGGCCATTAAAGATCGGACCAGTTTCATGCAGAAGCTGGAACGGGGATGATAACCTCTGTTAATGAACATCCCTGCATTCTATAGTGATTTCGGTAAAACCATGGAAAAACCGAAATGAGAAGGTCTGGACCCGGACTCAAACCCGTGAATTTGGTGATACTATTTATAAGTAGGAATCTATTTCGTAACGAGTATGAGAGATATTCCACCTTTCCGTACCCCGCGGCAGAGATCTAGCAGGTAAAGGCTGTTTATGGTAAAATGAGCACTTTTGAAAACAAATCACTGTTCAAATCTATGTACATGTTACATAACACACTGAGGCGCCTATAGGCTATTCACGGTAAAGTGAGCAATGTTTGAAGCCCTCTCATTGGGAATAATAGAGAAATATATATATATTCTATTTTAGCCTTAGATGTTAACTATCGAGTTTATTACTTACGTGGCAATATATATTTTAAAAAGTGGCGAAAGAATTAAAATGGTCGAAAGGAAAAAAGTAACTAGGGCCTCAAAAGTGCTCACTTTATCGTGAACAGCTAATAGTTCGATAGGCAGCGAATAAGTAAAAGCAGTTCTTTAGACAAGAGTTGTAATGTCCATACACTACCGATGAATTACACAGATCTCGCTGGCTGCGTGCTACTAATCGCCGTGTCCCAACATTTAACTGCTTTTCTGTCATAACGACTAGCAAAAACGGCGTAGATTGGATTTGAGGTTAGAACACTCTTTAGAATACAAGTGCTTTGAGATGCACGTATATTTGCTGTAACCAATTTGTAATGCAGTGTGATTACATTTAAATTGGTGAAAGTATTACACTCATATAAAAGTGTTTGTCTTTTGAAAATTAAGATATAAACAAGCACATTCGTCACTTTTGACCATGTGACTTTGACAGTTGTGTAGGTTTGGGGTAGGTCAATGTTGGAATACATGCGCAGAAGACGAATAAGCGGTCTACCTCGGGAAACCCCAGAGTATGTAAGTATATGGCAATGCAAGTGCAAGTTCACTTTATAATATTATGGCCACCGAAGTTATTATTTTGTTTTGTTTTATACTCATTTGTAACACATTTACGTTCCTATTAATTCGGCAGTTCCAGTTGGATGGCGTATCGATAAAGTGATTAAGCCCACGGCAATGCTAATCCTACATATGACAGAAGGAGATGTAATGAGAAGGAAAGTAGATCCAAACCAGAACTTTCAAATGTGTTCAATTAACGGAAACAAGAAGAATAAGACGGGAAGGTGAGTTCCACGATCACAATTTGTTGAGGCAGGTGTTCCTAGTTGTACGGCAGCCGTGTTCACGTGGAAAAAATAAAAATAAGAAGCTGGCCTGTGTTTTTTTTCCTCCGAGCCGCGGGCGGCGTTGTTTTGCTGGGCTGCGTGCCCCCCCCCCCCCCCCACCACCCGTCCTGTTCGGCTCCTGAGGCCGGCGAACTGGTCCGAGCCATTCATGAGAGGAAAAGTGTAAGAGGCGGCGGCAGTGAGCGGGAGGTATCTGCGCGACTGAGGTCGGAGGGAGAGTGCAGGAGTACGCACGTGACTAGGGTGGAGGGTGATGTGAGCCGCTGTCATGCGAGGAGTACGCGCCCTCATGCTGGCTTGCGGCCTGCTCGCGCTGCGCCCAGGCGCCTCCACCCTGCTCTACCAGCTCGGGGTGAGTAGCCTACTACATACTGTACACTTCATCTACCTAACCTTTGCAGAATCACCCCATTAATGGATGCGTCGTGTATCACAAACTTTCTATACTTGTATTGACAAAAAAGCTTTTTATTTTTGTTAAATTGAAATCTTACTTATATTTTATCTACAAATTATAATATTTAATGTATAACTTATCATCCGAATAAGTGAGTGGGCAGTAATGCTGTGCACGGTTCCTTTGGTGTAATTTGGTAAACTTGGTTGGCATTGCGGAGGAATATCCTGGAAGAACAACTTTATCAGGGCTTCAGTAAAGGGTAGAGTAACTGTGAACGGCCTATAGGTACCACTGCTCTATTCTGTTTACCTCATCTAGGTTCGTCACCGTTAATTGACCACTTTTCAAATTAATCATTGAGAAATGTCACTGCGCCTATACAGGCATATGTTTATAGAGAAGCACGCTGACTCACGTGCGTCCATTTAAGTTGGAAATGACGTAGGTAAAACAGTTCCACGTTTTAACGTTCAATTAAAAGTGTTATGTAAACATCTGTAAACACTGGTGTTAATTATTTTCGTTTCTAATTGTTTTAAATCGCTTATAAAATTATAATTAGCGAGTTTGTAAAATATGTACTTTTCTAGTAACTTTATTATTTCAGTTGACCGATGCACGAATAAGGTGAAAAGGGCCGTAGAAATGTTAATTGTATGGTGGAAGCATACACAGTGAGCATACAAGTAGATCTTAAACAGGGATTTCGAAAGAGCTCAGTTTACCGTGAACAGACTATAGGCTCTTCAAAGTTAATGGAGCACTTTTAAATTCAACATCTGAAAAATGTCACTGCCTCTTTACCGGCATATATTTCAACGTTCACACTGACTGAAATACGCCCAGTAACATTGGTAACGACGAAGGGACAAGTAATTTCGTGTCTTTACATTGAATTAAAAACTGTTAAATAAATATTTGTAATAAATGAAAATATTTATTTTGTTTTCTGTTTCTTTAATGCATATTACAGGAAAAAATAACGAATTTGTGAAAATCATTTTACTTCTTTAATAATTTCACAACTTGACGACTGGCGCACGAATAAAGAGATCAGGTCTCCATGGCAATGTTAATTTTATGGCGTAATAATATACGATTTTTACACAAGTAGATCTTAAGTATGACTACAGAAAGTGATCAGTTTTCCATGAGCAGCTTATACTTCAATTGAATGCCTACCCACGGATAACTCGGACATGTGCGTTAGTCGACCCATAACCAACTAATTTACCGCTACAGGAATACAAACGTAACAAAATTGTTGTTAGAAAAGCTCAAAAGAATAGAGCACGTGCAATTTTTTTTTTAGGGGGAGCGGGATTTAAAATTTAAAGTGTTTTCGCGATGAATTAAACAATTTTGAAGTCTGCTTTGAAAAAAATGCATTGCCCTTAACTAAGTGCATGCTGTAGTACACACTTGCATCGAACTACTAAAGATAGTTTTAAGACCTAATGTAGTTTTGCTAATGTAAGCTTTAAATCTATGGCTACTCTACTGAGGTCAGTGTTTCTTAATTTATTCAAACACGAGCACAAATTTGCACATTATCACATGTATATACCTAAAAGTTTAATGTCTTCACTTGTATAATGCAGTAATTAGGTGAGACTGTTCATTGCAACATTAACCTTACATAGAGCGGAATGATACAAGATGAGAATAAAACAAGATTTTAAGCAGGACTATCACAAGTGCTCTGTTAACCGTGAACAGCGTGTAGCCTAAAGGCTGTTCACGATAAACTGAGAATTTGTGGAAGTCATGCTGAAGATCTACTTGTATACTCAGTGTGCATTCTTCCACCATATGTACATTTAACATTGTCATGTGTCTGATCACTTTATTCATGCGCCAGTCATGTGAATCTGCGAAATTATTAGGAAAGTAAATATATTACAAATTCACTAGTTCTTATACTAGCGTGCCTTCAAAATATCATAAGTCAAAATAAACCATTTCGGTATTCCCAAATGAACACTTTAGTTGAACGTCACGACGTGGAACTACTTTCCGACCGTCGTTACCAACTTGACGCCAGTCAAGGTGCATGCAGGTATAGGGACAGCGACATTATCCATGGGCCTATTTCACAAGTGCTCAAATCACCTTGCACAAACCCACTGCCGCGCCTCCCCAGTCCTCAAGGCGGAGAACCTCTTACATCGTATGTTGGTTTGCTATCTGTCTGAAGGCGATAGCCTCGTGGCTGTAGGACGTCGATACTCGGCTTACAACATGCTATCTATACAAGCGAGCATTACAAACATTATTTTGAAGCCTAAAACTACGTTCTCAGTATACTTACTCTATCTTAAAATATTATTGTTATTATTACATGTCTGGGAATCTTGTATAGGGCCCTTCAATGAGCTTTGTTATAGGCTGTTCACAGTAAAACGAACACTTTTGGAAGCCCTGCTTATGATCTACTTGTATACACGTTGTGTATTCTTCCGCCTAATGTAAAAATAACATTTCCATGGGCCTCGTCACTTTATTCATGCGCCGGTCAAGTAAAAGTGAAAATTTATTAGGAAAGTAAATATTTTTCATATCTGCTCATTTTTCACTTTGATGCACTAATTAAAAAACTCAAAAGAAATCATTCGAATCATCGCAAATGGATACCTAATATTTTTTATTCGACGTTAAGATATGGAACTACTTTCTATCCATCGTTACCAACTTTATTGTGCTAAATCGTTACCAACTTTATTGTGCTAATGTCACTAAATCCACCCATTAAAATAAATGCATGCAGGGGCAGTGACTTCTAAGGTTAATTTGTAAAGTGCTCACTTTATCGTGAACAGCCTTCACCAACCTTACAGCAAGTAGTATTGCTGAAAGTCGCTCGGAAAGAGCAGCAGGGGGGAAAGTTTGCGCGCCAGTTGAGTGCGACAGCGAGGTGCCAGATGACGCTGGAAACAGCCGGAGGTAGGCGATGATACTGAGGCGGGACACACCACACCAAGTTCCGGGTTCGAGTCCGGGGAAACACTGTGATGTGTGCGCCGGCAACAGAATTTGGATTACTGCAGCACCAATGAAACAAAACACATATTCCCGTCACGAATTTTCAAGACGTGATAGTAAAGCTTGAAGCTTGTTGTGGCGTACGACATGGCGCTGAGGATCGCCACTTGACGTCTTGTAATTGATCTTATTCTTACACCACTTATCAGAAGGTTCATTGAAATTTTCTGCACGACAGAGCACAAATTATATCTTGTTATTTTGTCAAATAACTACATACAGCTTCACTACCTGTATATTAATTGCTACCTTGTAAACTGTCTAAAAGAAATCAATGTTTATTCATATCGGACCACTACAGACACAGCACTAGAATAATCAACAGTCGTCCTACACCACTACTGGATGCACAAAAAATAACAGGAAAATCTTTAATGCAGCCTGTAAAGAAAATTCCAAAATAGCCAATGTAACGACATTGGTACACCAAGAAAATAATTTTTGAAGTTGATGCAATCCACACTGACTCCTGTCTTAATATCTTATAGCGCTATTAGTTACGTATGGTTATGGCTAGAGATGTGAGCAACAGTATGAATAATAAAGAGTTATGTTTTTCAAATAACTTGATGTAGACTGTGCAGTGTGCTCTAAAGGTTCTGGTCTAATAATGGCGCAAAGTAAGTCCTGAATAAATACGAAGAGACCTAGTCTAAAATAATAACACATTTATTTGACATGATTCGAACCCGAAACCCTTCATACCGAACGCTATCACATCGGCTTTTTGTGCAATTCGTCGTGCTCGCAATGTCACTGGCAATACTGCCAATACTGCCAACAAAAATATCGTAACGGAAATATTGGTAGCATCATTAGCCAACAAACTAGAGTTGACAGCGCCGTCGTTAGGCTGACACACGTCATGTTTCTTTATCGCAACTGGTGAGCTGTAGGTTCGGTGTCCGGCCGTAGTGATGCATTAAGAACGTAGGGAAGCTGCACAGTTTACGATCCAGTTCCTCACAGGAAAAGATCATTGGGTAACAATCTCCGATGTGTACGGTCCCAGCACGACTGCGTCTGAATGGGCTAGTAGTGTTCAAAGAATTGCATTTATTTCCTACATTTTTAACATACGTATTATATATGTTTTCTCTGTTTTATGAAATGGCAGTGTGAAAAAAAGAATTATGAAATTAGAGGAAAATTAAGTTTCTTTTTTTAAAGAATCAAACGAGTCAATGGCAATATTAAATTTGTATATTTTTCGTAGAGATAACAAAAAATACTGAAAAAATACATTACTCTATAGCTCAGAGTATAAACTTGTTTATGTTGCTAGAACGCCATGAAGAATATTTCTTCGAAACTTGTTTTACGGTTCACCCGTATTTCAGTTATATTTTTGAGATGAAATGCAGAGCCAAATAACTAGAAGTCAGTCACTTACCTCAGGTCAACCAACTGTTCGATTTCAAAGAAATTGCACCATACCACTCCTGTGAGTTGCGACTTCAATAAACACACTGAAACCAAACTTCGGGATCAAATTACTTTTCGAAGTTTCTACGAATTAAGATTAAATGTAAAAATCCTATTATTTTCAATATAAAAATTAATAATTACTTAAGCGATTTGATTTTTTTATTGAATTAGCATCAATATCATACCACGAAACAATAAAATACCCTCCACATCTAGGTAAAATAATTTCATTGTTCAATAGACTTAAAGAGGGAACCAATTACTAAAAAAAAAACGGGGTGGAGAAGTAACCAAGTATGGAGGAACAATTTCAGCATTCGCCTGGGTGATTGCAGAACTACGAGATGAGGAAAGCCGAGCCGTGGATCGAACCCGGCTCCTCACTATGCGAGTGCTGGAAACACGCAACCTCGCTTGGCTTCAGCATTTTAAATGCATCGAAACGCGAGTTAAATATTCCGCGTTATTGTAATAGTATGCACCAGGCACAAATATAGGAAAGAACGCCGAATTCACGCTACAGCCCTCTTTATATATATATATATATATTAGTCCAGGAGGAGGAGGAGGGGGGGGGGGGGCTAAAAATTGCTATAATCGTCGAACAGAAATCCTATAGAGGAACTAATAAAAATTTTATACGGTTTTTTTTTAAAGTGTCGTTGGTATTTTGAATTTATTTACTTCATCGACAAAATGTACGTATTTGCACATATCGAGTAATAATAATGTACGGAAAATGTTACGTGCTCAAGAAGGAATTTATTTTTAATACTTCTACGAACAAAATTTGGAAATTAATTTGCCGAAAAAAAAACCCAAGAAGTGTAACAAGTTCAATTTCACAGATTTTAACCAAGCGAAATAACTATTAGTTGTGTTTGTGGAGTAAATGAAACAATGTGACCTTGAGTATCCTGCCCAAGTGCATTTATTTTACGTTAGCTACAGCTACCAACATTCCTGTCAAACTTGTTCTTATCAGTAAAGGATTTGGCAGCAAGCCTTCCGTGAACCTTGGAACGGTAGGAATTCCCCAGAACTGAAGGTTAGCGTGATGTTATATGTTTACGGAATCTTGGCAACAACACAAACATCCTATCGTTGTACAAACGAGTGCTTCGCTTATGAGAGCGAACAAATACTGAAGAATTACGAAACGTGACTTGGTGAAACAACGAAAGGAAGTGATTCAACAAGAACACATTGGTTCTGCGCCATTATTTCCCTATGTGCCAATGTAATAGTTGCACTTTTGTCACTTGTTAGACAATAACAGTCAGCGTCGATAACGGCTGAATATAAATGGTATATTATCCATACGCTTGTACTATGTTGTTTTGAAGTTAATGCTTGTCGAATAAATAGTGTAATATGCTTGAGTTGATGGGCTATATTCGTTCAACAGGATCCGGGATAGGCGGCAGGAGTTTGCCACGATGACGTCACAGGCGCGGCTGACGGCCTCGATCATCCCCCCCCCCCCCCCTTGGTCAAGCTGCCTAACACCAGAAGCAACGAGACCGATCATTCCAGCGACCCGTAACCCTATAAATAACTTTAAAAAATATTTTTATACGATTTCTTAAATACACTGGCTTGCCACTTTGAATTTTCGTTTTCCAAAGATTGAACATTCCATACATGGGAAGAATTAAAAATATAATCGAAAACATCAAAGAACATACAAAATTAACCTCACACTCACCCCACCCTAGGCAATTGATATGAAAATCGCAAAAAAATATTCTAAAAATCGAGTACCATGACATAGAAAACCCCTTCCCTTGATCACCCATCCAATTTACCGCCCCCTCACCCCCTCCCCAAACATAAAGACTCGTAACCAACACGGATAACGTCGACCAAGTCCATCCCGCTACCAAAACTTCTTCCCACTCAGCTCTTGAGGGTCGGCAAGCTGGCTGACCTTGTCAAATCAATCGTAGAACATCTAATAATCGATGCATCTATAAATTATTATAATTATTTCATTTAATGTTTTATCTAATGTTAAAAAATCCCCAAATATAAAAAACACTTAAATTTATCGAAAATGTATTGTTTTGCAAAATTGACTCATAAAAGTTAAATTATGTAAATGTTACACTTTGTCACGACACTCAGTAACTCGCGATTAGAAGTCGGGTGCTCGATCCACCGAGCTACATAAGGAATGAGAAGTATTCTATTTTAAATCTGCTACGATAGCACAGGCTGCCATTCCCCTGCACAATTACATAAATTTTTAATGAAAGGTATTAAACATTTTGATAAATTTGCTTTTATTACCGTTTCTTTTTCCTTGCGGCATACCAACCTTTATTAAGCTCTTTTCAACACCGGCTTTGAGGTCATCCGTATTAAATTGAGGCATGTTGTTCGAGGTCTTGATTTTTTCTTTTTGTATACATCAGACGCAAGTGAGGGAAATGCTAAACAAGATTTCTGTTTACATTTGGACAAATATTGTGCCACAGTGACGCCTTGCTGTCGACTATTTCCTTACGCCGTACATTTTCAGGCTCCCCAGCGACTCAATATCTACTAACGCTAGAGCTAGCGATTTTTCGCAAAATAATCGGAGTGCAGGATGGCTTTCAATACGCTGTGTGAACTCGTACAGGATTCTCTCGTTACTGGGCGCTATGACCATAAGTAGCTACTTGACTACTAAGTTGGGCCATAGGCATTGGTTTTTGCAGGAAATACTTCCTTTAACTGGCGTGCACACAACTTCGGAGTGCGGTGGAACAAGTCCGACCATAACCATCTAAATAATGTGCAGAATTTTGCAGTACATAAAACAGGAAAGGAAACAGCTAAGCACAAGCGCATTACCTCAACGAAATATTTGCACGTATATTTGGCAAAAACATTTGTTTTTTATATACTGCGTTTAAAAAAAAATATCAATAGGCTGCTGTTACGCTTTTTACACATCGATGTCGCTATATATTTAACTGGCATCCAAGAAAAGTTATATGTTTGCCACTTATACCCACTACTGCATAGATACCTCTTGTGCTGGTCTCCTTACACCCAATATGACGTACATAGCCACAGTACCCACTACTGCATAGATAACTCTTGTGCTGGTCTCCTTACACCCAATATGACGTACTTAGCCACAGTACCCACTACTGCATAGATACCTCTTGTGCTGGTCTCCTTACACCCAATATGACGTACTTAGCCACAGTACCCACTACTGCATAGATAACTCTTGTGCTGGTCTCCTTACACCCAATATGACGAACTTAGCCACAGTACCCACTACTGCATATATACCTCTTGTGCTGGTCTCCTTACACCCAATATGACGTACTTAGCCACAGTACCCACTACTGCATAGATAACTCTTGTGCTGGTCTCCTTACACCCAATATGACGTACTTAGCCACAGTACCCATTACTGCATAGATACCTCTTGTGCTGGTCTCCTTACACCCAATATGACGTACATAGCCACAGTACCCACTACTGCATAGATACCTCTTGTGCTGGTCTCCTTACACCCAATATGACGTACTTAGCCACAGTACCCACTACTGCATAGATACCTCTTGTGCTGGTCTCCTTACACCCAATATGACGTACTTAGCCACAGTACCCACTACTGCATAGATAACTCTTGTGCTGGTCTCCTTACACCCAATATGACGTACTTAGCCACAGTACCCACTACTGCATAGATACCTCTTGTGCTGGTCTCCTTACACCCAATATGACGTACTTAGCCACAGTAGTACAGTAAAAGTAACGATAAAATTTGTACCCGTATGTATTCGGTTCTCCTGAACTGAATACTCATTATTGAGTATTTGTTACTCGATACTTTCGTTACTATCTATAATGCCAATACATTGTAGACTAGAATCGAACAAAGTCTCGTATATGCGGCATAATAAGTTGAACACAAACCTTATATGAATTATTTTGCCTTGTGGAATGGAACATAATTTTTATATGATAATAGTTTTCAAGTAAAACTTCGAAAATTTTAACTACGGTTTTTCTGTTGAGAGAATTTAAAAATAACTGATAACTTTATAAATCATTTATTTGGCAATGAAAAACTAGTCATGACACAACCGATAAATGAAGCAGATAACAGTAAATACAAAGTTAATTTTTTTTTAGAAAAATAAAAACATATTATGTAACATTTAGATGATATTCAAATTTCATCAAATAATAACGAATGAATTTTTACGAAACGGTATAAAAATATTATTGATGAAAATTTTGCAACTAATTTTTTTTTAACAGTAGCAAACCAAATCACTGAAAGGAGATATTGCAAAGTCTCACTAAATGCTGTGCCCAAGACACTCAAACATGTCTGTTTTTAAAATCAATTGTAATTACAACCAACATAGTTTTGGCGGCGCCTCTAAACAATCCGTGTCGTATGACAGAAAGAGTTCGTGTAGCAACGGTAGCAAAATGATGGAGCAACACTTATTTGCGGGATTTTTGGGAGTAACGATTCAGAATTTCGAGCGTCCCGGAAAAGCCGTCAATCAGTAACGAATACATGCGATTTGTTACGGCGGTAGTTCACAATACACCGGGCACGCTTACTGAACTGAAGAACACACATTACCGGCCGGCTGTGAGCTAATGCCAATCACTAATGCTTCAGTGACCGTGTTCTGATCAGATTTAGCTTTCTGCAATACATGATAGAGATATAGTCAGTGGAGTTCATTTGTAGTATAATAGTAATAATAATAATAATAATTTCGTTATCTTACGAAGTATATTATTCGCTTGAATACGATCCTGATAAACGCTACAGTGAAACAATGAGACTATTTGTGTAGAGCAGTTTGTTCTTGAAGGACAAAGAAATTAACGCAGCATGGTTGCTGTGCTGGAGTTAGACTCGGGCTTAGTCATACAAGTGTTAACCAGTTCGATGAAGAGCAGCGTGCGGTTTATGTCGCAGGCTTTGTTCTCGGCTCGTAACGGAACCTCGTCCATCCCTAGGTGACAGACCTCACACCATGTGTGTCAGGCGAGGTTCACCAGGAACAACGTGTGCGTCTTTATAGCACGGTTCATAGGCACCGTGTAGACGCGCACGAGTGGCGATGTGTTACTTCCTGTCGCGCTAATAAGATCATCAACAAACCCAACTGCAGGGAGAAACAAATGATAAGTAATGTTCTACTGCAACTTATCAATTCTAGGATTTTAACAAAGGGAAAACTTGACATTTTCATATTCTTTAGCACAATAAAAAGTACGTCCAACATGTATTAAATAACTGCTTCGCCAAATTCAAGACAATACCTAGTAGTATGTGATTGGTTGAACATCAGACTAGTAGATTAATTATGAAGCAAACTTTTTTGCGTACACGTTCTTTGCAAACGTCTCTTAGGTAGGTAGGTAGGTACGCGATATGTATCGTGGAGCGATCTAGCGAGGTTGGGGCAGTCGTCGCTACACCAGAAGTGTACACTTATGAACAAGCAACATCTTACCCAGGAACAGTTCACCACCAGTACGTCACTGCCGGTGGTAGTCGTCGCTACACCAGAAGTGTACAGTTATGTACAAGCAACATCTCACCCAGGAACAGTGCACCACCAGTGCGTCACTGCCGGTGGTAGTCGTCGCTACACTCAGTGTCAAGTTTTGAACAAGCAACATCTCACCCAGGAACAGTGCACCACCAGTGCGTCACTGCCGGTGGTAGTCGTCGCTACACCGGCAGTGTACAGTTATGTACAAGCAACATCTTACCCAGGAACAGTTCACCACCAGTACGTCACTGCCGGTGGTAGTCGTCGCTACACTCAGTGTCAAGTTTTGAACAAGCAAAATCTCATCCAGGAACAGTGCACGACCAGTGCGTCACTGCCGGTGGTAGTTGTCGCTACACTCAGTGTCAAGTTTTGAACAGCAACATCTCACACAGGACAGTGCAACACCATGCGTCACTGCCGATGCCAGTCGTCGCTACACGCAGTGTCAGTTATGTACAGCAAATCTTACCAGGAACAGTTCACACCAGTACGTCACTGCCGGTGGTAGTTGTCGCTACACCGGCAGTGTACAGTATGAACAAGCAACATCTCACCAGGAAGAGTGCACCACCAATGCGTCACTGCCGGTGGTAGTCGTCGCTACACCGGCAGTGTACAGTTATTAACAAGCAACATCTCACCCCGGAACAGTGCACCACCAGTGCGTCACTGCCGGTGGTAGTTGTCGCTACACCGGCAGTGTACAGTTATGAACAAGCAACATCTCGCCCAGGAAAGTGCACCACCAATGCGTCACTGCCGGTGGTAGTCGTCGCTACACCGGCAGTGTACAGTTATTAACAAGCAACATCTCCCCCGAACAGTGCACCACCATACGTCACTGCCGGTGGTAGTTGTCGCAACACCGGCACTGTTACAGTTATGAACAAGCAACATCTCACCCGAACAGTGCACCACCAGTGCGTCACTGCCGGGTGGCAATTGTCCCTACACCGGCAGTGTACAGATATGAACAAGCAACATCTAACCCAGGAACATTGCACCACCAGTGCGTCACTGCCGATGGCAATTCGTCACTACACCGGCAGTGTACAGTATGAACAAACAACATCTCACCCAGGAACATGCACCACCAGTGCGTCACTGCCGGTGGTAGTCGTCCTACACTCAGTGTCAAGTTTGAACAAGCAACATCTCACACAGGAACAGTGCACCACCAGTGCGTCACTGCTGGTGGTAGTTGTCGCTACACCGGCAGTGTACCGAATTGAACAAGCAACATCTCGCCCAGGAAGAGTGCACCACCATGCGTCACTGCCGGTGGTAGTTGTCGCTACACCGGCAGTGTACAGTTATGAACAAGCAACATCTCCCCAGGAACAGTGCACCACCAGTGCGTCACTGCCGGTGGTAGTTGTCGCTACACCGGCATGTACACTATGAACAAGCAACATCTCACCCAGGAACAGTGCACCACCAGTGCGTTACATGCCGGTGGTCGTGTCGCTACACCAGCAGTGTACAGTATGAACAAACAACATCTCATACATCAACAGTGCACCACCAGTGCGTTCACTGCCAGGAAGTTGTCGTCGCTACACCGGTAGTGTTCAGATATGAACAAACAACATCTCACACATAACAGTGCACCACCAGTGCGTCACTGCCGTGGTAGTTGTCGCTACACCGGCAGTGTCAGATATGAAAAAGCAACATCTCACACAGTAACAGTGCACCACCAGTGCGTCACTGCCGGTGGTAGTTCGTCGCTACACTTAGTGTCAAGTTTTGAAACAGGCAACATCTCACCAGGAACAGTGCAACACCAGTGCGTCACTGCCGATGGGCAGTCGTCGCTACACGCAGTGTACAAGTTTGAACAAGCAACATCTCACACAGGAACAGTGCACCACCAGTGCGTCACTGCCGTGGTAGTCGTCGCTACACGCAGTGTCAAGTTTGAACAAGCAACATCTCACCCAGGAACAGTGCACCATAGTGCGTCACTGCCGGTGGTAGTTCGTCGCTACACCGGCAGTGTACAGATATTGAACAAGCAACATCTCACCCAGGAAAGTGCAACACCAATGCGTCACTGCCGGTGGTAGTTCGTCGCTACACCGGCAGTGTACAGTTATGAACAAGCAACATCTCACCCTGGAACAGTGCACACCAGTGCGTGCACTGCCGTGGCAGTTGTCATTACACCGGCAGTGTACAGTTATGAACAAGCAACATCTCACCCAGGAACAGTGCACCACCAGTGCGTCACTGCCGATGGCAATTGTGCTTACACCGGCAGTGTACAGTTATGAACAAGAAACATCTCACCCAGTAACAGTGCACCACCAGTGCGTCACTGCCGATGGCTGTCGTCGCTTCACTGGTAGTGTACAGTTATGAACAAGCAACATCTCACCCTCGAAGAGTGCACCACCAGTGCGTCACTGCCGGTGGTAGTTGTCGCTACACCGGCAGTGTACAGTTATCAACAAGCAACATCTCACCTAGGAACTGTGCACCACCAGTGCGTCACTGCCGATGGTAGTTGTCGCTACACCGGCAGTGTACAGTAATGAACAAGCAACATCTCATCCATGTACAGTGCACCACTAGTGCGTCACTGCCAGTGGCAGTTGTCGCTACACCGGCAGTGTAGAGTTATGAACAAGCAACATCTCACCCAGGAACAGTGCACCACCAGTGCGTCACTGCCGATGGCAGTTGTCGGTACATCGGCAGTGTACACTTATGAACAAGCAACATCTCACCCAGGAACAGTTCACCACCAGTGGGTCACTGCCGGTGGTAGTTGGCGCTACACCGGCCGTGTACAGATATGAACATACAACATTTCACCCAGGAACAGTGCACCACCAGTGCGTCACTGCCGGTGGTAGTTGTCGCTACATCGGCAGTGTACAGTTATGAACAAGCAACATCTCACCCAGGAACAGTTCACCACCAGTGGGTCACTGCCGGTGGTAGTTGTCGCTACACCGGCAGTGTACAGATATGAACAAGCAACATCTCACCCAGGAAGAGTGCAACACCAATGCGTCACTGCCGGTGGTAGTCGTCGCTACACCGGCAGTGTACAGTTATGAACAAGCAACATCTCACCCAGGAACAGTTCACCACCAGTGGGTCACTGCCGGTGGTAGTCGTCGCTACTCCGGCCGTGTACAGATATGAACATACAACATTTCACCCAGGAACAGTGCACCACCAGTGCGTCACTGCCGATGGCAGTTGTCGCTACATCGGCAGTGTACAGTTATGAACAAGCAACATCTCACCCAGGAACAGTTCACCACCAGTGTGTTTCTGCCGGTGGTAGTCGTCGCCACACCGGCAGTGTACACTTATGAACAAGCAACATCTTACCCAGGAACAGTGCACCACCAGTGCGTCTCTGCCGGTGGTAGTTGGCGCTACACCGGCAGTGTACAGATATGAACAAGCAACATCTCACCCAGGAACAGTGCACCACCAGTGCGTCACTGCCGGTGGTAGTTGTGGCTACACCGGCAGTGTACAGTTATGAACAAGCAACATCTCACCCAGGAACAGTGCACCACCAGTGCGTCGCTGCCAATGGCAGTTGTCGGTACATCGGCAGTGTACACTTATGAACAAGCAACATCTTACCCAGGAACAGTTCACCACCAGTGGGTCACTGCCGGTGGTAGTCGTCGCCACACCGGCAGTGTACACTTATGAACAAGCAACATCTTACCCAGGAACAGTGCACCACCAGTGCGTCTCTGCCGGTGGTAGTTGGCGCTACACCGGCAGTGTACAGATATGAACAAGCAACATCTCACCCAGGAACAGTGCACCACCAGTGCGTCACTGCCGGTGGTAGTTGTGGCTACACCGGCAGTGTACAGTTATGAACAAGCAACATCTCACCCAGGAACAGTGCACCACCAGTGCGTCGCTGCCAATGGCAGTTGTCGGTACATCGGCAGTGTACACTTATGAACAAGCAACATCTTACCCAGGAACAGTTCACCACCAGTGGGTCACTGCCGGTGGTAGTCGTCGCTACACCGGCAGTGTACAGATATGAACAAGCAACATTTCACCCAGGAACAGTGCACCACCAGTGCGTCACTGCCGATGGCAGTTGTCGCTACATCGGCAGTGTACAGTTATGAACAAGCAACATCTCACCCAGGAACAGTGCAACACCAGTGCGTCACTTATGGTGGTAGTCGTCACTACACCGGCAGTGTACATTTATGAACAAGCAACATCTCACCCAGGAACAGTGCACCACCAATGCGTCACTGCCGATAGCAGTTGTCGCTACACCGGCAGTGTAGAGTTATGAACAAGCAACATCTCACCCAGGAACAATGCATCACCAGTGCGTCACTTCCGGTGGTAGTTGTCGCTACACCGGCAGTGTACAGAAATGAACAAGCAACATCTCACCCAGGAACAGTGCACCACCAGTGCGTCACTGCCGATGCAGGTGTCCAAGTACGTGCTCACACTCGGAAAATAAATTCTATCATTTTACGAACATGGACTGGTAAAATTTCTCAATAACTTTTCGCATAATTACGGACAAGTTTTTTTTTCTAAAATGGACTTCCCGTAATTTTCACACAACTTTCCGTGAGTTGAAGGGACTTCTCCGTCAATTCCATAATTATTTAAACGGGCTTTAATTTAAAATAAAGTGTTGACGTCAAAATCACGTCTTGTAGGGTTTGATGTTTATGACTCACCTAAGACGTTCTTGTGCGACAATTTCGGGTATAAAGATATTATTTCTACTAATGTGGCGTACGTAATTTTTATCACTTTATTCTAATGTTTGAGTGTTACTGTCACATGCGCATGATGCTACTTCTAAACGTTTGAACTACTGTGTACAATTGGCATGGAGGACAACCTAACAGACACAGAAAATAATAATTTTCTGGTAACAGTGACGAACAAAGCTTCGAGTACACTCGAGATTGTTCGTTCTCGAAATCCGAAGCTGTAATAGCCAATAAGCAGTCGTCCAATATTTTTTATTTACGGAACTTGGCTCCATTCCCCCTCATTACGGACCAATTTTTCGTACATTAACAGTACGTTTTCGTAAAATTTTGCGATACTAGAGGGAAATTTTTGACAGAGCAAAAATTATTATGCAGTAGTACCAGTGGGTCGCAGATACCTGGCCACGTCATATCTTGGGGGTAAGGTCAGAATAATTGACTGGATAACATTTGAACTGATGGAATCAGATGCTGGGGGTAACGACTGTCGCGGGCATTTCGCACGAGATCTTGGAGACGTTTATTAACATTTCCTTGAACAAGGAATATCCTACTCCAATACACTTCCCAGGTTTTGAACTGTTCTGCGCATTCTACAGATATTTTGTTTGAGAATGGTTCATACCCGTGACAATGTGTGCCAATCACGTGCTTCCCGTTGCGAGAAGCGCGTAATTGCGTTACTGAGTCCGTGTGCTGCTTCAGCGGGAATATTCCGTATCTGTGACACTGACAGTCACAAATCACTCAGGGACTAAAACGTACTGTAGTCCTTGCCTATGCTGTTGCAAAACTGCAGTAGAAGATGTTTTATTCAGGAACTACTCAACGTTCATCAGTTATGTCTAGTTGTCAACGTTATTTGGACAACGTTCCTCAGTGATGTCTACTTGTCAACGTTATTTAGACAACGTTCCTCAGTGATGTCTACTTGTCAACGTTATTTAGACAACGTTCCTCAGTGATGTCTACTTGTCAACTTTATTTAGACAACGTTCCTCAGTGATGTCTACTTTTCAATGTTATTTAGACAACGTTCCTCAGTGATGTCTACTTGTCAATGTTATTTAGACAACGTTCCACGTCGGAAGGTGGATTTCCTTTTCATATCTCCGTTTCCACTGTGTACTTTTTGAATGTTAAAATGATTACAACGGGCACTTTTAACGCCAACTGTCAGTTTCCGGTTGGAAAATCCTTTTACTCTATACTTCTTCTTATGTAGTATTTTATTTATTTCTTAATTAAATAATTATTAAATACGTTGTACATTACGTATGAATTAATATATAATATTAAAATATATTGTTTTAAGTATCTCTATCACTACGCGAAAAAATAGCAGTTAGCGCTAAAAGTGTCAGAAAGTTGAGGTGAGTTGCCGGCCGCAGGATTGCACGTCAGTCCAGTCCAGTCCAGTATGCCTTGCGCGTAGTAAATGTGATGAGACATGGGATGCGCACGCACGCACGCACGCACGCACGCGCACGCACACACACGCGCACACACACACACACACACACACATACATATATATATATATATATATATATATATATATATATATATATATATATATATATATATATATATAAATTCACGGTAAATTAAGCACCTTTGAAAATAAATTCAATATTTTCCTGCTTGAACTTTCTTTGATATAAAGACTGACGAGAAAATTATTTACAGTAATTTTGACCGCAAATCACTTTGGAGAGGGGGGGGGGGGGTGTGGGAGGCGGTGGATATTCCTTGTGTTAAAAAAATCTAATTTAAACAGTTTATATATATAGACACACACAAGCTGTTCGGAAACTACCTGTCGAAATTCAAACCACAGCACCTGTGGGCGAACGGAAACAAAAAACTCCAGTCATGAAATGTTCGGTAAGTCCATTTAGTATGTTTAAGAGTAGGATGGACCCCGGCATTCTATATGAAATAGAAGTTGTTTGCGCAAATACGCGTATCTCGGTCAACAACTGTTCTGCAAATACGACTTTTAGTCAGAAAAGATAAAAATCATTAGCTATACCCCTATTTTTTTTCTACTTTTGTTATGTTAAGTGTATTCTTGGAGTAAAAAAGTTCAGCAAAATGGTCAAATATCGCATTTTTAAAGCCAAGTAGAAAGCTACCCCGGAGTTTAATGTGTGGTCTTTCATCGCGTGTAATAAAATCCAACTGTAACAGATCCTAATTTGCACAGTAAAGTGTTAGGACGGAAACACTGCACGCCTCGAGCGTAGGAGCGATGAGGCACTAGGCGTGCGAGTTAGTGTCGCCCGTATCGCTCCCTCGCTTCTTGACCTTGGCCGTGGCGCGAAATGCGGCGAGCGCCTGTACATAAGCCACCATGATAGTTGCAAGCTCACCTGCCACTGAGGTGACGTGTGTTAGCGTTGGGGGGGGGGGGGGGGGGGGGGGGGGGGGGTTGCAGTGGCAGACCATCCGACAGACATACAGACGCAGGCGGCGCACAGTGCCGTGGATCAGTTTGCCTTCGTGTCACGCAACTTGTTGGGCACGCAAGTACACACGGTTGCGGACACCCGGCGTCGCGGTTAGAAGAAATTATAGTTCCATTAAAAATACCATTGCCTTTCCGAATATTTTGTAACTAGATTTCCCAAATATTTCCGGAACGGTTGTAGATCGCGAAATGCGATTTTCACTAAATTAAATTACAAACGGGGGCAGGTAATTTGCCGCAAAATGACTATTCGTAACACGTGTATGAACAGAAATAATTAAACCACACTCGATTTTTACCCCGGAAACACACGTTTATTTCAATGGCATCTGAAAGTACGTGCAAAAAGGTATTCAGTGATATAGCATATGCAATGGAAAGTATCACAGAAACGCCAAGAAATAATGTGCAATTATGATTAAGTTAAGTGGGCCGGTAGCATGGGGCAGTGGACCTGTACTCACAGCTGTAAGCAGGCAACATGTGTCGTGACTCATCCTAGCGGGACCGCATCCTGGTAGCAGCTTAGCGCTTACCTTAATGGGGCAAGAGGAACGGGGTGCGACATTGGACAAAGGATAACACCGCAGTGGATGGAAGACGGGCAATGTGAGTGCAAGTCTGATATCAATACATTTCATTTTATCCAATTACTTACATAATTCAGGAAATTAGCTTCCTAATGATTAACTGTACTGAGTAACGAGTGCGTACAGATGTACAACAGAAATGCTGTAGAACAAACCAACCTAAGGAGAAATGCAGTCGAATCCGCATGCATACAGTAGTACAAAATAGCCCAGTTATGGTCGAAAAGGCTTCACGTCAGGTCTTTTCACAGCATGGGCTCGATGTGTTTACCATCAACAGCAATACACAAACACACATGTAGCGAGGGATGAGCGCCTTGAAGTGTTTCTGGCGTGTTGCCTCTGCAAGCTGCCACAATGCATTCCTGCGTGTCTTATGGCGTCGCAGAGACCGTGTTGTACACTCTATCTTTCAGTATTTCAAAATCGAGAGGTGTGAGGTCCGGGGAGTAAGTTGGCCATCTTACAACACCACCACGCCCTAGTCCACCACCGGTTTGGAAACGTTTCATTTAACACTTGCCTTGCCACCAAATCAAAATGCGCAGGACAGCCATCATTCTGAAACCACATATCACGGCGTATGTCGAGCGGCATGTCTTCCAGAAGTGTCGGTAAGGTCTCTATGAGGAAATGGCCGTACGTACAGCAGGTCATTGTCTATTGAATGAAGTATGGCCATATGACGTCTCCAACGATTCCACACAACACTTTACTTTCCACTCTCGCTGGTGCTCCACGTGTCGGACCCAACGCTGATTCTCTGTCGCCCAGTACACCATATTTCACAAGTTTACGTGCCCATGGTTTAAGGTCGCTTCATCGGTTAGTATTATGTTCTTCAGAAAATTGCTGTCATACCTTACAGACAACAGAACAAACCTACAATACTGAACACTCTCTCTCATCATTGCCGAAGCTCAGAGCGGGGGGTGTGCTCGGGCCCTTGTGAGGGCCCTTATACCACCCATACGGTTGCAGCAGTTGTATCTCTCTGCGGGCTGAGGAAGTTTCCCTCACCAGACCGCAAAGAACACATAGCCCAGAGGTCAGGACGCCCTGCACGTCCCGGCGCAACAATACTGAACACGCTGCTGGAAATCACTTTTATATAGTGCCTGAGAAGAGCCACGTGATATGGATGGAATTTCCGTTGGCGCAGTATCTGTAACACACATTGTTTGACTTATTCCTACGAACCTGGAAAGTACTCACGTGCCCATGTGGAGGTTTGCATCGACACGTCCCAACACATCGTGTTGATGCATCTCGTCTGTAGCAGTCTGTCGTGGCACTCGTGTTTGGAATTCCAGTCACCTCGGTACAAGAGACGTGTGCAAATTCTTCGTATCGTTTGACGTGAGATAAGCGTCCGATTAGGATACCTTTCACAATAAATTCGGTTGGCTTGCTTGACATATCTGCCACACTCACGGTAAATAAGTAGAGCGTCCAATTTTTCCTCATTCATGAACTTCATTGCGTATGTACAGCCAAACACTGCAATGCCACTTACCTTAACAGATTACGGGGACTGGCGCTGGACTGCTATTAGGAAGCGGTCCCACCAGGATGAGTCATGTTGCTTGCTTACAGCTGTGAGTACAGGTCCACTGACTGCCCTACGCTACCGGCCCACTTAACGTTATCACATTTCACATTATTTCTTGGCGTTTCTGTGTTACTCTCCATTGCATATGCTATATCACTGAATTCCTCTTTTACATGTACTTTAAGATACGTTGAAATAAATGTATGTTTCCAGGGGAAAAGTCATATGTGGTTTAATTATTTCTGTCCATACACGTGTTACGAATAGTCACTTTGCGGCAAATTACTTGCCCCCGTACGTAATTTCATTTAGCGAAAATCTCATTTTGTGATCTGCAACCGTTCCGGAATTATTGCGAGTCTCCACGTTAAGCAGATCATCCTGTGTGTGTATATATATATACACATATATATTAACTTGACGTACGCATAAATGTCGGTCATCCGGTCTATCTGAGTGTTAAATGTACATCTGGCGGCAGAACACAGAATGCGCTGAAAGAAGCAGCTCATCCTGGCTCTCTGAAGTAAAAGTGTACATAACAATCACGAACTGAGATTTAATTAGATACAAAACAGTAACAATCACAGTATAATTCGTTGAGCGCAATATCT
The DNA here is from genome assembly GCA_029891345.1 of Dryococelus australis. Taxonomy (NCBI): domain Eukaryota; kingdom Metazoa; phylum Arthropoda; class Insecta; order Phasmatodea; family Phasmatidae; genus Dryococelus; species Dryococelus australis. The sequence continues at coordinate 29,418,249 of CM056999.1, read as the reverse complement.
GTGATTAGCAAAATAAATATTATTCCTGCTAGTGGCGACCAATTTTACTAACAGATATTTAAATCCGTAGTTATAAATTCCGTCTTGGTCCGTGACTGACCTTAGAACACATAGAGAAACGGCTGTAAATTGATATCATGGAGCATTCGTAGAAGTTATCGACCGCAGTTTACAATAGAACATTTCGAGTTTGTGATTATAGGACACTACTAGCGCTGGGGTTAGAATGGCAGGTATAAACTGCGATTGCTACTGACTCCAACTGCAGCGAAGCTTGTGTCTTGAACTGCGACTGTTAACAGGTCACCAAAAGCAGAGCAGCTCTTGAAGTGTAACTAACAAATGCTCGCTTATTTTCTGCGGCCGATCGCAGAATGCAACTCACTCGGGCGCCGATACAACGGTTAACAGCTGAACAAAACTGTGTGACTGCTCTCGCCTCACCGACAGAGCGCAACTTATTTAATCTCGCCAAAAATAGATTTTATACAGCTTCAAAGATAATTTTTAAGTTACCACAACTTTTGTTATTATTTTAAGTATTTGTATATTTTGCATTGTATTATCACAGTGCAGTCTTAACGAAAAGGGAGAAAACAAGCTACATATATGTATGTTTTACAGTGTCATTTCGCAGAGTGTAAAAATACATATTTTTTTCTTCTAAAAACGTGTTCTTTTTCAGAGGCTTTCAACTAACGTACATTTCTTTCATACTAATTTTGTGAGCAACATCTACTCATTCTTAATGGGTTTCTTTCGCCCGCATTGCTTGCAACTGCTCACACTTTTGTGGTTCGAATTGTTTATTGCATTTGCAGATAATATAACTGAAAACAACTAGAAACAAAAGTTTTTTTGACGCCAGTACTAACGTGAATATACTTGTGTTTCCATTGGCTCCCACGGTATATTATAGTGGTTTTTTGTACGGAATATTTTAATAGTGATCCGATCAGAGTTAAAAATCGCAGATACTGAAAAATAGCAATCACATTTATAACAGTGATTACTAAATATCTGTTAGTACCGTATCCAGTCTGAAGTGATCCATTTACTGCTAACCGCCTATGTAGAGGCTGTTGGCGGTAATGTTGAATTTTCCACTACCAGCTACTTTCCTGCACATTGTGAATCAAATCGCTACATATCAATTTAACATTGTCATTGACCCGATCACTTTATTGATGCGTCCATCTTGTGACATTGTTATGGACATCAGCACATTAATGAAATACCAATTATAACTGTAACATGCATGAAACCAACAGAAATTAAAATAGAAATAATTACAGTGTTCAAAATTCTGAACATCGCATTTATAATACGACGTTAAAACACGGTACAACTTTACGGTAACATGATTTTCAGAAAGTTCAGTTTGTGTGCAGTGTCAACGACGCGAAAGTGGAGTTTCATTATTATTGGCTGTAGCTGACACCGGAGGTGAGCTCTCGTTATGAGTGGTCCAGGGTGACCCACTTCCCCTCCCCCCCCCTCCCAGGGCTGACGCGCTCGCCGCCTCGTCACTGGCCCACTCCTGGCGGCGAGACGTCGCTGGCGCCACGGCCTCTCCTCCTCACTCTGCTGAGGAGCCGACAAACATACAGGAGGCGCAAAAATATTTTGGGAATCAGGACACTCGGCGCAACTGGGGAATTTCTGGATGATGACATATGACCCTATAAATACGGCAGCGGTTCAGCGACCAGTAGTCTCGGTAGAAGCCTTAGAGCCGAGTGCGGTAACCGGGACACCGGTGAAGAGGACGGACGACGAGAGAATACGAGACGACGGCGGATGAGGTGTTCGTGGTGTGGATGGACGAGGGGACGTGGAACCCGATGAGTGAAGCCTACTGTGCTTGAGGCGCTCGGAGAACTCTAGAACATTGCGGACTGGCGGGATATGGACTAAATTGAGATGGGACTGAATGAACATGTAATACGGATTTTATTGTAAATATTAGAGCTGTCAAATTTGGATACATAATCTATCAAATAAATGAATATATTTTGATACATTGATTTATTTGAGGCAATTATAAACTGTATTAGTTGAAGTCATGAATTACAAACGGTAACTGATACCAATTTATTGTGAGATGTTGAGTCGAGAGAATTTTGTTTGCAGTTAATGTAAAAAAAAAAAAAGAAATTATAATTAACTCTTTACTTCATTGAGACCTCCATCTCTTAAGGAACTTGGTTTAGCCCACTGAATTTGGAGAGAGAAATTGTAACACTATTATTGTGACTTAAGCTCGTTGTTGAGAGTTGGGTTGTGCGTAAGGTGTAAACGATTAAACTGTAGCTTCCGCTGGAATTTCGCTTGTAAAGTACTATTATGATCAGCCATAGCACAAAAGAGAAGCGATTTTAATCAAAATCTAGGTGAACTATTTTATTTACCGGGTTCTTTTCATTTACATGTTTAATTTGTTTATAAAATTGTATATATTTTTCTACAAAATCTATTAATTTTTTTGGCAAAATTCATATATATATATATATTTTAAATCTGGAAATTACAAACAAACGTCAGGCGTATTTTCCAGGGGAACAAGTTTCTTATTCAGGTATTAACATCCAGCAAAACCTCGCTTCCAAAAGTCGGGTCTCCGAAACGGAGGTCTTGGCTGACGATGTAAACGTATTTCTTTGTTGATTGTTGTAGCTGTTTGCTCGACTGGGGAAGTGTAGTGACTCAGCGCGCCGTAAGCCGACAGTCAGCATCCCTCCCCGCCCCGCCGGTGACGTCACGTCACATCACTACGTACACACGTGACGTCACCGATATGCCGCACATCAACACTCTCATAATGCTTAATGCCAGAACGTCGTACTGTATGGCTTTCTGTGAAAGCCTCTGCCTTGGTTAGCATAGCAGTCAGCAGCCTGACTCCTCGACACGCTCGTTATCTTGAAACTATTCTTTCATCCCTCACTGTTTCAAGATTATAAAGGCATTTAAACTGTCACTATAGCATTTCATCTTTTTACATGGTACATAAATAATATCTGACGAGGAACCCATATTAATATTGCAAATACAGTATCGTTATATAACATGTTCTTGACTATTGAAGAGAGTAAGTAGCGAATTAAAACAACTACACGTGAATATTCCGACATTTACACATGTATTGAACTATATGGTAAATAACTAAATAATTCCAGTAATTTTTCTTTATTTCCTATTCAATAGTTTAAATGAGCAATATTAGTCAAATAATCTGTGTGCCGAGTGATGAAAAACCTTAAAAGTAACACCCAAATGCTACACTTACTGGGGCTTCTCAGCAAACATTCACAATATTATATATAACATCTACTTTATCTTATAAATCAGTGTGCTTGTGATTGCCGCTGTGATTATTTAAACACAAATGTTCATTATTTTCTTGAAAAACAGACTTGAAGAAGGGCACGATACAGAGCCAAACCTTTCAGTGTGCCGACATTTAATCTCCTTCTGACGCAGTTTATATTCCTGTCAAAAGAACGTTTCTCTGCTAAGTTATAAACATGTGAACACCTTGTTACAGTACAGGCACTACATGTGAACTAATTAGCGATAACGCCTTGTTCTTAACCGCTTACGATAGCTTTCAAGATAAAGACTTGCAGCTCTCTAAAAATAACAACGTATCAACAACGTATTTGAGGTACACAGCGTTTCATATGAGTGCAGTGCATTCCGCAGACAATGTGGCCGCCCTACGCTGTAATTGATCACCATATGCTATCATCTACTACATACGTATCAGCTGATGATTTGTGGCAAGACGTGTGTTATTGCGCTCATTAGCTCGATGATAACTGTAAAAAAATAGTACTCATAGTTAAAAGTATAACTTAAAACTTTAATGATTTATACAAAATATAACGGTTTTAAAATATGTTTTATTTGACGGTTTTAAATTTGTCCTGAAAGGCGTAAGGCCTCTGCTAGAAAGCGCTATCTATGTGAAAGTAATCAGCTATGGCATGCATCACGGAATAAATCATAGCATTCACCTGGAGTGATTTCAGAAAACTACGGGAAACCGAAATCAGAAATACGTTTTAAACGCTGCGTACTGTTTTTTGGGCTATAGGTGCAAGTGATGGGCAGGTATATGTGTGAAGCAGGTATCTGTGTGAAGCCTGTATATATATCATTATATCATCAATACGATATCATAAAACGTAATACTTACCTATATAGTAATAACACCTTAAATAAAAAAATAATTGAACATGTAATTACAACAAAATTATAATTAATAGAACATGGAACAGAAAAAAAAAACTGAAACAGCATTTTACGTTACAATATTTACTATAGTTCAAGATGGCCGTGAATATGCATGTTACCAGTCGTACCAAGAAACTTTCGAACAACCAAATCTTATCCCCAATTTCAAACTTCATCGTCTTACGCAAATGCAATGAAGCATTGCCAAAAACACTAATTACATCAGTATTATCAACCTTTACCTTCATGAACTGGTAAACTGGTAACGTGCTATATGTTGGAAACATATAGCACGTGAATCAATATCACTAATTTCCTTGGGAGCAGGATCCTTTCGCGCATGCAACTTTCAGAAAAAAAAACACATTTCCAACAGACCACTACCAACCTTAGCAGTAATTCTTTGGAAACCAAAATGGTACAAAAACGACCACAAAATAGAACTTTCTTCTGCATCAACAATAAGAACAGTCCAAGACCTATCTTCTGTATCAACGTCCTTAGAAAACGATAAAATATTACGGCATACCTTTCTAGGGTAATACCCTGGACGAGAGCGTCTCCGCTGCATTGTGACGTGTCTTCTGTAACAACACGGATCAAAGTAACGGACAGCATAAAATCGCAACCTTTATATACTAAAGCAACATATTCGTTCAAGTATCGTTACTAGATTCGTGATATTGACAACCAAAATGTCTGTGTGCACGAGTTCCTTTTTGTTTCCACTTACCTCATTGTGTAACTATTTCGCTGCTAACTGAGCGTTTATGAGATCAACCTGTGAAGAATGCCTTGCAAACAACTACTTGCTTGTACTGTGACGTCAGCAGTCAACACCGCCTGGAACACATCTGACGGCGAATCACAAAAGGTTTGCATGTTTCAACGTGTCGTTAAAATCACCATGCTTTAATTGATTAACACTAAAATATGTTCTTTCAATTTTAGTAAGATGTAGCAAAGCAGTAGTAGGCCTATATTAATGTTTGTAACAATTTCCCGTGTCCATTAATTGACGGTAAGACTTGTAACTGCACACTTCAACTCCGAACCAGTTCTAGTTTTCCATGAAATTAGTATAGCGGTATTAAATCGAAGTGGATTTCAGTTACATTTGGCATCGTAATATGCTTGCGCGATAACATCATTACTGTCAGCGTCGCATTGTATCCCTCTGGAATTCGCGCTGAATCACGAGTGGTTTTAACGACTCAGTATATCTGAGACAGGTAACAGATACCTGCTCGTCACTTGCACGTCGAGAGCCAGTTGTAGCGGTACCAAAGTAGCGACTTCAAGGCCAGGGTTTCAAAGAGGCCCTTCGATCGCATTTACAATGCGAGAATTATCCAGACTTCGTCATGTTGGAAATGCCGAATGCCTAGTTATTTACAAGGCGATGCTCTGCACCAAACTGTTCATCTCATCCTGTACCATTATATTAAAAGTCTTTCTGTTTCGGGGTGCCATCGTGGCTATAATTTCGGCCAGGGACCAGACGCCACTGATTAGCGATGATGCATGCGTTCCTTTTAACATAGTATACCCGACATGAGGTGTACCTAAGGAGTATCCAATGCTCCTTCTGAACTTAGCAAACTAATATACATTCATGAGGTCCCATGGAACTAGGAAGGGCCTCAAGTTGGCGTGGATGGATTTGGAGGCCCGCCACTAACATTTTTTTAATAGGAAGTTACTGATATAACTTTCAACATGGGTGCAATTAATTTTTAAATAATTTCTTAAAAGCTTAGTTAGTATGCAGGTCTTGTCATTTCGTTGAAAGCAATATCATTAGATGTGATACAAAAAACACATGAGCATCAGTGAGACAATTACAAACACGCACGTGCCTTACCCGGGACTCGAACCCAAAAAACCTCGTACCATAAGCTAGTATGCAATCAACTACATTATGGAGGTCGGAATCGAGCATCAGCTTCGAATTTAATCAGTCTAATGTTTCGAATGGTAGAGTTTCCTAATCTAAAATATTTACATGGTTGTCATTTTCAAAACAAGTCACTGAGCTACTTAAAACATGTAAGTTTACGTGGTCTACCATAGCGTGGGTGCCAACTTAGGTAAATTATTGATTTCTGACATATAAGACGTGTTTCCAAAATATGGCGACCATCTTTGGTAATGTATTCCTGACGAAAATATATAACTGAAATCTAAGCACTACTTGCCTCGTCAGGTGATTATTAAGGGAGCTGTGCGCGATTGGGAAATTCTCATTTAAATTCTCGTTTTCAGTTTTGTGGTTTGACTACCTGGTATGCCACACACGTTATGTTGTGAATGTGCAACGCGAATTATCTCACAAATGGTTAATCTGGAAGTGTACCGAAAAGTCGACCTTTCTTTGTTAATTTAGACGTGCTGCTGCACAGATTCTCTTTAAAAAAAAAACTTGTTTATAGCATAGTGTTACAGAGATTTATGCAAACACGGGGTGCCAACAGTCATTTACAAAATGAAGGGGGATGATATTAACTACCGCGTTTTCAGAGGTGTACAGTCCCGTTTATACAAAATGCCGTTCAGCAATTTGTTTCTTAATCACAAGCGGTGTCTGATATTCTCAACTAAACCCATTTTAAATATCGATTTTTTTTTTGGGTGAGGCGGGTTCACAGCTCCCTTAATAATCGCTTTAGGGGATAGGTTGTACATGCATTTTCTTCTTATATTTTCGTAAGGAATTGCCTTTCGAAGTTTGTCCCCATGTTTTAGAAACATGCGGTATAAATGAAAATGTGCCATTTAGTAGCAAAATGTTTATATAGCGAGCTGGGACTAATGTTAGCATACTATTTGCACAAATACCCCAGAAAACTAGTTTAAGTGATTTCGATGTAAGAGCAATCATTTATTAAATTTCGATATTGAAAAGGGGTTACGTATTCTCTCTCTTATAAATTCTTTTAGTAAAAATTTATATGTGGAAAAAAAAAATGTTACCCGCACTGTTTGCCTGGGATATTGGCATTAATTCATTATAGAATGTTCATATCTGTTAACGAGTTTTTCATATACATATCAGCATACAATGGAGGAGATCCCCCTTGACAATTATTGTGGGGCCCGTGCGGCCTGCGAGCGTCTGTACATGTAAGCCATATGTGTCAGTACGGTTGCCACAATTGCTCAAACGTCCGACACGTGACAAAGGGCCGTGACTTAAGGGCGTTTACGTCGTTAAAATAATTGTTCTGAATAATTAGAGTATGGCCTCCTTTTCCGTTGTAATATTAAATAATAGTTTGTAAAAGTAGTACGGTAATGGGAGAAAATAAAATAATATAACAAATTGTAAGAATTACTAATGTACATTTCTACCCTTACAAATCTGAAAATAGTAAGAACATAATACGTTAGGATAGATCTCAAAATATTTGTCAATGTTATAAAAACGCCATTAACTTTTTTTCTTGCAAATTTGTTATGTGGTTCGCCTGGATTTTGATTTTAACATTTGAGATAAAATTTAAAGTAAAGGTAGTTAAAAGTTTAAAAACTTAAAACTACAGAATATAAAATTATCCTTTACAGTGGATGTCGTCGAGCCTTAAGGAGCTCATCTACTTATCGTGCGAACTACGTTGCAGCGTGTGTGTAACAAACGTTTTTAAAACTAACTATTTGACGTGTGCACAATCTGTTTGTACACCAAAAGATATAACACTTCAGACTAGGGCGGAACGCCACAACATTTAACACATCACGCTTATTACGAACACTATTTTGAAGCTCTCGAACGAGACAAAAAACAATATTGTCCAACTGTTATAGCTAAAAATATTCAAAGTGATATCGTGCGAAACTAGTGTAGAACCCTTGTAAAACCTTGCTACAAACTTTCCGCCAATAAAATGATAGGGTCCCCGCTTAAAGTGTCTTGTATGTAGATAGAGGCAGCATTACGAGAACACCGCAGGCCAGTTGATAACCCTGCACGTAGCGACGATGGCGAACTTGATGCACATGTTAGTGTCGTCCTTATCGTCGTCGTATATCCTCACTGCGGCGCTGCCTCTCAGCGTGGAGGAGGTTCAAGTCCCAATGAGGGATCTTGTACTCCCATTGGTTTATCATGAGCTCATGCACAGGTTAGGGACGGCTAGCTCACGTCGCCTGGTTGTCCATACTGGTTACATTAAGCAAGTCGGAAGTAGTTGTGTTATTAGCGCCCCTATGTAGCACCGGGAATCCTGGTAAACATAGCTGTATTCCTGCCCCCGCCCCCCCCCCTTCTCAGGGGCTCGGTGGTTAGTGGTCATACTACTCAACTCCCACCTAGGCGAACCGGGATCGATTCCCGGATTTTCGCATGAGGGAATTGTGCTGGAAGATGACGCTAGTCGGCGTGTTTCCTCGGGATCTCTCGTTTCCCCGCCCTTGCATTCCTTGTATTCCGGTGCTGTTCCATACCCACCTCACTTCACCCTCATCGGTTCTCGAGACCTCGGTGTTAAGAGCCGTAAAAATCACACCACTCCTCTCCCCCCTCCCACCTCTCCTCTTATCCTGTGGGGTGAGCGAAGAGGAAACGGTCTCTGGTTCGCGAAACTGTGAAAAACCAGGGCTTGTGAAGAACCATCACGAGACCAACATTGATCGCCGCGACGGGTTTTGTTTGTTAAAGCGGAATTTATTACGAAAGTTATACAGAGTGGGATGCTCGAGGAAGCAAGGCCTCTGGAATATATGTTTGCTTGTCGTGATTGTATGAACATTTCATTAATGAGTATAGTTAGTATAATGTAGGCCTACGTAGTAGTTAGATTATAATAGAAACAAAATAGTTGTGCATTTTTCAGTGAATCAACCGTATGGTATATTCGCGGTTTCTTCATACATTTGAACTCAAAGCTTTGAAAAGCGACCGTATCTATGACGTGCTTTGCTCGTCTCCTGCATAAGTTGTGTTTCACAAGCGTTTGATAGCAATTTGTAAGCAAGCGAGAATGGAGTAGACACAGTGTTTGTTGTGGACCTTCTCGACGTGAGAAGCGTACAAGAGGTGCAGGTGGATGTAGTGTGAGAGGGCGCGCGGCTAGCAACAGCACACCACGCCCTCTCTGGACACACTGGCGTGCCCACGCGCGGTTCCACCAGCACCCCCCCCCCCCCCTCTCAAACCCGACTTCAACATCTCTAGGCTACTCTTTACAACTTCAACTGCAGACACGATAGCAAGTTCTTTCTATTTTCGCGATTCTCCTCCCACTCCGGCAAGATAGCTTTACCAAGCATAGCAAATTACACCAAAGGAACTACAGATTTATGAGGTTAGGCCGGCTCTTAAAGGCGAGGTCTTGAGAGCCGATGAGTGTGAAGTGACGGGGGCAAAGGATTAGCGCAAGGGTGGGGGAAGCGGGAGATCACCGAGAAAACCCGCCGACCAGCGGCATCTTCCCGCACGATTCCCACGTGCGACAATTCGAGAGTTGCCCGGCCGGGGATTGAACGCGGTTCGTCTTGGTAGGAGGCGAGCAGTCCAACCACTCAGCGACCGCGGCCGCACCGCACCGCATTCGTGCGCACGCACTTTAATAATGTTTGGCATTATAACTATTTATTACTAGGCATTACCAACACATATAATCTCCCTGTTTTTATTCACATTAATTATCAATGATATTTCGTAATTTATAGATAAAATATTAGTAGAAGACCAGTCTAACAAAACTAAAATACCTTTATGATAAAATTTATAGAAAACGCCTGTGATACAAGACATGGTGTATTTAGGAAACAACGAAATACGTGACTCATATGGTAATTTTTCAAAGATGTTATAGAAAAGTATGACAATACCTAGAATAGAATATACCCGCTCCCGCAGTCGAGCAGAGTAGTATCTCAGAACAATTTCTTATTTTACTGTACTTCACCAAATTATTGTATCTAACGTCCTCTTGCCCGGCATTCTCCTGCCTGCAGCTTGTTCGCGCGTCTGAGGATGTGAAGCGTGGCAGGGATAAGGACGACATTGCCACGCGCATCAAGTGCGACATCGACGCTAAGCTCTCAACTGGCGTGTCATGTTCTCGTCGTCCTGCCTCTACCCATGGGTTTTTCTATCATTTGGTTGTTGTAAAGTATGTACCAAGGTTCTCTCTCTGCAGGGTTCTTGGGAAATTCTCTGTATATCACAGCCGAATATTTTGAAATACAGCGCTTCGAAACCAGCCTTTATCTACAGGTTGTAATCAATTAAATTATCACTAACACCAGATTGGGGTAGACGAGTACAAATGAAGCATATTTCATCTAGGAACCTGTTCATATGTTTTAAACCGATTACTTACCTGGTATGCCACACACGTTCTATTAGGATTGTTCAACACGAATTATCTCACAAATTGTTCATCTATAAGTGAACGGAAATGTCGACATTTTCTTTGTTAATTTAGACGTGCTGATTCGTAGCTTAACTTGCATATAACTTAGTGTTATACAGATTTACGCAAACATAGGATGCCAACGGCCATTTGCAATATTAACGACCGTGTTTTCAGAGTGTAAGGTCTCGTTTATACAAAACATCGTTCAGCAATTTGTTTCTTAATCACAAGCGGTGTCTGATATTCTCAACCAAACCCATTTTATATCTCGAATTTTGAGAGCCCGTAACTCCCTTAGTAATCGCTTTAGGGTGTAAGTTGTACATGCAGTTTCTTCGTATATTTTCGTAAAGAATTGCCTGTCGAAGTTTGTCCCCATGTTTTATAAACACGCGGTATAATAGGAAATGTGCCATTTAGTAGCAAAATGTTTATATAGCAAAATGAAAATTTGGTAAAAACTTCTCGATGAGTTGGTGTACAAATGTGGAGCCTATCGAGATTTGTCTTATTAGTGTTTCTGTTTGGTGTATCGAAAGGAAGAAATGGAGAGAGCGAGGAGACTACGACTTATGTAAAAAAAAAAAAAAAAAAAAGAAAAGAAATTATTTTGCGAAAAAGGTCCAGAAATGATACAGTGTTAGTTTTATTGTTAAGAGGCTGTTCAACATCAACAACAACATAGTTTACATCTTATTGCTGCGTAACAATTTTTATTTTTACTTTCATATTTTCCCAAAGTTTAAGATGTTTCAGACAAAACTAATTTCAAACTGGCTCTGTGATGGCGCTCTCTTTCCCGCTTCTCTCATTACCAAAAAAAAAAATTTTTACAAATGGATGAATCCATTACAGCGAAAGTTCTTCCACATAATTTTTAACTTTACTATTTATTTATTTTTTGTTTCAAGTCACATGTTTTAAATATTAGAGTTTCTAAAATGTTTTAAATATCGGTATCTCTAGAACAATACAGAAAACAAAAACATCTATTTAAAAATTAACCAGCCACGTGTTGTTAAACTATAACTTGAAAATACCAGAAAGATTGCCTTTTATTAACACTTAGAAATCGTTGCTAAGAAAATTCGTATTAAGCGAAAAGCTCTAGAATACAGTGATGTGTGTAGCATGAAACAGGTTTATCACTAAGTTCTCATTCTCCTGTGTAAATACAATATATGCATACATGGATCTAATGTATCTATAAATAGTAAAACCATTAGTATAAATTACATCCCTTCAGGATACTTAGTTCTCTTACAAAATAATGTGATAATTATTGACATAAAAAGTTGTAATATTTGTGAATTTAAATTCACCTGCAGCTGCACACTTAGAAAAACCAAATTATTGAACAATTTTATCGTTTAATTTTTGGTCCAATATTAATTCCTTGTACTCTTAATTAAATTGTTTGAATAATGTCCTGCCTGCTAGTAAATATATTGGACGCTTTACAGCAGTAAGAGAGTTATGGTTCGCACTTAACTCAGTAAACCAAATCTTCTGATAAGGAAGTCCTTCCTTGATGAGAGACATCATTAGTTCTTGAGACAGTTCGTTGCTGCGAACAATAACGACTACAGCAACAATTCTGCTGGCCCCGATCTATGTCTGAGGGTTATGCTGGTACACTTCCGAGCAACACAGTTGCTCCTTGGGAGACCCTTCTGTAGATTGATCAGTGCCTGGAAGAGTTCGCTGTGGTTAATTTTTAATAAGATGTGAAAAAATAAATAAAACTGATTTTCTGAATCGGCTGCAAACATTATTGTTGATAACATGTAAATGCTATTCAGTGTTCACGTTTAGGGTGAACGTGAAGGGTCCCCCTCCACCCCCACCCCTCTCTCCCAGAAAATCAACTAGGGACAAGCTATACTCATATTGTGCTTGAACTTGCGGCAAGGCCTTTATCATAGAATAGATTTTTCACTTCCATTACTAAGATATAAAGTAGTTTGGGGTGTCATAATTGGTTTTAACAAAATAAACCCTTATACAAGTATTATAAAGTGCTATTTTAAGTCAGTTTAGAAAAATTATTCATGTTATATTTTGTACTGGTTTAAGGCATTACAACAGTTATTTGTCTATTATTTTATATTAGTTGAGGTCTTCCTGTTAGTTTTAAAGATAGTATGTAGGTCTATATATAAATGAAGTGGGAAAATGTCTGATTATATAGTATTTATGAATTGATTGTTTATTATTTTTTTATTTACTTGTTTTTAAAACTCGGACACATGTATATCCGAGGTAACATGAAGGGAGTACAGACGTCAGAGCTACTCTTTATACGTCGGCCCTATTTCACTCCGCGAGAAGTCTCAATGTGTTATACTTGCATGCTTAATAGCGATCGCCGTATTTATTGATGATAATTCTACCTTTTATGTGTACTTAGGGTACTTCAAATACTAAGCTAGGTTCAGCTGGGTTCAGAAGTATTACCACCGTTTAATTTTTATTAGAAATTTTATGTTATTTTCTACTCTTTTGTAAATTCTGATAAGCTGTCTTGTGGTATCTCTCCGCCTTATCATGCAACAAGCAGAGTTAAAATTAATATGTAGTGAACCGCCCCATTTCTTAGAAAGGACACGATAACTATATTATATTTAGTTCATACTTGAAAATACATAGTGACTAATACGACTTAGCCTTAATCTTATCTACATATTGAAACATGTATAAATGTTCATTTAGCAAACACAGTAAAGTTATTACAAAATCGAGACTTGCCGTAGATTACTGATTACGCAAGTTATGATTTTGTTGATAACCAAGTTTACATTGTTGCTTCATGTCCAGACTATGTTTCGAAAACTGTAAGCCATAAAGCGTCACCTAGAACCAAAAATCAAAAGGGGAAAATCATTTTCGAAATACCACCGCAAAATGTTTGAACAAAAAACAATATTCGATAAATATCGACTAGTTTTTCCAAGACCGTTCGTTTGGAAAGACTCATAATTTTAATTTATTTTTAATTTGTAGTTATGTGTCACGTCAATTACAAATTAAATGACCATTTCTTTGAACAGAAGTTTTATAATTGCTTGTTTGAATCAAATTTGTTGCTATTATTTCGTACGATTCAAAAAGTTTGGTCAAAAATGCTGTGTTAATTTAATAAATTTAGCATAGACATAATGTAATTCGCTTGATTGTGTTTCCTTTTATAGAGTTTATCGATTATCTTTTCAACAGTTTATTTAACGCCATTTTTTTGAACACCTCCATAACTAACTGTATTTTAAAGGCAAGTAGCTTATGCTGTGGATAAAAGTCACCTCAAGAAAAAAAGTGATGAATAATAAAGTATTGGGAACATACATAAGACACCAAGATAATTATTATACTATTTAACTTACTCAATACTATAATTATATTTCCAGGTAAATTTATTGAGAACATCAGCGGTTAAGTTAGAAGAGTTGTTTTTTTTAATGTAATAAGCATGAGCTATTTTTTTCAAAACGTTCCGGTATTTGCAAAGTTGAAGAAAGTTACGCGTTTCTAAACTCTTTTAGATGCATACACGAAAAACATATTTTTAACAGTACACTGTTTTCAGATGGCGCACATTTTCTAAACTATTTTCTCTTAAGTCACGTTTGGTCTGTTTACAGTGCTATTGCTTGTGAAATATTTTTTTGGGCAAAAATGAAAGAGCTAAATTAAGTTACGTCAAATTGTCAAAACTCACTTTTATAACGAAAAGGCCTACGATTCCATGCTTTCGCGACATAAAAAAAATTGGTTGCCATAAGTAAATTGTTTGAGGTACATAACTCACCCCTGAAATTTCAAATAACCTCCATATTCGTCAAGACTTCGTGGTCTGTTAACAAAACTCATTTTGCTAAATTAAACTGCTCGTAAACTGTACCGAATATGTTGCGAATCGGTTGGAATATTCCGGAAAAATTAACTTCGCCTAATTTTTCACGTAGTTCTGTCTATGTAAAATGGCTGCAATAGATTTAACAAGTGAATTTATTGTTGTTATTAGTTGGACTCAAATCTATCCAGTTATTCTATAGCTATGGCATATCGCACTGAAATATTTATGCAATAGAGATATTGTAATTAATTGCCTGATATATCCAGTTATTTTACAGCAATGGCATATCGTACTGAAATATTTATGTGAAAGACATTTTTAAAATAATTGCCTGGTATACTTCTTGTGTACTAAATTAGGTCGGAATCAACAGATCATATAATGTTAAAGTTTAATATTGCCATGCTATGTTGTAAAATGGTGGACGAATGTGGCTACACTAATTACTGAGTGTAATGTCACAGTGGGTTATACCAGCGTACCATGATTGGCTCGCATTAGTGTTATCGTTCGTAAGATATAATATTGCATCCAAACAGCTGTAAAGGCTGCCATTTTGAAAATGAGCGTTTGATAGAGTAACAAATTACGTAGGTTAAGTTGAGTTTCCTTAACAGAGATTATGATTGTGTAACATTTGGCGGAATTCAGTATAAGGATTCAAATATTTTAGTGATACGGGAGGAGAGCAGGGTACAATCATACAAGGGAAGCTGATAAACTACCTATTATTTGTATACAGAGAAGTAAACTTAAAAATTAATGAATTTTAAGATATGAATAATACTTTATGAAAATAAAAATATACTATTCTACTTTAAATTACTCAATATATTTTAGCTGTATAAACTAATTAAATGAATTATTATAATAATTATTACCATTGTTACTATTATTATACACTATTTAATATATTGAGGACATAACAAGAATTTTTAATAACGAGAATTGGTATTCATTAGTTAGATATTATAATTTTTTTTTTTTATGAACTTCAGTCAAAATTATTTAGTTTGTCAGAACTGACATTACGTATGGTGATTACGAGTTAAGAATGTTTAGTTAGAATCTTCCGATTGTAGGATGTTATAAAGGCGCGAGTATACCAAGTTAATCTGCTTACAGGTACGTAAGAACATGCACTACAGGCACAGCCATGAATTCAGGCATACAGCATCTGCCATCAAACCAAGAGCGTCATAACAACTCTGTTGCTCGGAACTTAATAAATGGGCGCCGGGACGTGCAGGGCGTCCTGACCTCTGGGCTATGTGTTCTTTGCGGTCTGAAGAGGGAAACTTCCTCAGCCCGCAGAGAGATACAACTGCTGCAACCGAATGGGTGGTATAAGGGCCCTCACAAGGGCCCGAGCACACCCCCCGCTCTGAGCTTCGGCAATGATGAGAGACTTAATAAATGGCTAAAGAATCGGCCGTGCCTTGAAGTACGGAAACGACTCTGGTATTCGACTGAAGTGATCCTGGGATGCAATATATACATATCCAGGATCGCCGGAGAGGGAATCGAACCAGAATCCTCCCAATCTCCAGTAGAGCGCGTCGTTATAGAGCTAACCCTCTCCGGGCTGTTGTCGGGAAGTGTTGTTGACTTCGCAGCTACAGAGCCTTTCCTTTCCCATGGGCTAGGTCAATTAATTTTAGAGTCGTATTTGAAAGAATGTTTAAAATTCTTATAATTACTTTTATATTGGCCTCCTTTTTCCAGTAAGTTCAGTAATTTAATTAAGTGTTAAGAAATTTTTTTTTTAAAGTCTGACGTAATACATTTATGTGGATGTGGTCTATTCGAGGTACCTTCACACCTTTTGAATCAAACCTTTGAAAAATTACCCCTTGCATGACGTTTTTGAATGTTTCCAAAGTATGACGTGTATCTCGAGCGTTTTATACTTGCATTGACATAAAACTATCATATTTTTGGTTAAAATGGAATTTTGCAAATATTTTATCTATAATTTTTTTAAATTGCATTAAAAATTAATTGAACAAAAACAAGGAGAAAACTGGTGTGTTTGTAATGCCAAGTAATAAACAGTTCTTGTTCTATATATTAGTGCAGAGAGTGCGCACGAATGTGGTGCGTTGTCCTTTAGGGGCAATTTTCTATAATTTGTTGAGCATTGTTTGCAATCCTGGAAGTAGGTGTGTTGCAACTTAAGCAGGACTTGAGACAAGTTATAAGCAACTGTGAATGGCTGTAGCAAGTGATCGTTGCTGTGAGAGTTTGCCTCCAGCTGCGAGCGAGCGAGCGAGATGCCGTTCTGCTGTGGAGCATCTCTCACGAGTGTGCGGCCCTCCACCTCGTTTAAGTGTATAAGTGGTTGTAAAATGGGCGCCGTACGGGGTCCGGTCAACGTCACAACTTCACTTTCACATAGAGCAATTGGCTCGCTGTCATTTAGCCGCCCAGGAGTCTGTGAGAAGCAGACCAGCAGACCCCCTTCTGTCAGTGTCTCGCTCTTCACCACATGGAGCCGCGACCACTTTAGCCCACTCAGTCGCCGTATATACATAAAGCTTGGCTCACAATTGAAAGCATAACAGTTACCATAGAGCGGAGGTCGTGTGCACAAGAATTGATCGTCATGTTTTCGAACCTATTGATTCACACCTATGCATAGCAGGTCGTGTGCATGAAAGTTTCTGGCCGAGTGCTTAAAGGAAATCGTTCTATTTTATTTCTTATGTACGCACATGGGACAACAGTCAATCAGAGTAGAGGATACAATTTCTGACAAAGTTGTTTGTTTAAAATGGAGGAACTGTTATCCCCCAGAAACGAAGAAATGACACAAGATAAAAGTCTCGAGAAACCAACATGTGACAGTGTACTAGCAGAATATTGTTAAGATCATCCATATATTTACCATCACAAACACATATATTTCAAAGAAAAAAAACTGCAAATTATTTTTAATAACCATTAATTTTGAACATAATATCACAATCTGTTACTACAGTACCTTTTACGTGCATAAAGACAACCAAAATATTAAAACATTATATACCAATACTGCCAACTAATGTTAAACTAGTTACTAAATTTCATTGGCCAGAAATAATACATAAGTATTAAATTGTGAATCAATATCGCACAAGGTTTTGAGTCGCCTGAATGTTCTACTGTTACGTCCTTTGCTCTGTGCCTTTGTATTTTTATCGTGAACCAAACCTAACTTCTATCGCATTCCGATAATCAACGGATCGATCTCAATGACGAGTCATATGAGTGATGCCAAATGCTGTTCCGTTACTGCTGAGATGAGCGTTGATGTTCACTGAGACTGGCTTTTTGCTGACTACGACTATTGCAAACGCTATAATTTATATTACTGGAGTTCGCAGATAGTGCAGCGCCAGTAAGACGAGAGATTGGCGGTGGTTCGAATCGTGTGTTCTCTAAAGACCTGAAGAGAAATTCAAAGGTTAGCATTATTAAATAGAACATTTTTTTTTTTTTGCGAATACACCAAACATGTAGGTAACCTTAAAATAGAAATTATCTTGTTATGAAATTTTATTTCCTTCATTTAAGCAAATACGTAGTTTTCTTTACGAGTAAACAGTTTTACTAATGGGCACGGAAATCAAATTTAAGATCGAAATTCCTAGTTTTATTATTTATATTTAATTAAAATAAATATCAGAGCAAGCGTTCCGAAACTATCTGCTTATTGACGAAGAAGAACTATTTTCTGTTTACTGTAGACTGTTCTGTACTGCTGATGGTCAATGAAAAATGGTCAGTAATTTCATTTCTCGCCAGCAATAACGGAACGCGGCAACTGTGGCAGGAAAAAAGCTGTTCGTAAGAGATGTTCTCGCGTTGCTGGAGGCAACTTCCTTGCCCGACGCCAGATACCTCTGCAGTCGCTTCCGCCAGCACGTCGTGCAGCGAGCAAACTCCTCTTTCCAATGGCGCGTAAACATTGGTAACTGTTCCACGTGACGTGGCTTGTAACTCTTATGTTACATTGTTACAGTCCAGAGTTAGTGCCATGCGGCAAGTGGTAGCAGCAGTGGTAGCAGCTTGTACATATTTATGTACAAGCAGATCAGCGTTCAGTGGTTTACATTTTAACTAACCGTTTTTTAAATTCCAGAGCAGCACACAACTAACCTCTACTGTTCAACAAACTCTAGCCTACTAAAACCCCGGGATATATGTTGAACTCGAGCTCCTTCGCCATCACCTAATTTTGCTAATCGACGTAGCATCTTCAAGGTCATACACACAGTTCGTGCGAAACATGTAGAAGCGGGCAACATACAAACGGAAGTCAAAGATAGAAGATTATCAGGAACGGCGAACCCACACACAACAAACATGACGGCGGAATCACCCCCGTGCAACTTCAACAATAGATTTTTGAAAGCCTAGATACATATCAGTTTAGAAAATACTCAATAGGTAGCGTATGAGTTTCTGCTGTAAATTTATAGGAGCGTTAAAGTTGCAGAGTACTAATAAATTTTATATAATTAAGTAATAAAACACACTAATTAATATATTTGTTAGTAATAAATTACTTTGAATTTACTACTTCACAGAGCGAGAATATCTTCTCAAATATATAACAAAAGGTTTTGTTTTGACGTCAGAGTAAATCACTTAACTTACCAAAGCCTCTGTCTAACGGACAAATTTTCGCTTTCAACTATATTTGACAAAAACATTTGAAGACAAAGTAATGCCATAAAATTTTTCCTTCCGACAAATTTTATCAAATAATCTTGAATGTGTTTAAAAATGTGTCACACTGTCTAATTCTTTTATTGGGAGAACGTAATATGAATTATTTTAAAATTATTTCCATAGTTGAATATGACTTTTATTTTTCAATGCACTCCATTACAAGAAGAAATGTAAGGAATGTTTTAATTAATTTTCGCTTCTTTACTAAATTCAAATTTTATTTATCAGATATGTTTCCTGCACAATTACATTTTATGCCTCCGAGTTGGTATTATTATGCGCAATATTCACTTACAATAGAATTAATGGCAGACGGTTTCTGCATAGATTAATCATCTTCACAACTTCTTCGTTTCCAGCAACTGTCCATTATTTTAAAGTTACTTGACGTCAACTAAACAGTATTCTAACCTCAAATCCAATCCACGTCGTGTTTGCTAGTCGTGTTGGCAGAAAACCATTTCATTGTTGGGACACGGAGACTGGTTGTGCGGAGCCAGCGAGATCGGTCTACCTCATCTTTAAGTCTATGGTCCCAACTAGCTCGAGCCGTAACCGTTACTTCTGTTTGCCGCAGCACAAAGTACCTACGTCTGCCGGAACAAACCAGAGCCGAACGACCCAGACGCTTTTTGATATGTTACGTGCTTACGAATCCCGTACACACATGTTATGTGTTACGTCGCGTGTTTAGAGATTCAAACATACCTACGCGATGTTATAGTGTTCCAGGGGGGCTTATTTTCCATGTTTTTTTTTTTGCCATGTCCTGTTTTGTGAAAACACAGCTCTGCAATGGTGTACTTCAACGCCAAATTATTTAGCACGTAATGTTTATGATGGCAGCAAGAATTGATCCGAGTGCTGTCGCTACACGAAGAGCGTAGAAGCTGCGAACAGAAAGGCGAGGGAGGTTCCAGTAAAGTAGATGGCAGCACATCACGCCTGCGAGGCGAACATTTGCCACGGAGGGAGAGTGGGAAAGGGAGAGGGAGGGGCAACAGTAGGCAGCCTCGATGGCAATGCGAAAGCATACAAGGGAGTGACTATTTACTTACACAACTTCATGTACGTCACTCCGCGGAATTTCGCCCCACCGCCGCCCGCTACCACTGCACGCTCGCTACGGGCCGCCCTTTCTGCTAGCTTACATTCTGCACTGTGCCGTCTCCCCACGACTCACGAGGACATTTCGCTCCTCATTTATGGAGCACGGGAAAAATATTTTCTAATGTTATTTCTCTGCAGTCTATAAAATTATTTGACGGTATCGCAACCTTACTAATTTGGGAATTGGTGGTAGGAACACTAATGCCAACGACTATTCAGAAATTGTTCCATATTTGTAGATGCCATATTCACAATGTTAGCATTCAGAAATGTTATTGCCGATTTTTTTTTGCAATAATTCGCTGTGTTATTATCTGTATTGAATTAATTAATATTAAATTCCATTAAAACCACATGTCTAGCAAGTGGATAAAGTGTTACTGCAGTATTAAAAGGGTTAAATTTTATCTACATGAGAAAATTTCGATATTTATTAACTGTTAGAAACTAATATTTTTTATTCTGTTTTTAAGTCTAGTTCACATAGTTCAGCAACAAAACCAATATATGTATTTATTTCCAACAGAAAAAAACAATACGATGTTTGAAAATATGAGCAAATTTCACTCTTAATAGCCAACGAAAGCCAGTCCTCTGTTACCATGGCTTAGTTTTTGTTCAAAAATTATAATTTTTTTCGTACAGCAGTAAAAACAAATTGAATAAAGTAAATATTTAAAAAATAAAATTCGAATATTTTTACAAGGTCCTACCTGGAATTCACTATCGCGTTAACAGTTAAAAGTGTGATCGCAGGGGTCTGGCCTATCGTATGTTTGATTTCGTGAAAAATTATTTAGATCGGAAGAATTCAAATATTTTATATACCTTCTGGTATATGGTTAATTACATCTTTTTAATTCTAAAATAAATATACATACTGGCGATTCGCGTACTTTAGCAGGGGTCGTGCAAGTGGGGGTCTCTATGCAAATAGAGGTTTTTTGTACGAAAATAAATAAATATCCGAGGTATTAAGACACATATATTTAAGTTCTTACCAATTTTTTTTATAATTATTTTAAAAACTTTTGGATTTTGGGATTTTTTTTAGAGAAAAAGGGAAATCTTAAGGGGAAAGTGGGATATGTTAAGGGAAAATGGGGACTTTTAAAAGAAGAAAAGGGGAGATTTTGGGTTAAATAATTGATTTCTGAAGTGATTTTTTGAGTAAAACAAGCGATTTTGAGGGAACAATAGGAAAATCACAAGAGACACGAGATAAATATTTGAAATTGGAGACAGACCAGATGGAATGAGAGAGCTTGTGGAAATAAAGGGGATCGGGAGCTCTCGGAGAAAACCTGTTTGCTGGATGGTGCCCCAGGTAAGATAGATCGGAGGAAACAACATATTAACCCCCCCCCCCCCCCAAAAAAAACACACACACAGATTCCAAGAGCATGAAGTGGGCACATTCGGTAGGAAGGAATGAGAAAATAAAGGAGATCGGGAGGACCCCGAGAATACCATTCCACATGGGATAATATAGTACTAAAAACAAAATTGCATACTGGCTGCCAATATGGCGTTGTACTAGATATCAAAATAGCGACATGCTGGCTGTAAATATGACGGAATCCAAAATGGCTACCGACCGGAATAAGAGCATATGATGTCAGGATCCAAGATGGCTGCCGGTGCATCTCGCGCCTCTTCTCGATTGCATTGTCCTGGATAACACTATACCCATCTACTAGATGACCATCTTGTTTTTGAGTCGGCCATCTTGTTTTAGTTTGCCATTTTGTTTTAAAGTAGGCCATTTTGTTTATGAGATCACAATTTGGTTTTTGGATGGTGTCTGCCATTTCATTTTTATTCACCATCGTGTTTCTTCCATTGTCTGTTAGGTGGCACTGGTGCCGGCCGCCGACTTGGATGTCGTGTGCTCTAGTACCATTTTGGCTCTTCTTCTACGACCAAATACCAGCGGAGTATAATTAATGTACATAAAACAGGGAGAGGATAGGTGTGTTGGCAATGTTAGTAAGAAATAGTTTCTATGCAGAACAGTATTAAACTCAGTGCGCAATAATGAGGTACATAGTTGCATTGGGGCAATTTTCTACATACGGCTCCGAGGGTTAAATGAAATGAGAAAGGAGTAGCGCCAAAACGGGAGATCCCCGAGAAAACCCGCAGATCAGCGACATCGTCCGACACGATTCCCGGAAGTGAACCGCCCGGCCGGATATTGTACCCGGTTCGCCTTGGTGGGAGGCGAGCAGTCAAACCGCCCAGCCACCGTGGCTCCTCGAATCAGACGCCCGGCCACTCAGAGAAGATGCCGGCACGCTATGCCGTGCGACTAAAGCCAGGGAAGGCAGGACGTGTGGGTGACCTACCGCGGCCCCAGACATCGCGCTTCCTGTTGGTCCACGAGTCCTTATTTGGCCCACAGCCTCGTTCCGGACTGTCCCTCGTCGCCAGGCAGCACCGGGAGCTTCGACCTTTCAGCGGAACCCATCTGCCGTGCCGTGCCGTGCCGTGCCGTGCCGTGCCGTCTCCGAGCTGGACAGCTTCTCCATCTTCTAGCTCCGTGATGCTGCACTCGTCATCCAGGCCGCTGCCTACTCTGGACGCCATACAATCTATATATTAACCAGTGACAATTTCACTGCTTAAGTCGGTTAGCACCAACTGACTTATTCAACGGTCACTTCACTCCATTTAACTGATGAATTAGTTCATTTATTGTGTCAGTGACATTTTCCACTGATTCGTCAACCATTTCATTCGCGATTTTTTTTTTTTTTTTTTTTTTTTTTTTTTTTTTTTTTTTTTTTTTTTTTTTTTTTTTTTTTTTTTTTTTTTTTTTTTTTTTACTGATTGGTCAACAGGGTGTAGGTAGGTAGTTGTGCTTCACGTCTCGGGACAGCAAGGTCGTTAGAAACGGAACAAGTTGCTCAGAGTATGGGGAATGGGAAAGAATAATAGGAATTGGCCATGGCATTTGCTAAGGAACAATTACAGTGTCTGCCTGGAATGATTTCGGGAAACCACGAAAAACAGAATTTACAAATGCTGGACCGGAAGTCGAAGCCCGGTCCTTCCGGATGCAAATTCAAGGTTTAACCACTGCGCCACGTCATTCTATAACAGGCTTATCTAATGAAATAACGCGTGTACTAATAAAACCCATAACATATATTACATGCGAGTTTCGTCTTTCATAATACCATTTTGAAAGCAACAGGAGTACTTAGTCTTTCATTTCGTTTTCACGTCTGTCATTTCGTTTTCATGCGCTCGGTTTGAAAGTTTGGAGAGCATTAGATGTGAAGTGAGTGCATTCATACGTACTTTTTGCTTTCATAGTCACAATGTTACCAATTAAATTTACAACGAAAATATAGGAAATGCCATTTAAAACTACATATTTTCCATAAATAACCATAATACATATATGTTCCATAAATAACTATAATACACATATTTTCCATAAATAACTATAATACACATATGTTCTTCCTTACTGCAAGTGTTGGCTTGGCAGCTCTACAGGTAAGGAAATGACCTTGGAATTGGGATTCTGTGGGATATTATCCTGGACAACTCGGTTTTAATATAGTTTTCTTATTGCGTTAAATTGCACGATGTAAACAATGACTATCAAAAATATGTTTTATTTTCGTAATAATTTAGCAAACCTCAATTTAAAACCATATTTAATTCGCCACATGCAGTTTGCTGTCATTGATTCAAAAAGTGAAATTGTTTCATTGAAACAATTGTTGATGTTCCACCGATTCTAGGTGAAGCCATTCTCACTGATTTGAGTAGCTATAAATTGTACTGCGAATCAGTGGTTTTCTACTGATTCGGAATTAGAGTGTAGACTAAAGGTAAGTTAACTGAGTTTAGTCTCCTGCGCATGTTTAATAAACTGACTCGTCCACCGCCAGTATAACTATCAGCCACGTAACCAACACTGATGAACATTTTCATTCATATTCGAATTTTCAACAGACACGCCCATTTATATAAATAAATTCTTCCGTCTAACCCATCTAGGGGTTCTACCCCACCTAGGATTAATTGGGATTAATTGATGGACTATCGATTTGATTGAAAGTGTTAATCCTTAATTATTCTGATTTCAATCCAATCATAAATTGGAAGGATAAAATTTAATTGGAATGATTAAATGTAATTGAAAGGGTTAGATTGATTAAAAGGGTTAATTTTTAATCCGATAAATTTTTTTCTTGATTTTCTTCTTTTTTCTTTTTGGGAGAGGGTAGCAGAAGCTCTGTACGATTTTGACAGTGTGGTGTGCGGGAGACGACTGTTCAGAGTGGTGGGTTGCAATGTCTTATATAGGGGTTGAGTTGAGTGCAAGAGTGGGCTAAGTATAAGTTTTAATGTTTTTTTTTGTGGATATTTCTTGTAGACGGTGGTGGGTGATATGAGACTTTGAAAGGTGTGATTTGCATGTTGAACAATCTGTTTTCCGGATGCAATTAAACATTAGAGAAATTCAGAGTGTTCTACGTATGAATAAATTAAATTTATCGAATCGTAATTTCAAACTACATGAATAAGTGCAATTACATGAGTTAAATGTAACATGAGCCTCGAGCTTAGAAATATAATTAGTCTTTCAAAGTCGCCTATTTCCCACCACTGTCTATAAGCAATATACCCCCAAAAAAACATAAAATTTACACTTAGGTCACTCTTACAAATCGTTTCAAAAATCTGAAATTCCCTCATGGGTTATGTATATTCATAAAAATCGCTTATCACGACCAACATCCGCCCAAACACCTCAAAATTAGAAAAATTAAAAAAAATGACACTTAGCTCACTCTTGTACTCAATTCAACACTGACTTAACACATTGCAACCCACCACTCTGGTGATCGACTGCCAGAGCTCCAAGGGTGAGGACGTGCCAGAGCTCCTGCTACCAACACCCACAAAGAAAGAAAGAAAATTAAAAAAAATTGATCTGATTAAAAAGTAACCCTTTCAATCCAGTTAACCCTTCCAATCCATTTAACTGTTTCAATAAATTAATCATTTTAATTAAATTCAACCCTTTCGTTAAATTTTTCCTATTTTTGGTTAACCCTTTTAATCTATTTGACTAACCCTTTGATATCCATTTAGCCCTTTCAATCAAAAGTGGGGTAGAACCCCTACACCCCTACTACTTACGTTGTTTTCCACAGTGGCACTGAAAGAGTTCTCTGCCCCTTTTTCCCTCCAGGCTGGAGAGAAAAAATATTCCCAGGCAATAACATAGGAGTTATGAATGTACCTACATTGCAAGCAGTGTGTTTAAGTTTGCCACTTATACGTGTGATAAGAAACTTAGCTGTTTAGTTGTCTCTCCTGGTGGCGAACGCCCGCCCAGGTTGGCATCTACTGTGTGTAGCGAGGAGCGATGTAGGAGACAACATGCGCAGAACAGACTTACTTCGAGCTGTTCATATGCGCAAGACGCTGGCGTGTGGCTTTATAACGATGGATGTATACACTTTCTTTGCGTTTGAAAGTGAGAATGGCGAGTGGCGGTCAACGTACGTGTCTATGTTGCCTGAAATTAGTTATAAACCTACTGGTTTCCTGATGACGTAACGACAATACAATAGCGGTAGGAATCCACATAAATGCCTCCGAGCTGTTACAGGTTTTTTTTACTTAAAAATTCGACTTTTATCGGAGGAAATATTTCGGACGTAGTTTACTGACTTGGGATATAATTTGCTCTACTGAGCGTTCCTAAGCCAATATGTCGTTCTACGCCACTGCTCCAGCGGTCACTGCTTGGTCGCTGTTAATCGAGCACTTATGAAAGCCGTGCTTAGGATTTACGTGTATTCTCATTTTGTATCCTTCCGCCAACATTACATTGTCATAGGCCTAATGGCTTAATTCATGCGCCAACCAATTGAAGACATAAAATTGTGAGGGACCTTAGTGTATTACAATTTCGTATTCTAATGTGTTACTATAATGAAAGTCGGTACACGTAAAGTGTAGGTATAAGCGTAACAAAAATCACCAAATTGATTTGCTATAAATTTAAACATCACACTCGTAACATCTACAATATCAAGACTTAGAACTAGTTTAGCTAGTTCGTTGCCAACCTAACTGCATGCCAGAGTATATACCGGATGTCCAATTTATTGTTATAAACCTCGGGATGGGATCAGGACGAGTAAAACTGGTCCTATGAACGTGTGATTGAGTTTCACTTTGTGGTCTAATACGTATCACTACCGCCACTTAGAGTACAAACTGTGTAGTCACGTTGGACTACTCTCGTTCGACATGCTCCAGATATCTTGGAGCGGCTTCGCCAGTCCATGATGAGGCGTTGCCACGCGTGCATTGCTGCCTATGGCGGACCCTTCTAGCATCACCTGTGATGTGGCCAATGTACCTACAGTAACTCAATAACAACGCTTTGTACGACATATGTTAGTAGGAACATTTTCACTTGTTTCGATCCCAGGAATCACCTCCCGAAGTCTGTTACAATTGTTTACATACATCCTAAATATAAAGTTAGGGGTTGTTGATATATATTCGAGAATTTTTTCACAAGTGTCTACTTTACCGTGAGCAGCCTGTCCTGCACGTGTAGTTACGAGTAGTAATTTTTTTCGAAGGTTTGTTTCAAAAATGTATACTTTACGGTGAACAGCCTACACGAAATTCCCCCTTGTTTCAGAAGCTAGTTCCCCGTCTCGACACAAGGTAGCTCTGGAATTGCATGCTTATGCTTGTGGTGCCGTTGTGCCGGAATATACTATACAAATATACATGCCGCTGTGCTACGCCAAGCAAGAGGGGGAAGATGAGCGAAGACACGTTAGTGCGTCCACCGATGTACACAGGGCGTAGGAAATTACTGTTACGGTTGAGTATGGTGGAACTAATTGATCTGCCAATTCAACCGGTCTGAAAATTCGGCGTGCCTAGTGGATATGCACCAAAACACCAACTGTTGGATTTTTAAACACTTTCTCAGAAAAACTTGTAATTTTCAAGCAATCCAAAATGTACTAAAGTAATTTTTGCGTCAAGTTTTACAAATGGGCGATGAAAATTTTAGAATTTCTGTGTAATGGCATTAATATGTACCTGGAAGCAGACGAAAGCACAGCTAAAAATTAACTTGATTTTCAAAAAAATTACTCAGCCAGTGTATACCGGTATCACTGGTGGATCCATCGATGAATTTTTGGCAACGCGAATGGCTACTGCAACTTATTCGGCTCGCCGCACAATGGTGCCATGAGCACACGGGAGTTATTACAAGGCCACCTTTCTTAAGTCCCTGTCACACTATTAAACTGTCGCCTTCAAATAGTCTATAAATTTGACAATAAAATTTGAAGACGAACTGGCTCCAATACCTAATCTTGAATGTATTTAAACTTTTTCGAAATATTTTCACTTCTTTACTCTATTTAAATTTTATTTGTGAGGGCATTTACTCCACAGTGAAATTTAATGCCGCTGAGTTCTTAATATTATCGTGAATTAATCGCTTCAGACAGCATGCACGTTCGAAGAGCTTCTATGTAAATTATTTACCTTCTTCGCCTAATTTCGTTTCCAGCAATTATTCGCCATTTTAAAGTTTCGCAATGTCGTAAACGGTCATTTTTGTCACGCACGCTTCTGATCGGCTAAGCCCTTGAAACATAAAAAAAAAAAAAAAAACCAAAACAATTTTAATCCGTCCAATTTTCAAAATGTTTATTCAACTTCTCCAGACAAACACGGTAGCGATAGTAACTTTTCGATTATGTCAGAAGCATATTATTTTATTTGACCAATTTGATTAGAAGTATTGCGACGCGAAAATTCGACAATGTGACAAGGCTCTCAGGGCTACGAAGAAAGCTCGGAAGGGCTTAGTTCCATGTGAAGTACGAGTGGTATTAGGAAAGGCACAAGTGGCTGAGATCATGCGTACACTAGCCAATGCGCCATGCTTGTGGCCGGCTGGCTTGAGCAAGCTATGCGGCGAGGGCATGCTTTCCGAACGAGGAACACACCGCAGCCACCAAACTGACATTCAGGACAGCAAAAGTATTTCAAAACTCACTGGACCACGGTATGTGTTATTCGACATCGAGAGAAATGTTCTGTTGAATAAAACAAAGTTTGTTTGGGACAACCAAATAATTTGTTTGGATTGGAGCAGTGAAATATGTTATTTATGTAACCAAATTATTTGGTTGTTCTTATTTGGTTGCTGCATACAAAGCTTTAGTTTGTTTAAGAAACGATTTGTTTGACTGTGCGTACATTGAACAGTCTCGATATACATGAGAAAACTGCGGCGCCTGCACGTGCCCTCGCAACCTCAGCAATGTTTCTAAATACACATATACACTTCAAATATTTCATAACGTAGGCTAATAAATATTTCAGATTTTACAGCTTTATGTTACAGTTCCTTGTTGAACTAGTTTCGTTAGCATGCAAATGCCATTATTAAGTATTAATACATGCACTAATAAACATTGTTCATATAATTCTAATTCTGTCAAAAAAAGGAAATTATCTCTTACGCTGTATTTTCGAACGAAGGTAATCAGACGTGTGGCCAATAAATATACATAGTTTATTTAAGTAAATATTTTTTGACAGTCAAATTTCTTTCAGCCCGACATACAGATTTTATTTATTCAAAACACATATTTTGTTAAATCAACAAAATTAATTTTGTTGATTTCTAAGTTTTGTTCTCTCATTTAAATATCTTGTTGGTGGAACTAAATATATTTTTAGTCCTACAGAACCAAATATTTTGTTGGCCTTACTCTCAGCGCCGATGCTCCAGCGATTCTCCTTCGTGTGTTGTGTGCGATTCGGGACACCCCTGCGCTATGAAGAGTAGACCTTCTGTTGGCTCCGGAGTTCCCTGTTCGAATCCAGGCCCTGGTAAGCGGCAATATGTCGTTCAGGGCTTCTCGTGAGGGGTCTGTGGTGGACTCTGTTGTGGTGTGAGGGTTTCTCGAGGTACTCTCTTCATTCGGCCTCTGCTGCTCCCCCATCTCACCTTCATGTATGGACAGAACGACAAGTGCAGAGCAGGCGCCAGAGTACTTTGACACCACCCGAGTGCAGGACAGAATGCCACGGAGGCGCACTGTGGCACCTCGATGTCTGTCTGCTCCTGCCCTTAACCTACAACACGTCTATACAGATGAGCGTGCCGTGCCGGCTGCCCATGCGATATTTCATTGCTCGTACTTATGATAAAGAGAACCAACCCACACAATGTTTTTTTCCAAGATAATCATACCAGCTAGTAGGGGTGATGGTGTAATTTATATTCTACAAAAAGAACTAACCAATATTATGATATTTGAAAAGAAATGAGAGCCCAAACCAATCAACAGGGACTTATGGATGAAAATCCTTTTCCAGAAAGGACTCAACACACAATATGTGATGGTTCTGTTTGCATAACAACGTATGAAATTGAAAGAAAACTTAAGGAACTTGGTTCCTTTTTGTAAAATTCCATAATGGTATCTTTTACATTTATTGTAGTTTCTAGGGGCCGCGGTGGTGTAGCGGTCAGACTATTCGCCTCCCACCTAAGCGAACCGAGTCGCTCCTGGATTTCTGAGTATGGGAATCGTGCCGGACGATACCGCTGGTCAGCGGGTTTTCTCGGGGATCTGCCGTTTCTCTCGCTCTTGCATTTCGGTACTGCTACATACTCACCTCGTTTCACCCTCATCGGCTCCCAAGACCTCGATGTTAAGAACTGTCCATATCTCTCCACTCTCCACTCCACTAGAGCAGTTTCTAACAGTATTGTTCCCACATTAGCCAAGGAATGAACATTCCAACTTGTACTGTAGCGGGCGATGTTCAACATTCCTACTGTATGTTTGCAGCCTGATAAGTGGCATTATTTCCGTACTACGTATAGCTCAAAAACTTCCACTGCAGCTTAGGAAGTTTACCAGACAGTTTTCTAAAGTGTGATAACAGCGTGTTCAACATTCCTACTGTATGTTTGCAGCCTGATAAGTGGCATTATTTCCGTACTACGTATAGCTCAAAAACTTCCACTGCAGCTTAGGAAGTTTGCCAGACAGTTTTCTAAAGTGTGATAACAGCGTGTTCAACATTTTTACTGTATGTTTGCAGCCTGATAAGTGGCATTATTTCCGTACTACGTATAGCTCAAAAACTTCCACTGCAGCTTAGGAAGTTTACCAGACAGTTTTCTAAAGTGTGATAACAGCGTGTTCAAACATTCCCTTCCAAATCTATGCGCAGAACAATAAGTTGTTCATTTTAGCCTAGAAAGAACCAAATAACAAGTTAAAAGATACGCCTGTTCCCTGGAACTGTGTTGTGGAACTGGTATAGTGATAATATAAGAAACAAATGACTTATGGAAAACTACATCCAATGTTTACTATTGTTCTGACTTTGTAATATTTTGGGCTACAGAATAGTCTAGTATATTTGATATAGGCCTATGTTAAATCCCGAACTAAAACACACGCTAATGAGTTTTCATTTTTGGCGATATGCTGTTCATTGCTATAATTTGGTTAAATAAAAACACATCTATAGAATTACGAATATTTTTATAATGGGCCTAATTTAAACACAAATCAGAAGAAGAAAATACTCAAACAGGAACCATGCCTGCATAAGAGAACAAAACCATACATACACGCATTTACGAAAAGGATCCAAAAAGAAATTTTTATTTTTGAAAATATTCAAAATTTTAAAATGGCATAGTTAAATACCATAAGGTTTATACAATCAACATACACACGTGGGGAAAAGCTGAACAAAACCGCTAGATACGCAAATTAATTACATTATTAGGAAATATTTGAGTTTATGTATATGTGTTCTAACCACTGTCCTTTCTACAAAACTAAGTGTCATTAGCCTTAAACGACGCGCGTTAAATTGACAATCTCTTAAGGCCATGCTTCATCATGCATGGACGTATAGGGAATCAAAGGTTAAATGCGGACAAAGATCTCTGCCACGTTTTGTGAAAATTTTTTCAACTAATTTTTTTTTCTTTTAGATAGAACTTATCTATATTTGTAAACCTTTCAGATTTAAATTTTTAAATTTTAAATCCACTTTTTAATTATTTATAAAATGTCACTACTATATAAATAATAACAAGGCACATTTGAAATTAAAAAATTTACATTTGGAAAGTTTGCAATTCTAGATGAGTTCAATCTTAACAAAAAAAACGACTGAAAGATCTTTGTCCGAATTTAACCTTTGATTCCCTATACGCCCATGCATGGTGAAGCCTGGTCTTACCGAAATTCCTCATTGACAATACTGGTTGATTATTATACTTGGAAAGTTCTTCCTTATGCCGTGAATTTCATTTAAATATTTAATATTTAATTATTTCTGTGCATGCCTGATTTGGTAGTTATATTAAAGCCATTTTGTAATATAAATATTTATATTTACTGACATTTACATATGTATATGCCAATGCCAGTCAGTTGAAATCACTCAAAGTCCGTATATCAAATGTTCAAAAGAAATAGATATCGTATTATTCAAACATCACAACGGGCAAGCCACTGTCAGGCCACAGTTGCCTACCTTGTAAATGCTGAGTTTGTGTCTCAACAATAGTACTTATGTAACAGACGCGTGAAGGCAGCCGCAGTCATGCAGTGCTAGTGTGCTGACTGGCAGCACGCAACTCCGTGCGAGTTGGGGGGAAATTTTATTTCAACTCCGCCATGACATTTACTAAGTCATGTTGCAATATAGAAAACCCATTCGGTCGAACGGAACATACCAACCCTCACAAAGACGAATGTGAAAACGACGAACTTCTCAGTACAACGAGAATACAACAGCTCAGCTGTAGATCCTACTATATTGCAAAAACACAGATATCAATCTGCAATACTAAGAGTGAGTTGGGAGCCCCACGACTGTCAGTTTCAACACAAATAAATCGGAACAGCTAACAAGAAAACTTCAGCACCATACATTTCTGTTCGGCAAACGAAAGATGTCAGAAATTAATTATAATATACGAAATAACAAAAACAACAAAACTTTCGCATTTCATTTCCTCGTATTTTATCACAAAATTTACGACATCACTAAGTATATTATTTAAAAAAATTAATGTTGAGTGAGGGGTTTACCCAGGGTGATGTATTAGCAACGGTGCGAGGACGTCCAGGCGAGGTCGGCAACCGCCCGGAGACCCTGCAGTGTGACGTGCAAAGTGGCTCGGGGAGGGAGCTACGGCGGAATGTGAGGGTGGTAGGAACAGGAGCACCACGAGGAAACAGACTGGCTACGCTCCCTGCACGCGGAGTGATACCGCCTGCAGTTCAACCTGAAGGATCGCCGAGAGCCAACACAGCTTGGCTCCATTTTCAAAATGAAGACAATCGTCTACGTAATTTTAATTGGAGAGGGAGGGGGAGAGGATGTGTGCTCAAGAAACATTTGTTTCTTCAGAAATTTCTTTCAACATAACCTAGTGTTAGACAATTAACTACGCTACACATGTTAGTGGGGGAAAAAATTGGTCACAGATCTACAATGAATGCTTGTTTTGAACGTTGTTGGTTTATTGTTGACATATTTGCAAATGGAATTAAACTAACAGTTACGAAGTTATAAGTGGCATTGCCTGTTTACACACCAGCCCATTAAAATAGGTGGCTGACAGAAGTGTTTTGAACTAATTGAAGTCAAAGTGACAAGCGTCCAAGATATCCGTATTAACTTAACACGCATGTGTACGGAACTTTCCTTCTATGATCGTATTAGGTGCGAATTTGGAGAACTTCGTTGTTAAAGATGCCAACTTCACGTCGAGGGACAGGCAAGGAGACACACAACAAAAACAATTAACATCGCTGGACTCTTTTGTTGCAGCGTGGTGGCCTTGCGGACTGAGGACCCTGGCATGCCACCGGATGGCGTGGGTTCGATCCCTCCCCCTCCCCCCACCATCATGATCTACTTCGACCTGGAATTTCTAGCTGCTGTCCTCGAGGCAGATTCTGTGTGGACCCTAGCTCATCAAGATGCACTAGTTTACATTTTATCCGCGGTCTACACAGCATTTTTCCTGTTCAGGGTTTACTTTCTGCCCGTTTGTATCCTCCCCCCAAAAGTGAGGTCAGTATATAAATGTACACCAAAATAAATAAAGTTTATTAGGGACAATGCTAGGGCTCGGAGTGCGGAGTGAGAAGGGTGGCTCTGTCTACGGACTTGTGTAGTGGACACACGGGCGCTGTCCCTTGACCCTACTGGAGAGCAGCGCGTCATTAACGATTCTCGAAATCCATTCACCAGCGCGCGAGGGTTGGCGTCTTAATAAAACGGGTTTAAATCAGCAACATCATGTAGAGAATTACATAATGGTGACCATTTTTGGTTCATACGTGATATTTTCAAAGTCAGGCACTTTAATGACGAGGGTACACAGTTACGATGCAGTGAGAGTTGTTTGACACGAATATTTAGGAAACCTGGCCCCACAAATGTGCCCTTTCGTCATCTCGTCAACAAATTCACTCGTACAGGGAGTGTGCGAAGAGAACAAAGAGCATCCAGGCAGGTGATGTGTACCTGCAGACACCATGCCACGGATTCAGGAAGCCATTGAAAGAAGCCCTCGTGCACAGACTCTGCTTCTCGGTCGTAAACTTGATGTTCTATAATCCACTTTGTGCAAGATTTTCCACTCCCTGTGCGATTGAATTTGTTGACAAGATGGCAAATGGTCACATTTGTGGGGCAAATCTTCGTGTGAAACAACTCTCACTGCATTGTACGTTAGTCCTCTCAGACGAGCACGGACCACCGCTATCCTCTCTTCAGTGGTGAACATTTTCAATACCTATAACTAAAACAACATATATTGGCGACTTCCCACAAATGGATACGGACTTTTTAATCATTCTGTCTCTTCTTTTCCCATCATCCCATGAGTGATATTTTCACCAACACAGTTTTCTTTTTAATTTCGCCAACTTTGAAGACCATTCTAGCAGAAACTTGTAACTACGATACATCACTGGCATCTGTTGGTTCCCGTGTTGCCTGGTGCTCTCTCCTAGTCACAGTAAACATTCGTAAAAGCGGATACTTCCAAACGCAACTAGAAATTATTAACCACAGAAGCCTCTGATATCTTCTAGACCAACATTTTTTGGTAGGCATTGTATCTTTATTTGGTATAATTTGCCTAGAAAATATTGCTTCAAAGGACTGAAATTTAATTTCCAGCATTAATTTTATTTCGCAGTATTTCGCCGTTGACAGAACAATATCTTCTTTTTTGAGTCATAAAATGTTCCACATTACAGTTTTTTTTTGCATACAGCAACACTGGCACTGCATATTAAAGAAACGCTTTTGTTAATAACATTGGTGTGGATCCTACTTTACCCTAAAAGCAATCATATTGTGGTATTTTTCACCATGGCCACGTTTGGAAGCCATTTGGTAATACGCACAAGTGTTCTGCTGTTGCAATTAGACCAGTGCTGTTGCAACATCACACAGATGTGGGGACTAGTCAACAAATGTTGCCGCACTGCATATGGAACTCTTTAGCGACTAGACTGAAGAAAAACCACGAAAACCTGGAAACGCGACCACTTCCCGGCAACACTTTTAGAAATATATAACTGCTCGCGTCTTCCATCTCTACTGCTAACACTCTCCACCAATACTGTCCTACGTAGCATCTATGACGCGGCGAGTACACTTCACTACACAACTACAGTGCTGCTCAAACTTACGTGTTGACTTCTTGAACCAAGCAACCGAGATGTTCAATTTTTTGTTTTTTCCTTTCTATTCTGTTTTCATCGTGGGTAAAAAGACTTTCACGATCGGTTGATTATCTGTATGTACGCCTGTGTTTCTTCTTACAAACTTCTTAACTACTGATCAGACTGCAACAAAATGTCGTGTTCCTAAGACACCCATAACGTTCACAATGCAACTTTTCGCAAGCACACGTATCTCCTAAAGAACAAAATGTTCAGCACGTGAGCAAGGTGTCATTCCAAAAACATCGAATTTTGATCATCTGGTAGAACTACTGCAATCATAAAATACACTAATGCCCCTTTATGTTCTTAATGTTGTAAGGAAGCGCACCTGGAATTAAGCAATGAAACATTTACATTACATTACAGGAAGTATTCAACCTGTTAATACCAATAGCAGACTACAAGTATTTCTGTAGTAAGGCACCTAAACTTGTAAGATTTTAAATAGTTGTCTGTTATTTTTCCAATTATAAATTTCAATTTTGTATGTAAAATCTTTCGAATAATTTAAGCTGTTTAAACCATACATGATAAAATTGCATTAATTATTACGAACATTAAATACGCTATTTTAAGCCCACCATGTTCTCAATTTCATAAGACAAAGCCATCTGCAAAAATGAAGCTTTTACGTCACATGCTGACAACTAAACAACCGATTATGCCCCCAAATTTTACAAACAAATAAGTAGTTGCCTGGAGCAGTCATTCGCAGCCCAAATGACTTTATCGGTAGTTTCGGGTTTGAACTCAATTGATCTTGAAAATACTCTGAACCGCCATACAAGTATGCCAAAAGCATTCTCTACAACTCTCCTAGCTAGGGATAGACGATAATTAAATGTTTTTTTTTTTTTTTTCCGCAGCACTGAGAGCAGTTTTTCTCTAAGGTTTCAGTAGATTTGTTCTTAATGGGAAAGCATAATCTCCAATAAATACGGTGTATTCAGGCATCCCAAGAGTATTACTTTCCATTGCAATGTTCAGAGTACTATCTCTAAATATTGCGCTGTCACTTGCTCGGCCATTTCCACCAACGTCGGTGTAAGTGAAGCAGTAATCGACATCAACCATAGCAAATAATATGACACTATAGGGTTTTTTTTTTGTAATTGAAGTAGACTGAACCAGAACACGGAGGTCTTTTAATGATGACGTGTTTCCCGTCGATGGTGCCACTACTTCTGGCAAAATTCCAACGCTGGAAGAATGTATTTTCAATTTCTTTCCATTCATCAACGGTTTTAGGTACCTGAAAACAATCGAAGTAATAAATGAATATTTTAAATTAATTTAAATCAGTAACACGTTTGTATTATTTCTAGGATCTATCACAAAACAGTCAAGAAGCAGAGCCAGATGAGGGCAGTGATAGCTGTAGGGAATCTGTTGAGACCGCCAACAACTACAACAATTGCTTCTCAAAATGGCGTCGCATGTACCGCAAGGGCGCGAGAGGTATACAACGTCGTATTTTTGTTTACTTCAGTTGCAATTCGGACAGCATGTATGGCGTTACTTCCGGGGACAGGTACGCGCGAGTATGTAGGCAAGCTTGCAGGTGAACTCGAACAAAGCCTTGATGTGACATATAGCGGAAGGAAACAGAACGAGAGTGCAAGTATATCCTCAGCAGGGCTTTCAACAGCGATGAATGGAATGCGAGCAGTGGGCATAGTGACGTAAGTCAGCCACAGATATACTCGCAGTTTTTTTCACACTTTTTGAACCAAACCTTTGAAAAAAACACCCCATGCATGACGTATCAGGTAGTTTGCTAAATATGCCATGTATTGCAAGCGTGTTATACTTGTGCTAAGATAAAAGTGCCTTATTTTTGTTTAAATTGATTTTTCACTTATATTTTATCTATAAATGATAATATTTCATTTATATTTAATACAAATAAATACAGCGAAAAAAATTAAAAGCGCTGGTAATGCCTAGTAAGAAGTAGTTCTTATGCAAAGTTTTATTTCGGTGAGCGCTCACGAATGTGCTGCGTTATCGATCTGGTGAAATGTAAACTTTGTATGGGGAGGTGGAATATGGTGTAAGTAATATTTTAGCAAGGCTTCAGAAAAGTAGTAAGTAAAAGAGAGTGGTGCAGTGTGGAGGCAGCTCGCGCCTCGTGGCGACTGCTCGGCTAGGACGCCGGCGCGCTCAATTGTGTAACAACGGCGAGGCGCAGAGGCCGGGCCAAGGCCCGCCGTGGAAAATGGCGCGAAGAAGGAGTGCGAGGGAGTTGTTGAAGGGGGGAGGGAGGGAGGGAGAGCCCACGCGCGAACCGCCCACCTGTGCCTCCGCCGCGGCTTGTTGCCCAAGCTGGAGGCTGTTGGATTGCCAAGGACTCCCCCTCCCCCCCACCTTTTCCCTGCACATCAGGCGCACCTGGGCGTCAATGAAAAGTGACGTCACGCCAGCGAGCGCGGGAACACCGTCCACATTCTTCTGCACTTCTCGTACACGCTGTCGTTCCTGATACCCGACCGCTTGATAAGACTTTGACGTCCGTACACATTACTATAGGCCGTTCACGGTAAAGTGAGCACTTTTGAAGCCCTAGTTACTTTTTTCTTTCAACCAATTTATATCCTTCCACCACTTTTTAATGTAAACTCTGCCATGTGAGTAATAAACACAGTGAATACATTCACCATACCCAAAACCAAAAGTCCGAGTCCACAATGAAATGTATTTATTGGTTGTTATGTCTGATGAAACAGCTTCAAAAAGTGCTCACATTACCGTGAACGGCCTATACGTCTGTACACTTTACCACAGTGGGTGAGTAAAGAGTCATGGACGGCTCTTGAGGTCTTGACAGCCGATTCCCACATGCGAAAATTCAGAGTTGCCTGGCCGGGGATTGAACCCGGTTCGCAATGACGGGAGGCGAGCAGGCTAACCGCTCAGTCACCGCTACCTCCACATTACCAGACATTCACGAAAACCTATAATGAAAAAAAAATTATTGTTGAATCAGACAAATGCCGTGTCCGAAATGGCAAATTTGGGGAATTAGGATTTAGAAATGTAGGGTGGATGGTCTCGAAATGCTTGTAACAGCGCTACATGCGACAAAGTTAGAAACTACAGGTTTTTGGAATTTCAACGTTATTTTGTTTGCCACCCTATCAACAAATATCTTTCTTCCAAGCATTTATCACGTAACCCCGTTGTTTTGTAAGTAACTGATTATATTTCTTTCTAGCCGATATCAACCTACTTATTTCTTAGCTCCCTGCAATTAACATTCCATTTCAAATAACAAAATATCACTTTTTTTTTTTTTTTTTAATTTTATTACAACATATGAAATTTTTAAAAAATTACTTCAAGTAGATCCTTCATATTCCATTTTTCACGTACATGTATTGTGCATCGTTTCAAGAACAATAAATACAGACGTTTCCACCACAACGCGGGAAATAAAACGTAAATAAACAACAGCAGACGATTTTACAGACATATTTGGGGATTTAGTGTTCTACTTCACCTCAGTAGATTTCAACCCTAAATCCCCAAGTATTTAGGGCCTAAACTTGGTAACGTGGTAGATTTAGTAACCTAAATAATGGTCTCGTAGCCGTTTCGGACACGGCTAAAGTTTGTTTGGCGCGATAAAATAATTTGTTTGTACAAGGTCAATAAAATATTTTGTTGCCGAAACCAATTATTATGTTGTTCTTATTTGGTTGCTGAATCTGAAGATTTGTTTGGCTCCGCGTAAATTAAATAGTTTGTATTTATATAAAAATTGTTGGTAGCTCGACCGGGATTTAAGCATGGGCCACCTGCGCTAAGCCTTAGTAACCTTAGGTAAAGTGGCTACAGTTAGAGTTGGAACCTTTTTAAATACATATAATTCAAATACTGGATAACGTGTGCAGACAAATATTTCATGTTACAGCTTTACTTTTCAGTTTTGTGTTGAAGTCGGTTTATTAGTGATGTGTTTATACGATTATTACGCATCAATAGATACACTAACAAACACTGTTAATATCTTAATTGTCACAAGAAATGTAAACAAACTCTATTGAGTGTATCGGCACATAGGTTTTCGAGACGCTAGGACATTCTTGAAAACCTCCCATTCTCCCCATAATTTTCTGTAGTTCAGAAAACATACACGCACGTTCTACAGTGTAAACAATATATCGACATACTTGATTAACAGTTTGGACGGGGGAAAAAAAAGTACATTTGTATGTTAGGTGTAAGGAAAATCATTATTCTGCACAGAGAAATGTAAGCGTGTTTTAATACCTCATAATTTTTTTGTTGTTGTTTACCAATTTTTTTCAGTAAATATGTTTATCGTATAAAATATTTTCTCCCAGGTGTTTTTTAAATATTTCTATATATTGCTAGTTATTTTCTTCCATTTGATGTGTAAATACGACATATCCGAATTTTGATTAAAATGTTCTTTCAAGTTTTTTTTTTTTAATTTTTGGGATAGTGATGTACATATACAATGTAAATAAATAATTTTTATTACAAATATTTGTGTAATGTTTTCATTCTTATTGAAATAATTCGAAAAATGCCTTGACGAGATGCCACATGCTAACAATACAGAGAGTTATGTGGAGGCTGGCAGTGTCCTTGTGTGACGTGGCAGAATGAGGGTCACCACGTGAGCACATCCTCCCTGTCAGCATTCTCCTCACTTTCGTCTTCACACACTCTTGAGAGGTAGTTAATGTAGATCAGTAACAGTGATAATATGAAGTACACATTTTTTATAAAAAGTTAATAGCCTTATTTAAGTGGCTCTTTGCTAAATATTGCTCACAAGTTAATTGTGTAATAGTAAAAAAAGCTAAGATGTGCAACAAATTTAAGAGTATATGTTTTTTTTTTTTTTTACTGTGGGAGGTACTGTTTCTTACTTATGTACTTTACGTGGAGAAAAAATTAATGAACGAACACACACATAGTTAGAAGTTAAATATCATATCGTTATTTAGAACTCAAAAACCACATACAGATAATACACCAAAGAAAACAATTAGGCTGAAACATCCTGTTTCGCAAGTATAGGTGCGAAAAAAAATGTCTCTCTCTTTAAAATTACATTATTTCATTCACATTCGTATAAACGTAACTGCAGACTCTAGGGCGGTAGAAAACTTAGCTCAAAGCCTTCCATGTAACATTTCACTCTCATAAGAACACGCACACAGTCTGTCAGTTCTAGGTGCAAATTGGCAACAGTTTTACATAACACACATAACATTGTTTCAAAGTTATTTAAACACTGGCGAATCTCATCCCCATGAGGCCGATGGGAGGGAGAGTTAATATCGACATGCAGTGGAGACCACATGTATACACAGCAAAGACATCTTTCGACATTGGTGTAATCAGTATCAGAGACCAGAGA
The DNA here is from genome assembly GCA_029891345.1 of Dryococelus australis. Classification (NCBI taxonomy): domain Eukaryota; kingdom Metazoa; phylum Arthropoda; class Insecta; order Phasmatodea; family Phasmatidae; genus Dryococelus; species Dryococelus australis. The sequence goes on along the minus strand of CM056999.1, from coordinate 29,377,752 downwards.
GTACAATACCAACACGGACAAGTCCATCACTCCACGAGCCCCCGTTGTTTGCACATGTAAAACAGTCATTTTGTACCATATATTTTCCAGCTGTGGTACATTGCCAGCTTCCAGTAGCAGAGAACATTTAGTTATGTTGTCGCATGTAACCAACTCACCCGTCTGGAAGTCACGAAAGGGCGGGGACTGTGAGACCTGAAAGTGTGCCGCCTGGGTGCTCCGGAAGGCTGCCAGCGGGGTTCTCAGTATATGGTGGTAATCAATCAGGATATTTGTATATCTGTGCTTATCACAGGGGGAGATGTCGAAACAGAGCCCGAATCATGCCATGGTGCCCTGTTGCCTAACAGTGTGTGTGGCCCTTATTTGCAGGTCATCTAGGTGTGGGAAAACATGCGTCCTACTGAGCCTGCTGGAATAACTGAACAGCCTTCGGTTCGAGAAAGTGTACTTTTACTCGAAATCGCTCCAGCAACCAAAATACCAGTATCTAGCATAATAACTGCAGACCACCGTACCAACGAGCAAAGCACACTCAAACTCGATATTCGTCTTTGATGACATTGCCGGCAAAATACTAACTTGTATTCAAGAGTACTTTATCGTGGGATGGCATGCGAACGTGGACTGCGTGTGGCTAGGTCGAAACTTATTCCTGTATACCCAAACAGCTAATTCGCGACAATGCGAATTTCCTCATTTTTTTCCGCAAGGACGACACTAATTTACGTCACGTTTATGACGATCACAAAAATATGGACATAACATTTGCAGAATTCAAAGTTTCGTGTTCTTTGTGCTGGAAGGAAAAGTTGGGTATATTGGTGATTGTTAAGGACTGTGCGCTACATAAAGGCAGGTACAGACATGGATTCGATCAGTTTATCCTAAGAACGCAACCATGAGCCACGGAAGCATTTACAACTTTTGCGGCATCAATCGTCATGAATACTTTGAACATTATCAGAATTACTTCGCCAACGCACGCAGAGAAGACTTGTCTCTCATCGGTAGAAAATTGGTGAGTGTGAAGAATGAAGTGGTTGGAGAATTGGTAGCCATCGTCCATCATGTAGGAAGTGCGGAGGTGCGGATAATAGACTTGATCAATGTATCGAATGTGGATATACAACAAGAATTGAAGGAGCTACAAAAATTTTTAATGTCCAAACTGGCTACGAAAACCGATGTCGCGAGGCATGGAAATAAGATATTGGATACGTATGTCGGACACTTCGATAAAGTAATTCTGGAGAATTGCAAATGATTGCCTACAAAAAAAGACGAGGTTTATCTATATATATGTACAAAAAGCCTTTTACACTCATTGAACGATGGAAAACCGAACCAAATTAGCGAGCGAGCTTCACCGAGCGATCGAGGCAATACGGGCCAAATACCTACGCGCGAAAACTAACAGAATAGCAGTCGAAATTTGAAGGACGGATGCTTTAAAATCTATTACCCTCCGACCAGATGAAATTAGAAAAAATCGAGTGATGAGGTTCGCGTTGAAATCAAAAGTGAAATGAAGGCGGAAGAACTGACTCTTACATCTAAACGGAAAAGAAGTCCAGAACTTCCTTAATCGGAAGGCGTCATCACTAGCGGGCAAGGTGACTTGATCCTGATCGATTGGCTGCATGCGTGGGAAAAGAAACAAAGACGATGGCAGGGGCCCGATGGGGGTACCATTCTATCTCATTACATCACTTCCTACACTGACCCTACTGCTCACATGAATTATGGTATGCAGAAAAGTGGTGGAAAATTGTTTCTCGGAAACCAGGAAGTTTGGTTTTTACCCAGAGATGTAATACAGATCGGCAAGCACAAGGTGAAAATCTTGCAGGGATTGGGTGAACTTTTGTTTCGCAGGCATCCTGGGCACTGCGCTGAATGGGATTTGCTCAAGTACCTCCACCTGCTACAATCCAGTCGTGCTCATTACACCAAGAATAACCCCACAACGTGGCGATTTAAGGAAACGGCGCACAAAAATTTTCCCACTATAGCAGAACTGTTTCCTAGGGTACTTTAAATTGGTTGCCCGATAATGACTTAGAAATAGGAGAGCGGAGAAAAAAATAGACTATCAGCATTGGGCTAATCCGAACGAGTTGGTAGATAGGCTGAGATTTTTGGTCGCTTTGCAGGCAGCAGGAAACCACTAGCACACAAACTAAATAAATTCCCAATTCGAAGAACTCATGGAGGTGGGCTTCATTTCCAGATGAGCAAGTATGTAGTTGCCAAAGAGCTGCACAAACATGCTAGGATAAATATCCATCCAGAAAATACTAATTGGAAGGGCTGGATGATATTTTCCAATCTGATCTGGTCGAAATGCAAGACTTTGCTCACACAAATAAAGGTCATCGATACATTTTGACCATGATCGATGTATTTTCCTAGTATGCCTGGGCCTGGCCGCTCAAATCGAAGAATGCATGCGATGTCGCGAAAGCCGTAGCGAGTGTATTGCACGAAGGATGCATACCGAAAAATTTCCACATGGTTGATGGCAAAGAATACTTTAACGCAACTTTCCGTGCACTGATGAAAAGCTATGCCATAAGTCACTATTTCACGTGCACTCGACTCAAGGCTAGCATCGTTGAGCATTTTCACAGGACTCTGAAAGCATATTGTGAAGACATTTCACAGCGAATGGAAACTACACGTGGTTGACACTACTCCCAATACTTGCGCGCTAGTACAAATCTACCACATTTGACCAAGCGCATGCAGCCCGAGGACATAAAGAACGCCTCCCTGCTTCGAACATCATATGATATTTCGAAGAGGAGGGACCCGTGAAAACCTAAATTCACAATTGGTGACTCAGTGGGGATTGAAAAAAATATGGAATTTTTCACGATGGCTCTCGTCAGAACTGGTCTGCAGAGCTGTATAAGGTGGTGCATATATGACATGCGTACCCATGCATGTATTACCTTGAGGACCTATGTGGCGAATCCATTATTGGCGGATTTTACACCAAAGAGATCTGGTCTACGTGACTTCCAGATGTGTATTTCGTGGACAATGTGCTGAAACGATATAATGCCCACGTGTATGTGGGGTGGCTGGGACACTCGAAGCATGATGGTTCCTAGTTCGACGAGAAAGACATTTTGAGGTAACAACCCTGCTAAGAGCATAATTTTATATAAACACATAATTTTTAATATAATTCATCGCATGTGTGCTGAAAATCTCGTTCTTTCATTTACAACCCTCCCAACGCCTTCGGGCTATAATGTATGCGGTCATGGGTGCGAAACATGTCATTGTTTGCAGTTACAGTAAAACTATGAAACATTTAATACGTATATATTTTCCACTCCTTGGGAAGTACATGTATTTTGCAAACATACATTTTTTTCTACTAGTTTTACTTCGGTGTTCTGCATAGCGACCAGCCAAAGTTTTTTCTCGGGTGTAACACATAAACAATGCATTTATAAATCAATGTTACGTGTATTATATTGGTTTTCAGGCCTGAATATAAATTTATTTCTCATTAACGAACATCTTTGAGTTTTAGCGAGTGTAGGAATTGTGGCGATACCTTTTCCATGTTTTTCCAGCACAACAAACACTGAATAAAATTGCTTTTTCCTGTACTATTGTAATACTGTATACTTTTTGAAGGAGAAATAAATTCAACATTTGTTTTTAATTCCTCAAATGTACTTTTACAATGTACGCACGTGCATAGGGGGTGCTTTGGTGGTTTATGATAGGGACGTTTATACATTATATTTTTCCTGCACGCTGGCTTTACACGTGTTTGGAATGTGTGTGACAATTGTTTTATTTTTTATCGGTATTGTAATGTGTTTTTTTTTCCCATTTGTACTGCGTTGTGTATAGTTTTTTTTATCAGTATGTCCGCACCAGTAGTGTAACATGTATAATATTTTCCCATCAGTATCTTATAAGTGTGTAAGTATTGTACTATGTTTTATTTTTTATTGTACTGTACCGTGTTGAACCGTACCGTGTTTTACTCATCATGTACTGTAATGGGAGTTTGTATATTTTCTCCTCAGTATGTTCCCACCAGTATAGTGACGTGAATGATTTTTTTCAGAACTCCGTATTGTACCGTGCATAAATTTTTCCCGTGAGTACTGTACCGTGTATTTTTCACAAGTATTGCATAGTATATAATTTTTCTCATCAGTACTGTGCCGTGATTTTTCATAAGTATTGTGGCGTGTATAATTTGGTCATAACTCAATATGTTCTTATGTCTATTATTTTTCCCTTCCTGTGTGATGCGTCAGAGGGAAACATGTGTACCAGGTGTCAAACCTGGCCCTCCTGTTGGCATGTCCTGTATTCTTGACTGGGCTAAAGTCCCCCGACGTATTATAATTTTTTTACATGTTGATTGCATGTGGGGTCGCTCTCTCTCTGTTGGAACACGACATATGTATTCTACTAAGACTTTAAGTGTGAAATGTACAAGCCGTGTTGGCTGGCGTGACGCTGTCTCTGGAAAACGGCGCTCAGTCGGCTGGCAGGCGGATGCTGCATTTCCACTCAGGTGTTGTGTGTGGAAATTGCTGACGTTGTGAATAACTTCCGGCTGCCACACGTCTAGAGACGACTTTCGCAGTAGGTTGCCTTGAGCTACACGCTATTCCTCGGTCAGAAAAAAATTAAGTTAAGTTCATACACGTAATATATGTTTGTGGCGGCTAGAGTCTCTCATTTACTTTAAAATGTAGCAATACTGAGTATGTCTTTAAGAAGTACCGCATTATTTTAAATATACCCAAACTTGCATAAAATTTTTTTTAAGATATAACAAAGCTGGTACACTAAAAATATTTTTCTTGGTCAACAGTGGTGTGAGCGGGACATGACTCGCAATAAAATTGTTTTAACACATTCTATTTAAACACAATCTTTACTACTATAATAAATGCGAAATTTTGTTCGTGTGTTTGTTTGTTTGTTCGTCCTTCTTTCACGTTTAAATGGAGCAAAGGATCGACGTGATTTTTTGCACACACATAGTTGGAGGGCCGGAGGCTGACATAGGCTACAGTTTTCCAAGGAAAATATCTCAAACGTTTCCAAAAAAAAATTATGGTCAGGAATGTACATAGGTACTGGATTAAACTTTTCTTAGCATTACTGGATAAAAAAATCAGATAAAAAATCAGTCATTTCTCCTTTCTGTATTTGTCCATGGGCTGCCTTCAATTCCTTCCCAAGAGCCGTAGTAGCTCAGTGGCTAGAGCACCCAATAAGAGGGCCGCAGTAGCTCAGTGGGTAGAGAACTTAATAGTGGGGCCGCAGCAGCTCAGTGGGTAGAGAACTTAATAGTTGGGTTGCAGTAGCTCAGTGCGAATGTAAGGCTAAAAAAGGCACGAACCTACTCTAACGGAACAAAAATTCACAAGAAAAAAATCCATTTTTATTAATTTGGAGTTTGTAAAGCCGGAGTATATCACACGTGTAAAGTCCAGCGCCTCTAACCGATCCTATCCAGACTACACTTATTTAAAAATAAGCGAGTCAAGCAGCTTCGTCAGGGGTAGCAAACACCGGTAATAGCTTATTTTGCAACGGCAGTTGTGCTGTGTGAGCAACAGCAGAAGTAGTCACTTGTAATACTGTCCCCAATATAAAAAAACGAAACTTTTATAAGGCAACATTTTCCAGCGAAACTTTTGGAGTACCAACAAAACGTCTAAGATAAGTTTTTATCGCGATGACCAAACGCGTAACACGTTAGAACTTTGAGGACTGTTCCTAAGCGTAGAGTCTGTGATGTAGCTCGAGCCATGTTTCTGTCGAAATTTCTTCTCTCGCAGACATATTGTTACAATTTTTTTTATGTCTCTGGGCACAGAAAAGCTGTTTAAGTGATGGGGGTCATAATGAAATAAAATATATAATAATAATTCCCAACTTTATTTATTAGCAATAAACAAAATAAATAACCAAAACTTTGTAAACTGACATTAATGGCTATTACTTGCTATTTACCGCTAATATTTATACAATCGTCCGTACCCTGGCAGAAATGAATACGATTAGAGAGTTAAAATCATTCCTTATTAAGAGTTTTTAACACAATAAATTACTATAAAATCTTACATTTAGTATTTGACAGTTCCAGTATTTACAGTCAAGTCGATATCACTTGTCCATTCAGTCCCACCTGGCTTCGGTCCAAATATCATCAGTCTTTCAGGTCCAGAATGTTCTGGAGTGTCCCAAGCGCTACCATACACAGCAGCATCCACTCACTGATACCTCGCCTTCCGCTACACTCGCACATTCTCGTTCACCACCGGTCCTCTTGTTCGGAGTCCCTCGATGCCCTGATATTTTCATGATACTTGTCGCACACAGAACATGAGGTGACTACACCCCATAATGTAAACTCTCTGGCTACGGCTGTATTTATATCGTGAGTGTCCTGACCCAGAGCATTCCTCTCAACTCAGGACATGCCGAAAGAGGTGTTCGCTGGAAAGTTCTTGCATATGCTCTCAATTCGTCGACTCCTCCAGCAGGGCGGGGCTGTGACGTCAATCTAGGTCAGCTGTCAATAATCCCCCCCCGCGCCGGCATGTCTACTATAGGCGGCTATGTCCACCGGGGGGGGGTAGAAATTCACCCCCACCGCGCTGAGACTGGCTGCACTTAGCAATATTTTCATATTTTTTTCTATCATCACTCAAATTAACGCGATAAATAGTAAAGACAAATAGCTTATTTATAGAAGGAACATACAGTATTAATGACTTCTGGTTAGAAATGTATTTTTACGCCACTTTCTTGGTATTGATTGTCGTCTGCATGTGAACATGTTTCGCCTCGGTGTGGATTCTTTATGCCGTTTTACATGATAGAATTTTTGGTTGGGGCTTTGTAAGCTCGGTATTATACTGGCTTACAGTCGACCAATAATGAACGTTATACAGTAAGCCTGTACGGAATACACTGTAGACTATTATGACATTATTATATCAAGATAGTTGTATAATGTCATAATATTATATGTGGAATTACGAGAACATGATTAGAACTGGTATTCGTGCAGTGGCGGACACAGGCGAAATGTTTGTGCTTGTCTTAAATGTCTGTAAATTTGTAACGACGTCAAAAATTTTCCAATAGAAAAGTTTAATCTTTAGTAACCACAGGTAGCCTAACTTAAAATTCGTGTAGGGGTACCCTAAGTAAATATTATTGTAATATTAGGCAACGTATATCATAATTATAATAGTAATAATGATTGTTATGATGTCACGAATTCTATTATCAACTTCACTGAAAATTTACCACTATTTCTTGGTAAGTACTTGGGTAGGAATCAAACGCCCAGGTAATAGGATGGAAAATTAGTCATTGCTCTTTGCGTGGAAAACATAATCTGAAACGTAGCCATCATCGCAACAATAAACTGGATGCCCCCCCCCCCCCCACTGCAATTGATCGCGCTCTCTCAGAATGAAATAATCTACACCGATAGGGAGATGGGGAGAGCGGAGGCAGCAAAGTCAGGTTGAGATTCAGCTATTTTACTGGGGTACTGCGACGGAAATAACAACTAGCAGGCAGGCAGGCAGGCAGGCACTGGCCAGGCTTGGCCTGCAAGGAAGCCAGTAACGGAGCTGCAAGTGTAGAGGAAATATGACAGTTACAACAACACTAGTATGTCGGCCATCTTGTACGACGCTGCAACACGAGATGCAGCGCCTCAACCACTTGTTGAGGTCGAGCCACGTTTTCTCCGTGATACACTCACAGAGCTCTCAAGGGCACAGAAGTGAAATACCTGCCAACTAAGGGTTCCACAAGCCAGCACTACGTCGCAACGCCGTTCTTAACCCAACACCTCACAACTTACATGTCAGGCAGCAGCACAACCAATAGGGGACGATGTTTCACAAGCAAGTAATATCCAATCAGACACAAGGGTCGTTTCTGCAGCCTTACGCAGGCAATCAGCGAATGGGTAACGCCCAAATCAAAGTAACCGTCACGCCATTTCGTCTTTTTGTACTTATTTGTTCTGTAGTACAGTTAGGTTTATGGTTAAACACTTTCGACAGCACTGCCTACTTTATTTTTCAAGCTTCGCGTATCTATGCACACAAGCAGAGTTTATCGCAGCGGGGGATTTAGACTGCAGCTGTATCCCGTTCACTGAATTAAATCAATATTTGAAAATTCTCCCTGTTCATGACTGTGGGTATTTTACTGGAGTATTTCACTTAAGTTAGGGACGACGTACCATAATTGTACTTTTTTTTAAATTAGTGGCCAATGAAACATTATTTTTTCTAGTTTTTATTACCTACATATTGTACTAGGAGGTGGCATAAATAATAAAATATCGATCCATGTTTCTAGCAACGTCGCAGGTTAACTAGATCGACATGATAACAGGAGTTATTTTTGTCATCAGGTCGATAGTGATGTTAATTTTTTATACCGGGAAAATATACAAAATGGGTGGGACAGCAAATCATCAGTAGGGAGTCGAAATAAAATCCTTCAGAGCACATGCGTCAGTTAGTGACTTTCGTAAACATATTTGACTATAACGAATATTAATAGCGTTAATGCGCTATTTGGGAGTCCTCAAAACACACTTCGCCCTTTTTAAAAACACTTTAAGTCGTTAATATGGAAGAAAATGAAATTGGGTTTATGGTATTTATAAAGGAAACCTTTTGAAGATAAAACCTCCAACGATATCACAACGGCGGGTACAAATGGACTATTAAGAAGTCTTCGGAAATACTTTTTACCCCTTATTGGCCTCTTAGGGGACAAATTTCGAAAAATTCCAAAAGGGAAGCCATACCTAAATTGTCATATTTTTTTTTTAATCCAACGGTTTGGGCTGCGAGTTGATGAGGGAATGATTCAGTCAGGACACTTTATATCGTACATAAAGATAAAGAATGTTCTTATTTGAATGTGAATAATAGTAATTTATAATCAAAATTGTAGTCTGACCTCGCTCCATATTTACTCATTCCGTATCACCATCACGAGGATACATACATTTCTATCGTCCAAAGTAGCTGTTACTCTCGCTACGGCGCGCCTCCTGCGCCATCTGTTAATGCACCCTTAGTTACTTGACTAATTTTCTAAAGCCTTTGCCGTCTTTAAAAGTTATTCTTTTTAAAGTATTGCATTAACATGTATTTGTGGCGGGTGATAAAGGCAGGTAACAAATGGCGAAGCTTGGTGTGGTCACTACGGTTGTGTGAGGAGGGGGGGATAAAGGCCTTTACACATTTAAAAACTTTAACATTTGACTTAACGTTTACTTTCTGACCTGTTGTTTCTTATGGATCTTGACACAATGGAAATGTCAAAGGTAAAGTCAAGAACTCTTCACTTTACGATTTCGAACAGTTAAAATTTAAAGTCAAAGTCAAGCAGCCATTTTACCGAGAATCTAACAGAAGTTATGTGGAAAGTGCGTTATTTTATTGTAGGGCGATTTTAATCTCGGTATATTAAACAAAGCTCGTCTTAAATTAAATAAATGGCAAACAAATATAACGTGAAGAGGAAATATATGAATTGGCATATTTTAATAAAGTAAACAAATTAGTTTTTTGTTTTGAAATAAACTTTTAACATAAATTTTAAGCCTACTTTTTAAAAAAGTACGTAAAACGCATTCCTGCTTACTATAATTATTTACATAACAAGATGCTTACGAAGCTCGCAGATACGATGTTCAATTGTCTGAACATTGAATTTACAATATTGTATTGCGTATTGGTGGTTTCTTCAGAGGAAAGGAAACGTAAAATCAAATGCTAAAGCTTTCTATTGTGTAAGAAGCTTAAGGGCGCCAGAATCATGGTGGAAGAGAGAGTGAGAGTGCGTAATAAGAGAGGAGGGGATATAGAGGGTGACCTTGTGAAGGCGCGGCGTTGTCGCTAGACGCAGAGCGCGCGCAGCTGTTTACCAACAGACGAGAGGGCGGCTGCCGCAGGGGTGTGCTCGCTCTCCCTATCATTCTCCCCCCCCCTTTTTTTATCACCCTCCTATCTTACCTCTTCCATCATGCGCGGCCCGCAACCGGCAACTGGGCGCCAAAACAAAGTCAAGGCTGTGGCGGATATATGTATATCACGCGCCTACCTGCACGTACGCTTCGAGGTGTAGAAGCCCGGGGACAACGCTCATCACAACTCATACACCTGTTACACATACGTACACACCGCACACAGAGAGTTGGCAAACTCAGTGACCCAACTCCACGCATACTTTCTTTGGACCAATAGTAACGCAAAAGCCCTGTACACTTAAATATATCTGGAAGCATTTTATTATATCATTTAATTGTATTTAAAGTAGCGGTGTACAACGCCTGGAGAACAAGTCTGTGCATGTAGCACCAGCTTTATAGGTCGTAGGCGAGCGATGCTAAATTATTACATACGCAGCATCGTGCACCTACTTCCTATGCAAATTTGAACACAATTAAATGATTTAAAAATGTGTTGCTGGATATCAGTGTATAGGGTTTCTGTATTACAATGAGCCCGAAGAATGTGTGCCTGGAGTTTGGGCACTGAGTTTCCAAACATTAAACTATTACGTACATATAGCCTATATGCATATAGGGCCGCGGTGGTGTAGCGGTTTGACTATTTGCATCCTACCTAGGCAAACCAGGTTCGATTACCGGTAGGGTTGCTCCCTGATTTTCGCGTGTAGTAATAGTGCAGGACGCTGATACTCAGCGGGTTTTCTCGGGGATCTCCCGTTTCCCCAGCCCTTTCATTCTGGAGCTGCTCAATCCTCAGCTGGATTCATTCTCATCAGCTCTCAAGACCTCGATGTTAAGAGCCGCCCAAATCTCTTCTCTCAGTCTTCACTCACTCATGTATACGTTATGTAGACGCGAAGTAAAGTTCGCATGTAGTTGCCGCAGTTTGAAGGGTCGTGGATGAGTTGAGAGGAGATGTAGCTTGGATATGGGCATTGAGTAAAGATATACACTAAAGTGGCCATGAGATAGGAAAAATTCTGACCAGTTGTATGTGTCAATTCCGGTAATGATCCAGAGGAGCACTAGTGTTCTCGACGACGTCATCCACGCGGTTGTGCCAGTTCCGCAGCCGGTAAAAGTGTGTTATAACCTTGGACTCAGCTCAACCACGTGTTCGTTCAAGTTATGCCAGAGGCGAGCCTGTCACACGCGAGTTACCAGCATTCGTTGCAGCTGTGATGAATATACAACTCATGATTTACTAGTGGCGACCATGGCATGTGTTTCGTTTATGCCGTAGAATTATGTGTTTGCGGAAATTCGCAGCGATATTAACTACTATTTGATTCTATTTACCCCTGTGAAAATGAATTATCGTAAATATATAACGGTAATTGTTTTTTAAATTTTAATCTATTATTTAACTATATTTCAGATGTTCATGATAAAATACGAGTACTGTTAGCACTTACAACTACAAACGTCATATTAATTATGAATGATGTCATGCATCGTAGTAAACTTTTCGTTCCGTTCTTATGTGAAAGGAAAGGGACAGGTAATAATTGTTCAATAATAGAGAAATGTATGTTAGATGCACGACGGTCTACAATAAAACATAATGTTTACAGTTTGGAGTTGTGATCTACTACATAGGTGACTGTTCGAACTAATTATCAGTGCGTTAAATATGTCGATTCGAGTGTCATTAAGGCTGTGTCCGAACCTAGGAATGCACTTATGTATATAATCATACTCAACTCGGCTCGATACTTGATACATTCCGATAGACATACTTATTTGCATCCTTTACAGCAACTAGTTAGCTTATAATATTCTGAACAAGCATTCTGACGGAAAACACATAGGCCTACTGAATATGTGCGGGAACGTAGGCACATAGATTCAGAACTATAAACCCACTAGGAGCTGTAGCTGTGAAGCGGATGACAATGAAAGTGTTCATATTAACCAATCATATAAACATTTTTACAGGAAAGGAATGAATATACATTTGAGTCAGTAAATGCAGTTATCGATAATGTATCATTAAAACTGGCAACAACTAGAGGTAAATATATTTTTAGCACTAATTTTGGTATGAAAAAAAATTCAATGTCGGATTTTGATAGAACATTTTCACTCATCTATGCCTTACCTTGTAAAAACATCGGCATATTAACTATAAATTCAATGCGACTCCCGGTTTATAACAAATCACAACTGGTTATGTTTATCCCGGCTCTTCTAGATCATTCAAGGTTAAAGAGTATACATTGTTAAGAACTTTGTTCACTGGCGTTTCTCGAAAGTTAATGCCTCCATTCCACTCTTTATAAAAATAAATATTATGAATAATAGTTATGAACTACACATAAATCGATTTTCAAAATAGTATCTTATGGGCGGTAAGGGCGCGAGATGTACGCACATTCGTTTCCCCGTGTACGTGCGTATGTCATTTCCCGAGATATGTAAAACATTTACGTACGTAGACGATTGCGAATGCTGTACGAGCGTGCATCTCAGTAAGCAGAAAACCTTATGTACACTGCGGGAAATGGACATTAATGATCACTTATAAGGCTCAACTTGAACAGATGTTTGTTTTAAAGAGAGAATACAACTGTCGTCTCTGTAAAATCCAAGTTTACAATAATGGTGTACATTAGTGGATATTGTCTGAAAAGTTGGCAGCTGTGTGTTTACATTTACACGAGTGTAACACAGCACACCATTGTATATTGTACAGTGATCATAACAGTGCGAAAAACGTTGACACTGAAGTGTTAATCAATAAGGTTAACTCTAACGAACGCATGAAAACTAGACATAACAAAGATAGTCGCAATATTCTACTTGAGACTAGGTACATTACAAAATATAACTATTTCTACGCTAAACATCGGTTGAATGCAATGACTCGGTGCCAATCACTAATAGTCAAGCTAAGGCAGTGTACGTAAGGACAAATTCGTTATTCTGTAATTTGTCATTCCGTACGTTTCAATCCGTCTTCACCTCGCTTCTCCCTCGTCGACTCTCAAGACATCGATGTTCTCTTCGCTCACTTGACTTACTCTTAGATCACAGCTTGTCTTAAGGCTCGTGAACTTTGGGCAACGCCGTGGCGTCAGAGGGTCACGTGGACCAATCAGAGTATTCTTGTCCCAGGAGACAGCCTGGGATAGCGCAATTGAAGACTGGCCTTGACCATCGTGCTGACGACGTCCCAGGGGCAACGTGCATGCAACCAGCTTCACTGTGCTGAGCGGTGCTCCAAGTATGCACTGTGAAGTAATGGGCATGGCTTGTTTCAACTGCCGACCAGCGACACAGTTTTAGAGTCTTTTCAGCAACACAAGAGGTTCTATTTCGTAGTAGTGGTGGTGCCGGCGTGGGCGATCCTGTAGGTGTCGCGTCTCCCACGCCGGGATCTCGCTGTGCCACATCTCTCCCTCCCTAACCCACTCACTCCCTCTCTCCCGCAGAGAGAGAGAGAGAGAGAGACGATCAACCTCTCTATTCATTACCCGCCGCGTACACACGATGCATGAGACGTGGCGCGCTCAACATTCTTAACGGTCAATTATTCAAATTACTCGTGCCACAGACTTTTGCCGTGGCTCTACAAAGTCCCACTGCCACCTGACTCTTATACAGGTCATTTTAAATTCTACAGTTCATTCCTTACGTAATTATGTGTATTATCTACGGTGAAACTTTTTTGATGGCGTGCTGAGCTTCAGCCAAAAATTTCTTATTCAAAAACTGCTTCTTCTAATCAATATGAAAAAATGTTGCACGTGTGTATTCAAGTTTCAGTGTCGATTTATATCTTTTGTGTATGTTATTTTTTTGTGTGAAAATTACTTAAACGTTTTTATTTACATGTTTTCTGCAAGAGTGGAGGGACCTTTTGTTCTTGCACATTTGGATAAAGAGACATACACATACCCTGCTAATGCGTGATTTACACAAGCACCCATGATTTAATCTATTAATTAAAAGTCATGATGTGATTTCAGAGCTTTTTTTACCTTTGTGACTTTTGAACTCACGCTAATAATTAAACCCATAAAAATATTGTTCTGCGTAATTCGATTACATCCTTCTTTCATTACAACCAAGTCAAAATAAGTTCACTAGATTTTAAAACAGGCATTTGTGTAAACAATGTTTTACCATTAACCCAACCCACGTTGTGTTGGCAGTTCAAGCGGAAGAACACCTGTTCAATGTTGGTACGACACAAATGTTGTACTACGCTGCTTGCTTGTGGACTTGCAACTTACACGCTCTCCAGTGTGAGATGCAGTGAGTAATGCAGGTCACTCGAACAGTGGAACGTTAACACGCGAAGCTGAAGAAATGGACTTCAAGGCCCCGCAACCTTTTCGCACCTAACGTAGACGCGGAGCAGGGTGGAGTCGTCTGGCGTGTCGGCCGCGTGTGGCAAGGAGAGTTGTGCAAGACCGCAGCCGGAGGTTCGCAGAACAGCCTCTGCCCGAGCTGCCACTTGCGTGTATAGTACAGTTAGTGATCTTGGTCTCGTAGAAAATGCTCGCTTCGAGACTGCCTGCCGTCTACCTGGAGCTGTCTCAGGCCGAGAGAGCGTGGGAGCGATAAGGACGAGACTGCCTCGAGCATCAAGTGCGCCATCGCCGCTAAGCGCACGGCTCTCAACTGGCGTGCGGTGTTCTCGTCGTACCTATGAGACTTTCATCACTTACCATATTATTTTATTGGTGGAAAGTCTGTAGGAATGTTCAATGCAGGGCTCTTGAGTAGATTTATATGTATCTGGGGCGTATATTTGAAGATACAGAGCTTTGAAAGAGCCGTTTTTAGCCATTTTGGAATACTCGGAAATAGTGTTTATAATGTACGTGATGTATTGAAATCTCTCAAGGGCCTCGTATATAGTATGTGTTCTTTTCGTAGAACTGAACATTGGCCACACGTGTAATAGTTTCGCAGATAAACGTGGATATCTAACTCACAGTTACGCAGTTCAACCGTCAGTTAAGTGGGAGCCTAGAAGGTGTTCGGTTTCCAAAATACGTCAGCTTTTTAGCGTTATCCAGAGTGCCCCAAGAGGAAGCCATATGATCTACACACCAACACATTACCTCGAACCAGTAACTAATTGCGGGAGATGTTTACTGCTTGCCAGCCTACAATGTACTGTCTACATGACAAGTGGATCAGTTTCGCTATCGGGTTCGCGGTGATGTAGTGGCTAGACTTCTCGCCTCCCACCTAGGTGAACCGGGTTCGATTTCGCATGTTGGAATCGTGCCGGACGGTGCCGCTGGTCGGCGGATTTTCCCGGCACCTAGCTTCACCCTCATCGGCTCGCAAGACCTCGATATAAAGTAAAGAGCCTCCCAACTCTTCACTCACCCACGTTTTCGCTATTGGCTGCATTATTTACATACTTGACTGCGTTAATGATAACACCGCTGCTGTAATAGCGCAAGTATGTGACGTATCTACAAAACATTAAGCCATGTATAATCCAATCACGAGCAGCAAGAGACTAGGTATGTTTGAAAACTGTGTTCACAAAAATACTTTTCGCGATATGCGATCATCTATACTGATTCCACAAGGTGGCTGCTGTATATAGATATACGGCTGTAATAATTATTCGTACATGATGTTTGTTGCCTTTAACAACTATTATGTATTTTAAACTAATCTTTACTAGAGCTCTCTGTGCAGTGGCCTACTCTTACTGTCTTAATATTTTTAATTGAAATATTCTACTGTTTTTCTTAAAAAAAGATGGAAATATTTTTTTATCTTTCTCCAAATTACTTATTACTTACTCATCGAAAATATGTATGTTTACTGTAAAAGAGTATATAGTATGTAGAGCGCTACACGGAGCAAACAATCTCCTGGCTTGAGCATTACTCACATCTGAGAATATTATAATATAATGAACATGCTATTATCCTTAATAGAGCGATGTAGCTACGTTACTTTTATTTGTAAACAAAACATTCAATGCAGCTGAATGTTATGTTATTATAAATAAATAGGGAAATTACTCACTGTAAAGATTTATTGTATGTCACAGAAAACCCTAAATATGACACAAAACACAAAACGGTCGAAAGCAAACAACTTATCGGATAGACGTGAGTAATAACGAACAAAAAAGGAACAAAAATTCAGAAATAGGAATCTACCCGATTGAGGAAAAAGACTTTAACTCCAATTTTTTTACAGAATTTTTTTTGCAGCATTCTGATAGCTGACACCAGAATACACATATTTAATAAGGTATAACACTTTAAAACTACTACTTGTCTGTTTCACTTGCAACGCCCTTGCTACCAAGGATATGGCGAGATGGGCATAAACAGTTTGCAGAGCAAGAAACCCAATATAAGATAAAACCCTCGTTTGAGCAGAAAATGAGTACAACACAAGATATTAAAGTGATGTTTTAGAAAGCAAAAACAATGAGTCATTGTAATATTGCATTTATTTTGTTCTTTCTTTGTTTATTTTCTTTTCAATATTTGTTTTAAATACATAATAAATATATTTGTTTCCACTGGTATTTTTTTTACATTTTATTTGAATTATCTTTGAACCAAAACATGTACAATTTAAATAAAATGGTCTATAAAATAGTTTCCAAATAATGTACGTTGATTTGAAGATTTCAGGTTTCACAAAAATTTAATTATGACAATTATCTACCTTTGATTTTAAGTCTGCAAGATGATCACAGGAGAAAAATATAGTAAAGGTGTACTTTTTACACCAGGCAATTCTGCAGGCACACGATAAATATTTTACAATATTTCATCTATGTTCTTTTTCTTTGTCAATAAATAGTATTTATACTGCTATTATCACCTATAGTTCTGCCAAAAATATAAGTGCAAAAAAACAGCACTCCTATACTACCAAATGTAAATATAACTATTTTGGATTTTCTCTGACCAATGAACTAAATGCAAGGCCACTTTTCAGAATGTACAAAATATTTACAACTTACAGGCCGATTTTAACACTAAGGCCAAAGCTTAATTCTCTGAATTTATTGCTTTATTTTCCTCGATTTGCACGCTCGCCTCCCACCAAGCCGAACTGGGTTCAATCCCTGCCGGGTCGCCGGATTTTTGCAAGTGGGAATCGTGCCAGACGATGCCATTGATTGGCGGGTTTTCTAGGGGATCTACCGTTTCCCCCACCTCTTCATTCTGGCGCTGCTCCATATTCACTTCAGTCACCCTCATCGGCTCTCAAGACCTCGCTGTTAAGAACTGCCAAAATCTCTTCACTCACTCACTTTATTTTCCTCTGGCTATGTGGACTAATAAAAAGCCAACATGATATACATCAATGATTATAAATTTCAAATTCTGGCAAAATTATTCAATTTCAAGCAAACTTTGAATAAATTATTGACCAGTTGGACCACAAGAGGCCAACAAAATGTTACTCATGATTTACAAAGCCAGGCAAAATTAATTTGTTTTTAAGGAAAACCTTAGATTCTTGGCTAGTTGTACCACAAGAGGCCAACAAAAGTGACAATCGATTAATATAAAACATTTTTCAATAACTTTAACTTTGGGAAAACAAGATCCAATTTAAAACATTATAAATTGGATTTTTACAATTTGTCTTTAAGTTGTTTTAAAACAATACTTTAAAAATTTCAAATTTTTCTTACTTTCTTTAAGATTAAAGTATTTTCAAGAAACAGTTACTTTAAAACTTGATCACCAATATTGTGCCTAAACTCCTCTATCAGGACACCAAGTGTGTCCCTCTCTGTTTCGCCATAAGGGCGTGCTGAAATTTAAGTTTTATGTTAAGAAACTATTACTTAATTTTGCTGGGTGTGCTCCCTCTGGGGCCAGTGACAATCAACACCGATCCATAGATTGCACGAGAATTTGTACAAAATTACTAGCAATTTCCCTGGGAGGGGTATTAACATTCCTTCGGCCAATAGAAAAACAGATGGTCATTTATGACAACAGGTGGAAACTGTCCTTAGAGGGTAATCATTCCTCTTTAGAGGAGTGTCGACGAGAATGTCCAATCAAAAGTCGGGATCAAAAACATGTCCAAATATGTGTAGCACACGCATATCCATGTAATCACGCTTCTGCTACTCTGGCGTGGGGCTGGATGTGTTGTCACAAAGCACACCACCCCTGCTGACAGCCAGGCAGCAATGCTTACCGGCCAGCAAGCTGGTGAAGTCACTGGAGTAGTTTACCTAGCCACCAAGCAGACACCAAGAATCTGCAGGTACGTGGTTAACGGGGCATCTTTTCAAACTTTTTGGGCAGGTAGATAATAAATTTTCCAAGTAGTTTATGGTAAATTTTTCGAGCACCCATGCTCGAAAACAGACGTAAATTTTGTAGAATAATGTCCGAAATGTGTGAGGCATCATACATTAGTAAAATTCGTCGTAAGTCCAATATTTTGGGTAAAGCAACGAAAAAAGGCATTCAGTTTGTTATTTGGATAAAGAAAGTCCTTAGGACGCTGCACTTTTTACCTAAGACTCTCTTACAGAACTGATATTTGTAGACTACAATAGTGTAAGTGGCACCTTGGCTACTTCTCAGAGTAAAGAAAGCCTTTTGCACATTTCGTAACTTCTAATAAACATTTGCCACCTTTGTATACATTTATAGCATGTAAACTTGCTATCTGCGCTGACTGGAAGAGCAACGACAAATATAGCTGCCAATTGGCAGCACCAAGAAGGCAATAAATCCCTAGGTGCTAAATGTCATCTTGTACATAGATACTCTTTTATACTCCATGAATTGCCATGCATGTTTTTTTAATATTCAACACTGAATACCTGTCCGCGTATTTTCACTTCAGCAGTTTGTTCATTTTCAAGTCGCCTGTTTTCCTCCTCAACCAAAGTTTGGGAGATTACTCTAAACAAATTAGTTACAGTGATTTGAATTAGTGTAACTGAAGTTTTTGATTTATGTGAATGCGAATATAAAGTGAATTACTTCAAAATGCTGTCCAAAGAGAATTTTATAGTTTGTTTGCTACAGCAAAACAAAGTCTTAGTTCCGCAGTTGTCAGTGTAGGCCTAGTCCCTACTCAACAAGTAGTAGCGGAGATCATGAATCCAGGCAACAGCAATGATCATACTCTTACTAAATTATCACATATTAAAGTTAATAGGCCTACCATAACTATTAAAGAAAACAATAGTGTTAATATACATGATACAAAAATATGCATACATAACACTGAGGAAAACTCTGAAGGCAATGTGCGCGTAAAAGGGTTAGACAGAGAAAGACTACTGGACCAGTTCAATAACGATGAGGGATAATCTCAAAATGTGTAGGGAATATGCGATGAGAGCAAACACGACGAGAAGGAATATGGTAATAGCAATACAAGAGTAGCACAGTTCGACAAAGAAATATGTTTTAACAGCGAAGAAATTCAGCTTTAAAAAAACATTTTACAAAAGAAGAAAAGTAAAATGAGTGTTGAAAAGTATGATGCTGAGCAACCTTTACTCGTTCCTTGCGAGAAATGCTGCTGCTTCAAGTGTATGTACAACTCGTATTCCTGAATCAAAACGAAAAAATATAATGGATTGTGAAAGTTAGCAAGAACATCTTGACTGATTGAAGACATTCTCTCCTAATATCAACAACCAGGGAAGGTCTTAAAAAAACCTGGTGTGAGGCTTCAACGCAAAAGTTTTCATTCAAATATTATTTATCAGATGAAAATGAACAAGTTCGGTTTTGTAAAACTTTCTTTTTAATATTACGACACACGGAAAATAATGATAGGTCCTACAGTTTTACAAAGTGTTTTGTGCGTGGGGAATTTTCCCACTAACATTTCACCAGATGGGAGGGGCAAGAGTACGGCATCAACAAAAGTCGACAGAAAGGTCTTATAATATCACATTGAAACATAAAACCATTCTATCGTCCATTATCGTCAGTGCTATGCACTCAAAAGGCAGTATCTGTATATTAGTGTCCCTACACCGAACTTCAGACCCATGATGTAGTACAGGACGTACGGTACATTGCTCCCACGGCAACCGTACAGCGGTCTACAAAGGTTCTGGTGGCGCCCGGTGTCCGAACCGACCGCCTAGTATGATCATTTTAGAGCTTTCTGGCTTAAAGGATTTCAGGCATATCCCACGGTTGGTAGCTCACCGACCGAGTGCATGAACCAACAGTTAGTGAACTACATAAGAACTTTTTTCCTACTCACGCCAAAAATTAAGTATTTATGTCATTTATGCAGTTGTTGAAAAAATGAATATACATTTTTGTGAGTTGGGCAATGAAAGAGAGTATTAATAAATTTGAGGAGTTTGAATACCATAATCCAGACCACAGCAAAGTAATTCGGTGCCAGGTCGTGAACAAATTACAGAATAGTCAGATCACGGCTAAACAAGTATTGAAGGAAGAATACCTCCAGTATACAGAAGTATACAGAAAACACGAAGAAGCAGAACCATGTGGAAACAAGATTATCATTTTACCAAAGTAGAAAAGTCTTCAAGACTGCAAATTTTACAAGACGTATAATTGCATTCAGTAAGAATTTTGTTCCTCTTGGTACGAAACAAAAGACTTTGAAACCTCTTGCTGTAATATGGAATGAATCTTCATCCGCTAGAAGAATAAAAAGGCCATAGTGTATTAAATGGTGTTTTTCTATTGTGAGACACGCACATCACATTGTTTAATGGCTGGACATTGCTCCGGGCAAAACAAGAATTTGTGCTTGCTTACATCTCTTGTGAATACTGCTAATTTTGACTATCTGTCCCCATACATTATTGCGCTGTATTTCTTTGTGCCAGGCCATACTTTTATAACTGCCGATTCTTTCCATCATCAAGTCATTCACCTTACAATGGCGGTTGATAGACTGCTCCGAGTCTCTCATCCGCCATTGTAAGGTACATGACTTTTCGGATTTTGGAGAATTTGTCGGAAAGGCTGTGGGGAAACTAGGGAAATCTACGAGACATGACAACTTTGTGGAATGGCCTTATCGCGTGCCACTTCACAAATTATAAAATTGTGGAAGCCGTCCACCCTTATGTGACATTTTCAAGGCCGAAAAAGGAAAACACATTCTTAGAGTATAAGCCAGTCTATGAAAAAATTTTCCTAACACAAGATCTTCACTTTTTGACCAAAAAACTTTTCGACTGCATTGAAACGTCTGGCTTTTAAAACCGTCTGCATGATGATCTCCTCGGAGAAGACAGAAGTTGCAGAGATCGCTTTTTTTTCTCCTGGTAAAAAATAAACGCTATAATTTTGTACTGTTCTAAAACATTACACATTTTATAAATTACAACTGCAAAAAAATACGTAATTTCCATATATACACACATGTAATAATAATGTTAAATATGTAAATAGTAATGAGGTTTCTTACTGTCGATTGCATTGGATGTGTGTTTTTAAAATGCTTATGTTAAAGTAAAAAAGAAAATGTACAAATAAACAACGTTATACGTATCCTGAAGGCTACATAGCCTCATACTCAATTTATCAATCCTATTTATGTGGTTTTCGTTGCGAAATAATGTTTTATTTCTTGACAAACTTAGTTTCCGCGCAGTAGATAAGGTTTCTTTTCTTAAAAGTGCAGACAAACATGACTAATATCATTAATTATAATGACTTTAACTCCACTTTTAACATACTGCACATGCAAAAAATTTTGAATATCGTACCAAAATAATTAAAAATATTTTTGGTGTAGATAAATGTACAAAATTGAGAATATCTGGAAAATTGTGAGTGGGCAATGCAACAAAAAGTTACTAATATGACTACTTCGCCTACTTTCCTTTACATATATTTGCAAGTAAACTCGGCAAATTAGGCCACACTCTAAGACTGAGATAAAAGAAACATATGTGTCAATATAAAAAATATATATTTATATATATTGCTGTCATCATGAAAATTAGTACTTGATTCACTTATAATACACTAGTTTACATGAACTAACGAAAAAATAATTGAGCCCAAATTTGGTGGAAATAAGGACATATTTCGTGTCAGGTAGATAAAAGTTGCTCTTTGTTACAACATGATGAACAAAGGAAGCTCTTTGTAAACACAATTTATTGTTGTAATGTCGCCTACCACCGACATAAAGAGTTTGATTGAACTTGGTTACATGATTTCGTAGGTACAGCACATTAATCCAAAATGTATTAATGGCAACCATTTTGAAAATACGTGTCTGACCCTCTTAAAAATTATCGGTTTACATTGCATCAACCAGAACAGGGAAGCACACAGCAGGCTAATTGCGTGACAGTTCCTTTGATGTAGCCGTACCGATTAGCTGATTGGCTCCGCGAAGCTCTGGGAGCGGGGCTTACGTCTGATTGGCTACCGCGTGTACAGAAGTTTCCCTGGATTGGATGGGCTTTCGGCCGGCGAAAATATTCCAAACCGCTGATTGGCGTACGGAGTCCCGACATGTTGTTGGCCAGTGGCGTCATTTGCTGTCATATGTGGTTTGAGTATGGATTATAAGATGCTCTCTCACTCCCGTATACTCATAGACACATTCCCAGGGCTTCGCAGAGCTAATCGCAGCAAGTGTGTAGGTATTTTCACAAACCGCAATGCCATCTCGCCTCTATGAATGCTTCTTATCTACTCTGCGACTATTGTGTTTGAGCTCTGACGCCTCGCTGCTGTATATAGTCTATTAGTGGTTTCTTCACACTTGTTAAATCTAACCTTTCAAAAATTACTCTGCGCATGGCGTACTTAGTTGTTTCCGAAGTTTATCATGTATCACAACTTTTATTAGTCTGTTAACATGAAAGTGCATTATTTGTGGTTAAATTGAACTTGTTGTACTTTCTATCTGATTTGTATATTGCGATATTGCGAGAGGTTATTGGTGGTTGATGTGACCAGAGAACACAGTGCCGACAAGCTCATTGATAGTGAGAACGAAACAGTCGCTATGTCAGCCAAGTGCAGCGTGCATGGTAAATTGCACATTTGCAACACCAGACATTTTACATCGAAGTGGGCCAGGTAGGGTTCAAATACTCTGTGTGAATATCTGTGAAACACGTGCTGCAAACTTGCCATAGCAAACGTAAGTTGCGTTGTAAACGCATCGCTACGGAACACTGTAAAAAAAATGGTGTAATTTTACACTAATGTACGTGGCAGCACAATCTTCAAACATGTTCGTGTATTTTTATATGCACATGTGTACGTGTACTTTAAATGTGTGTCCCATGTATATTTACAAATACAATAGCAGTGTAATTTTACTATATTTGTTATTCTTCATACCAATCATTATGTTCAATCACAAATACTCTTTATGTATCATTTCACTTTTTTTTTGTTTGCAATATAATGCCACATAATGTAAATTTACACAAACATTGTTAGAGTAATTTTATCATACCTGTCAGTTTCTTTTACTAATCATCACATTAAATCTCATGTACTCTTTACATGTTATTTTACTATACTTGCTACTAATTTTCTACCACACATTGTAAATTAACACATTCATTGTTATGGTAATTTTATTACACCGGTCTGTTACTGTTCAATGCTCATCACACCCAATAACATGTACACTGTAGGAGCAATGCTACAATACCAGTCTGTAATTGTTACTTATTATGATGTGAAATAACATGCAATCGGTGCATGTAATCTGACTGTAAATTATAGATTTCCTGCCACATACTGTAAATCTAAACAAACATCGCAGTTGTAATTTTACCACTGCGTATGTGTATTTTCCCACTAAGAAGAAAGTAAAATCCTAGATTCACTGTAATTGTAATTACACAATTTCTGTACATTTTCAGGATTTTACTAAGCAATTTTACCGTTAGTATATGTTCTTTTACAACTGCGTCAAGTTAATTCTGAAACTTTTGTGTGTATTTTTATAATTTTAGTGTAATTTAGTGGTAGTTTAACAGAGTTATAGAAAGTTATCTCCAAAAGGTGGATACGATTGGCTTCAGATATATAATAGGTAGTTATATACAAAAACCCGCATATTCCATCAGTGGGAGTTAAAATTTCCATTTGAATACACAGAAGGAGTTCGAAGTAGTTCTCCTCCATACTGCTAGATCGCATGTTTTAAGCAAATACTTGTAATTATATTTAAATTTACAGGAACATTAGTGAAAAATTACAAATACTATACACGTTTTAGGAAATTACACATAAATGCGAAGTTACCGTAAATTTGTATGTGTAAATATATGCTCACATACATTCGAATTTGTAATTCACACCCTTGTTAATTTCAATACCAGTACATTTGTGTTTTTTTTTTTAATGTAAGATGTACTACATTTTGAGTAAAATAGAAAAATATGTACTGTCACACTGATGTGCGTGTTTTAATACAACCTTGACATGTCTGTAAAAACACACACAGTTTTGGGTTTTTGTGACTTGCACTAGTGTTTGACACATACTTTTGCTTAGGCAATTTTACGCCCTTTTAAATGTCAATATACCAGTACATTTGTGTTTTTTTACAGTAAGATTGTACTACCTAGTGAGTGAAACAGAAAAATATGTACTTTTACACTAATGTACGTGTTTTAATACAACAATGGCTTGGTTGTAAAAATACACAAGGTAAGGGCTTTATTGCCTTGCATTAGTATATTTTTACACATCCTTTTGCATGTGTAACTTTACACCTTTTTAGATGTTGATATGCAATTACATTTGTGTTATTTTTTCCCAGTAAGATTGTACTACCTTTTGAATGAAATAGAACAATATGTACTTTTACACCAATGTACATGTTTCAATGCAACATTAGCGTAGTTGTAAAAATACACGGATTTGGGTTTTAAAGCTTCATGTTCGTGGATTTTTAAACGTAATTTCAAATTTGTAAATTTACACCCCTCTTATTGTTAGTATACCAATACAGTTGTGGTTTTTAAATAAGATCATTGTACTATGTTATGGACAGAGTTGTACATTGCTGTAAATATACACGTGCTGTACTTGTTTTTTTTTTTTTTTTTTTTTTTTTTTCAAATTACACACAGAACATGAAAAATTACCAAAAGGTGGTTATTGGGGGGGGGGGGGGGGTAGAAGCGAGGTCGCTGTCTGGCTTCTGTGACTCGCCCCACACAATTCTATGCCAAATGCTTGTTCATCCAAACACACGTGCCCTACCAAACGTTCGTGTTGCCAAATAATTGGGCTCAACACCAGAGGACCGGGCTGAAGGCTGCCGCCTACCTATACTCGTTTTGCCACGAAAATACTAACCGTGCATATAATATGCTAACCTACAAAAAGAACATACACTTTAGACGAGGGCTGTTGAGTGTTTAAAAGACGCCACGCACATTACTATAGGCTGTTCGCGGTAAAGTTAACACTTTTTAAGGCCCTTCTAAAGTTTTCCTTTCATCGTATTTCCGTCTTCCTGTCGCTGTTTAATATAATAATTGCTTTATGACGAATAAACACAGTGTATACATTTCACTGCCCTCAAAATTTAATGCATTATGCTGCAATAAGATATATTTATTAGTGGTTAAAGCCTGTTGGGAGGGCCTTAAAACGTGCTCACTTTACAGTGAACAGCATATAACACCATTTCAGAGCACTCCAACATTGTTATCAACGGCTTTCTCAAGCGCCGTATCTCAAAATAAATGCGTCAGGTACTACCCACACGAATATACTCAATAGCCTTACACTAAACCTTATTACAAATATAATGTTTCACTTGTGAAAATCCGATAGGTACACAAAGCAAGGTCGGCGAGAACACTTCGCACTGGTTCAAGGCCTTAGTGGCGACAGCACACTTGATCTACGCGGCAGTGTCGCTCTTATCGCTCGTACGTTTCTCGCACACAAATAGCGCCATGTAGGCGGGCGAATACTCGAGCAAGGCAGGAGACATTATAGACGCTGTCTATTATGATTTAGGAGAGACTTCCACACATTTGCGGTTCTTTCAAGCGAATGGTGCGCCATGTGGCCTCCGCCTGCCTCTTACGTGTTTCTGCCGGCGATAGTAGTGAGTTTTGTTTCTTGTTGTTGCTCGAGAACGGATGTCATGCCTAGAGCTCGCCACACGCTAGTAGTAGAGGCAGGGGCGTTCTAGATACAAAGGGTTGCCGCCTTTTTTATTGATCTAATTAATTTGATATCAAAGGGTTGATTAAATTTATTGAAAGGGTTAATCGAAAAGTGTTAATCAAAAGAGTTAATAAAATCGAGAGGGTTAAATTTATTGAAAAGGTTAAATGTATTGAAAGGGTTAATTTTTTCTTAATTTTTTACTTCTTTCTTTCTTTTTGTGAATACGAGCTATGTACGATATTGACGGTATGGTGTTTCGAAGGCGACTGACCAGAGTGGTGGGTTGCAATGTGTTATATATGTGTTGGTAGAGTGCATGAGTGTGCTAAGTGTCATTTTTATAATTTTTATAATTTTAATGTGTTTGTAGGGATGTTGGTGGTAGAAAGGCGATTTTTATGAATATATTTAACACACGAGAGAATTGCAGAGTGTTTATACGATATATGAGAGTGGCCTAAGTGCAAATTTTTTTTTTTTTTGGGGGGGATATTGCTTGAAGACGGTGGTGGGAGATAGGCGACTTTGAAAGATGTGATTTACATGTTAGTAAATACAAATGATTGACTTATGTTTTCCGAATGCAATTAAATGTTAGAGAATTTTAGAGGGTATGAATAAATTACACTCATCGAATAGCAAATTTCAAAAGACTATGTGAATAATAAGTGGAATTACGACACTCCAGTATGGAATTAAATGTAATGTGAGTCTCGAGCTTAGAAATATAATTTACACGAGAGAGAAGTATAACACAGTTATGTGAGTGTGGAATTAGCCACCTACAACTAATTGTCCCAATAAATTAAATGAACAAGATATATATGTGACGGCTCTCGCACCTACCTTACACATCCGTCTGATTTTGAGACTAGTGAAGAGGAATTTTAGAAATGTAATCCACATTCAAATATGAATTACGTGACTCTCCTAAGTGAATTCATTAAGGAAGCAAAAACGTTCCTATAAATTACTTTAATCAAGCGACAGTCTTCCTAAACACCTTAACAAGTTTACACATACAAATTACACATAACTTACACGATTCAGCCTGGTGAATGATATCTTATGGCAAAGAAAACTCTGAATATGATTTAAACCAAACACAATCACGCATCTGAAATTATATTCAAATAAGTCCATTCAATGTATGAATGAGTAGCACTTGCATCTAGCTGTGAGTAGAGACATGTAGTGCATCCGATAGGCAACTGTGTTTAAATTACAGTAAAAACTAGTAAATCGAGGAACATTTTTTAAAAATCTTTATGAAATTCACTGCACTTGTTAAAACAAGCAGTATATTTTAACTGCTAGGAATTCTCGTAGAGCAAGCTCAGAAACATGAATTAAAAATCTTATTGTAATATTGACTTAACACACAAAAAAATGTTTCCCGATAACATTTTTTAAATATTGAAACGTTAATTGCGGCTACCACGACAGATGAATGTAGGTGCGATGGTCACTGGTCCATAGTTGTGGTAACCCACAATCGTAACCTTGTCGGCCACCAACTGTCTACCTGCCCGATGAAGACGAGAGATAAAGCTATTGAGGTATTCATCATTTAGTCCAGGCTTCTATGAACAACTGAAGATGGTGGCGACTGGATGGATATGGCCACATCACTCCCATTTGCCTGTAGACATCCCCTTCACCCCCACCCAACCTCCCACCTCCCACCCTTCACCAGAGTGCTACTCCAGGCTGCCTGTGTTTGTCAAATATTTTCGGCAATGTGGCAAGATGGTGTCAACTGCCTAGTTGTGCTCAAATAGGGCCCTTTTTGGCTGTAGCCACCCCTTCCACCCCAATATCCCACCCATACCCTGCTCCCCTCACCCTCAGAGCCGGCCAGAGTCCAGGATGCCAGCCACCCCCTACATCACAACCCCACCAAGCCATGTGTGCGAGACCCTGAGAGTCATTTACCTATCTGCTCGCGATTGTCATTTTTCGCAACTGACTCAAGATGGCAACAACTGGGTTGTTGCATTCAAATTGTGGGCTGTTTACTTACAGCCCTTCTCCCACTGCCACCCCTCAGAACTGGCTCGAGTCCAGGGTAACAGTGACAGCCACCCCCTACACCCCCTTCTCGCAAAACAATGTCTGCAAGGTCCTGGGGGTCTAGAACCCCTCCCACTCCTAGACCCAAAGGAGACTTGTCTTGAAATTCTAGTTTTCTGAATAGCTCCGCTATCGATCCAGCCTGGTGTTCGCAAAAACCTGAAGTTGCCAAACTGGGTCGTGCACATGAGATTAGGGGAAATGAGAGAAATCGCCAATTAAAACATTTGTTTCAATGGAGATGTCTAACATGACATCCACACATTGCGAAAAAAAAAGTTGTATTATGGTGTGACATGCCCAGGGAGGCAAGTATGCTAACCATTCACACAACATGTTCCCTCTCTTTTTACATCTAACCAAAAACTTTCCAACAGCACAATGTATTCCATGTAACATAAAATGTATGTATTTGAATTTATTTAATATTTTAACAGTTTCCAATGTAAGTTTATCGAAACAACACATAAAAAGGTGGAAATCGTATATTTCGGAGTTAGAAAACAGCGATTTTCAACATTATTCTTATTTTTTACTAAAAGGTCCAAACTCTTGTAAATTTATACGAAAATGGTGGCCATTTTTAATCCTTACAGTAGATAAATAGGGGTAAATTAATTTTTTCTCAGTCTTAAATCGGCATCTGGTAAGGCCACTTTGTGGGTGTGCATGTGCATTGCAATATCATAGACAAGGATGCCAAGCATCTAGTATAGGTGTCTACACTAATGGGAATGGTCTACAACAACAGAAAGCATCGATATCAACAGCAAGCATTGATAATGTGGATAATGTCAGGCATCTACTACAACAACAGGCGTCCATCACATCTACTACAGCTCCAGAGTCCACCGCATCTACTACAGCTCCAGATGTCCATTGTGTTTACTAAAGCTCCAGGAATCCACACCGAGAACAATGCCATATGTCTACAATGTCTACTACAACTTTGCTACATCTAGATCATCATCAACAGAGAATATACAGGGGATTTCATCTCTGCATCAGCTCGCAACAGGTACAATTCATAAAGGTCACTGCTGTGACAATTGTGACTCTGAATGCATTGAAACATTCAATGCTATTTTTCCTTATGGGAAGGCGAATACCTTATTAAGTCTAGAGAGTCTCCAACTACGAATGTTGCCGAAAGACTTTATAATTTACTTTGCTGGCAATGAAATAAAATCAGTGTATACATTCCTGGCTGAACATATACAAGCAGATGAGGATATCATATCCTATTTACCTTTTGATGACTGTCCTTTAGCATGTCTGCCTTTGCTAATTATGGGAACTTGCAACATGTGCAGAGGGATTCTATTTCATGCAGGCTGGAACAGCTACTTGAAGCTAGAATCTTTCCAGATATAGCAATGGACTCATCCGGAGTCGATTAAGTAGATTCCAAGGCGAGCACTGTCATCTTATAAAATTTACATGAGAGAGACTTTTTGTAAACCATGTATAAAGAACTAACGAAAAAATGATGTGCTGTAGTCCAGGAATATTAGTCAAATGAGGGCAAGAATCTCGGAATGAGAGATAGTCAGCTATAAACATGTATAAACCTTTATTTTGACACCCTAAAACTTGTTTCAAAACCTACCTATCGTAGGGTGTCCGCGACCACAGATATTTCAAGGTCAAAAGTAAAAAAATCGATTTTTTACACATTTATTGCAAATATATAGTTTCCTATGGGTTTTATGCTATTTGTATTTATTATAAATATTGTAGAGGATTAAATTCTCTACAACTTTTGTTTAAACATTTTTTTTATATCTTGAACCATTTTCGAGATAGAGGGCAGAGCGCGCACAATGTTTAACTATTTAGAGTATCATTCGAGGTCAACCTGTAGTCCCGATTAAAAACACGCTGTATAAAGTTTATAATTTATTGATAAATATATAATTCTAAATAATTTGCATTTTTTATTAACTATTATGTTATAATTAATAATTTTTTTCAATAATTCAGTATCTATTCATTTAATAATACTTACCTACTCGTGTACTTATAAAGTTATTAAGGGAAATACTTTAATTATTTTTTAATTCTAATCTTATTTATACTAATTACTTCCTAACTAAATAAAAAGAAAAGAATTAAATTTTTTATTAATGTTTTTATTGAAAAATACCATTTCATACATTTATGAATGTTGAAATTAAAAAAATTGAATAATAATAAGAACAAGTTCTAATTTCAATTTTCTTCTTCTTCATCATCTTCGCTGTAAAATTTCAAATTCCTCCGTGTTCTCTTCTTCAACGACATTTGTCTCCAGTTCTTCCAGGATTTCGGGGTCAAAAGTACCGTCTTCATTGATATCACTCTGATATGGTGAAGCATTAAGACAAGCTTGCCCATTACACTGGCCGCAAGCTAAAGAGCACTGCAACCCTGCTTTCCTGCATCCACATCGCGAACCACAACCATTCTTGCAGTTGCAGAATATTGTGTTAAGCAATTCGTCCGGAGCTGGTGGATTCATTGTCATAACAGGTTCCAGGAATTCATCACGCATTATCCAACCCCAATTCTGGGGTTCTAAATCATGCCCTAACCAAGTCTGAACTTGATAATAAACACGGTTGAAATGTTGGTGAGCTGCTGCACTCGTTAGTGGAAGATTTGATAACTGCACAGGTTTATTCAGTTTTGTTAACTTGATGAACTGTGCATAGCGAAGACGATCGATACAGTCCTCAGATTTTGGAGCATTATAAATTGCCAACAAGGTTCGCACTCCATTCTCAAATAATGATTGAACCGGGCAGTTTTCTTCTTCAAATTCTGCAGCAATTTGATCCACATTCGGAAGTTTGTCGAGTGTTTTTACAAAAGTTTTTTTTCCTTTTCTAAAGAGCGCAGAAGTCGTGTCACAACCACTTATTGCGTGCAGAAAAAATATGTGTTTTTTAGAACGAAGATATTTATCAAAACTTTTGGAAGAGTATATTTCAGTTTTTACATTTCCTTTGCCAACTTTTTTAAAGAAAATTTCTTGTTGATGAGATAGGGTACGCCCAATTAAAATGACAAGTAAATCTATATCTTCTCCTATTATGACAGCAGTTTTTTGACGTTTAGATTCATCAATAGCTGTTTCAATAATAAGAACATCCACATCATGTCTGGCCTGTTTTGTTGTGATATTAACAGCTTGTAATTTTTCAATAAGCATATTAATTAGCTTTTTTTTATTATTTCGATTTGATAAAAAATTTTCTTGGGTAATAGGTACAACCATGGTTTCGCTTAAACAAACTTCGTATGTTTTTGAAAGGGCAGCAGTTCTTCTCAGCTGCTCCATTGCTTTTATGTTTTTATTATAGTCTGAACGTCCATCAAATACAACAACAATTTCTGAACCATAATGCCTTTGTAAATAATTCACGTATTTATCTAAAATAATAGAAAAAGTGTCTTCTGTACTCCATACAACGCGATGCAGAAGAAATCCACCATCAATAATGAACGTTACATTATTTTCATTAACATCAAAATCGATTGTCATATAATGACGATTTTGTTGTTTTTCTCATGCCATCATTATCAAATAGTGCTGTTGGATACGGGCTCAATTCATATTTAAGATATTCTTCAAGATTACTTTCAAATTGCTTGCTGACTGTTATTCTTTGAAAGAGTAATAATGGATCAACTGAAACTTTACAATCATTAATTTGGACAGATTTGTTAATAATTGAAAGCGGTAATACCTTATCAGAGCATTTTAATTTTATTTCATGAAATTGTAAACCAGTGATCTTCATCATTGATTCTAATCCGATTTCATAAGCTCTGTGACAGTTAATTTGCTCATTTCCAACCATTCCAGAAGCTAACGATATTAACTGTGTCGTATTTGGAAAGGGATCATGGAGTTTAAACCATTCAACTAGTTTATTTACGTCAATATTATCTCTTTTTACTCTTGAATCCCTAGAGTCTACATGTTGCTCTGTTGAGTCCAAAGAAATGTTACAAAACGTCTCCATTTCCTCACAAATAGTATTTGTGGCGTACATAGCATATACCCATTTACACAAAACACTTTCTTGCGTACTTCGACCACGAGATATTCCTCCTTCTGTTTTCATCGATTTCATGAGACTTTGTTCTATTACCATATCTGTCCATGTACCTGAATTAAATTTCTCTGTTCGTTTCACAGTGAAGAATCCATTTTTGAAGTTTTCAAAAGTTTGTCCATCCATAGTATCCTCCAACTTGATCATATCTTGCAGATATAAGTGGGCAGATTTTGCATATAAGAACTGACCACTGGCGTGAAAATATGGCAACATTTTGCGCACTGCATGAAGATGTTCTTTGTATAACCCAAGTCTTTCAGCGCGAACAAAGTCAAGTGCTATTGAAACCATTTCGAAATATTGCACCCATAACTGTGCTGTTGGACCTCGAACTTTCAATTCATCCAGTTTGTTACAAAATCCTGAAGGAAAAAGGTTTGAGTTACCTACACATCCTTCTACGTCTTCGTAGGAAACATCTCGACAGGTTATTTGCTCTACTAACTCATCCAACATACTATCTTCAATCTTCATGTCTTCAAAAATAATCATTGATAATGCAAGTCGTAATAATGTATGACCTCTGATGCTTCTTGAATAAGCGTGACCATTTAGCATCTTGTCAACAGAATTCGTTGCATATATTTTACCGAGAGCTTCCGTGAGTCCACTTCCATCCATTATGTATCCTATGCTTCCAAGAAAGGACATGAGCATATGAAATCCTCCTAATTTCACAACTACTTTAGATAATTCTGAATTAGGATCTGATGCAGCTACCATTTCACGTGCTTTAGAGTAGAGTGGTTGATCAAAAGTAATTA
Organism: Dryococelus australis; assembly: GCA_029891345.1. Lineage (NCBI taxonomy): Eukaryota > Metazoa > Arthropoda > Insecta > Phasmatodea > Phasmatidae > Dryococelus > Dryococelus australis. The sequence continues at coordinate 29,344,640 of CM056999.1, read as the reverse complement.
CACACGTTTTTTGTCCATGTGACTTGGCAATACTGAGAGCGCAATTTAAAGTTGTGTAAATTGTGTCTACATTGCTGGCAGGATTATCAATAAAAGGAAGGAACATAACCTGAGATGTTGAAAAATTAATGTTATTGTTAGTGAGCTGCTCAAGATAACCATTCCACCCTGGCAACGGTGCGATATCCCTCGACTTTCCATATAACCACAAAAAATCAACTCCGTTAAGTTTTTTTCTGTGAATGCTTGATGATCGTGTAGATTTTCGACTTGAACTTTACTGTATCCAGGTACAACTGGTTTTTCATAAACTTGAAGAGATACATGTGATATGGCTGCCAACTCTTTCGCACTTGGTTTGGTTGTGTATTTTTGTATCCGTTCATCGTAGATAACAGCATTTTTTGGAGTTACTATCTTGATCATTCCCATAACATGAAGAGTATTGTTACCATCAAGAGTATGGACATTTATATCGGCATTGTCTCCAACATATTGTACAAGTGCACCTGACTCTGATGATAAAATACGAGGCTGTGGATGATAAACTGCTGAAATTTCATACTGTACAGTATGATTATAAGAAGCTGCAAATCCCAAGCTAGATAAAATAGCCAATAGTCTTCTAGATCCATATCTTCTGTGAAGATATACAGAAAGGCTTAATAGTAGCTGTGATGAAAAAGAACGCTCCTGGATGGCAGCCATTATTGCATGGCTTATTGAAGTACATTTTGTTTTTAAATGATCTACCTTTCCTTTCCTGTTTTTTAGGATGACTTCTTCTAAGAAATACAATAAAGTTTTTGGAATTTCTTGGTTAACATCATCCAACATTTTACTGGGAGGCAGATAAGATTTAGTTTCAACAATGGATGATCGAATGGCTTCTCTAATAATAGCTGCTGCAGCTTCTACAGTTCTTAGTCTTTCTGCTTGAGGATTTAAGTTTTTATTATCGTACCAAACTTTTGATAAAATATTAGCGTGTGAATCACGAAAAGAAATGATCGTAAAAGCTCCTACTTTTTTTCGTAAATATTATATTGGTTAAGTACTTTTGTTGTAGCCTTGAAATAATAGTTTTATCACCTGGTACATACCCTGTCAAGACATCTTTAAGCTCTTTTAGTGTAAATTGTGAATCGTTATTATTTTCTATGTAATTGAAAATCTTTATCATAGCTTCTGAAACTTGATTATCTTGACGAAGTTTCGGATGAGACGATGGTACTTTAATTGTGAAGAAATTCGTATAACAAACAGCATGGTATTTAGCTTCAGCAGCAACTAAATCATATTGAAAAAATATACGATTTTTCACCAATTCTCCGAAAGTATCACCATGTTCTTCTGCTTTTTTCATAACATTGTCTTTAAACTCAAGAGTACTCACTGCACTTATCTTGCGTCTATACTTTTCTTTTTTCTTTGTCTCTGCGGCCTCGTCAGCTATTTCACCACAAAATAAACACTGCTTCTTGAAATCGAACACTTCACTTAGTCTTTTATGCGGTACAGTTGGAGAAGCTGTAGTTTCATCTTGTTCTAGTCGCCGTTTTGCTGCTAGTATACAATTTTTGCTAATGTAAACAGTTCGGCACTTTTCATGCACTTGTACAGAGGTTACGGTTTTTAAATAATCAATAAGACCGTCGTTTCGTTCGATACTTGCAGTTCTCAGAGTTTTTATACCATGCACTAGATTCACTAATGATTCACCTTCCGAATCTGACTTTTTACATATAAAACACAAATTATCCATCACTCTTAAAATTGTACGTCCGTAGTTACCAAGATACGATTCAAAACTAACGAATAACAGTGGTTCCTTGAAAAAGAAACCGGTCGTGAGTAAGCAATTGAACATCTGTCCTTTCTGGCTATAAATAGAAAGGTTCGTACTATACAATAGAGGTCCGTTGTCCCAGGTATAATTTTTAACGTTTTAAAAGAATCTATAAGTTTACGGATTTCAATATAGATGTACTTAATTATTTTCTACTTAAAATGTAATTAAAGTATTTCCCTTAATAACTTTATAAGTACACGAGTAGGTAAGTATTATTAAATGAATAGATACTGAATTATTGAAAAAAATTATTAATTATAATATAATAGTTAATAAAAAATGCAAATTATTTAGAATTATATATTTATCAATAATTTATAAACTTTATACAGCTTGTTTTTAATCGGGACTACAGGTTGACCTCGAATGATACTCTAAATAGTTAAACACTGCGCACGCTCTGCCCTCTATCTCGAAAATGGTTCAAGATATAAAAAAAAAATTTTAAACAAAAGTTGTAGAGAATTTAATCTTCTACAATATTTATAATAAATACAAATAGCATAAAACCCATAGGAATCTATATATTTGCAATAAATGTGTAAAAAATCGATTTTTTGACCTTTGACCTTGAAATATCTGTGGTCGCGGCCACCCTACGATAGGTAGGTTTTGAAACAAGTTTTAGGGTGTCAAAATAAAGGTTTATACATGTTTATAGCTGACTATCTCTCATTCCGAGGTGAAACCCCTAATATCCCTGGACTAGCTATGGTTAGGGTTTTGAAAACTACCAACATAACACTTTTGTAATCAAGCAGCTTGCTATTTCTTATGCAACTTACACTAGTGGCTCTATACAGTGCAATGCATCAAATCTCCCAGACCTAGGTACAGTGCAAAACCTGAAGTTAAAACAATGTTTCGGGAACAAGACTTACAAGATACATAACCTTAAATGGGACTCTGGTGACATAGCTTACAAGAAACATTTTCAATATGTAAATGATGCTTTACTCGAAGACTATTCCATATATGTGCTTGGAAAAAAGAAGGAAATTTTAAAAAACTTTAACAAATGCAGAAGTAATAAATATCAGAACATAGCACGACTGTTCAAGTATTATATCAATAGTCAAATGCTATAATACAAATCACTGTGAGGAAGCAACATTCTGCTCACAATGTAAACCCGAACTTTAAGAGAATATTTGTATCAGCATCCTACCTACTTGGAGATATGTAAATTTTTTTGAATAAATTGCTTGTTCCAGGTAGCGTAATATTTTGAAAAATGGAGATAATCGACACAGAGAAGACAAACTCCACTATTTTTCGAAGACACAAGAAAGCATGGTTGCAGTCACTATGCAACATATACTTTCAAACACAGCTGTGTAATGGAAATGAACATTGAAATTTCTTTAAACGTTTCGGAGAAAGCCTTTGTACAGAATGAGTGCTGTGTGATGAAGAAGAAAACTGTACTGTTTTAATATGTGGCCTGACATCGAACTGCCCTGTTCATCTTGGGACCTATGTTTTAAAAATCGCAGTACAGAAATTACCAAAGAACCAGGTTTTCATCAAATAAAATTTAAATTGATTAGAGAATTTTACGACACCACCACCTTATGGACTGAAACATGTAATAATAAGGAACACATTATGCAAATACAAGACAGTAGCGCACTTCTATGAGCGCCATGTGGAATGTGGGACTGTGAGGTTTGGAACAATATTGTTTGTGTCGGTAAATTTTATCTAACAGAGTTGCTGTGGAAGAACTAATTTCACCACAAAGTGGAAGAACATCTGTCTATATAAAAAGAGGAGTTGTACACCAGAGCTTCAGTTACAACGGAGAGGTTCAACTCATCACTTCAGTACGCTAGTGTTACTCCATGATATAGGCGCATGCTGTATTAGAATTGAAGATGAAGGTAGTCCACTATAGATACAGATGTGCAATGGAGATGAACTTTGGAGTTTTGCAGTAATCAGTCCTGAATGTATGTACGAAGAAGTTGGAGATTGCAGTGGAGGTATGTTTGTAGTATATAATTTAAGACCTGACAGTGATTTACCAATTAGTTTAAAGGAATTAGTATGGGACATGAAAGGTCAAGAAATCACAAAATATCCATCAATTATAAAAATTAAATATAAGTTGCGAAGGGAGTATTACTCTGAACTTGTTTTTTTGGATAGAAAAATGCAACAACAACCAACATTATACGTACATCGGTGACCAAGAATTATCTTCTCGCTTTGGTATGTGGCAATGTAACTCATGGTGGATGAAGGCACTACAGAGACTTTTTATTTTCAAAGCAAATCACTCCCAGTCACATTGATGCCCATCAGCAAATCAGATGGATGCCCATGTGAACCAATATCAGCTGTTCACCATCAGTGCTGTGCACACTAAACTGTCCAAGTTTATTGCTGATAGGAAAGCTTGGTTGCTGTAGACTGCCCAGATGGAACATGTTTCCACTACGCTGTTGTAGCATCTTTGTTTCCTGCTCTACAAAATGTCAGTCATTCTTCATATCCAAAACCTCACGAGGTGTTGAATATCGAAGGTCCGTCGGCACCTGTAGTCATGTGGAATATTCGCAAGTTCGAAGAGAATAGTTAGATTCCTATCAATATCTGTGTGGTAGACAAATATAGCAAACATAATTGACGAAACTTGTGAAAAGGGTGGAGTTGTATTACCCATGTGAATTTCTCCTGTATTCCATGACCAATACGTAACTATTTTGGCGACTTGTGCAAGTGGAAGTGCCTCTCATTTGTATTTTGCCTGTATTATAAATTTGTCATGACTGGTTGGTAGTCAGCTGAGTGAGAAACATGAGAGAAAATATATTTGCGATAGTTGTCTCCAGTACTTTGTTAGTGAGGAGAAACTCGCAAGTCACACTATTCTTTGCCAGCCACAAATGGCTGTTCGCAGTACTTTCCCCACTAGGAACAACAAGTACTTGGAATTTAAAGATTACAGCAAACAGCAGAGATTTGGTTTCCTCACCTATTGCGACATAGAAAGTTGCCTGAAACCCATGTCCACTAGCTTGCCTAATGATGAAACGAATAATACAACTACCATTAACCAACATATTCCATATGCTTGTAGCATTTTGTTGGTTACTTCATACTATCCTGCTTTATCTCAGTATGTTGTGTTTGTGGGTGCTGATTGTATGTACCAATTAGTTGCTAAATTAGTTGAACTTACAAAGTAGGTTACAGGAATTTACAGTGTCATTGTACCCATGAAGCCAAAAACCCATGCTGGTGAAGCTTGGCTGATGGCTCAGAAAAGTTGTCACATTTGTAAAGAACTGCTCGGCACAGATGATATTGTGGTCAACCATGACCATCTGCCAGGTGAATTCAGAGGCATAATAAGTGCAACTTGAATTTTATTTAGACTGCCCAAAAGACAACTTGTTGCTGTTTTTCATTATCTGCATAGTTACGATGCTCACTTTTTTATAAAGCCCTTGGCTGAACATCATGTAACGTTACCCGACAGAACCATGGTAATAGAAAATTCTGGAAAAATTCAAGTGTTTGGAATGACCCAAAGAAATACAAATGTATCACAAAACAGATTCCCAAAGGGATTGATAGTAAGTGGAAAGGCACAAAATTTCATGTTAAGATTTATTGATTCATTCCAATTCATGAGTGCCTCTCTAGAAACTTTCGCAGGTAATTCACTACCCGCCCAAATAAGTATCACCCGTTCGATGTTTCCAGACAACACCCAAATCGAGTTGGCAAAAGAGAGGGGAGTGTTTCCTTATGACTTTGTTAAGTCGCCAGACAGTCTGATGTGCAAGTCACTCCCACCAAATGATGCATTTCATAATGTGATGAGAGGCAAAAGGATTAGCAATGAGGATTACACTCACACCCAAGCTTCATGGGATGCATTCAACCCCATAAACTGGCTGCAGTATGCCATTCATTACTTAGGTGTGGACATTTGTTTACTGGCAGATGTTTTTGAGAATTTCAGGACCGTATGTTTGGCTCATTACAGTCTTGACCCTGCAATGTATGTCACAGTTCTGTCTCTTTCATAGGATATTTTATTGTAAATGACACACCCGTGGCTAGAGCTGTTGACTGATCCTAACATGCATCTCTTTGTAGAATGTGGTGTTAGGGGCAGCATTACCCAGGTTTCAAGAAGACGCGCAGAAGCCTACAATGTTTACATGTGTGAGGACTACGACCCTAGTGTGGCATCGAAATATATATGCTATTTCTACATCAATGGGCTGTACAGTCATACAACACGGTCCAAGCATCCGATCGGCAATTTCGAGTGGGTTGAGGCTGACATATTCTCTTCATGGAATTTTACAAACACTGTGAATGACAGCGAGGCTTGTTTTCTTGCAGAAGTTGATCTGTCTTTTCTGGAGGAGTGTTTTGACGACTTTGGCCCCAGAAAATTGCATACCCTGGAACGGCTTGCAAGAGAAACTTCTTTTATTACTCGTGCCACGAAAGAAATATGTTATATACGGGGAAACATTGAGGCAGTACTTCATGTATGGAGTGAAACTTGACTCTGTTCTTCGTGTTTTATGCTTCAACAGATGGTATGGATTGTCTATACATCAAGTTTAACATTGAGAAATGTGCCCAAGCTGCGAATGCATTCGAAAAATTGTTTTTCAATTTAATGAATAATTCCATTTATGGAAAAACCTTGTAGAATGTCCACCAGGAAGGGACATCGCAGTGATTTCAAGGTTCGGCATGGCCTATGGGGCTGCAAAACTGATAGGACATCCATCATTCCAAGCATGGCAGATTATCGATGAAAACTTGTTCGTTATCGAGATGTCAAAGAGTTCTGTTTCATTCAACAAACCTTTGTACACTGGTGTTGCCATACTCGACCTTTCAAATTTAACTCTATACGAATTTCACTATCAGTACATGTGTACAAAATTTCTTATTGAAGCTTTGTACCTCCTCTATTGTGACACTAATTCCCTAATCTATTATGTTGCTTGTGGAGACACCAATAATGTAATTGCCGCAGATTTAAAGGTGCAGTTTGATACATCCAACTATATTCTCGATAACCTGCAGGGATTCCCTCAGAGGAACAAAGGCTGTACTGGGGTTATAAAAGATGAACATGCTGGGTGCATAATCACACACTTTGTGGGTTTACATCCTAAGCTTTATGCATGTGTTGTTGTGTAAGGGTGTAAAACCCAACATGTTGTAATCACTAAGGTACGAGGATTATCGAGATTGCCTTTAAAATTACACAAGGGTAATGGGCACCCAATATCAGTTCTGTTTGTGTGCTCATAAAAACTACAATGGATGCATTCCAAAAGTAGTTTTGTCAGGTATGGATGATAAGCATTACATTGATGCAGATGGAATATTAACCTTACCTTGAGGGCACTATCGAATACCTGAGAAATTTTTTTATTTACCTCCATATAATTTATAGGCCTCCCAGCACACCACACACTGCACACCTCACAGCACCACACACTGTCAAGGACGTCTATCTGCAGCCACCACACGTACATCATGTTCTACACTCATCGCAGCTGACTACAGCTGTCTACAATTATCATTCTAGCTGACTACAACTGTCTACAATCATCGCAATTGACTACACCAACTACAAACTTCATCACAACTAACTACACTAACTATAAATATCTGGAACGAATTGCATCACTTCTGATGTATTAAAATCCTACACTGCTGCCATCTGTTTGTCGAACAAGATTACTACTATCTTCGATATCTTTACCTCTTGTCAGAGAAGAAAATTAAGTTCACAGTGGAAACTGTGTGTGTGTGAGTGTTTTGTAAGCAGTCATTTGGTGTGTGTGTCTGATAAAAATACCGGATGTGACACCTACAAAAGAGCGCTCCACTGTAAGCATGTTTATAACCTCCACAAGAGATTGTGAATATTGTTTATAGTTAGGAAAGAGACATCCAACATAATGCTCTGAAAATTGTTTTTTTTTCTTATAATTTAGAATATTATCTGTTGGACATAAATTTCTTCAATTGTGTTTCAGTGTATTCACATATTAACTTTATTTGATGGAAAATGATGCGTTTTTAAAAAAGAGAAAAATGTTAAATGTGAAAACTCAATGTTTTTTGTAAATTGTTGTTCTTGCTTTTTGTACATAAATGTGAAAATGTGTAAAATAGTTGCTCCTTTTTTGTTTATAAATCTGTTGAGTTTTGTTTTAGTGTTTGTGTGTGAATGTGTGTAAATAAATTTAGTTTGATGACAAAATAACATCTTTTTTTAAACATGATTTTTTTAGTAAGTATTAATTAGTTGTTGTGATTCATAATGTTTGAAAATATTGATACATGTATTTTTTTAACAATCTGGTTTTTATCCTTAAGTTATAAATTTGGTAAAGGAAATTTGTGAATAATGAATTGTGTGTTGTAAAGTGAATATTTTTGTGCGATATTGTAAATAATTAGGTATAAGGATGATTTTGAAAAGAATATTGATAGTAAAATTTTTCATGTGAAGAATGAATAGTGTGTGTCTTGTTATTTATTTTTTTAATACCAAACTTTTTTCAATAATAACTAAACATTGATGGTAACAGGCTAAGAATATGTCACGAAAGAAACCTGCACTGGAATGAATAAGCTTTTATTCAAAGAAACAAGGCAGCAGGTTAAAACCTTTGTCCACTCTGGCTGCTTAAATTGAAGGTTGGTGCAGGAGACACGACACCCTGCTGGCCAACTTTTGCAACATCCCAGGGGGACACCTTGAAAGCGAGCCCCGAATACCTTTACAGAGGCAGGTGCAAAATTACCTCTGTCCGTCCTTGACTAGAAGAAAATTTCTCCAGCTAAAACTTGCATGTCTGCACCAAACAGAGTCCAGCAAACATTTTAAATATTTAATTTTACATATATGCACACAAATTACAGCTCTTCAAGATACAACACCATGATGTCTGGAGAAGTAGACAAATACAATACAATATATTAAAAATAGTATTTTAATTTAAAAAAAATTACAAAATTCATGTCAAGTTATGTAAAAATATAGCTATATTTCCTTTACATTTACAAGAGTCTGACGTACCTACATCTCTAGCACTAGCCACAATTAATATTTTATACAAAACTATTTTATGTGGAAATTTTTTCTTGTGTTTAGTGAATATTACAATCAGATTTTCAAATCATGTTTCTGAGCTCAGTCTACGAAAATTCCTAGCAGTTTAAATATACCGCTTGTGTTAACAAGTGCCGGGAATTTCATAAACATTTAACATTTTTTCCCTTCATTTACAAATTTTTATCATAATTTAAACACAGTTGCCTATCGGATGCACTACAGGTATCTACTCACAGCTCAATGTAAGTGCTACTCATTCATACAATGAATGGACTAATTTTAATATAATTTCAAGTGCGTGATTGTGTCTGGTTTAAATTGTATTCAGAGTAATTTTTTTTGCAATAAGATATCATTCACCAGGCTGAATCGTGTAAGGTATATGTAATTAGAATGTGTAAATTTATTAATGTGTTTAGTAATACTATTGTTTAATTTAAGTAATTTATAGAGAAGTTTTGCTTCCTTAATTAATTCACTTATGAGAGTCACATTATTAATTTTTATGTGCGGGATTACATTTCTAAAATTCCTCCTTGCTAGTCTCACAGGCAGATGGATGTAAAAGGTATGTGCGAGAAGCATCACATATATTTATCTTCTTAATTTAATTTATAGAGACATTTTGTTTTAGATTATTCATTCCACACTCACATAATTGTGTTATACTTCTCTCTCATGTAAATTATTATTATTATAATCTCGAGACACACATTATGTTTAGTTCCATACTGAGGAGTCACGTAAATCCACTTATTATTTATGAAGTTGTTTGAAATTTTGCGATACGATGTGTGTAACTTATTCGTACGTAGAACACTCTAAAATTCTCTAACATTTAATTGCATTTGGAAAAAAAGTCATCAATCGTTTGTCACTACTAACATAAATCGCATCTTTCAAAGTCGCCTATCTCCCACCACTGTCTACTAGCAATATCCCCCTAATAAACATAAAAATTACACTTAGGCCACTCTTAGACATCGTTTGAACTCTCTGAAATTCTCTCGTGTGTTAAATATATTCGTAAAAATCGCCTATCTACCACTAAGATTCCTACAAACACATCAAAACTAGAAAAAATAGTAAAAATTGACACTTAGCACATTCATGCACTTAACTCAACACCTATATAACACATTGGAACGCACCACTCTGGTCATCGCCGCGAACAACCACAGTGACAACATCGTACAGAGCTCCTCCCCACAAAAAGAAAGTATAAAATTTAAAAAATTACCCTTTAAATACATTTAACCCTTTCGATAAATTGTACCATTTAATTAAATTTAACCCTTTCGGTTAAATTTACCCTTTTTGATTAACACTTTTTGATTAACCTTTCAATCCTTTGATATCAAATTAATTAGGTCAATCAAAAAAGTTTTTTTTTGTATCTAAAATGCCCCTGGCCCTATTACTCACGTTCCTGTCTTCAAGCTACACGTGATGTCCCTCCTACATGTACAGTCCAGATATCCACGTGCACAGTTTCCAACACATCCTGTACTTCTTTCTCCAGTCATGCATAAATAGAAAAACATCCCCATATTCCCAGTATATAGAATACATGCGTTGATAAAGCGAGCAAAGCTGTCAACTTGTTAGAAACACAAATACCTTACAATAACGACTTTCTTACTACAACTTGCAGGAAACAAGAATCAAACCGTTTCAATTGCCACATTCTTGAACGTTGGATTTTAAATAAGAAGTTAAGGCGTGGGACTGTATTTTGTGATTAGTTAACAATTCTACGCAGATAGTTCAGTTATAATTTTAAATGCTAACGTAGTTACGGAAATGGATTTTTCTCAAAGTTCTATTACGGATATGCTATACACACTGCAACAGGCTGCTTACGTTTGAATGCTTCTTTTAGGAACATTTTGTATTTTATCTTCACCGAGTCCCATTGGAGGTCCATTAAAATACATTTATATATAAACAACTTAAAGCTATGGATGACAGTAACTAATTACATATTTAATCACACACTGTTAAAAAAAAACCGCGTGGCAAAGAATCTTTGAAAATTTGATTATCAAAATTTGTATTTTAGGTGTAATTTACTTTTTTTTAGAACAAGTAAAGTTTTAGAGAAACGTTACTGTTGCCATGACAGGACTTTGTGTGGAAATGCATGCTCGTGTGGTGACAAGTCGACGGAAAAGAATTCATGTATTCGTCCAACAAACACTAGCACAATAAGGCGACCGACATTTCGGCCTTAAATATAAATATTCGTTGAAATAAATGTTTCACCTACAGTGCTGTTACTTTGCTCGTTTTTCATTGTGTTCTTTGTTTTTAATTTTTCGTTTGAATGGATAGTTATACGGTATTTTTGTTTCCTGGCTCATATTGTCTTGTAGTCGATTAATTTATTATATTGTGGCTTTTGCTGTTTCCCGTAGGTGAGCTCGTGTGTTATGTGTGTGTTTACACACAAAACACGCTTACGGAAAACAGAAACGCAGCACCATTACGACGTGTATGTGAATGTTTATACATATATATATATATATATATATATATATATATATATATATATATATATATATATATATATATATATATATATATACACACACACGCACGGTATTCTGGATAGTACACAGGAATAACTTTCACCTGTTACTATAATTTTAGTTCCTTGATATTTTTTTTTGTTTCGTCGTTTTTACTTTTGTTATATTTATTTGTCTAATTTTCGACTACCGTGTAAGGCGTACTAGATTTTGATCATTATGTGTGTTATCGCTGTTGTTGTACATGGTTATATTAATAGGTATTTTTTTTGTGTGTAGATTTTTGTATTTAGCTCAGTTTGTTATTAAGCACAGACAAAACAAATGCACTACAGAATGTTTGAATAGGAAAGCGCCGTGCATAACAGGGCAATGTGACTAATTCACGTTGAATTGGGCACTTTGGAAGTTAACTGTGTGAAGATGTCTGCCCCTCTAGGTTGCCAAACGGTGAACAGAAATTCAGTGTAACAATGTTATTTAAAAACCTGTACTACTTTTTGACTATCTGCTGTAAACGCATTTGAAATTACTGACGTCCCTGGACGCTTGTGTATTTAATGTTTCTTTCTTTTAAGTGAAAATGGCTAAAACGGACGTTTAAACAATCACTTGTAGGTAAAAATTATATACCATATATATTTAATTAATTACTTGAACGTGAATCATGCCTTTGTTATTGCGAGGGACAGCGACTTTTCGCGCAAAATTCGGAACACACAGTAAATTCCAATACTAAATTCACACCTCAGCTGTTTTCATACCACCATTGGCTGCTGGTACCATGTCCGCATTTGACCCAGCCACTCAGGATTACGTGACTCCGATTGTGATTCGTGCGCAAATAGTTAACACGGACCAGGACCAGAACATTTCTTTGCGAATAGAAGAAGCTTGGTGACCCTACAGTGCTCTGAACTCTATCTTGTCTCGAAATAGTTTTGCGAAATATCACTGACCCTAATTATTACCATTATGTCATATAATGTCTGGATCGCAATTGCAATCTTATAGGAGCGAGTAGCGATAGAGTGAGTGGAAATCATGGCCTGTGTTGCAAGCTGGTGCCATACTGAGGGATGAGATGCTTCTGCCTGAGTCACCTTTATAGCCGCCCTTAATGTCTGTCTGAAACTGCCTTCCTTTCGCCGCGCCACTGCCCGTCGTGAATATAAACGAATCTTGACTTTCCCACAATGCGCAGTTAGTGGCGGGGCAGCAGCAAGAAAAGGGATCTCGTCACAGTTAGTTGGCTGTAGCTCGCTCGTCCATTCACTGGCCAGGCTGTTCATTGAGGACAGGAAACCGGCTCACGTCGAATGAAAACTTCGCCACTACCTGTACACCGGGCTCATAAAATTTTAACGATTTTCCTCGCCGCGCAGCTGCGGCCATCGGAAAAATGGACATAAAAGGGAGAAAACACGACTGAGAAATTTTTATGGTCTTCCTTGCGATTATTTCCACATACACGCACACGTCTCATTTCTACGACTCGGAGAAAATTTAATGGCGATTCAAGTTTCTTGCTACGTCCAGCTGTGCTATGTCCAGCTGTGCTTCGTCAGCTTGCTGCGAAACTCGCAGTAGTTAGTTCACGTGCAGGCAAATCGCCGGAAGTGCTCTGCGGTTTCCGACGCCGACAAGCGCGGGAACGCTAAGGGCGACATGTTCACGTGTTATCATGTGCTTCGTCGTCTCTATGAACAAGGAAATGCACTGTAGTGCAGTCTTTCCGTCGGCAGTAATTTAAAGATTCTATACCGTAATTTTTGACCGAGCGAGGTGACGCAGTGGTAACTTACAGAACTCACATTCGGGAGGACCCGCGTTCGATTCCCGGCCCGGCCATCTGGTTTCCGTTTTCCATGGTTTTCCGAAATCGCTCCAGGCCAATGCTGGGACGGGTCCCTAACTTAGGCCGTGGCCGAGTCCTTCCCATCCCTTCCCCGATCCTTCTTCCTTGTGCAACTTGCACCGTCTCTAATGACCTCGCTGTCGACGAGACGTTATACCCAACTTGCTACACATACAGCTTGGTTTGTAGGTCCGTATTCTGCTGTAATGGTTGTTTTCATGTTTAGATGAGTTCTAACACCTGGCCAGTCTCCATCTGTCAACAGAAGTTCCCAAAGAGCTTGCGCTTGTGAACCAGCTGTAATCTCATTGCTCTTAGACTTGCATTCGCATGGAATTTTGACAAAGATAAAAATCTATGATAGCCGCACCAGGTTCCAAACCATTATTTAATAAGTATGATATCAAACATGATGGCTGAAAAGTTTCCGTACAGTGAAACCTGCATACCAAATTATTCACACAGGAATTTTTTTTACCGTTTATATCATCTGATATACGTTAATTGCCTAAACCGATTACATTTCTACAAAACTACGTATGCCGTTGTGATATAAACGTCGTATTTTTTTTTTTTAAAGGAATCGAGAGACGTCAGTTATATATAATATATAAATTAAAAAAATATATATATATATATCCGTATTCTCACTGCCATTTTATAAAAAATTACACAAAATATTACGTCGGGGCTATAGATACAGTACCTCCACATTACAGGTCATATTTTGGAATCGATTAGTTTGTTGAATATAATGAAAATGGCTTAAAACTCATCAAGGAAATCTCTTCTCAAACGAGATTTGTTTCCATAAACACGTGCTAAAACTCATGTACGAACAGGGAACTCAATATAGTAAATATGATATAAAGAACATACTAAGGCACACAATGCTTTTTTGAAAATTAAACTCAGAACGTGTAGGAAAATCATCCTGGCTATTTGTGACAGTATTTCTAACTACTTCGGATGTTTTTAGGCGTATCGTTCTGTTCATTAATAATCGGCAGGGGCCCATAGATCCGATGCATTCAAAAATATGCATTTCGGCACTTATGAATTTTGTTATTTCAAGTGTTCAATATTAAGAGTCAATAAACTTAAAAACCCTGTTCAAAGATTTCAATCGACATTTTTTTACCCGTACGACAGTGTAAAATTACTGTTGTTAGCATCGCACACATGTTGAGGCAGTCGTCTACCTGGAGCGCGAAATGTGCTGTCGCGTAGATTTTATCTATAATTTAAAATATTGAATTTATAATAAACATTTATAAAACAGAAATTAAAGACATGAGTTGGTTGGTAATTCCTGTTAAGGAATAGTTCTCACGCAAAACATTATTAAAGTGAGTGCGCATGAATACGGCGCGTTGGCACGTTGGTGAGTTTTCTAGACTCGGTCAAGCTTCGTTTTCATAAGGCGGGAGAATGTTTGGAAAGATGAACTTTAGCAGGGCTTCAGAATAGTTGGAGTTAGCCATGAATCGACTATACGTAACAGTTGGCATATCGACATTCTACGAAATAACACAAAGTAGATTAGTGTTCAAAATAATTAATCCCATACATTAGAGGACACCATAAGTGCCTGAGAAGTTGTCGACGTACGAAGCGAAATGTGCGACGCAGACTGGCGTTTGTAAAGCGATGTCGCCTCTATGCGCGACTGACTCTTGTAGCAAAGTCTCTATCGTAGCTTCGAGTGCATCTGGTTCCTATATTTTCAGCTTCTTAGCTAGCTGTATCGAGAGACATGACAATAATGTTTCCAATGTGCACAAAGTCTTGAAAGTTCCTTTCCGTCATTGCCTGGAATATGCTTTCTATCCGTTGATAAACATATTGGCTGCACATTTTTCAAACAGGTAAGCAGAAGTCCTATTTAACAAGAAATAAGTTATTGTTTGTTAACACAAATATAAAACAATTGCGATACGCGACAAATTTAGGAAACGACGAAGCACCTAACACATGGAGTGATTTGTGAAAGGTTTGATTTTAAATGTATGAAGAAACGGCGAATATACTATGATTAGCAAGGACCTGCCAGATTCCCTTTATTACTAGGTAGCAGACCAATTTTCAAAATGCTGTATGCTCGTTTGACAACTGCCTTTGATGGAACAATTAGTGTGCCACATCCATACTGCTAGCCAATTATATAGAAACCAATCTCCCACAATGCGATCACCCAGGTGAACGTATCAGCAACCAATGAAAACACGAACTGCGCTCAGATATGTACATGACGGTGAAGTCTAGCCTGTCTCCAAATAGGCCTAATAACAACGAGTTTTGCATGTTTCTATTATTCATAAAGTGATGTTTTAGATGTTGTGTTTACTGCAGGATAAGGCGAAAAGCTAAGGCAATTATACTCGACTTTTCACAATTTTTAATTGGAAGAAAATAGAAAAATCTATAAATTCAATGTGTTAGGCAGAGCCATTTAAAAAACTTCCAAATTAGTGGAACTTATTGCATGCCAGTGGAACTGCTCAGCGTGATTCACTGAATTATCATTACATATGTCGGCAACCAAATTTCACAATTATAATAGTTATTATACTGCATATGTACGGCTGAATCCACTGCCACGGGCACTGAACTTCTCGAATTTCGCTGATTCACCAGTCAATGACAGGTTAGTTCCCAGGAAGCATGGAAGCTTGCGACAAGGCTTACTGCAAGCTTAGAGGCTTACTGCAAGCTTAATTCAAGCTGGAACTATGCTGATTATGTTATCGACTCAGTCTCCTCTCTGACTAGGATTTTCCTTCAACCCGTACACTCTAATCTAAATCAGTGATAATTTTACCGTTTAATTCAGCCAAGAGCATCTGACTTACTCAACAGTCACTTCAATCAATTTAACCGATGAATTAGTGAAAAAAATGATAGTTTTCCTTCACTTATTGGTTTAATGACGTTTTTCACTGATTCATTGGCCATTTCATTCCATGTTTTTCAGTGATTAGTTTTTTGGCAGAAGAATCTGTGAAACACCTGTAGGCCGTATAAAATGACATCTAACCAACGCACAGTTACACGCTGCAGCTGGCACCGGCTGCGAGCTCCCGTAATGCACGGTATGGGCACAGCACGGTTCGTCCCTTCCGTCACTCAGACAGACGCGCTCACCGCCTTCCCCCTCATGAGGAAACCCGGGAATGACTGACGGCAGCGAGGCCTGGTTGACGTCTCAGCTCCTCCTCATCCTGCCGAGGAGCCGAAAAGCATATAGGTTGCACAAGAACATTCTGGGAACTAGGGCCTCAGCCCAACGAGGGATATAGCAATATTTCTGAGCAATGGCCAACAACCCTATAAATACTGCAGCGGTCCGAAGGCCAGCAGTCTGGCGGAGGCCATCTGGCCGAGTGCGAGAGCGAAGTTAGGTACAGCCGAGAGGACGATGGCGGACGAGGTGTTCGTGTGTGAATGGACGAGAGACCATGGTATCCGGCGAAGTGAAGCCTACTGTGCGTGAGGACGCTCGGAGAACTCTAGAACATTGCGGACTGGCGGGACATGGACTAAACTGAGGTGGGACTGAATGAGCATGTAATACGGATTTTATTGGAAATATTGGAACTGTCAAATATGGACACATAATTTATAAAATAATTGAATAGGATTTAACACACTGTCTGTTGAGACTGATTTAAAATGATTTATTTTCATTGATTTCTTTGGGGTAAGTGATATCAACCTAATGTGAGATGTTGAGTCGGGAGAATTTTGTTCTGTAGTTAATATAAATACAATTAGGAAATTATAATTAACTCTTATATTTAATTATGACCTCCATACCTTAACGAACTTGGTCCAGCCCACTGAATTTCGAAAGTGCAATTGTAACGGTCTAAAATGAAACAACGACCGATAAACTTGTAGAACCAGTAATAATATTATTTGTAATGTAAGTTTCGTATTTTATAATATAATTTCACCAGACAACATGAGTACTCAGCCTTTCATTTCGTTTTTACGTGAGTCATTTCGTTTTCACATAATCATCACAGCGCTCGGTTTGAAGGTTTAAACGGCATTAAATGTGGTGGAGTGAGTGAATTATAGGTGCTATTAGTTACAACAATATTATTGTTGCCAATCAAACTAAAAACGTAAAGAAAGGGAATACAATATTTAATTTTTTCTATTTTCTGTAACGATGATAATACACGTGATTTCCCCTTAGCAGTCGATGCTGGCTTGGTAGCTGGATAGTAAAGGTAACGATCTAGACGCTGGACGATTTGAATTCAATTCTTTATTCAATTAATTAAACTGTTTCACTGAAACAACCAGCGATCTTCCGCCGATTCTAAGTGGAGCCATTTCACTGATTTGAGTAGTTTAATTTCACTGCGAATCGGTAGTTTCCGACGGATTCGAATGTAGAATGTACGAGGCTCCCTCGGTATAATGCGAAATGGAATAGGTTGCGGTCAATGTATTTTTTGACCGCACAAAATGGGGCACGTGAAATTTGACAGAATTTGGATTTTAAAGCATAAAATTAACCTGTGTAGTGATTTTGTGCGAGTTCCCTGCTAGAGTATTTGTAAGGCACCGAGAGGATTTTATTACGGGCAGTGGCGAAAGGATCTCGATGCTTCTACAATTTCGTTTATGTCTTTGTCTTTTAACTACTACGAATGAAGGAGTGTCGTACACATACCGCAGGGCTTTCCCGAGTGTATTAATTGCCAAATGTCGGAGCTAACTTTGACTTGGATCTTACATTTCGTACTTGAGCGTCAGTCAACGAGAAGTGTGGAATTGCTTGACATACAACTTTCTTACTGCGTAAGCCTACCTCATTATTACTTAAGAATGCATACTACAAGAATAATTCGATTACTGTGGCAACCAAAGAAACAAAACTGCACTTTTTATACGGGCATACAGGGAGACCCTCGAAGGTTGTTCGTCGTCGCTCGAGGCTGCAATACATGTATGTACTCCTCAACGTTGTTCAACAGAACACACGTTACGTGCAGTAATAATTTTACCACACAGCATGTCCGGCATAAGGAGGGCGTGTTCACCTTTACACGCATTTTTCTCGTCCGGTCAGATTTTTCGTAGTGATGAAGCATATCCGGATTTTTTTGGACTGTGAAATTTTGAAAGTGTTATATGATGAGTAAGAAGACGTTCCTTCCATTGAGAGCACTGATGCTGTGAAACTATGACTGCACGGGACAAAATAAGAACTTCTCTATCTTTGCGCTGTGGTCCTATGCTGTTCAGAGAGATTGCGCAAACAAAATACAACACAGATTCCTCATTAGTGGTCGTGTATTTCTGCTGTGTGGCAAGGACAACGAAAAGGACACTCCTTGATAAGATTCACACTTTGGAAGATCGGATTCGATCCGTGGAGAGAGTTCGCCATAAGAAACCACTCGTGGTGCTACCTATGAAGGGACTAATTGTGGATTTAAGATCATTCACAGATTAAATCTTTCGCTGACTGAACGCTTCAGCAGGTTTGAATGTGAGACAAGTGACAGAAATATGCACTGAGCGACACATGAGTCAATGAGAACTTGGGATATATTAATTACTAACATCATAAAACGCTATTATGTGTCAACCAAGTGTATTATCAGTATCAGGACATAAAGGTATAGGTTGTAAACAGAGAATATACGAATATATAATTCGGTGTTTTCACTGGTACAATTTTATATACATACAGTAAGTATTTTTCGAAATTTTTGTAATACATCTTTAATTTTTCATTTAAACCTGATTGTGACTAAATCTGTATTGGGGAATAACATTATTTCTGTATAAAATTTAAGGAATAACATACATACCAAATTTACAGTCTGGCGCAACGGGATCCGGGATTGGACCGCCGGAGCTGGAGCGGCCGCCATGTTGTGACGTCACCGTCCACAATATTGTTTCCCTTTT
Organism: Dryococelus australis; assembly: GCA_029891345.1. NCBI lineage: Eukaryota > Metazoa > Arthropoda > Insecta > Phasmatodea > Phasmatidae > Dryococelus > Dryococelus australis. Next base: position 29,325,348 of record CM056999.1, on the reverse strand, counting down.
TTCCCCTAAAAATTTCACTTCTTCCCTCAATATCGACGACATTTTCCTAATAATTTCCTTTTTCCTTAAACATTTCCCAAAAAAATCTATGTTTTCCCCAGATAGATCAGTGACCCCGAGCCAGAAGAGCATGACTGAGTACTCATGACCTATGACCTTTCATCCGTGGTAAAATGAGTGCATTCTTACGTGCTATTCGTTTTAACAATCATAATGATACTAGTTTAGCTAAAAAAATAAAAAAGGGCATACGATTAAAGCTATATATTTTCGGTAAAGAATTATAATGTCCATATTTTCTGGTTGATATGAACGCTGGCTTGGTAGTGCAGTGGACGAGGTAACGAGCGGCTTTCAAGCGCAATATTGCGGGTTTAAATTCTTGACACCGCAAACATTTGGTTTTATGTTCTATTAAAAGGTGACGTAACTGTAACGATGTAAGTACGTACGTGTAGAACAGAACAGCTGGCTAGCGACAATACACAACAATGCTGTATGTGAGAGGAGAATAATTATAACTGGGTGAAATCAGCTTAATTGCATAAACCTCAACAATAGGAACATTCCTGCTTTGGATAGCGGGCTAGACGGTTAGGTAGAGTGTGTGTTCTAGCTGCGCAGTGACCTTGCCCATTAATTGATTCCGTTTCTCCACTCTGCACTTTCACTGCGTGAGTCAAAACTGTGTCTGAAAATTCACACTTACCCTTGGTATTAGCACAACACTTTATAGTTGCGTGTTCCGTTTGTGCACAATGCTGGAGCACACAATCAGGTTAATAATTGTCTCAATTAAATACAAATCAGTCTCATGCTTAAGGTGTTTGGGAAAGGATGGCAACTACTCAATAATAGTAAGGGCTTAACAACTTGTTTGAAAATTCCTATAATTGAATGATTAAAATTCTCAAGAATTAAAAGTATAGTCTCAAAATATTCAAATCTGTCCCTAAATGGCATTCTGAATGAACAGTTACTCTGAAGACTCAAAACTGATCGTTTGGGTAGTGACCGTTACACTATTATAAAAAATTCTTGCATTAAAATGTCAACAGTTCTAGCCAGTGGTGGCAGGAAAATCACACTCGTGTTCTCCATGGTTAATGTACTAAGAAACACGTATTCTTTCTTATGTTACACAACATGATGGCTGTTCGAAACCTTCCAGAATGTCTAGATGTGTGCAGATCACGTGTCACTGAAAACTTTACTAGAAATTCAAAATGTTTTCCTTAGCTGTTGTAGTTGTAGACTCATAGAAACTACTTTCATGCATGGGCGTGAAGCATGTGGGCCTCTCCCGCGGTAGGATGAATTGGCATAAGAGGACGTCTGCTTAAACACGCAACTCTGCTTACAATCCTCTCGTGACATATCTTCATTACTATGTGAACTGCCGTCAGGGCGATCCACGAACTCCCTATCCTTTGATAATTAAATATCCTCTCACACCACCCACTCGGGCGTGCGGCCTGGTGTCGTCCTATCTTTAGTGTGAGCTCACTTTGAGTACCCAACTACCTACTTCCGGCCAATCACATGGTTCCAAAACTCAAACCTATTAAAAAACGCCACTCCAACGAACCCAACGTCCTAAATGCATAGAGTCACAGGTCTCGAAACGACGACATAACTAAATATAAAATCAGTAACATTAACTAATATACGGGACCTTAAAAAAATAAATAAATATTATATTAACAATAAAAATATAGCTAAACTGAAATATGAAAATATATATAATTTTGCCATTGTACAAATTAATAGAAAAAAACCGTCAAATTTAAATATGACACTGCTAATCATAAACTACTTGTGAAATGAAAAAAATAAATATTAGGTATTACCAAATATCACAAATAGTATTTGCTACATTTTTTAATTAATTCAAATTTGACAATATAAACAATGACTAATGGAAAAATGTTTGTTTCTCGTAATGATTTGGCTAATTTCAATACCAACAATATTTAATTCGCACACTATTAGCTGTCACTTATTCAACAAGTGAAATTGTTTCACTGAAACTATCTGTTGATCGAAAAACCTGGTTCCTGTAAAAACATTTTATTAAATGTGTTGCAGTTAACAAGCAACACTAGCATTTAAATTGAATAACATTTTTTAAACAGTAGACAGGCATCATTATTATTTTTAATTAATTGGATTTTTAAACATTTAACACGACAGATTATTATTTTCAAACCTTAACAATTTCATTGTAATATATTTTCAATTATAACATATTTCGGATTTTAGCAACACTGTTTAAGTGACACAAACATAATTTCTTAAGTATTTCATTACAATCACAAGTCTTTCATTATTATTTAAAAGTTTTAAATATTTTCTTTATCAAAATAATAATTGAAATTCATACCAAGACAAGGAACAAAATCGACTTAATCCACCTACAGAATGGCTGCAGTCTAAGGCTTCCTTTTTCCAAATGTGAATTCTGGAACATAACCATTTTATGTTAACTTGTAAAACCCCTCTAGGCTGGGAAAAACTACTTACTGTTATCGTATACTGCGTGTAACACGAATATTTTACCCAGATGTAGGTAAATTCACATTCCAAATTTAGATGACCCATTTTGTGTCATAGTTTTCAAAGCGTATATGCACTAATACCATTACGGCAGTTTAATAAAAGTCTCTGTGAAGGAATATCTGTGTGACTCCCAGTGAAAGGTGATTTTGAGAAAAATAATATCATGGAAAAATACTATATAGTTTGTATCCAATGACCCACGGTTAGTTACTGGTTTTTTAATTGAGTTACTGTAGTTGAGACCATGCGTCCTTATTGAGAATACGAAAGGAGGAGTGCTATGAAAAGCGAGAGGTTTTACGAACTAAAAATTAGTAGTATTCCTTCAGAGAGTTCAGATTCTTCTATTTCAGTATCAGACAGTTTCGAGGGACTGGCATCTTCAGTGCTCCTTGTTACTGGCCCGTCTGGTATACATTGCCCTTTGGCATCGCCTTGTGCTGCAGTTAAACCTGATGATCCAGTGTCCTAAAGATCTCCTGGAATCGGTTTACCGCAGACTCTAAGAAGAGACAATTTCGTTGTTTCGAGTAGTTGACCTTCAATGCGAATCTGTGGTTTCTCACTGTGCCATCTGCAGCGGGTAGCCCAAGACGTATAGCCCGTGACATGGGCTGATGAAGCGGGTATATAATGCCTATGGGGGGGGGGGGGGGGGCAGCATTTCGGAAACAGCGACGTTTGTGAACAGTTCACGTGCCTCTGTGGTGAAGGTGTATCGTGAGCGGACGAATCGCATCAGTGAGAATAACCGTTCTGGAAACTCTGAGGAGCTTCACGCGCCATTGATGTCCAAGGTGAACGTCGACTACGATGGTGCGTGGAGGCCAACCGACAGGCTACAGTGGAACAGCTCACCGTCGAAATGAACTAGAGGGCATCCAGACAAGTGTCTACCGCAACAGATCAACGAACCCTTCTGTGAATGGGATTCTGGAGTAGACGGAGGCTGACTGCATCCATGCTAACACAGGTGCATCGACGAAAACGGCTAGAAAATGCTGCTCGACAGTATGGTGACTGGACCGTTGCTTACTGGCGACGGATAGCTTTCTCCGACGAGTCACGTTTTCAGCTGTATAGAACGGATGGACGTCAGCGTGTTAGGCAAGAAACGTCGGAGAACCGACACCCTGCATCCATTGCTGGACGAACACAAGGTGGTGGGGGCAGTGTTATGGTCTGGGGAATGTTCTCGTAGTATTCTCTGAGTCCCATCATCCGCGTGGAAGGCACTGTTGATCGATTTGGTTATGAATCCATCCTCGGCGATCATGTCTACCCGTACATGATGATTGCCCCGGCAATGTTCGCCATTACTCGGTGGCTTACTATATCACCACAATCGAACACAAACGGGTTATTGGTAGCGACTCTTATTCTTCGAGAAAGTATTACACGTCTTGTACTCCAAAACGCTTTAATCTCAAATGCACATTCGTGATAGAATGATCATAGTTGTTAAGCTTCAATGCTGCCCAGTTGTTCAGTACGAGCAATTCTCATTGTGCCAGTCATGTAAGAAAATGTTTTATCACAAAGAAGATAAACTGAAAAATATTGAAATATATCCTGAGCTTTGATATCTTTCCGAAAATTAAGTGGCTCTTGATACCACTCCACGTGAATTGTAATATTTATGTTAGGCGATGGTGATATGAACATGTTCATAACCCAGAGAAGTAGCACGAGCATCCAAAGAAGTATTAATAAAAGCAGCAGTCCCAATAAAATTTACATTAAACACATTAAAGAAATCAGCAGGACATACTAAGATAGGTATTTCAAAGTTTATCAAGAAGAGACGAGTTAAAGTTTGCAAGGAAATTCCAAATAAATATGTATAAATGGCTAACGGTCATAGATTTATCCTTCTCTGCATTCATCATCTGCTCTCAATAACTACGCTATCTTTCAGTCCCGTTGCTGCACAAGTTCGTTATTTTATAAACAAATGTATTATTTTCAGTCCACATCCTTTGTATTTTGAAGCTTCACGCGCGAGCTAGTGAAGAAAGTGTTAGCAGTGTTCTCTTGTAACAAGTCGGTATGACGCTGAAGGTTATAGAAACATGTAGCTATGGGTAGAGTGCATGGAAGTGTCTATGCCACCGTGGCGTGAGCTGACTCGACGGGTCTGCACAGTTTATTATACACCTTGGAGCTCTTACCAAGTAATAAACCTGCAATAAAGTCCAAATGAAGTGTAGAACCAGGAAGGAGCGGGACACGAGCGCTAGCGTAGTTACTGAGAAGGGACGATGTATATAGAGCAGGGTAGACCTATGACCGTTAGCTGTCTATGCTCTAGTGCATGTGTGTCTGCCTACGCAAAAATTTCAAGCACAAATTCAGGAGTCAGCTTCAAACCACACGGAGAGGTTAAGGCAGATTCCCACCCGCCATCTCGGATTTATGGAATTTTGTCAATACTCTGGAAATACAATCTCGTATCATGTTTTCTGGAACGACAGAGCACTAGGCAATGCTCTATCCTCTAACCTCTGTCCTTTGACACTCATCGGCTCTCAAAATCTCTACTTTAAGAGTCGCCCAAATCACGTCACCCACTCCTTTTCGGTTGTTTCAAGCTAACAATTAAAATAAAGCAGGGAAGCTGTTCAAAAAATGTCGATGTCACGTGAAATAATTCCGTAATAACTATTGCAACGGAACATAAGCTGGGTTTACAATAGAAAAATTAAGCGTAAATTATGTGTTGTGAGGTGTACATATAAAATGGAAATGTATTACCTCAGGCCGGGTTCACACTTGCGTTGAAGTGACGCGCGATGAGTAGACTCGCGATATTTGCGACTCCAGCTGTACAGTTCACAGCTGCGTAGAAACATCGCAGTTTGCAGTAGTCATACCGATGTCATGCCAGTAACATGAATCAAGTAATTCAGAAGAGAAAAAAAATTGTTTTCGCGTATGTCGTGTATAAATTGATGCCGAAAAAGAAAAGAATGTGGGTTCACCCATATGTAAATGCGAGATTGTTGAAAGGAGCATTTGTGACAAGTTCATGGAATTGCGAGAAGATGAAAACCAATTTTTCAATTACTTTAGAATGAGCGTAAAATCATTTGATGAATTGGTAGTAAAATTTGAGGACGGAATCAAATCGGAAGACACAAAATTAAGGGTTTTTATAACAATAGGAGAAATGTTGGCGATTACGTTAAGGTAAGTGTGTTATAAAAACATCTTCGATGTACTTTACAACATTATGTATTTATACATGTAACAGATCACAAAGCATAGACGTGTGTTCCAACACGCAATATCTCACTCAAGGTCTACATTTTATCTGTAGAACATAATTAAGAATGAAAACTAACAAATCAGTTCTATGATCCACCGAAGATATCGTCACTCGAAGTGTCCGATGGTGGAAAATGTGACTGGGAATAAGACGGGCTTACAACAGCATTCGTAATAGGAGAAAGTTCTGCCTGTTGGTGTGGCGTGGAATGGAAACCGTCTTGAGATACTTGTTGTGGGCTGGTTAGGGTAGGCAATGGATTTGGAGTTGACGTCACCGGGAAGTTGTCGACGAGGTCCTAGGAGTTGATTGTTGGCATGATGTCGAATGTGACTGTTGAAATAAACCATGTTGGGGTGGCGAGACAAACGTATGTTGTGGATAAGTAGATGGAGTAATATAACGCGGCTACTGTTGATGATAAACACTGAATGGATGAGCAAATTAATTATTAGTGTCGTTGAATGATGTTGATGCAACACTGTGAGTCGGTATGGGAGGTGCTGTGAGGAAATGCCTGACTGATATGTAACATTGCTTCGGATTCACTTCATGACACTCAGAACTTCACTCCGAAGTTCCAGCTTTTGATCAATGGAAAACATATTTAGTGTCAGCAATAAGCACTTGAAACAATGTAAGTCGTCATAATCTTCGCTGTTCGTTGCAGACATTGGTAACGGTGTATTAATATAATCCATTATACATGTTTCCAACGTTTTCTATCTCTTGCGCTGATGAGTACTGCTGTAACTTATTTCAGCTGGTGTTTCTATGTTATGATACTCCGCGGGTTCCTGAATATGACCTGTTCCATCGGAGCGCGTGTCATATGTTGCAGCTGTTATTTCCTGTGTTCTGTTAGGTAATGGCGATTGAGTAATATTAGGTTATGTAATTTTCAGTAAAAAGGACATTTGCTTGCCGTATAGATAAGGGCGGTATCCTCGGGCTGCCTGTCCAGACTTCGGTGCCTTCTTTACATTCCTCAAGTAATTATCCTTCAGGTTGTTCCATTTGACCATCATTGTTCTTCCTGAAACCAAATAATTAATGTTACCTATTTGTTTTATTTTATCCATATATTATAGTTACATTTGTCTAAAGAGTAATTTTCAATACGACAATCTTTTTGTAATCTCGATGCATATTCTATACAGGTATTTGGAAAGTGGATGAAGTTAGGTGGATTTACATTATTCCTACAGAGTCGGCCGTTCAAAAGCAAGCAATGGGCGGAAATTGTGTAAAACAATTTGGAACACACTAAAAGACGAATGTTCTCCCCTGCCTACAGAAGAGATGTGGCTGAATATCGCTGAGCGTTTCTTGCAGAAAGCAAATTTCCCTAATTGTATAGGGGCGCTCGACGGGAAGCACATCCGAATTGTCAAACCAACTTTGGGCGGCTCTGTATATTTCATTTACAAATACTACCATTCTATCGCATTGTTAGGTGTGGCTGATTCTAATTACAGGTTTATTTATACTGATGTTGGCTCCTTTGGTAACGAGTCCGACAGTACTGTATTTAGAAGATCCACACTATGGGATCTCATAATTACTAATACCCTTCACATTCCTCAGTCTAAACCTTTGCATGGAACCACCAGACCGCAAATGCCCTTTGCATTTGTTGGCTATGAAGCGTCTGGTTTACATAAACATGTGCAAAATGACAGAATATGACTGCTAGGATCATGTTATATCTCTCAATAAGTAGATGCAACATTTGAACACTTTCCTATGATTGCATTTAAATTGTCCGTACTTACGGACACTCATTTTGCAAAACGTCTATACATCATGGTGTAGATTTTCCAGCGTTCCACAACAATGTTAAGTATGTATGTATGTTTATTACAAAACTGGACATGTAATAAACAGTAACTGTTTGTACTATTTTGCAAAATGTTTGCACATCACAGTTTACATTTTACAATGTTCCACGACAGTGTTTTGTACATATGTAAGTATACTACAAAACTGTACTTTTTATAATGTATACTGATGATGGGTACAAGCGTATACAAACCATATTTAGTTTTCTCCTTCTCTGTATTGGCATAAAAATTGTCAAAAACAACTTCACCTATCTGCAGCCATGCTGTTATTTGCCTTTCTGCTACAAAATGTCTGATTTGAAGTATTATGTGCTCAAATAAGGTTGTTCGGTCAGCAACAAAAGTAAACAGGACCGGATTTTCGAAAGTTTTCATTGGATGAACGTACCTTGCGTAGTTCACGTTATTCCCGGATTCACACTCGTCTCGGTGGAGTAGTGAGGTTGCGTCCTTGGCTGCCTTGAATAACTGGCTGATAACTAGGGTGAGTATGGAGCGGGGGATTCCCGAGGAAACCAGCCGACCAGCGACATCATCCGGCGTGAGTCACACGTGCGAAAATACGGGGGCGACCCCGCCGGTAATGGATCCCGGTCCGGCTAGGTGTGAGGCGAGTAGTGTAACCACTACACCGGACATGTATAAAGAAGTGGTGTAAGGAGCCATGTTGAGTGGCGTGCAGTGAGGTGGGGCGGCCACAGTCCTCCGCCCGAGGTGGTGCCGGGGTTCCCACGACGCGGCGCAGGGACCGGAAGAGGCTGACCGTCCCGCGAGCAATGGCCGCCGGCGAGCAGGAAGCTCCAGTGTCGGCCGCCTTGCCTGCTTTCTACATCCGCCCTCCCTTCTGTCACCCCGTACCGGCCAACAGGGGTGGCGTTACGTCACACTCCCCTTCCCGCACGACCGAGGTGGCGCAGTCGTTCAACTTCGGACTCGCATTCGGGAGCACCTGGGTTCCAATCCCAGTCCGGTCATCCCTATTTTGGTTTGCGTGTGTTCCCTACATCACTCCAAGTGGATGCTGGGTGGTTTCTTTGCTACAGGCCACTTCCCCGCATCTGCTGCTTCAGTGACCTCGCTGTCGCGATGCCGTTCGCCAATCAGCACATGGTAACATGATCGCCGTCCGCAGCTCAGCCAATAGGGAACATTCGCTGCTTGCAGTAGCCAATCAGACACAAGTCCCAGAGCCCTGCTCAGTAGCCAGTTACAGATAGGGTCTGCTCATATCAAAAGAACCTTCATCCTATTGCGTAGGTACTTACGTACTGTGTGCTTTACGATGAAGTCATATTATTCGTCTTCTATGCTTTTCACAAGCTGCCTACACAACTGTTAAAACTTCTTGTGATCGAGTACGAACGTTATTGCTAGATTATTTATTTACGTGTATTTTTCCAGAATGTCCATGTTTATACGCATCACCAGGGGATTTGCCGCGGAATCCGCAGGCTAAGTCCCCATCGGTGAAGCAGATAATTGTACGAAATAATACTTATGGTACAGTGTTGTTTGGGAACTCCAGCACGCGCTGGCTCGCGCCTATCGGCGCACGCTCGCACATCCTGATTTGCAATTTCAATTGGAAGTGTGGGCGTTATATTGGACCTGCATTAACGTACGATAGCTTTTTGGAAATCTGGGGGAGGGGGTGGGGAGAATATACTATTATGGTACGAATTCCGAAATTATCGTGCGAAATATCGAAATTATGGTATTCCGTGCCAATATTCTGGTACACGAAAAATGGGGAATTTACCCAAAAGGTATAACCTGTTTTAGGGGTAATAGAGAAGATAAAAAGAAAAGACTATACCGAATTCCAACAAAACACGATAAAAAACAGCCATAGCGCACGTACATAAGGCGAAAAAGTGTGGGAGGTGGACATTTGGGGGGGGGGGGGGGTGAATGTTCAAAGTGCCTAACATCTCATTGGGTGAGAGTGGGATATATAAAGGTAACCAATCTCCAAATCCCACGAAAATGGGTCGCAATATTCGCCTTCCAGACCGAAAAAATAGTACAAAACGTGGTGCACAAAAACCTATCCTCGGGTAGGGTAATTTTCCCAAAGAGGCCTAACCTCTTTTGGAGTGGGGAATAGAAGTGTTAAGGTTGAAAAGAAATGAAAGTACCAAATGTCAACGAAATACGATTTAAAAACTGAGCCATATAGCACTTTTCGGAGTAAAATAAATGCGTTACGGGGAGAAAATTGAGAACGTGGGTGAGACGATAGGTCTGAAGGGCCTTACTTCACATTGGGGGAGGGTGGGTTACAGAAATACAAACCTCCCTCAAATCTCAAGAAAATCCGCCGAAAAACACGTCTTACTGGTCGGAAAGAAGGCGAAAAAACTCACCTCCCTCCCGTACTTCCATCTCCCCTCAGGGTGGGAGAATTGATGGTTAGGAAGGGGGTTCGACAGAGAGAAGACTCGGGCGGTGGCACTCGTGGCGGACGGTCGTGTTCGTCGGGAGCCTGGGTGGCTCAGTTGATGATGGCTTCGCGCATCTTCTGGAGGGGACCCAACGATCAAGGCGAAGGATGTTGGGGGTATTCCGATGTGCTGAACATGCGAAGTGTGGCGAACCACTCCACTGTTGGATTCTGCGGTCTGTCAACTGTAGATGCGTGCGGAATGGAATGAAACAGCGTCGGACCTCGGACGACCTCCCCCCGAATCAGTGACCCATGGGCCAGCTCGCCATCCCCCAGAGCTGGTTAGCCACTGTAAGCCCCCGCAGGAGGATTCTTTTGAAGATGGAGGGGATGGCCTCCAGGAGCGGTTCTCCTCGTTTTTCACCTGGACGCACCTGCGTCTGGGCCAGCGGATTCGCCACCCTGAATAGCCACTGAAAGTCCCACCAGAGGGATCGTTTTGGAGGAGGAGGAGGAGAGCTGCTCTCCATCTTCAACCATGGTAGATGTCGGGCCGAAGATAGAAGATGGAGCTGGTGCTATGACTGAGCTGCCCGGATTTCTTGCGCCCTCGGCCGGAAGCTTAAGAACCATGCCTGAAGTCAGGCTGCCCACACAGGAACATGGATGCCAGTTCCAACTCAAGGGCGCATGTGCCTTTAACATGCTGGCCCAAAGCCCCGCCACCTCTCGACTAAATTCTTCACTCCCATATTAAACAGCATGGACTCCACACCTGCTATCTACTTTAGCATTTTCACTAGTGCTCCCACGAGTTTAACTCCTTTACTGTCGGTATGGGTTTTACCGTGTCTATGCGGGTTTTACCATATCCCTTCTTAATGTAGTTTTAATACACATACGCTTAGGGAGGAAGGCATTGCCCCAAAGTGCAAGCCATGCCTACCCAATCCCTTTCGGCCACTATGCCCGCCTCCTTTGAATGCAATTCCCTCTCCTTTAGGCGTAAGAGGCGCAGCCTTGAGACGCAATTAAAACCCCACCCTACCTTCGGAATTACACTTAACACTTATAATAAGGTAGTTTAGAAATAATACAGAGAGAAATGTCCGAAGGTGTGCAGAAATTCGGTTCCAGCTCTTCACACGATAATTATGGTACATACAAACCCAACTTTTATGGCATACACGAACCTTAAGCCTCGGGCACACCACCCCCCCCCCCCCTCCCCCTCACCGAAAGTAGGAGGGGGTGGGCAACCATAACTCACTCTCTTCCTCATGGGCAGTATCGGTGCCTTCTTGGCTTGCTCTTCCCCTCCTCTACATTTGGGTGTAAAGTGTTAGACGCGGCAAACATCCGTTGTGGCATACATGGACCTTAAGCCTGGGGCACATAAACCCCTACCCGCCGGAATTGAGGGGAGGGATGAGTTCGGCAACCATAACTCACTCCCTTCCCCATGGGGCACTGTCGATCCCCACTTAGCCCCCAACCCTTTCCTTGACGTTGGGCGTAAAGTGTTTGACGCTGTAAACTTCCGTTATTGATTAATATTATAGAGATACAGTTCAAGATGATTGCGTTTCATTGTGACTGGATTAAGGGAAGACAGTTTTGCTAGCGATTAAACCAAGCGCTCCAAGTCATATGGTTTTGCCAGGTTTTTATGCAACACAGCATACAATGGTGCTACTACAGGTCACTACGCAGCTGGCATGCGTACTCTAGTATATAATTACTACTACGGTTACGTAATAATGTGGCTCAGAAACGGGACGGGTACAGAAGTAAATTGTACCCCCTCCCCCCACCTCATATTTTGTAAGGGGGGGGGGGGTTACAACATAGAATCTGTACCCCCCCATTCTCCTCCAAAAAATATTTTAATGCAATTTTCTTTAGCCCCATCATACATTATACTACAAATAAACTTGGTTAATCCTTCTTAAGTACCTTGTAACTATATATCATTTTGTAACTGGAACCTAAATATCTAGTGTTGTCAACTTGAAAACGAAACTTTATTTCGCAAAATGAGTTCTCGAAACACGCTGAATTATATAATACGTGGTGTAGATAAGTTCAGGAAAATTGTAAATTACATTTCATCTGCATTCAACTAAAAGACGCATTTAAATGTTACAGACTTACAACATACCTCGTCTGACATCCACCGACTGTGACAAAAGTATGCTTGCGTAAAATATTTTAGTTTGACTTTTTGCAAATAGCACAAGGATCTATTACACGGCGAGTGGGCGTGCTTTTAATAAAATATTCCCAAAGATACTTAACCTTTTCCCAGCCCATTTACAGCAGGCCCTTTGAAATTATGGCATGCAGTTTGACGTGGATCTCAACATACAGTCCCTCAGTTAGAAGCTTGACCAATTCCAGAGCCTTTTCTTGTACCTATGAAGTGGTTTCACCACAAACTTCGTGAGCAATCTTGTACCTACGAAGTGGTTTCACCACAACTTCGTGAGCAATCTTGTACCTACGAAGTGGTTTCACCACAACTTCGTGAGCAATCTGTAGCAACGCTTTGTTGTAACGTCCTGCGCGTCACAATATAAAATAGTTTTTTTCTCATATTAAAACAGTTGATGCCTCCCATACTTCGTTATTTTTTTGGACCATTTGGACACAGTAAACTAACATGAATGTCATGGTTGAATGAGATACGTTTAATTTTAAACTCACACTTGGAATTCGGTACACTTTTACTGGGATACAAAACAAATCAGAAGTGAGTTACTTATTCGTTTGTTAAGTAACATATTATATACATTCTGTTCGCGAACTCATCGGAAATATTTCGGCAGGTGGTTCTCGTGGAAAATGAAATAGACATATGTGATACAACTTAGAGCTTAACACCTGTTCTTTAATTGGTTAAAGGTCTCGATAACACTAAACATCATTCCGAGGATCGTAGTTTATTTCCACGTCGTTTTCGATATTTTTCAAAAATTCCATTTACAAACTTGATTTTCAAGGGCGTATAGCCACCTTAGAAAATGAGCTATTGTCTATTTGCATTTCCTTCACACTTTTCGAAACACGTGTCTAAAAAATCATGTCATGTATGACGTGTTTTGTTGTTTCCTCAATATGCTGCGCATCACAAGTATCTTATACTTCTGTCAACATAAAAGTACTATATTTTGGTTTGTTAGACATTTGCTTATATATAAGTATATCAATCAATTATAAATTTCCGTTTATAATTAATGTGAATAAAACAGGGAGAAAAAATATATGTTTGTAATTCCTAGTAAGAGATAGTTCTTATTCAGTATATTCAGTAACTGAGTGCGTAACGATCGGGTGCTTTGTCCTTCTGGTGTAATTTTCTAGCCTATGTTAAGGTGTGTTTGCATGAGGCGGAGGAATATTCTGGAAGTAGAACTTAAGCAGGGTTTCAGAAAGTTTGGAAGTAACTGCGAATGTACTATAGGCTATAAGTGGTATTGTTTTGTCTACCTCATTTTCGACAAGGAATCACCTTCCGAAATATTTTACTCTAGTTTCTAAACAGCCTGTATAACAAAGTTAAAGGGGTCAAACTTTTTTCACGTAATTGTAACTAAAAGAAGAAAGATACTGCTAGCTGTATTCAGATGGGTATTTCGTGGATTCATTATTTGGTGTCAGACACTCTAACGAACATTGTTTGCTGATTACCTATTGCCACAATGGTAACATTTTTATTGTTAGTGATTTGATAATTCTGTTACCAGTTGCTCTTGATTCGGTCAAAGCCATCCAGGTCGTGCCAGAAAATTGTGAACCAACCAAAAAAAGCAAGTTGATTGCATAAGATATAAGTAAAAGTTAAATTTAACAAAAGTAAGGTACTTTCATGTTAAGACAAGTATAAAACGCTTGTGGTACATAACATATTTAGGAAACAACGAAAAGCGTCATACGTAGTTTTCAAAAAGTGTGAATAAACCGTGAATGGACCATATTATATACCCATGTAGCAAAACTCATGAGCCATTTATTGTTTACAGTGGGATGCGAAGCTGGCAACAAGTTAGCCAACAGCTGGCATGCACCCGGCACGTTTGCTGGTCCTTTAGTGCCACTACTAACTAGCCATATTCAGCTCATAAATTGGCCCACGTGTGGTGAACATAGATGATCCAAGCATGGCCCATAAGCTTAGCAATGGCCCGTTGATATACCACTTAACATCCACCAGATTGCCTACTGATGGCTAGCTATACTTCTACCATATGTCAAACACTATCTCTTAAAAATTATTATTTTTACCACTATTCACAACTTTTCTTCGTTTTTAAATTTCGTTTAATTCACTATTGAACACATTATACAGCATGAAAATCTTACACTTACTGGAGGAGTGGAGGGGGCACGAAGTTACAACCTTGCAGCGACAGCCCTGCATGTTAACTATTACTCCACTATGTATTCTTACAATTAGGTGAATTAATTTAGAATATATTGAGACAAGATTTATTAAAAAAACACTATTATAATATAAATGACACCGGTTATTCCATAGCCTTAATATTTACCATGATAACAAATTAGTTTTTAAATAGACGCAGATAAACAAAAAAAAGTACTGTCGTTGAGAAAGAATTTCCTACCTGAATAGCGATACTAAATCAAAAATTGTCTGTGATGAAATTAACCGCAGAATTAATGTCACCTGGGTGCTAGTAATCTGTTTTGAAATGCAGTTGGCATAATATTTTACTGATGTAAAGCAACAAAAGCCCTTCAATGTTAATTTTCTAACACTTATTTTATATTGTTTTAAATATTATTGTTTATTGTTTTTTTTAACTATTATTATTAATTTTATGCAGTCATACATGTAAAACATTGTCGACTTATTCAATACCAGTCACGAAGTCACACCTAATGCTGTAATTACAGTATTTTGCCAGATATATCCATCACTATATATTGACAAATAATCTACCCATTGTATCATGTGATCTGTAATTATATTAGACACACGTAAATATATACATATACGTGTGTGTAGTTTGAAGAAGCTATTTGCGAAGTGTGATAGCCATAACAATTCCCATAATAAGCCAAATTGAACCAGCAATGATCCATCGATGTACATCTTCACAGCCATCAAATGGCCTACAAATGGCTACCCATAATTTTACGAGCAATAAGTATAGATTTAGTGCAGCCATTGCTGGAATACAGTTGGTAAGTCATTTATGGGCCATTAGTAGTTCACCTGGTCTCAACCAACAGTTTCATTTCCATCGACGTTCCATCAGTGTGTCATAAATGCCATGACAAATACCCTGGTGCCAGCATTTAACTATAGCAGGGCTAGTTGTGTAGTCCCATTAATTTTCTGGGCCAGCAGTAATACAGCAATGCTATCAGTAAAACCATAGTCGGCCTTGCTATGTGGGTAGTTCTATGTAGCACTGCAAGAGTAAATATATTAGGAATTGTTATGAAGTTTTTCAATTTTATTAACTCATTCATTTCCAATAACCTGGATTCACATGAAAACATGTAACAATAAAATACGGGACCATATATACTACTCAGTTTGTTAAAATTTGTTCAGAAATACGATAAAAGAAACAAATTCATACTACCTTTCAATAGGACACGTCGTCTTTTGCCGAAACGAATTTTCGTAAACTGGGCCTGAGGTTTAGAATCAGTGGGATAGGAATTTTTCCTAGGCATTATACGTTAAACCTGTCATCTACCTGGAGATATGTTCGCGTTTAAGCCTCAGAAGCGAGGGAGCGATAAGGGCGACATTGACACTCACATCAAGGGCACCATCGCCTCTGCGTGCTGAACTCTGAACTTACGTGCAGTACTTTCGTCGAAATGTTTGTGCTTATGGAACTTAAAACCGTGATGCTATTATGTTAGTGATAAAAAGTCTGTAACAATATTCAATAGCGTTTGCTATCGTAGTTTCACTCGTGTCTCGGTGGTATGTTTGAAGATACAACAGTCTGGAAAAGCCCATTTCAGTGACGTTGGAAAACCTCAAGATTACTTTTATAAGATGCACGATCTGAGAAAGTACCATTCCGTCTTCATCTGGGGTATTTTATCTTTTCGTAGGTAAACATATTCGGGAGACTTTGAATAACTTCGTCAAAAAACGCCCGGTATTTGAAACGTGCTGCAGCACAGTTGCAGGCGAGCGACTCACGATAGTTCATTGGTTGACGTGCGTAAATGATAAGTGATGTGTGGCAGGCTTGCAAGGGTCAGTTTTCCTTGCGGTAGTCGAGCCGGGCAGAGGAGTGTGTCCAGCTGAAGAAGCAGCGCGCCTGCCGTCCTAACTGGCTCTTGAAGGCCTGCCCGGAATGGTTAATAAGGCGCGCGCGATGCCAGCGAGCCGGTCTAAGGTAAACACTGGGCGAGAAAGCAGGTCCTGGACAATGGCGTGGTCAACCGTCGTTGGGCTGAGGCTCTCTGCACCTGTAACACCAGGCGACCACTGTGTCCACGTTACCAACTCAACAACCTAATATAACTAGATGGCCCTTCCGTTGTGATTAGGCCTAGTAATCACCGCCCGTACTTTCACACTCTGCCAACGTCATTCATTATTCAGAAAATCTATGCTTAAAGTCTATTCGCAGTATCCATACTCTTTTTAAATCAAACCTTTAAACAATCACCCCATGTTTGCCTGTTTCCTAAACTTGTGTCTCAAATGCGTTTTAGGAAGTTTATTTTTGGCGAGCCTCAGTAAGTATCCCGTAATTTTCCCCGCGGGTAACTGACTCCTGATCCCGCTTAATATTATGTCTGGTTCCAATTTGTATAGCCTTTCACAAAGCCTACAATTCATTTGTTGTGATCGTGATACAATTGTTGTGTTGGCAATAAGTAGTCCTACGACACGAGACAAAAAATTTCTTATTTGTAGCGTCTGAAACCATACAGGGGTCTGATGCAATACCTGTTTCGTTATCACAACCAATGAAGATATAGTGTCCGGTGGCAGAGATATGAACCATTCACAATAAAGAGCAGATGTGCGGTGCACGGATCAGCTACGCTCAGAGAACATCACTGGGTACCAAGCCTCGCAGCGCACTGTAGTCGGCCTTGCGACATGAACAACACCGTAACACACAACGACCGAATCCGTTCACTCATTTGCTCAATCGTCGATTTGTTAGTCCATGCGTTGCATTCACGTAACATTTTTGTGTGCGCCATACTTGCATCGAACATGTTTCTTCCAGCTAGCAAATAATATGCTACGTGATTAGCGATATTAGCACTAACCAGATATAAACTAAAGTTCATCAATCAAGGTAGTGCACTGCTAAAAGAAAACATTAGGAAAAGAGCCGGATAAAGGACTTCAGGCAAATTTCTCAAACTTGCCATGAATTCACGTAGCCTTTCCGCAAATTATGAATTCGAAAAAGTATCAATATTGATACTGGATTGCTCGCGAGTGGTTCAAGCTACAATTTTTGTTGCTCAGACCTCTCGGCAAGACTCTTTTAATATTGCACGTTCACGCATCTCACTCTATAACTCTTTAAGTTTGCTGTAGTTAACGGGCGAAAATTATTTTAAGTGGTTAAGTTTATCACCTCACACGAAGTAAGCACTACGGCCGTTGGGTAGATATTTATTTGGTCCTTTCAAACCTGAACATTATAAGAATACTATCAACTTTGTGCAGATGTAGACAAGTCAGATTAAAAATATTAGCCTAGTCCAAATGGAAATAATGTTGGGAAATGCGTGTAGTAAAACAATCTGTTAGAAAATCCACCAATGGTTTTAAACCTACTGAACTTTTTTTCATTCGCCTCAACTGCGATTCCAGATTATTTATTTTTTATTTTTTTTTCCATTTCTTATCAAAATCCTGACTGCTCGAACACTAAGCCAGACCGTCCAGTACCCTCAGGTTTACTGGCATCTACCTCCAGCTTGAGCTTTGTCTCTGACTTTTCAGACACTTCAGAATTACCAGTATTCGAGTCTAACTTAGTGACCGGATTACTCATCCAATGCACTTAGGCCCACCATTCAGCACATAGACCCAAACAGGAGAAAGAGCCATTACTGAAACCAGGTAAGAACATTCAAGATGGTTTGACGGAAAAAGAAGAGAAGTAAAAAACTATAATTATAGGCGACAGTGAAGAAAGATAGGAATCTTAATAACCGGACTTATAACTAGAATGGGAAGACATTAACTCAGTTGCTGACAGCAGCCAACGCGTAGAGTTCTGGGAAAATTATTACACAAGAAAGCAAATCGTATACTGGATTCGCTGCGTGTGTATATTACTTTGACGCAGTTTGTCCACAGAGGAGATGATTACACAGAAACTAAATGGAGGGGTGTGGAGAGCATTAGGCGGCTCTTAACATCGAGGTCTTGGGAGCCTAAGCCTATGAGGGGAAATTCCCGAGAAAACCTTCCGACTAGCGGTATCGTCCGGCATGATTCCTACACGCGAAAATCCGGGTGCAGCCCCGCTGGGGATCGAACACGGTTCGCCTTGGTGGGAGGCGTGTAGTCTGACCGTTACACCACAGCGGTCTCTCAGAAACGAAACGAAACGAGGTGGCGGTTCCTTTGATGTGCGTGTACCTGTTCTCTGATTGGCCGCGCGAGGCTCTGGGAACGCGTCTTGTGTTTTATTGGCTACTGCATACTACTAAGGTTCGCTGTTGTCACAAGTATTTTACCAGCCGCTAATTGGTGACCTGCCACCGGCGCTGGTTCACAACATACCGGACATGCTTTCTTCGCCTTACAACACTCGTCACTCTATTGTCGAATAGACCGTCAGCCGCTCAAGCTTACCTTCATATGGACAAGCAGTAGGTATATACATTACGTCATGTCCGTTTGAGATGATGTAGTCCATTCTACTGCATACTTCTCGAGTTCTAATAAAGTTGTACTCTAAGGATATCTCCCCGCCTCCCGCAAACTAAGTTTAACCGAAATAAGGTTATTTCTACAACATGTTGGCAAGATCAATATTAAAAGTTTGGTAACCAAATATTTTCGCCAGTATGTAAGCGCTAGTCTCGCATATGTACTAGACTTTCACTATTTTCTACTTAAACCGGATAACTGCAATAATCATACATTAAATATAAAATAACTTCGTAACTAAGCATAACCTTTCTCTTTTAGCCCTATTACCCACGTAGATTAAGATTTTAATTACAAGTTACTTTTTCGAAAACACTGCGCGCCTGGCGACGGAAATTTTGCCTATGCCCAACTCTTCCATAAGAAATCCCGTTGTGTTCCAAACCTGACTAGAATAAACCTTAACCGAGTCTAGAAAATTATTAAAAAGCGACAACGCACCGCAGTCGTGCGCACTCTAAGTAATAATAATTTTCATAATAACAATTTTGTCACAAGTATTATTTCCCTATGTTTAATTAATATTAATTATAAACCCAGTATTATATTTTATAAATAAAATATATGTAATAGTTCAATTTTAGTTAAAAAATAAGGTACTAGTAGTTTATTAATGTTCCTTTTGAGGCACTAGCATCTGCCATGTCGGATCCTGATATATACGCCATCTTGGCTGCCTTGTTCATCTCCCTCTCGATGCTCTGAACCCATATACGTCATTTACAGTGACCTGTAACCCTAAAATATATTTTCATAAAACTTAGTTGAATAAAGATTATTTTTATAAAAAAATAATTTAATTAAAAAAATTAAAATTATCGGACCTCCCACCTTGGATTTTTAATAATTATATCGGTTAAGTGTGTCGCTGCAGATCATAATTCTATTTTTCAAGGAAATTAAAAATAATGCAATTGAGTAATGTTGCCTAGAAATTATTTTATAAACATTTCTTAAATATTTAAATACATCGCCCCGCCAATTCGGTACCCAGTGTATTGGGGGATGTATTGATAGCCCACCATCCTCGTTCCACACATCGCAAAAAAAGTGAATTAAAATATTTGTAATAATTAGCACACCACCAATAATCTCCTCATCCCCCTCACCAACGCGACAGCAAACCAAACACTCTTTACACCCCTCACCGACCATTATTACCTCATCACCTTCACCACATACCACCACTTCCTCTCCTCACTCAACAACCTCACCACCACCCACCACCCACATCAACCATCGCCACTATTAACACCCACCACTATTAACATCCACACCATTATTAACAACCTTACCAACACTCACCGCCCTTGGCTTCCAAAATTCTAAAAATCGAGTACCAGCCTGCCACCCAGTCATAAAAATCGACCATAGCACATTTCTCCATACCAATATTTAATTTAGTTTTGTGCATAATGAACACTATATGTATATGTTCGTTATGTTCTTACAATTGTATTATTAGTTAGTTTAGTCCACACCGTTAATCACGATAAACTGAAGAGATTTCTAATAGGGTATTTTGTTTGTAGTAAATTTATGATTGTTTGCATTTAAAGATAAGCGATGTATCATAGAGCCCCTATTATATTTTCATTTGGTTCTGGACCTTAAATCATATTATGTCCACATTTTCGCATGCCAGATTGTAAGCATGCGAATATTTGTAGGCATATGTGATTATAATTTGCAATTTCTTAAGGTTGGACTCATGAAATTCAGTCTGAAAGCATCTTTTTTTTTTCTCTAGGAAAGTATGCATGTATTAGCCCTACGACCATATATAGACATAGTGATTAGATAAATTAAATGTGCATATGCATGATGGTGCTTTTTAAAAATCAAAATCTGTATATAAAAGGATAAGAAAATATTTAGGGTAAGATATATAATTTTCTTTCACATTTATTATAATGTATTACTGCAAAATTATTTATGTTCGTCTGCATCCGTGTAAACATGACCGTCAGTTTTAATTCCTTAAATACGAAATTAACAATTCGACCACTCGGGAACATCGTGCCGCGGTGAAGTAAGTTGGAAGGCAAAGTCCTTGCATTAGAAGAGTTACCGACATGCCACTGAAAGTGCCGTAGATAATACACTAGTGGTCCCACTTGGCTGGGGTGTGGTCACGTGGGAAGGAGCAGGAACCAGAGATGAAGATGTCTTCGTGGAAAGAGATGTTGCTCCTGGTGATGAGGTTCCAGGTTCGTCGTTCATACTGGTCGCAGCAAATTTTGGTAGTGGAGCTTATGATCGGAATAACGGTCCATCAATCCGCCGATGGAGGCTGCAAGAACTCTCTGTTGCAGATCCAGCACCGGGGCATCGATGAGGCCTGCAGTTTAACTTTGCATGACCATACATGTCTACAGTAAGTATCGTTGCAGTAGAAAAGCGACTCACACCATAAGCACAAATATTTGATGTGGTTGGGATTGTTCATACATCCACGATATTCATGGTGACGTGCGGTGCGTTGATGCGAAAATATATTTTCGCAGTAGCTGCAGGGATATGTTTTCTATGGTGTTGGTAATATAGGCAACGTCCCGACCTCTGTAGGAGATAGGTCAGCCAAATAACTAGAGCTCTATTAAAATGTTTAGAAAAGGATGTGAGAGAGATGCATAGTTAGAAATTTCTAGAAATATCTCAAAATTAGGAATATAATAATATTGAAAATTATTAGTTCAAAAATTATTTACAACCACAAAAAGCCATAAACCCCCTTCATGTTCAAAGGGAGATCACACATGTCTTATATTAAAAAGAATAAAAGTGTTTTTTATTTTTCGAGTTTTATTTTTGAATAATTTATTTTCATTTGGGGGGAGGGGGGTACATACCGATTCCCCTTCCTACCCTCATTCCTGAACCATACCCGTGCCAGGTGCCTAAAGAACTACGTTCTATTTTCAAGAGCGCCTCGATAACCGCATGGCCAGGTACTTCGGGGAGGATCGTGAATCGTCGGTTGGTTGCGTCACTCGAACGCAACGCCGCGCCGCGGCGCGCGGAAAAATACTGCCGCTACAAAACAACTCGTAACCTTCGTGAAGTTGGTGGGGTATTCGTTCTCTTTCTCTCTCTCACGTGGTTTGTTGAAGGTGCTTTGCCGGGGGGGGGGGGGGGAGAGTGTCCTCTCGGTGCGCAGCCGAGACTGGTTTATGTGTAAGGGTCGGTGGCTGCGCGCGTAGGCGGCGTTAAGAGAAGACCCCCCCCCCCCCTCCTTCAACTCGGCAACACTATTGGACCGGAAACGCTCTTGCGGCACACCTGTTCCGCCCGAGAACAAGAGCGACCAGCCCTACCTGTCCGGCCGACTGGAAAGACGTCAGCCATTCACCAGCACGCTCCAGCGTCGTCATCGTACACTAAACACGAGGTAGACAGCATATCCGTCTTCTGCGCAAATACGCAACACTTACCTACCCCAAAGAAACACAACTGTAAAACTTTACATGGTCAACAGTGATGAACATATTGGTTTCTTTATCTTACTTTTATAAATACATTTATATGAAAAATACTTACCTTTATTTGAATTAAATCAAACTGCATTACAGATTGATTAGATGAAGTATACATACATACCAAAGCACTTGTTTAGTAATCAGTGCTCCAAGATCAAATCAAATCCATGCCGTATTTGCTAGTCGTGTTGGCAGAAGAGCAGTTCACTGTTGCGACATGGAGATGGGTTGTGGGCAGCCAGCATGATCTCTCTCTTTCTACCTCATCTCTAGTCTGTAGTCGTCATCAGGGGGCGAACCACTGTACGACCTCTCGAGCCACTATTTTCACAAGTTACAGCCATTTGTTCAACTTCAAAAATACAATGCCAAAATACCTTTGTTCAGTTTATTACTAATTAGCTGGTTAGAAATATAATTTCACTTTTAATTTAAAGCAAATTACATAGCGAGAATTTTGTTACTTGAAGCAATAGTTTCACAGTTGCTACCCTGTTCCACTTACTTCGTGAATTACCTGCTGTTTTGTTTACTGAGATGACATCGTTGATTTTCAATTTGATTTGTTAGAAGCACGTATAAAATACAAAGGTGTATGAGGATATGAGAAATCACCAGTCTTCAATGTCTGATTGCAGAGAGTATTGGAAGTCAACCTTCAAAAAATGTACAACAGTTTCCAAATGGATGAACACTAGAAAATAACTTAAAAGTCATTACTTAAATAACGTCTAGTTTGACGAAGACGGGTTCCGTAGATTCTCTTATCAGAGTAGCCTACCCAATCTTGAATCCATAGGTGTTCATCGTACTGATGTGCTTAGACGAATGTTCCGTTGGCAATGCAACTACGAGCTGTTTACATTTTGTAGCTCAAAATAAAGAGATCGACGCTGCAATACATGTCAGTGTCACCTCTCTACTTTACTTGCTCTATGGTCGTCGCCAGCGGCCTCTACGCTCCTCCTCCTCCCACGACGTTGCTGGTTTGTTGTTGCCTGTCTGTTACGGCAGCATCTTGACAAACACAAAAAGAATACTCGCTACTATTAAACATAAATGCTATTCGCCGCACGCCAGCCGAGCCAAGGACAGTCCGCAAAGGCTCGCTCCTATAGCCGCGCCTTGCGCCTCGTGGTATCTACTCTGCGATACCACGCGCTTCCTTCCACTTGAACTTGATACATTCGTGCCTTTGTTCCCTTCCTCATAAAGTGTTCATTTGTGGATTAGTACTTACCTCGATTTATGTTCCAAGCGTTTTCTTCTTTACGGTTTGTAAACACCGGCCACTTCAAACAGCAGAGCATTGAAAATGAAACAATGGTTCGTGAATGACATGTGTTGTGTCCTATTGGTATAGAGCGTCTCACTCTTAGATTGCAGTGTGCGGTGTAATGGACAATCACTCTCTCTTTCCAATGCACGATTTCTGTCGTTAACGCTGTCCTTGTTCCTGCGGGCGCTGTTGCCTTATAAGTTATTTTTTTTCAACCTCGAAAAAGAAAACTATCTATGTTGCGTGCGCGCCGTCCAATCACAATGGTAGGGTTTATCACAGGTTTCCGTTTCAAAGGAGCCGCTTAGCTTTGCGTCACAGGATTGGATTCCTTTACGAGTTGGCAGGGTGGTAAACAGAAAAAAAAAACTCTTAATCAGGCCGTTTCCTTCACCGCCCATTTGTTTCTCAGCTTGCTTGTTACGTCACAAAGCTGAAGCAATCTTGTAACATTGAGCGCCATAAGCCTTGCACTGCAATCTAAGCATGAGACGGACTATAGAAGTGGACATTCTAGGGCCCACTCGTGCTCTTGCTCTAAATTAGGACAGCGGCAAAGTTACGTCATGACCTCGATGCATTCTTGTGGGGCACGAAGCCAGGTAAGGACTGTTAGTTGACGAATTTGTTCGCAGCCGCACTGACTCGTAAGTATTTACACTGATGTGGCCACCGAAATAGGTAAACAGACACAGTGTTCTAATATTCTCGTTGAACACTTTTGGCGGGTTCAAGTTTACAGACATTCAAGAAGACAAAATTGAAACTTTCTGCGGTTATCTGAAATAATGTTCAAGTAGATGTACTAGCCTCTCTCAACGTGACTCGGGGTGCGGAGAAACTTCCAGATCGCGCCACAGAGTCTATTTGAGCCGCGACGGCCTCCGAGCGGACAGTTTTCGAGATTTGGGACTGGAGAGTAGAGGATTGTGCGACAAGGGAGACGACGAGCCAGCAGAGCGTCGAGTGTTTGCGGACAGCGAGCATCGGTGTAGTGGAGAGAGAGAGAGAGAGAGAGAGAGAGAGAGAGAGAGAGAGAGAGAGAGAGAGAGAGAGAGAGAGAGAATGGCAGGCGGGACCACTGAACTGGATGCGTCAGTGTTAAGACATTTGGCATGATGCCAATAGACTGACAGAACAGGTGTAAATAATGAGTGTATATTAAGTGACTATGATTAATATAAGAACTCTAATGCCCCTGTGGTGTCTTGTAACATTGTTAATGATATTTGTGTCGACGTTAGTAACACATTAAATATAATATTATTTTTATATACATTATGGCAATAAACGTACTAGTAGCCTACTAACAAATGTGTCTTTCGAACAATTTGAAATGAGTGGTGTTCAGGCGTGGCTATGGAAGAACACTTTACGGCCAAGCATCAGGGCTTCTAACAGGTCTCAGTTTACGGCGAATCAATTATACTAATTTTATCCGTGCAGAAATTTGTAATAAACATATTTATGTAAAATAAATGTTCAAATGGAAATAGCGACTTTAAAATAAAACGACTTTGTAAATTCTGTTTTCCTTTGAAGAGTCCAGCTGACTGGCGTTTGAACTTCTTTGTAAGTGTTTGAAACACGCGTCTTCCCCTGGAAATATTAAATATACTTTCAATGTG
Source organism: Dryococelus australis (assembly GCA_029891345.1). Classification (NCBI taxonomy): domain Eukaryota; kingdom Metazoa; phylum Arthropoda; class Insecta; order Phasmatodea; family Phasmatidae; genus Dryococelus; species Dryococelus australis. Next base: position 29,299,994 of record CM056999.1, on the reverse strand, counting down.
CTGATTTACGAAAATAACACATGAGCCTACTTCACGAGAGACTTGGGAAGTGCTTTCAAATTAGAAGCGCCATTTGAGAGCTCTCCTCTCAAGACCTCGCTGTTAAGAGCCGCCCAAATCTCTTCACTCTTCAGGGCACTTCAACATGACTGTAAACAGCTACGCGTCACATACGTACAAAAATACTCAAGCAATCTGCGCTCAACCTCTCCTTAAATAAGTTGATATGGTCACACACTGCACAGCAAGAGCACTGAAAGCCAGTTCAGAGAGGCTTGGGTTTCATTTGACTCCTCGAGCTGCAAACCTGCCAAGAGTTAAATATTGTTGTGTATAAATGAAACAAACATAGTAGTGCTGTGATGGTGCACTTGAGGCGAGTAGCAATTCCGCCTTATCGCTCCCGCGTATCTCGACCTCAACAAACCTTGGGAAACAACTCCAGATATGGCTCTGCCCCTTAACAACTCTGTTCCTAATTCTGCATTTATGTTTCCCAGGCGCACCAGAACATCAATAATTGTCATATTCAAATAAACCATGCATTGCTATACGAAAAAAGATTTCAAGAATTGAGATGCGAATAAAAAAAAAATACACGAACGTATTGGAATGTTTTATGGTACAACAAAAATATTCGGCTGTTGATAAGCGAAAAACACTTCAGAACAACTTTTTACAAGTCCCGCATTGTTACAAACTTTCCATAACCGTAATGTGTGACACAATAATTTTATACCTTAAATAGATGTACGTGAATTCATTTTGTACCGACCTGAAGTTTTCAGTTGTTTGTAAATTGGGGCTAAATTCTAACCTGTCGTGGAATGAATCCGCTAAATAAGCTGACTTCTAGGTTTGAGTTGCTTGATTTGCAGAGAAATATAATTAATAGCAATGCCTTGCACTGGTACACACTGGAGAAAAAGAACTTTGTGTGCGGCCATACAGTGTGGCTTGTTGGTTGGTATTCAACCCAGCAAATTCTTTTGTAATGAACACAACCATTTGTATCTATTAGGTACCACTAAACTTTTGTGGCTACCACAAAATATATATATTTTTTCAGTGTAGCTACATATAACCCCACATTGCCAACAAGTTTGCTGTAAAACAACTTTATAGCACAAATCACTGGGCTTGGCTGTACGCCAGTCGTCGTCGTGTAGCTAACGCCAGAGACGTCTGTGTGAAACTTTGCAGGTCATAGATACAGTTTGTGTCATTGTACAAACACGCGCTACAAGTGGCGCTCATAGTATTGAGCCGAGAAAGAAAAAAAACAAAAACAATTACGTCTTCTCATTTGTTTGGTACGTTGAGGGACGAAACGTCAGGTAAATAGACATTGTAGAACTGCGAGTCGGAACTGTTGAGAACGGCGACACATAAGATTTTGCTAAATTTTCCTGTTTTAATTTTTATTTAGTAAAGTTTTCGTTTAGCAAATCCTTCATGCTTCTTAAAACACAAAATTAACAACACAGTAAATAACATTGTTGATATACACACATAATATTTTATAGCATATTCGTGGTTTTAGCACAATTTTCAGAAAAAAAAAAAAGTTTGAAAAATCACTCCATGTATGACGTATTTGGCTGTTTCCTAAATATTTCATGTTTTACAAGAATTTTATACTTCTGTCAAAATAAAACTATCTTATTTTTGATTAAATTGAATGTTAATTTTATTTCATCATTATTAATATCAATAGAAATAAACCAGAGAGAACATGTGTATGTTGGTAATACATAGTAAGAAATAGTTTTCGCACAAAATATTATTAAACTAAGTGCGCACGAATACAGTGTGTTGTTATTTTGGTATGGTAAGTTTTTAGACTTGATTTAGTTTTTTTTTTTTTTTGCGCGAGGCGGAGGAATATCCTGGAAGTAGAATTCTAGCAGGACTTCAGACAAAGTTGGAAGTAACCATCATTGGACCATAAACTTTAGATTATTTGTACATTATGGAATCCAGTGTAGCAAGTTGAGTTTTTATGCTTTACCGAATAAACATGAGAGCTCCAGTAATTTGAAAGTAGGATATTAAATATGTAATGAATACCAGTGTTTAAAATATTGTGTATATGACATATGTTACATATAATATAGTATATATATTATAGACAATATATTATATCAATTACATATTTAAAATATATAATATATATAAGAACTAAATATGTGTTGGTTATTCTTGTGTACGGTCGCTTTTGATAACGTTCCATTTTGGTTGGCTGAAATATTATATAGCCCGTCGGGTGCTATGACGAACGCGCTCGACATATTGAAACTCTATGACGAAGCATCATATCGACGATGACATGTCTTGTTTATGAAAAGATAGAACAATGCTCTATTCACGTAACCTCTTTGCTCAACATAAACTGCAATGTTTTTGTAAATTGACCTTTTCAGTTACAAGGGCACTAGTGTAAATTTAATTGGCTCTGCAACTCTTTCGTCGGTGTTAATGATTGTTTAAATTGATCACTATCGTGAATTGAGTAGTCAAAAACCAGTAGTATATAATAAAGTTTATTTAGTACGATCTGATCGGTTATCGCATTTTCATTCGAAAACACAACTGCTAATTCGCTAGCTTCCTCTAAGACGTATTTATTGGACTGGGCTGAAATGCAGTGCCCAGCTTTAATGTTTGCTCATAACATTTTTGAAATCAGGATAGTGTGACTGTATTTGGCGTATTCATACGCCCAATATATAAATATTTTTACAATTGACGCAACGAGTCCACAGTAGAAAGTGTGGGCGCACAGAGTAGATAAGTACACAGACACGGGACTGCTAGCGTGACGTATCCCTAGATGTGGGGGTGGGCCCCTCCCTTGATTGGCTGCGCCCGCGAGGTTCTGGAAACCGGCCTTGTGTCCGATTGGTTACTACATGCTGCGATAGATTTTCTATTGGCTGAGCTGCCGGTGGCGTGTACGTTACCCGGCGCTGATTGGCGAGCGGCGCCGAATGTTGCTGCTCACTGACGCCATATTGCTGGCAAGTGTGTCCCGGTGTGAGCGGAAACTTATATTTGTGCGTGCTTTGGCGTACATGGAACATCTAGTGGCATTTCCAAAACTTGTTCCAGAATACACATTCTGTTCAGTGTACATACAATTCTACAGCAGATGTGCTGTCCATACTCACCGCGATAAAATATCAGTGTATACTACTAAGGGATGTCTTGAAATGAAATATGCGATTTTCGAAATTGAACTGTGGGATTTCACTTACTCCATGAATAATTATGTGATGTTTATCGAATTCAGTCCTCAACCATGAAATATGCACTTCAGTAATATTGTAGTATTAAAACATAGTTATCTGCCCCAATAATAGTCCTGTGTCATTCATATCCATAGGTACTTTAACCAGGGTCAAGTCCAACATGTTTAATAAATTATAGGTATTTTTATGACCCAAATATTCCTAAAATTTTAAACAAAGTTACATAGTAGTTTGATAATGTTTTCACAGTTTTGATAACGTTTAAGTTTTAATTTATCATAAAGAAAATATGTAAAAACGTTGAAATATCACAAAGGATTGGAAACATTTATTCATTTTCCTACTACATTTTGGTCTTTACTTTACAATTAAATGCTAACCAATTAAATGTGTCAACAACAGATTTTTCATCGAAGGAGCATGAGTTGTTACGTCTTACAATTAGAAAATATTTCACTTTTTAAAATGTTCCAAATATTTCTGTGCGAAGAAAGCGTATCACATCGTAGAGATAAAGACGGTAGCCACAAGTTTCAGTTAAAAAACCCATCCCAAATAATACCATTTTAAACTTTTTTTTTGGCCAAAATTACCCATTGCTCTAAACAATTACTCTGAGATTTAAGTGTAACGCATTTTTATTATGACTGATTTCCTCATATTATAAATTGGACTACGTAAAGAATGTTTTACTTTGCTGGATATTATGTTTATAATATAATAATTGAATTATTGTTTCCACAGCGCTTGACACAGAATTTCAACTTCAGTCATTCCTCATAATGTTATAGGCACCAAACTTGTATTAAACCAACAGTTTCCTCTTAATGGAGACGAGTACAATAAAAACTGAGAAGAGTTAATGACTCCCCGCGACCTCGGACTACTTTTTGTCGTTGGATTCACTTGCCTTCAACTCCGTTCCTCAAACACAAAACTATTTAATCGTAGGGTAATTTTATTAGCTCTTATGAAGGCAGAAATTTGACTAGATTTTATTGAAAAGAGCTGACCTCCCGTCGCGTAGTCTGTTGGTGCGCCACCGGTATGGGGTACGGGAGGTCCAGGGTTCGAATCCAGAGTAAGGCTTGGGTGTTAGTTTGTTAGGCCATAAGTCAGTTTGTAAGCTGTCCTCTGATAATCCTTGAGGCATGTCACCGGAGGACATTCATAAGCCCTTACCAATAAAATACAATACAATTTGTTCAGAAGAGAGATATTTTATCATGGAAATGTTGTCAACTGCATTCACAAAGTTTTGGTTAAAGCGAAATATGCAGTGCATGTTTATAGTACATACACGAAACTTAACAGATAAATCGCTAAAAGCTTCAAACGAGCTAAATTATAAAAAGAAATCGGTAAACTGAATTCCGTAGGATTTTATATTTGTCACAGGATTATAAACAGTAACTCTATATAATCTCTTCTGCGTCAGTAAAGGGTTGGAATAGGGAACGTAAAGATAATGTATGAAATCGATGTATTTTGTAGCGTTCTATAGTTTTCATGCGATCGTAGGAATCGACTAAATAATATATTTTCAATATAAGGAAATTGTTAGGAAATATACAGGCTGAAAACTTACTTTCAATGATGGGCATATTGTTTGAAAAAAAAAAAAAAAAATTATGCCAGCTGGGATTTGTGCTCCACACGACCGACCACCGATGAATGTTTTCTTTTCACACCCGTGTATGCATTTATATAAAACATGATCAGAAGTTTTTCGCGGGCGAACCAATACTAAATTGGTACACTAGCAACACATCTGTAAACAAAATAATGTTTATTTTAATGCTATTATAGTTTCTGATTTGTGTATTTTCTGGCGTGTCTTCTCAACATATTTACTGTTTATTTTTCAGATTACTATAATAAATCTAATAAACAGTAAATTTGAGTAATTCTTGATAGTGAAGAAGTTCTATTTATTACGCGTTGACGTAGCTACAGTTTTAGACACAAAGTCCTTACAAGTAGACCACGTATCATTTCTTGTTATAGCCTGTTCACGGTAAAGTGAGCACTTTTTAAGGCCTTGCTGAATTTTACTTTTCATTAGATTTCTGCCTTCCTGTCAGTTTTTATTATAAACATTGTCATCAGACTAACAAGCACAGTGTACACATTTCACCACTAACAAAAGTTAACGTCTGGAGCTGCAATAAAATCGATTTATTATTCGTAAATGCCTGTCGAAAGGGCCTTAAAAAGTGCTCACTTTAACGCGAACAGCTTATATAAAGAAAGGCACTAAGTTAGACTCGACAATCCTGTATAAGCGCTAGTAGATGTCACTTGTTCATCAGCTGCTGCCACAGGCATCCCCTTCCACCTGGAGACACGGAATGACGTCACCAGATGCTGAGAGTTGACTATTGGCGTGAGTCATGCAAAGCATGTCGGATGAGCTGAGCTCCAAATGGCGCCGTGGAACTAACACATACCTGTATGTCGTCTACCTTGGAACTAAACTACAACGCGAAATTATGTGGTCTCTACGCTCTATCTATAAATGATTCTCCTGCATCCACTATTACGCATGGGCACTATTTCAGCCAGTCTCTGTACTCACACTATAGGTTGTAAATACACTGAACAAACTGACTGTATGACCGGCCGCTTGTTAGAGCTGGCACTGACTAGCATGCTCTTCACCCCGGTTACACTGACGGCATGTTACGGCGCAGTGAACTTGACGACAACTCTGCTGATGTCGCCGGTATCTTCACAGGATACGGAAGTCGTCATTTTACGACACACTCGAAATAACTTTCTAATTCAGGCTTGGCTTGATTTATACTTTCGGGAGTTGTGGATACGAGAATTTGTCTTCTTGCTGTGCTTCAACTGAGATAATATCTGCTGGTTTCATCATCATCGCATCCAATGAGTTGTCGGCTTTGCGTTTTGCAATAAGGAATCAGGAGCACGACCCGATTTCCGCGAAAAGAATTATTGTCAAGTAGTATTTCAATACACTTAAACTCAGATACATTTTCGCGTTTGGGCGGTTCCAAATACTGTACCCCTTGGTTGCCTGCTCCTCGCTAAACACAGACGTTCCTTAGCGGAGTAACTTAATCCTCATTGGCTGTCAAATACGACTCTGGCTTGGACGAAGTCACGTGCGGCCAATAACGGAAGGAATGGAGGATAGCTGCAGGTGTACCACCTCCGTGGAAGGAAATCGCGTCGTCACGTGAGGAAGCAATTGCCCTCAGCAACACTGTGGCTTGCAGTGTATAGTCCCGGCCAAAACTTTTTCACCTTCACGCTTCACGTGAGATAATGTGTAGTAGCCTACATGAAGATGTTCAGGTGTTACATTCGGTTCTGAGTTCAGATGTTGCAACTACGTAATATATTGGTATGCGCTGTACTTGTATTCAGTCAGCATTTTTGTTAGATCAACACGCTGCGTGCTCAATATGACTGCCCTTGTACATCCATCAGTGGCGTGTGTTAACTGTTGAGAGGTGAGCTGTACATTCTAGGTGCACGCAGCAGGAATCAGCAAACACTACAGAGTCTAGAGAAACTGAATGCACTCCGACCTCTCACAACGAGCAGGCAAGGGACCCATTACACGCGTCCTATGGCGTCACCTGCCCAACTGCGTTCTACCTAGTGGCGTAAATGTAGACTAGCAAGCAACATAGTACAGCACAGTGCTAACGCCAGCTTATCTTGCAACACACAAGCCACTGCCATTCATTGTAAAGAGGTGTAGAAAATTCCACAAATCATATTAGCCACGAAGAACACTCTCAGAGAGTACTGGGTACTGATACCTTGCTGTTTACAGTACCGGCTACCAATATGAATCACGTGCCACATGCCTACCACTTAAAAATAAGTTTGCTCAATAGGCGTGTTTACTTAATGGACATTCAATAAACGTTTAAAGAATGCGCCTAAATTAACCTCTTGAGACTGGGAGGAGTCGGCTGTTAGAGGATTGCAGAACAGTGGTCCTTCACGTCTACAAGGTGGCTCAGTACAAACTGGCGGCCGGCTCTTTGTCGTCGGAAACCACTGGGTGGCTTAGAAGAAGGTGGTGGGAGGAGGGGGGTTCAGGGAATGACGGACACGGGGTGCGAAACGGGGCGTAACGCAGCCCCCTTCCCTACCTCATTTACCTCCCCACGTGGACGGGTGTCGGCGGCCGATTTCATGAATGAACGGATACGGCCGGCGTAGCCGCGGGCAGACACTATAAGGCGGGAGGGGGAGGAGGGGCGATGACCTCGGCCATTCAGGAGCGGCGGGTACAGTCCGGTGCCGCAGTACAGTCACCGGACACCTAACGGACCACGCTGCCAACTTCCCTCCTGGCGACCTGCTAACGGCGGACACGGGAGTTTCCAAACCGGATATGTCCACTTGGCGCAACTTCGTCCGTTCGCTTGTTTCGAGTGTCTTCTGGGAAATATTTACATCTCCCCTCTCCCTCCTATCGACCGCATATTTCTGTTCAGCGGTAGCGGATATCGCAGGAAGAAAGCAATCAAAATACTTAGAAGGAAGTTAAATGTCTTCGGGCTGAGAATGGCCTGCTCGTAACACGACCCGAAAAATAAAGTTTCGAATACGTAGTTAGAACCTAAACAAGAACTTGGAACATAGCTCATGGTGAATACACGATACTCCCTCCAAAACAAATAAATGAATGCACGTCAAGTCTGTTTGCAGGTGTACAAGAAACATTTTTAGAAGTAAAGGATAATAAAATTTACTTCTACTACTTCATTAATTGAGGCACGAATGTAAAAAATTACACTTCTCTTAATATTGACAAGAATAAAAAAACCGTGAAAGTTTGTCGTTTGGCGAAAAGCGGTCTCAGCATGATCTACAACATTATGACACTAAATGTATCACTATATATAGCCTACATAGCTGAGAGCATACGTGTTATTTATTTTAGCAACATAAAAGGCAAAAAATAATAAGTGGAAGTCGATACATTAATTTGTGTTATGAACTGTGATCAGGCCTTAACTGAATGGTTTGCCTGATCACACCTTCAATCATTAAAATTGAAAACTGTGACCGCGATTGCTGGAATACGCTGCGAGAAGCAATATGGGCGCTGTTAACGTATTTTATAATGATTTACTCTAGACCACCTACACTAAATTGCTGCAAAAATAGAGTCCATGAGTTCATAGTCCGTATTTATTTAAACTATTTTTGTTAACACTATAGCAATATCTATTGCATTTTTGAAGTAACAAAACTGAACTTTCTTTATGACTCATTCAGTTAGGAAATGTGTGTAATATTTATAGATACATTTTTGTAAACTCATCATATTAGTCCCATCCAGTAGTATTTTTATGTAGTCGTCACATTATGGTACACGAATGAGCCTGTTCTGGAACATATTTCGACCGCATTGGAGTTCTCAAGTTTTCCTAGAGCAATGAAGCTTGTTCCAGCCTCACAATTGGATGAAATATAAAACGCTAATGTATTCTTATTTCTGAATGGACCACCATTTGTTTCCTTATTAAACTATCGAGACTTACTTCGCATCATCTGAACAAGAAATGTCCTTTTGTCCAAAACTATTTTATTAGAGAGCCTATTTTTTTCTAAAAGAATTATTCGTGACGTACCATGGAGTAATATACCAGCCGTATATTGGACTTCAAAGTGATCATATTTGACTTTTCTGTTTATAATATCTAAGACAGCATCCATGATCATCAAAATGTGTCCAAAAATTACTGGTTACTTATGGATTGTTTCCGGTTGATTTTCTACTAGTGAAACATATGTGAAACACAAATTATCGCCCAAATCAGCAAACAATTCGCCATAAACGCTGAAAGAGCGTTAAACACAGTTCGAAATTGGGATTATTTGATGGATTATCGATTTTATTGAAAGAGTTAGTCCCTAATCCGTTTTTAATCCGATCAAAAATGGAAAGGTTTAAATTTAATTGGAAGGGTTAGAAGAATTAAAGGGTTAGTTTTTAATTGGATTAATTTTTTTCCTTATATAGGTGTATAGTTGAGTGCAAGAGTGGGCTAAGGCTAGATTTTTTTCTAATTTTCCTAATTTTGAGGTGTTTGGAGGGATGTTGGTGGTACACAGACGATTTTTACGCATATATTTACCACACGAGAGAATTGCAGAGTGTTTAAACGATTTTCTAAGAGTGGCCTAAGTGTAATTTTATTATTTTTTTGGGGGAAATTGCTCGTAGATGGTGGTGGAAGATAGGCGACTTTGAAAGAGGCGATTTACATGTTAAATGGTCTGTTTTACGAATGCAATTAAATGTTAGAGAAATTCTGAGTGTTCTACATATGAATAAACTACACGCTTCGAATCGCAAATTTCAAATGACTATGTTTATAATAAGTGCAATAACATGAGTCTTAAACGTAACGTAAGTCTCGAGCTTAGAAATATAATCTACACAAGAGAGAATTTTAACATCTGGTGTCGACAAGTGTAAACTCACTAAGCGAAATCCAGCTAGCCAGTAATAAATTACACAAGACAGTCGTATTTAAATGAGTTCTACATATGAATGAATAAATGAGAGGCAAGTATAACGAACAACTACTCTCTTTAAACAAAATCCAGCTAGTCAGTATGAATAAATAATACGATTCAGCCTGAAGAATGATATCTTGTGGTAAAAAAAAAAACTCTGAATACGATTTAAACAAGACACAATAGTTTATGTCTATTCTGATAGGTAAAATATATAATGATAGAAAATCTTACCCCAAACGATATTAAAATATGTTTGTTCGATGTATGAATGAGTAACACTTATGTCGAGCTGTGTGTAGATATGTCTACTGCGTCCAATATACAATTGTCTTTAAATTACAGTAAAAACTCATAAATGAAAGGAATTTTTTTTCATGTTTATGAAATTCATGGCAATTTTTAAAGCAGACATTATTTTCATTTTACGAACACAGAAATCAATTACTTACCACAAACGCAGTATACCGATCTGAAAAGAAACTAAGTTACACGAAAATTTATATTTTCCCAATAAAATACTTTTATATTAAAATACGTACATTATAAAATGTAAATCACTGCTATCACTAGAGATGGTCGTCGGTCCATAGTTGAGGTTACCAGCGACCGTAAGCTCGTCGGCCACCAATTGCCTACCCACCCGACGAAGACGAGAGAGATCTGTACACATCTGTCTCCTCCATGCTTCCATCACGAACTGAAGATGGAAGACAGTGGATAGCTGAGGGCACTTCGCTCCACCCCCTCCCCTTGAAGCTGTGTCTGCGAGGTCCTGGGGGTCATTTATGCGAGCTACCTGCGATTGTCATTTTTCGCAACTGAGTCAAGATGGGGACAAATGCCTAGTTGGGTGCAGATCGGGAACTGCCTGCTTGTAGCCACCCTACCCTTCACCCCTTGCCCTCAGAACCGGCCCTTGTCCAGAGGAAGCCCCTGTCCAAGCACCCCATCCCACCCCTACCCCAGAAGCTTCTTTTCTGAAGAGCTCTGCTATCGATCAAGCCTGATGTTCGCAAAACCAGTTTTATGCACCTCAACTTCAGTCTTGAGAATGCTTTTTCGTATTTTGCCGTGAGTTGGCACTCCTGCAGTATCTGTTTTATGACAATGCGCCCTCCCCACTCGAGTATTCAGAACAGGTTTTTTCTAGTGTTGGCTCCCCTGCTTCGACCAGTATCCCTCTGAATGGGTATCCCAAGAGATTACACCTGACAGTCTCTCTCTTCAACCTTACACAACAGGTTGACTATGAGCAGAGAAAACATTTTTACAACTCCCTGAAATCAAGTTCCCAATATAAGCCCGGAGATAATCTCCAGTTTCAAAATCCAAACAACAACAAATGTATATTTGAATCAAGCAAACTATGATTTGTAAAATCACACAGAAATACAAGACATATTTTATTCACTTGTTAAGAAATGTTTTCTACAAGTATTCACTCATTAAGAAATGTTTTCTACAAGTATTGACTATTTAAGAAATGTTTTACTATCAATTCGACATATAGGAGAGAAAAAAATATTGGAGAGATTTGCCCATCTCTTTTAATGAGATCTTGAGAGCCGACGAGGGGAAAAAGTTCAGAGTTGGGTCAGCACCGGGCCAGAGCGGGTTGTGCGTCATCCACACATTGCGAAAAAGTTTTTTTTTTTTTAATACTTTTTTTAAACCAAAAATTCCATCTTTCCTAATTAAAACTGTAAAAAAAAAAAAAATAATTTGCATCATGTCCTCATATAACTTCAAAAATATTCAAATACTCTATATAATTTACATGTTTATGCCAAACAGGCTTTTTAACCATAAAAAAACTGCCCTGTTCACCATTACGATGTCAAAATGTGTTTACAGTGAAAAAATTTACATCATTGTATGATTGAAATAATAATAAAGTTTCTTAATAATCTTTCCAAAATGCATGAATTTTCTTTATAAATAGTTACAAATCAATTAAATTTCTTTAAAAAATTGTTAGGCCCGAATGAAGTTTCTTTATAAATCGTTAAAACTGAATGAATTTTCTTTATAAATCATTACAAATCAATGAAATTTCTTCACAAAAATTGGTTACACCCAAATAAATATTCTTTAAATTCGTTAAACCTGAATGAATTTTCTTTGTAAATCATTACAAATCAATGAAATTGCTTTTCAAATCATTAGAACTTTATATTTTCAATCATTAAACTGTAAAAAGTTTTCACCTTATTACAAGTAAAAAAATATTACAATATTTTAATAATGAAAAAATTTGTGAAATTATACCATGGATGGAATAATTCATCACTGAAAATGTGAATTTTTAATACAATATAAGTCTAGGGTTAAGAACTAATCTTAATTTGCATTTCTTATCTGAAAAACTACTATTGGTGAAGGAGGTGAAGGAGGTAAGGAGATTGAGCTATAAATTATTTCTTGCGGCGACAGATTGAATATAGGCAGAGGCAGGGAAATTAATTTATGTCATGGTGATTCAGGGGACAATATTTCAATACACTTGGAGCAGGTGATACAACAAAATTAAAATTAAAAAATTCGTCTAATTCCTGCAAACCAATTATCATTAGTAAATACAGCTTTCAGAGACTTTTAGGGAGGGAAACGTTAAATCTAATCTTTTACAATAGGAGCAAATCTTGAGTGTTGGCAGTCATTGCTCACCTGTTATTCTTCTTCGTAAGTCTAAAGCTCCAAACTCTGTAGTTGGGAGCACCGTGAGTGATGGTGCTGCAAACTTGGACGATATGGACACAGTGGCTGACGATGCTGTGGACACACTCTTAGACATGGGCATCGTGGCGGACGGTGCTGCAAACTTGGACGATATGGACACAGTGGCTGACGATGCTGTGGACACACTCTTAGACATGGGCATCGTGGCGGACGGTGCTGCAAACTTGGAAGATATGGACACAGTGGCTGACGATGCTGTGGACACTCTCTTAGACATGGGCATCGTGGTGGACAGTGCTGCAAACTTGGAAGATATGGACATAGTGGCTGACGATGCTGTGGACACACTCTTAGACATGGGCATCGTGGCGGACGGTGCTGCAAACTTGGAAGATATGGACATAGTGGCTGACGATGCTGTGGACACACTCTTAGACATGGGCATCGTGGCGGACGGTGCTGCAAACTTGGAAGATATGGACACAGTGGCTGACGATGCTGTGGACACTCTCTTAGACATGGGCACCGTGGTGGACAGTGCTGCAAACTTGGAAGATGTGGACGCCTTGGCTAACAGCATTTTGGAAACTCTCTTAGATGCTGATAATGATGACATCACTGGTTGCAATGTGAAGGTAAACTCCTCTTCCTCTCTAAAGAAGTTAAGAAACCACTTATTAAATCATCCGAATCGTTGATTAATCTATTGAAATTCTCCCAATAAAAATCATCAAGCTCTCTGTTAAAATCTTGCGTAGATAAGCCAAAAAAGTAGTCTTCACACGACCGCGACATCGCGAAGCGAACCGAACTGACAAATAACTGGAAAAATTGGAAGGGGCATAGAGGCTGAAGCCCTATTTATAAAAATTTCAAATTCCCAGGTAAAACATTTGAGAAGCCAAATTTCTCCCCTCCAACCAGAAGTCAGAAGTTCAAACACCCATTCCCCTCTCCTCCCGCATCCACAACTTTCAAATATCTTCAAACCAGCACCCCCAAACTCGGAGATAAATCTCTCTGCTAAGTTTCTTGCTTGAAGAAATTAATAACATTTATTTATCAGTAAAATAATTTCTGAAGCATAACAAATAAATAAAGTTTATTTAATAAGCCATTAAAAATGATTAGCAATGTAGTAGATAATAATGCGTTTAATATAACGATATATAATTTATAGAAAAAAGTAATATTATCCATAAAAAACCCTGCTATAATCCCATTTTGCCCTACTCTAAGATTACTTTAATCTTTAAAAGGATATTTTTTTTTCACAATATGTCTTATCTAAATCAAGAAATGTGATATGATCTCATTTCAGTAAATATGTTCCCATTTTCTAATTCCATATGTTGATAACAATATTTCCTTTAAACATATACAGATATTTTTTCGTTAATGTGTCCGAACATGTTCCCAATTTGGTTAAAATTCTATTTATAAGATATATTGAATGTCTTTTTGACATTCGCAAATTGACGATGTTTGGTGTACAAGTGAATATTGATTTTTATCAAGTACAAAACACAATATTTTGCTAGAGAATTTTCAAACAGCTAGGAAGACATTTTGACCTTGTTAGTCTCAATAGTTGAAAAAAAAAATTGACCTGAAATGTCCTCCTCTCCAGGTTGGGGGTGTCCTTGGTTGCTTCCTTAGTGAAAAGCTAGGCGTCTGGGTTTTCTCCAGGGTGTAATCCATTATACGGGGGTTTGTTGGACTCAGACTGCCAACCTCTGAAATCTCAGTTTCTTTAGTTGGTACTATAGGGAAAAAACATTGAAATTTAACCTTGAAAGAATGGTCGCACTAATAGGATCACAGATCTCTAAACAAAATGGTTTTTTTTTTTTTTTTTTTTATTGGCAAATGTTACAAGTATAAGATTTCGAAGCGACTATAAATTACAAAGTTAATAATGTTTAATAGGAAAAATTCCACGCAATTAATTTAAGTTAAAACATCTATACAGTTGAACATATCTACCTTTTTCATGTACGTGAACGAATTCATATTAGTTTAATTAACAGTAATCCATCCTTTATTATTTTTATGTTAACATGGTTACAATCATACCTAACTGAGACTCGAACCCAGTTTATATCAACCAAGCCTTATTCGGGATGGTGTATTATATTGTTAGTTATGGAAAAGTGGTTAGATAGCTCGCTTCCAGAACATTTCCCTCTCTATGGAGAAAATATTTTTCTTACCAAAACAGGTTCACTATAAATAGGGAATAGGTTAAATAAATTTTATCTAAGAGATTTATTTTACATCATATTTATTTACAAAAATATATACAAACACAGGATGATACAAAATTTATGTGTAATATTTTAACACAAGCAAGTACAGATTGCTCCAAAACATACACAAGTAACTACAGGATGATACAAAACATGTTCAACAATTATTTCAAAAATATATATAAACACAAGCTGTTTAAAAAAGTTGGTAATACTATCTATTTCCGAAACAAACATGAAATGGTTTACTCCATCATGCTAATAACTTGCTAACATCAATTTACATTTGATTTCTGTATACACGAGCATGTGATTTCATTGTTTTGTTGATCCCTATTTACGAAGTAGGGGATTACATACAAGCAAATACTTTTTATAGTAAATTGCACTCATTACTTCTCTCATTCTAAATAATAGCACATGACTCAACTAATATCCACAGGTGATTCGGGAGGAGAATCATAAGAGTCTGTTTCACCCCAGTCAGTCATCATTGACCAACTTAACATTAATTTTGAATTTTCCTCTGCAGAGTAAAATATTGAATTGGATCCATATGTTTTACATAATCGTTTGAATGAAGGGCAATTGTATTCTTTTTGAATATGTATTACTTTCCTGTTATACACACTTTCGAAAACATGTTTTTACTCAACTCCTCTACATATATTTCCCAAATTATCTAGGTAAATTTGCAAATATCTTCAAAGTTTTCATACTCTATACATCCACTCTCCCATTTTAAACCATGGTGAGGGTTAGTAACCCTTATATTGGTTTTCTTGTATTTCGGAGTTAGATATTTCCAGTTAAATGGTGATTTGAAGCTGAAAACAGTTATATGTTCTTCCACATCAGTAATAGATAATTATGTAATGATACATTTTTTTCTGCAGACTGAAATCCTTGCGCATTGCAAAACATCTTGTCGTAGCAGTGGTTCGGCATCTACTAACTCAATTAATTTTTTTCACAAGCTTATCTCTTACATTCTAACTCGCTAATCTGTCATGAATTGTAAGATCATAAGCTTGCATATTTGCTAGAATGAGTGTATTTGCAATTATTTTAATTTGTGAATCAATCACGCCACTGGTAATTCTGTTGTCCTGTTTGCTTACATCAAACACACATGAAGTTCCTCTGGTTTTAAATTATTTGGGTTCTGGGATCGGTGAACTGATTTTGTTATAGTATGTTTCCTAAAACTTTGATTACAAATCATACGAAATAAGGAATTCCCCATTGCCAAAGTTCATATTTAAATCCACATAGGGGTAAGCTTGAATGTTTACATACAGTTTAATATTTTTTCATATCATAATCATCGAATACTGATCGATCCACTTTTAAATTATTTTGTCGATGTGTTTGAAAACAAATGTCAACATATCTAAGTTTTTCCGACGAACTTGATTTCACATTCCAAATGGATTTTAATAATGTTGGCAGTGTTGGAAAAACCTCTGAAGTCCACAATCCGAATGCAATGTCTAGATTCTTCCCTCTTTCGATAAATTTTAAAAACTTTACATGTTCACAAGTGTTCATTTAAATATGCATCATTAACCATTCCACACTGCTTAATTCAAATGTTTAACCTTCGTCATTATTAGCTGTATCGTATATAGCTTTACAAATGTGTATTGCCGAATAGAATAACTAATTCTGGTTTAGCATTTAATATGACATGTTTGTAGTCTTCAGCAAAGCACAAAACCATACTTAACTGTATAACAACTTTGTATTTTCCATCTGGTTTCATTTGTAGTGAGTAATCTCTAGCATTGTTCCACCCAGCCATAAGCCCTGTATAAATATCGTTTACAGTTCCTGAGAGATAATTGTTTATCGAGGAAGTATTTCCAAGATCTTGTGTTTGATAGATTTCCACTCCATTTAGCAGACATGCAGTTTTATAGATTAAATGAAGTATTCTATTTCTTACAATTTTTGTAGTTGCTGGATTATTTGCATCGGTTGTCTTTTTAATTGTTCATCTAAACCATAAATTTTATTTCGATTGTAATGTGTAAATATCGTGATTTTGCAATGAAATCTTTATTTCCGAAGGAAATATGTACTGACCTTCTCGAATGGTTCATACACATGTATTTATGTATTGGTGATTGCATTTTCACAGCTGATAGGTTCTTCAACATTAAGTATGTCTTCCATTTCTATTAACAGTTTATCCTAATTCTTTTAAATACAATTTGTTGCCTCTAGCTAACTTTATGGATATCTTATTCGAAGGGAGCGTTTTATATTGGTGTTTATGCTTTTTTATACTTTCTTTGAAATACACTCCTTAGTGACATACTTCTTAAAAGAACTGCCTACTATCCACCCGAATTTACAATTGTACACAATACCCATTATGATTGTAATGTGCAACAGAATGCAGGTGTTTATATACATCTTCTTAAATGTAAACAAAGAGTTATTTCTTTGTTTCTAAAATCAATAAGTTTACCAACTTGATCGACAATTGTAACAACTATTTCATCGACACGATTCACTATTACAGGAAGATATATCAAATATCCTGGAGCTACAGTGCTTGTGAATTCATGTAATGTATTTTTTGGTTTTCCATTCATATATGAACTGCCTACAATATTAAAATTTATACAACATACATTTACCGACAATATAATAACATGTTTTGATGATTTGTGTAATTGATTAACTTGATATACTCTCTGTTCATAACCCAACATATTTAAAATTGAATTGTCTTCAAAGAAATCTATATCAACATTACTATACATTGCACTAGTTAACGTATTTGGATTTCCATGTTATTGGAAATGTACATGTTTAGGTAATGTCGCTTTAATGAATGTTTCAAGGTCATCCAACTCATAAGATCGTACCAGTATCACAATCTTGTATGCTTTTTCAACAATATTAGCCACAAATAATTGGTTCTGTATATCAATGTTTGGTATGCTGTTGTATGTAACAAATTCTATTAGACTTATTTGCGATTCTTCATCTAACTCCAATGCAGGGAAATATACAGCACACAATTGTGACGAATTACCACTTAACATCAATGTAATTGACATGTTACTAATGTGTTTTACAAATACAATTGCTTATATAGACTATTTATAGCCAAAAAATGTAAACACAAATGTCCACAATAGATTGTATTTGATGATTGATCAATTTAGTAATTATATCTTAATTGCATGTTTTTTTTTAAATCACGTATTTCGATTGGAGGACATAAATCGTCAAAATTGTTGTAAAACAATGATTGCGTAACATTTTTAATTAATTCAACCCAATGTGTTCCTTCATTTTGTTTCGAATCTCAATTAACAATCATACATTCATGAAGATTTGGTTTCTTTGGTAAATTGTCTCTCATACACACACCTCAGAAATTGGGAATATTCAGTTTCTTTACAAATACATTAATATCCTTATTTTTAAACCACATTTTAGAAGACTGTTTATGACATTTTTCATTTTTTTTTCCACGTTTGGAGTTTTCTCGTCCTCCAACTTTATAGGGTTTAAAATACATACCTTTACCTTTTCATTTAACTGCTCTAATAATTGCCAAAACCCCTCCGAGGATTGATCCACGAGCTGTTAATACTGGAAATAGGAATTGAATGATTCCTCCTTTCTTTGTTTTTTGTTTGGTTTTAAACCCAGGCCTCTTTTCACCTTAGTCCACACAACTTTATCAACAACCCAAGCTCCAAGCTTTTCACCTGTAGATGTAGATGGATACTTCCTTATATTTGCAGCTTTATCGGCTAGAATTGCATCCATTATATGTCTATCTTTCAAATAGTTTGTTCGATCATAAACTATATTCTGTTCTTTACATGTGTTAACCAAAGAGTTTATTCCTTGATTGTTCTATGCCAAATGTTTTACAAGGTTATTACCTAATCTGCAATAATTGTATTTCGGTAAATTTAATTCAAATTGTAATTTATTAATCAATGCCTTCAATACACCATATCCTTTTTTGACATGTTTAGTATAAGCCATTGTATTCAACTGAATGCGAACCTATATATAGACATGAATTTATAGTTTTATGTTAGTAAATTTCATAATACTGTGTAATTGTGTAAAATTAAGGTTATAAAACAAAATGTTAATCTGCTGGTAATTGTAAATATGAAAAAAACCTTAATTGAAGAGAAGTGTTGTATTATTTTACCATCAAATATACATTATATAATATGCACTTCTTCATGTGGAAAAACTTGTGTTATTATGTTGTTGTTGGAACATTGAAATGGACATAAATTTGAAAACTTACATGTGTTTTCTAAAAACTACAACAAGAGAAATATTTCGAATGAGCGACCATTTTATTGTTAATTGAAGGAATGCGATATTTTTCTTTTCCAAATAAAGAAGATATATTGCCTCCGAATGAAGCATTACCGAATTCAGTATTTATTTTTGACGATGTTTGGTGTGAACAGCAGGGTGAAATACAGCAAACTTCAGTTTTGGTCGACATTCAAACGTTGATTGTTTTTATCTATCACAAAGTTACACTTATATACCGAAACATAATTTACATGATAATGCAAATATGGTAATTATGTTATAACTGATCACATAAATCTGCAACATATTTACAATGATCATGTGTTAGGCGATATGACACTTACAAAATCTAATATGTGTTTTTACTGTTGGAAAGAAAAATACGTTTTTTTGGTGATTATACCATCACTTCCCCTATCTATATATACCTTTATGGTAGATATAGGTCTGGTTTTGACAGTCTTTTACTTCCAGGTGAAGAATAATGAGTATTTCAAAGTTTGGACATAGTGGTATAAAACACAAACATTACAACAGATGTTTAAACAAAAATCGCGATGGAATTGCAATTTGAACGGACATATATTACATAATATGGGCATGGCTGTGAAATATAGTGATTAGGTAAAGAAACATTATGTGGAAGACTTAAACACTATTACACTAAACATATTTAAATCACAGTTAAACAATATTCAATAGAAATTATTTAAGTTAGTTGATTTGAATAACAATGTTTATAAAAACATGAGTGTAACTGCAAACATTTTAAGTTATATTAGTACTGATTTGCATAGTAATGAATTTAGAATAGAAGAGTGTTTAAATGGATTTATTAAGGCTTTTAACGATATGATACACATAGTTATTACAACACAACTTACAGAAATGTAAGAAAATTTAAGAGTTGTAATTAATGAAGTGGTAAATGCTAGTATTACAAAACAACTTGAAAAACAAACGAAACAAACAACACAATATATAAGATGAATTGATTAATAAAAGATTTGGTTTAATTATGCAAACAGATTTCAGAAAACAAAATAATGATTTTGAAACACCAATGAACTATTTTATCAATGATTTGAAATCTAACACTATAGCAATGTTATATGTTGTTTCAAGCAAAGTTGATAAGATTGAAAAAGCTCAAAGTTATCGACCTACTATATCAGTTAGAAAAGTAATGACTTAATTCATATATAAAAAGATTGAATTTTATGTAAAATAATAAAAACATGTCTGACTATGCTTCGGAATTACATAACGTTATATCTACTGTGAAAGAGAAATATTTACAAGTCAAATGAGCCCGTATGAAACAGGATGTTATGATGAAGAAATATTTAAACCTGTATCATTAGAATTGATCCCTTTGCATTCTGTGTTGAATAAACCTAAAGAAGCAGCTTTGGAAATTCGAACAGAGAATGACGCTTTAAGAATGAAAAACCAATCTCTTTCTAAATTAACACAACATTATTTAGTTTTAAAACTAACTATGTCTACACGTGATACATTTGGTGTTTATCGACATGAAAACAACTTGTTCCTGGAAGATTCGTTAATTTAATTTTTGCTTGATAGTAAAATTAAAATAGCTGATTACATAACTGATGTCAGCGAAAGATTATATGAATTATTGTTTAAAAACTTTCCAAATGGATATTCTGACACCGTTTGCAGAAATATAAAAAAAAACTTATTCATCGAACGAATGTTAATATACGTTCATAAGATGAAAACCGTCCGAAAATACATTTAATAGGAGATATAGTAGGAAGTGGAATATATACAGATGAAATTAACAACCACTTTTCATCTGTATATTGGAAAATCGTAATTAACTGGTTGATAGATTAAAACTTCTCATCGCTTCGAGAGAGTGTGGGAATAATTCTCATACAAACGAAATTGTTTCTACTATTGAAGAGTTAAAGGAAAGCGGTTATATTACAAATGAAGTTCAGTACGATTGCTCAAGAGCTTCATGCTCCTGCAAGGATAAGATATCCTTGAAGAAGAGTTATAACTCATGGTTTATATGATCTTTTTCAAGCCGGTTTGTGTGAAATGACATTGCTTTCAAAATACAATATGGGGTACAAGTATATTTTAACAGTAATAGATGTTTATTCGAAATATGGTTGGGGTATTCCTTTGAAAAACAAAACACGGAAACAGGTTACTGATGAAATGAAGATCTGTTTGAAAGAGAGAACCCCTTAATTTGCTCCAAACCGACAGAGGACCTAAATCTTGTTCTGCACAATTCTTGGAAACTAATGACCGAATACATATTGATCACTACACAATGTATACGGAGCTTAAAGCGAGTGTTGTGGAACATTACAACAAATCGATTAAGCAATTAATATAAAACCATTTCACACTGAGGGGGGACTTAAAAATGGGTTGACGCTTTGCTGAAATAGTTAAATTAAATAATTTTATATATCATACAACTATCAAGATGGTTACAGATTAGTTACAGAATATAGTTTAATTAAAACTATTTATAATAATGTTAAAGTCATCGACAAAAGAAAACCAAAGTTCAGAAATGGGGAATTTATACGTCTGTCGAAGCAGAAAGGGATCTCTGAAAAAAATTTTGCTGTGAATTTGTCTTTTGAAATATTAAAAATTATTTCAATCAGACTAACACATCCCAGAATGTATTACATAGAAACAAATTATGAATATTCAATAAAAGGTGGATTTTATGAACATGAATGGCAAAACATCAGCTCTCCAAATGAATATTTGGCTGATAAAATCATTAAAACGAAGAAATATATGTCCTTGGTTCGATGGAGAGGATTCTCAAAAGCACACAACTCCTGGGTTAAGAATCAAGATCTCAAAAGATTGTAACACATTGCTTGTAAACATTTCTGATACCAAATAAAATATTTTTAATTATATTTGATGTGTTCTTTCATTTAATAAACCTCTGGATGGGGATTCGATGTACAATTTATAGAGTAAACAATCCTTTTTTTGAATGGAATACCGTTTCATTGGATTAACATTGGAGCAATATCCAGTGTGTTTGAATCCTATTAATTGTGACCTATTTGATTGTTAGTTTATCGGAATACTTCTATGGATTTCATAATTATTTGTGATAGGTTATATTTCTGTGCTTGTATCGATACAGTTCTTGGAAATTGGTTATTTTTAAGTGAGCAAAATACTAGTCCCCATGCTAAAAACTTTTTATACGAAAGTCGTTATTAATTTTAACTGTGTAAACGATTTTGATGATGTATCACTACTTAAAAGTTTTGAAGGTGTGGCATAGAACATAATTTTTGACAGTGTTGAGTAACTCGCAGTATTTTTAAAATGTGTATTTAAAATGGAAAGTTTTAATATTAGACTTAAACTGAAATGCAATATAGTTTTTGCTAGTCACAGCCCATGTGCTCCAAATGTTTGTGAAAGGTAGACAACACTACCCTGGTTAAGGAAAATCATTGTGTAAAGTGTAGGCTAGCTGTAAGTTGAGAACACTTGTCGTGGAGTGAAGTTTGTGGGTGTGGCGGAGGGACAAGGGAAGTTCTCCCTCCTAGTTCTATTGTATAGGATGGCAGCTGCGAACATCAGACTTTGCACGTGAAGGGAAAGTTGTTTGGCCGATGGAAGATGGTGGGTATCAGTACTAGCATAAGTTGCGGACTGTGACGTCTTTCTGAAGCATTCCCTCGCCCTCTTCACACAGTGCATATCTCCTGCCTGGTCGTGACCTGGTTCGGCGAAGCGAAGTTAGTTCGCTGCTCCAGCTCCCGTGCACGATTCACCCTCATCGGCTCTCGAGACCTAAGTTAGTCCCACTCATGCATACACTCAATTCTCAACTATCCATTAGCTGGTATTGTACCCGAGGTTTTAGAATGGCTCGTCCCCATACCTTTTGTAAAAACACACCGCAGTAGTCAACTGTCTTTCCCAAATAAACTTTGGCGAGAATATATATATTTTCCTATATGATACTACTATCTAAAAATTTTGGGCTAGGAAAAACTGCATGTGAAATACATATTTTTGTCTGCTAGATGAATAAATATACATTGGATTCAAACTAAAGCAATTTTTCTAACATGTTTGTTTAACGTACGTTTTCAATGGTTGAAAATAAAGTTTAACTTGAGGGTAGGGGATGCCTACAGGTGAGCGGGACCCGATCTGAACGTAACTAATCAGTTGACACCATCTTACCTTAGTACTGAAAAAACTGTAAATCGCAGGCAGCCTGGGGTATCAGTTTGGAGAGGGAAGGGAGGGTAGGGTGGGAGGGGGTATAGGGAGCTCTGGAGCGAAGTGACCTCAGCTATCCACTCTTTGCCATCTTCAGTTCGTGATAGAAGCTTAGAGGAAACAGATGTGCACAGATCTCTCTCGTATTCATTGGGCGGGTAGGGAGTTGGTGGTCGACGAGTTTTCTATCGCGGGTTACCTCAACTACGGACCGACGACCATCTCTAGTGATAGCCACGATTAATGTTTTATAATATGCAAGTTTTAATATAAAAGTATTTTATCTGGAAAATATAAATCTTTGTGTAATTTATTTTCTTTTCTGATCTATATATTGCGTTTGTAATAAGTAAGGATTTCTGTGTTCAGTAGACGAAAATACCGTTTCGCATTAACAATCACAGTGGATTTCATAAACATAAGTTTTTTTCGTCTTCATTTACGAATTTTTCCCGTAATTTAAACACAGTAGTCTATCGGCTGTGGTAGACGTATCTACTCAAATCTTGACATACGTGCTACTCATTCATACATCGAACAAACTTATTTTAATATCATTTGGGGTAAGATTTTCTATCATTATATATTTTAATTATAAGAATAGACATACTCTATTGTGTCTGGTTTAAATCGTATTCAGAGTTTTTTTGTTACCACAAGATATAATTCTCCAGGCTGAATCGCGTTATTCATTCATACTGAGTAGCTGGATTTCTTTTGAAAACAGTAGTTGTTCATTATACTTGTCTCTCGTGCTATTCATTCATATGTAGAACTCGTTTAAAGACTCTGCCTTGTGAAATTTCATACTGGCTAGCTGAATTTCATTTAGTGCGTTTGCACTTGCCGACACCAGATGTTAAAACTCTCTCTTGTGTAAATTATATTTCTAAGCTCGAGACTCATATTACGTTTAAAATCCACATAATTGCACTTATTATTCATGTAGTCGTTTGGAATTTGCGATTCGATGCGTGCAATTTATTCATACGTAGAGCACTCTGAATTTCTCTAACGTTTAATTCCAATCGGAAAAAAGATAGTTTAACATCTTTCAAAGTCGTCTATCTTCCACCACTATCTACAAGCAATATTCCCCAAAAAAACATAAAATCACACTTGGGTTATTCTTAGAAATCATTTAAACACTCTAAAATTATCTCGCGTGTTAAATATATTCGTAAAAATCACCTATCTACCATCAACATCCCTCCAAACACCTCAAAATTAGGAAAATTAGAAAAAATCGAGCCTTAGCCCACTCTTGCACTCAACTATACACCTATATAAGACATTGCAACCTGCCACTCTGGTCAGTCGCCTTTAAGACACCACACCGTCAACATCAGACAGCGCTCCTGCTAACCCCTCCCAAAAAGAAAGAAAGAAAATCGAGAAAAAAATAATCCTATTAAAAATTAACCATTCTTTCGATTAACCCTTTTTGTTTAATCCTTTCAATTAAATTTAACCCTTCCAATCAGATATAACACTTTACATTTTTGATCGGATTAACATCGGATTAAGGGTTAACCCTTTCAATCAAATCGATAATACATCAATTAGTCTCAATTAATCCAATATGGGGTGAAACCCTGCGCCCATGCTACTAAAGCTGAATATGATGGCAGCTGAATTTCGTTTCATTTTGTTTTGTACACGAAATAATAGGACCTAATAACTGATGCAATATTATATTATTTATGCTTCTGACAGTATCAAAAGTTTATTCGTCAACTCAAGAATACTGGGCACTGGGCCCACGAGATTGTTATTATATTCTTATTGTATGGTATATGCATGTGTCGCAATGTTACACAACTACTGTAAGGAGAAACCAAGCGTGGCTTGAAAAACTGATTATTTAAAGGGGAAAAACCCGAAAGGTTTATTAAATTGGCAAGTTTTTTTTTTTTACGTGAATACGTGTTTGTAACCAGATGGGTGCACGGAGACAGCGACGTATCGCTTGAAGAATGATCCATGCAGTGTGTATAGCTCTCTGACTAATACGACTGAAACACACTAGGTCTTGCTCGACTTGGTGCTCACGACTACGACACGACGCGGCTACGACCATCACTGTCCATGCATCACGAGGCGCGGCCATCTTGGCAGCGCAGCGGGTGAAGATACAGTATATCTCGCAACTCTGACGCGCTTGGGTGCCCATGACGAATGAAACATCTCGTCTATGTATGTCGATTTAAGACATGAAAACTTAAATATTAAGTTCGTTACTTTCATTTAATTCCCATGTCCAAAACAAAGTATCACGCTCCAACACACACGTATTCACGTAAAGTACACAAACCCGATATTATTTTACACGTTCATGTTCTGTTTTAGAATATATTGAGGCAGCCAATCCCAAAACGCTACTTCTTTGTTTTTCCCCTTCAAAATTCCTTTTTTATGGTTTATTGGATTCCTGCCGTTTTCTTGTCTATAAATATGCATCATTTGGCTACCAGAACGAGCTTTTTACCAATTAGAATTAAGAATGACAGTTGCCAAAATTAACTAAATATTAATTATCTAATAATTATTACTAAGGCGTAAAAGGTTTTCGAAGCATTAATCAACTTGTCAAGTATTGTCTCATACGGGTTTTATTATCCGCAAGTTTTGTTAAATGGACAGAAGATGTATAGGAATTGTCGACCTCATTTATCAAAATTCTTGACTTGACACAAATGAAACAGTGGCTTCCCGAACTTGCTTGAATCGTTACAACTTC
The DNA here is from genome assembly GCA_029891345.1 of Dryococelus australis. NCBI lineage: Eukaryota > Metazoa > Arthropoda > Insecta > Phasmatodea > Phasmatidae > Dryococelus > Dryococelus australis. The sequence goes on along the minus strand of CM056999.1, from coordinate 29,273,976 downwards.
GCTGTCTCAATTATTCTCTAACTGGCAACATGCAAGAAGGAGGAAGGAATGACTACGGAGACAATAACAGCTACAGCAAACACACAATACCGACTTTATAAAATGTGCTAAGCAATATTTTCTACTTAATGTTGTGAGGAAAAATGTCTGGATCCAAGATGGTAGGTGTTCTCCCTTAAATGAGCTGTTCACTTGACAGCGGGACTGAGGTGTTGCTAAAGAAGCCTACTGACTCCTCTGTGGTTCACGTACAAGTATTCAGCTGCAGCGTCAGCGCTGGGAACCTTCGGCTGGCCCACGACTTCCCCGCTCTTCAAGGATCTGCTGCTTACAATAATGCCACAGCGACGATGCCACTAAACTCGCTAGCCAATTAGAGGTGAGCCGGCAGTCACCTGTTCAAAGAACTCCCAATATGATTATATTCAAATCCTCACCACGTGCACAGCTACATTTTTGTTTACAAATATACGCTACTTATATTCATCTTCATCCTTATCGCATACTACAGTCGCAGGTTTGTCAAGTTATATCGCACACTGTTACATCCATCGTCTGCGGGCTTGCCTCTAATTGGCTAGTCAGTTTAGTGATACTGTCGCTGTCGCACTATTGTAAGAAGTAGGTCCTTGAAGTGCGGCGTCGACACGGGCCTATATATATATATATATATATATATATAATATATTGATGTGTGTTTATATATATAACATGGGCCTATATGTATATGTATATATATGATAGATAAAATAAAAAGCCCATACTTACTATAAATATTGGAAACACTTTAAGAAGTATACGGTAAGAAGTATACATATACGGCTGATGTTCATTATTTTCTTCCTGGTGTCAATTTTTGTGTAAAAAATTAAAAAGATATTCCTTCAATTTACAGTATTTAGTTTGAAACCTCTCTTAACTAACAGTACTATTTAAATAAATAAAAAAATTCAAAGCTTGCCTAATCATACAGTGTTTTGCACATTTTAATTTATACTTACGACAGTACATGGCAGTAAACGCACATAAACTGAACGACAAACGTCGAGCTTGTAAAATCGACGTGCGACGGTCGCAGTGTGTCGTGTTTCTCCGACGAAATGTCGCACAATTGTTAAGAGGCCTTTACCTGTACTCGCTATGAATGTGAGTGTGCCGCTGACGTACAACTCCCCTGTTGGGACGTCTGTGCTATGCTAGACAGCAAACACCCTCGAAACGCCGTACTTTTGTACAGATGCAGGCTTTTGTATATCCCCAGAAACATGTTCTGTACTTCACCAGCGTTTCTTCACGTACAGGAGTAACTCTCGTGTTGATAATGACAGAATGTTTGAGTATCGTTACAGACAGACGGGAACCCCACGTCCAGCTACCTTTACACTTGAAGTTACCGAAGACTGTTGGTAGCTGATGCTAACATCAAATACTGTAATTGCTCCCAGACAGGACGCACAAGTTGATTATAACTAAATACCACATCATTTCGCGTTATCAGTCCAGTAGGCCTTCCAAGGTAGATGGTGTAGTAGGCGAGACAACCGCGTCCCAGCCTCAACATAGCGAGACACCTCTCTTACCCACAGCTCACTGCGTAACTTAGCTGCACGTTTCATTACAAACTTCTTGTGGTAACGGGTTCGCTCATCACTCACATATAAGATGTATCGATGTACAAATACCGTGTTTGGGAATGCATTTGACGAGCGCTGATCAAAGCAAACACACGCGTTAGGTAGCAACGAGTGCCGAAACGTCCTGATGAAACAAACTAACACTTTTATTTCAAAATCTATAATTCGATTTTTACAATTTTTATTACTTACATCTTGAATGCCTTTCTTTGTTCACGCATGTACAACTATGGTTTTATGGTTGAGCGATACTGTGTTGTACAAAAATCCCAGTAGTTTATTCTTGGCTAAAATTTGCTTTTGTCTCAGCGTTGGTCTGGTCTAATAAACTATGACCCAATAGCTAAATAAACTCAGGTGAACACGTGCTCCCAATCTAGCTTGACTTCAAATAAAGAGGCTTACGTGCAATTTTCCCGCTGCTGTGTATCGCAACGGTGTTGGTGACTATCATATACACACCCACTGCTAGCAGCCCATTATGCAAACGGCATGCACGTTAGAAGTTAACTATACCGGCATAAGGATACCGTTCAAGACACTTTCGCGGTATTTGACTACAGTCCGTTGATGGTTACTTCCAACTTTTTTGAAGCTCTTCAGGGATGCAAACAAAGCTTAACCGAGTTTAGAAAATTACACCAAATGGATAATGTGCTGCATTCATGCGCATTCAGTTTAATGGTATTTTGGCTAAGAAATAAATATTTCTTACTAGGCATCGTCAACACAACTGTTGCCTCACTGTTTCAATTCATGAAATACTACAATTTATAGATAAGTACAAGTTCAATTTGACAAACAATAAGGTACTTTAATGCAAACATAAGTATAATACGTTTGTGATACGTGGAATATGTGGGAAACAATTAAAAAATTCATGCATTAAATTATTTTTTAAAGGTTTATTCAAAAAGTGTGAAGAAATCGCGAATAGGATATAGTTCATATTTCCCTTTTCATTTCTGACGCGCATTACTTTATTTTGATAGTAATAAACATTGAAAAGTGCTTACCGTGTATGTCATGAAATATTCGGTGACAAACTTCAATCAGTATAGAAATGTAGCTCATAATGTGTCTATATTACTTGCTAAAAAATAAAGGATAAAAGTCAACGCAGTAAGTTCCCATAGTTCGACTGAAAGATCTCACGTCAGTTCACTGCTTTACAAGTACAGGCAATAATGTTTTTAATGTGAGTAGACAAAAAGAGTGGATCCTCGCTCAAATGGCACTTCTCCACAATATAACTAAAATTAATTCAAAATCAAATTTTTTTTTCAGTTTTAGGGAACAGGCGATAGAACCCGGAAAATACAGTCAAATAATTCAAAATTGATAAATATTTCTAATATAACATCTTCTTGAAAATTAAAAGGAATTCCTAGATTAAGTTTAGAATTTTCCATATTTATTTGATAGGGCATAGTTTTATTTATGAACTAATATACTCCATTTCTGTCACACTTGCTATATTATCACGTTACGTATTGACAAGTCGGGCGGTATTTCAAACATAATATAAAATCATTAATTTATAGGTGACCAGCGGTCTTACAATACTATGGCACTTCGTTTACTTGTTTTATTTTTTACCAACATTTAGTATTGGAAGCGTTATTTTGTAAAAATAATGGTAATGCAGTTAAGGGTACAACCTGCCCGGCGCTTGAACTCCGCTACATGGTGTGTTTGAGATCCTGGTTGTTTGGCGAAACTAGTATCCTTGTCGTCTGTCTGTTTACCTACAAAAATAGACATCATACTCCAGACGAGGAGGGAATGGTACTTTCAAATTATAGTCCACTCACGGTTTCCTAGCATGTTTCCTAGCACGGTTTCCTTGCTAAATATGCACTTTTGTTTACTGATCAGGTATCATTCCGCCACACGTAAACATAAACACTGCCATGTGACTTCTACTTATATAACTGTCAAATGCGCTGTTTACTGTTTACAGCTGCTCAAACAATTCTGTCATATTTAAAAAAATTATTTCGTACGAATATTCACAATTTAGGTCTATAACATTATTTAGATCAGCGTTATGACTTTTTAAAAATGTTTTCATTGACAATAGTTCTTACAATTATTATTTTGCCTACATCTTAACATATTTGTTACACACGATATAGAACAAATTACACATAATACACATAAATATTTTGCCGCAACTGTGTTTAATCATGTTATAACTGTGGCGGTAATATTTAACCTCTTGTTATTGACGTGTGTTGGGGTATTTCATTAAAAGGACGGCCTTAGTTTATTATTTATTAAAACGAAGAAGCAACCAGTCCAACAAAAAAGACAGTAAATTAATATACGCCATTCGTGGTGCTTATGTTTTGTAAGTAATAAGTACGTTACACAAGAGTCTTTCAAACACCCACGGCAAAGGTACAAAGTTGTGATAAATAGACTTGGCTTAAAAATAATTAACTTTGCGATAAAAAAATTCTCGGTTAAAACGTATAAATTTCGCGCATCCAGTATTTGCTATCACATATACACTGTACCAGCTTAATGGCTATGACGCAGCCACACCCTTTTACACACAGCGATCACGACGCATCTTACTTTATATTCCTGCCGTGGAAACACAGATTTAACACATCATAACTTGCCTAGGTAGGTTAAAAAAAACACTACGTGTACAAACTTGATGTGGTAATTTGAATTATTTTTCGGAGAAACAAAAAGTAACGCTTGGTTGCACAACAGCAACACACACGCCACGTCATCTCATCACCCGCCACTTCTGCCGACTTCAGATTTGTAACTCTCCCACCATAACATCTAAATATATTAAAGTAAGTATTCAAACATTAAAATATATTTTCAGTTTTAAATTACAATTCCAAAATCATTATTTTGCAAAATAAGTATGAAATATGCTATTATTGAAAACATGTATAATTTCCTGCTACTACTAGCGATGCGAAACTTTCCGAGGGAGAGAGAGATAGAGAGAGAGAGAGAGAGAAAGGGGGGGAGAGAGAGCGAGATGGAGAGAGAGAGAGAGCGACAAGCTCCGCTCCGCCGACTGTTTCTTCCTCGGTCGAAAAAAACAAACACCATGTCGCTAGGGTCTATGCGCCATATTTTGCGCTGTTATTTTAAATTGTAACAATGAAATATTTTTCCATCGGGGCTAACTAAATATATAAATATTTAAATAAGCAACGCTTAATTTACAGATATCTTAAGAAAAAATTTGGTTAAATAATATTTTAACTGTGAACTATTTCTTATTAGCCATCATCAAAACATCTCCGCTCTCACTACTTTTAATTCGTTTTTAATACGTAATATATATAACTAGTTATATACTATATTATAGTTCAGTATAATTTATCCACAAATATAAAACCTTTAAGTTAATCAGTTTTATATACTTGTGTTATACAAGTTATTTAAAAAACAGGTTAACATATTACTCCTAGAGTAATATTACAAAAGTTTCTTTCAAAACATCGGAAGAAACAGTGAATGGACTATAACACGCATGCTGTAAATATTGCAATATAGTACAAACGACTTTCCCAGACTGCGGTATCTTGAAACTTAGCTACTACCCGGACACGAGCCTAACTACGACAGGAGCCTGGTGCTCCACTACACGCCAGCTCAGAGTCCTGGTTCTCCACTACATGCCAACTCAGAGTCCTGGTGCTCCACTACACGCCAGCTCTGAGTCCTGGTGCTCCAATATAAGCCAATATGCTCGAGGGTTCTACACACTATATCAAACTTAAAAAAAACACTAAATTTATGGTATGTTAGTTTGTTTCTTGAATATATCTTGTATCACAAGACATGTATAATTATGTTAGCAAAGTTTCTTATTTTTGGTTAAAATGGACTTTTGCTCATATTTTGTCTACAAATTTTAATATATTATTTACAATAAATATGAATAAAAGCAGAGAGAAAATAGGTGTGTTGGTTGTGCTTAGTAATAAATTGTTCTTATGCAAAATATCATTAAACTGAATGCGCAAGAATGCGGTACATGGTTCCTTTGGTGTAATCTTCTAGACTAAAGGCCGAGCTACAATTACTATAAGTACACCACTAACACTATATAGTGTTATACATAAGAGTTAAAATACTTGATTTCAGTTATAGTGGCTACAGTCACGCATAGTGATGAAAGACGCGTACGTGTTATTATAAGAGGTTTCCTCCAGCACGCAACGTTTTATCAGATCTACGTCTGGGCTAACCAAATTTTCTGTAACGCACGTTACATGAGCTCTTAGACTTATACATTTGTAGAGTAAAGATAAAAAAAAAAAACAATTACATATGAAGAACCTTGGGTATGATTGGTTAAAGTTATTCCTTGGCTAACATTCTTAAAAAAAAATAGCTGCCACGAGATCAATGCACTTATCTAGGCTTATATTAACTCTGAAGTTAATAATATAAACGCATTTATGTTTATATTAACAAAAGAACAACTACTTCAATTGATAACTAGAGCGTTATTAAATATAGAAGACAAAAAAAAAGGAACAAATAAGTTACTTTTACTTTAGTGCAATTAAGTGCATCTAACATGAATCATGCACACATTAATATCTCCATCGAGCGAAACTTAAAATTTTCATAATATTGAATAATCGTTAATAGTAAAGTTTTATAATAATTTAAATTTAAATCATGGTTTAAAACGGTCTGCGAATCGGCTATTATATGATTGCCAATAACTTATGCTATAAAGAGTGGTGTCTGAAATAACTTTAGATTGCCTGGACAAAGATGCGACTTAGCTGTAGATAGCGGTGAATCACTGTAGATCCGCCGAAGTCGTGAAGCCATCTATCTCGGGTGTGGAATGCAGACAGTTCTCAGGATCCTCCTTGGCAGCAGATTACCTGGTGGACCTCCAGAAGCTCGTCCTCTGCTGGCTGGAACCCCGTCAAGTGGACGTCGGACCGGAGTCGAAGCTGGAAGACCTCTCCTCGCTGATAGGCTCTCCAGGTGCTGGAAGCCGCGTTGTTCCTAGTTCGCAGTCGCTCCTCCGGGGCCCTCCTCTACCGGATCAACCTTTCTTGACCTTCTTCATTTTCGTCAAAATAATTCTTCTTCCAGTGCGGTTACGTCGCAATTCACAAAGTGTATTTTAGAATCTTTACTTCCGTCAAAAGTATCAATGTTTTATCAATGGAGACTATTAATTACTATTAATATTCGTGACTATCATTCTTCCCGTGCTGGTCGCTAGATGATTCCTTTTTAGAATTAATAAGTTTTGTTCTAAACACTATTGTTTGAAGATCAATAAATTATGATAGCCTGGCTGGTGTGGCCTGATTCTTTTTAGAAATAAAAGTTGTGCTAGTTACGTAAATAAATTTGCATGGATAGAAACCACAGATAATATCATTAAATTTACATACAACACAACGTCAAACTAAATAATTACACATATTTTGCATCGAACCTACGATAAACATATTGTAAATATCATTACAGTTTGGAATTTAAATGAAGTTATAGACATAGGACAATTATTATACAGTTGATTGAAGTGTTACAGTGATAAGCAATTACCTAAGTATAGTTATAGTAACAAGGCGAGTTAAACCTGGTTTAACTTTCCTTGTTACTATGGTTTTGCGTCAATATTCGGCCAATCAGAAGCTCCGACACTTATACTACGTTATCAAATGAGAAACTTATTTACGAATCAAGAAAGTGTGTATTTTGACTTCATTCCACGGGCAGATATTTTCTTTTGTTTATTTCTGGATAATCGCAACCACGGAAGTTTTTTTTAACGTGTTTAGGTAACGTTGATAGTAAAAATTGAAATGGAATTATTTATAAATTTAAAAACGTCTCAAATCACTAGAAAAGATTTATTTTTGACAAAAAACCACTACCAACTATAGAGAAGTGAATTTCTTTGGTACAAATATAGCAACATAAACAAACTAATGATAAGTTAGGCCACTGTGCTTGTGTTGTATTTTGTGTATGCTCATCGCTATAACTGTGAAAGTGTGAGGTATATGTCTATTGTAGTCCGACCTTTATTTAAGCTTTATTTGTTTGAGGCGGAGGAATATCCTGAGTGTAGAGCTTTAACAGGGCTTCAGAAAAGTTGCAAGAAACCGTGAATAAACTGTATCCCCATAGCTCTCGCGCTTCGCAGCTAATAAAGGAGAAAAACGATGCAGGCAGGCGGGACATTGTGAAGCTCACGTGACACTGTTCGCTTATGTTAGCGGCGGAAGTATATAACTCTCCGTGGAGCCGGAAGTGTGGAGGGGAATGAATGGCTGTGTAAGCCTGGAGCGTTACTCACTCCTCACGAGTGATCAGAACAGTTTGTCAGACTCTCGGTGTGTACGGAGGTTGTTCGACACGCATGAGCTCAGCCCGCAGACCGTGGCACAGCATGCGTCTCCGGCATTACCTGCACACGCCCCAGTAGTGCTTTCAACAACCCGACACCAATCACAAGCTTCATTATGTAAGGCTGGACTCACATCCGTCAGTCAGATGTCCGTCCGTCCGGCGGTCACGTCATCTTCAACCAATTGGAGGCCAACTTTCTTTCTATCCGTTTATCCGTCAAATATTTACCAAACTTTAACTTTCGACGGACGGACGGATGAACCACCGCCTTCTGATGACATCTCTTAGACGGGAAATACGCTTTTTGAAATAAAATGCAAGACGGTGAATCTGTGTTTATTTATCTTTACTCGCAAATTCAAAAAATGTAATTGTAAAAAAACGCTAGTATATATTATTACATAAGAAAATTATTTTTTCAACTCGTTTCTGTCTTAAAAAATGTATTTATATGTATATCTCCAACGAAGGAGATATCGCGACATTAAGATGTCACACTGTAATTTTGCCATAAATAAGGATTAACGGACGACGTATTGCTGTTGAACTGATGTACGAAAACGACAGACAGATGACTGGAGGACGGACAGACGGCTGACTGGAGGACGGACAGACGGCTGACTGGAGGACGGACAGACGGCTGACTGGAGGACGGACAGACGGACTATTGTGAGTCCAACTTACAAATGATCCTCGTTGTCACTCTCTCTGGTCTCACACCTCAGCCACCCGGTTTCATAAAAGGGCCATAGACCACATAGATCGTTCTCGCTGGCTGCGCACAACCAGTCTCCGTGTCCCAACACTGAACTGCTTTTCTGCAAACGCAACTAGCAAACACGACAAGGATTGGATATGAGGTTACAACACAGGTTATTAGTAAACACATGCTTTGAGATGTACGTATACTTCCTCTAACAAATTTGTAACGTAGTTTGATTAGCACCGTGTAATCTCGCTGGACAATTAAAACAGAAGTGATTTTATGTTATCTTTGCTTTTCGTGGCTTTGTTTTCATTTTCGTTATGTCGTCTGCTCAGATGTGTAATTAATCTACCGCTTACATAGGTCTAATGTTCTACCGGAAATAAGGAAAAAAGTTATTAAAATAGACAATGATTAATTGTTCTATTCGTAAATACCTATTTACGGAAATTTACATTGCCATAGTTAATTGATTATGTTACTCAGAGATATAAAAATACTTGCATGAAATGCTCAATTTTTACCACTAAGTTTCAGTTTTTAGTAGGCCTACCCAAAGAAAAGCAATTTTATCTTTTAAGCAGTATAATGTTTATTACATATGGATTATTCCCATTTGCACAAAAATACGTTTACATCTCCCAGAAACATTTTGTTCAAGATGTTGAGGCAATCTCCTAGTTGTATTCAAAGTTTGTATCAAAGAACGCCATAATTTCGCAATGTGTTCTAGCCACATCAATGTTAAAACACACATATGCCTGTATAACTTGAATGTTCAGAGTTTTCAAACTGAAGAGAAGCAACACTTATTCCAGGCGATTTTATTCATTACATAAAGGACGTAGTATACCAAACGAAAAAAATGTTTGATGTACACGTGAAAGTGTAGTTTGTTGCAAGTTTCGTGTAATGTGAAGTCATCATAATACCGATCTAACGATCAACTCTTGTTTCAAGTAAAGCGTGTACAGAGAGAGAGAGCTGATTCGTCTGTCTGAGCTTACTGTAGTAGAGTCAGCGTGTCACTACTGGGACATCATTTATTCAAAAAGGCGGCGGGTGCATCTTGCACATGCAGGTACCCCTTCCTCCCCCCTGGATGTGTACCGGAGCAGTCTGATGTGTACCCCTGCCCACACACCCACACCCCGTGACCTACTTTCCTTCCATTCCGTTTTTCCACCCCACCCCCGTGGAGTTGAAGTCTGAAGGGATATGCCAACCCCATTATCCTCCCCACATCCCTGTAGGACTGCGGAAGATGACAGAACCTGTTTTGATGGTCGTCATGGTCTGGCTGGCTGCGAAAGTGGATAGCTTTGACGACCACTGGCAGTGGATGGTATTGTGTTCGATTCCCGTACAGAGGGATTGTGTAATTGTGCAATTAGCAATTACATAATGAGAGTAATTACAGACGTTATCTCGTGAGCAGCTGGATGACAAGTGAGGAGGTTATAGAGCGAGAAGTTGGGAGGGGGAAATGCACTTGCATATGAATGTATTTGGGCAATGAATATTTAATAATGTAATTAATTATTTAATTATATTATTTAATTGGGTAATTACTTACTATGCACATTGAATATTTAATTGCGCACTTGCATTATTACATATGCAGAGATAGTACATAGCATAAATACAAAGTCTAATTACACATCGCCTCTCACAACAGCCAAAACTGGACTGACCTATGTTTAAATACATGAACCTATATAACCAACACCCCCATATCCGCCATATTGGAGCATATTCAATATTCGAAGGGAGAAAATTATTTTAAAAATGATCGGTGTACATTTGGAAGCAGTCGAGTTCGGAGCTACATACTCAGTGTGAGGCAACCTGTATATATCGCTTCACGTTATTAATAACTGAAATTAACATAAACTATATTAATCAATTATTATAACAGCATGGTGTTAGATCTACAACAACACTCCGAGTGCTACGAGAACATGGAAGATTTCGCAAGTGACCGAGTGAATACTTGTAATAAATAATTAGATCATTAAGTTAGATTATTTAATTCTACACCTACCACATTTACTTATTATGCGAAATGACTTATTTAATTGTACAATATGCACTCGCGTAATTACTTTTTTAGATGTGCCGAGAGACAAATTACACAACCATTTGCTAGGATTGTACACTCGACGCTGACCTGAGATTTGCATATATCCTTATATTTAACCCATGCCGAAAAATTGCATTTCTCGTAAGCCGCATGCCGCCGGCAAACCGAGCAAGTCGATTCAAATCCTGACGGGTCTGAATTCGAGCTACTGGCCAGGGGAAGGCAGACAAAGGGTCTCCACGGACGCACGAGGAATCATTCAATCTCTCTCATTCTCTCCCCTTCCCTTTCTATCCACTGGCCAAACTGGTTTGTCGGGAGAACACACAGACATATCTCTACCAAAAAATAAATTTGCGTTAAAAAACCTCTGCCTACATTACCTGACATTGTTCTTTTTAAACTTGCTTTTTTATCAGTTACACAAAGATTCTACAAACAGTGATTTCAATTTTTTTTATATTTTCGTTAAATATTGTGTAATCATGCTCAAAAATATCGGAATTCACAACATGGCTTACTCTAGAGAAAATATGATGGTTTAATATGCATATTAAAGGTATTAAATTATATAGCATAATTTTATTTTAAAAACAATTACTAATTTAAGTTTCAAACCGAATGGCTTCACTTCGAACGATGGTATCAAGAAAACTTAATATTGCTATTACTAGAATGCATTTGCATATTGAGGTGAAACAGAATTGACGAGACTGCAGGATAAGGGATTTAGGCTTGATAAGATACTCCTTGCTTCATATTTCATCAAGGATACGTAGTTAGAATTGTTATTCGCATAACAAATAAATTATCCAGAATATTCGCATATGGAATAATCACATGCATTTTGTATTTGTATATTGAGTAGAAATTAACTACACATCAGCTCGAGAATCACATTTGATTAGGCTCTGGTTTAAGGACATAGACATGAAAAATTTAGTCCTTGTTTCATCTCCCATCAATAATTATCACATTTTAATTCATGCAATAGGAAATAAATACACATAAGTAATGTTTACATTATGAACATACACCAAGATTAATTTTACCCTTAAATACACATCCTAGCTGAACAATTGTTCACTTCCATCTTACCAAAGTTTTGGTTTTTATGTTTAACTTGTACGCCCGCAGTGTTGTAATGATCAAACACACTACAGATCAGTCTAACGACACACCTCTCCCAAATCTTATTTCAATCACTCAGTATCTTTCGTCGCCATGAGTTCTCTTCTAACAAGTGACCGCAGGTTATCAGACAGCAAACGTTTGCCCACACCACCCTTTTTTTCCAACACCTTGTCTTCATCTCTCGAAAGGTAAACTCGAGCAAGACCAACTGAATTGCAAAGGAGATGATGGCAAAGGGCAGGGGAGGTTAAGACTGGTTCCAACATTGCCACTAGGGGATGCGTGCCGATGAAAATACATATGTTCCGCACCACCCGAGTAGATCACAACTGCCTAACACAGCAGCCCACGAAGGTATCCATACAATCCTTGCAAGTACCAACTTTACCGTTCGCTACAGAACATATATACCAAGCTATCGCAATACAACAAAACATAGTTAGATCATGCACACCAGACACAACAACATGCAAACAACTCAACAGGCGAATGACTGGCACAGATCATTTTGACAACAACTCATGCGAACAGAGGACATAGCTATCTCATTCACCACTCGCTTCGCATATACTTACATTAACGATATCACATTCATACGTATATCAATATAAGAATTATGTTTCAAAATTTAATTTATTTCCTAAATTACTACATAATAATGTTAAAACACTACATTACAATTCACGTTAACATGTGAACCAACATTTCTGGGGTAAAAAGTAAATATTCATTCTTACTATAATTTCCCCACACATGCCAACCCTGTAGCCAACCAATTTTCTTTAAGCTTTATTAACCTTATAACTATTTTGTAATGTTTCAACTCACTAATCGGGAAAATATACCGGGACACATGCTATTAATCTGCTGCTGTATAAAATGTTTTCTGTGCCCAAAAATCCAGATCCCTCCCCCTGATAACATCACCTCAATCTGTAAACATCATTCCCTCACAAGAAATTTTTGTGGAAAAACAGACAAATCATATACGCAATTGGTGAAACCTTTGTGTAAAGAATAAAAAAACGCTCCTCAATCATAATTACTACATCCTTAAAACATTATATAAGAATACAGAAATATTCACAAATTTATACTTTGCCATCACCACCACTCTCAAACACTAACATTTCCAACAATGATGTATGAGTGAAAATGGTTATTGAGACATTGTCCCATTTCTTTCGCTCCGAACTCATTGTTTAACGTAACATTTCTTCTGAAGAACGATACCCAGATTATAACATTGCAGATTATGTTAGAGTATCTACTACCTCAATCGTTATGTCGACTAGCAAAAACAGTAGAGGATATATGCTTTTCATTTAAAAAATAGCTTTTACCATTCATTACATTTATCACACGGACACAAACAGAATGAAGTAAACTTTAATTGCTTGCTACCAGACCAGTTTACCTAAACACACCAACCATTTATACTTATCGTGAACTTAGTAACACACAAGGAAAGAGATATCATATAAAAAAAACCATCCCTGGATAATTAAACAAACCATAAGCCTTATAATGCGAGCTTAAAAAATATTCATGCAAAACTCTTTTTTAAAAAATATTTATATACGTCTTATATACAAGAAAGAAACAATGTTTTAGTCAATTAATATGCAAAGGCAGTATCATATTTAAACCCATATATGGAAGGCAAGTGAGTTCGAATCCCATTCAAATCATTCAGATTGATTTATTTTCCCCCAATTGTTTCCCAATCACTCCAAGCGAAAGTCTACATACTACACACCACAACAAGTTTCCTCTTCATCGTTAACCAACTCCCATCTAGCAGAGGGTTAGGGTAGAATATAAATCACACATCATATACCTATTTGCTTAGACAAACATTATCAAATTGTGAGCTGATCATATATACCCTTCTCGCATTCATTTTGCCCTGAATTTTGTACAAGGAGAATCGCAAACATTCCAAATACACATCGAGTCATTGCGAATTATTTAATTATTAAAGTAATTAAGACAATATTATTATAACTTTTTTGCTCCAAAACATTCCATATCTATATCGTTACACAGGAAACCTCCTGGATAAGTTTATGGTGGAGCAGGAACAAAAACACTACTGTCTACCTAAAAAATAAAACAGGAATATTACTCATTTCATCATACAAACTCTCGATCGTTTATCAGTTGCGTTAACACACATCTAAAACATTACCGATGTGAGTGGAAGAGAATATTCTCTTTAAATATACACAAAATATCCTAAAACACAGGAAACTTTCGTGAGAGTGGTTAGATAGCACAGATTCCCATCCGAGATGTCAAAGGATTCCCTTCCCTAACTATTGCAAGTCAATATCATTTAATATCTGAGATGCATACAACATATTTGTTAAAGTAATATCTAAAGGTGGTAGATTAAATTTATAGCTTCCTTTAAATATTCCATTTCATTGCCCCATCGATACACAAATATTTTTCCTCTCCTGTAGACACATCCAGCATATTCTATTTATAGGCTGTTCACGATAAAGTGAGCACTTTTTAAGGCCCTCCCAACACCCATTAACCACTAATAAATATGTTTTATTGCAGTCTCAGACATAAACTTTTGAAAGTGGTGAAAGTATACACCGTAATTATTAGCTACATGACAATACTGATATTATAAAGTGGCTTAAACATAAAACATAGCTTGAAAGAAAAATTTGGAAGGGCCTTAAAAAGTGCTCACTTTACTGTGAACGGCCTATAGTACAGAGCATTCTGTTCTGCTTTATCCTGACCCCAGGATCGAACAGACACTTGTTTTAATTTGGGATGGTGTAGTCTAGAGCTATGGAAATAATAGAACTGGATCCAACAACACATCTCTTTATTACACTATTTAATTACTACAAGTTAAACAGGAAAAACACTAATTAAAGACGTTTCAATGTTAGAACACAAACTAATGGAATTACGTTACAATATCACAATCTACTCAAGTGATTGCCTCCGTGCGTTACAAGAAACTACTTTACATTAATCACAACAGAATTATGTATTTATACACTTAACGCAGCCTGACATCCTAAACCGGGTCCTATCCTGCATACAATTCTCAAGGTTCTTGCCACTGAGCTTTCATGCAGCCGACACTCGTCCGAGAGGCTCTCTCCTGGACCGTGGATTGGCTCGTGTCGTCGTGTAGTGCCCTGACGTCCTCGACGTCGTGATGCCCACCGCCGTCATGCAGAATCACGCTTAAATATGGCGGCAGAGTGGGGTGGGCCCATCTCGCACTCGCTTATATACTCCGCTCAGGGTTCCCCCCTCGCTCCAGTTGCCTCGTCGCCTGCAGCGCACTGCCCGACCATCTTGCTCCACGGCCCTCGAGTCCGCGTGGCGCTGGTTCGGTTCTCCAGACGGGGCTGGAACAATTCGCTATAAGAAGTAGATATACTAGAACTATCTCAAATTCCCACCACCCCTCCCCCCCCCCACACACACACACGCGAACACCATTCACTTATAAATTCTCATTTTCAAACCCACTATGTATTCTACTTATTTGGCGTATTCATTTATTTGGCAGATGCTAAAATTCCTAAGTTTTCACATACACAAACATCACAATCAGACAAGCGGTTTTCTGCCTTTCACACAAACATTTTCATGTTTATTATATTTAATAATTATATATACTATTTACTGTGGAAAGATATTAAATTGCTTTCATAAATATGATAATTATATATTTAAATTTTTTTACATAAAATATCTAAGTAGAAATATTTGTTTATAATTAAAATTAACTACTGTTAAACATATGTTAAATGTATTTACAAACACACACACATGTAAACATGTATACATATATTATATTTCAAATAAAATATTTTTTTCTCATATTACAAAAATGTTCATACATAGACACTACTAGCGAATTATACAAGCAGACGGTATCACAAAACATTCCTACGAAATTTCACATTCTAACATATCATCTATATCAACTGACATTACATTTACATGTATTCTATTGTCTCTTTAAATTAGCGTCTCTAATGAAAGGCACCATCCAACATTATAGTGTTAGCTGGAGATCAAATCTAGAGACAATTACATTATATCATCATGTTTAGTAAATGTGAATTAAAAGATTTACCACTCAAACTATGTACTGTTACCATTAAATTTTTTTTCTTAACATTGAATTTACTTATTTTTAGTTATCCACATATTATGCCATCTATAAAAAAACAAAGAAAATTACCATAAATATCCATATTTATCATTCATTGGAAGTAAGTGCATTGAACCATTTTTAGACATTTGAGACTATCCAATTTAACTAACCCTCTGAGTAAACTATTACTGACTAAGTTATGCAAAATTGCAAATTTCCATTACTATCAAATATTAAAAATATTATGAATACTTTTTTACCAATATGTAAATGATATATAATTATATAAGCCTTTTGACAGACTATTTTAAATCATTGTTTCATTTGCTAGAACTAGATAACTCATCACTATCAACATATTATTAATTAAATATGTCCATCTGTGCAAACCAAACTTCCAAATACCCATAGGAAATGTTACAAATAACATATTATTTTGATGTCATATCATAAAAACATTTAAAAAATACACTAAAAATAATTATTTATAAGTATTGTTCCAGGCAAAATATTCTACCATATGTTATCCCAAATACATGAAAATGCTACATCATCAAACATTATCTACACCATATGGACTATACTAATCACCTCACATAATACTTTCCAAGACAACAAAGCAATTGTATAAGCATTTCTATGCAATATTCCAACGAAGTACTCTGATAAAACATTTAATCACATAATAGCAAAACACACATTAAATTAATTCCTTCCAAGACAACAAAGCATTCATATAACCATTCATATGTAACTCCAAATTCTCTGATAAACCATTTAATCATGTAATAGCAAAACACACATTCAAATGGTACCAACAACCATACAGTACACCATAGTCAATGGTCCAAACTTAATGAAACCTTATTCTAATTGACCATGACACCAAACCAACAATTCAAATGTTCCAGCAGAAAAACATTATAACTATCAATACAGCAATCCATATCACACCACATACAACTCATTTGCAAAAACCATACTATACATTCGCAAATCTCTTACCTTCGATTCGGAAATTCCTTACCATGAAATATTACCAGAAAAATTAACATACCATACAGAAAAGACATATTAACCATAGAACCATTAATTATGACTAGCATTACAACACACTATACGAAGAGATTACTCTATATGTACCATCAGTTACTACTAAAGAATTTATAATAAATACACCATTGCTATTTTTTACATCAAAATATACGATGATCGAATAAGTGGTGTTTATTGGTTCATTACTCGATTTCACAACATCAGAGAGTCATACTTCATTTTCAAACAGATACGATCTCATACACACTAACTACTGTCAAAGCAATTGCTACTGGGACTGGATAGCATATGATATTTTACTGAAGTCATGCAACTATCTCTCTCTCTCTCTCTCTCTCTCTCTCTCTCTCTCTCTCTCTCTCTCTCTCTCTCTCTCTATATATATATATATATATATATTCAAATTAGCCACAATAACTAGGAGGAAAAAATAATAATTATTTTTACTTGTTTTCCAAACATCTCATATTAATTGAGATTTTCCTTCCTTTATTCACAGATTACTATTTACCGGAAAAATAATTTCGTAAAAAGTATCATATTTCTTTTGTAATTACCATTTGAATTTACAGAGAATTCCAAGCCAGTAGGTATACCAGACATGTATATACATATATTAAGTGTTCTTATATTCTCATACCTTACAGTTATTTTGTATATTTCAAGGCATTGCATAAAACTTTTAGAAAGAAAAACATAAAAATTCGATAGTAAAATGAATAAAAACATTAGTCTTCCATACACTTTAACTTCATTTCACAGACTTGTGAAAAATACATATCATTTCTTACATACACTCAAACAAATTCTCGATTTAACAAAAAACATTTATGGTGACTGTTTTGCAAAACAATTCCTGTTGTGTACAGTCAAGTAACCGCTATTCATATATACCACATGCACCTCATTCGCAGTTCGTCTGTCGTTTTAGAAAGAGCTCTGTTTCTCTGAGTGATTTGAGAGTTACCTACACCATTTTTAGACCCATAAGAGCGGCATGTGTGTGCTTTGTTATTACAAATTGTCCAAAACGTCTTTCTCTCGTTGTGAAGGTTCATTGAAAAATGATGGCATGTTTTTCTAGCGGTCAGGAAATTTTATCAGCTATTGTGGCTTATAGAAGGCTTAAATGACATGCAGTACACGACAAAGAAAATTAACTTGCACACATACCTAAATAATAACTTCTGATGTATGCACAATATGAAGTATCATGTGTCTGTAAACATATACCTGCTTATCTGCAGCAGGGCGAAGAGAGTCTCGGCTATCTTCAGTGTATAGTTTGTTTTCAAGGATGTGGTACTGTTACGAACACACCACATTCAGGGAGTTGGTGTAATGCACATCGGAAGTGTGTTGAAATAACGAGAGAAAAATAAAAGGTGTATCCAATTCTGGAAGATATATAAATGTAAAGAAGAATAGTTAGTTGATGGTTAACTTCGCAGGTTAGATAGCGAATGGATATGATAATGTTGTATAACACTGCATCAAACATATTGTTTTTACGTATTCATACTGAGATGGTCGAAATGGGTAACAAAATACAATTGTTCTGTTGTGAAAACAGTATATAAGCATGCATTCTGTATGAATGTTTTCACTTCTTCGGCGGTTGTGATGGAAGGCGGATTGTCATGAGTGGAATCATCTATTGATAGTGTAAGCTTTTGTAATATCAGGATGGAATCATCAGTCGAAGACAACAAGGGATGTTGGAGATTAGCTACAAGCATTACAGTACCAATGTTGCTATTGTGGAAATAGTTTTGGTACAAGTCATAGTGCATGCTGACATGAAAGTGTCCATTGCATGTTCAGCCCGGAATACAAGGTGTTCCACTGTGATAAGTGCGATGCTGTATTTACTCACAGTAATAACCTGTATAGACATAAAAATAAGTGGAAAGAAAATGTTTGTTGTCCATCGAGAAGCTAGTGCAAGTATTGTGACACAACATTAACGACTGGCTCTTGCGCCAGACATCATGAAGCTAGTAACTGATTGTTCAGCACTTTATACAAGATGTATCCATGTGATAATTGTGGTGTGGTGAATATGAATAGGGGTAACTGGACTACTGACAACAGGAATTGTTCTGCAAAAACTGTCACCATAAATATTTTTTGTTGAATGTAGAATATTTTGAGCTTATTTAAGAAACACTATGTATTTTTAACAAGTGTGTGAAACAAAGTTAAAGTGCATGGAAGACTAATGTTTCTATTAATTTTATTATCATATATATATATTTAAATGATAATTAGAAAATTAATATGTCTACGATACTTTTTGATGAAATTATTTTTCCATAAAGAGTCATCTGTGAATAAAGGAAGGAAAAAACTCAATTAATATGAGATGTTTGAAAAATAAGAAATTATTATTATTTTTTCCTCCTAGTTATTGTGGGTAATTTGAATATATATATATATATAATATATATATATATATATATATATATATATATATATATATATATATATATAGAGAGAGAGAGAGAGAGTTGCATGACTTCAGTAAAATATCATATGCTATCCATTCCCAGTAGCAATTGCTTTGAGAGTAGTTAGTGTGTATGAGATCGTATCTGTTTGAAAATGAAGTATGACTCTCTGATGTTGTGAAATCGAGTAATGTACATATTTCTATAAACACAACTTATTCGAATATCCTATCATTTGATGGGAAAAATAACAATGAAGTTTTTATTAGAAATCTGTAGTAATAACTAATGGTGCATATAGAGCAAATTTTTGGTCATAGTTCTACTGACTTCCGAATTTCTACAATGGGATGGATTGGTATGTGATTTACTAGAAGCAAGTGTGTTGTATGATATGATTATATAGTTCTCGGGGATTTAGTATTAATATTTTACACAGAGGTGTTTGATAGGAATGTTCTGATAGCTTGAGTTTTGGGTACAGTCAGATGGAGTAATCTGTTCATATTATGTGTTGTTAATGCTAGTCGTAAGAAATGGTTCGGTGGTTAATATGTCCTGTTTGTATGTTATATTGGTTTTGCTGGAAATGTTTGGTGTTAAGGGATTTGCGAATGGATTGTATGATTTGTACAAATGAATAGTGTAAAGTGTGATATCGCTTGCGAATATTGATGTTTATAATGTTTATCTGTTGGAACATTTGAATGATTGGTTTGGTGTCATCGTCTATTTGAATGAGGTTTAGTTAATTTTTGACCATTGACTATTGTATACTGTATGGTTGCTGGTATTGTTTGGATGTGTGTTTTGCCATTACATGATGAAATAGTTTGTCAGATTATTCGCTGGAATATTACATAGGAATAGTTGTATGAATGCTTTGTTGTCTTGGAAGGTATTATTTGAATGTGTGTTTTGCTATTACATAATAAAATGGTTTATCAGAGTACTTCGTTGGAATATAACATAGGAATGCTTATGTGATTGCTTTATGGTCTTATAAGGTATGACTTGAGGTAATGAGTACAGTTGATGTGGTGTAGGTAAGGATTGATGTCATGGTATGATCATGTTTTTGGGAAAACATGTGATTATGAATATTTTTCCTGGATCAATTCATATAAATAATTGGTTGACTTTATTAATTGTTAGTATGATATGACAGCAAAACAATATGAGTTATTCTAAACATGTTCCTATGGGTGATTGGAGGTTTTCGCTATATATAGATAGATGATATGATATTAATTTTTAGTGAGTAGTAAGGAATGTTTGTTGAAATATTTAATTAATAATATGGCGATAGTGATGAGATATCTGTTTCTAGCAAATGAAATAATGACTTAAGTGTCAGTAGAAAAAATATTCATATCATTTAAACATTGTTAATAATTTTTTGTAATGTGTAAAATAATGATAAAGGCTGTTCACGATAAAGTGAGCACTTTAGAAATAAACTCTAGAAAAAAGTTACTGCCCCTGTATGCAAATATTTTAATGGGCGCACTGAGTGACATTCGTACAGTAAAGTTGGTAATGATGGATGGAAGTTTGTTCCGTACCTTATTGTTGAATAAAAATTGTTAGGTAACCACTTGTGATAACTTAAAATTATTTCTTTCGCTTTCGGAATTTTAATGCATCGAAGTGTGAAAATGAGCAGATATGTAAAGTATTTACTTCTTAATAACTTCGCAGTTTCATTTGACCGACGCATGAATCAAGTGACGGGGTCCATGCCAATGTTAATTTTACATAAGGCGGAGAAGTACAGAACGTGTATACCAGTACATCTTAAGCAGGGCTTTCAAAATGGCTTACTGTACCGTGAACAGCCTGTAATAACGGAAATTTACAATGTTGCATAACTTTGTCGGTAATAGTTTACTCAGAGGATTAGTTTGAAAGGTTATTCTAAAATTTCTAGCAATTGTTCTCTGCACTCGCTTCCAATGAATGACAAACATTGACATTAATGGTAATTTTCACGATAATTTATAGATCATACCATATGTGGATAGTGTGGATAGCTAAAAATAAGGATATACTTATATAAATAAACATTTTCAGCGAGAACTTTATATAGTTGGGAGAGGTTTTCTTTTTTCACATTCACTTTTACTTATTGTGATGATATAATGCAATTATCTCTAGATTTTTTTCCGAGCTAACACCATATAGCGGAGGGATATTTTCATTAGAGACATTTATTTAAAGAGACACCAGAATAAATGTAAATGTAGTAAGTTAATATAGATGATACATTAGAAAATAGATGATACATTAGAAAATGATATATTGTAGGAATGTTTCGGTAATATCGTCTGCTCGTATATTTTGCTAGTAGTCTCTATGGATAAATATTATTTGCAATTTCTTAAAAAAATTTTTTTATTTGAACTGTAGTATATGTTCGTATGTTTACGTGTGTGTTTGTAAATACATTTAACATCTGTTAAACAGTAGTTGATTTTAATTTTAATAAAATATTTATAATTTTTTAAGTAAAAAATAATAAATATATAAAAATCTATTTTATGTAATCAATTATATATGTTTCCACAGTGAACAGTAAATATAATTTCTGACTGAATATAATAAAAGTTAAGATTTTTTTGTGAAAGGTAGAAAACAGCTTGTCTGATAGTGAGATTTAAAGACGTGATAATTTCTGAATATATACATCTGCCAAATAAATGAATACACCAAATAAGAAAATTATAAAGTGGTTTTTAAAATAAAAATGTATAAGTGAATGTTGCGTGTGTGTGATTTGAGATGGTTCTAGCATATCTACATCTTATAGCGAATGCTCTCTACCATGTATGTGCATAGGCAGTGGCGAGTGAAATGTTTTCCTTTAGTAGAGATTAAGTAGGTTAGTATAGCGTATGTTCTCTACTAAATAGAATACCTTGGATATGTCTACAGGAGAGGCAAAAATTTTGTGTATACCATAGGGGTAATGAAATGAAATATTTGATAGAAGCTAGAAATTCCAACTGTCTCCTTTAGTTATTACTTTAACAAATATCTTGCATACATCACAGATATATTACATTATATTGACTTGCAATAGTTAATTATGTGAATCCTTTGACATCTGGGGTGGGAATCTGTGATATCTTACCACTCTCACGAAAATTTCCTGTGTTATAGGAGTGGTTGTGGTTATGAGGAGTGAATATTCTCTTCCACTCATATCAGTAATGTTTAAGACGTGTGCTAATGCAAGTGATATGTGATCGAGAATTTGTATAATGGAATTAGTAATATTGCTTGTTTTTTGGTAAGAGAGTAGTAGTTTGATTGTTGCTCTACCATATTCTTAGCCAGCATGTTTTCTGTGTGTCGATAGATATATGTCTTGGAGCGAAAAATTTAGAATGATATTAGCTTAAATTCATACATAAATAACTCGCATAGACTCGAGGTGTATTAAGAATGTTTGCAGTTTTCTTTTTACAAATGTCAGGGCAAAATGAAAGCGAGGAGGTATATACAAATAGGTATATGATGCGTGATGAATATTCTGTAGTAAACCTCGGTGAGATGGGAGTTGGTTAACTATATTTGCGATGAAAACGAAACTTCGTAGGGCGTGCGGTATGTAAACGGTTCGAAATTCGCTTGGAGTGAATTTGGAAACCATGGAGGAAAGAAATTAAAATGATTTGGAAGGGAATAGAACACACATCCTTACATATATACTATTAAATATAGTATTTGCTCTCCCATATTAGTTGAGTAAAACTATGTTTAAAGAGAAGTGCTTGAATATTTTTCAATCTTGCATTAAATCTCTTATGACTTGCTTAATAACCAGGAGTGGTTTTAAAATATATTTTCTTCCCTCGTGTGTTACTAAGTTGACGAAAAGTATAAATTGTTTGTGTGATTAGGTAAACTCGACTGGTAGCAAGCGATGTATGTTTAGGTATTTACGTTATTGTGTTTGTGTGTGAATTTACATGTAATGAATGTTAAAAGCTATTTTTACGTGAACATCATATAACATCTGTTTATGTTTCCTAGGCGACATAATAGCAATCGTAGTAAGAACTCCATCATAATAGAATACTATGTTACAATTTGGGAATGCGTTCTTCAGAAGAAACTTTACAGAAAATATTGAGTTCGGAACTTCATAAATGTGATAATATCTCAATAACCCTCTTCGCTGTCTACATCATTTTTTGAAATGTGTTTGAGAGTGGAGGTAGTGGTGAAGTATATTTTTGGGACTAGTTCTGTACTTCTATATAATGTTTTAAAGATGTATTAATGATGATTGGGGAGCTAGATTTTATTCTTTACACAAAGGTTTCACCAACTGTACATAAGCTTTGTGTGTTTTTCCACTAGAAGTTGTGAGGAAATAATGTTAAGAGAATGAGATGACGTTAGAACGGGGAGAGATCTGGATTTTTGGGTATATAAAACATTTTAAACAATGGCGGATTAATAGCGCATGTTTCGGTATATGTTCACGACTTGTGGATTGATGGATTGCAAAAATGTTCATAGGGTTAATAAAGCTTAACGAAAATTGGTTGGTTTCAGGGTTGGTAGGTTTATGGAAAGTATAGTAAGAATGGGTATTTACTTTTTAGCCAAGAAATTTTGGTTCGTATGTTAACGTGTATTGTAATAAAGTGGGTTTTTACTTTATTGTGTAGCAATTTAGTAAGGAAATTACATTTTGAAAATTACTTTTTATATTGATATACTAGAACTTGTAAGATTATGATAATTATTACGTAAGTATATGCGAGGCGAGTGGGGTTGGAGATAGATATTTTTCTTGTTCGCATGAGTTGTTGAGAAAATGATCTGTGTCAGTCATTCGCCTGTTGAGATGTTTGCATGTTGTTGTGTCTGATGTACGAGAGCTAACTACGTTTTGTTGTATCGCGATAGCTTGGTAGATATGTTCTGCAGCGAATGGCAAAGTTGATATTTGCAAGGGTTGTGTGGATACTTTCGCGGGCTGCTGTATTAGACGGTTGTGATCTGCTCAGGCGGTGTCAAGTCTATAATCATTACCCCACAGCCTCATCAAATATGATTTACGGACTGAGGTGTAATTAATTTCAACTTAATATACAAATGCTAAATTTTTGTTGTTATTCTATACGCAAATGTTCTGGATAATTATATGTCATGCAAATAAAATATCCTTGATGGAATACGAAGCAAGGAGTACATCCTCAATACTTAATCAGTTACCCCACAGTATAGTCAATTTTGTTTCACCTCGATACACAAATACATTCAAGTCATAACAACTTTAACTATTGTGATAGTGTCATGCAATATCAAGTTATTTGGTTTAAAATTAATATTAGTAAATTATTTTTAGAGCATGATTACACTATATTTGAGAAAAAAAATAAAAAACACTATTCGTAGAATCTTTAAGTAAATGATAAAAAAAAAAAGCAAGTTTTAGAAAAGAAAGTAGGTTAGGTACCACTGGCGGACATTTTTTAAAACAAATTTTTTTTTTTGGTACAGATGAATAAGTGTGTTCTCCCGACAGGCCAGTTTCGCCAGCAGATATAAAGGGAGGGAGAGTGAAATAGAAAAAGAAAAAGAGTGATTTCCTAGCGAGATGCTGTGTAATTTGTCTCTCGGCACATGTAAAAAAGTAATTAAGTGAGTGTTTATTCATTATTAATAATTTTGTTACTACTATTTTCTTGTATGACTTAATAAATGAATAGGGTAAGTGTAGAATGAATTTATCTGATTAAATAATTTAATTATTCATTACAAGTATTCACCCAGTCACTTGTTGTGAAATCTTGCACGAACTATTCATAGTGCTCGGATTCGTTGTAGACCCGACATTATATTGTTTTAATAATTGATTAATAGAGTTTACATTAATTTCATTAATTAATAATGTGAAGCTATATATACAGGTGTGCCACAATGAGTATGTAGCTCCGAGCTCGACTGCTTCCAAACATATGCTGACATTTTAAAAATAATTTCTCCTTTTATACATTTGATACGATCCAATATGATGGATGATGGTGGAGTTTGTTATATTGGTTCATATAAGCAAACGGAGGTCAGTCGAGTTCGAGCTGTCTTGGAGGGCATGTTTGTAATTACACTTTGTATTTATGCTATGTACACTCTCTGCACAGGTAATAGTGGATGTGCGCGATTAAATATTCAATGGGTAGTAAGTAATTGTACAATTAAGTAATATGTTTAAATAATTCATTTCACTATTAATTATTCATTGCACAAATACACCCCTATGCAAGTTTATTACCCCTCCCAACCTCTTTACTTGTCATCCAGCTGCCCACGAGACAAACTCTGTAATTACTTTCATTACGTAGTTGCTAATTTCACAAATACGCAATCACCCTGTGCGGGAATCGATCACAATACCAGCCACGGCCAGTGGTTGTCGAAGCTAGCCACTCTAGCAGTCAGTCAGACCATGACGACTGTCAAAACAGGTCCTGTCATCTTCCGCAGTCCTACAGGGGGTGGGGTGGGATAACATAATGGAGGGAAAGTAGATCACGGGTGTAGGGTGTGTGGGGAGGGGACACATCATACTGTTTCGGTACACATCCAGGGAGGAGGGAGAGGGACATGCACGTGAAAGATGCATCCACCGTCTTTTTGAATAAATTATGACCCAGTAGTGGCATGGGTGCTCTACTCACCGTGTAGGATTCCCTGACGATGCCGCTGGTCGACGGGTTTTCTCGGTGATCTCCTGTTTCCTACGCTCTTGCTTTGCGGCGCTGCTCCATTCTCAGCTCGCTTAACGCTCATTGGCTCTCAAGACCACGATGTTAAGAGCCGCCCAGATCTCTCCACTCCACTCGTGGATCAAATCAAAATCTCACAATATATTTCGTTGCGTTTTACATTGAAAACTGTAAATAAAATTTGTACAGGCTCACTTGCGGCGAAAGTTTGGCAATAGTAATATTTTAAAAGTCTGAAAAATGCTAGATGGCCATAATTTTCAAAAGAAATACTCCTGAGAAATGCATAAATGTTCATTGTATTGTGCGCATTAATCGTGAGAAGAATATGGAAAATGAAAATGACGAAATAATTAGTATTAATTAAGTATGCGATTCGACTGTTAACATTAAGCACTTCATACAAGCGATTTGACACTTTTGCTTAACATAAGCTTAATTTGAAATTCCCAGTAAGGCCTAAAGCCTGTAAATATTGTTGAATTTACATAAAAAATAATTCGCTTTAATTCTTGTACCTGAATGCTGCGAGTTATTGATGACCTATGTGCTATATGCTGTCTCTCCACTATACAAACATAACGATGTATATGTGCACTGTGTCTGCTTTATCTGAACACCTTTCCTTAACTTCCAAACCTCTACATTATAAAATTTTTAATCCCATTGATTGAATAGTTCAATATTTTACCTTAGGTCTTTCCATTTCACAATAAAAGGGCAAAACCTATATGTGCTAGGGTGAAATACGTAAATAGACGGAATGATAAAATGAAAACCAAATCACGAAAATCAGAGATAACATAACTCAGTCCCTACTGTGATTGGCCTGCAAGATCACGTCACTGGATGTCCCAAATCATATTTTACGCATTAGTTTGACATTAGCAAGCTTTCATAAGCTGTTCACGGTAAGGTACGATTTAAAAAATAAATCATTGAGAAAATTCACTGGTAATAACTACGTATAATATAAATAACACACTTGCATACGGACTATCCTAGTTAATCCAGCATTGTAGTAATAAAAGGTAATTATTAACTCCTGGCGTTGTCTTGCGAATGGAATGTTTAAACTTTTAGTCATAGAAGACAGCATTTCTTGTTTTAAACACATTATAATATAAATTTCCATTACAGTAGCTAACACATTTACATTCCTAAAAAATCCACGTATGTAGTAAAAAAGATCGGAGTGAGCGGCTGCAATGGAGAGAAAACGGGATATCCCGGAGAAAACCCGCCGACTAGCGGAATGTTCTGGCACGATACCCACGTGCGAACGTCCCGGAGCGACACCACTGGGAATCGAATCTGGTTCGCCTTGGTTGGAGGCGAACGGTTTTACTCTGATGAAGCTTCAGCAAAGCAATCAGCTGTTGGAAAAGGTAATCTTACATATGGCAGAAGGATGCAAAGTAAGAAGAAATAACGTATAGATCCAAACTGAGGCTTTAAAAATTATTTAATTAACGTTGCTTCAAACGACCGCGAGGTCTTTTTAAATACAGAAACCAACGTATGACGACTTATGTGAACCTTTTTAAGGCGCTGCCACAATTGTGATGATGCATCTGTCCTAGCCGTTTGACCGTGTTGTCGGTCCACGCAGATCTCCAACCACGACGAGTTTTGCGAGCCGCAATGGGGTTGTCTGTTAGATGCAGTTGGAAAAAAACAAGTTGCCTTTTATGTTTACATTTTTGTGTTACCATCAGCTGTCTGTTTTGGTGTTTCTCCGCAGTATATTATACTGCAATGACATTATCCGAATTGCTTGGGAAATAGTCTAGGTCTTCATATAATAAGAATGAAACGAATCTATTTGCTATTAAATAGGTTATGTACGCATCGTACTTTTTCGCGTGTTTTTTAAATTTTCTTTTCATAAGAAGAAAGTATATCATTGGTCTCGGTCTAGGTGCTGACCTCGAAGGTCAGTGGCTGACCTCGAAAGATAAAGTTTTACTCTCTTTACTAGGTGTAGGGTCGGAATTTCGATGCCTGACATTTAAATGCAAGGATGGCTCTGTATGAACATAGTTTTAGGAAACAATATTAATCAAATAAAATATATATTTTAAACAATTCTTATGTTATTTCATCTCAGCTTAAAACGTTCACAGGACAATTTCACGTCAATGTGAGGTTCTTTGGTGAGGGAGGGGAGGGGGGTCATGTCCCCTGTGATCGCCTTCTGAATCAGCCGCTAGTGCTGCATCCATCGTTACTGTAAATCACTACGTTTTACGCACACGTGGAAGTGTGACGTGTTATTTGTTTGTAATGCTCGAGTCACATAGCTTTGACGAGCACGACACAACCGAAACACCAACATAGACACAACCAAATCATTTTCAATGTGATTGCTTCAATTTACAGCACAGTAGTTTACTAGAAGGTTAGGATTTTTTGGTACTATTTAAAAGGCGTTCATAGAATTAAATAGTTCCAAAGGCGACGGACAGAAGGGAAATGTGGGACACATGTTGCTGACCAAGGTTTCAAAAATTACGCAATTGTCAAACAGTTTTGCCTTTGTAAGATGCGAATTTTGCACAAACGGAAAGTTAGTCGATTTTCTTTTCGCTTTGCAAAGTTGTACACCATGTTTGTCAAAGAGCACGACTTGATAAAAATATGAATAATTCGAAACAAAGAATGGTGGTGGTGCGACAGTTTTCGTGCTGACGTCTTGTACTTGATTGGCAATTCGGTTCTAAACTGTGGTGTCGTTCTATGTAGAACTGTGTGATTCCGGTTTAACGCGCAGTAGGCGCATTCGGACTTATGTGGCAATGTTGGTGGCACTGCCGTGGCAGGGATACTACTTCGCCTCTTCGCTTCCCAGCACACATTCAGCCTTTTTCGACCTGTTTGGGAGGCCAGCAGGTTCCCATTGCCTTCAGACGGGGAAATAGTGCACAAATGGTGCACCATTTAATTGTGTGCAATCAGACACGCCAGGAAAATCAAAATAATATTTCGCGAGAACTTAAAATTTGACCAAAACTTATGTTCATAGAATTGCGTGTTTTTAAACAATCAATAAATCACATTAATCCTTTTACAAGAAACATAAATTCAAACGTGCCTTAGTCCAGTTTTTGACAACGACGCAGAGCATTTTCTCTTTGTGAGATACGTTGAATGTTTGATTCCCTACTAATGTGAAGTGGTATCTCTTTCCTCCTGTAATCAGAGCTACACCTGCATTATTTTACATTAAAAATATCTGTTTCAAATTGCAAGGCAATTCGTGTGCCAGACGAAAACTATACTGGGACATCTACTGTTTTACAGACGTTTGTTGAACATACAGTATGATGTATCACCAGCAAGTCACTTATAAACAGTCGTGTCTGCATTCCCTTAAGACCGTGATTCTTAACCCATATTTTATATAATTGAAAATTCTATTTTTTATCCTTAATACTTTTTGAGTGAATATTTAATACTTCGGACATTATTTTATCGATATAACGCAGACCGGGTTTTTTTTATTCAAGAGTAAATATGCACTGTTGGTATTGTTAAAAGACAATCTCACTATCGTAAAATGCGTGAATGTTTGCTAGCAGTATAGAAATGCCGGTTCGAGCGCAGCCCGCGACCATCAGAAAACCAACAGCAAATTGAATGCCCAAACCATCAGAAAACCATCAGAAAAAATTACCGTTGTTTTCCTGATCCAAAACATCATGCCGATTCGAGCGCAGCCGCAAAAAAGTGACTGCAAAAAATTTGCGATTGGGGCATCTGCAAAAACTTGTGTTTGGGAGCAGCCCCCCAGTTATCAGAAAACCAACAGTAAATTGAATGCACGAGCCATCAGGAAAATATCAGCTGCCGATTCGAGCGCAACTGCAAAAATGTGACTGCAAAAAGTTGTGTTTGGGGCATCTGCAAAAATTGACTGCAAAAAGTTGCGTTTGGGGCATCTGCAAAAAGTTGCATTTGGGGCATCTGCAAAAAGTGACTGCAAAAAGTTGCGTTAGAGTGCAACCGCAAAAAGTGACTACAAAAAGTTGCAAAGAGCGGCTCAATACATTTGAATATGTAAAAAAATAAAATGTTGTCCCTAATAAAGATGGACCAGTTGCTAAATGTATTGAACAGAGCCCAACAATTTAAGAAACTTTCCGAACTTACAATCGGACAGTCCTATCCCATAAACCTTGCTGAAATATATGATACACAGTATGGATACAAAGTGGTAATTACTTCTGGAAATTTTAAAGTAACCTTGCCAGCGAAATAGTTTTAGACTGTGTTAATCGTGGAGGTATAAATTTTGCATATGATGGCATGGAAGATTGTGGCATTAAACAAAGGCATTCTATTCGGTTTTTTAAAGAGTACATGATCGTTGTATTAGACATCAGTTGATTTTTATTTGTACTCATATCTCTATAAAGTTTTAATGATTATCCAATCATTAAAACACAATTATCGCTCTGAATTTGGCAATGTGCTACAAAACATACTGTACGAATATCGTGTTATCGCGCCATGGGACAGAGAAAAAGATTCATCCGTCTGGGGCCAGACGTTTAATTCGTCCAAACTGAACGATTGAGAAAAAAGAGTGGCTCAAGACATTTGAACACGTAAAAAATAAAATATTGTATATAATAAATGAGCCCAAATAAAAATCAACCAATGTCTAATATGATGACAACCATGGCAATGAAAAAGGTTAACACAACTGGTAGTGTTTGGAAACAATATAAGTTTAAGAAAGGCATCTTTGCAGAAAGAAAGAAGAAGAAATCTAAAGAGAAGTATGTCAAGTGTGAAACTTGTAAACACTTTTACAAACCGTCTCTCATAAGAAGCCATCTTAAAAGTAGATCGTACAAAGGTCTTACACCAATACGTAATAAATCACATGAACCAACATATGCATTGAAAATTTTTAAAGTGCCACAACACTTAATATCAAAACAGAAGTTCCCACAAGAGAAACAAGTGAGATGTGAAATGTGTAGTCACTATTACAAACCGTCTCTCATAAGAAGTCACTTGAGAAGTAAAATTCTTAAGTCACACCCATATTCAGTGCAGAAGAAATTGAAACAGCATTTCAAAGTAGGATCAAGACTTATGCTGTAAAGAATGTGAATGCATACAAAGACCCAAAGCATTTCCTAAACGATGTAAAAGAAACTTCCATGGGGCTAATTAGTAAGCATTCAAAATCATTCAAAGTGAACATGAAATTCTTCACTGAGTACAAAAGGGGAATTGGTGAGAATATTGAATATGTAGAAAGCTCCTTTAAAACAAAGAACGAAATTATACTGAAATCGACTAATCTGGAAGAAAATTATACCAACAGCTGATATATGGATATTCGAAGCAAAGGGATCTCAGTGGGCACTTAACAGAATATTTAAACTAGAAGTGCGAAAAATAAATATGTACCATTCAAGGGCAGTTCTTATGTTGATCTCCCAGAAAAAAATAAAAACTGAGCAGGCTGTAATTAATGTTAAGAATGATGATCAAAAATGTTTTTTGTGGTCTGTTCTATCTGCATTGCATCAAGTAAAGAAAGACCCTCAAAGAGTGAATAAATATGAAGCTTACAAACATGAGTTTGATGATGCACTTAAGGGTTTGGAATTTCCAATGGAATTGGATAGCATACCAAACTTTGAGAAAAAAGTAGAATTTCTATTAATGTATATGCATACAAAGAAGAAGATGGCGGTAAGAAATATATATAATCTGTCCATTAAAAATAACAAAAAATGTGGCGGATAAGCATATAAACCTACTCTATATCAAAAACAAAATGAACGACCACTACTGCTGGGTAAAAAGTCTTTCGAGACTTGTGGCATCACAAGTAATGAAAAATAGTCACAAAATATTTATATGTGATAGATGTTTGCAACATTTCTACTCTGTAAATAAGCTAAAAGATCACGAACAAGACTGTCGAGATCACGATGGTGTTAGAGTTGAACAACCATCTAAACAAAAAAATGACATATTAAGATTTCAAAACCAAAATCATTCTTTGAGAGTTCTCTATGTGATATATGCTGATTTTGAATGTTTGTTGACTGAAATCGAAACTTGCCAACCAAACCCCGACGAATGTTACACGAAACCATACCGAAAACACGAGCCTATTAGCTTCTGTTACTATGTAAATATGTACATGGATACTATAAACCGCCAGTAACTTATGAAGGGTCTGATGCATCTACTGTGTTCGTTAAAATGCTAATGGAAGAAGCAAAGTCTATTGGTGATATATACACAAATGAAAAACCAATGCTTCCACTAACTCAGAAAGAACAAATTGATTATGATACATCTACCCATTGCCATATATGTGAAAAGCCTTTGAATGGTGATTCTGTGAGAGATGATGATCATCTTACGGGGAAATTTAGGGGAGCTGCACACAGAGATTGTAACATATCATTTAGAAGTCCATGTATTGTCCCAGTGTTTATACACAATCTATCTGGCTATGACACACATTTATTCATAAGAGATCTTGGCATCGATGAAAATATGATTGCTCTAATTCCCAACAACAAAGAAAAATATATTTATTTTACAAAGCACGTATGTGGAAGAGTAAATTTTAGATTTATTGACTCATTTAAATTTATGGCTAGTAGTATCGATAAACTCTCTAGCAACCTTTCCAGAAGCCAATTCCGAGAAATGTGTAAGCATTTTTCCAATGAACATCTTGACTTTGTTACAAGAAAAGGTGTCTACCCATATGACTACATGGACAGTGCTGAAAAATTTTGTGAGCCATCGCTTCAATCCAAAGATGCATTTTACAACAAACTCAATAAATGCGGCATTACAGTCGAAGATTTCGAATTTGTGAGAGAGGTGTGGGAAAAATTCAACATAAAATCTCTAAGAGAGTACACAGAACTCTATAACAAATCTGATGTGTTGATATTGTCTGATATAATGGAAAATTTTAGAGATGTATGTCGCAAAACATATAAGCTAGATCCAGAATGGTATTTCACAGCCCCAGGGTTAGCATGGGATGCTATGCTCAAGCACACTAAAATAGAACTAGAATTATTAACAGATTACGACATGATTTTGGTGATAGAAAAAGTGTTCATGGTGGAATTTTACAATGTTGTAAGCAGTATTCTAAAGAAAATAATAAATACATGAATGCTTATGACAGCACAAAGGAAATCTTTTATCTTACATATCTGGATGCCAATAACTTATATGGATGGGTTATGAGTCAGTATTTGCTCTATGGTGGGTTTAAATGGGTAAATACAAATATAGATGTAACAAAAAAAGAAGATTATGCTAGCAAAGGGTATATATTGGAATTTTATTTGGAATACTCACATGTACTACACGATCTCCACAGAGATCTGCTATTGGCATCAGAGAATAAAATACCGGAAGGTTCAAAAAACCCCAAACTCTTGACTAGTCTGGATGGTAAAGAAAAATATGTATTACACTATGTAAATCTTAAGCAATATCTATCTCTTGGAATGAAGTTGAAAAATATCCATAGAGTTCTGGAGTTCGATCAATCAGATTAGCTCAAGTCCTATATTGATCTAAACACAAATATGCGAACAAAGTCTACAAATTACTTTGAAAAAGATTTCTACAAGCTAATGAACAATTCCGTTTTTGGAAAAACAATGGAGAATATTAGAAACAGAGTGGATATAGGGTTGTGCACAAGTTCTAAGCAAATGGATAAACTAGTGGCTAAACCAAGCTTTAAAGATAGGACTATATTTACTAGCTCTTTGGTTGCAGTTCATATGAACAAAACAAAACTGTGCTTTAACGAACCTATTTATGTTGAAATGAGTATACTTGATCTATCGAAAGTCTTAATGTATTATTTTCACTATAATATAATGAAGCTAAAGTATGGAGAAAATATTGAACTGTGCTACCAATATACTGATTCGTACATATATTATATAAAAACACCAGACTTCTAAAGTGACATGAAAGAAATGGTCGACAATTTTGATACTTCTGACTATAGAAAGATAACCCATATGGTATATCGTTAGTTAACAAAGTATTATTGGTAAAATGAAAGATGAATGTAATGGAAAAATAATGGAAGAATTTATTGGTTTGAAATCGAAAATGATCACATTAAATGTGGAGGGTGGTGTAAAGAAAAGAGCAAATTGCGTAAAAAATACTGTAGTTAGAAATGAGATGAGTTTTGATGACTACAAAAAGTATTTTTTGGTAATAAAAGTGTTGTTAAAAAATATGAATCTTATTAGAAGTAAGAAACATGAACTCTATACCATTGAGATGAGGAAAAAAGCATTAAGCCCCGAAGATGATAAAAGATTTATTCTTTAAGATAGCATTAATACACTACCATGGGGACACTACAAAATTGCAAAAGAGTGACACTGTGACAGAGCAGTTGTCCATCACGAAGTGCAATTCGCCTTATAGCTGATATCGTTCACATGAAATCGTTTGCAACAGACAGTTTGCAATGGCCGATCGACTTGGAGTAGTGTTTCGAGATGAGATGTCGCCTCGAAAGATCGCAAGCGAAGCACGCCACAAAATTATTCGTGTATCACGTGTAAGCCTGTGCGCATCTACCAAAATGCAATCGCTCATCGACATTGTAAACAGCAAACTCGTCTACGACAGTAGAGAGGTGTATGTAATCATGGATGAAGAAGGCAATCCGTGGTTCAAAGCGAAAGATGTTGCTAGAATACTTGGGTATGCAAATACAAAACAGTAAATCATATTAAATGTCGACGATGACGATAGAGACAGTCTTCAAAACTTGTGTATGCAATGGAAGTCTATCGCACAGACTCCCTTTAATTCCCAACCACACGTGGTTTTCATCAACGAATCTGGTCTGTATTCGTTAATATTGGCTTCTAAAAAGGACGAGACTTGACAGTTTAAGAAGTAGGTGGCAAAAGAAGTGCTGCCATCCATTCGCAAGCACGGCGAGTCCAGGATCGAGCAAAATTACAATTCGCTACTGGATGCTACAAACGCAATCATTGCCGTGCGAAGTAGTATCATCAACATTCACATGCTACCACCAACGGAAGACATCGATAAACATCACCAATTTGTGCTCATCAGTATCGATGGATACCAATACTATGCCATCAGATGTCAAAAGCATCTGGTGAGTGTACAACCCAGAAATGCATGTGCTACTGTCTCTGGACAATGCTAATCCCATAATGCTGTACAAACTAATGAAAGCGCAAATACCCATCATGTCGATAGATAACTGCTTCATTGCGACAATGTATTGCCTCATCGCCGATATTTTATGCATAAAATTGTTCGTGACAGACATTCTGCAACAACCGATCGAGTAGTATTTCGAGACATCTCATCTCGAAATAAGAAGCCGTTGCCACAATTAAGAATGTACAACCACAAACGGTTTTTATTTCAGAGCCCATTTAAAACATTCTTATAGCGCTATGATATAACAGTAAATGTTTTTAATGGATAACCTTACATGCTTGCATACTATTGGGATTCGGTGATTCTATCACTTTTAACTTCATAAATTAGGTTTCTTTGGCTTATGAGTACACATTACAAATAGTTGAAGCCGATATTGGTTTATTGAAAACAACTGTAAGTTTCAGATTTGTTCGATATTTTACAATAGCAGTTATTCTGTAAGAACAATCAATAACATAGAATGGTCTCTCCCATTAAATGACTCAGGATTGAAGCACAGTTCATTATTACAATAAGGGGTATCTAGTTTAGTCATTGAATTTCTAAAATCGTTGTAAGCAATATTCATCTTATCGAAAATTTTATTATCAATGTCTAAATTCCAATTCTCTTTGGGAAACACTTCATTCCGTCCATTCTTAATATAAATATTTTTGACGAAACAAGAGTCAAACATTGAACCGTGTGTGGATTGCTCAGGATATTCTTTTCAGTTTTGCTGAAAACCAACAATGACAAAGTCTGGTATATCGAATTGGATTGAATTTAACTGATCTTTTATATCAAACTGAAATGAGTTTGCATTAGTAGGTACTGGTTTTTCAAGGCATTGCCAATAATTAAAACTAATTGGAATTTCGGGGTGTATGTATAATTTTTCTTTAATTTCATCTCCATAAATAGGATCGTACTCAACAGTTGGACACAGAATTTCCAATTTCCCAATAAAAATTTTACCAGCATCTGGTATATTATCTACAACATCAGATCCGTCTGCTTTCTTTGGAGGTCTTCTGTAAAGTGAAACATCGTCACTAGAATTTCGAATGAATGTGATCTTGTACCCACCTTTCCAGAATATTTCATTACAATCTCTCATAAAACCAAAGAAATATCTTAATGGATAGGTAATTTCGTTAGGCTTATCTCTCCTAACATATTTACCTAGTACTATCCCCAACATTTGGAAGTATGCTGATTCTGATTCCGAACCTAGTAATGTATGCATCATTGCTCAAGTGATGCCAGAGTTGTCAATACTTTCGATTATACAACCATGTTTAGAGATCTCTGTTCTTGAGAACTGGAATGGGAAGAAATTCTCACAAAGATCAATATTTGAAGTTTTTTCACAAGGTTCATATGCATCTCTTTTAATTAGCTCATACTGTTGGTATACATAAGCTTCATTTGCATGTGAAAATGCATCGCCAATAGCAATATCAAACTCAATGCGCTTGTTGTATTCATTCAATTTTTTTTTGTTTGGTTGTTTGGCAGAAACGACTGATGCTCATAACTTTCAATTTTTTGTTGTTACATTTATTATATAGAAAAAATTCTTAAACTACACTTTTCTTATCAACCCAAGAATTATGACTTCTATCAACACTTAACTATTTAATTAGCAGCTTATTTCCTTTTTTCACAAAACTTTTCCACTAAGTAGTCTTTATCATATTTGATCTGGCTAATAAAAAAAAACCTCTAATAAGTTGATTTTTTAAATCTTTTATTCTGTATGTTGTGGGTTTTGTGTGCAATACTTCACACACCTCAAATACTTCAGTGGACCAATTTGGTGTATATCCTTTTTCAAACAAATTCTTACTTTTACTTATACGAACTTTATCTCCTATTTGTGAACTTTGGTTTAACCATTTTTCTTTCTCCTCCATACATGTTGATTAGAATAGAACTTTCATTCTTTGCATTTACATCGGTGGGTTTCATTCCGATTGTATTGTGAACAGTGTCATTGTATTCACTTATTAATTTAGGTAATATAGCCACCCATTTATAGTTTCCCTGCATAGTAAATATCTTCCACATTTTCTCCTTCAATGTTCTATTAAATCTTTCTACATCACTAGCTTTCTTTCCACTATATGTTGTTGTTGGCCATTAATGTCTTAAATGATTTTTGTAAAATTCTTTCCCTTCATCTGTTTGTAAATGCATGGGTCTGTGATCATTCAAAATAGTTTTAAATGCTAATGTAACATTTTCACCAGTTTTATCTTTTATTGGTATTGCACATGCATATTTGGAAAAAACATCTATCATGGTTAACATATATTTAAACCCTTTGTTAATTCCATGTATACCTTTTAAAGATCCAGAATTCATCTCGACTAAATCAGCTTGCCAAAGATCATTGATATGAAAATATAGAACAGTTCTTCTGGGGAAGTTTTTTTGCATTGGTTTATGAATTTCATTTACAATATTGTTTTTTATACTTCCACCAGTTAATAATGGCGTTTTAGCACTATTGGAAAACATACACCAACAAACACATTTAATTCTTACTTTGTTATTATTGGTAAATTTATATGATCTTAGTGTATTTTTATACATTTAAGTGATCATTGTTTATTTTATATAATAAATGAGGCAACAAAAAATTGCAAACAATATAGAGAAGAATATAGAGAGAAGACAGTTAATTGAAAAGTTTAAAACTTTTAGAAAATTTCGCCAAGATGAATATGATAAAAATAAAAAACACGATCAACCATTGATAGATGCGATAGAAGATCTGGGGCAAAAAATTGGGCACATAACAAATTAGAATAAGAACTTAATAAAAGAACTTGTTCCAATTGCTGTTAAGAATTTAGACTACCCACAGACACCAACAGAAGCATATTATTAAAGAAAACTGTTTGGTAAAACAGGCACCGATGAACGCTATGGTGATGAACACTATGATGATGAATGCTATGGCGATGAACGCTATGATGATGAACACTATGACTATGAATGCTATGGTGATGAATGCTATGGCGATGAACGCTCTGACAAAGCATTGGGGATTTTGGAATCTGATATCCGACAGTTAACTAACTACAAAACCACATTTATTGATAAGAAAGTGGCCGATTCTTAATTGACTGCAAAGACGATATTTTTTTGGGCTAAAGGCTGATAAAGATAAATTGTATTTTGGTGATAGTGAAGTAACATTCATCAATGACAAATTTACTGTAAAAGGCCGAACATACATCGGAACCAATGTTTTTATGAAATTACTAACTAGTAAGAAAGTAACAGAAAGCGACTACACTGCAACCAACTATGAACACTATAGTCATATCCTAGCAGATATGAATACAGTTTTTCAAAACAATGATCCAAACTTGGGAATGCCAAAATCGAGTAAAGGGAATAAATGGAAAATTATTGTTAAACCTATTTACAATTCGATTAAAAAGAAATGGCCCTCGCCTAAAAAGGGGAAAGGTATAAAGAAATATACAGACTACCCCAAAGAATACATATGGATGGATGATGTTAGGATGCTTATTGATCGACTTCTCGTTATTTATGGCGAAGAGAATGCTGAAAATAATAACTATTACAATGAAAAATTTGAAATAATGAATATGCTCAACAGCAAGTTTAGTGACTTTGTTGTGAATAATCCAAAAGGTATACCATATCTGATACGAATATTAAACACAATGCTACATACGTTTTGGGAGTCGGAGCATCACGGAAAAGGGTTACTCAATTACATAATAAATTTGATACCTTTTGAATTGCACTCACCCGGTTATCAGTACTTATGTCTGGGTACCAGACTAAAAGAGAGAATTGAGCATGGTGATAAACCCATTAATCTACTAGATGCAGCTGCAATGGAACATGATATAGTGTATCATCATCATAAAGATCTAGCTGAAAGACTTGTAGATGACAAAGAACTAGAAAAGAAAGTGTTCAAAAGATTGTTAAGTTCAGATTCTGGTCTCAATGAGATATTGTGGGCTGGTGTTACAGGATCTGTGATGCATATTAAACGTAAGCTTGCCTGGGGAATTAAAATAAAATGATGAAATATTTGTTATAATAAATGAAAGTAAAAAAACATTGTATTTCAAGTTCCTAATGAGAAGTTGAAGGGTTTGAATATTGATTCTTTCCTAACGAAAGACCAACTGGATCGTAAAAACAGGAAAATAAAGGAGGACAAAGGGATGGCTATCACAATTTCAGTTCCACAGCTTAAGAAAATGTGAAAGAAATTAAAACTGGAAATAGATTGACAGTTCACAAGGGTGGATTTTCACTTTTAATTTTCGCAGCATTGGGGGCTCTAAGTGTGTTAGCTGGTGGTGCATCATCTATCACTACATCAGTAATTAATGCCAAGAAGAAAAACCAAAAATTGGAAGAACAACGCAGGCATAATTTAGCTATGAAGGAATACGGTAAGGGATTGAAGAAAGTTAAGTAGGGTAAGAATGTTAAAAAATAATTGCTCCACTCAGTAACTTTGATATTGATCGAATGGTTAAATAATTAAACATTAAAAATTTTCGTGGCGTATTTATGATCGATGAGCTACTTAACACACCACTCGATAATGAATGCAGAATTGTTAATCTAGATGTTTCGACAGACTCTGGTACACACTGGATATGCTATTGGAAAAAAGCAAACAGCAAATATTATTTTGATTGATTTGGCAGACATGCGCCGCGACAACTAATATCATATCTCGAAGTAATATTTTTATAACGATTATAGAATTCAAAATTTCAATCAAGTAACTTATGGTCATTTGTGTGTAATTGTGCAAATTCTCTTTTCACACTATTTTAAATATCCAAAAGTTATTTCACAATTAATAAACAATGGATATATGCGGAAATGAGTTAATGAGCTCTTGGATTGAAGATCAAATTAAAGAGCGCATGAACAATGATGAGAAGATCAGTCCTAATGATTTTTTTTCCAACACACAGTTCAACGTCTTTATAACCACACTGACAAGGAATAAAATATCATTGGATAATGCCTATCTTACTTACTTGGAAATAGATAATAATATAGACTTTGAAAAAAAAAGACTAAGACATGTGGGAAATCCCATTGCCCCTATGGACGCAATCAATTTAGAGTACTATCAGAAAAACAGAATTAACATTATTCGTTTAGTTGGAAAATAAAATTCAAAAGAAAAAATATTTTACTTTGATAACCGAATAGTATATTTTTTTTTATGAGAGATGGAACAATAGTTGAAATTATAATAAAACCAGAAAAATATAAAAGTGTTATCAAGTGTTAACATGAACGGAAAAAATTGACATGTATAAAACTTTTGAAGTACACCCTGATGATATGATATATTTTAAAATACCAAAAGCCCACAATGTACCCGAAGGTACAATTGTGTTTATTGAAATAGTTATGGTATATGAATACGTTTAAAAATATTAGATTATGTTAGTTTTTAATGGAAATGTTTCCATTAAAAACAAAACTTACAATCTAAGAATTTAAAATGTCGTTAATTTTATTATGGTACTTGCCATTATATAACTTACAAGTCATATCTATTGTAACAAAACCATATTCATTATTCCAACATTTTGAACACGTCTCCCTAAATTTCTCAAATGACATATCACCACCAACAAAATCACTATGAATTTGTATAAGATTTGTATCGTCTTGTCTGAATATGCAAAGAAATTTAGCATTGTCTCTTATAAGCTGCTTAGGTACTTTTGAGTATGTCTGAGCTAAATAGAAACAATCAATATCTTTGTGTCTACTGCGAGTAAAGTAATCTCTTACCATATTTTGATTTTCAAGTATGATATCATCGAAAATAACTACAGACTCTTTATGACATTCAGTTATGTCAACCATTTCTTCATTTAATGGAAAGAAGTATGCTATTGGTTCATTAAATAATTTTGATGCTACATCTATAACTTTCTTTAAATTTATATATTTTGGTGGGTCCAGACTTTTTGAACATACATAGAGAATAGCAAAGTCCAACCTCCCTGAGCATATATAAAATTATCTATCATAAGTGTAGTTTTCCCAAAGTTACTAGGACCCACAATCAACACCTAATATTATTAAGTAATTATTCTCCATGACGTTTTTCCGATACAGTCTTGTCCAGTATTCTTATTTTAATATCCCATTCTACATGTTTCTTCCTCATTTATTAATTTTTTTAAAATAATGTAATAAATGAGTAAAGTATTCAAACTAACAGATAACAAATCAGTGTTGAAGAAGAGACTACACTACCCTTTAGAGATAGAGGGAAACTCATTGGCTTTAGTTCAGTTCGATACTACTTATCTAATGCATACCATTATCTCTGGGAGAAATAAGCTATATTTTGTGGGCCATAATGATACGGAATCAGCAACTGATATTTCAGTTGGTCAATATAGCTTAAAAGATCATGAAAAAACTATAAAAGCAATTTTTTCAGTTAGTGTAGGTTCAATGGGTGGGAAAGAAAATGATATATCTTTCGAGCTGGATAAAATAACAGACAGAATGAAAGTAAAATGTATGCTTAAATTACAGTTTGGAAAAGGGGTTTCCATATGAAAACTTTTGGGTTTTGTAGAAAATAAAACTCTGAAAGCAAATGTGGACTTTTATGGCTATACAATTCCAAAATTTGCTCCATTCGAAACAATAAATATATACTGTAATACAGTAAATGGTATGATAGTAAAACACGATGAAAATAACCATAGAGAAACTAGCATAATTGCCACTTTTAAATCAAGAACATTTGGATTTGGCGACACGATCTATTACGAACCAGCTTATCCATTATTTTTCCCAGTGCAAACAAATCAAGTTAATGAAATAATAGTTGAAATTAGGGATGAAAAAGGTAAGTTAATTAACTATGATTTGTCTGAAAGAACAGTGGTATTAGAGATGAAGCCGTAGATATTTTTTGGGTTGGAAGTAGTCATATTCTATATATTAAAGTTTCGTATGATAATGATGAATAATATTTGTATAGAAAGTGCAATGAAAGAACTCAATGTTTTGGCTACTTTAATGCATCGAATTTGCAGATGCGTGTCCAAATTTTTAATTAGACTATGTTGTAGCACATTGCCGAAGTCAGAGCGATAATTGTGTTTTAATGATTGGATAATCATTAAAACTTTATAGAAATATGAGCACAAATAAAAATCAACTGATGTCTAATACGACGATCATGTATGCTTTAAAAAACATAATAGAATGCCTTTGTTTAACGCCTCAATCTTCCATGCCATCATATGCAAAATTTATACCTCCACGATTAACACAGTCTAACAATTTTTCGCTGAAAATCTGAAGATATCTGTCTGGCCAGGTTACTTTAAAATTTCCAGAAGTAATTACCACTTTGCATCCATACCATGTATCATATATTTCAGCATGGTCTATGGGATAGGACTGTACGATTGTAAGTTCGGAAAGTTTCTTAAATTGTTGGGTTCTGTTCAATACATTGAGCAACTGGTCCATCTTTATTATGCAGAATATTATATTTTTTTACGTATTCAAATTTCTTGAGCTGCTCTTTGCAACTTTTTGTAGTCACTTTTTGCAGTTGCACTCTAACGCAACTTTTTGCAGTCACTTTTTGCAGATGCCCCAAACGCAACATTTTGCAGTCACTTTTTGCAGATGCCCTAAACGCAACTTTTTGCAGTCACTCTTTGCAGTTGCGCTCGAATCGGCAGCTGATGTTTTGGATCAGGAAAACAACGGTAATTTTTTCTGATGGTTTTCTGATTGTTTGGGCATTCAATTTGCTGTTGGTTTTCTGATGGTCGTGGGCTGCTCTTGAACCGGCATTTCTATACTACTTTTGCTTCCATCGTTCTCATTTCTATTCGTCTTCTTTTCAGCTTCAATCGTCTTGTGTTGCTTCAAAAGTAATGTCACAATCTGTATGAACTATTTAATTAAGCAGAACGTTTATAGAAACAGCTATTTTACTAGCACGAAAAATCACGTGGACACCCTTTTCACCCTTTGTCGCAAATGGTTTACACACACATATATATGTATAATTGTGTGTGTGTGTATATATAT
Source organism: Dryococelus australis (assembly GCA_029891345.1). NCBI lineage: Eukaryota > Metazoa > Arthropoda > Insecta > Phasmatodea > Phasmatidae > Dryococelus > Dryococelus australis. Next base: position 29,230,305 of record CM056999.1, on the reverse strand, counting down.
ATATATATATAGTTGGTATATTGGCAAAAGTAACTAGGTCAAAAATTTGCAAATATGAGTTTAAATTACCATATGCCTAATAAAGGATGGAAAATACTTCGAAAAATGCCCAAGTCAGTACCTCACTCAGTAGATCAGTACCTCACTCAGTAGACTAGAAACAAAAAGTCGGCATTCTGACTAAGTTTCGATACTTAAAATATTGTTCAAGACCAATTGACTGTGCCAACTTAGTCAGGTTGACATGATAATCAAATTTCAAGTCGTTCAGACTAAGTCACTTTGGTCACTTTTACATGTGAAACGTTTGTGTTTCAAAAGGTGACTAACATGACTTGCTAATTTTTACAGATATAAAATTAACTTGTGAGATTGGCATTCGTGGCTTGTAATCAGCTGTTATTGTAAGCTTGTGCGAGTGTTTGTTTTGGATATTTTGTAAGTGTTTGAAGTAACGTAAAATGTAATTTACATTGAAGACCATGAGTCGTGCATTGCATATTTTGAGACTTGCATTAAAGGAAACCCGTAATAAAGATAGTACTACTGAGTGTAAGTACAACATATAAAGTTATGCTACTCTTATAGAAGTACATTTTAGGTTAAGTTTGTTTCTGATTTAGTATTCAATTTTGAATGCCACGACGTATATAGTTACAGTTACTGGGCAAATTGATGAGGATCTATCAAAATATATAACTGAGCCATCTTGTAGCAACGATAACCATGAATACGATGTTATAAGTCAAGATTTAATGTTATCTGATGATGGAAGTAGTGATGTTAACCAACCTTCTGATAGTGAAGAAACAACATCATCTGAAGAAAATATGACTTACAATAAAAGGGAATATATAACTAGATGGACAAAAAGAGACACAGGTAATTTGAAAAGAAATAAAATTGGAAAGAAAGAGGAAATCAGGACGCACTTATGTAACAAAGAAAGGCTAACAGCCTGCTAAATCACCAAAACTGTCGTTCATGTAGTTGGAAATGCACGTCCGGGTTTGAGGATAATTGTAGAAGAAATATTTGCCCAGGCTTTTGGCAACTTGGTTATTGCCGTCAAAAGGACTTAATAGTTCAACATGTCGTAGATGAACCTACTAAAACTAGGAGAGTACGCACAGGCACAGGAAATATCAAACAGAACAGTAGAGCAAAGCCTTTTTTTTAAAGTCGTTGTGTGTAAGTCATGGACCCGTAGAAAAGGCATTGGCAGGAAGAACTGAAGTAGGAGTATTTGGTGAAAACGACAAGAGAGGCAAAAGGAAGCTGTAAATTAAACTAACGAATCTGTAATAGAAAGAGTTAAATCACATATCAAAAGTTTTCCGACTGTCGAGTCCCACTACTGCCGGAAAACTACTAAGAGGCAGTACCTGGACCCACAACTTTCAATTCGTAAAATGTATGTACTCTATGTAAAAGAGGCTGAAGAATGAGCAACAACAATGAGTAAGGAGCCAATTGTGTCAGAAATTACTCACAGACGATGTTTTCGTGAACAATCTCTCGTTATTTCACCCAAAAAAGGATCAGTAAGAATTATGAAAACCCGGCTCTCAGAAATGAAATGAAGACTGAGTATGACAAACACATTAAAAGAAGAGACGAAGCTAACAAGGCTAAAGCTGTAGGTAAATTACGAGCAATGAACGAAAAGAGTTTCTTAAGTGTTACATTCGACCTACAAAGTGTTCTACAGGTACCATTCTCCAAGTCTTCTCAAATGTATTGACAGCAGAAAACTATGCGTCTACAATATTACTATCTATGTGTCTGCTACACCACACAGTAGTAACAGTTTTGTATTGTCTAAGGTCATGGTAGAAGTAGGTAAGGTGGTCTTGCGTGCATCTTCCCCCTCCCTTGCTTCTTGGCAGTGACGTAGGCTAGGGAGCCGCGCCACGGGGTAGCCTAGCCCTCGCCATACGACAGGACAGTGTGACTGCGCTATTTACAAAGCACTATTGTGCTCTGGAAAGAAGGAATTCTGCGAGAAAATATGCCGGGATGGTTGTGGTAACTATTCGAAGAAAACGAAAAGAACCGATATAAAATATTTTAGATCTCCTAAAGAGGTGCCCTTCAATACAAATTGTTACAAATTTGTAGGCGAGACGTCAAAGAAAATACCAACACTGTTAAGTGTATAACATGTCAAACAACGACAAATTATGGTTGTGTTATACAAACAGACACCCATAAGTTATTATTTTACTGTTTCACATCGCAAGTGTGTATTTTGTTGTTGGATGCCACGGGACGCATCGATTCATAAGATACACTAGAATATTAAGTACGATCTGTATATTTGGTAAATACACATAACATACATGTGCACGTTTTCCATAGAAATGTTATCTTGCCTCCGAATGCCTTTTTAAGCACACATTTAATACATGAATAACCACTTCTTTGAAGTTTAAGGTATAAAATGTGCAATGTAAGTAAACACAAATTATCAGTTAGAAGTAGCATTATGTAACAATGGGAGTATCTTATTTTTTAATTATTAGTCATTTAGACTCTTTAAGTGTTTATGAAAACCAATTAATAACAAATCTTCGTATGTACGTCACACAAATCTTAGATATTTTTATAATGTATTTAATACTATAAACTGGAAATACTTATTCTGTTTACATACAACCGATTTATATGAATACTAGCTTTTACCCACTGCTTCGCGCGCGGTCCCACTACTGGGTGCTCTAGCCACTGGGAAACTGCGGCCCCACTATTGGGTTTGCTATAACTACTGAGTTTCTGAGGCTCCACCATTGGGTTCTCTAGCTCCTGACCTACTACGGCTCCCCTATTTAGGTTCTTTACCAACTGAGATACTGCGGTCCTACTATTTGGTCCTCTACCCACTGAGCTACTGTGGCCTCAATATTGGGTTCTCTACCCACTGAGCTACTGCGGCTCTTGAGAAGGCATGTAAGACAGCCCACGGACAAAAAAGAAAGGGGAAATGACGGATTTTTTTAAACAATGCTTTTTATGCAGTAATTCTACCTGATATAAAGAAAATTTAAAAGAAACGATAACTTTTATGTTTTTAACGAGAATTAAAATCACTATTATTCAATTAGGTTATGGCCTACTTTAGAGTGAAAACATCAACATCCATTTTTGGTTATTACCAGAAGAAAAACACGTAGCTGAGCAGACAAGCACTCTTAAAAAATATGCTGTTTCTGTTTTTTGTATTTCTTACTAGCGGTTATGAAATACGTATTATATAGTTTTTTTTTTGCAGTTAACAGCTTTAAACTTTGAACTATTTCATAATCAATTTAGATTTGGGAGACCCGAAAGAATGACAGTAACATTATGATCTTATAACTTACATAACACGTTTCGAATACCGTAAGAGTTTCTATTAGTGTAAAAATGTGGACACATATGAGTACAAACAGTTATTCAGTAACGTTTCAAGATACAAAGCCGGGTACGTTATGTGCCCGCCTGCCTCGTATGTGAACTGTATTTCTGCGTGGTATAAACTTAATGTATTTATAATCTGTTCTTTTATAAAATAAGTAACACTATATACAAAATGGCCATTTTTCTAAGAAAGAAGGAATTTTCAGCTCTTCAAACGTATCAAGATATGCTATTACCATTCTATTTTACTTAAAAACGTATCAAATTAATGCATAAATAACGTGTGCGCCCGAATGCAATGGGCGATGCTAGTGAAGCGCTTACGAAAAATCAACTAATAATGCTGCAAAGTGAAAGTCGTAAACTACAATTACAAATTGCAAATAAAATCGAGGCTTTCGAAGCGCGTGACTACGTAGCTTGTATCGTTCAGGCGACATCTTTAAACAGTTGCCAAGAAAGATTACATTTTTGAGTGAATATCCTAGTTATAAATAAAATGGAATAATTCGACAAATACGTGAAGAATATATTTTATCTATATTTTCATTTGTTTTGATTTATCTATTAGATTATGTAAAATGTCCAATTCTTTTCAGTGATGTTAAAGGAAATTCACATTCACTGAAAATAATTTTTTTTTTTCAGCAAGACATTATTCAGGGCATTTTGCTGCCGAAGATTACACGAAATCATTGCAAAGAACACAGCTGCAAGATTCCCCCCAGAAATGCAGGAAAATTAAATAGATGCACTCCTTACATTGAAGTAGCCAGTTACACAATAATGGCTATTAAGTTAAGGAGAATGAACGACATATTAGAGAAGCTAAGTGAACAAGGAAAAATCTTGTAAGAGAAATTCTTCTGAATTCTTCTTAACCACAGACTGACGAAGAAATGCATATATATATAATGAAGCAATTTTACCCGGTATGCCAGTTAATTCAGTTCCTTTTTCAGAAAGCATTTGCATAATAAATAGGCCTGCAAACGAAATTCACGCTCCAACAAGTTCGTCTATTGTAGAAATACCTGAATGCGTCTTGCAATAACTAAAACACTAATTAGCATATTTCTAGGTAGTGTGCTTATGAAACATACCATAAATGTGATAATTTGCACATAAAAGTAGCCTTGATTTGAGGATTTTGTAGGCGTACAAAACATCAGTAAACAGTGCGAATAATTTAATTTAGAATATTGGCTATGCTGAAAGAAATATACAAATGTATTATTTTTTAAAATTATATCGTAAAAATTAATTAAAATAAGAACATTCGTGCGACATTAGGCACAGAATATGTGATTTATTTATGTTTGTTAAAGATGCCACCTTTTTTGGCGTATTTTGATTGCCCGAAGCCTAGATGCGCGCAAAAATGAAGTGAAACAGACACGCGCATCACACGTCTCACTATCAGGTTGCCTCATCATAATCTCTATGCGCAATGAGCTGAATGATTAGTTACGTTCAGTCTTTGCACACTCAGCGCACCTCACACTTTCATAGGCGTACGCGACTGGCCCTTTAGCTATTTTTAATATCGTTCACCGTAATTTTTCTACGTAAAAATATAGTGAAAAAGTTCGTTTGAGCATTACTAACTATTGAAAAATTCACACTAAAAAAGGAAACCACAGACTGAAAACTTTCCTCGGACGTTAAACGTTTCTTAAATGTTACTCGTAGGCAGACATCACTCACACATATGGATTACAATTTTGGTGAACATTTTTTATAACCTTTGTACGAGATATGGCGGCCTATGTATGCGGCACCCTTAGATTTATGAGAAAAAGGTCACGTGTTTTACATTATCTGTTGTCATCTCTGGAACGCTGAAATAATTATGGAACTGAATGACATGTTTAACGATACTTTTACCATGAAAAAGCGTGCATTTTATTTATATAGTTGAAACTTATAACGTCTTGTATTTTTATAACCCCCACCAAATAAAACTTCTTGCCTATAGGAAACAACTTTTTGATTACATGTTGCGCTGAGTTTTGATACGCACGAAGTTCCGAAGGAACGAATATCCGCTTTGTGCCCCAGCCCAGTATCTCGGGGTCTCGACTCCCCTGCTGGCATCATAGTCTGGGCTGTGCATCACCGGATGAGTTTGGAGCACGGGACAAGACCATCTTACCTACTTCCAGCATGGTCTGAGGGAATGGCCAGAGAGGAAGCTGTGAGATTGGGACTGCTATATTGCAGCGGATATTACAACTTCCTGAGAGTGTACCTGAGATTTCATTGTTTTCCGACACATGCAGCGGTCAAAACCTCAATCGGTCTTTTTGTGTACGTTGTTCAAAAGATACACCTCCGAACATAAATTTCTGGACAGAGCCCACTCATACATGGAGGTAGACTCGATGCATAGCTCGAGTGAGACAGCAAAGGAACAATGTTCAATTTATACCGTACGTGATTGGATTAATGTATTTGTTACGGTTCGCTCAAAGAGAAGGAAAAACAAAACTAGTGCCAGCTATTGTGAAAGAATTTAGTTTTCAGACATGATTGACTTGAAAACTTTGGCACCAGATTTGCTTAAGAATAAGTCAATAATCATAGAAGGCAATCGCGTAAACTGATTGAAAATAAAAGTACTACGTCACGAAAAAAACAGCCAGGTAATATTTAATTCAAGTACAATCATGAATACCCTGAATTCCGAACTATTAGAACTACTGGACGAGGTCATCCTCCAAGCATTCCAGCAAATATGCCCACTTTGTATAAGACCCAGTTACCTATTCCTGCTTCTAAAAAGCAAGATCTGCTTCAGTTATGCACTGCCAATGTTATTTCAGTCGAATTCCATGGATGGTACAAGTCCTTACCAGCTGACACCTACAAGAAAGACTATGCTCCAGAACCCTCAAGTATCTCAGACGATTCCGATGAATCAATGTTTTCATGAAGAGTGTTCTTTCAAAATGTTCAGTGTTTCACTTTAATTATAAGTTAACGTTCAAGTTATGTTAAGGGAATTATACTGTGCCAATTATGTTTGTTAAAACTTGACTTTAGTTATATTATTCAGTTGTGTTCTGTATTAGCTTTGGCATTAGTAAGCTGCTTTTATCCAAGCAAAATACTTTTATTGAATAGTTGTTTATTATTAGAAAATGATACTATAATGAAAATATGTGTGCCTATTATTGTATTTACTGTTTTCCATTTCAATTATTAAATGAGTGTTATCAAACACCTTAACTTCATTTTGTTTATTAGGGGAGAGTGTTGTACCTAGACCATGGTGTACTTTGAGCCAGTGTGAATATAGTTGATGTGCTGCAACCTAGCGTTGTACGGATAAAGTGTGTTAAACGTAGTGACGAAGCAATTAATATATATTTCAAAACCGCACGTGCTGCATTACAAAGACTAATATGTTCCGGAATCATATCGCATTGTAAAATACGTACAAAATTCGAAATTAAATGTAAATGTAATAGCTAAAACTGAAGAAATATGCATATTTCACATTAAAATACCAACTCAATACAATTGTAAACGAGAAAAAAAAACATGTGTTACTTCATTAGACATTTCACATTAAAGTCATTTAATTTATTAAGGAAATAATATTTACTTTACTGAAATACGTTTTATTATCAAATCTGGCTATTTGCCTTGGTCGTGTAGGTTCCCCGTGGAGGGAGGGGAGGTGGGTATCGACTTATATATACACATTCTGGCTCATCGCCCGCCATTCTTGATCCAGTCGCCATGGAGAACGGACCTTATCTCCGCTCCCGCGTTTCGCCCAACAGACCGCCACCCGCTGCATCCCTGCCAGCCTGTTGCCGGCCTGCCGGGATCGGTCTATCCGGTAACCGGCTCTCACCAGCTTCGCTAACCTGGTCCAGCCTAGGGGAGGGCAGTGCCTGGCCCAGCTGGGGGAACACACAGCTAGCCTGAGTGAACAGCCAGGAAGCTCATGTGTCTGCTCTCGCCTGGCTGAACTGAGGTTCAGGTTTCCTTCAGCGAATAGCAGCTTCGCTACTACACTTAGGTAAGTAAAAAGATTTAACATTTAGGGCTTTTTAATACTTTTCGATATTGCATTAATATGTTCAATAACTTTTATGCTTGTTTAACAAATTGTATTTAATAATCGCGGAATTATTTTTTAAATTGTACAGTTGTTGAGAGTTTTGATCAGAAGTATTTTAAATTCTTTTTTCATAATTTCTTCAACATTAAAAAAATTGCTATCGAGATTTTAATAAAATAGTTTTGCTTTGTTCATTTAAATTCTTGTTTAGGAATTTCTTCAACTTTTAGAAATCGTAATTAGTTTTTCGCAAATGGTTTAATATTTTAGTAGTTTTCTCAGATTTGTTCATATCATTCTGTTTGTTCGGAATAGGATTAAATAGTTTATCAGTGATAAATAGGATGGGTGCTTGTGGTGAAGTTGTCTCACGCAATGATTAAACTGTTTTAAGAATTTTATTAGTTTCATACATTTTTGTTACTATTTTTATGTATTTTTTAGTTTGTTTAAGAGAGGACTATTGTGTGTTTGGGTGTGACTGACGGAGGAGTGAAAAACAAAGAAGGAAGTATGTCAAACTATGACAAGCATGTTTGGAGGGCTACTATCCCTGCCTGACTCATTGCCCAGAATGTGTTATTAGAGTTAAGGATGGCTGTGTGATAGATATTTGGACCTTGAGTACTTCTAACGAATATAATGTTTTGATGTGTGCTGGGGTGGTTTGGGCATACAATTTAATTTTAAGTAGTTTAATATTTAAAAAAATAGGTGTATGACTGTGTGTATGAACGCAGAGGAAAAGTGAGTGAATAAATTATAGATAGGTTCTTGATGTATTTTTAGAGAAATTTAATGAAGTTTTGAGGGAGATACTGAATAACAATCATAGTATTGCACTATGGACAAAAGGCGAGACAATATCCCAATTCAGGCCCTCCCCATACTGCTAAATACTCGCAAAAACATGTTAAAACCATCTAGAATAAAATACCAAGTACTCTGTGAGAAATTAGTTGGGAAGGGGCATGACTGCGAGTATGAGTGCAGGGGTAAGATGTAATTTTTTTAAAATTTAGTTAGTTAGTTTTAAGACAGTCCGGGTATAAGTGTGCTTGGAAGTGAATTAAGGAACATAGGAAAAGATTTGGGAACTAAGCCGGATGCACCTAGCATATTCGGAGGGCGCATAACCCTGCCCATGTCTATGTTAAGAATGAATGTATGATGAACGAATGGACCTGAGTAATTATAACATTTGTGAAATGATTGAAAACAGGTTGTGTATTTGTAATTAGATTTTAAGTATGTTATTTATTTGTAAGAGTATACATTTTTTAAAATTTAAGAATGTTTTAAAATTCAAACATGTGTTTGAAATCTGTACAAACAGATTAATTCCCCTTGCTGAAAATATTTTTAAGAATTTATATTTAAAGTTCTGTCTTAAACAAATAATTTTTGCTAGTCAAAATAAAAGTATTAAATGCATTGAAAATACATAGCTCCGTTGTTTTCAAACATAGAATATTAATTTGGAAAACGGAAATTTTAAAAAATAATTTTTGCTTTGTTTATAACAAAATTTTTTTTATTGTATGCGTAATAACAATTTATTTACAATTACAGCACCACTTCATTTTGAGAAAATATAATAATGTTTTGCTCTCTTTTCAGCACTATACAGCCCTTTATATTTTTCTGGTGCTGAAATTACTGTATTGAGAAACAAAATTTGTATTGTGACACAATGAGTGAGGGAAAACATCAAAGTTTTGCTAGTTTTCTGGACGATCATATTGTTAGCGACACCGAGTCTGAATCTGAGTTGCAAACAAAAATATTGCAGTAAACAGCAGAGATTGGATTTCGTCACCTATTGCGATGTTTTAAAGTTGCCTGAAACTATTTTCCACTGGCTTACCTAGTGATGAAACTAGAAGTACAATTACCATCAACCAACATATTCCACATTCTTGTAGCATTTTTTTGGTCTATTCGTACAATCCAAATTTATCTAACTATTTTGAGTTTGTGGGTGCTGATTGCATGTACCAATTAGTTGATAAATTAGTTGATCTTACAAAGTGGGTTGCAGGAATTTACTGCCTGATTGTTCCAATGAAGCCAACATCATCTTCTGATGAAGTTAGGTTGGCGGCTCAGAAAAGTGGTCACATTTGTAAAGAACTGCTTGGCACAGATGATATTATGGTCGATCGTGACCATCTGATGGACGAAATCAGAGGTCGCACACATAATAATTGCAACTTAAATTTCATACTGTCAAAAAGACAACTCGTCACTGTTTTTCATATCCTGCAGTTTTATGCTGCTCATTTTCTCATATAGCCTTTGGCTGTCATGACCCAATGGAACCATGGTAATCGAAAACCCAGGTAAAATTCAAGTGATTGGAATGACCCTTGAAAAATACAAATGTATTACCATACACATTCCCAATGGGATTGATTTCAATGGAAACTGGAAAATTTGGCAGGCAATTTGCTACCTGCACAATTGAGTATCACCCGCTCGATATTTACAGACAACACCCAATTCGAATTGGCAAAAGAGAAGAGAGTTTTTCCTTATGACTTTGTTACGTCACCAGAACGTCCGATGTGTAAGTCACTCCCACCAAAGGGCACATTTCATAATATGATGAGAGGCAAAGGCATTAGCGATGAGGATTATGCTCACACTCAAGCTGCATGGGATGCGTTCAACTGCATAAACTTGCTGCAGCATGCCATTTATGACATGTGTGGACACTTATTTGCTGGCTTATGTTTTTGAGAATTTCATGACCATATGTTTGGCTCATTACGGTCTTGACCTCACCATGTACATCACAGCTCCATCTCTTTCATGGAACATTTTATTGTCAATGACACGTGCAGGGCTATAGCTGTTGACTGATCCTGAGATGTATATTTTTGTAGAATGCGGGGTTAGTGCCGGCAACACCTAGGTTTCAAAAAGACATGTGGAGGCCAACAGTGTTTACATGGGTGAGGACTATGACTCCAGTGTGGCATCGAAATATAAATGCTATTTCGATGTTAACAGGCTGTACAGTATACGATGCGATCCAAGATTCCGATCGGCAATTTCGAGTTGGTTGAAGCTGACGTGTTTTCAACATGGAATTTTTCAAACACTGTGAATGGCGGTGACTCTTGTTTTTTTTGCAGAAGTTGATCTGTCTTTTCGGGAGGAGTGTCGTGATACACTATTTGATCTGCCTTTAGCCACAGAAAATAGCATACCCCAAATGGTTCGCATGAGAAACTTCTTTTATCACTCATGCCACGGAAAAAATATGTTATACATAAGGAAACACTGAGGCAGTACATGATGTATTGAGCCACACTTTATTCTGTTGATCTCATTTTGCGCTTTGAGCAGAAGGTCTGGATGGCTCCGTACATAGAGTTTAACATTGAGAAACATGCCTAGGCTGCGAACAAATTCGAAAAAACTTTTTTCAAGTTAGTGAATAATTCCTTTTATGATCACATTGCAGAATGTCTGCTGGGAAAAGGACATCAGAGTCGTTTCGAGGTATGAGACAGTCTGTGGAGCTGAAGAGCTGATAGGACGTCCGACATTCCAGGCAAAACAGATTATCGATGGAAACTTGTTCCTTATCGAGATGTCAAAGAGGTCTGTTGTGTTCAACAATCTTTTGTACACTGGTGATGCCTTTCTTGATCTATCTAAATTAAACCTCTACAAATTCAATTATCAGTACATGTATACAAAAATTCTTCTGGCACCCTTATACCTCCTTTATTGTGACACCAATTCCTTGGTATATTCTGTTGTTTGTGAGGAGATCTATAAAGTAATTACCCCAGATTTAAAGGAGCAGTTTGATACATCCAACTATGCACTCGGTAACCCAGAAGGATTCCCTCACAAGAGCAAAGGCATACCGTGGTGATGAAAGATGAATGTGCTAGGCGCATCATCACACACTTTGTGGGTTTACATCCCAAGTTTTAAGCATACATTGTAGGAATGAACAATGTATACGTAAGGTGAAGGGTGTAAAACCTAACGTTTTACAGTCACTCAGGTATGAGGATTATCGAGATTGCCTCGAAAATTGCATAAGGGTTTTGGGGACTCAATATCAGTTCCGTTTGTGTGCTCATAAAGTCTACACCGAATGTGTAACCAAGGTAGTGTTGTCAGGTATGGATGATAAGTGGTACATTGAGGCAGATGGAATATCAATCATACCTTGGAGGTACTACAGAATACCTGAGTATTTTTTTTTATTTTCGTTCCTACAACAGTTTCAGCACTACAATAAATGCAGACCATCCACGACACCACAACTATCACCACCACACCGTCTATGACGTCAATCTGCTGCCACTACACTGCTCCTTGGAGGAGTTTCGGCAATCAGTAGAGCAGTTAAATGGTAAAGTAATGTATCTTAAACCATATAAAGTTGGCCAAGGACAAAAAAACTCCATATGTGGATATAAACACAGAGAGTTCTAAGTAGTCCTCCAAAATATGCATTAACAAACAAAGACATTAATGTAATTGTAAAGAAACTGGATATTCCCTTTTTCCGAGGTGTGTATATGAGACAAATTACCAAAGAAACCAAGCCTTCACGAATGTATTATTGTTAATTTAGATTCGAAACAAAACAAAGGAACACATTGGGTTGCTTTACTTAAAAAATGTAAAGCAATTATTGTAATACGACAGTTTTGGCGATTTATGTCCTCCAATTAAAATATGTAACTATTTGAAAAACATGCAATTATGTTACAATTACAAAATAGAATAATTGCCAAATACAATCAATTGTGGTATTTATGTTTACGTTATTTGACTATAAATAGGTTATATATGTCAATGTATTAGTACAACATATTATTAATATGTCAATTATGTTGCAATTGTATTTGGCATATTTCCCAGATTTGGAGTTTGAGGGACAATGGAAAATAGGTCTAATCGAATTCGTTACTTACAACAGCATACCAAACATCGATATACACAATCAATCATTTACATTCAACAATGGCGAAAAAACCTTTTAAATTGTGATACCGGTAGGATATTATGAGTTGGATGATTTATAAACGTTCATTAAAGCGACATTGGCTGAAAATGTACATTTCCGATTATGTGGAAATCTATATACGTTAACTACTGTGATGTATAATAATGTCGATATCGATTTCACAGAAAACAATTTAATTGCAAATATGTTAGGTTACCACAGGAGAGTGCATCCATCTAATCAATTGCACGATTCGTCAAAACATGTTAATATATTGTCAGTTAATGTATGTCATATAAATGTTAATATTGTAGGCAGTTCATATTTGAATGGATAACTGACAAAGAGAATACACGAATTCACGTGTGCGGTGGCTCCAGGTTACAAAATAATTGAACAATCGAATACATTGACATATATTACAGTAATAGTTAATCGAGTGGATGAATTCTTTGTTAGAATCGCCGATCGATATGGTAAACTTATTAATGTTAGAAACAAAGAAATTACTGTCCGATTAAATAAAAAAAGTTATATAACCATGTGCCATCTCTGTTTATTACCATCAAAATTGGCATTGTGTATAATAGTCAATATGGCAGTTAAGTAGGTGCTTCATTTAAAAACTATGTTTCTAAAAATATATTTTGAAAAAAGTAACTATAAAAAGTTGTAAACAGAAGAATAATAAATCATTTCAAACCAGATACCTGTGAAGTTAACACGGGGAAACAAATTGTTTTAAAGGAATTAGGATATACCATTAATAGAAATGGAAGACATATGAACCATTCCGAGCAGGTCCGTGCACATTTCTATTGGAAATAAGGATTGCTATACAAAATCACAATATTTACACATTACCATCGAAATAAAGTTTAAGGTTTAGAGGAACAATTAAAAAGACAGCCGATGCAACTAATCAAGTTACTACAGGAACGCTGAGGAACAGAATACTTCATTTAATCGATATAATTGCATATTTGCTCAATGGTGTGGAAATAGACCAAATACAATATGCTGGAATTACTTCCACCATAAAGAACTATCTCTCGGGAATTGTAAATAATCTTTATACAGGGCTTATTGCTGCATGGAGCAATGCTAGTAATTTTGCACTACAAATAAATCCAGGTGGAAACTAAGAAGTTGTTATACTGTTAAGTATGATACTAGGATTTGCTGAGGACTATAAACATGAAATAATAAATGCCCAACAAGAATTAGTTTTTCTATTTGGTAATACACATTTGAATGCTATACATGATATGGCTAATAACAGGGAAGGTGTAACATTTGAATTAAACACTGTTGAATGACTAATGCCACATATTGAAATTAACACTCGAGAATGTGTAAAGTTTTTAAAATATATCAAAAAAGGGAAGAATCTTGATATTGCTTTCAGATCATGGGCTTTGAAGACATTTTCAACCCTATCAACATCACAAAAAGTGGTATGGAATGTGAAATCAAATTTTTCATTTGAGAAATAACCATTTGTTGTTATTTGTTTTCAAACAAATCAACAAAACAATTTAAAAGCTGATAGATCAGTATCCGATAATTATGACATGAAAAATATTTAACTGTATCTAAACTGTCAAGCTTATCCCTATATTGATTTAAATACAAACTTTGGAAATGGGGAATTCCTTATTTGCTGCAATATGTACTCAAAGTTCCAGGATATTTATTATAACAAAATCAGCTCACTGATCATTGAATCTCAATCAATTAAAACCAGAGGAACGTTATTTGTATTTGATGTCAGCAAACAAAATGATACCATCAGCAATAATGTAATTAATGTACGAATTGAAATTATTACAATTACACTAATTCCAGCAAATACACAAGCTTGTGCATTGATAATTCACCATAGATTGGCAAGCTATAATGTAATAGATAAGCTGATGAAAACGATGAATTAGTCAGTAGAAAATGAGTCACAGTATTAACAAGATGTTTTGCAATGTACAAGTAATTCAATATCCGGAAAAAATTGTCATTAAATAATTGGCTATTACTGATGTGGAGGAACATACAAAGGTATTCAGCATCAAACCACCATTTCACTGGAAATATCTGAGTCCTAAATACAAGAACACAAATAGATGGCTTACCAAACACCAGCACGGTTTAACCTGGGAAAGTGGTTGTATGGAGTATCAAAATATAGAAGATATTTGCAATAAATACTTACATAAATTTGAGACATACGTTTGTGAAGTAGACCAAAAACACATTTTAGAAAGTGTGTGGAATGGGAAAGTAACAGATATTCAAAAGAATACAATTGTTCTTACTTCAAACAATTGAGTAAAACATCTGGATATAAGCCGACCTTCTTCTCTGCAGAGGAAAACTCTAGAATAATGCTAAATTGGGTATTGATAACAAACTGGGGTGAAGTAGATGATGAGTCTCTCCTGAGTCACCAGTGGATATTATATGAATAATATGCCATTGTGGCATAACAAGTGGAATTTAGTAAAATGTAATTAGGTTTGTGCAAACGAATACTTTGTAAAGATGGATCAAGAGAATGAGGTCCCATGCCCCTGCATACAGAAATAAAAGTGTAAATGGAATATTATCACAGTATTTGCACACTAGAGTAAACGTTTACAAAATGTTCTGGAAAGTAACAGTTTTAGTGTCTATGTAATTATGTCTTTTTTTTTCACATAATTGATATTCATGTCTGTGGAAACTCAAGTATGAAGTTAAAAATATCAAATTTACATTAGAGGGTGAAACATTGTAATGATTAGATATCTTGTCCAGATCAGACAAAATTATCTGTTTACCATATGTGTCCCAATACAAGTCTACCATCAAAGAAATGTAATCGCACTTTTACTGATTTAGCAGAAGGTATAATACTACAACACAATCACACAGCTGTAAATACTACAAGTATTGTCAAAGGGAAGAAATGATGCAAATGTGTGTTTTTGTAAACATCTGATGTTGTCAATATGTACTTTGTAATACAAATGTATCGAAATAAATCTACTTTTGTGTTTTATTGACTTTACAAATGCATTAAATGTAAGGTTCTGTTATAATTAAATCTGACAACGAAATAATTTTTGAAAACATAACATTATGTAATCTTTGATTACATTCATTTAACAATCAAATCTAATAGATAATATCAAAGGGATTCAATATGTAAATGTAAATTTAACACATATTCTTTAAAAAAAACGAGTTTAAAACTTCTAGAAATAACTACAAATGTCTATAAATGTGTATACCTTGCAGTTCCATTCTAGACTTGGAAGAGTACGGAAGTAATTATGGCTCTGCTGTGTCGTTTCTGTGGTTCAACATTTACAGTGTTGTGCAACTTACAATTATATGAAAAAACGAGTTGTTAAACAAAAAATTAAATAAAACAGTTTCAGTGTGATTTCTGCCAGAACCAGTTTTCTCGGAGTGATAATTTTGTGAGACATTGTAAAACTGCAAGACTGATTCTATGCAATATCCTCCTGCACCTCCTGCTCCTCATCCTACTACACTTGCTCTTTACTGCTCCTCAATTGCTCCTCATCCTCCTACACATGCTCCTCTCTGCTCTTAAATAACTCATCAATCGCTCCTCACTACTCCTCAATCACTCCTCACTGATCCAAAATGTCCTACACTTGCTCCTCACTGCTGCTCAATTTCTCCTCATTCGCTCCTCACTGCTACTCAATCGCTCCTCACTACTCCTCACTGGTCCTCAGTCACTCCTCACTGTTCTTTGCTGCTCTTTAATTGCTGCTCTTTAATTGCTCCTCCTTCCCCTCCCCCTCCTCCTCACACACCTCTGCAATCAGTTCAACAGCCTATACCACAGTTAAAATTTCTTGCTCCACCCACTGTATTTCCTTCAAAATGTTGCTACCTTTATTCAGGATTGGGAAGTAAATCGCTTTCCGGTTTGTCATTGGAGTTTGCCACACCTCAATTATGAGATACTGACCACGGTGTTTGTAGGCAGATTAACTAACACACATATATGTAACGACCAAACTAGTACTGATGCAGGCTTTGAAAGATTTCTTTCAAGGTGTAGGAAGCCTCTGGTAGATTTAACTACATCATCCAGCCAATAACTCTTAGAGTAAATGTATCTTGCAAGTACTTGAAATCCATCACAGTAGAGGAAGGTGCTACAGAAATCTTGTACTTCCAGATACAAGCTCTCACCATTCTAGATTCGACAAATGTTAGGGAACTTTATTACTCTACCATAGTCCCTTATCTGGTCAAAAGGGTGGAATTTACAGGTGATATCACACATGGGTGTTCACATCTCCCAATATATACAGTTTACCACCGCTATCTCACACACTACATAATACAAGTTTATTGGTGATAAGAATACATATAATCCAATGCTGTTCCATCACCTCTCAAGACCCTGCTTTTCAGAGCCGGCAAAATCTCTTCACTTGCTCTGATGCCTAGATAAATTTTTTTTTTTTTGCAAGGCTACGCTTAGTGTCATATTAAATTCAGTTCAGCCATCTTCAACAAGGTATTTAAATGATATATAATCTAGGAGGGAATCAAATTAATAACCGCATCAAGAATATGTGAATCATCTAGCACATAGTGGCTTACATCTAATCTGAATGTCTAACAAAAAACGAATCAACGGTTCATCCAGCATTCTCTGTCAATAAAAACATCTCACATATTTGAAAGAATGACGAGTTCGTTTCCCTGCAACATAACGTCAGCCTTGTCTCCAGATATGAAGTTCACTACATCATATAATTTCAATGTGTATTGATTATATGAATAAAGATGATTGATTATATAAGTGAATAATTATTTTTGTATATGTAAATAAATATTATATTTGTTTGTAAAAGTAATGAAATGTAATAAATTGTATGTAAAACTGAAAGTTTATTTCATTTAACTTTAAACAGACTATATATCGGGAAATGTATATAATATATAATTTAAAGAAATGAGCGATTCATTATGAACATAAAATATAAACAAAAAATAGTGTATTACTTTATGAATCTATGGTAATAACTACATACAGTGTTTGTGTGAGGACCATGTATTTAACCTTGGGTGTATACTTTTGATATATTTATCTTTAACAAGCATATAAACAGAACAAAGAAAAAAATACATCATATGTATTCTGTAACCAAAATACATAATTTTCATTCACTCAGTGTAACGACTGACATGGTATTTTATTTGACCACATTCCCATATCAGAAATCAATACGGTTTCGCTGTTATAAGTGGTATTCACACAAACAGATTTCACAGCGAAATCGTTAATAATTAACATATTCTAGTAGTGTTCTTGAAAACCAGCATGATGAACCACGACAGAGCAGTTCTTGTTTACAAAATAGACCGCAACTGCTGGTGGCGAGAGAGAGCGGCGTGATGAGGGAGTATTGTGGGTCGAACGGTGGCGTGCATGGCGGGGTGATGGCGAGGGCGAGAGAGGCATGTCGAGGCATGAGTGCAGAACGGGGAGAGGGAGGGAGCAGTGTGAGCTGCATGAAATAGGCGAGAGAACATGGTGAGAGGAGGGAGGAATGCATGCCAGGGCGAGGGAGGGAGTTTGGGCGCTTGGCCGCCTAGCATCACATATCAGTACCATCCCCTTCCCCCACCCCGGCCTATGCGACCTTTTGCTTCTGCGCATGTGTGCTTCCCCACCATCCCTTTTCACCTGCATTAGGTGCTGCTCCGAAACTTATAGTCTCCACTACACCCTCCCCTCCTGAAACTCCTCAGATAAGGCAGCACAGCGAATCAGGTCGCTCGTTGTGCGACAGTTACCACTTCACTACACAGCAAGGCAGTTCGCGTGGTGTTCTAACACAACAATGTACCTAGCTTTTTGCACTATCCTTCACGACATGCTTCGTAACAGACAAGCTGTGTTTACTATGCATTTAATACTTTTACCTATAACCCTTGCATTGCATTTAAGCAAGATATTGAACACAATATGTTAAAGACAAAACCTTTAAATATTAATTTAAAAAAATAATGTGAAATACTCAATAATGAAAAAAAATTTAAGTATGTGACACCATTAAAAGTATTTAACACTCTAAAAAATTAAAGTATGTAACACCATTAAAATTAGTGGACACTGTAAAAAATTAAAGTATGTGACACCTTTAAATGAAATTAACACTGAAAAAACTTTTTATAAATTTAATAACGAGTTTCATTCAAAAAGATTTCGCAAGGGGAATTAATCTGTTACTCTCTAAAACTAAACATTTAAAAAACTTGCTTGGATTTAAAAAAATATTTCAAATTACTTAAATTTTAAAATTCTAACATTTTATACTTTTACAACTAAATAACATACTTAAAACTTCCCACCGAAACTATTTTCATACATCCCACTGTTGTTAAATTCACTCATGTCCATTTATTCATCAATCTTACATCCTTTGCAAAACAACAACATTCCTAACAGATTCAGGAGCTAGGGATATGCGCCCTCTGCTTATGCCTTGCGTAAGCAGCTTAGTTCTCCATTTGTTTAGTTTTTCCATTATTCACACCCAAGCATACATCTACCCACCCGCCTACATTGCCTTAAAATTACTTAAAACTAACAAAATTTTTAAAAACTCTCAAATATACTTTAAGAACTCACCTAGAATCACTTGCAACACCTTTCCCCACACTCATACTCACAGTCATGCACCTACTCAATAAATGTTTCTCAGAATATTTGGTGTTATAATCTAGATGGTTTTAACAAATTTTAGCGACTATTTAACAGCACATAAAGAGGCCAATTTTGTTATATTGTCACGACCTTCTGTATATTTAATAATAATGGTGGTCACTGAGTATCTATTTATCTACTCCATCAAAATACTCTCAAATATACATCAAGAACCCACCCAGAACCACTTGCAACAGCTTTCCCCATACTCATAGTCGCAGTCATAAACCTATTCAATCAATTTTTCTCAGAGTACTTGATATTATATTCTAGATGGTTTTAACATTTTCTCGCGAGTATCTAACCATGTAGAAAGAGCCTTAGTTCATGATATTGTCATGGCATTCTGTCCATGATATAGATCATGATGGCCACAGAGTATCTCTTTATCTATTCCATTAAAAAATTCTCAAATATACATCAAGAACCCACCTAGAATCATTTGTAACAACTTTTCCTGCATTCATACTCACAGTCTTGCACCTACTCAATAAATTTTTCTCAGAGTACTTGGTGGTATATTCTAGATTGTTTTAACATATTTCTTCCAGTATGTAATAGTGTAGAAAGAGCTTCAGTTCGTGATATTGTAACAGCCTTCTGTACATTATAAGGATAATGGTGGTCACTGAGTATATATCTATCTACTCCATTAAAAAACTCAAATGTATATCAAGAACTTTCTTAGAATCACTTACAAAACCTTTCCCTGCACTCATACTTGCAGTCATGCACTTACTCAATACATGTTAGAAAAACATTAAAATTTTAAAACCAGAAATTCCCCCCCAACATATTTTTATACATTCCACAGTTGTTAAATTCACTCACTTCCGTTCGTTCATCATTCAGTCATCATTCACCAACCAACTCGTTCAGAACATAGACATGGGCAGGGCTGAGCACCCTCTAAATATGCTGTGCATGGTTTGGCTTATTTCCCAAATATTTTTCTATGGTCCATAATTCACACTCAAGCATACACCAATCCACCAACCCAGAATATCTAAAAAAAAATTAAAAATAACAAATTTCTATAATTTTAAACTAATTTCATTCAAAATCTTTCAGTTTTAACAAATTTAACTATAAAGTTGAACTATTTTTAGCAAAATGGTCTAGAAATTGTAAGAAAAAATTTATTGTAATTACATCCTAAAACTTTTACTAATTCATTTAAAAGTTAAATAATTTAAATTCAAAATTTTAACTTTAACATACCCGAAGAAATAATAAGAGATTTATGAAAGTCCCAGAAAAAATTTCCAGCAAATACTGAAAAAATTGAACCAATTTACGAAATACCCGGTAAAATTTCTAAAAGATATTACAGATTCAGAAAAAGAATTTAAAAGTACGCATAAAAAATTATTTAAAATACTCCCGGTTAAAAACTTTCAACAACAATATAATTTTTTTTTTTAATATTTATGCGACCATTAAGTACAATTCGTTAAACAAGGATAAAAGTTATTAATATATTAATGTGATATCAAACAGGATTAAAAAGCCTTAAATGTTAACTCTGTCGACTTACATAAAGTCTGCTACCAAAGGTGGTAGGCGAGACCTGAACCCCGTTAGGCAGGTGGGGGTCTGGGCGAAGCCTTAAGCCCAGTTCAGGCAGCTGAGTGCCAGAGCGGTACCAGCCGCTGGTTGCAGGTAGTTGCCAGCCCAGGCTATGCCGGTGCTCGGCTGACCCCCATAGCAGCAGGCTAAGGCTTCCAGCAGGCGGTGAGGGTGAGAGGTCGGTCGGACGGCAAGCAGTAGCGGAGCGGAGCAGTGATGATCCCTCTATGGTGGTTGGATGAAAAATGAAGAGTGGTGCTCCTATGCGTGTATATATAACCCGACATACCTCCTCAGGGAACTTATACAAACACCGGATATAGCACGATTTGATAATAAATTGCAATTTTACTAAAAAAAATATGACATTCTTATAGAATTAAATTGTTTTTAAGTGAAAATACCAAATTAAAAGATTCTTTAATAAACCCACGCATTTTCTGATTTTTCTCGTTTACAATTATATTGAGTTGGAACTACAGTGTGAAATATGCATATTTCTTTGGTATTAGCAATTACATTTAATTTGAATTATATAGTTATTTACAATTTTTGTACATGTATGGAATTCTTTTGCAATACGATTCCAGAACCTAATAGTATTTGCAGTGCATTATGTAAGGTTTTCCATTTTGAATAACAATTAACTGTAATTTTAATTTTAAATATATAAAATGTAATTATATAATTAGCTATCAAGCATTGTGTATGTATGCATTAGTAAGCCGTCTATTATTCTGTAATGTTTATAAGAATGCTATATTATATTATCTATGGCTTAGCCTGGTATCGAACCCAGCTTATATTAACCATGCCTTGCCCAGGATTCGAACCCGGAACCCCCATTCTAAAGCATAATCAGACTTCGCTACAAAGGTTGGCGATTTAAATCAACTATTGTTATGAATTTGTATTGGAAATTATTTATTAAAAAGCAATACGTACTGGTTAGAGCTGATCATAATGGGGTTGGGCAGGTCATCATTAGCAGGGAAGACAAGCGGGTGTGGGTAGGTAGAAGACTGGGTGACTGGAAGCCTAGGGCGGAGTATGGACAAATAATTTTATTTCCCAGCTCTGCTCTCGTGCTGGTACACAGTAGAGTTTCTTTGAAATGTAACAATATAGTACTCTTTCTTGATACACAGTTCAATAAAAGTTTTTCGCAAGTGGTTAGTCTGCTTACCTTCAGTTTTTTTAATATTGTGTAGTCTATTGAGGTTTTTTAATTGTTAAGCATTATTCTGCATTTTAGGGACTATTTCTTTACTCTTAGTAGATTTTGCAGTGACTAAGGCTTGGGGATCTAAAAGTTTGTTGTGTGTACTTTGGTCGCTCCCTAAGATTTTTTTAAATATTTAGTGGTTCTATCTCATAGTTGGTATTTGTGTTTCTAATTTGAGAGAGGGATTCTCCAATTAACTGTTTAACATTGTTTGAAAGCCAACAGCATGCTCTGTTTGCGAACACATCTTGTAATAAAAATTTAACAGTAGGGTTCACTGTGAAACCTCGAAAGCAAAGTGCTAGAAATGGTTTTAACCTGTCTTCTCAGGGTGTTATGTTTAACCCTGTTTAACATTACCCTGTGGAATCTATAAACAGTACTTGAACATTCTTAATAAAAATGTATGACATTTTTAAATCTGCTATTCGTTGAGGCATGAATGCATCTAAGTAGTTTTCTTGAAATTACGGTCGAGTATAATGTATTTTTACCTGCTTAAGAAACAAGTTTATTTTGGTAATGATGTGTTTTCTAGTTAATAACTATCTGTTCAGTGATTACTATCATAGTTATTATTATAGATAATATTATTCGTTGTGTGAATCATTATAATTCAGTGCCTGATTTTCTTGAACAATGGCTGGTGTATTTTTTCACAATAAGTTAACCTTAACTGATTTTCATATGATATTGTATTTTTCACCACTTGTTCACAAAAATCAGTCACATTTAGAAAATTCTAGAAAGTGTAAAACTTTTTCTCTCTTTATTAATCAGAGTAATAATTTTTTCAGTATCTTAAGGACAAAAAAAACATTTCTATCCTTATTAATACGAATTATAATTTTTTTCCATTTCTTAAGGAAACCAAAACATTTCTCCATTTATTAATCAGAACATAACCAAAAATCTTAGTTGGGACCATTTATAAAACATATTTTAAAACTGGCATATACAAAGATTAGTTTAAAGCTGATAATTCCATCAAGAAATCTAGTCGCAAAAACATATTAAAGAGAATATATAGTATGTTTTAATTTCCGATGGAAATGTGATATTTTTAATGATCAATAGCATTTTCCTAAATATATGCATATATATATATATGCACATACCTTTCAAATGCTTATCGAATTGTGTTAGCTAGCAAAATGTGTAAAGAATGGAAAACGGATTTTCGAATATTTAGTCTTAAGTCTTGAGAGCCGATGAGTGTGTTCATTGAACAACATATTATTTTTAATAAACGTGCTACTTGGAAATATCTAAAATCGGTTTGTTTAAATCATGTTTGCAGGATATTTCCTTGAAATTTGAGCAAGAGTTTTAGAATTTCCCGGACTTAAAACATTTTTTTATGGAATAAATGTGCTTTGCTGTATGCCTGATGGGATTACTTTTTTAATTCAGTTACTAGTATTTTAAATATCTTCAGCGAGCCAGTCTTCACAGGCAGTTGGTAGGAGATTTTGCTCCCTGACAAAGCGGCGCCAGACCTGTCATGACGGCATGACGAATTGAGGTAGGCTTTTTGTCCCTGCCAGGGCGGCTGCTTTTTTTGGGGGGAGGGAGGAGGTGAATTGGAAATTATGTTTGGGTCCGCTAGAGCCTTCAGTTCTACCCGAGCAGCCGAACTGCCTGGGAGGCGTGAGGACCTGAGGTAGTTTCTTTACCTCTGCTGGCAGCACGGCGGAGGAGGTGGGGTAAATCGGCGAAAATGTTACCGACTCATACACAACATGCTACTTTTTCCTCTCATGTGTTCGGATAATTATTAGGTTTAATTTATAGAAACTTTTTTCCATTATTCATTTACGTTAGACAGGCTTTTGCAATAGGCGGGCGTTAAGAGTGATGATCTGCTGGCATACAATGGGGTATTGGAAAATATTGTTGCAGAATTGCTGCGTGCCGTCTCATACCACATTTGTGAGTTTTAATAGAATATGCGAGGTTTGCGATTTGGTGTTACGACTAATTTCTAAGTGTTATCATTAAGTTTGTGGAAGATGGTTCATCTGGTTGAGCCAGTATTTCAGTCTGATTACGTTTTGCTCTTGAGAGCCGATGAAGGACGCGGTATCCTGGTGAGTTTTTGATTGGTAATCATGTTTTTTTATGTAAGCTTGCTTTGTATGTGATATTAATTAACTTTGTTTTATTGATTCAGTTAGTTTGCATTATGTTTCGTTTGAAATAGTTTTTTAACTATGATATTAATATAAATTCTATTTGGTAATCACATGAATGTATGTTTGGATTATATTAGTCCGGTTTCATGTTACGTGATTAAAGTGGAGATCAATGACTTTGGTAGAGAAATAGTTTCGTTCGGTAATTGCTTGGTTAAAGTATTTGACAATCGAGTAAGTGATTAAAGTAATTTTTTAAATAATTCGTAGTTATTTCAATCGACTCTTTCGTTTAAAAAAATATTTGCTTCGCCGAAAAGGAAACATATCTCCCGCATCTAAATCCTCAGGATGCCTCCAGAGAGCGATCTGGACGGATGTGTAGCCTCGCTCCCATTAGTCTTAGTGCTCATTCCTCCACAGACATTCGCATATCAGTTTAAATGCCCCAAACAAATTTAAAAATGTCCTGTATGCCACTCTTCCACCAACACCAACACCTATATACCCCATTACAATATACCTTTCTGTTCAGTCAGCTATCGGACATCAGAGAGTACACATCGATGCTGCTCTGCCAATATCACCATTATGACACTTAACCCTTTGAACACCAATTAAAATAAAAAACGGTATCAAAGAAATTT
Source organism: Dryococelus australis (assembly GCA_029891345.1). NCBI lineage: Eukaryota > Metazoa > Arthropoda > Insecta > Phasmatodea > Phasmatidae > Dryococelus > Dryococelus australis. Next base: position 29,205,535 of record CM056999.1, on the reverse strand, counting down.
AATAAAAGAAATTTGATCTAAGAAATTTGATCAAACAATTATTTAAATAATCGATTAATTAATTTGATTAATTAACAATAAATCTATTAATTGATATGCCAACTAGGCAATTATGCAAGTAAGGTAATTATGCAAATTAGCCATATGGAAATAAGCCGCTCCATCCACACCTCACTCGCCTAGTGAGCCAGAACATGCACGCTAGCTCTACTCCCACATATGATATATTTTTATTTTGAAAATTACGTTTAATTGCAGATCAATGGTGAATGTCAGAAATAATGTTATTTCTCGTAATCATTTGATTAAAGTCATCGATGCAATACTTAATTTTTTACTTGTAGTTGGATGTGACACTCACTCAATTAGTTCAATTGTATCCCAGAAACCACCAGTTATTTTTCACTGATTCTCGGTGGAGCTGTTTTCACCGATTTGTGTTGTTGGTATTGGTGGTGAATCAGTGATTTTTTTACAGCTTCGGATTTTAGGTGTGGGCCTTTAGAGTTCGAAATTATATTGAGGTCAGTTGCTGTGGAAACAGGAGGCTCACTTCTGTAATGTCTTGAACGTCTGCAAGTCTTTATCGAACAAAATATTGCCAATATTTGGTCGGGGCTTAACAGCTGAGGCGTACTGCGTCGCCTCCGGCGATACTTCCACATGGATAATGGCGACCCTGCCGGCAATCGAGTCAGTTTCGCAGTGCTAAAAGGCGATTGCAGTGTTTTTGGATCAGTACAGCATCGCGTGTCTGTGCCAAGTGACATATCTTTACAGATGACAGATATTTATAATATGCTAGAAGTGAGCGCCTGTGTTCACCAATGCATGAACTCCATACCAGACATGCTTACTGTATTGCACAATGCTCGTTACTGGATGTCTGTCTGCCAGTATTTTGCAATCAGTTGTACTTTCCTACGTAATACAATATACAGTCCAGCATGTTGGTCCAAGTTTAGGTTGTTCACAGTTGAGTACTTTTGAAATCAACCTTTGAGAAACGTCACATAGACTTTACCAGGAAAACTTATACTGATTAAACCAGTGAAGTTGGCAACGACAGTGTGAAAGTATTTCCATGCGTTAACACTGAATTAAAAATGATTGGTGAATATTTGTGAATACTGAAATAGGATATTTTGGATGCATGAATAAAGTGATGATGTCCCATGGTGGTAGACAACGCAGTGTGCATACAATTAGACGGTAAACAGGGCTTTCAGAAGAGCTTATTTTACCGCGAGTAAGGTTTATTCTACTGAGGTTAGGAATATAGCGAGATTCATTACGAGAAATATGGCACAGTGAATATTTTCGCAGTAATATGAGCTGCTGTTTCAAATAAATTTCATTACGTGTAGGTGTAATTGAAGGCAAGTCGTATCTTTACCTGTAATTATGACGTAATTCGTGTTCTTAATTGCTAATTTGCTGCGTTTGATTAGTATTTGTGCCGTGTTTGTCATTTACTAATTAGTTTCTCTGTTACATTTTTAATGTCGCGTAGAACACAATAATTTGATATCGCTGGATTTATATTTATTTAATGTATCGGCGCTATATTTCGTTATTTTAAAAACAATGATTTATTACAACTCGCATTGACAAACTGCGCCGTTACACAGCACAGCGAACAAGGCGCTCGATATACCCTCCCTCCCCTCACCCAACCGACAACTTCATTTCAAACTCTGCCTCTGACGACGCAGGACCTCCTCCCTTCCCTAATTCAACCTCAGTCCTCCACAGACATTCGAATGGAACGGACGTGTCTTCGTGTTCCCCACCCTCTCCTTCCCCTCATCCAGACACCGAACTCAGTCTACAAAGGGAAAAATAAAAATAAATTAGCCTTATTTTACTCTTGCCCCAAAGTTTAACGTATGGCACTCTTGCACCAAGGTCAATACATATATGCTGCACACGCACCCTCCAACCCCTCAACGACTGCTAGAAGTCCAAGGGTGAACATCTCTGCTGCTGCCCCAATATCACCCTTATGACACTCAACCCTTTCAACACCAAATGCAAGTACACATTTACCAAATAAAATTAACCCTTTGAACACTTAACCCTTCACCTGCAAGTACAATTAAACAACTAACCCATCAACTCTAATTAATTAACACTTTCAACCAGTTTAACCTTTTAGTCACTTAAACCTTTCAATTAAACACTTAACCCTTTCAATCAATTTAACACTTTGGGCTCTGTATCCAGAAGTGTTTAAAAGTTCGTGTTTGGCTATAATTGTGAAATATACTTACCCGTGCTAATAATTAATTTAACTTTGTAACTGTTATTTACGTCATCCAATGTTGTTTGTAAGAGTAAGCAGTACAAATACAATATTGTGCTTGACATTGATCGTTCGTAAACATGCTCTTATAAGTGAAGAAAGTTACCAATTTACGAGCAAAATAAATATATTTGTCATCAAATGGAATCTTTAAATTCTTTTGACACGTTCTATTAAAATAATTGATTAATACAACGCTTTGATGAATCCAGTTCTACGACCGAAGATTAAATAACATCCGGACAGATTTAGTTTAAATCTCTCTATAGCATATGACATAATTTTTTTTTTAAATTTTCGTCGACACCAATACAATTAATACCGGAAGAAAATTTTTTTTTTTAACATTACATTTATTAAATGAAAATTGCAATTACCCAATTTATTGATGTGTAAAGTGAAGAAGACCCAGCACATACGCAAAATGGCGGCGACAATGTGTAGTTGTCAAAGTGTTAGCATTGAGCTTCCCAGGGACCTAACGTTAGTGCAGCGGAGAGGGCGAAGAGGTATGTGAAGGAAGGCGAGGTGCACTTCTTCCATAGTTGCTTTCAACTCTTCTAAAGCTCTGATAAAGTTCTACTTTCACGACATTCCTCCGCCTCATGCAAACAAAGCTAAACCGAGCCTAGAAAACTACATTAAAATTACAGAACATTTTGCATAGGAACTAGTTTATACTAAGCATTGCCAACACACTTTTTTTTATCATGGTTTTATCAAATTAATTTTAAATAAAATATTATAATTTGCAAATAAAATTTACGTAACGTTTGAATTGAACCAAAAATAAGAAACTTTTATTTTAACAGATGCTTGTAATGTATGGCATGTATAGAAATCAACCAAACAAGCCATACATGGGGTGATTTCCAAAAGATTATATTTAAAAAGTGTGAATAAACCGCGAATAGATAACAGTGAGTAAGGGTGAGTGTGTGTTGGATGTTGCAGAACTCGGAGGAGGATCTGCCGGAGTGCGACAGCGTGCGAGCCGTCTGTAGCCGGCTGGACGTGTACGAGAGGCCGTGGCTGGAGCGACAGTGCAGGTGTCCAGGCTCGCAGCCTTGCCCCGCGGGACTGGGCGCCTCCGACGGCCGCACCATCGCAGACAAGACCCGCCTTCTCAAGGTCTGTCCCACCCTCCTACCCTTACACTCGTCAACCACATTAACATCCCTTACCTAATATCTCTACGAAACTCGCTTCAACTTGGAGCTGTAGTGGAATTTGAATCATGCGCACAAATCCAAAACGCATCGAGCGAGTCGGGAGAATCCATTCCTGCTGCACATAGGGGGTGAGGGTGTTCAGTTCAGTAGTGACAGTGGCCGAGAGCTGCTCCGCCCACGCATATTACCTGTCTAAACAAACCCTTGCCGCGCCGTATAGCAATGTTATCAGCTTGGTACAGTGTGTATAGCAACAGCAGTGTCACGTTGCTCCCCTACCTTCCCTCTTCCAAGGCTGCGCCAAGATACATTTCTCTTCTGAATTTTACTATACGCCTTACTCACATGTACGACACACCTTAAAACGCATTTTCCACCGCCTGTAATTTGGTTGTTATCGTCATTTATGGCGCCATAGATGGTACAAACAGTTTATACTTTAACCACATACTTTCCTTTGAGCTGTGAGCAACATAGTTACTCAAATATCCTGGAGGCGCAAAACTATTTTTAAGGCAAGTATTTTCTAGCAAAAAAAAATAACTGCATATTTTTTGCATAGTGGCATTTCAAAATAAAAAAAAAATGTTTCAGATATGTGTAAAGGAAAATAACTAGCGCACTGAGATCATTCAGATGAAAATAAACTACGATGAGAGACTCACATACTTTATATTAAAAATTATTGGTATATAAATATTTCAGGTTTATCAAAATATTAGACTGTTGAAGACCAACCTAATGCTCCAAGTCCTAATACTACGTCCGAAAAGTAGTTAGTTGCGTGCCAGTTAAGAGTACGAGGGGTCCTGGGTTACAGTCCCAAGTAAGGCACGTGAGCGTATGTGATTGTATCACTAGTATTGGATATGTATCTGGTTCCATCTCTACTGATATCTCTGTCTACAAGTTATAAAGACCTTCTAACAGCCCAAGATTTTAAGAATTTCAAAACAATGTGCATCCATGTAAAGGAAAGTGGACTCAATAATTATGACAGTAGCTTCATGTTAATGATTTGTTTTGGAAAGTACAGCCCACTGTCGTTAAGGCTTCTGGTTTGATCGTCGACCTCAAAAGGAGGAAGGAAATTTCTGAAATGGTGTGGATTGCTGTGCCTAAGAACTCATGCTTCCTTTCTTCTCATCTCTTCCCACACAGCACACAACGTTTCAGAAATTTTTCAGGAACATAACATCCGAAACATCGAAAGTTTACAGAATTGTTTCAGAATATAACCGATATATTTCCGTTATCTTTCAGAAACGTAGATATTTCCTCTTTAAGTTATATTACACTGTAATCTGTCCGATACATAGCCTTGTTATACAACGGATATGTGACCGTGTTATGTATCTGACACATAACAATGTTACATAACAAATATGTAACAATGTTATGTGCGGTATCTGATACATAGCCAGGTGACATATCTGATACATAACAATGTTATGTTTCTAATACATAGCATTTTTACATAACAATGCTTTGTAATCGAAATAAAACAATATTAGATAGTGTAACAGTGTTATGTCTTGGATACAAAACCATGTTATGTAACCGATATACAACTGTCACGAATCCGATGTACAACAGCACGTATATAATATTTAATAGTGTCAAATATCCTTCATACAAAAGTGTTATTGTTTCGGACACACAAGTGTTACGCAACAGATTCTTCGTTATTCTGGATCCAGTTCATTATAGTTGCCGCCTACACCATAGCAATGTGTTAAATACATAACTATGTATATCAGATGTAGTGCAGCACTGGTTGTAAAATTATAAACGTTAAAGAGATATTTTGATAGAACCATAATTTACACTCGAGAATTTCACTAAAGTTAATCATTCCATAGTTATCTAATTGTAGTATACACTAATTGTGCCGTTATAGTTACAGCTTTATAAATTTTATAGCTCAGTACATCAGTAAAACACAGTTGTTATTTTGAAGTTTTTGACTTTAATATTTCAGTAGTTGTTTCATGTACATATTAAAGAAGGTCAAAATTTTTCTTTGGTGGATGCGGCAATGTGATACGTGTTTATAGGATGTGCTACAACCGATGGCCATGGTCTGCTGTTTTTCAGCGATCTGTTCTACAAGTGCTTCCAACACAAATTTGCAGCATTTCACTCTGGTGAAAGAGAGAAGAAAAAAAAAACTTTATTACAAAACTAAAAGGATTTTAATATAGGATGCTTCTTGTCTATTGGAAACATAGTTCACAAATACTAGGCACATTGCAAATGTAGGCTAAGTGAACTGTGTGTTTGTTTCACATATTCTTTCTTTTCACATGTGATGATTGTGGACATACTTGCCATTCACTCTTACCTGAGTTTTAATACCAATAAAGCACACAATAAACAAACAGTTTCATTGGCTGCCACCGACAGTAGAACAGCAGGACTAGGATAGTGCATGTGAAATAGTTCCTTGTTAGCTATCACGTATAAGTAAATTTAGCGGCCCATTAATTAATGACAAACCATTTTCAAATAATATACTTTCATATTTTGAATAACAAATTCTGTATTGTAAGTATATAAGTATAATTATATATAAGCATACTACACAGGTGAGCAGTTGGGGCACGAGTTTCAAAAGCCAGTATGCCATAGCTTCGTATCCTGCATACATAAAACGGCTAATAGGCTGAGTATTGTAAAGCAAGAAAAGCAAGGATGCCTTTTAAAAATAAGAGTATTGTCACACTGTACTTTTAGTTGGTATTATTGTTATTTTTCTGCAGCATTATATAATAAGCTTAGTTTATTTATGAATACTGAGTGTTGTTTTTATGACTTGTACTGTATTGTTTTCATAACACTGCCAGTATTCTTGTTAGTTGCAGATAGCGTGTTGGCAGCTTGCACGCAGGATAAACTGAGCCAACTAAGTGCTGATCTTGTATAGTGATACGAAAGTTGTTAGTTGCAGATAGCGTGTTGGCAGCTTGCACGCAGGATAAACTGAGCCAACTAAGTGCTGATCTTGTATAGTGATACAACAGATGTTGGCAGCTTGCACGCAGGTTAAACTGAGCTAACTAAATGCTGATCTTGTATAGTGATACGAAAGTTGTTAGTTGCAGATAGCGTGTTGGCAACTTGCACGCAGGATAAACTGAGCCAACTAAGTGCTGATCTTGTATAGTGATACGAAAGTTGTTAGTTGCAGATAGCGTGTTGGTAGCTTGCACGCAGGTTAAACTGAGCCAACTAAGTGCTGATCTTGTATAGTGATACGAAAGTTGTTAGTTGCAGATAGCGTCTTGGCAACTTGCACGCAGGTTAAACTGAGCCAACTAAATGCTGATCTTGTACAGTGATACGAAAGTTGTTAGTTGCAGATAGCGTGTTGGCAGCTTGCACGCAGGATAAACTGAGCCAACTAAGTGCTGTTCTTGTATAGTGATACAACAGATGTTGGCAGCTTGCACGCAGGTTAAACTGAGCTAACTAAATGCTGATCTTGTATAGTGATACGAAAGTTGTTAGTTGCAAATAGCGTGTTGGCAACTTGCACGCAGGATAAACTGAGCCAACTAAGTGCTGATCTTGTATAGTGATACAACAGATGTTGGCAGCTTGCAAGCAGGTTAAACTGAGCTAACTAAATGCTGATCTTGTATAGTGATACGAAAGTTGTTAGTTGCAGATAGCGTGTTGGCAGCTTGCACGCAGGATAAACTGAGCCAACTAAATGCTGATCTTGTATAGTGATACGAAAGTTGTTAATTTCAAAACACAGGTAAGGCTGAACATGCAGTGCGTGTAACTTCAGCATGGAAGAATTAAATATTTATTTAGTACATGCATTATAGTATAAGTTGTGTTCTATTTGTACATACAAGTACATTCATATTGGCAATTTCCATTTGGCACTGTCAACTTTTATGTTGTTAACGCTATTTTAACATAAGTGAATTATGTATCAAGGAATACACAAAAGTTTATTACTTTTAGACATAATTTTTACTTTGCAAACAAGCCAACTAAGATATCAGAGATGCCATTTGAGCGTTGTTATGGAAAATGTAATGCAAACAATATTTATATCTATAATTAATAAGAGCAAATAAAATAAAAACACAAATGTTGTCATGAGTTCTTTATCGCTCATTAAAATTTAGCTCGTTCAAGCTCAAAATAATTCCGGTTGATTTAAATAATCGTAGGTTAGTTCATCACCATAGAAAATAGTGATTAACATAAAAAAGTTTAGTTTATTACTCAAAAAATAATAATTCACATACAAAATAAGCATGAGGCATTTAAGTTAGTGGAGGAAGCAATGATTTGAACTTTTGTTTTTAAAGTAATTAATTTGTACAATACAGAAGTAGTACTGTAGTTAATGAAATATCTCTGTCACATTTGCCCTTTTGAAACTTAAAATTGTCAACATCATGAATGGTTACCATATTCCTGAATTATTTTGTATCTTAACATACTACAATTTTTCTGTTCTTCAGAGCCACCCCCCTCCCCCACCCCGCCCACCGACAAAAACTTCCAGGAACCGAGCAATTTCTCAAAATCCCAATACAATTTTTTTCCCGAAAATAATTACTGTTAATTAAGATCAAAAAATCTGTCAGTTATGTGGTGATTACTGAAGTGGCTATAACCAGTAGGTTAACAAGCCACAGCAAAACTTTGGCAATCCCTTTTCTGTAAATGACTGTAAATGATAAGAGTGAAATGAAACAGCAGTTATAATTTGTCTGGTTTTTATTCAAATATTGACAGTGGGATGAGAAATATCATGCTTGCCCTATTGTAAGCTGTTTATACTTGATCTTGCTTCCGTCGTTTCCTGCAAAACAAATATTAAATTAAAACTCAGAGTTGAATTTTCACACATAATATAAACAATGCAAAGGAACGGATTAAACTCGAAATTTTGATATTCATCAACATAGGTTATTATACACAGTAGTGAAGCTAAAGTTTCGAAATAGGTAGATCAGACTTTTTAGATGCAAGATTATTCCAGTTGCCAAAAAAAAAAAAAAAACTGCTGCCTGGGATGTCTGGTAGTGCAAAATCAAAGTAATAACATCAAAAACCACATTGTTTGAAGGACAGGTACGAACACTTGTGTATAAAAGTGACCCCTTTGTTGACTGGGTTAGTTCCGTGAAACTGCTTTTGGTGCCATTGGTATACTAGTCCGATAAAATAATAATTTGTTATACAATTTAATCATAAATACAAATTACATATAACTGCAATAAAACATAAAAATAAACTCTAACCAATGCTGAATCAATGTTTATAATGCCTTCACTAGTGCAATATTTTTCCACCAGATGTCAGTCACATTCCTAAATCGGCGAATCACAATGCTGCAACTGGACTAGTGTAGTCGTGGTGCCTGCGGCATTGTCTTGAACTACATTAGTCCACAAGGGATCAAGTTTAACAACACTGTAATATGTGAGTGTCCACACCTGCTCTAAGGCCGTGTCTAAAACTAATTACTTGCATATAACCACAAAGACATTCTCACTAATTCAACTTATTATATACGATTTAGCTATTCTTCATTTGAATATGTTATAGCAACATACAGTAATACGCAATGCTTCTCATTGTGAATTATTGTATCCGAAGACACATTACTCCATCAACTATATTAAATTGTATCACTGAACACATTGTGGGTGGATTAAACTTTCAAATACCATATTCACAAGAATAGAGGCTGAACTCGATACTAGCTCGACCCCCAATATTTGCAGGCTTGCTCGAGGAAAAACAATTTTTAGGCCCTATCAATTTAGTTTACTAATTCTTAGGAAACTCTGCGTCATTATGTATAATGTATAACTTGACTTGCCCAGTATATATGTACAAGCATGTAGGCCTACTCTCTTAAGACCTACTGGACATATTAATGTCAATTTAAAAAAGAAAAAAAAATGTGCTGGACAGTAGATGCATAATGCGGGAGCCAGCGCAGCGCACTTTTTTGCGACAATTTACACCAAAAATACAAGAAAAACTAACATGAATATTTCCCATTATTTAAACGAATGTACAAGAAAAAATCGAAAACTCAAAATCTGAAATCCGATGGAAAAAACGATCAAAATCAAGTAAATTTAATCTAAAAACAAGCAAATTTTAACTAAAATCAAGCCAATTTCTCATTTTCCAGCTACTTTTCCATGTTTCTGTAAACCACAATTTTCAATTAGAAAAACAAGCAATTTTAATCGAAAAACAAGAAATTTAAGCCCAAAATCAAGCATATTTTCCAATATTCCAAAAAAGGGCCATGCGAGATTTTTCATTCCAAAAACGAAAAAAAGAAGCAATTTTCATCGAAAATCAAGCAATTTTACCCCAAAATCAAGCAAATTTACCATTTTTCCTACATAGACATTCAGGTTTTTCATTCTCAAAAAAAGCAAATTTAAGCCAAAATCAAGCAAAATCAATTAAAAACAGCACATTTAGGCTAAAAATCAAGCAAAATAAGCTAAAATCAAATGAAATTTTATCTTATTATTGTTTACAGTTAATATTTAAAACTCTACTCATTTTTTAAAAATTGCTTCCATTTGATCTAAAACTTGACTACTACCAAGAAGTTTATATTTTTCGTCAATTATTTCTAAGAGTGATAATTGTAAGTTTTATAAATTTTAATGAAATTTGTGAACTATATTTCAAGTTCTTCAAATGAATGATCTAATTTATAGGAAGGTGGTCTTGAACAAACATCACCACTTTTTAAAATGTTAGCAAAGCTGCATAAAAACACAGGCATTTTTATTTATAAAAAATTTTTTTTTAAGAGAAAGAAAAAACTCATTTAAAATTATGAAAATGATTTTTTATTTGATAAAATAATTATTTTATATATTTCTAAACATTCGTAAAACTTTTAAAAATAACCACCTTACTAAAAGTCTGAAATGTATTAAAATATCGAAACATTTTGTAGATTCTTCCATTTAATAATATAAAAATGTTCTATATCTTCAGTAATTCTTTCTTTCAAATAATAATACGTTAGATTAATTTTACTAATTAAAACAAAATTACAAACTGTACCTGCTTCAACAGCTTTATTAAAATCAACACTAATTTCTATGTTTTTTTTAAATTTAACTACCGTAGATTTTCTATATAAATAATCTATAACATATAAATCTAAAAATCTACTATTCATTTTGGGGGCTCTTCGCCCCCAAAATGAATAGTAATTAATATTACCATCAAAGTTTACAGTTGGTTTATAATAAAGTTCATTATTTCTGTAGTCGGTATCTAGTTTGGTTTTTGAATTTCTAAAATCATTATAAACAAGAAATTGTTTAAGAGGAAGACCATTTTCAATGTTTATATTCCAGGTTTATTTAGGAAAAATTTCATTTCTACTATTTCTAACATAAATATTTCTGACATTAAAATGATTTAACATAGTAGCATGTTTATGCTGTTCAGCACGACTTCTTTTATTGAGTTAAAAACCTACAATAACAAAATCGAGCATGTGAAATTGTAAATTATTAAACTGATCTTTTATAAAAAAGTTAAAAACAGTTGATCCAGCAGGAACTTATTTTTCCTAAAATTACCAATAATCAAAACTAATATGTATTTTTGGATCTTTGTGTATTTTTTCTTTAATTGAAATGGCTGTGTTAGATTCAAATTCAACAAGGCCAAATAATTTATAATATTTGAATAACAGTTTTACCAGAATCAGGGCGATGTTTAGTAAAATTTACCTTCTTCATTTAAATTTTCATAAAGAAATTTACAGTTGTTATCAGCTAAATTAAGAAGAAAAATTTTTTTATAACCACCTTTCCAGTAAATTTCATTGTTATCACGAACAAAACCAAATAAATATGTCAGCAGGTACATTATATAATTTGTTTTATCACTGGAAACAGTTTTAACTTCATCTGTTATATGACTAGAAACAGATTTATCACGATATAGATTATCAACACCAGTAAATTCTATATAATTTTGTTCAACTGGTGATCATAATGAAGCATTAATCGTTGTCGATATTATACCAGGATTATCAAGAGGTTCAATAATATTTCCATGTTTTGAAATTTCTACTCTAGAAAACTGAAAAGGAAAAAAGTTCGAACAAACGTCAACATTATCTAATTTATCATATTTTGTTTCATTGCCAACTTTATCTCTCTTTAGTAAACTAATATCACTTATAAACATAAACATAATTTGGAAAAGAAAACCCATCACCTATAGGAATATCGAATTCAATTCTATTATTGTAAACATATAAATTCCTCCTAGTTTGATCAGTAGGAGGAAATATTTGTCTTTAACAACTCTCAATACTTGCATAACTCATTTATAAGAAAGAAAATTTAATATATATGTGAAAACAGTTTATTTATTAATGAATGAATCAAAGGAAGTTTATCGAGTTAAATTACTCATTGAAATATATAAAAAATTCGAAAAGCCCAATAAAAAGAATATAAAAAAAGAAAGAGCAACCATTAATCGACGAATGAAGAAATATTGGTAAAAGAGTAGAAAACGTAAGTGAAAAAAATAAAAATTATATAACAACTGTTTCTGTTGCAGTAAAAAATTTAGATTATCCACCAACACCAGAAGAAACATCGTTTGAAAAATAATTATTCTCAAAATCTCCTCGTTCAAAAGAGCAAATGAGAATCGTACCATTGAAAAATTGACAACATGCAGCGTCCGATTCTACTATAAATCTCGGAAAAAGAAATAAAAAAAAAATTAATGTTATTGATACTCAATATGGTTTACGTGTAGAAGGACAAAATTTTTACATGGGTAATACGCAAGTAAAGATAGATGATGATAAAATATCATGTTAAAAATTAAGAATATGAATTAATGGAAGGACTTTCTAATTTGTTAACAAAAGAAAAATAAGATCTTGAGGATAATTTCACTGATACTGACTATGAAAACTACTCGAAAATTGTTTCAAATATCAATCCTGCATTCCAAGCATATAATCCAAGAAAGAAAAAAAAACTCGAAAGGAAGTTGGAAATACAAAAATATAATTAAACCAATTTATGATAACTATATAAAATAATCACATTCAAGAACCGCACCAAACACACCAGCAAGAATGATTTTTCCAAGAACTCCTAGATCTGGAGCAGGTATAAAAAATTCATTAATTTACCAAAAGAATATGTTTGGATGGATAATGTTAGAAAATTGGTTGTTAGATTATTAGTTATTCATGGTGAAGAAAATGCTGGAAATAACAATTATTACAATGAAAAAGTAAACATAATGAATATGCTAAACAATTAATTTTCTGATTTTATTAATTTATCGAAAAGGAATTCCATATCTAATAAGAGTTTTAAATTTAATTCCACAATCATTTTGAAATTTTGAACAATACGAAAAAGGAATAAAAATTGGGTGTTAAACAATTTGGATTTGCCTGAAATGGATTTGCCAGGGTATAATTATTGTGGACCATTTACAAAATTGACTGAAAGACTGGAAAGAGGTGACACAGGAATAAATAAATTAGATGGAGCATATAATATCCCGATATTGCATATAGAGACCATAAAGATTTAGAATCTAGACATTATGCTGATAAAATCTTACAGAAAGAAGCAAAATATATTATGTTAAATATAAATACACAAATTGGTGAAAAAATTGCTTCTGCTGCTGTTGATTCAACTATGTTTACAAAAAGAAAATTAGGTTGGAGAATTAAAATGTTTTATTAATTATATATATTTTTTACTTATAAATGAAGATGTAAAGCTTAACTTTCGATACACCCATTGATGAATTAAGAGATTTGGGTAAAGCTAAATACTTAACAAAAGATCAAGTTGAGAAAAAAAAATTAAGGAAGGTAAAGGTTTCTTACTAACTTAGACACTTCCAATACTTAACAAATACAGGAAATGGATTACATTATGGAGGAATTCTACTACTTATATTTTAAATTTTATGTGCACTTGGTGCTTCAGCTTGAGGAGCTACTACAACTTACAATTCTGTTGAACAAACTAGAAAAAATAAAAAGAATTAGAAGAACAACAGAGACATAATTTAGCAATGGAAAATAAATCAGGAAATAGTTTGGTTGCTAAAAAGAAGGGAAGATCAAAAACATTTCCATATATACCCACCATCTAATCTCGATATTGAAAAATATGTAAAAATATTATATATTAAATATTTCAGAAATGTTTATATGATTAACGAACTACCAAAAAAATGTACAAAAATGAATGTGCTGTGGTTAATTTCGACTTTTAATCAAATCCTGGAACTCACTGGGTTTGTTATTTTAAAGAAAATAATTATGTTTTCTATTTTGATTCATTTGGAGGTAATATTCCTACCAATTTAACTAATTGCTTAAAAAATATAAATGTTTGTTACAATGATGATCGAATTCAGAATTTTAATTCAATTATATGCAGACATCTATGTTTAATTGTTTTATATCTTTTTTCTAAAGGTTTCAATGCTTAAAAAAAAGATGTAGAACCGAGATACAATACAAGTGTTCATGGTTTAAAAACATATGAAGAATCAAAATACAATATCATTGTTACCGCTTTACAAAATCAACTGAGTAAATTTTTGTTTACACAAAACATTATGTTTTTCTTCATAATCGTTGACTTAATATAATGGCTGATCCTATAGTTGTAAAATATGCAGTCGATAAAAGATACTTCGATAAATAAATAGCTAATAAATTACAAAATTCAAACTGATCAGTTTTGAATTATTGTGATACATTTGTTAACACGAAAATTGAAAAATGTGAGGAAGAAAATCACATATATTTTACTTACCTGCAAAGTGGAATAAAAGCAATAATAATTTTCACTTATATAATAACAAAATGTTCTACTTTTTTGATGGATTACAATGTTTATAAAATAATTACTTTCAATCCCAATTTACCTGACGATATTGTGACTGTTATTAAGTATTCTCAAAAATAGATTACAGTAAACCTTTTGATGTTAACATAGGTGATATTTTAGCTTTTAAAATAAAAATCCAATATATCTGAATATACTGATGGTTTGATGACTACAATAGGAATATTCGTAAAATATAAAGATTAATGATTTTTTATTCTTTTCAAATGAAGAATACTTGGTGCTTGAAGTGTTAAAAAGTCACCAAAAATTATAATATAAAAAGTAAAAATACTAAAAATGAATGATTAGTTCAGAAAAATAACTGTTCTATATGTAATTATAATAAATCAATATAAAAAACTGTCCAATGTAAGAAAAGGAATAATTAATGAATTATATAAACCTGCACAAAAAATTTTCCAAGAAGGAAAGTAATTTTGCATATTATTGATGAGTTATGGTAAATTGATATTGTTACGATGGATACTTTAAATTAAAAAGATATATCGCATGCAAATAATGGATGTAAATATATAATGAAAATTATTGATGTTTTCTCAAAATATGCATTTGCTATACCAATTAAATATAAAACAACCAAAAATGTAGTAAATGGTTTAAAACATATATTAATTAAAATAAAACCACTTAATATTAAAAGCGATGTGTCCGAATTTCATAATAAAATATTTAATGAACTTATGCCAAAATATATCATCAATCACTATTCTACATTCAGTGAACTTAAGGCCTGTTTGTAGAATGATATAATCCTACATCGAAGAACAAAATGTGGAAGAAATTTGCTCTAAATGGCAATTTCAAATGGGTAAATATATTATTTGATTTAGTTAAAGAATAGAACAATACAAAGCATACAACCATTGGTATGAAACCAATGGTTGTATCTAAGACAAATGAAAAAAAATATAATGCAGACAAATTTTGTAGACATGATTACTAAACCGAAATACAAAGTTGGCGATAATGTCTGAGTAAGCAAGAGTAAATGAATCTTTGGAAACGGTTATAAAGATAATTGTACAACATAATTACTTACCCTTTTTGAGGTTTTAAATAATGAAGTTCCAACTAACAAACTGAAAGATGCTAATGGAGAAGAAATGAAGGGTAGTTTTTATGAATACAAAATTATGAAAACCTACTATTCAAATGAATATTTGGTTGAAAAAGGTTAAAAAACGAAGGTGATGAAATTTTTGTTAAGTTGTTAGGTTTTGATAACGGGCATAACTCTTGGATTAATAAAACAGATGTTTTGTGAATTTAAGTATTTTAAGAAATAAAATGTTTTTTGTGTAATTAGTTATTTCAAACAAAACAAAAAAAAACAAGTGTTTAATGCTTGTTTAACATACTTAAAATGTGTTCAAGTTCCTTCATCCTTTGTTCAATGTACATCTCATCTAAGGTGAGCTTTATTTTCTTTAAAAATTACAAAAAATTTTACAAATATTTCTATTGTGCCAGGGAACTTTTTTAAAGGGTTAAGATATATTTCTATCATGTTAGTGACCCATATTCCTGGCCTTATTTAGCACCATCAAAACTCAATTTGGAGAAGCATCTCACCTTCCCACCAGCTGGCCATGTTTATTTTTAGTGGAGAGGTGATGGGTTTTTTATTTCTTTTTATTTTATGGTACTCCCGATTCATATAGTGGGACACCTTCCACAATATAAATCACTCCACCCTATATGTCTGAAAAGCTACAGTATAGCATACAGAGTATTTTTGGGTTGGAGATTGAGAAGTACCATTTATTTGCATCAATACTCAAATATTGAATATATGAGCATGGTTTTTTGTTCAAATTTTGAATAAATTTGTGATAATCTAATAGTGCAGATATGGGTGACTCATATTCACATTATTATATTATCTGCTCAGACCAGGCGTCGAACCTACAACCATAGCATTTGAAATCAAACAAATTGTTACTGAGCCACCATGACAATATGAGCGAGGCAACGATTAAAAGTCTTCTAGTGGCGAGCTAGAAGCTTGTTATCAAGAGTTGCACAGAGTGTTTGCCGCACTGCGTGTAGATAGAGATAGGGTGACGGTCGCGAAAAAGATAAGGCATTCTTATATAATTCAAAAGAGAGAGAGAGAGAGGAGAGAGAGAGAGAGAGAGAGGAGAGAGAGAGAGAGAGAGAGAGAGAGAGAGAGAGAGAGGAGAGAGAGAGAGATAGAACATAATTTTTTAAATTTAATATCTGTACTTCTCTTCCCTCATTTTTCTGCTGAAATCTATTGTGATAAAACCAATATCTTCGCCATAGCTCTTTGCATAAAGCTCTTTGAATTTATCAAAAGTCATGTCTCCACCAATATAATCACTTTGAATATAACTCAGATTTTTATTATCTTGTCGAAATACACATAAAAAGTTGGCATTATTACTTACTAATTGTTTAAGTACTTTTGAATAAGTCTGTGCCAAATACATACATCAACATTTCTATGTCTTCCCATATAAAATATCAGGGGATGACATCCTGGTTTTCTAAAATGACATTGCCAAATATAACTAGAGACTCATTTCCACACTGATCTATTGAGATCATTTCATCATTGCTATTTAAAAAATAAGTCATCTTTTCATTAAACTTGTTGGATATGACATCAAAATCATTTTGTAAATGAATATATTTTGGTTGATTTAACCTTTTTGAACAAGAATAAAATATATAAAAATTTAGCCATCTTGACTTATAAATAAAATTAGCCATCAAGTTGGTTTTTCACAAATTGCTTGGCCTACGATAATGGCCCTTATATTGTCAGGCAAAAGTTCGTCATAATTTTTTTTCTTAGCATCCGCTTTGGAAATTAAAACACCAACACCCTAATCGACTTTTCACATTTAATAACAATAATTCTTTTATATAAATGGATAATAAAGTATTCAAATTAAAAAATTAAAGTTCTGTTCTAAAGAAAAAACTTCATTATGATATAATCCAATATGAATAATTGATTGCTTTAATTAGTTTCAATGCATAATTTTTAACACCTAGTATAGACAACAATACTATAACAAAAATTGAAACAATAAGTGCTATCATTGATAAAAATGAAGTTATAACTATTCCTAAAGGACAATATGATATTGAATCTTTAAAGGAAACTATAAATTCTATTGACCCAATTTCTACAAATAAAATTGAACTGACATCAGACAATGTGAAAAATAGAGTTGTGGTTAAATCTAAGTTTGATATTAAACTTGACATTAGTATATCTGATTAGCTTGGTTTTGAGAGAAATATGCTTATTGAAAAAGACAAAGTGGTTTTAGGTGCTAAGCTACCTATTTTAATTCATTCAAAACCATAAATGTTCATTTTAATATATCCTAAGGAATTATTATAAAATATGACAAATCTAATGATTTAGAATATTATATAATTACTAGTTTTCCACCAAAACACTATGTTTGTCTTCAGAGATTATGTTAGTTATGAATCACCACAGCCAATTTTCTAATATATATATATATATATATAATGAGCAGTTTAATCACATCGTTTGAGAAATTAGGGATGAAAATGGTAAAGGATTGATTTTGATGGTTCTGATATCGATATTGTTTGGGAAATTAGAGATGTTAAAAATATTATATAGAAATATAATAACATAAAAATTAATTTAAAATGATTCATTTTAATATTTATATTGCTATGTATATATATTATTTTCTAGTATAATCTTTTTGTCATTACAATGACTTAATAAAATTTTATTAACATCTATTGTATATATTTCATGCTTTTGACTCCTTATTAAATTCATTGTTCTATATTGTATTTTCTGTTAAACAAACAATTCTTACACACCACAAATGTAATTCTCTTTTTAACAGCACACTTCTTTACTCAGCGAAGCTTGGCGTTTCCCAACAAATGATTTTCATGCGTAGCCCCCTCTCACTTAAAAATACTATACAAGCTTAGCCAAACATTGTCCATCTAGCAGAGTCCCAGGGCCAGTAGGGGAGTAAATCCCCAAAGCAGTGAGTCAAGGCGTGCCAGCAATTTATTTTAGGTCACACATCAGCAAAGCTTGGAGTTTCCCCATAAATGATAACCTGTTTGCACTTAGAAATAATGTGTGTGTTTTGCAATTTAACATATTTGTGTACTAATTGCAATATTACTCTAATATTATCTCATGAAGACAGATTTAATTGCAAAAAGATTGAACTGAGCTTGACCTTAATTAACACTTTTACCAATACATTTTAGAAGTACTATAGTGGATAGGAGTATGAACTAGAGGGAAATTTAGGGGTAAAAGTTGATAAAAAATGTACTTCTTTTGTATTTTTTAACCCACAATTTTCTTGATCTTCATAGCCCTCCCCACTATTGTGTTTGTAGCTTGTATTGGTAATATTGTCTGTTTAGTTAATGTTTGGTTGAGTTTATTTGCAATCTAATATATTTGCATGAACAAATATTACATTATTTACAAATTTTTCACCCATTTTACCCCACAATTTCCATGATCTTTAAAGGCCCTCCCCACTATCGTTTTTGGGGTTTATATTGGTCAAATATTGATGCCCCTAATAAATTCGTATTCTGTGAAATTAGTAATGTGGAATTATATCACTTCCGAAATTTTTTTTCTTCATAAAAGCCCCTATTCTTAAGAATTACTTTTCGTTTTCGTTCTGCACATCTGCACACAAGGCGAGTTGTAAAGAGCATGTGAGGAATTTGCATTTACAATTCCAGCAACATATATAAATCGTAATGGAAAAATATAGCAGAATATAATTCCTATTTCTTGATGCCTCCCTTCGATTCACACAAAGCTTCGTTCAATATCGTTGAACCAGTGAAGCAATGTGGGAATTGCAGAAACTTTGAAAAATAATTAATTTTAATAAGAGAGTATGAACTATAAAAGAAACTGCAAAATCACAAGACACTATTAATGCTGTGAAATACTCAAATAAATCATGCCATATGCACTGTATTTGTTCAAATGTACATAGGTAATGAGGGACAAAGTCAAATAATTTTGTCTATGCATTTTTGTTTATACAACAAGAAATTTAAATGATAGAAGAAACATTGATATTTTACTGTAATATGTGTATGTAATGTGTGTGTGTATAATATCTTAATTAGACTCAAAAATTAAATAATTTGATAATAACCAAATTTCAATGAAGAACTTAAAAATTGACTAACATTTATGGTGACAGCTGAAGCCCAATAGTATAACAAAATTAGTCATAGGCTGTTTACGGTAATGTGAGCACTTTCGAAAGTGCTGCTTGGGATCTAATTTTCTCTTTATTTTGTATTTTCCACCTTACGTAAACTGAACATTGCCATGGACACAATTACTTTATTGATACATTGGTAAAGTGGAAGTGTTTTGATTACAGTAATTATTTTTCAGAGTCTGATTTCCAAATTGGTCACTTTACAGTGAATTGCCTATACATGAGTGTAATCAACAAGGATGGAATAAGTTCTGTAATAAAATCCATAGATAAGGGGGGGTGGGGGGTTGAAATTGAACTTTATAATTTTCTAAAACACAAACATTGAACTCTAGAATTTTAATTTTTATACTTTTGGCATGGAGTTTTTCTTACCGAAATAAAACTGAAATGAAAATTCAGATTTTTCATTTTAAGTACAGTATATCGAAAATTGGTACTACCATATTTAATGGGGTTTATATACACTGAAAAAAGTTTACACATTGCAAAACACAACAATGCAGAATTTTTTATTGCCAAACACTTTAGTTGTAAAACAAATAAAAAACCTATTTCAACACAATTTAGGTATCAAAAATGAAATTTCTTCAGAACTGGCAGTACAAACCTATGGGGTTGTGCCAATGCTACTTTTATTAACATGAAAAGAAAACGATAAATATTATACGAACATTCGCGGAAATGAAATAAATACTAAAAATAATTCCATGAGAATTTTATCTTAGCAAAAATTTAACGAAATTCTTAATATTATTTCAAGTTACTTACCTATTACGAATTTTAAAACACACATAATTACATTACTAACACAGAGGTTATGCCTAGCATTTCCACTTCAGTTTTAAGTAGATCTTTTTTTTTTTAATAATAATGTAAACAGAGAAGCTTACATATAATTATAAATTTTCTTTCTTTACAAATTAAATTGCAACGAAAAAAAACTTCACGCAGCATCCACGAGTCGCCTTCGCCATTTTCAAATTATCCATAGACAATGTCAACAGGAAAGTGCATTCTGGTTAACACAACTAAAGTTACGTAACAGAAACATAACAAAACGTAATGCAATCTAGCCAAAAGACAATATAATTAGGATATATTACAGCTATGTATCTCAAAGATATAGTTATGTTATGTAGATGAAAGATGGTGATGTGTCTGAAGCATAACTGAAACATTGTGTTCTGTGTGTGTTAACTGGTGCAGGTCCCGTGCAGCCCGGGAGGACCGGCATACAGTGCTAGCCATGTTCACCTTTTCATATCTTAGCTTGGGCAGTTCTCGAGCAGCCCGGGAGGACCGGCATACAGTGCTAACCATGTTCACCTTCTCAATCTTAGCTTGGGCAGTTCTCGAGCAGCCCTGGAGGACAGGCATACAGTGCTAGCCATGTTCACCTCATCTCTTAGCTTGGGCAGTTCTCGAGCAGCCCGGGAGGACCGGCATACAGTGCTAGCCATGTTCACCTTCTCATCGCTTAGCTTGGGCAGTTCTCGAGCAGCCCGGGAGGACCGGCATACAGTGCTAGCCATGTTCACCTTCTCATATCTTAGCTTGGGCAGTTCTCGAGCAGCCCGGGAGGACCGGCATACAGTGCTAACCATGTTCACCTTCTCATCTCTTAGCTTGGGCAATTCTCGAGCAGCCCTGGAGGACCGGCATACAGTGCTAGCCATGTTCACCTTCTCATCTCTTAGCTTGGGCAGTTCTCGAGCAGCCCTGGAGGACCGGCATACAGTGCTAGCCATGTTCACCTTCTCATATCTTAGCATGTGCTCACAAAATTCACCTCTGATAGCGTAATCTTCTGGTTGCAAGTGTTGCAACAACTGGAAGCGGTACCGTTTAAGTTTTAACCGTCGTCGTAAAATCTTCCACACAGTCGGCTGAGGAATTCCAAGCTCCCGACTTGCTCGGTTGGTTGATTTTCGTGGGCTACGCACATAACTTCCCCTCACTCTCTACACTGTTTCGTTAGAAACCCCTGGCCTGGCGCCCTATGTTCTTACCTTTACACAAGCATCCTGTGTCCTAGAACTGAGGATACCACCGCAGAATGCTCTGGTCACCTGGTGGTTCTGTGTGGTAATGCCCTCGGAACACACATTGAACAGTAACAACCGATAAACATCTTGCATATTCCAAAACAAAAAATGCTTTCTGTAGATTTGTCGCCATTTTGTTAACTGGGCTAATGCTGCCACTTGGTGTTATACAAAGGAAGTTTAGACTCGTATGAAAACCCCCTGTTAATTTTTTTTCTTTGGTGTTTAGCTCGAACCTTTAACATAGATAGTTTATGAATGACAGATTTTTAAACCCCGATGAATCATTTGTAATAATCCTGTATATATACACATATATAGATACAATTTCTCTCTCAAAATTCAGTGACCTAAACGAAGTTCGTTAAAGGATGGAGTTCTCAATTAAATAAACGTTTTCATTATAATTTCTTAATTTTATATACAACTACAAGCAGAATTTTCTCGACTCAACATCTCACAGCTAATTGATCTCACATACTGTTTACAGTTGATTACTTCAACTAGTACAATTTATATTTATCTGAAAGAAATAAATAAAATTAAAGCATTAAAAATCAGTCCAAATAGAGAGCGTATCAAAACCCATTCAATTATTTTATAAATGATGTGTCCATATTTAACAGTCTCAATATTTTCAATAAAATCCGCATTACATGCCCATTCAGTCCCACCTCAGTTTAGTCCATGTCCCACCAGTCCGCAATGTTCTAGAGTTTTCCGAGTGTCCTCACACACAGTAGGCATCACTTCGCCGGATACCACGGTCTCTTGTCCATCGTCCTCTCGTCCACAACAAACTTCGCTCTCGCACTCGGCCAGATGGCCTCTACCAGACTGTTGGCCTTCGGACGGCTACAGTATTTATAGGGTTGTTGGCCATTACCCAGATATGTTCCTAAATCCCTCGGGCTGAGGCCCTAGTTCCCAGAATGTTCTTGCGTCACCTGTATGCTTTTCGGCTCCTCAGCAGAATGAGGAGGAGCTGAGACGTCAACCAGGTCTCGCTGCAGTCAGTCATTCCCGGGCTTCCCCAGGAGGGGGGAGGCGGTAAGCGCATCTGTCTGGGTGACGGAAGGGACGAGGTGGGTCACCCCGAATCGTGCATTACGTGCGCTCGCAGCCGGTGCCAGCTGCAGCGCGTGTATGTATGTGTGTGCGTGTGTGTATATATATATATATATATATATATATATATATATATATATATATATACGAGAGTAATTTGAAAGCATGAATGCGCAATGGGGTAGTTGCGAGGAAAGTTTTTTGTTCGAATCATTGTATATAGATAGACATTTTTTTTAAAGTTTGGACGAAGCGGTGCAAGAGGGGACAAAACCCGCATGCACGACAAAATCACTGTTTCCAAAAAAAAAAAAATCTATTTATTAAATGTGCTTCTTTTGTGGTCGGAGGGGGGGAGGATATGTGGGGTGGAGTGGAGAGATTTTGATTGTTCTTAACATCGAGGTCTTGAAAACCCATGAGGGTGGAGTGGGTTCAGCATGAAGCACCCCCGGGATGCAAGTGTGGGGTAGGCGGGGTATCCCCGAGTATACCGCCGATCAGCGGCATTGTCCAACACGATTCCCACTAGTGAAAGTCTGGGAGCGACCCCGCCGGGAATCGAACCCCGTTTGCCTAGGTGGGAGGCGAGTGGTCTGACCACTACGCTACTGCGATCCCCAATTAGGGTTTTTGGTTGGGGCGGGTGATGGGGAGGGGGGGGGGGGGTGGGGTGGAATAATATTAACTGATTATCTGGATTTTGTGTAAATTTCTTGAGTAGACTTAACCCGTGTGCCACATCTCGAAAGTGATCAATCAATGCGGCATTCATATCTCATTCCTTAAAGTAAAAAAAGTGAAGCAATTATAATTTATTTCTTGTGATAGGGTGACGGGTTTCCCTATCTGTCTTTCCCACCGACCTCAAAGCATTTCTCTTCCAAGAAAGACAACAGGCCGCAGAGATGAGGCGAACTCGTTAACAGGTTGTCTTCCTGGAACAATTGCACAGTGACAGTGCTTCACGCTCATACTTTTCTCGGAAAAAATAATTGTATAAAAAGTGAGCAGGTGCGCGCAGCGAGTCGGCTTCAGTCGCCCTGCCAGCTGCACAGTAACCATTCTCTGGCCAACAAAATATTACTGGTTGTTTTCCTAAAGAAGGAACATGGTCATATCTAATCTCCTACCTCTATTTTGAAGCTAATCTCCTGGCATAACAAAGGTAGCTCTGTAATCGCTTTCTGTGCTCTCGTGGCGCCATCAAGTAGCGAACCAGGTTAACGTAATACAAGTCGTCGCTCCTTCTCTTTCCAAGTTAATGATGGTGTGACCGGTGGTGATGAGGAGGGCTTCAGAAATACTTATTAAACATCCTCAGGATAAACAACTTGCTCACAACAAATTGTTTCAGACAAGTAGGCTTACTTCGACCAAGTGTTCGATAACATGGGCTGTCATCAGACAAAACCAGAAATCTTTAAACTAAAACAAATACTAATACCAAATGCCAACATGGTAACGGGCCAGGAAGGTATGTATTTATTATCTCTTGACATCTTTGTTTGTGTCACTCAGAAATGGCACTATAAGACGAACATACGCAGGTTTTCTTCACGTCCAAATCATTAATAAAGATAGGAATGTCTGCGGGCGCTTCTGGATATGTCAGTAATTGGCAACCTACCTTACTCTTTACTGCCATTATGTTAACTTGCTTTTGCAACAGTGCAGTTGAGAGCAAATTATAGTTGCACAGGCGCGAGGCAGTATCGTTGTAATGGATTAAAGAACTCACCATAAATGTAGAGAATGTGGGCAAATAGCGCCTACGCAAAATTATTTGTTTATCTAACCATTTCATTGAACATTTTCAGCTGGTATTTGTCAGACGGTTGTCTTAGGTTCCACAAAATGTATTAACCGTAAATCATGTCCAAGGAGGCCGAAATCGTGTTAGTAGATCTACTGTGCCTTATTTAAGCCAGTTACCTTGTACCTCTCTCATCTCTCGGTTACATCCGCTTGAAAGGAAAAAGAATAATTTGTAAAAAAATGGCTTTCTAAATATAATTTTCAGATAGCTCACTCGAAAACATTGATATCTATAGCTAGTCACATTGATTTTGAATGTCGAAATAGGAAGGGAAACCCTGACATACAGAATGATCCTGAACTACAAGTAGTCTACAAACGCATTGAGATGATTCCCTATTCAAAATGAGATAGACCTACTTCCTACAGTAATTCGTAATTGGAGGTACCTAGATGCCCTTGAAACTCAATATTTCAAATCACTTTAATTCAAATAATTGAACCCTCTTGTTCTTAAGAAGAAAGAACCATTCTTTGAATACTCTTGTCTTGAATCGAGATCTGCTATATGTTGGGCAATATCATACCCACTGATTGCGAAAATATAGGAAGACATGTGATTACCAAACAAATGTATGTAAACCTTAACTGTTTATCGCTTTACAATGACGTCATAATAGTTTCTACATTACTCTACAAAAACCACTGCCCTGGTGTTACTCTCTCAGGCGAACGGTTGTCGAAAAAACCAAGTTAATAAGGATGCAGTTGATAGCCTGCCAGGTGTGTGTGTTTGTGTAACAAGATATCGGGACATTGAAAACACTATTACCCTAAAATCACACAATTCGCATAACAAGTAATATAGAAATTTCGAACACCAAAACTTTGTGGTAACTGAACAGTTTCTGAACCTCAACATTTGGGTAGGTTTATAGAGACTCAATAAAATGTCCGCGCCTTTTCTTTGTGGTCACATTAATCATAAGATCGTAAAAATACACTAGTTACATTGAAAATATTAAATACTTGTGTAGTAAACCCTAGCTTTACAATAAATCAAATTGAAATAAACGTTTAATTGCCCTTAAAATTTATTGACTTAAAGAATAGAAATGGCACAAAACAGAAATTGGTTTTATTGCAATTTTTTCGCCTTTGAGTATGTTTTAGTTAAAGATAATGTGAATTTATTAATCGAACAGTTTGAATTGTTCGGTGAGAACACTGTTTTGTGATTGAATTATTTTTTATTTTGGACACATGCAGATAACCTCCCTCCCCCCCATAAAAACGTGGAACACAGACTAAAAATCAATTAGCAATATAAATGAAATAACAACCATATATACTGTTGTTAAATAATATGAAAACAACTTATAAAACTTTCACAGAAGGAATTAAGTTCCTATGTCATGTACTATACAAGACATTGTGTTAATTTAAGTAATGTACACCTCGAGTGTGCTGTCGATGTGTTACTACGTTGCAGCAAAAGTTATGAATACTATAGCCATCCCCATATAATTATGCTAAAGTCAGGTGTTGTAACTTCACGGCACCGGCACACCACATTGGCCGATATTTGCCTTCACTTTCGTCCACGATTAATATATTTTATATAACGGACGTCTGTGTGAGAAGGTAAGTATACACATCAAAAAGAAAACGTGTTGCTAAACGTGTATGTCCTCATTCCGCGTCCACCCAATCACACTCCACCAGAAGTACCTACATTCGATTTTGGTGAAGTACTGATTTGTTATGTAAGTGACATGTGCCACGTTTTCTTCTATTTCAGTAATTTGAATATTACCTTAACCACTCCTTCCATTTTACTGCGCTGCTGTTGGCTGAAGGCCTCATGCAATGACACGAACTTTAAATCCCACTTTCTACACTTCATCACGCGAAGTCATGCTTCGTACGCGACTAGTGTGATGAGAACGAACAGTATTGTGTGAATGTACTTCAATTTTGGAATGCGAACATCTCGCGTATCACGATTTTCTCCGCAAAGAGAATTTATTAGAAATAATGAGTGATGTTTACCATAAAGAATGAGACATTGATGTTTGCTACCCCGGTGTGAGCGGAATACTCAGGGAAAATAACAAGAAAACGTACATACCACTAAGGTTACATACCAGGAAACTGGGCATGTTATGCAACGACAAAATGGAAATTACTACCGATTAAGCAAAGAAATGTAGCATACAAGCAAACTGCTATAAGATAGGTAACCACATAAATGGAATTAAGGTAGGTACAGCCCTTTATACATTAAAGAGGGGCTCGCCCCTCGACAATACTAACAATGACTATTCAGCCAAACAAGTTGTACTTTCAGTGCCTAGGCAAAGTTAGTTTTTCACCCCCCCCCCCAATCATAATTTAGCAAGTTATCTTAGTTGAAAATAAATAATTCAGAATAGGAATACAATTGCTCGAACATTAAAACCAGTTTCATGAAAACAATTCATTTTTTGGAATATATATCTATGGACTTCCCCTTAAAGCCACCCACATACCCTCCTGATTGTTAAGCATCTTCAGTGCTAAAGTAAAATAAAAGGTATGCAAATATTTATATCTATTTATATTTTATTTTATTAAATCTTGTAATTTATTCACATAATGACTAAGCGTCCTCAACCCCATATATATATATATATATATATATTTATAAATAATATTTATTTACGATTATTCCCCGTTAGGCGAGCGTGTGAACATGAGCCAATTACTGCTTCACTTCCTTTTTCTCCTATCCTTTCTTCCCAAAACATCTTCATTAATTCACTATGTTTTGTCTTCCTTTCCTCTGTCCATCTTCTCCCTATCATTTCTTTTTTAGGTTCTTGTCCAATTTTCTTGTTTCTAATTATATTTCTGAATTTTTTCCTGTCCTTAATTTCTTCTTTTCAGATTTTCAGTCGCTCCAGGTCTTCTTGTGTTTCTTTCATCGAAGTCTTTAATTTACTTGCATGAACGATATTGAAAATTTTCTACGTGAGTGTCTTCGTGTCTTCACCCATCCAGCATAAGTGTCCGTAGAACTGTAGGTGTCTTTTCCTAAACTTCTCTGTGATGGTGTCTGTGTTTTCGTATAATTCTTTTGTAGGTCGTCCGACCCAAGTTCCGTCTGGGAGGACCGCACCATGGATTTTCCTAAGGATCTTTCGTTTTTGTTTCTCAATGTCATGAATTTTAGTAATTTCCCTGATTACTGTGGTTTTGTGCCTCATATAAGGCTTCTGGTAAAACAACTGTGTTTTAATATCGTAGTTACGCATCACACGAGATACTGCTCTTTTGCTATAGTGATTCCATGTAATTTTGTACGCCTTTTGTAGTTTGACTATTCTTTCTGTGTTTGAGATTGCGTTCAGTCCCGTAGGTTGGATGGTTTCTCCCAAGTACTTGAAGTGAGTGACTTGTGAGATTTTTCCATACTTTGTTTTCAGTGGGAGTTTTCCTGTTCATTTGGTGACCATATATGAGTCTCTTCATAAGAAATTGGGAGTCTGGTTTTATAGGAGATTTCATGCAGTTTTTCTAGCGTGAGTTTGGCTTCTTGATTGTTGTTTGTTAATATAGCCAAGTCATCTGCAAAAGCCAAGCATTTCACGGTGATTATCTTTCCTTTTTCCTTTCTAAGTTGGATGCCTTTGACCTGCTTTCCCCATTCTCTGATTATTTTCACCAAGACGATTTTGAACAAAAATGGTGATAGGCCATCCCCTTGTCGGAATCCTGTGTGAATTTCAAAGGAGTTTGTGGTTTCTCCCATGAATTTGACTTTTAAGGTGGTTCCAATAATGTTTCCTGGATGATGATTCTGGTCTTTCTATCGACTCCTAATTCTTCTAGTCTATTAAACAATGTTTGTCTGTCGACAGAGTAGTAAACTTTTTTATAGTCAACTAATGTGACTATGGTGTTTCGACATCGTCTGATATGTAGTATGGTCTTAAGGCTCCAGATATGTTCGACATAGGATCTTACTTTCCTGAATCCTGCCTGATAATCGCCAATCTGTGGGTCCGCTTGCTGCTCGAGTCGATTCAGCAAAGCTTTAGAGAGGATTTTATACATGGTTGGGAGAAGTGAGATTCCTCTATAATTGTTCGGATCTGTTTTGTCTCCTTTCTTATGGAGTGGGTGTATTGAGGCACCTTTCCATTCTTTTGGGATTTTCTGTTTTCCGGACTTCCGATATTATTCTGTGAATTTTGGCATTATGTTTTCATGGTCCAATTTCCAGACTTCCGCGATAATTCCTTCTTCGCCAGGCGCCCTGTTGATTTCCTAATTTTATTATGTTCACAATATCTTCGCGTGTGGGTGGAATAGAGTAAAGATTTGGCGCTGGTTTTACAAATAGGAGCTGTTCAGATGGTGCTTTGCAATTGAGGAGTGTATTGAAATATTTGGCTAGAATTTCACAGTTATTTTTTGTGTTAGTTTCCAGGGACCCGTCAGGTCATTGGAAGCACAGGGGGGAGGGGGATGGTAGCTGGTTAGATTTTCTCTGAAGATCTTGTAAAAATTCCGGGTGTTGTTTTTAGTAAAGTCCTGTTATATTTATTTCAGGCGATTATTGTCGTAGTTGTTTTTTTTTTCTCGTCGAATAATTTTGGAGACATTTTCCCTTGTCTCTATGAATTCTTGCAACTTTCCTGTTGTTTTATGACTGTTGAAAGTATTCCATGCTTTAATCCTATGTTCAACAGCTTGATCGCATGTGATGTTCCACCACCTGTGTTTTCTCTTTCTTGGGGGTTGGTATAATTTTATTGTATCCTTCAGTTTCTCTGGAAGTTCCGACTATTTCGTGGTATCCACCTTATGGATTTCTTCAACGATGGTCTCCTTGTTGAGCTCTAGGTATTCGGGATGAGTACGGAAAGTCTGGGTTATTCTTTTCCGTTTCCTATTGGGCTGAAATTTTACTTTGATTTGGAGTAGGTGGTGGTCGGACTCGAAGAATACTGTCCTTGTCTTTACATTGAGCACTTCTTTAATGTTTTTCTTTAATGTTTTAACTTGTACGCACCGACATATGACTATAACAGAAAAGACCCATATGTGATGGAAGACTTTTCTGGGAACTTCTTGAAGAAACAACGAACAAAATTCCTGAACATCACGTCAAGATTCTATTAGGTGACTTTAATTGGCAGTTAGGGAAAGAAAAGAAATACAGGACAATAACAGGACAATACACCGCCCACAACAGGACCAATAAAAATGGTGATCACCTCATTAATTTCTGTCAAAGTTTTAATCTCAAGATTATGTCAACACAATTCCAGAAACCCACACAAAAACTAAAGACGTGGTAATACCCCAATGCAGCGCTCGGAGAATTCCAGAGTCTCCACATTGCCATCTCCAGGAAAAACATTAAAGAAGTGCTCAATGTAAAGACAAGGACAGTATTCTTCGAGTCCGACCACCACCTACTCCAAATCAAAGTAAAATTTCAGCCCAATAGGAAACGGAAAAGAATAACCCAGACACTTTCCGTACTCATCCCGAATACCTAGAGCTCAACAAGGAGACCATCGTTGAAGAAATCCATAAGGTGGATATATATATATATATATATATATATATATATATATATATATCCACCTTATGGATTTCTTCAACGATGGTCTCCTTGTATATATATATATATATATATATATATATATATATACTGATTAACGTGTACTGATTAACGTATATATATATATATACACACATACACTCTCTCACTACAAAATCACCCGATGGAACGTATCCCGTGGAGTGCCCCGGGAGACTAGGGACTCACCCACACATTAAGCGCGAAATTAATTAGCACACACCCTAACAACATACCAACATGGTAGACAGACATCACGACATTGTGACATTCACTCCAGCCGGGAGGCTGGAAATGAGCTTTACTACCCCACCGAACACAACACGAACCATTCTTTAGAATATAAAACACCAAATAAACAGCCTAAATACACGTCTAGTGTACACGAAAAGATAGTTACACGGCGCCCCGCTGCCAACTCTATGATTAATATTATGTGTTGGGGTGCATTTGTTTTACAAACATTCTGGTGGCGTATGAGGGTTCGGCGACCTATTGCTTAGAAGTTTGTAATCCTCCAGTTTGAAGGAACTTGATATGGCATGTTAATAATAAACAAACTAAAAACAATTAAAATGGTCGCCTTGATAGTATTCGCTAATACTCACCATTAGCTCAGAAATCACATAGTAGGAAAGCAGAGAAGGTGTTGCCTGAGAGATAGGCAGCCTCTATCACTGTGATGCATCACGTGTCAACCAACAACCTGCCTCATGTTCTAGTCCTAATGCAACAAGTTTTTATATTGACTGTGGATGGCTGAGAAGTTAATGCGGGCAAGTGCCCCATTACATTGGTTCCTGTTATCGTACCAAGTAGCGACGAGGTTGGCTGCTCGCTAACATCGCATTGGTATGTGGTATAAGGACACATGTAGCACAAAAACAAATTTCAGTTTGACACATTTGGGAAATCCAATGTTAAATTCAATTCTTGTGATTCTTGAAATACAAAAAATATTAAAATCAGGATAAAAATCATTAAATAGCGACGCGGGCGCTTAATGTTTTGAACTTACCAAAGCTGCGTCGCTTGAAAAACATATTGAAATATATTAAAGGTACTCACTCTTAAATATGACCTGCATGGACAATTCTAAAGACCTAACTTTTAAAGCCTGGACAGCTGGTGAAAATTCAAGCCTTTACCAATTACAGATCACTTTAACGCTAAGCATTTAAAATACGTAATAAAACCTTGGTATCCACTAGGGCGCGTGAAGGGCCTCCACAGAGTAGTGGGATAAAATATAAACTTGGCAAAGACAATTCAAATATTCAATTACAAGAAAACGAAAAAAAAACATGGTTCAAACATAGAAGTACCACTTTACACAGGTGGGTTACCATATTGAAAGCCAAAACGAAGCACGAACCGGTGCGGTCCCATTCAATCACACCATCAACTTACCACGCGGTTCGCAATCTCAAAAGGCAATACAACATTCAGAAAAAAGACTAGTTACAAAGACATCACATAAACTCGAATTTTACACAACGAACAGGCAAACCAAATTTTTAATACTACAGTAAATATGCGCACCTCTAGATCTCCACTAACTAGCCCAAATTCAAAACTTTCAAAAAACTCTATCTCATTAAAAGGAGAACCTACTTGTGCCTTCGACCATTGTCGAAAACTCAGGTAGTAAGCTGGTTTACATAGCGAAGCCAAGTCAAATGAAGTCCATAATGGGCAAGGAGCAGAATATAAAACGTAAAGTTTCACAGGCTGGTCAGAGTAGAAGTGGCAGAACCAAGCATTTAGCGGAAGGCCCAAAGCTCGGAATAATACATTAGTCAATCAAATTAAACTTCGATGCGCATGCGTGAAAGGTAGTGGGTTATACAGACGAAGGGAGGAGCAAGGAGCGGGAGGGAACTCAAAGCAACACGAAAAGGAGTAGAAAACTTAGAGTCATCAAATCCAAGAGCGCACTCTATACTGCACAACCCCCCTTGCTAAAAATTCTAGTGCCAAAAAAATATATGGTCCACATCAAAGACACATGAAGAACAGGCGCGAAAATAGTTCACAGTACAGTACACACAACAGGTACACTTGCAGAGAGCACAGAAGAAACAAATATATTGGTCCACAAGCTAGGACCAAACTTGAAGTGCAGAAATTTACATAAAAGGTAGAATATTTCACACCGTCGTCAGTTCGTGTATGCCACAATACATATTCTTGAAAAATTTTCTTCATAGATATCCCCCGGGAGAATGTTTAAAGTCCAAATGCGATCCAGCACCATAGCTCTACAATCCAAGCCGCGGACTAAAGCACCTGGCGGAGCAAAGAGTTTGACACCGACTACATGAATGTCGCCGCACCAGGAGGAGCAGGCGCATGCACACCCAGTACAACCACGTGGTCCATCCGGCGATCAGCTGAGCTCCATACAAACACCTCTGAGCGTCTCGGGCGGGGAAAAAAATAAAAAAAAGGAAGCATGGACACGGGAACAAACACGTGCAAATGACAGTTACTTATCTTACAAGAAATATTACAATCAACTATCAGCAGCAGAATTACCCAATTACAAACCATGGCATGGACGAATACCTTTTCAGGTGACTTACGTGAAGTCGTTGGTAAACATAACATAACTGTTTACTCACAAAAATTTACAAATCAAGAATGGATCAGAATATTTAGGTAAAAATGTCGACCCAATGTCCTTCCCACAATCAGCTAATACAACATTTTTACATAACACCAGGTCACCAACATCTACTATTATCAAGGCGCACGGAAATCACACGCTTCACAATATCCAGGCGACAAGCCACATCGTTGAGGCGGCGATCACGTGAGGTAGCATTCAAAGAGGGAGGACTCGAAATATTCCATACGTTTAGAAGTGGATGAGGTAAATTTCAACCCAGAATTAAACTCTAGATTTATGATCTCCAAATAGCGATCGCAAAGTGTATGATACTGACTGTAAAATATTGCAAGGCAAGATTTAATATATTTTTTTTAAACGCTCAACTTGATTTCGCTTTGTAAAATAGGTATTTGAGATATAATATTTAATTTCCCGCTGAAAAAAAACATAATTTTTAGGGAGATGGACTGAAAGTAACTGGCATTATCTGTCACTAATTCCGCCAGAGCGTCAAAAACTTTCCACACATGATCACACTCATCGTGTTCGATATAGGATGCGAATTTTTCGAGGCCAAAAATACAAGCTAGAGTTTCTTTCTCATATATTCCCATAGTGCGTTCAGTTTTCATTAAATCTCTGCTCGCGAATGCTACAGGGCCGATATGACCATCTATCCATTGACCCAACACCGCACCCAAGAACACAGAAGACGCGTCCACCTGGACCACAAAACGCCAGTCAAAGTCCGGCAAAACAAGAACCGGAGGAGAACTGAGTACTCGTTTCAAAATATTAAAAGCCTGTTCCTGCTCTGGGCCCCCTTTAAATTCAACTCCTTTTCTCTTCAGGTTATTAAGGGGTGTCGCTACTTCAGAATAGTGTTCAATAAACCGCGAGTATCATCCCATAAGACACAGAAACTCCTTTACCCATTTTAAGGTACGAGGATGGGGAAAGTTGACTACAGGGGCTACACGGTTAGGGTTCATTAAGAGTTTCCCTTGACTAATGACGCACTTCAGGAATTTGACTTTATTGGCGGCAAGCGTAACATTCTCTGGATTAGTTGTTAATCTCACTCCCTTAATCGCTTTAAACCTGAGATAAATGGTCCAGGCGTGACTCAATATTTTCACTGTATATTATAACATCTTCCACATAGTTAAAGACAAATTTATACTTAAATTCCAAAAGCACACGAATCAAGAAATCTAGAAAGGAACTGGCTACTAAAATTAGCACCCATTGGAATCCTAGTGAACTCATATTAGTTCCAAGGGGTGCTAAATGCGGTGCATTTACGACAAGAAGGGTCTACTAACAAACACTGGTGGAAGATATTATTTAAATATAGGATAGAATACACCTTTGCCGGTCTAAGATGTTGGAGGGCACAATCTACCGTAGGATGTCGAAAGGGGTCTTTATGTATTTTTCTGTTGACAAGGGTATGATTATCTACTTATCTGTAATTAGCACTATCCTTTTTCTTTATAAGAAATCATAGGGAACAATAATCAGATGTAGATGGCATTATTACCCCTGCCTGCTACTGTTATCTGTTATGGACACAGCACATTCAAGGAGTTGGTGTAATGTACGTCGAAAGAGTGCTAATGTAACAAGAGAAAAAAAGGCGCATCCAACATTGAAATATGGCATCAAGACTTAAGTATAATATATATAATTATTTTATATAGAATTATGTACAATCCTAATCTCTTATATATATATATATGTGTGTAGAGTTGCGTGATGTTTTGAATAACCGAGAGCTCCAGCCACAATATCTGCAAGATAATACTGGATCCCTTCCTACATGCAGCGTTGTAACTTGCTAGGGGTTTATACAGACAGTTTCAGCAAAATCATGCCAAAATGAAACTGTAAATAGGAGGAAATTGTGGTATGTAAGAACGCACAGGCAATTTTAACACAAACATTTCTTTGGTAGAGATGCCATCTTAATGTATTTTCTTCCGACAAGCCAGTTTCGCCGGCGTATAGAGAGCTGAAGAGTTGACCAGTGGGTGCTGTGCCCTAACTATAGTATTCCGAATCTTGCAGTTTCTTTTTTCAAAGTGATAGTGATCTTTCGAGCATCCTTGGCGACACAAGCCAGTTGCGAAGACATTGTCTGCCATCCCTCTAGCTAGTGGTTAGCCCTCGGACATGTTAGAAAATGCCACGACTTGTACTGTGTACCGGCGACGTGTGACTTACGATAAATGGATTATATCGCCACGGTGAAAAATATGTACTCTTTTTGTAGGTATATTTAAAAAATAATTATGCAAGTGCATATTTTTACTAATTATATTATTATTAATATTATTATTTTATTTGCATGATTAAATAAACCATTTTGTGTTCTTAGTAAATGGGTTAGGTGCTTGATTAAATAATCGAATTAAATAATTTTATTACATGAGTACACCACTCACTTCTTTTAGCACGCGGACTCTATGTAGATTCAATACAACACTTATAATTATTGATTAATACACTTTATGTTAATTTCAATAATTAATATTGTGAAGCACTATTTACACATTGTGTCGCACTGGGTATACCTATTGTGCAAGCGAAGCGTTCTCGTCTCCTTCCAAATGTACACTGAACATTTTAAAATAATTTTCCCAGCTTATATATTTATCATGATCCAATATTGTGTATGGCGGTGGGGGGTTAAATCCCTTGATAGTATCAAACTCAAGTTAGTTGAGTTTGAGCTGTTCTGTGGTGAAGAGGTGTAATTAGACTTTATAATTACGATATGTACTCTCTCGTTACATGAGATAATGCATGTGCATGATTAAATATTTAATGCATGTAGTAAGTAATTGCATGATTAAATAATCTAATTAATTTATATTTATTTATTCATTGTGCGAATAAATATTTAATGCGTGATTAATTATTCATTACCCGAATACATCCCTATGAAAGTGCATTTCCCCCTCCCAATCTCCTCATCAATATCCTCCAAACATGTCATCCAGCTGCCGACTAGACAAGACTTAATGCATTTCAACTTCCAAACTCTTTACTTGTCATCCAGCTGCCCACGAGACAACATCTTAATTACTCTCATTGCGTAGTTAATGGCACAATCACACAATCATCCTGTACGGGAATCGAACACAATACCAACCACTCTCGCAGCAAGCTGCCCTTGACGCCTGCCAAAACAGATCCTGTCATCTTCAGCAGTTCCACAGAGGTTTGGGGCGGAGGGGAGGGGAGGTGACATCATCTTCAGATGGGTGGAGAGGGAGAAATGTATCAATGGAAAGTAGATCAGGGGGTGGTGAAGTGTGAATGGGGGACCAGCCACACAAGTCCCCGGGGAAGAGACAGGCAGTGCCTCCAGAGGAGCGGGAGGATGAGAAAGTGCATGTGCAAGATGCACCCCACCACCATCTAAAATAAATTAAATCCAGTATTCACTCCTTCCCTCTACTCATTATCCAAAACTGAAAGAATCTTAATTACAGCAATCTTCTTTCGACGTAAAGAGTTCATTATTTATTATTTTCGCCAGCTGTCAAAAATTGTTATGCCTGCCAGCGTTACTAGTCAACAGAGTAGTTCGCAATAAAACCAGGAAAATCAGTGACGGACCCCGCGAGTAACCTTGTTACATAGCTCTTCTCTTAACTTTCATATAATATCTTACAGAAACACGCAGGAAAATGTGCGCCGTGCTTTACTCTGTGAGACGACATGCGGTACATGCACAATGGTGCACCAGTACACTTTAGCCGGGCAGCAGAGCAGCTCATAAATGTCTGGACCTAAACCCAGTTGACTTCTACTTGTGGGGTCCCTTGAAAGCATAGTTGTATGCAACATAACTAGGCAATTTTGGAGCTGGTACTATCTGGAATCATATTTGAGATGCATGCCATACAATACGGGCTAATAACAGAATATTGCAGCATGTGTGCCAGTCCATACGAGCATATGTTGAAATGGGTGACTCAAACTTCGAACATATGCTGTAACGATATAAACAATTCGCACTCACAATAAATCACTAATATTCGTTACATATGTTAGTTTTCAATAGACCACCCCACTTCAAAAGTCATTTACTTACAGGTCATTCACCTCCGTGAGGGCAAAATCATAAGCCAGGTTGTCAGTTGACATTCCATGCACAACAGTGATACAAGCTGCTCTACCTTATAGGAAACCAATAATCTACTTTGCAAGTAAACATGTGATTTCTGAGCTAATGGTCGGGATAAGTGTATACTACCTCGGCGACCTTGTTTTATTGATTTTGCATGCAGACCACTAACATGCAATGTCAAATTGTTTCTTTGCAGCGGGGAATTAAAAAGTCCTAAGAAATAGGAGGGTTCCAACCCCCATGTAATGTATGTATGAATGGGTGTGCTCTCCATAACATAGTTCTCTGTGGTTACCTACCTTGTAACCATTTTCCTTTGCGCTACGTTTCGTCGCATATTCGCTATTATTTTCCAATTTATCCCTCTTTAACACATTTCATCTCTCTACTTACGTGGACGTCTACCAACCTCAGAAATCACTGTAGATTCTAAGTTTTATATATGTTCCCCTATTTATTTATTTTCTATGGATTCCGTTCAGGCTGAGTTAGCATACATGAAAGACTTATCTTGTATAAGCCTGCCTCGCCGCAAAACGATGACACGAGTATGCGGGAGGCGATCAGAGAACTTTCTCTTGTCGGGTAAGGAAACAGGCAGAATTATTGTAACGGTTTCATGACAAAATATTGCTACAGCTGAAGATCTTAGTGACGAAAAGTCGATTAGGATGTTCAAGACGCAAGTTTACACTATTCTTTGAGTATATTTCATAATTTTGTAAGATTATTTCGTCGGTAACTTTAATAAATACAAAATCATTTAACAAAACGTTTTCATCTTTTATTATCATACATATAAGAATTTCAACTTAAAAATATTTATTCGCACAAAATTCAAAAGTCATTTTAACACAAAGTTTGGTTTCAACTCAAGTGCGTCTGAAGACCCAGAATGTTGCGATTTCTTAGAAATCCGAAACTTATTTCACCTGCGATATGGAAGGTTTAACTTCTGACTACTTTGACTAGAAGTTAGTTAACATTGAAATATGTGTGAACACATTACACATTTCCAGATATATTTTTCTGCAGTTGTATTATCGTAAGAAGATTTATTGAGCTGTAGCACAAGGTATTGATTTTGTTTAATTGTACGATTTGACTGAAAAGTATAACAATCTAAATTTCCTATAACTAGTTTATTTGCATTTAGTTCCATATAGGTCACGAAAGTCAACATTTTCACCAGAGACGTGCACAATTGTGTAAGGGGTGGGGGTGTGGTTATGGGGGGGGGGGGGGGAGGCGGTTATGGGGGTTAGTTTACCCCTCTCGAAAAATAAAGAATACAATTTAAAAAAAAAAGTATTGTTAGTTGTCACTAAAATAACAAACAAATCCGTAAAAATAAGTAAAATAAAAAATAAGGTTTCAATATCGAGTGTTGTTCTTCAGCTCAAAATTTTCTACAGATGCTGATTTATCAATGAAAGACCCCTTCCCTTATAATTCTGCTTGCCACAACAAATTTGTGCCTGCCCCACTAAGTTTTTCAACTGAAATCGATCAGCGTAAAATCAATAATAAAAATGCCTTTAAACTTTATTGCTAATTTTTATTACGGATAAATAGAATAATTATAATGAAGACTTTGCTTAATGAAGGGTGAAGGGATTGCTAAATATGCCTTCATAATCATCCAGAATGGAAATGTGTTTAAGTTTTGATTACAAACAGAGTCTTAATTTCTGATTTTTAAAATTACTTAAATATTTAAATTATGGCAAAATATGTTTCTAACAAAATATATACAAGTTGTTTTAAATGAGATGTCGAAATTAAAACCACAGCTTGTTTAGACTGGCTAATAGTCAGAAAAATAAATTACACTAACAAAACGTTTGCAATAGTCATCTAGTATTGTTAAATTTAAGTAGGCAAAACAACGCATGGAATAAGCAGCTTATCACAACAAGTGGCATATCACGAAGACGATGGGGGATTAGAAATAGAGTAGTAAAGGCTGGCAGAAGTGATTGCATTTAATTTCCAATAACACATAAAAAAGCAGTTTTAGCGATGTAGTCTCCACGTATTTCATGGTTTCATGTGAACAGGCCGTCGCCACATTTCGCCTTCGCCTTCGTCATATGCATCTTGACACGCAGGTACGTGAAGTTGCGGGCTCCCGATGTGTTTTGCTAACAGTAATTAAAATCTAAAAATACTACATGACCTTTAAACATTTTTGTTACTAAGATTTGTCGTTTATAATAGTACATACACACTGTGGTTTGGATATCGATAGGTTATTCGAAAACACCTTTGAATATCTTCTTCTAAATGCACTGAGGTAGTAGTTTAGTGACAGTTTTGAAAGTGTGTACTAGGTAGTATGGAGAGTGCAGTGTGTGTACTAGGTAGTACGGAGCATGCAGTGTATATATTTGGTAGTACGGAGTGTGCAGTGTGTGTACTAGGTAGTACGGAGAGTGCAGTGTGTGTATTAGGTAGTGCGGAGAGTGCAGTGTGTGTACTAGGTAGTACGGAGCATGCCGTGTATTTACTAGGTAGTACGGAGTGTGCAGTGTGTGTACTAGGTAGTACGGAGAGTGCAGTGTGTACTAGGTAGTACGGAGCATGCAGTGTATATATTTGGTAGTACGGAGAGTGCAGTGTGTGTACTAGGTAGTGCGGAGAGTGCAGTGTGTGCACTAGGTAGTACGGAGAATGTAGTATGTGTACTAGGTAGTACGGAGAGTGCAGTGTGTGTACTCGGTAGTCCGGAGCATGCCGTGTATATATTTGGTAGTACGGGGTGTGCAGTGTGTGTACTTGGTAGTACGGAGTGTGCAGTGTGTGTACTAGGTAGTACGGAGCATGCAGTGTATATATTTGGTAGTACGGAGTGTGCAGTGTGTGTACTTGGGAGTACGGAGCATGCAGTGTATATATTTGGTAGTACGGAGTGTGCAGTGTGTACTAGGTAGTACGGGGTGTGCAGTGTGTGTATTTGGTAGTACGGAGTGTGCAGTGTGTGTACTAGGTAGTACGGAGCATGCAGTGTATATATTTGGTAGTACGGAGTGTGCAGTGTGTACTAGGTAGTACGGAGTGTGCAGTGTGTGTACTAGGTAGTACGGAGAGTGCAGTGTGTACTAGGTAGTACGGAGCATACAGTGTATATATTTGGTAGTACGGAGTGTGCAGTGTGTGTGCTTGGTAGTACGGAGAGTGCAGTGTGTACTAGGTAGTACGGAGCATGCAGTGTATATATATGGTAGTACGGAGTGTGCAGTGTGTATACTTGGTAGTACGGAG
Source organism: Dryococelus australis (assembly GCA_029891345.1). NCBI lineage: Eukaryota > Metazoa > Arthropoda > Insecta > Phasmatodea > Phasmatidae > Dryococelus > Dryococelus australis. Next base: position 29,165,335 of record CM056999.1, on the reverse strand, counting down.
AGTGCAGTGTGTACTAGGTAGTACGGAGCATGCAGTGTATATATATGGTAGTACGGAGTGTGCAGTGTGTGTACTAGGTAGTACGGAGTATGCATTGTGTGTACTAGGTAGTACGGGGTGTGCAGTGTGTGTACTTGGTAGTACGGAGAGTGCAGTGTGTACTAGGTAGTACGGAGCATGCAGTGTATATATTTGGTAGTACGGAGTGTGTAGTGTGTGTGCTTGGTAGTACGGAGAGTGCAGTGTGTACTAGGTAGTACGGAGCATGCAGTGTATATATATGGTAGTACGGAGTGTGCAGTGTGTGTACTTGGTAGTACGGAGAGTGCAGTGGTGAGAGAAAGAGGTATTTGGTGTGTTGCAGCTATGCACGCCGGTGCGGAGGCTGCCTCGCTGCCAGTACTTCACTGACGTGACGTGGACCATCGTGACGGAGGCGGATAACACGACACAGCAGGTGGTCAACTGTCACTGCCCCCGGGGGGCGGTCGCCTACCTGGTGGGACGGCGAGCTCTGCAACCCGCCCCCCGTCTTCAGTACTCCTTCGCCTGCTCACCACAGAGCGTCAGTATTCGCTTGTCGTCACACGCCTCCACAGGCCCGCCCCGAACGTCTGCGAAATAATACTGGGCCTCTTCCTACATAACTGCGTTGTAACTTGCTAGGAGTTTCTACACGATGTTTCAGCAAAAGAGCGCCAAAATAAAACTGTAATCAGGGGTTGCGTCTCGGAACATTTCGAGATTGGGGACGTGTGGTCCAGGAAGCCGATGAAAGAATATATATGCATAAACGTGTGGTCGATCCATGAAGTATTGGCTGCAAGGTGGCTCTGCTCTGTGATGTGTATATTAACACATTACGTGTGTGTATCAATGGCAGTATATATAAAATGAGAATTATTGCTAATTGGCGTAAAAAGTACGGTAAGTTCTCCTAAAATTGCAGGAAATAATATTTTTATACCGCTACTACTATATTTAACGAAAGTACAGCAAAATAAAAAGTAAAAAATCTGAAATTTGATGAGAAAACGATCAAAAACAAGTAAATTTCAGCCAAAATCAAGCAAGTTTAAGCTAAAATCAAGTGAAATATTAAATTCTTATTCATTATAGCTAAGGCCCCCGTGCGTGAGACTCTGGAAATATGAAAAAAAAATTAATTAATTAATTAAAAAAGCTATTTATTAGATTCAAATTATGCAATTTATACATTTTTAAATAATTCTATATCATGCATGGATTTTCCATCTTTCATTTATTTTAAGCCTTTATGTGTTACAAAAGTTTTTCACATTTATTAATTTCAAACTAGAAAATATGTTTGTAATGTATATCTCAAGAAGCATAATAATACTAAATTACATAATGTAAATGAAATTCGACATGGTGGTTATTCAACTAAGACCTGTGTAGTATGTAATGAGAATAACTTTATCGATTAATTCTATGCTCATAAATCTACGATAGACAAACATACAACTTGTAAAAAAATGTTTTAGTGAATATTATCATGATAAGAAGTTAAATAATAAAAAAAGAATGGTTTCAATATTAACAGTAACTGAAACACCGTTTTATTCCTTTGTGTTAGTTATTTTTCTTTATTTTCTTCTTGGGTATAAATAGCAAGGTACCAAATAGCAGTAAAAATATAAATAAAAACATTATTAAAACTTAATCTTAAGTAATACTGAATTTAAAATGTAGATGGAGAATTTAACTGCTTTAAAGGTGGTGGAGTTAAAATCTACAGCTAAAAGCTTTAAAATAAAAAATATACACAAGCGAAGAAAATATGATTTAATTAGAAGTGTCATAACACAAGGTAATGCTCTGAAAGCACGTGAAAATTTTTGGATTAGAAAACAGAACTTTGAAAATTTGCCTTTTTATGGTGTTGTTGCAAAAGAATTATATGGAAAAGATAAAAATGATTTCAAAGAAATATTTCCGGTCTCTAATGATATATTTTACAAAAAAGAAAATAAAAAAAATTTTAAAGACCAAAATAGAAATAATTTTACAGAAATAATTCCTTTTTATTTATATATTTTTTGTTGTATAATTACATTACTAATTATACTTTATGGTTTTACAAAAATATCAGGAATAAACAGATGTTCAAAAGTTTACCTTTTTCAAATGCTAATGTTAAACAGAAGAACAAAAATTTACCCTTTCAAAGACCAATGTTAAACAGATGTTCAAAAGTTTACCTTTTTGAAATGCGAATGAAAAATATATGTTCAAAAGTTTACCTTTCTCAGATGCCAATGTCAAAGAAATGTATGAAGACGATAAAAAGAACTTAAAAGAAATATTTTATTTTGCTGCCAATGTATATGTAAACAAAAGACATAGAAGAGCCAATATAACTTACAAAGTTAAAATACAGCTTTTAACTATAGTTTATCAACATTGAAAATAGCTTTAATTTTGTAAAGGCTGATCATTGTTTCATTCAGTAAAACATAAGGTATTTGAGGTAATATGTGATATTCTTAGGAAGTTTAGAGGGGTGAAAGTTCACATTTATGTAAGCACCATTTTTCACAGTAAAAATTTGAATAAATTTGGTAATTTTGAGATTCCATCAAAAACCCATGAAATATTGAACAAAGGAGAAATTAATGAGCATTACAAATACGTAAAAAAGCAATACCTGCAGGAATAACTAGTATTGAAAAAAGAGATTCAGATTGGAAATAATATATAATAAATGGATTACAGTTATCTATAAATAAGTATAATCCATTAAATGGATCATCATATATTGATATACCAGAAGAAATTGAGAATAAATAGCATGCATTTATGTAAAAAAATTAATAACAAAAATGTTTTCTTTGGGCAATCAAGTCTCCATTGTTTCCAGCAAAAAAAGATCCGCTAACAGTAGCTAAATATAAAAGTGTGGGCCTTAATATTGATTAAGTAGTAGATAAATATGAATATCCTATTAAAATTAACGATATACCAAAAATAGAAAATCATATGATACATCTATAAATGTCACAAGGCAAGTCACAAGTATATGTAATAAATGTTACAAAAAACAAAAAGGATAAGCATATAAATTTACTTTATTTAAAAGAAGATAAAAACTCGCATTACTCTTGGATTAAAGATTTATCGAGGCTGCTATCAGCACAAAAAAATAATCATAATGGTAAAACTTACATATGTGATATGTGCTTTCAATTCGTTACCTCTCAAGAAAAATTAAAACAACACGTAGACGAATGCTGTAAAAAGGAATCAGTAAGAATCAGTTTACCTTCAAAGGATGAAAAAATAGAATTCAAAAACTGCAAACATGCGAAGAAAGTTCATTTTACAATATTAACCGCTAGGCCTAATCCGAGGGAAATAAAGAAATTTAAATTAATCAAAAACATCCAGTTTTAACAGAGGATGATAACTTACAAATGAACTTTATATAATATATATATATATATATATATATATATATATATATATATATAATTGATTTAAAGCTGAATGATGAATCATATACAATGAAATATCAGTTACATGAAAATTCTGTTTTTTTCTGATTATATTGTATATAGTTATGGAGATTATAAGGACACTCTTACATATCGAGGCCCAAATGCACATAAGATGTTTGTGCAATCAATGAAAAGGAAATTAGAAAAGATAAGGGAAAAGAATATTACCCGGTATTAATGAAACCATACATTCCACTAACAAAACAAGAAAAAGCATTATATAATAAATCTAAAAAAAATGTGCTGCACGGGAGTGTGAATATGCGAAGGAAAATTATACAGAACCTCTCTATGAATATACAAGTGGAAAATTCACTACCCAGAATGTATTAAATGTTTTTTAAAATTATGTGACCCCCCGAGTTTTGTTCCAATTTATTTTCATAACTTAGCTGGATATGATGCACATTTATTTATTAAAGAGCTAGGATATGATGAAAGAAATATAAATTTAATTCCAAAATTTAAATTTGATGTTTATAGACATCTATAAATTTGTAACTAGTTGTTTAGATAAATTAGCATCTAATTTAACTAAAGAACAAATGAAGCATGCGCAAAGACATTTCCCAGAACGTCAAGTAGATTTAGTTATTAGAAAAGGTGTTTATCCATACAATTATATGGACAGTTGGAAGAAATTCAATGGAAGTTAACTTTCGCCAAAGAACGAATTCTACAATAAGCTAAATGAATCTGACAAAACTGACGATGATTATGAACCTGCATAACTTGTATGGAATCAATTTAATATGAAGAATCTTTGAGGATTTCATGACTTATACATACAAAGGGACTTATTACTATTGACAGATATATTTACTAACTCTAGAGATACATGTATCAATGTATATGGTTTAGATCCCGCATGGTATTTTACACCACCAGGAATATCATGGGGTGCTATGCTAAAAATAATCAAACAACCTTCACATTAATTACATGATTATGATATGATTTTAATGATATAAAAGGGTATTTGGGGGTGGAATATCACAATGTTGTGAATGATAAGATAAAGCAAAGAATAAATATTTAAATGATTTTAATTCAAATCAAGATTCTAACCATTTAGCTTATTTCGATGCTAATAATTTATATGGTTGGTCAATGTTTCAGTATCTACCATACAAAGTTTTCGAATGGGTTAATTATTGAGAATCTGATTTAGATTTCTGGCGGAACTATATATATTAAATATGAATGATGATTCACATCACGGGTACATATTAGAAGTTGATTTAGAATGTCCTCAAGAACTGCATAATTGGCATAGATATCTTCCTTATTGCCCAGAAAATAAGGTAGTGCCAGGAACAAATCAATCTAAATTGTTAACAACTTTACTTAACAAACAAAAGTATGTAATACACTATCATAATTTGAAACAGTGTCTAAATAACAGATTAAAACTTACTAAAATACATAGAATATTGAAGTATATCCAGTTTGATTGGTTGAAGAAGTGTATGTTAAAAACGACTTTGAAAAATATTTTTATATACTGATGAATAATGCTGTTTGGTAAAATGATGGAAAATATAAGGAAGAGGGTAGATATAAGACAGGTATCAAATTATAAAGTTTGTGATAAATTGATATCAAAACCAATATTCAAATCTAGGACTATATTTAATGAGAATCTTGCAGCTATACATATGAATAAAACAAATGTAAAATTTAATAAGCGTATTTATGTGGGTATGTCAAATTTAGACCTTTAAAAAGAGTTAATGTACGACTTCCATTATAAAGTAATAAAACCAAAGTATGGCGATAAAATTGGATTATGCTATCAAGATACTGATCGTGCATTTTTAACATAAAAAACAGAAGATTGCTACAAAGAAAAAGAAAACAATGCTACAAAAATTTTATGCAAGTGATTATCGAAAGGAGAATATCTATAACTTGCCACAAATAAATAATGTGTTAGGTGAAATGAAAGATGAATGTAATGGTAAAATAATGAAAGAATTTGTTGGTTTAAGAGCGAAAATGTATGCATACAGAGTTGATGATAAAGAAAATATAAGATCTAAAGGAGTAAGTAAATGCATAGTTAGTAACATAATTATATGCGATGACTATAAGAAATGTGTGTTCAATGAGAAAATATAATATGGAACAATGAATTTAATGAGTGGAAAGCATGACATATATACAGTCGAAGTTTATAAAATAGCATTAAGTCCTTGCGATAACAAAGGATTATACTAGAAAATAAAATAGATACATTTTCATACTGGTATCAAAATGTGTATTTTTAAGGGAAATTGCCTTTATAGTTCTAATATATTAATATCTTCTATATTTACACTATATGGTTACAAAGATCTGTAATATTTAAACAAATATTTTAAACGTATTTTGTTTCCAAAACAATGTCAACATCAGTACCATCAAAATAAATTAGATTTCCATTTTCATGTGTAATTTCCAAAATAATATCAGTTAATGGTTCATTATTAGTTTTATAAAAAAATCGGTATGCATGTTTACAAATAAGATAATCTATATAACCGAACATCGTTTTCGGTGGGAAACTGGCTATTATATCTGTTTCTAAATAGTTAAATATCATCTTTTATAAACATACCAAACTCCAACTTATAAAGAACATGTATTGTTTTTAATGGATCAAAATTAGGTAATCTAGTACCTATAACAATGTTTTTCAATAATCATATTTCTTTTAAAACCAAGGATATCGGATGACCGATAATCAAATTTAATATTAAACTTACATTTTACCAATATTATATTTTACACATAGTCTGGTGTTAGTTCAATGTTATTAGTTGATAATGGTTCAATTGAATTTATAATTTACATTAACGATCCACTATTGTATTGATCTCTAGGGATATTTATAACATCATTGTTATCAATCAAATTTATAGTATTAATTTTTATATTAGGTGTTACAAGTTCTGTATGAAAACTAATTAAATCAATCGATATATCTTTATGGGTGATATAATGAAGTTTCTTCTTTAGTATAGAACGATTATTTGTTAACTTAAATATTTTATTGTCTATTTAATACACAAACAATATCTTATTAAATAAAAATAGTTGATTGGGGTGTCGGTATTTTGATTTCCGAAGTAAACACTGAAAATAAAAAGAATGGAGATATATTGCCTGACAACATGAGGGCTATAATAGTGGGCCGAAGTGATCGCGAGAAAACAAATTTGATGATAAATTCTATTTATAACAAAGTGTGGTTAAATTTTAATGAAATGTATGTTTGCTCAAAAAGTTTAAATCAACCGAAATATTTTCAGTTACAAAATTATATTGATCTGTTATCCAAAAAGTTAAAGGTTAAAGGAAAAAAATGGGATACTTTTTAGAATAATAATGATCCAATGATTCCTTTAGATTAGCGTGAAGATGATTCTCTAGTTATATTTGAAGATGTTATTTTAGACAACCAAGATATAATCCGTCATTATTTCACTAGAGGAAGGCATTTAATTTGGATGTATTTTATTTAGCTCAAACTGATTCTAAAGTACCTAAGCAACTGGTAAGAGATAATACGAATTTTCTGTGTATGTATAAACAAGATGATACTAACTGAAAGCACATTTATAATTACTTTGTTGGCAGAGATATGTCTATGTCTTATGAAAAATTCAAAGAGATTGGTGCAAAGTACTCGGATGAAGTTTATGGTTTTATCACATTAGATCTGAGTAGAAAAATGAAAGAAGGGAATTATAGAAATAAAATCAAAGACTCTATTACATTTTGAAAATTTTACAAAGAGCCACATTTCATGGCTCTTTAAAGAAAATATTCTTTCTATTTTTAATGGCTGTTGAACGGGTATAAGTACATGTAAATGGCCATTGAATGAATGTTTAACAGGTATAACTGGGTGTAAACAGCCATTGAACGGACATTGAGTGGATATAAACGACTGCTGAACGGGAATTGAACCTGTGTAATGAATGTTAAAAGATGTTAAAACTATTTTGAATATAATTTATGGTTTACATAATCATTCTTGTTATAATAAAAATAAATTTAGTGCTATCCATAAAATAGAATGAGACAGAATGTGTTATACATTTTAAAAATGAATATGTATATTTAGACGGTAGTCCTATTTTACTTTCAAATATTGACAAAGAAAAGTTGGAAAATTCTTTAAGAATAGTTCAAGAATATCATAACTACTCTGCAATCGATGGCAAACTCAATGAAGAAATGATAAATTTAATTAATAAACCAAGATGTGGTGTTAAGGATGATATATTTGGTAATTATGTATAAACCACAAAATGGAATTAAAATATCTTAAAATGGCATTTTACATTTGCAAATAATTCAATTAAAAAGATAACAGAAGAGGCTTTTAGCATTTGGCAAAAGCATACAAATTTGAAATTTGTTTATGACACGAAATTTCCTGATATGGTTATATTTTACAAACAAAATCAACATAAAAGCAAAGATTACGTGGATTTTGCTTGAATAAATTATTTCTGCATGGTAGTGAATTAGCTCATGCATTTCTTCTAAATTAGCAAAATAGTATTGTTAAAATCTAGTAAATAAGCAGGAATATTGTCATAATGGTGGAAAAACACACTCCAAAATATAAAGTTAATTTCCTGGCAGTTTTGATCCAGAAATTGGTCATGTATTAGGTCTTCAATATTCAAATGATAAAAATGCAATCATGTATCTTTTTTTTAATAACGATTTGTTTGATTTGCTACCAGATAACATTCAAAATATTAAAAAATTTTATGGGTCATCCCTACAAAATTATTTAATGATAATGGCAACGAATCAATTGATTTATGTAAAAGCAAATATACAAAAATGTTTTTAATTATTGGTGGTGATTTGAATATTTTCTACAATAAAATCGTTTGGATAAAAAGTTTGAATGACAACAAATAATCAATAAACCAGTTTTGATAACAGAATTCTTTAAATTTTTAGCAAGTGATTTCAATAATTTTTTTATGTACCATAGGCCTTCGGGCGAGTTAGTTCTTTTTGTTGACGACCATTTTTATGTAATGAATCTAAAATAAATGCAATTTTTAATTCATATTCATGAAAAACTTTTATCTTCTTTGAAAAGGGGTATTATTCTGAAATAGACGAATGCTTGTTTCCAGATAAAAGAGAATGGTCTAACTAGGGAAAAATGTCCTCATTTACTAAATATGATAGACACAGATTTTTAGATATACAAATGTTTTACTGTATTTCTTCACTAATAAAACATTTAACTAGTATAATGAATTTAAAAACAAATTGTCTAGAGGTGTAAAAATATAATTTCCTTCTTTGGTATAAAGTGTGAATCATATAGCGAAATTAAAAGCACAATGAAAGACATTTTTTATAATTTAAAGAATTTAACCCTCTAAGGACTATATTTAATTACAGAAAAATATTTATTCCTTATATTTCGCAAATATTCATATTGTAGCCATCAATCCATCATTATATTCTGATAATATTTTTATTTTATTTTAAAAGTTAAATATCAACTCTGTTAACATTAATAGGATTACTGTAATATATTTCATTAGATCCCCTAATAACAGTCGCTGTATCATCGGGTAAATTGAAATTAGCAGTAATTATTTTATAAACATTATAATCCATCAAAAAATAAAAGTAAATTAGATTATGTAAGTGAAAAAGAATATTTTTCTCATTCCACTTTGCTGGTAAATAAAATATGAGATTTTTCTACCTTGCATTTTTCAACTTTTGAGTTAAAAAGTGTATCATAATATTTAAAAACTGATTGTTTTAAATTTTGTAATTTATCAATATTTTTTTTTCAAATTTTTATTTATTTATTTATTTTTTCAACTTCGAGTTAACAAGTGTATCACAATAATTCGAAACCGACTGGTTTAAATTTTGCAATGTAGCAGGTATTTCTTTATCAAAAAAAATTTTTTGCTTTCTTTAACTTTCGATTTAAAAAGTGTCACAATATTTAAAAACTGTTTGGTTAAAATTCTGCAGTTTATCAGCTATTTCTTTATCAAAAAATATTCTATTGGCTGCATTTTTTCCCATCTATAGAGTCAGATAAATAGTTGATTATACGATTCTGTAGAGAAACATAATCTTTTGTATAAACTAAAAACTTACTTAGTTGGTCTAGTAAAGCAGAAACCTTAGAATCGTATTTTTAGTCTACATATGTTATTAAATCTTCAGCAATAGTTCAACGTTTTTATTTAAAGATTTGCTTAATGGTTCTCCAAATATATCAGTCATTTAATAACAAAGAAATTATATCATAAAACCTAAATCCTCTCGAAAAAAGATATAATACAATTAAACATAGATGTCCACAGACAACTGAATTAAAATTCTGAACTCGTGTATCATTGTAATAAACATTTCTCTTTTTGAAGTAATTAATAAAGTTTCAAGGAATATTACCTCCAAATGAATCAGAGTAATAAATATCATTATTTTCTTAAAAATAACCAACCTAGTGAGTGCCAGGATTTGACGAGATGTCAAAATAATCACAGTGCATTCATTTTGGTAATTCATCAATCATTAAACATTTCTGAAATGCTTAATTTTTAGTATTTTTACACAATTTTCAATATAAAAATCAGATAATGGTGATAAACTTAATTTTTTCGGGTCTCCCGCTCTTTGTAACTAAACAATATCCTGATTTATTTTCCATTGCAAAGTTATGTCTCTGTTGTTCTTCTAATTATTTTTTTGTTTTCTCGTTTGTTCAACTGAATTGTAAATTGCTCTAGTTCCTCCGGCTAAAGTTCCAAGTGCGCCCAAAACTGGAATAAAAAATTGTAGAAATCCTCCATGGTGTAAACTACTTCCAGAGTTTTCTTTGATTATCTTTTTGATTGTTGGTAGTGGCAAAGTTAATTTGAAACGTTTGCCTTTTTCAGTTTTTTTTATTTTTTCTCTCAAGCTGATATTTTGTTAAAAATTTGTGTATACCCAATTCTCTGAGCTGATCTATGGGCATATCGAAAGTTATGTTTGTTATCTTCATTTATAAAGAGGAAAAAAATATTTTTAATTTTAATACCTAAACCTAATTTCCTTTTTGTAAACATTGCTGAAGCAATGACAGCAGAAGCAATTTTCTCACCGATTGGAGTCTCTTTATCTAACATAATATCCTTAGCTTCTTTCTGTAAAACTTTGTCAGCCGCATGTCTATATTCGAAATCTTCATGTTCTCTGTAAGCAATGTCATGGTGTACGCAGGCTTTATCTAATTAATTTATTCCTGTGTCTCCTCTTTCCAGTCTTTCATTCAATTTAGTAAATGGCCCACAATAATTAAAGCCTCGCAAATGCATTTCAGGCAGATTTAAGTAGTGTAGTGCCCAATTTGTTATTCCGCTACCATTGTGTTCATGATTCCAAAATGAATGCGGAATTGCATTTAAAACTCTTATAAGATATGGAATTACCTTTAGGAGTATTAATAACAAATTCAAAAAACTATTACACCCTTCATAACGCCCCAAATTGGCGTTTCCGATTCAACAGTGTGCGATTTACTGTGTTTACAGCGCCACCATCCCCAACATTGGCAAACAGCTCTAGGCATTTGGCGCAAATACGTTTTCAAACTCACTTTTTAACGCTCATATCTCTTTAAATATTCTGTTTATGTACATGGTTTCCTATATTTTCTACTCTATAGTTCATAATGCATTATATCTCGCAATTTGGGCGTTTAATTTGCGAACAAACTGTACATAGGTGTGTTCGTGTGTGGTGTATGGAGCACTATGATATGCGTGTATTAGTGTTACTTCTACCTGGGCGATATCCGTAGACACCCAGCTCAGCCTAGTTTACTAGCATTTTACCGATATCGTTTATTTTTATTACGTGTAGAACATTTATTTAATGACGGTCGAAGACCTGCACCGTAGCAGCAAGAGCGTATTTGTATGGCTAATGTTGCGACGACGCCGTGTACACTTTACATGGTTTAGTTTATACGCATTTATATATTTCGATTCTTATTACATTAACTACACAATAATTCTGTAATGGGTGATGATGTATGTAGGCGTTGGTTACCTCGGGACTCGGACTTAGTCGTTCCGCAATACACACGATTGCTGCTAAGTAATTCGGGGACAAATCCCAGTGTTTTAGGAACCCAAGGAAGACTTAACGCCTTATTTAAATATTGTTTTATGTACATCAGTCTCATATTTGTAATAATGTATGTTTTTCGTGTAGACTCAAGTAGTCGCCTGTCTGCCGACCTCGGGCATCAATAGAAGTATACGTGCCTCATGTTAGCAGTTTTTGGCGTACTAAGGTTCGTCGGCCTCCCGCCCCTTATAGCGTATCGTCTTCCCCTTGTAGCATGCCTTCCCTCCCTCACTCCAACAGCCCCCTCCCTTCGTGACGTTGCTCAGTGGCACAGCGGGCTGGCGCCTACTGTACTTTCTCATTGTAGTAACTGTTAATTCCTTAATTTTATTCGCCGTTAATAACTAACAACCTATCAATCAATTTCCTTACATCGTTCATCCAAATGTATTGTTTTGGTAAAATGTATTTTCTTATACCTTCTCCAGATCTAGGAGTTCTTGGGGAAATCATTCTTTCAGGTTTGTTTGACTCTGATCTTGAATGTGGTTATTTTATATGCTGATCATAAATTGGTTTGATTATAATTACGTACTTCCATCTTCTATTCGAGTTTATTTGCTTATTAGGATTATATTCTTGGAATGAGGCATTGGTTATATTTTCCATAGTCATTATCAGTGAATTTATCTTCAAGATTTTTATTATTATTATTTTTTGTTAACAATAAAGAAAACTCTTCTGTTAATTTAATATTCTTTATTGTGAACAAATCGTTTATCATCAAATATCATTACTTTTGTATCCCCAATGTAAAAATTATGTCCATCTCCTCGTAAACCATATTGTGCATTAATAACATTAATTCTTACAGCAATTTCTTTTCGGAGCTTTATAGTAGAATCTTTAAGGGTATGATTCCCATTTGCTCTTCCAAATTAGGGTATTTGTGTCCTGGGAATAATTCTCTATCAAATGATATTTCTTCTGGTTTTGGAAGATAATCTATACTAGTTACTGCTACGAGAACTAGCGTCGTCATTCTATTTTTATTTTCTTCACTTACTTGTTCTACCTTTTTAACAAATTATTCGCTATTCGTGAATAGAAAAAGGATCTTTCTTCTCATTTCTTTCATAATCTGCTTCGTGATTCTTTTTATAAGTATTGTATTTTTCGAAGAGTAATTTAACTCGAGAAACTTTCTTTGATGAATCCTTCATTTATATATTAACTTTTTCTTGTAAATGAGTTATAAAAGTATTGAGAGTCTTGAAAGGAAACTTTTCCTCCAACGGATCAAACTAAGGGGAATTTAAATGTTTACAATAATAGAATAGAATAGAATTTGAAATTCTATAGGTGATGGGTTTTTGGTTCCCAAATGGTGCTTATATTTTTGAACAATATCGGTTACTAAAGAGAGACTAAGTTGGAGATAAGGCAAAATATGGAAAATTAGATAATATTGATGTTTGTTTTAACTTTTTTCCTTCTCAGTTCTCTAGAGTAGAAATCACAAAACATGGAAATGTTATTGAGATTGTTGATAATCCTGGAATAACTTCAACAATGATACATGCTTTGTTAAGATCTCCAAGTAAACAAAATTATTTAGAATTTGCAGGTGAAATAATCTATCCTTTGAGATATCTGTTTGGTTTTATCAGAGATAACACAGAAGTTTACTGCAAAGGTGGTTATAAAATTACTTTTTTTTCGTAACTCATCCGATAACAATTTTTATATGTTTATCAAACTAAGAAAGCAGATGGTTCAGTTAATAGAGATTATGCTGATCTGGGTGAAATTGTTATTCAAACATTATAAATTATGTGGCCTATTGTTGAATACGAATCTAACACAGCCATTGGAATAAAATAAATAATATACAAACATCCTAAAATGCCTGTTAGTTTTAATTATTGGACATTTTTAGAAAAAAAGTTCCTGCTGTATCAACTGTTTTTAACATTGATATAAAATATCAGTTTAATAACTTATGTTCGACATGCCTGATTTTTAATTGTAGGTTTACAAAATAATAGGAGAAATCGTTCTGAGCAGTATTTTCATGCTTCTATGTTTGATCACTGTAATGTAAGATATACTTATGTTAAGAATAGAATAAATGAATTTATTCCTAAAGAAAATTGGATTCTAGATATTGAAAATGGTCTTTGCCATAAATGTTTCTTGCTTATAGTGATTACAGAAATTCAAAATCAAAGCTAAAAACTATATATATATATATATAAATAAATAAATAAATAAATATGTATATATATAAAATTAAATAAATAAATAAATATGTATATATATATAAATAATTAAATAAATAAATATATACATTTACAAATAATGAACTTTATTATAAACCATCTGTAAACTTTCATGGTGATATCTGTTACTATTCATTTTGGGGATGAAGACCATTATTTGTGATCGATTGTTTATATAGAAAGACACTTTAGTTAAAGAAGAAACAAATATAACAATTAGTGTGAATATTGATAAAGCTATTGAAGCAGGAAAATTTTGTAATATTGCTCTAATAAGTCGAAGGAATCTAACTTATTATTATTTGAAAGAAAGTATTACTGAAGATATATAGATTTTTAAAATTAGTGAATGAAGGAAGTAAACGATATTAAAGAAACAACAAAATGTTTCGGTAGTTTAATATGAAATTTTAGATGTATAGTTAAGTTGTTTTTTCGGTTAAAAAATAATTTTGTTAAACCTAAATGAGATTTTTCTGCTAGTCTTTTAAAACGTATAAATTGTATGATTTGAATCTAGAAAATGGCTTTTTAATAATTTTTCAATTTTCCAGGGTTGCCTGCGAGGGAGATCTTAGCTGTATTGAATAATATAATACTTCACTTGTTTTAAGCTTAAATTTGCTTGATTTTGGCTTCAATTTGCTTTATTGTAACTTAACTTTGTTTGATTTTGCCTCAAATTGGCTTGATTTCAGCTTAAATTTGCTTAATTTTGATTTTTCTTTCATCAAATTTCTAATTTTTTCCTGTGCTTTCGTTAAAAATACTAGTATATGCATAAAATTATTATTTCCTGCAATTTCAGTAGAACTTGCCGTACTTTTTATGGCACTGCGCTATAATTCTCGTTTTATATCTACTGACGACCGACGAGAAACTCATGGGATATTGAAAGGAATGGTGCAGAATCTCGTACACTGTTGTCATGCTTGCGTTGAGCTTGGTGGCCGTCACTCGGAGACTGATACATTAACACCAGTTCGTCAATGGAGTGTTCTTCTATACTACTACCTGTCAACATTGTACACACGCAGTGTCAGTAATCCATGTAACCAATACGAACACCTGTGTTCGTGTTAGGGCATGTTTGCGCCCACAATATCTCTTGCCGCTGGCTTGGCGGACCACGTTCCCAGTCTCAAAACGTTCCGTGGCTCGGCCCCTTTCATTTTTGTACGCTTGTTCTGAAACATCATGTATATCGATTCACAAAAAATAAGAAGAGTTGTTGAAATACTAGCGGAAGGCGGGTCCCAGGCTATGAAAAACCTCGGGGCGGGCCTGTCAACTGGCTCTCTCTTCTTTACTTCCTCTCTCCAATTCTTAACGTTACAAATCAAAGCTCGTATTTCATATACATCATACATTAACCACATGTGTACGGTGTACTCGATGGTTAGTCACCAGTCTCACAGCCCGGCGACGCAGGTACTTTATTTACGCGGATTCTTATATGCGGATGGTGGAAGATGCTACCGTTGTTTAGGAAGTTTGCTCGGAGCGCTCCCATAACCTCTTATCCATTCATTGTACGTGTTGGCTGGGAAGAGAGGTCTATGTCCGGAGGCAGACCAGCTGGACCCAGCTCGACGGTCTGTAACACTTACTCCCCTCACGTTAACAACATCCACATTTATGTATTACAATATTTGTATATTTTTAATAGTTTACTGTTACGAATATTTTGCACATTTTCGATATGTGGCTATTCCTAAATTTCTGTAAAATAACTTTTGGTAAATTGATTTTTAAATGAATTTACACAGTCGTTTTCAGCTTCTATTTTTTATTTCTGGTTTTTTATTACTTGTTGTTTGCTTGCTGTGTGACTATAAAACAGTAAGATTATGCATTATACAATGAAGTATGCCAACCTGTGGAACAGAAACAATGTCTTAATTTTTCTGTCAACGAAGTTGCATACTAAACACTCTATAAACGAACTTATATGGAACCTTCGTATTAATAGTTAGTTGTGTTTCCATTAAAGTTCCATTATTTAAAAGGCGTTAGTTTTGTTTTAGTTTCACTAATTTGTTGGTGTTTTCGATTGAGTAGTGTTAGTATTTCAGGTATTTCGTTAACATATATTGAGTTCTTTGAAGCTTTGCTAATATTACGTAGTCAAACACAAATTCCTCTCAAATAGTTATTCATACTTGGTAAAAAGTTAAATAAAAAGACTTTATTGTGAAAGAAATGGTTTTGATGGAAGTGTGAAGTGCGGAAGACGTAATTTTCGCCAGTATCTGTAATTTACGTAACGTTAACAACACGAAGCTCAAGAGCTTGTCAACAAATCAGTCAGAGCTCTTGTGTTCGCTGTCGCATCTCACAACAAGAACATGCTAATAACTCGCGACACTGGAGGCTGTATCATTTCACATTTGCTTCATGTCATTCCTCTGTATGTCGGATTTTTAATTGCTGTTGCTTTAAAACGTATTAATTTGTTTATCGTGCATTGTATTAATATTATTAAACAGTATGTATATGCGAAATTGATGATTCTCTTATAAAAACTTTACAGAAAAAAACTTTTCAGAAAAATTGCTTTAACTTATGTAGTTAAATTTCGTCCATTTAATTACTGTTAAGCCTTCGTATTGACGATTGGCGCTTGTCCTATTCAAACGTGCTATCGAGCGTGAACACGACGCCATATTGCTGAACAGTCATGTTCTCTAGGCAATTATATAAACCATGCACACAGTATCGCCCTATGAATGTGATGACATGTGCACCGAAATAACAACTATGTACTTTGCTGTCATAATGTGCCATGGCGCTTCTAGTTGGCTTCCTGACGGAACTAAAGTTTTTTAAAAATCACTAGAAATGTAAATGATTGGGTTTAAATAGATTAATATCTGAGCTTCAAGATAAAGCAGTGAACAATTGAAAAAACTTACAAAGTTTTTTGTTACCATTAATTAATGCAGAACAATAATTACTGACATTTATTGACCCCAGTGATCAGAAAGTATCTTCCAGACCGGTTAAAATTAAGAAAAAAGTAGTTATTTAACAAACTTAGGTGTGCTAAGAAATCATTATTATTTCTCTTAAAACAGTAAGTAATGATCTCATAACTTCATTACTAACTCCAGACAAACATACCAACTAGCTACCGAATTACGACTACAACGTAGATGGAAATTGGTACTTCTTTTTTGAAACTGAATGTTTGCAACCTTCAAATTCATACCTTCAAAATGTGATATTTCAGAACTAATAGAACATCAGTAAAACTTAAAAATTCTGTACAGTAACTTCCTTCGTTAGCCACGGAGTTTTCTTGTAGCTTGTAGTTACAGGATCAGAGGTGTTGAAAGGCACTCGAATATGACATTCTGCATTATTTTCTTTTCAAAAGAAATTTCTCGGTACATACATAGTAGGTATAGCAAACGTCCAAAGCTCAGAATCAACGCATCAGTTTGACATAGAATATGGTATTAGATTGTTCACATTTGGAATCGGTTTGTATAATGACATTTTGGACAATACGCCTGAAACGGCACTATTCATTTTAGCATCCTATATAGAAATTATTAATATGCATTGAGTCTTAAGAATCTTTCTACAACTTGTCAAATAAAATATTAGTTTATTTTTAATCGCCTTTGCTTCATTAGTAGACAATACCTTTTTTTTTTTTCCCCGTAGAGAGATAAACTACCTACGGAGGGCAGAGACGATTGTTTTTTCACAAAATGATTTCATTATTGCCATATGTGTAATAACTGTAATACAACACAAATCAGAACATTTTCGGTCTCAGTGTATTTCGATTCTCTTTACACGTGCTTGTGCTTTGGGTAAATCTGTTACTTACTTTCTGTCATTTGTATGTAATTTTCCAATGTTATTTAGTTAAGAGTATTTTCAACACTGCTGATTTTTCGTGTAGTGTCATTCGAGCAGTTAAGCTGCAAGTATGGTATGCTAGGTAAAGGGGAAGGCGATAGCGTTAGTGTTTTTTCTGGCGTTTAAGGAATGCATGCGTACTTGACTAGTCAGTTGAAGATATTTATTCTTGTTAATATTTTAAGATGAATATCAGTAAATGTTTCGTTATTTCAGCTACAGTCCTTCTTTCTGTACATATAATGTTCCTTGACATAGAATGCCTTACGTAGATTAAAACTCTGTTTATCACAAGTTATTTTCGGTAAGGTTTGTCACAGTCTCCCCGACATACGCCAGAAACTGTTTTCCGAGAAACCAGAAATGCTGAAATAAAACTGTGCATTTATAAGGATGGCTTCTGTTGGCTACTGATAAATGTATTTTTAGGAAGTACACCTATAAACACGTGATAAATGTCAAATAATAATAATGGAGATTCAACGGCATTTTAATAATATTTACCGTAAACTTCGTACTTTTCATTATTTCGTATTACCTGCAATTATACACATCTGTTGCCACAATAATTTGCGAACAAAAGAAATCATTGTATTCAAACACACATTCATTAGTGTGATGGCACGGACAAAGATACAGCAAAGTGATTACATCGTTGCGCCAGGACGAGGATCTGCCGACGTGTGACAAAGAAGAAAGGCTTGCTTAGTACATCGTGAAACACAACATGTTATTTCCCGAGAGATTTGCCTTTAGTTTTCGAAAATATGCTCCAGATCAGCAACACTTGGACAAGGACGTGACATCAGGTCGAGGCCACGGAGGTGTTGGAAAGTGTCTCAGGCAGAAGCAAAGTAACTCCGCAGCTTACTGTACAGCGTGTTGTGCACGACTCAGTACATAACATACCAAAATGGTCAGGAATGCACGATTTATGTTGCACAAGAAACAAGAATACATATATTTTGTAACAACGTAAACGATTTTGCTAGAATCTACTAATTTAAATGATCTAATCGTATGTTATGTAATTAAAATTATTAACAACATAAAAAAATTGTTTTCGAAAATTATTACTTACAATTAGGTACACCGTATGATGCTCAAAGTTTTGAAGGAGCTGATTTCTGATCTGTCATGATCGACATATGTATTTCCATTGAGAGATGCCGTTTCCACTCCTCTGGTTTCATTCAGGGGAACGCCTAGCCATCCCATTATTTGTAGATAAACTCTAAGGAAATGGAAGTTTGCTGCGGCACGTGTTAGGGAAATTCTCTCGGGTTCAATAAAAGTTGACGATGAAGAAACTTTTTTCATAAACAGCCTCCGCTTTCAAGATGGAAAATATTCCCCTAATCAACTCTTATAAACATGTAGAAGGGCTTGTTCTTTAGATACTATTACATCTTCTTTCGATTCACCAGATTAAAAAAATTCCGCACTCGCTTGTTGAAACTGGGTATCTGAAAGAGTGAGTGACAAAGGAAAGTTCGTCCTCGTGTCAGTTCTTCAGTAATTTTCAAGCTCATCAGTGCCTGTTCAATCACCAAGACAGGTGCAAGGTGTGCTCACAATCGGTCACAAGAAGTACATTTACAAGTTTCGAGTAGAGATCGGGGCTCAGTGTTTGAAGGTCCAGCATATTCTCTAGATCTACGCGAACTAATTTGGGGTAACGAGTATGCCCTGCTGCTGCAAAGTACGGTAACATGTCAGTCAACGTTTTCAGGCACTGGTACCAATTCCCAGTTCTCTAGGCTTAAATGAAGCATTTCAGAATGGAAACAATATTAGTATATTGGAACCATAATGCTGCAGTTCGATTGTCTCCAAGTTGTAGCCTCTTTCAATCTTGTCATTCAAGTATTCGATGCAAAGCTTCGGAAGTATTAACATCCTCAATAGTATGAGTGTTGTCAAGCAGAGGACCTTTGCATAAGTCACCCACTTGCTTGAAATCTAAAGGGTATTCTTCAATGCGCAATAATTGGTAAGTTTCCATGTCATACGATACAGCTGTAAACATTATGTTAAGAGCTTGAGCGATTATAGTACGGGCTCGCATAGCAAGCGAAACAGTTTTCCTACTGATAATATACTTTAAGGTATTATCAGCATAGATTTGTTCAAATACTTATGTTAACCTGGCATCTTGCATGAAGTAATCAATGCAGCCGATGAAACGTATCCTGGTGTGGATTCCTGCAAATAAAACCACTGTATCTTTCATAATACTTGACGGATGCTCAGCATGAATTATTGTCACAGCTTTCCAGTACAATGGCTGATCATATGTTATTACTGGGGTTTCATTTTGATTTTTTGCTTCATTGGCTACACACAGCAATGTCGAGTAAGCACATGAGGTAACACCAGACATATGGCCAATCTTTGGAAGGAAATAGACAGTGGCCTTCCCGATATGTTGTCCCTTATTAATTATCTGGATAAATGTTTGCCATCCTGGTTGCGTCTGATGGAAATACCATGATTTATACCACAAGTGGTCGAGGTTCTTACACAAGTCTTCTGCTAGAATGTTTAACAACTCGTATGACAGTCCGATACTTTCTTGAGGCATTTTATATAAATTAAAATCAGTTTTTCCTCTTGATCGTAGTTTATGTGATAAAACTTCCTATCTAGGGATTGTAGACTTTTTCATGTTTGGTACAGGTGACAGCAGTAATGATACCCATCAAGTGGAAAGTACCACGACCATCGATTGTACAAATGTCAAGATCCACATTATCCGCATTGTACTGAACTGAATAATTCCATCACGACAAACTCCTTCTATGGATTGCTCTTGAGTGACAGTGACAGATTTTTCAATCTTCGTACTTTGTTGTGTCAATCAAGAAACGCGAACCAAAGTGATGATGGATTTCAACAGCTATCCCTATTTGCATTGGTGCCATCAGCGCATGTGGTCTGGCAGCTTGCATGATAACCTGTCCAAAAGCTGCTATGTCAAGAGTAGAATGTTTCCTTGGCAGGATGCAGGAGAGCAGCAGTCGAAGGGATGGCTGTATAAATTCAAGACTGAAGTCAATTGTAAGTTCTTCAAGTCAATGATATTCTTTCTTTGGTGTTTTAATGATCTTTAGCTCATTAAAAATGATACTCCTCACTGCTTGTATGAGGTTTATACGCTCTTCTTCAGTATAAAAATTGCTTGGAAGCTGGTTATAACTGTGAGTAATGAATTTTCCTGTCTCTCGAAATGTAACTAGGTCGCCATAACGATCTTGAATTATGTGCTTCATATGTTTGGTTGGAGTATGCTTACATAGCAGTATGAACAATGTGTGATGTGCTTGTTATTGTTTGCTAAAAAAAATTTTGTAGTCTGCTCGAAGGCTTCCAAGCGAACCTCATCATAAGGTTTTCCGGTTCTACGCTGCTTAGTTGAGCTAGTAGAGACACTATTCTCTGTTTTTGAGTACCTTACAGGAATTTATCTTCCTGTGCGAAAGTTTACTGATCAGCTTCTTTGGTATACGGTATCGGTGGTGTGTAAGTCTGCAACAATGCCATTAATCCAGCCGAGCACAATCATACCTCATTCGTCATTTCTTTCGCGACGAATCTCCATAACATAAGATTGGAATTCATACTGTCAAACTTTCGCTCCAGCGATTGCCCCAACATAATGTTTAACTTTTAATGAAACAACTTCTCGACAAAATAAACATCTGTATTAATGGTTATGGTTGGAATGATATGATAATTCGCAGGATGCGTCAGCAGACCTTTAGTAATCTGGTTAACTCAGGATCAGCTTCGCTTCGGCTCTTCCATTTCAGGAAATTAGCAGTTCTTTTATCACAGTAATCTCGCCTACATTCCGTATGCACGAGTTTTCCAGACTGGGCATTTGAAGTATCACCTCGCACCAGAGCAGAGGTATTTTAGCTGTCAGCTCCTGCATGCATCAAGGTAGAAGCATTCTCGCTTTCGCTAACCGTTTTCTTGTATATAATGCAGTGGGATTCCATTCTGTAACAAAACAAAATATTGAACATTCGTTCTGGTCCAGCCACGATATTATAATGATATAGTGCAGGGGAAAACGCTGAAACAAGTTACACATATCACTTTATATATTTAACGAACAATAGCATAATGACCTCAATAATATGGGTCTCCTTAAGACGAGTTCGGTGGATTTTGAATATTTTGTTCAGCTCATTTTCCCCTACATTTCGGTACCAAAATCGTTATTGTTGCTATTTTACCCAGAAATGACATAAGTGAAATGATAAGAGTTAAAAAATAGTTTTCAAAATTTGAATAATTCACCGAAACGTTTCCGGGATGACAAACGATGTGCGTTCCCTTACTTATTTTTGTACAAATTAATCATTGCTCAGATCCTCTTCTAATTGTTACGCGTCTTAGGTGTCTGTCTGCATATCGCAGACTTTCAGTATCGGAGTAACCTAATACTCAGGTAAGAAAATGGTTTCTCAGGAAGACACCTGTCCGGTAACTGAAGCAAATATCCAGGTGTGCCCGTAATATATTGAAAACTACATTTCCTATGAAGCGGCTGACGTTGGGCGGCTAAAAGCATTGTTACCTGTTTCTTCGGAAGCGTATGACGAGTGCAGTCCGGGGCAACCAGTGGAATATTTTCATAATAAGTGGGCAGGTTTTGTTACGATGCCTACTTTGGGACGAAAACGAAGACCAGAAAACCTTTATTGCAAAAATTACTGCTCGATCGATTTTCTGAAAAAGTATTATGTAAAGTATATTCACAGTTTCTTCAAACATTTTGTATCTAACAGATTTGGGTGGCTCTTAACAAAGAGGTCTTGGGAGTCAATGCCGGTGAAATGAGGTAACAATGGAGCAGCGGCAGAATACAAAGGCGGGGGAAATGGGAGATCCCCGAGAAAACCAGCCGACCAGCGACATCGTCCGGCACGATTTGCACTTGCGAAAATCCGGAGTGACCCGACCGAGGATTGAACCTGGTTTGTCTATTTGGGAGGCGAGCAGTCTAACCGCTCAGCCACCGCTGCCCTTGGAAGTATAACTTGAGCAGCGCTTCATAAAAGTTTGAAGTAACCGTGAATGGACTATATTTTGAACACGACTGCTATCTCTTTCTAAGCATTGTCCCACAGTTCGGTGTTTGTATACTGGTCTTGTCACATGATAAATAAAGGGAACCTTTTTTGTTCAATATTCATACCAATTGTCCATCTTACAGAAGCAAAAGAAACAGTTGTGACTGGGACATTGTCAACATTCGTCTTGGGCAGCTGTGGCAATACTGCTCTCGTAGGGACATGGTCGTTCTCGCGGTCACAGCAGACCTGGTGACGCGGGCAAGTATACAGGCAGTGTACTGCCACTTCATAGGAAATGCATGTGAAGTGGACCCTGCGCGGATGTATCTTCTGTGAAATGATGCGGATGTTTTTGGTTGTCGGTGACGCCATAGGTATGTGTGTAAGAAGCAGGACGGTCTGTAAACAAAAGGCGCCGCGTGAGTATTTCTGAGAAGAGCCAGTAGGCGCGGAGCGGACAACAGAGAGCGGCTGCCGTGTGCACTCGCGCGCATTCCTCTCTCCGACCTCTGCTGGCGCCGTCTGTCCGTCTACACTCACTGACGTGGCGCTGTGCTAACACACTTCATGCGAATGCCACGCATATACTAAAGATGAGGTAGACTGATTATTCATCTTCTGTGCATGTACCCAACACTGGCCTACTCCAAAGTAAGGTTACTTCTATAACACGAGTTTTCCTATGGGAGAGTTTGGCAAAGGGACAATTTCTGCCGCAAGTTGCACAGTGTTTTAAGGGGTGACCAATTAAAATGTTAGGCTACGCGATTAATAAAACAGAATAATGTTACTCAGTTACATAGTTATTTTGTATTTGATTTACCACTATTCTAATTATTTTGTTTGTTAACGTTGAAAATTGTGAAAATGTTGTACACATGCGACGCATGCTCTTACCTAGTGACGATAAATCTTAGTTGCCAAACTAAAGGATTGAGCTTATGAATAAAATACTTTTACCAATTTTACCTAATATTGAATATTACCAGAATTGTTAAAAATACTGATAACATATAATTACTTTATTATTGTTCTCTAAAATTATGGTGAGACAACGATCCACTCCCATGCCTCTAATCGAAACGCTAGATTTGTATCTGAAAAACCAAAAATTCTGCCCTGGGAATTTGCTCAGTTCGTCATTTCTATCCATCGAATGACCTTCTACAGCATATAAACTGCCGTAGACATGCATGTCGGTCAAATGGAATGCTAAAATTGTAGGAATATGTGCAGACTTTTACTCTACTGCCTGTAAAACGAAAATAAGCTTATTCCAGTTACCAAAAGTTTTGATGATACACTTTTCATAAAACTTTAGTAAGTAGTAGAACTACATTTCACAGTTCACTGCCAATAGGTAGGCGTATCACAGTAATTAATACTGTTCAATTCTGTGACTGTATTCATAGTAACATCAAATAAACCTTTATAGCTGTACTGAGAAAAATATGTTGTGGTATAAAACAAAGTTTGTTTGGCGCAACCGAATTCGTTGTTTGTATAGGGGCAATAGAATATTTAGTTGTTAAAATCAAATTATTTTGTAGTTCTTATTTGGTTGCCACAAACTAAGATGTCGTAGGTGCAACAAAATATTTGTTTCGCTCTTCGTACATTCAATTGTTTCATTTAATATTAAAAATATCTGAAAGATCGACCATGATACGGACCCAGAATTAGTATGCGAAGTGCGATACTCTTGTGCAGTCTCAGCTAATGGGAGTACTCATGAACTAGCAGTGGCTTCTAATACGTACAATGAAAATACTGGAAAACATACGTAAAAAACATATTTCAAGTTATAGAACTCTACTTTTTATTTTCCTGTTTATTTCTGTTTTATTGCATTGATTACACCATTATTAATTATCAATTAATGTTCTAACCTATACTATCCAAATTGTAACAAAACAATAATATACAAACATATATTTCGTTGGCTGTCATGCATTTTTTTCTCATTTATATCATAAATATGTTCTGCTAATTACAGCTCTAGTTGTCTTGGTGAAAATCGTAAATCTTGCCGAAGTGGTTCTGCTAAAAGATTACTACCTGCTGTAAGAACAGAGTGTTCTGCTGTAGGAAATGTACACGGAGATAGTGGCTTATAAGGAAATGAAGAGTTTTAGAACTTATGCTAGCAGAGAATGCTTTCAGCTTTTTTTTAGGTACGAGGAATGTTTCCCCTGTGTTTTGACACATATTTTTGCTGTGCGTGTACCCTTATACGTTCACCCATTCAGGCACATATTTTTGTCTTACACTGGGAGGAAGCCAGTGTTTCAGAAATACAAATCTGATGTGAGTGTAAGAGACGGTGAACGTTGACAAACTCCAGATGGTGTTCACATTTCCCCGGGCGAAGGGCGCGGCGGAGACGACCATGTCCTGGCCCACGCAGGGCCGCGAAGACTCGGCTCCTAGCACCGCGGACGTAACATCAAGGCGACATTAGGCATGCAACTAGGACGAGAAGAACCCGCTCTCTCCCCGACTGCGGCGTGTCACGCCACTACACTCCTGTCCCGAGCTCTCTAGTCCCTCCTCAACTGCAGCGTTATTTAGTTCCCTCCCACCTGTCTGGTGATAAGTTAGGCAGGCCTCATGTAACTGCAGCTGTAGTTGTTCCTTCGTAGACAATATCCACACTCGACTCTTCATACTGAAGCCTGAAGTATGCTCAATCGCCGCAAACACCTCCAGCTGACGTGCGATGCCACCCACATCGTCTGCGAGACCTTCTGCACTCAGATGAGCCGTGATGATACAGTTGATGTACTTTCCTCAACTCTGCCGCCTGTCAAGAAAGTGCCACAGCTGTGTAGCCGCTCACTGCGTTGACCCATCACTGAGGGTCCTTTCCTCGCGATCTCTCCAGCATGCCAAGTGTCAGCCACTGCCAGCTCGAGTCCAACCCCAGTGGATATGTCTCCAGAGGAAACCTCCAATGTTGCCTACCTATTATACCCTGCTCCTACTTATCTATGCCACTGGTGGGTTTTACACCCGAGTATCCATCAATGGCTATGTAAGAAAATTCCTTCACGTTCATATTCAGTCCTAAGTCCCAACGGCATAATGGTGTTCGCATCAGTGCGTTTTCCAATATGCGAACAGCGGATGTGGGTTTTCTCGGTGTGCCCCAGTATTTCTATATTAAACATGTATGGTAAAATGTATTTGTGAGTAAGTGCGAGGTTCTTTATTAGAGAACTATGACAAATCATTCGCACAATAGATGTGAGGGTAAATACATGTTTCGCGAAGTTATTCGCGAAGAGGAGACGAGTCGCATGGACACTGGACGATCTCATTCAAGTGAGCCGCCTATCTGAGCATGTTCAGAGAGTGTGACGTCGTCGGTCGTGGACATACTCACGTGCATGCGACGTCGATGATGAGTGTTCCAGTATTCTGCCATCTGGCTTGGACCTTCGCAATGCAATAGCTTCCTACGCAGCATCGATCATGTCTCATATGATAGACCATAGTTATTAATACCACAATTGATCAGTTAGCTACAGGACATGTAATGCTTCGCGATATGTTATGGGATTTGTGATTTGTTTCGCGACTTCAGCCTTCGTGCCTATGATTGTAGAATTCTTATGCACTGCTTATATATTTGTTCTAATATAATTTAATTCTCTGTTTTGATATGTATGGGACTCGAACCCATGGTCTACCATTGGTAAATATCATATACACAATGGTGCCTTGGACCTCTCGGACTACCCGACCAACTCGCTTCACTATACCTTACATTAATTGTCCTACCTAATGCTTGCCTTTGCTCTGTAACCTACAGCTTTCATGGCATGAAGTGAATCGCTACATGCTTTGAGACATTTTTCCTAGCTCGTATCTTGGTTAGCAGTGTTGTTCGTAACGTATTTTGAACCTTTTTCAAAGCTCAGTCGGTTGGTTGTCTGGTCGATATTGTCTGTATTTATGATCATTTGGTATGCATTTTTAGTATGGTTGTTTAGAATGGATTTTTGGTATGGTCGTTCCATTGCTAACCTATTTGTATGTTTGTATCTGAAAAATGTTGGTGTATGTGATAAGTGGAATACTAATTATTGTGTTTGCGATTAACAACAAAGAAGTAAAAGCATTCTCACTAAATGTTCCTGGCAATTAGAAGCTATTTTGTCTAATATGCTATATTGCATTAAATGCATTGTCAGTGGGTTTAGCTATGCTTATAAAAGCACATCTCGTCTAATGCGATACATAAAGTCTGAATTCTTACCTACAATCTGAGTTGGTGGATCTATCACCAATGATCTAAAAATGGTGACCAGCTATATATTGAAGGTCTTAGACCATGGTGTACTGTACTGAGATAATTTGGCTTGTTTTGGTGTTATACGTCCCAAGTTTCGTTGGCCTAACCTTAAAGGTTCGCAATTTATAACAAACTAGGTCTATAAATTGTCTTAGAGCTTAGCATTTCATACTAACATGTTCAGGGTTGGAAATTATTTCTACATACTGAATTTAAAAGGTTACCCCAAAAGGTTTTGCGAATGGGAGGCCCATTAAAGGTGGTAGATATCGGACTATGCAATGCATATAACATAACTTGGGACAGGGTGATCAGTACTCATGATGGCTTGATTTCGTCTCGTATACATACCATAATAACTTTTAAAAATTCAAGTAACTTACCTGTGCCTATACGGCAGTCAAAGAAGTGGAGAAAAGGCAAGAGAGTAACCAATTTTCAAATTCTGATATTGTGTACGAATCTGGCTTGAAGGTAGAAGACCATAAATATTGTACTTCATATACTTAATTTGTAAAAATCCTGAAAACAGTGGTATGCCTGTGTTAAAAACTTCTTATGCCACAGAGCGAGTGTAACGAAGATGGTAGTTAGCTTGAGTGATTAGCAATTTGCAACATGTATGAATGTCCTTCGAAAAAACGCGTCCAGTAATATGCCCCATATATTAGGGGTAGCATGTATATTCTGGCTCACTTTCGAAGATGGTGGCTGGGTCTTTCCCTTTTGAAAGATGGCGGCTGGGTTTTTTCCCTTCGCTCTCCACTCACTACAACCCAAGTGTCTTTCCACGGGGGTTTTCCCCTCCCCTCACTAACTTCGAGTTTTTTCCCACTGGATTTTCCTCCTCCCCAACCCCTGGGTTTTTCCACCTAAGCTTTTCCCCTGTAGGTGTGGTGTAATAGTGTGTTACCCATATGGGTTTTCACCTGTAGGTGTACTGTGATTGGTCAGATGGTTGCTAGAACAAGAATGTCTCAAGGGGGAACATTTGGGGAGACTAGATGTTGCCTCGTCAGAGTATGAAGTGGGGCCACCTGGATATATATTGTCAGGTCGGGAGCTGGAAGGGAAATGCATTTGGATGAGGTGAAGGGAGTAGTTAATGGGCGAGGGAGGGTGTCGTGAGCAGTAAATGTGTTTACTGGTCGGAGTGTGGAGTAAGACTGTGGTTAGATGGAGGGTGAGGGAGGTGAAGGGGGTTGGGAGCAGAATAGGTGTTGACTGTTTGGTATCTTGTGGACAATTGAGGTCTGAAGGATGACTGAGGTCAGATGCTGGATGAGAGGGGGAGCTTGTTGGGAGCAACAGAGAAGTTGATAGGATGGTTACTGGAAGTAGACTGATGAGGTTGGTTGCTGCGGAGGTGTGGGGTCTCCAGGTTTTACCAGTGGGGTTTTTCCCTTCCGACTCGCCTGGTTTGTGGGGCTCCTCAGTGGGGGTTTTTCTAATGGGGGTTTTCCTTTTTCGCTCGCCTGGTTTGTTCCCACAGTGGGTTTCTCCCATCATGCTATTTATCTTCCCCCATAGTGCTCTTGCATGACTGCTTTTAATAGCACATTGAATAAATAATGAGTATAATACGATAGTGTAATAACTTATTACTCACACTTGTATGTAGCTA
This sequence comes from Dryococelus australis, assembly GCA_029891345.1. Classification (NCBI taxonomy): domain Eukaryota; kingdom Metazoa; phylum Arthropoda; class Insecta; order Phasmatodea; family Phasmatidae; genus Dryococelus; species Dryococelus australis. The sequence continues at coordinate 29,136,545 of CM056999.1, read as the reverse complement.
GAGTATGTACACACTCTGATAATCAGAAAGTCTTATTGCATATCTGTCCCCCATGACAGTCAGTTCTCAACTGAGCTCTAGTATGTAATAACCCCAGTGCCAAATTGGCAAGAGGAATTTTATTTCACACACACACACTGCTATTCCCCGGTGTCCATATTGGAATGCATTTAAAGTATAAAGTATCTAGTTTGTTTATAAATTTATTAGTTTAAGTTGGAAATCTGTCGGGAACACTTTGGATTTGTGATAGATGCAACACACCCAGTGTCGTAAAGTATTACACCACATGCATTTTTTATTTACATTTTTATATGAATTACATGTGATCACTCTGTTTGGAGGTAAGGTAAACATTTTTAATAGGGTTTATTTTATTCCCATAGACCACAAGGTCTACATATACATAAATATTCACAATATCATTGGAACAAATGTATACATCAAATCTTAAATTAATTATATGAATCACATCTTCACAGAATAATTATATACATCACATCTTCTTAGAACAGTTATATACATCACATATTCTTAGAATAATGTTGTACATCACATCTTCTTAAAATAATTATTTACATCTTCTTACAGCACTTATCTGGTTCACAGTTGTTTATTTACACATTCGCACAGTGCACTTTGCAGGTCTTTTAGTTATGTTGTAATCAGCTTATCCAGGCTGGAGGGTAGACCCTCGCAGCAGATGGTTGTCAGGTCCGGTGGTTGTTGGGCTGATAGATTTGGCGTTTGATGGACTTTTAGCTCATGGATGGCATATGGTGAGATTGGCTGATATTGGTAAGTAGAGTGTAAGTTCATTCAGCAATGTGATTGTGCCCCCATGGCAATGTCGACACATTGTCTGGTCCGACATACCTTTTGTCACAATTGTGACAAGGCCAATTTGGTTACTTGTTTGGGGTAGACATTGTGACCACATGAAAGTATGTTATATTGGGTACCCATAACACTTTAATTTTGCTTTAGGCTAAGAGAGCGACTGCAACATGTAGGCTTTACCCCCTTTTATTTACACACACACTGCTCATTCAAAACAATATATACCTAAAGTTTAAGATGTAGGCCTACAAATGAGTGATGATGGGGCTGGCACATTCATCCTTTATCACTCCAGTTCCACTTTCGTTCATTAGTTGGAATTATTGTGGCTTATATGGTGCATAGTTGGAAGTATCAAATCATGCAGCCAAATCTGAAGCAATACTCTCGTACACATCATGACAGTGAATTTTGTAAATGAGACTATCAGTATTGCAATATAGAAGATGCAAAGTCTGCTGATGAAATTGCTGGGACATATGGCTGTAATATAAATCGTAGAGGTACAATTTCGACCAATCACGAATGGCAACCCCACTGTACATAGGCTTGTTGAATGTAGTAGTGACCTATTCCATTTCGATCAGGAGTATATTTTCATCAAGGATTCGCTTTACCTTGAATGTAGGTCACCCAATTCGTTCTGCCGCCACATAAAAAGTGTCATACCAGGATACAACTCTAATGTCTCTTTCCCAACAGAAATTCTGTAAAGTTTTTCCATACACTGAGTTGTTCATCAATTAAAAAAATATTTTTCGAAAGCACTCGTTGCCTGAGAAAGTTTCTGAATATTGAACATGATGCATGAAGCCATCCACACCTTCTGCTCAAAGTGAAGAATGCGATAATCTGAGTCGAGTTTGGCTCTGTACCTCTAGTAGTGTTTGAGTGTTTCACCATTTACAACATATTTCTTCAATGGTGTGAGAGTTAATATTAATTTCTAAGTTTTGCATTTCGGTGGTATGACATATATTGGGGCAAGAGGCCGATCAGTAAGGATATAATGACATTCATTCGGAAAATACATCCACTTGAGCGAAAAAACATGCATTCCAATAAAGCCTTTGACAGCAGCCAAGAAAGCTAAATTGTTAAGAGTTCAAAAAAGTGGTCATATCTGCAACCCACTTTGCCAATTCAACCAATTTATCAACCATCTTATACATGCAATCTTCACCCACAAACTCACGATACTGCGACAAACTTGGATCATAAGAGCACACAAGCAGAATGCAACAAGTGTATAGTTTATGGTTTTTTATGATTGTTGTGCTGCTAGTGTTATGTGGGAAGCAAGTCGACATGGGTCTCAAATAAGCTTCGGTATCACAGTATACAATAAAACCCATTCTTTGCTGTTTGGTGATATTCGTGAATTCAATGTACTTGTTTTCCTCAGTTGGGAAATTACACCCCACAGCATCATGTTGTTGGCATAATTCAGTTCATTTTGCGAGTTTCTCCTCAGTTCTGAAATATTAGAGACATTGCTCGCAAAAAAAATTATGCTACTGTGTTAAGTCAACTGACTGTAAAGCAGTCATGACACATTCTTTGTCATTGCAAGATACAAGTAGGGGGTACTAACACTAGCACAAATAGATAACATGTTTACATGGCGATCGAATCGTATTGGAGAAATGTGGATGGGTACAATAACCCCCTCCTTAGCATTGTCAAATGATTCGTCAACTATATTCCTGTCTTTGTCTATAACATATTATACATTAATGAACATATTATTGAGCTCCTCGAAATGTTTGCTCTCCTGTAACACTACAGGAGTCGGCAATCCCTTGATATTAGGAACCTGGTGAGGTTTTAAATACAAAGAGGATATCTTGGTATGGTGTATAACAGGAAACAAATTGGCTACTACTGCATACAGGAAACACTTGTCTCCCGAGTACTGGACATAAAAGCAAGAATTCCTATCGGCAATGAATTTAGGAAGCTTTGTATGTGAGACACCTATGGTGTATTGCGAAATGTGAACATCCATTTGTAATATCAGTTTCATTCTCCAGCCACTACTTATTGCACAAAACTCACTAATATTTGTAGTGAGAGGAGTGACGAAGTTCTTGTAAATTTCGTCAATGTCTGATGAATGGAGTACGGGAGTGACTTTACTGGAGAAATGGAAAGACTCTGTAGTGTTTTACTCAGCGGCAGTGTATTTTAAAAAATTGATGGCTATGGAGACATAAATTTTGAAAGGCCTGGGTGCCGTGGGAGTTACATTCAGAACAGATGCCTTGCATGTTTGAAAGAAAAGATCAATGTTCGCATCTGTCTCAGATTTATCATTATGTATTAGCAAATCTACAATTCTACATCCAAACGTAGTATCCAAAAGGAAATATGGCAAGTCTTGGACCAAAGGTATGTCGGACGACGAGCAATCAAAATCTGAATACGATTCTGTTCCAGTCATATCAGAATAATTTTCTGAATCAGATGACTACTCAGAAGAGCTATCTGATCCCAATCCAATGCGCCTATGCTTTACTATGGGGTACCCTGGCATTCTGAAGAAACTCTACTCACCAATACCGGCAACCAACCTGCTCACCAAAAACTCTGGATCTATAACAAAAGAGAAAAAAAATACGGACACAGGAAACAACAGAGAACTATATGAAAAAACACATAGATAAAAATAAAAGTATGCATATCTTTTGAATTAACAAAGTGGCGAAACAATAAAATTAATTAAAAATAGATAATATTCAAAACAAGTTGAAGGTTGAATTAATTTTAACACCGTTAATAATCAAGGCAAGTCGAAGTTAAAAACAATTTTTTTAACGATTGATTTAAAAATTATTTTGAAGGTTAAAACAATTTTAAAACAGTTAATATTCAAAACAAGTTGGATGTTAAAACTATTTAAAACAGTTTCAAGCCAATTAAACCAAAATTTTAAACAGCTGCAAACTGGTTTTAAAAGTTTCAAGCAATTCAACACAAATCTAAAATGAATTAAAAAAATCAAGCAAGAATTTAAAAGAGCTACAAATTGATTAAAAAATGGTTAAAAGGTAACTAAACATGATTGCAAAAAATATCTAAGCACAGTGTTAAAGCACATTATTTACTCATTTTAAAAGTAGTTAGTGTGAAGCATCACTAGTAGTACTAGTTCTCGTGTCTGGTGGAGTGAAGGCAGTGAAGACAGTGGGTAAACTCTTGATCTTAAACAAAAGAGACAAAATCTATATAACTATAGATACATGAAACAATAGAGGTATACTTGAAAAACACAAAAAATGTGTTTGTATGTATCTTAATGAACCAACACAATTCCCCACTAAGCAAAGTTTACTCATTTCCCCATTATGTAAAGCCTATACATTACCTCATTAAGCAAAGCCTGCACATTTCCCATTTATAAGCCTTGATTCACTTCTCAAGTAATATCCCTGTATGTAACTAAGTTTTTTTACCCTGAAGGGGTTCGAATCCTTACCAAGGGCATTTGACCTACCCAACTACATTACCGAAGAACCAACACCTTACAGCACTTTGAAATAATTCCCAAAACAAGTATTTAAAACCAACCCAAAATAACACAATTGAAAGCAGGTCCTCAATTAGCCAAACAAGAATGAAAAACGAAACCAAAAAATATGTTTAACTACTCAAAATAATATCTAAACATGAAATTAAAAGGATTCTAAAACAATTCAAAATCAAATAAACACAATTGAAAACAGATTTCAATTATTAAAACACAAACTTAAAATAAATCCCAAAAAAATATTTAAAATTACTTAAAATAGTATCTAAATTCGAACATAAAGTTTATCTAAGCCACTGTTAAAACAAATCATTTAATTACATTTAAAAGTAAATTCTGCGAACTAGTTGTTGAAACCAGCATGGAGTGCTCCACAGGTAGGAGTCACAACAGCATGGAAACCAACCTTGATGTGGCTTGACTGAAAGATATGGGGTTGATTATAGTTTACAAAGGCGGTGAACATAATTTGGAAAAAAGGTGTTAGGAATTGTATACCCGGTAGGCACCAGACGTCGCTGTGGCGGCATCACTGATACTGTTGCGGTAGAGCTGAGTCCTCGTAACCTCGGGGTGCTGCGGGCCGATCACCCGGACCAGGTCTTGCAGTAGTTCACCTTTTGTGGAGGCCCCGTGTTTCCTAAACGGGGGGCTCTTCGGGTAGCCCAATCACCCCTTAGTATTGCAAATTAGTATGACGTCGAAGTGATCAAAACAGAACTCCCTACGCAAGGAATGTCAGGGCCAAACCACACGCCCATAAATGCTACTCGTGGTACTTTGGTTATGTTGCAGCACACATACAAATAAATATTTACCATTAAAATTACAGACTCTTGCATCAGGAAATGGCGGGTTTTAAGGGGTCCATGCTCTGAAACGTCTTGTGGCAATCGAATAAACGCACTCATCAGTTCATGTGATTTATTACAAACATGTAAATTCCCTCCAGGAGAATAGCTTATACACTTAGTCGCTTTGAACCTGTGGCGAAGGCTTTACAGTACAAAAGAAGCCGTAGGCTTACATGAAGGTTACGTGTGCTGGTTAAGTTAAAAAATCCCCAGTTGAGGGGGAGGATCCCGGATGGCTAAAACGAAAAAGGTTCCTGATACTTAACTATTGCTTACAAGAATGACCAGTGATGAAAGTTGATGCCGTCTGGGCGGGAAAAGCGCGAACGTGGTTTCACACGTGCCTTTCCCTTTGGGTGCGACTTGCTGACTGACTTCCCGCTGTGGCGTGAGGGCTAGTGGTGGAAGGCCCGTGCGCTACGGAGTGTTCTACTTGCACATTTTGGATACACAAATATACGGTTACATGTTATCATATTTGGAAATATTGCACAAAAAACAAATCAATCATTATTCTACAGCTTACCTTGTGGTTGAAATGACATGGGGTGAATGTTACATCGGTGGTGTTGAAAATAAACATTTGTGACAGAAAACAATAACACTTTAAAAACAATAACATTGGGCGTAAAGGCGTCTAAACATATTCCACTTCATTTACATATCACATGTCTTTATTATGTGGCCAAAAATGTATTTGTGGAAATATTACAACCCTTTTTATGTAAACACATGGCTGTGTATTCTCCCGCCTGCTCTCCTGGGTTGGTGGGCGGAAGTGGCGCTACACTCCCTGCACTACACTGATCTTGCCCACTCCTGCACTCACACTACACTACACTGCTCGCCGATGATCAATCGTCGAGAGCGTGTGTGTGCTGCGCTTGGGAGCAGCCGGCGTGACAAATGGCCTAGGGGTGAGGGCGACACACATCAACCTCATGCATCGGATGTTCAACAGGAAGTGGCAGGGGGTGGGGAAGATTCACAGTTGTTTTATACTCTTCACTTGACCTCATTTCAATAACAGCTTTTATGGTAAGAATAACTAATAAGAGCCGAGTGCTCGGGAGTAAGTTTCGGGGAATCCCCTTTCCCCAAGTGAAGTGTAATATTCGTGTAATTTGTTTTTAAGTTTCTGTTTCGAGGAAATCCTACTTCTTGAACACTCATCAGTGTGCAGCTCGGAACTGTGATTTACCCTTTCCTCCAGTTAAAGTGTATTGGAATTTGGGTAACAAACAACTATTTGTCTGCTACAGGCATGTCGGGTTGGAATATGGGACCCACAGATTTGCAGTTTTACCACAAACTCATAATCTACACATTTTTAAAATTTAAAATGTTATAAGAAACTGGTAATAAATTTATAATTCAATTTGGTAAAAATTGAATTGACTGTTAATATTATTTTTCCATTTTGAATTTTAATATTTTTTTTTTCATTTGCAATTACAACTTAGACATCCCTTTCAGGTAACATGCAAAAGAATATGAGGGTTTTATAAGTCAATTAAACACAATCAAACACACTTTTAAAATATGTATTATTATATACAAAAGTAAAACGTTTCACATATTATAGTTTTATTAGCACCCTTGTTACAAGACACTGTTGGTATTTCTGGTGAGATTAAACAATTTGAGAAGATACTTGCAACATAAATTTGACAGATATTTTGACAACTCAATTATTAAATTATAGACATCGTTGCTAAGCTTAAAAAAAATTGATATATTTTACATACATTTATTTACAGAAAGTTTATAAATTCACTAGCGACCCGCCCCGGCTTCGCATGGGTGCAATTATGATAAAAAAACTGCTTAACCCGGCGTTATTTAGGTTGGGTAAACTCTCCTAAAGCATTAAAGAAGCACATTATAATTTAATAATTAATAAAATAATTTATAATTTAAAGTTTTTTTGCTATTTTTATTTGATATTTTTTTAACTTTTTTATAATTTTTCATATTAATATACATTATATTACAATGCAATTTATCTGAGATAGAAGTATTTAACATGTTATTTGCTAAGACATTCTCTGTAGACAATGTTTGATGTCCTGTTATTGTTTGGTAGCAAAATGTACTGTTTCTCGGGACTTCCAACTCGCGATAAACCAACATATAGTTGGCCATGGGAAAAACACTCTTTTCGGAGGTCGATTCCAAACAAAGAGAAAGTTTGACCCTGAGACTTATTAATAGTAATCGCGAACGATGTTTTTGTGGGAAATTGCAACCGTTTGAAAGATATTGGCAAATCCGTGGGAATCATGGGAATCCTTGGGATGTTTGCCAGCTGGCCGGCTGCTGGACCGGTGAGGATGCTCACGACAATCAAATTTTCTTTAAGTCTTTAATGAGCAATCTTATGCCATTACACATGTTAGGAGGGCTTATATTCCTTAAAAGCATGATAGTAGTACCGACTTTTAATGATAGTTCGTGAGGTGGCAAGCCAGAAGGATTAAGCGAATTTAGAAAATCTTAAGGAGTGGACGACATCGTCAACATTGGTGACTGTGTCAATCGACATATAGGTTTTGACTTGGCCGGGAACTCTTTGTATAATGAGATTGTTGATTTCATTGACAGTGTCGTTCCTAGGCAATACTATTGCCCTGGAACACAACCAGTGAAAGTCTCTTTCTAGTAAATTTTCGAGGCCCGGATATACTGCTTCTATAAGATGCTGCAGACTGTGGACTATCTGACCTTATGTCTCATTTTAAATGATTTCAGCAGAATTAGTGCCCAAATTTAGAGAAGGATAAACTCCTTCTCCAAGTCTGAGAAATTGTTGTGGGAAATCTTTATGCGTGTCTCCACCAAGATAGGCTCTCATATTCGTCCGCAAATTTAGGTGTTGAATAGAACTCCATAAAGGAGATGATTTAAGACATGCTTTGATAATATCTGCACACGTCCCTTTTGTAACTACAGGGAGTGTCTGCCGAAAATTCCCAGCAAACAAAAAAAAGTAACTCCCCCCATAATTGCAGCAGAGCTTCTAAGAGTGGCGCCGTACGCAGCACGTTTTATTTTCCGAATCTGTCCGTTCTGCAAAGCCGTAGTGCATTATTTTGTTCTATCATCAATAGTTTTCGCAGCGCACGCAATGTAAGGAATTTTATAGGTCATTTATTTACACTTTGGGTTACATTATTGGAGTTTTAGTAGGTATCCCTATTGATTTTTAAAATAAAATATAGCCTATGACACTCGGTGATAACGTAGCATTCTACAGGTGAAAGAATTTTTAAAATCGGATGAGTAGTTTCGAAGATTACCTCCTACATCCAAACACACAAACACACAAAGTTACAAACACTACCTCTTTATAATATTAGTATAGATTATTTACACTTTGGGTTACATTATTGGAGTTTTAGTAGGGATCCCTATTGATGTTTAAAATAAAATATCGCCTATGACACTCAGTGATAACGTAGTATTCTACTGGTGAAAGAATTTTTAAAATCAGATGAGTAGTTTCGAAGATTACCTCCTACATCCAAACACACAAACACACAAAGTTACAAACACTACCTCTTTATAATATTAGTATAGATTGACTTCGTACATTTTTTAACATTGCCTTCAAAATCCTGGCTCTGTATAATTTTAAAATGAGTGCATTTTCTCCACTGGCCTGGTTTAGACTTTTCAATAGTTGTTTGGGTACTCATGTCTTTACAGCAGTTTGGTGCATGTAACACAATATTATCTATCATATCAGGAAAAGTTTCTGATGATGTGTAAAATCTTCATCAACACTTGCAGGTAATGTGGTATTTCGAATCATATAAAATACGGGACACTTAGTCATGTAGGATAATTGACTCTAATTGTGGGATTTTTGGTCCCCAAGAACTGGGAGACACTGTCACACGACACTGTAAATTCCCTTAAAAGACAGCTGCTCTAAAATGTGTATGACACATTGGACTTTCCTGGTTTAACACTGACATACGGCTTGGCTGGATGGAAGAATGTCATGTTTACAGTGGAAGTCAAACTGATATTGAGACATAATTACTATTTATACCCCTTACAAAAACAATGAAACAGTTTGGAATGCAGCAGGCATCTAAATAACTTGATTACGTTAATTTTAAAACTTGACTTTTTCACAAAAATACATGAGAAAATAACTTCAGTTTTTTCCTCTGCCATTTTTAACCACGCAAGAAAGGACTGAGAGTTGAACATTGCTTTTACTAATTTTAATTTACTATACACAAAACAGTTAGCTGAAACACATCCACTGACCAATATATACTCACTCACTGCTTCCAAAACATGAACATCCCCATCACACCATTCAAAATAATGCAATGGATCTGTACAGCCTGGTCTATATATAACATGTTTCAAACTATGCATTTCACTACAATAATAACTAGTGAGAATGCATACACCCTTGCATTTAACATCACATTTTTTCCCAGTCATATACATTCTACTTTTATTTACAGGACAATTTGAACTGTTGCAATCACTAACACTTGATTCAAGTATCTTAGGGTTGTTACTTGTTAATATGAGCCCACAAACATACATACATTTTAAAAGGGCATCACCTTCTCACATATACTTGTAGGTGTTTAATGAAAATGGTATCTCATACCTTACTGAATACAGTGTTCGATGAGAGAGTACTTGCATTAGTCTGGAAGTTCATTCTGAATTAGCCACTTCACACAAATAACTGTTGCCCACTGATGGAAACAAGAGCATCTCTTGCAAAAAGGAAGATGTGAATATCTCCATCTCATACCTCTGTCTACTGGATGCTGATTCCTTGATGTGAGTGATCAATTCGATAGCTGATTTTTACTTGTCTTATTCTTCTTCAACAATCACTTCACCATAATTAGTTGCAATTAAGTCATTTAGCAAGCATGGCAGGGAAGTATCGGGGTCTCAAATACCTCACTGGCCAATCTTCACAAGTAAACACTTCCCCAAATCTGATACCTTGATATGTATCAAAGTTCTAGCTCCAGTGTTCTAGATCAATGCATATCTTCACTTGTATCTCTCCTCCATAAGGTTTGAAGTACACTCACCGATACCCTACATGCACCAACTCATAGCTTGCTGTAAGATCGAATCTGCACACCATGCTTATGTAGGAGAGACTGACTAAAGCTCTGTTGGCCCTTGCATTTATATACAGGACGTTTTCCAAATGGTTAATTATTCACATTTGTTCGACCAATTAGTCGCATGTGCTCCTCCACCATCTCGGATATATTTTTCGAAACTACAGACTCATGTCTTGCTTTACCATACATTGCAAGCCCACATTCCGCAGGGAGACACTAGTGACACTTTGCAACTTGTATTTAATTTTCCCAAATAATCGATATTTAGTTATTTCTTCACCTTCCATATCCCAAACTAGTTCAGTTAAACAAACCAGCAACTTGGAGTCAGGCCTTAAATTATACACTGCACAACTGTGCTCTATACAAGCTCCAACTTCTTCATATGTACAATTTACGCTAATTACTGTCATACTCCAATGTTCTTATCCATTACACATTAATAAAAAACAAATGTTTTTTGAGGACGTGCAGCACCCCTCTGTGGCATTTTGGTGGGGGGGCAGAGGGATAGGGGATTTAAACTGCACACCCTTGGACCTTTGGCTGTCGAACCACTTCTCCCAAACCTCCTCTTCATACCATCCCCTGGAAGGAGTTTGGGTGACCAGAGGGTGTGTTTTTTCACCTTCGATTCGGCCTGGAAGGTACATTTTTCGACCAATTTTCTTCGAATTTGGGGTAGGGTTTCTTTTCATGCCCCCTTCCCCGATGGGCAGTCAGGCCCTTCATAAGCCTTAGGCCTTAAGTCTTAAGTCTGAAGTTTTAAATCTTACTTTCAAAATAATTACAACTGCATGTCGGGATGTGCGAGCGAGTGCCGATAGGTGCCAGCAAGCACGTGCCGAAGTTCCCAGGTGACATTGCACCATAAATACTAATTTGTATGGTTACCAGTTACCTGCTTCACTGATGGTGGCTTAGCCCATGGATTCCACAAGCCAGTCCCCTGGTCATACCATTAATCAAAAAAAGAAATTATTTGGGGGCATGCAGACCTCCTCTCCCACTGGGGGTAGTGGGAGGGAGATTTTAGTCTGCACACCCTTGTACCTTTGGCTGTCGAACCCCCCAAACTTCCCCCCTCCCGGAAGAGTTCTGGAGACCGGAGAGGTGTGTTTTTTTGCATTTGGTTTGGCTTGGAAGGCATATTTTTGGACTGATTTTCTTCAAATTTGGGGAGGATTACCTTTCTGTGCCCTGCCTACCCTGATAGGCAGTTAGGCCATATGTAAGCCTTAGGCGTTAAGTCTTAAGTCTTAAATCTTATCTTTTAAATCCTACTTTCGCCATAATTTCAACTGCATGTTGAGATGTGCGAGCAAGCACTGATAGGCACGAATAAGCACATGGCGAAGTTCCCAGACAACATTGCACCAGAAAATACTAATTTGTATGGATACCTGCTTCAACGATGGTGGCCTAGCCTGTGGATACTGCTAGCCAGTCCCCTGGTGTTTTCTTTAACCTGAAACCATACCTTTCTGAAACCTGGAGTAACACTCGCATATTCGACCTCTGAATTAAACTTCTCCATCATGACCTCCACTCTAAACTGAATTATTTTCCCGCTTGCCTTTTCTGTTTATACTTCGATATCACCTTCCCACCTCATCCTTCATTTTCCCCCTTTCCTCACCTCCCCTCCACACCTATAATTTCCCCCTCCCCCTCACTGCAGGTTGGATTAACGATTCTGCTACTAATTTTAAATTACCAATTGCAGGTACCTCCTCTTCTCCCTCCTCGAACCAGTCTATCACTAATGACCATTTGTACACTCATTTAGATATTTCACCTGCTGAGAAGAATGGTGATGTATAACAAAACATTTGATGTAAATTTTTGAAGGAGGGGTAATTGTACTCTGTTTGTGTATAGTTTATTTTTCTCTTCAACACAGTTGCAAAAACATGTTTTTGACCAAGTCAACTCACACACACACTTCCTCATCTTTGAAGTATGTGCTACATGTATTCGGTGTTTCTCCATAGTCAATACAGCCACTCTCCCAAACTAAGACATGATGATTTTTTTAACCTATGTATTTGTTCTCTTTTATTTGGGACTAAGGTATTCCCATTCGAAAGGTGCTTGAAATTAATCACTATGGTGTGGTTGTTTAGGTCCTTAATAGCCATTTCCTTTATTATGAACCTATATGGAGCTCGGGAACCTTGAATATTGCAGAACATATTAACTCACTAGTTGTCCAATGTCTACTGATACATGTTAGTACTTTAACCAAATTATCAGAGACATAATAGAATACTAATCTGTCATGCATGATTAATCCATAAGCTTGAATATTTGGGGGAATGGGTGTGTTTGCCCTAACTTCAATACGTGACTCAACAACATTATTAGTAATATTGCCATTTTGCTTACTGCCACCAAATACAAATAAAGGTAGTCTGTTCTTTAATGTTTCAGGATAAAATATTGGTGCATCGTATTTTCTGTAATACATTTCTTTTCATCCTTTGTGCATATTGTAACACATGAGGTATTCCCAGTTGCAAAATGTGTATTAAAATCTGTACAGGGATAGGCCTGACTATTAAGATAAAGTTTAATATGTAAATATTGCAATGGCAAATAATGATCAGTTTGCCCTTAGATTATTTTGTTGGTGTTTTGAAAACAGATGATTACATTTGGTTTTTCATTTGAGAAACTTGATTTAAATTTCTATACAATTTTATTGCTTACTGTTAATGAAGGTAAAGTTTCCAAACTCAGCAATCTGAATGCAAGATCTAAGTTCTTGCCTTTTTCCAATATGCTTTAGAAACATTACATATTTACGAGTGTTAATGTCAATATGAGGCATAAACCATTCTACACTACTTAATTCAAAAGTTACACATTACTCATCATTACTCATCACCTGTATTACATATGGCGTTCATGTAGGCATTACTAAATATAATAACAATTTCTTGTTTAGCATTTACTATTACATGCCTCTAATCTTCAGCAAATCCAAGTACCAACCTTAATGGTATTACAACTTGTATTTTCCACCTGGATTTATTTGTAGTCTCTAATTGTCGGCATGGTTCCAACCATATATACACCCTGTTTTAATATAATTTGTAGTTAGCAAGATATAGTTATTTTATAGTTGATGTGCCAACATCTCGATTTTGATCATTTTTTACACTGTAAAGCATGTATGCATTTCTGTCAATTAAGTGAAGTATCCCGTTTCTAACTATCCTGTAGTTACTGGAATAGATCCATGACCTATCTTTGTGATTGTTCCTCTGAACCTCAAACACAATATCAAAGGCAATGTATAAACATTGTGATTCTGGAAAGGTATGTGTATTTCTGATGGATATGTATATGGTCCTGTTCTGAATGGTTTGTATACGTGGATCTCAGTGTTCGTAATAGCATCCTCGCAACTGACGGGTTCTACATAAAGCATGTTTTCCATCTCGATTTACTTTATATCCCAACTCTCTTCAAAACAGTTTATTGCCCTGTGTTAACCTTACAGGGTTCCTAACCGAACTAAGCACTTTGCGATTCCATTTACATATTTTTGTAGTTCCTTTCATAGACTTAACTGAACCTCCCACTTTTTTGAAGTTAGTTTCTTGTGTACATGATATGCAATCACCATTTTGATTGTAATGTGTGTTTGCAAGTGGTTATATAGTATTCACTCTTTTTTCAAATGTTACTTCTTAATTTTTAAATTAATACATTTTCCATTCTGGTCAATAATTGTAGCAATTAATTCATCTATAAGTTTAACTATTACTGGAAGATAATTAATATACTTGGCTTTTCATTTATTTTTTAACCTGTTACAACTGAACAAATAAATTCAAGTAGCATGTTTGCTGGTTTTGCTTTTAAATACAGACCACCTACAATATTTACATTTATACTACACACATTAACTGCTAGAATATTGACTTGAGAAGATGATTCGTGCATTAGTTTGCTGGATAAACTTTGTTTTATACTCTATCATTGAATCATTTTGCATGAAATCAATATTAACATTACTGTGCATTAGAGATCTTAACATATTTGGATTGCCTTGTAAAGCAAATGTGACATTTTCAAGAACACTAGACTTTATGAAACATTTCAGGTCTTTAATTTCGTATGACCCAACTGGTATAATTACTTTTTGTTTCCCATCACCCATAATTAATGTTAACGATTGGTTGTGTATTTCCATGTTGGGAATACTGTTATATGTTACAAACTCAGTTAGGCTAATTAGCCACTTACCATCTAAATTCAGTGGTGGAAAATAAACTGAATGCAGTTGCGAGGAGACACAATCAATTTATTTGACATTTTACTAACATATATTACTACTATGGTTATGATTATGCACACTTGCATACACACATATCCTATTTATAGAAAAGAACCTTATACAAAATTGTACACAAATATATGTCTTTGGTAACTGTTGTGTTTTGTAATTGTACATTATTTGTGCATTCTTTAAATAGTTATGTATTTTAATTGGAAGTCTTAAATTGCCAAACACTGTCATAATAAACTGCATTACATCCATTTTTAATTAATGCCACACAATGAGATCCTGGATTTTATTTTGTCTAAATTAACTACCATACATTATCTAACATTCTGATTCAGTTGTAAAACATTTCTCATGAACACTCCATGAATGGAATCTTAAGTTCCTTTACAAATACGAAAATATCTCTGTCTGTGAGAACAAGTTTCGGGAATGTGTTTAAAACTTTCTGCACTTCTTCCCTTGTTTGGAGTTTTTCATCCACTTCCAACTTTATTTGGTTTAGGAAACATTCCCTTACCTCCTGATTTAATGGCTCTACTAATTTGGAGCCCCATTGGCTGAGCGATTAGCATGCTCGCCTCCTACTAAGGCAAACCAGGTTCAATCCCTGGCCAGGTCACCACATTTTCACAAGCTGGAATCATGCTGGACAATGCCATTGATCGCCGGGTCTTCTCAGGGATCTCCCATCCCCTCCTAATTCTGGTACTGCTCCATATTCACTTCAATCACCCTCATCAGCTCTCAAGACCTTGCTGTTAAGAGCCATCAAAATCTCTTCATTTCTCTTCACTCTTCACTGCTCTATCAATTGCCGAAGCTCCACCCAGGAGATATGCTAGAGCTGTGAGTGCTGGAAATAAGAATTGCAACAGCCAACATTTCTTCTTCTTCACTTTGCCTTTTGACTTGCCAAAACCCATACCTCTTTTCACTTTTGCAAGCATTACTTTATCAACAACTTAAGCCCCTAAATTTTCACTTGTGGATACTGATGTGTAATTCCTAATATTTGCTGCTTTGTCAGTTAATAGTGTGTCTGCTTTATGTCATGGTTTTAAATTGTAAGTTAGAGAATATGCAATGTCGTGTTGCTTATACATGTTATCTAACACATTTATTCCCTGGTCATTACATGACAATCCTTTTTCAAGATTCATTCTTGTACCGCAATAGTAATATTTTGGTGAATATAACAAATCATAGTTTATTAATCAATGTGTTTAAAACTACTTTGCCTTTTTGAAGCATTTACTACGAGATATAACTAACAACAGAATGCAAACCTTTTTATATAGTTTTTAATTTATTTTGTCCACAATGAATATTGTGAAACAAAGTGCGCAACTACCTATAAATGCACCAAAGTATGAAAATGTAATTGAACAGAAATACATTATACTCTTACCATCAAACATATGTTGTATTATAAGTAGTCCATCATTGTGTGGAAAGACATGTCACTATTAGAACATCCAAAAGGTCTAAAGTTTGAAAATGTGTTTCCTTTTTAAATACAATACATCAAGACAAGTGTAAATGAATAGTGAAAATTTTGTCAGCAAATGGAGGGATGGAGTATATCCCTTTTAGCAGTATAGAAGGCCTTATAAGTCCAAGTGAAGCATTACACAATTTAGTATTATATTTGATGACATCTGGAGTGAACCACAATGAGAAATTCAACAATATAAAAGGGAGACATTAAAATCTTGACTGTTTTTATTTGTCACAGAGTTACACTCGAATTCCAAAACACAATTTGCATGACAATGCAAACATGTTAATTGATTTTAAAATTGATAATTTCAACCTACAACACATTTACAATGACCATGTTTTAAGCGATTAGCCATTTACAATGTTAAAAGAAATGTGTTTGTATTGCTGGAAACAAATGTACAGATTCCTAGTAATTATTCTTGACTTCTTCTATATAAGGGTAGATATACTGGTGTGGTTTTGAAAATTTTATGCTACCAGATGAAGAATGAGCATCTCCATGTTTGGACATATTGGAATATGTCGTATTCATACATGTACAACAAAAATTCTCAATGGGATCTGCGATATCTGTGGACATGTATTATGCCACGTTGGTGTACTAATGAAAGATAGTGATGCGACAAATAAGCTATTTGTGGAAAACTAACACAGTATTGCATTAGAAGTTTTCAAGTCTCCAATCAGTGAAATATGAAACACGTTATTACAGTTAAACAAAGGGAATGTTAATGTTTATAAGAACACCACTTCAATATCGAATCTTTTAACAATATTCTAAGTGCAGTGAAGAGTGTTAAAATGAGAGTAGATGGACATTTAGATGGGTTAACAAGTGACATTAACATTATAGTAAACACAATTCTTACAATACAAATTTCAGAAATGCAGGATAGGATAAGAGTTGTAATTAATGCTTTGTGAATGCAATTTACAAATAAATTAGATAAGGTTTTAAGTATAATTGAAAATACACAACCTACTCGGAGTAATGTTGCAAGTAGGAAACCAACATGATATATTATATAAATAATTAAAATGTACATGAATTAGAATTAGTACATAATGCCTGCCAAGATGTTGGATTTACCCAGTGTTATAAGCGCTGTTAAAGAAAAGTATTTAGAAGCAACAAGAGCAAGAATGAAAATAAATAATTTTAATGTACAAGCCTGAAATTGAGATTGAATCATGTTTGAAGAAAAAATTTGTTAAAATTTCTCAATCAACTCACAAATATTAATCTTTGAAAAGTACTTCGCCAGCTTACAACACACATTAGGTGTATATCATTAGAGAATATTATGTATCATGAGTATTCTGACTCTGACATGGAGAAATATAAGTAATTTCTCAATCATACACACGCTCATTCTCGCTTAAGCATTATTGTTGATGATCACAAGAAAATACAATTATTGAGGGAGATTGTTGGTAATGGCATATTAAAAGATGAAGTTGATGATAATATTTCACTATTTTGGGACAACTCTAAATAATTAGTTAGTCATTTGAAATTACTTTTAGCCTCAAAACAGGCAGACAATAACTTGCATACTAATGAAATAGTCTTAATTACAGAAGAGTTGACCAAGAGTGGGTATATTTATTAACTGAATTATTAAGTTTAGCACGCTTACCACAAAAGTACAAGTTCCTGTAAGAATAAATTATCCAAGAAGGAAAGTTATAACTCACATTTTAAATGAACTTTTTGAAGCTGACTTGTGTGATATGACTGTTTGTAAGCACAACCAATGATACAAGTATTTACATACTAATTTCTGTATAATCAAAATATGTGTTTGCAATTCTGGTGAAGAATAAAAGTGGGAAACAAGTTTCTGATACAATCTTAAGTGTTTTAAAGCAAAGTGTTCCTCTTCCCTCCACACAGATATAGGAATGGAATTCTTCAGCCCACACTTCAAAAAGTTAATGACATAGTATGGCATCAAATGTGATGTCACTTATTCTGGAATAAAATGTGCTGTGGGTGTTTATTTTAAAAAGAGTTTAAAACAGTTACTTTATAACTACTTCACTTCTTGTAGTACCTATAATTGGTAGATTTATTAAATACAGCATATAACAATACAAAAATCATTGACTAGAGCAAACCAAAATTTAAAATTGGCAATATGTCCATGTTTATAATGTAAAATGTGTCTTTCAAAAGAAATATAATGTAAATTGGTCGTATGAAATATTTATATTCATAAATATCAGACATTTCTTCCCCAGAGTTTATTACTGTGAGAGCTACAATGGCGAGCCAAACACTGGTGGGTTCTATGAATAAGAATTACGAAAAGTGCAGTCGACAGACATGTATTTGGTTGATAGAATTATTACTAGTGGAAAGCATAAGAGTTTGGTCTAATTGAAGTGGTTTCCACAATGTCAGGCCACTTGGGTCCCAAACAAGGAAATTAAGGCTTTAAAATAGTGTTGATGACAAGAATTGCAGAAAGTACATTCGCCCGATATGTATTTGGTTGGAAAATTATTACTCATGGAAAGCATTAAATTTTCGTCAAACGAAAAGTATTTCCAAGATCTCAGACCACTTGGGTGCCAAACAAGGACATTAGAACTTTAAAATAGTGTTTTTCACAAGAATAGCTAATGTGAGAAGTCTGGGTGTGAAACACCCACACTCCCTCTACATAGAAGCTTCAATTCCTGGGGTCGGAATAACCTCTGTCTCAGGGATGCCCTCCTCTGGTGTTCGACAGTTATGACTCCTAATATGGTTTAACCAGCAAGTTTAGAATGTGCAGCTGTGTGTCTGCTTCGGTAGCCCTAGTTTCCAGGAAGTCCTTCTTTCCAAGTGTTTAGCGAGTTAGACTGTGAGGAAAACCAACTAACTGTTTCTTTCGGGAAGTCCCTTTCCTCCAAGTATTCGGCTAGTTGGAATGGGTAGCTCGGAACTGGGAACCCCTACTCCCCAACACTAATCAGTTTCCCGAGTCTACAGTTGTTTCCAGTCTCTATAGATGTGTTTTCGAAAGTGATGAAAATTAAATTTTCACCTTAATATATATATAATATATATATACTATATGTGTATGTTTAGTCAATATGCAAATATTCTTGAAAATTTTATTTGTTAGGCGAATAAAGTTCTAAGTGTCTTTGTCGGAGTATGAACCAAGTGCATTTCCTCAATCTTAAACACCATAATCCTTAGCCTAGTTAAATGCATTTTTTATTTCAAATAAATTTTTTCTGCATTATATATTAGACATGTCTTGCATGTTGGTGGCTTTTGCCTGATTTGCTCACTATATTGGATCAGGTTAAAATCTAAGTGTGTATTAAATGTTATTTTTTTACTTATATGAATAAATAATTTCATTTAATAACTATTTCATTCCACAATTAAGTAAATCAATGATGGTTACACATTTGCATAAATACTCTCTTGGTAAGTACATAAGTGAGTGATTATCTGAAGCTTCGGGGTTTTTCACTTTGTGTGTTTTGGCGAAGTCCCTTTCCTCCAGATGAAGTACTCTTTTCGATCGATAAGTCATTAAGCCCTGAGTGCTCGGGGAATCCCCTTTCCTCCAGTTTAAAATGTTTTCGACGAATACTACTCATATATATATAGAACGGTTTGCAATTTTTACTTCCTAATAAAAAAAAGCAATATTTATCGATTAAAGTATTTCAAACTAACTGTTTTTTTTTTCAATTATTGTTATTTACCTTACTCCAAACAGAGTGAATACATAATTTATATAAAAAAATTAATTAAAAATATTAATGTGTTGTAATAGTTTTCCATGTTGAGTGAGTTGTGTCTATTGCAACTCTGAAGTGAAGTGTTCTCGATGGTGTCCAAACATAAACGGACAATTTTCTAACTAAGCTACACACCTTATATATTAAACACATTACAATATGGATGTCAGAGAATACTGGCGTGTATGTGAAAGAAATACCTCTTGCCAATATGGTGCTGGGGGTATTACTTACTGGAACTTAGTTGAGAGCTGACTGTTATGGGAGGCAGATGTGCAATTAGACATTGTAACTATTCAAGTGCATAAATACTCTCTAGCTACATAAAAGTGTGAGTAATAAGTTATAAAACTATTGTATATATAATTTAATATATCTCATAACTTATTCAATCCACAATTAGAAAGCAACCACAAAACATCACTATGGGGAAGGATAAAATCTCAGCAGGAAATTACCCAGGGAAGCCCTACACCTCTGCACTTGCCAACCTCAACATCCTGCATCCAGCTCCAACTTGAACACATTTGTATAGTTGCTCACTCTCTGTCTCTCTCTCACTCTGCACCTGTAATAAGTAATTCATTGCTGCATACACAAGTGCACGATTTAATTATTATTTAATCAATGCAGTATTCTATTATTTATTCAGTGCACAATTAAAATCCTACCACCAGCAATACACACTTCCTCCCCTTATCTAAATGCATTTCCATTCCAGCTCCTGACCTGTAAAGACATACATGCAGGTGATGGGGCAAGCAGTCACACAACAGCACTATTTGGGGAAGGGGAAAACCCCAGTGGGAAAAACACACTGTGGGGAGGTCCACACACTAGACAAGCAGGAAGCAAAAAACCCTCGTGGAAAAAACCCACCCGGGTGAGTTGCACGCACCAGGCAAGCGGAAGGGAAAAGCCCACCTGAGGAGGCCCCACACGTCTGCAGCAGCCAACCTTGTCAGTCTGATTCTGGCTGCCGTCCTGTCAACTCCTCTGCTGCTCCCAACACCTTTCCCCTCCCCTCAGCTACCATCTGACCTCAGTCTTCCTCCAGACCTCATCCGCCTTCTAGACACCAAGCAGTCACACCTATCTTACTCCTGGCACCCTACCTCCTCGCCCTCTTCCATCATTAACCTCGTCCGTCCTTCACACTCCCACCAGTCACACCTGTACTGCTCCCAACAACCTCTCCCTACCTTCACCTACTCCCTTCCCCTTATACAAAAGAATTCCCCTTCCAACTCCCAATCCTAACAACACTTGTCCACCCCATCCTCAGAGCTCACTCAATCTTTCTCCAGGCTCCGACAATGCAACATCTACTCTCCCCAAATGTTCCCTTTTGTTATAACTGCTTCTCTCATATGTTAAAAACTAATGTCAATTATACGGTGAACTGATATAAAAATATTAATTTGGCAAGGAAATGAAAGCTTTTGTCTCCACATTTTAAAAGTATTTTCCGCCATTAGTGTGCGCATCGCACATGACGAGAGAAACAGTTGCAATTAATTAGTTGAACAATTGAACAATTACGTAAACAAATATGATGGATACTAGTGGCATGCTTCAAACACGCAAAACATAGATCGGGGACGAGCGCCCCTAGTGGCGACAAGAGATACAAAGCTGGCGACCACCAGTTTCGCATTCTTGTGAATGGCAAGAATAATAGTAGTACTTCGCCGGTGACTGTCGAACATGTCTGAGTCAAGCCGAAGTAGATAGATGGCATCCAGGTCAACCGAAGACTGCGGAATTGTTCTAGGTTTAGCCGAAGACCCCTAGCCGCACAGCTCACATTTAAAGTAGTTTGTGCCAAATCTCGCTTTTATACACTACTGTATGGAAGGATGGCCGAAAAAATTGACGGATTTTGGCTATAGTGAGGAGAAATAATAGCAATTTGGGTTAGCCTGAGTAACTGTCAGTATAAACAGGAATTTTAATGTGCCATAGTTGTCGTCCTCTAAAAGGTAAGTCACGATGGAAAATCTTAAATTTGAAACTTGGGCATGATGTGTTATTTGAGTATAAATGTTATAACCAGTAGTAGATGATATATAGCTGTAAAACTATCACACTTATGTCATTTATGACTAACTTGAGTTTCCTTTCTAATTGTGCTGAATGATGTATAAATCTAAATATACTAGTATTTTGACAGGGTTTTATTCATGACAATTTTTGTTGCGGTGAATTTTCATCTATGTTACAGTCGACAAGACGGTAGCTCTCATTATATACTACGAGTGGAAAACATGTGCTTGTGTTGTCTGCCTCGAAGGCAGGAACAGCATTGATGAGATGAGAGTTTTCTGGCACTGTAGCGTAGCAGGCTGTTGCTACTTGAGAAACACAGCTGTCTTTCCAGCAGTGTGGACGATGTGAAACTTTATTTGGTGGATAAAAAAAAGCAATGTCAGGAGAAACAACGATAGTACTCGAGAAAATATACCAGCTATCGGCTCGAAGTCCGACACATTTCCCATATGCGACAAATATGGACTTGGATCAACTACGAAACCAAACTTGACAGCCGTCCGGGGAAAACGACGTGCATATCTCACAAAGCTTCTTGTTTCGTATGGTTCTTTGCTAGTGTGGTGGCATTATATAATTCATTGAGAATGTATCTTCACAGCAGCTATATATTGTTTGTTGTATATTAGTGCTTCTTTTGCATAGTTATTTATTGTGTGAGTGAACCACAAATACTTGTTTGGCTATTAATAAATATGCCTGTTCGGAATTTGAAGAGCTACGATAATGTTGTTGTTTTGTATCACACATTAATGTTTTTTTTATCTATAGAAACCAATGACTTTTATTATTACATTTATCAATTATTACAAGCTTTTGGCTTAATTTACATAGTTGCATATAATTATCACTCTTTTGTGTTACAAAACATGTGCTGAAAGAGCAGATATGGAAAGAAATATATGACAAGAAATTCATATACTATTACTGTAGTCAACTGTTTCATTTTGCTACGAATAATTTTTTTTATTAGTAATGAATCGGAATGATCGCTGGTTCCAAACTAATCATTTAACTTATAACTGAAATAAAGTAAAGTCTGGCATGAAAAATTCCTTGACTACAAAGATAAGAAAGTCTGATATGAAAAATTACTTTACTGCAAACATAATACGTACAATTTTTTATCCCCTCTCAACATCTTCGGTAAGATGTTTAAAAAATTACCAACTGCATTGCATAGTGTTTGGTTGCATCTGAGTTTTCTTGTCAATAGAAATACTTGCCTTCGAATGAGGGTAGGTAGAAAACTAAACTCGCTCAAGTCCCACATTCCCTTTGCTCATTTTAATACAACTAAAATATAAAAAAAATTGTTGATATAAATTACAAAGTCGTGTCTGTAGTCAGAAATATTCAAAATCTGTAAAGTTTGTGGTAGAGGGGCTTAATTGACAATATGGGTGTTTTAAAGTAGGGTATAATTATGTAAATGAGGCGTTTTAAATTTTATGAACAGAAATAAATGCTTAAATTCTTGCCAATATTTGAATAACTTTGAGTTCATAGTATGCACTGAAAACCACAAAGTACAATTTTACCTTAAAATTTGATTTAAAAAAACACTCACATGTAGATCACAGGGAAATATCTTCAGTTACTACTTGGAGAAAATAGTATTGTTTTATTAATATAAATTAATGTATTAATTAGATTACTTATTATAATTAAATTAAATGTAATTAAATCATGTAATATATTTAATTATAATTAAATATAATTATATTAATATATTTTAATGAATACTGTTGTATTATATTGAAAATTTAATGCTCTATGTGGCGATTCCAAATATATAGGTGCATCATAGAACGCCTGTCATCCCACAATGTATTCATAAAGAAAATCTCAACAGCAGTAGCAAAACAACTGCATCGTGTAGGAAGAAATGGACGGGGGTTAGATGGACAGAGTATACATATATCCTCCCTAAACTTAGTAAGGGCACCAGAGTGAATATAAAGGGGCACCCAAACTGTTTTTTTTTTTCACCGAGATGTGGACTGATGTATTATATACAATGATTTGTTATAATGTGTCTCTGATACATCTAAGCTTCTAGGTTGTAGACTTTTCTCTATAAATTATGCATCATATAATTAAGGTTTTGAGGCCTCCAAAATGAAATGTATTTATAAGACAAGCAAAAATGTTTTAAAACTTGCCCTTCTTCCCTTGTTTAAAGGGTGGTGCATAAAGGTGTGCTCCTTCCTCACGTTGTTTCACCATTGCAAGTGTAATTTGATGTGAAATGTGCGCAGTACAGACACACACTGTTGTACTGTGGTTGTGTGCTCGCAGAGGCTGCGCTGTCGCCGCAAGGAGCCGTGCCGTCTCTTCACTGTGCGCAAGCGCCAGGGCCTGGTGGAGGAGGCAAACGTCAGCACCCTGTGCCAGTGTCCGCTGGGGCACTCGTGTCCTGCGCACCACACTGACCCTGATGTGGTGCAGAGCCACGCCTACCCGCGGGACACTTACCGCGTCTTCAGTGGCTACTGCACACCGCACTGAGCCCAACTCTGCTGCGTGCAGCCACGCCGTGCCGACTTGCGCGGCTACTGCATGGGGTAGACACCGCACTTCCAGCCTCACTGCTGCGGCTACCTGCAACGCCTCGCAGCGGAGTGCGTCCCCCTCCCCACCCCTCCACACACACACACACAGCGACTACTGCACGCATGGTGTGGATGCAGTCATTCCAGCGTCGACGTCAACTCGCAGTGGGCCGCACATGGACTTCATACCAGAAGCTGCGCGGCAAATTGCGCTGTTCTCACAGTTACACGGCCTGTTTACACTTCATTACGTCTCATAGAATTTCCTCAAACCGAACTGATGTACACATGCATATCAAAATAATGGCATATTGCCTTTTAAACGGTTTCCTGGACTCTTCAGTTTTAAATATATTGGTGGCAACACTTCCACTACGTCACAGTAAATAGGATGTGTTCCAGAATACGTCTGTATTACTGTGGTTATACAGGTTAACTAAATTAAGTATTCGCTGTATTGTAAATTTAAATATTGTCAGCGTTAGGTGCCCGAAATGTTCATGACAGATGTCAGTTAAGAGCGCAAGCTTCACTGTTCAGCTTCAAGTAGCCTACACTATTTTATTTGTTGGCATTTACAGTGATATTGAATTTTTTATTTAAACGAATGACTTCGTAACTTTTTTTTTTCACCATGACAGTTTATGGTACTATGATGTATATGTTCTTATCAATAAGAGGACGAATAACAGTAGAGTTTTCTCATCTTATATATTCCATAATAATTAAGTTCTTGGCGTAATGTTGTCTCGTGATGGACCGTTTTCTTCAATGCAGCTATATATTATAGTAACTTTCACCTTCCATAT
Source organism: Dryococelus australis (assembly GCA_029891345.1). NCBI lineage: Eukaryota > Metazoa > Arthropoda > Insecta > Phasmatodea > Phasmatidae > Dryococelus > Dryococelus australis. The sequence continues at coordinate 29,111,236 of CM056999.1, read as the reverse complement.
TACAATAAGGTCTTAAAATTGAATGCTTAAAAAATACCTGGACACTTGAACTGATCAAATTTTTACATTGTTTATGTGCAGTTTATGACTCAAAATATAACGGATGACTTTGGAATTAAATCCACATTTCTTAGTTTAAAAATGTTTGCATTTTTTTAGCAGTTTTAGAAAAAAATAATCATTTGGAAATTTATTAAATACTTACTTGTCCATTCAATTATTATCAGCATCTAGTGTTGGGGCATTAAGAGAATTTCCAATGTATAGGTTGTGCTGAGATTTCGCTGTTTTTTTTCTTCAAAATCTTAAAACATCACTATTTACATAACATGTTGAGAAACATAAAATACAAAATTAATACTGGAATATATTACTGTATGTTTTGGTGACGTTCATTTCTAGCTGTAATGTCAACACTATTAAAAATCAAGTTTTCCTATTTTACAGTTTATATAGCATATGTTAAAAAAATTATATATGTTACATTTGTGGCTGTTAGCATGGAAAATTACTCTCAAATATAAGTTAATGAGCTATATAAAACCGAAAACCCCAAAAGAGTATTTATATTAGTTGAAGGGTGAAAAATACATAATTTTTTAGTGTTTTTTTTTTAAGTTTGCTTGAAGTGGCCAAAGACCTTTCATGAAATGTATTAAATCATTAAAACGCATGCAAGTAATTACCTGTAAGTGAATACATAAAATTTTGAAAAAGTAAGTTTGTATCTTACACATAAATTCGAACGTTATTGTAACTATGCATAGGGAAAAGCACAAATAACGTAAACTAAACATTCTGTCAAAAACGTTTATTTTTTACATGGTTAGTAAGTACACTGTTTAGTTATACATCAATTGTTTCTACAACAACATAGCATATTAAAATTCTCGAACACATGTAGCACCAGATACATATCAAGCCTAATTAAACCTCCAGTTAAGGCTCGTGCACTTAATATCTTTGAACGTTTACACTACTATCCAAATTAGTGTAATTTCGAACCATTTAACTCATAATTAATTTACTCATAAAAAGCAACACTATCTCAGTGCAGGTTCTATTAGTTTCAGGTACAATCTAAAAAGAGCTTCCAAATACTTACTCGTGAATGCCTTGGCAATATTACAAACGTAAGTGGACCTACAATGTATACAACGTATACTGAACTACAATGCACTGATCAATTTATTCCTATTTTCAAACTCATGATTCTAACTCTTGACTAGAATAGATTTACTACAAATAACCATAAAATGTACACATCCTAAACAAACATGCACTAATAATTAAAACGTATGTGTTCTTCATACACAGGAAAATTGACAGGCATTCTCGTGACTAGAGTTACACTTGCAAACGATGGCATTAGACTTGGCTGCATTCCCGTGTAAATTCCTAGCCTTAATCGTTAAACACAAATCCTAATATGAACTATAATAACATTTAAAAAATATATATTTAAATAAAGAACATAATGTGAAATGCATTAAATTCATGCATAATTATTATCGGTACTCTTTAATCTTAGGAAACGATCTAGGGTGGAGTGTGTGCCTAATACAGAGCTTCGACTGTATAAAAATAACACACGTAAAACACGATCTAATATTAGTACAATAACTTCGTAACTTCGGCACAGGCAGCGATCAGTCCCTAAAAGCTCTGCCAGAATAAAAAAGAATAAACCAATGTAATGTCTCACGGTCAATTAACCACTAGCCCGCACGTGAGTCGTGGCTCCTAGCAAACACACAGTTTCACTGAGAGTTCATTACGGCAAAGCAGGAAAACAAATTCTGGTAGCAAGAGGCAAAATAAGAACACCTAGATTTAATACAATTACAAATATCTCAAACCATTACTCATACACAGTCAAACAAGCTGCGACATTCAAAACAGCGTCATCTCATTGTGAACCTACATAACAACGAGGGTTATTCGAGTCAGAAATATATATTTCGTTGAAAATTACTTTCTCCTTTGGAAATTTAGCAAATCTTCGTTAAAGTGGGCAGTTGCTCTCAGAATTGCCGCTGAAATGCAAGAAAATACGCTTGACCATAAATTGTGTTGTATCACTTTCAGGTTAAATAATTATACTTTTATAATTTTCGCAACTATGCAAATTTTGTATCTCGGATTTGCAAAATAAGATTACATAGTGCATTTTTTTAAATTGTAAAATATATATTCTTTGAACTTTTTAGATATTAATTGACAAAGTTAAATATTTGTTGACTATGCATAGGTAGAAAATGTACGTAGTTGAAGGAAGTCTACCTGATGTACGAGAGAGCAGACACTCGTGACCTCTGGCGGGGGGGGGGGGGGGGGGGGTGAATACTGCTAGGGGGTTATAGCCCTTTGTGGTGGTCAGTAGAAGGAACTTGTTGGTTGGTGGGCGGGAGAGGGGGTTGAAGCCACGACCTGCCGAATACTACGCAGACACGATGCCGCGAGACAAAATACGGTCGTCAGTCTTTAATTCTTGAGTTCAAATTTCAAGAGCATAGTAACAGAACCGGCCTTATCACCCCTCATGCTGCACTTCTCAACTACGCAATGTTTAAATAGCTTTGCCGAATACAACTGCAAACTTCTTACCTGTTACTCGCATTCAATTCGATGGGTATTTTCTTTTCTTCCGAAACTCTTTGATCTGTTAACTACCTTTGCGAATGGATGATTTTTGATAGTTTATGCGTAGCAAGTGTCTGGCCGTGTACTTCAGGCGTTCGTCTAACCTCACTGAGCGAGCAGAGATACTCGCCCAATTGCAGGTGTGAGTTGCATGTAGCACACTGCGCCTCGGCACGGGTAGTTTACTTCCCACGTCTCTATCGTAACCACAATGTATAAACGTAATCTAAAATCTCGAACAGAGTATAAATGTCCTCGTATTCAGGTAACTGAGTCTTGGACGAACAGCTATGTACAAATAATGTTATTTAGTTTTCACCTTGAATTCCATCCATGCACGTAACATTAACTCGCATTGTTGTCGACCCATAATAATTCATATTTCTTAAGCTATGTAACAGGAAAATTTTACTTGCTGATGAATTAATCAACCTTATCAGTACTTTTTTTCACTTTCAATACTTTGCGCCTACTGTTAAATGACAGAGCAGTCAAGAATCATCAACTAACAGTAACACTTGTTATGTTGTTGTTTGTGCACGCGGTGCTGAGGCTTTTTGCCTTGTACAGTAGAAAAACTGCTCTGTTGTTTTGATTAAACGAAAAAAAAGGAAATTAATTTTCTTCATATAAATTGCAAGGGCTGAATGTTGCATCACAACAATGTCACCCTTACAGCACAGAACAAGCCAGAGATATCCTATTTACATTCCTAATGTCATCTAGATATCCCTGGAAACTCAGGGGCTTTCTGCGAATATTTTCAATATCCATATTGTATTCCTGGGATATTTGGGAGTAAACAGGAATATTTGAATTTTCCTCTTTATATTCCTGGGATATTAAGGAGTAAATGGGAATATTCTCGTTTTTCTCTTTGTATTTCTGGTACATTTTGGAATCAACAGGAATATTCTCATTTTCTTATTTTTATTTTTGGGATAATTGGGAGCAAACAGGACTATTCTCATTTTACTCTTTGTATTCCTGGGAATGAAAATGAAAATATTCCCATTTTACTCTTCTTATTCCACTGACATTTAGGAGTACATAAAATATTCCCATTTTCCTTTTTGTATCCTAAGGATATTTGGGAGTATATAGGAATATTCACATGTTCCACTTTATTATAGATAAACAATAATCGAAAAAGTGCGAATAATGAACGTTCCCAATATAAAACTCTTTGCATATATTTACTAAAACAGTTTTTATATATGCTTATATAAATCTAATATGGTGCTTGTGATAGTGACGTGATCATATATTCTGACGACATATTCTTACCTGTCTTACAAATACGAATCTGTAGACTTGTAACTCGATACACTTTAAAGTTTAATAAAAAATACTTAAAATATAAATGAAATACTTAAAAAGTAGATAAGTTAAATCTAAAATATTATTTATTTAATTTAAACCAAAATAATAGAAATGTAATTAAATATAATATAATAAAAATAAATACTTAAAATATCATTGATTTGTATATAAACAGAAAAAATTATTGGTATGTAAATAAAAAAAAACATTATACATTACATAAGAAATAAAAATCGTATAGTAAAAAATAAAAAACTTAAGAAATTGTTGATATGTAGATGAAATACTTAAAAAGATAATAAAAGCTTAAAAAAATACTTAAAATGCAAAATAAAATACTTAAAAATTATATAAGAAATAAATAATTTAATGTCTATAATGAGAGGCAAGATATTATTTATTCGCATATCTTGGGCTTGTAAATAGAACATATACAGCATATTCCCGAGATATCCCTGGGAATAAATAGAGGTATGAGGAATATTCTAGGGATGTACTAATATTCTTTAGAGAATATCCCTGGAATATATTGGGGAGGGATAATGTCGGCAATAGAATATCCCTGGAACATTCCATTAATATGCTCAGAATATCTAGAGATTTGAAAGGGATATTCCAACATTCCTGCAAGTATATATTTGGAATATTCACAGGATATCCTTGTGCTGTGTGGCTTACTACAGGGATTAAAAGTAATATCGAAAGATTCTTATCAGTTCATGCTCCAAAACTGAATATTCTAGATCAGTCAGCGAATTATTCGTCAAAAGTCACTTAATAAGCTGCTACCGAATGTCGAGCAAGTCGAATGATTCGGAAGTCTGTGGCTCAGATTAGTGAGACCCACTGAAGTTAAGAAGAAATCATAATTAAATCAGTGAAACTCAGTCACCGTATTTATCAGTAATCCACACATATTTTTACAATAGCGTACTTCCTTTATAGGTTCAGTGATATTGAGTCTTAACTAGCAATTGAGTGAACTCTTGTACCAAAAGTTTTGCCTTCTTTCGAATGCAAACTCCCGAAGGTGAAAGTTACTTATCACTGTCAGCAGTTCGTGTAATCCACCCGGTAAGACCAGGTTGAAAATATTTCACATGTCAAATGACTTTATCAACAAAAACCCATATATTTGTCGAGAAGGATACGAGAGTAAGTTTCTTCAGCTGTAAGTTTCCTTGAAAGAAGGTGAAAGTAACAAATGCAATCATTTGGCGTTTGGCTGCATACGCGTTTGAAGTACGGAGTGCAAAAAAAAAACAGCTGGTTGTCAGTTAATGAACACTTTCGAAGTCTGTATTTGAGAAAATTCCTGCCGGTAACAGCACAGATTTAACGTAAGTGTAATTGGAAAATCAGCAGCAATGTTTCAGCATGTGAAAAGTTAAGGTAATTTTTAAATTTAATGTATTGGTGTTAATGCTTTATACGCTTACACACTTTAGAGTAACAGCAACATATTTGTGACTCGAACGATTTCACAGTTCCATTCGATTCAAGCGTGGATATAAATAATTACGTTATTTTAATGGAATTTTAAATGCCGATGAGTGGTAAAGCTACATAACAGGTGCAAACAAAAATGAAGTTGTTGTTGCCAAAGTGATCAGCTGTAGTGACAATGTGGTATGGAAGTGGCAATGTTACGAGTGGTCTTCAACATTCTATGTTCTCAGCTGGAATTTGAAAGACCTGTACATTTATGTAACATGAACGTGACTCTTTTAAGTGCAATACAGTTGTAAATTGATTTTATTCGCAATTGAATCAACTGTGTCCACCTAATTTTAGTGCGTATACATGTAGAATTTGTATGAAATGATACGGGTAAAAATATATCATTCAAAGAGAGACTTTAAAAGACAAAGTTATCTATGTTATTTGAACTAAGTATGAAATTGTTAAATCTCGTAAATATGATTACTCACATGACATGTACTTCTGTAAAAATTCCTCTTATCTTTTATTCCTTTTATTTCAAGAAAAATACCATTAGTTTATAAAATTACAGTGTATACGATTTTCATTAAAATGTGGTTAGAAAGCAGAGATTTTCCTATTCATAGTTCTTGTATTTAGTTTACTCACAGTTATAAATATTTTGTATTTAAAAAGTATGTACAAATAAATAACGACTTTGTGCACACTTCCTAAAAGGTTTATTTTATTTTCCAATTCTAAAATTGCGATAGAAAAATTAAATCTTTTAATTTCTGGCCCACATCTTTTCAGTCTTGATTTGCTTGTTGCTCTTTCTGTTACTTTCTGTCTGTTTAAAGTTTTAGTCCAAGCAACTGAAATATGAACTAGAAAAATTCTTCAGTATTCTTGGATAAGCAATTTAATTAGTTAAAAATTAACATTTGGCGCCACCTGGCGTCCTGGCAGGGACAAGGGACGAGCCGACCGCCATATTGGCTCATGTCACTTTTTTCTGTTTTCCCCCGAAATTACCCTTATTATCCCCTCCTATATGCCACTTTCCCCTCGAAATTTTACTTTTTTCCCTCGGAATTTCCCTTTATTTTTCTCGCACGACTGTATGCTCTCGCATTCTGGTCGATTTCCACCGATGACCCCACAATGTGGATATCATTACTTGAGTGTGGAGTCGGGAGGTATGGAGTCTCGCCCTAGTAATTAAGTATTTACATCGACAAATATTCGCCCTGAGAAAAAATATGTTAGTGTATGAGGACCAGATGGATGTCCTTTGATGGTGGGGGGGACAAAAACCATAACAGTTAACTATAGAGGGCGGTAACATAAAATAGAATTGTATTTTATAAAGGGATTGCACAATCCGATTAGGTTAAGAGGCAATTCAGGATTTACAAGTGGTTATAATTATTAATCATTTAAATGTGGCAGCCGAATTTCCACAAGTGTTTAGTGGTCTGGGCAACTTCCAGATGAGATGGAGATTCAGCTCAAGAGTGATGCAAAGCCTTTTGCCTTGAAGATGTCAGTTACTCTGCCTCTACCTATGCTGCTGAAAGTGCAGAAAGAACTGGACAGAATGGTGATATTGGGGGTGATTACACCTGTTGACTTTCCCACCCAATTCTCTTCACCAATGGTCGTAGTAGCTAAAGGGGATGGTGTTCGTATTTGCTGCGACTTTACAGAACTTAATAAATATGTGGAATGAGCAGTGTTTCCCATTCACAAGGTACAATACACCCTATCACAGTTGAAAGGTGCTACTGTATTCAGCAAAATAGATGCCAATTCGGTGTTTTATCAAGTCCCATTAAATGTGAATAGCCAACCATTAACCACCTTCATAACACAATTCGGAAGATACATGTATAAAAGAGTGCCCTTCAGACTGAATGCAGCACCAGAGTACTTCAGCATGAAGATTGCACGTGTCATAGAAGGATTACCAAATGTGATTCAACATGTGTATGATGCATTAGTGTTTGGTGCACCTGTGGAACAGAACAATGCAACTTTGTGGGAAGTTTTAACCAGGTATTCTGCTACTAGCATAACCATAAACTAAGACAAAAGCATTATTGGGGTGGGCAGAGTAACATTTCTAGGTTTTGAGATTTCAACTGGGGGAATATCCATGGAAGCCAACAGAGGTGTAGCTTTGGTAGAATTTACTTAACCCAATAACAAGGAAGAATTGCAAAGTTTCCTAGGTATGGTGAACTATGTGGGATACTTCATTCCAGGTAACATCCAAATAATACTAACTTTAAATGAGTTACTGAAGGACAACTACATATACAGCTGAGTTCATCTACACCAACTGACCTTTGAAAATCTCAAAGACCTTATGATTCCAGCACCTTGTCTTGCATATTTTGACATGGATAAACAACTAGGGGTAAGTGCAGACAGCTCTTCGTATTGTCTGGATTGTGTATTTTTTCAAGTGGGTGAAAACAACTCTAAGGAAGTGGTATACTTCAGCTCTCGAGTCCTTTCTGCAATTGAGTGAAGGTATGATCAGATTGAGAAAGAGGCCTTGTCCTTAACATGGGCATGCGAGAAATTGGAGAAATATGTATTAGGACTACCCAGTGTTCTGCAGACAGATCACAAACCCCTTATTTAAATCCTCCAGTCAAAACAGATTAATGAACTAACACCCAGACTCCATATGTTTAGGATACGACTGATGAAGTACAACTATTCAGTTACTTATCTGCTATGGAAAAAAATTAGTGCTTGTAGATTTTTTGTCATGGAAAAGGCAGGTGGATGGAGAAGGTGATGAGTTAACTTCAGATACCTATGACCATGACAACATGATAGTTTCAATTTTTTCAGTAGCTAAAACAATTCTGGACCAAATAAAACAGTATCAAAATACGGTTTTTGCATGAAAAAAATTAAGATGGTATTATTCCATGGGTTGGCCAAGGCAGAAGGACTTACCGGTTGATTTATCTGTATACTACCAGTATCGAGTAGACATCTTGGTCAATAAAGGGTTTCTGTTAAAAAGTACCTGGTTGATAGTTCCCCTGCAGTTGCAGGGCTATGTCTTGAAACAGTTGTATGCAGAGCTCATGCTCAACAATCTGTCTAGTGGGTAGGATTTAATTCACAGTTACAGTTAGTTGTCGAGAAGTGTGGAAAATGTCTTGAATTGCGCACTAATCCTAAGGAATCTTTCATTAAGGAACCCCTGCCACACTACCCCTGGCAAAAGGTAGGAGTCACTCTCATGAAATGTAGCAGTAAATGGTATATACTCATAGTGGAATACTTTTCCAAATACTTTGAACTACTCAAGTTACAAGCCTTAACAGAAAAGTGTTTCATTGAAAACTGTAAGGCTGTCTTTGCTAGGTTTAGCATACCCACAGTGGTCCGACCTGATGATGGGACCCAGTTTAAAGGGCAGTTTCAGGAATTTGCAAGAAAGGCAGTATTTTGTCATAGAACCAGTAGCCTGTTGTACAACCAAGCTAATGGCTGTGCTGAAGCAGCAGGGAAGACTGAAAAAATCCTTCTTAAGAAAAACGAAGGAATCTACGAAGCCTTGCTGGCTTAACAAAGCACACCTCTGGGAGGGGGGCTGGCTCCCTGGACATCATGCTCGGTCGAAAGGTCAGGATCATGGTTCCCAGGTTTAGCCCATTTCTGAATGATGAACCTAATAGCTGGAAACATAAATTGGAACTTCAAAACGAAAATCAAACAAAATTGTATGATAAACGACATCAAACATGGCTGCTGCGGCCCTTGAACTTAGCTGTAAGGGTATGGTTCACAGAGAGACAGGCATATGGGCGAGTCACTGAAATGCCAGAAGATACCCATACCCCAGGTCATTCCTGATTGAATTGCGAAGCACGCAATATAGGTGTAACAGAAAACATCTGGCGCCAGCCTCTGTATCAAATCAGGATCAAGTGGGGCAGGACAAAGTGCGAAGCCATAATATTGGTATGAAAGGCCTCCATGCTCACCAAAGGAAAGAAAAGTGGGAACCACAAGTCAGCCCGATACAGAGAGATCACAGGCGGACAGCGAGGACGAACTCGAACCAGGATAGAGAGGATGTGAGTAGTAGTTGGAAGAAGGAACCCAGACGAGGGATAGAGTATAACCTGGTTTGGAAACTCCTCAATGATCTAGAAGGGTAAAGGGGCCACCAAGTTGGATGGCTGATTATGTAATTATGTAGAGTCCAAAGACTCATTGTCTTTAGTGGATTGTCTAATTGTAATCTCAATGTTGGCATGGATCAATGATGATTGTGCCACTATCCTGTATTGGTGTTGAGATCTGTATTTGTATATTGTATTGGTGTTGAAATCATGGAAAAATTATGCCTGTCTCATTGTATGTACAGGGTACAACCCTTTCAGTGTTGTATCAATTGTGGCAAGTAAAAAGTGAGAGATGTTGTGTCATTGACCATGGCAGTGGAGCAATGGTGTGCGAGCCACTTGGATATCGGGCACCACTATTATAATAAACAAGGAAACTTGGTGTGTTTATTTATTGTACAACAGTTATCATAACACCTCTGAGTAGGGCAGATGGTATTCTGAGAGTCCCGTGGCTCTCAGAACAGAACACTATTGTGGAACCTGCGACACACAGAATACATTTTAGTGCAAAAAAAAAGCGAACTGTATACAGTTTAGAACACCATCCAGCGGATAGCCTAACCGACATTGTGCTAGGGATGTCGTTATCTGTCTCCCCGATAGATAACGACATTCCTCTCGAGCTGCAGACAGCCTTTCAAAGTTTGTTGAATGAGTGCAAAGATATTTTCGAAAAGCACGATTAATTATGTTGAACAATTGTAGTGGAGAATGAAATTCCTTTAATGGAAGAGGGTTCAGTTTGTACCAAACCCACGAGGTTATTTACCACACCAGGCCCGAAATATAGAAACATAAATTCGGGAAATGTTAAATGAGAGGATAATAGAACCAACTGGCAGCCCGTGCAATTCAGCCAAAATGCTCACACCAAAGAAAGATGGAACCTGGTAGTTCTGTGTAGATTTGAGGCCCCTTAACCAATTTCCATAGAGTGCATTACCACTATATGTAAGCATCAAGAATATCATTATTTGGCTGGGACAGGCAAAAATTCTAACCTAGTTAGACTGCTTTCACTGTGCCAGATGGAAGGCGATTTAAATTTTACGCTATGACCTTCGTGTTAAAATGTGCACCCGCAACCTTCCTGTCCAAGATGGTGTGTATTTTAGGTGGTCTCACTGGAGAATACACCGTGGCATATCTAGACAATGTGATAGTTGGTCACGAACAAGGGAATAACATCTTCACCACCTGTCCGTAATTTTAGAATGTTTCGCCATTAATGGCCTGACTTGCGCAACAGAAAAATGCAACATAGGAAAAACTAGTATAAATTTTCTAGGCCATGTAATAGACACAGAAGTAAAGAAGCCTAACTCAGACCAACTGTGGATCATTGATACAAACCCACAGCCGAAAACACGCAAAAAGCTGAGAAAATTGTTCGGCTTAATAAACTGGTTGCGAGAACATATCGAGGGTTTTGCAGTAATTACAGCACCACTCATGGATCTATTTTCACCACAACAGTGTTGCCAGTGGACAGCAGGAGCAGAAACTGCCTTTGTTGACATTAAAGGAAAATTCAGGTCGTGTCCAACCCTAGCCAGATACGATGCAAGCAAGCACATTTATTTACAAACAGATGCAAAGCAGGAAGGGATAGGAGCCGTGTTTTACCAGATAGATGATAGCGGGGCGAAACAAGACATGTCCTTGCTGGCGCCAAGCTCGGCCAGACAGAGCAGCGCTACAACATAAATGAGTGAGAGTGTCTAACGGTAATCTGGGCCATTAAGAAATGTCGATCCTACCTCGAGTATCTGAGGTTCATACTAAAAACAGACAACCAGTGCCTAGTATGGCTACATATAATTCAAGAGGCGCAAATTAAACTCACTAGATGGACACTCCATTATTTGCAAGCATATGACTTCATTGTTGAGTATGTACCAGGTAAGAGAACAAACTAGCAGACATGTTAACACGCTCTCCCAATGGGGAAAAAATTTTGCAGGATGACGCTGCATGGGAAAATATCCTACCACCATATGTGCAAGATCTGGTAACAGAGGTGTATGTGCAGCAATTGGATGTAGGAAACAGGGATGATTTGATAAGCAAACTGTTTGACCAGGTCACGCAGGCACAGCAGGGGTACCAACACATGCAATAAAAAGTGAATCGATGCGCATAGCAAGAGGTATAAATATGGTGTGTTGTTGATGGGCATCTAGAAATGCGGCCATTGCAAAAACCCAGAATATGGAGGGTGGTTGTCCCCATGTTCGTGAAGGATCAGGTGTTAGCCCATTCACACAGTGACAGCATGGCAGGACATCCCGGCGTAAAGCAAACAATGCATAATGTGCGAGAATATATTTTATGGCGAGGACTCATGCAACACGTGCATAGCTACTTGCAAAAGTGTGACAAGTGCAACTTGTTCAAAGCACGTAGTGCTGATGGCAGGCAACAACAGCTGCCACAAGTGCCGCGAAAACCATTTGAAATAGTGTGCTAGGATATCACTGGACCCTACACAAGGACAGCAGAAGGGAAGAGATTTTTGGTTGTATCTACGGCCATCTTCTCATAATGGGCAGAGGCCTATGCAGTTGTGCGAGGACAGCTAACATTATGTTAGCACTCAGCGAGGACTTTTTCCTTCAGTGGGGTTTTCCGAAAAACCTCCTTTCTAATAATGGTACCCAATAAAGGGATAAAAGGTGGAGAGAGTTGTGCACCGGCTGGGGGGCACAGCACATGACAATTGCAGTTTATCACTCTAGGGCCAACCCAACATAGTGAAGAAATTAAGAGCTGAAAGTACATCCGTGGCTTCATGTGGGTGACCAGCACATCACATGGGCAGAACACTGGCCAGCTGCCTTGTATATCCTTTGCAAGCGTGTCAACACAGCCACCGTCATTTTACCTGCCGAGGTATTATTGTCTCGAAATTTCCGCCTACCGGGCGAAATAAACTACCTGCAGGCGAGAAACAGCGGCGAAGGGCCTAACAGTGAGACACAATGAAAAGCATGATGTCAGCTGCAGCAGTAGGTACAGCAGTAGCACAAGCGCTACACAGTGAAGTGGCTACCAACCAGTACAAGACCACCATCTGTGCTGGGAATAGGCCAGCAGGTCTATGCTCGAACTCACCCACAATAGGCTGCACTCAAAGATTTTAGCATGGGATTTGCAGCCCAATGGAGCGGGCCACACCAGATAATAAAGAAGCATCGACCAACCACCTACACGGTCGACATGAGAAGAAGGGCGAGAGTATATCGGGACGACATCCAGCTCACCCCGGGAGCCGTCGGTCATGAAGTCGGTCCCAGTGACCCCCCACCCCATGATGGCGATGGCGGCTTCGAACTACAAAGATCAACAGAGAAGGAGGTAAGTGCAACGGCACCTCCAGTGGGAGGATAAGCAAGGGATCCACAACAACAACTGATGAGGAAGTACGACCTGGTGAGACCCTCGAAGGCCTCATCGACGACGAGCTAACCAGCACAGGTAAAGAAATGGGAGTTAGCTCAGCACCTCAAGCAGAAACAGCACCAACTGGGGTATAAGAGCCGATGTTGCATGGCACAACCAAATCCTAAAGGGAGCATCGGAGTACATCACCAGATTTTATCGACGGGGAGGCTTCTACACGCACCCCTGTTGGACTAATTGCATCCATTCCTGCAGCTGCAACCCGAATTGAGCAACAACTTAATGACGTCAAAATGCCCGACGTCGTTATGCCGGCGAGAGCAGTGGGAGTTACGTCCGAAGTACCACTAGCCACATGTTTCATACCGGGGCCCCTGGATACATTGCCGACGGCATCAGGGAGGTTATCGGACACGCCAACCACCAGTGAGACAGGAGTAGCTTGCCTCAGAAATTCAGCCCGAGAAGAAGAAGCAACAGCAAAGAACATCTTGAGGGGTCCGTTGCGTGTGATTGCGTTCCGCATTTCCCTGCGCCCGGCTTGCCATCATCTTTTGAATTCATAATTTTTAACTTGTAACCAATCAAAAACCTTTTTTTGCCACCAGGGATACTGCCCCTCGTCTTCCCCAATGTTAACATCTCCTAGGAAAGTTTTAGCGGCACATTAATTATTATCGCCTAGTGCATTTTGTCTGTATCACCTATGCTGGTGGGTTGAGCCCAGCACTGTGAGAGTGTAAAATTGTTTCAGCAGGAAACTTATAACTATTCGTCAATTAAATGCAACATTGTACAGAGCTCGTGCTATTTTATTTTGGCTGCCACAAGGCATTTCAGGGTACGGGCCCTTACAATAACGCCAATATTCCCGAAAATGTTTTATGTACTTTTCAGAGTCTTTTGAGTGTAGTTTGTACTGCATCACGCAATTCATAGGTGCGTGGATAGCCCTGATAATCCATTGTGCAGGGTGTATAAGAGTCTGGATATTAATCAACCAAATAATTATTTACCATACAAGTTTTAAGGTGTAGGGACAGCAGGATTAGTTCCTTGTTTAATAAATTGAGTTTTATTACTTAAAATGCCGATCCATGAGAACTGCAAGGAACTGATGGGGATTTGTGTCCTGGTGATTGGCCCGCAGCATCCGAGATCACCAAGGGTCTCCAAGCTCAACATCATCATAATCATTGATGCTGCCTTGAGCGATGTCTGGCACTTACCAGGTAAAATCAATCAATACAAACATAACCTAAAACCTTCAACACCATCTTAATTCACCTTCCAAATCAATGACCACACCACCATGGTGTCAAAGAATATAATTCTTGCATGTACACCTGTATGCTGGAATCTTGAGGGATTGCTGATTGATGAGGCTACTAAGGACTAAACTACAGATCGCAGACAGGGGGTGAATATTAAACAGGTGTATCTGGCAGCGTGTCACTATCTATTACTTCCGTCTGGACAGTGGGATGCTGTCTCGTTAAAATAGATTCCTGATGTTTAATGGATTGGGGGTGTTCATTATATCTAATCGTCCACCACCCGGCAATGACCCTTCCTCATTAGAGGCAATGTTTTGTTATGCTTATACTGTGTAGCTCCATTTTTGCCAATGCTTCAAACCTTTTATTGCACACTCTGGAGGTGGTGAGATTTCTATCTTTAACAACACATCCATAATTGAATTGAAGGGGGGGGGGTTTGGTGTTTCTACACCTTTCCACCACCCTTCTGGCCGCACATTTCCCATGTCCTCTGTCATTTCATCTACCCTTGCCATGGTGGGGATGACCGAGTATCGAATGTTCTTATTTTTGGGTAGGTTTTTAGCCTAGATATTTGTCTGGGGAGGTGTTCGGCCAAGGTGCGCACTGCTCAGTTTTTGTCTGGGGAGTATGTCGGGCTAGCATTTTAACTGACTGTTAGCCAGACTGGTCCATCATTCCAGTTCTGAACGTGCACGATGGCCGACTGCCACAATGCCAATGCTGCTGCTATCCCCAAGGAGGAAGTGTTGGAGGAATGCGAAATTCTCGAAGTTTTGGATGCTGTCACGCCTAGCCCCTCTTACAACACTGAATAACTGGTGACTAGAGGACATCTCCACCGTCTCCCCGATGTGGACTATATGCCCGTTGCCCGCCCTCGCTCACATTCCCAGTCACTGCTCACGTTCCCGGTCACCGCTTGCACCACACCATGCTGTGTAGCACCCCATCGCAGTCGTGGGACTGCAGCCGGTGGTTCCATGGTTGGGTGATGCCACCGCCATCGGTGGCATCGCCAGTGCAGTGGCAGCTGTAACTGGGGGTGCTGGCACTGCCACCGACTATGGCATGGCATACCTAGTCTACCTTGTCGACATTAACATTGGTGTTGACAATGTTCCGGTCACCGAAGTCCGAGCATTGTGTGCATCAATCGACCTAAACACCCAGAAGATGCTTCAGTCCGTGGAGCACCAGAGGAGGACCATTGCAATTATGGCTCGTCATAACAAGGAGATGCATGTCCCCTCCTAGTGGTAATTGCTCTGCGGAACGAGCTCATCGTGGATCGGGCTGAGCGGGCACGCACTCTGGCGATCGACGATTAGCTGAAGACACAGCTCTGTGGTGTGTTGGGCTATATTGCAGGCTTCCTCAGTGCCTCCCAGTTAGATCCAGCTGCTTGGGTAGCCATAAACAATAATGAAAGTGCACCTGATGTCAACATGACAATGACAATGAGGGTGATGATGACGATATGACTGACGATGACAGTGATGTCACAGTCATTGACAATGACCTAGAGGAGTGACTGTGACTTACTGACCGACTGTGTCTGTCTCTGGCTTCGGCAGCATCTACACCTCCTGCCATCAGCGTCGCTGTCTCAGCCAATCGCCATCATGGGCTGGTAAGTGTGTTTTGTTTTCCCCATAGTTTGGTTATTCTCTGGGAATGGTAGTTTCGTTACTCTAATGTGTAGGTTCTTTTCCTAGTAGTTTAGTTGTTATATTATTCTACCTCTATATATACATTCGGTCCTTGTTTCTCCGATCTGTGGCGCACACCTGGCAATCCACTGTGTGTGAGAGATTTTTATATCCCAGTGCAATTTAACTAGTTGCGTACGTCCGTCCCATATGTGCTGTTCATAGTTTTCTGTCATTAATTTTAGTTTTTACATTGATTTTAAATGCTATAGGACTCACATGTCCGTTCGTTCTTCGCCCATCGCGTGCACTTGGTCTACACTCCATCCATCCTTATCAATGATTTTTAAAATTTTAACAAACTATAGGAGGCATGTGTGTACACGGGGACGGGGACGAGGTTGGCATCGTGGCAGAGTGCTTGGGAAAGATTGAACATTTTTACAAGTTTTTCTACATACAAATAGGGGGAGCACGAGAGGTAGACTGGCATCGCCTGACCAGGTCAGCACACTACACGGTCGTCCTCACTATAGCCTTTGCAGTCCACAGCATCGTCCAATAAAGTCAATGAGGAGTACAACTCTTTCTTTTCAAGTTAAATCAAGCACTTTTGAAAGCCATATCATATGGAATACTAATCAATTACTTTCAGCTCTAGACGTTACTTCCAGGTGATATGGATAATACAAACTGTTTATTACTTTCAAGTCAATGTGTATTTAATGAAGGTGGTTGAACGATTAAGTATGTTTAATCAGAGAATGTGCCTACTTTATCGTGAAGAGCCTATACATAGCTTGACTTTTTCATCTGTAAGGTAACTAGATGTCCTACATGGGAGGTGAGAAAAGGAGGCATCGACACCCTTGTACAATTCTCTCTGGCGTGTGCGACCATGTAGTGTGTATTTGATACTGAAAAGTGACCGACTCTCTACATTGTCCAAGTGATACGCATAGGCGCCAGTCTAGTGGCATAAGCCTCTGCTATTGGGATGAGAGAGAATGTGGAGCACATTTTGTAATGATATTGTTGATGTATCAAGGGTCGGGTGTCCACCTCAGATACAATGTGCTGAGGGGGTCCGTCATAAAAAAAGTGGGACACAGCCTCGGTATGCACCTCACCACTCGGCCAAGTGAAAATGTTTATCTGGTAGGCCTCCCTTCGAGAGACGAAACATTCAACTTTTACAATGCATGCTCCTTAAGAGAGATATATAGTTATATCTTAGTTACTTGCACTGTATATGAGAATAATTTTGTTTTCCCCTTCTTCTCGACCATGTCATTCAGAACAGAGGCTTCGGTAGGGAAGCTGCCCCCTGTATGGGGTGACGTGTGGCTAGGGCTATGAGAGTACTCTGAGTTAACCTAAACGACCTTTATTGAGTAAGCTACTGTCCATGTACAGCATGTTATTATTACATCCTACCACTGCTCATTCATCTTTTTTATAACTGGTGCAATTCAGAACAGAGGTCCCTGTCGGCACGCTGCCTGTCGTAGAGCAGTTATGCGCATATAGGCTAGTCATAGTAGATTGAGCACTGTATTTTTCAGGCCCTAGTTACATTTTTCTTTAAATTAATATTCCCAGTTAAGTAATACATATATTCTGTGTGGACGTACCGCCGCATTCGGAAGTTAACTTCTATGGCAATAAATATAGTACGCCTTTATTAAGTCCACCTCTTTTCTATCACTTTCATTTGCATTCGTTTATTACTCCAATTATATTTACCACATTCCCTTGCAGAGTATGGCATCGTGTGTGTGTGTGTGTAAAATATACATAATGTGTGTGTGTTACGAAACCTCCTTACTCATCAGTACAAAGTTCATGTGTAATTCGTTTCGTAATGTGCTTACGGTTCGAGCATTATAAACAGTACCTATTCAAGATATGTACTACTTGCTTTTATATCTGTTTGCCTCAGTGTGGCTAATGGTTACGTTCGTGCTTACATTTCACGCACTATACATTTATGTATTTAAAAAAATATGTATTGCATTTAAAACATAGGATAAATAGTTACCTTATACTGTGTTAACTGACTACCTCTCGTAATGGAACAGTGCATGAACGACTTGGCTGGTCTGCCACCCTGGCTCATCTCTTCCTCTCAGCTAGTGTTATGCACCCTCCCTTCGACTTGGCGCAAACTTTGGTTTCAATCGGTGCCTAAGAAAGGAATTTGCTTTTCTGTTATACTACCCGGAATAGATTGGTCTTGTCCAACATACTTTACTTCGTTGCTCGTGTAATATGCGATAGCGCTGACTGGTAAGTGACTCTACTGCATCGGTGATTACCTCTTATAATTCCCGCACTTCACAATGGGAATGTTTTTGGCCTAACATAACATACAGCGTTCGATGTTCGTGCATTGGCTGGTAAATGTTTACATCTTTTTGCCCCACAGGGAACACAGTCTTTACAGGTCAAGTATCACATTTGATTAATTTTTGCGGTTGACGATATTGGTCATTCAATATTTCTCATGTCGGCGTGCATTCCAAATTTATACTAAACTTCTTGGCAGTAATGCAATGCGGGTTCCACTATTATGGACTGTGGTTCCTTCGGTATATTTTATTGTGACTTGTTATGTCATCGTGTTCGTGATGTACTTGTGTATATACTCGTTGCGTGACTGATTATTTTTCAGGGCAGTTGGTTTCCCCCTTGAGATAGGCTGGCGGTGATTTATTTCTATTACCTCATAAATGTTTTTAGTGTAACCTGAGACTATGTATGTCTTGTTTTCGGTGCAATTGCTTTATTTTTTCCCTGGTTGTTACCTCAGGCTGTTGCTGATTCAAGCTATAGGAACTTGTGTTTGATGGATGGTATTTTGTTTTTTTTAAATATATATATTACCATCATCCACGACTATGTGCATCATGCATGCAATGCATATGTATGTATATCTTGATTGTTTCTCGTGTAGTAGTTGTTTATCGTATGTAACCCATGTTAGCATTTATTTATGCATAACTTGTCCCATATTAAGACCTAGATGATGGCGGACGAAGGGAGACTAACTGTTTATGAGGGGCATCCGAGTTGGTATGGGCTATTCACGGCAAAGTTTACACTTTTTGAGACCCTTTTTTCCTATCGGACATTTTTATTCTTCCATGAGTTTTAAATATTGAGGAAGATGTAATAAATGCCTGCGTGTGCATAATTCTCCTGATCTAAAAAGTTAACATCTAAGCTACAATAACATATATTCATTGACTATTATTCCACATGAGAGAGCTTCAAAAATTGCTCACTTTAATGTGAATAGCCTATAGATGTCTGCTGCAGCAGACAAGGATGGTGGTAGGGGTGCACACGTAGGCCGATGTGTGCTTTTTCTGACCTATTCACTCCTACACATAACTCACACACCTTATCTAAATTTTCTTTACATGTGTGGATGGTCGTTGTATGTTCCCGAACTTCAAAAAGTTTGGGAATGCTGACTACCTATTCTTGTAACGGAGCTTCAGGCCCACTTGTCCTTGATTGCAGTTATAAGTGATATGAATTTAGTGGTCGTAGTTTCTGTGGGCGAATATGCTTAAAGTGTGCCTCCCACCCTGTTTGTCCTGTAATACGAGGGTTTATATCGTACGTGTCACTGCCATCCTGTTCGTTGTCAGCAACGATGTATATGTTAGTAATTTTCTGACCATAGATTTCGGCGGCCAGTCGAACAAGTTTATAATATACCAAAGGGGATTACTCGACCCCCTAATTACTCAACCTGATGAAGAACAAATTATAGGTGGGTCGAGTAATCCCCTATACGTATATCCTATAAAACTATATATATATATATGTGTGTGTGTGTGTTTGTGTGTGTCATCCTTGGCCATGCAGTTCTTTCCGGCATCGAGGATGATGCTATGTTAAGTATTTTGGTGCTTGTATCTTAAACAGTTGTGAAATTACATCTGGCTATGCTTATAACTGCATTTCAGGTATTCTTGACATGCATGCTGTGCTACTCTTGGCTAGCCTGAGTAGGTAGTCTTCGCTCCGTGTCACACAGGTAGAGAGTATGAGACTAGTCCACGCCAGGGTATCAGGATCCCAGAAGGAATATGAGAAAACCTGCTGGGATGGTAGAGGATGGGACTCGTCCCCTCCAGGTTGCTAGGTGAAAGAATAGATCATGAGTCTCGTCCCCACTAGAACAACCGGTGAAAATACATGGCTGCCATTGACGAGGAATGAGAAAGCAGGCATTTGTCAATAGGGACATCATCCCCGATGGTGGCTGCGAATGCCATACCCCAATCCCTGATCGTATGATTGCCTTGAGAGATATTGGCACATGACAGTAGTATCCGATTCGGGCGCACCGGCTGCCGAATGTGTATCGGTGGATCAAGTATGTCATCTTTTCATGCTCTATCATTCCATGTTGCCACTCTTGCATCCGAGGGTTCACATTTTTTCTATCTTGCATTCTTTCTTGCCTTTTTTTCATTCTCTCCTCCCTTACTTTCATTCCTTCTCTCTTCCTATCCCATTCGTTCGATTTGTCACATTTGTTCAGCTGACATATTTGTTTACATTTATTTAGAAGCCATCATCATGTTTTTCCCATTTGAAATTTATTGTAATTTATTACGACCGCCATATTTGTTTACATTTATATGGAGGATGCCATATTGTTATTTTCGTTTGTGATTTATTTCCCACATTAATTCAGGAGTTGGCGGTTTGGGGCACTGCCATCTTGGTTCTGATTATATCTGCAAGGAGTGTTGGTGTCGCTCTCTTTCGATTAGGTCTACAGTTGGCTGCAAGGGTTGCTGCATTTTTTATAACCCAAATTACCATCTGAAATGGTGCGAGATCTTGGGTGGTCAGACTAATGCCTTAGACAGCTCAGCTATCGTAATATGCTCTGGGACAGGAGTCTATAAGGAGTATATAGCTTGAAGATGAATAAATATCTTGTCTCTCATCAAAGACATTACATTACTTATTATTAATATTTTTAACTTAAGTAATTCTTAATTATTTTATTTATATGTAATATTTTTTAAATTACTTTCTCAGACATTATATTTTTCACATTTTTAATTTTGCTTTTTAAGTCTTTTTTTAAACTATAATTTAATGTTCTGTATTTTTGTTTACATATAATATTTTTTTTTACTTTCCCAGAGTTATTGTCAGTAAATTGTTAATATTAATTTTAATAATAGTCTATAATATTCTTTTGAATGTCCCAGACTTATGCATTTTATTTACATGTAAGGACTTCGTTACTCACACTGAACTTAGGAAAGGTATTATACCACCATATGTTGAATGTGAAATATTTCCTATCCCTATGCTAGGATTTGTAAACTTTTTCCCACATGCCTATTGTCTTATGTCATCCCTTAACCTAACTTCACTTAATCTAATCACCACACTTTAGTCATCATCAAACCAAGTTAGAACTTAGAATATTTTTTCTTTATGAATTATTATGAAAAGGTGTACTATAGAAATAAAACACAGCATACTCTTTACACAAAATTTATTGTACACATAATAAAATATACATAATCATCATAAAAATAAATTATTTTGTTAACCTTCTTCGCATTGGACGATTTCGTGTCTAGTCGAAGACAGCAGAATCATGGTCCAGGGATGAGGCACACAATTTATGCAGCAGCTGTGCATTCCTCCATGTGCATGCCAATTCAGGTTCTGACCTGTCGCAGATGTGTCGGTGCTGGTCGTCGTAAAGTTTCGCCAGCTTGCACAGCGAACGACAGCCATACTCGCACTGCATATCGATGATTTCTACTTCGTTTCTGCACAACTTGTAAAGCTATTCCTTTTGCTTGGACCCTGCCACATAGACCAGTCCTTGCGAATACTGCATCAGCAAGTCACGCAGCACGTTTCCCTCTATGTGGTACGGAATCTTGCCTTCGTCCCACTCCAGTCCATGGTGATACTTGGTCAACCAGTCGTTCGTCTTCTTGCTTATCTCATCCAAGACTTTTCACGAATAAGTGGGACGGAAGGAGCATGTCCGCATCTTACCATCGTCGTCATAGGACACTGAGGTCTCCTTGATCACATAATCGCTCTGGCTCTGGAAGCCTTGAAGATTACGGTAGATCTTGCTGCTGCCTATGCTTGAAGTCGTCTGAACAGTTCTGGTGTGTGAGCAGATATATTTATATATTCTCAGCTGTGTTCATGACAGTATTTGGACAGAGTTATCTCGGCAATTGTACGATACAAGCCGGTCGTGAAGTATCAGGCAGAATGCGTACAAGTCGGCAACAATATTTCCATTTGTAGTGAATTCGATTCTGCAGTCGATAAAATTGGAGGTAATACACTCGTCCTGTGTGCTCGAATACCATGAGCAGGGCCAATATCTTGAAAGTAACAGGACTCAATGTTGTGAATTGGGTGCGTCCATAATAGAATGGTTGGGATTGAGCGTACATCCGATATGCTAACAGGTATTGTCCATTTTCAAATTTCATGTTCAAATCCACATTTTATATTTCCATGTGTCGAGCTGCGAAAGCCTGACTCTCTTGTGCTGCATTCCTGTCTGTAGCCCAGTGATAATGTACCTCGGTTTCTCAGAAGAAAAGCTGGACTCCACTACCCAGTTGATGTTTTGGCTTGCTGGCAATCTGGCGTAAGTCTCGAGACTCCACGACCTGAAAGCCACATCGATGTTTTTGCCAATGTCCACGTTCTTCAACAATTTATGTGTCCTGCAGTGCTCAACTGCACATGAGGCAGTATCCATTCGATAGAGCGCAGTTTCAGTTCCACTGCCTCCAAGTTTTAACCCGTACTCATGATGGTGTCTGTATATGTATTGGTTAGGAGCAGCACCAGTTCCTGCTTCGAATTGAAGATAATTCGTCGGTAGTTTTCGTCAAATCTCAATAGCATGGAGAGTGGAATTCACACTTCGAACTTGCCTCCATCGTATATAGGAACACTAAAGTCATCTTCGATTCGCCAGCCTGCCATCTTGGCTGTAGACAGCTCAATCTGTGAGAACGAAAATAATTTTTGATCGTTGAGCTTATGTCCGCATCTCTCCACTTGTCCACCTCTATGCCATCGAAGAAATGCATAATGCGATCGATCAGTTGGAGAATACCATTGCTCATTATTTTCGTCGATGCCAGGCTGGTTCCATCTTCTTTTGTTAGAGTCCCTCTAATTCGCAGGAAATACTGGCTAGGAAGAGTGCAGATATCCTGGTGTTGGACCACTATCTGAACCTCCGATGGTAGTATGTGTGACCCGATTAGGAAATACTGGTATGCATGAAGTTCCACCTTCATTATGCTGTCTTCGAAACTGGCTGGCTCTTCGATGTTAAGGAAATCTTCAATGACGATCGACCTCATAGCCGAGACTGCAGAGGAAAATCTCGTGGTCATTTTTGAACAGCTTGGAGACCTGTGATGTACTTATTGCCATTTTGATATGTTGCTTTGTTTTATAACTTCTGGTTGCCATAAACTGTATTCCCTTTTTTTCAAATGCAAGCACAATATGATTTATTTGTTTCGAAAGTTCACCAATTCTCTGTGGTAGTTGACGACTGCCACTACCACATCGTGTGCTCTCTTTGCAACTACCAGAATGTAAATTATGCTTCACAGTGCATCTACCAGTTTGTAACCTAGGGGAACTATCGGTGAAAATTCATGCAGCATATTGCTTGGCTTTCCATTCAGGTATGGGCCATTCGCCAAATTAAAGTTTATTCATATCACATTAACAAGTAAGATGTCTATGGGTCGCGACGATTCGTGGATTTTTCCAGCTTTATATATGCGTGGCTCGAATCCCAGCATCGGTCCGATGGAATCTGGTTTCGTAAAGTCGATATCTTTACTGCATCTGATTACGCTTTTCAAAGAATTGTAATTTCCATGTAGTTAAAATTCTGTGCTGGGAGACAACGAATCTTTGATGTACCTTGCAATGTCGTCTAATTCGTAAGAGCCTATGGGCAGCGACACCTTATGGGAAACATTGCCATTTTTCATGAGATACATCTTGCAATTTTTTCATCAATGTTCGATGTCGCATTGTAGGTTTGAAAATCGGCCAAACCTATGCACCAATCACCCTCCAGGTCCAGTGGAGGTAAATGCACAGCACACAGCTCGGAGCTGTGGCCAATCGAGGTAGGCATTATCGACATGCCTGATGGTTTTCTGTCAATATATAGCAATTTTTTACAATTACTTTTATGAGTGAACGAGGAAGCAATGGCACACGGAGCTGCTATTCTAGGTGTTCGGTTTCTGTTCCATGTTGTAGTTGTTGATCAGTTGGCAATTCTTCAGGTACAGTGGAAGTTTTTATGGAGGATGCAAATTCCCAAAACTGTCATAATCGTCTGCACATTTACCATGTTTGACATAAGTTACCCAGTGCATACTGGGCCTTGCTGTCATATCCAGATTCATTATGGCATATACAATAGATTTTAGTTTAGGGGGCAAATCATCTTGCATAAACACTCCTCTAAAATTCATTATCTTTTATTTGCGTGCAAACAGTTCCAAATCCATGTTTGTGAGAGGTCATTTCGGAAGAGATTTTATTAGTGCCCCCTCTTGCTGCATCGCTTTTGCACACTTCCACCTCCTACTGGGTATGGCCTTAGGTAGAGACCTTGCCTTTTTTTACCCATAGAGATAGCTTACATGTTCGCATTATGTTTTTGGGCCTCGGACAACTGCTTTCGTTCGTTCGATTCTGTGTTGTTAGCTAGAAATATACCACTTGTGGCTCCGATTGGACCACCGAGGAATTCGAGTGCAGGCAAAAGCAATGGAAAAAATTAACCAGTAGTTGTTTTCTTGGACTGTTATGCTTTTTTCCCCTTTTTCAACACTTTTCGTTTCACTCGCGCCTTCTGCTAGCTCTCTGCACCAATGCACATCTTCATTTTGGCCTTCACCACGTTGGAAACATCTCATGCTGCAATTTTTTCTCCGAGTCTGGTGTCTGATGATTTTCTTATTTCGTCGGCCTTCTGTGCAAGTATCTTGTCTGCCTGGTGTCTGGCTTGCAGATCCTTATGCTGGGAATAGGCGACAATTTGTTGCTTGCATGCATCGTCCAGTTCGTTTGTGCCTATGTCACCACATGACAGCCTTTTCGCTTGCCTGGGTCCCTGCCCACAGGATTTGTACCCAGGAATGTGCAGCTTGAATGGTAGATTTTTGATCAGCATATCGACGATCCTGCTTCCAGCTACAGTCTTACCTCTTCGAGACATCACTGTGAAATAAGCGAGAAAAGCATAAATATGCTTCTTTTATACATTTAAATTTCAGTATCATCCTAAACTTGGAACTGTATTGACATATCATATTCAAATATGTCATTACAGTACGATTTCTGTCAGAAGCTGTTTTCTCAGAGGGATGCTTCAAAGAGACATTTTAAAACTTATAGCACTGAATCTACACAACCACCACCACCATCACCACCACCACCACCACCACTCACCACCACCACCACCTCTACCACCAACACCACCACCACCACCTATACATGATTGCAGTGGCAACATACATATTGTCATGCAAGATGTTACTCTACCCATACACATTCATGTTGAAGATGAAGTTACCTCCATTGAGTCCAAGTTTACTTAGACATGCACATACCTGTAAAGGTTAAGTTCATTTCTCATCAGTACCCCGGTACCAGGTTTGTTGCAAGCAGGTATCTTGTGACTTTGGCTATTGTCCTCAAAAGTGTAGTTACTTACATAACCTACCCTGCACAGCATGTTGGTGTAATCAATGTCATATTTTCGCACAAGGACAACACAAGTTTGAATAGCAAAATGCATAAAAGACTATAACCAATAACAAAGTTGCATGTATTTGGATGCATATGTATATTGAAAAATATTTAGATTTTTTTGCGGATTATGTATATTTTATTATCTGTACAATCAATTTTGTGTAAAAAGTCCTGTTTTTTATTTCTGAGGTACATATTTTCATAAAATTTATAAAATGAAAAAAGTATTTTAAGCTCTAACTTGGTCTGGTGATGACTAGAGTGTGGTGGTTAGGTTAAATGAAGATAGGTTGATGAATACCGTAAGACAATAGGAAGGTGGGAAAAAAATTTACAAGTCCTGGCATAGGGGTAGGAAATATTTTACATTCAAAATATGGGTGGTATAAAAGTTTTTCTAAGTTCAATGTGAGCAAAAAAGACCCTACATGTAAATAAATCACTTAGGCATAGGGAATTCAAAAGAATATTATATAAAAATGAATAGCAAAAAGTTTACTGAAAATAAAGTGTGGAATAGTTACAAATATATTATATGTAAACAAAATTGTCAAACATTAAATTGTACATAAAATTTACTTAAACAGAAATACTTACAGATTAAAAAATATCTTAAGTCTGCGGTAGTAATAAAAATATTATATATGAATAAAATACTTAAAAATTATATCATTGAAAAATATGAACAATAAGAAATTCAATGTCTTTAATGAGAGACCAGATATTTATTCGCCTCCAAGGTATATAATTGTTATAAACTCTTGTCCCAGCACATGTCACGATAGCCGAGTAGGCTAAGGTGTTAGCCTTGATACCTAAGATCTAGTAGTTCGTTCACACACCATTCCAAATGGTATATTTGAGTTCAATAAAAAGCAGCACCCCTAGCGGCCAACTCTAAACCTAATCCAATGAGAGCTACACCAGCGCTCCTAGCAGACATCAGAACAAAGATCGCAACGCTCCTAGCAGCCAACTCCATAAATAATGTGGGAAACAAATGACATATGAATTAAAACCACGATGGCATCGTCCATTTAATACAAACAAATATGGCAGTAGGAAACAAATGACAAAAAAACTGGATGGTGGTCTCCATGTAAATGTAAACAAATATGACTAATTTAACAAATGGGAGAGGAAGAGAGCAGGAAAGAAAGAATGATAGAAAGGAAGAGAGAAAGAGAGAAGGAATGAAATAATGAAAGAGGGCAATTAATAATGGGAAAATGCAGAGAACACCCTCGGAATGCAAGCGAGGCTACATGGAATGATAGAGCATGAAAAATGACAAACTGGTTACCAAAATGGTGGCCCAAAATGGCACATTAGCTACAAAGGTAGCAGAATCCAACATGGTGGTCACATGACCAGATTGGCAGAGCATGGAAGTCCAGATTCCAAGATGGCGGCTGAGCCCCTTCGATCAAGCGATCCACAGCCGGCAGCAGGTGCACCCGAATCGGCTATATCCATCTACTGATCTAATGATGTTAATAGCATAGGAGAAGGAATATGAGAAAACCTGCTCGTTCTGTCATACTCCATCATATTCACAACTGACGACGTTCACATTGACGATTCCAGAAGGAGAAAACCTAGCTGGCTCACAATGACAAGTTTATTGTCTGGTGAGTGTTTAGGTCAATGTGAGAATTTACTTCTCCTAACTTCACGATGTCTTCTGGAAACATCATTGGCTTAGGTGCATCCAGAAGGAAAAAAACATCGCCAGCTCGTGTTTATTGCCTGGTTAGTGTGTAGGCTCATGCATGTATTATTTTCCCATACCATACAATATCTGCCGAGGGCATAATTGGTGGGTCCAGAAGTGAGAAAACCTCGCGATGATAATTTATCGTCTGGTGAGTGTCGTAGGCCATACGAGTATTTCTCCTAACCGTGCAATATCTGTCGAGGATGTCCATCGCTTCGGGGAGTCCAGATGGAGCAAACCACGCCAGCTCATGTTTATTGTCTGGTAAGTGTGTAGGCCAATGTGGTTATTTACATCTCCTAACAATGTAATATCTGTCGAGGATGTCAAGGCGGAGTACATATAGCCAGCTCGCATTTATTGTCTGGTGAGTGTGTAGGCCCATTCGAGTATTTTCTTTATTTCTTCTCCTAGGTGAGACGGCAGGGATTCAAGCAGGGTACGTTTATTGTTTGGTGTGTGTGTATACCCATGCGATTTTCTTGTAACCGAGCAATGTCTGCAGAAGACTCCATCGGCGTGTCCAGAAGGGAGAAAACCTCATGATGTCTGGTGAATGTGTAGGCCAATGTGAGACATATGATTGTGCAATGCCTGTCGAGTGCGTAGGCTATGCATGTATATATGATATTTCATCTCCTCACACTTATCATGCAATTATAGTCGTGTGGTCTAGGTGCTGGACTGGTAACCCAAGGGAAGCCAGAACGATCCCTCACTCCTACTGCATTTTTTGAGTTACCAAACATTAATTCACAGCACTCTCCGATGTAGCGCACAACTACTGGCGATGGGTGCACCAGCCAACATGACCACACCGATACTAGCACTCCTGGCTGTGACCTGTCGAACATGCTATGATGGGAGTCGACTGGCGGCGGGTGTGGGAATTACCGATAGCTGATGTCGGGGAGTAGAGGGCAATGCACTCGAACATTCTTCATATGGTGGTGGTGTGGAATGTCAGGGTGTCTTCACACTTTCCGACACCACACACAATGTGTCATACATACATTGACGGATCATCGGTTGAAATTGACCAGAATGTGACAGCATGCAGTCGTCCAAGCAAAAAAGGGAAATTCTGAGGGGAGAATGAGAAATTTCTATTGAAAAGGGTGAAATAAATGTTTGGGGGGGGGGGGGGGGTTGTGGGCGAAAAAATAAAAAAAATGATGACAGCTAAGATAGCAGTCGGCACATCCTCTCGTCCCTGCCAGGATGCCAAGTGGGTGCAAATGCTCCTTTTCTAACTACTAATTTAGAAAGATCATGGCATTTCCATCACCAACATTTTCTGAAAATACATGACAATGTTTAAATAACACCAATTATACTGAAAGTTTTCTTAATTTGGTGTAGACTATAGCACACCAAATTATCCTATATTTGTTAATAACCAATTTATGCATTTTTAAATTTCATACATAATATATATTTTATTTTTTCTATGATTTGCATATATATTAATATTTAACATATTGTTACTTGTTATTATTAGTGTGTATGGTGGCACATGTATATGTATTTACAAATGCCAAATTAACTAGTTTCATTTTATTGATAATATATTTATTTTATTTTATGGTCTCATATTTGTTAAAGTTTCAGTGTTTTTACTTTGTATTGTTGTTGTATCGAGACATAGTAATCAATGCAATTAGGATGTTAGGATCGTTGCTGTGGTACGTTTAATAAGGTTTGGATTTGTAGCCATATGATAGACTAGAAGGTTCAAAACCTTCCTCAAGATAGGCTAGCTAAGTATGTTACCGGCCACTCATCTCTACATCACCAGCAGGGCAGGACGATGTCAGACTGTACACCCAAGTGGGTCGTGCTGTATGCATATTAAATTATATGGGTAGGGAGTCCGGAGCTCACCCTGATTACAGTTTTTCTTAAGAAGTTTATGTATGTCGCAAGGAATGCAAGACAGCCAGAGCGAGCCACCTCGGCGATTACCTGATCAGGAGTTAAATGATAGTCGTATATGACCCTTGGTCCGTAAGTCAGGAGCTTACATTTAGAAGCTGACTGACCTACATGCTGATTTGGTTCCTGCTGTGGGAGAGGCCCCGCATTACTTCGAATTCCTCTCTAATAAAGCAGTTTCTACAAGTTCTCCAATCTACATAAGTTAAGACAGTATGTTACTTGCCAGTAAAGTTTCCTAGTGACACGTAAAAGTATAACTATCTAATGGTTGAAGAAGTTTTCAAACAAAAGGTAATTTGATTTCCTTTAAAGAGACCGTTCTCAGTGTTTAACAATGTCAACCCCGATATCGATTTTTGTGCCAACACTGGCCAGAACTGGAAAGTTCAATTGAAGATTTTAATTATTTTCTGAGAACAGTTATGGTTCTAGAAGGTTTCAGATAGTTTTAAGTGCAGAAATTAAACAATTTTTTTATGTTAGATCAATTAGGCATACGTACTTAATGGCCACTACCCAACAATTTTAGTTTTGGATTTATCTATTAAATTCTCATTTGCAGCTGTTATCTAGATGGGTATTGAATATTTCTTTTCAACATTTAGAATTTTTATTGTACGATTTATTTTCATTAAAAGATTGGAGTATTGAAACAAGTCCATGGTTTCTGGTTTCTCATTCAGTAGTAAGATTCCTATTCCAATTTTTTCTAAGCATGACAATATCATTCTTGATTTAAAGTGTTTTGAACGTGTATGTTTATATGTGTCAGCCTCGTACAGTGAAATCCAGCAAAAAAATACACTTTTATTCCATTACAAAGAAGACACATGGCAAGGAAGGTGGATCGGAACTTATGTGTGTAATTGGATTTAAAATGGTGATAAAAGAAACTTTTTATTTGTGTGCACCGATTTTAGATAAGTGAATAATGTAGCCAAACTTTACAGTCCATACTAAACACGTAGCCGAGCAACATTAGCATTTTTCAAGATTGAATAAATTTAAATATTAAAGAGTTTTTGCTTTCGTAAATATGCCACATTGGAATTCATATTTATTTTAATTACAATTATTATTAACAAAATTATTAACAAAATATTAACAAAATATCAAGAGCAAGCCTCAGGTTAATAACACTTCGAACACGAGGTCGTTAAAAATTGTTAAATTACACGTGTGCCTCGTGGGCACATTCAATCAAAAAAATAATCATTTTAGGTTGCATTTTTTATATAAAAACGGAAATTTGAATATTTCGAGTGCCAAAATTTTTATTTTTATTTTTGCCTTTTTAGTTCAGTCTAACAGCTTGGCATTATTCTGAGTAGAAGGATCCACCATGCACAAAATAATGGAAATGTATTACTTGATTTTGACGAACAGAGTTGGGCAGAAGTCATGAAGTGAAGGAAAACATTTGGGCGCAGCTTACGTCACGACTAGTAGTGCGCCAAGAAATATCACATCACGCAGACAAATATGAAGTTAGGATGCCATTAGCAGTCGTACATGAGCGGGCTCCCCGAAACTCGTGGACCACTAAATATTGCAAAAAAAGACAGAACGAGAGTAAAATCACAAAAACTAACATGAAGAGGATAAAGTCATAAACATCGCAAACAAACTTACTCTAAACGGTGGTAAAAACGTGATTACATCAAAAGATGTAATGTAGATACGAAGAGTGAAAAGGGAAAATAATTCGTAGCTGACTACAGGCTTGTTAAATTGGAGAAGGCAACAACCTTGGCAGGTCGCACATATATATATATATATATATATATATATATATATATATATATATATATATATATATATATATATATATATATATATATATATATATATATATATATATATATATATATATATATATATATATATATATCAGTGTGCTCAGAACACTGTGTTTCTCACACATAATCAATTATTTAACAACTACTGAAATACTTCTAAATCGTTTACTAAAACCTTGTAATTAATTAATCTCAAGTAGTAATAATAGCCAAATTATGAACTTTAGAGCTACTTGACACCATTCAAAACAATTACAAAGGAAATCACAATATTTGTATACTGAAACAAAATGAGCCAAAAGTACAATATTTTAAAGTATTCTTCTCATTCAATTGTTTAATCATGCAAACTTGTCGTAAATAAACAATATATTGAAGAATCTAATAATTATAGTCGTTTGACATAAATAACACAATAACACAATTAACAGGGGCAGATATTCATTAAAAATATATTATTTAGGCAATAAAGGTAGTTAATTAAGTAAGTATTACTTGAATGTCAACACTGTAGAAAAAAAATTAACTGTGCAAATACATTTGGCACATACTCCCCTCCTGAAACCAGGGCACACATAAGACAGTGAGGCAAAAGAGAAATGAGCAAAAAAAATCAACTAGTGACAATAAATTTACAAGAGAATTTACATATGAGAAAACACTAGGTGAAAACAAACATTAAGAGGAGGAAGTGCCACTAGGCAGATTGGCAATGGTAAAACTACTGCATGATCTTTAGGGGCAGGATGTGTAGGCATAACAGCACAGACTTTGGACTTTCAACCAAACGGCCACAATTAAGGCAACTCCACATACTGCAAGAGTGGACAAACTAAAAGAAATCACTCTAGTATATTGAGGTGGTAGGAAAGGGTGGGGTTGAAGAAGATCCACAACATCACAGAAATTGGTACCATGGGGGTGTGAAGCAAGGAGGGAATCTAACTCCTTGGTAATGGAATCATTAGGAGCAAGCTTAGGTAGATTTGTAATTTGCAATGAAGTGAGTTTTGAAAAGAGCTTGGGAACATGAAGAACAGGAAGAAACTTATTTAAATGGATAGACGAATACACTTGTCTAAAAGTTTTAAAATAGAAACTAACTATGTCACAATGTGAAGCATTGCTGATAAAACCAGTTCCATATAAGTATAGGGTAAAATTGTGTTGTGAGTCTACAGTCGTTCTACACAGGAAACTGACGTCAATAGGAAATTTAATTGCAAAAAGCCACAGAGAGTCTGTTTTTCTCAAAAAGGGTAGGTCAAGCGATACTACAGATTTGTCACATAAATCGATGTGCGGTTTACCTGAAAACCAATTGAATTCTCAACTATCCACATGAGCATCAAAAAATGGGTAGTCTGAGGGACAAATAGGTAACCCATAGATTTTATGCTTAGACAAAATATTCTCAGAAATGGAGGCAAAATGTTTTCTGTCTTGACTTACAATTAGGAAATCAGATACTTTAATAACAAGTAAGAGTTTATGTTTGGTACCAGTACAGGAAATGCATAAGCTCTGTAACTTTGTTTGCCAGTGGTACATTCACTACAACATTCAGAGAGGCATTATATATAATGGCCAGAACAGTAAATAAACCATATTATGAACAAAGATTCTCAAAAGTACCAGGTGCTATCATATGAAGGGGAAGTGCAATTAATCTTTGTATTTGATTGAGAATATACATAAAATCTTTGGAATACAGCAAAGTAGAACAACCATCCAGGAACAGTGGTTTTGATAGCATGCTTGAGGTCAAAAACTTCTAACATAGCAATAGACAAGGCTTCACTTACTCTTAACAACATAGTGCTCAAATCCAACCTAAAACCATGTATCATGCTTCTGTCCCATAATTCATGAGTGATTTGATTAAACAGAGAGAATAAGAACTTTATGTTCTCTAAATAATGAGTGGCTAACTTTTGAACCGACCACGTGGGCACGTGGCTCTTAGCCATCCTTAAATATTTTGCAAAAGTGTTAAGTGCATCATAAACACAGAAGCAAGGGAACTTGTAGACAGGCAGGTAGCCCTTTTAAAAAAGAAAAATATTAAAATACTGAAATTTTCATGTTGATGCTTACAATAAGATGCGAACTCTTCGAACCGCAAAATACGAAATTTACGTGAGATATTTTTCAGGACATAAATATTAATTTGTAGTGTTACAATGGTGTTGGCTCTGTTTTGGTTTGCTGCCAAGATGTTGGAGTTTATAACACTCAGTTTATGGGATGGACAGTGCATCAGCCAGTTTTAAAAATTCTTTGCATTTTAATATAGTTCAGTCCTTTCCATGTACTTTATATGATGTAATATTTATTCTTTTATTTATTTTTCTTGGATATTTATTTATCTTTTTTTGGTATATTTTATTATATTGCATTCTTATATGTGTATATTTTATAGTGGTTAGATTTTATAGTGTGCTAAGCGTATAGTCTTTGCCATTGTGTTTTTGTTAGGGAAGTCACAGCCTGGTGTGGTGTGTGGCGATCGGGTTTTGCTTAGTGGTAGGCCCGCATTTGCAAGGGCGTCGGGAGTCATCGTTCCGACCTGGCAGGCACAAATTGTTTCTGAGCCAGTGATTCCCCCAGGTTTGCGTGCTGGGCGATGTCAGACAAATGTGCCAGCTTAGGTGTGAGCGAGTGTTTGAGGCCGAGCGTTCGTGAATGGTAATAGCAGAAAAATGCTATGATATTTAATTATGTGTAAATTCCTGCCGAGGGAGACTGTTAATATATGGTGAGATTCAACACCATAAATTTTACTCATGTACTGCTTGTCCTGCCGAAAGGCTTGTAACTACCGCGACTTGTAAACCGACTTGCATATTAACATTGTGCACATCTGCCACAATGTATAAATTGGATTTCTGTACCGCATTTAATGTCGGTGTTAACTACCAAGTGTTGGTGTGAAAGTTGCAAACATGCGAAGACTGTTTTGCTTGCGCCTTGGGGGCGTGTTCTTGCCGCCGCAAGTCAGCTGTTGTGAGGAGCCTATTGTACATCGGCACTGCTGCGTGCTGAGCGAGTCTATGTGGGGTTCGCTACTGGGCCGACGTTGTAAGCAATATATATGTGGGGATTTCCTCACCCTATGTCAATGTACTACATTTGCAAGTATGGAGCCGTCATTTAAAGAACTACATTTTCAAGTTTTGAGTCGTCATTCTAAGAACCCTATAGAATCGCGGGCTTTAACTCCATAAGAATTTGCTGCAGCAGTTTCTCAGCTGTGATACTACCCGGCGCGAGCAACCCAGGCGGTGACGTCCTTTTAAACATTTTATTCCTGTGTGTATTAACTGTAATTTTACCATGGGTCACTCATTTATTGCAACAGTGTTTGATACAGATAGATTTGATGGCCAATAATTGTGTAATGTTAAATATTGCTATTTTGAATATTAAGCCCGTCATCTACCTGCATATTTAAAGTTTGTGTCAATTAATTTTTTGCGAGTTTGTAACCAAAACTGACGTTAATAAAAAACGCAAACTAAAAACGTTTGACTTTCATTTGATATCACTGGTAGTTTACTATCCAGGTATAAATATTACTAGGATTAGTATTGAATATTGGAATGAAACTTAGGCTTTATATAATGTGGCAAAAAGGATCCTTAAGACGAGATTCCTATGTACCCTGAGTAGTACGTATTGTGGTTCAAGTCAATCGGTGAGTGAGGTAGTATTGAAGGACCCAAACCCTAGCGGGAATACAGAAAGTCTCAGTAGTGCCACAAATTAAAGCAGTATGTTTCCCTTTAAATGTATTAGTATGTTTGTTTCTTTTCTCTTTCAGGAAACAGATAGACCTATTTAACTAAAATCATTTTTCATATAAAATTCAGCTACAGGTAAATTTTATATGTTTTGTGTATTGTATTTGCAGAGTTATAGCATGCAATACAATTTAATGCATGTATTATCCAGTGTAGTGTCACATATGATTCACGTAATTATTTTTGTAAGGGATTTAATGTTATGGCGCGGCATTGGTACTGAGGTGTCACCGACGGCATGCCACCATCTTTAGTCTTGGTTGGATGTGTGTAAGGGCAGGTCGCATATCTCCCCACTCGGAGGCCAAGCAACTCTTTGTGATGGGCAGTTAGTTCCAATAGACTTTAAAGTTATCTGGAATATTCTTCTCTACTTTGTGCACCTCTGAGCATGCCTCCCATCTTGAGCATACTCATGGCCCTTCTGGTATGTCAAATACTTAAATTTTTCTTTCGCAGCACTTGCGCCATTTTTCAGCTTCAGCCAGTGCAGGGCTTAGTGCAACACGCTTGTCTATTTTAAATAATATCCCAATGCATTCTCAATACTGAATAACCAGCATTTTTATTCAACATATATGTTGTGTATATTTTATTCTTGGCTGTTGACGAGACGTAAGGTCGCTGTACTTTTATTTTCCCCGATAGCTACCACATGTATACCATCATATAAGTCTTAGAGTGGTAATGTGTGTTTATGTAGAAAGTTTATTACAGTGTTCGAAAGGTGTGTTAGGAAGCCCAACTCGAGTGTTTATTTGTGTAATTAATGAAAGTCTGCAGCAGTCATGTTAAATTTCTCTATTCAGATGCCTGGGGATACAGGGTCATTAGGCCTGGGATTTTCGACCAGGGCCCACATCGAGAGTCCCGTGTTAACCCGAGCAGATTCTCATTTGGTCAGCTGGTGACCAACGGATATAATAACTCATGTTCGAGATCCTTTGATAACCCCGCTACCAGCAAATCGGCATAGCCACACTTGGGTTTAACAGTGCCGAGCATGGTATCGACACTGTTAAACCCAAGTGTGGCTAATTCGGACTTGCTTTGTGGATGTCAATATCCTGTCCATCAATTGGCGCCCTTTATGTGTGGCCAAACGCACCGCAGCCACATGGGTGACCAAGCCTGGAACAGTCATTTTCAGTTTTTGGTGAACATGGAGTGTGAGGAGGCTGCCATCAGTGGTGTGTGTATCAGGAACTCAAATGGTAACATTTTTTTCATATTCCTCCACTCTTACACATGTTTTCCCGGTCGTCTGTGCTGAGTACCACAAGAAAGGCTATGAGCACGTGCTTGCCCGGCCCCCACACCAGCGACAACAATCACCATCATAAACATTGTCCACATGTGTGGGACTAACATGTGAATGGGAGGGCCATAGCCCCCATGAAGATTTCTGTGCAGCCATGCCGGACGACTGCACAGGTTACATGTTCGTGATGGAGCGTTGGCCTGCAATCACATGTAGAACTGTGGCAAAGTGATTGACAGTGACCCGTTTGGCAAATACAATCCAACAGACAACATCTGCAGATGCCTCTCAGGCAGAACTTCAACATCATCTTCACTCATACAGGAGATGCAAACAGCAGAATGTACATACTAGGTGTTTGATAACCGACAGTGATGCGAAGGACCAGAGCATGATCTGATATCCTGCATGCATTGCTGGATACATTAACTGCTGAAATAGCTCAACACCATGGAAAGAATCGAAGTGTGGAAATGACAATTCGGAGGCTTACAATGCTGCACCACCCAAAGATGGACAAGTAGCTACCATGCAACACCTGTGGACTACACAGTCACTAGGGATCGCATAACTACAAGTATGAGTGAAATGGAAATGTAAGGACATGCTAATAGAGACATCGATACCTGTTATGACCACCAAAGTCGACACCACGTGTTATGCATAACATCTGCATGTGAGTGTGGGATAACTCCGAAACAACCATCAAAACCTCAGCCTGTACAAATCGTCGCACCGGCTTGAGAGACATTAAATAACCACAAACAGTATAAACAGTGATAATGTGTGAAGTGAATGAGCTGCACGGACTAGGATATTCAGTACTGGTACCATCTCCTAAACCCAATGTGCTGCAATTATCAACCTAACAGCCTACCACTGCATCTACACGCCCTGTACCCTACCATTAATCAAAGGAATGTGGTTGCATTTAGGGGAAAAAAAAGTAGGTAATACTTTATGTGGGGGCCCAGCACTGTTTTTTTTTTTAAATTGAAATCTAGTTGCTAATGTTGCGGACACTCGAGCGATCGACACCTATTGCCGCTCACACACGAGCCCTTGTTGACCCACGAGCTATCTAGTGGGACCAGAGAGAACTACATGATGCAGAGTATGACCTGCAGGCTAACAGCCACCGATGAAGAGATCTGAGTTTGTGCAGTACTTTTTAATGCCACAAGGGATTAATTATTTAACGAGTAATTTATGCAGTGTTACGAATCTTAAAATTAGTCCCATAATAAAGTAACCCCCAGCAAAATAATATAGCAAAATCTCAATTGTATTCATGCAGCTATTACAGTGCCAAGTAGCGACCACGTGGACACATGAATCTTAGCCATCTGTTAATATTATGCAAAAGGGTTTATACATCATAAACACAGAATCAAGGGAACATTTTGACAGGTAAGTAGCCATTTTAATAAAGCAAAATATTAAATCCCTGGAACTGTCACATAGTTGCTTACAGTAAGATGCGAACTCTTCGAACCGCACGACACAAAATTTACTTGGAATATTTTTCAGAACTAAAATATTAATTTGTATTGCCACAAATTAATACAGTACTTTTCCCTTTAAATGCATAAGTGAATTTATGTAATTGAAACAGAGAGAAATATTCAACGAAAATAATTTTCATATAAAATTCAGCTGCTCAATAATTTTATATGTTTTGTTTATTGAATTTTCAGGGGTACTGGATGCCATGCAATTTCTTGTATGTATCATTCAGTGTTGTGTCACATATCATTTGAGTCATTATTTTTGCAAGAGATTTTCTGTTTTAGCACGGCGTCGGCACCAAGGTGTCCCCGATGCCATTCCATCTTCTTTAGGCTTGGTTTTACAGGCATTAGGGCAGGTCGTGTATCTCGAGGCTTGCAGACAAAATAACTCTTTGTGGTGGTCAGTTAGTTACAATAGACTTTAAAGTTAACCGGAACATTTTCTTTAATTCGTGCACCTCCAAGCATGTCTCCAAACCGAAGAAGACTCATGGACCCTCTGGTATATTAAATATTTAATTTCTTCTTTCATGGCACCTACACTATTTTGCAGCATTAGCCAGTGCAGGGCATCATGCCACATGCCCGTATATTTTATAATATTATGATGGGCGACCCATTGCCACATGTCTGTGAATTATTTTCAACGTGGAAAACAAAGTGAAAACACTCTTAAAGCAAGTGGGTTTGACCACCCAACTTGAGTGTTTGTGTATTGTAATTAGTGAAAGTCTGCAGCAGTCACACAACATCTCCTTATTCAGACACCAGGGTACACAGGGTATTTTAGCCCTGGCTTTTCGCCCATGGCCCACATCAAGAATCTCGTTTTAACCTGAGCAGATTAACCTTTTTTGGTTAGCTGACACCCACCAGATATAATAACTTACATTCGAGGAGACAATGTGACCACTCCCCCCCCAGAAACAAACCAGCATACCTGCACTTGGGTTTAACAGCAGCAATACCCTGCTGGCATCAATTAGAACCCAACATGGGCCAAATCGGACTTGCTTTGTGGATGCCAATATCCTGTCCGTCAACTGGCGCCCTTCCACATGGCTAGATACTGTGCAGCCATGTGGGTGACCAAGTGTGGAACTGCCATATTCTGTCTTTGGCGAACATGGAGTGCGAGGAGACCGCCACCACTGGGGTTTGTTCCAAGAACTCTAATGGTAATGTTTACCATCTTTCACTGTTCCATGAATTTTCCCAGTCATCTGCACCAGTACTGCAAGGGGTGATTAGACCATGTGCTTGCCTGGCCCCCACACAAGCCGCGACAATCACCATTGTAAACATTGTTCATGTGTGTGGGACAAACACAGAAATGGGTGAGAAAGACCAAAGCATTATCTGACATCCTGCATGTGTAGCTGGAGACAACAACTGCTGAAATCCCTCAACAATGCAGAAATAATCAGAGTTGGGACAGAACAATTCATGTGTTACCTGTTCTGCATCGTCCAGGGATGGAAAAGTAGCAACCGTGCAACACCTGTGGACCAGATTGTCACAAGGGATTGCATAACCATAGGTGTGAAGAGTATAAATGTGTGGATATGCTACTGGAAAAATGGATACCTGCCACGACCACCAGAGATGACACCAATTGTAATGCACAATTACCACACGTGAGTATGTGATAAACCTGAAACAACCATCATAGTGTCCGACCTGTACAAATTATCGCATCAGCTTGAGAGACATGAAAGCACAACGAACAGTGCAAACAGTGATAACACGTGAAATAAATGAGCTGCACAAACTAGGACATTCAGTACCATTACCACTTCCTACACCCAATGTGCTACAATTACCAATACAACAATTGAGCCAAGCTACATCATGCTCTCTCCTAACCTATTTATTTTCCAATGTTTTTATATCAATTTAAGTCTTTGCAAAGCCAGTTATTTTTCATTTTTATGATCTTTCCTTGTTTCCAGTCGTGACACCACACTTGTCTTAAGAGGTAATTTTCTTTTAGTTTAACTGTGCAAAAGTAAATATATATTTCCTTTATTGTCTCTTATAACTATTATCTCTGCCGATAAATTTATTGATTTTGTTTTCCTCTTGTTAGCCAAATAGTTAATTAATATTTCTTTAATAATATTATATATAATGTATTTTATTTTTTGCCACTTCTCACTTCAGATGGCAACACCAAATGTTCTTACTTCTGTTTTCGTTAAGCCAATCTGTTTGAATTATTTACTTTACCGTTGTGTAATTGTGTAGGCGGTATATTTCTATTAT
This sequence comes from Dryococelus australis, assembly GCA_029891345.1. NCBI lineage: Eukaryota > Metazoa > Arthropoda > Insecta > Phasmatodea > Phasmatidae > Dryococelus > Dryococelus australis. The sequence goes on along the minus strand of CM056999.1, from coordinate 29,071,226 downwards.
ACTACACCTTATGTTAAGTCTAATGATCCACTATGGTTTGGTGTATGTGCAATAAAGAGAAGTAAAAAACTACTTAATTATTGTCATATTATATGTATTAAAAAAAAAAAAAAAATCTTCTTCATTGTATCTGTCCGCCACTAGGATAGGTGGCACCACTGGTACCTTAGTAACGATATTTTTGGTATTAACGTACAGAATTTGTTTGCTATGATATGTTGTGCTTGTTTGACATATTCCTGTATTTTAATTAATTTTGTCTAGTTCCTTTTGTTTTTTCTACTACCTTAATTCGGTTTCTAAATATAAATGTAATTTCTGTAAGGCCGTGTTCCGTTCCCTGCACTGATACGACGAGCTGCATAGCCACCAGTTGTTGTTCCGTTACTTCGTGTGTTTAACGCTGCGATTGCGATCCGATCAACTTTCATGCTCTAATTTCGGCACGTAATTTGAGAGTTTTGTTTACGAATGGTAAGACATTTACATATACGGCGATGGTAAACCCGCGATCCTGTCGTACGATTTGACAGGATAAAGTATCGTAATATATGTAAACGAGGCATAGTACAATTAATAGGAAATTAAATATTTGACAGCCTCCATGAGTACATATTACCCTTAAAGTCTTACACACAGCAGACAAATATGTCACAGGTTGGCATTTCAACCGTTTTTATTTTCGCGTAGTTGCGTAGTTACGTTTGCTTGGGTTCAGGTAAGTTTTTTTTAATGAGAAAAAGGAAACAGTATCTGTTTTTACATCCACCCCTTTAAGGGTGTGGGGTGGGGGGTTCTTTTTTGGGCTTATTTAACTTCTTTCATTCGACGACATAGTTTTGATGGAGCAGTGGAAAATTATGCTAATATGGAAATAACATTGAAATTATTGTAACTTCGAAAATTTTTTACATCATTAGAAAAAAAAACGTGATCAATAAATAGCTGTTCGTATTTGTACAGATGCAGCAATACACACATGTTACACAATTCGGTCAAATTTAGCCTTACACTTGTTGAATTCACAAACAAATATTATTTACACACCCCAAAAGTGTTGAAAGCGCGACTTTTTTAAATCATGTGTATTTAAATAATTACAGTAACAGTTACCAAATAGTACATTATTTACTAAACACACGAACTTACTGTTCGTTAAATTCGCAACCCCTTACAAGTTCACATCGCCAAAATCACGTTTGTTCATCATTAGTATTATATAATTTATTTTCAGAATCATTCAGTAAAGTAAACACTGCGCACATTTCCTAAAACCAACAAACTTGCCCATCGCCGCCGATGATAAGCTCCAAATTCTCACTTTTCTGGCATTTTCCCGCCACCGTGCTGGGAAAATAGGCCTGAGAAAATAGGGAAAATAGGCGCGAGATGCTGGGAAAATAGGCGCGAGATAGGCCTGAATTAGAATGATGTAGGAGGTACACCGATGTGCCTGCGAAAAGGGATCGGAACTACTTCACTGCGCATTTTTCGCATTGTGAAGGAACAGAACATGGCCTAAGATTACATTGTGTTTAAATTTGCGATCGACTGGTCATGTCGCGAGTTGGGAACATCGTCCAGTCACTTTCGTATGTGGAGGAATGTGCTGACCCCGTTTTCTACAGTTTAACTTCCACACAATGTAGTTCGTTTCGAAATTTACTGCAAGACTTTTCAACTCTATGATGACATAAGAGCCATACTTCACTGCTTAGGTGAGTGATTTGTACTTACCTTTTGGTGAGTCTTATGGTAAATGTAAGTTGTTTAAACCGTGTTCATTTAATTTTGTTTCTCATTTAATTTTTGTTCAGTGTGGTTTCCCAGCTACACGATCTAACCATTTTGATGTGATGTGACCTAGAGCTGTTCTTGCTTTCAAGTGATGGGACCGATGCCCATACCATGAATTAAACTACGAGTTGTGTGTAGCTGCCCGACTGCCAACTTTCTCCCTTTTCGATCATACCTTTTAAAAATTTTTGGCATGTGAAAATGTGATAACTTGCTTGCTGCATGAGTGCAGACGAAAGAGACTGCACTTTAATTTCTCTCAAGATGTTTTGAATACATTTAGCAGCTTTACTGAATATATTTACCGCTGTAATCATGGAATCAGCTAATGTAGAACTGGAATATGTTTATTTCTTTTTAAAATATATTCGATGCCTGTTGTCGGCACATAAAGGTATTTGCAGTCAAAGTGTTGATGCATTCAGGCAAACATTTTGATATTACAAATTTATAATTAACTTTCGTTATAAACCAACAAAATACAAATAATACACAGTATGAGAGGCTCAACCTCTTAATTGCTTGAACTGTTTATTTTTTTGGGTTGTAGGTTCTCATTGTGTGTGATGAAAAAAAGAGGGTAATAAAGAAAACCCAAATGAATATCAAAATATTAAATTTTTTTAATGAATCATAGTATATATGTACCCAGTAAATTCATAAAATTTACATCATATCGTTTTACCGTATATACTGCTGAGTGTGTTCCAATGTGTTGTGTTTTCTAAAGTGGGCAGAGAACCCTTTTACATTAGTGTACCTGATGGGGAACAAGGTAAGAGAACTGAAGTTAGATATTTAATTAAATTTTTCCAGGGCTGGGCATTCTTTAACTAAATGTTGTCTTGCACTGAAAGATCGTATGTGTGGAAGAGATTTTTCCTTTCATGTTCTCGTCTGGTGCACCTTGGTGCTTATGTTAGCGGCCTGTAGCTAGGATTTTCCTCTAGTTGGAAATGACCGAGCTGTTTTTCTTGAACCCCTGATGTGGAGCACCAAGGGATGGCTCACAACCTACCACTGCATTCATACCCCTGCACCCTACCATTCTGCAGCCCAGTATGCCATAGCACTATTAACTCCAGCCGAGTTAAAATACTCCCCATTTTTGCAGGATAAGGCTCAGAAGACCCTAGGGCAATAATTGACGAGTGTGTGCAAAGAATGCAGATATATGGGGTTCCGATGGAAGAGTGCCCGAATTTAGTGGGCACACAACTAACAGATAATGCACGCGCATGGTGCAGAACTAGCATGGAATACCAAATGACGTGGGAACAATTAGTCATTAAATATAATGCATGGTACGCCAGCACACTTGTCACAATATAGACACAAGCGGTTATTTTCATGGAGAGACAACAACTGCATGGAGAGCTGGAGATGTTTGTCAGGCAGAAAGTGAACATGGTCGCCAGATTTTCCCTCCACATCATCCTGCGGATGAGCTGGAGGCAGTAATTTACACTACCTTACCCGAGTACAGAGCTGCACTACCGCCCACAATTCACCATGGGTTTGGAAATTTTGTGAGGACAGCAGCAGGAATTTCATAGGATATGGCAAATATACATCAACGATGAGTGCAACCACCTGATCAGCCTACTCTAAACACTGCCACACCCGACAGTAGGCGGCAAAACAATTATAACAGGATACCTAATGGTCCGCCACCCACTAGCCATGCGAGCTGAGCAGCAGTGTATACACCAGTAGAAAACACAGGGGCAAGAGAGCCTTCACGCTATAACCCCGTGCAGCCTGCACTAACTGGTCTCTGCCACAACCATTCAGTTATTGCCCAGGTGACCAAAATAATTGACACAGAGACTGCACAACCCGCAGGGAAAAAGTGAATCAGGAGCTGGGAAATAGAGGACAAGGATATAGGACACACCCCTTATCACCAGAGTAACAACAACAAACACAGAAACATCATAGTAAATAGGACAGATCTAACAGAACTATGACAGTTTACTATGCTTTCCCGTTAGTGTAAACAACACAACAGTCGCCCTTATTGTCACGGTGGCATCTCACAATTTCATTAACATAAAGTTAATAGACGAATAGTACAGAAACAGTAAACAAACAGTGCAACTTTACATGCGAGGCATAAACAGGCACGTTTATGGCATGGCGACAGCAAGTATCAGCATCTGGGACGAAACTATGCCTGTTCCAGTACTCATAATGTTGGAGCTCAGGGAAGACATCATCTTGGGAATATCATGGCTGAACCAACAGCAAGTTGCTATAGAAAATTCCAGCAATCGCATCCACTTTGACAAGACCTGGAGAAAAACCGTGTCCAACTTGGGATAATCCAAACCCACCATATTGGAAGATGTCAACTTGCTAGATTTCGACTATACAGTGCCAAAAGTATTTAAAAGTCCAGTACAAACTATTCTGAATGAAAGCAAGGATGAGTTTTCGTGTGGGGATCTTTGAACTGCACCAGTGTAGTACAACACCAGATACCAACCAACCATGAGGAGCCGCTGTACAAGCTACCCAGAAATTACATGCCATATCACCGGAGCATCATTGACACACAGGTTAGTGAGATGGTAAGGGACAGGGTTAGTAAACCTTCCAAAGGCAATTAATATTCACGATAATCTTGTCACCTAAAAAAGAGAGAACAGGGAGGTTTTGCGTCGATTTTTGCCTGTAAAATTCCATAAGAAAAAGCTCTGCATCCCCAGGAATAAATGTAAACGATATACACCAGGATCGCTACATAAAATCCTGGCTACCCACCACAAAGCGACCACCAAAACCACTTCAGTTGGGATAAATGTTGTATATTCGTGAACATCCACAGTCGGCAGGAAATAAGAACTTCTGCACCATACTAGTAGCCAAGTAGAGTAGTCCATACCCCATTTACAGTCAGCTGAGAAGTACCAAGTACATGGTAAAAGTGAGTGCACAAAAGGAAGTCAAACTACACTGTGAGGACATCAGAGCCGCAGGAGAGTGAGTAAATGGCGTGTCACTCCCTTCCTGCATCGTTCAACAAGTTGAATTGGATGCATCGACATTGGGAAATACTAACTCAACACCCTGCATCTCTGCACCCAATAGGGATCGAGCGGAATCGGAGGAAGTGGTTGAATATTTCAATAAAACCGACAAACAACAAACACCACTCAGAACAGCACAAGGTATGCAACTTTACAACCGATGCCTGGCATCCTGTCGCCCAATAGGGATCTGTTGAAAGAAGATATTGCCTCATTTGTATCAGAGAGAACAAGTGCAGCACAACTGCAGACTTTGCTTCTCTCTGCCGACGACCGGCATCTCGACGCCCAATAGGGGAGCAGACAAAACGAAGATTCAAGTATGGAGTAGCATGTCAATGGCTTAAGCACTGCAAACAAGAGCCATCCTAACTGCCAGCACCTGCATACCCAGAGCACCAAACAAAAACATAACCCTAATGGAGTCAACTGCACACATGTCCAGTACCCAGCTGCACGATATGGGTTCGGTCATAAAAACAGAAGGTGGTGGGCAGTTTTTTAATGTGGCACCTCTGTCATGAGTCAGCACAACAGTTCAGCCAGAAACTAAGCAGCCAACCGACATCATCATGACTGCGCCATTGCCTGGCAGTCCCACACCAAATGAGGGAGCATCTTCAGCCATCGCAGAAGTCCGGGAGGACGCCCATTTGCTGGCCGCTACCAACAGCGCAGCAGAACCTTTCTGCACTGAAGCCCGGCGTCTTGATGCCCGATATGGTTTCGGTGGGAGAAAATGTGGAATTCCGCAGTTGTCCCATCACAGCATGTGACAGCATATCACAGTGGGACAGTGATGGGAATAGCAGCGACGTATCTGGTATCCTGTTTTGCCTTCCACAGTGCCACCAGTTAATTTCACAGAGGTATCAGTGTTACCAGAGTAATGCGATAGCACATCGAGAGAAACATCAGAACACAATGGTGGTAACACAACCTCAAAAGAGCATAGCAACACGCCACTACAAGTTGTGGCTATGCCCCCGGCATGGACTGCTTTGCTGTGGAACATCATGAACTGGTACCGGTCGAAATATTTCCCATCAGGGGAGGGGTTTGACTTCGACCGTGTCTCACACACAAGCCCTTGTCAATACACATGCTCTCTAGAAGGACAAGAGTGAACTATGTCACCCAGAGTGCTGGCTATGCCGAAACCTACCATAAACCAACAGCCACCGACAAAGTCACGTAAGTTCATGCAGTGCTTTTTAACACCACAATGCGTAATTTATTTTATCGAGTGATTTATGGAGTTCCACATATCTTAAAATTAGCGCCATAATAAAGTAACCTACACCACATGAATAGCAAAATTTCAATTGAATACACTTAACTATTACAGTACAAAGTACCGACCACATGGGCAATATGGATCCTAGTCATCCGTTAATATTTGGCAAAAGTGTTTAGCGAATCATAAAAACAGAATCAAGGGAACTTCTAAACAGGCAATAAACACTTTCAATAAAGCAAAATATAAAATCACTGAAGTTGTAATGTTTATGCTGACGTTGACAGAAACTTGACATTAGGCCATTCTCAACATCGTGCCCGCTAAAATGTGAGAATGCATCACATCGTCATGAAGCAGCACCTGCGACACCGGACCAGAGCCACGTGTGCATCTGTTGAGTTCAGCATTAAGCAAGAAAGTGTAGAAAGTGTATTTTTCATGGACTTTTTATTTGCCTATGAGAGTGTGAGTGTACTGTATATTCATCCTGTATGTTGTACTGTATATTGTATTGCTGCAATGCCACATGCAAGTGTTCTGGTAGGTTAAGGATATTATTCAGTGAAACATTTTTTGTGTCATGTTGTGTTTTATTCTGTATTGTGGACAATTCCATGCTTTAATATGTCATATGCATATTATTTTTAACACATCATAATATTCTAAGCGACAAGCATGCATACACACACCATGTGCTAATGTTGATGTTTAATTGTTATCATTTTTGTGTGTATATTAATATTCGCGAAGTATCATGTCAAAAGTGTTTTAATCTCCTGTGTACCTACTCATCATGTAAGTACGAGACAAGTATTCTCCTAGTGCCATGTTAGTATGATTAGTCAATTTTAGTGCAATTCAGGTTTGTGTTAATTTTAATGATTTGTTTTGACAGATTGTGCATTCGAGGCACCATCTTGTATGAATTTCAAATGGCCACACGCAGGGCAATTGTGGCACGTGTTATGTAACATAATATTCAAAATTATTATTTACGTAGTATTTGTGTCAAGGAAAAGTTATTTAAAATTCTTATGTATATATTTTTCATCCAGTAAAGGCTGTACTGTCAGTATGGCAATACTACCATTTTGGCTTGCATTCCACAACCATGCCCCAAAGCAAACGGGTGTGCATGACCACGTGTGCAAATAGACACTCGTAATTTTAAATATTAACTCAGATTAATTATCCACGGTAAAATAAATAAGGACTTAATGAAATTTTTTGGGGAAAGGAACTAGAAAGAGATTACATTGTTTTTCCACATGCATAAAGTGAGGTTATGATGCTATGGCAGCATAGCATAGTTGAAGTGTATTAATTATTTTTATATTTTTAATGTATTCATTTGTGCTGTGTTGATGAAGGTTTATTAGAGCTCTCATCCCATTGGCAATGCAGTATTCAAACGCCTTCCTTTTAATTAGTTTCAAAATGTTTTCAACACTTCACGTAATTTGGTTGCTGGAAGTCTCAGACAGCGAATGAGCTCCGCACCAAGTGTACAATTAGAAGCATCTTGAGTCTTGTGAGGTGACGACCTCATCGTGGTGTTGTGGGCACATCAACTTTGTAAATAATCATAATGTAATTTCAGTCACTTAATTTTAGTTTAATGGTAACTTTTGTCTTTTTCTCGCCCAGAGTATGTGTTGCCTCACTCATCGGTGAGGCATCATTGCCTCACTCATTGCCTCACTTATACGACCAATGTTTAACACAATAATAACCATGTAGGCCCTACGGCCATCTTTTTAGTATAAGAGTCTGCCAGGCTATATCGACGGAATAGAGAATGTAAGTGCCCATTGGGGAAGTGAAATGCAATAAATTATATGACTGTAAGAAGCCTGCATCTTTATTGCACTAACTGCTTCAAAGTTTTTTAACCTATTTTATGTCGACTGATTTTAACATGTGTCTTAAATAATGCCATTGGGTAGTCAGAATAACTCACTGGGAATGTATTGGCTTATATAGGATTCCAATAGCCCTCTATAGACCAGAGAGTAATGGGGTGTATTTAAATATGTTCAATGGTACATAACCTGCAAGATGTGGACCACTGGGGGAAGGCCAACTGGTCGTTGGCCGAACGGCAGTGAGATCACATTGACATCATGCTCTACCACTTACTGAGCACTGGCACCCACGGGGAACTTCAGTTTTTTGACATCACCTATCCACATAACCTATATTCCCTCCATGGTCCAACCCAGGCTAGCGTCAATTGGCGCCACAACTAGTGGTCAATCATTTTCCGCCAACAACTCCAGTACCAGCCTACTGCATTTTCATCCTAAATTTTAAATTATGTGTACCGCTTCCCACAACCTGTATTTCGCATCATCACCATGTATACTGTGTGCGACCATGTGGGTGTGCATAACCAATTTCCTTTGAGCTTGGTTTACTCTTCCCGCTACTGGCAGAGTTTCCTACCACCCAGCAAGCAACAAAGATCAATGCAACATTTAACTGATACAGGAAAATCCAGAAAAATGCAAAATGGAAAGTCGCACCAAAAAATTCATTGTCATCCACCATTTTGAAGCAGTTCGCCTCGTCATCACACGCCAAAATTGGTGATGCAGGGCAGCCATCTTGGACAGAAAGTGCTGAGGGGAAGTTACCACCTGCCACCCCCTCCATTCACATCGCTTCACGCAGGCAGGACCACCTCTCCCATACCGCATGTGTGGGTGTCAGTAACAAGCCGCGAGACCATGTGGTCTGGCGAAGCAGTAAGCACTACTGCATCGCTCATCCGCATCAGTCATCACATCGGCATCGTTCATCCAACAAACAACATGGGATTCCAGTTCAATATGCAATCAGTCATGTACCAACAGTACGGGAAAACGAAACACACAGACTTGAACATATTCGCTGCCCACCATCCAGCCTGCAACTATCCATCAGTATTCACATTATTCGCCCCAACATGGCTATCAATCAGAGCACAAGGTAGCCAACTACAACAGTTTGCCGAAAAACCATCTCAAATATCATCCAAGCTACTGCAAATAAAATTGCCAGTACTTCAGTCAGTACATCAAATAGCACTGGATATATCAACAGCAAGATCTTGCATTATGACAACCACAGTGCTTGTTTCCAATGCAGTTAACGTGATGTATGGATCCCGAGCGCAATATGCAGCCATGCCCACTCTGGCGAATGTTAACAATGCAGCATATGGCCAGTTTGGTCGATCGATACCGACCACAGCTAATGTGCCAACTGCTGCTCTGTGCAGCAGTGCATCAACTCCAACCACATGCCATGGTAGAGCAGCCGACTGCAGGATGCTGTCGCCAACTTCATGACCACCCCACTCCTGCAGATACTGCCAAGTAAATATGTACCATTGTCATAGTGGGTGCCACAATCGACCATGAAGAACAACCATTAAGACTGTCAGGCATGCAGTAACAGTGCAATTTGACGAGTGGGGAGGTAACATCCAAGCAACAACTTTCAGTGTGCACTGTCGCTGCTGAACGATTGGCAACAGTTACCTTACCACAGAAGAGTGCCAGCACGTCGTCAATCACCACGTGTGAAATCAGAACCCTCTGCATCATTTTCATACTGAGTTTCAACAGCCGCAACCCGGAAGGGTGATAATCTGCACGTGAAACAGGCACAATGTATGCAACAACTGCCATGCTAGCAGATACCTAAACAGACAGTGTTCAGAAACAAACACCAATGAAAATTGTGCAGAGAGTCGTGTGCAGTAGTTCGCTGCATTGAAACTTGGCATTACAACGTTAGTGCGCCATGCTTCATGTGTGAAAATTGCTCACTTCATTTTACACCACCACAGAGTACGTGTCCATGTGTAAAACTTAAACCAGTATTTCGACCACCAGGGCGGAACCAAAGTGTTTAGTAAGAGTAATATTACGCCTAAAATGACATTTCTGGCAAGACAGCATTTTATCAGCATTCACACCTGCAGTTTTTGAGTGAAATAATGTGCAACTTTCGCCATGTGTGTTTGTTTGCATTCAACCCAGTCATCGATCGGCCATGCAGCAGAAGAGGGTCAGCAAGTCATACTTCCTTTCCCCTCCTCTCATGTCTTCACATCCACATTTCTCATCACGATGTGATTGGCAGGAGAAGCATACACCCCTCTCTCACCCACTATTTTTCACCATGCCGAATGTTGCAACATTGTGTGCAGGAATCTCCGCGCGACCCCAGACAACAGCGCGTCCATCATAAACGACTCATTACAGCATTCAACACATCGACGACATGCTACCAATACCACGTCAAGGGTATGACCTTCCCATCCCAGATGAGTTTGCAAGCGTGGCCAGAGTTTGTGGCAGCGGCGTAGTAGGTTGTTACAGAAGGGAAGATTGGCGCACATTAGCAGTCCGGGAAGCAAGAGAAAATGAATGGCACTATATAGGGCAGTGGAAACCAGTGTTGTCCCGACCCCCACCATCACTCAGGCCCGACCAATTAGAGCACACCACCAATTTGCAGGGCAGAATGGTTTTTGTGCGGGGCTTGCCGAAAAATGGCGTGGCCCGCATGTCGTCATGAGAAAGATAGGTGACACATTCTTCAAAGTACAACTGAGCATGCGAAGGAAAGCAGTTTTTTCACCACGACACCCTACGGCTGACAGGCAACCACGTCAACAACCCCAATAACGCACCACAACAAAGTGGACAAGAGGAGAGTGAAGGAGCCATGACACCGATAGCCAACGTTACGAATGTTGGGAGTTTATTCGCCTCGCCACCAAGCTCGATGACAGCTGTCATGCCTGATGCAAACACATCTGCAAAAAAAAGCTCAGCAAACATCGTCACAGTGCAGCAGAGGGAATCACAACTGGGTATAACATCAAGCAGTCATGATGCACGTGAATATAACACAATGCCCCTGCGTAGTCAGCAGCCTGCAAAGTTGGTAACTTCATCATCAACATCGGAAAGTGAGGCAGTGCTAGGAGACAAACCAGGAACACGCATCGGGGATATTTCCTTTCCAAGCAGACACCATCGGCATGTGGAAGAGGATAGTAGCAATGACGAGTCGGGTATAGGGGAACACTCCTCCCCTCCCCTCTGATCGAAACGTGAACGGCAACATCAGCACACCACTTACATAGCTTGCAGATGCGCCCCTGGAACAGTCGCAACCAACACTGCCTTACTGCCAACGCGAGAAGTACGACGATGTGGGTTGGCAGAATCAAAACAACAACACGGAGAACCGAATGTTTACAATCTGCTGCTACAAGTGTTCATGTCAAAACAACAAGAGGGAGCACATGTTGACAGTTCGCAATCATGTGAGTTCATGTCATCACAATAACATCAATGGTCATGTGTCTACGGATTTCGACCATGGGGGACACTTCAGCCACCAGTCACGACGAGTGAATGGCCTCCAAAGGGGAGGGCATTTGATGTCGTCAGTGCCTTGGCCTGAAGCCATTCCCCAAGTCATGCCAGCTAGAACGACAGTATGCATTGTAACATCACGGAGTAGAACCTGCATCACCGAACCAGTGTCGTGTGTGTGTGTTAAGTGCAGCGTTAAGCATTAAAGTGTAGAAAGTGTATTTTTCATTGTCCTTTTTTAAACCTTAGGCGAGTGTGGGTGAGTGTACTGTGTATTGATCCTGTTTGTTTACTTATTTAAATATTTCTTCAATGCCACATGCCAGTGTTCTGGTAGGTTAAGGTTATTATTCAGTGCAGCATTTTTAGTGTCATGTTTTTTTTTTAATTCCGTATCGCGCACAAGTGCACACAGTTAATATGTCACATGGATATTATTTTTAACATGTCTTAATAATCTAACCTACAAAAACATCAAGATTGTAGAGACGCACAACACATGTTAGTGTTGATGTTTTAGTGTTGTCATTTTTGTGTCTATATGTTTGCCAAGTGTCATGCCAACAGTATTTTATTTTCCTGTGTACCTAACGAACATGTAAGTATGAGACAAGTAGTCTGCTACTGCCATGGTATTATTATTTGTTCATTTTAGTGCCATTCAGTGTTATATTTATTTTAGGGATGTGTTTTGATCAGTTGCGAAGGGGGAGGGGTGTACGAAGTCGTTATTTGGTCGAGGGGGAATGAAGTCACTGAGGGGGAGGGGAAGTCTGCTGATATTACCCGTCCATCATATTTGCAGGCACCACTTTTCATTTTCTTCCATAATAAAGCATTGTGCGAATGTTATTGGTGTGCTTTTAAACATATATAATTCTTTATTTTGTGAGCTAAATCACAATATTTGTAAAGAAATTGTTATATATTGTGTGAAAGTGATCTGTGACCATTGTTCTTTCGTGGTAAAAGCTGCAGGCTAAAGGAAAATGTCATGTGTAGTGTTTGGTCGTAACAGAACTTCTAAAATGTGTAAAATGTTTAATAAAAAGTGCTTAATTGACTTTATACTGAAACCAATGCCGACAGGATACGGCATTCCTTTTGAGTAAATTAGTATCTTGAGCTGTTCGTCTGTTGCTGCAATAAATGCATCTACACCAAAAACAATAATTTAATATCAAAACATACTGTCCATCACAGAGGTTTCATATCTTACATAAATGTTTGACCCTCAAGAAATCACAGACAATGCACAGTACGTTGTAACTTATACTGCAGGATTTGTGGTGAATTATTTGAACAAAGTTATTAAATGTGAAATTTCCTTTCAACCCTCGTTGAAAATGCAAAAGTTCAAGGAACCCTAACTAACCTAAAAATTGTAGGTAAATGTTTTATTTTATGCCACAAAATATGTTTCTCAGCTATTAAATTGTCAGACAAAAAACAATCAAGACTGCCTTAGCAGAAAGTGTTGGGAAATGCCTTAATCGTATATTTACATTGGACAGGCTACTGTGCTGTACAATGAAATATTGTTCGGATTGCGCAGATAATTTTTTTTCCACACTTTGTGATTATGTTCAAAACCAATCCAAATTTGACGAACATAAGATTTATTTGTTGTGAACTTTTTGCAAGATTATTAAATTAAGGGTGTACTATTCATGTGATAACACAGTAAATATGGCTGAAGTTATTTTTTTTAAATTTTTTTGGTTATTTCTTTTGTATTTACATTAATTTTATCAACCACTTGACTCATAAGAATAATTGTTTATTACTTATGAACTGTGTGGCTGAAGTTTGTATATGTTACTGCACACTTTGAAGAAGAGGCTGTAATGTTTGTTTCATTGACTTTTTCATCATAGGCTGCCCACGGTAAGATGAGCACTTTCGAAAGTCCTGCTTATGATGATAAGACTTACTTGTTTGCACATTGTGTATTCATACACAGAATTTATATTTAACATTGCCATTGACACGATCACTTTGTTTGTGTGTTAGTTAAGTGAAACATCGAAATTAGGTATTAGAAAATTACATATTTTACCAATTTCTTCATTAATACACTTAAAAGCACCAAAACAGTCATAAAGCAAAATAATATTTTCAGTATTCACAAATGTTAACATAATTTAAATTAGTGTTTAGAAATTAAACTACTTCCTATCAATCATTACTAACTTTACTGGGCACGCAGGCCAGTCAGTGTGCCTGTAAACTATATGTGGTTAGGTAGGGGCGGTGACGTTATTCAAATGTTGATTTCAGAAATACTAACTTTATCGTAAACAGCCTTTAATTATATATTTGTCAGTTGGCTTTAAAATTTGCAGTATTATCTTTATGAGTGATCAAATTTACCTCTGAAATTATATTTGTTACTGGACACTTAGAAATAAATGTTGATTATAATAATTGAGTTACATTAGATTTTACATTGTATGTTATGTAGTGGACAATTTGAAGGATATGCACATTCAAATAGCATGCATGACCTATATATATCAGCTATCAACAAACAAAAACATTGTATTGCCCCTATTAATAATAATGATGACATTACAAGTACTAAACTAAACGAATTAACACCATTCACATCAATACTTTTGCAGACTAAGTATGGCACAAATAGTATTATGGTTACTGTAAACAAATATATATAATAGTTTACCTACTAACATCAAAGAAATAAAGCTACCAAGTGTATTTAAAAATCAGTGAAAAAGTATCTGGGTAATTTATGAGGCAGACTTTTGATACTTATGCTAACTTTAATTTTGCATGTAATATTTAGTTATTACCAAATATTTGAATCCTGATTACATTAACATACATTTTTCAGCTGGGATGTACATTGTATTTTTTTTGGTATATATGAGCACTGTAGTAATGTTACAAATAGATATAGTGCGGTGTAGTTATGTTAAGGGTAAAGAATTACTCAGTGATTTTAGAAGTAAAGTTGCAAAGTTGTAGGCCAACTTTCTCTTTATATTGTGTAGCTATATCACATATGTTATGTGGGAATAGTGTTAAGTTTCATTAAAATTCTTTTTTATTGGAATATTGTAGATATCTTACTATTCATGTATTGAACTTTTGTTACTCTTGTCGCAAAATGTGTAAAGTGTAATAGGTATAAATATTGTAATGCATTTTATTATAACAACTTTGTGTAAAAAAATAAATGCAAAGCTACAGACATCCATGTATGTAAAGTCCTTGAAAAGAACAGTGCTCTCTGAGACATTCAATAAATAAATTTAAATAATGAATAAAATATTATTGGTTACTTTTATTAGTTTAGTTGTAATAATTTGACTTAAAACTCTGATATATAATTAGTAATATCTGTGGTCAGTATTGTACCAGCATTGTATGTACTACTAGACACTTTGAGGGATGTGCTATAATGATTATTACGAGTGACATTAATAAATTATGTATTTGTCAGTTGACTTCAAAATTGCAGCATTATGATTACCAGTAGTAAGATTTATATATCTGAAATTGTATTTGTTATGATACATTTTGATTACTGTAGCTATGAAATTTGAAATTTACTTTAAAACAAGCTGCAGTTTAATTATCAGTTATCAGTTTTAAATTTAAAATTGTATGTTGGTGTATATATTGATTATTATGATTGACTAACATTGATTTTTAATTTGGAAATTGATTTAAACTGGTTCCCCCTGGCAACTTGAACCTACAGCAGCGAACATCATAACCTATAACCATTCCCTGATGGCCAGTTTAAGATTATGTTAAGTGGCGGTCCCAAGAATGTGGCTATTCACGAACCTGTACCATGAACATTGTTTTCCTGTTCATCAAACATCATATAAGTACTATCATTACTGTGTATTCAATGTCCTGATCTTTATTTTCCAATTGTATTACGTCCATATAACCATGTGCGACCACATGTGTTGTACATGTATTGTCCATTTAAACCCTCGGGTTCCTACCATCTTTGCTCCTGGAAAAACGCAACCATTCCTACACCATCGAGTCAAGAAATCTGGGAACTTTGCAGCATGAGAAAAGTTGGGGAAAAGGCGAAAACATTTTCGGCGCCAAATAAATCACCACTGGTCATCATTTGAAAGAAGTCGCCATTTTGAACAGCTCCCACTACCGTGACATCAGTCAAAGCTGCTATTTTGGGATGCTGCATCACCGAGGTGAAGCGACCACCTGCCTTTCCCGCTCCATCCATGCCGCATTGTGTCGGCAGGATCACCCCTCATGCATTGTGCCGTGTAGGTGACAGCCATGATACAAGAGGCCACATTGCCGAATGTAAACAAACCGGGAACATGGGATCAGCAAAGCAACTGCACCATACTCAGGTCCAAGGATTTGGGGATTAGCAGTCTACGAATTGTGAACCATTGGCATTGTGCGCAAAGTGCTTATGGCGCACACTATACCCACAACCACTGCTAATAGATTTATCCGGGGAAGACGAGCGAGTCTGCTGCAAAAGTGCTGCTCTCCAAAGTCTGCAACACGAGTGGGATTATGCGAACCTGGGCATTAGCAGAGAGTTTTTAGCACAACAATCTCAGGCAGCCAGGAAGAAGTATACACATACTGCCTTTGACCAGTACAAATTAAAGGATTCATCAATTACCTTTTTCCACCTAAACTGTGTACATGCAGCTAACAGCCAGCAACTGCAGTCAACTTTCCGAAACATTCTGATGAAGTGTACAAACATCACACAATGCAATGAACGCGGACCAGCAAATTTAGTTTGTGGACAATGTTTTCACCTATATCTTGAATGTTGCATTTCTTCTTTGAACGGAAGACGTTCCACAATCAGCACTACATCTGCTGCGTTCGCGGTAGTCCAGACTTGAGCAACAAGGTCAGAAACTCATGGTTAAACATTCCGACGGAAACATCTGCAGGGATACAGTGTTTGCTGCAACCAATGGATTTATGTGGATATGTTTTCAAGAAAACCATCACGGTAAAGGGTGACATGCCACGACCGAAAATACTATGCCTACCTACCATCACTATCGCAAACACGTCCCCTGTTGAGATGTCAATGACACACTCCACACCATTGTTACAAGAACTGTCGGACTATCGAAAGGACAGAGTAAGTCAACAACTCAGAGAATTCGAATCGCAGTGTTACACATCAACAAGATTTCAGTCACTTCCAACCTTTGTGGGAATAAACAACAAGGATCCCCTAGTATTTATACAGGACTGTGAAGATCGGCTTCGTTGCTATAAAGTGGACTAGGGGCTCGGCAAATTGTGTAGGTGAGAGGTTTTTTGGCGACGCCCGAGTGTGGTAGCGAGGGATAACCCACTATAGCATGATGTGGGAAGAGCTACACCAGAGATTTACGAGCAGATTCGCGAACAAATTTACTTCACTCTGATCCAGAATTCGCGTTGTGTTAGAGGAGCAAGGAGAGAAGTCTCTCTATAACTTCGCCACACATAAAATCAGAAGATTGAGAGCACATCATCCCGACTTGTCACTCAAGGACATCCTGGAAGTGGTCGCCGGATCCGCATGTGCCGAGTACCATGCCGCACTCGCGCTTGATATACATGCCACAGAGAGAAGATTTATACAGTAAGTGATGCTACTAGAAGGAAATGTTCCAGCTCTACCGTGCCGCGATAGAGCCAGTGCCCAGCCGCACCACAAACAGACTTTATCAAGTAGAATGTGCCAGACATCAGTGAGACAGTGTACAACAACAACATTTAACATACAGCCACATGTGACAAAACCTCGAAATCCAGGGCACCTGTACCAAAACACAACACACCTGCACCACATTTTTCGACAGGACCTCGACAACTGCCACTGCCATGTCGTTGTTGCGGAGGTCCTCATTGGAACGAGTGTCCGACATAGGCAGACTATGAGCATCTGTGGGACAACACACAACAGACACAGAAGTGAAACGAAAAAAGAGGGTTGAGAGACTGGACGTCTTTCACCCCACGACACCGAAAAGCAACACAGATCCGATGCCACAACAGATACTAATTTTACAGATTATCAGCCAGAATAGCTGAATACCAGAATGCATAAACCTCACTCCCTGCCGAGTACTCATCGATATGGTGGTACCGCACAACTTCATACATACGCATCTGATAAGTATCAGCCAAATGACACCAGTCAAACAAATCATTCGGCGCACAACACAACACATTGGGAAAATTACTGGCGAAGTCAGGATTAAGTGCGCATCCGAGATATAGAGACTGTCACAACTGCCTTTGTATCGGACGATATACGTGAAGACGTCATCCTAGGCCTCCCTTGGCTAACAGAACAACAAACTGTAGTCGAGCCAGCCGCACAATGTATAAATTTTGGGAGAAAGGAACCCCGCACAGTGTACAATCTGGAACCCCGAACAGCTGGGAAGTCACCAGCAGTATCATTGGACAGCCTGGATAACACCATGCCAACCGAGTACCGTGAGGGAATGCAAAGGATTTTGAATAAACGAAAGGATGTTTTCACTGTAGCAGACCCATTAAGCCGTAAAACTGTAGCCTACCATAAGATAGACAAATCTGTCTATGACAGCCCCCGAAGATACTCCCGCATCAATGGAGAATCATGGAGACACATATCTCTGAAATGTTGGAGGAAGGGGTGATTGATCTGTCTGAGAACACTTACAGTTCCACCATCATGCTTGCTCCCAAAACAGCTGAAGTTGATAGAAGAATACCTGATGCCTACAACTAGGAAGCAAGTAAGGAAGTTTTATGGCCTTGTAAACTGGGCACGAGAAAATATTTTGGACTTTGCCCTCATCACCGCCCCTCTCACTACCTTGATGTCACTATCCAATTGCTTCAAATGGTAGGCGGAACAACAAAGAAGATTTAAGCAACTAAAAGAAACCTTCAAACATGTTGAGTCCCATGCTGAAGTAAACAGTGACATGTAGCGTTTGTTCATACTGGCCACAGCCCGCAAAAACAATTTGGACTACAGACATACACACAACCTCAATGGACACCAGGAAACTGCCCAAACAAATAAAAATGTCCTCCGCTATTTTTATTGGCCAGTTATGTCCGCAAAAGTACATAAATTCGTACGTGAATGTGTCACGTGTAATCGGTACAAGAGCAGGCGAACAGACTGCAACTAGCAGCAACAGCCACGGATATCAACTGAACTCTTTGAGACAGTGGCACTAAATTTAATGAGCCCCTATCCACTCACTGTGACCGGAAAGAGGTTTATTGTGGTCGTAATAGATTTTTCTCCCGCTGGACTGAGGCATGGGCCAGATCAAGCGCATGGGCCAGAACAGTAGGAAGAGTGGTGGAAATCGAAATCTTCTCCCATTGGGGATATCCCCGAACATTACTAACAGACAACAGTACTCAATTCATCGGAAAGGCGTGGGGAGAATTCTGCACAAAGTGGGTAGTTCGACATCAAACTGCGACTGCGGGTGGGAGAACAACAGAATTTCTGGGCGGAACGCGCCAAATTGTTTAGATTGAGGAGAAGGACCAACGAAGCAACAGGGAAAACCCCCGCACAGTTACTTCAAGGCAGTGACGTGTGGAGTAAGAACAAAATATCAACAGAGATGAGAGGAGAGAGAGCACAATACAAGAAGCACGGGAATACTAACATCGCTACATGGCCCGCTAGCTACCAACAACTTCACGACTACCACTGCCGCTACATGTGGGTCAACGTGTTTATGTTTGTTCTTATTCACAATCTGCCGGACAAAAGGGATTCTGTGCCGGATTTGCCGAAAAATGGAGTGGGCCATATGTGATCATGCAAGTCATGGGTGATTCAAATTACAATGTGCACATGAGTCCATGATGCACAGTAATCTTCATCGAGATGTACTCCGTTCAACAAACACTTGTACTGAGCCTGGACTCGATGTAAACATTGAGGAGGCCGAGCCGGTGCAAACTGTAAACAATAACATTGCGATCACCCATCGCAGAAATTACGCCGCACCTGCATCGCTCACTGCCGAGACACCCAAGGCTACTGTGTTTACAAGGGCTCCGACACGTTACAGCGCAGCTGACAGCCATGTATCATTCCGTAATATTCAGCCATCATCGCCTTATGATGTCAGTAGTGACAACCAGGATCATCAGGTAACAGCCTCGCCTGATAATGAGCATTTCTCCCCCCCACGATGCTCCAAGTGGTTTCATCCCCTGCAGAACGCAATGCTCATGGTGTGCCCATATTCACCGATACACAACGCTGCCATCAACATGCAACTGCCAGCAATGACAGCAAGAGTGTACTCCAAGGCATCACGTCAACAATAGCCTACGACGCCCACGCCAACTACTTCACCAGCTAGAAATATGTTGCCAAATGTGAGGATGAAGCTGCGATGAGTGAAGGGCTTAAAAAGGGAGGGGGCATTTAACGTGTGCCATGCTTTCCTAATCTTATCCCGTTCACCTCGTTCGCCTCATACACTACCCACATGCACCAAGAAGCAGTTACAGTGCAGCAATTACGTCAAGCGTATAGTTCCTTAGCTCCTCGACTGCATCAGTGGTGTGTGTAAATGTGTGTTGTTAAGTAAAGTGTAATATTTTGTTGTAGTGATTTTTACTTGTCTGCTACGTGTAAAGTAGAGTGAGTGTTTTTGCAGGGTTAAATTTATTTGTTTACATCCAAGTTCAAATCACAGTGTGTAACTAACCTGTGAATTGAGGTTAGGAATATGTGTTGACACACCAGTATGCCATGTTCTATATGCCGTCATACATTTTCAAAGGGTATTGTTATGTTCTGAAGTGTAATATTTACAATACTAAATGTGTTAAATCAATGTATAATGTGTTCCTAATCGTAGTGAACAATTCACGATGTGCACGAGACGTCACTTAACATACACATGTATGGTAAGGGAGTCCAAATACCAACGCCATGTGATAACCAGTGTTCAGTGTATGTGTATTAATTTTTAAGATGGTTTTTGTTATTATTACAGTGAGTTGTATTGCATGTGTTGTGCATGAAATACGCTTCACATCTTTATTGAATCCCACATATCACTGTGCTATAAAGCAGGTCTTATTTTAATTTGTAGTAATTTTATTTAATATGAAATTCATACACAAACCTTCAATTTGTCAAATGTGATAAGAAAATAGTACTGAGCCAGTAGTGACCATTAATTAGGTAGTACTTAGAACAGTACAAGGACAACAACCAAGAGGTTAGGAATACTTGAGTGTAAAAATACCAACTTAAGACTTGAGCACGTGGTAAAGTAAATCCTACTTTTTTCATGTTTATATTTGCATATTGTTTCAATGCTTTTCAGTTTTAACAGCATAATCTACAATATTAAATTGTAGAACTGAGATAAAAGGCCAGAAAAGAAATTTAGTAATTAAGACACATAATGCACACCAAGTTGGAGAACAAGAATACTTTCTACATTAAACACACTTTCAGTTTCATGTCACAAGTCACACATGTTTTGGTATTTTATATTGCCTTTAGTAATTTTATGAGTGTTCTGTAAGCGCTTGCCCAATATTTCACTTCATTATGAATCGTATGCAATCAGTAGTTTTATTTATATACAGTAAAACATTGTTAATAACAGAATTTTATTTCCCGCCATGAATGGACAGCAAGTGAGAGGGCTGTGCGCCATTGCCCAGTTAGTCGCATCATCACCTCACTGTCGAGCGGAAGTACGGTTCATATCCCAACTGGACCTTCATGTTTTTGCCTAACCAAGTAGTATATCAATAGCCATTTTTATACTCAGCAACATTTTAAGTTAATTTTTCATCTGGGAAGCATGTCACTCCACTACCCAGTTTGTTTGTCTGTGACTGGTATGTAATGTACATGTAAATCACTTGTTGGTGTTCGCACCATTTTTCCTGTATTAGAGCACTCCGGGTTATAGTGGAAATTTGTCATATAATTGCTTTATATGAGGGTTTGGTAAATTAATAAATTTGATCGTTGGTGTTATTTATTCTTGATGCCTCTCGGCCTCATTATTCGTGATCGAGTATTGTAGCAAAGTTTTGATGTGATGATGGCCAGTCACAAAGTCACCCCCTCTTACACTAGTAACAATTAATTTTAATTAACACATGCACTGATTGTAATCCCCGGAAGATATAATTGTATCACATTACAACACACTGTGAAACTTCTATCAATAGATATTTCTCAAAAAGGTTACCTAATTATAGATTTTAATTTATGCAGGAATAAAATTTTCTTTTTTTGAGAGAATACTCTTGAATATCGTGTACTTAGTATGTGTTCATTCAGTTTGGTGGCCCTCTTGAAAGAAAACGAGGGTGGTGAGGATGGGGGCAGGCACGTGTGTGATGTATGGTCATTCCGAATTCCAGTATATTTCCCTTATTTAACATTTAGTAAGCACATTGTCAGACTGCAATTATGATAATATTCACATATGAAGGTATAGAAAAGAAACTGATGGCGAATAAAACAATTACGACAAACATGTGCAGTTTCTGTTACACAATTTTATGCCTACGATAGTGCAGTGTGTGGAAAGGGCACTTGGAAAGATACATGCTATACATTATGCTCCTTCTACAGGTTGAAATTTGATCCAAATGTGATACTTATATTAGACATGTCATGTATTAATTAGAGAGTATTCATTTTAATAATAACAACTAACATTTCATTTTCACTGTATAGGTGTGTGAACCATTAAGTTGTGATAACCTAGGGAGAGAAGGTGACCATAGCTAACTGAACCTCTTAGACATTAATAAATAAAAATAAAATACTGTGCACTGTGGATTCATGTTCGCTCAGTGGAATACTTGCGAATAAGCACAGTGAAGTTATGTAACCCATTATGCCAGTTTTATCACTAAATGGAATTACACTCTGAACAAACAAGTCTGTTATCAGTTGGCCTTTTATTTAGTTGGTTTTGTCTTGTCAACAGCGAGGTCATTAGAAACAGGTGTACTTAAGAACAGAACTAGCAGGAAATAGAAGAGGAATCTGCTGTGGCCTTCATAAGGAACTGATGTGGTGGTGGTTTTGGAACAGAGGAGGGTTTGCAGGTTAGGTTAGCTGGATTGAAAATAGGCTTAATTCTACCAGGTTTGGGTGCTAGTGTAGAGCACAAGATTCTTTGGTGTCATGAAGGCATAAGGCCACGGGGCCTCCCCTCGATGTTCCAACGTCATTCCTGTGGTAGAAATTCCTGTTCCAGAGAGAATTTGAAGTCTTGAAGAACTCTATCCAGTAAGACCTAGGATAGTAAGGGCTGTCGGTCTCCCTTATACACCACTAAGATAGTCGTGGTTTGTTTCAGCCACCCAATGCTGTAAACACTTGTAGAGAAATCATTTAACGCTAGAAAAATATTACATGGTCAGGCCGACCAATAAATAACACTTTCACATATCTCCTTTATGATATTATGTTCATTTAGTATATGAGGCACAACAATTTATATCTCCACTTTAGCTCGGAGAACTCTAACACAGAATAAATGGCTCAATGCCGACAACAGATTTACATAATAAGTTAAGACCCAGCTGTGTAGCACACCGACTGGACAGTGGAGTGGTGCACGCTCTGGTACAGCGAAAATTAAATTTAATGTTTCGACTAAAATTATATTAAGCTATTGAAGTTACATGATAGAAAACAAAAAGTTGAAGACCCCGGAGCGGGCCTCATGCACGACCTACTACACGATATGCGAAGATGCTACTACTAACATGGCTGTACAGGATTGGCATTTAGCCGCTATTTCTTGAGTGACAAAACAAACTCCTCTTATTCGGGTAAAAAATATTTCAATGAACATGGATGAAGATGAAATGTTACACATCTGATAAAACTAACATAATAAAAACAGTTCAATTGGTTTATAAAATTATTTAAGGGAAATAAAGTCAATTGGAAATTTTACTGATATGTTTGTGTATATCTGTGGATACAGTCTTTGGCCATGTGGTAGGCACGTGGCCTCTGCCACTAATCTCTGTTGGCTGGTCTTTGGCTATGTTATGAAATCTATGACATTGCTACCTTGCTATCTTTGGCACACTCCAAAACAATAACAAACACGGACAGAATCATAACACTGAATAAAAATACACAAAATCCTTTAAAATTATGGCGAGAATATAAGGTCATGTCTCTGAGAACGGCCATGGACTTTAGTGCCTTTAAAGCAAACATAATACACTACAACTTCAACATTGAAAAATATATAATACTAAATAATCAGGGTTCTACTTAATATTATGTGTACACAATTTGTGTGCACGTACTTATCTCTATTTAACATAACGATTTTATTAGACCCTTGGGTAGTAACAAAAGATGATATCCATAGTACTTGAAAAATAACAAAACAACTGTCAACAAGAAAACCCAATATAATTTACCCTTGAACTCAGCATGAATATTCCGTGCACAGCTCGTATGCATGGCAATCACCTTGTGCAGGAATCCTGACACTTCATTAACACAAAAATTACACGAAGGACACACATAAATAATACCCTTAAAATGTAAACAAACAAGATAGGACATGTGGTCGCTGCGGTGCATATGTGGCGAACACACTGCATCATTTCTATAAACAAGAAACAATATTTAAAAGGCCATTAAAAATATAAACAAAACATAAATACACTTAGATTGCACTGCACTAATACATTGAGATAGGCATATTGGAAGCAAATTGGCACACTGATGTAGCACGTGGTCGCAGATGCTCTGGCAGATGTGCTTGTGGTGGGAAGAACAGGCTGATGCTGATGCTGATGGTACAAGTCAATTGTGCCCCTCTTCGAAGGCAGTTATCTCGGCGACTGCAGTCTCTAGCAGCAATAAATCACTGGCTTCAAAATCCCACGTGGTTACATGCTGTAGCCGCCGTGCTGTTGTGGTGTTAGAGGTGGGAGTGGACGCTGTCTTCGAGAGGGCAGTGGCATCTTGCGAGTTGCTGCGGTCACAAGGGCTTGGTCGCACATTACCCATGTGGCATGGCTGTGCTCGGTGAGCACGTGTTGAGTGGCAGGGCGGTGAGGAAAGTTCCTCCGCTGCCGACTCGTCACTACTGCTTTCCATCATTGTGGAATGGCGGCCTTCTACTGGTGGTGCGATGCTACCAAGGGAAACACTCACTTGGCGATCCTCGCTGTCCTCAGGTGGTTCACTACCTTGCTGTCTTCAGTGTCATTATCCTCTGGCATCTCAATGACTGCACCACCGACCCTGCTGGAGGGTAAAGCAGGAAGGAAGCAAAAGAGATGGGAATATGAGAAGTGCAGGAGCAACAGATACATAACCTGCCCACGTAGGTGTCGACATCGACTCCCACCCCTACTCCACCCACTGTAACCAGGTCAACAAGTCTATGTACGTGCACATACTGGCGTGCTCCCTCGTCCTGCTGTTGAACTCTCCCGCGGGGGGGGGGGGGCGGGTCGTATCCTTGGAGCAGCTGGGCTGGTGTTTTCCCGATTGCCTCGTTCACTTTGTTGCGGAGTGTAAAATATAAGCTGCAGGTAAATACTCGGCCCAGGACACATGGTTATCACCAACTGGGTTTCCAAATCCTGTTTCCTTCTCTCTGTATTATTTGTATGTGGGTGGTTTAATCACTGTTATATGGTGCTTTACACCCCATCTTGTACACAAGTCCCTCCAAATGTGTACCTTGAACTGTGTCCCATTGTCACTTAGCAGTACGTGTGGGAAACCGCAGTGGGTGAAAAACTTGTGTAGTGTTTTTTAATTATGCATGCACATGAATACAAAAGTGGATATTCTTCAATCCAGGGGGAAAACAACTCCATGACGACGAGAATAAACCTCTTACCAGTGGATGTTCTTGGAAAGGGTCCCATCAGATATATGCGAACTGTTTCGAATGGTTCGCTTGGTTTGTGGGCATGCTGTTGATGTACGCTGTCTTGGCATCTGCTCTTGAAGTGGTTACATTTATGACATTTACGCACGAAAGCTCTAGTGCGTATGGCTACTCCCTGCCAGTGAAAATACCTGATAATATTCCACTTTGTCTGATTTGCACCTGGATGTCCTGCAAGTTGGTGTTCATGCATGTAACAGAGTACAGCTTCAGTGTGACAGGTGGTACATCAACATATCACACATCACTGTTTACATTTGCACGTGATTCAAGGCAGTCATTGACTACATGCCACTTTTCCAATCCCCATTCGGCGCACTTCTCGTGGATAGTAGGGCAAGTATTTTGCTTAATTATCACATTATCCCTGAGTTCATCTACTGTGCAGGCAGTTGGCACAATGGTAATGTTTGTACAGAGAGAAGTTTCTACGGTTCTGGCTTTGTGTGCTGCATTTTTGGGGGTGGGGAGGGGGTGAAAGTATGCTTTTCCATTCTTCATTGTCTCGCACAATGGCTTCTTCGGGTAAACAGGACATGTTGTCAGCGAACTGATTGTCCTCACCAGCCATGTGTTGCACCTCGAAATTGACTGCTTGTAATAACAGGGCTCATCGGGCAAGTTAACTGTGGCTTTCCTGGGTGTTGAGGAGCCACAACAAACAGTGGTTGTCCGTTCGAAGCGTGTATCTCCTGTACTCCAACAGTTGGTGGTACTTTTTCAGCATCCAAACGACTGCGAGACACTCGTGATCGTTTACGTCATACCTTTGTTCCTCAGCTCCTAACTTCGCGCTCCCGAAGTCAATGATCTTCCCCGTTCCGTCGTCTGTCAGTTGGAATAACACGGCTCCTATTCCTGTCTCGCTCGCATCTTTCTGCGTGTATACATGTGTTGCCATGTCGTAGCAGGCGAGCACAGTACTTTCCCAGAAACTAAGTTTCAATTCTTCGAAACTTTCTTGTTGTCATGTTGTCCACTGGAAGCGGACATTCGGTGACATCAACTCTGTCAACAGAGCGGTGACGACAGCGAATTCTGGGATGTACTCATGTAACCAATTTGCAAGTCCGAAAAACTTTCGAAGTTGTTTCTGCATTGTCGGAATGGCATATTCCTCAATTAATTGAAGCTTTTCCGCTGTAGGGCGGCTCCCTTCTTCATCGACAATTGGGCCTAGGATTTGGATACTTGGTTTCCCTAGGTGGCACTACCCTGGAGCGGGTCTCACCCACGACCTAACCCACAGCATGCAAAGATGTTACTACTGACATGGCAGCACGGGATTGGCAGCTCGGCGCTATTTCCTGCGCAACAACACAAAATCCCGTTATTCGGGTGAAAAATATTTAAATTGAAATGGATGAAGTTGAAATGGTACACATCAATTGGTTTATAAAAACATCCAAAGGAAATAAAGTCAATTGGAAATTGTACTATGTTTGTGTACATCTGTGGATACAGTCTTTGGCCATGCGGTAGGCACGTGGCCTCTGCCACTTGTCTCTGCTAGCCAGTCTTTTGTTATGTTATGCTATATATGCCATTGCTATCATGCTATCTTTGGCACAATCCACAACAATAACAGACATTGGCAGAATCATAATACTGTGTAACTTAGGGTTACACTCTAGATATTTATAATATTTAATGTATTTTTGTCTTACATTGTCGAATAAAGTTTTTCTGGAGTTGGAATATTCTAAAACATCGCAAATGTCTTTAGCTTTAAACCAAGGTTCATTGTTTATCTAATACAGCAGTTATCTTTTGATCATTTAAAACTAAATTTTTAAAATCAAATAATGTAGTCATTTTATTATCTTCTAAGTTTAAGTTGTCTATTTGTTTGTGTAGTGATTCAGCCATCTTGTAAGTAGGATAATTTTTGTTTAATATATACATTATTTTGTAATAAGAAAATTAAAAATTAAAAAAAATAAAAGTAAGGAATAAAGACCAAATTCATTGATAAATTTCAAGAGGAGAACGATTTGTTCACGCCTTAAGGCCCTTAAGGCTGCTGGGCACGACGGAGCGAACTGGGAAACTAGCTTTACATTTATGTATTTCCTTGCATGGTTGTTAGGCCCATCTTCCGCTATGAGTCCAATGGTGGGCTGTATGACACACAATACATCTGTATAAGATAATGGTGAATGGAGCAAGAGAAAATGGTCCTGTCGATTATTGACTCTTTCCTTACACTATAATTAAGTTGTAGCAAAGACTGCATGCCCTGCAAATGTAGAATTCCAAGATTTTCCAGTGATAAATTAAAGATTTAATTTTTATGTACAATATTGCAGAAAAAAGTTGACAATTTTCGAAAGGAAATACAAGTTTACGTTTAAAACCTTCTTCCAGAAGAACGCCAAAAAATAAAATTGCATGTTAAAATATGCTTGTTCTATAACATATAGCCTGGTTTGTATTATTAATTGTTGGCAATGTAAACAAGGTAAATAAGAGATTGTATGAGCGAGTGAATAAATTCTTTAGTGCACTAGAGCTGATGGTCTAAGCGAGTGTAGCGTGCATCGCGAGACAGCTTGTACAGCTAGAGTCATATGCGAGATGGCTGTCCTTATCTCTGACCACCCATGGGTTGCTGATATGTTTACATCGTCTTCACAAAAGGAAAGTGGCAAGCAAGTGTAATCGAGTTTTATTTTGTCACATTGTAATGCATAAGAGAAATATTCTTGAATCTTGAGCACTGCAGTGAATCGCATGCTACACTCACAGTAGCATGCTACAATTTTTTTTAAATTCATGCTTGTACTTAAAGTTTTACTGTGGTTAAGTCATAAAAATGGTAAAACCAACACAGGGCGCAGCAAAAGATGAATCGTGTAAAAAGTGTTTAATGTTCAACATCCTTCAACACATTTACACTGAAAAACGTAGAACTGACAAATTATAACTTGGGAGCGAAAAGCTCTTAGTCACGGTAGCAGGTGGCGATGTCAAATGATGGGTGTTCACACACACATTCACACACACCTACTCTCCTTTCCCTTAACACGGGTAAATGAAGTGGGTGGTCCAGGGGTTCCCCCTTCTGGAAAATTTGAATTTAAAAGTGCAAATGGTGCTATTTAAGCAGTTTCATACTCAAACATTGAATATACAGCTGGCTGGTAAAAATATTAAGGTTTTTTTTAGGATAAAATTGTTTTCTGATAATTGTCTGTCCTAACTCCAGGCATATGTTAATGCAATCCTTAAAGAAACCTGTTTCAGAATCTCTACCCATCTGAGTGAGATTAAACTGCTTGCATAAAAAATTAGTATTACTATTTTGAAGTTCTGCAAATTTCGTTAATTTTTACATACAAATAAAGTGCATGTTAATTTCATGAAAAATAAACGTGTAATTTCTGCTGAGGTAATGACTACAAAAATGCTAGTTATTGCGTTAAGACATTCACTCCATAGTTGTTTTAGCTCTTCATATATGTAAAAATATATGTGTGAACAGCATACACATGTAAGAGTGTATTTATTGTCAAAACAAAGCTGAGAATATGAGAAGAACAGAAATAAAAAAGAAATACATCCTACCTGTTACCGTTTTTGATGCCCAAGCATTATGAAATGCCGTCTGGGTTGGTAAGGTGCTGAAACAGCTGTTAGCAGCTGCAACTCATACTGCAGTTGTGAAAAAGTGTTCAGTTCAATCTAGGCTCTCACGGAAAAGTGAAACTGTCAAAGATTTCTAAACCAAGTAGTCACCATATGTTTGCACAACAAAACTCAGTGGACAAATAAGCCAACTTTCAATAAGGGTCATTAGAGATTTAATGTACCATTCATGAATGACTAAATTATTCTCATCGCCATGTTTTTTAGTGTTAGACTAAACAGTATATGTAATTATTATTGTATCGTTCTCACTGAGTTATAAATGTGAAGTGGTAGATCAAATTCTACATCATGTGCACCAAATGATATTACATGCGAATTGCGCTTCACTAAATTTAAGGCTGGCCATTAGCCTGATAAGCATATAAAATACAAAAAGCACTATGTGGCAACAAATTTAAATACTATGGGACAGACGACATGGTCTTATTTGTACACGAATTCCATTCTTTTGTTCTTCAGCTGAGCAAATATGTTGATAACTCGATGGTTGAAATCTTGCATGTTATTTAACAGAGAATTTTCTATTAATAACATTGCAGTAAGTCGTTCTTCTGACATACTGTTGGAGAGGAAAGTTTTTATCCTGTTAAAAGTAAAGAAACACCTTTCAGCTTCACTTGTTATCATTGGAGTTGATACAATAATCCTAAGTAGACTGCTGAGTTGGAGGAATGTGTAACTTGTCCCAATTGTTTTTCAGAAGACACTGCATAATAGCTAAAGTACTGTCACCTTGATGGAAGTCGTGCCTGTTGTACAGAGCGTGAATCTCTGTCCGTAGTTGTTCTTTTGCTAGAAATGGATATGTTTCAAGAGTAGTTTTTAATTCTTCTTCTGGAAAAGTCTTGGACGTTGCGGGGAAAAAATTTACATGAAGGAGTTTTGAAACTATCAAATGATTGCTAAAGGAAAATCTTTCGTTAATGCCAACGATAACTGCATCGTACACTTCTTTAGAATTTGGAATTATGGCTGTCTCTGAGAGTTTCCTTCTCTTGTTTTTATCAGTTTGTTTCCCTGAAAGACTTATATCCTGCGCATTATCACTAGCAGTCTGTACGTAACTTATGAATTCTTGAATATATATTTAATTTTCCCAGAATCTATAGCAATGGTTTGTAATTTTATGAATAAAATGTCAGCATGGGGTAAGATGAGGTGAAAAACCTCAATCCAAAAAAAACTGGATCATACAAATTAGACAGAAGTCCACTGCTTTATCGTCGTGTCTTGTCGTCTACTCATTCAGAATTACGAATATTTTCTAAACACTCAATCAGTTCATTCTGTTGTTCGATAACCGTGTGGACTGCCCAAATATTGAAAATCCATCTTGTGGTTGCGAATTTTGGTAGCCTCTTTTCCACAACACGATCGAGCAGTTTTGTCCACTGCGAAGATCGAGCAAAGAATGCAGGATATCGAGATAAGTTCGATGCGTTGCGCCTCCAGAGGTGCAGGTGTTGCGTTCGTGTCCTGCCTTAGAGCAGGTGGGGAACAGGAGCTGATGATGTGCCCGGCACCACGTTCGGTGTAGAGAACGATTTTTGATGGGAGTCGTACGGCTGACAGTGACTCTGGATAAGCGGTCAATATGAAGGAGAGCTGAGTGAACTTGTCCACTATATTATGTAAAGGTAAAATATTACCTTTGGGTGAAGCTGTAGGCCACCTCGCACGCCTATATTACCACTGAATTTACCCTGCTTGAGGGAGGCAGGCCCCATAAATGCAAAACATACACTGAAAAACACTTGTAAATTTGAAAACCCAATGAGCTCAGGAGAGTTAAATGCAATAAAAAAAACGCATAATTTTTGCATGACTGTTTTATTACCATTAAGGTACAATGGAATTTTACTGCTCTTATTTATGTGTACATTAGTTAAGTGGACCCAGCACTCTGGACCTGCTGGTAGTCGCTACTGCTGGAAAATAAGGTGTATGGCTTTGATTGTAATTAAATGAACTGCAATCCCACTCATGAAGTCCTGGTATGTTGCGTCAGGATGCAGGGAGACCTCCCCTCGGCTAAATAAAAATACTAAAAGGTTCTTAAATTACGTTAAATATGGATATGAAGAAAATGCAGTATATATTGAATTGCCGAGCGGGGTATGTGGATCTTACCGTCTGCCCTGCCGGTTGTCTTGATTGCTAAAGGTTGACTAACGACATGGTGTCGGTTTCGCCGTACATCCGGCGAATCTGGTACCAAAATGAAAACATGAAAAAATTGAACTTAATGAATAAAATGATAAGTGAAATTGATGTTGTACATAATTAAGATTGCTAAATTAAATACATTGGTGACATACACATGAAAGCGAGAGCCCCAGATATGGCTAAGAATGTGCATCACGAGTATGTCACCGCACTTGAAGAGTGATATTGAATGAGATGATGCCTCAGGTGGCTGATTCTCGATATATGATAACATGTACACTCTTATAATTATAATTTTAGAATCGGCGTGTGTCGTAATGAAATTAATTTGAGGAATGTGTATGGATGTGACGACAAACGTATTTCGAAACTAAGGGCGGATCTACACCCTGTTTTCTATGGAATGTTATCGACTCTCTATACTGGAGCGTGTGGTTTCCCTAGTGAGTTATGGTGCAATCACCGTTAATTTTGCTTAAAATGCTCCTGTTGATTAATGCTGTTAGGGAACCGCTCGCAACTTCACACTTCCTGTGGGTATTTGATTCCCTGTCTTTTGAAACCACTTGGAGCGATGTCGCACTTCGGATAAAGCCACGGGGCCCATCGACATCGCGCACATCTGAAAGTCGTGGGAATAAGCAGCGCCGCTTGCCCCAGTGTTCCCTCCAATCGCTGTTGCTTCGAATAGTAACTGCTTTGTGGGAGACACTCGCTTAGGTCAGATATCCATTCATCACGAGAGTTACCTCTTTTGGTGAATGTTAAATATTATGACACGCTGCCACGAGTTACAGGGCAGCAAGAAAGAAAAGTGTAATGCAGTTCTTGTGGACCTGCACTGATCGAGACATCGACCTGATGTCGATCGGTCGAGTGATGCTGTGTGGTTAATGCGAATGTAATGGAACAAACGGTCACATGGGATACGTGGACGTCAGGAACACGTCAAATTAGAGAAAAATATTCTCACGTAACTATTTATTGCCTCGGCCTTCTGCATCACTAAGTTAAACTGGTGAGCGTAGCAGTGAATGTAATAAGCGAAAGGATATTGCTTTCTGATTCTTGCCTGAACTCCATTAACATGACCACTCATGACAGCAGCACCATCGTAGCACTGAGCAATTAATTTCTCTTTGTTTTATCCCAATTGCGAGTCTATTTCTGAGCATTTAACATCGTATATGAATTCTGCATCTTGTCCGTCTGGATTGAAAAATCCCCAAAATCTTTCAAAAATAGTTCCATTGTTATCATACCTGTACACAATGACCATTTGTTGTGTAGTGGACACATCAGTTGTTTCATCTACCATGACAGCTAAATAATATGCCTGTTTTATTTCTGCTGATATTTGTTCCCTGCAAACCCATAACATGCACTCTAACAATTCACTTCGTACTGTCTTCGAAGTACCTTTAAATACACTGGCACTTTTCAAGTGATATTACACTGCAATGTCAATAGAACTTACAAAATTAACAAGGCCCTTAAATACACCACGATTTCCGGAAGTTACACTTTCGTCATGCCCTCGTAAAGTCAGTTCAAACACCCCACAAAATTTCACACATTCATTTAGTCTGCCAAGAATGTATCTGTTTCTATCCACTTTTTCATTAGGTTTTCTGACTGATTGCCTGTAAGTTCTGTCAAGTTGCATGCTGATATTTACACTGCCCAGAAGTGATAGTTCAATTACGGCATTTTTGTGAGCATGCGAGTTTTCGTGTTTTTTATTTTCTCGAGGTCCTTAAAACTGGACTTTGTCTAGGCACTTACCTCTGTACTAAAAATCAAACACGGAAAACATAACAAAGCGTTTGTTTGAGCACACCCACATAACCAGTTGTGTTTAGTGTAAACGTCTCAGGTGAATACACGTCTGAATACACGTTTTGTGACTTAGTTTCTGTGGTAATTTCTAAATGTGGTCGATCAGGGCGTAAACATTAAGTGGATAATTTTTCCTTGAAAGTCAGTTTCCTGTTCGCTAAAATTGATTGAACGGAATTTATTTCGAAGCTTGGAAAAACAACTAACGCCTTTCAGTCGTGCCAACTGTAAGTAGTACCGTGACACAAATACGATAGTGTTAGTTTAAAAATAAACTTGCAACATACCTCAGTAAAAGCATGTCTTGTTCAGAGTATAGTGTCCAACGAAACAGAAAAACGCACATGTTCGCATACTAATTTATTGAAAATTATTGTACTTCCACATGGTAAATTACACAAATTAATTTTAAAAAATTCTCATTAGATCAGCACAAACAAAAAGGATTTGTTTATATTTGCTACGACAATTTTTCTTGGTGTTAATGCCGCACTTTCATCTCTACTGGCATCTAGCGGTAGAGCACAGACAGTGTTGTGCTCTTGTCCAAGGTTAAAACTCCCATCAAGGATAAAGGATAATGTCACTTCGACGCGCGCATGCGCAGATAGTGTAAAATCGGAGCACAAATCCGCTCTACACTTCACAGCGTTGCAACATCGCAGTTAATAGAATAAAAATACCAGAAGTTCGTAATCGATGCAACGAACTCGTGCTAGGGCCACAAAATACCCAGAAATTATATAAAATTTCACGAAAAAAATATTTGGCGGAAAACTGAGTATGCACGTGCACATGTGCTATTTAGTACTGGCCGCTACTGATTAGTCATGCTATGTATACCTAGCTCTTCCCCTGTGTTAGATCCACGTCTACCTACTCATTTATCCTGGAAACTCTACTGTTTAACTTGCATGATTTTTTCTGCTACATCACATATAATGTATAAGTACTTTCTGTATGGATGGCGATTACATGTTCTAATTACAAAATTATCGCTATGTTCACTCTTAATTAGAATCAGCGTAATTTCAACTGATTCAGTAACTTTACTGCCGAATCTCTTGTTTTGTCGATTGTGACTGATGAAAAAGTGATAAAACAACAGATTCGGCATCAGACAACATTAGTTCGTATATTTCACTAAAAAGTACAATCTCGACTAATGAATCCATCATATGAAAACTACAGTTTTATTCTGTAATAAAACCTTTATTACACATCAATAACCATTTCACATGAGTTTAGCCTACATTGTAATAGTTTGCCACCATTCCCGAAGTAAATTTTCTACTAATTGTTGTTTAATGGTGTATTTTATGTGATTTATGTATTTTGACAACTTAAACTTTCATGTAGAGTATGTAAGTTTGGGTATGTATTCATTCCTATTCTTCGGTTGTAAATTTAAGAAGCCTCATTTTATTATAAACACTTATTTCTGAAAGTGATGGGCAAAACTTATCCACAAAGCAAGTTAACAATAATAAATACATTAAAATCAATTCTGGACTTCGTTTACCGTGGATGTTAGTGTATGTACGGTGGATGCTTAGGATGTTAGTGTAACATTTAAAGTGTGGTTGGTTCGAGTCCCACTTAAGTATTCGGCTATTTAATTTTCGTAAAGAAGTTTCTTGAGGTTCGGACATGTTGTAAAAGCAGAATCACATTATGTGCAAAATTACACAATGTTTTGTACATCTGGGTACACATTTATTCCTTACTTTTTCAATTTGTGAATTTAGTTTACTGGTACAATATGTAGTTATCTACAGGTTCTTGTTGGAGCAGTTACAACAAATTTAACCTGAGAAATCTCACAGTCAGTGAACAGCCACTGATTCCATTTCAGAGTGAACGTTATTAAAAGGTGTCTATAGCGATAAGAAAGTGATAGAAATAATTTCCGGGTGGTGGAGATTTTTAACATGCCCAGTAATGTTATATTTTCCTTGCGTAAGTAAGTAATACAAAAAATGGATAGTCATTTTCGCCAAGTTTGTTACTGTAAATAGAGAAAAAAATGGTTAAACGGGTATTATCATACGCGTACAGAATATCGCATTAATTAAGATAGTTTAAGTTAAAATAAATATATAACCCTTGCTTAAGTTTATTATAACTAAACAAATCAGTAACTTAGTTCCTTTTTTTGGCAAATAAAAATGTTCAAGTTAATTGGTTAACAAAACTATAAATGACAGTTAAACAAAATTACAACATATTTAATTACCAATGTTCCACCGAAGTGAGTTGCTCATAAATAAACTCTACATTTTTTTATTTTGCCGAAATCCTTGTATGAGAAAGTTGCAGGAGCGTCAGAAACCGCTATGTTTGATGCATTGAATTTACTAAAATGTGGTTAATGTTTTACATGAAATATAAAATAAAACTAATATGTTATTTCTAAGTGCAAAACTAATGAAAAACTATCAAATACAGTCTCGCACTTACTAGACTCAAATAATATAGCGTCATGTTGTGTTGAGAGCTGTTATGAAGATAACGTATCAGGAAATATATATTTCATGTAACCACATTTGTCAAACAAAACTGATACCAGAAAACATAAAATATGAATCTTAAAAGTATAATGCGTATTTTTTCTTATTTTTGTGCAACACTGTTATAGCTGCTGTCGATGCTCTGCTAGCAGGAAATCAACGATGAGCAACACAATATTAATTTTTGTACTCTGTAAGTATTTACAACGAAATATTTTGCAATAAAGAACTATGCTTACATATGATCTGTGTTATGGTAGTACGGTCAACATTGACAGTTGAATATTCTAAAATAGTTGTAATTTTTATAAAGATGCCAGGTAAATATTCCTAAAACACGGATTATTATATACAGTACACGAGATACTGTATTTTAATTTCCAGTGGCAACGATCTAGACATTTTCTCAAATAGTCCATAAATACCACTTTCAGACATTTGGGAGGAGCGTGCTTTTCAAGAAGCCGGTAGCAGGGCGCAACCACATCCACTGTAAGTATTTTATCAACATTCTTATGCACCGGTGTTATTCCTTTACCTTCATGTCACACTCATAAATAACGCAGGCCTATGATACTTTTAAAGACACATATTTCCCCCACTGTGGCAAACGTAGTAAGGTATTTTGGAACACTGTTCCACCGCCGCGACGAGACGTAGAGGAAAGAACTCAAGGTTCACGAACATATTCTCTTGTAAATTGAAAATCAGAATAACTTCATAGGTATGTTTAATCTTTTACGCTAACCCTAACTGTAATTTTGACATATGCGTGATATACAGAATGTAATGCGCATTATTCATTCTTATGCTATGATTTAATATTAATTTTCAGGTACGGAGACACCATTTCCATTGACAGTCATCTATATAATGTATCCAAACAGTCGATTGCCACAAATTTCAAACATTTCGCCAGAGTGTAATTTTGAAGAAACAGGCTGCAGCACAGTATACATTTATTTAATTATAATTCTAAAATATTCTTCGCAGTAACATAGAAACAGTTTTGTAATGCTTATGAAGACAGGCGCAAATCTGAGAGGTAACAGTACTTTTATATGGTAAATCGCTATTCTGTTTTTCGGCCTTGAACGTAGAGGTACAATTTTCTATGAGGGCCTGCCAGAATGACGCAACAATCGTATTCATTTGTACTAAAAATTAATGTCTCGCACTTATGTTACAGCATCTAATTACCTATGTATTTTTGTCTTAGTATAGTTTAAATGCCTTTTGCTACTGAGTCATGAGTACGTTATAAAAACTCCTCACAGGTTTGCTGAAACCAGTTCTCCCTGTTAATGTACCGGTACGGAATAAATGTGCTATCTTCTCCCAGGATTACTGGCGACATGCCAAAGGAAGAAGACTCTGAGTGTGTCCGTACGCCAGCAGTGGCTAATGTCTTATCTGGGGGATGAATTGTTGATATATTATATCTGTTCACGCAAATTCAGAATGAGAAACATCTTGGAGGCACGGATTGCTCATTTATGGATATGGATTTTGTGAAAGAGAAAGTGGATGGATTTCACTGTACGTGGAATTTTAAATGCCTAGTGTGTAATATTGTTTCTGAAATAATTTCCGAAAATCGAGAAAATAAAGACGCATACATGCCGATAAACGAAACTGCTGTACACAGTAAACTAGTGAGAGGAGGAGAATATTCTCAAATGACAGAATTTTCTGCTGGTGTTGATATGCACTGCATGAGTAACAAAACTTTCTTAAAGCACATGAAGAAAGTTTCGGAAGCCATTGACGATGCAGCATTACAATCTATGCTAGATGCTGCTTAGGAAGAACAAGCTATTGCCATCCGGGATGGAAACGTAGATAGCGATGGAGTTCCAAAGTGTACAGTGGTGGTCGATGGAGCATGGTGTAAGCGCAGTTACAAAACTAATCACGACTCTCTATCGGGCGTGGTAAGATAAGTTACATATAAACGTACTATAGTTTCCCCACAGTATCTTCTACAGAATTTATTGTATTTTTGTATGTATAATTTTTGCTTCCAGACATCCATGGTTGGTTTTAAGACACGAAAGGTGTTATATATAGTTATTAGAAATCGGTACTGTTCTATCTGTGCGTCATGTCAAAAGGCAAAGAAAACACCACCAAGCCACATGCGTTTTTTTGACAGGAAAAAAGTGCGACTAGCACGGGGAAGCAGGTATTATAGCGGGTGGTTTCCTTCAAAGCGAAAAATTACTTGGCCTTAAATTCAACAAACTTATCGGCGAGACACCTACTGTTTGTGAAATGGTTGAATACGTTAATACACTGTGTATTAGCTGTGATTATATTTGTAAACATATTTATTTAACATTCTTTTTTGTAGACTAATTTTGTATTAATATTAACAGGTGATGGAGATAGCTCTGCTTGAGACAATGCCCTATGGTCCTAATCTGATGGTGGAAAAGGCGGAATGCAAGAATCTGCAAGAAATAATGAAGATTTTTGTGGAAGTGTTTCCAGGCATGTTTCAAGTCTCATACCAGACCAGAACAACAACTTGTCGGAATTATTCAATAGTATCGTAAACAAACACGTTGCAGGAAAACACATAAATTATGATCTTAGAGGACAGTACAAAACGCGTTGTTCTGCTACTGCTGGGTGAATATATGAGAGTAATCCATAAACCAATGATGGATGGTAACAATCCAGGAGAGAGTACTGTAAGAAAGATGTTATGGCAGCCATGAAGTGTTTTGTGCCATATATTAAAAGTGGTTTATTCAAAATAATGGAAATGTTCTTGTAGGCTGTTCACGGTAAAGTGAGCACTTTTTAAGGCCCTCCCAGCAGGCTTTAATCACTAATAAATATATCTTATTGCAGCCTCAGGCACTAAATTTTGAGGTTGGTGAAACATATGCACTGTAATTATTGGTCATATTGCAGTGTTTATATTAAAAACAGCAGGGAGATGGAGATTGAATGAAAGGAAAAATTAAGAAAAGCCTTAAAAAAGCTCACTTTACCGTGAACAGCCTATACAAAATATTTGTGGCAAATATCTAATTATTTTGCGTACACGGCAAAAAAAAAAAAAAAATCGGCGCGGTGACCTGCCTATAAAATATTTGTCATAGTAAATTACTAAATTTAATGGAGGCAAATAAAAAAAAATACATATACCTGTTTTTCTTAATTATGTTCTAGGAATGTACACAAAAAAATTCGTCGGCCAGCAGAAACGATCAAAGAAAAGAGGAAACATCAAAGGTTGCACAAAACGAAGAAAACAAGTGGAAGCGTGAAAAAAAAACTCTACGCTGCAGATGAGCACTATGGTTTGGTACAGACAGAACAAGATGAACCAGAGAGTGCAATAACAGCATAAGAGCTTGACGGAAAAAAAAAATATAATTTTCTGGCTGGCCTTGTCCGGACTGAAGAAGAGATAGATCAGCTACATAAAATGACTGTGGTGTAATCAAGCTGTCACCTGTGGAATACAGAGAGGAGGAAGTTACTAACTGCTTCAAATTTTGGCAGGGTGTGTAAAATGAGGGCAGCGACATCTTGCAGAAACCTAGTTCACTCCATATTGTATGGTAATTTCATTACAAAAGGCACACAGTATGGCAATGCTAACGAACCTGTAGCAAAGCGCAACATGGACGAGGAACATGGACTAGTGGCAATAGAATGCGGCTTATGCGAAGATGCCCTCATGGAAGTAAAGTGCCCTCTTTATTCAGATAAGTATGGAAGTCCGAAAAAAGCTGTCGATAATGGCCAGGTAAATATATTCAACCATATCTGTGTTATGCATAGCACTTTTGTATTGCTAAGTAAAATTATCACTTAGCGAAACAAGAATTTAAGTAATATTTCGTATAATATTTTGTGCTATATTTTTATTATAATTATTACTTACTTACTGATTTCCAATTAGTTACTACGCAATCGTGAACGGTAAACCACTATTGAGGCGTGATTCTAATTATTATAATCAAGTGCAAGGGCAGTTGCAAATAACAGGCAGAAAGTATTTCTACTCTGTGGTCTACAATTCCCATTCAATGACGTATGAAGTCATCGAAAAGGATGACGAATTATGGAGTAACATAACAGTACACTCTTTGTGCTTGTATATTTCTCATAACTATACACACAAATTAACATTTGTAGTTCATACTATGGCGTTACCTAGATACAGTTCACATGTAGAAGAAGCCTCAGCAGTCTTAATATTCCGAATTCATCTTTAACAGCAATTGGGATTTTTGTATCACAAATAACACAAATTACAATTCATTTCAGCTCTCGAAAAAAAAAATCCGAGGTATTGCATGATAAATTTAAAAAAATAATAAAGAAAGTAAAGCAACGTCACATGACAAAAAAGTTATAAATACATTTACTAAAATGTGTAGTATATTTATAGTTCTTACATCTAGTGACGAAGCATGTAGCTTGTCTAGCTGAGATGAATACGCTGGTAGTTTAAAGAAACACAACGAAAATACAGTCGAGCCTAATACACTTGACTTCAATGGATTTCTTTAAGTAGCATAGAACCAAATAATACACAAAGAGGTCGTCGATCTATATGACATCAAGTACAGTCATTACAGATGTTTTAAAATACTCGTTGATCGTTTCAAGTACCACAAACACTTTACAGCTTAGGTATACATTGTGTGTCGTATGTTTGAGTACAGGTATGTTTGGTGGAAAAATTGAAATAACCCATTTACCAGAACAACCATGCAGAACATGTCCTGAAAGTTACGAAAACTTCAAGAAGTGAAATCTGTAACATGGCTATTCTACAAGTTCCCACCCCTCGTATTGACGTGTAGGAAAATGCCAGACAGAATGCGATTTGAACTACTTAATAGGCATACTTGAACCAGTTTGACCTGAGCGGATGTAAAACAACGAAACATACACTCTAAATCGGAATCAGTAATTTTTTACTGATTTTCAGTTGAAACTGCTCCATTCGGAATCTGTAGAAAAATATCAGTAATTCATCAGTTAAAAGAAATCTACTAATTCAAACAGTAGAAAATCAGTTACGTATAGTAGGTAAATAAATAAGCACAGAACATTCCTACGTGGTGTAAGTTAGGTACGATTTATTTTGTCGCAGAACACAAATATTGTCTACACAAAAACGTTTTTGGAGGTGGTTGGGCTCGAACCTCCGTCCATCAAGCAAAGTATCCTAAAGCTTTCATGATCAGCCATAGCCACTGCTCTATTTTACAACTGCCAAATGTGTGCTCGTATTACGGGTACTGAACCACAAAATGTAATGTCAAATATTATTGTAAGTTTCGTGATGTGAAATTATTTCTTGCTGTCGAAATATATAGATTTTCTGCGCAGTATATGTCTTTGCACAGTTCAAGAGTCAATCTTTCTTTAGTTTAGTTCGGATTCTGTGCTTTAAAAGATAAATATAGTGATTTCAATATACTAGGTTATCGATATCCACTAGTATCCGCAATTTTACGATGCAAGGAGACACTACAGATTTAAACTGTTATTTTTAGTGACAGATAGCTCAGTGATAATTTTGCTGACTCGATAGTGCAGTGACTCAATAAAGCGGATTTCCAGCAACAAACGTTTTGTGGTCTGCAAGTTAACAGACCAAATAACAAGGAAACGACAAAGTTGATAAAATATCACATTGTTTCTAACGTTCCACTGTCTAATTAGCACAGTTATTACTAGTCAATCTGTCTCCTCAAAATAACAGTTTCATTCTGTAAAATCTCGTTGCATTGTAAAATGGCAGATACGTAGAAAACCCCAACACCGTTAAAATCACTATATTTCTCTTTTAAAGCACACAATCTGAACTAAACTTAACTTAGAATGACTTTCCAGCCTTACGAAGACATGTACCTACGTACGCATAATGTGTATATTTCGACAACCTGAAGTACTTTCACATTACGAAACTTACAGCCGTTCGCCATTGTAAGTTTGTCTTACTATGCAAATACGAGACCATTTATCGCAGTGAGAATGTAGCAGAGTTGCTAGAACGTCAGCCAAAATAAAGAGAATGTGTTGCGTTTTGGGGTAGCGGTTCAATACCAACCATTTCCAAAATTTTTTTGTACATGTAATAATTTTTATTGCGACAAAATGATTCTACACGGTTTTTCATCCTTGTGCTTTTTATTAACGGACTATAAATACCTAACTGATTTTCTACTGTTTGTATTAGTGGATTTCATTTAACTGAAGACATTAATAGTTTCCTTTTTCTATTGATTCCAGATGGAGCTGTTTCAACTGACAAGCAGTAAAAAATAACTGATTCCGTTTTAGATTGTACATTCATTACAATCAATTTAAAAATGCGAATAATTCAAAGAGAGATAAAATAAAAATAAATATTAAAGCCATTTTAAGTTTCGACATCACCAAACGTAACAAATGTAGGTAAATGTTCCAACGACGATACAGTAGTTGCTATATCGCAGAAGCCGTATTGTATTCCAACCATACTTACTTTATCGTAGCCTGTGGTCAACAGATTACAGTCGCTAAGGCAATGCTGCCACGCGTTTTCACCAATTTCTGATGAGTACAACAACACGATGTAAAATTTTTTATCACATGAGATCATATTTGTACGTCTTGAAAAATTTTCAACTTCTAAATTGCCTTCTGGGTGGGTTTTCCTCTTACGAGTGATTTCGACAAATACACGCGCACAATATATACACACACGCGCACTTAATGACGCAAAGATGTGTTCTTGTCGCCAGCTTCGTTCGACTAATGTCTGGTGGCCATTATCATATACGTAATTGTATATGTTTGCACATACACAATACACATAAGAGAATATTTTATGTTTTTTTTTTTTTTACCTACAGGATCTACAAGGAATGTCTGCTTGAGGAACTAATAAACTCCCAGTTTTCGAAGAGGTTTGTCAAGGCGGATATAAAGGACCTCATCTACATAACAACAGCCCAACAAAAAGTCACATCAGCAACAAGAAAGAGGCCTGATATATGAAGAACGTGTGAAATTTTTTTTTTTGCGGAAACAGTTACTTGTAAGAATGTTCCATAATACTGTTAACCACACTCATAAATATATTTTGTATAGGCTAACTTTTATTTACTCAAGGACAATTATAATGATATACTACATTTAAATTAATTTGAATTAAACATAATTTTTATGCAGAGTTGTAAATACAGAATGATTCGAAATTCGTGTTAATACACACTTTGGCTTGAAGTAAATGGACAGTGGAACAACACAGCTAAGAACACGGTGTCTGAAACGTATCGTGACGTTGCTACCATGCAGGCGTGAAAGTCAGTTTACCTTCGCTTCCTCCACAAAACACAGCTTGAACTCCTGGCAGAGGTACTTGTGGGCATTCGCCGCCACATGTGGTTCCAACACGATGGCGCACCAGCCCATTTCACACTGGCGGTGCGCGAGTTTCTCAGTGACATGTTTGGACATCTTGGGATTGGACGGGGCGGGCCAGTACCACGTTCCGCTGATCTCACCCAGATGGACTTTCATCTCTGGGGCTACATGAAGTGGCTAGTGTACGAGACTCCCGTGGATTCATTTATGAGCCTCATACCGCGCATCCATGCCGCTGCCGCTCACGTTCAGGCTCCTCAAAACGTCATACGGCAACTGAAGACAGCATGCTCAGTCGTTGTCGATTGTACATCCGTGAAGGTGACCACCATTTGGAACAGTTTCTTGTACTTTGTGACCAACTGCTGTACGGCATTCATTACAAGGTGAGCGCATATCACGTTTATTGCGGGTAGCCTACCTACGTACTTTGACGGCCTGTAGCAACGTAAGGACTTGTTCTCGACTCCATGTTTATTAGCAAATTGTTGTTCCACTGGCCATTACTACCAAACTAAGTGCGTTGTAAAACGAATCTCTAATCATTCTGTATAACATAGCAGAAATCGAACACTTGAAAAAAAAAAAAAAAAAAAAAAAAAACAGTGTGATTTATTATCTCCTGCACATTTACAGTCATGTACATGTCCACTAATGCCCAGACATTACAAATCATATACAGGCCTAGGTGTGAAAAACTGCTATTTAGCTCTGTACTATTGGGGTTGTGTTCCAAACAA
This sequence comes from Dryococelus australis, assembly GCA_029891345.1. Classification (NCBI taxonomy): domain Eukaryota; kingdom Metazoa; phylum Arthropoda; class Insecta; order Phasmatodea; family Phasmatidae; genus Dryococelus; species Dryococelus australis. Next base: position 29,027,538 of record CM056999.1, on the reverse strand, counting down.
CCACTTTTCTTACCAAAATGGTCTCACGGCTGTTACGTAAACAATAATAATGATAATCGCTAAAGCAATTAGTGTCAAGGTAGTCTCCAAACATCTGCGGTTTCATTACAGATGTTATTTGCTGGCATATTCGCGGCTATTAACAGTTCGCCTAGTACCAATGTAATCCGGGTTAGATTCCCGGAGAAGTCCTCCTGAATTTTCTCGTGTGGAAACCTTAGTAGCTGTTTCCGCTGGCCGGGGGATTTCTAGAAGTGCTTTTCTTTTTCTAACCATTATATTCCGTCGCTTGACCTCCAGGCTGTAGTGTCAGGGTAGATCAGTACATCTGCTACAACCAGCTCCGGTTAGCGCCAGTCTTCCCTCATCGTAACCGTGGAACTTGTGCTTTTTCAATCGGACATGTCTAAAGTGGGAAAAATAAATGGGTGTTACTCTTTTTCAATCAACTTTTCTTGGTCAGTCTGGTTCCATTGTAAATGTAAGAATCCCTAAGAATGGGCCAAACATTACATAATTATTTAAATATAATAAAAAAAAGCATTTACTGCGTAGTTCCAATTCAGCGTAGCGGTAACAATACTGGCCAAGTTATGTAACTTCTTAATACATGTTGTAGTAGACACTTAAATAATTTCTCTTTTTTTTTGTAAATATTTTTTTGCAGTAAACTGATAAACTGTGTATATATATATATATAAGGAACCTTACTTAGCACAACAAACAGCATATACACTAGTAATGTTAAAGAGAGCTTTTTGTGCCAACATCTCAAAAGGAGATTTATTATAAATACTATATTTCATGGTAACCCTAAGGCTTAATTTCTAATTGCGGTGAAATATATTACATACATTGCGTCTATTCAGATGAAAATGTTTGTGTAAAAAATGTCCTCTGCACTTTCTGCGGTTAACCTAAAAGTTATTAAACATAATACGAGCAGACGTTCCAGCACATAAGTATTCCAGTTACTGAATCACCAAGCGTATTTTTATCAACTCATTTATTCATAGCTTTGAATGATTCTTGCAATGGGTGATAATAGTTTGGTGAAACATTTTGGACATTCGCCATTGCTAAATTAGCTCGTCAGTGAAAACGCGCAGTAGAAAATGAGCGAAAGATCACATAGAGTGGGTGGTCAAAGAATACATCTGGATAATAAAAATTATTTCCGTAAGGAATTATGTCAAACACCAATACAAAAACAAATAGGAAAAGCCAAATGAAAAAAAAAACTGCAAAACAAGGAGAAAATAATGGACAGAACTGGATAACAGTGGGCGGCACAAGAATAGCAACACAGTTATATACCCAAGATTTCACAGACCTAACTCAGCGACGTTTCGGAAGCTGTGATCTGTTTCCGTCTCAGGTAAGCAGATAAACTTTTGAAGTTCTTGGAAACATGGCCTGCCACCTCTTCATCACTCTCCTGACTGCTCGCGCAAACATTCAAGGTACTAGGGATAAAACGACACATCTCCACAAATAGATGTCCAGGTGTCATAGAGGGAAATGTATAAATTATTGTGTTTTTAAAAGTGTTTTACAGGATAATTATTACTACAGCAATGTTCATGTTGCAACATACTATAGGTCATGTTGAGATACAAGTCTAATGTATGGCTTTATGTTATATTTATGCTATATTACTGTACTACACTGTAAAAAGAACTTTTAAAAAAATGTTTCAATTCCTGAATTTTTCTTAAAGGAATAAAAAGATTTTTGTACATATCATATACAACAGACCATTTTTCAACATTCTAAAACACACTACCGAAAACTGCATCATTTTAACTTAATTCATTCCCCCAAAAAACTTCACTAACTGTACATCTGTTTTCCACCCTTCAGCATAGCATACTAAGCCCCCTTACGGGGGCAAATTTTTACCCCCTTGGAGTTATTCATGTAATTCTATTTAATATTTCAGGTTGTATATTTATACAACCTGGTCCGAGTAAAGGAAGCCCTGTTTTCGGGTTCCCTTTATCTTCATGAAAGTTTATATATTTTTTTGTAATTATATAGCTCTTAAGGAGTTAAATTTTCTAAGTCATTAACATTATCTTTATTTTTATTTACGATTTCGTTATAATATTCACACTTTATACCAAACATGGGAATGCTATTTTTGCCAACTCTAGTCAATTTCTTTGTAAATTTATTATATTCCATAATAGTTTCGTTGCTAAAGAAATACAGTAAACCATTTGTATATCTAAAAGCCGACTCTATCATATTTGGTAAATGGGGAAATTTCTCGATAATTGGACCATTCACTTTTATTTCGAAACGGCATTTGTCTATTTCACCATAATAAAATATTTTATAGAAGATAAAAGTTTTTCCCGAATATGAACTAAAAACAATATTTATTTTATATTGGTGACTTAATCCAAATGAATAAAATCCTCTCGGATAACCAGCAATAAGTTTATAACTAGGGTAAACAACCATATAAATTTTGTCATCAACATACAGAACTAACTCGCCCGAAGGCCTTTGGTATTCAAAAAAATAGTCGAAATCGCTCGGAAAAAATCTCAAGCAATCTGTTATCAAAATTGACCTATTGATTATTTTCTTATAATTCAAACTTTTTGTCCAAACTTTATTATTGTAAAAAATATATAATTCGCCATCAATAATGAACAATGTTTTTGTGTATTTGCTTTTACATAAATCAAATAGCTCATCGTCATTAAAATTATTCTGTGGGGGTGGTCCATAAAAGGTTTGAATGCTTTTGATGTCATCTGGCTGTAAATCAAACAAATCATTGTTAAGAATCGGATACATGATCACATTTTTATAATTTGTATGTTGAAGACTTAATGCATGGCCGATTTCGTAGGTCAAAACAGTCAGTAAATTAACTTTATTTTCAGGAGTGTTTTTCCCATCATTATACCAATATTCCTGAATATTGATATGAATTACAATAAGACAATTTTTATGATTTGGAAAAAAATGCCTGTTCTGGGGGAATGGTAAAGTGAGTACTTTTGAAAACTCTGTCAATTGGAACAATAGCGCATAAATATATTATATTTCAGCCTTGGACGTTGACTTCCGAGTTCGGTGGGATATACATACTGTGTTTATTATTAACATGGCAATATTTATTCAAAAATGATTGTTAAAGGATATGTAATTACTGAAAGGAAAAATTAACTAGGACTTCAAAAGTGCTTAATTTATCATGAACAGCCTTTACCATGCAGAAATAATGTATAAGCACAAAATCCACGAAATCTCTGATATCTATGTTGACATTGTTTGTAAGCAATAAGTATATCAAAAGAATTTCTATCATAAATGAATGTTAAATTTGCATGCTTTTGCCAAATTTTAAAAGTCTCTTTTGCTAACTTTGTAATTGAATTATTTGCAAGTGCAAAATGCAATTTTAAAATATTTTTTATCCCATTTGTTAGATGTATAACTAGAGAATATTTCACCCTTAACACACATCTTGGCTCATTGATTAATTAAGTGATACTTCATCGAGTTTACCATCAGTTGAAGAAGTGTTATAATATTCTTGAAATATTCTTAAAGAACTTTCGAACTTTTCATTATCAATTTTGAAAGCGAATTTGCATCCTCTAGATATCCATATTTATTTAAAAAGTTGATACATTCTGTTCGATTCTCTTTTCTGGGTAGCACAAAAGTTATATTTGTAATGGCAAGAATGATTATATAAGTTTTCATTTATGGGAAAATATTTTCTTTAAGAAATTGCAAAATGTTTAGGAGCAATTTAATGCCATGCCTGGGACCTGTTAATTTTTTTATTTTACAGGTAAGTTGATACCTCGCCAATGACCCAAATTTTACAGCATTATTTAGCACCATCAAAACTCCATTAGGAGAACTTCCCCACTTTACCATGGAAGGCCATTATTTTTTTTAGTGATGAAGTGGGGAAGTTTTTATTTTTTATTATTTTTAGTACCTTCCCATATGATGTGGTGCCTTACACCATATACATCATTTATATGCATCAATTGTTATATATAATATATGAGCAAGAGCAAGCTTTTCTGACTCAAATTTTGAATGATTGGGTTATAATCTAATAGTGTGAGTATGGACACCTCATATTCATGATATTAAATTACCTGCTCAGACCGGGGATCGAACTCACGACCAGCACATTTGAAATCATACACCTTGCCACTGAGCCACCACAACAAGATGAGCAAGGTGACGAATAAAAGTCTTCATGTAGTGAGATGCGGTGAGTTGGAAGCCTGTTATCAAGAGTTGCACTGCCGACTGTTCGCTACACCTCAACTAGATAACCGCACTGTCGTGGTTAAGCTCCTTCCTGTTGTGGTGAGTGCTCACCGAAGCTCTGTTGAGGGAAAGTGGCAATGCATGAAAGTGAGATATCTAGATGTGAGTTAAAAACTGTTGGATCTGATTTCTGTACTTACCGCTGTTAATTTTTGTACTCAAATCTATTGTGATAAAACCATAGTCTTCATTGCAATGTTTTGCATAGATGTGTTTAAATTTTTCATAAGGCATATCACCACAGACAAATTCATTATAAATGTGTCTTAGGTTCGCGTAATCTTGTCTAATATACATAGAAAGTTAGTGTTTTCTCTCACAAGTTGTTTGGGCACCCTCGAATATGTTTGTGCCAAATAAAATACATTTTATTTTTGTGTCTCCCCCAGTAAAGTACTCATATATTATATTTTGATCATTTAATATAACATCATCAAATATTACAAAATAATTATTTTCACATTAATCTAAGGGAATCATTTCATCATTATTATTAAAGAAAACTCTGCCATTCTTTAATTAAACTTGTGGGATATAATATCAAAGTTATTTTGCAAGAAAATATGCTTTGGTTGATTTAAATTTTTTGAGCAAAAATACAGTTTATTAAAATTTAACCAACCATTCTTATAAATTAAATTAATTATCAGGTGGGTTTTCGTATATTGCTGGGCCCGACGATAATTGCTCTAATATCATCAGGCAAAAGTTCGCCATTCATTTCATTTTTTGTATTTTGTTCGGGAATTAAAATTCCAATACCCCAATCTACTTTTTTCCATTTCATTAGATATATTTGTAATAAATGGAGAATAAAGTATTCAAGTTAACAAACAACAGTTTCATACAGAAGAAGAAACTTAATAATGACATCACTCATAAAGATAAATCTATTGCATTAGTTATTTTTCATGCGAAATTTCTAACACCTGATATAGAAAATAATACTATAATGACAATTGATAAATTGAGTGCTGTGGTTGATAAGAATGAAGTTATCACTATTCACAGAGGCCAATACAATGTTGAATATTTAAAAAAAGCTATAAATTCAATCGATACATTTTCAACAAATAACATTGAATTGGCAGCAGACAATGTGAAAAATAGAATAATTATTAAATCTAAGTTTGATATTAAATTTGATGAACGATTATCCGATATGCTTGGCTTTGAAAGAAATATGGATATTGAAAAAGACAAATTTATTATAAGTACTAAGTTACCTAATTTTAATTAATTTATAAAAATAAATGTTCCTTGTCATTTGGCATATGGAATGTTCATGATGTATGAAGAATTGAATAATTTAGAAACAGCTATAATTGTTAGTTTTCCACCAAGAATTATGTTTGGTTTGGTTCATTATGTTAGTTATGAGCCTGTATATCGAATTTTTTATAGAATAAAAAAAGATTGGTTTAATCACATTGTTCTAGAAATTAGTAATGAAAATGCTTAACTGATCGATTTTGATGGTGCTGATATTGATTTTATTTTAGAGATTGACGATGTTTAAAATATAATATAAAATTAATTAAAAATTATACATTTTGATGCCCTTTCATCATCATATTGACTTAATGCAATTTTATTCATATCTATGGTATATATGTCATGCTTTTCGCTCATTATTAAATTCATTGTTCTATATTCTATTTTCTCTTTAAAGAAACAATTATTATAGTTCTGAAATTTAGCCCTCTTGAGCAACACACTTCTTTGCACCTTATGATCTTTTATTTGCTTCATTTTCAACTCTATATGCATACATTTTTGGTCTTAAGTCAACAAATTTTTTATTATTTTCCAGTACATTCGTCTTTCATCTAACCTACAACTAACTTATTTATTTGTGGCATGTTATATATATATAATCATTTGCATAATCACTTGTATCAAACTTTTATAACACCACTTCATGTTTTTGTAAAAATTATATATTTTTATGTTGCAAATGCATGAGTCAGTGTCTTGATAGCACATTTCTACTTTATCACCATATGTTGGTTTCATTACTTTAAAATGAAAGTCGTACATTAGTAATTTTGATATGTATAGAATTTAAATGCCAACATAAATAGGCTTATTAAATTTATGCTTGTGTTATTCACATGTATGTCTGCCAGATTCTGATTCAATCTAGTACATTTCTTGAAATGTGGTCTTGATATTAATTTTTCACATTTTTCTGCATCTGATATCAGTGGTATATTTATTCTGTCCCTAATATTTTCCATAGTTTTACTGAAAACGTAATTATTCACCAGCTTATAAAAATCTTTTTCAAAATTGTTTTTAGTATTAGTTCTCATCTCTGTATTCAAATCTATGTAAATTTACAGCCAATTGGACTGTTCAAACATTAAAATTCTAGGTATTTTAGTAAACTTTAATTCATTATCTAGGCACTGTATCAGAGCGCAACTCCACGGTGACACGCCCTCCTGGTGGATCTCCTTAAACCACTATGGACTTCAGTGGGAGGAGTTCCATTGCTCTTTTTAATGTCGGTTCAGAGGGATTTTTACATATTGTAAGCCCAGAGCAGGCTGATGTTAAAGGGTCAACAATTGGGTGAGTCACTTATGGTATTCACCCCATGCGAAAACCACCCATCACACACTTTGATCACTATTTACCTGAACCGTGAAGTATTGGAAGTAATAGTGGAAACAGCCAGACCGGAGTTCAGGGCAGTTCTTGTGCCATCTTGTTAATGATACTTTAGAAGATATCATGCATGCAGCTTTTATTTTGTAATGTATGCACAAGCAGCCTCACCATGACTAGAATGCTGTAAAATGGCATCACGAGCAACAGGAGGAAACTGTAAACAGAAACCATCATCCTACCACATCACAAGCATTTTCTCACCCATAATTTTGTTTTAATTGGCACTAGCATAAAAAAACAGGTATGACCAATAGCGGAATGGAGTAATGGAGCTTAGTGGTCAGAAACCACTGAGCTGGAGCCCAATATGTAACATCAACAATGTGCAGAGAGAGTGAAATCCGGATCATCCGCCACAATATCCACGAAAGTATTGCCCAAACCAACAATGCCACTGTCACAACTAGTGACCAAACAATCCACACATGGAGCACATGAAAGAAGCCAAAGACCATAAAAAGCAGGGAAACAGGTTGCAGGTCTGAAGGGATTGGATGCTACCGGCACCCCGCTTGCTAGAATTCGGATTCAGGAATCAAAATTGACCCCAGAACAAACATTAACCCAACAAGTCAGCAGCAGTTAGGCACCATTCATACATATTTTGGTTTCTATTAATGGTCAGTTATGCCATGCTCTGATTCATATTGCAACTTCACACAACTTCGTACAACTACACTTTGCACATAAGCAGGATGTTGTGCTTACCAGTTACATTATTTGACTGGCAAGGGAAGAGAATCGTATTATGGATGGAGGACAGGCAGTAGTGTCAGTTAAAGTCCGAGACATAAAAACCAGTATTTTGGTCATTGTTAACCAGACATCCATGAATATGCTATTTTGGGTATATCGTGGCTTACAGAGCAAAACACCATTGTAGAGCTGGCGGCAAGACAGATCCATTTTGGCGCAAAAGAGTGACATCCTGTGTACAATTTAGATCGCTGTCTGACAGGTAGCCTACCCAAACTGCAGTTAGGGGAATTTGACAACCAAGTCTTGCCAGAACACCAGGCTGCATTTCAGCACATCCTTGAAAAACGCCATGGCATGTTTGGTAAGAACGACGTGTTAAAAAGGACTACCAAAACCCGAACATGCAATCCTGCTTATGGACAAGAAGCCAGTATGTACCTATCTGCAGGGATATTTACCTTATCAGATCAGGATAATAAAGGTGCAAATTCAGGACATGCTTGATGACGGGGTAATAGAACCAACATACAGCACATTCAATTCGGCCATTACCTTGGTGCCAAAAAAAGACAGAACCTGGCGATTCTGCATCGATTTTCGCCTATTGAACCAGGTGACATGCAGCGTGCTCCCTCCGTACATTAGCATGAAGGATGCTCTAAGCGTGCAGGGGCTGGCAAAAGTTTGGACATCCCTGGAGCATAAAAGCAGTTACTGGCAAGTATCAGTGAAGTTGGAGGATAGGCCAGAGACAGCATTCACGGCCCCAGACGGCCGGCGATTTAAGTTCTGTGCAATGCCGTTTGGACTGAAATGCACACCTGCAACATTCCAGGCGATGATGGTACGTGTGCTCAATTACGTTATTGGAGATGATATGCTTGCATATTTCGATGACATTATTTGTTCAGACAGTTGGGAGGAGCATGTACATGATCTGGCAGTAGTCCTGGATAGGTTAACAATTAATGGCTTTACATGTTCAGTGCACAAATGTCACATGGGAAAAACCAGTATCGATTACTTAGATCATGGGATCGACCAGGAGGGAAACAGATCAAACCCCGAACATTTGAAACTCATTGACAACTACCCACAGCCACGCATGCGTAAACAATTACACACATTTTTCGGGTTCATTAATTGGCTGTGGGAACACATTTCGAAATTTGCAGTAATCACAACCCCATTGATGGACTTATTGTCACCGCAAAAGCGATTCCAGTGGATGGAAGAAGCGGAGAAGGCTATCGTGGATATTAAGAACGAATTCCAAGCATGCCCGACACTTGCACACTATGACTCAAGCAAGCATTTTTATCTCGAAACTGATTCAAGCCAAGAGGGAATCGGTGCAGTATTGTACCAGGTTGACGATAGTGGGGCGAAACATGTCATTGACTTTGCAAGCGCAAAGCTGGGGAAAACGGAAATATACTATTATGCAAACAAGAGGGAATGTTTAGCAGTCATCTGGGCAGTCAAGAAATACCATGCATATATGTAATACCAAAGGTTCATGCTACGTACTGACTTCCTGAACTTGGTATGGTTGCATAACATGAAGGAGGCGAGAAGCAAGCTGACCAGATGGGCATTACATTTGCAGGCCTACGACTTTCTAGTAGAGCATGTGCCCGGTAGGGAAAACGAACAGGCAAACACTTTATCATGCAACCACAAAAATGTGGTTATTGTTAGAGATGAGGCAGAGTGGGAGGAGATCTTGCCACCAGAATCGCGTGACAATGTATCTGAGGTTTGCGTCCAACACATGACTGTCGCTGACAATGAAGGACTTATTAGCGATTTGTACCAAGAGCTCACTAATGCTCAGGAAAGCTATACGTTCATGCAGGGGAAGGTTAGGAAATGTGCCGAGCAAAATGTTGAAGGTTGGTGTTTCATGGATGGCAGACTGGAGACCTGTTCTTCTCAAACGTCTGGGAAATGGAAGGTGTATGTCCCCACGTGTGCGAGGGATCAAATGCTCACCTATTCGCACAGTGGCAGCGTGGCTGGCCACCCGGGCATTGACCAAACAGTTCGCAATGTACGCTACCATTTTTCTGGCCAGGCCTTAATCGACATGCAAGATAGTTCAATCAGAAGTGTCACAATTTAAACATGTACAAAGCACGCTGATCAGACGGGTTGCAGCAACAGGATACCGTTCGAAATGGTTTGCATTGAATTTATGGGCCCTTACCCAAGTACAAGGGGAGGAAAATGCTTCTTTGTAGTCGTGACTGATAATTTTTCAAGGTAGACGGAAGCATATCGCACGAGTGGAGCATGAGCAGTCAAGGTGGCAAAATTACTGGAAGATGGAAGAGCAATTCTTTCCACGTTGGGAATTTCCCCGGAACTTACTGGCAGTCAATGCCACGCAGTTCATCGACCGGAAGTGGAGGGAACTTTGCTCGAAGTGGGGTATCAAACACATCACAACCACCGTCTACCAGCATTTTTCGAAGCGGGTAGACGTAAGGTAGGACGCTCGTCCAGATTGAACGAAGCACAGGTAATTTTACTTAGTTGGTTAGGGTGTCCACTATTCTCCAGCTAGCACAAGAAATCTTATATGTTTCCCCGCTGAAATGTATGCCTGCTAGTCCCTTCCACGTTGCAGTTGTATGAGATAGCTAGTTTGGTAGACGACGTACGTCCATGAGCGGATTGTTCACATTAAAGATAACACCCACCACTATTAGTAACCTGCAGCAGTTGAAGACAGAATCCTACCCTACTTCCTACCAAATAAATTGAATTTCCTTCGAGAGCAACATCCTGCTACACCTGAAAGTATTGGTAATTTAATTTTTCATTTTAATGGTGAAGCCTGTAATGAAATTCCTTCTAGAACATTTGACCTGATGCTGTGTTTGAAACGCACCATAAGTATAGATTCCCGCAGTTTAACCACAAATAACCTACGAAAGAGTTAACCATTTCAACATGCCAGTGCAAGCCAGTGATTCCTTGATTTTAAAGTTTTAAGCCAGTAACAGTTTAATTTGGGATCTATTAACCTTGAACTGAGTTGCAAAACCAGAAACCGTTTTGCATGTTGTAATGTATTTGCAGTTGGATACAGTGTCCAGTAGGAACGAACACTACCTAACAACAGTTAAGATTTATTGAAATATTTGATTCTACATTTACATCCAGGGAATTTCACATTATTATTGTTTCAGCTCTTAATAAGTCTGCATATGGTAAAAATAAATTTAAATAAAAATAAAAGAAAGCTGAGATTTAAAGTTGAGCATTACATTTCAGTATTTATAGACATTTCACCTTTCCGTTCCCTAGTGAATGGAAAATACTAATATTTATTTTAATGTGTTTATTGCTATAGGTAATTTTAGCTCACATAAAAAAAGGTATGTGCCTTGGCAGTGACATCCAAAGGTGGGTCTCACACTGCATCAACAGCTGTACAGAGCTCGAGGGGAATGAGTCACTGGTGGTTCTCCTGTTAAGCAAATGACAGTTATATTTTGCTCAACTAACACAGATAATGTTTGTTTTATTTCCAACACCTCAACAATTGAAATGAGTATAATGTGTGAAAAGGTGACAGTGATTCATATTCCTAGGCCCTGCAGAGGGGCATATGGAAATTAACTTGTTATTGGCTGGTGTTATAAGTTACACTTATTCTACCCACAAGTGTTATTTAGGTGTACACATACATGTTTGCAGTTCTTAAGGAAAACCCGGTGTGTACTCACACAGCTACATACGTCCTACTTGGCCCAGCACATCTACTCATATGTTCACATACAACTTTTCACAATATAGCACACTGTTTCGTATTATTATATATAGTGGGGTTTTGTATGTTCGGTGGCAACAGCTTTAACTGGAGGTGCGAGTATCTATAGGGTTAGACATGTTTTTCTAAGAAAAATGTTGATTAAAAAAAGAAAATCGCATTTCCTAGATTAAAAAAGCCTTACAATTTCAATTTTTTTCCTAGAAAATTTTCCTTTTTTCATTAAAATTTTCCATTTTCCCTAAATAAGCCGTGCCCTAGATTACGCAGTAGCAAGCCACATCTTTGCAAAAACGAGCCAATTGTAAGATTTTGGGTGTCTTCCTTAATACTCTGAGACGAATCAATGAAGAATCTGAGAAATATATAAAATAGAAATATTTCAATATTTTTTAATATAATTAATTATTATTTTAATAATTAAAAAATTTAAAGGTGCGAGTATTAAGAGTTATACATAACCGGACACGTCTTTTCAAGGCGCATACAATCGTAATGTCATACAACCATTATGTTGTGTCTTTTCATGTTCTATCGTTGCATGTTGTCTTTCTCTTCTTTCTCTCTGTCCTTTCTCTCTTTCTTTCTCTACTTTGTTTCACTCCTGTCTCTCTCATACCATCTCTTTCCCTCATTCGTTTCTCTCTCACTCTCATCCCATATCTATCTTTTCTCCCAAATTCGTTCGACACCACATTTACGTAGTTCTTCATATTTATTTACGAATTTAAAGATGTAACTTTCCATACAGGAGAAGGTATATAATAATTATTATAAAGTACATTCCAGGCAGGACATATTCGATTTTCAATACTTCAATTTTTTTTTATCAATTCAATTGATATTTTTCTAAAAAATCAATATCTGTTTTGTATTTCCTTTATTATATTTGTTTTGTACTGTTGTACGAAAATTAAGACTAGTATTGTAACTGAACATGTGCCGACATACCCACGAGGCAGGCTTGCCTATTGTGACATGCGAAGTGGGAAGTGATGTAGGGAGGCACCGCATGGAGGAGAGTGAGGCTAACGACCACAGCCGCTCGTGCTGCTGGCAGCCTTTTCATTCAGACATATAGGAATAAATACATCTATAAATAATAAGAATTACTTTATTTAAATCTATTTTAATTGTCATTTGTATAATACTGATAAATAATCTTTGAAAAATACAGCAAAATGTATATAAAATATATTTTTAATGCAAAATTGGTTTAGAAAATTTAAATTATGTAAATTTCACACCCTGCCATGACAACTGGCAACATTTAAAGAAATAAAAATTCTCATAATTAGATGGAATTCAAGCCTGGGACCTTTGGTTTAGGTCTGGTTACCCTGTGATACAGGTTTAATAAGAAATAAATAGTCTGGATTTATTGTTTAATTTTTAAAACTTTAAAATTTTTGTTTAATTGTACTGAAACTGTATGTAGAGTCCAGGAAAAATTTCTCTCAACTTCATGTCAGGTCTCTCTTCAAGACTAAACATCACACGATGTCGATATCTGTTAATTATCTATTATCTGAAAGGATTTTTGTAAACATAACTATTCTACTCGGTTTTTATAAAATGTACGTCTATGTGACTAAACCAAGCAACATCATACCCTCTATGTCAGGGGTAGTAGGCAGGGTATAACACCAGTGAGAAATTAAAAACTTGTTTTATTTATAACAAATATATATACATACTTCAGACTGCATACATAAAAACAAAATTCTTAAATATTTTCGACACCATTCATGTAGTGTCTTTACACCAGTATGTTCACCTTTCACTTAGGGAAAATAATCTGCCTATATGCAACTGAAAACAGTCTATACTAGCAAGAATCGAACCAGAACCCTTGGGCACATAATCGTCTTCGTCTCGACAAAGTTCCACAACTGCTTATATATATATATGTAGCATTATATATTATATATATGTATATATATATACTCGCAAGCAGGTACCATACCATCCACTGTAACTCATGCATGTCATCAGCTCTTCTGACCAACACCAGACAAAATATACTCATCATTTATACTTTAACTCGAGCATACCTCAACAATTCAGTCCACACTGACCTTACCAAAAATTTACTTACTAGTTATACTTTCTGCTCCACTGGATGACTCCAGCCAAATATATATTAGTCACTATACCACTACACCAACCATTATAACCCAAGTCATACCAGATCACCCAACACCCCAATCTCCTATACCCAAAGAAATATTCAATTCAACCACATCACCTAATACACCAAGCACAATATCCTTCATAACTCGAGCAACTATACAGCTGAGGTCAGCCCATAACCTAAGATGCATTATACTTTTTCTACCAACCAACACCATTTATACCTACCAACCATACCACCCCCCTATAATTCTAGTGTACCTCAACCATTCGTCCACACAGACTATACAAAGCAAACACAAGCATCACAGAAATTTTCCTACCACCCATACCATCTGTTCTACCAACCATCATCACTCTCAATATACTCACCACTCATATCTTCCACTAGAATTCAAGCTTACTTCAGCTCACACCCACTTAAATATGCCACAAATCGTATCTTCAACATGTCTGTCATAGCATCATTACCATCAGACACCAGCCCAATATCATACAACCCATCAAATAAAACTACCAGATTATAACAACCATTTATACCAATAACACGCTGATGCCACACTTCAGATATATGAAACTAATTATGAGTAACCCTGCTGACCAGAAGTATTGGTTACTATACAAACCATAACCTTAGCATAATTCAGTCATGCCACACAGATCACATTGCAGTTATATAATGCAACATAACAATTATAATTTCATACCACCCCACACCATCCATTAACCCCACACACCATACCATATTGGGTGACAACCCTCCAACATACCAGACATTAATATATATTACTCTACCATCCAACAAACCAGTTAATTATGCCAGCCATTCATATTAATAGTTGCTCCAACAAAACCTACCAGGTAACCTACCTCCAACATACTTAACAACCTTATCGATAACCCAATTTTACTGTGTACCAAAACAGATATAATAACTTTCACCATGACATTATTTTGCCTCAGCCACGCGACAACAAAAGCTATACAACCGAGCATACTAACATACTATACAATCTGAATATATCAACGAACTACCCACAGCAGATAATGTTAACAACCCGTCATACAATCTATGTTAACACAAGTGTACCAAGTAAATGTATAGTTAGACCAACCTTGCAACACAAACATTCTTACAATCTGTCAAACTAATATAACTTAACCTACTGAAGCCTGAAGAACCTAACCATCCTTATCCTATCAAAGATAAGAAGAAATCAGAAATAACTTAACAACCTAACCTACCATAGTCCAGATAAATATTTTTGTTACCCTAAGCACACATATGTCTTATATGTCTATCCTTATTTTCAGCCACTTAAGAAAATTTGACATGTCCAAATATCAGAAACGCACTTCAAACAGACTGCATTCTATCAGCACTTCGAGTAACATTCACTTTACACTTACAAATGAACAGTCTGAATAAATAAAATTATATTTAAAATAGAATATAGTGAAATAGAAAGTCAGACCCCATCACGTCTACCCAAGCAACCAAACATTCAATGTCAGTCCATATCAAAATAATCCTTACCATCTGTCAATGTAACATAATCGACTGATACCATCCACCATGATATGACATCACTCAACCACCATATTGGACCTAAGTGACTTTGGCCTTTAACCTTAAGATACCAAAAAAATCCAAAAAAACTTTTCAGAGACTTGTTTTCTGTTAAGCAATCATTAACTAAGATTGGAGGATCGTAATGATTGATGGAGAGAGTAATTCTGGAGTTATTTAGAGTCAGTTTGGAGTGATTTAGTAATTTTGGGGTCATTATGATTAATTTTGGAGTAATTTAGAGTAATTTTGGTGTCCCTTCAGATTCATTTAGTCACTTCAGAGTTATTTATAGTCATTTAGAAACATTTTAGAGTCATTTAGAGATTTAGAGTTATTTTGGAGTCTTTTTAGTCATTTTGGAGTCATTTGGCAGTGACAGTGGTGGAGGTGGTGATGATGATAATGATGCTTACTAGTATAGACTGTCTTGATCTGTGTATAAGCAGATTATAATTCCTAAGTGAAAAGTAAGCATGCTGGAGTAAAGACACTACATGAATGGCGTGGAAAAGATTTAACTTTTTTTTTATGTTTGTAGTATGAAGAATGTATATATAAACACATATATATATAATTAAAACAAGTTTTTAATTTCTCGCTGGTGTTGTACCTTACTTGCTACCATTGATATAGAGAATATGATGGTGCTTGGTTTATTCACGCATATAGGCTATTCACGGTAAAGTGAGCACTGTTTAAGGGTCTCCCCCCCAACAGGCATTAACGATTAATAAATATATCTTACTGCAGCCTGAGGCATTAAATATTGAGGGTGGTGAAATGTATGCATTGTATTTATTGGTCACATTGAAAAATTTATAGTAAAAAGCAGCAGGAAGATGGAAATTAGATGAAAGGAAAAATTTAGAAGAGCCTTAGAAAATGCTCACTTTACTGTGAACAGCCTATACATACATTTAATAAAAGCCGAGCAGGATAGTTATGTCTACAAATAACCTCTGAGATAAAAATAATTAACAGGTACCAACAACGTGTAGTATTTAGTCTTGAAGAGACGAGACGTGAAATGAAGTTGAGAAGACTTTTTGCTGTACTCCACATACAATTTCAGAACATAAAAAAATTAATAAAAATGTTTTAAAAATTATACAATAAATCAATTTTTTTGTAAATTTCTTACTAAACCTATATCGTACAGTAACCAGTCGGTTATAAACGGTTTTCATTTTAAAAAAAATTGAAATATTATTTTAAGCTAGTCAATATAGTTGTATCGGGCTTAAGCAAAAAAATTCCCTGGGTTAGAAATGATGCTTCCAAAACTGAATTTTACGAGCCTGGTCTTAAGAAATAGCAAATTATATTCGCATATGCATGTACACATTTGCATGCTTACGAGCCCGAATTCCTCCATAATTATTTTAAAAGAATGTATAAAATAATTAAATGCGAGCTTAGGCATAATTCAGACCCTGACTGAAAATAACGAAATGATTTTAATATAGTACATTACTTGCATTTAAATAAACAAAAATTTCTCCAAAATAAAGCATTCATATGCCATATATGCATTTACTGAAAATAAATGTAACAAAATATTTAATACATAAAAAAATATTTCTGTAATTGTACAAGGGAATTCGCCAATTTTGCTTGAACTTTATATACAACATTTAAGCACCACTGTTTGTGTGGGGTCACTTTAGCCAATTGGTTGAGGCATTCGACTCTCAACCCAAAGGTCGCAGTTTTAATTCCCATTTCTGCATGAGAATTTTTATTTTTTTTTAAATTGTTACTAGCTGTCATGACAAAGTGATAAACTTACTTACATTAAATTTTCTAAACCAATGTTGCATTAAAAATTAATTTTTAGGTATAGTTTACTCTGTTTTTCGAAGATTTTTTCGGCAATTTTCAAAAGATAAATGAAATATATTTAAATAAATAAATAATAATAATTTATAAATCTATTGATTCCCAGATGCCTGATTGACAAGGCTGGCCAGCAGCACGAGCGTCTGCTGTCATTGACCTCACTAGCCCCATGTGGCGCCAACCTACATCACTGCACCCTCCACATGTCACAACAGGTATGCCTGCCTTGTAGGTCTAACGGCACATGTACTATTACAAGTCTAGTCAAATAAATTTTCATACAACAGTAAAAACAAGTATAATAAAGTAAATATTAACTATACTTATTTAAAAAAAAATAGCGATTAAAATTATAAAAATAAATAATATATTGAAATCGAATATGTTTTACAATGTCCTGCCTCGAATGTTCTTTACGATAATTTTTATATACCTCCTACTACATGGAAAACTATGTCTTTAGAATTGTAAATAAATATACACATTGGCAATTCGCGCACTCTAGCAGGCGATGAAGAATTTATGTAGATGTGGTGTTGAACGAAGGTGAGAGACAAGAGAGAGATGGAATGAGAGAGTGAGAGAGAAACAAAAGAGAGAAAGAGGAAGAAAGAGAGAAAGGAAAGAAAGATAAGGAAATAGAGGGAGACAACCTATAGTGATAGACCTTAAAAAACGAAACATAATGGTGGTATTGCATTACGATCGTATGCACTTTGAAAAGACGAGTCGGGTGACATAACACTCAATACTTTCACCTTGAAATGTTTTAATTATAAAAATATATTTAATCTTATAAAAATAATAAATAAAAAATAATTTCTATAAATATCTCAGATTCATTATTGATTCATCTAGAAGCATTAAGGAAGACAACCAAAATCTTAACGTTGGCTTGTTTTTTCAAGAAAGTGGCTCGCTACTGCATGTTCTAGGGCATGGCTATTTTTTGGGAAAAATTTGAAATTTTTAAATATAAAATGGGAACTTTTAGGGGGAAACGGAACATTTTAAGGCTTTTTGGACTAAAAAAATTCGACCTTCAGATCAAAACATACTATTTAACGGGGGAAAAAATTTGTTAAGGAAAAAAAGGGAAAAAATGGTCGAGCTCCCTGGAGCCTTTCACCTCCAGCCAAAGCCATTGCCACCGAACATGCAGAATCCTACTACTTATATTATTTATCAAATAAATTAAAATGTGTGACCCATCTGGAGAGTATTTCTGTACATATGGGCAAGGAAAGACGACCAACCAAAGGATTGACTACGGATAGACGATGGATTGAAAGACTGACAAATTTATTAAGAGATGATTGAAAAATTTAAAGTTTATTCCAATGATTTACAAGTTGTTCGAAAGATTGGTAGATCAATCAGAATATTAATTGAAAAATGGATGGAATGGTGAATTTATGGTCAAGAATAGCTCAGAAGGTAAGACTATCACTGAAGTTTATTTAGTAAATTTCAAGTTTCAAGGGCATAACCCTAATGGTATGCAAATTGCATCAACATAGAGTTCAGCTGTAGTCTGCGAAGGTACCACCAAAGACGAAGTCGGGATGCTGGAAATACACCCACCGATAAATGATCGCTTCAGCTTCATCTCTACATTACGATATTTTGTTGGTCTAGACGGGGAAATATATGTAAAAGTACAGATACTTCCGATAACACCCAGCGAAATCCAATGGAAGAGTGTAACAT
Source organism: Dryococelus australis (assembly GCA_029891345.1). Lineage (NCBI taxonomy): Eukaryota > Metazoa > Arthropoda > Insecta > Phasmatodea > Phasmatidae > Dryococelus > Dryococelus australis. The sequence goes on along the minus strand of CM056999.1, from coordinate 29,008,810 downwards.
AAATAATCACTTGCCAGACTGAATACTAGATGCATTGGGGAAGAGAGAGTGCTGTGAGTGGTTCTTGTCACTATCATTGAACACAAATCATACACACAGCTGATTGGTTTTAATAATGCCAGAGAAATGTTTCCATGTGTGCTGAAAAAAATCCTATGGAAGTAAGTAAAAATAAATCGTGTGTGTATTTAAAATTAGCATATCTTAAAGTGTGAAGCCTTGTGGTGAGTTTGGAGTATGTTGCAAGTTGCGGCTCTGAAGATTGCAGCAGGCGATCAGGAGGCAGTCTTCGGTGACTGGCTAAAATTTTTTGCGCCATTGGGAAAAGGCATTTTAAGAATAGATGGTGCGCACTATGTATAGACAGCGCTTAGTATGTAAAGGAGGCGCAAAGTAGGTGGTCTCGAGGAAGGGGTACGCGACTGGTACACTGAATAAAGTCTTGTGTTGTGACATCCGTATTATTGTTACCTTAAAAGTTTTTTTTTTTGTTATCTCTCAACCGTCAGTAAGTTATGCTGCTGTTACTGCATGATACTATTGTGCTTTTAATATAAATGTTATCTTAAGTATTGTTATAGTTATGTTAAGTAAACTACACACAATATTAGTCCTTAATGTACTGACAACATAAAGAGGATTTTCATGTTGAGGCACAATAAATTTATGTTAAAGTGATGTTATTCTATTTTGTGATACCACTTTTCTTGTTCCTTCTTTGCTTTTTAATAACGGTAAATAAAGTTGTGTTGAAATTTGTTATGCATTAATGCTGAATGTTTCAGCTACATAAATACAGAACTTGTGTAGGGACAACATTAAGTTGCTTTGTTGGAACAGAATATCTGAATATGCATACTTTAATTACTGTTGTTTGCAATTTAGTTAATGTAAGTATGAAATTACACATACTTATGAATATAATTTTACTGTCCTTGTAGTTAATGAAATATTATTTTTTTGCTTCATAACAACATTAAGTACAGTTGTGTAGACAGTTGTTATATGTACATGCTAAATGTTTCAGCTACATCAATGAAGCACTTGTGTAGGATCAACATTAAGTTGCCTTGTTGGAACAGATGTTCTGAATATACGTAAATTAATTACTGTTGTTGGTAATGAAGTTAAGGTAAGTGTAACATTCCTTATCCTTGTGAATAAATTAAGTTTTATTTTAGTAAAAGCAGTACTATTGTTTGGGCACATTACTTTTCGTTTCTCTGTGTTACTATTACATTCGCCATATTTCCGCATACCTTACATAATCTTCCGAGGACATACATTGTTATTGTTGATAATAATGTCTGCATTAATGTAATGTAACATATTTTGTTCAATACATTGTTTGTTGCAATGTTTTTTTCGATACATTGCTCTTTGTGTCACTCATACATTAAATATGACGAAAATAAGTACATGTTCTGAAGACATTAAAATGACCTTGCTCCAACATTACACTACTGATGTGATAATGTTGACAATGTACTTATGAACACAGACCTTCCTTGTAACTTCCTTGTAAAAGTGATATCTTGTTGTTTATACATTGCTCTTACTTACTTTGAATAAACTGATTTGGTCTTAACTATTTGTGTGTAAGTGTAATATAAATTGTAGTTAACTTGCAACCATTATCACATTATTCCAGCTTTTCCAGTTTATATAGCAGTAATTAAAGCCGGGTGTACTTTTTAAATATTTTTGGAGTTGGAAATATATTTTCATTTTGCGAGGGTACCCGTATTGCCAAAATGTAATCATCTGAGTAAACAGAGCAATATCACTTCTGATTAAAAATACACATTACAGTTCCATGATATATTTTCATAAAAAGTAATGATGTACCATTTATATTGATGATTATACATTGAGAACGATAATTTTAAAGACCATTTTTACTTCATTTGAAGTCCAGCTTAAAGTTATAATAAATTTTACAAATCTCTTCACAAAGTTAAAGAAAATGCCTCATGCAGTTAGGAAAATTAAAGAAATGACTAACATGACAGGAAATAGTCATTCAAAGCTTGCAAAGTACTGTTTATTCATGTTACAGAGTAACTGCCAGTCGATTGTACAGTAATTTCAGCAGTCTTTCTATATAAATTAAGATTTCAGTTCTCTTACGTTCTAGTAAATTAAAAAGCCATGAACAAAAATGTGCTTAATCATGCAAGATCTATAATTCTTACTGAAGAAATATAGAATTCTCCAATAGGTCAAAATAAAAATTTATATGCTAAATTTAATACATGTATGATGAATTTTCCAGGAAGAATTCAGAGAATATGGTTAAGGTAATTAATCAGATTTTATTTTAACTGCCACTAATGAACACTTACATTAACACTATCAGTATACAGGAATCCACAGTAAATAAAATACCGCTATCCTGAAGCAGTCACTATATTTCCCTTTAACAAAAAAATAACATATTTCACAACTTTCTAAAAAAATAATTACTACATTACTTTCAACTTATGCTGTTTATGTTATTTGCAATTAAATTAAGTTTTTGTACACAAAGAGTAACACTTTCACCACAATTTGTTATGTATTAAAAATTACTGATATGTAAAAATTAACGACACCTATATTTTCATACACAAGAAAATTACTAAAGACCTATACTATAAAGTAAAAAAAAAATGGAAATTGTCACAATGGTAAACTTATATACAGTTACACATTACTTCCATTCTTAATAAAAAGTATACATATATGTACTTGCAATAGCATCCAAATTTAAGTTAAGGTAATATTTTAATCCGCATCTTTAAATGTTACACCAGGGTCATTACATGTGTAATCAGCAAAATTTAGAATTTTTGTATGGCTTGACTATTCTGTATTTTTTTTTACAATGGAACCATAGTTTCTCATTATTGAATAGACCATAACCATTTTTATTAAATGATCTGCCAGCATATTCAATTTACACCATTTCATGTGGAGTGTCATGCTATAAAATCTGATCTTGCAACAGTTTACAAAATCCTCAATATTTTTCTTCCATTAAAAATATTTATTTTCTGTTTTCACTACTTGGCAGATAAGTCTCAAGCTTTCGTTTGATTACCATAAAGAAAGAGCTTTCTTTTGCTTACCTCAAACAAAACTTTGTTAAAGGCCGTACCCCACAAGGGAGGATTTTTGACATTAACCATTGAAAAAAAATCACTCTGTGTATATACGTAGGTGTTACCTTACACACTTGGGAATCAGGCGCGCAGTTGAGCTAGCTATGGATTACGAGAAAATAATTCCAAGTACTGACGTGTTTTAAAATAAAAATTTTTATTCTTCAGGGAAATAGAAAGCTTATTTTTTATTTTTTAGATATTAGGATAATAATATAACTAAAAGTAACGAATTTATTGTAAATAATAATTTTTAGCGAGGCGCAACAGTAAAGATCAAAGACTTATTGTTTTGGTTCCGTCCCTGCATTCCTGCTTGTTGTTTACATGTGACGGAAGGTTACGAAATGGGCATGAATAAAGATCTTTAGAGCAGGGCTTTCAAAATTGCTCAGTTAACTGTGAACGACCTATGTACATTAAGGCAAGGTCTTAAATTTTGGGTTTCAGTTGCCCAAAGAACCCATTTTTAACATCCTGTAGCTAAGAAAGGGCTGTAAACCACAAACTTTTATAATTTTATATTTGTACCCTCGTGCACTCAAATGAAAATTTTCCTTCACCCTTGCTGAAAAACAAATTTCAAAATTTAAAATCATAATTTTTACAGGCATACAGAATTAAAAGGGCTGAAGGGATTTTTTTATTATGCAATAATAAACTTCTGTTGGTACGTAACTAAACCCCAAAGAAAGTTTTGTGGTTCAAAGTGGTTTAAAAGTTATAAACACCAGAATACCTTACAAAAATCTTTGGATTTGAGCTACCCAGATAATATATTTTTAACAACCTGAATTTTGCAAAGAGATATGAATCGATAACTTTTGTATTTTGTTATTAGTAGCCCGAGGTATACTTTTTCTACTGTATACATTAAAATCACCATGTCTTATTATCCTTATTGACATTTTTTTTTTTTTTTTTTTGGAAATTGAGGCATTAGCAGACATTACAAAGTTACTCAACAAAGGAGTAAGACCTATATATATTATTTTTCAGATTGTAAAAAGTCCTGATAACCAAGAATTTTTGTTTAACGTGATGGTTTAAAAGTTGTAAGCAGCACCAATTAGCATAGAAATATCATTATTTGCTATGAATGATTGCTAGGAATGATTGCTTATAACAAAGTTTTGTTTATGGTAATCAAAAGAAAGCTCGAGACATCTGCTAAGCATAGAAAACAGAAAATAATGTATTTATTGGGAGATAAAACATTGAGGTTTTTGTAAACTGTTGCAAGACCAGATTTTATAGCACAACACTCCACATAAAATGGCGTGAATTGAATATGGTGACCGACAGTTTGATAAAAATGGTTATGCGCTATTCAATAATGAGAAACCATGGTTCAATTGTTATAAATATGTATATATATATTTTAGCAACCCAAAAATTCAAAAAATATGCTGACTATAATCCATTCCAAGATAAATGAACATTTGGGAAATCCCTGCTAAAGATCTACTTTCAGGGAAAGTCACTAAGGCACCTATGCATCATACCACCAAATGAAAACAAAAACATTGCCTTGTTACTTCCACATGGCAAATGTCAAATACAAACTTTGTTTATATTCTTCCATTCTCCGACAATGGTGGTATTTTGCTGGAAATTTATGAAAGGTGAGTGAGTGAGTAGATTGTATGTCACGTTAACGATTTAGGTGTTTAGTGCCATTATAAGAGGTAGCTACAATTATTTATAACAGCAATGGAGGTTTGTTTTGCAGATTTTTCTTCCCTTTATATTTTGTTTTAGATGTTTGCTGGAGAGTGTATTATGAAATGGCCAAAATATTATAAAAATTTAAAATATTAAAATACAATTTTACGTATACAGTACATGATAAATATTTACCCAATACATTAATGCTGTATAACTGTAAAAAAATAAAGTGGGAAAATTATATATAAATTGTTTGCAGTATTATTGAACTGTAATGTTTGACAAGGCCTATAACATTTTGTATGTTCTTTTGGCTACTACACAAGAAAAGAAAAAGAAAAGGCCAAAAAGATTTTAAATTGCACAATAATGAAGCTAAAATGTAGTAGTTATTTATAGTATATGTGACATTTCATAAAAAATTAGACAGTGTAGGTAAAAATAATTAGTAGAGAATGTAATATTCTTCTAACCCACACAAAAAAATTGAAATAAAAATATGTTTACTGAAAACTATGTCTGAAACGTAGTATATTAAGATATCTTAATCTGAAATCAATAGAGTGTTACGAATCACAATTGATACAAAAAAAAAAAAAAAAAAAAAAAAAAACAGAACTTCAGCTGAAAAAAAAATTATGTAAAGAAAAGTTAGGTAGATTGTTTAATTCTTTTTTTAAACATGGTTCATATTAATGTAATGTTACATATTCATCACCCCATTTTTGGGAAAACAGTTCTAAATATTTTGCTTGAAGAAATTGGGCATAGCTCAATTATCTATTTTTGTTCTGAGTGATGTGATATTTGTATTGTGGTACATTTTTGACTGAGAATGTTTATGAACTTCTCTTGGAACAAAGTATTTGTACATAGGAATTTAGTTACAGAAATTAATGTTAGGTGCATGTTCAAGCTAACAATAATCAAATGTGCTGTTTTATTCCCAAAGTGTTCTCCGTGTAGACAAAATCTTATCATTACATATAATTACATTGTTGGCAGCAATGCATTACGGTCTATGGATAATATTTCTTTAATATAATGCATTATTGTTTGCAAAGATTTAATAAATACAAAACAAATGTAATTCTAGTCTTTACGTACCCACAAAAGGAGGAGAAAAATACATGCACTGACAAGACTATGTTAGGTTTTTGGAACAGTCAGAAAATAATTCTTCATCTCAACTTAACCATTATATAGTTCGAAATCAAGGTTTGTGCTTCATTTCTTTAGTTGACTGCTTTGAAACCTCACTGTGTTATGTGATTAATCCTTGGAAAATATATTGTCAAGCCAATGTAAATTTAATAGGTATATGACAACACTGATGTTAGATGTAGGCCTAACTGTGGTAGACTGTAGCTTATGTCTAAAAATGTCGTTGCAACAAAAATAATACCTACTAGTTTCTATGTCACAACGTTTTTTCTAACCTAACAAATGCAATAGGCTATAAAATTACATTAATAGGAATTGCTATACTTGAAGTGGTAAAGTTATCACAAGAATTTCATCATTGTTGAAAAATTTCGAACTGTATTTTTACATTGCACTTACATTAGCGGTAATTTTTAAAATTATATTTCGCACCGCATTCATTTTAAAATCGTAAATAGTGGCAAAGTAAGTTTCCTTTTTGAGGAATATTGTTTACCTTCCAAGGGTAGAAACATAATTAAAATACTTTTGCTATAGTAGGCCTACCTAACCAAAGTCGCTAATAATTACGGAATTGGTAATTACGCTCGAATATTTGCATACATTTACTATCGTTGAATAGAGGTTATTGTTTATGTACAGTACAATGAAAGTTGAACATTAGTAGCCATACTCGGTTGAAAAAAACACTTATCAATTAAATACAATTTTTCCTTACTTTTTTAAAACTTTTATACATGTAAAACTGTTGGCTGGAACTACTCAATTGCGGACAATGGTTTTGCAAAGTCGAATAAACGCAGTCATCTGGGCCACGCCGCATATATTCACTTTTCCGCGGCTATTCAAAATGTATTCAGCAACAACGGAAATTAATTTAAATGTATACTATTAAAGTATTAAATAACGAATAATACTAAACTAACCAAAACACAATAAAAGGCCGATGGAAAATGCAATCCTAACCTCCGAACGCACGTGCAACAAACAGAAGTCGTGACTCATTGGACAGCGTGAAAGTTTCGAATTTGAAGTGACGACAAACATGGCCATATTTCATAATCTGCCTTCCGACATTTGAGACAACAATGTAACGAAGTACTACGTTCGGGGATCACAACTATAGCGTCTAGTATTAAGTTTCTTTCTCTACCATGGTAATCACTTGTAATATAATTAATTACTATCGTTACGTCATACGATACCTTTGAATCTTTCCACTAGTTGTGGAAAATCCCTGTCAGTTAAAACCTTCGTGACGAATTCGTCCATAGCTGACGACAAATTGGACCTTCACTGTAACTGCGTGAACTGATCTCTGCGCAAACTCCTTGGACATATAGGTAAGAAAGCAAAATGGCTGACCGACCGACCTGAAAGTTTCTGTGCGTATTTTCGCTTCAGCGTCAACACACCTTTTACTGCTATCTTTTTTTTCGCATAAAATTTTCGGTTGACCGATCCCCACCTTTTCCACATTTTACTTTTGTGTCACATCAATGCTGGGCAATGTTAAAGTTACACTGGAGTAACGTCTAGTGAATAAAATGCGAAATGTTACTCCAAACATGATTTATTTGCAGAGTATCTTTAAAAATAAAGTGACATTTAGAATAATCTGGTGTTGGCCGGACATCAATACAATGTCATAGTAATACGAACATTTTGTTTACCTGTTATTTTTAGCGAAATGCACACATTTGGTTGCGGGAACATTACTTGGTAATATGTTAATGTAAAAACACTTCGACAGTAAATTTTCATTGCAGTAATGTAAACATGTAAGCGCATAACACTAATAACGTTGTCACAACAGTATCAAGGTTACTACAACATAAACGTTCAAATAAATGGTTCAATCGTAACATTTTGGTTACAACAACATTAGACTTTTCCTGTGTGGGGATTCGGAGCGGTATATATATACATGTGCGAGGAGGCTATTCAGGGTACTCGTCGGCCGCCGAGAGCGGGAACTCTTAGTGTGGGTAGATCCGGCCGGGCCACTTGTGTAGGTAACTGCTTCTCTAATTTATGTTGCAATACTCTCCCGGATTTTCGTATGTGGAAATCATGCTGGAAGATGCCGCTAGTCGATGTGTTTTCTCAGGGATCTCCCGTTTCCCCCGCTCTTTCATTCCGGTCTTGATTCCTTCTCACCTCATTCACCCTCGTCATCTCTCAAGACCTGAATATCTTCATTCACTCACTTAAAAGTGCACAGTAGTGGACGTTCCCATATTTGGGAGAGTGAAGACATTTGGGCGGCTCTTAACATTGAGGCCTTGAGAGCCGAGCCATATTTGGTTAAAGTGTTTCCGATGCAACCTTCCAGGAGGCGCGACACACAATGACAAGGCAATCGTGCCTTTCTGCTCTGCACCTACGTCACACCATTTGTTTTTATTAACTAGTTTTTTAATTTTTTTATTATTGTTTGTATTCTATTGTGTTTTCCACAAGTTAAATTCAGTACTGTAGTTGTTAAAACGTCGTTACAATGTTTCTTTTGTGAAAACGTGGATTCTTGTAACTTATTAATAAGAAATATCTTTCAATATAAAATTAATCCCCTATTTAATTTTTCCTAATTATATTTTAGTAAACAATTCCATATTTTGGAATCAATACAAATACAATTCTCCAATATACGAAATATATGTCAATATATCTTGTTAAAAATTAATACTTTACTATACACTGCTGAACATGAAAATCATTTCACTCGTAAGGTGTAATGACGGCATACGGCATACTTGTGGAAAGCAAATTGTTTACATGACGTCACGGATACGTCAGTGCAACACACACATACACACACAAACACACACACATATATAAGGAGTACTTGTGGTCAGCACTTAGTGTTTATAGTGGTCATACGAAAGGCCAGAGAGGCAGAAAACTGTTTGTTGAGAGAAATTATTTTGCTACAGCGTCGTGCTCGCGAAGAATATCATTTGAACGGGATCGCATAGTCGCACTGCACGAAGCCGGATGGTCGATTGGTTGTATAGCCATTCATTTTGACAGCGCAGTCAGCACTGTTACATGATGTGTGCAGGAGTGAACTTGTACAGGTCTTACATCACGTAGAGTTGGTACCGGTCCTGCCAGAATCACTACTGTTAGATAAGAGCGTCCTATCTGCCAATGTGCAGTAGCAGAAGTGGCAATTACATCCATAGAAATCTTGCAGTGTGTGGGGCCCGCACTAAATTTGCCGGTCTCACAAAAACCGCTCATCACTATTCGAATGAGGCTGGCCTGCAGGCGCAGTGCCCACTGCACCGCTTGCCTTTGACCCCTCGGCATCCTGCACATCATCAATGATGCCAGGAACGTCAACATTCGACAAAGGAATAGCAACGCATTGTGTACTTCGATGAGTCCCGTTTCACTCTTAAAGCAGACGATGATCGCAGCAGGGTTTGATATCGCTTTGGGCAACCCAATGATCTTGCATGGATATGTGAATGCCATACACCACAGAAAACCAGTTTAATGGTATGGGATGCCATCACGGTTACGTCTCATGGTTGTTGAAGTCACGAAGACAGAAGAGCGATATGTCAATGAAGTTCTGCGGCTTTATTTTCTGCCATTTTTGCGCAGCATACCCAATGTTATCATGCTGCAAGATAATGTTCGTTTCAATACAACTCGCATCACTCAACATGCTCTAAAAGACGTTGGCAGTGACCTGCCAGACCTACAGATTTGTCCCCTATTGAACACATACGAGATATGACGGGGTGACGTTTGCACCACCTGCCCAGACACTAGATGACCTACGTGTGCAGTTAATGGAAGCATTGTGTCATGTGCCTAAACTCACTATCCGCCACATGTATAATATGATGCCTCGTTACATGGCTGTCTGCACAGCCCTGAACAAGGCACCCTCTGTGCGCGAATCACTAATCGATACTTATTTTATTTTTACTGTTATCTGTTAGTCTGTGATATTGAAATGAAATTTCGCGTAAGGAAAGAGGTTGTAGCCATTTCCATGTCAAGGAGTGTAATATAATAAAGACGGAAATAAATATACTTGAAGGAAATGTGACTATATAGTAATATAACACCCTAGCAGATAAATAATAATATTATTAGTTTTTCCAGATACAGGTGCCGCGGGGACGCGAAAGCAATGTGTGCATTCCTTGCATTTCGAAAAAGCGTTTAATGCTAGGGGCATACAAGCAGCAAACGTGTGGGCCAATCATGGTATACAAACTGTTACATACTGGGCGCCGCGGATGTATTAGTAGCATGCTAATGGGCCACTTATAGCATGCCAACTGTTGATTACTTCTGGGTACATGCAAGCAGCAAACATGTGGGCCACTCATGGAATAATAACTGGTACTTACTGCTGTGGATGTATTATTAGCTTGTTAATTGGTCACGTTTGGGACGTCAACTGTTGCTTACAGCTCGGGACATAATAGCAGCATACTAACCGCCTTTTTGTGGTATGCGAACTGTTCCTTATTACTGAATATACATTATCAGTAAGCTTATGTGCCATTTATTGCATGCCAACTGTTACTGCTGGGAACATATTACTGATAATTTCATGGGTCATTTATGTCATGCCGACTATATATTGTTGTTTAGTAGCAAATAGCATATGTGAATTCACTTGATTATTTTATTTTGTGTAGAGATTAAGTAAAATTATCATGTCACATTGCTAGAAACAGGGGGAAAAAAAAAGTTTTATATAAGAAATCTGCAAGGCATAACACGTTAAAAAATTCCTTATTTGGCATTTTAAATTCCACCTGAAAGTAGCCCGAAAATAATATACTAGTCTTTTAAAACACAGAAATCTCATTATGTATTTACTTATGGTACTTTAATTAAGTGTGGCCAATAATTAAACTTGTATTCAGGTATTCAGGTATTAAGGTATTCAGGTTTACCTAAATGGTTTTGCTTGATTACATGGTATAGAAGTTGGAAGCATTATGAAGTGTGAACGAAAGGTGTGCGAGTTCGATTCCAGGTTCTTCCAAAAACACTTGCTAATTGTGAAATAATGCTGAAGATAAAATATATTCATCACCTGCCAGGGAGTGTGCCGTTGTGTCCGCCACAGCCATGTTGTTTCCTTCATCGCCTGCTAGGAGGTGCTGGTGTGTGCGTCCGCCATCTTTTTTCTCAGTAGTTATAAATTTTTCGTAGCTAAAGTAATTGAAGGGGGCGGGACCGAACACCCGGACCTTGTGGTCGCTAGCCCAGCGCCTTAGACCACTCGGCTATTTAGGTATGCATCCAAGGTAGGTGTTTAAGAGAAGTGATAAGTTCATGAGTGCGTGCAGGGGAACCTTTTGTCAATCAGTCATAGACATGAAAGAAATTTTTGTATATAAGATTGTTTTCTCTATCTGAGACATTTACCAGCAGTAAAAATTTTTCTCACCTCCCCCTCCTTTCAAACTCTTACGTATTTCCCCCCCCCCCCCCATTGGCTAATTTGCCAGACCCAATCAGGTGTCTTTGCCTCCCCCCTCCAGCACACTTATATACCAGCGTGTAAAAGATAAAAGGCCCCTTGGACCCAGTGCCATCGTAGTTGACCCGTTGACATCGTAGTCACTGTCACTTGCCCCGCCTTAGAGTATATGGTTTATTTCACATCTGGAGTGTTAGAAGATGCACGCATGTTGTTCAAGCGGGCATGAAATAATTCTGGAAATTTTGGCATTCGGAATGGTGCGTTCGCTTAGTGCCTTGGACCAACCTGCCAGCCACAGCCCTCTGCGCTCAAACATACCAAACTGAAGATGGATGACCAGTGCAAGAAAAAAAAAATTAACTTACTGAATTAAAAAAATCAGATGTAAATAAAAATTCGTTAGTAAAAAAATCAATAAATTTTTTTCATTTGTAAGGTATATTTTTTTCATAGTATAAAAAATACATTGTCCTTTTTATGTGCTGTGACATTTTTTAAAAAATATTCATACATAGATAAGCAAGACAAATATGTTTTTTAAACATAAACAAGCTATTTATATGTATAGACACATACCATGTGTATAAAAAAACTATATATTTGACAACTATAAAAACTTATTCACAATATGTTGCTCTGTTCGAAACACTGTCCTCCCGCGTCTTCATCTGGCGAGCTTGTCTTTACCTCACACGGCAGGCTGAGACAAGTCGTGGTCCGCTCGAACAATGGAACCGTATCAGCTTCTTCGTCTGGTTGGAGTCTATACGTCTCACCTTCGCATTCTTCGCTGAAGAGAAGCACTGCTTCCTGCTCCTCCACTTGCTGTATTTCATAGTCCCTACGCTGGATGCCTTCTTTAATATGGATTGTTTCGCCCTTTTTCAATTCCAACAGTTTGTCGGTGCCTCAAGTTGTACACTGCACAGATTTCACCAGTGCACGGGTTTCTCTCCATAAAATAAACTTTTGTCATGCCTTTGGCGTTCATGATGCTCGAGTTGTATTCAGGCAGCAGAGCATAGTAAATGCGAGAATGATTCACGTCATCGCAAGGCGTATATGTTTTTCACAGCATCCTAATACCGAGGGTCGGCTAGCCAGTACTCTACTTGTTGGAACCCGGAGATGGCATTGGGATAACACTTTACGATACCTGACTCGAAGGAACTGGTGTACATCACCATCGAAGATCGTGGTGGTGGTGTGATGGGAGTAGCTGTAGCAGGCAACAACGAAATGCTGCTGGTGGTGTTGGGTCAGAGATATGATGTGATCAGTCACATTAGACCAGCATTTGCTTTGTCTCCAAAGAAGTTAATGTTTCTTCACTGTGCGAACCCCCCTTCGTCAATGGATGGGGAGGAGGTAGTGTCAGTGGTGGCTGCTGTTGCTGTACGACGTCGTGCCTTGCACCAGCTCCGGAGATGAGGACTGTCCAGAATGGAAGTGGTGCAGTCTTTGAGCACTCCTTGCAGGGCAGGCAGTTCTGTATGTCCTTGTCCAGCTGTAGGCAGCTCGGCAAATACTTCAATATGGTAGAAATTTCGTATGGTTCGTAGACCAGGAGAAATTATTTCGGCAGGTATGTGAAGAGCACTCAGCCAGCTCTTTGTCTTTTCTTATTGTATACGCACTAAGTTTCACGAATAAACCTTGTTCATGTGCTTCTTCAATTACAAAAGTGCCTCGTAGAGCACGTTCACTAACAACAAGGAAATGAACAACTTCGGCTACCGACTTCATGTAATACTGGTGCTCCGCAAGAACTGTTTCATTTACTAGACGTGAAACAGGCGTACCTGTTGAAGTTCGAAGGTTCGTTTCTTCCCACATAATTATGGCCTCTACGTGTGCTTCAGATTTTTCGTGTTTTGTTAATCATTTTTTTGAATCAGTCGCATTATTCCAGGTTCAGAATCTGGTTACTGTGTAGACTGTTTCTTTTGTCCCTTTTGGATTGAACTAGTGGCATGCATAACAGAACGCAGCATCTTTGACAACTGAATATTAGAGCCATTTAAACTGTTTGTAGCAAACTGCACAAAAAGACCGATTGTCACTGTATTTAGGATAATCATTCAAAACAACTTGTTTTATCGGCTCACCTCTCTTACTTATATCCGCAACTTCTGCCATACTAGTACATTGTAACATCTGTCCTGTAGCAGTTTCTTCCCGAGAATTTTCAACAGTTGCAGCACTGGATTCTTCGCATTCATCTTCCGAACGCGGTTTTTTGGAAAAAATGTTCTTATATCCATTGTAAACTCACGAGTCTCACAATATTCACTAAAGAACAGCAAACAAACATCAAAGTCACGTCATGCTAAACAAATTAGCCAGATAGAGAGAAAAGTCGAACAAGCATTAAGTTACTAAGGCAGCATTAAGTTACGAATCACCACCTAGCGACAAGTTAGTGAAACATGTGTGCTCGTGACTTCTTGGATTGCTAGACAGCGCACCAAGTGCAGCTTGCTCAGCTGAAATTTCAAAATACGATACTGGTTCCTTGGGAGACTGTAACTTGTCTGCAAACATTATGGGCCAAACATTTACATTTTTCCAGCGTTAATGCAACTTTCTCATTCAGGGGGATATAGAAAGGATTAATTTGTGAATTGCAAAATTGTTATTGTACTAGAAACATTGTTAAGAAATAAAGACAATGCATAGATATGTGTTCGCAAATGTACATTCCAGTGGAAAAAAAATTATTTAGTATAATAATTTTTCTTCGACTTCCTCCAAAAAAGGGGAAGGGGGGAGTGGCAAAGTAATTTCCAGGGGGAACAACGCCCTATTCCTCCCTCCCTCCGTGGCTACGGCCATGATTTGATATTAAGACGGCAAGCATCTGTACCACTTAAGTGTGCCCTGGTCAAAATGTAAACACAAAGATCGATGGCAGGCGCAAGTTATCTGGCCCATATGGACACACGGAAGTGAATACAAAGATAATCTTTATCAAGATAGCAGGATACTATCATCAAAATCCAGAGAAAAACTCTCAGATACTAATTTATTATTATTTATATTACTTTATGCAAAGATGTGTTTCATTTCTGTAGCGGAGCCATTGCATTAACAAATGCAGCGGACGGAAGTCACAGAGGAGTGCGTCGTGCATTCTAGTTTGTCTGACGAACGAGTGGATTTTTTTGACAATTCTGAAAGGAGTCTTTAGTGCAGTTATTTCCATTTCAAAATATTTTCTGTTGATATACTGGTCAGGCTGACAGACCGCTGAGTGTATTTATCTAACATCATCTGTAGCTGGGGGAGACACCGCTGTCTTATGGAAACAGCTTTAAGCAGAACTGCTTACTACCCTCAGAATTGTCAAAACAGTGCACTTGTTAGTGATACAGTCAATAGCAGGGTCACGAAATGGGTCAAGACGGGCGCGCGGCTGAATACACTCGCCAGAGGGATGGATAGGGCGGGGCGTGGACGGCAGCCGCTGCACGGGTATTAAGCAGCGCTCGGTAAATAGGTCGTGCGAAGCGACTGATGGCGCGCGCGGCCGAGTAAACAATAATTACAGTTCGCGCGGGCAGGTTCGTGACGCCGTCCGCCAGCAGGTTCCTATACGACTTCCTACAATCACGACCTGCCTCAACAAACAACAGACACGACCTGCGTCCTCGTTTACAGACGTAGCTCGCTGTTCATAAGGGGCGAACGTACGATTTCCTCCTGAAGGCTGACAGAAATAGGGCATAGTTGGCATGTCGTAAATTGTCCATAAACACACTGCTAATATTTCCCCATAAGTAAATAACAGTTAACATTTCGTTTATCATTTGCTTGTGGGGCGTCTGTTGAAATTTTACAATCGTTGTGATAGCATTAGCACATACTACGATTATTTAAATAATAGGAAATGTCACTTTTGTTTATATGACCGTAGAAGAAATGCTGATAGTCATAAATGCACACGTATGTCACCTCTGCCAACAGTTCGCCATGTGTTAACTGATTGTCGTTTGGTTCTTGGGAAGTTTGAAAATAATAAACGATGATGTAACATTACTCGCTAGTAATTGGATGTTTATCATGTGACATCTATGGCTCTGCAGTTTAAAAATGTGGCCAATGTTGCACCACATCACAGTTTATCATATTGTGCAAGAGGTGACACATCGCTCTCCCTTCCCTGGTCTTTTTAGCGTTCAGTCTTTAATTTATTTTCTATTTGATTATTCCATAGCAGTTCTTAGGATATTATCACTCATGTTTGTAATTACATTAATATTTTTAATTCCATTGTAGAAACTCAAATTTAAAATACCTGTTCGGAGCAGCGAGTTATTAGAAGAGATTGAGACGAAAAAATCGAATATTGGTTTGCCTGTGGTCGGTGTCCTGATTTGGTCTTTGGTAGTACCCTCGCTTACTCCACCTGGACTCCCTATGTAGTCTATAGTGCATTTCGCATACCATTAAGGATTGGGTAATTGAGACTTGGAAGGTACAAGGCCAGCACAAGCTAGAACATTTCAATAGAGCACACTATGGTCTAGACAATTTTAACATGTATATTTGGGTTAGTCGGCTGGAGAGATTGGGGCAACTCTTAACATAGAGGTCTTAAAAGCCTGTGAGATTGATGTTAGGTGATCATGGGGCAGCACCGGAATGTAAGGACAAGGGAAACGGGAGATCCCCGAGAAAACCCGCGGAGCAACGTTATGTAGTACTATTCCCACATGTGAAAACCAGGGAACAACCCCACTGGGAATCGAACCAGGTTCTTCGTCATGGGAGGCGAGTAGTTTAACCACTACACCATGACGGTACCAACATGTACAGTTGGTCACAATTAAGCAACCACTGCCAATAGAGCCACCATAATGAGATCGTAGGTAACACTTCATACACAGATTTGCCCACATTATATAAGAAGTACGTTTATAAGCAAGGTTAGCTTAACACATTGCCAATGCATTTACGGTTAAATATTAGTCAACCTAGCACATAATTACCAACTTCAGTTTTGTGGAAATTCAACATTTTTTATTCCAAATATTGTCGACAAAATCATAATAAATCGCGAATATACAAATATAACAAATAAAGAGACAAATATCAACTAACAAATCCAGCTAACCACACTAACTATTATAAGGCCATTAAGCAACCAACAAGACCAACCGACCATCCTACAAGATCGACCAACCGTACAGGCTGTTCATACCAGCTGATATTTCCAAACACTCATATCAAACAACGAGGTTAACCAGACATCGAGGCCGACCGTACATACCAGTGGACAAAGACTAACCAAATAAACTGACTATTCCAAATACATAACAACCAGACCAACCATCATGATCAGCCGATTATACATAAAGTTCGCCCACAATACAGACTGTTCATACCAGCTGAAGATACCAAAAACCCATATAAAGCAACCAGGTCAACCTAACATAAATACTGACTGAACATACCAATGGGAAAGATCAAACAAACCATCAGATCATATCGAACGATCAGAAAGAATGACAAGGTCAACCAATACCGATCATCTGATTATCAAAACCGACCAACCAACCATCATTTTCGACCAAATACTGTCCATACCAGATGATATTTCCAAACACATGTACTAACAAATGATACCAGCTGATCATCAAACTTATCAAGGCAGACTGGACATAACAATTGACAAGACCAAAAATGAGCTATACCAATGGACAAACCAAAATGGCAAAGCCAACCAGACCAAAAATCCATATCATACGATCAAGCTACCTGACCAACAAGGCCGACCAGACCAACCGACATGATCGACCGACTAGCAATCAATACCGACCAACCATACAGACTGTTCTCACCAGCTGATAAAACCCAACACCCATACCAAACAGGCTAACTGGTTGTGAAGGCCGGTGGGATATACCGTTGAGGAAGAACAACCACACCTACAATCCATACCAGCAAACTAATCCAGCTAGGCATACCAAACGAGTATAACAACCGATCTGAGCAAACAACATCAACACACCATTAATATAATCAGGTCATGCAGAATGCCCATACGAGGTGTTAATTCCAACCTATCCAACTGAACAGCAAGCTGGCTGAACAGACCAAGGAGTAAGACAAAGCATACAAACACACAATACCAAGCGAACGATATGAACCATCCATATCAGGCAGCCATACAAAAGTCCATATGGGCCAAGCTTACAAAGAGTGCATAACGACCAACCACATGTACTAGCCATCCTAGGTAACCTCATGTACCAACTGTACATGTCAGCCATACAAACCAACAGTACAGCCAAAAAAATGCGAACTGACCATACAAATCAACAATACTGGTCTACCATACGAAACCCCCATACCAACCAGCCATGTCAAGCAAACATATCAGCAACCATACAACCATACCATATCATACAACTATAGCAGCCAATCATATGAAGTAACCATATCAACCGACCATACTAACCAATAATATTAACCTACTATACTAGACAACCATACAAACTGACCATACTGGTCAACCATACAAACTAACCATACTGGCCAGCCGTATGAAACGACCCTACCAAGCAACCATATGAACCAATAACTTAAGCAAATAATAAAAATCACCAATCTCAGCCAAAAATATCAACTGACCTACAAGCCAACCACACCAGTAAAACAAACTAACAATACCAGCCAACCAGTCTAACAATCATCAAGACCATCCAACCATACCAACTGATATTGCCTACTGGACTAATCACATACACCGATCGACCATACAAGATATCCATACTCACCAACCATACCAATGGACCATGAAAGCTGACCAGACCAACCTGTTCGGCAAGCCATACAGGCTGACAATTACTAGCAGTCCATACCAGCTCATCAGGCCAACCTACCAACCAGACCAACCAGCCACATTGGCCAACCATGCAGACAGACTGAACCCAAAATTAACTCCACCAAAATCAACTTATGCCCGAAAGTGACTCCTGCCGAGATGACTCACAGAAAACTAACTCTTGACAAATGTACTACTGCCAAACTGACTAGAACAATGAACAAGACAAACAGACAAGCCTGAAGAGACAAAAAAATCAGGCCAACCTGCCAGACTAACCAATAAGATCAACTGACCATACAAACCAACCATACATAGAGATGATGACTACCAGTCTCGAAACATGTCGCCTAGTGCTAATCTCATTGCTAAACTCTTCACGCAATACTTCGCACCAAAACACCTCACTTATCGCGATCATGTAGTGAATCGTGAGTTAAGTTGCGATGCAGAGTGCAAATTATGAAACATTTCTCAAAGAAAGTCCCATGTGGGTGTATCATGTCCCGGATCAATAAGCGAGCTACAAAACATTCCATAAGGTATGTCGTGAACCATATCGCGAACCATGATGAGAACTGCGAAACATTCCTCAAAGTACATCACAGACCATGGCATGACCTAAGACATGAGCTACAAAAATCGTCTCTAAGAATGTAGCGAGCGATGTAACAAAGCTAGTCCCGACCTATGTAAAATGCCTTAGAAGCATGTCGCGAGTCGTATCGAGAAACAAAGGCAGCAACTATAAAAATGCCTCGAAATAATTTGCGATTCATTTCACATCATTGTAAAGGTAACCCACCAATAAAATACGTAGTTCAATAAATGTTAGGTATGCTGTAGCAAGTCTTTCTGACTTACCGTGAAATCCAATGTACTACTGTGTATATAGTACTTCCTGATTTAAAGAACTGGTTAGAGTACTGCACACACCAAAATATGTTTTAAAATACCAAAAACAAATATAAAATAAGCATAGCAGTACCATAATAGTATACATAGCTGGCTAAAGTTGAGAAGCTGATCGCTAGTCCTGTAACATGTTGCGAAGCATGCATTGAATGACATTACAAGTAGTGTATAGTGTAGGGATATCGACCATTTGAGGTCTCTGTAGACAAGCTTCGGTCATACGGTTCATGACAGTTGCTGCATATAAATTAAAGTAAGGCGATGAGGAAACAATCATTTTTGTTAACACAATGAAAGGAAGCACTATGAGAAAATTCCATGTGCCCTTGTAGTGCGAGGAGAGTCCGCAGATAATAGAGCCTTGCATGTGACCAGAGTCCATTGGCAGATGGGTTAAGCCCACCACAAAAAACCATGAGAACTCAGCTATGTCTGTGCTCCCTGGACTTACAATGCTCGGAATGTTTCACAGCATGCTCTCTGCACAGCGACATGGCTCGCGATGAGCTTCACATCATGTTCCAATAATAACTTCTCTTATTAGTTACATAATCATGATGGGTGAGATATTTTGTGGTGATTTTTCGCAAAGAGGATAGCAGAGAGATTCGGTAATACCATCATCATCTGTCAGTATGGATAGTTTGTATGGTCAGTAAGTTTTGTTAGTTGGTCTAATGGATTGACCACATTTGTTGGTATAGCTATTTTGTCTGTCCAGCCTTGCCGGTTTGTCTTGCTCAATGTGCTAGTCAAATTTTGCAGGAGTCACTTTGGCAGGAGTAAGTTAGGCAGAAATCAGTCTCGGTAGGAGTCTTCTCGGCAGAAGCTGGTATTGGGTGGAGACAGTTTTGGGTGGAGTCAGTCTGTATGGTTGGCTGGTCCGTCTGGTAGGCTGGTTTTATTGGTAGGTTGTGCTGGTTGGCTGGTATGGTCATTATGCCGGACAGTCAACCTAATACTTTTACCTCCGAATATATCCCAATATACAAAATACGACTCATAAATATCATATAACATTGCAGGGAACGTCTAATGATGAAATCTCTTGCTCACTTATGTACAAAATTTGCAGGACATTAAGTGCGAATCCACAATTACAAATGGGAACCAATCGATCTTTTCACTGCAATGGATTAGTTATGTAGCATGCCTTCAAATAATTGTCTACACTATTTGCCTGTCTTTAGAGATAGGACACATATAACAGGAAATACACTCTGATGAACCCCTCCCTGTGGTTTCAACATCTGCATGTGTTTACATCCACATTGACAGTCAAATTAGTAAAACCTTTAACGATTTAGTTCTGCGCAGTACATCGGAGTAATAAAGTATGTACATGTACTGTGAATGTTCTAGATGTCCTAATTTCTTGCCAACCAGTTGAGAGAACGGAAAAGGTGTTTCTGAAGCAAAATTAAGCAGATTAATTGCACTGGTGTAGTTGCCATGCTGTACTTGATAGAACATGCAAACATTCCCCATTATTCATAGGCATGTACAGTGAGTTTCACAAATAAATAACTGTAAACATTATTTTAATTTATGGAGAATATTTTTAAAATGCTACAGCAGCAGAATAGCTTTATGTCGAATGTTTTCGAACTCGACATCATCCCCGCTGTCCAAACTGCACTAATCTTGTTGTAAAACTTGGCGAGACAGGCAGCCTTTCTCCACAGCAGCATATTCGATGCAAGAGCATCACAAAGGAAGCAGCAGGTGTTAAGGTACTTGCAGTTGTTGCAGTGAATCCTCATGCCAGTTCTCGCCAATTGAGATGACAGATTAGAGTTAGCAAAAAACATTTTTGCTGCAGATTCTGCACAGGCACCATTACCACCCTACCACATGTCATTGCATCAATCGCTAAGCATGAATGACTTTTAACAGCGAATCGAATATTGCCAGTGGCTCCTACAAAAAATGTTAGGAGTTTTTTGTCGGGTGCGAAGGGAGGGGGGGGGGGGGGGGTAATGCTCTCCGCTGAAGCAACATTTACTAACCAAGGAAACATCAATCTACACAACATGTGTTACTGCTCACCTGAAAATCCTCACTGGCTTCGTCAGGTAGAACATCAATGTCTGTGGAGCATCAGTGTACGGTGTGGTATCATTTGACAACAAATTATTGACACCTTTTTCTTTGAATGGCCACTGAATGAGCAAAAGAACAACTGTTTCCTGGGCTGCACCTTGTCTGTATTGTTGGAAGATATCACATCGAATATGCACCAAGTGCTGTGGTATTAGCACAATGGGTGTCCTGCTCATAATTCCTTAATTTCAAGAAATGAACTACAGCATCTATTTTCAATTCGTTGGATGGGGGATAGGTTGTTCTGTTCAGCATTATCCAGCGCACTTGCCATATCTACCAACATTAGATTTATTTTCGGGGGGTATATCAAAGGTGCAGTGTACCAACAGGTTCCAACGACACTGGAAGACATGAACGAATGTATTGTAGCTGCACAAGCTTACATACCTCCAGACGCTCTGGCAGATGTACGTTTATCAGCGATGATGCGAGTAGCAGAGTGTTACAATATAAATGACCATCATTTTGAACATAATCATTAATTCATACACTGTGAGAAATGTCAGTACACACTAAGTTAAAGACTTAGTTTTCCCAGAAGGTACACTTTATTATTACTTTGTAAATAATTGATAGTGTGGAGACATCTGAATGTGCAACGGCAAGATTTTTGTTGCATTTAGAATAATTATATATATATATATATACAGTATTTCAAAATAATCTACACATCATGTGCAATGTTTCGATGTACAAAGCATCACTTTATTATTATGTGTACAAAGGATGTCGACATTCACTGTTGTCATCGGAGGTGAAAAAGTTAAGTGAACACCCTACAATATGGCTAGCTGGTCTGTTTGATTGGTCTGGCCGGCTAGTATGGCTTTTTTTATAAGATTGACTGGTACGGTCAGATTGTATGGCTGGTCAGTGAGTATGATTGTTCTGGTTGCCTTGATGGGTCTGTACGGTTGGCTGATCTTGATGGATGTTAGACTATTCGGCCAGTATGATCTTTGGTATGGTCGTTTCATATAGTTCACATTGTAGGTCGGTTTAGATTTTAGCTGGTATTTTTGGTTCGTACTGTCGGCTCATATAACTGGTTGTATGGTTGCTTGATGTGGTAGATTCGTATGCTAAGTGTCATGGATGGTTTGTATGTTCAACCAATATTGTCATTTCATATGGCCGGCTGGTGTGGTTTGTTTGTATGATCGGTTTGTACGATTTGATTGTATGGTATTGTTGGTTCTGATAGCTGATTGGTATTGCTGGTGGGCCTTAATGGTCACGAATATTGTCTGCTGGTGAGGTCGTTTCAAATTGTTTGATGGCATGATTGACTGTTATGGTTGGATAATTTTTTGACTGGTATTGTTGGCTTTTGTGTTTAACTCATAAGCATGATCGGTATTGATGTTTGGTCGGTATTGGTTGATCTGGTCAGCCTATATAGTAGTACTTTATGCCTAGTTTGCATGGTTGGCTGGTATGGAATGTAAGTATGTTTGGTATTGCCCACTGGTATGCTTTGTCGACCTTGATAAACATTTCTCCCAGTTGGAATGGGTGTTTAGTTAAGTCAGCTAGTTTGAATAGTCTGTATGAATGTATGGTTTACTGGTCCATCTTGTTGGTTTATCTGGTCGACGTCCTTGGTCTACCAGTTAGTCTGATCATCTGTTATAGCTGGTCGTACTTTTTGTGTGGCCTTGTCCATTGGTCTTCCAGTTAGTTGGTATTGTCTGTTAGTATGTCTTGATAGTTCCATGGTCGGTAGGCCTGGTTTTTCAGTTTTGATACTGGGTATGATTAAGTGGTATTGATGGTTTGTGTGGTTTATCAGCTTTGATGGTTGGTGCTGTTTGATCTTGCTGTTCGGAGTGGTCGTTTGGTATGCTCGGATGGTTGGTTTGGTCTTGCTGATTGGTATGTTAAGTCCATCTTTCTGTTAAGTTACTCAGTTTGCTTTCTATGGGTGTTTGGTATTGTCAGCTGGTATGAACAGTCTGTGTCGTTGGTCGTTATTCTTGCATGATCGGTTGGTATTGTTGGTTGGTCTGGTTGGTTAGCATGGTCGTTTGGAATAGTCAGTTTATTTGGTAAGACTTGCCCACTAATATGTCCAGTTAGCCTCGACCGCTGGTTGACCTCGTTGTTTTATGTGAGTGTTTGGAATTATCAGCTGGTATGAACAGTCTGTATGGTTGATCGATACTGAGGATGGTTGGTTGGACTTAAATTAGGTTCGTGTGGGTAGCTGGTTTTGTTGGTTGGTAACCTGTCTGCATTTGTTATATTTGTAAATTCTCGATTTATTAGGATTTTGTCAACAATGGTTCGTATAAAAGATGTTGAAGCATGTTAACAAAATGGAATTCGGTAATGGTGTGTTAGGCTGGCTAGTATTCAACAGTAAATGTATTGACTGTGTGTTAAGTCAACTTTGCTTAAGAAACACTTCTTAAGTATGTATCTGTGTATAATCTGTGTATAAAGTGTTACCTAAGGTGTCTACAGGGTGGTTCTATTGACAGTGGCTCTACAATGGTGATTAGCTATATATTTTAATTATGCCTAAACCATAAGATGCTATATCAAGTTCATTTAGCTTATACTGGTCTTGTGCCTTCCAAGTTTCAATTGCCGTATCCTTATCCATAGTCTCTGAGGAGTTAGACTACTCACCTCCCATCAAGGCCAACCGGATTTAATCCTCAACCGGGTCATAGGATTTTCGCATGTGGGAATCATGCTGGACGATATCGCTGGTCTGTGAGTTTTCTTGAGGATCTCCCATTTCCTCCGACCTTTCATTCTTACAATGCTAAATACCTTAATCGTACTCACCGGCTTTGAAGACCTCGCTATTAAGATCCGTCCAAATCTCTTCACTTCACTTATTGTTTGTGAACTGCACCACCGACATCAAAGGCAGTCTAGTTAGAGTTATCGATGTTACTACCAGGACATTGGCAGCAGGCACGCCATTTAACCATAGATTCATCTTGATCTCTTCTATTAAATCGCTGCTCCGAAAAAATACTCGAAATTTAAGATGTTTGTCGAGTTTAGTGTGAGAAAATATACATGTTTTATCAAGCATAACTGATAATAATCCATGAATTGTGATGAAATAATCTGACATAAAATAACTTACAAGACTGAATGTTTAAAGGTCATGGAACACAGAGTGATATGACAAATATTGCACCATACGATGAACTGCGATGTGGTGCGACTTTGGCCTCATTATTAAACTGCATAGCCCTATATGTCACATAACAAACACCCAAAGACTAGCGAGGAATATTATATAATTGGTAATTAATTTATAAATTAACACAGGCAATTGGTAGTGGTCAGCATCGAGTTATTGCTGCTAAATGGTGTATGGGTTGCGGTGAATCGAATAAGTAGCCAATGAAATACAGTGGTGGTGGTCCAGGAAGTTGAATTGGAGTAATGAAGTTTGGGCAGCTCTTAACAAAGAGGTATTGAAGTCGATGAGTGTGAAGCTAGGTGGCCATAGAGCAGCACTATAATGCAAGAATGGGGAAATCTGTAGATCTCCGAGAAAACACGGGAATCATCGACATCGTCTGTCACGACACCCATGTTCTCTAAATCAAAAGTGACCCCGCTAGGAATCGCACTCTTTTCGCATTTTTGGAGGGCAAGCACTTTAGCCACTGCACCACTGCGGCATATCGGGGCCAGATGAACTACAGTAAGAAAAATGGAGCTGGCTGGTTTGATTGTTCCTGGGGTTCATTGTGTGATGGTAGTCGGGAATGTGTGGTTAGAGTTGGGTGTCGTGTGGCGGTAGTAAGGGGAGTGATCGAAGGCAACTGATTGATATGAGGTGTCAAACCACAGTGTTTACATGGAGCGGTGAATCTAGCAGAGTGAGGAGTTTTGTCTCATGCGATAAAGTGGTTGGGGTTAAAGGGGATATCGGGTTGGTGATTGGGGGTTGTGGTCTGTTTGTGAGAGAATGTAGAGGGTATGTGTGTTACAAAAAGCCAATCATTTGTTTGGAAGAGGAGTACTTAGGTGCACGTTGGGAGATTGATGGACTCTATAACCAATATTAATTGATGCAGGTCAGTAGCCGTTTGGGCAATATACCAAGAGAGTCTACGCTCTGTCTATTTTACGAGAATTAAACCCATAACATCCTACCTATAAGTCGTAAAAATTTATATATATATATAATTTAATTTTTTTGCAATTTCAATTGTTTATTTAATGTTTTTCAATGTTTTTACGAATTATTTGACTTTTTGCGATATGTTTGGATATTTAGCTGCAAAGTCAACCAGAGTCAAAGTAAATGTATCGAAAATCCAATATGGTGGTCGGTGTCAATAATGTAATTTTCGCATTTATAGGAAATTTTTAAATATTTTTTCTTGATTTTAATTCGAAGGTAACTAGGATCAAGTTCAAGGTTATGGAAATCCAACATAGCTGTTAAGTTATATTTTCTCTGAATGTTTGCCAGGTTCGATCGATTAAATAGCGATTTTTCTCGTTGTTTATTGTTCAAGTTAACTGGGGTCAAGTTCAAAGTAACCCACTTCCAACATGCCAGTCATGGTCAATATGGAACACAAACATGGTCACTATGCCACCTGAATCTCACAGCCTAACCAGGAGTCTTAAATCTGGCGTGCTGCTCTGAGGACTCAAGGTGCCTCGAATCCGCTTTGCTACTTTGAGGACATTTTGACTCATGCATCGAGGAGCCTTGAATCCACTTTGCGTATTTAAGGTCTCAAGCGGAAAATTATCAAATTTAAAAATAATCACATCTAAAATATTTTCCCATGAAAACACGTTGTGTGGAATTGTGAGTTTGGTGTAAAATCAGCAATGTCGGAGAAAATTTTTGGGCTAAAATTTGACGTTCTATCAATAACATGGCTGGCCCTACGAACGAGCATAATTCTGGCTGTGACATCATCCGAAATGGCGGATAATTTTTAAATCCTATTCTTGATCCCTGGACCCACTCTATCTAAATTAAACTACTGAACTGCTATATTTGGTCAGCACTGGATGCTGCGAGATTGAGTGTGCCATGATCTTTCCTGTGGGTAACTTATTCGCTATCCATTATACTGTTCTATGTTAGGGATTAGTAGAAGGGAAAAGAACGAACTGGGACTGGGACGTGGGGCAGGAATGACAGGGAGCCATGGTGGCTATCTTTCTTTGTGTGCAAATGCCACAACCACCTCATTTTCTGTCACTCCTCGTCAACAGTGGCCATTATATTTTTTCCTAAGGAACTTCACTTTTTCCCTATTTTACCCATTCCCATCCTAATTCTCTAACATTCCACTTTTTTCATGCTCTATCATTCCTTTCTGTCTCACTCTCTCCCATGCCTTTTCTTTCTCTTGTCTGATTTATCATTCCACAATGGTTTTCTCATGCTCTGTCGTTCCTACCTATCTCTCTCCCACCCTTTTCTCTCTCTTGCCTGCTCTACCATTCCAACTTGGTTTTCTCATGATCTATCATTCCTTAATTTCTCTCTTCCACACCTTTTACATCTCTTGCCTTCTATATCATCCATCTTGGATGTTCGAAGTACCCCTGTCTGTTGTATGCGACAGTCTTTAATTTCCTGCACCTGCCTGTAGTCATTTGCAGTATGCTGCTATCTTTAATTCTCATGCCCGTCACTAGAGTTTCTGTGTTGGTCTCAAATTCTAACATTCACTGCTGGAATGCTAATACCGGTGCAGCCATTTTGTGCTGGTAATTACTTCGCCTACAGGGGTGTGCTCGCACCGAAGAGTTTATATTTACCAGCGGCTGTTAGGAGAGCTGAAATTTTTTTCGTTGTTGTTTCGGAATTCAAAAAATTCCGGAGGCTTGTGGGATTGCTTCTGGAACCCTTAGGCGGTTAACTGAGCATCCTGACCACAATACTATGGTGGCATCTAGGAAAGGAGGGTGTTTAATGTCAAATACATATAGATATATCGCCATTCCCTCACTCGGAAGGGAATTTCTACAGTCTGGTACTTTATGTCCCGCACGCACATACCCAAGACTTTATATGCATCAAATTTATATATATAACATTTTCAGCAAATTTTATGCCTATTCCAACCCATTTGAACGTTGGCCGCTAATTTAATTCATCTTGTTAGCACAGTTATTCATAATTTTCGATCTGTTTATAAAGCCACAAAATTCATAACATATGCATCGTCCCCTGATGACCAACAGGGCAATAAAGTAAATTATGCATTAAGCCCACATATTAGCATAGTTTTTGATAGGGCTAGTATTCCTAAGTCCAGTTATAAGCATAGCTAAACAGAATTTCTCAACTGTTAAAGATATTGCCACCAAAATCATATCATACACATCACCCCCAATGATGAACAGTATGGCCGGGTCAAGCATGCTCTAAGCCCACTTATAAGCATGGTTGGCAACTATTTCCCAACTGTTAAAGTTATAGGCACCAAATTCATATAATAGGCATCACGCCCAATGACGAATGGGATGGCAGGGCAAACATGCTTTAAGGCCACTTATAAGTATAGTTGGCTACCATTTACCAACTTTTTAAGATATAGCTACCAAATCCATATAATTGTCATCACCCCCAACAAAGAATAGGACCGCGGGGTCAAGTATGCCTTACGCCCTCTTATAACCATGATTGATCACCATTTCTGAACTTTTGAAGATACAATCATACAATTCATAATGTAGATATCACCCCCGATTACGAACAAAGCTACAGGGTCAAGTACACCTAAAGCCCTCTAATAAGCACAGTGGGTCGACATTTACGAACTGTTTTAGATAGAGCCACAAAATTCATTTCATACGAATCACCCCCGACGACACTGTGTTGGGTGGTCAAGTGCATATTAAGCCCTTGTGTAAGTATAGTTAGTTACCATTTCCCACCAGCGGAAGATATAGTCACCAAAGTCGAAGCATAGGCATCACATCCGTTGACGAACATGGTGGATCGGTCAAATATACTTTAAGCCCTCGTACAAGCATAGTTGCCCGACATTTCCCATCCAATGAAGCTAAAGTTAGTAAATACACATCATAGGCATCGCCCTCTGATGACGAACAGGGTGGAGGAGCAATTATGTCTGAAGCCCTATTAAAAACACTGTTTGCAGCTATTTCCCATCCACTGAAGCTAATGTCACCAAATTCATAACATAGCTCCCGATGACAAGCCGGGTGGAGGAGACAATTACAACTGAAGTCTTCTTATAAGCATAGTCGATAACCATTTTCCATTCACCGAAGCTATAATCACCAAATTCACAACATAGACATCGCCCTATCAACGAACAGAGTGGTGGGTTTAGTATGCCCTAAGCAATCTTATAAGCATAGTTGATAACCATTATCCTCCTGCTTAAGCCACAGTCATTGAAATTTAATTCATATGCATTAGTTCTGACATCGAAAAGGTAATGAAGTTAATTATGTCGTCAGCATTCCTATAAGCATAGATGTATGCAATTTCCTATTTGCTAAAGCAACAGACGACAAAATCATATCGCAGGCATTATGTCCGACTGTAATAAAGGAGATAAAGACAAGTAGGAATAAGGTACACTTATAAGCATAGTTGTGCAGTAATAGGGAAATTATAAGTCTGGCGGAACTGGATCTGGGATTGGATGGCAGGATTTGGCCGCTGCCATGTTCTTACATTACCCGACAGCCATTTTTCCCCTTTTTTCACTCAAAATTCCCCCTTTACCCTCAAAATAAACTAATATACCCTAAAATTTCCCGTTTTCCTTTAAAAAAATTCCTGTTTTTCCCTCAAAAAAGGCAGAAGCCCCAAAAATGGTAGAAACTCACTCATGTGCATCAGGAAGTCCCTGAAATACAATTTCTGTCAACTTATCGAATTTGAGGGCTTTTTAGGACTGACAGAGCAGTGGCGGACATGTTGGTTTTATTGGTACAGGATATGCCAAATCGATACAACGAATCCAGGATCAGAGTCAGACCAAATCCATCAGCTATCTTGGTTGGCAGCAATATTGCATCCATATGGTATGCAGATTAATTTCTACCTTGACCCATGACCTATGACCTTGATTATAGAAAATTCGGAAAATTCTAGAATTTCAAAAAAATTTCAATTACGGTTTATAAAAATATTATTTTTTGAAAATTACATTTCTGAAGTTTCCCCAGCACCATGCCCAGTAGACGACTGACTCCATTACTCCCACTCCCCTCACCAATATTTATCCCGCCATCTTAATTTTTTCGTTCGTCATTTGTTTATACATTACTAAAGGCCACCATATTGGTAGGCGACTACCATATTGGTAGGTGACGACCATCTTGGTAGACATCACCCATCCGCCATATTGGAAGCCAATGAGAATCACCTTGACCCCATGACTTTGAATGACCATGAAAACCAAACTCGAGACAAAATGAATAAAAGTCAACAAACATATTACTTTATAGACCATCACCATCATATTATAAGCAGACTACCTCGACCTTGACCACATGACCTTGAATGACCTTGAAAATTGAAACTCGAGAAAAATACTTAAAAGTCAGGAAGCATTTCTACCACTGGGATATTAGATGCAGACTAACTCGACCTTGACCCCATGACTTTAAGTGACCTTGATAATAAAAAACTCGAGAAAAAGTCTCTATGATAAGAGGCAGAAGCCACCCGAGACAATTGATCTTTCACGACAGCCATTGTCAAACTAAGCCTCCCATCCTACCTCCCTAAGGTTTATAATATATTCATATGTAAACCATATGTTAGAATATTTAATTTGAACCAATCTTATTACACAATTACAAATCTATGCAGACACCTAAAAGCCAATCACCGAGTTACCACATGATTTCAGCTGACCAATCACATGCAAGCATTGAGGCATCACGCTCATGCTCAGGTAGGTAGTCTTTAGATGCTAGTTCCTTGATAATACCATGCAGTTATATCTAACACTTCTTCCGGACAAGTTATTCGTTTACTTATAAATCATCGTCACACTTAAAGTAGACAACTGACTCCTGTTGCCTGAACGACCCCTTACAAGACTGACCCATTTACACATTGACTCATGACCCACGACCCTTTGAATCATTGACCCATGACCCACAACCCATTAACCTACGATCCATTGACCTATTGACCCATTGAACCACGACCCATTTATCCATTAACCCCAAATGACCCCTGATTGCGAAGGAGAAGGGTGAAGAGGAGGAGTAGGTGAAGCATGACGAGTTAGTATGTAGGGGTCAGTCGGCCAGAGTCAGTAAGCAGATTGGTATATTTCGGAAGTTTGGACTCTTTGTGTGTGTGTCGCAAATTATAATATATATATACCTTTTTAAAAATAAAAGTATAAAGTGCTACCTCTAAAAGCTGAAAGGTGAACATTTTTTAATACTCGCGGTTGAAACAAAAATATATCCTCGTCCCTCGGTATATTTCAACACTTCCTAAGTAAACTGTATTTATATTTTGCAATATAAGTGCTTAGAATTACAGCAGGCTCCTACCACACTTCGCCGTTGGCCGATGCATAACTTCGAATTGGTTCTGAGCAATGGAACACCACAACAGGCCCTTACTATGCTTCCGAGTATTCGCAATTAATTTTCTCTGTTTGGAAGCAATCTGTGAAAACCCAAATATTTTTGGCCACACATGAAAACACGCACTTACATAAATAACCCAATGTTATTTAAATAAGCTTGCAGGCATATGTGTACATCTAAATATAGAAATTTAAATTAATTTTATATTCCCATATTTATATGTACATACATATATAAACATTTAAATTAAATTTTTTTCCCATTTTTATTTGCACATACTTATATATAGACATTAGAATTAATTATATACTCCCATATTTTTATGTAAATACTTATATATAAATTTATATGTATATAAATATATACAAAGGCATCAAAATAACTTTTATATTCCATATATATATATAGTCTTACACTTAATTACGTATAAGATAAATCGAAAGAATTTTATATTAACATATTTATATACTTATACATTATTTGTATACCTACACATAATTACGTATAAGATAAATCGAAAGAATTTTATATTAACATATTTATATACTTATACATTATTTGTATACCTACACATAATTACGTATAAGGTAAATTGAAAGAATGTTATATTTACATATTTATATAATTACAAATATATTAAATTCCAATATATATATATATTTATATATATATATATGAGTGAGTGTGTGTGTGTGAATGTTCCTGCGTGTTTTGATATAAAGCGAACAATTATTTGGGTTTCTGAGACTGCTCTCATACAGCAAAGATGAATTGAAAATGTATAGGGCTTCGTTTTGACTTCGACGACCACGAAGCCGCGACTTGCGTCATCGCTAACTGGTTGTCGCCAGTGTCGACTCTGTGATCGAGTTTTCACCTATGTTCAAAAAATGTGCGTCACCATGAGACGGTGAACTGTACAAAGAGTCCTTTTTCAGATGACGACCGACTGAGAAGCACGGCGGGGACCTGTCGTGGCATTGCATTGCTCAGTACAATGTCCAAGTTATGCATCGACCAATGGCGAAACGTGGCGGAGACTGCTGTAGTTCTAGGCACTTTTATTGCTAAGTGTATATACAGTTTACCTAGGAAGTGTTTAACTATACCAAAGTACCTTGATATATTAATTTTTAAAACGCGATTATTAATTAAAATATTTACCTTTTGGCTTTTGCAGATAGGACTATACAAATTTATTTTTGAAAAGGGGACTGCCTACTGAGTCCTACATATTAACTCGTCCTGCTCCACCTTCTCCTCATCCTCCGCATAAAGGAGTCATTATTTATCGATGGGTCAATGAGTCGTGAGTTAATGGGTTGTGGATCATGGACCAATGCGTCAATAAATAAATAAATTAGTGCGGGGGGAGGGGGTGGACCCAGGGCGAGGTAAAACGCTCCGAGTGATACGATTTCCAGTCAGGACCCATGGGTGCCCATCATACCTGAACATGACATGAAATGAGACCCTAGGATGGAGCGACGCTGGAGTGTAAGGGCGGGGGAAACGGGAGTAACCAGAGAAAAC
Organism: Dryococelus australis; assembly: GCA_029891345.1. Lineage (NCBI taxonomy): Eukaryota > Metazoa > Arthropoda > Insecta > Phasmatodea > Phasmatidae > Dryococelus > Dryococelus australis. The sequence goes on along the minus strand of CM056999.1, from coordinate 28,976,436 downwards.
CCGCTGGCAAGTGGCATCGTCCAGCACGATTCCCACATGCGAAAATCTGGGAGCGAACCCACCGGGGATCGAACCCGGATCGCCGTGGTGGGAGGCGAGCATGCAAGCCACTGCGCAATCGCTGCCCTATAATGGGTCAATGAGTCATTGGATCGTGGGTCATGGGTCAATGGGTCAGTCTTGTGAGGTGTCCGTCTGACAACAGGTGTCTGTTGTATATTTTAATTGTGACGATGATTTATAGGTGAGCGAAGAACTTGACTGGAAGAAACTGTTGAAGAAATTACGTGCATGGTAATATGATCAAGGAACTAACATCTAAAGTCTACCTACCTTCCTATGTAAGTGTGTGATGTCTCAATGCCTTCATGCAATTGGTCAGCTGCAATAATGTGTTAACTCAGTGATTGGCTGTTCGGTCAATATAACATCATAGAGTTTGCATATTGTTATAAGTTGACCTTAACATAATCTTATAAACTTTTGGAAAGAGGGAAGATAGGAATGATTATAGTAAACATGAGGAAGAAGGAAGTTAAATTATACTACGTTACTTTACTGTATAATAAAATAGAATTACAATATCATTGTAATTGATTGACTGGCCAACAAGAGATAGAAGGAGAAGTGTATTGGGTAAGTTTAGGAAACAGAGGAGCATAGAAGTAATAGCACTCACCATTACCTCACCCGGGATTCGCCGCCCCAACCATCTGGCTGGAACCCAGATGGCTGCTCCGGTGACCTGTCGCCGACTGCACCATTGGCTGGCTCTATGGCTCCTCACCCCACGTGCTTGTTTTTGAAATGTCCTCCTATTGGTTCTCGCTGTGCACCGAGAACGGAGTTTCCCAGTATTTTGTTAGTATTTAGAAGGAATTTCATGAAGTTTGCGGGACCCACATTTTCTGATTTACCTTGATCATTTCTTGGTTAGTTTACAGATTGTAGAAGTTGCTCGTTGTTTTCAATCTGTGCTTTATATGCTGGAGAAGAGTATCTTGAGGAATAAATATGAAGAGTTACTTGTAAGAAATGATTATGTTTGGTAGGAATAATGGCTGAAAATATTGAAGCATTTGTATGTGGAGTAGTGTGGGTCAGAGTTTAGGAGAGTTTTGGGCTGCAGAAGCAGCAAGTGTAAGGTTGACCACACTGCCAAGACAATGAACTGAGCACGCGGGGCGGGCTGGCGTGAATGTTTTTGGTCAGCGCGAGTCCTCCCACTTTCCAGAAGTCTTAGCCGACTGCTCGCTTGCGAGACAATGGCGCGTATGGGAGAGGGTGGGGTGGGCTTTGAGAGTTTTTTTTCCGTTACAAGTTATCTACCTTATGTCTTGTAATTTTACTGTTGTCTGTTTCCCTGTTGATCCCGTTAGTAGTATATGGGTACTTTGAGGACAATCCATTTTTTTGCCCTAAAATTGGTCGATTTTTCCTCGAATTTCATGCTTTATACCTATAAAATACTACAAAATAAAAATTACACAAAAATCCTGGATGTATACTGAGCATTATACTTCTCGCAAAAATTAAGCAACCTCAAACGTTTCCGTATCAAATTAAGTAAACGTAGACCAAAAATGCAAGCTAATTCAATAAAAAAATTAAGATAATTTGGACCAAAATTATGCAAATAAAGCTAAAAAACAAAAGAAAATATTAAAAAGATTATTGATAAATTCAAATTTATAGAAATTTATACATTTTAAGAGAATTCAATATCATGTACAGATTTTCCATTTTTCAGTTCTTTAAACCTTTATACATTATAAAAACTTGTTTCTCGTATATTAATTTTAAAGCATTTTTATCAAACATGGTTACATAGCGATCTGGTAAAGTAATGTTATACTTTCCATCTAGAATACAATTAATTTTTTTACCAAACTTATATTCACAAATTTTAAATTCTGTAGCAGCATACCACTTACTAATTTCGAGATCACGTAGTTTAGTCAATTCATGTGAATTGTTTAAATTCCTGATAAGTGGTTAATTTTGTTTTATTTATAAAAAATAATATTAAGATAAAGAAAAAATATTTTCTTTATCTTAATAATTTTTCTTTGAAAATAAAATTGAATCAATACTCGAAATTGAAAATAATACCATACGTAAGCAATGCAACAAGTGTGGTGAGGTATTATACATTGAATGTTTTCCATTACGTAACCACACAAAAGATAAGCATATTAACACTGAAAAAATGTTCCGCCGAATATGCCAGAAATCATTATAATTTAAATAAAGAGAAAGTACTATGTGAATGTGGAAGATATGTACCTAAACTATATGTCAAAAAGCATAAATAAACTAAATTAAACCTTCATAGTTATTATTCAACTAAGCAGTGTATATTATCTAAGAGAATAAACATATCTATTCATTTTGTCCTCATAAAGCGACTATAGACAAACACCCAACAAAATGTAAACAAAGTTTTACTGAGAAAATACTGTGCGAATATGGAAAATATGTTTGGAGTACATATCTCAAAGAGCATAAAAATACTACATCACACAATGAATTAGTAGATATTCTAAATGAAATTCAACATGATAATTATACAACAAAGACATGTAAAGTATGTAATTAGAATAAGCCTATAAAATTATTCTCTCATCATAAAACTACTAACGATAAACATACAACAAAATGAAAAATAAATTTTAATGAGAAATATAATCATAGAAAAAGTTAAATATAAAAAATTATTATCAATAATTTAAAAATATTAACAATTTCATTCCTTTATTTATATTAATTTTATATTTCTACATCATTTTTATAAATTCTTTAAAAATTCAATAGTTTTTCTATATAAATAAAACAATAATAGTAGCAACGAACAATCCAGCGGTTGAGTTGAGGAGGAGGAGAGTGTGAGAGCTAAAAATATTAGCTAAAGAATTTAAAATTATATATTGATACAATTTGAGGAAAGCTGAATTAATTACAGCAATTATGCCAATTTATTAGAAATGATTAAAGAAAAATAACCTTTTAATAATTTACCGTTTTCACATCTCAGTGTTCTAGAACTACATTCAAACGATAGATTTGAATTAAAAGAAATATTTCCATTCTCTTATCAGATAATTGTATCCCCGAAAAATAAAAGTAACCCAGAATTTGAATAATTTAACTTTTTCAAAACCCGAAATTAAAGAAGAAAATAAACTTTTATGGCAAATATATCCTTTCATACCAAAACATTGAATGAATGTGTGGAAAGGAGACCACCTTTGAAATTCGTGAACGTGAACGTTATTTCAATGACAGTTACAATATTTGTCAAACAAAATACAGCGATCCCATGAATAATTTACAAGGCAATTCTAAAGAAAAAATGAACACTGTTCGAAATGCAGTTCACGCAGCAATGAGCTCTGTAAGAACATAAACTGGTTATAGAGATGGTGATCAAATGAGAATATATGCTAATTATCAGAATTTTCCCCATATAATTTCGACAGCAAGAAATAACAAATGCACCAAATTAAACTGAAAGAATAATTACATCCAATGAAAATGTATACATACATAAAACTACTTTTGATATCGATGTTTACAAAGTACCAAGAGAAAATAGACCTAAAAAAATGGTTAATTTAACTAAGGATACAAAAGTAAAACAATGTATTACTAAAATAAAAAAATCATGACAATTTATGTGGGCCCAGAGCAATAGTAACAGCTTTAACATACAAAACTAATATAATTGTGCATAGAGAATTAACGAATAATGAACTTATTTACATTAGAAAAGGAAGAAAATTACAAGGAGAATTCGCTCGAGAACTTTGTGTAAGAATGGGTCAAAGTTGTGAAATCTGTTTCAGTTTGGAAGATATGATATGCAGAAAATTTTCTAAATGTTAAAATTAAAGGTTTTTTCAGCTGCACATTTCAACTCAATTATACAGCATGGTTAAAAATAAATAAAAAACTATTTATTTGTATTTACACGACGAACATTATGGTGTAATTAATAGCAGGTAAGTATTTTTAGGTAGTGTTTATTATTGTAAAAAATGTGCTAAACCGTACAATAATAAAGATCAACATGAGTGTGAGAAAAATAATAACAATATATGTAATTTGTGTAAAAAAAACCATAACACGAAAAAGTTTTGGAGGGTGAAGATCGTATTAGAATAGATTGTCAAAAATTTAATAGATATTGTTTTGAACAGGAATGTTTTACTAATCACGATGCTGTGTGTAAGACGGTTTATAAGTGTAAAACTTGTAACAAAATATGCTTGAGAAATAAAAAAACACGAATGTGGTTATACCAAATGTTGGAATTGTAAAAAAATTGTGAAAACTGATGAAGCTAGATGTTATATGCAAGACAAGCCTCGAAAAGGTGGTTTTTGTACAAAAGCTTGTTCTTGTAATAGGCGAAACAACAAAAGGATATGAATTGTTCTTACACTGAAAAATACCACCTTTTTGACTACGAAGTCACACAAGATACTGGTTTTCACACACCGAACTCTATATCTGTTCAAGATTTGTATGGTGACAAAATACATTTTAAAACCAAGTATGGGTTTTGAGAATGGGCAATATCTGAAGAAAATAAAGGATATACATTTATTGCACACAATTCCAAAGGATAAGATTAATATTTTATTTTACAATATTATGGTGTTAGAAACAGTATAGAACGTCAAACAAACCGTCAAGATTAAAAAATTTTGCAACTTAAAATATCGAGTCTATATATCAAAATAATTGGTAGTATAAACTTTATTCAAGGAAGTCTTGCAACATTTTCGAAAACATTTGGTTTAAAAGAGCTTAAAAAAGGATATTTTGCACACTTTTTCAATAAATCGGAAAATCAAAATTATGTAGGAAAAATTCCTTCTACAAAATATTATGGCGTCAATACAACGAAATAAGAGCCACGAAAAGACTTTTTAAAATGGCATGCTGAAAAAAACAAAAGAAAATTTTATCTTCGATTTAAAAAAGAACTTGTTGAATATTCTGATTCCAATGTCGATATTTTAAGACGTGGTAGTCTTAAATCTAGAGAATTTTTTCTATAAATAGCAAATGTAGAATTATTTTGCTACATAAAAATCGCAGGTGTTTGTATGACTGTTTATAGATGAACTTTTCTTATCAATAATACTATTGAAGCAGTTAAAGATGATAAAACAGAACTGTTTAGTAAAGAATCTATTTCGTGGTTAGTTACATTTTCAAATGTTCAACATGCATTCAATGGTGGATAAGTTACTATTTGTGGAGCAAAAGTTGATGGCTATGATGACAAAACCAAAAAATATATCAACATCATAGTTGTTTTTGTCATGGATGTCCTGATTGTTATTCACCAGACACAATAAATAATTGTAACAAATAAAATATGGATGATTTGCTTACTAAAACAAACAATCGAACGACAATTTTAAGACAAAATGGTTACAAAGTAAGGAAAATGTGGGCTTGCAAATGAAAAAAAATCGATTTTCTATAAAAGCCATTTAGAAAAAACTAAAAATGCAATAGAACCATTACAACCTAGATATGCATTTTTTGGCGATAGAAACAATGCTTCAAAATTAAAAGTTTCAGAAAAAAAGTTAAGATATATAGACATATGTAGTTTATATCCAACAGAGATGTTTTATGATTATTACCCAGTTGGTCATCCGATTAAAATATTTAACCCTAAAAATTAGTACGAAAATTTGTTTGAATCTATCAAATCCCAACGAACACGAAAAGTACGGGCCGCAATCGGGCCGGTAAAAGATAGCCGACAAACTCAGGCACAATAATGTCGGCCCGCTGTCTTATGCCGGAGGCGGCCCGATGGATGGTGGAAAGCCGCCAGACCTGCAGTGGCTGGATGGCAACAAGACGCCGGGCCAGTGATGGCTATATGTCCTTACGATGCCGGGCCTGCAGCGGTATTATGTCCAGAAATAAGCAGTATAACAATGGGAAAATTTTAACTTTTCGATTAAAAATTTCAAGAATTGTTATTTCCTCTTAACATATATTCATTTCATTTACTTCTAAACACATTATATGATAAGACAATATTTTGCTTAACATGTGTGGGATTCGAACCTAAGACCCTTGAGTTGACAGCCCAGCATGTTAACCTACACACCACGGGGTAAGGTAGTGTTACGCTCCAGTAATTTCATATTTATCACGACACAAACTATTATAAGTGAATGTATAAATTCCATGACAATATAAAGAATAATTTTAAAACACCAATTATTTAAAAACTGTTTCTTCGTTTCTTCAAAAGCTTGCAAACAAAATAGTTTTTGTTAGTGTTTAATATATCTGTCGGATGGTTGTACAAATGAAAAAAAATTAAAAGTAAAAAATGCCATGGGCTACCATGAGACACATATGTAATCATGAAAAAAAAACATGCTAACGGTTAAAACATGGTCTCAAAAAATACATTATGCCATTAACAGTTTGCTAACGTTTTGCCTATTGAAAACACTTTAAAGACATTTGTCGTTAAAAAGACATCATATTTGTATCTGTATTGTGATAAAGAGCCATATCTCGAAAACGTTAGTGGGCCGGAATAAATAAGATGACATTCAGCTTACCTAAAAAATAAAGATGCTATATCGGAATCGGACCAGAATATTATTTTTGCTATTGGCGACATGTTGGCTTTGAGATATCACGCCGACATAATTTAGGTGATATCCATCTGTTATCCAAAAAAAATATACGGGGCCGTTGTCTTTTTTCTAATGGCAAACAAACACCGTTGTCAGATGGCTGTATTCTGGCATTGAAACAGCAGTTGACTACAGTACATCTATCGGGCCGACAATTTGCCGACAGGTTGTGTTTGCTGGAATGTAGAGTTTTACCTCATAGAAATTTATATCATCAAGTACTTCCAATTAAGAAAGAAAAACTATTGTTTACTATATATTCAAAATGTACTGTAGAGAAAAAAGGAGAAAGTAAACATAGCAAAGAAGAAAGAGCAACAAATGGCACTTGGACTGCATTAGAACTAAATACAGCTATCGAAGAAGGTTACAAATTACTTAAAATTAATGAAGTTTGGCGTTTCGAACAAAAAAGTAATATCATGTTCAGAAATTACATTAAAACATTTATGAAAATTAAACAGGAAACTAGTCCCTGGGAAGACGATTATAAATCAAAAGAAGAATATATTCGAGTGATTAAAAAAGGACAAGATATCGATTTCAACATTGAAAATACTGAACAAAATCCAGGAAAACGTGCTGTTGCCAAAATTTGTGGAAAATTTGGACAAAGACAAAATTTGACAGAAACAGAATATATTACTGATCCAACTAGTTGGAACGAATTGTTATTAGATGAATGAATAGAAGTAAATAATGTTATTTACAGCCATAAAAAAAGTAATTGGAGTGTCATATAAATACAATAACAATAGCAGAGCAACAAACATATTTATAGCAACTTTTACCACTTCAAATACTACATTACGTATAAATGAAATGTTAGAGAGATTACGTGATAAAGTAGTGTTATGATACAGTCAGCGTGGTTTACATTGATAATGGTAAAAACACTCTTAAAACAGGTTGAATGCTTGGTGAATGGACAGACAAATTTGGCAGGAATGATTATGGTATCGAATGAATAAGTACCGACCGGCCCAAAAAACTATCGATATGAAACATTTTTAGGAAAGCAAGTTACAAAAATTACAGGATTCATTCAAAATTCCAACATCCTTTGCTAACAAGGACTAGCAAGGTGGATAAAAGGTCCGTAAATAGAAACTCCCAAAGGGAAAACAAAACCAGAGCAAAAATTGAAATAATTCCTTGAAATAACACTGGTAATTTAAACAATATGATGATATCTTATTACCAGTAAAATTCATAAGTGTTTTCAAAAGTGTATTAATTTCTTTCTTTAGTAACACTTGTTTTTACATTAGATTTGGAAATCACATTTCTTACCATATATTCATTTATCATACTATTATTCACAAGCACCAAGTTGCAGATATTGAACAGTGCATTAAAAATAGAACAAATTTTTGTAGCCACAAGGCCTAAAATATTGTATGGACTTCAATAGTTCGTTCTAGAAATTTTAGTATTTCAACCACTAAACATAAACATCAGATGGGCCTATTTGCCTGCATGCTAATAAATTGGAGAAGAATTTTCAAGTAAATATATACGCAACCCGCCCAGCAAGGCGATACTTTTTCCTACATAAGTGTTCACAATAATATTGCAACTATTTATATTTATGAATAAGTTTTTCTTATATAGCTTTCAGAGAATAAAGTTCCTCCTAAATTAAAGGTGGCAAACAAACTCTTTACTATCAATAGACAAATATACATTAAATATAATTTTCTCTATTCGCAATGATCAACAAGTACAATACAAAACTAATATATTTTTATTCTTGTAAGACACAATTTTTAACAAGTGGCCAAAAATACTGATGGTAAATATTGTTATTCTTCACTCAAATATAGCAACAAGATATTTTATTTAATAAAAAAAACACAATTTAGGTGCACAAGTATTTATTGAATTATTTTCCATTGTTTTTAAAGAATAAATCATGGCTTTATACAATAGTTACGAGGACAAACAAACATGACAACTCCGAAATTTTATCGTTACAATGTCCAGCAACAAATGTCAGTTTCCATTTGTTTTAAATTTTAACTGGATAAAAATTCTTGAATTTATAATTCAAATGTCATGGGAAAACACACGAAATTACCATTTTTAAAACTTGGTGCATTCTAGGAAACCATTTAAGAAAGATTGAAATATTAAAAATCGCTGCCAAGTAAATTTGTCATGAGGCTAATATTCTCAATAAGTGAAATTTTTCAAAGTCCTCTCGCCATCTTGGCGCCTGTCTCCTACCCAGGGCACCAAATGTGCCTGCTACAAGTGCCATAAGAGCTATGCAGAAACCTTTATCTACTCATTACTTAACTGGTGGCAAGGTGACTCCTTCTGGGGCAGTGGCAGAATCCGACCTCAAGCCAGAGATACACCTCCCATTTACACAAAACACAAAGCAATAACCTACGGAGGGGGGATATCAAAATCAACGACCAATATAACTACTAAGAATTACACATGACCATATAGGGAAAAAGGTCCTTTGACTGAAAATTACTCCATGTAGGGGTTAATTTAATATAGTCCAATCACCTTTCCTTAGACCGCACACAATTTCAAATATGGGTTGTCCACATGCTTACACGTCACAAAACTCCCGGTGATCAAGCAGGCTGTAGAAAGTGATGTCAAAGGCATGGTAAACCTCATGCACCCCGGCGATTGGCCAGCTACACGTGACAAAAGTTTCTTAGTTCCTCGGACCACCGCACGTATGAGCTTACCAGCGATAAAGTTGCCGGGCGCCATCCATACATGATGAAACCAAGCAGGTGGAAAATCACTTTTCCGAACTGCTGTGGTAATCGATGCCAGTGGTGATGCCATCGAATTGGTGCAGTCTAGCCCGGGCTGCATCATCATAAGGTAAAAGCAGCTGGTATGTGGGAAAACCCAAGGCTTATTTCGCAAAATTCGGGCAGGTAGGAAAATTGAATTTTTTCCATGATGAGAAATATGTTTTAAGCAAACTCAGTGCTAAAAAAATACTTCAAAATTTTGGGTGAGACGTCACACAATCCCCCCTTCCTCCCAAAGATAGAGTAAGGATCCAGTCCAAGAGCTGAATCGAGGGGGTCCTCCTCAATTGCAGGTCCAGGGACAGAGACCATCGTCATCCACCTGTCACCTCCAAGATCGGGAATGTTCCGGAACAAAATAGAAAAAACTTGCACAAGCATCAATCCACGAAAAGTATACTCAGTATATGGATCTAGCATCATCTTCAATGAGGCTGAAATTTACTCTACCACCGCACCAGTATTTCACCATTTTCATAAAAATATTGAGAATATTAGCATAAGAAATTACATTCTGGTATCAAAAAAATTACATAATTATCACTTATTAACATCCCTATCATCAAATTGATTCACTAATCTTATACGATCTTAAATTCTAAATGAAGCACGAAAAGCACTAAAAATGGAAATTACTATGAACACCTTAAAATCTACATGGAAATGGAAACACTAGATGAAAAGAGCATAAAACAATGATGATGATGATGATGATGATAACAGTCAAAACTGCTCAACCATTTTAAATTAAAATATACCAACCGAAAATAAAATTCATCAGTGGAAATAACGCCAAACACCCTCATATCACTGTGAGGTCCCTAACTTTAGTTGTGTAACATATGCTTTACTAAACACCCCTGGACGTCCGTCAACTCCAAAGAACCATCACTCGGGTCAAAAATCGCTTTATGCGATAAGTTCGTGAATACTTTGGTGCCAACTTGCCACTGAAGCTTACTGCCTTCTTACTCAAAATTTGTGTTTCCAAAATTACCTTGTCACCTACTATAAAGGACACAGAACCAGTGGCGTTCACATTCCGGGAGGCCAATTTGGAATGATATTTTTTCAAATTCAGATTGTCTTTTCTGCAAATCTCCTATAGATCTTTATTTTTAAAAGAATAAAGACAGAACTAGTGAAATCACCAGGTATTTATCAAGGGATGAAGCAGGCTTTGCCAAAAAAAAAATTCAGATGGAACATTTTTCGTAGCACCATTCACTACGTTGTTAAAGGCAAGAACTAGCTGTTACACCCCGACATCCCTATCCTTATGGGATCCAGAAAGAAATATCTTCAAGGCCACCTTCAAATTTCGGTTATACCATTCCACAAGATTTGCCTTGGGATATCATCTTGGGCGTAGTCTAAACCAACTTTACCCACCATGAAAAAGCAGGTTTCCTTATCTCTGCGGAAACAAAATAGGTAACATTATCAGTTACAATGATAACAGGAGATCCAAACACAGGGAGCAAACGTGGTCCTGAAACCTTACAAATTTCGGCAGATTTCATATTACGCAAAGGGGAAAAAACACAAATATAGTAAAACTGTCAACAGCAACCAAGATAGCGGTAAACCCATTAGAAGTATGTGGCAAAGGTTCAAAAACATCTAAATAGACTCGTTCCCGAAGGAATGAGGCCACTCCAGAACTATAAGGACTATAAATTTTACATTAAGGGGTTTTGCCCTCTGACATTCCAGACATTCTCTAACCAGTTGTTCCACCTCCTTACTGAGACTTGGCCAATAAAACAATTCAAGAATATGAGACACAGTTTTATCTTGCCCTAAGTGTCCTCCAAAATAACTGTCATGATAGTATTGAAAAATTGGTCCACATAACAATTGAGGAACAAAAAATGAAAATTTAGAAGTTTTAGGGTCCACAAATTCTAAAAACCCCTTCCTGATCTCATAAGATCTTCTTTGTCCCGCATTAATATCAGACTTAATCTTAAAACCTTCCGTGTCTACTCCGTGGTGGTGTTGCAATTTTAAAAAGGCTTGGGGTAAGTTCTGAAGTACCCCAACCTGCTCTTTCCCAACTAGAGACGATATTAAGGTTGATCTGAGATCCAATTCATCAGTTTGCATTTTATAATCTACTTGTTTCCTAGCGGTTGTTTGCACTTTCACAGAACAAAATATGTATGAAGCAACATCCTCCTAAATGGTGTTTACAAACTGTGGGGAGTCTACCTGGAATACCTCGCAATTATACATACAGGATAGCACATCAGCAACCCCATTATCTATCCCCTTTATATGTTTGGTGGAAAACTTGAAACACATAAGCCAGACAAGCCAACTAGCTAATCTCCCTACAGGTTTATATGTGGTTAAAAACCAACTTAGGGCCTGATTGTCAGTATGTAAGATAAACTCTTCACTTTCAAGATAGTCGCGAAATATCTCTATCCCATATATGGCTGCTAACACCTCCTTTTCATAGGCTGAGTTTTTTTTCTCAGAAGGAGACAAAAGTCGACTAGCATATGCTACAAGCACCAAACTACCTTCTTGCTCCTGGCATAACACCACCCCTAATGCTAAAGAACTTGCATCCACTTTGAGTGTGAAGGGATATTCAAAATTCGACAAATGCAAAACCGGTGGTGTGGCAATTTTCTCCTTTAAAAGCTGAATGAAATGATTCTGAGACTCATCCGAAATAAAATATACCCCCTTTCGTATTAAAGCAGTCAGAGGTTCGGCCAAACTAACAAAATCAGGAATAAATTTGGATTAAAACCCAACTAACCTGAGAAATCTCCCGACCCCCCCGTTAGTTTTTGGGTAAGGGAAAATTTACAACTGGTCTGATCTTCGGATCAATGAGCAATTTCCTTTAGAAATAATATACCCTAAATATCTCACATAGGTTTTTCCCCAAGTCACATTCTCAGGATTCACAGTAAATCCGGCATCCCTCAAGGCAGACAAAACAATTCTTAGATGGTCAAGATGTTCCTTAAAAGACTTGCTGTATACACATCATCATCATATATATATGAAAAGAAAGTTATATTGATATTTCCCTAACACATTAAACAATACCCTAGACATAGCCTGAGGGCCACAATTTACCCCTATGGGTAACCTTTTCCATTGGTATTGGCCCCAAAATGTTACAAATGCCAATATACCACGGGAATCTGGATGCAACACACATTGAAGAAATGCCGAATACAGGAAAAAAATATACAAATATTTCGCATTACCCTCATGTTGAAAAACAGAGTCTATTGTCGGTAAAGGGTAAGGGTCTACAAAAATCTTTTGGTTTACTTTCCGGTAATCACAAATTACTCTATATTCGCCTGGTATTTTTTTGGCAATAAAAATGCAGGACTGGAATAATTACTACTAGATCTCTCTACAATATCATCTTCTTGTAATTTGTCAATTATTTATCTAAATACTTTAAGCGTTGGGGAGCAACTCTATAAGGTACACAAGAAACAGGTTTACAATCCTCGAGACTGAAAACCACAGGATGATGAATATAATGGCCCAATGTTGAGGTAACCACATCAGAGAATTCCTGTCTTAACAGTGATAAATGATTTTCTTGATTACTAACTACACTCAAATCTTGTACCGCCTGCACCGAAATCTTACATGACTCTCTGACCTTGCTGCGTCCTAAACTAAGGGTGTGGCAAGGCAGGATTTGCATGAAAACTTAGGAGAACCAATCAGAACACTAATAATGGCAAGAGCCATACAGTAATAATTTTTCTGTACAGTGTAATGGTAATTAAATGTTTGAAACGATTTGTAATAGAAACAAAGAGGTGTGGTCATGATATTTTATTTTAAATACATAGTTAGGGCCCCCTTAATTTTAAGAGCATTTCTAAATTGTTTTGCAAGTTGAAAATGATTCACAGACGTATGGTAACAGGTCGCCTGTCACAAATCGAAAGGTTGAGCTTCAATCCCAAAAGTCTGAGGTTGGCAAAAAAAAAAAAAAAAAATCAACTGTTTCTTACAGACATCGAAAGGGGCCTGAGTCTTTCCCAGGAAATGCTTACCAAAAAGCAAATCATGACTAAGTCCGACAGGATACTAAACTGAAATTTCCAAGTAAACTGATCCCTCCTAACCTTAAAAATAGCAGTAACCTTAGAATTTATAATTCCTCTATCGGCGAGAGAAAATTCTAGCTCTTCCCTAGGCCTAATCTGAACGAGCCCTTTTGGCATATGGGCAAGCAATTAATCGGAACAGTCTTTATTAATTATAGAACAATATGAGCCAGAAATCAACAAGTGTAATACTACTACCTGATCTGAAATTACCACAGGAATGTAAAGTAACCCATGTTTCCTCCCATATCCTATCATATTCACTGAAGATTATCCCACTATCTTATTATCAAAAGGGTTCGTGGGCCTCCCAGATTTTATGTGTCCCTTTTGCTTGCAAAGAAAACAAGCCACTTCGTCCAACATATTCCATTTTCTAACACTACCCTGAACTTCTCGGATTTGATTATTCGTCTTAAAATTATTTGGAGTTTGGGAGTGCCAAGATGAGTAGCTGTTTACTAGATCGGGACTGCGCACCACCGGCCATATTAAAAGGAAACTTTCTGCCCTTTGCAAGATGATTCAATTTCCACAGATTGCACAATACTTTGTCAATTTTAAGTTTTGCTTATTAGAGATTTTCCCTTTTCCCCCATCAAAATGACTACCTATACTACTAGTTCCTTCCCCTGAACAATCCCTCAAGGTTCTCTCTACTTTCACAACTAACTCCAAATGTTTCTTCAATATATCGGGTTTGGTAGTAAAGCAAAAATATCGACTATTACGAGGATGAAGGCTGAAAAAAACTATTTGAGTGAAATAATCTTCGGAGCATGGAAAACCCACCACATTGAATATACCAATTATTTCCTGAACTAACACTTTCATAGAGTGTTCTAACCGTTGCTTATGTTCTAGCTATCGCAAACGATATTTGGCAACAGCAATTTCACTAGAGACTTCTTTAATACAAGCCTTTACAAAAGTCTCACATTCCAAATTTTCAACCAGGGCCTGACTAAATATGGCCTGCTTCTCATCGGGCACTCTAAAAAAAGTGGCTACTGCAAAAATTTTAACTTTTCTCACAAAATTTTAGACTTTTACTTTACTTCCTCTTCGTGGATAGGCTCTAAGCCTGGTCGGGCCCCACGGCATGCTTTGGAAATCTGTTGTTATCCATCCTTAGAATGTGGTCTTTACAATTTACCTTTTTTTTTTTTTTTTTTTTTTAATTCTATCATTCAAAGAAAGTATATTCAGTTGCTGTCTAATTTCTTCATTCCTTATTCTATCCTTCAGGGAAGAACCTATCACTGATTTAAGGAACTTCATTTCCGATGATTTTTTTTCTGTATTGTACTTTATTTACCCACATTTCACTACCATACATCAGAGCCGGTACATCCAACCTTTCAGTATTCGTCGTGAAGTATCAGTAACTGTGAGGTTTCCTCTTCACTTCGTTATTTTCATTAAAGGTAAATTCACAACCATGGTAAGTAAAACTGGAGATTTGTTCTATCGGCTGATTGTCAATTACTATTATTGCACTATTATTGAACTATTACTTCCCTTGCCATGCCATACCTTTTGTTTTTGTACGGATAATTGCAAGTTGTAATCTTTACTAACAACATTTAATATATGCATTGATTTTTGAAGTCCATCTTCATCTTCCTGCAGAATAAATTGATCATCTGCAAATAACCTGGTATTAATATATGTGTTATTACTTATTTTTATTCCAGGATGAACCTTTTCCTTCATTTCTTAACTACATCATATATGTATATAGATATAGAAGAGTGTTGGAGAGAGACTACAACCTTGACTAACTCCTTGGTTGACTGATTTTTCTTCTAATTATTTATATCCTAAATCTAATACAATTTTTGTCCTTTTATACATATATTGGATAACTTGAATCAAAGGTTTCAGAAATCCGTTCTTTTGCATTATATTCCGTGATTGCTCCCTATTTCCTTTATCGAAGATCTTTTCATAATCGACAAAAGCAATATAAGTATTTAAGATTAATTCTGTTCTCCAATATTTGTTTGAGGCAAAGTATGTTATCTATACATGATCTTCCTTTTCCAAATCCACATTGTTATTCCAATAAAAGAGCATTTGTTATTACATTTAGCCTGTTGTTTATTTATTGGAATATATTTTATATCTAGTATTTAACAAACTTATTCCTCGATAACCATTACATGAATTTCTATCTGCTTTTTGGAAAAGTTAAATGACTTTTGCCTTCTGCCATTCTTCTTGTATGATTATCCTTTTCAAGCATATATAATTAAATGTAAGTACCTGAATTTTAGATTCATTCCCCCATATTAAATCAGTTCTAAATTAAATTCATCCAGCCATGGAACTTTTCTATTTTTAAATGATTTCAATGCTACATCAAGATCCTCTATATCCATAGGATCAATGCCTTTAATATCAGTATTGTCTGTACCTTCATCCTTTTCTTTCTCTCTGTTATTTCCATGATACCATAATGCTTAATAGTGCTTTATCGACGATTCATCTTCAATTACATTTATGTTAGCGGTTTCCCTTTCCTCTTTGTTAAGGTGTTTCATAAGTTTATAAGCCATCACTTGTCTACCATGGACATTGTCTTCTATTTAACTTATTAATCTGTCCCATTATTCTTGATTCAGCTTCTTTGTTATTGACTTAACAATATTTCTTCTGCTTTTATACTCATTCTCATTTTCTGGGGTTCGATTTGTATCATTTTTAAATATTATTTTGGATTTTGTTTAACTGCTTCTAAAACTCCCTCATTCCATATTCTGAGTCCTTTTTTCTTCTGAATTTCTTTTTCCTTCCGATGGCTTCATAGGTTGCTTTCAATATTGCTGATGTTATAACTTCCCATTCTTTGTTGACATCATTACTTGTTGGATTTTCAAGTAAGTACTGTTGTAATCGGCTTTAGTATAGGTATCTTATGCCTTCATCTTGTAACAAATAAATCTTATAAACTTCTTGATCATTTTCTACATTTTTGTTCAAACTTTTCCTCTATTTAGCAAGAATTCTTGCACTCTGGTGTGTACTACATCGCTTCCAACTATTTTATTGACCATAACATAGTCAATAATAGATCGTTGTCCTCTCGCTGTCCATGTAAACTTACAACTACCCCTTTCTACAAAAAACGTATTTGTAATAGTTAATTGATTGTAAGATGCGAATACTGTCAATAATTTACCATTTTCATTTCACATGTATTCACCTATATTTCCCATTACTTCTAGAATTAGGCGGTCACCAGCATTAAAGTCACCAGCTACTATAGGGAAATCACTTTTACAGATTTTATGTGTCTCTATTTGAAGGTTTTCATAAAATTGTTCAGATACTTATAGTTTGTTTTCTTCTGGGACATGTGCGGCTATCTAAGTTAGGTTTCCTCGCTCTACTGTCAACTCCTTTAATTTATAATGGTGTAACTTAATATTTTATTTTTCCATTTTCTATCCACTAATATTGCTACTCCTGCTACAGATCTTTCTTCTTGTGCAACTCCACTATAAATCCTTGCATATTTATCAACTTCTTTTGTTTCTTGAATTTTTTTTGTCTCTGTAATTGCAGCAATATTAATCCCCTTCTTCTTTATTTTTTATTCTTCTTACATTCCATTTTCCCAATTTAAAATCATCTTCTATTCCAAATTGTTTACTCTTTGTCCTTGCCTTTGTCATCACCATACAATCCATTCGAGTTTTCTTCTTCTGAGGTTTATGAGTAGTATATGTTTTTCCATGGAAGGGTTACCAGCCCTTCGCACAACCCCCAACCTAAAGGACCACGGACTCTTCTGTCGGGGTTACCATGCCTTAGCTGAGGAGAACCAGTTTTAAGGTGCCAGGTACTCGCCCTCACCCGTCCGCATATGGGGTAGGATTTCCTGGTATCATTGACAGATGAACTGTCAGTTAATGCATGTCTTGAGTTTTAACGGTTGTACTTACTCGACATCAGTGCATCCCTCAAGGCTCTACAATAAGGCTTTTCCCCTCCTCCTTTATCCGTGCTTCGGACCGGCACTAGGAAATCTGAATCATCCCTAGAGGCAGAGTAAGTACTAAATTTAACAATATAAAACACTGTACCAATGATTCTAAACTCAGCTTAGTCAAGGTAGGAATTTTTGTATCTAATTCTGTTGCAATATATTTTTTAATTTTAAATAAAGGAATGGACTCACTCAATATGACACCCGAACTGGCTCCTGCCACATCTTCCCGATGCACCAGGGCACTCGCCTTTACGCGCAAATAATCAATGTTCTCTGTGTTAACCACCTCCACTTGTGCTTCCTTCAGCATCAGAAGTAGATTACCCACTGAAGTGTTTTCCTTTGTCCCTTAACCCCAACAACTCATGAATTTTAATTTCCAAGCAAATTAAACACCCTGCCAACCAGAGCTTTAAAACATGGCATAATTTATGTTTTATAATAAAATAGAAAAATTTAAAATTTCTTTAATTTTCAAAACATCATCGATATCAGAACCATTAAAATCAATTAAATTCCAATTTCGTCTCAAATTAAAAAAAAAAGTTATTAAAATGCTCATTGTTTTTTTCTATAAAAATTTGGATATGGGGGCTCATAAATAATACTTTCTAAAACCAAACATAGTTTTTGATGGAAAACTAGCAATTATATTAGTCTCCAAATGGTTAGATTACTGATATTTTTTAACATGCTATAAGCCAAATTACAATGGACATTATATGGGTTAAAATTAGGTAATTTAGTATCTACAAAATTTTTTTTCTTTTTCAATAATTAATTTTCTTTTAAAACCAAGAATATCAGACAAGTGATCATCAAGTATAATATCAAACTTGGTTTTAATTGTTATTCTATTTTTCATATTGTCTGTTATTTCAATTTTATGTATTGAAAATGGTTCAACTAAATTTATAGCTTGATTTAATGATTAAACATCATATCGGCCTCTGGGAAAATTTATAAAATTATTTTTATCAAAAACAAGACTCATTTTTTCGATTGTAGTTATAGTATTATTCTCCTCATTTGGAGTTAAAAATTTTGCATGAAAACTAATTAATGGTATCGATTTATCTTTATGAATTATATCATAGTGAAGTTTCTTCTTTAGAATAGATCTGTTGTTTGTTAACTTGAAAACTTTATTATTATCCAGTTATTACAAACATTATTGCAATTAAACGAAAAAAAAAGTTAATTGGAGTGTATGGTGTTTTAATTTCTGAGGAAACTTCCAAGAATAAAAAAAAAGGTGAGTTTTTGACTTATAATATTTGCTCTAAAAGTTTAAATCAATCAAAATATATTCAATTGCAAAATGATTTTGAAGTGATAGCTAAAAAAAATTAATGAAAAATTGACTTATTTTTAAAGCAGCAATGGTGTATCAGTTTCACTAGATCAATGTGAAAATAAGTCTCTAGTAATTATCGATGATGTGATTTCAGATGAGCAAGATGTAGTCTGCGAATATTTTAATAGAGGTAGGCATAAAAATATTGATGTTTTTTATCTTGCACAGACATATTCCAGAGTCCCCAAGCAAATTAGTAAGAGATAACACAAGTTTTCTGTGTATTTTTAGACAAGGTGGCACTAATTTTAAGAATAATTATAATGATTTTGTTGGTGGTGTCATGAGTATCGAGAAATTTAAAGAGAAAGGTGCCAAGTGCTAAGGTTTTTTTAAACAAGATTTTTGTGTAGAAAATGAATAATGGGAAGTACAGAAATAAAATTAAAGAGTTTATTATATTTTAAAGTTTTCGTATATAAATGAAGACGTATATAATTATTCTCGCTATTACAGATATAATTTTTGCACTATAAATTTTCAAAATAAATATGGATATCTAGAAGATGGTGCAAATTTGCTCTCAACAATTGAATCTGAAAAGTTTAAGGTTCTTTAAGAGTGTTTCAAGAATATCACAACTTCTATTCATTTGATGGCCAACTCAATGAAGAAACAATCGATTTAATCAATATGCCAAGATATGGTGTTATAGATGAGATAATTGTGGACCTTTCATCAACAACAAAATTGACTAAAAACTGATTACAATGGAATTTTGCATATACAAATAAATAAATTACAAATCTATTAAAAGAGACTTTTAATATTTGGCAAAAACACACAATTTTGAAATTTGTTTAAGATACGAATTCTCCAGATATACTTATATCATGTAAACAAGGCCTACATTATAATCATAGGTTACATTTTCTCTATACATTATATCCACTTAGTTGTGCACTGGCTCATACATATTTTCCAAATAAACAAAATAGCTTCGTTGTAATTCACCTCAATAAGAAGGAATATTGGCATGAGGATGGTAAAAAACACTCCTCAAAATAAAAATAATTTACTAGTGGTTTTGATCCACGAAACTGGACATGCATTAGGTCTTCAACATACATATGATAAAAATGCAATCATGTATCCAATTCTCAACAGCGATTTGGTTGATTTGTAGCCAGATGATATTCAAAATATTCAAAAATTCTATGGGCGACCACTACAAATTAGTTTTAATGAAAATAAACCAATTGATTTATGCAAAGACGAATATATTAAAACGTTTTTAATTATTGATGGTGAACTTGTTATTTTTTAAACTAAAAATTTTTATACAAAAAGTTTGGGAGACAAGAAAATAATCAATATGCCATTTTCGATAAGAAATTGGTTTCGGTGTTTACCGACCAATTTCAATTATTTTTTAATATTCAAAAGACCATCAGGCAAGTTAGTTCTGTTTGTGACGAAAAATATATATGGTTGTTTATCCTAGTTATAACCTTTTTGGTGGTTAACCCAAAAAATTCGCTTCATTTGCATAAGAGATGAATATAAAATAAATGCTGTTCTAAATCCATATTCGGGGAAAACTTTTATCTTTTATGAAAATTGTATTATGTAGAAATAGATAAACATCGTTTCCAGATAAAAAAAAGCATGGTCTAATTTGTGAGAAATTTCCTAATTTGCCATATATATAATTTCCTAATTTACCATATGTAAATATGGACCAAAATATATGTAATATTATGTATATAATATTACATATTTTTTTGGTCTTCCTCTTTTTTTCGCCACTACACCACTACTAGCCTTGTTTTCCATTGCTAAATATTGTCTCTGTTGTTCTTGTAATTATTTTTGATTCTTACTAGTTTGTTCAACAGCAGTATAAATTACAGCAGCTGCTCCTAAAGCAGCGAGTACAATGGAAATAATTCCTCCATTATGTAAACCATTGCCAGTTTTTTCTTAAGCCATTTTTTTAACTGTTGGTAATGGTAAAGTTAGTTAGAAATCTTTGCCTTTTTGCAATTTTTTTTTGCAATTTGATCATCTGTTAAAAATTTATCTAAACCTAATTTATTTATTTCCTCGTAAGGAATATCGAAAGTTATATTTGTTATTTCCATTTATATAAGTTATATATATATATCTTCAATGAAACATTTAACATCGTTGAGGAAACAGCTGCAGAAGTAATTTTTTCTCCAATTGGAGAATCTTTATTTAACAAAATTTCTTTCGCTTCTTTTTGTAAAATTTTATCAGTTTCATGCCTGGATTCCAATATTATTAACTGTTATAAGCAATATCGTGATATTTGCAAGCTTCATCTGGTTTATTTATTCCTTAGTCTCCTCTTTCTAATATTTCATTTAATTCTGTAAATGGACCACAATAATTATAACCTGGAAAATGCATTTCGGGTAAATTTAAATTGTTTAATGCCCACTTTATCACACTTTTTCTATGGTGTTCAGAATTCCAAAATGAGTGTGGAATAACCTTCAAAACTCGTGTTAGATATGTTATTCCTTCCTGGTTATTGACACCAAAGTCAGAAAATTTATTGTTTAGCATATACATAACAGTTACTTTTTTATTGTAAAAATTTTTATTTCTAGCATTTTCTTCACTGATTATCTGTCAATTAATTTTCTAACATTGTGCATCCAAATATATTCTTGAGGCATAAAATTATATTTTTTATACCTTCACCAGATATAGGAGATTTTTCAGAAATATTTCTGTCTGGTGTATTTGGTGTTGATTTTGACCGCTGTACATTAATTGGATAATACAATTGTTTAATTATATTCTCGTACTTCCAACTTTGATTCGCATTTATTTGATTAATAGGTTTGTGTTTTCGGAATGCAACATTTGTGTCTATGACGATACCTTTGTAATTTTCATAGTTAGTAACTGAAGTTATCCTCAAGACCTTCTTCTTTTTCTTTTGTTAACAAATTTGAAAGACCTCTTAATGTATATTCTTTACCATTACATATAGTTTATCATTATTTTTCTTTACTTATGTATCTCCAATGTATAAATAACGATATTTTGCTCATAAACGATATAGTGTTTTAAAAGCAATTTTTCCAGAAATTTCTTTTCCGAGATTTATAGTAAAAACACATGCTACAGGTGGTAAATTTTCCAAAGGTACACTTCCCATTTGCTCTTCCAAATTAGCAGATCCTTGTTCTGCAAATAATTCTTTTCCAAATGATGTTTCTTATGCTGTTGGTGGATAATCTAAATTTTTTTGTAGCAATATGTACCAGTGCTGTTGTTAAAATCTTATTTTCTTCACTTACTTGTTCAACTTTTTTGCCAATATTTTGTAATTTACGAATTAATGGTAAACCTATTTTTTTTTTTTTTTTTTTTTTTTTTCTTCATATTCAGCCTCATGGTTTTTCTATAATTTCTATACTTCTCCATTCACAATTTCAATCGAGAAACTCCCTCTGAATCCTTCATTTATATATATTTTTTTAACTTATCAATAAGTTATAAAAGCATTGAGAGATTTTTGAGACAAACTTCTCCCCCAACAGATCAAACGAGTGGGAATTTGAATATTTACAATAATAGAATCGAGTTTGATAATACCATATGTGTTGGCTTTTCTTTTCCAAACGATGATTATGTTTTGGAAGAATATCGCCTACTAAAGAGAGATAAAGTTGGAGATGAGGCAAAATACGAAAAATTAGATAATATTTATGTTTTTCTAATTGTTTCCCATTCCAGTTTCTAGAGAAGAAATTTCAAAATACGGACATATTATTGAGGCTGTTGATAATCCAGGAATAACTTCGACAATGATGAATATTTTACAAAGATCACCAGGTGAACAAAATTATTTATAGTATACTGGTGTTGATAATAAATTTCGAGTACAATCCGTTCGTAGCGATAAAATAAATGAAATTCGTGCACACTCGGTGTAACAGTATTTTGTATAAGAACTATTTCTCACTAGGCGTTACCATTAAAATATATGTTTGACTTTATTCACGATAATAATGAAGTTTAATGGAAAGGTGGGTATAAAATCATTTTTTTTCCGAAATTTGTCTGATAAAAATTGATTATTTGTTTATGAAACTAAAAAAAGAGGTGGTTCAGTTGATAAAACTTATGCTGATACAGGTAAAATTGTTTTTGAAAAATTAGAAATTATGTTGCCTATTGTTAAATATGATGCTAACACATCAATTGCAATTAAAGAAAAAATATATATAAATCCTAAAATTCATATTGTTTTTAAGTATTGGCAATTTTTAGAAAAAGATGTCCCTGCTGGTGGGACAACTGTATTTAACTTCGATATAAAAGATCAGTTTAATAATTTACCATTTGACATGCCTGATTTTGTAATAGTGGGTTTCCATACTAACAGAAAAATTCGCGCCGAGCAATATGTGCATGCTTCAATGTTTGATCATTTCAATGTGAGAATTTTTTTTGTTAAAGATGGTAGATATGAATTTTTTCCAAACTAAAATTGGAATCTAGATATTGAAAATGATCTTTATATTAAAATGTTTCTCGCTTTTAATGATTTTAGAAAGTCAAGAACAAAATTGTGAACTGTATATAGAAATAATAAACTTTATTATAAGCCAACTACAAACTATCATGACGATGTCAATTATTATTCATTTTGGGGAGAAGACTATTATATGTTATTGACTGCCTATATAGAAAACAGTAGTAGTTAAGGATAAAACAAATATAGAAATTAGTGTAGATTTAAAAAAACTGTTGAGGCTGGTACCATTTGTAATGTTGTTTTAATTAGCCAACGAAACTTAACTAACGATTATTTGAGAGAATATATCACTAAAGATATATCAATTTTTAATTTCATTAAATGGATAAAGTAAACGATTTTATAGAAACAAGAAATTCTTTCAATATTTTATTGCAATTATTTTAGCTCGTAGTTGAGTGATTGCATAAAATTTTTTAAGAATTTTTGATCAAATAAAAAAATCTTTTTTCTAATTAAAACTTTCTCACTTTTAATATTTTCACTCGATTTTTCCCTTGATTTTGCTTGATTTTCTCTTAAATTTGCTTGATCGCTTACAAATTGCTATTTCTAGAAAACGTGAAACTTTTGCTTGAAAAGCGAGAAATTTGATTGAATTTAGCTTAAAATTTAATGTTTTTTAAGGTGTCGCAAAGCCTGCACGCTATATTGAAAAAGTGGTATATTTGCTTGATTTTGGGGAATTTTTTTTTTTTTTTTTTAGCATGCACAATTTATAAAATTTCAAACCATGGTTTTGGAGCAATAAACATAGATTTTGGCCTCAAATTGCTTGATATTTTGATGAAAATGTGGGGTGGTCCAGGACCCGCACTACACATCTTCTTTGTTTAACGTATTCATTATGCTTTCTTCTTCATTGTAATAATTTTTATTTCCAGCATTTTCATGGCAATGGATAACTAATAATCTATCAACCGATTTTCTAACATCATCCATCCAATCATATTCTTTTGGTAAATTATTGGATTTTTTTTATACCTTCTCCAGATCTAGAAGTTCTTGGAGAAATACTTATTTCTCGTGTGTTTTGTTGTTGTACTTGATTCTTTTATTTAGTTGTCATAAATTGGTTTAATTATATTTTTGTATTTCCAACTTCTACTCGAGTTTATTCACTTTTTTGGATTATATTCTTGGAAAGCAGCATTGGTATCTAAATAATGTCCGTTTAGTTTTCATAGTCAGTATCAGTGAAATTATCATCGAGATCGTCTTCTTTTCTTTTGTTAATAAATTAGAAAGGCTTTCCTTAAATTAATATTCTTTATTTATACCAGATAACTTATCATCGTCTATCTGTACTTGTGTATTACCTATGTAAAAATTTGGTCCTTCTGCACGTAAACAATATTAAGTATCAATAACATTTATTCTTTTTGAAATTTCATTCCGGAGATTTATAGTAGAATCGGACCCTGCATGTGGTACATTTTTCAATGGTACAATTCCCATTTGCTGTTCCAAATTATGTGATTTTTGTTCTCAGAATAATCCTCTTTCTAAAAATGTGTCTTCTGGTGTTGGTGGACAATCTAAATTTTTTGCTGAAACAGGAACTAGTATCGTTATTACATTTTTATTTTCTACACTTACGTGTTCTACTTTTTTACTAATATTTCGTAATTAGTGAATTAATGGTATATCTTTCTTCTTATATTTTTTTCATAATCAGCTTCATGATTCTTTTTATAATCTTTGTATTTATCAATGAGTAATTTAACTCTAGAAACTGCCTTTGATGAATCTTTCATTCATATATTATTTTTTAAACTTATAAATGAGTTATAAAAGAATCGAGAGTCAAGAAAGGCAAACTTTTCCTCCAACTGATAAAACTAGGGGGAATTTAAATTTTTACAATAACAGAATTGAATTTGATATTCCTATAGGTGATGGATTTTCTTTACCAAATGATGCTTATGTTTTTGAGAAATTTAGGTTACTAAAGAGATATGAAGAAGGAGATGAGGCAAAATACGCTAATTTAGGTAATATTGATGTTTGTGCTAACCTTTTTTCTTTTTCAGTTTTCTAGAATAGAAATTTCAAAACAGGGACATATTACTGAGGCTTTTGATAACCCAGGTTTAACTTCAACAATTATGAATAATTTGTTAAGATCTCCAAGGGAGCAAAAGTATTTAGAATTTACTGGTGTTGATAGTAAATATCATGTAAAATCTGTTCACAGTTTGGCTTTTTCGTGATAACAATGGCATTTATTGGAAAGGTGGTTATAAAATTACTTTTATTTGAAATTCATCTGATAATTGTTTATATTTTTATGAGACTAAGAATGCAGATGGGGCAGTTAAGAAAAGTTATGCTGATCCAGGTAAAATTGTTGTTAGAAAATTAGAAATTATGTGGCCAATTGTTGAATACGATTCTAACACAGCCATTGCAATAAAAAAAAAATACAAACATCCAAAAATTCCTATAGTATTAATTATTGGCAATTTTTAGAAAAAGTAGTTCCTGCTGGAACAACTGTTTTTAATTTTGATATAAGATATCAGTTTAATAATTTACAATTTAATATGCCTGATTTTGTAATTGTAGGCTTCCCAGCAAATAGAAAAATCGTACTGAACAGTGTGTACGTGCTTCTATGTTTGATCACTGTAATGTAAGAAATATTTATGTTAAGAGTGGAAGAAACGAGATCTTTCCTAAAGAAAATTGGATTTTAGATATTGAAAATGGCCTTTGTGATAAAATGTTTCTTGATTAAAACAATTTTAGAAATTCAAAATCAAAACTAGTTACTCTATATATAGGAATAATGAACTTTATGATAAACCAACAGCAAACACTCAAGGTGATATCAATTATTCATTCTGGGGCGAAGACCATTATTTGTTAGGAACTAACTTATGATTATTTGAAAGAAAATATTTCTATGATATATAAATTTTTTAAATTATTAAATGGAGAATGTAAACTATTTTGCGGAAACAACAAAATGTTTCCATAATTTTATAGACATTTTTAGACGTTTAGTTGTTAAATCAAATAAAATATCATTTTGTTAAACCTAAATTAATTTTTTCTTTATAAATAAAAATGGCTTCGCTTGGTTTACCATGCAATTTGACTAGCGTTTTAAAATGAGGTTGTAAATAAACTTTCCCAGCCTATACTATAAATATTAAGTCTCCCGAACTCCGATACATAGTTTTCAAGTTCTATCGAAATCTACAAAAATCACAGATAATGATTTTATATAGAGTTTGCGATGAAGATGAATTTCGGGAAATTGGAGACGAATTTGAACATATAGAAGTTTTTAAAAAATTAGTAGTGCTTCGAACATAATTTATAAAGAATAATAACATAGTATTTAGTTTGATTTCAGCTTAATTTTCATAATGTTGGTGCTAATTACCTTAATTTTTTGCTTGAATTAGATTGCTTGCATTTTTGGTCTAAATCTACTTAGTTTAATGTGAAATAGTTCGATTTTGCTTAATTTCCGCGAAGAATATGATGTTCAGTATTAGTGCAGGATTTTATATTTAATTTTTATTTGTAACAATTTGGATGTATAAAACATGCAATTCGAAGAAAAATCGAGGAACTTGAGGTAAAAAAATGTACTATCTCTTCAAGTACCCGTATATGACTCCCATTAAATTTGATTACTGTGGTCTGAGAGTAATTATACTGACAGTCGTTAATCTCTGACATTTCATTCATATTTACATATTTAGGGCATTCCCATATCAATAATAATGATTAAAAAAACTCAATATATGTTATGCTTGTGAAAAACTTCCCATATCAATAAATGGTAAACAAAATAACACTGTTCACTGCATGATTATGAAAATAATATTTAAAACAATTTAGAGTCTTACTATTACTAAAAATTAATCTATCTTATATGATAATAACATCCTTTTTTCACATCATTTGTACCTTAAATTGACATTATGTATACCAGTGTCACGTTTATTTTTCGTTATTGATATCTTGTAACTTATTTTCAAAGACTCGTTAACACTGTATTTGAGGTATACATAAAAGTAGTCAATTTTTTTTTCTAGTGCCAATAGGCAGCACTGTTTAATAAATAACTATCACTTTTATTGTGCCCTTCTTTATTCACCTTATAATAATTAATTACACTGTCAATGCGCTGTAATATTGAAGTATTCGTAGAGTCTATGCACTACTGGTTGTAAGAATGCTTATCCCTTAATTTGTATGTTGTTGAGTATGTTGTATATCTGGCACTTAATATAGTCGAAATATATAACACATATAAAATAATTTACAGATACTATACATGATGTATTTAACCTTTTGAACATTCATATTTGCAATAATTTACAATATTTCTTATCTCTATGTATTGTACTACATAATTGTGGACCAGTTCATTTAAGGTGTATACCTGTTTTTTTTCTCTGGTGCACCGAATTACATACTTTATAGCTCCAGCTTGGAGATAATGGGGAATAGAATTTTGTTAAATGAGCCTACTAGTGGAATGGTAATATACTATGAAAATAATATCTGTACTTATTTAAGTAAAAAAAAAAATTCTTAATGTTTCTGCCAGCAGTCTCGTAGGCCCTTTTAACGAATGGAATGGATGTTATAGGATACTAGGTTGTGAAATTTCGTGCACATAAAAATGTTAAGATCATTGCTGAAATTTTTGCAAATTCTATGTGTGGGCCATATATAACTTTTGGTTTGTCTCATGTGGTACTCTTATATTTCCCTCTATGTTAACTTTGCTGCTTTCTATTCTGTATATAACTTTTCTGCTAGTGTATTTTTTATTTTTGCCTTATTGTAGAGTAAACCTATCAAATATGAGACAACCCCCCCCCTTTTTTCATCATTTTTTTAAATAAAGGCATTTTAAGTTAATATTTTTTTATGTTAATAATTAATGCCTGAATGTTTTTACTGTACTTTTCTACGCATGAGACGACTGCAGTACATTCTATACTTTGTGCCGCATTTTCCATCGCTCCTGGAGCACAACCTCATGCTCAGCCCTCCTGTTTACCTCCAACAAAAACAGGACACTCAGGATTGCGAAGGGTAAGTAATACATTTCCATTCAAATAGCAGAGCAGGATGTATAATGTAATTTGCTGGCAATTCACCTTCCTAAAAAACATTTATGTGACAAAGGGAAAACTCCACCTACTACAAAGTACAACACTTAAGAGAACTTCCTTGTAATTTTTTTCCTTAATAAATTTCCAGTACAAAACATATAATTAATATTTTTCCGTTTTTTTCACAGGGGCGAAAAAGACCCTCAACAGTCATAAAATAATATATTTCCTAAAAATCTGGGTAATTGCTTTCAAATTTAATTACAAAACCAAGACCCATTACGATAAAATATTTCCAATAACAATTCACCTAAAAGTTACACAAAATATACCCCTCTCCTTAATCTTAACACTTCAGAGATAACACAAATACAAATCGCAACCAGTGTTCCTCTCACTACACAGGATGAGTCCTTTCTTTTTCATTAATTTTGTTTTCGCAAGGCGCCGCTGGAGTGAGTAGTTTAAAGAACTACTAACCATGCAAAACTCCATAAGAGACTCGCCCAACCCACAACACACTCATTTTTCCTTGCTCACCACAAGACCTCGTATTCTAACCCTCCGGCCAGGGATATTGTCCTCACCAAAGTTATTGGCTGCCCTTGGATCCAACAACACACCATCAAGGGAGCCAGGGATATTGTCCCCACCAAAGAACTGGCTGCTCCCCTGCACATTCAAACATACACCCAAGAGAAACGGAGAGAAATGGGGATACTCTCTCCACCACTAGGGTTTTTCCTCTCCTCCCACATTCACCACAGCACACAACACAACACACTCATTCGCCCACTCCACAGGTTTCCCTTTTCCCAAACAAAATACCACGCCAGATTTTTCTCCGAAAACGTCCTGACAGGTGTCCAGAAGTCCTCTTCACAAAGTAGCCTGAAACACTATTCGTAAATATACTCACTCCCACTACAAAACTATCTTGCGGAAATTAAAAAATATTCAACACCAATCCTTTTCATCGCCTAGGACACTACAATGCATACAAAGGTCTTTATCACTCGCCGTTGGGCATTCCTACAAACAAATTCCTTAATTCAATCCTCTCTTAAAAAAATCCAAAGTCCCGCGCACCGCCAGCAAAATTGAAAGTTTGAATGGCTCGCTACCTTGAAAAGAAAAAAAAAACCTAACCTCCAAATCTTCTGCAAAATTTTAAAATTCAAATCGGCCAACAACTGGGAAAATTCTAAGTTCAAACTTCTTCGCAAAAAAGAAACTTTAAAGTCCAAATTTATCACTACCGTAGGAATTATTCTATGTTTCGAACTCTTCTTCAAATTTTGTCAAAGTTCAACTCCCTCATATATTCAGAATTTGTCTAAGTTCGAAACTCCTACGAAAATTGTTCTAAGTGCGATCTACCAGTGCGCCAGAGTCTAAGTCCACAACAGGTGATAATATTTTTGAAGTTTTTACTAGATGCCGCATATTTCACTTCTCCGCAGCTGAAGATCGCTCTGAGGGTGGCTCCATACACTACTAGGGCACCGGTGCTCCAGCGGGTCAGCTCACGCAATCCCCATTATCGTCCTACCCCTACTACTGCAACTCACTCCAGCGCCGTCTATACGACGCGCGCCCTCTTTATGCTCGAGGCGCTATCTATAATAAATGCGGCTTCTTCGATAGGCGGGAAAACTCAAACTCCAGCGCGCTGAATCATCCCGCAACTGCACCTGTGCGGTCCCCAACTACCACCCGCCGTTCACGTAGGCTCGGCAAGCAGCCTGCCTCCAGGCGACCTGGTGTAATTACACTGCAACAGAATTCTCCCTTACACACCTAGCACCTATTGTAACGGGAATCCCGTCACATATTTCGTATCCACAACAAATATTACACTTTATTTGAAAACATACAGTGGCCCATATTTGGAAGGTATATCGCCTATTATGGACCCATATATATATATAGCCTATTATGGACCCCTATATATATATATATATATATATATATATATATATGATACACTAAAAAATATTTTTTTCAATTAAGGAAAAATTTGTTTTAATATATTATTTAGTTATTAAGGCATTTTGCACAAATGAAATAAATTGGTTCTGACCTATCTGTACAGTGATGGTTTCACAAAATATTTTGCACTGTGCACACTGAGCCTACTTATTCCCTCTTCTATATTAAAGAAAGAGTCAATGCCTTTTATATTCTTTTCTACGCATGCTGAAATAATAAAATTTAAAATATATTCACAACCACTACAAATATAGAAAACTTCTTTTAAAAACAGACAGCAGCACATATTAGGAATGTATAGGCGTGTTGTGGGCCCCTGCAAAATATATTTTAAAACAAGGGAAACATAATTATAATATCGAATTAGCCATTAAGGCATTTGTCACAAATAAAAGTGATTTGTCCTGATCTATCAGTACAGTCAGAATGACAACACAGTTTGTACTGAGTGCACTGTACCCACTTCTACCCTCTTCTGTCTTCGAAAAAGAGTCCACCGCGATATGCACACTCAGCATCATCATCACTGTCACACTCAGGGTCCATATCATCGTCTGTGTCGATGAGTTTGGGGTCGTCAACATCTGATTCTGAGTCAGTTGAATCAGGACTGATGCTCTTATTGTTTGTAGTTCTTTTTTAGAAGTGGTTTTCTCAGTCATAAATAATTTTCTATTTGCAGATAGTTTTTCTGAGTGTTAAGAGGTATTGCACTTCGTTTCCTTCAACTTCTTCACGTAGGGAGAACCACTGATGAGGGCTGCTATGCCTTGTCTTGAGGGTCGCCCTTTTGTTCCCTGTTTCTTCTGGAATGTTGTTAGGAAGGACGACTGTTGAAGGAAATCTGGTGGTGTTTTGTGGAATAACTTCTTCCATAGGAACTTCTTCCACAACTTCACTTTCTAGACCAAACATGGAGAAATCATGGTCTCTAAAGATGTCTTTGTTTAGAGGACACAAGTCAGTCTTTTTGAAAACGTTGACAGCTGTTACAGCTGAAGTATCCCGCAGATAAGCCTTCCCCATCAAGTCAGCCACCTGGTAATGTGTAACTACACGCCCAGGATGATTTTTCAGCCATGTGTCTATTTACTGAGAGTAACAGATCTTAAAAGGCCTCACGAAAGCCACCTCGAGTGGCTGCATTTTGTGTGTTGAGTGCGGGGGAAGAAAGATCAGCGAAACGTGGCATTCTCTTGCCATGCCAATGACATCCACGTTCTTTGTATGGGAATAGTGCCTATCGAACACTAACACAACAGGGTCATCCTTAGTCGGTTACTCCATGTATGTCATATTTAAACATAATAATTTATTACCTTGCCCTGTTTAACTGATTTAATCTATAAGAGAGGTATACATGTGTGACTCGGCTGGTCTGCCACTCTGCAACCTAACGCTTCTCTCGACTAGTGTATGTGCCATCCTTTCGAGCCGTTGAGCACAGCGCATTGCCTATGCTGTATTAGTACATATCCAAAATGGAATTCAACACGATAACTACCCAACAAAAATCATGTAGAGCATGTAATAA
Source organism: Dryococelus australis (assembly GCA_029891345.1). NCBI lineage: Eukaryota > Metazoa > Arthropoda > Insecta > Phasmatodea > Phasmatidae > Dryococelus > Dryococelus australis. The sequence goes on along the minus strand of CM056999.1, from coordinate 28,944,366 downwards.
AAATAAACAAATAAAATTATTTTCAGTTCATAACAGAAATAAGGATAAACTTAAAACAACATGAAACGATTTTATTAGTGAATATAATAAGAATTATCGTCTTAACATGAAATATTCTGAACTTAAAGGTATCCCAAAATAGATTAAATTTTTCATTATATTTACTATTTTTATAGCTTTTAATACTATATATAATTTTTGTTGTCTTTAATAATTTGCTCTCTTTTAAATAGAATAAAAATGGCAACAAACAATCTAACAGTTGCGTTGAGCGAAAATACAATGAGAGAGAGAATTAAGAATTATAGGTAGAAGATTTGAAATAATATATTGGCACAGGCTATGGAAAGCTGACTTAATTGCAGCTACTATACCATTTATTATGAGCAAAGAAAATGAAACTTTAAAAATTTACACTTTTCAAATCACACTATAAAGTATAGAATAAAAAACAATGAAAAGAAATTTTCCCATTTTCTCCTAATATATTTGTAAAACCTATAGATAAAATAAGTTGGTAACAGAATCGAAAACAAAGAATAATTATACAAATTTACCTTTATCTAATGCTGATATCAATGAATTATATAAACAAGATAAAAAAGAAATGAAAGAAATATTTACTCTTATTACCATTGTTTTCCTTAATAAAAGAAATAAGTTGATCAATGAGCTTACTTAGTTTATAAATCTTTTAAAAGTAGGATATCGACATATAGAATTGCCAATTGTTTCAATTTAGTACAACATAATCAATATTAGACTTTAAAAAAAAGAAAGGTATTTGAGAAAACACATGAACATCTTACAAAATTTGGAGCCATCTTTAAATAATATATCAATTGTCGTTAGCAAGAAAATAGTCAAATTGAATTATTTACATTTTAATCACTAAAGTATACAATATTCAATGATGGAGATATTGAAAGAATTTATAAATAAATAATACAAGAAATAATTACAAATTTTTCTGAATTCCACAAAAGAGGTTCAGGTTGGGCTTTAGATAGAATAATGAGGATACAATTAGCAATATATAAGTATAATCCATTAAATGCTGCATCATATATTGAACTACCTGAATTAATAAAGGTTAAGAAAGCAAGAATTATGTTAAAAACAATGATCCAAAATACTTTCTTTGGGCTGTAAAATCTGCAGTATTTCAAGCAGACAGCTATTCAGATGGCATAACAAAAAAAATGTGGGGCTCAATATCGATAAAGCAATAGATAAATCTGAATATCCAATTAAAATTGATGATACACCAAAAATAGAAAATAAAATAAACATATCTATGAATGTCAACTCTATTGAAGATGATGGTAAGAAATCTATGGTATATCTTCTAAAACTCACAAAAAGTAAAAAAGGATAAACACATAAATTTACTTTACTTCAAAGACGATTCATATTCACATTATTGTTTGATAAAATATTTATCAAAACTGCTTCTGCACAAAAAATTATCATAAAAGTAAAACCTAAATATGTGATGTGTCTTCAGTTATTTTATTCTCAAGGAAAATTAAATAAACATGCCGTTTATTGCTCGAAAAATGAAGCAGTAAAAATCCAATTGCCTTCGAAAGGAGAGGGAATATATTTCACAAATTTTAAACATGCAATGAAGGTTCCATTCACAATATATGCAGATTTTTAATAAATTACAAATAAAATATCAACAACTAAACCAAATCCAACAATTTAAACAAATCAGAATATACCAAGTTTTTAAAGAAGATGACATAAATAATAGCCTTTACATGGTGGTACTCAAACAATAACATAAATTTACGAATGCATAAATAAATAACAATGATTTAAAGTTGAATGACTAATCATATACAATGAAATATAAGCTACATGAAGTATTTGACGTTTACTATTATATTGTATTTAATTTCGGTGATTATAAGCCTCCAGTAGTATATCGAGGCCAAATTGTCATAAAATTAATATACAATTAATAAAAAGATAAGTAGAAGAAATTTGTTAAATATATTCACAAATTGAACCAATGACATTATTTTACCATTAACAAAAGAAGAAAAAAATTACGTAATAAATAAAAAAAAATTCTGCATGTGAGATGAAAATATACAAAGGACAATAAAAAGTGCATCATCGTGATCACATCAGTGGAAAATTCATTCATCCAGCATGTAATCATTGTAATGTAAAATCAAAATTACAAAATTTTGTTCCAATTTATTTTCATTATTTAGCTGCATATGATGCACATTTATTTATTAAAGAGCTAGGGTATGAGGATAAAGATATAGAATAATTGCAAATATTGATAAAAGTTTATAACTGTTGGGAAAAACACAGAACATTTAAAATTGAAATTTATTGACTCTTTTAAATTTATGGTCATTAGTATAGATAAATTATCATCGAATTTAATTATAGATCAAATTAAAATTAAACACACACAAAAACAATTTCCAGAAGATCAAGTTGATTTAGTTATTAAAAATGGTGTTTACCCATATTATTATATTGACAGTTGGAAGAAATTAGTTGAAACTGAACTTCCACCAAAGAGTGATTTTTAAATAAATTAAACGAAAATGGTATATCTGATGTTGAGTACAAACATGAAAAAAATATATGGAACTAATTTAAAATAAAAGATCTTGGTGAATACCATGATTTATATTTAAAAAGTGATTTACTATTGTTACCAGAAATATTCGAAAATTTTAGAAACACATGTAAAAATTCTTAAGGTCTATTTCACAATGTTTTAAACAAATAAATATTAGGAAGATTTTAATCCAAATCAAGAATCAAATTGTTTAGCATATCTCGATCCTAATAGTTTACATGGTTGGGCAATGTAACAATATTTGATATATGGTGGTTTTGAATGGGTTTATTATACATTAAATGAAATAGTTTACTGGATTGAAAAAATATTAAATTTAGAAAACAATTTTGAGTTTGGTTATATATTAGAAGTTGATTTAGAATATCCACAAGAACTACATAATTTATATAAATATTTACCTAGTCCCGAAAATAAGGTTGTTTCAAAAACACAACAATCTAAATTAAAAACAACACATAAAAAAGAAAAATATGTAATTCATCATCACAACTTGAAACAGTGTCTAAACAAAGGACTTAAGCTTACAGATGTACATGGAATATTAACATTTAATAAATCTAATTGTTTAAAGAAGTACATGGATTTCAACACAATGATGAGGACAAATGCAAACAATGATATTGAAAAAGATTTTTATAAGCACATGAATAATTCTGTGATTGGTAAAACTATGGAAAATATAAGAAAGAGAGTAGTCATAAGATTAATATCAAATGAAAAAAAATTGAATAATTTGTTACAAACCCAAATTTCAAAAGAACTACTACATTTAAATAGACTTGCATTACAAAATATGAATAAAACAACTGTAAAATTTAATAAGCCTTTTTATGTGGGCATGTCAATTTTGGACAAATCGAAATAATTAATGTGTGATTTCCATTATAAAGTGACAAAACAAAAATATGTTGATAAAAAAAGAGTTGTTTTGTCAAGATACCAATTCATACATTTATAACATTAAAACAGATTAGTTTTATGAAGACATGAAGACAATGTTAGATAAATTTGATACAAGTGATTATCCAATGAGCAATTTTTATGAAATGCCTCAAATGAATAAAAAAGTTTTAGGAAAAATAAAAGATGAGTGCAACAGCCAAATAATAACACAATTTGTCAGTTTAGGAGCAAAAATGTAAGCATATAGAGTTGGTGATAGAGAAATCAAAATATCTAAAGGTGTGAAAAATCTGTACTCATTAATAGAATTTATTCTGAGGATTATATAGATGTTTGATGAGAAAACTCAATAAAGGACAATGAAATTTCTAAGAAATGAGAAACACGTAATATTTACAATCAAAGTTAATATAATAATATTGAGTCCTTGTGATAACAAGAGAATTATACTAGAAAACAAAATTGATACTTTGCTATATGGATATCAAATTGTATAATTTTATTAATGAGTGTTGGGAACCAATTTGTGACCCAATTATTTCTGAAAGAAAATTGATATATTTTATGTACCTCTTAAAGTGCACTGGTAAGAGATCTATTAAAACTCATTAAAATTTGTTTTAAATTTTGAGGGCAGACGCTCGGATACCCTGAAATACCATAATGAATAAAACACAAAACATCATTTTGGGTTCCACTCATTTGTGAAAGAAAATTTTAATATTTTGGAGACATTAATGGGGACCTAAATCATGGTGGACTCTGTGTTTTCAAATAAAATAGCGAAATTTTAAACTTCTTTAATTTCTAATACACTATCGATATCAGCACCATCAAAATCAATTAATTTACCATTTTCATCTATAATTTCTAAAACAATGTTATTATAGTGCTCATTATTAATTTTATAAGAAATTGGTATGGGAGCTCATAAATAACATAGTCTCTAAATCCAAATATTGTTCTTGGTGGAAAACTTGCAGTTATATTTGTCTCCAAGTGGTTAGTTCCATTTTTTAAAACATGATATATGCCAAATTCCAATGAACATAGGTGGTTTTGAATGGAAAAAAATTAGGCAATTTGTGCCTACCAAATTTTATTCTCTTTCAATAAATAATTTTTTTTCAAAACCAAAAATATCATATAAGTGATTATCAAGTTTAATATAAAACTTGGTTTTAATTGGTTTAATATGAAAATGATTTATTAAAATGTATAGCTTCTTTTAAAAATTCAACATCGTATTTGCATCTGTGACTATTTATAACAGTATTTTTGATCAACAACAGGATTCATTTTTTCAATTGTAGTTATAGTATTATTCTCTACATTTGGAGTTAAAAATTTTGCATGAAAACTAATTAATACTATCGATTTATACTTTATGAATTATATCATAGTGAAGTTTCCTCTTTAGAATAGAACTATTGTTTGCTAACTTGAAAACTTTATTATTATCCATTTATTACAAAAATGATTTAATTAAATGAAGATGTGACAGCCACAGCAGCCTGAGCTGCGCATAGTTGAATAGTGGGGTTGATGTTTTAATTTCTGAAGAATCTTCAAAGAATAAGAAAAATGGCGAACTTTTGCGTGATGATATTAGAGGTATGATAGTTGGTACTAGTAATTTCGAAAAAACTAATTTGATAATAAATTTTATTTATAATATGAGGTGGTTAAATTGTTATATTAGTGTGATTGCTCTAAAAGTTTTAATCAACCAAAATATATTAAATTACAATATGGTTTGGAAGTGTTATCGTAAAAATTAATGTATAAATGGCTTATTTTTAAAGTAGCAATGGTGAAATGGTTTCACTAGGTCACTGTGTAAATGAGTGTCAAGTAATTTTCGATGATGTGATTTTAAATGAGCAAGAGGGAGTCTGCGAATATTTAACTATAGGTCAGCATAAAAATATTGATGCTTTTTATCTTGCGCAGACATATTTCAGAGTCCCCAAGCAATTAGTACCAGATAACACAAATTTTCTGTGTATTTTTAACCAAGACAACACTAATTTAAAGCATATTTATAATGACTTTTTTGGTAGAGACATGAGTTTTGAGAAATTTAAAGAGATATGTGCCAATTACTGGGACGAAAAGGATAGTTTCTTAGCATTAGATTTGAGAAAAAAAATTACTAATGGAAAGTACAGAGATAAAATTAAAGAGTTTATAATATTTTAAAACTTTTTGTATATAAATAAAGACTTATACAATTATTCTCGCTATTACAAATATAATTTTTGCACTATCGAAAAAAAGAGAATCAGATAAAATGTCTTGTAAATGTTTTAAATAAATATGGATATCTAGAAGGTGGTGCAAATTCACTTTCAAAAATTGATACTGAGAAGTTTAAAATGTTCTTTAAGAGTGTTTAAAGAAAATCTCAACTTCTCTTCATTGGATAGTAAACTCAATGAAGAAACACTTAATTTAATCAACAAGTCAAGATGAGGTGATAAAGATGAGATAATTGTGGACATTTAATCAACAGCAAAATTGACTAAAATCTCATGAAATTGAATTTTGCATATGCAAATATATCAATTACAAATTAAGCAAAAGAGGATTTTTACATTTGGCAAAAATACACAAATTTGAAATTTGTTTACAATACAAATTATACAGATATACTTATATAAACAAGGTCCACATAATAATCATAGGTTGCACGGAGTTTGTCCTTATACATTATAATCATTTCGTAGTGCACTGGCTAATGCATATTTTCCAAATAAACAAAATAGCCTCGTTGAAATTCACATCAATAAGGAGGAATATTGTTATAATTATGGTAAAAACACTACCGAAAATAAAATTAATTTACTAGCGGTTTTGATCCACGAAATTGGACATGCATTAGATCTTCAACATACAAATGATAAAAATGCAATCATATACCCAGTTCTCAACAATGATTTGGTTGATTTGCATGCAGACGATATTCAAAATATTCAAAACTTTTATGGGCAATCACTATGAAATAATTTTAATGAAAATAAACTAATTGATTTATGCAAAGACGAATATTTTAAAACATTTTAGATTATTGATGGTGAATTTGTTATTTATTACAACAAAAATGTTTGAACAAAATGTATGGGAGACAAGGAAATACTCAATATGCCATTTTCAATTAGAAATTGGTTTCGGTTTAAACCGGCCAATTTCAATATTTTTTTTTTCTCTTCCAAAGACCATCAAGTGAGATAGTCCTGTTTGTTGACGAAAAAAATTATATGGTTTATTATACTAGTTACAATCTTACTGGTGGTTATCCAAAAAAAAATTCACTTCATTGGGATTAAGAGATGAATATATAATAAATGGTATTTTAAATTCATATTCTAATATAACCTTTACCTTTTATGAAAAGTTATATTATGCAGAAATAGATAAAAATTGTTTTAAAAAAATGCATGGTCTAATAAGTGAGAAATTACCTAATATACCAAATATGATAGACTCAGCTTTTAGATATACAAATGGTTTATTCAATTTTTTTAATAATGAAACTTTTATGGAATATAATGAATTTACAAAAAAAGTGACAAGAGTTGGCAAAATAGCATTTCATTGTTTGGTACGAAGTGCGAATCCCGTAATGAAATTATTAATAAAATGAAAGATATTACTATTTTTTAGAAAATTTAACTCCGTAAGAGTTTATATAATTATAAATACAAATAAATACATACATATATATATTCTTTATATTTTACGAATATTGCTATTGTTGCCCCTATGCCATCAGAATATTCAGATAGTTTTTTTTTTTTTAATTTAAAAGATTAACAATCAGCTTTAACATCAAAATACCTACTCTGATATATTTTTTGTAGTTCCCTGAGTTGCTGTCATATCGTTTTTGGATAAACTAACATTAATACTAAACACTATTTTTAAATATTAAAAAAGTAAAGAAATTTTTATTTTAATGCAAGTGGAAAATATTATTACATTTATGCCACATTCCATGAAAATAAAATACATGAGTTATTTTTCCCAATTTTTTTTCAACTTCTTCCTTAACTACTTCTGTAACAGTTGTATCACAATAATACATAACTGATTGAAATAAATTATTTAATTTAACATATGTTTCTGTATCAATAGCTTCTTAGCTTTCTTCATCTTGCAAATCAACACGTTTACCACAATAATTCAGAATTGATTGGCTTAAATTGTGCAATTATTTATCGAAATATATTCTATTGACAGCATCTTTACCATCTACAGGATCTGCGATATTATTAATTCGGCGATTTGCATAAACAAAAACTGAATTTATTTGCTCTCATGAAGCAGAAACAATCAAATTATATAATATTTTGACTCTACATATGTTTTTAAATCAGAAACACTAGTGTTGTATTTTGATTCAACATCATTTTTAATGCATAGTCAGAAACCACAGATTTATATTTTTAATCTACATATTTTTTAATGCATTGCCGGAAACCATAATTTATAATTTAAATCTTCATATTTTTTAATGTTTGTTTTGCATTATTTATTTGTTTGATATAATCTGCAATATTGTTATTGGATTATAAATTTATATCTTCTTTTAGAGGCTAATCAGAAACACAAGAGTTTTATATTATACTTTGAATCTAAATCCTTTTTTAAACCCAAATCTTATATATATAATCGAAATATCTTACTTTGACCGCATCTTTTTTTTCTGCAATTTCACTTATATTAACAATTCTTCGCACCAGAAAAGAAACATTCGATTTTGTAAAATCTAAACATTGCATTTTTAATTGCATTTTTAATCTACATATGCTTTTAAATCTTCAGCAATATTATCAAAGTTTTTATTTAAAGATTCGATTACTGTTTTCCCAAATATATCTGTCATTTAATAACATAGAAATTATATCGCGAATCTTAAAATTTCTCAAAAAAATATATAATACTATTAAACATAAATGTCCACAGGTAAAATAATTAAAATTCTGAACTCGATCATCATTGTAATATACATTATTGTTTTAAAAATAATTAATTATGTTATTAGAAATATTGCTTCCAAATGAGTCGAAATAATAAACATCATTTTTTTTTAAATAGCAAACCCAATGAGTGCCAGGATTTGTTAAGTATCAAAATTAACCACATCACATTAATTTTTGTGCAAATTTTTTGGTAGCTCATCAATCGTATAAACATTTCTGAAATTATTAAATCAATTTTTTTTTTCATATTTTTAAATATCGATATTGGATAATTTTACCTTCCTCTTTTTTCGCAACTACACCACTACGAGCCTTGTTTTCCATTGCTAAATTGTGTCTGTTGTTCTTTTAATTATTTTTGTTATTTTTAGTTTGTTCAACAACACTATAAATTGCAGCAGTCGCTCCTAAAGCGGCGAGTACAATGGAAATGATTCCTCCATTATGTAAGCCATTGCCCGTTTTTTCTTTAACTTTTTTTTTAAATGTTGGTAATGGTAATATTAATTTAAAAGTTATACCTTCTTGCAATTTTTTTTATCTATTTTTGCAATTTGGTCACCTGTTTCAAATTTATCTATACACAAAAATTTTTATTCCTCATAAGGAATATCGAATGTTATATTTGTTATCTTAATTTATATAAGTGTGTGTGAGTGTGTATATGTATATATATAATATTCAATCAAACATTTTAATTCCCCAACCTAATTTTTTTTTTGTAAACATTGATGAGGCAACAGCTGCAGAAGAAATTTTTTCTGCATTTGGAGTATCTTTGATTGACATGATTTCTTTTGCTTCTGCTTGTAAATTTTATATGAGCTTCAAGTCTGGATTATAAATCTTTATGATCTCTATGAGTAACGTCGTGAAATTTGCAACCCATGTCTAATTTATTTATTCTTGAGTCTCCTCTTACTAATCTTTCATTTAATTTTGTAAATGGTCCACAATAATTAAAACCTGGCAAATGCAATTCGGGTGAATATAAATTGTTTAGTGCCCACTTTATCACACCTTTGCCATGGTGTTCAGAATCTCCAAAATGAGTGCGGGATAACTTTTAAAACTCATATTAGATATGGTATTCCTTTCTGGTTATTCACAACAAAATCAGAAAATTTATTGTTTAGCATATTCATAATGTTTACTTTTTCATTGTAAAAATTTTTATTTCCAGGAGATTGTTCAACTTGAATAACTAATAACCTGTCAATTAATTTTCTAACATTGTGCATCCAAATATATTCTTGAGGCAAATTATTATATTTGTTTTATACCTTCACAAGATCTAGGAGTTTTTTGAGAAATAATCCTTTCTGTTGTATTTGGTGTTGATTTTGGCCACGCTTTTATATTATGTACATTAATTCGATCATAAAATTGTTTAATTATATTCTCGTACTTCCGACTTTGATTCGCATTTATTTGATTAATAGGTTTGTGTTTTCGGAATGCAACATTTGTGTCTATGACGATACCTTTGTAATTTTCATAGTCATTAACTGTGAAATTATCCTCAAGATCTTCTTCATTTTCTTTTTTGACAAATTAGAAAGGCCTTTTTTTAATGTAAATTTTTTACCATTCCAGGTAGTTTATCATTATTTGTCTTTACTTCTGTCTCTGCAATACATAAATTACGATTTTTTGCTCATAAACTATATAGTGCTTAAAAAGCAATTTTTGCCGAAATTTTTTTTCCGAGATTTATAGTAAAAACACATGCTATAGGTGGTAAATTTTCCAAAGGTACACTTCCCATTTACTCTTCCAAATTAGCAGATTCTTGTTTTGCAAATAATTCTTTTTCAAATGATGTTTCTTCTGGTGTTGGTGTATAATCCAAGTTTTTTGCAGTAACAGTTTTTGCAGTAATGCTGTTGTTAAATTTTTATTTTCTTCTCTTACGTATTCATCTTTTTTTCCAATATTTTGTAATTCATGAATTAATGGTAAAAAAATTTTAATTTTTAATTTTCCATATTCTGCCTCATGGTTCTTTCTATAATTTCTATACTTCTCCATTAGCAATTTCGCTCGAGAAACTCCCTCTGAATCCTTCATTTATATATAATTGAGAGTTTTGAGAGACAAACTTTTCCCCCAACTGATCAAACGAGTGGGAATTTGATTATTTACAACAATAGAATCGAGTTTGATATTCCCATAGGTGTTGGCTTTTCTTTCCAAACGATGTTTATTTTGGAAGAACATCGCCTACTAAAGAGAGATAAAGTTGGAGATGAGCAAAATAAGAAAAATTAGATAATGTTAATGTTTGTTCTAATTTTTTTCAATCCAGTTTTCTAGAGTAGAAATTTCAAAACACGGACATATTATTGAGGCTGTCGATAATCCAGGAATAATTTCGACAATGATGAATATTTTGCTAAGATCACCAGGTGAACAAAATTATTTAGAGTCTACTGGGGTTGATAGTATATTTCGAGTAAAATTTTTCGTAGTGATAAAATAAATAAAATAATGTATCCATTAAGATCTATGTTTGGCTTTTTCGCTATAATAATGAAACTTACTGGAAAGGTGGTTATAAAATCACTTATTTCAGAAATTCGTCTGATAACAATTGTTTATATGTTTATTAAACTAAAAAAGGTGGTGGTTCAGTTGATAAAACTTACGCTGATCCAGGTAAAATTGTTTTTGAAAAATTAGACATTTTTTGGCCTATTGTTGAATATGATGCTAACACAAATGCAATTAAAGAAAAATTACATACAAATCCTAAAATTCATAATGGTTTTAAGTATTGGCAATTTTTAGAAAAAGATGTTCCTTCTGGGACAACTGTTTTTAACTTCGATATAAAATATTAGTTTAATAATTTACAATTTGACATGCCTGATTTTGTAACTGTGGGTTTACAAACTAATAGAAAAAATCGCGCCGAGTAATATGTGCATGCTTCAATGTTTGAACATTGTAATGTGATATATTTTCGTTAAAAATGGTATCTAGATATTGAAAATGATCTTTGTTTTAAAATTTTTCCCTATTTTAATGATTTTAGAAATTAAAAAACAAAATTTGATTCTATATATAGAAATAATGAACTTTACTATAAGCTAACTACAAACTACCATGGCGATATCAATTATTATTCATTTTGGGGAAGAAGTCCATTGTTTGTTATTGACTGCCTATATAGAAAAACAGCAGTAGTTAACGATAAAAAAAAATATAAAATTAGTATGGATTTTAAAAAAGCTGTCCAGGCTGGTACAATTTATAATGTTGTCTTAATTAGCCAACGAAATTTAACTTACAACTATTTGGAAGAAAATATCATGGAAGATACATACATTTTTAATTTTATTAAATGGAAGAATCAACAAAATGTTTAGATATTGTAATACAATATTTTAGACTCAGAGTGGAGTGGTTGCTTTATAATTTTTTAGGAATTTTAGATCAAATAGAAAGTCGTTTTTCTAATTAAAATTTTCACACTTTTCATATTTTCATTTTATTTTTGCTTATTTTGCTCGATTTTCGCTTAAATTTGCTTGCTCATTTGCAAAATTGCTATTTCTAGAAAACGTGATAATTTATCTTGAAAAGCGATAAATTGGATTAATTTCAGCTTACAATTTAATGTTTTTAAGGTGGCACAAAGCCTGCACGATATTATGGGAAAAAGTGGTAAATTTGCTTGATTTTGGAGTAAATTTGCTTGTTTTTTTAAATGCATAAATTCTTAAATTTAACACTAAGATTTTGGGGCAAAAAAACCTTGATTTTAGCCTCAAATTGCTTGATTTTTTCGATGAAAATGAGGGTGGTCCAGAATTGGTCTTTTACATCTACTTTTGAATGACTAAATACTTTTTTCGTTAACGACCACTCATTTTGTTTGCACGATTATACTATACTAACGAAATATTTTTTCATAACAGTTACGATCGTCTTCATAACAAGGAGTGTTAATTCATACAGCAAGTGTAGATTCGATTCTTTTATCGTGGATATTTTCTTCTTTTTACTTACATTCCCGTATCACTTAACAATGCTAATTGTAATATGTTAGTACAATACTAGATGCAAGTAGTGTATGATATTTGCAAAACAGTTTTTCTTTCGATATTTAAAAATAATTTAAGGAGTTTCTGTTGCCTAAATTTTGTGTGAGAGGCGTGAGTTGTTTAAGTCATACTTACACGATGCCCAATTTCTGCTACTTTCTGTTACACTGATGGGCACAACAGAAAACATACAATTTTCTATAGCAGAAGGTAAGAAAGAACGCATATGTTCATATCCACACGTTATCTAAAGTTCTAATAGAAACTTGTAAATGGTAGGCAAAACAACTGGCAGGGTACAGGGTTACAAATGCAACCAAATTGTATATTTAGGGGCTTTGTGGTGCATCCAAAAGGTACGACGATTATTTCTTTTTTCCCCTGAAGACCGCATTGGTTTAAAATTAAACGTACGAGTAATATTAATGTATGGAAAATTATATGAGTAACGGCACTGCTTATGTATGGGAAACAAGATACTATATTCACTTGTATGTACGATGGACATTAATGCCACTCATTAAAACATTGGCATATTATTTAAACAAGGGCTTAGCGAGAAATGTACTGTTGTCTCTGGGGGAAGGGGGGAAGGGGGAGGAGGAGAGAGATTTCTTATGTCTATTTCTGAACAAAATACAAAACTTCTATTATTACCAATTTATTATAATCAATGACTTCATGTACATATATGGAACCACACAATGCTATAACACATTCTTCATGTTCAAGGTAGATAAAATATTACTTGAATTAACATAAAATAATAGTTGTCATTTTGTTTTCAAAGTTTATTTTCATTTCGAAAATTTGGGAGGGGGGTATATGTCCCAACGTATCACGCGTTATCCCGGCTACGCCCCTGTTTTTAAATGTGTATCCTTAATGAGCATAATAATTAATATTGTGCTCTCCGTAATTAAACACGCTTTTACGGTTATACGGCCAAAAGAAGACAGAACGGTTACAATATTAAACTTAAGGCTTTCATATGAGCCATTTAACATTACTCACGCTATACAGATCAAACTATTTACTTCAGAAAACAATTGATATGATCAGCAAACAGCCATTGCTCGTCAACTGTGCTCTGCTGGTACTTGCGTATTATTACTTTCAGACAAAGATATTCTGGAAATATATATATTACAACTATAAACTAAGTTATAAACAGCCATAATGCGTCATATAAAAACTCGATTCCCGTCGGAGATTCAAACTGTAAAACCTACAATTACATGGCACAAACCTGCACATTAACTCACTGAGCTACACAAATCACTTACAGTGAAAACGTGTGATAAGATATTATACAAAACACAAATCCACAGTTCTCGTGTATTTTACATAGTGGTGTTTATTCTCTTATTATGACCGTATGAGTAATATGCAACGTTTCCCGTTACTTATCCGTACATATGTTTCATTTTGTTCATTCATATGTTTTACAGAACTTGTAATCCTTTGGTAAACGTATATTAACGATGTGAGAAAATAACTTGGGTGTCCGCCATTTTGTCTGTCCCAGCGTGTGGGCATAACAGACAATCAGAACACATTCCACTGTTGCAAAGTTGGGACTAGGGGGATATAGATGGAGTATGAGTGAGAGAGATGGCGGATGCCAATGTGGCAACGCTGGTGTTCATCCCTAGAACTACAGCTGGAGTGGTCAGAAAATTTAACCTGGGGAAGTCCACTCTAGTTATATCTTTACTCAATGGTTGTATCCCGCCTTATTAAACACAGGAGCCACGCACTGTGTCACTAGTTGGTCCTTTGTAAAGAAGTTGTTGGAAATGAAGGTTATTTCCCGTTCTGGGTTTTGTCAGTGTGTCGAATAAAAAATGTTTATTGTAAATGGAGACGTAATTTCAGCGACTCATGTAGTGAACCTCCATTTAAAAATTGGACGTTACGCTTGGAATTCTCAGTTCTCGATTCTGCCCAATTTAAATCACCAGTTAATTTTGGGTTTGGAATTCTTGGGATGCACTAGTGAAGCTATTAATTTGAATGATTTTGCTTGTATTTTGGATTTGCGCCGAAGATTAGGATACGCTTAGATCGTGAACAAGTTTCCCGTGTTGAAAATAAAAACAATGAGGTGGCAGTTCCAGTTTCGGACTTTGTGTATGAAAAGTTGGAATAGTTGAAACCGAGTTTAGTTAATAACTACCGAGATCGGTAGATGTAACTTCTTACCGCATACATTTAAGTTTACGGATGATATCGCCGTGCGCGATTGTCACTTTCGTTGTCCGCCACCAAAATTAAGGTCATGTAGGGACACCATAGACAGGTTGTTAAAGGCTGAAGTAATTGTTCCATCAACTTCCGAATATTGTTACCCGGGCTTCCTGGTAAAAAAGAGGGTCGGTGAAAAATACAGAAGACTCGTGGTAAATCATATGTTTGTTAATCGCAAGATTCATTAGGACTCATTTTCCCTTCCAACTGTGGATTGTGCCCTTCAACACTTGCGCAGAGCTAAAGAGTACTCCGTCCTGGATTTGAATAACAGCTTCCATCAGGGTCTGTTGGATCCTTCTTGCTGCAAGTACACTGCACTCAGTACCCCATTGAATCAGTATGAGTTTACAAGGATTCGCATGGGGGAAAACTTCGGCAGCCAGGCTTTATCAAGGTTATTAGATAACATTTTGTCTGAATTAAAATTTTTATTTAATTATGTCGACGACATGATCATATATAGTGAGTATATAGATTCACATATGGGACATTTACGGCAGGTTTTGACGCGATTTCGGGAGGTTGGATTAACCGCAAACCCTGACAAGATTACCTTTGTTTCAAATAAAGTGAAATTTTTAGGATACGTGATCTGTGAGGGGAAACTGCTCATGAATCCCGATCGCGTAGCGCCCATAGTCAACTTCCTGCATATTCGCACTGTAAAAGGTCCACACCATGATCGCGGCTCCTTAAAAAAAATTGAAGAAAAATGGCGAAGCATTTTCCTGGGGTACGGAGCAGGAACAGGCGTTTATCTCGTTGAAGAAAATTCTTAGCCCTCCTCCCGTTTTCGTGCTTCCCGATTTTGAACACAGGTTTTTGACGCCTTTGCCTCTGCCTTAGCGTTGGGAGCGTCCTTGGGACAGTGGGTCGATGGCCACGTTGCTCGTGTCGTATTCGTGAGTCGAACTCTGACTGAGTTGGAACGATCCTTGAGGATATACGGAAAGGAAACGTTGGCCTGCCTGTTCGGAATAGAGAAATTTGCTTTGTACGTCGAACATGACATGTGTGATTTGTTTATGGACAATCAAGCACTAAGTTGGGTGTTAAACCATCCACATCAGTTGGGTAAATTAGGTAGGTGGGTTTTAAGACTATCTAGGTTCCGTTTTAAAATGTGTAATTTTCGAGGTGTCGATAATCCGGTCGCAGATGCTCTGTCCTGGATGTTCAACCATAATGATTTAGAGGTGAGTTCTGCCGATCAACCGGCTTCCCTAGGATTGATTCAAGGTATTCCGGAATTTTTTGTGTGCCTTCACGATGCGCAGGTAGCGGATACTTTGTGTCAGCAGATAGTTCAGGACTGTACTGCGGGTGTTACGTCATCATATTTGGTTAAGGATGGTCTGGTATAATTTCCAGGGGAACCGGTAGAGCTAGAAAGTTGGTTTTTTCCAATACATTTTGCCATAGGATGCTTAAGTATTTTCAAGATTCAATTTATAGGGGACACCTAGATATAAATAAAACGTTAAGAAAATATCGGTACATTTTGTATGGCCCACTTTAAAAAATTGACGTAACACAGTATGTACGCACTTGCGATGGGTGTCACGGGTGCAAGTAAGCATCCCAAACAAATTTTGGCCACACTTTGGTCCAGATTTACAGTTGTCCGTGGCAGATTATACATTTAGACATTTCGGTCCCCTGCTTAGATCTAGAAAAGGAAATGTTTGTATTTTAGTGATAATGGATACCTTGACTAAATTTGTCATTTTATTGACAATGCATTAAATGAAGGCCACTGCCATAGTTAAAACACTTCAGGAACAAGTTTGGAAAGTATTTGGAGCATCGGCCGAGATAGTTACCGATAATGCCTGCTACTTTCAATCTGTTAGCTTTAAAGGTATGAGTTTTATGTGTTTTAAATGGGCTATAAAGTATTATACATCGAGTTTATACGTTCCTAAGGGCAACCAGGTCGAGTGTTTCAATAAGAATACAAAGGCCTGTTTCACAATAATCTATAACACAGATCAAACCTTATGGGACCAGGATATCGAGCTGATAGATGTAGGGTTTAATTCTGCCACACACAATCCCTCTTTACCATTTCTGGGTAGGCCTCTCCCTCATCCACTGTTAAATATCTAGAGTATTCTCCTTCCAGCAAATCTGGATTCTGACGCTCGGTGGCACCTTTTCGACGAAGTGGTCGTCATCTCGAGGATGCGAAATGTAAGATCGCGGCTCGTCTGGATAAGGTTAGGACTTATTCTCCTTTTGCTGTTGGAGATTAGGTCCTGTGTAAGAAGTTTGTGTTGCCAGACAGCGGAAAGAATGTGGGGTCAAAATTCATACCTAAATACACGGGTCTGTTTGTTATTTCTAAATACCTTAGGTTTAAATGCTGTTATGTTGTGTGTACCGGACGGTTCACGTGAATTTAGAAAAGCTCACATGAGCCACTTGAAAAGATTTTTACCCCGGACTTAGTTTATGTTTTAATTTTTTTTCTGGATTGGATTTTTAAGGTT
Source organism: Dryococelus australis (assembly GCA_029891345.1). Classification (NCBI taxonomy): domain Eukaryota; kingdom Metazoa; phylum Arthropoda; class Insecta; order Phasmatodea; family Phasmatidae; genus Dryococelus; species Dryococelus australis. The sequence goes on along the minus strand of CM056999.1, from coordinate 28,927,067 downwards.
ATTTGGTTATGGTTTTTATGTTCAAGTAGGGCAATGCAAACAGCACATGTGTTCCCCTTTTCCTTTCCTAGTTTTGTTTATTTCCTTTACTCATGCCTGTCTTTTGTTGGTTTATTCCAGCCCAAGGCGTGTGCATGTGGGGCTGTCCAGTCTTCGGCTTTCGTCATCTGCCGGGGGTTCCTGAGTGACTGCTGGATGCCTGCTGCTAAGACCATTCCTCCTGCGCGAGTGACCGACGTGCTGCAGAGTTCCTGGGTGCTGCGGTGGGCCCTGCCTCTTAGCGAGTCTTAATGTAGATATGTTGTTCTTGACTGGACTTTCCTCCAGGGTTTTCTTATGAATATTCGTCGCTTTGATGAACTTTCGTCACCTGCGAATAATTTTTATGCGAAACATTGACATTTTCGATGGACGTATCGGCGTATTTTTATTCTTTCTTCGATGTGAACTTTTCCTTCAAGAAGTGGCTGAACTGTCTTCAAGAGTGTTTGAGTCAAATTTTGAAATCTTAATTTGTTGTGTTCTACTGTCTGGATTCTTCAGTGTGGCAATGTGTATTCTGACTTTTTTTAGGGACTGGGCGTGTTTAGCAAGGGGGGTGGGGGTTGCACTACTTAGAGCACGCTGCTAATATTAAAGACTGCTTGCTCCGGCCTCACCACATCCTTCTGGAAAGAAGTTGTAAGGTGTAGCTACTTATTTTCTAGAAGTCCTCAATAACTTGTTTGATAGATTACAGCTGTTGGTTCAATTACAAATAACCGGATTAATTTTATTATTGAACTAAGAGCTAGATGCTTATTAAATAAAATATTGTGTATGTGTATGATTTTATTAAGAATAGGAATAAAGGCATAAATAAAAATTATGTTACATTTTTTTATAACTATCGACTGAGGATATACCTACAGCTACGTATTTATAAATGTCTGTTAGGTTGCAATTATTTGCAATAAACATATATTTGTTGGGGATAAATTCCTTTGGGGTTACATAGCATGTAAATCTGTTTTACTGCAGTTTTCCAGTCCTGCTTGATGTTTATATAAAACTTGGTTAAGTGAATGTGACACTCTGGTCCTTCCCATCCACTTCTCACCTCAGTCACTGCATACATGTAGTTTTGGTATGAGATCATCACCAAAATTGCGTGTATCTAGTTTCAGTTATTTTTCTAACTTTGCAGTTGTTGCATGATTAATTCGATACTAAATATTTAGATCAAACACTAGTTTAATTGTGTATTATGTATTATTTTAAATAGTGAAACGATTGGGATTTCTAGGGGATTGGACCTACGTTACCATATTCTCAAGGTTAGTGTATTATATCCAGCACAGCCAGTGTACAAGTTTAATTATTGTAAATTACGAGTTGCTTTCTTGGTCTGTGATGTATGTAATGCATGGAAAGGCAAGATAGCTATTGCAGTCTGTGCTTCTATTGAATTCCTATCGATAGCTACAAGATGAGCATGAGATCTCGAGGTCTTCTTCGTGTATGGAAGAGCTACACAAGTTTATTCCGTTATGTTTTGGGTCAACTAATAAGCAGAGAACATAGATAGAGGATATATATGTTGCGACGAATTCTTACTACTCCGCATTACAAAGTTCATACATTAGAAGCTATTTCTATATAACCAGAATCGCGGCGAGCGATTCATGGGTAATTCGTTTCATAATATGCTTACATTTCTAGCACTATAATTAGTATGTATTCAAAATAAGTACATGTATATATTATTTAAAACTATATAAATGGTTACCTTGTACTGTATAACTGAATTTCTCTTGTAAAGTAAAGTGCATGCGAGTGATACGATTGGGAATGCCACCCTTGAGCATGACACAGTTTTCTCTCAGCTAATGTATGTGCCATTCCTTCGACTTGGCGAAACTGCACGGTGCCCACACCGCCAGCTGACCACCTGGGCTGTCTTACAAATTCTTATGAGCTAGTTGATCGTGCAAAATCGGACGGGTAAGACGCGATTCGCTTCTAGTTTTGTTTTAGTGTCGTCTGTACTCTGAATTTGGTGGTTTTGTTCTAATCAGTTCACAAAGATATCGTTTGGTATTCTGTTGTATTAACCAGGGCTACGTGGTCTTGTCTTGCATCGTCTAACACAGCATACAGAACCTTGATGCATGTGTAATATGCGATTGCGATTGATGGTAGGGGTTAATATCTATTTTTCTTTGTATTCTTTTATGTATGTTACTATGCTTCTCGGCTTCGCAACACTATTTTTTTTAGACTAATGTGACATGCAGCGCTCTGTGCTGTCATAATATGCGTTGGTTAGTAAATGTTTATAAGTATTTGGTTTTATAATATTTTTTATCTCTCTCTCGCTCTCTCTCTATATAAAGAATATATATTATATACATTTACATTTATATTTATTATATTATATATATCAGCGCATAGCAGTGTCTCTCTCTTACGTGACTAATGATATCAATGTATGTTTATTCGTGGTACACAAAGAAACACAGTGAAATGTGTATCCCATTTGTTTTTGTAGAATTTCTTTGAGGCTGGCCCATGTAAACATTCATTATTTTTCATGTCGCCTAGAATTCTTGCTTTTACTCAAATTCTCGGTGCTAAAGCAACACTGACGTCACTATTGTGGACTTCGGCTATTTTTATATTTTATGATTCATTATGACATTATGCTCGAAATGTACTTTCGCATATGCCATTCCTTTATTATTTGTTACGTGACTGATTTTACATGTACAGAGTGTTTCAATCTCTTTTACATTCGGTTCCCCCAACCCTCATGTTAAAAACCCTTCATTGGTCGCGTATGAGTGTCTCTCTCGCAATAAAAAAGAATACGCTGCTATTTTTTACAGATGGGGTGGAGCTCACAAATTTTATATGATAACAGGCAATATTGTTGCCAGGACCTATGTAGACAAGCTGGTAGCCAGGAATCATGCACCATTGACCTTAAGACAGGGTGTTGTTTACTGATGTGCAGTGTGTGTGAGCATTTTTTTTTCATTCGACGACCATTCACGTCCATTGAAACTGGAGCAGACAGATGTGAATATTTTTACTGTAACTGATAGTAATACAGTTACAGATAAGGTAGGCATATAAATAAATAAATTTATATATACAGTTCAATAAAACGTTGCATTTACACCGTAAAATAAAGTAATACTTTCAATTGTGGTGGACAAGTTTACCGAATGTGATAGGCCCTATACGTATTACAAATTGTGCAGCTTTTATAACTAAACTTTTTGCCTACAAGCACTTCATAATGTGAAAGGCGAATACACAAAAAAACTTGTAGGCCTAATATCTTCTACAAACAGTGTCTCGATTTCGTTATAAAGCTGGCGTGTGAACGTTCCATATGCCAATGGTTAAGCAGTTTTGAAAAAAAATTATTTTCAGTACCATTATATATCAAATCTCACCCCCCTCTTTTTTTTTTTTTACAAAAAAAATAATTGTACTGAATTTATAATGGTTCTACTAAAGGCGAACCATGGTAAACGTCATCAGTATCTGTGTCTTTATTATTTCCCGTTCTCTGCTGTTAATGACTTTACTGCATCTCTGTGAGTTACCATTATATACCATCTTCAGTCACGTACATTGACTGGTACAAGTCTTTCGAACAGCCAGTACACGGCTGTCGGCTGCGCACGCATCTTTTTTCCACCCCTTTCCCCCCTCTCCCGGCTACACCATGTTCGAGGTCACTGAGCTCCCTTGCTCCACCAACTTAGTCGTTGTCATGTAGCAGAGACCAGTATAGTGTCCTCAGCCTAATTCCCTCCTCTGAGCAAGGTAATTGCCGATCACTGTACAATCACACAGCAACTTATAGTTGCATCACGTTCGAGGTCACTGAGCTCCCTTGCTCCACCAACTTAGTCGTTGTCATGTAGCAGTGACCAGTATAGTGTCCTCAGCCTAATTCCCTCCTCTGAGCAAGGTAATTGCCGATCACTGTACAATCACACAGCAACTTATAGTTACATCACGTTCGAGGTCACTGAGCTCCCTTGCTCCACCAACTTAGTCGTTGTCATGTAGCAGTGACCAGTATAGTGTCCTCAGCCTAATTCCCTCCTCTGAGCAAGGTAATTGCCGATCACTGTACAATCACACAGCAACTTATAGTTACATCACGTTCGAGGTCACTGAGCTCCCTTGCTCCACCAACTTAGTCGTTGTCATGTAGCAGAGACCAGTATAGTGTCCTCAGCCTAATTCCCTCCTCTGAGCAAGGTAATTGCCGATCACTGTACAATCACACAGCAACTTATAGTTACATCACGTTCGAGGTCACTGAGCTCCCTTGCTCCACCAACTTAGTCGTTGTCATGTAGCAGAGACCAGTATAGTGTCCTCAGCCTAATTCCCTCCTCTGAGCAAGGTAATTGCCGATCACTGTACAATCACACAGCAACTTATAGTTACATCACGTTCGAGGTCACTGAGCTCCCTTGCTCCACCAACTTAGTCGTTGTCATGTAGCAGAGACCAGTATAGTGTCCTCAGCCTAATTCCCTCCTCTGAGCAAGGTAATTGCCGATCACTGTACAATCACACAGCAACTTATAGTTACATCACGTTCGAGGTCACTGAGCTCCCTTGCTCCACCAACTTAGTCGTTGTCATGTAGCAGTGACCAGTATAGTGTCCTCAGCCTAACTCCATACCAATAGCGGTGCTCGTAGTCACATTTAAGCCTGAGTTTACATTTAGAGAGGTGGCCGAAATTTTTTTTATCAGCTAGTGTATTCTGTTTCAGCTTAAGTGTAACCTGGATTTTAAAAAAATGCAACCCCAATGACTATTAATAAATACTTTGAGTTCTCCCAAGGTCATATTACGTCGTTCATAATTAAACAGCGTTACATGCAGTTTTCTGCATTATGTCAAAGTCCACTTCTTTGAAGATACCGATTATTTAATATTTACTCGCCAGTTAAGTTCACTTAAAATTAATAGTAAGATACAGCAACATTCACGTTATTGTTCGGTTAATATATGAACTGAATTTGCTTATACATGCCTTAACACAGACAACTACTACATTCTGTTTGTGATGCAAAAATTTTTTACACCACGATTGAAATTTAACAATTGTGTTGAAAGTCATTCAGACTGTACAGAAATATCGTCGGTAAATGGCAGATGTTATATAAGAATGTACACAAACTGGAAGACTAGTCAGTTGTCAGATAATAACGCTCAATCTTAAAGTTGGCCGCACTCAAAGCGTAAATTATTTTTACGATTACGAAGTATTGAGTGTTGTGATATGTAGGAGAGAACACTTGTTTGGGCCTGTAAACGACGTTATGTTTATTGACAAGAAAACAGAGCACACTAGGCATGCCCGGTGTAATGGGGAACAATAATTAAGGCCAGGAGATATTTATGAGTTTAAATTACTTGTACATTCGACTTGCCTGTTTTACGTTCCTTGTTTCCTTATAAATATGCCACTGACTAAGAATCCTTCAGGTCACGTTTCATAAGCCACAATCCAATTACAAACACAAAATTACTGTAAGTTTGTATGAAGTCTAACTCATCTTAAAATTAATTCGCTTTCTTTTTTTAGGACGATGGTAGGTGGGAACACAAGACCAAAATAACTGGTGTTTGAACAATGGTGGATAAATGGTATCTCACATCTAACATAGCTTCTGTACATCTGTGCGGACATTAGAGTGTTGAATGAGTGAGTGAAGAGATTTAGGCGGCTCTTAACATCTAGGTTTGAGAGCCGATGAGGGTGAAGTGAGATGAGTATGGGGCAGCGCGGGATTGTAAGGGCGGGCGAAACGGGAGATCCCCAAGAAAACCCTCCGACCAGCGGCATTGTCGGGCACGATTCCTAAATGTGGAAATCCGGGGGCGGCCCCGCCAGTAATCGAACCATGTTCGCTTCGGTGGAAGGAAAGTAGTCTAACCACCGCGGCCCTTTCAAAATGATTGGTAAGGGTTAAGAGGAGTGCTGTACTATGTCTGGGATGTAGCAGTCCGAGGTACTAGCGGTCGGGGCGAGAAGCAGAGCGGAAGACAGGCCATGGCTGCGGGGCAAAAACATAGGCGAGAGGGTGTGGGAAACCTCAACGAGGTTGAGCAGGTTTGTGGAGCGGCACCACCTCGGCGCCCGATGGGCCGGCGCGTCGCTGCGAGTTCCTCCCGCCAATCAGAGCGGAGAGTACTGCCAAGTCCGAACAACCGTGGTTTACGTACGACCCGGTTCCTCCGCCCTACACCCCGCTGTCTCCAGCATCCTCATTTTGTGCTACCGTCTCAAGCATCCTCACTTTGTGCTACCACGTGCTGATGCGTCTTTGTACCTCAACTAACAATGTTTCCTTACCATTAGAGACACGGCCATTTCACGAAATTATTTCTCACTAGCGACCCGCCCCGGCTTCGCACGGGTGCAATTAAGATAAAAAAACTGCTTAGCCCGGCGTTAATTAGGTTGGGTAATCTCTCGTAAAGCATAAAAAAAACACATAATTTAATAATGAATAAAATAAAATATAATTTAAAGTTTTTTTGCTATTTTTATTTGATATTTTTTTTATTTTTTTATAATTTTTCATATTAATATACATTATATTACAATGCAATTTATCTGAGATAGAAGTATTTAATATGTTATTGGCTAAGACATTCTCTGTAGACAATGTTTGACGTCCTGTTATTGTTTGGTAGCAAAATGTACTGTTTCTCGGGACTTCCAACTCGTGATAAACCAACATATAGTTGGCCATGGGAAAAAACACTCTTTTCATAGGTCGATTCCAACCAAAGAGAAAGTTTTACCCTGGGACTTATTAATAGTAATCGCGAACGATGTTTTTACGGGAAATTGCAACCGTTTGAAAGATATTGGCAAATCCGTGGGAATCATAGGAATCCTTGGGATGTTTGCCAGCTGGCCGGCTGCTGGACTGGTGAGGATGGTCGTGACAATAAAATTTTCTTTAAAGCCTTTAATGAGCAATCTTGTGCCATTACACGTGTTAGGAGGGCTTATATTCCTTAAAAGCATGATAGGAGTACCGACTTTTAATGATAGTTCGTGAGGTGGCAATCCAGAAGGATTAAGCGAATTTAGAAAATCTTGATGAAAGTGGACGACATCGTCAACATTGGTGACTTATAGGTTTTGACTTGGCCGGGAACTCTTTGTATAATGAGATTGTTGATTTCATTGACAGTGTCGTTCCTATGCGATACTATTGCCCTGGAACACAACCAGTGAAAGTCTCTTTCTAGTAAATTTTCGAGGCCCGGATATACTGCTTCTATAAGATGCTGCAGACTGTGGACTATCTGACCTAATGTCTCATTAAAAATGATTTCAGCAGAATTAGTGCCCAAATTTAGAGAAGGAAAAACTCCTTCTCCAAGTCTGAGCAATTTTTGTGGGAAATCTTTATGCGTGTCTCCACCAAAATAGGCTCTCATATTCGTTCGCAAATTTAGGTGTTGAATAGAACTCCATAAGGGAGATGATTTAAGACATGCTTTGATGATATCTGCACGCGTCCTTTTTGTAACTACAGGGAGTGTCTGCCGAAAATCCCCAGCAAACAAAAAAAAGTAACTCCCCCCATAATGGCAGCAGAGCTTCTAAGGTTAGCGCCGTACGCAGCACACAGCACGTTTTATTTTCCGAATCTGTCCGTCCTGCAAAGCCGTAGTACATTATTTGGTTCTATCATCAATAGTTTTCGCAGCGCACGCAATGTAAGGAATTTTCTAGGTCATTTATTTACACTTTTGGTTACATTATTGGAGTTCTAGTAGGGATCCCTATTGATTTTTAAAATAAAATATAGCCTATGACACTCAGTGATAACGTAGCATTCTACTGGTGAAAGAATTTTTTAAATCGGATGAGTAGTTTCGAGGATTACCTCCTACATCCAAACACACAAACACACAAAGTTACAAACACTACCTCTTTATAATACTAGTATAGATTTGTGTATTCAACCGTCAGTTACCTGTTTACAGGTTCTTGGTTCTGACTTGGTAGCAGAACAGATAATGACACAGAGGCGAAATGGCTGGGCTAGTGGGCGAGAATCAGGGAACGAGGCTTTGTGTCTGATTGGCTACTGCATCTTGTGAAAGGTTCCCTATTGGCTGGCCTGACTGCTGTCGCGTAGGTTACCCGGTGCTTATTGGCGAACTGCGTTCCTACATAGCACTGGCAGGTTGCGGCTGTATTTCGCCGTATAAGCGGCCATTTCACGTTGGTATTCTTATGTACTTCGTGACCAAAGCATGGCCCTTGTTTTATTTAAAGTTTCGTTATTGGGTCTCTGGTTATTGCAACCATAGGGCTGTAAGTTTTGTGTCTGGATGTAGTGATGCGAACAATTTTTGTTTATGAAAATGTTATATTCGATGAAGATCACGACGTATTGTGCCTGGCAGTGCAGGTTACAGTACCGGGAAAGATAACCTTACTGTGGACTCAGGCATGAGATGTGTTGCCTTTTACAAGGATAATGTTAAATATTTAAAATTAAATCTCTTAAAGTGTCTGAATGATTTTAGGTATTCATCATATCATTAAATTTTTGTGACACAATACTGAAAAATAGTATCTTAAGTGAGCAGACAAAGGGCCACGTATCAATTAAAAAATACAATTATGTAAATTTGAAATTGAAACTTCACTCCAAACAACTCGAAAGACATAAAGAGACATTGAGTTCCCCTGAATTCTCCAGGAGAACATAATGATTTTTTCGTGAAATTGCATTTGATGATTTATCCTTAGTTTGACTTTATGTTTCGCTAACACTTGAGGAATATTCCCCTGTCGAGCTCAAGGGACATAAGTTTGAAGAGGCCTATGTTCTTGAAGTAAAACATCGTATCGGCTATATTTCCGTTGCTTTGCTATTTTTATGATGATCTCACATGAACACTACAAAAACATCAATTGTAAAATTCGTATAAAAACAATTAAATTTTATTTAAGTCATTAAAAGGGGCAGGATGAAATGCACATCGTGTAACACGTGTCAGATGTCATCTCGCTAAACTGAATGTCTGCCAGCAAGCCAATAATGAGACTTGTACGTATGGGAAGCATGTCGGCTGTAACAACAGGACGCTGGTAGTGGAAACCAACAGACCAAAAGAGCTAGCTGGCGTTCATGTAGACGAGTGTACAGACAGCTATCTACTAGTATGTTGTCACTGCCAGTAAAGTGCTTAATAACTCACATTTAACAGCCAGACTTTAAATCGTAACTCCAGGCGAAATAAGTTTCGGATCTTAAAGAAAATATTGCATGGTATCCTGATGACTTGAACGTCCTAGCTCATCACAAGAATATTTGTTTGATTCTAAGTTTAAAGTTGAAGTTATATTCGCTTCATATATATAGCGCTTAATCGGTATGTAATTTGGTATTTTCGTCAAATTATTATTGATGTCTAGGGAAACTTTTTTTGCAAAATATTCTAAGTCTTGTTGTGCTCCAAAACACTTGAGCTCAGATCCACGTACGTATAAGGATGATAGATTTATCATGATTCATCATGTGTCCGCCCGTGAATCACAAGATTTAAAGTCGGTGAGATTTAATTATGATTGGCCGTGTCAAGGCAAGAAATGTCATCACACAAAGACACGCTGCCAGTAACTTAAGTAATTTGCGAATGGCATGTAGTATAGGGCGACCAGACGTTCTGCGTTTCGCAGGACAGTTTTTTTTTTTAAGCCTTGTCCTACCGAATGCGAAAGGCCATACAAAGTCTTGAAATGTCCTCCTTTGCCAAGTGTTCTGCGAAAAGTCCTGCAATTTAAACACAAAAAATCCACTGAACATTAATATCGTGCAGTGAGTTTTATGAACTCGTTTTACAAAATAACACTTCGCTGCTTGTTATTCCTTCGAATAAAAATACGTTCCAAAGAAATGAAAATGCCAATTGTTCTAGTGTTTATTAACTTACAATTAAATTATAAGAGTTTATATTTATATACATATATTTATTAGGTGTAATCATTTCCAGTTTTTTAGACTTTATTTAGCTTGTATTTACATTATTATAATGCCTGGAAGTTTACTACATCATTTTTTATTAAAAATCACATTTCTTATGACAAGTTCCAAAGTATAACTCAGTAGGTGGGAATGCAGGTGGGCACACGTAGGAACGCCAAATTTATGATGTGTAAAGTAGGGACTGCAGGTAGAACAGGCGTTATTCCCATAAGTTGAACGCCAATTTATGAAGTGTATGAACAGGCATAGGAATTAGTCACTATGCAAATCTTGCTTATATGCAGATGATGTGTTGAGTAGATACACATAAAGGGTGTATGTACCGAACCTCATTAAATCTTGAACATGTAGGTCTACAGTACAACAATACACTGTGCAAAAGGTCGTGTGTTTAGGTGTGACTATCTAACCAGAATATATTATTTTATATTAACCACAATGTGGGGCACGTGGATACAGATCACTGCGAGCCAAACAGGTGAGCTTGAATGCCGTACTAGGCCGTTCAGTAGAGAGAACATAATATCTGCTCAGTGTCTCCCTCATTACTCTTACTGTGTTTTCCTGTGAGGTGACTCAAATTTATGTGCAAAGAAGAACATTTAGAAACGGTCTCAATACAGCGTGATGGGTAACTATAGCCCAGTACCCTGCTGGCTGTGGAATAGTAGACACCTATGCTACTTATAAGCCCTTCGTCGTACTCAGCAGTTGTATATATATTTGTGAACGATCAGGAATACACATATAAGCTAGTCACATTTAACAAAGAAAATTTATTAAACATGGTTACGAGGAGTAGGATAAAGCATCTCATTATTGAATGAATAGGATTCACCACGGCTAGTTTCAGCTTTGGAGCTTTTAAAGAAAAATTTACTTTTAGTTTTCAAACTTAAAATGCTGAGTAAAATCCTATTTCAAAAATCCTTGATGGTAATAGCAAAATAATTTAATAGAAGATAAAGCTATTATCGTTGGGTAGTTGCCGTTACAATTAGGCTCCATGACATAATTTATTCAAAATGGCGGTGATGTACTTCAAGTGCATGTGCTTTTTTAGAGCAAGTACACTTCCGGTGCAAGTGCATTTCCAGTGCAATTGCACTTCTAGTACAGTTGCATTTCTGGTGCATGTGTAATTGTAATTTCATTTGTGCTGCTGGACTTAATTTATTCGTAATGGTGGCAATCTGAGCGTGAAGGAGGTGCGAAGGGGTGTTCTGGAGGGAGCTTTTGGGGTTGTTGGCCGCCAGGCTGGAGTTGCAGCGACCGGTACTTGGTTAGATGCTTGTCGGGGGTACGTATATTTCATTTTTGCGTAATAAGCGATTATGTAATTATAGATTTATCAGATCGGGAGCAGGAAGCAGACTGAGGTGTGAGGGGTAGGAGAAGCAGTATATATGTACTTAACCCTTCTGTGATTGTTCGTTTTCTTGTTGGAGTAAGAAAGTCACGGTACCATTTTAGTTGTTGAAACTTCGGGCTCTGGCGATAGAATGAGGTATGTTGCAGTTGATGAGGAGGAGAGGGAATGCAGTTGCATAGGTTTTGATTCGATTCGTGCATATAATAAATAAATCTATGAAATAATTATTTTATGAATATAATAATAATCGCGTTCTTACATATTCAGTAAATTAGTTTTACATGTCGCAATGAACAATTACGAAAGTCTAAGTGCACGTCCTTTTCCGACGACAGTTTGCTATGAACTGAGCTCCACTCTGGCAGACTGCAAGGGAAATGCATTTGATAGTAGATTGATAATAGACTAAATTTATTCAAAATGGCGATGAATGCATTTTTTGCTTCTCCCTGCACCTCCTCCGCCTTTCCAGGCAATTCTACAACTCTGATTGCACTTCTGACTCCCCTCCAAGTGTCGTTAAGGACTTGTAGATTAATGGCTTTCACCCTCTCTCTCCGCCCCATCTCTTAGGTCAGTATGATATTTTGCTTCGATGCAATTATGCACTCTGAAGAGTTGCATTCACTGCCAGGTACCATCTGCATGGAAGGTAATGTGCTGCATTTAGGAAGTGAGTGTCCCTTGAGAATGCATTTTCCCCTCTCCACTACAATTTACACAAAGTGACACATTTGCTGTGAATGCTTATAATCCAGACGGTTATATTTGTAATAGATTAGTCCAATTAAAAAATATTACATTTATTACATATATTTGTGTACCTGTGTATGCAGTAATGCATTGATTATGTAATCTAAGACTTGCAATGAATAATAAAACAAGTATATATTACGAGAGCCTTTTTCTTTCACACGCCATAGGCAGCCATATCGGAACACGGATAATATATTTTAAAAAGACTGGTATTTATTTAGATAATTTTCAGTGTATGTCTGGAATGATTAAGCTCAGATCAGAATATTTGACTTTTTTTATGTTTGAAGTTAGGACTCTTGTTAAATTATTGCATCACATTTTATTTTATATATATGTTTATACATTGACTTACAATTTTCTCAAGGGTTTTGTAAATTTCATATGTACACTCTTTTCTCGAATGTTTTATAAATTACATCTTTACACTTTGATTGGCAGTAAGTTCAACAATAAACGAAACAAACAATCAGTTAGAAATACTTTTTACTAGTTTCCCCATTCTTTCCCCAAAAATCTATAACTTTGTCTCCTTTCATAACCTAAATCACCTTCTGCCACCCAGTAATTAAATAAAACATCAATTCTCCTGTGCTTTCCAGGATCTGCTCTGTAACGGCCATTACATATAAGCAGCACGTTATGGCACGTAAAAAAGTTAACACACACACGATCAGTGTACCTCATGTAAGAAAACCACACGATCTCTCTCAGGAAGTAGGGTATGCGACGATAGCCACCAATGTATTGAATAAACTCAGTCCAGGCGTTTACATTTACACTAGCCATTTATTCCCTTTTTGGGCTACAAAGAGAAAATACGAAATAAGCTTCAATATTAAAAGACGAAGATACCTCTGAAACATAATTATTTGTGCTACTATAATCTGGCAAGTTATTAGTAGGTCATATATATATAAATAAATAAATATATATATATAAATATATATATAGCTGAATTTGATGCAATTCCTCTACATCCACACACACTCAAAATACTGTCCTAATGTTTTGCTGTAATGATATCCCCAATTACTTTGTCTGAATAATTTCTGGACTGTGGATAAAATGCAAACCGTTGTTTACCACCACGTCTGAGCTTCCTTCGAGAATCATTTAAATCACAATGCCTGCTGTCCCTATGTGCTGGGACCTTATCACCGGATGTACTTCCGGGCTCCACCAAGTCGTCACTTCCAGGCGATGAACAACTTCATGTTACAACCAAGCTCAATGCACTGTCGCTACTGATAACAATATCCTGTCACATGCAACACACACATATGGGCAAACATGTTGGCCAACATAAACATTTGATCCACCAACTTAATAAACATAATTACTCCTTTCGAGCATGTAAAAAAGGATCACATCGAGAAGAAAAGAGGGGGTAAGAATTTAACTCTTCTTGCATGTCTTTTGTCAATGTAATGTTTTTTATATATATATTTCTGTATACCATGTTAGACATTTCCCTAAGCTTTATAAATTTCGCTATTAATTTTAATAATAGGATTTTTGAAGGGTGGAGTGTTTGAGTGTCTAGTGTGATTTCCTTGGTGAGTATTTATATCACTCCATATATTTTATAGCATAAATAAATGTTCAATTATTCCCCCCTCAATATATCCCCTTTTATAATATAAAGGAAAGGAATATAAAAGTACAAAAAAACACCACAGTACATTTTGTACCTACAAAACATTTATTTACAAAGTAAAAAATACATAACATATAATAATGGATTGGAAAACAATTCCACATGACCAAGCATATGCTTGTCGCTAGTAGTACCAACTAATGTCCAATACAACCAAATCTGCTCACCAAGTTCCAGCTTCATCTTTTTATGTGAATACATAGATGTATGTTTTGTCTTCTTACCTTGTTTTGAGGTGTGTATCTGTGTTATATTAAAAGTTTAATTCCTTTTTGCATATTATATTAATTTTTACAATTATTAATAGTATTGATTATGTGTTTTTGCAGATTTCATCCTGACATGAATCAGAGGCGAATTCGTTTTTCTGGTTATTACCCAAGGAAGGTTTATCGTAATATTGTGTCTTTTAATAAGGATGTCAATAAAGATGGTAGGTCTTGGACAGTGAAGGTCCTTGATATAGAAGAGAGTTATATATTGTTGTATTTTTTGTATCGTTTTGGTCTTCGCAGAATAACTGCTAAAGCTGGTAGTGGTTTGTTGGAAATGAGTTTCTTCAGAAGGTCTCATGTCGAGAAGGAGCTTGCACCAAGGATATTAGTGAGATTGATCCATATAGCATAATCTGTTGGAAGACTTTTACAGTCCATGAGGGCAAGTCAGACAATACTGCTGTAATTAGTGAGTTTGGTAATGTGTCTATGTATTCATGTAAGAAGATGAAGATGGAACTTGGTGATCAGATTTGGTTGTATCGGAAATTAGTTGGGACTACTGGCGACATACATATTCGTGGCCATGTGGAATTGTTTTTCAATCTGTGATTATGTGTTATGAATTTTTTATATTGTAAATAAATGTTTTGTAGGTACAAAATTAACTGCAGCATTAAAATTTTTTTTTTATATTCCTATCCTTTATGTTATAAAGGAGGGTGTATTGAGGGGGGAATATTTAAATATATTTTTATGCTATTAAATATACAGAGAAATATAAATACCCACCAAGGACATCACACTAGACACTCAAAAAGCGTACGCTTCAAAAATCCTTTCATTTAAATTAATAGTGAAATTTATGGAGCTTCCTTAGGGAAATGCCCAACATGGTATACAGAAATATACATAAATATCGTTAGATTGACAAAAGACATGCAAGAAGAGTTAAATTCATTACCCCCTCTTTTCCTTTCGACGTGATCTCTTAAACATACCCAAAAAAGTAATTATATTTGTTAAGTTAGTGGATCAAATCTTTATTTTGGCCAACATGTTTGCACTTGTGTGTGTGTTTTGCATGTAACAGGTCATTGTTATCAGTTGCATAGTGCATTGCGCCTGGTTGTAACGAGAAGTTGTTTATCGCCAGGAAGTGGCAGCTTGGAATATGGATCACAGTTTCTTTCTCAACACATACATTCAAAATCTTATTAGAATAATTATATACAGTCCTCTTGTTAGAATAAATATATAAACAAACATCTTCTTAGGATAAATATATACAAAAAATCTTAGAATAAATATATACAGTCTTCTTCTTGGTTGTAAGGCTTCACATTTGGGTGTCTCGCTCTATCATTTTCTCTTATGTCAAAATTGGAACTATCCTATACTGGAGGGTAGACCCATGCAGTTGATGGTTGTCTGCTTCGGTGAATGGTGAAGCAGTAGTTGTTGGTGGGGCAGATGGTAAACTTGATGTTGGGCTGGCAGATGGTATGCCTGAACAGACAATATTGTTGGCTGGTATTGGAAAGTAGAGTGGGGTAATTCATTTAGGAATGGCATAGTGCCCCCATGGCCATGTGGACAAGTTGTCTGGGCTGACATACCTTTTGTCATCATCACTTGACAAGGCCACTTTTGTTACTCGTTCGGTATAGACATTTTGACCATACGAACAGAAGTGATATTGGGTCCCCAGCACCCTTGAATTTCCATTGAGGCAATCCGCACAATCCCCGTACCAGAGATACTGAAATACACTAGGCTTTACCACCGTCGCTTTATGCACACACTGTTCATTCACAACAACACATGTATAAAGTTTAGGGCATATGATACAAAGTGTGTGATATTGCAACCAGCACATTTATCTTCCATTACACCAATAACACCTTGGTTCACTGTTATTAAATTTTGCATATTAACTAGCACATAGTTGGAAGTATTAAATCATGCATCCAATCTGGGAAATACTATTAAACAAATCATGACAGTGAACTTTGTATATGAGACTATCGGTATCGCGAAATAGAGGATGCAGTGCCTGCTGAGGAAATTTTTGGGACATGTAATTATAATGAAAATAATACACGTACAATTTGGGCAAATCGAGAATGGCCACCCTAGTTTATAAAGGCTTGTGGAAAGTAACAGAAATATTTTCCATTTCGATAAGGATTAGATTTTCGTCGAAGATTTGCCTTGGCTTGAATGTAGGTCACCCAATCAGTTCTGCTGCCCCGAATCTACTGCCATACTTAGATACGACATTTATGTTCCTTTCTCGGCGGACATTCTGCGAAGTCTTTCAATATACTGAGTTGTTAATCAACTTAAAAAACGATTTCTGGATAGCATTCGCCATCTGAGAATGTTTCTCAGTATTGAACTAAATGTACGGAGCCATCCACATCTGCTCAAAGTGCAGAACACAACGAACACAGTCGATTTTGTGTCTGTACCTCAAGTAGTCAATCAGTGTTTTACCATGTACAACATATTTCTTTCGTGGTGCGAGAGTTAACAGTAATTTCTCAATTGTACCATTCGGAGGTATGGCAAATCTTGGGGAAAGTTACAAATCAGATAGGGCATAATGATATTCTTACGAAAATGACATATCCACTTCCGCGAAAAATGATGTGTCTCTGTCATTGTCAGTATTGGCAAAATTTCATGTTGAAAATACATCTGGCTCCACCTACACAAAAGTACCAATAGGCAGCTTGTGTTTCATGGTATGACTGTATAGACAATTCCCATCGAAATAACAAATGTACCTCTCTGTCACATTGAGATTATACTGTTCGCCCATGCTAATATTATTAACTACCAGGTATCTGTTGGAAATATTGGCAATACCACCCTGACCTCACTTTCAACAAAAAGGCACTTGTCTAGGTCCATGATTAGCTCCAGCAGTACTCGTGTTGTTTTAAGCAAATGAACATCTCATGCGAGAGAGTGAGCTGTCACATACATGGCAGGGTCAAGACCATATCCTGCCAAACATATGGTTATGAAGTTCGCAAATATCATCCAACCAACACATGTCCAAATGTAAGTACTGAATTGTGTACTCAAGCAAATTTTGACAATGGAATGCATTACATGCAGTTTGAGCATGAGTGCAATCTGCATCGCTAATGCCCTCACCTTTCTTCGGCGGGAGTGAGGTACGGTTCAGACATTGTACACACTTAACAAAGTCATTAGGAAATACTCCCTTTCTTCGAGACAAATCAAATAGGTTGTTATCTGTAAAGTGTGAGTGGGTGATATTCATCTGTGCAGGCATAAAATTTCCTGCCAATGTTTCCAGAGATTCGCTAATAAAATTTAAAAAATCAATAAAGCCCATTTGCACAATTTGCATACCTCCTTGCGAGTGTCTCCTATGGGGAATGTACTTGGAAATGGATTTGTATTTCTCCTAGGTGGTTCCAATCACCTCAATATGACCTCAATTTTCAATTACCATGGTTCTATCAGGCTGCGTGATAATAGCCAGATTTCCAATTACTCCAATTCCATCGGGTTGCATGATATGTCTCGGAGCCAATGGCTTCATAAGAAAGTGGGCATCTTAATTGTGCAGATTATGAAATATAGCAAGAAGTTGATTCTTTTTCGGTCTGAACAAAAAAATGCATTGATTATGTGTGCTGCCTCTGATTTCGTTCGTCAGATGGTCATGGTCAAGTACAGAATCGGTGGCAAGCTCCCTATCACAAATATTATAATTTTTTTTTGAGCAGCCAACCTAGCTTCATCAGATGTGGTTTTTGGCTTTATTGGAATGGTTCTGCTGTATATGTCTGCAACCCACATTGTCATTACAACCAATTTATCAACAATTTTATACATGCAACCTTCACCCACAAACTCATGATACGACAAACTTGGATCATAAGAGCTCACAAGCATAATGCTACAAGCATATAGTATATGTTGGCTGATAGTTATTGTACTACTACTACTCTGATTATGTGGAAATCAAGTAGACATGGGTCTCATATAAGCTTCAGTATCACAGTATGCAATAAAACCCATAGTTTGCTGTTTGTCAATATTCGTGAGTTTCAAGTACTTTGTACCCTAAGTTGGGAAAGTACACCTCACAGCATTGTGTTGTTAGCACAAATTATTGTTTTGCTAGTACCTCCTCGATTAAAAAAATACTAGAGACATCGCTCATAAACATGTTTGTTTTTTGCATTGCTCTTTACTCAGCTGACTATTAAACAATCGTGATGAACTTTTGATCAATGCAAAATGCATGTGGGTGGTATTACCAGTAGCATGAATGGTCAAAATATTCATGTCGCAATCACATCGCACAGGATAAATGTGGATGTGTGTGATATCCCCCTCCTTAGCATTGTCAAATGTATTGTCAACCATATCACCATTTTTGTCTACTACAGAGAAGACTTAAATAAAAAAATAATTGAGCTCCTCGAATTGTTTGATCTCATATAACACTACAGGAGTTGATAATCCCTTCGTATTCAGGACTCGGTGAGGGTTTGGATACGAACCAGATTGTGTGATATGGTGTTTGGCAGAAAATAAATTTTCTAGAATGGCACACAGAAAGCACTGATATCCTGAGTAATGCACATTTATGCGACCCTGCGTATTTGCAACGAAATTAGGAACCTTTTTATGAGAAGCATCTAAGGTGAATGATCTGTACTACGAAATATGAAAATACCTTTGCAATACCAGTTCCATCACCCAGCCTCTACCTATCGCATAAAAGTCACTAATATTCGTAGTAAGAGGAGGGACGATGTTTTCCTTGTAAATTTCATTAACATCTGATGAATGGAGGATGAGAGTGTTTTACTCGAAAAATGGAATGTATCTGTAGTGTTTTCCTCAGTGGATGTGTCATTTAAACCATGAGTAATAACTTTCCTTCTTGGATAATTAATTCTCGCAGGAGCATATAATTCGGTGGTAAGCTTGTTGAACTACATTTAGTAATATTTAGTAATATATATAGCCAGATTTGGTCAGCTCGTCTGTAATTGAGACAATTTTATTAGTATGTAAATTACTGCTGTCTTGTTTTTAGGTTATAAGTAACTTCAAATGGGCCAATAATTGGTTCATGTTGTTCCAAAATATGTGTGAAATATTATCATCAATTTCATCTTTAAATATTTAACTACCAACAATTTTCCTCAATAAATGTATATTCGGGTGATCATCATTACTGCTTAAGCGAGAATGTACATTTGTATGACTGATAAACTCCTTACATTTGTCTAAATCAGATTCAGTATACCTAGTTGGGAATTTTTAAAATAATAATTCAGACATTCTTCGCATTTATGAATCTTGACTTCAGGCAGAAGCATGATTACAGAATCCACAAGAAACCATGATTTTACATGCCGATATACACCTAATGATGCGTCGCGAGCTGGCGAACTACTTTTCAAAGCTAAATATTTACGAGTTAACTGTGAAAGTTTAACATTTTCAGGTCGTTTAGTCTTCAAAAATGATTCAATCTTAATTTCATAAAAATGAAATATTTATTTATTTAAAACATCATGCACAATTCATGCTCTTGGGTTTTAAATACTTTTTCTTAACAGCTCTTATAACAGTGTGTAAATCCGTCATCTCGGCAGACATTATGTAATAAATCACGTACATCCCCCACTATTCATATAACCTATTGTGTTGGTTTCCTACTTGCAACATTACTGCGATTAGGATGAGCCTTTTCAATTTTACTAAAAACCCTTTCTTATTTATTTGCATTACATATTTGTAAATTATCAATTACAACTCTTGATTGATTTTGCATTTCTGTAAATTATGTTGCAATAACTGTGTTTAACATAACATTGAAGTAATTCATTAACCCATTTAAACTTTATTCTATTCTAATTTCAGTACTCTGCAACTTATTCAAAAATTGGTTAAAATGTTCGCAATTACACTCTTGTACTTATAAACATTATCATTCCCATTAACTTCTCTCGTATATCACCTGTTTCTGACCATTAACACTATGTATTTTTCCACAAATAGCTAATTTTTCGCATCACTATCCTTTATTGATGAACCAACATTATGTAAAATATGACCATTAATATCACAATTCCCATCGCATGTTCTGTTTAAACATGTATTGTATTTATGTCTGATATCGCCATGTCCAAACTTTGAGAAACTTATTCTTGGTCTGGTAGTATAAAAGCGTCAAAAACACAACAATATCTACCCATATATAGTGGAAGTTCAGGAATAATTACTAGGAAACTTTTATTTTGTCTCCAGCAATAGAAACACATTAATTTTAACTTTGTAAATGTCATATAGCCCAAAACATGGTCATTGCAAATGCATTGTAGGTTTTAATTCTCCTTTTTGAAAATAATTAGCATATTTGCATTGCTGCACAATTATGTTTTGGAATTCCAGCAAAACTTTGCGATAGATAAAAACAATCGACATTTGAAAGTCTCCCAGAACAAAAATATTGCTGAATTTTTCCCTTAACTCACTCCAGACATCGTCAAATATAAATACTGAATTAGGTAATACGTCACTTGGACGTACAATGTCATCTTTACTGCTAAAAGGGAAATACTACATCCCATCAATTGACAGAAAAATACTTGCTAAATGTTGATATTTGTCTTGATGTATTGTTTTAGAAAACACATAATTGTTTTCAAACTTTAAGCCATTTGGATGTTCTAATAGTGACATAATGACACATGTCTTTCCACATGATGACAAACCACATATAATACCACATATGTTTGACAGTAAAGTATAGTGTTTCTGTTCAATTATGTTTTTGTAATTTGGTGTATTTATGGGTAGTTGCACACTTTGCTAAATAACCTTCATTGTGCTCAAAACCATTACATAGTGTCCCAAAAACTACATAAGTACCTTTATTTATACGTTTGTATCCAGTTGTAGATTGCGTCTCACTTTATGTTAAAATTACGTTTTTGGCACTTTGGTGCATTTAAAGGGTGCACTTTGCTAAATAACCTTCATTGTGTCCAAAACTGTTACATGGTGTCACAAAAAACTATATAAACACCTATATTTATATGTTTCCATTCAGTTGTACAATATGTTTCATTTAGGGTTTTGGCACTTTCGTGCAATTATGTGTAGCTGTATGTGTTTTTTCACTACCTTAATTGCATGCAAAACTGTTATATACTAATGTGAAAACTATATAAACATATATTTATATAGGTTTGCAACTAGTTGTGCAGTATGTCTTGTACTAAATTACTAAATGCATCAGAAATGGTAAAAGAATTTTAAACAGGTTGATTAATTAACTACCTTTTGAGTTACATTTGCCAAAATATAACTATTGATGTCCAGGAATGAAACTTGAAAAAAAAAAATTGGCACGTAACAACCAAGGCATAATTGCATTAGATAATGCATGTGAGCAACATAACATTGCATATTCTCAAACAAACAATTTAAAACAGCGAAATATTGCAGACACTATATTGTCTGATAAAGCTGCAAGTATTGGGAAGAACCCATCTACATCCACAGGCGAAAAGTTAGGGACTTGGTTTGTTGACAAAGGAATGTGTGCAAAAGTGAAAAGAGACATGGGAGTTGGCTAACTAAAACGCAAACCAAAATACAAAGGCAAGAAAGACTGTATGTTGCCATTCATTTTTCCAGCATTCACAGCCCTTGGATCACTCCTGGGTGATGCTTCTGTAATTAGTAGGGCAGTTAAATCAAGTGGGAAGGGAATGTTTCTTAAACCACATAAAGTATGAAGTCGACACAAAAGAACTCCAAATGAAGGAAAAAGTACAGAAAGTCTTAAATACACTTCCATAGTGAGCACTAACAGAAATATACATTATTGTATATGTAAAGAAAATTGAGATTCTGTACTTTCGCAGAGTTTTCATGAGATAATTTACAGACAAATCTATACATTCAGGATTGTATGATAGTTAATGTAGACTCACAACAAAATGAAGAAACACATTGGGTGGCATTAATTAAAAACACACATAATGCCGTTTATTACAACAGTTTTAGTGATTTAACAACATCAATTGATTAACATAATTATTTAAAGCATATGCAATTAAAGTAAAATTACGAAATTCAACAGTCATCAAACATGTTTAATTGTGGACACTTATGATTAAGGTTGTTCTGTATAAATATGTTATGCATGTACACAAGTAATCAAAAGTATAACTACAGTACTAAAACATGTTAGTAAAATGTCAATTATGTTGATTCTATGTGCCAACTCATCACAACTGCGCTCAGTTTATTTTCCACCATTGACTTTAGATGGTATGTGGCAAATCAGTTTAATTGAGTTTGTAATGTATAACAATATTTCCAATGTGGACACACACTATCAACCATTCGCATTACTTATTGGTTATGAGAAACACACAGTAATTATGCCTGTTTCCAATGCCTGGAAAGTTACATGAATGCTAGTGTTCCTCAAAATGACACGTTGGTGTTGCAAGGCAATCCAAGCATGCTAAGTTCTCTAATGTACATTAATGTCGACATTGATTTCATACAAAAGGATTCAATTGTATCAATGTTAGGTTACAAAAAGGTAATTTATCCAGCAAAAGCAATTAACCAAAGCATCCAACCAAGTTATAATTCTGGCAGTTAATGTGTGTCGTATAAATGTAAACATCGTAGGTGTTTCATATTTGAATGGAAAACCAACAAACTCACTATATGAAATTACATGTTTAGTTGCACAAGGATACCAAATAATCGAAAAAATAACTACTTGAATTTATCTTACAGTAATAGTAAATGATTTAGATGAATCAACTGTTACAATTGCTGACCAAAATTGTAAACCTATAAACTTTAGAAATGAAGAATTTACCATGCATTTGCACTTGAAAAAGAGCAAATAGTATATAAACACTTGCATTGTGTGAAATATAATCAAGATAGGGATTGTGTATCATAGTCATTATGGATGTAAAGCAGGCAGTTCAGTTTAGAAAGTGGAAGGATCAGTTGAGAACTATGTTTCAAAGAAAACAAGTAAAAAATATATGTAAATATGATCATAAAGTAATTAATCCAGTTGGGAAGCCAGTGAAGTTAACACAAGGTAACAGATTGTTTTTAAGAGACTTTGGATATAAAGTAAATAGAGATGGAAAACATATTTAATGATGAACAGCCTGTAAGTTACGAGGATACTGTCACAAACACTAAGGTACACGTATATGAACCATTCAGGGCAGGGCCATATGCATCCCCATAAGAAATAAGAACACCTATCCTGAAACATAACATACATAAGCTGCCTTCAAAATTCAGTTTAAGGTTCAGAGGAACAATAAAAAAGACAGCTGATGGAAGTAATCCAGTAACTACAGGAATAGTGAGAAACAGGATACCTCATTTGATTGACAGAATTGCATATTTACTGAATGGTGTTGAAATCGATCTAAAACAAGATGTCAGAATGACATCTACAGTAAAACACTATATCACACAAACTAAAAACGGTGTTTATACAAGCCTTATGGCAGGGTGGCACAACTCTAAACAACTTGAAACTAAAAATAATCCCAGGTGGGAAATATGAAGTTTTAATACTATTGATTATGGTACTTAGATTTGCTGAAGACTATAGGCATGTTATAGTAAATCCTAAACAAGAGTTAGGTATTCTATTTGGTAATACACACTTCAATTATATATGCGACACAGTTAATGCAAAGGCAGGTGTAACATTTGAATTAAGCACTGCAGAATTGTTGATACCATATATAGAGAATAGTACTCGTAAATGCATTATGTTTTTAAAGTATATTAAAAACGGGAAGAACATAGAGCTTGCATTCAGATCGCGGAGTCTGCAGACTTTCCCTTCACTACCAGCAAGTGAGAAAATCATATGGAATGTAAACTCAATTTTCTCAAATGAAAAACCTTAATGTTTGTTAAATTGTGTATTGTATGTCTTGTTAAATTGTGAAATCAAATAGATGTCATATGCCACACAGGTTTGTAACAAAACAGTTATGTATTGTAATTTCGCGTATAATAAATATAAAAAAAAATTAATGTGATTGTGTTTTAATTAACTCATGACATTTTCATTTTCTGCATATTGATGTAGGCTATTACAGGTTAATGTAGAATATAAATATTTGTATGTGTGCATGGGGGTGTGTATATGTGTGTGGTTATGGGGGTGTGTACGAGCGTGGATGTGTGTGTGAGTTTGTGGGTGTGTGGTTATGTGCATGTGAAGTTTAACACAGTTCACCATGTCTAAATTATTTATTATCAAAAAACAATTAAAACAAATGATTGAACAATATTTTTAAAAAGCTTAGAAAATATTAAAACGATTGTAAAACTGATTTCTTTGTATTTAACATCGAACTAAAACTCTTGAATCAAATAAATAAAAATTTAAACCATGTCACAAAATGTTTATAACTAAACAGAAAATGTCCTTAAAATGAATGTAAAACACTTCTGAAATTAAATCAGTACAAAAAGTATTTAAAAATTATCGAAAATATTATTAAATCAAACGTAAAACTCTTTCGAAATTAATTTAAACAGATAAAAAGTTTTTAAATATACCCACAAAGTATTTAAAAAGTTAATGTAAAATAGGTCTCAATTTAATAAAATCGGTTCCGAAAGTATATTTAAAAAAGAAACGAGCAAATTTATAATCACTCTGTTAAAACAATTTTAGTTACTTACTATTTAAAGAAGACAGATTGACAAGATCGGTTCTGGCCCTTGTGAAGATCACTGGAAAGATGCTGAACACTGTCTCACCAGGAGTCCTCAGTTCCCCCTACTAGCCGCCGTCGAGAGAGTTTCCACACAGCCGCCTTTGTTACCCCAGTGTAATGATAATTCCTATTAGGGCGAATTAGGTTGTGTGAGGCGACGGGATAGGCACATGCATATTCAGGCTCCTTAAGAGCCAGAACACTCATAGTAACTCATTCTGCTTGTCTAGCTCCTTGGTATTTCATATTAGTATTGTGCCAGCTTAATGTCAGAACTGAGATGTGCCTTGTGCGAATACCTTGTAATAGTTTTTACTTGAATAAAGTAGAGTGTTGTATAATAGAGTGCTTTGCTTCTGGCTATGAGTATCCCCTATTGAGTGTGTGATATCCTCCCTCTGGAAGGGTCAAAGCAAATGGTGGAGGCACCGGGTAAACTGCCTCAAGGCGGCAATAAATTTAAATAGTGTTAAGCAGTTGTACAAACACTGCAAATATAGCTGTGTAGCATGCAAACCACTATATGTTAATGAGATTCAATCACATAAGTATGTGATAACAAATGCACCTGGCACTTTAGCATTAATATGTGCAAATAAAACACTTAGGAAAGTTATTCCTAACCCAACCGCAGGATCGTTGAAATCCAGGTATGAGCGTGTGAAGTAACATCATAAAAATTGACTATCATCGAAGCAATGCATGTTTGTGGCATCAGGAGCCACTCGTCTGCCACCTCACACACATACACACAGTACTACCAGATAATTGGTTAAGGGAAAGTGAATTTGAAGCCATGCAGTTACAATTTAACGAGGGAATTTCATTCTACTCAATAAACGGAACTCTAAACAAGGACTGGAAAATTTTACATACTACCTTGCCGACAATACAATCTGTTTCAAGTAATCCCACGTTGTTGCAGACCCGTGTTCTTTAAGTTCTTTCTCAAGAACACTATAATTATATTAGCATGTTGACTATATTAGTACTTATTGTCGTGCTTAGTCTAGTATACTACAAACTGGTCAGAATTTATACTAGAACTAGAAAAAGCAGTGTAATAATGCTTATGTGAGGTGAAGGTGCACTTACGTTTGCAAGCCTTCAGCTTACAGAGATTTGATAATGGCACAGAGCCATTTTAACGTCACAACATCGCATGTGTGTAGACTTAAATCAATTCCCAGCCAAGTAAATAGCTATGGGGTAGCTCTATATTGTACGTTGCCGTAATTATTTGCACTGTCCACTTTTGCAAAATATTTTTCACAGTGGGCTCGCTATTTTAAATATACAATTAAGTTCCCATATAGCATGGCAGGCCACTAGCACATTACAGTTGGAATCAGAAGTTTGTACACCTGATTTCCCTTGCGACAGTACAGACTGCGCAATCTCGTAGCAGGCGAGGAAACGTGCTTATGTGACAGACTTGAGTAGGCGGAGCAAGTGCATTCACTTTGTGTAGAGTGCAGTAGCGGACGATGACATAAGAGATGGTTTGGTGTATCAGTCCTAGAGAGGCAGTTAAAGATGGAACAATGCAGCTTGGCAAAAACAGCGTATCAGTTTTAATTTTCATTGAAGTCTTAATGACATTATCAGACAGATAGGCCTTATAATTATTCGAAGTGATCTATTTACTTGTCATTATAATATCATGTAACTAGAACACTCACTTGTACAGAAATATAACTTGGTAATGCATAGAATATATTTATAATTTTAGGCTAAAACACAGTTACTGTTCACACGAATAAGGCTGCGACCTATAGTTAATATCTATTTAGTTTTTTATGTCTCTTAAATTATTGTATCTTGTAAATGCAAACTGCTAAAACCAACCTAATGTATAAAATGTTTGTAATCATTTATCAGGTACTTTAATGATGTTATAGTGAACTGTCGACCAAATAAAAGGTGCACCATTTTCCCAACTCTGTTTACCTCTGTGGTCAGCACCAGAGTTAGCAGTTTTAAGTTAATTGCATTTTTAAGGTGAATATGTTAAACAGCGGAGCCGAGCACATTCCTCTCCTCTCTCCTAGGTCAACAATGTTGTATAATAGAGTGCTTTGCTTCTGACAACGAGTATCTCCCTATTGAGTGCGTGATATCCTCCCTCTGGAAGGGCAGGGGAGTTTGGGGCAGTATTGATCCTGCTGTCGCCGCTCGTTGTTCGGGGAAGGGGGACTGGAGCTGCCATCTGGTATGTTCGA
The DNA here is from genome assembly GCA_029891345.1 of Dryococelus australis. Lineage (NCBI taxonomy): Eukaryota > Metazoa > Arthropoda > Insecta > Phasmatodea > Phasmatidae > Dryococelus > Dryococelus australis. Next base: position 28,899,985 of record CM056999.1, on the reverse strand, counting down.
ATCAGTGCGGAGAAAGTGTGCGGGGGAGAGCTGAGAGCCACGCGGGCGAATGGACCCCAAGTCCATAGTTGCCTGTCACCCCTCCTCGACCATCTGCTCCACGCAACTCAGCAGCGCAGCTAGTGCACAATGCGCTCCGGTCGACCTCTCGCAGGAAGAGCATGGTAGGCTAGTCGTGCCAACATGGTGTTTGGACTATGCTTAAGTACTAAAGTATTTTTATATGTTAAATTAACTTAAGTAGCAATTCACAACTGAATAGACTAAAGCACAAGTGCATATTCAAATTCTGGGTGTGAAATATTATAATAAAGTTTACTCAAACAGACTTTTTAAAATAAAATATGAAGTATGCCTCAATTTAATATTTTAAAATAGCAGGTGATGCACGATGGCTCTTCGGCGGGTAAGGTTGTGCGGGCGATTAGCGCGTGGGGCTCTGTACTCTTAATTATATTTTGTATTTGTGTATTTGGTAATTGCATTATGTAGTCTCTCGGCACATACAAGAATTTGATTAAATATTCAATGTGTATAATACACACATAATTATTCTAATGAAATAAACTAATTATTTATTCAATGCATTATGTAGTCTCTGTAATTGTAATAAGTAGTCCGGAGGTTGGAGAGTGTGAGGGATGAAAGCACATAGAAAAGAACCTACAGGTCTAACGAGACAATTGCTACAGTAGAAGTAACTCACAAGATGTGGGTGGGGCGGTGGTGGGGCAAGCGACATGAGGAGTCGGCAACCCGAGTTCAGATACATGTAAGTGTGTGTAATTAGTTATTGCATTTCGAAACTACCTCACGGTGGTGGAGGACCCGACCAACGAATGCAACTCTTCGGGGAGTCAGAAGGGGGAAAGAGAAGTGCATATTCAAATGCAGGTGGTGGTATATCTCTATGGAGAGGGGGTGTAAGCAATAAATATAAACTACAGCGGTCGGAGTACAGAATTGCATCAAAGGAAAATATCTCACGGACTGAAGGGATGTAATGAAGAGAGAGGGTGAAAGCCATTTATTAACACGTCCTTAGGGATACATGGAGGGGGATCAGAAGTACAATCATAGATGTAGGAATACCTGAAGGGTAGGGAGATGCAGGGGGAAGCAAAAGGTGCATCCATCGCCATTTTGAATAAATTAAGTCTAGTATCGCATGCATTTCCTTTCAAGTCTGCCAGAGTGGATCTCAGTTCAGAGCAAGGTGTCGTCAGAGACGGACATGCACTTAGACTCTTGTAATTGTTCATAGCGACATGTTATAATTCATTTACTGAATACGCAAGTACGCTATTATCACAATAATATAAAATTTATTAATCGGCATATTTTTTATATGCGCAAATCAGATTAAAACTTATGCAAATGCCCCCCTCCCCCCTAATTCAACAACTGCATCACAACTCATTCCATCTTCAGAGCCCGAAGTGTTAACAACTAAAATGGTACTTGTGTCACCGGAAGTGGACTTGTACCAGAAGTGCATCTTCACTGGAAATGCACTTGCATCGGAAGTGTATCACCGCCATTTTGAATAAATTAAGTCTTGGCACCCTGCATGCCCCCTACTGTTGCGTTTATCTACTCCCCATGACTTAGTGTGAGAAATATAAAATATTTTTAACTTGCTCCTCAAATTAACTGAAAATTTCCAAAAATTACACTGTTTCTAAAATTAATTAAAATCTTGTGTAATATTCTCCCATTATACTCAGTGAAAAACACAAACTCTGCCTCTGGTTAACTATAGTAAAGGGTGCTGGGATACATGTACTTATTGGCAAAACAAAACGGCGTTGGTATCGACCTTCCAGAACGAATGAAACGAAGCTAATGTCACGTATCCTGTTACATGTTGGTGGAGAAACAAAACTGAGTCTTACGTGTGTAATTTTGACGATCTTGTAGGACTCTGCTTTATTTGATCAGGAACTGGCTGAGTGCAGGCCTCTCCCGCAGCAGGAACAAGTGGCATATAGGGTAGTTTTTACTACGTAAGCATACAGCTTATGGACCAATGGCTGTTTCTGGTACCTGCTAATTCATAAGCAGCTAATATCAGGAGGGGGCCTATCGGCTGTGCTAAATTCCTCGCGGCTTCCATAAAACCACAAACTGAGTTCAGAGGCAGTACCAAACTCCCTAATAAGCTAATTGAAAATTCTACGTTGCACCCACTCGGGTGAGCGACCTACAGCAGATCAGACGTGTCGAAGAGTCAAGGCAAAGTGCATGCAATCATTCAATGTCAGCCTATCTGAACGCAGGGTTCGAACCTGCTAGCCAATTGGAAGGCTGCAAATTTAAACCTACTTGAATGTACCACTACAACGTTGCTATCGCCCAAAAATCAAAGAGTATGTGGTTTCAAAATGGCGATACAAAATTAAAAACCCTGAAACATATACAAAATGAGACTAAAAAATAAAATTAATATAAATATAATTGTAAACACAAAAAAATATATAGTTAAACTAACTAATTTAAACATTCTTAATTGCAATAATAACAGCTAAAAATTAAAATTCTGCAATTTAATATTAAAATACAAAAATCAAGAAAAGTTATTCAAATAAAACATTATGTTTAAGAAAAATACAAAAATGCATAAATTGTATTAGTATTCTAAATAACGCATATTTCTTTAGTGCTACAAAATTTCCTATTTCGTGGACTAAAAAATTTGTTCACTCTAAATTGTAGGATATTGAATTTCAGTGTACGTGTATATCTCATCGCGAAAAATAGGCAGCGCCTATTGATATACACTAAAATTAATTACTTTACATTGTATTAGTATTATGATCATTAAAACAAGCAACAAGCAATAACCTTTTTAACATAGGTATGTTGTTCTTAGCAACTTCACATTGGCCATGCTCGACTCAGGTATTCAGGTCTATTGGCAAACTTGGATCACAGACTATGCAAGAAAACAGAACTGAAGAGCCCACTTGTTCCCTGAACTCCAACCACACATGCCACCAAAATGGCGTCACTAATCAGCAACATGTCGGGAAGCCGTTCACCAATCAATGCCTGCTAACTTACTCGCCAACCGGCAGCCCAGCCAATAAGAAACTTGCCGTGGGACGCAGCAGCCAATCAGATACAACAGCCTCTCCGAAAGCCTTGTGCAGTCTATCAGAAAAAAGGGTTCACATATTTACCAGAAACCGCCACGTCATTTCATCTCTGTGTACTTATCTACTTTTTCCTTGGTTATTGACGCTGCATGCTGTGGTGTGATTAATAAAGCTGTAGTAATTGCTTAAATTATTAAGCAATATTGTACAACTTAGAAATTCTAAGTGCATTGTTTCATGCAGAGATGAATTAAAGGACAATTTAGTGAATAAGTTTTATTGCAATCTCTTTTATGATAAGTATAGTAATTATAACAATTTATCATGGTTGTTTCACGGGTATGTAATTGAGCCAGCAATTTTTGGTCCATACATTACGATTTGCCGTATCGTATACAAATTACACAAAATAGCCTTACGTATTCCTCACACAGAGTGTGTGAATTTGAAAAGTAAATTAAGTGCAACACAAAAACCATAATTTTGACACTTATCATTTGGAAAATTATTTAGAGTAAAATGATTCAATAATTTATTTGTTGTTTTAAATTATGACTATGAAATAAGTTAGACTACAGGATAATGCATCAAACCGTAATGATGTTGAAAATGATAGTTCTAGTTCTCTATTCTGTATGTAGCTTCGAATGATAACTATGCTTATTAATATTTCCACTCCTTTCTGAGTTTAGCTATTTTATTTCCTCTTGCCCTGTTAATAAATGTTTCTGATTTTATCATTAATGGTACATCTATAACATGGTCTGGATATTTATGACCTTGACCTTTGACCTTGACCTTTGATGTACTTTTGAAATGAAATTTTGGCCTACTTATCTAATTTTAGCACAGCATCAATTATTTTGAATGCCTGTTCTACATTCAGCACAGCATGACCTACTTTTGAATGCATGTTTGACATACTTTTCTATTTTTAGCACACACATTGACCCACTGTTCAATGTTTAGCACACGCATTTCCAGTGCCACGCACTTCTGGTGCACATGCAGTTCCTGTGAAATGCACTTCCTGTTCGAATCCCGGAAAGTGAAATTCTTGAAAATTTCTATTTTCGGTACATTCACTTCTGGTTCGAATCCAGGCGAGTGCAGTTCTTGGAAATATATTTTTTCGGAGTATGTGTAATAGGTTCGATTAACGGACATGGGTAGTTTTGGAAATTCTAATATTATTTTTATTTTGGGAAATATTTGCTTTTGAGTTCGTTTCCCAGACAGGAGGCTTAATAATTTTGGTTTTGTTTTAGGGAATACCAGGCAGGTCACTCATTATTTTTGGAAATTTTTGGGAATACCAAATTTGATTACCGGACAGAGTAATTGAAATAGATTTTTGGGAATTTTCGAGAAATAAATTTTAATTGCGCAATCACAAATTACGTGTGGAAAGAGGGAAATGAATTTAATTACATGCGCTGCTCCGTAGATGTTACCTGATGCACTCGGATGTCTTGCCTTGGCGGTGTCGCTCCGTCATGTGCAGGTCGAGTGAGGTGGGGGAATAACACATTTGCCTTGTCTATATGACATAATCTAGTAATGAGGTAATTGTGCAAGTATGCACGTATGCACTTGCAGAACCTTAATCATGCAGTGAATATTTACCAAGTACACTATTACCAAATACAAATGTACGCAGGTGCACATATGCGTAAGCATAACCATCGCAAGTATGCATAATGTACCTATAGAGATGTACATCTGCTCTCTAGGAGCATTAGCTCGCGAATGAAGGCACTTTTCATATATGAAACCATTTTTACCCATCGCAAACATTTTTCCCCATTGGCTAATTTGTCGCATGCGATTCACAGTCACCATGAATTGACTTACTATATAAAAGGACAGGAGTTAATTTAAAAAATATTCACTTCGAGCTTGGCAGTCCACGAGGTCGGTCCGCAGCCAACCTGTGATGCAAGAATCGCCATCACCATCACCAGACGGAGCCTGAACCCGACTAGTCAGTTCAAGCCGGCTTTAAACTCCGAGTGACGAACCCGATCGTTGGCATGGAGGGCCGTGTGACAGAAAACCACAAAGTGAACCTGACCCAAGGATGCCTACTGATAGTGCAAGTATCACTTTCTTCTCTCACTGACCAGACCAAACGAAAGTTTAACTAGCGACCATAATTGAAAGTTTCGATACTTATAAACACAAAGTCACTACCGCACTTCTCATGTCGGTCTTAAGTAAACACAAGCTGCTTTACATAACACACCAAACCTATATGCATCTTAAGTCCCACACGAATGACTGGTATAGACACTTGCATCAAAAGTATTACCCTCATTTCATTCATTGCCCGTATAGAACTAAGTCAGTTTTAAATAACCCGTGTAAGGTATAATACTTTGAATAGAGCTATCATCGGGAGAGTTGAGCACTCGACTCATCACCCATCAAATGTGAAATCAGTTTATTTGCATAACAACCAATGATTACCTAGAGCGAGTATTTACATAATGATTCAACAAACATACAGAGTAATTAGATTCTTATTTAATCGCATATCAAATAAATCATCGAGATTATTGGCATAATTAATTCCCAAATGCAATTACTATTTGCATAATGAGCTGAATCCAATTACCCATCGACCAATGAAACACAACGAACGAGGATGGTTGACAACTGTATGATTGAGATCTTATGTCTTGCTTCATATCGTGCCAAAGACACTTATAAATAGTATTTATATATTGAATAACTAACATGTTCAATTTAAGTACGCATCTTACAATAACCAAAGCTAACTTCCGACTAACATATGTTTGCTAATATATATAATTGATATACCTACCATGTAAATATCAAACGCACTATACAACAAACACCTAAACAATATGCCTTTCCATTACCTATCTCAGCCAGTCTACAACTCCCATGCCGCATTCATCGTTTCTCTACCAAGCAATCACAGATCGTCAACCAACAAAGAAATACCTACCCCTACCCACCGAGTCCTCCATCAGTCTATCGTCATCTCTGGAAGGGATAACAACGGACTTGTGGAGAGCAGAAAAGATGTAGGTAGTGCTTTGACTGGGAAGACTACACAAACACTCGTATTTGTGCTTACGATAGAATAATATAGAATAATTTTACATATAAATGTAAATAAAGTATATTTTATTAAACATCTCTCTTCGAAAATTCATACACTATAGCAATAACATTTTCAACATAATCCTGCATGAAATTACTATTCTAAAAACACTTCGAAAAACATGGCTCAAAAAATCCTTCATTCCAGAAAAAAAAACACATTCCGTATGCGTCAAAAAATATTCCTTGTGCCTCAAAAACCAAAATTGCATTAATGGATTTTGTTAAAAGAAAATAATTTTTAATGTTAACCTAATTCCCGAGACATTTACCAAGCGAACAAGAATTTTCAGAAATTCCCATCAAAGCTAACTATGATATTAAATCTTACTTCATCTCGCAACGAGTCTAAGTTTTTTATTGGAACAGTTGTCATCGATGAAGTTAAAAAATATTCATACAGATATACTCCTACTTGAATCCCAACGAAGATATTCACATTTACAGTATTAAATTCCTTGCTTAAAATCTTTACGAGGGTGAAAATGCACACAGCGTTTTACTAACTGTAAGTCAATATTAATTTATTATCATGTCAATAACACCCAGGTAATAATATAGAATAGTTTTAAAAACAAGAGAAAGAGAGAGAGAGAGAGAGAGAGAGAGAGAGATATATACCGCACACAACTATCGCAATTTCCCCGAGAAGATACCATTTATAACACAAAGTAGAGATGATATCTCAAAAGGAAGATACGAGTACTGTCAACCGACCTGCAAAGGAGAGTATTAGCATCCCGCCTGCGCTACCAACATTCGAAAGCGCGACCTTGTAATCATAAAGGTTTTCTGAAACACGCATCATTCCTACAACACTCGTCCAACACACACGCACAGAGATAAACTAACATCTCTCTGCATTTCCAAACTTCATCGGTTGCTACAGTCTGGTTTACCTAAACACACCAACAATTTATAACTCCATGAACGTAGTAATATACGAGGGAAGAAAATGTCATATTTAAAAACCATCCCTGGCTAATTAAACAGATCACAAGAGCTATAATGCAATACATTTTTTAAAAATACTTCTGCAAAATCTACTGACCTACTTCCTCTTCATGGATAGACTCTATGCCTGTTCCGACCATCTCTTCATGGTTCGGCTGTTGCACTCCCGGCGAGATACGAACGAACGGACTCCTGAGTGGAGAGCTGGTGATGGAGTAATAGCCCATACCAAGGCGGCGTGGCGAGGCGCGGCGCGGTGAGCGGTAGGGAGTAGAGGTTGGGGTCTGACGCTCTGGTCAGGGCGCGTATATAAAGAGGCACGCCGCGGACACGCGGCCACCAGCCAAGCAGACGACGCCTGTCCAGCAGTTCGACGAGGTCGCCGCCAAAGGGTCAACAACACAGATCAGTACGTCGAGGCCGTAGAGGCATCAAGGGTCCATATTGCAGAGCCAGTAAGCACGATGTCATACCAGGAGGAGCTTTCCCGGACGACCGCTGTACCTTGATTAAAGTGGTAAGAACCTCAACAATTTGGGTGCAAGGCGGATTCGGTTCAGGAAGTTAGGCCGCAAAGTCACATAAAGCATTGTCATTATAAAGTCAGTAGCGTCATTAAATGCCGGATAGGCGAGCTTAAAGTAAATGTTTATTGTAATAACTTGATTTAAGATAATAAGGAAGTATTAGAGTTAGTGTTTAAAAGATATAAAATGTAATAAAAGGAAATAGCTTTGAAACTGCATTGTAGCTCATTATTACCTCTACAGTTACAACCCCATGTGTAAACTAGGTCGACTAGGGACTATCAGAGATAGAAAGGAGAGTGACCTTCAGCTAGTAACCACAACCCAGTTCCCCGACATACTGGTGGAGGCTAGGGTTATATTCCCACCTCTTTGCATCCAAGACTTCATGTCGTTCGCAGAACGAGCAAGTTAGTTTTGTAATCGTTATAATAGCTTTCAGCAATATCTTGTAACTATATGTCAGGCAGTGAGATACGAAGAAAACTTTCTAGTTGCATTTTATATTATACAGGAATAAAAATAGTTGTATGATAAAAAACAGGTAAATAAATTCTTTATGTGCGACATCCTAACACGACTGCAAAAACGCGGAACTGCTGCTACAGAAAAATGTGCGGCGTAGCCAACATTGCGCGGACAGCATTATTTCACGGGCGTTAGTACACACCGCTGGGTCTTGCCTAGCACCTTTTCCCTGCTTTGCTTTGTAGTAAACTTACTAGAAACATTTAATGAATGTGGGTTCAAAGGTTTCCGTTTTAATTGCTAGTAAATGCCAACATCCAACTCAGATGTGTGGTAGTTAAGGGTGTCGGACATCTCCATTCAGTTGGTTAGCTGTAGTCACAGTGTTGCCAGCTTCTTCACACGATAAACTAAACGGATTCACACAGACATACGTGAACTTGCGAAGCAGATCGGTCCCGCCAAAATTTCACAAAGTAGTAAAAGCGCTTGTGTTAGATCTCTCCGACATCGAACGTACCTTACGGGACAAACAAACTACAGATACTCAATCAGATTCACAACAAACACTCGATTACTCATTTCACGTAAGTCCGGAGGAAACACACTCTGCACACGTAAAATTGTCACATTTACAGCACGACAACACTGCAAATGGAGATACCGGATACTTAACACGTATACAACCTGTACCGCCCAACAGGGAATATTCTAACCTACATTTATACGAGAATATAGACAACCACACACAAAGAGACACAGGTACTGTACCACATATTAACATGGCTCAGGTACCACAAATTCACATAGTTGTCAATCAACCCGAATAAGTACAAACATTTACAGGCGTAACAGATCAAAATGTTTCGGAATTCCTCGAGCATTTTAGTGAAGTTAGCGAAGTAAATGGTTGGACAGAACAGGATCGATGCAAATTAATCAAATGTTACTTACAAGGTACGGCCAAGCCGGCATTTGAGAACTTACAACACAACACCAAGAGAGTTAACGTGGCAAATGATACAAGAGAAACTTAAAAGCACTATTACACCACATAACAAATGCGATAAATTCAGGACATTACTGTACACTAAATAACAGCAAGTAGGTGAAAGCTGTCTACAACATATGCAGTATTACCGTCAAAAGTGCAGTGAACTTATCTCAGATGTGAAATTTTTGATTATATTATGGAAATCGCTCCTACCATCTTTCGCAGATAAAATCATAGGTTTCCAGAATGATACGTCACAACAGTCCATTAAAAATTTAAAGAGAGTGGAAACAGGGATGTACAAGTACAGTCAAACCCTACACAAACCAGTACAGACCGCAGAAAACGAGAAGTTGGCACATGAAATAACCAAACTCAAACAAGAGATCGCAAATCTACAAATACAACCGAAATACGTGCATGATCAGCAGCGAGAGTACAGAGATAATCGCGGCCAAAAATTTCACGAGAATACACCACAACCACATGCACACAACCACACCGTCAACCTCAACATAATAAATACAATTACAACAACCAACAGTTTTCTCACAACAGACAGTTATTCAGGACCAATTCCTACAGCAGAAAAATGTTTTCCAACCTACAAACTATTGCTCACGGACACAACACAACACACACAATACACAGTACGCTAGTTCAGGGCCCAGAAATAAATTTTCACCTCAAAACTCGTATCATAACTCTCAGCTTCAAAACAGAAATTTCCAACCAGCCAGCTCGTACAGAAATCAAAGGGGTAGTTAAACACACAAGGGCGTATCGTATCACACAAAAAAAACTAGATTACGAGGGGTATATCGTTTCCCCCGTGGAACAAAGGATCAGAAACGCATGTAAAAGTTTTTTTTTATCACAAAGTACTAGGGGTTTCATATACGGACATTGCCAAACCGCACACATCGCATTGGCAACAAAAGCAAAGAAATACAGAACAATTACGCACGCAGGAAATCACAAGGACGGTAAACTACATTTCACCACCAAGGCCTCGCATTCAGGGGAATATACACACAATTAATCCAGGGCGCACCGTCCGGCAGGTTGCAAACAAGGAAGGAAAAAACTGCAGTCCTAACCAGCAGGAAATCAAACAACAGCAGAAACGGGAAGTCGTTCCAAAACACGACATAGGGAGCGTAACCGCACTTCAGGCAAAACATAAACAGACAACAAACAACGACAAAGCGGCGAAAAGGAAGTGTTTATCGGACCACAAAATATCGCGCAAGACACATGTGCGATCTGTCTCTATACCGGCCATAAGGCCAAACACTGCGATCTGATCCCGTATCGTTACAACACAGTTTTGAAAATAGACGCTGTGGAAAGGTTAATCAATTAAAATTCAAAAAATTGCAAAAAGCTTATGATCCAGTGTGCAATAGATTAACGGAATCTATGAACAAGGTAATATCAAATCAGTATACCTTGTGTGGCCACGAAGATACCTCAGGATGGGATGGTTACCGACCCTTCGTGATTTTCATTTACAACACGTCAATCAGTTCTAGCACTAAAAACTCTCCATTTCACCTGTTACACGGAGTAGAGGCAGCTCAGTCAACACACTTACTCGCAAAACATTACTCTGAACGAGCTAATAATTGGTGCGATAAGTTACGCCAAGAACGCGAACAAGCACAGGCGAATATAATGGCGGCACAAAGTTTACAAAAGCAATATTTCGATTATAAAGTCAGACCGAACAATATTCAAGTAGGTGACCGCTTTTGGTTGAAAAACAGACCTCGCAAGAAGGCATTTTCTTTTAAGTATAAAGGACCGTATGACGTAGTAGGTATCACGGGATCTTCAACTCTCAAAATAAAAATTAACAAGAATGGTACACCGCAATATGATTATGTCTGTAGAAGCAACACGAAACTTGCTCACACAAGAATAATTACCTAGGTGGGAGTATATTATTTATAATTCACTTTTTCACAATGCTAATATGTATATTATTTTGTTACAGAGTGTGTGTGTGAGAGAATGCGATATTCATGCAACTAGATCCGTAGCGGAATCACCGTCAACACCACATGCATACAACTTCCACATCGCAGAGATGGCTAGCACACTAACCGCTTTGCAGCTAGAAACCACACCAAAGAAACAAGATGGGCGATCCTCTCCAGTTTACAACGCATATCTTAATTAGTATTATTCTGTATTACTCTGTACAAGCAGTGTACAAAACGCACGCAGGTATTATCTGGGAGCAACTCTCAGTTGATGTTTATTGCGAGGAAACTGTACCACTTACTTACCAGATCCCTCTCGATCAACCCTCTGTTCCTGATCCACTTAATCAGTGGTTGCATACTATGTGTCAATCGAGCAACTCATCCAGTTGCCAAATAGGTAAGCAAATTTATACGTGCTTTGAAGATATTGAGGGCAGTTTGATTGACGAGTTTCTTAGTGAAACATCATTACCTACACTCCGCGAAAGAGGTATTGAGCTCTTAGGTGAGTTCGGGGCGTGGTGTTTGAATTACTGACAAACAAGCATTTTAAGGCGCTTATCGTTAGTGATGGGATTTTAATAAAAAATCTTAAAAATTTGGAAAATCGAATCACTATAGCTGATAAGAACTTGAACATTACAATACAGGCAACTAGTCAGATTAAATCTCAGGTTGAATATAAAATTAATGAACTGTTATGTATTCTTCATAATTTTTCTCAAATGATAATCAACAGTTTTCAGGATGTAATAGGGCCCAGTGTCAAACTGCAACATTTATTTAGTACTATTATTTTGCATACAATTAATATTTTGGTGAATGAACAAAGAATTAATACATTTCTACAACACTGTCAACAGAACAGGTTACCGTTGCAGGCTGTTCCCAGGAATGTTCTCATGTGAGACTTAATGCAGTTAGAACAAATGTTAAGTCAAATTAATGTAAAATTAAGTATTTCTAAACAAAATGTGTTAAATTACTACAGGCTACCGCTGACTGAATGCTCCTTGTCAAACACAACGATTTTAAGCAAACTTCAAGTCCCCTTACAGAGTACAGATAGTGAGTGGAAGATATATCAAATAATTATTACGCCTTACATATTTTTCAATCACACGTGTACTATCCGCATACCAGAACGACTTTTTTTGCAATCAATGACAAGTTTCATGTAGTCAAAGAAAAATCAGATAATTCACTAATTAAAGAGGGTATCTTTCACCTTCCAAAAGAAATCGCTATGGCGGAGGAATACAAATGTGCTAAATCAGCCATTACTTTACACAGACACGAGGAACTTTTTTCAGCATGTAAATATAAGTGTCAGAAACACAATGAGTTTCCAATCAACAAATTAGCACCACATAAGTTTATAATTACTAATGCTCCAGTTGAGGTGTTTATGTCATGCCGTAATCAGTCACTTAATACACCAATTAACAGTCACGATGTTGGACACGTAGATATTGAAATAGCTTGCGGTTGCAGAGTATTTGTAAATGGGAGTTTCATTATTGACGCCACTATGATATGTGATACACGAGCACCAATCGTACCGTCCAGCCACACTATTATTCCTATACATAGGTTTGAACAAGTTAATTTTGAGTTACCGTATCTACACGTGAAAGCAGTAATACACTTCTCTGATATCATAAAGGCTTCAAATTATAACTGGTCAATTTCTAATGCTGAATTTCTATTTCGACAAATGCAACAAATGGTGTGTATGTAAACATGCTGCCGGCTCATAAAATATTTACATTTTTATCCTGTGAGTGCTACACGTATATGTCAATGGGCACACTGTATTTTTTGTTGATCTTGATAAATGTATACTTGTATGTGAAACTTATTAGGATCTCGTTATTGATAAATAACATTGCGACATGCATTTAGCAGCTAGCCAAGTGGGTACTCACTCACCTGTCGTAGAATACGACGAGCACATCCAAGTCACATGCGACTAAGGTAAATATTTGTCCAGTACCATACCGCGCCACCATGTTTAATGGCAACGTGACGTCACTATCAGGGTAAGAAAAGGTCAAATGCTAGTAACGAAATAAATTTTAAAGCAATATAGAATTAAGATTTTTTTGTGAATAGAGTTTCAGAAAAACTGACACATGAACTTAAACAGTAACACATGGATACGCATAAAAAGTATTGACACAATTAAGTACACGAGTACTATATTATTTAATAGTTTTCTTTTAGTTACGTGTAAAATTTAATTTAATACTTTGCAGGGAATTAAGTTATAATTTCCCGCATGTAAAAATGTATATTAAGACGTTTAGTAACGTAGCCACGTGCACTTACGCATAGGGCGAGAGTTCTGTTAACGGTGACTATATGTCATGGATTACACACAATTAAGAATGTACACTTCTGTCCCAATAAATGAGCGATCTCGTGTAGCTGAAAATATTTCTAAGTCCTCTTCGGGTAAGTTCGGCAGGCTGCCCCCTCCCAACTCACAGGCACGTGCCGCGGAGTGGGCGTGTCTAAGAGCTGCAGCAGCACATGGCTTTGGAGGAAAAAGGATACAAAACTCGAATAATAGTTCTGTGAGCTCAGTTTTGTCCGAATATCTTCCAACACATTATATGTAATGCAGTTAAAGTAAATTAGTTGCGAAACCTTCGGAATCATGAACTAGCCTGTATCAGATCTGAGAAACAAATGTTAAATTATAAATTTGAACATACCACACTGGACCACAAGAAAAAATTACTTCCAAATCATGCATAATTGTAAATACGAAAGAAGGTGTTGCGTTATAATTCCCATTGCCAACACACACGAGATCTTTGGAAACATAAAGTGTTAATCACTAAAAACATTAAATAATACATCATATGGAATAATGTTTTCATATGTATGATAATTAGAGACCATGAAATGACTCGAAATGAATGGCCTGCAGTCTAGATTTCACAGTCCAATGAATACCCGATCAACAACTGTATATTCACTGTTCGTTTCTCCAGTAAGTGGCCAATATTGCTCTAAAACATACAGCACGTGATCCCTAAACGTCTTTCCTTGCCAGTTTCGTATTTACTTCGCACATTCCTGAGTGAGCCTTTTTAACTGTAATCCAATGCAAAGGTAGATTAGGTCTATAAGTGTGTAAAGTTTAGCTTGTTCTCAAAATAATCCACGCAGTTTTCCTGTTCCTGCTTTGTTCCGTTCATAAAGTAAAGGACTATTTACATGCACCGACATGTCTTAACCAAATTTGGATCACAGTAAATAGTTATTTATTATTAAAGTGATATAACACTAATTTACTACAGTACTATCTGCGGGAGTGATTATAGTCTCTTGAAAGATCTGCGGTTATTTAAAATACTCAAAATATTCACCTTTTAAAACGTAATAACATACAGAATACATGCAACGAGCTACTACATACGTTTCGAAGGAAACTATTCGCATTAATGTGAGCACTTCTTGATGCCTGTGGCATTTTATATATGGACGTATGCACCCAAATGTCAATAAAGATTACGTATTACGTCGTAACTCAGTTTTTATTTTCATTTATACAAGAACTGAAGTATAAATAAAATTGCTTGCGCATTTCATGTGTGTGTTATAGAACCATTACGAAAAGTGTTCAGAGCTCACTTTGGCGCTAACAGTCTATAGTACCGTTACATCTTGACTCGACAGTTCAACTAGAAATGTTTTGTCATGAAGTGGTTTCTCACCGAACTGCCTCCATTGGCGATTCGTGCTCGTAATGGTAAGTAACTCAATTTGAACTACTTGTTGGCTGGCAGACACCACAGCGACCAGGCACCTAACTGATAGGTGGATACATGTGTAAGTGTGCTTTCTAGCAATTGGCCTCTCAGTGTTTCACGCCATGTTTTGCGAATGCTAGCCACTGTGGCGTACACAATTAACATTTGTTTTATAATATTTCACATCGTGCTCACAAACATGATTCGCCAACATTCTATATATATTTTTTTATAAATCGTTGTCAGTCCCACAACTACAAAATAAGCAAAATATATACAAATTTGATACTTGCGTTATCTTGGACTGTCTTACACACGAAACATTCACGCATGTAAATATTTACTAAATGTATGTTTCTTTAAGAATTAACTTCCTTGCGGTATAAGGTATTGCAGTTTCTAAGTTTGAGTCCAAATTGGTTGACCAAAAACCAAAAATTTAACCGGTGGAAGACCGTTCTCAGTGCCTGTACGAAATAGGTACACAAATAGAGATAGAAAAAATTGCATTTTCTTTATAACACATCTACCAACATCTGACTTTGAAGTCCCCGCACTTTGACTTCATACCTATCAAAATCGTAGAGGTTATAGTGACGTAAAGGGTTGGAAGAGTGGAGGTATATTAGTAATATGACAGGCAGTCAAATGAAAAGTTACTGAGCCAGAGTTCCAAAATGTCGTACAGGAAGGTCCATCCTGATCCACTCAAGTTCTATTTCGCAGTGGTTGTTAAAAAATATTTAATCATTTACCACCAATCTGTTCTGCTTTCTAACCCTTTCTTCTCCGTTTATTTGGTTTGGTAGTGCAAGTCAGAAAATGAATAAATTCACAATAACAATTTAATTTGTAATTTTGTAAGTACTATATAAAAATTACTTTGGCGCAAAGGGATGGGGAATAGGAGCGGAGGAACCGCCCGCCATCATGTTGGAATTTCCCTTTTTTTCATTTTCCCCTCAAAATTGCCATGTTTTCCTCAAAATGAACTAAATGTCCCTAAAAATTTAGATGTTCGGTAAAAACCTCCCTTTTTCCCCTAAAAAATATCCATTTTCCCAGGCAGATCAGAGACCCCGGGTAGAGCAGTAAGACGGATCAGCGACCCAGGGTCAATAATCAACGACCCCAGTGACCGGAATCAGAGAACCCAGGGGCAGAAGAGCAGGGCCAGGACCTTTGCCCTTGTACTTTGACATTTAACCCAAAAAATCCTAAAAAGTAAAAAAATTCGACAAAATTCCAAAAAAAAATTAAATTCCAAAAAGTATATTATTAAAAGTACTAAAAAATTATTTCAAAAAATATTTAAAAACATATTTTTAAAAACTGTTGAAACTGTATCATCAGCAATTTAATAAAAATGATTTACAAAACTTTAAAAAAATTCACAAGGAAATGTATTATTAAAAATGTATTCAAAATCATTTTTGAAATCTGTAAAACATTATTATTAAAATTTAATTAAATAATTATTAGAAATCGTTAAAAAATATATTAAATAATGAACTTTCCAGAGGTCACCCCTCATCTATACACATCCACCATCTTGGTAGGTGCAAGGTGCGACCATCTTGATAGGCGGCCACCATGTTGGTAGGTGACCGCCATCTTGATAGGCAGCCACCATCTTGGTAGGTGACCACCATATGGGTAGGCGACCGCCATCGTGGTAGATATCAACTGTCCGCCATATTGTATGCAGGTAACCATGACCTCAAACCCATGACCTTGAATGACCTTGAAAACCAAAACTCGAGAAAAAATACATAAAAGTCAACAAGCATATTACATCTAACTACTACCACCATATTAAATGCAGGTGAACTGACTGTGACCCCTTGATCTTAAATTACCTCGAAAACAAAAACTAGAGAAAAATACATAAATGTCACAAGTGTGTGTATTCCTCGGATAATGATGGCCAATGCGTGTCTTCAGACCTTGTGGGACCCAACGCAATCCAGAATATGTGACCGATTGCTCATGCTATGGTCATGCATCCGTTGCATGTTGGGGATGGATGAGTGCACACAGGGTAGGCGTGTTGCACAGAAAAGATGATCGAGGTCCGAGTACATGCGGCCTTAATACCGAGCAGTATTAGCGTATTCTAAAGAATATTATGATTCCCTCGGTGTGACTTTTGTATCCCGATGGTATTCTGCGCTTCCAGCAGGACCATTCTCCGATACACACTTCTCAGAGGGTTCAAGAATGGTTCGCAAGGCAAGACCAACTGGAGCTCATAGATTGGCCACCTTACAGTGTCGACTTGAATCCAATTGAGAATGTCTGGTCGGAGATGAAGCGCATGATGGCAGAAAACTGGCCTGATCCACAGCCAGCAAATAA
The DNA here is from genome assembly GCA_029891345.1 of Dryococelus australis. Taxonomy (NCBI): domain Eukaryota; kingdom Metazoa; phylum Arthropoda; class Insecta; order Phasmatodea; family Phasmatidae; genus Dryococelus; species Dryococelus australis. The sequence goes on along the minus strand of CM056999.1, from coordinate 28,882,699 downwards.
AGATGCTCTCTGGGAGCTAGTAGTGGATGTCTGGGATGTAATAGCTATGCTACTTCTCTGGTCGCCTCTCTACCATGAAAACTGAGGCAGGTGGTTGAGAGTGAGAGATACTGGTCCTCGTACTGAGGTTACTACATCGGCCCTTTCAGTAACAAATAAACACTCATATAAAAACGTGACACAAAATACCAATGGTACACCACATGGCATAATGACCACATTGACATACAAACTAAAAGAGCGGGGTGGTTTTAAATCCAAAACAGACGGCTTCAGAACCATGCACGCGAGGCCATCTTTGTTTGTTACATGTGTTTTTCATATGGATGCAAACATATGTTTACAAATAAAATACATTACATGATACTGTAACATTTTGTATTGCAACGAAACAAAATAATATAACCTGTAGGAATGAAATTCAAGGTCAAACTCCAGAAACCTAACGTTATTGTGTGAAAGAGAAATGCCATTCCTTCTGCAAGTTCGACAACCATGCACATATTGCGATTAGCAAACAGCTGGCAGCATGGACTGACAGCATAATATAATTCCGGTTCAAGTTCATTTCAGGACTTTACTAATACTTATTTGTCCAATTCTGTATTTCATTCCAGGGGAAGTGAAATAACATTGAACTACTTCTCGAACTGTTTTCTTTACCGCGAGATTTCATTCTGTCTGGTATTTTCGGTATGACAAATAAAGTTCTAATTCAAGTCCACGAATTGCCCTGAACTTAAGAAAATGTGCGATTTAATTTCCAGTTCACTGCAGAGGAAAAATGAAGAACTGTTTCTCGAACAATATCTCGTACTTCCTTATGTTATTATAGTCCGCCATTTTAGATTCAAGGTAGACAATTCCAAGACATGTTCACTACCTACCATGAACTAAAATTATGTTCACAGTTACATTTCTAGATAATTGAAGCATAAATATGAATTAACTGTATCTCGAACTATATCTCGTACTTCCTTGTGTCATTCTAGACAGACATTTATAATTCGAAGTGGAAAATGTCAGTATATGTTTACTACCTGCCTTGAACTAACATAGTGTTTCATATTTTATTTCTAGTTTAGTAAAGAGGAAACGCTAAAGACCTGTACCTTGAACTGTATTTCGTACTTTTTAATATTGTTCCATTCCTACATTTTTAATCTGAGTATCAAAGGCCAGCTAATATTATATGATAAGGAATTTTGATCGTGGAGGTAACTGACCACGCCTCATGTTCAATCAATTCCTCCTTTTTAAACGGCCATGGGGGCAAAGCGGTTATACATCTCACCTCCCACCTTGGTGAACCGGGTTCATTCCCTGGCTGGGTAACTTGATTTTCGCTTTTGGGAATCGTGCCAGTGGGTTTTCTCGGGGATCTCCCGTGTCCCCAGCTCTTACATTCCAACGCTGCTCAATTCTCACCTCATTTCACCCTTATCTTTTCTCAAGAACTCGATGTTAACTACCGCCCAGATCTCTCAACTCATCTACAACTGCCATTTTTAATATTCTTAACCTTGAAAGGCAGCCATGGTCGTGACCCACCGATTATTTATACAAGCCGGCGACCATATGTGTTTTATAGGCACAGGGTTTACAAATTCGAAAAAATGTGTTTACCAGCCGATTTGAATGTTCTTATTTATTCGACAGTGTACTTACATGTATAACATTCATCGTGTAGACGGGCTATATTTGTTTATTGATTATATATAATAGATTTAGCATTGCAATTATTTAGTATTGATGGAATTAATTTGTTTTCATTTAGAAGTGTGCTAACGTGTAAACAAATGCGATGAGAACATTATGCAAACAATGCCTATTGAATTATAATTTAAATTAATTTGGTTTTGTTTTGAATAGAGAAACAATGACAAGACTAACTCACTGATATATTATGCTGCGTACAGCTGCATAATGCACTTCAAACTTGTTGAATGTTGTGACGACTAGTTGGCTACAGAACGATAAAAGGTCACAAAGGGAAAGAAACTACTGGGAAATGAGACAAACCATTGTTTGATTGCATTGTAAAAACAAATAATACCATGAAATTCCAAATTTCTTGTACAAATTCGTGTACTCTAGCGATTTAGAGAATATAAAGCTTTAATAAACCGATCAAGATTAGGCCACCTACAAAATCTGGCCGACAGGACAGCACAGCAAGTGAATTTATTCACTTTGAATTTATGCACTATGTGATTAAAACACTCATATCTCGCGAATCATTAATCCAGTTTCAATGATCGATAACTTCTTGGATTCCCCTTACAATGCTCTACGAAATGAGATGTAAATGGATACAATTAAGTGAGTAGTTTAACCAAAATTCTCAAAAATGAACTTATAATAGCAGTAATACTTGTAACACCTTCATTAACTGGAAACACATTTCGATAGAAAGAGATCCTTTGAAAGTATGGTAGTATGCAATCATAATTGCACCTAGTGACAAAAGAGACAAGAGAAAACGAAAATGAAATCATGGATGTCAGGTGGAAAACCTCTATAATGATCAAGAATGATCAAGAAAGATACAAAAGTTAAGTCTTCTGCAGTGTCTGCGAATATGCAAGAACAGTTTGGAAAACAAGTAACACCAAGAACAATATAACTATTAACGAAAAGCATTGAGAAACTGGGTTTAGGGACCTAGTACTTATGACGGTACTGTATTTACATTTTCGTATTATATACTACATTTGTATCTCTGAAGTGCAATAATAATTGTGTGTTCCTAGAGTATATAAAATATTCCCCTACACAAATTTTCCTTGCAGTGGCGTAAACTGAAACTGAAATTGAACAGGAAGATGTCACCTTGATTAAATCTTTTTTTCAAGCCTTCAATTTGAGCCCAGTGCTACACTCTAAATTAGGATCAGTGGTAAACCATTCATTCGCAGTGAAATTCAGCCACTCGAGTCTGTGCAAATGGCTTCACTGAAAATCAGTGTAAAACCACTGATTGTTTCAGTGAAAAACTTTCACTTATTGAAGTAGTGACGTGAAACCATTTCACTGAGTGAACAGTTGACGACCGAATGCAGTGGCAAATTAAATTTGATTTTATTGAATTTAGCCAAATAAAAGTACGGAGAAATAAACATACTTACGATAGTGTAGTATTTATATTGCACGATTTACCATAATTTAAAGAAGTAAAAACAATATCGGAGGTGGCCGGGATTGAACACATACACCATTTCCATTTCTCTTTTAGGATGTTACCTTACCATCTGTGTTACCAGGTTAAGTTAACAATGAGAGCAAAATATGTCTTATACTTCTTATCGAAATCGTTAGTATTTCTATTGTACGGCCTTACTTTCCGTATGTGGTTTTATTGGTACCGTTAGTATTGTTAAAACGAATACTATGTGTGAATGCACTCTCTTCTTCACAATATATGCAATTTAAACCTTCAAACAGAGCGCTGTGGTGATTACATGAAAACGAAATGAAAGAGGTAAAAACGAAATGGAAGTCTGAGTGTCCATATTACCTCGTAAAAAGTTGATTTGAAAGAAGAAACACATTTTAAACAGTATTTTGTATTGGTTTATTAGTTTATTCGTTATTATTTCACTTGATACACATTGTATAATGGGCATTTTGAAACGTTGTTTCACGGCCATTCCTACACACTGTTTAACTGATCCATCAGTCAAAAAACAAACAACTAAAGAAACAGTGAAAAAAGTGACTGATGAATCAGTGGAAAACGTCACTGAATCAATACGTCAGGTAAATCTGGCATGTTTTCACTGATTCATCAGTTAAATTTACTGAAGCGACTGTTGAATCAGCCATCTACTGATGACTAATTGTAACAATGACATTCTCCTTGATTCAGATTCAGAGTGCATTGCAGCGTTTTGGTGGTACAGGCTATTCACGGTAAAATGAGCACTTCTGAATGTTCTACTTAAGATCTACTTGGATGCATGTTGTGTATTCTTCCGCCTTATGTACTATTAACATTGTCATGGGTCTCACACTTTATTCATGAGTAGGTCAAGTAAAACACTGAAATTATTATTAGAAATGTTAATATTTTACAAATATGCTCATTTTTACATTTCGATGTGAGAAAAGAAGGGGGAAGAAATAATTTAAATGATCAGAAATGGTTACCTGAAACCTTTTCATCTATGTTAAGATATAGAATTATTTCCCAGCAAATACGGAAAATACCGGCCAGAATCGGGACGGTAAAAGTTAGCTGACAAACTCTGGCCAGCCGATAACGGCCCACTGTCTTATCCTGGAAGTGGCCCGATGGAAACATGGACTGGCGGTTAACTATTGGGCGACAGTGTCGGGCCTGCAAAGGCTGGGCGTTGTTACGATTCCGTGCCTGTAACATTTGTATGTCGTTACGATGTATAGCCTGCGATGGCTGGATCTCGTTACGATGCCGGGCCTGCGATGGCGGGATGTCCTTACGATGCCGGGCCTGCGACGGCTGGATGTCGCTACGATGCCGGGCCTGCAACAACTGGATGTCGTTACAACGCTGGGCCTGCGACGGCTGTATGTTGTTACTATGCAGGGCCTGCAACAGCTGAATGTTGCTACGATGTCGGGCCTGTGATGGCTGGATGTCGTTACGATGCCGGGCCTGCGACGGCTGGATGTCGCTACGATGACGGGCCTGCAACGACATGATGTCCAGAAATAAGCAGTGTAACAATTGAAGAAAACCCTATCTTTTCGATAGCAAATATTTTGGTTATAGCAATTTCTTCTTTAGAATTATTTATTTCATTGACTTGTCAACACATTATATGGTATGAAAATGTTTTCCTTGCCGAGCGCAGGACTCGACCTTAAGACCCTTGAGTTAACAGTCCAGCATGCCAAACTATACACCATGGGATTAGTTGCTGATATTCGCCAGTAATTTCAAAGATGTCATGACACTAATTATTATAAAGAAGAAAAAACGTTTAATGACAATCTAGCAAATACTTTAAAATGCAGATTATTTATAAACTATTTCTTCAGAAACTTGCAAACAAAATAGTTCTTGTAAGTTTTTAATATATCTGTCGGATGATTGTACCAATGGAAAAAAAATTCTAAGTCACCAAATGCCATGGGCTACCACGTGACACATATATAATCACGAAAAAAAACATGCTAAAGGTTAACACATGGTCTCAAAAAAGACATCATGTCATTAACAGCTAGCTAACATCTTGCCTATTCAAAACACTTTCCAAAAATTTGTCGGCAAAAAGACATATTGATATCTTTACTGTGATATAAAGCCTTATCTCGAAAACATTACCGGGCCAGAATAAATAAGATCATGGCCAGCTTACCAAAAAAAACAAAGATGCTTTATGGGAATCGGCCCAAAAACATTTTTAAGATGTTTGCAACATGTTTGCTCAGCTATATCATGGCGACATATTTTCGATTATATCGATCTGTTGTCCTAAAAAATACATCAGGCCATTGTCTTTTTTCTAACAGCTTGCAATCTGTCTCGAAAAAGACATCACGGCGTTGTCAGATCGCTACCTTCTGGCATTGAAACGACAGTTACCAACAGTACATTCATCGTTACCAACTTTATTGGACACATGTCACTCAGGGCGCCTGTTAAAATATGTGCAGGTTGGAGCAGTGACTTGTTCTAAGATTGATTTCAAAAATGCTCACCCTATCGTGAACAAACATTAAAATTAATGGAGCCCCAAAGAACATCAATATGGCTTCAATACCAGTTAAATGTGCCCAGGCAGCGCGCCAATGTAGTGAATCTGCCGCTGGCCCCTGCCGACTGCCGCAGCAGACACGGCTATGAAGTGCCGGTAGTCCAACGTTGCCACGTTTACAGATGGTCAGGCGTAGAAGAGATTGGGGGGGGGGGGGGTGTCTAGAACGTTGAACATCGTCCTCTGCTTTTGTTGCTATAGTACTCAAGTGTCGCATTTCCTACGAATGTTTCTGCCATAGAATTATTTTCATCTCAACTAGGATTGCAAAAAAATATAATTAATTAATGTGAGAACCTGTAAAAGTAATGGCGTTCAATAATAAAATTAATACATTTTTCTGTGTGTAATTAGAGTCTCCATTGAGTTTTCCGCTTTAAATTTTAACAACCGTAATCACACTGTGCCAGTACAACAGAACTTGCTCAAATTATAGATACATGGTGACTATCTGTTGTGGTGTGAGTAAATTCAGCGCCTTCAAAAATAGTGTATTTTAATTTCATTCAAAAGCCAATTTGTAAAGTATGGCATTGGAAAAATATAAGTATTGGTTAGTGAAAATTTGACACAACGAAACTAAACGTTGTTTAGAATCAATCGGATACAATGTAAGTTTAACCTGTGAACAAGTGAAGCACGTTAAGAAAAACTGATATGGTATTATTTTAGAGAAATGCTACACACGCCATCGACAATATCCATCACAGTTCTCGTACGCCAGTATTCGAACTGTGTTTATGTGTGTTCGAGATTCAGATGCAATGTCGTGGGACTGGCTGGTGCACTTACCACTAAATCACCACATCCCCTTCTTGAACAATCACAGTAAGAGCAGATAATAATAAAATATATTTTAATCTGGAAAATTACCTTGAATAAAATGATTTATTTAAATTTCTGAATCTTTTTATAGTTGGAAAATATTTTTATTATTAACCACTGAAATAATAATGCAAATTAGTATTGCAAACCCTTTTCATTCCAAACCAAAAGCATTGAAAATTAAACTTTCAAATCTCAAACTTAAAATCACATAGCTTTGTTAGAAAAGGAAATTAATTAGAGAAACTTAATCTTAATTGCAATTGTTACTTTTAACATACATTTTTCAATAGGGCTACGACAAATTTAAGCATCAGCAATAAGAACGCATTATATTCTGCAGTTTTATGCTAACAAAACTAGTAGCCAAAAGTAATGATAACCATTATTTTATAGACCATGACATAACACATGTAAAACTGAGGGCTTCATTTAACATCAGACAAAAGCGTGATCAGGGTTGCCACAGGTCTGAAAAACCTGAGAAACAGGGAAATGTCAAGGAATTTAAAAACTGCCAGGGAAATGTCAGGGAATTACAAACAAGTTAGCTAAATGTCAGGGAATTGTGGTATGCATGATATATTTTTCAGTTATTTCATCAATAGTGCACTGCTGCATTATCATATAAAATTGTTTTAAAGATTGTGGACTAAATGCTTAGGCATTTTTCTCTGCAGTCTATGTAGTGATTAATTTGGTAAGATCAGAGAAGTATTTTCGTTTCAAAGTGTGCTATAAAGCAAAGTACAGAAACAAAAAGGTTAGAAAAAGGCCAGTGAAAAAATATAATTTTTGTCTGGAAATTAGGGAGATGTCAGGGAATTTTCCAATGGAAAACAGGTGGCAACTTTGGTGATGTAAAACTGCACAGTATTTTGTACTGTCAAGCAGTAGCACAAACTGTCACTATAATATATTTGTCACAATTAAAATGCTCACTATTTTAGATATTGTAAACAAAGTGTTTGGGATAAACGTACATGAATAAATGTGCGTACTGAGTAATCGACAGTTTAAAATTAAAGCCGGCGACATACCGAGAAACACTTTCACAAAATTTTACTGCATATAAAATTCCTAAATAAGCTTTTATAAGTATTTCGTTCCAACGTGATAGCTGCTTACCAAATGTAGGTTAAAAATTAATCATTTACCTGTAGCTAAACTTACAATTATGTGCAGCTGTACTGATCCTTTATATTCGTTATTTGTATATACCATCTGAAATGAAATTAATTTCTCTAACCCTAGTCATGAAGGGATCTCACCACCTACAATTTCCGGCAATATACTTTATATTCGTAGTAAAATTTACGCATTAGGGGATGTATTATTTAATCCTGTAATTTCTTGTCTTGTTCTATACCTACCACAAATAGGTCTGCATTCAAGAATACGATGAAATCGTAGCATTTCTTGCCTGCAGTTCGAAAGTAACCCTGTATCTGGAAGTCAGCCTAACAGTCTTTTTTCTTGCTCAATTTCAGTTTCCGTTTTTTAATAATTTTTTTTTTTTGCTTCTGCAAGGGCAAGCGTTATCATCTCATTTACTAGTGACAAATTCGAAAATTTATTCACCGGTTTCTTAAACACTAGATTTCCCCAAGTCTTTCGTCTCCTACAACCCCACAAGTACTTGCTGCTGCAAAATTTGTCTGGAATAAAAGTGACTGGAATTACTTAGCCTTCAAGATTTAGAATATTTTCCTTACATATAGTTTTCATACATTTCATAGTTGTCACAATCAAATAGGGTACACTGTTGTGCATAGTTTGAATCTCGTTGTTGTTGTATATGCATGTCGTTTTTTAGTTGTGAATATATAATTTCAATTAATATGTCGTATAACTAACTGAATCAGCTGAAATATGAGAATCACGAGTTTCATTACAAGTTTCTACAAAATGCCAAATCGCATCTCAGATATCAGTACAGAAGAAGAATTAAAATAATATATGGAAAATTTGTTTTATCCATTTGAAGAAAAACAAAATACCATCTACATTGATGTTCGTTTAAGTACAGTTTATTTTACTCCAAATTAACCTACTCTGATCTAAAACTCGGTACTGCTTTTCATTTTCGTATGTAGGAACTTAGTGCACCTACATAATATGGAAATATATTATTTAGAGAAAAACTTTTAAACCAAGTAATGATTTTTCAAACATTTAAATTAAAGACAAATACGACACTATCTAGAAAAAATTCAGAACTAAACCAGAGTTAACATAAGAATGCCATACGACTGTTTACTACCTTAATTTACTCTGTCAAGCTTAAAACTCTAGGAGTACTGTGTGAATGCCCGTATGAACGCTTAGGGAAGCTTGCATCGCTTATAATAGAAATACACGTATTTACTCTGTCAAGCTTAAAACTCTAGGAGGAGTACTGTGTGAATGCCCGCATGAACGCTTAGGGAAGCTTGCATCGCTTATAATAGAAATACACGTATTTACTCTGTCAAGCTTAAAACTCTAGGAGGAGTACTGTGTGAATGCCCGTATGAACGCTTAGGGAAGCTTGCATCGCTTATAAAAGAAATACACGTATTTCCTTACATAAAATTCTGCTTCCTGATAACACTTTATTCATCTTCGAATACTGCCTTTATCTGCAAGATGCTTCTCCAAACATTGTATGTATTGGAATAAAATAATACTGTGTACAATGCATATAAATAGTCAGAAAAGTTAAAATTATTTCCGAAACTTAAAATGGCAATCTTAACTTACATAGTATTTTTAAGAAATGTGAATACAATAATCTGTATTGTCCGCCGTGCTTAGTGAAATTATTTACGTGCGATAATAATGTTCTTGAAAGAATGTGGAAACTAACCACATGTTTTTAAATACAGCATTGAATAATGCTTAGGCTACAATTTTTTAAAGAATGTGGCAACATATGTATAGGTACAGTTTTAATTCGTATTAGTGGCAAACCACTGATTCGCAGTGAAATTAAACTGCTCGAATCAGCAAAAGTGTATACTCTTAGAATCGTTGGAAAACACTTACTGTTTCAGTGAAACAATTTCACTGATTAAATATAATAAAACCAACTGCGTGCAGCAAATTAAATATTATTTATATTGAATTTAAGAAATCATTAAGAAAAATAAACATATTTCCATCATTCGCTGTTTGTATTTTGGAATTTTACGTAATTTCGATACCGAAGTAACAAATATTTTGTGTTGTCCGCGACTTTAACACAAAGCATACAGCTTATAGACCATTATCTTACAAACAGTGCTACCAAGTGAACGTTAATGTCAGAACGGAAAATATACTATGTGTTATAATTATTTTTACAAAACATGTAGCTTTTAATTGTATAACATTTATTTTCGGTTTAATATCATTGGTAAAATTAAGGATTGTTAAAACCCTAAAGTGTATATACAATGACGATCACAAATATTCAAACGTCCTGTTCCTTTTACGATATCTGTACAATAAGCAATTATTTTGACACACATGTATACGTCCGGCTGTATTTTGTATTCCATTTCATCAAATTCAACAAATAAAAATCAATCCTTATAAAAGAAACAAAGCAATATATTTAAAAAATGTAAATAAATGCACGTTTTCCGAATCAGAAATGTTCAAAACCTTCGTAAGAAGAACAAATGTTTTCGTACATCAACATAAACAAAATAAATTCTCCATTTAATATTTAGCATACCCTCACTTTTGCTTCAGGAAGCTTCTCAAACGCGCTGGCATTGACTTTAGTAACTGGGAGGGATACTGTTCCACTCATGAAGGTTTTTCTCCTTCAAGTCTCGCCGGGTGCTTGAAATATGATCTTTTCGTAGCTTCATGTTTAAGTATGCCCAAATATGATCTATTGGATTTAAATTTGAGGATTGGCGTGCAGTTTCTATTACACGTGGACAATTATACAGCAGCCATATTCGTGTTGCACAGGATTTACGCTTAGTACCATTATCCTGGTAAAATGTGCATTACTACATCAAGATGTATGGCATTATGTCGAAAATTATGTTTAAACAGGTCAATATATTTTTATTAATGCAATTGTCAATCTATAAACGTCAGTTCACCTATGCCACATGCACTCATGCACCCTCACACCATAACTGAACCCACACCATGCTTGACGGTAGGACGAGAATGTTGAGGATGTATCTCTGTATTGGAATTTATTCACACGTTTGGTGGACTGTCATGACCGGAAACCTTGAATTTACTCTCATCTGTAAATATGACATCAGTCCCGTAGTCGTTCTGTAAATATACTTTCGTGAAGTTAAGTCTCTTCTTTTAATCATATTAGCTTACATAGATTACTTCTGTGATGTTCTTGCATCATAGTCACTATTGCTGCACACTCTTCTCGTTGTCATTGGCAACAGTGGCATTGAAAGTATTTCGTAGGTCTCCTGTAATAGCGCATGGACTTGTAAAAGATCTCTGACGAATTTATTTCACAATATAACTTTCTTCTCTGCGTGAAAGTACGTTTGGCCGTCCACTCCTCGGTTTGTCTCAGCATGTTTGTACTTTTATACCATTTTACGATACATTGCACAGTCGCCTAGATGGGTAGTACTATGGGAGTCATTAGAGCGTATGAAAATATTTTTTACTTGAAACAGTTTGTATGAATTCTTTGGGGTTTAATAATGTTTGTTTTTGTAAGACGTTATTTTATGTTTTTGTATGCATGGACTCTAAGTGTTTCTCAAATCTACAATTTACTGAACCAATACACTTTGTTTCATTCGTTTTGATTTTTGTTTGTAAACCTTTCCTGCAAAATGTCTGAAGTATGTATACAGAACAGTGTGGTTTTTGTAAATCATTGATCGGCACTGTATGTCTTTTCTACCTCCCACTTTGCACGCACATGGATAGAATGAATTCAGTTTAACTGCATAACCCCCTTGCCAAGAGCTTTTAATTTATAAGTTGGAGTGTTTCTGTCTACATTTGCCTGCATTTTATAAGCCATTCACTGTAAATTGAGGATTTTTAAAGCCCTTTTGTCTGGAACAATAGTATATATATGTATACATATATGTATATATATGTATACATATAGTATACATATATATTTAACTTAAGCCTTAGACTTTAACTTCAGAGTGTGGTATAATATACACAGTGTGTTTATTACGTGCATGGCCACATTTATTTAAAAAGGTGGTTATAGGTTAAAAATGGCAGAAAGAAAAAAAGTAACAAATGCCTCAAAAGTGCTCACTTTACTGTGAACAGCCTTTAGCAGATATGTACGTAAGTCAGCATGCATGCTTTTTATACAAGGTATACCTAGTGCCGAGACAAAACGAACAAACAGTCAGGTGGTGTCCCCCATTCAACCGCTTCATGGTCCGCCTGGCTGTATGAGGTCACCACTGCTTGCAGCTCGCACTACTGTCCGCGCCAGACATCGTGGTCCTTCAGCTCCCTCGTCCGTCAGTAATGGGCTGGACACGAACGGGCGCTGTAGCGGGCGGAAATTACTAACGGCAAGGTTATCTACTCGTTACTAAAAGCATTTTACAGGATGTCCGTTGGGTGATTTCTCACTAAAACCTTGTTCAGTTCACATTCTTATTGATCAAGCGAAACTAAAATGTCCAAATGTAAACAGATATTCAGTATTACCGTTTTAGTGCATTGGTTAAAGCTCAGTTAACGAATACAGGATTACGATGTAAATGCATGACAAGGAACTAGAAGTTAAATATATTTTTACTTTATTGTTTGGTAATCAGGAAATGTTACAAATATTTTATGAAATAGGCCTTATTTTAAAGTTATCTCATAGGTACGTTTCTGAAGGAAAGACTGCACGCTTGTTCAGTACCTTGCACATAGAGACGATGACGCATGTGATGAGCGTGGCTGGGTCGTCCTCAGCGCTTCGCCCTTCTGGGCAAAATACGTCCCCGTAGGCGGAATGCTTAATGAGCGAGAGACGAGATTTGGGCGGCTCTTAACACCGAGGTCTTGAGAGCCCTTTAGGGTAAAGCGAGATGAGTATGGAGCAGTGTCGGAATGCAAGGGTGGGGGAAATGGGAGATCACCCGCCGACCAACAGCATTGTCCTGCAATCATATTAGCACAACGTTTTAAACGACTATGTCTGCCTAAAAGTGATCACTTTAAAGAATATTTTATTAACAGGAATAAAAACAATGTAGCTGATGACACCAGTATAAAAGAATAGCCGAAAATATTACTTTGCCATGCCATGAACTGAGGATAATGCAGGTAAATTATCTCTAAACTTTAAGCGCTAAAAATGTTTCGAAAAGAGATGACACTGCACGCTCAATTGCAGGGATATTTGTACGAGAGTAACTGAAAGCTTTCCAAATGACCTATAGGATTGTTTGGCCTAGTTACGGTGCAGACATGTATAAGCTCGCTCGACCAGGTAAGGGTCATCGTTCAAGAAGCAAGCTACTGTCTGCGCCAGACGTTGTGGCACTTGTTTGAACGTTGGTGCGGGGGTTTGTTGGGGAGAGGTGGAACAACTACGTAAACGGCTCTGGCTTTGTAGCATCCGACCTAGAAACATTACTCCAACACACGCAGTGTAGCTGCTGATTTCGATTTCAATATACGTTGGTGTATGTTAAGGAATATATAAGAAGGCTATTTATAGAACTGAAAGGTAAGTAGTAAAAAGTGTAAGTAGGTGTTGTGACCGCGAGGCTAAATAGGTATAAATGTTAAGGAATGCCGGTCAACAAAGCAGCTGATAGGGTTCCAAACTATTCTTGCATCAGTAACAGGTTTATCGAAAGGGTTAATGAAGGTTTGTTGTGAGTGCTACATATGAATATGGCATATATAGGTTCACCATATTGAAAATTGTGGGAAACTGTGTCTACGAGTAGACATAATGGCCAAATCGCCTTGTTCGAAGACACAAGTTGCACCTAAGTAACAAATTTGGCAGCTATAACTTCAGTGAATTGAAAACGGCATACAACTATTCATACAAGAATTTATAAGCATGTTGGTCCATATTGCCATGATAGAGGTCAAAAGTAGTACATATGATAATTATATATTAAATAGTCATAACATAAACTAATCCAAGATGGCAGCCAACAATGCTTGCAGCGCTTATCGGAGGGCTTAGGATGTAAGGCATTTTTCTTCTTGAATAGGCTTTTACCTAGACCTGCTAAAATTATAAATGGCGTTGAACATGTTATAGTAATATAATATGATTGCAGTAGTCTGTAATGTAACATGCTTGCTGACTTTTATGTATTCTTCTCTAGTTTTTGTTTTCACAGTCGTTCAAGGTCATGGGGTCACGCTTCAGGTCACCTGCATCTAATATGGTGGTAGTAGTTGGTAATGAAATATTCATTTTGACTTTTGTGTATTTTTCTCGAGTTTTTGTTTTAAAGGTCATTCAAGATCATGGGGTCCGGGTTAAGGTTACCTGCATTGTATATGGTACCCGTAGTTAGAAATATAACAAGCTGACTTTTGTGTATTTATTCTCGATACTCTGTTTTCAAGGTCAGTTAAGGTCATGGGGTCAAGGACGAGAATATCTATATCCGGTATGGTGGTAGTTGTGTGTAATGTATTATGTTTGCTGACTTTTATGTATTTTTTCTTGGGTTTTTGTTTTCAAGGTTATTCAAAATCATGGGGTCAAGGTCAAGGTCAACGAAGTCTGCATTCAATATGATGGCGGTAGTTTGAAAAATATTGCGCCTGCTAACTTCTATGTATTATTCCTTGAGTTTTTGTTTTCAAGGTCATTCAACATCATTGAGTCAAGGTCAAGTTAGTCTGCTTACAATATGGCGGTTGTAATCAGTAGTGTGTTATGCTTGCTGGCTTTTGTGAATTTTCTCTTGAGTTTTAGTTTTCAAGGTCATTCTAAGTCATGGGGTAGAGGTAAAGGTAGACTGCATCCAATATGGCGGTGGTAGTTAGTAATATATTTTACTTGGAGACTTTTATGTGTTTTTTCCTCGAGCATGCATTTTAAAGGTCATTTAATGTCATGGTGTCAAAGTTAAATGTCTGCTTCTCATATTGTGTAATTAGTATGTAATATATTATGCTTGCTGACGTTTAAGTATTTTTTCTAGAGTTTTTGTTTTCAAAGTCATTCAAGATCATGGTGCTTGAGGTCACTGTTACCAGCATCCAATATGATGGACAGGTGATGTCGACCAAAATGGCGGTCGCCTACCAAGATGATGGCCACCCATCACGATGGTTGTCGTCTGCCCAATCCAAGATGATGGAATGGGTATGGGTGAGGGATGACTTCTGGAAGTTCATTTTTAAAAACATTGTTGAACGATTTTTGAAATATTTATTTAATTTTTTTAAACAGAAATTTAAAGGTATATATATATATATATATATATATATATATATATATATATATATATATATATATATATTTACCGATTTTTAAATAAATTTGAATCAATTATTTTGTAATTAGTTTTTACTTGTCTTTAACAATTTAAAATATATTTTATTAATACATTTTTAACGGTATTTAAATTATTTTTAAATATTTTTTAAATTATTTTAGAAATATGATTTTTAGAATACATATATTTCTTTATGTTTTCTTAATTTAGTCAATTGTTTTCTTTACTTTTTTGGATTTTTCGGGTCAACCGTCAAAGGTCAAGTTCAAAGATTCTGAGTCCTGCTCTCCTGACCCTGGGTCGCTGATCCAGCTCCCTGGTCTCACCCATGATCACTGATCCGCCTGAGAAATCAAGAATTTTTTGGGGAAAAATATAACTTTTTAAGGGAAAAGGAATAAAATGTAGCGACATTTAGTCGATTGTTAGGGAAGAAAGGGAAATTTTGAAGGCAAAATGGACAAAAGGGAAATTCCAACATGGCGGCGGGCGGTTACTCCGCTCCTCTATCACCCCTACCTTTGAACCATACTCGTTTTATATACTACTCACAACATTACACATTAAATTGTTATTGTGAATTTATCCCTTTTCTAACTTGCAAAACTAATCATAATAAATGGAGAATAAAGGGTTATAAAGTAGCACAAATGGTTGATAAATCAATAAATAATGCTAAACAATCATTAAGAAATGACGCTTGAGTGGATCAGAATGGACATCCCTGTACTACATTTTGGAACTCTGGCATAGTATCATTTCATTTGACTGCATGTCATATTAATAATCTTTAAAACGTACCTCCACTCCCTCAACCCTTTACGTCACTATAACCTCTACTGTTTTGGAAGTAAGGTTTTGGTAGATGTGTTATAAAGAAAATTAAATTGTCTATCTCTGTGTATTTCTTACAGACACTGAATACAGTATTCTGGAGGTTAAACTTTCGTTTTTGGTCAACCAATTAGGACTCAATCTTAGAAAATGCTATACTTTACCGCGCAAGTAAGGTAATTCTTAGAAATAAATATTTGTTTAGTAAATGTTTATATGTGCTAATGTTTCGTGTGTAAGACAGTCTAAGATAAAGCAAGTATCAAATTGGGATACATTTTGCTTATTTTGTAGTTGTGGGATTGGCAACTATTTATAACAGTATATATATATATATAGAATGTTGGCCAATCATGTTTTTAATCACAATGTGACATATTATTAAACAAATGGTAGCTGTGTACGCCACAGTGGCTAGCATTCGCATAACATGGCGTCAAATATCGAGAGACCAATTGCTAGAAAGCACACTTACACATGTATTCACCAATCAGTTAGGGGACTGGTGAGTGTGGTGTCTTCCAGCCACCAAGTGTTTCAAATTCGGTTACTTAACATTACTAACACGAATCGCCAATGGAGGCAGTTGGGTGAGAAGCCACATCATGACACAATACGTCGAGTTGAACTGTTCAGCTTAGATGTAACGGTACTATAGACTGTTACTTTTCGTAATGGTGCTATAACACACACACATGGCACATGCAATCACTTTTATTTAACTTCAGTTCGTGCATAATTGAAAATGAAAACTGGTTTACTACTTAATACGTAATCTTTATTGACATTTGGGTGCATACATCCATATATTACATGCAATAGGCTTCAAGAAGTGCTCACTTTAATGCAAAACATTTATTTAATACGAATATTTTGCTTCGAAATATCTAGTAGCTCGCTGCATGTGTTCTATTTATGTTATTACTTTTTTAAAGGTGAATATTTTGAGTATTTTTAAATTGCCGCAGATCTTTCAAGAGACTCTAATCACTCCCATAGATAATATTGTAGTAATTTCGTCCTATAACACTTTAATAATCAATAACTATTTCCTGTAATCCAAAATTGGTTGAGACATGCCAGGTAATCATCATGGTGCATGTTAATAGGCTTTTACTTTATGAACGGAACAAAATTGTTTAACTTTTCCGCATTATCATCTCATGGAATTCGGCATTACTCATGTAGAAGTTAATGATTTATTTAATATACAGCACGTTCAGCCAACACGTTCTCTGTTAATTAACATGAATGGAAAGGAAGACGTGATTTGTAGTTAGGTATGAGGGATCTGTAGCTGTTAACCTCTGATTTAAATACCACCTTCTTGGATAACATTATGTGATCTTAACCTGAACATTTGAACACCACAATCATGTTTCTCGTTGCTAACTTGCTTCTATTTCCAACTATCAGCCATATTGTTTTTACATCAGTGCATCAGTTATCATGGAAGGCACTCCAAAACTGTATAATTTTTTAATCTATTTCTTAACCTACATGTATATATTTAGTTAATTTGTGTGGGTTTTTACCAAAAGGATATTTAAATGTTTTTTTTCATTAAAGACTGTTTTTTTTGGGTAAGGTTATAAAATATAACGAATCTCATTAAGGTATTTGTAAGGTAATTAGTCAAGGTTATTACATTTTATTCCGATATATTTTTATGAAATAGTACTCCTTTTCAAATGCATCCATATCAGTTAGAAATTTATTTTATAAATTATCATGATAATCGTTTATGTCTATTGATATATGAATTTATTTATAGAATTTTTATAGGTGATTTCTTCAATGATATATTTTCTTGCATAGTTAAATATTCTATTAAATTTGATTGACATGCTTGAGATGTTAAGTAATACTGCACTGCACCCTCCATATATTCTGTACATAAGGCAAACCAATACACGTTAAGGCGTTTGCTTCAAGGAAAGGACGTTCAAAATCAGGAAGACTGCAGGAAATGTCTTCCGGAACTCCCATTCCTCACGAAAGCAGGTTTTGGCAATGTTGGAGTTACGAAACTTCTGATCTGTTGGTGGAGAAGTGTCACACCAGGCGGAGATTATATTGAATGATGGAGGTTTTATAAACTTTAGTTACTGTGTGAATTACGAAAAATATTTCCGATGAACGTAGTATTCTAGCTGTATTTGTATTCCATGTGTAGATTTCTTCTCATTCACTTCCATTTAGTTTACAAAGATTTGTAACGCAATTTAAAAACCATAGGTATGTGAATCACAGCCTGAATAGGGCAGACTTGTATTATTTTGTTTAAATTAAGAATGAAAATTTGGGATGAATGAGGATTAGGAAAATTAATATAGTTTGCCCGTAAGCTATAGACTTCAAAGTTCTGCGTATACTAGAGCTGCTGTCGTATTTCATGTACTATATCTTTCAGAAGGAAATAATCTTTTCCGCACGGAAACAATCCTTATTGTTGATTACTGGTTTCGTTGAAGCTTAATTATAAGCTAAGTCCTCCAATATCGGACATATCAAATTGTGGTCATGTAAGAGTTAGTAATATTTCAATTTAGCTTGTCGACAGTAAAATTTACAATCTTTCCCCATCTTCATCTAAGTTATGGGAATTTTATATACCCTTCCATTTCTTAAAAGTGAATTTCGAAACATCCCAAACAGAAGAGTTGTTCCACGATTTGTATAAAGTAACCTGACTGCTCATTCAAAGACATTTGATATGCATGTCAGATGTCCTGGATAAATAGTTGTAATGGCTGTGGAGACTGATGGCGGCGCGTCCGTATAACAGTTGTTGGTGGCCGTAAACACCCAGATTGAATCATTCGGGTAGTAAGAGTTTTTGTAGCGGCATTCCTTCCTCGTTCCGGTGCTGTGAAGCGTGTCGTGGAGCAGTGCAGTCATGACTTTGACGAGACTCCAGCGGGCCGCATTCACGTCATCGGGAAATATTGTGTCCTTGCGTGCCTCTAACGGGTTTCAACACAGCACGACATTACTTCTGCCACTTCGTGAATGTGACCACCCATCTTCCCCTATCCTCCACACAGTCAGGAGGCTAGGTGGGAGAGATTGTTGTTCTCCGAAACACTTGACTTCAGATGCCCTTTCGTGATTCGATGATTTTATTCATCATGTGTCTTACGTCTCTCTCCGAGAATAACGGACTTTTAGAGCACAAAAAAAAGTAGCTTATAACTAAATAAAAATAGGGAATATGCACATAGGATATTGAAGTACAGCTTGTGTGAAACCCATAACGTTCTTGTTCCCGATCACCCGACGGCACCTGGTGAAACATATCGCATTAATGTAATACTATCAGCAGAGTGAGCGGGACATCACTGCTATATAAACACATCAAAAGTGGCTTAAGTTCCACTTGGTTAAACTGTAGATGTGTTTTGGAGAGAGGGATCACAAGTTGGTTATATATTTCGAAGGCTATTTGAGGTCCTCCCCCCCCCCCCTGAAGGTGTGTTGTGATTGGCTGACTGATTGATACGCCCCATCTGAAGTGTGCTGTGATGGCCTGTTCCGCTAACTCTGTCGGCAATATATGACATTTTGAGCAATATTTCACTTCTCGATGCAATAATATTACACTTAAAATCTCCGATTCTAAACGGAGGATTAGCAGCCCTGGCTGACCTATTTAATGACCCTTGGAAATCAAGATGGAGACGAGGACCGTTCATTATCATATCACTTTTACTGATTGTTCCAAATTTAAATTACCCTGGGAAGTAAAGGGATTAATTATCAGGTACATTCATAAATGCTACCTCGGGTGTGACGTCATAAGTCACTATCAACTTCGTTGAACGTAACATTATCATCACAACTTAATAACTCAAATAAATAAATAAAACAGCTTCTGCATAAATAATAATGGCCAAAACATTTAAAAAAATACTGAATAAATATCATAAATGTCTCACATCCTAAATATTACGTGTAAATCATCAGTTAAATAAGCAAATTTTTGAAATATACATGTAGTATATTAGATGTTAAGAAGTATGCAAATCATACGCGCAAAAGTGATACGTCACAGATAGCCCCATTAGTCTTAACTCATTGGAAATGTTCCAACAATACACAAGGGGGTTAAGTATTCAATCTATAGTGTCGTTAAGAATGGAACTTTAGTCCCCTAAAACTTTTAGTTCGTCCCTTCTGTACTGTATGCAAATGACACTTCGCATATTTTTACAAAAAAAATTCTCATGTGAGTATACAAAGTAAGAATAAAATTATCATGTCAAATGTATATGAAAGAGAGCGTGCTAGCACTTTAAAAATTGAACATAAATATATCATTCCTACTGCGCTAGGACGGTATAGCCAGGAATGGTGATATATTTTGATTAATTTTTATAAGGTACGCAATACAAAAGAAGTATCAATGTAAGTTTTTTCTTCCTTTTTATGAAAACTCCGTCGTGTATGTCACGTGACTGCTCACTGTTGTCCAATGCCTGCAGCCAAGAAGATATCTACGCATCTGATGATCCCCAACAGCCAATCAGGACACAGTAACCCAGTCGTTACTGTTGCTGCAGTTTTCTTGCGTGGGAACGCTCAGCAGTACTCGAGCAGACGGGATCACAGCAAGACCTATGACTCTCGCTGCGCCGTGTCGGTTGTGATAGCTGTACGGGAAGTCTGCAAGTTACATCAAGAATTAGCTGAAATCACTGCAGGTACAACACGGATGTACTGAGGCTAGTTAAAGCGTCCAAATCTAGAGCTGTTAGGTAACGATTGCCTCGTTGCACTTGTGCGCTTATCTCTAAGCCAATTGTATTAAAAGAATTGTGCGGGTGTTTGTGTGAGAAAACTAATGTGTGCTGAACAAAAACACTTTCATAAACACTCATCTTTCTTACCTGGAATCAGTCCGTCGGATAACAAGCACCTGAAATCTAGTGGTGACGTCTCTATGCACACATCACTATACACCAGTAAATCACACAGTTTACAAATGGCACATCGTAGCACTGTCTTCCATCTCTTGGCGTGCTACCACGATAAAATTACGCATAATTTCATTTCCAACAGAGTTGAATGTTTACTGCAGAAAATACAATAATCACAATAACCAGAAGGAAAATAATTATATTCTACACCAACTCAAGTGGAAACAACGGGGGAAAACTTTGCTACATCTCGCAAACGAAGAAATAACAACATACCTAAAGCAGTTAAACTCAGAGACTATTTCTCTCTCAATAACAAAATCAAACTATTAACACGCATGGAATAATCAACACTAATTTTGGAATAATACATTGAAGACCCAAAACGAAAATTACGTCGACTATTGGGAGCACGCAGGAGACAACGAATTATTCGACCAAAGTTAAATTCCCAAGACGACAACTCACGGATTACTCACAATAAGGTATGCATATTAAACTCGAACCACGGCATGTAAAAATATTTTTAGAATATCCGTTTCATATATGGCAAGAACGTGTTTCTTTGTGTCACGTCGGTATTGTTCAGATGTGTGATAACGCGAGTGATATATATTCGAAAATGTATGATGGCTTGACTAATATTGCTTGTTTGTTTGGTAAGAAAGTAGTGGTTTCAACGTTGCTCCACTATATTACCTGTGTAGTGCTATAATAATAGAATTTCGGAGTTAAAGATAAAGTAACTTAATTTCATTTCGTACTTAAATAACTCGCATTGATATGAAGTGTACCAGGGTGATTGTAGTTCTCATTTTACAAAATATAGGGGGAAATTTTTGCGAGAAGTGTATATGAATAGTTCACAATTTGATGTTTGTCTAAGCAAATAGATACATGAGTTGGGATGATTACTCTGTAATAACCCTCTACGAGATGAGAATTTCTTAACATATATTTGCATTGCTAAGGAATTTGGTACGGTGGGAGCAGTATGTAAACATTCCGACAATCACCTGGAGTGATTTCGGGAAAGCTTCGGCAGAAAAAAAAAGAAAGAAATCTCATTGGTTTGGATGGGATTAGAACTCACGTCCTACTGAATACGGGTTTAAATATAGTATTTACTCTCACATGTTAGTCGAGTATAACATTGTTTATTTCTTATATGTAAGATGTATATGGAAAATTTATTTGAAGGGTTTTGCAAAATTATGTATATTTAAGCATACAGGGTACATAAATAGAAAAATTTAATAATTTCCCAGGAGATGATTATTGATGATGATTATTAGTCACGTGTAATATTAAGTTCACGAAATGTAAAAAATGGTGTGTTTAAGTGTTTTATTTATTCTGTGTGTGTGTTTACGAGGTACTGAATGGTAATAGCGATTTTCAGGTTTTTTTTCATGTGAACACCTTGTAGGCTTGTTGTTATTACTATGTGAATCAATATAATTTGAGGTAGTAGATACATTATCATAATCTGCTATGTTAGAATTTGGAAATGCATTCTTCAGAAGAAACTTTACACTAAGCAATCAGTACGGTGTTTGTAAGTGATGATGAAGTGTGTACATGATTATTTATGTATCCATGTACTAAGATTTAAGGGCATTATACATATGCATGAGGAACTGGTTTTTATTCTTTACACAAAGGTCTCGCTGAATGCATATATGCTGACACTCTCGCTCTGCAGTAATTTTTGTACTATAACTTCTTGCGAGAGAGTACTGAAATTGAGTATGAGATGTTGTTAGGGTAGAGTGCGAGTTCAGAACTTTTCGGGGATAGTAAAACAAAGACGGTATAATAGTGCATGCCTCAGAATATATACACGAATTGTGGTATGTTGTAATGCAAAATGTTTTTACAGCTGAAATAATTGCCTTAATACAATATCGGTCGGTTACAGAATTATATATTATATATATATATTCTTAAATTAAACCCTTTTTGGTATATGGAGACAGCAAAATATTTACTTTTAGCTAATAAATGTTGCTTCACATGCTAATGTGTATTGTAATGAAGTGGTTATTTAATGAAATATTGTAGCAACTTAGGAAAAATTAAATGGTCAAAATAAATTTTCATATATATATACTTCAATTTATAAGATTTTGGTAACGTTTACGAAAACTATGCACAGAGAGGTGGGTATGTCGGGTCTGTTGGTGCGCGATGGCCTGGCAGAATGGAAGGACTTACAGCAGACACGAGCTGTCGTGACCCGTTTGCGACGTGCTCGGGTAGCTGTTACACAAACACTGAGGGACACGGCGGCCCGCCCTCTGTTGTCGTTTGCTGGAACTAGTCTTCACCCCACATTGCACTGCAACCCCTCTGCTGTTAGCAATCCTTTCGGTAGAATATATCAACTCTTTCGCTCGTTTGGGGGAATGGATCTCTTCTAGAGATGCACGCATATCTTGGGATTTATTATATATGATGTTAACTTGAATGTTATTTGGACTATCCTTCTTATTTAATGTTCAAAAAATATTTTGGGTTTTTAAACAATAGAGATTTTTGGGATGTGTCTGCATATATGTTTCAAGTATTTCCACAATTTATATCTCTGAATTTGTTCTCGATACGCAAATTAGTAAATCGATACAGACATATCTACATCACTGGAAAATGAAACAAGGAGTATTAAAGCAAGGTTTTCAAATCGTAGTTATTCTCGATGGGTATTTCTGAAAATTCTTGTCTATTTCATATACGTAGAAAATAATATGGTAACAGGAAAAAAATTTACTTTTAAAATATACCAATAACATCAATTTGTTTTTCAAAGCATGTTTTAAGTGAATGTAATGAGTACAAATATATATTTTTTGTGTTATTATGTAAGAAGTTAAAAAATTAAGCGTGGAGAGCTGATGCCGCTTCTCTTGTTGTGGATAGAGAAAGCTTTGTCGATACAGACTTCTTAGGATATCGAGAGTGGTTTTGGGGTTGCTATATCGGTCGAAGTGTCTGTTCTTACTGTTGATGGCAAACGTGTCTAGAGGATGGAGTTCGGAAATGTCTGAACTGTTCGAAAGAATGAAATAGCGGTAGGGAAAGGCATATCGATTGCCTAGCTCGGTCTGTAGTGTGTTTGAAAATTTCAAGATTTCGGGCACATAAGTTAAACGTAAAAAAAAATAAAAAACATGGGTTAGTCAGAAGTGAGCAATGGTCCTGGTATGATATGTACTTAAGGGTGAAATTATTATCAGTGTATGTTCATTGCGTAAATACTACTTACACATATTTATTACGTGAAATAATCTAAGAATCCTTGATGGGATATGAAGCAAGGTGTATCTCCACAAATGTTTTCGTTAATTTATTTATTATGCCATTAAATTCGAATTACCCTCAATGAGTCTCGCTCTCTGTTTACATTTCAAGTCATTAGAAACCGAAAAATGCATTACACAAAATACGCAGTGTGCGTTACTAGCTAATGTCAGTAATTCTTTAATTTTGCATTACAGGTTTATACATTCAAGTAATAATAACATTAACTAATGCTAACTGCATCGCACGAAGTGAAACTAATTGCTTTCAAATTTTTCAAAACTAAAATATCCTCATTATAAATTTTTAACGCATTTCAGTGGGGTGGTTACCTATTCAGATATTTGTACAGTAAGTCAAGTCTCGAGATCATATATTTTTTTGATTGTCCTTACATAATATATAAGAAAATATTTTTAAAAATGTTGAAAACACTATTCGGAGAATTTTGACATCAGTGAAGTAAATAAATTAGATAAAAAAAGAAATAATGGTATGAAAGATCGCCAAGCATTCTACTTCTGGTTATCTAACAAGGTGTGGTGTGTTTCCTTCTCAGCGAAGCTAACGAGCGTCATTGAGGAGGGAGGGGGAGAGAGAGAGAAAGAAAGATACGGTGATATACTTTACCTGTACTTCAGCTACTCCGACACAATTAGCTATACAGCACAACTCGTATGGACTAAGTTGTGCACAATAACTTGTTAGGTCAGCAATTCTCCCTATATTTAATGTTTAGCTTCGTTGCCAATTGGTGGGTGTACAAATATAATAACTAGTTAAATAATAACATATGTTCTTGTCGTGGATGTTCCTAACAGCTCCATGTGAGATTGCGCTGTCCAGCTGATTACTCTTGCCACAATACAACTTATAGGTTATACTTACGTGTATGTTGGTTACCATATACATATCACTTTACTGGGTTGTATGCATATAAAATGAACACTTAAATATATTCGGCATGTAAATAAGTTGTTTTGGCCACTGCTTAACGAATATTTATTATTTTGAGCTATGGCTAATACTGTCAGTTTCATTTAACTCCAGTCAGGATCAATTACACATGGCACTTACGAGTACTTTCGTGTATATGCTAGGGTTGGTGTGATGTCCTTTATGAGATTATTCACTCTCATGAAAACCGTGGTTTGCAAACACAACAATGAAACAATTGTAAAAATGAGTGCGACCAAGTAAAATAGCTGTCTATATATTGCAGTGGAAAAGTGTAACATTACCTAGGTTGCAGTTGTAGATTTGCCTGGAGAAGTCCTGGGCCGATAGGTTAATAAGCTTATGATTATTAGCACACTCTAGAAAATAGCATTCAATACGTACACAATTTGCGAATGTGCATTACGGCAAGGCAGGTAATAGAATACTTTAATAAACACACATGTTTTGCACTGGATAGGAAGCCGATTAACTTTACCCTATAACACAGAACTCGACACAGCAGATTCATCTTTTTTACATGATTACTTTATTCCTCTTTTGTCATTTCTTATTATACTTTAGCAATTGTTAAACGGAAAGTATAATTAAAAATCCTGATGGCAATATAAGAAAAGCTAGAAACACTCACGTCTATACTAGCAACTTTAAAAGTGCTCATGCCTTACGTGCTCAAACACTTTGAGGGTAACATATCATAACTTGCCACTGTCTGAAATTACTCGTTTTCAAAAATGAACAATTACACTGTCTTATTTAGTTAGAACGAACTTTAAAATTGTTGTGCTCACTATACATTCTAGCTCTGGTAAAAGTTACTCTTATCTCTAGTTTTACAGTGGGCGTAAATGTGCTGGAACATTCCGTACTTAACAATTCAAAATGGCGTACCTTGCTTAACTGACGCTAACTGAAAACTGAACTGATCCAAACAAAGAAAATTATGTTTTGATTAAAATATCAGCTTGCAGTTTAGGACTTATAGTTGATTCACCAACTGGATTGAAGGGAGGATACTCTCGAAGGACATTTGTGTAGTAGGTTAAGGTGCTTATTCGGTGGAGCTTAGCTCTATACGTACGTATACGACATCCTCAAACCTGGGTATCTCTTGTCTACTAAACCTAGATAAAAGGGAGACTATCAGCTCACATTCCATTGCTGGTTGTAGAAGACTATTAAGTGATTTCAGGGAAACGTTTACACACCCTAAAACTAATTAAAATCCTCCCTCTCTGTCCATATCAGACAGAACGTTCTATCCTATGTCTGACTTGGGTGGATGCTGCTAATGAACAGAGCATTATACTCTGCCAACTGGCGCTAGCTTAAGGGGACCTAAAGAACCAGTCAATGAACACTCAGGATTTATACCTGCAGGACAATGGGAATCGAAATTATTTAAACCGCCCACATGAACCACTTACAATTGTGTAGCTGCTGAAAAACCAAAGAATACATGATCTCGGAACTGAGATACAATAAAATTATTAATCAAAACACATACAAAAATGAGATAACACCAAAAATAAATACTAATTATGTAAAAAATATACAATGAAAATTGAACTAGCCAATCAAATTAAACATAAAATATTGCACCATTCATCCATATATTAAATATTGGTACAAGTTAATAATAATAAAATTAAAAATGTTAACATAATCAGATATACTCATATAGGTGAAAAATGTGAAAAATATTACATATAATCTTACATGACAATATGTGTAATAATAAAAAAGGAAAATAATATAGAGTAATTATATGTATGAAAGGCGTACTTTTACGGGTGTTACATAATGAACCATCATTTCCAAGTACAGTTTATAACAGAGAAAGTGTAAATGAAACACTCAATATGTGATACACATTAAAATAGGCATTGCTAAAAAACAAATCAATCGGCAACAACGAATTAGCTTCTACACACTTCAAAATGTTTTCTGTCCATTACCAACATGTCACTATTGTCATTATACTTTCAACAAAGTGTTTTAATTAACATCATTAAGAACAAAAAAAAACTTTATTTACATCAAATCATATGGTTGCTGTGTTCAACATCGTCTTGCTCGGCCAAACAGAGCGAGTCCATCTCATACGAAGACTGGAGTCAATAGGCACAATTTCTTGTGCACACTTAAATCACAACAGCCAACTAAAAACATAGTCACCTTTATGTTAAAGTTAGCTAGACACATGATGTGATCACTTTACCTCCATATAGCATGACTAAAGAACAATACTGTGGCTAGACCAACAAACAGCATTACTATTTACATGTTACATGCTTAACAAACCTGAGAACTCCCTGCCACAAACTTAGGCATCTCAGATAAACCACAAACCTTCTCATTAGCACAATGAAAAATAAACAACAATCAACTAATGCAATAATACGTAACAACATCTGAGAGCAAATATTATCTCTACCTATGTACAACAAAACAGACTTCCGATGCTGACATAACAAACAAATGTAAACAAAAAGGAATTTCAATGACAGTCAAATGGATTATTTCAGAGAAAACACTACGCCATATCAGTATACATACTGAATTACACCTGGAACCATGGTACATGATAATCGCAGGGTTTATATGTGATATTAAAATGGCTAATTCTTTGTGGTCAAATTTGGGCAGTGCCCGTTTACTCTTTGTTACAGGTCCTCAGACATGGTTGATTGCTGGATTTGTTTCCCCGGGCAGGCAATGTAGGACAGCAGGCGACTTTCAATGGCACTCCTGTCATGCAGTGCATCTAACCACATCATGGTTATGGTTCTTAACTTAAGCACCCTATAACTGTAGCAATCCGTAGGCATAGCATAATCTTGTATTACTTGGCGTCCAGTGTAAAATAAATTAATCTAACTAATTTGGGGAGGCTCTTCAAACATTAGGAATGTATTAATAATCCTCTACCCTACTTCACACAGTTAAAACCAGTAAAATCACCATCATGCAGATGCTCATCTGTTTTCTTTACTAGACATTGCTTCTCTGTGCTCTCGTGGAACTCGTAGTTTTGCTGGGATGGTAGACAAGTAACACAGCTAGATTATTTCTTCCTACCATATTATCAGTGCCTGGCCCTAACAGTTCGTAACAGTTCTGATGAACTTGAAGCTTTACATCATACTGGTCCTTGTATAATAGGAGAAGATTAGTAGTAAATAAGTCTCAATGTGTAATCAAAGGATACGTTCTTGTCAATACCAGCTGACCTGGTTCCAATTTATTAATTTTTGACTTTTTAGTAATTCTCACTTTTCTATCAGCTGTTATGTGCAGTCTCCTGCATACAATTGTTGTCAATCCCTCGCATAGCTCTGGTGCATTTACGGGTGTTTCAGACAAAATCCTTGGTACATCTAGTAATAATTCCGAGTTGAAAATCGCTGATCATTCTCCAGTAATCCCCTTCCAAGGAGTCAGACTCGTAGCATCATTATCCATGTGATTTAAAACATACTCAATTATTGGCACTTTATATTGCCATCGCTGTCGTGCAGTGTGAAAATATACTTACAGTATATTACCTAGGCTGTTCATCCACCTCTCGACAGGGTTACCTTGGGGGTAATGTTTGGAAGCTGTAGTGGGTATAATCGCATAG
The DNA here is from genome assembly GCA_029891345.1 of Dryococelus australis. NCBI lineage: Eukaryota > Metazoa > Arthropoda > Insecta > Phasmatodea > Phasmatidae > Dryococelus > Dryococelus australis. Next base: position 28,854,084 of record CM056999.1, on the reverse strand, counting down.
GGTCTTAATCCCTCTGGCCAAATACGTCCTGTGAATTGTGAGCCTTTATGTTATAGCGCACATCTCGGCTTACCCACTCCTTTAACAAATGTATCCAGCTTGCTTAAGATGTTCCTTGTGTTTGCTTGAACTATTGCACAAAGTTTTGTGAACTTAGAGAACACGTCCATCATGAAAAATTTGTAGAGTATGCCGGCTTTGGAGCATGGGAGGGTACTGTACAGATCCACAGAAACTAAATCCAAAAATTATCTGGCAAAATTGGCTGTATTTCTCCCAATAAATATTGTTGCGGATGCCTACATTTTTGACAAAGATCACCCATCCTTATGTCGGAGGTTACTGATTTCAGAATTTTCTTCCAGAAAAGTTGCCTCCTAAGGTCCTCATAAATGTTTTGCTAGTTCCGACGTTACCAATAATTTCGTAGGTGTCGATAATCAATTTTGATTGTAGACTCGCGGGAACAACCACCTTCCATTCATCCTGAAATTCTCTCTTCCATAGGCTGTGTTAGAAAGAACCCCATCTGCATTACAATAAAACTAATTATATAGTGAATGTTTGCATGGTGTGATCTGCAGTTTCGCTACCACAGTGCTGCGAAATTTGTCCTTTCTCTGTTCTTAAAATATAATTGCAAAATTATTTGCACTGCATATGACGATTCTAGTTGCCTCCTTGCTGAAGCTATGGAAAATTCATTTGGTCGCTTGCTTTTAATTTCTGTTTCCTCAACAGGGATGTGGCTGAGATAATCCCCAACTACATTATCTGAGCCCTTAATATGTTAAAATCCGAGGTCTAATTTCTTGATTAACAATGACCATCGGGTCAGCCTGCTACTAAATATTTTACCGGTCCTAAGGCTTAGCAGCACTTCGTGGTCTGTTTGCAACACGATACTTTCCCCAATAAATAAATTCCGAAATTGCTGTAGTGCCCACACAACACTCTGCATATCTCTTTCCATTATGGTATGATTCTGTTCAACCTTGTTTAATGTCCTTCTTGCCATAGCTATGGTTTTATCTGTTCTTTCCTCGCCCAACTGTTCAAGTTTTGATCCTATGGTGAAACTAGAGGCGTCCTTAGAGAGGTAAAAATGTGAAGTTCTGGACTGGATGATAGATTACAAGATCTGACAGAAATAGCTCTTTGACAGCTTCAAATGCCTTCTGCTTCTTCTCTGTCCAGATCCAAACAATATCCTTTTGAAAAAGTTCAAACAAATGTAGGGACACTTCAGCAACCTTATCGGAATAATTTCTATAAAATCCCATCACACCAAGAAAAGCTCTGAGCTGCTTGACATTTCTGGATGCGAGAAAACTTGTAATTGCAACCAGCTTATCTGGAGCAGTTCTAATTCCATTTGGTGTACGGATATGTCCCAGGAATGATACTTCATTCCTACAGAAAAGCATCTTCTTAACCTTGACCGTCATTCCTGTCTCTGGTAACTTGTGGAGGACTAAATTTAAATACTCTATGTGCTCCTCGAAAGTATTTGACATAGTAAGTATGTCGTCCACATAGGGTATATTTCTGGGATTCCTGCATGAGGGATAACTGCCTGTATCCATGTGTGAAATCAATTGTAGTCATGTACTTTACGCCACTGTAAAACCGTAACAACTCCTTGGTAGGCCTAGGACTTTCACGCGACTTTATTGTTATACTATTCAACATGCGCGTGTCCAAACATAATCTGACTGAGCCATCTTTCTTTTAGATGCAAGCCATTGGGTTACAGAATGGACTCGACAATCTCTGAATAATTTCCCATAGTATCATATTATTTAGATAGGCCTCTTCTTCATGAATATATTTTGCAGGTATCGGATATCCCTTGCAATGAAACATACTTCCCGGCTCTACTTTAATTTCAGTCGTAAACAACATGTTGCAGCCTTGCTTCTCCAAGAAAACGTGCTGGTGTGAAACTAATAGTTGCTCTAGTACGCACTTCTGATTGTAGCTAACAGCTGTTACCTCTTTCAGGGTCTTAAAAATCTCTTCTTGCATAGCGAACATATCTGTGGTTGGGGACTTGTCTATCGGACATTCTACAAGTTGTAGCTGGCATACTACTTTGTCTGACCACGCCCAGATGTATGTTGTTGTTACACTGCTTGACTGTCTAGGAGCTGTTCATACCAACCACCAAAATCCAAACAAATTTTGTGGTGGGTTAGGAAGTCTATTCCGAGAGTGACTTGTTTGGTTAAGCCTTTTATTACTACAATAAAATTTATTTAGTGTTTCCTAATCCCGCTGTAATCTACAACACCTGTTTACAGACAATGGGACTTGATTTGGCCTTTGCTCCAATAATTCGTAGTCTTGGTACCGGGACAGTAGGGAATTTGAACCCAGTGGCTCAAATGGCACATAAAAACTTTTCTGACACACATCAAACGTTTGCACCACTATCAAGCAAACGCGGTACTAGTAATCCACAAACATCCAATCGTAACTCAGGCATAAAGTCTCTTGAATACATGCAGTATCATCTGCTTGGTCATGTAAAAGAAACTCCCTGTCTGTTTCTTTCAAAACAACTATGTTTATTAGTATGTCTGTTAATTTAGCATGCTCGGCACTTGTTTCAACTGGGATGGTAATCACACAGTGTGACCCCTTGGTAAAGTTACTAACAACTTGATCCAGTGATCGGGATCTCTCTTCCTTGGCCCTACTTAGTTTAACGTATGATAATTAGCTGAGTCTTGACTAGCTTTGACAGGTGGTTACCAGCCGTGCGACGATGGAGCAGCCATACACACTGGTTTGAATGGGTCGAGTGGCCTCTGATTATCAGTGTAAACGAATCTTGGCTGCTCACAATAGCCTGCTAGCGTAGGATTGTACAATGCTTGTGTGGTAGGTGGCGAATACACCAAATTCATTGTGTTTACCTCTCTCCTCTGCATCGCGCCCCCTTGTTTACATTGCTGGTTAACACTCACTTCTGTGGGCTTGACAGTATCTCGCGGCAATGTTTGGTGACCTCTCGCCGGTTGTGCCATTTCGGATGCCCTCGGAAACTCAGTGCTCTGTTCCTTTCGTGGTCTTTCCTCTTTCGAACTATTTTTGTTTTCTTGGTGGTTGCAATGGCGTCTATTCCGTCTTCCCTTCCTTCCGGAATAATACTTGCGTCCCCGAAATATGTGCTGCCCATTCCTTTGAATGAAATATCGGGGTATACTGTAGGGCTCATAATAGTCTACCTGATAGGACTACACCCTCGGATGCTGACTAGGTCAGACATTGCACATAAACTGTTGTTGCAGATGGTCTTGATAAAGGGGTGGGGCTTGTTCTACCGGCGCAGCTTTCTTCCCTTCTCTGCTGCAGTGTGTTCCTTGCTAACTGTCGATTTGATCGAAGGCCAATAAACTGACTTTAAAAGCCACTAAATCATTATATGCACGACTAGTACAATGCATCTGGTAATAGTACAGCAATTGGTGCAATACTGCAATGAATTCCTCATTGCTGATGGGCGGGGTTAAATGCCTAGATCGTTCATTCTGATCAGATATGTGAGTTTCTAGGCTTCTGCCCTTTCCAGGAAAAAAAAATTTCCATGCTCCACAAATTTTGTCTTGAATTCGGATTTATTGGCAATGCTGCTGCATGCCACCTTCCATCAGTAGTATACTGTTGAGGTAAGGGCTAAGTTTAGGCAGCACAACATACCGCTGACGGTCAGTCAAAATAATACTGCGCATTCTAATTTAATAAGATAATTTATGAGGTTTCCTCCTAGGCATCCCTCAAACTTTGGCAGTTGCTCCGTCCACAACTTGGAAGGGTGATACAATAATGTCGATATCGGTGTTGCAAGGGCCTGAGCATTCGAAGCAGTTGCAATAACAAGTACACTGGGCGTCTCGTATTGCCTACCTCCGGTTGTGTGACACTGGAATTCTGTACCTAAATTTCCTCTTTAGAAATTTCATTGGCAACTAGTTGCAAATTTTGTACGCCTACGATTACTTGTGTGAATTGGTTTTCTTCGCCCTCTACAAAAGAAAACCTTTGCTCAAATGCTCGCTCTACCTGAGCTATGCGGGTTTCTATGCAGCTGCTTACTGATTCAAATTAATTTGTCACTGATTCCTCTATTATGGTGCGATCAGCTGGAGGAACTGGCTGACGCTCGATTTTATTTAGGCGGCGTTTTGTCTCGCTGGCATGCGCAGTGCAGTTATCTTTTACTAACTCTAGCTCATCCCTGGCAACTGCTATTTCCTGACGTATTGTGGCCTAATCCGTGGTAACCTGACAAAGGTAAGCATTTATGTCATCCTTCAGTTCAGCTACTTGTCGTTGTACCAGATCACTGTGGGTATTCAACTGATATTTCAGCTGTGTAACTTGTGTGGTTTGTGCCTGCGCACTGCTCTCCAGCTTATTTCGTACATCTTGCAGCTGTGTTTACATGTTGCCATGCACTTCCTGCAACTGCATTTGTATTTGTGTTGCACATTGCATTGCACCTCCTGGAAATGCGTTTGCATATGTACGCTTTTTACCTGCAACTGAGATTGCAACTGTGTTTGCATATTCTGCATAGTTTCTAATAACATAGTAAACTGTTGTGTTGTGTCCGCCAGACACGTAACACTCGCCACTGCTACTGCAGATAGCTGTTGTTTTGTGCTCGCTGTAGTGTCAGATGTAGAAGCAGTATTATATACCTGGTGGCCAGTGATATTTCCTGTCTAAATTCTACTGTGACCTCCATTTCAACGATATACTGCAAACGTTCTGTAATCTGTGGGTGTAACTATATGTAAGTCGTACCGTGTTCGTGTTCTATTCATTTACCAGATACACACTTTCATTCCAGCATTATTTTGCCACCACGTTGTTGGCGCCAATTTATCTATGTGATGTACTTTACCTGTTCTTCAGGTACTCCGCCACAATTAGTTATATAGCACAACTCGTACGGACTTAGCTGTGCAGACTCACCGTTAGGTCAGCAATTTTCCCTATATTTAATGATTTGCTTCATTGCCAATTGATGGGTGTACAAAATATTAATAATTAAATAATAAGTTATCACATGTTGTTGTCATGGAAGTTCTTACCAGCTCCATGGTCGATTGCGCCGGCCAGCTGATTACTCTTTCCACGATACACCTTATAGCTTATGATTAGGTATGTGTGTGCCGGTTACCATACACAGATTAGTTTGCTGGGTTTTCTGCATATAAAAGGAACACTTAATATATTCAGAATGTAAATAATATTTTTCTTTGGCCATTACTTATTGAACATTCAGTGGTTTGAGCTATGATTAGTGCTGTCAGTTTCATTAACTCCAGCCAGGACCAATTGCCTATGGCACTCATGAGCACATTTTTGTACATGCTACGGTCAGTGTGATGCCGTTTATGAGATTCTTCACTCCCATAAAAACCGTGGTTTGCAAACACAACAATGAAACAAGTGTAAAAATGAGTGTGACCTAGCAAAATAGATTACTTGAATTATTTCAGTGAAAAAGTGTAACATTACCTACGTAGCAGTTGTAGAATTGCCCGGTGCAGTCCTGGGCTGATAGGTGAACAAGTTTATGGTTATTAGTACACTCTAGAAAATCAGTTTTCAACATGTACACAATTTGCGTACGTATGTTACAGCAAGGCAGGCGATAGAACACTTTAATAATAAAATAGGTGTTGCACTGGATAGGATGCAGGTCAACTTTACCCTATAACAGAGAAGTCGACACAGCAGATACATCCTTTTACTGTGATTACTTTGTTCCTCTTTTGCCATTTCTTACTAAGACTTAACAATTGTTTGATAAAAATAATAATTAAAAGCCCTGATGGCAATATAAGTAAAGCAAGAAACACACACTTCTATGCTAGCTACGTTTAAAGTGGTCATGCCTAGCCTGCTTAATCCCTATGACGGTTACATATCATAACTTGCCAGTGTCTGAAATTACTTTTTTTCAAAAATGAAAAATATACTGTCTTACGTAGTTATAACTAACTTTAAAATAATTGTACTCTCTATAAAGTATAAATATAGTAAACGTCACTCTTATCTCTAGTTTTACAGTGGGCGTAAACGTACTGGCGCCTTCCGTACTTAGCAATTCATAGTGGTGTCACTTGCTTAATTGACGCTTACTGAACACTCAATTATCCAAACCAAAAAATAAATAAAAAATTACGTTCCGATAAAAATGTCAACTGGCAGCATTGGACTTATATTTAATAAACCAACTGGATTGAAAGTAGAATGGTTTTGCAGGAAATTGGTTGTGAAGAAGCGTGAGAATTGGGGATAGTATATCTATCTGAGTGACTACTAATGCATGCACCACACTAGGTAAGCCTCTGTGAAGAATTGGGAAATCGGGGAGACTTATATAGATTATTGTATGAAAATGTATGTTCGCATGTGTGAGGAAACTCCGAGGGTTGGATTCAATTGTTTTTGTGTCATTTACCACTGAATTTACACTTAATCCGGCTTCCGTAAACTCAGGAAGTTTAGATACATACATGCAAGGCACTAGCACTCAAAATACACAATATCGGCACTTTGAAAAGAATTAGTATCTCATAAGATTTAAATTTTTTTCATTAGGAAAATATCTAGATCACTCAACATCAAAAGAAAAAGAAAATAACGCCTGTTAAAATTTATTTAATTAAAATCTAAAATGTATAATTTATTATTCTTGTGAAACTGTTCAAGATGTGAAAAATAATGAAGTAATTAAAATTCCAGTCTGCAAGTAGGTAATAAAATTAAAAATACAACCACCATTCAAACTAAAATAATCACTCGCAAAAATAAAAATAAAAGTTGAAAAAGGAAATGATTAGAAAAGCCGCTTGTTAGAATTCAGATTTAGATTCGAGTCCAAATGAACTGAATGACTTAAATATGTATGGAATGTGTTCCGTTCAGTAATTTAACATATGCTGAGCTCCATTCATTAAAATTTGTAAGTCACATTCCGAAAGCCTTCCCACATTACTTTGAAAAAATAAAATAATTTCTCAAAATTAGTAAATGTTCTCGGGGAAATCAGATTCTAAATTCACTCGAAAATATTCTCAAGCGAAGATCGTATCCGCCTCTGACATTAGCTCAGTCGTTTAACCTCGGACCACTGGGTTAATGTGACAGTTAAATAATTAATCAACCGGCAACGTTTTCTCCTCTAAATTATATCATCCTTAGAGTTCCACATATGGTTAATCAAAAGACTGTAGCTAGATTTGACAGGTCCAAAGTCTATGACCTTAAAACTTGGTAGCGTCACATTGCTTATCAAATCGTTGCACATGCTGCCATCATGGCATCTCGGAGTCATGCTGCTTGCGGTCCTCGTCAGCTACCACTAATAAATTATACCTAAATCGGCTAGGCTCAAGCCCTCTTCTTTTAATTACTTGATTAGCTATAATAAAAAACTAACTTCGGGTACAACATCATCTATCTAAATTACGTTGATACCGGGGATTTCATCTTATATAAACCCCGGCGTTAAAACTGCGTCCAGAGGACCAATACGTCCATACCCAGAAACCCCCTAACTTCCGGCAACTTCCTAACGTCCTCACTAACATGAGCTCATCTATATCCGGTTACACAAATATAACTAATGCCAAAACATAAAAAAAATTTTAACTTAAAAAAAAAAGAAAATAATTATTGTTGAAAATAGAAATAATGAGTTCTGAAACATCAAAATTCATAAGTAACCAATAATTAACATAACATTGTTAAGTCACCAATTACTCGGATAAGACACTCTCTTAATCTAGGGTAACAAAAATAAAAGGAACGAATGGTTTTTCCTAATTTAACTAACACATGAAACATAATGAAATAAATATGAAAATTGAAAAAAAGGATTCAAAGGGTCAAAATTAAAGTAAAGATCACAAATCGTATGTCAAAAACAACATATGTGTTCATTTCCTTAATAGTCCTTGTAAACATATAAATGACTGGGTACTGATCTACCACATGGTGTAGTAGGTTAAGGTGCTAATTCCATGGAGCTTAGCTCTAAACGTACGTATAAGACGTCCTCAAACCTGGCTATCTCCTGACCAGCAAACCTAGCAAAAAAGTAGGCTATCATGTCAGACTCCATTGCCGATAGCAGAATACTGTAAAGTGACTTCAGAGAAATGTCTACACACCCTAAAACTTATTAAAATCCTACTTCTCCGTCCACATCAGACGGGAGGTACTAGCGACGGGAGGTCCTAGCCTACGTCTGACTTGGTTGGATGCTGCTAACGAATAGAGCGTTATACTATACCGACTGGCGCTAGCTTAAGAGGACCTTAAGTGCCAACCAATAAACAGTCAGGGTTTAAACCTGAGGGCCAAGGGGAATCAAAACTTTTTAAATCACTCACATGAACCACTTCCAACGGCCTAACTGCTTAAATACCAAAGAATATGTGCTTTCGCAACTGAGATACAATAAAATAATAAATCGAAACACTTACAAAAACCAAATCACACCAAAAATAAATATTAATTACATGAAAATAAATACACAATAAAAAACGAACTAGCCTCTCCAATTAAAGATAAAATATTTCCATCATACAACAAAGCTCTTTAAAAATCATGTGTGTTATTAATATAAAAAGAAAATAAATAAATTTTCATAAACAGGTGAACTCTTATACATCCATTGTCCTGCAGTGTACTAAATAACGCTCATCGTATACAAGTACGACTAAATGACTCGTGTTGGCTTAGTTGGTTAGTCACTAACATACCACTTCTAATGTTTCCGGCTCGATCCCATATCCCGACATACGGGAATTTCGGACGAGAGGCTCTGACGTAGGATGTGTTGTGGATGTTGCCGTGGTGTGGGCACTTGCTCTGACTCTCTCGTTCCCTCACTGCCTCGATTTCGCTGTGTTTCCACCCCTGTTTCATCTCGCCGTATCAAGTCTGCGACGGGACAGTGGGGTAAGACACCCGACTCCCCTTAGCGCCAGCCACCCTTCTCGTTGTGCGTGATTTTATACACATACATACGTATTACAACAATATGTGCTTCTGTGTATTCAAATGAGGGAAAGTACAGTAAGGAGTGAAGGCGCACTATGCAGCTTGTTACTGTAAAGTGAGCCTACTTCCCAAGTAATAATATATACGCTCCTTGATGAGATGGCGGTGCGTCGTTCAGAAGTGACGATTCCCAGAGTTGCGACCGGCTCCAGGGAAGAACTCCGCCAGGTGTTTGTTTTCCTTCTGTCAATTACCCAGTGGCGTAGTGGCGCCGAGCAATTCGCCTACTTTCTGACAAGCAGACAGCGGCTGTGGGCGGCAGCTTCCCACGAGCAACATTCTTACTGCCCGCCATGTCCTCTCCGACTTGGACCGCTCGCTCTCCTGGGAAACTCTAGTTCTTGTTTACAGAGAAAGCTTCGTCTTTCGTCTGAGGTGCACCTCGATTTCAGCCACATATGTAGCCACTGCACGCGTGAATGAGCAGTTTTGAAACAAGTCCTCGAGAAGTATCCTTGCTCTCCGTGGCTCAATAATCAGTGCAAAACCGCGAAAATATTTTGTTGCTGTAATATTATCCTTAAGACTCGATGAAAGTATAATGCATTTTTGAAGCGGTTAAAATCTAGCAACTATAGTTTCACTGGCCTAGCGAAATGGGAACGTCTTCCAACACTTACAACAATCAATAACAATGTAAACACTTCAGGGGCGTGCATTGGAAGTAAATTATTATTCCCTGTAGTAAATCCCTGTCTCTTTACTTAACCTGAACCTGAACAAGTAAAATCGGCAGTACAATGGACAAAGTAATTCACTGATTCAAGGCTTATTAAAACCAATTAATTAAAATTTGCAGCCATTGTGATCGGCTTTGCATGGCTAGGAGGTGTAACTTCATATACACGTGTACTTTTGTTACTGTATCGCAGCATTCTTATGGGCGGCTTTTCCACGCCCCAACCTCCATGGGCGAAGGACTGAAATACGTTACGCCAGCTGACGCGGCAGTATGCTGGTGTAGTCGTGTTTCACTGTCCTCACACGTCGTTGTGGCACACGACTGACGTCACGCCTTATAGTCTACTCACGGTTTCTTCTGTCGTGAGGACCGGTATCGAAACCTGCGGCGGTGAGCCCTACGCCTGTCATGTTGATGAGGGGGGGGGGGGGGGGTGAGTTATGGCCGTCATCAGAGGCACATATATAAAGACGTTCAGATCTGGGTTAGGGGGACTCTCGACGATACTCAGTCGTGACGGACTCCAAGGGAGGACGTCTGCAAGCCGGTGAGCAGGAGACGCCGGACGACGGAGGACGTCAGCCAGTCAGCTGCGAGGACATCAGGATCATCCCACGACGGAGGAGCTTCGTGCGTGGCCTATAAGTTAGTCAGTGGTGGGTGTATCTCGTTCCCCAATGCAGTCCGGTTCAGTTAGAGAAAGCTACGCACCGCGGTCTAAGAGTATACACTAACTGAATGTAAAGTAGTGTCTCAGCTATTATATTGTAATTTTGCTTGCAGAAACATTCTGAGGATTCCGTTCAAGCAACTTCCCACATTTTGTTCTTATATTATTATATATGTTACTGTAATTCAAGCTGAGAATAAACGCGTAGTTTTGTAAATTATTTTTAATTATTATTTTATGCCTTGTTCCCCAGGTATTTATATAGTTAACTGGGAGTTAACATAGCAGAAATTGAGAGTGTGACAAGAGTCTGGTCGAGCGACCAGAACACTTCACACTTTTCCAATCAAATCTTTGGAAAATAAATCACCCCAAGTATGAAGTGTTCAGCTGTTTACTAAAAATGCCATGTATCGCAAGCGTTTTGACGTGAATACGTCTTTAAATTTGTGACCACAATGGGTGTCAATACAGAAAATCCGATGATAACAAAATTGGGGGGATAAAGTTTGGCATAACAGCTCTGAATATATTGTCTACATTCAGAATTCAACTACACCACTCTATTGCTAAAGCATCCACGAATATGTTACGTTGAGTGAGGACTGTGAATCATCGCACGTAGGACCGTGGTGGAAGGGAGATTCCCCGTAGTATAACTATTGATTAGTATGTTTCAATCGACGGCTCTGAAAATCAATCGATTGGATTGAGTGTATAAAAACATCTGTGAAGTGTGGATATGGAGAAATGATATGATTTTAACATAAAAAATTAAGAAAACTTAAGACAATGTCGTCCCGTAATCCTAAAAATGGCAAGTCGAAATACAGAAGTCGTATAGAGTTGGAAAGAGCACCTCTAAAGCAAACCAGTGATACCCATAAAACTCCATACTCTCGAGTGAAGCGGTGCCGGGAAGGAAGAAAACATCAAGTCATCCGAGCGCGTCAACGTAGACGTATTCATGCAAAACAAACGGCCGTGTCCCCAACATAGCAACACCCCATTTTTGTACTTGTGTTAACATCAAAGAACTTTATTTTCTATTAAATGGAATTTTTACTTATATTCCATTTGTAAGTTATAATATTTCAATAATAAGTACCATTAATATAACTGGAGAGAAAATAGATGTAATGGTAACAGCTGGTAAGAAAGTAATTCATATATAAAATATTACTACACTGAGCACCCACGAAAGCCCCTGTGGTGTAATATTCTAGATTTGGTTCTAAGCTTTGTTTTTATGAGGCGGAGAAATATCTTGGAAGTAGACCTTCAGCAGGGCTTCAGAAAAGTTTGAACTAATTCTGAATGTACTATAGTCTATCCTACATGGTAAAAAAAAATTGTAATTTTTACTGAGATTTTTTTTGTAATTTTACAAATGCTTGTAACAGTCCAAGGATTTCTCTTGTAAAACGACTCGTCTGTAAATCTATAAAGGCCCTTGTTTGGAACAGACCTTAAGAAATGTTTGTACTATACTGACCCTTATCCACGAACTTCAGCAAGATGGCGGACACTCAAAAACGTAAAACCGTATTTGTCAAAAACTATGGCAAATTTAAATTGTACTTCCGTGCAAAAAGAAACACATTGAAAGTTTGTAAAACACTTAAACAATCTCAAATAATCATAATAAAGAGACAATTACAAAAAAATTTAACTGTATTACCAATTAACGGAAATTTTTTCCTAGCTACACAGGAAATTTAAATTAAAATTAATGAATTCTTCTTGATCAAACAACTTATTTAATATTTTATTGGTACTTGCAGCTATACTTAATTTGAAAATAAGCGCAAGCTTCGTAAGTCAAGTTGTTCTTGTTGTTAAGTTTGAGGCCGTATGATACAAGGGGGGCAGGTTTCAATCCCTTTGCCAACAAACTGCAATTTTTTTTTATTATATTATATTTCGAAATATTTCTTTTTTGTTATTTGCTGTTATAATTCATAATTTCTGTTTTATAGAAGAAAAAAGTAATTTTTTGTACACTTCTCAATTATGTCAGTCGCATTACAAGGCTATCATTTTTAATATTACAAATAAATGCTTTACACATTATACAACTGTTTGTAGTTTTACATATGACTTTCTTGACAACTAGGTTTCCGAGGATTTTTCTTCTAAAAGTACAAAAAAAAACTTTTAGATTGTTGTAATACAAGTTTCTGCAATTTTAAACAAATAATATACATTTGCATTATGCACAGAATAATTTAATAGTTTTCATAATATTTTCTTTGCATATTTTCAGTGTCACCTGTTTACGGTGAAAAAAAATCGGTATATTTTTCTTCCGTTTTGTAAGTTAATTTTGTACATTTAGTTATTTTTAAAAAACACAAGCTAGATTTTAAAAATCCTAAAAACAACATAATATCACTTCATGTAGGTATTTATAGCTATTTGACCAATAATTAGCATCCTAACTTTCGTATCAGAGAATTGGCATGCAACTACATTATTAAGATGTAATAAGTGAAATTAAATTTGAAGTATTTTTGAACTATTATTAATTATTCTAATTCAACTTTAAGTAAATGCCAGTGCAGTCATCAATTCCATGTTTTCTGCTGTGACTGCTGTTCTTTTCTATGTCATAATGTTGTTATATGATGAGAACGCTTTTTTTGCAGTCCACATTATCAACAGGGATCCACATAGCATGCACAGCACACTCAACAAACCTTGGAAAGTCACGCTTCATTGATATAGGCTATTCACGGTAAAATTAGCACTTTTGAAAGACCTGAATAAGATCTACTTGTATACACGTTGTGTATTCCTTAGCCTTACGTAAAATTAACATTGCCATGGGCCTCATCCGTTTATCATGCATCGGTAAAACGACTCTGTGAAATTATTAAGAAAGTATGTAATTTATTTAAAAAAATCTGATAATTTTTACACTTCGATGTATTAAAAAAATGAAAACGGAAGAAAATAATTTTAAGTTGTCGCAAATGGTTACCTATCACTTTTTATTCGTCGTTAAGATGCGGAACTAATGTCCATCCCTCGTTACCAACTTTACTGGCCAAATGTTACTCAGTGCGCCAGTCAAAATAAACGAATGCAGGGGCAGTGACATTTTTCTAAGGTTCATTTCTAAAGTGCTCACTTTACCGTGAAAAGCCTGTAACAAAATACTCATCAAATCTACATCATCGCCACGCTCATCCTCTCTTTCCACTATGCTCCTGAAAATAGAATAAGGTTCTGGATACTGACTTGGAGCGAGCTGATCCAGAATGGCCACACACTTTACCAAACAATAAATATCACCAGGAATGCTTTTGATTACATTTATCAGTTAAAAAAGTGTTCCAATTGTTGAAATTAATTCCTTGGCAGTGTCATTTCCCCTCAGATATTGTAATATGTTAAAACATTTTGATACAAGGGCTTTGAATTGTGATGACGAACATTCTCTGCTTTGCTTTGGTAACGTCTTGAGAATTTCTGAAGTGTTTTGAGCACACAAACCATCAAAATGCAAAGTGAATAATTTTGAGAAGTCTTTTAATTTTGTATCAAGTGTGTAAGCCAAGAGAAGTGATGAACTTTCCAGCAGTTGCAGTAAACTACAACACTTGCTGAAATGCTCCACAAGAAATGAACCTTGGGTCTGGTCTATCTTGACCTCCAACGATGTCAAATTTTGAAAGTACAGCATAGCTGTGCTGCCATCTTGACAACTTTTGACAAACTACTACATCAAACAAATTATCGTTCAGATATTGAACGATTTTAAACCAAGAGTTCCGCCGTGTGTTTACTGGGATCGGGAACAATTTAACTTTTTCTATATCGTCTGGATGGTTTTCTTTGAGAAATACTATGTATGCATGTTTTCGTTCTCGCGTGTTCATGAAAATTTGTTTTGATTGTGTCACACATTCATTCAGTTTCTTCAGATCAGCTGCCTAAGAATTTGCCACCAAGTTTACTTTGTGTGGTCAACACTCAGTATGCAACAGGTCCTCCGAAACTAAAACTCGAACTGCATTTATGCACTTACTTATGTAACTAACAGAATCGGAGGTAATGGACACAATGTTTTCCCATGAAATATCAAGTTTTCGTCTAACAGACACAATTGCCTGAGAGCGCTCTGAGGCATTTGCCTTTTTAACACTTTAACCTCACCTACGTATAGTTTTTGAACTGCACTATCGCCACATTCAAGTACTTTGAAAAGTACAATGAACACACATTGTCCCTTTCTGTTTGTGGTTTCGTCACAGAGAATGCAAACACGCTTTTCTTTGCATACCTCCTTCATCCTTACTTCCTTCTCGTTCATTAACTGGGGTGCATAGGTATGCTTCATGCAGTCTACTAGCTGTGGGTAAATCTCCAGCAACTGGGGAAAGTGAGTAAGTTTTAAAATTTTCCTTTTATCCTTACAAATTTCCCTTTTTTTTTCCTATAAATTTCGCATTTTACCCTAAAAATGGTAAAAGCCGATGTCCAAAAACTAGCCCCAAAATCCAACTTCAGATTTTTTTTTTTGGGGGGGGGGGGGGTCCTCGCTTCATACTCCTAGCCTATATCGAAGTAATAAAGTATTTTTTAATAATTTATTTTTTAAATTTAGTTTTATAATTAAAAAAATGTAATGGTGTAATAAGTATTAAGTGTTATATATCACCGGTCTCATCTTTTAAAGCTCATACGATCGCTATATCATAATAAATTTACTACAGTAAATTATTTTTATAAATTTAAATTCAATTTTTATATTGAAATATTTAAAGTCATAAGTATTAAGTGTTATATATCACCGGGCTCGTCTTTTCAAGGTGCATACAATCGTGAATTCATGATAAATTAATTTTAGTAAATATTTTTTTTATTCAGATATATTTTTATAATTGAAATTTATTTTTTATAATTTAAAAATTTAAAGGTGTAAGTTTTAAGTCTTATATATCAGCATACTCGTCCCTTCAAGGCGCATACGATCGTGATGTCTCGATTTTCCATGCTCTATAATTCTAAGCTGTCTCTCTCTTTCTCTCTTGTCTCTCTCTATTTCTCTCATTCTCTTTTGTCTCTCTTTCTTTCTGTATTTCGTTTCTCTCTTGGCTCTCTATCAGTCCAAGGGTTTTCTCGGAATCCTTCCATTTTTGGTTGTTTCGTTTCTCTCTTTCTCTTTCTTTCCTTCTCTATTTACTTTCTCTCTTACCTCTCTCATTGGTCCAACCCAATTATTCACACTTGTTCAATTAATCTCATTTGCTCCACTGATAACTTACACTTGTTCGGCTCCACCATCTACATAGTTCCTTCAACGCCTGCTACAGTGCGCTAACCGTCAGTGTGTATATTTATTTACGAATTTAAAGATGTAATTTTCCATGCACGACTAAGTTCATAAAATGGTATTGTAAAGTACATTCCAGGCACGACTTTGTAAAACGTATTTGAATTTAAATAGTTTATTTTTGAAAATTAATATGTTGTATTAATATATATACATATTTTAAATTAAATGCGTTTTTACATTTGTACAAAAATTAAACCGTCTAGCCTTGTAACAGCGCAAGCGTCTACAGGCCTGCGAGTGAGACACGCCTGCTCTGACATGCGCGAGCAGTAGCATCATCAACATGAGCAAGCAGTAGTATCAACATGAGCGATCAGTAGCATCATCAACACGCATCACGCGGAAGGAAGAGACAAAGTCTAAATGACCACGAGAGAAGTGCTAGCGAACTTAAGTGATCACTCGCACTGCTCTGTGGCCTTGCCAATCAGACATCTAGGAATCAATGCATTAACAAATAAGAAGAATTACTATATTTATTTTATTTATTATTTGAATAATGCCGAAAAAATATTCTTTGAAAATGTATTAAAAGTGTTTATTAAATTTATTTTGTAATGAAAATTTGGTTAAAAGATCTTTAGCTTTGTAAATTTCACACCTTCCACGACAGCTGGCAACATTAAAAAAAAATAAATAAATAATTCTCATACTTGGACAGGATTCGAACACACGACATTTGATTATAAATCTCGCGTGCTAACCACTGGGTCAGCGAGCTCGCATCGAGCCTGTGGCCTAAGTATTTTAGTAACATCATTTCGTTACATTTTTAATCTCATTTACCAAAGCCTACATAATTTTTTTTATATTCGTTTAAGAAAAAACTATGTAGCAAGTCGGGTTGTAACCAAGCGAATATTTAAAGTCATGGGTGAATATAATTTGCGATTCCTTAGGAGGCAGGATTGTGAAATTAAATTTATGGAAGCACCATTTCTAGCTCCAGTAAAGTATATTAAAGCCTTTTATGTAACTATAATAGTATTTAGCATAAAATAATATTTTGCTGTTATTAACGAAGTCTAACAGACTGGTTACGATACAGGATTAAAATAAGAAATAAATTATTCAAATATTTTTGTTTTTTAAAATTGTATTTATTACTACACAAAAAACTTAAAAAAAAATAGTCATGTTCGTCTACATCCTTATACAAATCTCAGTCCTTCGTTAAGCATGAAGCCGACTATTCCAGCACTTTTAAACTTCATATCGTCGTGCAGTAAGCTTGAAGAAAAAGTCCTTGCAGCAAAAGCGACACCGATTAGCCACTGAGAGTTCTGTAGATGATACACAAGTAGGTCCAGATGGTACGGCTGTCGACATGTTGGAAGGAGCAGGAACCACGAACGAAGTTGTCGATTACGCTGATAATGAAACTTCCAGCATGCTCACTTTTCACATAGGGAATATAATCTGCGCATACGCAGTTCAAGGCAGTGTATACTAGCAAGCTTCCAACCAGAATCCTTGGCTATATATTCTTCTTCTTCACGAGAAAGTTTTTCTTTCAAGGCCTCTACAGAATCTGGAATACTTTTAACATTGTACAGTGCTTGATTCGCAGTCTTGAATGCTCGGTGACTGATGGCTTCATCCAAAGGCTGAGTCTTTTCGTAGGTTCGCTCCAGCCAAACATTGTGTTTTATGGGGCCTTCTTCAACTTCTTCTTGTTATTGATTGATTATCCTTTGCTTAATATGGTTCAGGTATGTACATATGTATTTCGTACCTACAAAGTTATTTTCAATCACATAACCCTTTAGAGTAACCATGAATGATGATTGTTTCAGGTAGAATCCGTTCTATGTGGTTTCACCAACAGCTAGTACAGATCGTTTCTTAGCTGCTGAAACTCGGCCTCTACAGTTCCTGCTATGTCTCTTCAACTTTTCACCCCGTTTGAACAGATGATTGCACTTTATGTATTGCTGCATAGCACAGGAAGATCTCTTCACACAAGAAGTTATTTTATGTTATCTTACACTTTGGCTGTAGGCAAATATCTTGTTACAGTAACAGCAACGAAACCTTGGCGAAGTCGTTGATGGCAGCACTGGCTGTATGTGATCCATCCGAAGAAGTCGTTGACGCTGTTGGTGTCACTCCTGAAGAAGTCGATGGTGCTGCTGCAGGTGTCCCATCCGAAGAGACCGATAGCACTGTGCCAACCTCAGGCGTTGATGGACCAACAACCATTCGCTCCATAATATATTCCAGTTGCTTACATGAGTTGAGACGAAGTGTCTTTCACAACTGCCACTGTCGAACTAAGCTTCCTAACTGAAATCTGGCTACTTATATTCTCGCGAGCAGGCACCTTAACATTCAGTGTTCCACCTACGTTAACTCTAGCGTACCTCAACCATTCGTCCACATAGACCATACGAAGTAAACATACAGCCCCATACCAGTTACTAATCTACTTCTTCTCATACCATCCATCATGCCTACTGACACTAGTGAAAATACGCTGACCAGCCCATACCAAATACTATTCACTGAAGTGTGCCTTAAAATTATTTCAGCCACTTGAGAAAATTTAACATGTCCAACCATCAGAAATACACTTCAAGCAGACTGCGACCAATCAGCCTTCGAGTAACATTCAACTTACACCTACAAATTAACAGTCGGCTCAAACAGAATTATATTTAAAATCCAATATAGCCAAATAGAAAGTCAGACACCGTCACGTCTACCCGAGCAATCATACATTCAAGGCCAGCACATATAAAGAAACTTACAATCTGTCAACAACATAATCGATTGATACCAGCCACCATGTTGTAAATTCACCCAACCACCATTTGGACCCTGGTGACCTTTGACCTTGACCCTGGTGACATTTGACGTTGAACTTTCAACATAATTCTAAAGAAATTATTTAAAATATTGTTTTCTATCAATCAGTGCCTCCTCCTCCCTCTCCTTCCTCCTCTATCCCTCTTCCTCGCGTGATTGGCCACCTGCAATAATGTGACAACTCAATGATTGGGAAATGATTGATGGAAAACACACTGACGATTCGCGTGCCGTAACAGGCAATGAAGGAACTATGTAGACGGTGGAGCGGAACAAGTGTAAGTTATCAGTGCAGCAAATGTGACTAATCGAACAAGTGTGAGTAATTGGGTCGGACGAATGAGAGAGGCAAGAGAGAAAGGAAATACGGAACGAAAAAAGAGAAAGAGAAACGAAACAACAAAAAATGGGAGGATTCCAAGAAAATCTTTGGACTGATAGAGAGACAACAGAGAAACGAAATACAGAAAGAAAGAGAGTCAAAAGAGAAGGAGAGAAAGAGATGGAATGAGGGAAACAAAGAGAGACAAGAGTGAAAGAGAGAGACAGCACAGATTGATAGAGCATGGATATCGAGACAGAACGATGGTATAACATCACGATCGTATGGGCTTTGAAGATACGAGTATGCTGATATATAAGACTTAATACTTACACCTTTAAATTTTTTAAGTATAAAAATATATTTAAATGTAAAAATAAATTATTAAAAATTATTCTATTTAATTGATGTAGGCTAGAAGTATGAATCGAAGACCCCCTCCCCCTGCACCTAGAAATTTGCTGAAATTGGATTTTGGGCTTGGTTTTTGCACGTTAGGAGCTTCTAACATTTTAAAGGGAAATACGGGAATTTTTTTTGGGAAAAACGGTAATTTGTAGGGAAAAAAGGGAAATTATAAAACTTTTTTGGTCTAAAAAGTAGGATTTTTGGAGAAAATGAGCGATTTTTTGATGAAAAATGGGAAAATTTTTATATCAAGGTCAAAGCCCTGATCCAGCCATCCCATTACTAATAGGACACTTCCAGTCTTGTCATTTAATTTTTATAATCATGTAGCGAAATAATATTTTCAGCATGAATGTTCATACTGTGTTCAAGTGAATGTGGAGAAGACACCATTGCAATTTGTTAAATTTTTTTTTAAATTTTATGCCAAAATATTTATTTAAAAATAAATTATAGGCTTGTGCAGGTTTTAGTTATGTTTAATTTCACTTTTTTTTTTCAATCAATAAAATGGGAAATTACCTTCCAACGACAAAATCATAGCATGTGTGTCAGCAATTAATTCCTTTCCTTCAGCAGGTTTAACATATTTTTGAAACTAAAGTTTTCGCAAAAAGAAATTATATTCCAGAACTGAAATTAATTATGTCATATGTAAACATTTGAACGCATTTATTTTGGGTAGCTATTTAATTTGTCAGGTCTATAAAAGTGAAACTGTCAGATAAGGCAGTCGGGAATCTTATAGGCCTAATTCCAACATAGGTTGGTTAAAAGGTAGCTTTTTTATGAAAACTATTTTAGAGGTTAGGTAATACAAAAATTGTCATTGGTTCTGGATTTATTCCAATTAAGGATTTATACAAACTTTTTTAATACCTAGAATGTACTAATTCTTCCACTCCCGTAACTCCAGATGATCAACTTTTTCCAATGGAATGTTAGCTTCCATGAATGAACGGGTTCTTGACAAACAAAATTCTGGTTTTCCAACTTTCGCGTTTTCGACCGGGAAACAAGATCGGTAAGCGAAATTTGACGTTTTACACAGACTAAGATGCACTCCGAAATTGTTTCGCTTCCATCGCTAAAGTTTTATGAGTAGCACTTCCCTGGACGCGCTTTAGACAAGTGTCCTTTCTAGCCCATTCTATTCTTACGTTACAAAATTTGTACATGATTAGTTTATTGACTTTGTGAATTACATAAAAACCCTCGTGCGAAAATAATTTTTCATGGTCAAATACTGCCACAAACGTCTGCCGTCTTTATTCAATATAACATTGTTCTTATAGTTTATCGGACAATATTACATTACACATCACATTTGTCGCGATATATAACGTATAAGTAGTAAGGGGGTGGTGATTTCACTTCACTTTGATTAATCGGACTAACCCTTTGATATCAAGTTGATTGAAAGGGTTTATCAAATTTATTGCAAGGTAAATCCTTAGTACGATTTTAATCCAATATATATATATTTTTTAATCCGATGGGATTAATTCTTAATCGACCAAATAAATGTGATCAACTTAGTTTGATGAAAAAGTTTGATCAAATTTCTTTGATGGAATTTTGTCTGTGCATTTATAGTTATTTATTTTCTTTTTTTGGGGGGGGGGGGGGGGTGGTAAGAAGTGGCTCTGGTACATCCTCACCTGGCACTCGACTGAAGTGCGACGTATTGGGGAAAGGGTATGCATGTAGTGAGTTTTGAGCAAGAAGACATAAGTGTTCATTCTTTTTGGGTTTAGTAGTGATATTGCTCGCATATTGTGTTCGGAGATAGGCGATATTTTGGTAATAGTAATTAAAGAGAAAGAGAAAGCAAAATGTATTTAACACACTGGAGAAACTTCGGAGTGTTCTACCTATGAATATAAATAACACGAGAGAGAAGTAAAACGAACACAACTACATGAGTCTTCAGTATAAAATTTATTAACAATCTACAGTAAAACAGAAATTTCCCTAATAATACACAATTTAAGCGACTAACGAACACAAGTACTGACTAACACTAAAGTAATTACAGAACCGAGCTATCCTGTTTTTTAAACATATGTACTCACACAAGCACCTCTCCCAAAACACATGTGTCCAGCTGCGAGACTGGTGACTGAATTATATTAGTATAGTATGTACGGACTCCTATAAGTTGTTTCAATCGCCGCTTGGCAGGCGACCTACCACAATAACAGCTTAGGGAACCGTGTTGTTAACACTCCTAGAGGAAATTCTGAAACGGAATCCATATGTTAAACAATGATTATTAAAAAAGAAATTAATATATTAACCCACATAAAAAAGAAAGCATTCAACAGTCAGTGAATTTAGTATACATTCATTCGCTCGGGAGGTTGCTGCAGCACTGACTTGGATATACCTTTTACGTTGACTAATAAGCTGAACGAGGTGTTGAGAGCAAACACAACCTGTGTGTGCGTCGGCCTGTGTTTGATTATAGACTGAGCTGAAAAACTCAGAAATGAACGAATATACAAACAAATTTTTCGAAATAAATTAAACGGCTAACAGAGACAAGTACATGACAGTCACTAAACAAATTATGGGACCCAGCTATTCTATTTTTTTAATTAAATGAAATCCCACAAGCAGCTCTTCCAAAGCACGTCTGTCCATCTGGAAGGTTAGTCAATGAATGAGACGTGGAGCTTACGGGGGAGTTGAAATTACTTCACAAATCAATAAAAATATCCTGTTTATGAATGACATAGCCTCTTTCCCTACCAGACTACTATAAAGTCGCACTCTCTCCCCATATGCCAACCTATTCCAGAGGGCTTGTTTTCCAAGATGAGAGATGTCTTCGGCTACACATTTCAGAAGGTATCTTTGTCCACATCAAGGATAGCTGCTTGACTTCCTACCTTCCCTCGGACAAGCGAATTTTGAACTCACCAGAGGCAGTGAAATGTTTGCAAAACTACTCTTTACCCATGAATTGTGGACTCACCCGAAAATCTGCCCTGTACGGTTCCATGATAGGAGTATTTATCCCCCCTAAATCATCTGGCCTTTTCCCCCGACACGCAATACCTGGAGCAGGTCAGCAGCCTTCAAATCTTTGTGCAAGGGGATGTTTGAATAATTCTCGCATTTCGAGTCTCGAGTATTTAAATGTTTATTTCCATCAAATAAATAGTTAAAAAATTTAGCTGAAAAAACATATCACCTTAAGATTAATAACTTGATTGAAAGTAATAGCACTATTTATGGACATTATTTTTATTGCTTCCGAATAAATTCGCTATCATAGTAAATAATTTTTTGTACCCATCTTACACAAAATACCACATAGCAAAGTTAAAAGTTTTATAAATATTTGATTAAGTTTTCCGAAAAGTAATTTAATTTCTTTCATCATTATTATTACCGAAATTAATGATATGAAAGAAATGAAATTATAACATTTCTTTCTGAATAGTGAAACCAAAGTTTGTGTGTATGCTGGTCTAAAACCATTCTGGATTTTTAAGATAAACTATATAAAAGCGATGTTAGGAACACACAATGAACATTGACTTATATTTAGTCATATCTCACTCTTCTATCCTTTCTCTACATCATTCTATCCAATTGTAAACGGAGGATCAAAATTCCTTTTGCTTTGTAATAGACATGAGTTATGGAAAACATTACAATCTTCCTACATAGATTTTTTTAGAGAAAGAAAATCTAAGTTAAGAAATAATTTGGGAATATTTTAAATGATATTTTAAAATAAATGTGTAATTATAAGGATTTAAGCACATTCTATTATCGCTGAAACATTAACCTAATGAAAAAATAATCCAATCAACAAGTGGATTGATTACACATCCAAACCCCAGTCAGAGGTTTATTAAATAAAATAAGACATCAAGTATGATTTAACATCTTTTATTTACTATCATAATTTTACAAACATTGAATTACAATGTTTTAACATCTTGATACTTAACCCAGGCGTTGTGTGCTTTTGAGAAACTCCTCCATCGAACCAATGACATATCTTTTATCCTTTGAATTATCTTATCATTAAAATATTCATTTGGAGAAGTAACTTTTTCAGTTCATGTTTGTAAAAACCACCTTTTATGGGCTATCCATCATACGTTTCTATGTAATACACTCTTTGATGTGTTTGTCTAATTGCAATAATTTTAAATATTTAACAACACCAATTAACTGTAAATGTTTTCTTAATGATTCCTTTCTGCTTCGAGATACACACACACACATTTATATAGGCCAACTTTGAAATTGTTTTCTCTCATCGATGACTTAAACATTATTATAAATGCTTTTCCTTTGACTATTATCCGTAAATTCTTCGGGCCTCTTCTTGATAGTTCTATGATATCTGGAAATATAAAATTTCGTTACTTCAGACTAAACGTTAACCCATTTGTAGGTCCCTTTCAACATCAAATGTTTATATGTTAACTCCTTAATCAATTAGTTGTATCACTTCACAACACTTGCTTTAAGTTCCGAATATGCTGTGTAGTGATTAATACTGTAATCTGTCATTAGTATCTGGAATCGCACAGAAAAACATTCAGATTCTCTATCGGTTTGGAACAAATTTGGCTTTCTCTCTTTCAAAACAATTTTCATTGCATCGCGAACATGTTTCCCAGTTTTGTTTTCCAAATGAATACCCCAACCATATTTGGAATAAGCATCTATTATAGTTAAAATATACTTGTATCCTTTATTGAATTTGGAAAGCAATGACATGTTAAAAAAATTGGTTTTAAAAATATAATATATCCATTTAGTAATAACTCTTATTTTGGGATATCTTATCATTGCAGGGGGAAGAAGCTCTTCTGAAATATCACTAAATTTCATTGGTAATATAACCGTCTTTTTTCAGCTCTTCAAAAATACAAACAATTTCGTTCTTATGTGAATTATTTTCTGATTTACTCGAAGCTATGATAAGTTTTAGTCTATAGACCAATTCATTAGGATTGTTCCAATATATAGGTGAAAACCGGATGTCAATTTCATCTTTATATATTTCATTTCCAACTATATCTCCTATTAAATGTAGCTTCGGATGGTTTTCATCTCCTAAACTGTTATTATTGTTTGTACAACGAACAAGTTCTATATAATTCTTCAATTTGGAGTCGAAATATCCATTTGGAAAGTTTTAAGCAATAATTCAAACAATTGTTGGCTCATATCAATTACATAATCACCAATTTTAATTTTATTATTAGGCAAAAATGTTATTACTGAATCTCCAAGGAACCAGACATTTTGATATCGATAAACACCAAATGTATCGTGCATAGGTGAAGTATCATTTAAAGCTAAATAACGAAATCTGAAATGAGAAATGGTTTACTTTTTCTTTCTTAAAGTTTCTTCCAATTTAATTTCCAAAGCTGCTTCTTTAGGTTTATTCAACAAAGAATGTAATGTATCCATTCTACTCATAACATGTTTAAATATTTCTTAGTTTAAAATGTCCCATTCCATTTGGGCTTGCTTAGCTCGTATAAATTTCTCCTTCACAGCAGATATAATGTTATATAATTCCGAAACAGATGTAGATATGATTTGATTATATTAAATCAAACCCTAACTTTTTATATATGAATTAAGCCATTAGTTTTTTTAACTTTGCAGTAGGTCGAACAGTCAGGGCTTTTTCAATCTTATTGATTTTACTTCAAACATCTAATTAAGTTATAGTCTTAGTTCTCAGATCATAAATAAAATAATTTATTTGTGTTTCCAAATCATTATTTTGTTTTCTCAGATCTAACCAAATTTTTTTATTTGTCAATTCATCAGTTATGTATAGCATTATTTGTTCAATTTGTGTTTCAAGTAGTTTTGTAATAGTAGTGGTTACAACTTCTGTAATTACATCTCTTAAATTAGCTTGCATTTCTGCAAGTTGTGTTGAAAAAATTATGCTTGTCATATCATTGAAGTCTTTACTAAAACCATTTAAACGTCCTTCTATTCTAAATTAATTAATCTGCGAATCATTTTGAATATTGGTTAAAATGTTTGCAATTACACTCGTGTTTTTAATACATTATAATGTTATAAACTAACTTTGTTAATTTCTCTTGAATATAATTTGATTGCAATTTAAATACATTTAGCATATTGGTGTTTAAATCTTTCAAGTAACATTTATTTACCACATCACATTCTTTCACAGCCATACCCATATTATGTAATATATGTCCATTCAAGTCACAATTACCATTGGGATTTTTGGTTAAATAGCTATTGTAATCATTACACTTTATACCGCTATGTCCAAACTTTGAATTACACATAGTTCTTTGCCTGGAAGTAGAAAACAGTCAAAATCAGAACTATATCTGCCTCTATACAGTGGAAGCATAGGTATAATCACTAAAAAAAAGTAGTCTTTCCAACAGTAAGAATACTTATCGTTAAACTTTGTAAAACTCATATAGCCTAAAACACGATAAATTATAAATATGCTGCAGATCCATATTTCCCATTTTAAACACAATTACCAAAGTTGTATTATAGTGCAAATTATGTTTTGTTATATGTGCGTAGCATAATGACAGATAAAAAAATCAATGTTTGAATGTCAACAAAACTAAAATATTGCTCTATGTTACCCTGCATTTCGCACCAAACATCGTCAAAAATAAATACGGAGTTTTGCAATACTTCACTCGGAGGCAGTATGTCTTGTTTATTTGTAAAACAGAAATATCGCATTCCTTCAATTAACAACAAAATGGTCGCTAATTGTTGATATTTCTCTTGTTGTAATGTTTTGAAAACACATATACATCTTCAGATTTAAGTCCATTTGGATGTTCCAACAGCGACAATAACAAAAGTTTTTGCACCTGAAGAGGGACCCATTATTATACATAGAATATTTGATAGTAAAAGAATACCATGTTTCTGTTCAATTACACTTTCTTTTGTATTTGCAATTACCAGCAGATGTGCATATTGTTTTATAATCTTCATTTATACACAATTATATAGTACTACATAACATACTAACATAGAAACTTTAAATGCAAGTCTATATATTCCCAGCTAACACAACCTGTCGGCAAAGTGTCAGAAAATTGTCGGACCGATACCTGTACTGTCGGCAAATGTCATTCCAATGCTAGAAGATAGCCATCTGACAACGACGTGATGTCTTTTTTAAGACAGTATGTTTGTGTTAGGGAAAAGCCAACAGCCAATGTATTTTTTTGGATAACAAATGGATATCACCTAAATTATGTCGGTGTGATATCCACAGTCAACATGTCACCAATAGCAAAAATAATATTCTTTATTTTTTCAGTAAGCAGGCCATTATCTTATTTATTCTGGCCCACTAACGTTTTTGAGACATGGCTCTTTATTACATTGAAGCGACAAATATTATGTATTTTTGCCGACATACTTTTGGAAAGAGTTTTAAATAGGATGATATTTGCAAGCTTTTAAAGACATGATGTCTTTTTGTGATGGTATGTTTGCTATTAGAAGAAATACAATGGCCACTCTATTTTTTTGGAATACAGATTGATATGATCTCATTATGTCGTCATGATATCTCACAGCCAACATGTCGCCAATAGCAACAATAATATTGTGGCCCGATTCTGATATAGCATCTTAGTTTTTTTGGTAAGCTTTCTATTATATTATTTATTCTGTCAGCTAACATTATCGAGCCATGGCTCTTTATCACAACAATGATACAAATATGATGTCCTTTGCCGACAAACATTTGGAAAGAGTTTTGAAAATGTAAGACATTAGCAAGATATTTACGGGATAATGCCTTTTTGGGTGACTTTTTTTTTGTTGTTAGAAAAATACAATGGGGTGCTGTATTTTTTAGCTTAACAGATGGATATAACCCAAATTATTTTGGCATGATATCTCACAGCCAACATGTTGCCCATGGCAATAATAATATTCTGGCTCGATTCTGATATAGCATCATTGTTTTTCGTTAAGCTTGCCATTATTTTATTTATTCTGGCCTGCTAACATTTTCGAGACATGGCTCTTAATCACAATAAAGATACAAATATGACGCCTTTCTGCTGACAAATTTTTTGAAAGTCTTATCTGAATAGGCTAGATGTTAGCTAGCTGTTAATGGCATTGTCTTTTTTTAGCCCATGTGTATATCGTTAGCATGTTTTTTGTTATTATATATGACATGTGGTTGCCCATGGCATTTAATACTACTAATATATTAAAAACTAACAAAAACTGTTTTGTTTGCAAGCGTTTGAAGAAGTAAAGAAAATGTTTTTTAATAATTAGTATTTTGAAATTATTTATTATATTGTCATGGAATTTATACATTTACTTATAATAATTTGTGTCATTATAAAGTTGAAATTACTAAAAGGCATCAGCAACTTACTCCATGGTGTACAAGTTGGCAAGCTGGTCTGTCAACTTAAGGATCTTAGTTCCGAATCCCGCACTTGGCAAGCAAAAGATTTTCATGTTATACAATATGTTGAGAAGTAAATTAAATTAATATATGTAGAGAGGAAATAACAATTACTGAAATTTTTAATCAAAAAGTTGAGGATTTTCCAAGGTTATACTGCTTATTTCTGGTCATCATGCTGCTGCAGGCCAGCATCATATGACATACAGCCATCACAGGCCCAGTATATTGCCGCCATCCAGCTGCCGTGGTCCCAGCATCTTGCCACCATCCAGCTGTCATAAGTCTGGCATCTTACCACCATCCATCGGGCTGCATCCGGCATAAGACAACAGGCCGACATCATCTGGCCGGAGTTTGTCGGCTATCTTTTACCGGCCCGTTTCCTGCCCGTACTTTTCATGTTTGTTAGGTAGATTCATGTTCAGTCTAAAGTAATGGCTCATACTAAACGTGTCAAAAAAGGAAGCGGTTTATTGAATACATTGATTAATAAATTACCATTTGAAATGCATTTTCCAAAATACAATTATTGCTGACCAGGTATCAACCATGCCAAGCATTTGGCATGGAACAATCAAGGAATAAAATCTCGATAATGCTTGTAAAGAACACAATAGAGTTTATGATCGAACAAACAAATTGAAAGAAAGACATATACCAGAAACAATTCTAGCTGATAAGGCAGCAAATATAAGGAAGAATCCATCTACATCGACAGGTGAAAAGCTAGGCATCTTTGTTGTTGATAAAGTCATGCATGCAAAGGTTAAAAAAGGCATGGGATTTAAATGTAAAACTAAAAAAAAAAACAAAGAAAGAAGGGAGTCATTCCACTCCTATATCAAGCATTAAGAGAACTTCGATGAATCCCCAGAGGAGTTTCGGCAATTCGCAGAGCAGTTAAACCAAAATTTAAATGAATGTATTTGAAACCTTATAAAGTTGGACAAGGATGAAAAACTCGAAACATGTTAAAAAAATATTCATAATGTCCTAAATAGTCTTCCAAAATTTGCATTAACAAACAAAGATATTAATGTATATATAAATAAATGGGATATTCCCTATTTCTAAGGTGTGTTTATGACAGACAACTTACCAAAGAAACAACATTTTCGTGAATGTATGGTTGTTAATTTAGATAACGTAAATCAATCATTGTATTATGACAGTTTCGGTGATTTACATCCTCCAATTGAAATACATAATTATTTGAAAAACTCACAATTATGGTACAAATATCAAATGGAACAATTACCAAATACAATTAATTGTTGTCATTTTTGTTTGCATTTTTGACTATAAATAGGATATATAGGCAAGTGAAATTGTTTAACATATCAATATATCATTAACATTGATATTAAGTGGAAATTCATCGCAATTACATGCTGTATATTTCCCTGCATTGGAGTTAGATGGAGAATGGAAAATAAGTATAATAACATTTATTACTTACAACAGCATAACAAACATTGATATGGATAACCAATCATTTATGCTCAACACTGTTGAAAAAACGTATAAGATTGTGATACTGGTAGGATCTTATGATACGGATAATTTATAAATGTTCATTAAAAAGACATTATCTGAAAATATACATTTCCAATTAAGTAAAAATCCAAATACACTAACTAGTGTGATGTATACTAATGTCGATATAGATACCACGAAATACAATTCAATTGCAAATATGTTAGGTTACAAATGGTGAGTATATCCAGCTTATCATTGCACAAATCGTCAAAAGAGGTCAATATATTGTTGGTTAATGTATGTCATATAAATGTTAATATTGTAGGCAGTTCACATTTGAATGAGAAAACAACAAATACACTACATGAATTAATGTCTGCAGTAGATCCAGGACATAAAATAATTCAAAAGCAGAATACTTTGATATATTGTTCAGTAATAGTGAATCGTATTGATGAAATAGTTGTTAGAATTGTCGATGAAGTTGGTAAACTTATTAATTTTAGAAATGAAGAAATTACCACCTGTTTACATTTTTAAAAAAGCTACATATGCAGTTGAATTCAGTGTGCATTACAATAAAAATGGGCATTGTGTATAACACCCAATACGTATATAAAGAAGGTGGTTATTTAAAGAAGAATCTCACTAAGGAATGTTTTTCGAAGAAAGGAAGTATAAAAAAACGTAAACACAAGCATAACATGTTTACTTCAAATAAGTAACTTGTGACATTAATCCAAGGAAATTAATTGTTTTTTAAAGGAATTAGGATATACGGTTAATCGAAATGGAAGACATACTTAATGTTGAAGTAAAGATTAGTTATGAATATGCAGTCTCCAGTAATGAAATACATATGTATGAACCATTCTGAACAGGTCCCTACCTATTTCCATCAAAAATAAGGTTTGCTATACAAAATCACGATATTTACACATTACCATCGAAATAAAGTTTAAGGTTTAGTGGAACAATTAAAAAGACAACCAATGCAACTAATCCAGTAACTACAGTAATAGTGAGAAACAGAATACTTCATTTAATCGATTGAAATGCATATCTTCACAATGGTGTGGAAATTTACCAAACATGAGATGTTGGAATTATTTCCAAGTTAAAGAACTAACTCTTGGAAACTGTAAACGACATTTATACAGTACTTATGGCTGGGTGGAGCAATACTAATAATTTAACACTGCAAATAAACACATGTTGATAATACAAAGTTGTGATATTGTTAAGTATGGTACTTGGCTTTGCTGAGGACTATAAACATGTAATATTAAATGTTAAACAAGAATTAGTTACTCTATTTGGCAATACACATTTTAACACTATAAATGATACAGCTAATAAAGAGAATGGTGTAACATTTGAATTACATACTGTTGAATGGCTAACACCACATATTGAAATTAACACTCATGAATGTGTAAAGGTTTAAAAAATAGATCAAAAAAGGGAGGAATTTAGATATTGCATTCAGATCATGGGCTTTCGAGACATTTTCAATGCTACCATCATCACAAAAAATCATTTGGAATGTGAAATCACGTTTTTCATATGAGAAAGTATGATTTGTTATTATTTGTTTTCAAACAAACCAACAAAACAATGTAAAAGCTTATAGATCAGTATTCGATAATTATGAATTGAAAAATATTGAACTGTATCCAAACAGTCAAGCTTACCCCTATATGGATTTTAATTTGAACTTTGAAAATGGGGAATTCCTTACTTGCTACAATATGTACTCAAAGTATGAGGAAATATATTTTAACAAAATCAGTTCACCGATGATAGATCCACAAGAATTTAAAACCAGAGGATCTTTATTTGTATTTGATGTAAGCAAACAAGATTTCACAATTACTAATGGCATATTTGATTCACAAATTGAAATTATTGCAAGTACACCCATTCCAGCAAATACACAAGCTACACTCTGATTATTCAGGATAGATTTGTGAGTTACAATTTAAGGGATAAGCTTGTGAAGATAATGAGCTGAATAAGTACGCGATGAACCATAGCTACAGTGAGATTTTTGCAATGTACAATGATTTTAACCTGCAGAAAAAATTATCATTAAATAATTAGCTATTACTGATATGGAAGAACATACAACTGTATTGAAGTTTAAAGCACCGTGTAACTGTAAACATCTAACTCCCAAATACAAGAAAACTAATATATGGGTTATTAGCCATCACCGCAGTTTAAAATGCGAGAATGGGTGTATAGAGTACAAGAATATTGAAGATATTTGCAAACATTACCTTAATAATTGTAAAATATGTATAGGTGGACTCGAGCAAAAACACATTTTAGAAAGTGTGTAGAACAGGTAAGTAAAATATATTCAAAAAGAACACAATTGACCATAATTAAATCCATTATGTAAAATACACAGATTTATTTCAACATTCTTCTCTTCAGAGGAAAAATCTAAATTATTGCTAATTTGGGCAATGATGTCTGACTGGTGTGGCACAGAATATGATGATTTTTTTCCTGAATCACCTGTGGATATTATTCGAATGATATGGTATTATTTGGGATAAGGGAACTTGTCAAGAAAATTTAGAATAAAAAGTATTTGTTTGTATGTAATCCAATATTTCTTAAAGATGGATCAAGAAGAAAACCAAATCACCTGTTCTTGTATACAGAAATACAAGAGTTAATTGAATATTAGCAAGTTATTCATATGTTGGAGTAAACTGTTTCGATTTTGTTTCGGAAAGAAATAGTTTTAGCAACTTTTTAACATCCTGTACTTGATATGTGAATATATTTTTGAAATAATTGTGTAACCTCCTATACTTGTGTATGTTTTGGAACACTCTGTAGTAGTATAAAAGAGAGATTAACATTTTAAAAATGTTGTAAATACATTTGTGATACAAACTGTGTTTGTATATATGTTGTGAATAAAACATGTCTTAAAACGGAATTGTAATTTTTTTATTTAACCTGTCTCTTGTTATAAAAATAGTCTACTTGTTTTGCAAAAAAATAAAAAATAAAATTTTGAAAAAATTCTCTCAACAGCGAGATTCTTAAAAAGATATCTATTTTCTAACAAATGTATTGCATTAACATGTTTCAGTGTTGTAATGAAAAAGCCAGAGTAAATGTTCTATAAGTGAGCACTCTTATCACTTTTCCATTACTTTCTATATAATACACCATACAAGATAAGGCATGGTTGAAATAAATACATTTCTAAGTTCGAGTCTTGGGTAAGACATGGTTGACAATAGTTTGTTTATAAACATAAAAGAAATATAGAACTAATCACATAATCAAATAAATATATACAATATCTTGATAATAGTTGGTTTGTGTATGTGAAAAAGGTAGATATGCTCCATTTTAGAGATGTTTGAACTTAAATGAATCACAAGGAATATTTCCAATGAAACATTATTAGCGAATAAATTTACACTCACTTCGAATTCTTAGACTTATAGTAATTGCCAATATCTCAAGACGTGAAAAAAAATTACGTTTAGAGATCTACTATCTTAGCAGTGTGACTGCTCTTTCTCCAGAGTCACAACCCCTTCAAGGTTCAAATTGAACATTTTTCTTATAGTACCAACTACACAACCAAGATTTCAGAGGGTGCCAGCCTGACTCCAAGAAGCCCCTGCAGAAAGCACTTCTGTTTTATAATACCCTGGGGAAAGTATTTCTTTTCACAAAGTAAGTTGCCAAGGTCCTTGGTCCATCCTGCAAGGGAGGGAAGCTCAGATAAACAATTTTAACTGTCAAATACCAAGGCCAATATGCTTTCCTAACTGAATTTAAACTCTCGATAAAAATATTATGTTTTCTAATTTATAAAATTAATATTCACTTCCCAACCTCCATTACACATGAAATACAGAACTTAATAATGCACAAGAATTATAATAAAAAATGAACTTCTATTCATGAAACAAGCTTTATTTCCTCATACACATCAACCATTCCAAAAGGTTTTAAAATATTTTATGAATATAATTCTTACCATAGTGAAATCATGATCTACACAGTAACGGAAAATACATGTATATGTTTACCCGAAATAATAATAACACTATACGCATTAAGAAAACTGCAGCATATCTACTTAAATTAGATAGTAAAACATAACATGTTTCTTGAATTCAATAAGATTTATTGAATATGAAAATAGTTAAGTTTAAAGTTTACAGAAATTTGAGGCGATATCTTAGTATTACGAAACATAATACTTCATTTTATTAAACGGTATTTACATTTAAAGTTTCGGAAAAAGTAAATAATATTACCTTTAAAAGGTGTAAGACATTCTTAGATAAGTTTAAAGAGGGATTATAGTAAGGATGAAGGATATTTGAAATGAATTATTACACTTTCTTTTTCTATAAATTAAATATAGATTTACTGAGTGTATTGATCTTTAACACATTTGTTTACCTTTTAATAAATTAATAATTAAAAAGTGTTAATTTTTATGGAACAGAAGGTTTTTTAGTGATAAATAAATGGTATTAATTTCTTCGAAAAAACTTAGCAGAGAGATTTGTTTTATACATTGGGGTTGAGGGTTGAAGTTATTTGAAAGTTGTGGGAGCAAGAAGGTAGGGGACTGGGTGTTTGGTCTTCTGACTTCTGGTTGGAGAGGAGAAATCAGGCTTCTCGAGCGTTTACCTCGGAATTTGAAATTTTTATAAATAGATGTTTAGCTACTCACTCCCTTCCATTGATTGCAATTATTCTCAGTGCGGTATGCATTACAATGTCACGTTCTGGTTAAGATTTTTTCTTGCCTTATCTACTCAAGTTTTTAACAGAGAACTTGAACGTTTCAATTGGGATTATTTTCATGATTTAATGAACGGGTCACATGCTTTGGTAACAAATTTATTTGATTTTTTGGACGATGACTAAGTAAAAAGTGGTTCTACTCTACAGCCATTGCTTTTGTCAACGCCTCCCTTAGAGCTGCCACAGTCACCTCCAGCATTAGGATTAAATACACTATCACTTTCATCCTCGAGAGCAAGTATATTTATGTCTGCGCTCACAAGACCTACAACATCGCCTTCAACATCGAGAGCAGGTATATTAACGTCTGTGGTAGCGAGACCTATAGTAACACTTTCGACGCCCAGATCTACAGTGATGCTTTCGATGTCCATACCTACAGCGATGCCTATGGCATTAAGAGTTACAGCAACACCTTCGATGTACAGACCTACAGCAACTCCTTTGATGTCCAAATCTACAGTGATGCCTTCGACGTCCAGACCTACAGCGACGCCTTCGATGTCCAGACCTACAGCAACTCATTCGATGTCCAAATCTCCAGCGATGCCTTCGACGTCCAGACCTACAGCGATGCCTGCGGTGTTGTGCTTGGAGGTTCAACATTTATCAACAGCTATCAAATCAGGTGAACGATGTGTTTAAAAATCACAATTGTGTTCTTATTGCTTTAAGGGTTATAGCCTTTAATAATGTACGGGAAGATATGTCTAACGACTACTTATTCCAAGAATTGCTTTTGGAGTTCTATTTTGTGTCTTCACCTGCACCAAGTCTACCATCTCATGAAATATTATCACTTGAATCACTGCAAAATAAATTAATTTATCCACCTCCTCCTTCGTTCGTACCTTCATCACAAGATATAATATATTGTCCTATATTATCACAAATACCCCTCTCCCCCTTTATTGTCTTCACCACCACCACCTGTTGTTCCTGTAAAGAAACACAAATTCAACTTATTTGTTAACTCTAAACTTAAATATTAATGAAAATTCAAACTTACAGTGATGAAAGATTCTAAGACATAATATGAAGTGATGATTTTAATGCTTTCTGATGCAGCATAATTAGATAATTTTTTTCAGTTTTGAGAATGTAAAGATCATCAGGTGTGATATGGTGAGAAGATTTTCAGGCATAACATGATGTGATGTTTTTAAAAATTTTATGATATTCACTTGTAATAGGGTGTGAAATTTTTACAGTTTTAATGATCGAGAGTATAAAGTTGTCTCATAATTTCTAAGTTTTTAACATAACATAATTAAAAGTTTTACAGTTTAATGATTAAATGTATAAAGTTGTCTCATAATTTCAAAGTTCTTTAATGAAACATGATTAAAAGTTTTAACGGTTTAAATAAATTTAGTGATTTCAGACCTAAATTATTGGAAAGTTTGCAATGATTTTTAATGATTTCTGATGTAAAAATGTTGGAAAGTTTGTATATTTTTTTACAGTTTTAATAATTTTTCTGAATTCAATAATTCAATGCTGGAATTTTTTTTTCTCTCATACCATTCTTTAGTGCGATTATTTCACATTTTTATGATGTAAGATGGAGTTTTAGTTAATGAGCTTGTATGCTTTTACACGTAAATGTTAAAAATGTTTAATGATTTTCAGACATAGCATACTTTGTTGTTATTATTTTAGTGTAATGGCGGAAGATGGAGTTTTGGTTAATAAGCTTGTAAGATTTCACACGTAAATGTAAAAAAATGTTTAATGATTTTCAGTCATAGCATATTTTGTTGTAATTATTGTACAGTTTTAAGGTGTAAGATGGAGTTTTGTTTAATAAGCTTGCAAGCTTTCAGTGGTAGTATGTCGAAAAGTTTGAATTAAAATTGTATTATTTGTGACGTAGCATTAAGTAAGGATTATATTTTTTCAACTTGTAAGGGTTTTAAAGGCAGCATGTTTAAAGTTTTCCAATTGTAGCAAGTCTGATGTGAATTTGTAGAAACTTTGTCTTATTGGTGTTAACTAAGGTGTGTTTTATAAATTTTTGAAAAGAAAATTTTAAATATAATTTTTTAATTTTGAAGAAGGACTAATGTGACTTGTTATTTATTCGTTTTAAATTCCTCATGTCATATCTCCTGTGAAAGATTAGAGAAGGAATGTGTCGGAAGATGAAGTACTTGTATATGACTGGATGTTAATATCTCAAATTTTTTAATGGAAAATATTGGTAAACATGAAAAGGAGTGAATGTCGAGTGGAAATGGTAAGATTTTGATGTCTGGAGCTTGAAAAGATTTTAAAGTCAGGTAGCTGAATACCTGGTTCCCCACTTTCATGAAAAAATTAAAAATTTCTTTCTTTCTCCCTTCTTGATGAGGGAGAAAAAATATTATATATTAAAAACTACCACTTAAATTCCCATTAAAGAAATTTAATAAAAACTGACTTTGAAGAGCTAAGGGGGATTACAAAGATGTTGGAAAGAATCGAATATGTCTGAATGAATTTGCAATGAAAGGAAAAGGAACATACTAGTATCTCGAGAAAACCTTGCCGACCCGCTGGTCAACTTGAAGAACCCTACGGACATAATGAAACTGAGAGTCAAGTGAAACAAATGCCTTTTTCAGAGGCGATACACCACACCTCCAAGAACGTTTTCTGCTGCCCTTCGACTCTGCAGCAAGCAGTGGCAGAGTCCAGCAAAATTTAAATAAAAATATTTTTGTCACATAAAAACAGATTCTGACTACCGGTGCAGAGTTGAAGATTCAACACGAAGATTGTAGTATTGCAGCTAGATATATATAATAGGTTTATTCGGGAAGTATTTCAACTGCATGTATTTCAGTCAGGGATAGTAATTCATGTAATATTTGAAAGGTCGTGGCAATGACAACTTGTTTGCATTTCATATATTTTCGTTTTTCCAAATTTGTTATTTTTCTTTCCTCATTTCTTCAGTAGTAACAGACGTCATAGGATGATAGCGGATCTTTACATTTTCACTGGGTTAGTAAACTAAAAACATCGCCACCGCAAGGCACGACATGGTGAAACGAGGAAAATAACAGAGGTCACCTTTAGCTGACGTGACCGACTTATCGAAAACAATATGTTTTCAATGAGGAAACTTTCTACCAATATATAAGAAAGCACGACCTTTCTCGAGTATCACAACAGTTCGTCGCAGCACGCTCGTTTGTCAGCTCTCAGTCGAACACCCTGCATCATGTGATCACGTGACTCGCGCCGACCAGCGCCCGCGACCATAACCTTATTTTTTATTTCGGGAATTTAAAATTACTATTAAATTTATTTTCCGTCAGTGCGAGGAGTCAATAGGGCGCCGGGAGAGAAAAGTAACGATTCTCTCTCGTCATCATAACTTTTGAAGTGAGAAGTTTTGTTTTTTGAAGGTTGCCATTCTGTCTTGTTTCTTTTTTGTTCGTTGACTGCGAGTGTCAATAGATATTTGTCAATAGTTTGTTTTGCCGAGACGACAATAAATTTCCAGTAAACATTTATCTTCTTCTTTTATTTATTGGCGATGCTGGTATCAACAGACTTTTATCATTGCGTAGTCAAAGTCTCCAACTCACGCGGAGATAGTTCGTTGGTGTTTACTGAGAACTACGAGACAACAGGACAGAAACCTGTTACAAGATGTCTGGCGGTAAACATTACTCAAACTCAGAAAACATATTTGAAGGTTTTTTTTAAAACAGATTTCAACTTCGATAGCAGTCATTTTAAGCTAGATTCGTACTATTTCAGTAATATTAGGTCGAAAAAGTACTCTTAGTAAATAAAATAAGTTCAAATAAACACTCGTAATGCTACATAGTATAGTCGAAATTCTGGGCAAGGAAACTTACAGAGAAATTTACACGTAAAAATACGCATAAATATTTAAAACAGATTGAATATGTTTATTGTTTCCCTTAATTTAAAAGCATTTCGTTTTAATGTGAGTTTGTTAACGCAAGTTTTCAATGGTTGAAAAAAAGTTTAACTTGTGTATTCCTTAAATCTAATGAAGTGTGTTTTTCATTTCTTAAAAAAAATTTAGAGAGTGATAATATCTCTTGTATTTGTGTTAGTATGAAATTAAACATGGAACATTTTAAAATCTATTGAAAGTTTGCTGGAAAACGGGATAAGTTTTGCTGAAAAAAGGGATAAAATAAAACGTTTTTCTTGGAATGTTAAATCTGGGGATTATCATGAGGGATTAAATTATCGGGTAAAATTTAGTTTTAGGGATATAAATTTTATCGGCGAGACTTATGAAATTTTATTTCGCTGTAACAAGACAGGCTCTGGCTTTGGGAGAAACAGTTTTCACGACGCTTCAGTCTCCAAGCGAAAGTATAAGTTTGTAAGGAAGAGGGTGGAGGGGAGTTAGCCAAGGTCACTTCAAGATCCGCTGACCCGAGGGGGTGTTTGGGAGATGGAGAGTTCCCGATGTTGTGGACAAAATACATGCTTTCTGGCCTGCCTGGACGAGGCAGGCAGGCAGCTCTCGAGATAGCCGGAAACGCGATCTGGGCTGGTGTTTCATTACCTTGAATCGACAGCGAGGGCTGGGTGCTTGGACAAGGCAGATCTCGAGATATCCGAAAAATGCGTTTTGAGCTGCTGGTGCGTGGCCTTGGGCAGGTTTTGCAGACCGTGGCATTGGAAAGAAATTCTTTTTTTTTCGCACAAAGAGACCTTATGGAGGGGACGGGGAGGGTGGCTGCAGGCAGGACCTATGTGGATACTTCTTGCTGGCCGGCCCAACGTTAGCTAAGAGGCCGTTAGCCCGTAAGCCGGGAACTTACGTGGTAAGACTTCACCTTTATTAGCATTGCATTGGCGGAATGCCCCAACACCACGTCACATTCTTCGAGAACTTCTAGATCTTCCAGAGTCAACGTAAAATAAAGAAACCAGATAAGAATTCGAGTTAATAATGTCTCGCCATTTTCCAGCATTTTGAACTTCCAGAACTTTGTGATAGCCGCCATTTTGTTCATGTAAACTTCAGATTTTCCCATATTTTGCCACTGTGACCAAGTAAAAGGTTTGATATACCGCTGGCTACTTGATATACTTTAAATTTAAAAGAAGTGTTTGAAACAGATTTTTCAAGCTTATTACATTTATTTCTTAACTTTTTTTTAAACCTGAAGTCAACAAATGGCAAGGGCTTAAGTGTTGTAATGGCCACTACCTTAAGTGTTGTAATGGCCACTACCTTAAGTGTTGTAATAACCACTACCTTAAGTGTTGTAATGGCCACTACCTTAAACAGCCACATTTAAGTTTCTTGATTCAAGTCTTACTTTCGCGATTGCCATCTTGATTACGATTATTAACTGTTAAGGAAAAACTAGTCGTTTTAAAACTAAATTAAATATCCAAATTTCAAAACTGTTCTATCCATTGTTGTCAGCTTGGTAGAAAAGGTAGTTTTACTGTGGTCCTCCTGTGTAATTCTATTGGTACCCTGTCTCCAAGTATTTGTGCCTACCAAAGTATGGTCCACCATCGTGTAGAAATGGTAAACACAACGCTAATATGGGCAAGTGTGTCAATAACGTTCCTACCTCGACGGGGCCGGGCCAGAGAACCCCGTCAGTCTGTTTCTTATTTCCACTCATTTGCAAAAGCCTTATTTTTATGGTTATTTTAGGTGTTCATGGACTAAATGTTGGAAAGATTTGGTTTCTATCAAGCACGCTAAGTTAGACACGATTTGGGCTGTTGGTACTGCACAGCTAGGGTGTGCATTCTACCTTAAAAACACGTTACGATAGATCCAGCCGTCGCAAAGTCATTTGTTTACCTATGGAAGTGTGCTAAAGCCATTTGTCGATGCAAATTAAAAATATTTTACATTCAAGTAATTGTCATTTCATTGCTGAAATAATTTCTGAATGTGTGACGTATGTGCACTGTGGCCGCTAGCGCATATAGTACAGCGTGTTTACGAAACATGTGTTCAAACTCGGGCACGTGATTTGCGACTGGAAAAGAGGAAGATTGATATAGGACACCCATAGTCCATCTCAAATACTAAGGGATGTAGACGCTCGTAACGCCGGAGGGTGACAAGTGCATTACGTAGGAAATCAAACAAATTACTTGCGTTAGAGGAACACAAATTGGTATACGGAAAAATTAAACCAATATATTGGATATAAGGAATGTATGGTCCGTCGTACACACCCCATCAGGTATATAATAGGGGTTGGCACCCTTTGATTGCACGCTACATTTCACCATGAGGTAAAAGTGAATGTGGATTCCATTGAATGAAGCAGGACGTCGTAATTAGCATAAAAGCCTTCCCTAGTTTCCACTCCCTAGGCGCCACAGTTTCCGTTTAGAATGCAAACGAAGGGTACAGAGGTAGCAAGACCACACGTACTACACCACTCTTAAACACATGTTGGATGTATGATGCACGATGTTACACGTCATGCCAGACGATGCCGCTGGTCGGCGGGTTTTCTCGGGGATATCCCGTTTGCCCCGCCCTTTCATTCCAGCACTGCTACATACACACCTCGATCACCCTCATAGGCTCTCATGACCTCGCTGTTACGACCCGCCAAAATCTTTTCACTCATTCGGCGGCGAATCCCCGCTGAATTCCTCCGGGTGCAGAATTACTCCGGGTGCAGGAAGGGTTGCCTACTCACTAGGCCATGATATTGGTAGCACTGTACCTTTCGGTTGCGATTTAATCGGAAACAGTGGGTCCTAGATAGTTGCAACTAGGAAGGGTCATTTGCTCAATACGACCTCCTGCTTCATCCAATGGTATCCACAATCACTTCAACCTCACGGTTTAAATGTTGCATACAATCTAAGGGTGCTAAACCCTATTATTTACACAATAGGAGTGTGTTCAACGGACCATGCCTTTCTTTTATCGAAGATATTGGTTTAATTAATCCGTATACCAATTTGTGTTCTTCAAACGCAAGTACTTTTCGTAATATCCCTAGTGATATGCTTGTCGCCCTCTGGCTTTTGTGGCTACTACAGCCCTCATTATTTGAGATGGACTATGGGTCGTCTGTGTTAGTCTTCCCCTTTTCTGGTCATGAATCTCGTGCCCGAGTTTGTACACATATTTCCTAAACATACTGTATCCTAATATGTGTGTGTGTGTGTATATATATATATATATATATATATATATATACGTTACATCACACTTTGGCACTTTTACGTAGGGCGTGTCCTACATATTCAACGTCACATCGTCACAGTGTACTGTCTGTGCAGGATCTGTGTTCCCGGCCAATATTTCCCTACTTTTATTAGAGCGCTTTCCTTCTGCATTCCATAGAGTATGCTAGTTTCCACCCACTGCCACTGAGAGTTTAGCTTCAACACATCGGTTAACCTCAATGGGGTGGAACTACCAGTTCAGTTTCCATGGCACTTGTGGGTCTTAAAGCGGTTTCTTTACCAAGGCCTGGATGACTCTTCACATTGAAATTGTGGCTACAGACCTCAACAGTCTGCTCAACAGCCAACACCCCATCCAGTCATCGAGCCTGGGTGCTTGTTATCTGTCGGTCCAAGCCACAGGGCTAAGTTCTTCTTCCAATGTAGCGAGGATACAGACACGTTTGAGAACGTCCGGTGCAGAGCTATTCTGTTGGAACTTAGATGAGCATAAGTAACAAACAAAACGGTATTTTCAAAAAACAGCTAACGTGAACCAACTACGGAGAAATTGATCCTTAATTATAATGTGGTTATCAGTATGAACACGACTTTTTTAGTTGTGGTAGGAGGGAGCGAGTAATGACACCTCGTGACCACTAGTGCTGTATAAAGAATGTAAACCAAAGAATCGCTTCACGATATGACATTTCAATTTGTTTCATAAATTATGAAGCCAAGAAAAATGATTCCTCCGTTATATATTTGTTCGATTTTTTTTTTCACGTGATGCGTGTTTGTTATTGGATAAGAAGTCATTCTTGGCGTGTACGAACAACTGTCATTCAATCCAGTATGTAACACACGAAAGTATATGTTTGATCTCTGACCTGTCACCGAAACAATTTGCGAAATTCATGGATATATATATACCAATGGTACATGAATAAGGACATTTTAAAGGGCCACTATCTACTCGCCACTCTGTTGGCTGACAGTTGGCCAGTAAGTGCGGTCCATTGTGCGGTACGGCAAGCGTGTCCAGTGCTTTGAAGACGAATAGGATGAGGGAAATTGCAAATACTGATACTTATACGACTTGTGTTCCTGCTGTGGGTGATGCACACACTCACTTTTAGACTGTGTTGAATGGAAGTAATGGTTGTCGGTTTAAAAGTGCTAAACAACCTAAACTCATAATTGTATGTATATACAGCGCTTAAAATAGCCATTTTATTATATACTCCTGCCTTTTTTAAGGGTACAAGTTGAAACGAACATTAATTATTTCCCACAGACACTACCCGGGTTATAAATTTTTTTATGCATCTGGATGTAAATGAATATGTAACATTATTTTGTTACTTATGGTAATAAGAAAGAAGCATTAATGTGCTGTTTAATTTCACTTAGCCCAGTAACGAGCAAAAGCGCAACTGTATATTTTAAATCAGGTTTGTTAGAATTATTTTCTTTTATCTATGACGGTGCTAGGAGCAAGTTATTAGTATACTGTTAATGTAAGAGATTTTCTTTAAAACAAGCAAAAACTGTTGTTATGTACGAATAAAATTTTTGCAAATGGAAGAAAAGGAATGATTTTCCATTGTGTGTACTGGAAGAATATTTAGTTTGTAAACCAGTAATTTATCTTACATGTTAATATGTGTCCACTTAATCTGGAAGTGTTGACGTTGACACATGGAACATATTATATATGTGACTATTAATAGGCCAAAGCAAGAAGCCTTATGTGTTCCATTTGAAAACCAGTATATATAGCTTACGAGTAGCGCAATGGTAATGTAGAATATTTTATATGAATGAAATGTACTTATGTCATCAAACGAAATGGTACATCACATGTTACTTTGAAATGCTCTGCAACTACACAAGGTTTGCTCGGTGGTTGTCACCCCGTTAGAATCTCGTATGGCCACCTCTTGAGGCTATAACAGCAGCAACCTTGTCTGGCATGCTCCCTACGAGTGTTTGCAGGACATCGACTGGGATTCGTTGCCATTCCTTTTGCAACCATTCCATGAGTTGAGCAATGGATTTTGGCTGCGCCTGATGAGCCCTCACCCGGCGATCCAATTCGTCCCAAAGATGTTCTATAGGGTTGAGGTTGAGGCTCTGGGCGGGCCAGTCCAATCGGCTAACATTGTTGTCGGCGTACCACTGCATAATAGCCCTTGAAAAATGGCACCTGGCACTGTCATCCTGGAAGTAACACTGGTCCATTCCGTAAAAACGCAAAATTGTTGGGAGCATTTCATTAGCCAGACTGTTACAATAGGCCTCTGTGTTCATACTACCGCGGACAAACACCAGCGGTCCTACGCCGAAGGCTGTGAAACAGCCCCACACAATCACTCCACCACACCCGAATTTCCTAGTTGGCAATATACACTCCGGCAGAAGCCGTTCCCCGGGTAGACGCCACACCCATACACGTCCATCGGACCGGAATAATGTAAAGCTCGACTCATCACTCCACAGAACCGATTTCCACTGCTCCAGTGTCCAGTTGCGACGGTCCAAACACCACCTGAGTCGCCGAGCTTTATTGCTTGTGATATGGGGCTTACGTGCAGCTGCTCTTCCGAAATACCCAAGCCGGTGAGCCTCTGCACGAAATATTCCCATGGAAACCGATACTCCGGTTGCTGCATGAAACTCCTGTCGGATGGTAGCCATTGGTTGTGCCCTATTTTTTTAACAATTTCACGTTTCAGTGTTCTGCGATTTCTGTCGGTCAAGATTGGAGGTCGCCCAGAACGTGCAGCATTGCACAATGCCCATCGATCTCCCACTTACGCAGGACGAATGCGAACGTTGATTTTGGCCTATTTACCTTCCGTGCAATCTCCCAGCCAGACAGTCCACTGAGATGGCAGCCCACAATCACGCCCTTATCGAAGTCCGACAGCTCTGTACCTTGGGCCATCTCCTTGTCATCTAGTTCTACCCCGGCCTGCAGAGTATGGAGGCCACACAAGTCAACTGACGTACTGAATTGCCTATCTTCACGGGTGCCCAGTTACATTTTGGTCGATAGTGTAATTGCTCAGTGGATACTGAGGACATAAATAGTATTAACAACCGTGCAAATTAATTAAATATATTATGGAAGTTAATCACCAAACTACTAGTGTGGCCTAATATTAATAATACTTAATTCCCTGAAATGCCAATTAATATGGCAGAGTTGTATAATTATTATGTGTTCTTACATTTATGTGCTAAAGAAATATCAAGGTTTGATTACTTCTTTAATGTTTGTATATGTGTTGTGTTGTGTATGTGTTCGGGATAATGTCAAGGAAATTAAATATTCTTGGTTCTTAAGAAGCTGATAAATCAGATTCTCTTAGCGTTGGCTTGTTGTTTTCTAGTTTTCTAGTCTTCTGATTGTTAAGTAGGAAGTCATATTTAATACGGTTCTTGAGGTTAACTCATAAATTTAATTTACTAACCTAATTAAAGTCACAGTTGTGTATTACACATACACACAAAGAAATTTCCACATCTTACATAATTTTTGGCTGCCCTACCGTGTGGCTCGAAAAATGTCACGCGCAACAGTTAGTAAAAACAATTATTTACAAAATCCCACTGATATCTGTTCGTACTGTCTCGTTATAACTATGCGTGTATTATGATGTAGTAACGATATACGTTCAAATGCACCATT
Organism: Dryococelus australis; assembly: GCA_029891345.1. Classification (NCBI taxonomy): domain Eukaryota; kingdom Metazoa; phylum Arthropoda; class Insecta; order Phasmatodea; family Phasmatidae; genus Dryococelus; species Dryococelus australis. Next base: position 28,809,180 of record CM056999.1, on the reverse strand, counting down.
ATTTTGTTTAATATCGTAACGTAATTTTGTGAGCGTGTTACAAGAAGCAATATCAAAACCCACGTTGTCAGCAGGCCTCGTGTCCCGTATAGCCAAGCTGTAATCGGTTTTCTATTCAAGATGTTTTTCACTACCGGTCATATATGTGAAATCCGAAAGCCATATACGCGTGTAAAATACGCAAGGGAACAATGTTGCTAAAATTAACCCCACCATTTTTTCAAGCAACGATCTTCAAACCGCAGTTATCTCTCTTACGTACACGAATGAGGTTACCTTTTCAAACTTAGCGACACTGAAAAAGAACACTCGTTTTACACTGTCGCAAACACTCGTTTTTGTCATAACATTATAAAAAAAATTTTATGTGAGCGTTCGCCATTTTTCTGGAAATATTTTGAACGTTTGTGAATATATTAAGTAATAGGACAACTGTCTTGGAAAACTGCATACATTTTATTTATTGTGACAACTATTCTTCTGGGAGATCTTGATATTGGCTGTACGCTTATGTAATCTCATATCCTTCGCAATGCCGTATTTACATACATTATAAACTTTGTACAGTTGTTATTACTAACGAAAATATTTAAACAATTTTATACCGTTATCACTTGTGCAGATGAGTTGATTCTGTCTATCTTTTAAACTTAAATTTAAGTAGAAGGAAAACCGAATATGTCCTAAGTGGACAGCGTTAGACTTGCTTTTTATACGAAGTGTTGCATTCAGAAACTGCAGTATTCTGAAGGACTCCCTGGTGTGGGAAAAATTCTTCGTGTCCAGACCTACTACCCTACTATGTAACATAAATTTAGTTCGAGTAAAGGTTGAATATTTAAGGCAAAAGTTAGTATAACAAGCATCAGAAGTTCATCAACAATTACGAGAGGAGCAGAGGAATGTTTATTACTGTACAAAGAAAATATATATATTCCACAAAAAATACGAACGAAAGTAAGTAAATATGCGAGACAAGGTTGTATGCTGTCAACACATACCTACGTAAATATGCGAGACAAGGTTGTATGCTGTCAACACATACCTACGTAAATATGCGAAACAAGGTTGTATGCTGTCAACACATACCTACGTAAATATCACAACTATGGTGAAAGTTGTTGTCGAGAGCTCTGTCTGTCAGTCCGTGTTGGCTGCGTTATGTTGTTGTATAACTCTACAACCTCCTCCTTCCTTTGTCTCATTACTAGTTCTAGTGTTTTGTCTCGTTCCCTCGCCTTCATTCAATTAATTAATTCTGCAGAAATCCTTATGCGATATTTACAAACGTGCTGACACCAGAAAATTTTGCCACGTTTTTCTTTCTGATGTTGTTTCTTTCTTTTTGTTTTTTTGCTCAATTTTAGATTGTCTACAAAATGTAAAAATCTCTTCAATTATGGTAATTTTGCTATTGTTAATTCAGTTACTTATCCCCATTACAAGAAAGTCATTGGAATATCATAATCGTCCTGCGTGTCATGAATGTTTGCGTGATGACGTCATACACACAGAGTATCTACCACGTTAGGCAAACTCGCATGTTTTTAGGCTACTTTCCCAAGGAAATGCATGAACAGCTTATGAGATCAATTTCCTGTCTGTGTGAATGTGTGTCTCATCCCTATCCCCTTCCTAAATATTTTTAACTCGTGAATAGTATTTCACCAAACTCGTTTTATATACACTAATTAAGGACATCTGACTTTTATAGTATTCAACCATGCCGGACACCTACTTTCAAGATGGTGGCCATTTTAAAATTTAGAGTGATATGTCATACCTCGGAAACCACTCAACCGATTTGAACTAAATTTCTTATGTCAAAAATGTTTAATTTAAGCATTTCATTTAAAGGCAGATATTATTGTTTTTCCGTCATATGAAACAAGTAGTTATTGTTATTACTAATGAGCCTACTTTCCTTAACATGGGTGAAATTAGTTTGTAAATAATTTCTGAAAAACTAAGTTGGTAGGTATAAATTTGCGTATCGTTGAAAACAATATCACTAGAGATGAAACCAGGAACATATGCAACAGTAGCCAGACAATTAAATACGAAAGTAGTAGGGCTTAGCCGACTTTGGCGCAAGGGGATCAGGGATCGGAGCCGGAGCGGGCGGAGCCGTCATGTTGTTACGTCACCATCCGCCATCTTGGATGTCATCGACCTTGACCTGGACCTCTGACCTGTGCCTTGACCTTGACCTCTATGACCTCTGACCCCAAAAACCCAAAAAATTGCTATAGAATTTTTAAGAAATGATTCCTTAAAATTTTATTTTAAAAATCGTCTAAAAAATTATGAAAATCGTTAAAAAAAAACTTACAAAAAATTTATTGTCAAATATGTCAAATAAAAAAAGTTTTAAATACTATAAAATCGTTTTAAAATTTAATTTTACAAAATTTTATTTCCAAGAATTTTTTATTAAACAGTATTTTCCCCAGGCTGCCATTTTTCTCAATTATTAGTACGCCAGTATAAGGGGAATGGGAAGTTGGGGACAAGGGCGTGGATTGCAGGATCACAGGATTCGGCCAACCATCATGTTGTTACATCACCAGATCGACATCTATTTTTTTCCTTCAAAATTTCCTTTTTTGCCTCAAAATCTTCCAAAATATCACGAAATTTCCCCTTTTCACAAAAAATTTTTCTTTTCCCCTTAAAAATTCCCATATTTCCCAGTGAAGCAGGCGAAGAGGATCAGTGACTCCGCAAAGGGGATCAGCACCCCAAGTGACTGGGATCAGTGACTCAGCCAGAAAAGAATGACCAAAACCTTTGACATTGACATATACCTCCTGAAATAAAAAATCCAAGATAATTCAAAAAATTCTAAAAAAATTATTATGTAAAAATTATCAAAATTTATTAAATAATTTATCAAATTTATAAAAAAAAACAATTTAAAAATTATTAAAAACTATTTTAAAAATACTTAAATCTACCAGAGGTCATCCCTAGCCTGTGGCAAATATGCCATCTTGGTAGGCAACCACAATCTTGGAAGACATCACCCATCCACAATATTGGATGAAAGTGACCTCGACCTTGATCTCATTAACTTGAATGACCTTGAAAACAAAAACACTTGGAAAATTCATAAAATTCAGCAAGCATAATCCATTACAGATTACCGCCACCATATAAGATGCAGACTACATCGAAATTGACCCCATCACCTTGAAAGAATTTGAAAATAAAAACTCCAGAATAGATACATAAAAGTCAACAAGCATGTCAAGTTGCAGACTACTACCGACATATTGGATACAGACCACCCCGACCTTGACCACATGGCATTAAATGACATTGAAAACCAAAACACTAGAAAAATCCATAAAATTCAACAAGCATAATACATTACAGACTACCACCACAATATTAGATCCAGACTACCTCAATCTTGACCCAATGACCTTAAACGATCTTGAAAAAACTCGAGAAAAAATACATTAAAATCAGCAAGTATATGAAGTTCTAAACTACTACCGCCATATTGGATGTTGACTGATCTGACCTTCGTCCCATAACCTTGATCGACCTTGAAAATAAAATCCTTAAAAAATACATTAAAAACAGCAAGCATGTGAAGTTACAGACTTCTGCCGTCATATTGGATGCAGGCTATCTCGACCTTGACTCCATGACCTGGAATGACCTTGAAAACAAAAACTCGAGAAAAATTTAAAAAACCCTAAAAATTCCCAAAAATGTATAAAAATTAAAAAAAAAATACATTTTTTTTATTATTAAAAATGTATTATTAAAAGTGATCAAAATAAAATTAAAAAAAAAACTTAACAATTTCAGAGGTTTCCATAGCTCCATCATTATTCAAATGCATTCCATCCCCACACCTACACTCCCCACACCTATACTCATTCCACCATATCTGTTTTTTTCGTTCATAATTTGTTTATATTTTACTGGAGGCGTACATATTTGTTTGTTTGTTCGTTCGTCGTCTGTTTATACATGTTACTGGAGGCTGCCCTGTTGGTAGGCACCATTTATTTATATGTTTGGCTGGTAGCTGTAATGTTGGGAGTGCAGCCACCTTGCTAGGTACAGTCCTCTATGTTGGTATGCATAATGTTGTTTTAGAGTTTGTCTCTCACTTTCGTTCGCCTACCATATTAGGCGACAGTCATATTTGTTTATATATTTATGCATAGGTTTTACTGATTACCTGCGACAATCTTTATCATTAGTTAATTACACCCCAATGCTTCCCATTGGCTAATCACTCACCTTCGCTCGACTGTCGGCAAGCCTCCACCACATTCGTTCCATCAATTCCTCTCTTTAGCTCGACTCCCTCCATATTGGTTTATATTTATTAACACATAGGTAGTATCGATTAGACAAAATTGCTCTAGACATAAACAGAAAGGTCACATTGACCATTCATGCAAAGCACATCAAATACCTTAATAATTGTTTATTTTGTGTTATTATTAATACGATTATATTCTTACTAGAAATAATTCTTTATATAAAGTGGAAACGTTCTTTTATAAAAAATTAAAATGTAACACATTTATTAAATGTCTTTTCATTAAAAAAAATTTCACATACAAACATTCCTTTGCGATGATTTCTTCGAAGGCAAAAGGAGGAAATCACATTATTTCGTAAGAGGTAATTATGCACTCGTTCTTAGCTCCAGATGATTTACCGAATCGAGTGTCCAGCACGACCCTCCATCATCATTTCTTATTCCTCGCGGCATACCTTTCGTATATTATATTCTACACTCTTTTCGACGTCGTATAAATTATAGACAGGTACATTAGAATTATTAAATGCCCTCTTGTTGATACTTCCGTCCAATGGTTCCGGTTTTGTATAATTGCATTCTAGCCATATATTATAGAGGCCCATGCTTTTCGATCTCATCTGAAAGTTGATTAAGTAAATTTTTATACATAATTGACAGGAACGAGCAAACATCTTTCGACGAAGCTGCCAGATTCACAGCAATGTAATATTTCAGCATGCCTCTGAATGCAGATTGCTTTAGAAGAAATCCATTGGCATTAGGTTTGCCTAGAATATGGGAAGGTTCCGGACACGAAGTTTACACTGTTTGGCATGTTTGTTATACGATTCATAACATTGTTTTCTCTGGCGGTTATGTATTTAAAGTCGTACGCTGTCTGAGACATATTTTACTACATAACACATGAATTTACGACCACACTTGCAACAGCTAATAGTCAAAGAAGGCCATTTTATTTTCTTCGTATATTTACCACTCTGATCGTGCCTACGCGCATTGCTACTTTTACTGTACGTCTTCCCACAAGAGCAACACGATCGACCCGATATCGACAGCGAATTGTCCGTATCATCCACATGCACATCCTCACTTATTGCACAAGATAGCGATGAAATGTTTACATCGTCATTGCACAAATCAGTACTTGTAAGTCCATCAAAGGCGTATGGCGGCGACAATATGTCGTTTTGTTTCGCTGGCGGAGGTACAAGTCCTTTACATATTTTGGAATGTTAGTCTAGTTTGTCAGTACGAGCAAACAGAGCAAGGCCTTTCTCACACGAGGAGCGGGTTCATCTTACATTGGTGCCTTCCGTGTTGTATACCATTGTTACTAGTAAGAAAGGCTGAATGACAGTAGGGCCTACATCCATCAAAACCTTGGCAATCTTGTCTTGGGTCGTGTTGCTGATGACTGAACTGCTGTAGGTGACCTACCCGAAGAAGTAGTGCCTATGTCGGCATCATTCCTGAAGAAGTCGATGGCACTACCATAGCTACCATTAGCTCTGGAGTAACTGAAGACATCGCAGATGTAGACTAAAACTTTGATGCGAAGAGGTATAACCTAGCCAAGACTATGCACCTTCCACCAGAGCTACTGTCAAATTAAGACTCCCAGCTGACCTCAATACAGCTTATATTCGAGTATGAACACCTATGACGTCATATTGACGTTGAACCAATCGTATTGCGAACACCAACCAGTCAATTACAAACCAGCCAACATCGGGTTGTAACACGATTGCATCTGGCTAATCACGTGCAAGTACTAGACAAAAAATTACGAAGAAAAAAATTTCATGTAAGAAACAACAAAGAATTGGAGATGAAGATTTGTAGTAATTTAGTGTGTGTGTGTGTGTATGTATATATATATATATTATATATGCGTGTGTGTGTTAAAAAAAGTTCTTTATCTCGAGTCACGTCCTCCTATTAGTAAAGAAAAAAATATTTATTATACCAGCTTTTTATATATACTACGGGCCCAGCCCGTGACTTTTTTTTAGTATCTTCACGTGCCTAGAACAGTTACGATGTTACAAATTTTTGTTACCATACGAGGACTGAAAAAAAAGTTATGTGAAATTAACTCAACATTGGATATAGTTCTATCCACTAAGACACTGCGGCTCCACTTGGAATCGCTCTATCCACTGAGCCACTAAGGCCCCACTTGGAATTGATCTAGCTACTTGGCCACTGCGGTCCCATTTTATATATGTCTATCCACTGGGCCACTGTGGCCCCACTTTATATATTTATACCCACTAAGCTACTGCTGCCCACTTGGAATCGCTCTATCCACTGAGCCACTGCGGCCTCACTTGTGTTCGCTCTATCCACTAAGCCACCGCGGCCCCACTTGGAATCTCTCTATCCACTGATCCACTAAGGCCACACTTAATTAACTAAACATTGAAACGAAACATTTAAAGTAAACAAAAATTATATCCTATTACCTTCATATATCTATGCAATAATCTCTAGCATTAATACAAAACTTTCATAGGAAAAAGTAATTTAAAAATTAGTTTTTAGGTTCAAAAGTCATGATTGGTAATCTGATCTAGCTGAAACTCGAACTTGACCTGTATTTGACCCTGAGGATTCTCTCTACAAATTTGAAGAACAGCTGTTGAGTTTGAAGGGACTTATAATTATTAAAGAGGGAGGGAAATAAATGCCGAGATCGTCCTATTATATAACAGGATATTTTTAAAAAAGTTTAGCAATATATTTGAAATTGTGTTATATTGTTAAGGCATTATAAGGGTGTGTTACATTTTTAAGTAATAGACACTCTAGCCACCACAAACATATATACTATGTGTTCAAACGTAATTGAATTTTAAAGTTAAGGAAACGTGTACAGCTCAAGGCAGGCTGCCTTAATTGTGGAAATTTACCACGTGAAACATAATGTATAGAATACATATGTAGGGTTCCAACAGACAGCGACATCATATTAATTTACTATGTAATACACCAAGAAATTCTAGCCCCAGCTCATAATAAGTAAGGACCAGGTTCAACTCCTTTATAGTACAGCACTGGAAAGGCATAGCGATCGAACGAGGGAAAAAAATATACAGTACAACAAAAATAAAAATCCGTTACCATACCGTGTGTGAAAGAAGGCACAATATATTAACAGAGAGATACTGGGGGGAAAATTATACCGGTGAGGATATACGGATAATACTCAGTACAATACTGGGGAAAAACTTGACACGTTAAAGTACATGATGGAAATAATTATAAACAGATTATAACTAAACTGACGAAACAACAAAAATCATTCCAAAACCTTTAATGCCAGCACATAGGGAAAATACGATGTAAAGAAGTTCTTGCACTGTCCATTCATAAACTGCCTTATGCTAACGCACCCGCTATAAAAAATGCTTGTCACTAGCCACTTCAACATACATGGTAAAAGTATAAGTATTATATTTTTAAAAGCGGGGAAAAAAAGTTATACTTAATTATATATTCAGAGTTAAAATGTAGTTGTATACAGCCCACTAACGATGAAAAAATGTAAGGCACAACACTGGAAAAATGTAGGACCACTAACGAAAACAGCCAACCAAGTTTAAAATAAGTACGTTACGTAATATAGGTAGCAGAAAGAATATCCATATCATTATTCCAAGTTCAACGATATAAATATCTCTAGATTGTGCAGATATAAAACTCTTTTTACATGTAATAAAATGTACGTACAGTATGCTGAGAAGGAAACAAAAAACATAAACCGTGAAGACACGTCAGTGTAAAGGTACACCTAAAACAGATACAAAATAATAAAAAAAACGGTTACGCATTAGCTGAAAATTTTTCTGTATTTTCATACATTTGTGTGCGCACACTTAAATAAGATGTATATTTTATCCACGGTACAATGCGAGGTTTCTACGCACAAGCTGTAACCTATAGACAGCATCGTCACGACGCCCGACCTCCTGCAAGGTTTCTAGGCACAATCTGTACCTACAGACAGTTTCTCCATGATGCCCGACCTCCTGCAAGGTTTCTAGCACAATCTGTACCTACAGACAGTTTCTCCATGATGCCCGACCTCCTGCAAGGTTTCTAGGCACAATCTGTACCTACAGACAGTTTCTCCATGATGCCCGACATCCTGCAAGGTTCTAGGCACATTCTGTACCTACAGACAGTTTCTCCATGATGCCCGACCTCCTGCAAGGTTTCTAGGCACAATCTGTACCTACAGACAGTTTCTCCATGATGCCCGACCTTCTGCAAGGTTTCTAGGCACATTCTGTACCTACAGACAGTTTCTCCATGATGCCCGACCTCCTGCAAGGTTTCTAGGCACAATCTGTACCTACAGACAGTTTCTCCATGATGCCCGACCTCCTGCAAGGTTTCTAGGCACATTCTGTACCTACAGACAGTTTCTCCATGATGCCCGACCTCCTGCAAGGTTTCTAGGCACAATCTGTACCTACAGACATTTTCTCCATGATACCCGAACCTCCTGCAAGGTTTCTAGGCACAATCTGTACCTACAGACAGTTTCTCCATGATGCCCGACCTCCTGCAAGGTTTCTAGGCACAATCTGTACCTACAGACAGTTTTCTCCATGATACCCAACCTCCTGCAAGGTTTCTAGGCACAATCTGTACCTACAGACAGTTTCTCCATGATGCCCGACCTCCTGCAAGGTTTCTAGGACACAATCTGTACCTACAGACAGTTTCTCCATGATGCCCGAATCCCTGCAAGGTTTCTAGGAACAATCTGTACCTACAGACAGTTTCTCCATGATGCCCGACCTCCTGCAAGGTTTCTAGGAACAATCTGTCCACAGACATTTCTCATGATGCCCGAACCTTGCAAGGTTCTAGGCACATTCTGTACCTACAGACAGTTTCTCCATGATGCCCGACCTCCTGCAAGGTTTCTAGGCACAATCTGTACCTACAGACAGTTTCTCCATGATGCCCGACCTTCTGCAAGGTTTCTAGGCACATTCTGTACCTACAGACAGTTTCTCCATGATGCCCGACCTCCTGCAAGGTTTCTAGGCACAATCTGTACCTACAGACAGTTTCTCCATGATGCCCGACCTCCTGCAAGGTTTCTAGGCACATTCTGTACCTACAGACAGTTTCTCCATGATGCCCGACCTCCTGCAAGGTTTCTAGGCACAATCTGTACCTACAGACAGTTTCTCCATGATGCCCGACCTTCTGCAAGGTTTCTAGGCACATTCTGTACCTACAGACAGTTTCTCCATGATGCCCGACCTCCTGCAAGGTTTCTAGGCACATTCTGTACCTACAGACAGTTTCTCCATGATGCCCGACCTCCTGCAAGGTTTCTAGGCACAATCTGTACCTACAGACAGTTTCTCCATGATGCCCGACCTCCTGCAAGGTTTCTAGGCACATTCTGTACCTACAGACAGTTTCTCCATGATGCCCGACCTCCTGCAAGGTTTCTAGGCACAATCTGTACCTACAGACAGTTTCTCCATGATGCCCGACCTTCTGCAAGGTTTCTAGGCACATTCTGTACCTACAGACAGTTTCTCCATGATGCCCGACCTCCTGCAAGGTTTCTAGGCACAATCTGTACCTACAGAAGGCGCCCTCGCAAGTGCATCTAACCCGTTGAAGTCTCCGTGCAAGTTTTCTACTGGTAAGAACTAACCAGCAACGAAGAAGCAAGCCCAGAACACGAGTGAACACTGTGTTAAATTACTTTTAAAAAAAAATATATCGTGAATGTGAAAAAAAAAGTTTTGCAGCATCCAAGTATTTCGTGCGACGGACTCGTACTTCCATGCAGATTGCCATCTCTAACAGCGACGACGATGAGCAAACCAAAGTGTTTACGTTTTTATCACCATTCCAACGGGAACACTTGGACCACACCACGCAACAGGCACATCACCAGCAGAAGCGTGGACTTTGATGGAACGATGGGAATATTCCGTACGGGGACATTAACAAAGTGTTTTTGGGGAAAACCGTAATTCCCTACTACTCCGTGCACGTGTATCGCCAAGAGTCAGCGAAGCGCTGTGTGTGTCCTGCCGCTACGAAAATTGTGGACCTCTACAGATAACAACGATGTCCTCCGTTCAAGCAGCTGGTAGAGAAGTATGTCGCATGGCTTCACTACTGTGAAAATGAACTATGTGTATCGTGCTATGCCCAAGTATTAAGGCTCTGGACGTGTGATAATCCATGGTACATATACATATTACAAGTGTGTAATGTCTTCTTAGCTTGAAAAAAAAAAAAACGTGTATATTACGGAACCGGAAAAGAATCTATGTCTGGTCTGTAGAACGGAAGAGTATTGTGATAATGTCTAAATAAATAAATGTGGTTTTAAAAAAAATATATCTTGTGTTACGCCCTGCTCACGTAAGTAAAAAAAAAATCATTTGTTTCAAAAACAAACACTTTTGGTAAAGAAAATGTTTTGTACCAGCTTTACCATATTGCGATGAAAGTTTTGTTTAAAAAAATAAGGCTGGTAAAGAAAATATTTAGTATCAGTAGTTAAAAAAGACACGGTTGGTATATATATATATATATATATATATATATATATATATATATATATATATATATATATATATATATATATATATATATATATACATATATATATATATATATATATATATATATATATGCGTGTGTGTGTGTGTGTAAAAGTGGTTACATTGTAAAGAACATAGGTACATTTTATAGGAAACGAGAGAGAGACCACGCAAACATATTATGTTTATGAACGCAATGGAATATTTGAAAACGAAGCAAGAGCAAGTAGCTCTAGACCGCTGCAATTGTCTCTGCTTACAAGGAGCTGGTAGACGAGCGTGTCGGCTGGAAGTGTTGCGCACAATCGACACTTGCAGCAGCTGTATGTATGTTACATGTCCTTTAGGAGCCCGCTGCCAGATGCCGGCTTGCAGCTGTGCTCCAGAGGTGACTTCACGCCAGCTAAGTACCAAGGCATTAACATGATTTCACACTTAAGCGCCTCAGGCAATCACTAGCCAAAAAACAATTACACTGGTGTAAGCATACAGTACAATATTTATGAAAAACTATACACGTTATAGTACCTGATGGGAAAGATATTATTCTGCTGGGGACATACTGAGATATGAAAAAAGAAAACAAAGAAGATACTAACGAGAAAAACTTATACATGTACACGAACGGGCGAAAATATGGTACAGTACCGGTAAGAAAAAAATTACTCACAGTACAACGAAAAACTAATAACATCTTCATTAGTATACTCATTTATGAAAAAATTTGGTACAATACCGGTAAAAAAATGTGGTAGAATACGTACACCACTATATTGTCTAAGAAAAACACCCAATTTGTTTGTATTTATGCAGACAGAACTAAATATGCTCTACGATATTGCCGAAGGAACAAACTGACGACATAAATTATACAATTACCCTACATACAGAATGTCGAGGTTAAACTACTTGTACCCACCTGGTGCAATACAGGCAGGGAAATAAGCACACATCTCCCTAAGGTGCGAAAAATATATCAGTTTCATCGTTTTTAAATGTAAACAAGTAGATTGTTCTTACCCATGAGCGCATACACAATAGCATTTAAGCATCGGAAGGGGATATATAAATGAAAGAAATCGTATTCAATAAAACATGCAAAGATTTATTACAGTAAATAATTACATGCTTATACATCAATTGTTAGTTGTAGCAGGATTTGAATCACCCAGCCACCGCACGTACATACATCCATTACGTCGTTTCAGCACCTTCTCTATCAAGTACACGTCTAGAAACTATGTAGGACAGATCTCTTTGGCGTAAAATTCACCAATGATGGGTTCACCACGTAGGTCCTCAAAGTAAAACATGCGTGGGTATGCATGTCTTATACTTACCACCTTTTACAGCTCTGCAGACCAGTTCCGGTGGAAGACTTTGTGAAAAATTGCACTTTTATTTTAAATCCGCACCAAGTCACCAATCTTGACTTTAGGCTTTCGCGGATCCCTCCTCTTCAGAATAGAATACGATGTTCGGAGGAGGGAGTTGTTCTTCAAGTCTTCGGGTTCTATGCGAGTGGTAGAATGGACGGTAGAATTATACTCGTATACGAGTTTCGGGAGTAGTGTTAACCACTTGTAGTTTCCATTCGCCATGAAACGTCTCCACAGTTTAGCCTTTAGAGTCCTGTGAAAACGCTCGATGAAGATAGCCTTCAGCCCAGAGAATTTGGAATAGTGATTGCTGTCATGTTTCTTTATCAGTGCACGTAAAAAAGCGTTAAAGTATTCTTTACCATCGTTGGCGTGAAGATTTTTCGGTACGTGCAATTACCGTAATATGCTTGCCACAGCTTTTGTTACATCGTGTGCATTCTTCGCTTTGAGAGGTCTGGCCCAGATGAATTGGCTATAGGTATCGATCATGGTCAAAATGTAGAGGTAGCCTTTATTCGCACAAGAAAAGTCTTGCATTTCGATCAGGTCGGTTTGGAAAGTATTTTCCAGCCCTTTCATGATGTATTTTCTGCATGGGTAATATAACCTAGTGTATTTATGCAGTTCGTCGGCAACTGCATACTTGCTCATCTCGAAGCGCAGCCCGCCTCTGAGAGTTCTTCGAAGATGGAAATTAATTCGTTGGTGTGTGAGCGGTTCCCTGCAGACTGTAAAGGGACCACAAGTCTCAGCCTATCTACCAACTCGTTCGGATCGTCCCAATTCTGATAGTCGATTTTTCTCCGCTGTCCAATTTCAGAGTCAGTCACAATCCGTTAATTTTACATACCTTGGGGAACAGTTCGGCTATAATGGGGAATTGTTCGTGCATCACGTCCTTAAATCGCCGCGTTGAGGGGTTATTCTCAACGTAATGAGCGCGACTGAACTGTAGCAGGTGGCGGAACTTGCGCAAATCTGATTTGGAGTGGTGTCCAGGACGCTTACGAAACAAAACTTCCTTTTTTCCGAGAAACCATTTTCCACCACTTTTCTGGAAACCATACGTCTTGTCGGCAGTACGGTCAGAGTAGAAAGCGATGTAATGAGAGAGGAGAGTACTAACTCAGGTCCACGCTCCCGGGTCTGTTTCCTTTCCCGTGCACGCTGCAAATCGATCAGGGGAAAATCATCTTCGGCGCTAGTGATGGCTCCTTCCAATTCGTTCAGTTCTATACTTCGTTTCCGTTTATGCGTGGAGGTTAGTTCTTCCACCTTGATTTCGCGTTTGATATCAACGCGAGCATCATCATTCGGTTTTTTCCTAATTTCGTCTAGACGGAGAATAATAGGTTTGAGAGCCTCTTCCCTTGGAGTCTCAACGGCCATTCTGTTATTTTAGCGAGTAAGTATTTTGCCCGTACCGCCTCGTTCGCTCGCTGAAGCTTGCTCACCAGTTCAGCTCGGTTATCCATCGTTCACTGAGTGGAAAATTTTTATTTTATGCATGCATTTATGTCTATATGTACATATGTAAATATTTCACCTTTGTTTTGATTAAATCATTCACGAATTTTTTCCCAGAAACTGCTTTATCGAGCTGCCCGACACACATATCCAGAATATTCTGGCTATGCCTTGCGACATCGGTTTTCGTTGCCAGGTTGGATAGTAAGAAATTTTGTAGCACCTTCAATTCTTCTCATATCTGTGCGTTCGATACGTTGATCAAGTCTATCATCCGCGCCTCCGCACCTACTATGTGCTGGTCGAGAGCTACCAAATCTTCAACCACTTTATTCTTCACTTTTTCCAATTTTCGTCCCATAAGAGACCAGTTTTCTCTATGTGAAGGAGCGAAGCGATTCTGACCACGTTCGAGGTCACCGTGACGATAGATGTCACCAAATTTGGAAATGTTTATATCACTCATCGTTGCGTTCTTAGGATGGACAGGTCGAATCTACGCTTGTACCTCCCATTACATAGGAGACAGTCCTTTACGATCGTCAATATCCATATTTATCTTTCCAGCACAAGGCACACATATTTTTTTAATTCTGCAAATGCCATGTCCATATTGAAGTGATCGTCGTAAACGTGGCGTAAATCACTGTCATCAGTGCGAAACAGCACCAACCATTATCGCGGAGCAGTTGTTTGGGTACGCACGAATAAGTCTGGCCGAGGTACACACAGTCCACTACCGCATGCTGTCCCATGCTAAAATACTCCTGGATGTAAGTTTGTTTTACGCAGGCAATGTCGTCAAAGAGAAACATCGAGTTTGGAAGAGCTTCACTCTGTGGTACGACGGCTTCATTATCGCTGCAGAGGAAATATTTTATATCTTCAACAGCTTGCATTACTCGTGCCAGTCGTCAGTTTTTTCGGTTGCTGGAGCGATTTCAAATAAATGTACACGTTCTCAAACCAAAAGGCCACTCGGTTCCTCCAGCAGGCTCAGTAGAACGCCCGTCTTGCCTTAACCAGACGGTCCGCAAATCAGGTCTCGCATTCTAGTAGGCAACAGGGCTCTGTGGCTTCATTCATGAGAAATATCTTCATCTTCGGTATGAATGTGTATGGGTAGAGTAACATAGTGCTTGATAATACGTATGTTACCACTACAACCTTGTGGAGAAGGTGGAGCATTTGGAGCATGCTGAGTTTGCGGAGCAGGTGGAGCATGCAGAGCATGCAGAACTTAGAGATAAGGGTAAGCATGCAGAGTATGTGGAGCGTGAGGAGCTGAGTGCGGTACTGAGTGCCGAGCCTATTTAGAAACACGCCGTGCTGAGTTCAGAGACAGAGCCAATTGTAGTTGTATAGAACCACTGCTACAAGTTTTATAATGTCTCGTTAAAGAATCACTCCGATAAAACTGCCCATGACAGAATATGCATTCAAAAGCCACACTCGAACTTTTCATATCACAGGTTGATATTTCGGGTCGCCGTAAATTCCGCAAAACTGTAAATGCTTTACCGCAGAAGCAACACAGCAGATGCATCACTGCATCCGTACTGATCCGAATCTAGACTGATAGTGAAACGAAAAAAGTCTAGAAGAAGAATATGTATCGTTTGCAGGCCACTTTAATTCGATTCGCCGTGATGTAAAGATAGTGTATTCCAGTGGTGGTATCATCCATTCCAGGTTCTGTGAAGCCAAGCTAGGTCAACGACACAATTATCAACGTGCTGGACGAGGTGTGGGCTAAACCCGACATTACTTACTCCCTAAACAAGGCTCTGAACATTGGGCAGATTATTTATCCAACATCATGGAAGCCAAGGTGAAACTAGGCGTGAAATTACGTACAAGCAAATATTCTTTGCAGAATAACCCTCGAAAAACCAAAAGGAAAGGGAAGAACAAGGTAGATAGGTTCCTGCCTGCACTGATACATGCAATCGATGCTCTGGCCGGTATTTCAATTGACCGACACATGAATAAAGTGATGAGGAGCATGTTAATCTTACATAAGGCGGAAGAATACACAATGTGCCCACAAATAGATCTTAAACAGGGCTTTCAAAAAATTCCATTTTACCGTGAACAGTCCATAGGCCCATGTTACTTCATGCTATGCATTAAGACTGCCCAGAGAAACATGTGAATTTGTAAGTGGGTTGTGGAAATGTGCAATGACAACAAACATTTTACTGACACAATTTTTGGTCCGATGAGATAACATTTGAATTGAATGGATATCTGAACCGCAAGAACTGTGTTAACTGGGCCAGTGAAAATCCCCATATTGTGTTAGAGCAGG
Source organism: Dryococelus australis (assembly GCA_029891345.1). Classification (NCBI taxonomy): domain Eukaryota; kingdom Metazoa; phylum Arthropoda; class Insecta; order Phasmatodea; family Phasmatidae; genus Dryococelus; species Dryococelus australis. The sequence continues at coordinate 28,793,133 of CM056999.1, read as the reverse complement.
CAGTTAATCTTTTTGTAATAAGAGTATGGTGCGGTATGCTTACCAGAGGACTTGTAGGGACGGTCTATTTAATCAAGGCAGTGAAAAGTGAAGTCACCATATTATGCTGAAGGAAATCACTTTGCCAGATGTTTACCAACTCAACCCAGATGATTACTTTTTCCAGCACAATGGTGCACCGCCATATTACCATCGAGACATATGGCCACTTCTTGCTTAAAAATTAGTTGGGCGATGGATATGTCGACGAGGAAGTGTTAAGTATCAAACCAGATCATTGTGTGAGCCACAAAGCCATGTCATGTGCCGCGTTTAGTGGCGCCACATTTTTTTTGTGGGAATATTTTCAACTAATAATTCTGCAAAACCCTCATGTTGTTTACAGCATCTAATTTGGTTATTAATAATATTGTCATTTACTGTTACCTTAATTCTGTTATTATTTTTTGCACTGTTTTTCGTTTGTATTTATTTAGAGAAGTAAGGCTATATGCTTATCAATTAGCAAGTGAAAATACTTTGGCTCGAATAAATGTTGAGTGCTTCCTAAAGCACTTTTGGAATTAACAAACATAAAAATAAATCTTTGGCGTATGATATTTTATTCTCGTAAATTGAAAGATTGTTTACTATTTCAGAATATTTTAATCAATTATTTAAATAAAATATCTCTGTCCTCTTTTGATTTGTTGTAGACTTTGGTGTATTGATTTTAATTTTTGACATTGCCGAAGTCAAGTTTAGATCACGTATTATTTTCCCGATACTAATAAGCAAATATTAAATGACGCATATGTAATTTATTTTACTAAAATCCAATTTTTGTAATGATTTATTAATTTTTCTACACATTGTGTTTAATAACGTAATTCCACCAACACATTTTGCAATTCGTATTTATAGTTTGGAAAATTATCGTAATATTGTTGTATATCGATTGTACGTGACTGTCCAGTATCGATTCCGACTGGCTACGACCTCCTAATTTCCACTTCCGTCTTCTTCACCTTGGTAATGGCGTGACCAACTGATATTAATTCAACCTCTGCAAGACTTCTCTTCTTTTGATGTTAACTTAATATTTAGACTACCGCGGCAGTTCGGGGCGTTTGCCGAGTTCGGCTTACCTTTCGCCACTCCCTTAGCATGGAGTCGTCCTGGCAGGAGAGCGACCAATTTCGTCCTGGCATGAAGTTTGCCTCCTCCAGCCGGATTTGTGACTCGAACTTCTGAGTTTCTTCCAGATGCCTTGACTGCTAGCCTCACCTCGTCTACAAACCAAAAATTTTAATTTTTTTCTTTGCATGTGCTTTTGCATGCGCTTTGAACCATGTCGTGGACCCAAACCTGAAAATCAAGCATTGTTTTGCCAGACAGGCCTCCGTACTGAACATTCACCCTTTGTTTGTAAACTTGAAAACGAAAAAAAAAAAAGTTATTCTATATTGTCATTCTTGGAGAGCTGGTTCAAATGTGGGGGCAATGTTGGCCAAGGTATCGGCATATTTTGTCATTTTTATTTTAGGGTATCCCCAGTAATTATTCGTTTTATTAAATTTATGTAAAGTAAATAAAAAAATGTAATAACCAACAAGTAACTTATGAGATTAATAATTGTGTTGACCTGTTCATATTCTACCTTCGTTACATATTGTTATATTGTATCAAGGAATAATTTGTTTTTAACATTATTCATGTGCGTTCAATTACATTTTGAGGCAAATATGTGTTAAAGTTGCCATGCCCCGATAAAACTTGCGTTGTTAAATTTATAACCTTTTCACTTACCTAAAGATAACTTTAATTACAGATATATTTTGATTTCTTATGATATTACCAGCAAATTTAAAGAGAACCACATTGCTATAAAACATTATATCCTGTTTAACTGAAATTTTGTAAGGCATACAACATAAATGATTGCAGTGTACAGATGTTGGAAAGCCAGTATGAAGGTTCGGCTTGGCTTCCTCACATTTTGGTAAATACACATACTAGATGGAACTATATCTACAGAACTTTTGTTTCTTTCTCGTGTCGGTATTTTGGGGGTGTTTGGTTCTTGTGATCCCTTTTATTCCACGCTTAATATCGGCACTGTCATAAGACATGCGATAGTGACCACTTGGGAATCCATTCCCATGGTAACTGTAGCCGATGTTTGCTGTTCTGTTCTACAGGGTTCCAGATGATGTCTTGATGCTGATGAAGGGAATTTTATACACTTGCAGCTGTTTTTAACATTCGCGCCCCCCAATATTGTCCTTATAGCATCAAATACAAGCAGTCTATCAAATAGCATTTAATTGTTTCTCCGTAATTCCTGTTCAACGAATTTAAACATTAATTTGGGTAAGCTAGATTGTCGTAGTATCCCAAGCCCATTTTTGCAAATATGTTAGGCAGTCAGTGAACGATGATAGCAAGACCACTATCTGCTTAAGTTGAATTTGTATCATGCCTTCTTATATCATTTTCAGGATTCATGTAAGTGTCTACCCTCAGCTGTCCCTCATTCTTTCTTATAAAATTCAACCTCTCTGTTTCGATTTTAGCATTAACATCTATTAAAAGCTTAATTAACGGGTGCATGAACCCAAGTAGCAATATATAGTTGGCCCACAAGTGCAGATATGACTGTGAACAAGCAGATGTGGAATGCACCCGCAGATGCATGTGGCACACATGATGAATGATAACTGTGGTATTATATGTTTATGCGTGGGCCACATATGGATTTATAACTGTCAGCAGATGTCTGGCAAAACCATAGTTCCCCGTAAGTCAACCACAAGCGGGCCACTACTGGATGTGCTGTCGGCTGATGTCTGGCAAACCAGGAGTTGCCCATAAGTCAACCACAAGTGGGCCACTTCTTGATGAACTTTTAGCTGATGTCTGGTAACACACGAATTGCCGGTAAGTTAACCACAAGGGGTCACTTCCAGCTTTCTGCTTCTTGCCTGCCGTAAGTAAACCACATGTCACTGGCCAACTGTTGGTAAGTTACTTGTGGCCCAGCTATTGGCCACTTGTGGCCTACATAGACGCAGCTTGCCATACATTTTCAAAACCAAAAATTAATTGTGTCTAACCCAAATAAAATTGATGTATTTGCCATATTCATATGTGTTATCGTCAACGGTATTTCACAATTATTCAATTCCTTTGGAGAAACCTGGAATAGAACTTACATACCGTTCGTGTGCAGTCAAGTATGCTATTAACTACTCCACTATGTATTTATATACGACCTTTTAAGTAAATCTGGATACTTACTTCACATACATAATGCATTATTGGCTTTGCTATATAGACAATGTTAGTATCAAGAGTCAGTACTTGGATTTATGTGTTTTGTTTAAAAGACTAGAATTTTAGTTTCGGACTACTTTCAGGTAGAATTTAAAATGCTAAATAATGAATTTTTTTTGCATGTTATGCTTTGCAGGTTTGTGGTCTAAAAAGCATTTTTTACTATTACTAGCAAACCACATGACAATTTTAATTCATATATACATGAAATAAAAAAATCGATTAGATATGAATATGCTATTTGTTACTGTACAACAACATATAACCGGTATGCCATAAACGGAACATAAGTTTGGTGATCATGTTTCTTCAGTAATAAGGAACAGTTGGCATACCACAGAAGGCGGTTAGAATGCTGCTATTATGTCCCCACCAGTGAACAACAGTTAGTATGCCGTAAATGGCCCTTAAACATGCTGCTAATATTTTCCCAACAATGAGTTACCGTTAGAATTTCCTTATCATCTGCTTGTGGGTCATCTGTTGAAATCTAACAATCGTTGTGAGACCATTGGACCACATTAAGAGTATTTGTAAAATAGGTACTGTCACGTTTGTTTATATGACCTGATTGCCAACCATGTAAGAAATGCTAACAGTCATAAATGCGAACGTTGTCACCACTGGCAACAGTTGGCCAACTGTTAACTGCTTGTTGTTTGCTACTTGGGGCCCACGTGATGAATTTCAACTACCAGAAATGAATTGTTCTACTACATGAGAGCTTTATGTACAAACATGGTGTTATATTATGTACTCTTTGGCAAACATCGCCCACACATTCTCTACATTCTCTAAGATGCCTGTGGGTGTTTCACAGACATTTGCTTGTGCGCCATATATGAGATTCCATCAGTCATTTTGTGTTAAATGGCCATCATTTACCACATGATGATGCCCAACTATCATAAATGAACCATTCTACCACAAGAGGACTTTATGCGAAAACATGATCCTATAATCATACTCTTTGGCATACATCAGCCACAGTTTATATATTCTAACATGCCTTTGGGTTTTTCACTGATATTTGCTTGTGGACCACATACGAAATTCTGTCAGTCATTTTGTGATAAGGGGCCCATAGTTGGCCACATGATGATGCACAACTATCAGAATTGAACCTGTATACCACATGAGGGTTTTATATGGAAAGATGATCTTATTTTCATATTCTTTGGCATACATCAGCCACATGTTTTCCACATGTTCTAAGATGCCAGTGGGCGATTCACTGATGTTTACTTGTGGGCCATACATTATATTCTGATGATCATTTTGTGTTTAATGGCCCACTTCAAAAATATTTCCCAAGCAAATATGGTCACTATTGTTCACATTGTCTTATTGTGTACCACATAAGAAAACACTTACAGTCATGTGGGCGAACATGTACCACCTGTGCCAACAGTTGGCCAACTGTAATCTGCTTGTTGTTTGCTACTTGAGAAGTACACAATGCTATTATCTTGCATTCCCTAGTCATTATGTGATAGGCATAAAAGTTTGCAATTGAGAACATCTTCTTTTGAGGCTGCTTGGTCTCGAGATCATGTTAACGAAGGTAAATTGAGTACTCATACTCTCCAAGGCAAATCAAGAACTGGCATGGTAGTGAGTTATAGAACTTCTATAGCGCACTAATGCTCTGCAGTGTTACCATACCTCTGCTGAATTATGTCCCACTGCTCAAATTGTTGGCCAATTATCACCAAAGTTACCTCTCTTTCAGTTGGTTCGTTGAAACAACCTAAACGAGTCTCCGGGTAGTTTTATCTTAGAACAGATACTGACCTCAAACTGTTTGTAGTTGGCAGGCACATTTTCCAAGTCTACCTTCAGGTATTTTATGCAACTTTTCCCCTGATGTTCCATAACACTTTCACCAACCCTTGCTGGATGTCAAGGAATTTGCTACATCCCACATGTAATCCCCTTTCGCCTTCACTCATGGGAAAAAACTGTAGGAATTTAGCTTCCTGTTCAGAAACTGGTCACGACTGCGAATCACGAGATCAATCTCTCTTGTACCTCAAAATTCGGTATCTAACTATCTTTAATGACATGTTAGTCACCAAATGATGTAATCTGGAAGCAGCAAATTAACTTTCGTGTGTGTTTTATGAAATTAATTTGTTCAGGGTGGGTGCCTACCAGCAGACCATAGAGGTTTTCAGGCAAAGGTACGAAGGATGGTAGCAGCAATTTCCAAAAGTTCAGTACATTCCATGGGCCTGTTTCTTTCACTTGACGGCATTACATTACTCGCACTTGTGATTCATGGTACCTAATGCTAAAGTGCTCAGTTTAAATTTGTTTATATGCAGCACTGTAGCACGACTAACATTAGGATATCTATGTGCATATTTCCGAGCTGCTTCTTTCAGCAGTTCCCTTATTTCAGTGTCGGTGTACATGATACGACATTTACAAGAAGCTTGCAAAGCTACGGGAAGAGCTGGTAGCGCAAAGCGTTGTTAGGCAAAATTGGGCTGAGTTAAAGATGGCGATGAGGATACTTCTTCGCATTCGCGTGGCAAGTATGTATCGGAAAGCTCTTAGAAAGGTCCTGTGTTAGATGCGCGACCTTCATCACCCGAAACTTTCATAGAGAACACAATTTCGCAAACCTCAAAGCGAAAGTTAGACAACTGACGAGCCACATAAACCACCATTACAATCAATGGAAGACATGTCAGCGAAATAATCGGCAGCACTGCTGTAGTTGTCTCCATCGATGTCATGCAACATGTTGGTGAATTCCTTCCAGTTTTCCATGATGAATGATAAGCTCACAAGAATTATTTCTCCTCTTCACCACTTTTGTGATCGAATTTAAAACATTCCTGAAATTAGATGGTTCATTTGCCCTAAAAGAAAGCTATCTGTAAATTTTCATGCTTTGGCACCCAGTGGTTTGGACTGTATGCTGATGAGAATCAATATGACGGAACACATTATTTTATACACAGATATTTTGAAACGCTTAACCGATATATTCGGGAGGAGTCACATATTGTTGTACATTCAAGTATTATACCTTGTACAACATCACTATTCACTTACAAGAGAAAACAAGTGTGGACAATGACTGAAAATTTTACTTTTTAAAAATTCACAACACAACTAACAGCATCACGTCACTGCCGACTTCTGGGAGTTCCATTCATTTCTAGACTTACATTTGACATGAAAATTACCGCATGTGTTTTTAAATGAATGTCTGCAACTTCTGTCAACACGAAATAAATGTACTGAGTAATATTTCGAATTTTACTGACACATACAATTGTGAGTTTATAGGTTTTAAATTCCCCTTTTTTCATCACTTACACAAAACGGAAACACATTTTAAGTTTGTGACTTATTTTATTAAATATTTGAATTTCTTATTTGAAATAGGCCACTCCAAGCAAAATAAGTTATGCACAGAAAACAGTTTTTCAATGCAAGGTACATCTTTTCCATGAAAAAACTCGCGGTAATAGCACTCGAAATAGTTATGAACTGCATTACAATATATCGTGTATTTGAAAAATTCCATGAATCCAGGACTCATGACATTTTTCTTATTAACATCGAGTAACAATTCTCTACGAAAACAAACGTATTTAAACCAGAACACATGTCCTGTTGCTAACAAGGGTCACTGGTGTTTTGTTCTAAGCCTTCTTGATTTCCGAGATGTTTGTAGTATAGTGTTTATAAAGTATTTGGCAATGTGGCTTCAACATAGTTAGTTATTGACCGTGAAAGCGACGTAAATAGACCTAAAGAAAATAAAAAAAGTTGTTTCAAATGATGAACGTAATAAAAGAGAGCAAATAAAGGAAAGCAAGCTAACAGGACTACGACATACGAATCACGTGGGAAAGGAAAACCAGGAATGTCTACATGGCCAAATTGCAAGTGCATTCAAAATAAACATCCCTGTACTTAATATTTTAATGTGATTTATGATGAATATATTAATTATCTTAAATAACAAAAATTGTTATAAATAGAGAGCAGAGTATTTGTGTATAAAGATTATTGAAATATAATGCTGCTACTAATGGTATTGTTCAATGAAAGTCAAAATGGCGTCGCTTTCGTACTTACACTAACGGAAATTGAGCTGATTCAAAATGCAAATAAATGTATATCCAGGTGAAAATGTCAGATCACAGTGTATGACTTATCTTTTAATTACCATTTCGATTGAAGTTAGGATGCTTTTGCAGGTAAATGGCAGAGCAGGATTAAGGTGAAATTACGTGTAGCTTTGCTCTACACATTAGTAGACGGCGTATTTAAACTATCTATCTCCTTACGACTAAACCTGGCAAATGGGCGACCACTGACTCAAGCTTAATTGATGGTTACTAAAATTACTTAAACTCAGTTCAGGAACACGTCTGCAACACTTAAACTAATTTAAAATCCTACCTCTCCATCCACTTCAGATAGCAGGTCTTGCCCTACGTCTGATGTCGTTGGAGGCTACTAGCCAAGAGAGCATTAAGCTCTGCTGGCTGGCGCTAGCTTAAGGGGGCCTAAGCCACCAACTAATCAACAATCAGGGTTTAAACTTGCTGGCCAATGGGGATCATAACTATTTATACCACCCACGCTAACTACTTCTAATGATGTAAATGCTGAAAAAACAAAGAATACGTGATCTCGGAACTGAGATAAAACATAATAATAAGTAGCAACACTTACAAAAATGAGATCACACCAAAAATAAATATAAATTATGTAAATATAAATATCCAATGTAAAATGAACAAACCTATCCTAATTACACATAAATATTATTGCCACCATAAATATATGTTTTAAATATCCTAAATGGTAAGAAAAATTAAATTAATGAAAACATAAGCAATTGAAACCATATAAGTGACGTGTGTAAAAAATATTGCATAAAATCTTGCATAACAATATGTGTATCAATAAGAACAGGACGAATAATATATGTTAATTGTATGCATAAAAATGCTATTTTTATGGGTGTTACAGAGGCACCCTCAGTTTCAAAGACATATTATAACAGAGAAAAGGGAATTGAAACTCTTATGAAGTAGTACAGGTGGAAATAGGCAGTGTTAAAAAAAAAAACCAAAGTATCTGCCAACAATGAAATGCCTGTCTACACACTTTAAATTATTATCTGTCCATACTCAACATGTTGCTATTCTTGTTGTACTCCCATCAAAATGTATTAATCATTGTTATTAAGATAGAAGAAAATTTATTACCATCAAAATGTATGGAAATATAGAAAATGTCTGTAGGGACAATCATTTCGAGCGGGCTGCGCTAAGAAAAGTCTCATTCTTTTTATATGCAAGTGTTCGGATACAAATTCTTTTTTTTTTTTTTTTTACTTATTCTGTGTGTGATGGTTGATTGTCACGTGATACCACCCAGCGGCCCATGGCGGTGTAATAATATAGCTAATAAGAGGCCAGCTGCTCCTGGCTTCGGCAACCTTCTTGTCCAAAGTTCCTACAAATTCGTATCTCGTGCGAGGCAAGACCGCGCACCAGCGCCTGCTCTCCAGTCAGCGAGAGCGGGCGGTCGACACCACATGTGTCCCGGGTTCTTCGGCACTCGAAGCATACAGTACCTATGTAACACATTGCGGAGATTTTCCACTACCGCAAATTATTCTGCACGCTGCTACCTGTATGAACAATCAATGCACTGAAACATTTACCTCGATCGTGTATGTGCTGTCGAGGCGAATCTCACTTCCAGCCTTTCGTGTGAGTGTTTATTCCATCAATGTGTCAGTGAAGTAGGCGCTCACCATCGTCTTGCTCGCCCCAAACAAACGAGTCTACACCATATGAATAATGGAGTAAATAATAGGCACACTTTATTCTAAACACTTAAATTAATACAGTCACTTAAAACAGAATCACTTTTACGCTAGAGTTAGCTAGGCACGTGATGTGAACACTTTACCATCATATAGCATTGACTGAAGAACAATGCTAAGGCTATACCAATAAACAACATCATTGTTTACATGTTACACACTTAACAACTCTGATAACTCGACGCCTGAAACATAGGCATCTTAGATAAATGATAACAAATTTTCTCATTAGCATAATGAGAAATAAATTACAATCAACAAGCACAACACTACCTAAACATTTCTGAGAGCAAAACTTATCTCTAACTATGTACAACAAAGGCACACTTCCTAGGAGACTGGCATCAACGATGCTAAAGTAGACAAATAGATATAAACAACCATGGAATTGACAATGCCGGTCTAATGGATTATGACATGATACACACTGGGTACACACTGGAATACCTGAAATTACGGTATATAAAACTTCAATCACAGTGTTTATGTGTGCTACTAAAAGAGCTATTTCTTTGTGTAAAATCAGGGCATTCCCATCTGCTCTTGTTTCAAGTTCTCAGATATTGCTGATGGCTGGATTGAGGTGAGTTTACTACGGATTACGTTCCCCTGGTAGGCAATGTAGGGCAGTAGGCGACTTTCCTCGGTGCTCATGACATGTAATTAATGTAACCACTTCCTGGCTATGCTTGATAACTTATGCACCCTCCGACAGAAGCAATACGTGAGCCTAGCATTAGTTCACAGTACTCGACGTCTGGTGTCGAATAAATCAATTCAATTAACTTGGGGAGGCTCTTCATCAAACATTACAAACGTGGCATGTCCACGGGCGTCAACACCGCACATCCTGACTCCTTCACGTAGAAAACAAAACATCCTCTACCCTGCTTCACGTAGTTAAACACCTTAAAAATCACCGTCATACAGATGCTCTTCTATCTGATTTACTAGACGTTGCTATTCTATGCTCTCGTGGGTCTCATAGATTCGCTGGGATGGTAAAAACATAGCAGAGTTAAGTTACATCTTCCTACAATACTGTCCGTGCCTGACATAACCAGCTGATAACAATTTGCGTAAACTTGTAGCTTTACCTCAAATGGCCCTTCATACAAAGGGAAAAGCTTTGCAGCGACAAATCCCAATGTTTACACAAAGTATTTGTTCTTACCAATACTAGTTGACCAGGTTCCAACTTACGAATTTTAGGTTTTTTAATGCTTCTCACTTTTCTATCAGCTGCGGTATGTAGTTTGTTTCTGTCAAAATTCTCGGAATATCTGCTAATAATTCTGGGTCAAAAATCGCCGATCGTGTCCCAGTAATCACTTCCAAAGAAGTCATACTCGTGGTCTCATGTACTGTGTGATTTAAAATATACTTTAAAAGTGGTGGTTCGGATACCCCAGGGAACTTTTTGTTACATTCCTCTCGTTGTCTTTCCTCCTCCAAACTATTATTGGTTTCTTGGCGGTCTCGATGGCGTCTTTTCCGTCTTGCATTTTGCCCGGAATAATACTTCCGTCCCTGGAATGCATGTTGCCCATTCGTTTGACTGGAATATTGTGACTATGCTAGTGTTCGTAATAGTACTTTTGATAAGACTGCACTCTCGGATGCTGACTAGGTCCGACATTACCTCTGAACTGTTGTTGCGGGTGACCTTGATAAAGGGGTGAGGCTCGTTCTACAGGGGCAGTTTACTCCCTTCTCTGCCGCCGTGTGTTCGTTGCAAACGGTCTATTTGGTCGAAGGCCGCCAAATCATTATCCATACGACCAGTCCAATGCGCCTGGTAAGTGTACGGCAATTGGTTTAAAACTGTACCAATTAATTCTTCATTGCTCAGGGGAGAGGTAAGATGCCTATATCTTTCATACGGATCAGATATGTGGGTTTCTAGGCTTCTGACCCTTCCAGGGAAAAACTTTTCCGTGTGAAATTTGGCCCTTAAGTTACTCTGAATTTTCGTGTTCCAGAAATTATCCACAAATTTTGTTTTGAATTCCGAAAAATTGGTAACACTGCTGCGTGCCACCTCCCACCAGTAATATGCTGTTGAGGTGAGGGACAAATTAATGCAGCGCAACATATTGCTGTCTGTCAGGCCAAATATTACAGCGTACTCTTCAAATTTAATGAGAAAATTTGAAGGGTTTTCTCCTAGTCGTTCTTCAAACTTTGGCAGTTTTTCTGCCCACAACTTGGAAAGATGACGTAATAATGTTGAGAGAGGTGTCGCTAGGGCCTGAGCGTTTGAAGTAGTTACAACAGCAGGTGCACTGGGCATTGAATTAGCTACTTACGGTTGTGTGGCACTAGAATTCTGGAGCTGAATTTCCTCCATGGGGATTTCACTGGAAACTAATTGCAAATTTTTTACGCCTGCAATTACTTGTGTCAACTGATCTACTTTGTCCTCCACACTGGGAAATCTCTGCTGGAATTCTCCCTCTACCTGAGCTAAGCGGGTTTCTACCCAGCTGTTTACTGATTCAAATTTACTTGTCACAGCTTCCTCTATTATCTACTGTGCGATCAGCTGGAGGAACGGGCTGTTGTTCAATTCAATCAGGTGGCGTTATACTTCGCTGACCTGCGCAGTACAGTTAGTCTTCACTAATGCTAGTTCGTCCCTTGCCCAAATCTGCTGTAAACTGGCAAAGTTTAGCGTTCATGTCCTCACTGGATTCAGCTACTTGTAGCTGTACCAGATCGCTGTGGGTTTGCAGCTATGTAACCTGTGAGGTTTGTGCCTGCACCTATGTTTGCATTTGTGATTGCATATTGCCTTGTTCCTGCAACTTATTTCGTACACCCTGCATATGTGAGTTCTGTTCCTGCGAATACGTTTGCATTTGAGTATGTATGTTTTGCATAGTTTGTAAAAGCATTTCAAACCGTTGTGACATGTCCGCCGGGCGTGTCGCGCTTGCTGCGGTCCCTGCACATAGCCGTGGTTTCGTGTTCGCTATAGTGTCTGACACAGATGCAGTGTTATCAACCTGGCTCGTCAGTGACATTTCCTGTCTAACATCTACTGTTTCCTCCGTTTCTATATTATACTGCATAGTTATGTAGTCTATGGGTGTAAGTGTACGTAGGTCACACTGTGTTCCGTGTTCGCTATAGTGTCTGACACAGATGCAGTGTTATCAACCTGGCTCGTCAGTGACATTTCCTGTCTAACATCTACTGTTTCCTCCGTTTCTATATTATACTGCATAGTTATGTAGTCTATGGGTGTAAGTGTACGTAGGTCACACTGTGTTCCGTGTTCGCTATAATGTCTGACACAGATGCAGTGTTATCAACCTGGCTCGTCAGTGACATTTCCTGTCTAACATCTACTGTTTCCTCCGTTTCTATATTATACTGCATAGTTATGTAGTCTATGGGTGTAAGTGTACGTAGGTCACACTGTGTTCCGTGTTCGCTATAGTGTCTGACACAGATGCAGTGTTATCAACCTGGCTCGTCAGTGACATTTCCTGTCTAACATCTACTGTTTCCTCCGTTTCTATATTATACTGCATAGTTATGTAGTCTATGAGTGTAAGTGTACGTAGGTCACACTGTGTTCCGTGTTCGCTATAGTGTCTGACACAGATGCAGTGTTATCAACCTGGCTCGTCAGTGACATTTCCTGTCTAACATCTACTGTTTCCTCCGTTTCTATATTATACTGCATAGTTATGTAGTCTATGGGTGTAAGTGTACGTAGGTCACACTGTGTTGTTGTTCACCTACTCATTGTCTAGATAGGCCTACACACTTTCCTTCCAGCATTATTCGACCACGACGTTGTTGGTGCTTTATGAAGTATTGCGCTGCTCCTGCTGTATATGATGTGGAATTTTCATTAAATTTTCGCCTCACTTAAGGGTGCCAATATGTAATATGTGAGGCTATGAAGAACACACCCAAGGTCAATTCGTTGAGATGGCCAATATACAATATAATTCTGTTGTAATGCTCATATAATATAAGTATGCGAATATCAACTGCCACCGCGTGGCGTGTCCCATACGATATATTGAGTTATTGTAATGCTCCTTTTTATACTTCTCACTCTCATGGACACTGTAGTTTACACACACAATACTGAAACAACATGTATAACATTTAGTGTGACCAGACTGCACAGCTGACTTGCAATAAATCAGTGGGGAAGGATGTGATCTTACCTAGGCTGCCTCTGTATAATTGCCCAGCGCAGTTCTGGGCCGGTAGGTGAACAAATTTATTACCGTCAGCACCGTATAGAGAAATTTTAATTGGGACGTACATCATTTGTGTACGTACGTCTCTATAAGACAATTTAAAACTCCACAGTAAACACATATGTTAGCCACTGGGTAAGAAACAGGTTAACTTGACACTGCTGTAGAGAAAACGACAAAACAGATACACGCTGGGAATATATTTAAATAATTTAACTTTTCATTTCTTTTCTCATTGTTTTTATTTAGTATAAGAAATAATAAAAAAACACTTGTGGCAATACAAGAAAAGCTATAAAGTCAACACACTATCCTAAGAACGCTAAAATTGGTCATGCCTACCCTACTTGAACCCTTTGAAAGTTGCATAACATAGCTTGCAAATGTCTGAATATACTTGTTTCAAAAATAAATAAATTAAAATGTTCCCTGTAGTAAATGTTACTTTGAAAAAACTAGTGTGCTCACTAAACAGTCTAGCTCTGGTAGAAACTAATCTTATCGCAGGTTTTGCAGTTTTACAGTAATAAAAGTCGAATAAGGCGTCGCTTACGTACTGATGCTACCGGACATTGAGCTGATTCAAACTGTTGATAAAATTATATCCAGATGAGTAGTGTCAGATCGCTGTGCAGGACTTATCTGTTAATCACCAATTGGATTGAAGGTACCTGCTCTCGCAGGTAAATGGCGTAAGAGGATTAAGGTGAAAGTACGTGGATCTCCGCTCTACACGTACGTAGACGGCGTATTTAAACTATATATATATCTCCTGATCACTAAACCTCGCAAATGGGCGACGATTAACTCAAGCTCCATTGCTGGTTTCTAAACTCCGTCCAGGGACACGCCTTCACACTTCTAAACTAATTTTAAATCCTACCTCTCCGTTGACTTCAGACGGTAGGTCCTGCCCTACGTCTGATGTCGTTGGAGGCTACTAGCGAAGAAAGGATTAAGCTCTGCCGGCTGGCGCTAGCTTAAGGGGGCCTAAGGCACCAGACAATAAACAATCAGGATTTAAACCTGTGGGCCAATGAGGATCAAAACTATTCAAACCACCCACATGATCCACTTCTAACGACCTAAATAATGAAAAATTAAAGAATACAAGATCTCGGAACTGAAATATAATATAGTAATATGTAGAAACACATACGAAAATGATATCCCACCAAAAATAAATATTAATTATATAAAAATAGATACACAATGAAAAATGAACTAGCCTATCCAAACTGCACATATATATTATTGCCAACATACATCTATGTTTTAAAAATTATACGTGTAAAGAAAAATAAAATTAATAACAATTAAATAGAATGTATGAACACAAACAATTGAAATTGTGTAAATGGCATGTGTGAAAAATATTACATAAAATCTTGCATGACAATATGTGTAGAAGTTAGAACAGGAAAAATAATATATGTTAATTGTATTAATTTAAACCCTATTTTTATGGGTGTTACATTATTAATGCTAAAATGGAACATTTAAAAAAAAATCTATTTATCATTTCCCGTTGCATTAAAAAACTATATTATAACAGTTTAATTTATTTGTCTCTGAATACAGTATTAAAGTAAGTTTGATTTAGCAATAATTATATTAAGAATTTTGTAAACAATATTTATACTAAGAAGTTTAATATTAAAAAGGAAAGTTACCAGAATTGCGTATGGTATCTATGAGTACTGACGTTTATGGAATGTAAACATCGCACTAGCGAGGCTATATGAGACACGAATATTAAATTACTGTTTTGCAAACAAATTTTTTTTGAAAATGGACCAAGAAAGAGTGGAAACAACAGAAGAATAATTCCTACAAGATTATACGTCTTAATTCTTCGGGAGTTTTGAGAAACGTGGAATCTTGCCGAGCTATAGCGTATACATGACTCAAAAAGCTGCCACATTTAGTACCACAAAGAAGCTTTAATTTGGCAGAATTTCTACAACGAATGTTAATAATTTTGACAATTTATCTGCTGAAATCAGATACTATTTTGTGCCCTCATGCTGAGCTATGCAATACAGTTAAATATACATATTTTTCTAATATCTGTTATTGAGGAATTTAATAAATATCTTGCTAGCGTCGTCTGTTATTTAAGAGGGAGTTGTCCTTAGAAATAATTTGATTCGCCAGATAATTGAGTAAATTTCTCCGGAATTGAGTTTGAATATGGATTTAGCCATCTTAATGTTTCACTAATTAATTTATCAGTAATTAAATATAGTTTAAAGCCAAGTCGTATTTAATTCATTTAAGTACTGTGTGAGTGAAGAGATTTGGACACCTCTAAGAGCCGATAAGGTTGAAGTGAGGTGAGTATGGAGCAGCGCCGTAATGAAAGGGCTGGGAAAACAGGAGGACCCCAAGAAAACCCACCGACCAGCGGCATCGTCCGGCACGATTCCCACTTGTGAAAATCCGGAGTGAACGGGACGGTGATTGAACCCGGTTCGCCTTGATGGGAGGCGAGCAGTCTAACCTCTCAGCCACCGTGACCCCATTTATTTAAGAAGAGGTTAACTTAGGACTCTTGGTTAGCTTCCTTATTTGTTTTGTTCAGCAATTTCCAGTGTTTTCAGCGTGTATCCAGTTGTATTTATTTAGAATGGGATGGAAAATGGAATGTGTGAGACGAAAGGGTAGTAAGTAGTGTGTGCCTAACTCACCATACATAAACACGCTTAAACCAGGTGGAAGATGGGGGTGGTGTAGTGGTTACACTACTCGCCTCCCATCTTGGCGAACCGGGTTCCATTCCCGGTGGATCGCTCCCGGATTTTCGCATGTGGGAATCATTGTGCCGCCGGATGACGCCGCTGGTCGGAGGGTTTTCTCGGCGATTTTCCGTTTTCCCCGCCCTTGCATTCCGGCACTTCTCCACACTCACCTCACTCACTTCAGCCTCATCGGCTCTCAAAACTTCGATACTAAGAGCTGCTCAAATCTCTCCCAAGCCGGGCGATGCAAAAGTTTTCCGATGCAGCTTGACACGTCTAGGCCAGCTACTGCATCTCTCGGTATTGAGGGTTCTGGCTTCCTATAATATCTGTGTTTAATGTATACTTATCCAGGAATACCTCTCGCGTTCCAGAAAAACCACATCCTTGTCATAATGTTAACTTACAAGGAATGGTTGAAATTAAGCCTTCTAAGCGTATAATATTTGTAAGATTAATGCTACTTGTATGTCATTATTTCTTGTGTACACAGTGGTGTAATGTTTTGATACCAACGAAAAATACTATTAAAATTATAAAAACAATGAACTCACACCGTATAAATAATTTATCTTCAAACACTTAGCATCTGAAATGTCGATTTTTATCTGCTACTCACAAATGCATTTAGAGTTATAAATTCTTCCCTTCTAGGGAATGTCAATGAAAGAAACACAATGTTTGGATTATCTCAAAACGAAATAATGTGAACTCGTGCCCTTCTCAAGTAAGTGATTCATATAGTCGTAGTATTTCAGCAACTAGTTTGCAAGCAAAAGTGTTATAAAAAGTTTGCTATGTAGTGCATACCTGTAAGCTTACAGCTTCAACTGACTTAAACGGGCACTGAACGGAAAGTAATGCACTATAGTAAAACGCAGCGTTCCCACAGAGCTTCCGTGCGAATTAAATTATGAAGAATTTCTTCGGTAGACGGAAATTACGGTACTGCTGACTGACTCCGGAAAAAATAATCACGCGGTGATTGTAATACAGTGAGCGAACTCGGAAACCACGCTATGTGACGTTCCGTTTCCGCTGCTCTGGCAGATTATGCTGATTGGCGCCGAGTTGGACAACCGCACGACCGTTACTCCAGGCCTAGTCGTGCGTTGACGAGGTCCTGGTTGCAGCTCTAACCACAGCGCCACGGCAGCCGCCGTTTACGAGCAGAACACTTTCAACAAATTCGTGCTCGTAAAAGCATTTGATCAAAGGAAACAGTGAACTGAGTGAAGTAGTTTGTCCCCTCGGTGTAGAAGTCGTCATAAGCGAAGATGGGCACATAACTAGGCCCTAAGTCGTGTGGGCACGATAGCAGTTTCCTTGAGAAATTCCACGCAAGCTTGCATCGCCGCTGTTATGAATTGTCCAATGGAAATTTTAGCCGACTGCGGACCGTTTTCAAGGACGTTTTGGTAATTGGTCGAGTGCAATATCCTCTGGAAGGTTTCTCAAAAACTGGACATTTTAACCTATCAGAGAGATGGTGAATGTAGAGGGGGGGGGAGAGGTTAGGTTAAGGTGATCCTAGTGACGAAAGTGGCGTATTAAGTATGTATTATGTTGGTAAATAGCATTAAAGCTATTATTAAAAGTAAAGTAAAAACTAAATAAACTACAGCAAATAAAATCTATTGAGGTTATAAGGTCGGGATTACATGACTTTACGTTAGACGTAACACGCATCACGCTACAGTTTCACGTGTACATAAAACGTGATATTCGGAGTCGTAGGTATATTATGATGCTTCACGTAAGCACGTAAACTTTGTGTACTGAATAGTCGCAGACAAGTATTGTGGCTTTTTATATTGAAAACCCTCACAGTTCAAGTTATAGGGGCCTACAGGTGTATTTGCGGTTTAATATTTTGATGTATCAACCATAGGTTGTGAAAGTATGGCGTTCGTAATTAATAAAAGAATGGAATCAACTAGGTGATCACCATAACCCCTAGAACGTATTTTTCTGGGATATACGGACATGTTTTTCGTGTAGACGAAGTAAATAGTATGTAATAAACTTTGATCTGCTGTGAAAATTTAATTGTGTTTCATGAAATTAAAAATTGCCTACTTAATGTCTAACTATCTGCATTTCATGCAAGCATATTTATACATCTGCTAACATATTTAATTAACTGCAGAAATGCAAAGCTGCCCAGATGTTTACCAATTAAAAAACAAATTATAATCCTAGCCTAACTTCTATTACTCTTTCGTCATCATTTCTGGGAAAAAATTACATATGCGTCACATTAATTAAAAGCGTTAGCAAACCACATCGCGAAAATAGACACCAATCTCACGAAAAGCAAAGATAACACAACATCGTCCCTATTGTGAGAGGCCTGCGAGATCACGTGGTGCAGAGTTACATATCACGTATCACGCGAACGAGAAAAATTGTCAAGATTTCCCATTACGTTAACGATACGTGAAATAGTCGTCAAATAGATCGCCTTGAAATACGTTAGTCAAATGATAGCTGGCTTACATGAACGTGTATCTCGTCACGCGTTACGAGAAACGTGACGTCATCTTAATCCCAGCCTAACAGGTTTGTGTGGAAACTATGGTGTGAACGTCCTTGTTTACTTATTACAAAGATTTCTGTTATCATAATAAACAAACTAAATGTCGTACATTAAAGGGCATTGCAGAAGCTGTAGGCGAAGTCTGCCTTGGCAGAGGAAAGGGTGGATCGTGTTGACTTGTATGGCAGCAGGTATCGCGTGACAGACCTCCATACTTGCTTGCATGCAGGCTTGGATATCAGGGCTCTCAGAAGCTTCCAACGGAGCTTGTACAGAACATATACTTAAGATGGAGAGGCGATGACATGGTGTAGCGGCGTCGAGAAATGTTAATATCCGTAGGTAACGTCCACCAAGTTTTCACGTGAATAAATCCTGCTATCACTATGGAGAGTGTTCTCATCACTACGCCACCGCAGATCTTGCAAAAATTGTAACTTTCAAATAGCTGGGCAGTGAAGCTGTTTGTTTTACACATTTTAATGCCAGCATTCGTGTAAGAAACACATTTGTGCAGGTACCATTCGTTTGATATGCCATTAGTATAGGCTGTTCACGATTAACTGAGCACTTTTGAAATCATCTTTTACAATGTGTCACTGCCCATACCTGCATATATTTTACGGGCACACTCTCTTTTATGCGCCCAGTGAAGTTGGTAACAACTGTGATAAAGAAGATCCATACCATAACGTTCAATTAAAAATGTTAGTCTAACATTGGTGAATACGTAATTGATTTGTTTTGTTTTCAGTTGTTTTAATTAATATAAGTGTAAGAATAAGTGAATTAGTTCAATACTTAATCTCCTAATAATTCCACTGTTTCACTTTACTGACAGCGTCAAGACCGAAGGCAATGTTAATATTACATACAGTCGAAGAATACAGGTATACGCATAGAAGCACACCTTACGCAGAGCTTTCAAAAGTGCTAGCAGTTTACTGTGAACAGCATATGATCGTTAGTTTTGTGGCTACGTTAATTGGTACATGAGGCTAGGGTGGAATTAGAGTACGCAGATAGGCTTGGTTACGGAGTTCTTTCAGAAGAGCATCAATCAGCTATATACAGAATGTCGGCGAAATATGTCACAAATGAATAGGAATGGTACATATTATGAAACATATTTCATTAATGTTCCCATGCACGGAAATGCCTCCTTATGCCATACAAAACGACGATAATAGCGAGCAGGGGCCTTATGTTGGAGTTTTGAATCTCATGCGAGTAGCTAGTAGAATGGTGTTTTGCTGAACGGGCACTGTTTTATTATGCTGGAGTCATTATAGTCTGTTACAGTGCGACTTGAGCTCTCGGAATGGAAACCGAGCGGTAGGACGAGTGACTTAGCTGTGTCGCATGCCACTGCACACAGTTATCATATTGAAGTGTTGCTTGGAAGCTTACACAGCTTAAAATTAAAAATAAATAACATACTGATAAAACTAATGAGCCTACTTTCCTCAACACGTGTGCTATTAATTTTTTACATAATTCCTTAAAAGTTGAGTTGATAGGTAGGAACTGTCTTCTCGGTGAAAGCAATATCATTAAAGATGAAACCAGAAACATATGCAACAGCAGTGAAATCATTACAAATACACACGTTCCTTACCCGGAATGCAAACCCGGATAACCTCGCACCACAAGCTAGTGTGTGATCAACTGTATTACGGAGGTAGTATTCGATCTTCAACATCGAATTTAATCAGTTTAATGATTCAAATGATAGGATTTACTAACCTGAAATATTACAGGGCCGTCATTTTTAAAATAGGTGACTGGGCCTGTCGTATTTCTACGGGCATGCCAAATTGGATGAGAATTACTTTGATAATTTTCGAGATATAATATAAAATATTAATTTTTCAATCGGTGCTATCTTCCAAAATGCCGGACATACAACAATATTCATTTCCAAATTTATTGCTTACACGATGCTCAGTCAGCATACAAAATTTGGTTTAAACCGGTTGAAAGGTTCCCAAAAGGAAGTGGCCAGCATGGTCGAAAAATAAACACGTCAGGCGTCCTTACAACATACTACATATGTACCGAGTTTGGTGAAAATCTGGTTAGGGGGACACACACACACACACACACATACACACGTACATACAGAGAGAGACACAGAGTCAGGAAAGTGATCTCATAAGCCTTTCTTTCTTGCGGAAAGTGGGCTACCAAGCAACTTGAATAAAACCAAAACGAATTTAACATATATTTACTAATATGAGAGCAGCATTGTTTATCAAATACATTAAACATTTCTTTGTAGATCATCTACATATATAAATAAATTGTAAAGAATAAGTAGAAGCCCAAATTTTGACTAATTTGTAATTATCTCAAAAATAAACTATTTACAATATTTAATCCTCGCATTTAAATGTTTTTTCTCGTCCAGCAATTGCGAAACAATTCAATTTAATCCGTGCGCATTTTTTCCTCGTGAGTAAAGACAATTTGTAATATAAATGTGATAAAGCTACACTCAGACGAAGTCTCCGAGTGGTACAAGTCTTGCTCATGTTATTTCATGTGTCTATTGTGTATGCCTCCATGGCTATGTGTAAAAAGAGAGATTTCTACGGAACTAAGTGGCCAGTACAGGCACGTTGATCCAGCGACATAGCAAACTGTTATAAACTCAGATATGTTGCTGTCACGCCAGTTATTATTCTAATGAGTAAACAAGAGAAAAAACATCGAAAATTTGTTGATTTTATAAGACTTTATTTGTGTTATGTGAATGTTTTTCATAATTTATTGTTAACATTAATATAGGAATGTTATTTAGGTGCGAAAATCTACACATGTTACTAAACAGAAATTAAATTTCAACGGCAAATTCCGAAAAGTGTTTAGTTAAATGCTATCCACCTATAAAGTCAAAAACGACGTTATATTTTAGGTACGCCATAAAGGTTTTCAACGCCTACATTTTTACACAAATTTTACAACTCAGTTTTCTTCTGTATTTCAATTTTTGGCGATTGTTTCGAAAACGGTGCGTTCTACGCCTTTCGTATTCACTGTTGAAACATATATTTTTTTTTCTTTCGAACACATACCATTATAACTGCATACTTAATTTATTGCCTTTTCTGGTAATTGCAATTAATAGTTTTTACTCTTTACTTTTTCCTGTACTAGTCATTCCCTCTTTTCACTGTACCCCTTTTTTGCGTATTCCCTCTCCATTATAGGTTTACCCTCTTACCTCACACACACCCTTGCAACCAAGGTTCTCATACTTTGTTGTACCCCACTCTACTTGTCACTTTCCGTATAAGTGATGCGCTTCATATATGACAAATACCCCAACCTCTTAAGTCGTTATGACTTTTTCCCCTCCTTCTCCCTCCACCCACGAATCGTGCAATTTTGCTATTCCCGAGCCATTTCAACTAATGGCTATCGCCCTGACCTCCTATATCACTTCTATATTAATGTCGAGTCTACAACTTCCCCCTTTATCTCGCCATCATTTGGATATCCCTTTGCACCAGTTGTGGTGGCCTCATACAAACAGTTCGCAAGCTCTGACGAATGTTGCCACCAGGAACTGCAGGTAGACTCTCTTTATATGAACCCAGCCCACGTAGATCCGCGACCCCAGCACACCACGTAGCAACGTGCTGCCATCTGCAGTCACCAAGCTCTAGCGTCACTTATTTCTTACACTCTGCAATTGTTTAGTATTTCTACATGCATCTATTTGGAAACTAGTGGGAAATATTATTCCTATAACATGCTGAGTAATTTCGAGTAAATGTTACAACACACTATTTGTGATGTGTATAATTATTTTGGAATTCTTGCAAGCAGTTACTGTAGATATGTGTGTTATAGAAGAATAAATAAGTAAACATTTATAAATCATTGAACGGTGCTTTCTAAAGGTACAATAATATTTCGCTTGTAGTGTTACAAGATAAGTTTTGGCAATAAGTTTCCAAAGATTTATTTGTTAAACTTGCCAACTCTTTACAATTTGGTTTCAGCTTTACTCTCAAGTCCAACGAAGTACGTTTTATTTAAAGCATTATTTTTAATGCGCGACACTCGCCTTGATTCCTAAGCACATAAAATGTACAAACTTGATCTCTGGGCCTATGATATCACTGAAGAAGTTTTAACTCCCGGAAAACCTAAAACTATGCGAATTATGTAGGTAGTAGTATGATGAAGTTTTCAGCGACTGTGATAAGTTACTTGTGAACAAACATTTGATAATTTTTAATTCAAGACATTGCGTTGCTGCGAGAGCCTACTTTTTACGACAGAAATGGATAACACAGCATTATGATCGCAATATAAATAATTACAGACAGTCTAATTTTTCGTAAGGCAAGACATATTCACATTCTCCCACCTAAAAATATACCTTTTTTTTCAATCCCACGTGCGTCGTTATTATCATTAAAAAATTACTTAGTATTCGATTTATCAATAATCAGAGGTAACTAGTTAACGAAATAATAACAACCATGAGAGTTGGTATTTTCAGCTGAATGTTTTTTTGTTCTTTGTGACGTAACACTTTACATCTTACGCACCACTGTAGCAACAAAAATCCAGAAACAATCTGTCGACATTTTACTATTTCAAACAGTTGATTAACTTGAATTAAACATTTTAAGCAAAACATTCTGAACTACAACAGTTCTTTTTTCATGTACTTACATACCAAAATTATAATTAAATAAAATTTGGTTATAATTCTCACAATAACATGAAAATGAACAGAATTTGCCAACACTTCATTATATCTTAACATATGGTAGACGGGCGTGAGAAAAACAATTGAGAAATAATTATTTTTAGGATTTGAAATGCGAAAAATAAACAATATTCAGGGAAAACCGGAGAACCGTAAAGAGTGGCCCTGTTATACCGATGAAAATCTTGAAAGCTCAAATGAGGGGCAACTTCGTCAACTTTACTCTCTCCATTACTCAAAGGAGATAAGGTAGGTTTGTACCCGTGGTGTTGCATTGTTATTAATAATAACAATAGCAAACTGCTTGACAAATATCCTTAATATAATGTTTATACTGACGCGTGACAGTCCCGGCTGTCAGACTGACCCTGCCCCTAGGTAACTTGGGCGACGCTAGGCGAGTCGCATCTGGCTGTCTGATGCCAAAGAGTCCCTCCTGCACTACAGGATGGTATCTCACCGCGATCCTTGTTGGTGGCTTGAAAAATCCGACGGAAACGATATCTGGAACCAGTATGCTGAGGCGTCGGTGAAGCGCAGCTTGTTTCCGTGGACTGAGTAAGCCGAACCCGCTAGGAAGGATACGTACTCCCTAGGAAAACCTAGCAATCGCCCTCGCCTTTCTGGCCCGTCTCTTAACTCCACCCCTGTGGGTGTATGGCATGAGGTATGGATCAGAGCAGCAGGAGTTGGGTAGATGACGTCTCAATGTTTAACAGTGTGCGGGTGTCCCGTGGGAGTAGACTTCCCTTCACCACTAGGGGAGCGATGCGAGTTGAGCACCTGGCCAGCAAGTCCAATCCACCGGGAGCGTTCCTAATGTTGTGGCTCTACCGTTCCTTCCACGTGGTTCAAGGAACGGGAGGCCTTCCAATGATATACTTGTTTTGTTGTGCAGTGTGCGTTCGGCAGTATCAAAACCCAGTCTCCTGCTAAGTCATGCAGCCCTAATGTGACACAGGAAGGAGCTTGGAGTGAAAGCTAAGATGACTGGTAAGAATGGTGTTTATTTACCGAGGTGAAATAAACACTGATGGCAGAGATGCTAACTCCTAATTCCCCCACGGAGTATACGGAAGGTTAAGCAGGGGAAGGCACCCTGTGCAAAACTGGGTGGATTGGGCATTTACTTAATGCGTGTATCCTCGAGACGGCCGCTGGGTCATCCTTAGGCTTCAGTTGAAGAGGATATCCGGCCCTGCGAGGAGAGCGATGAAGCTTAGGAGAGGTAAGAGCCTCGGCACCAGTAACTGGGGCAGTGAGAGCTCAGGAAGTGATAGATTACTGAGAAGAACTGGCGATCTGGAGGCTTGGCTGCTGGCCCTTTTATACTTCTCAGCCATACTATCTTCTGCTCGCATAGTGCGTTTGGAGAGGGGGCACAGTAGGTGTGAGCCCGGCTTCTAGATCCTCCGAGCGGGTGGCGTAGTGAAGAGCGCCGGGATCTAAGTCTCTTGTCTGTGGCGTTTATTATATTAGAGAAGACGTCTTGCGCCAATAGAAATAACCTGAAATTAACAACAATGCACAAGGTGGCAAACATTGCGTACATATTTGGTAAATACACAATCAAATAGTGTCCATAAAATAATACAAAGTTAGTAAATCATTGAAAAACAAGAGCATTTACTGTGGCCACTGTCATACAAGTTTAGTTCAATTATTTTGTTGTCACCCCAGCCACCACAAAGCCACTTCACATCCAAGTTAACTACATACATTTGACCTAGATATCAACCTAGTAATATTTATTAATTATTTGTTTTATTTATTTTATGTCCATTAATGAAAACAAATCAGATTTTATGTTTCAGAAAATATTTCAATTGCCAGTTTAGTGAGACCCTGGATGTTGTCATGCAGCACCTTCCTGTGGAGCTTTGCCTCACCTTTTACCATACCTTTGCCTCCCTTGCTGAGTTCAGTCATGTTAGCTTATTCCTTGTTGCAGCTTTGGCTAATTAATACAACAATATTATTGTCAGGATAATGTGTATGTGAGAAAAAATATATGACCTCTTCAAAACATATACCAGTGACCCGAGTATTTCTTGAAAATGACTGGTTCCCAAACTTACTTTGTATTAAAATTCTTGGAGTAGGTTAATAGATTTATTTCACTGAAGGAATAATATCAACAATGTTACAATTTACAAAAAAATTGCATTACATGAATATCCCACACCACATTATTTGCTCCTCAATTTATGAATACATTTGATAAGAAAGTGGGCTGCAAGTCAAATACAAGTAGTAGGGGCATTTACGTCCTGTATCACTACTAGAATGACATAGAGATGGGGCAATCTAAAAATAGATTTTGCGGATTAATTAATTAATTGGATATTCTTAATTTAATTAAATGTGTTGCTAATCCGATGTATCAGGTCAAGGATAAATCTTTTCGTATCTTTTCAATTTTTTTAATCAATTATTTTTTATGTATGTGTAATATTTTAATTGGTGTCATAGGGGTTATTTTGGGAGAGTGGCATAGGTCTTCACCCTTGGAAATCTGACAGGCAAGTGAGCTCTGATGTGTGTGTGCAGCAGCATATATGTATTGCGATTGGTGCAAGAGTGGCATAAGTTTTATTTTGAGGTAAGAGTGGGTTAAATGTAGGTCCATTGCATAGAGTATGTACTGACGTTGGTGGCTGGGTGAGGAGTAAGGAGGGGATGTCGAAAGGAGCACAAAGAAACATCCACATTAGTTGCTGTTTGGAAGAAGACTAAGCTGGTATGCTGGATGAGGGGAAGGAGGGTGTGTCGGAAGCAGGCCCACATATACCTTGGTCGGTATTTGCTGTCATACTAAGCTCTATATTTGTGAAATGGATATCGTCTGAGGTCGGAAATTCGCATTTATAAATAAGTATTTTAAAATAACGAAGTATACATTGTTTATACTAGCACCGAATCTATTCCTCGACATCAAACTATTACCAAGTAAACAAGGAATGAAACACGACACACTTCCCCACACCACAATATTTCATAAACTGTCACAAATAAATTAAATGATAAGAAACAGAAACAGCTTACCCTCAATTATACCTACGATGCACAGACAATAAGATGTAACAGATGTACCACACCTTCAAAATATAAATCAATTATTAATCCTGCACAAAAGGACTTTACCACCCCACACATGCAACAGACGAAACAATGTAGGCTCACTTACACCAAACACTTTACACACATAACAAAACGTAAAATTTCAGATATGCACATGACGTTAAATATTAACCACCCACAAAGTCAGTTTATTATACGTCATAATTTATCAAACATCAATTAAAACCAAGAAATGTACAACTAGCTGCAACGAAAGCCCACGATCAAATACACACTTACTAACAAAACAAGCACTAAGATGGGGTCCATTAAAACCCAAGCAATTACGAATTAATACATTTATGCAATATATATTTCACATGGCA
This sequence comes from Dryococelus australis, assembly GCA_029891345.1. Taxonomy (NCBI): domain Eukaryota; kingdom Metazoa; phylum Arthropoda; class Insecta; order Phasmatodea; family Phasmatidae; genus Dryococelus; species Dryococelus australis. Next base: position 28,766,268 of record CM056999.1, on the reverse strand, counting down.
AGATTACACGAAACAAATTTGAACCACATGTTCAAAATAAAAATTAAGTGTTAAGCATGCACAACAGCATTTGAAAAGATAAATATTTTAATTTATCTTCCAGTGATAGTTAATCATGTTTATGAAATAATCATTACAATTGTCGATCAATACAATTAACTTATTAATTTTAGAAATGGTGAAATTTCCATGCGATTACATTTAAAGAAAAGCATATAAAAAGTTGCATTCTGTGTGCATTACAGCCAAAATGGTGGCCATATTAGTTTTATAGGCACAGGGTATGCCAAAGTGATACAAGGATTCAGGATCGGAGTCTGACCTAACCATCAGCTATCTTTCATCCATATTGTAGGCATATAACATAAGACCTTCACCCAAGATCCAGGACCTTTGACCTTTGACCTTGATGTTTGATCCCAAAAACTCTAAAAAAATCCCAAAAAATCCTCAATTAATACCAAAAACTTCAAAACGTTTTTAAAATCCTGAAAAATTCCAAAATAATATATATCTAAAGATTATTAAAATTTAAAAAAAATATTAAATGATAATCAGAAATGAGAAATTTTTCCTGGTGCAGGCGAGAGGGATCAGCAAGACAGGGTCAGTGACACTAAGCCATAAGAACAGGACCAACGATGTTTGACCTAAAAAATGCAAAACTACTCAAAAAACTCCAAAAACTTCTAAACAACTTTCAAAAATTCCAAAAAAAAAGTATTATTAATCAATTTTTAAAATTTGTTATAAATATGATAAAAGTATCCTGAGAAATGATTCATTTTTCCTGTAGCAGGCGAGAAGGATCTGCGACTCTGAGCCGGAAGAGCCGGACTCTGGACCTATGACCTTAGATCTTGATCTTTACCTTGACTCTAGAACCACGGAGTGAATGTGAGAGACAAGAGATAAAGAGAGAAAATAATGGAAAGATAAAATAAAGAGGTAAAGGAAATAGAGAAAAAGAGAAAGAAAGTGAGGAAGAGAGGAAGGCAAAATATTAAGAGTGATAGGAAGGAGAGAAAGAGAGTAATTGCGAAATAACAGAGAAAGTGAGAGATAGTAAAATGGGAGCATTCAGAGGAAACCCATGGAATGCAAGAGAGACAACATGGAATTATAGAGCACGAAAAATTACATACGGTTAAAAAAAATGGCGGGATGGCAGCATACTTGCAACAAATATGGCGGAATTCAACATGGTGGTCGCGGGACCGGAATTACAGAGCAGGAAGCCCAGATCCAAGATAGCAGCCGTATGCCTCGGCATCTTAGCCTGAAGCCTGCATGTCCCTCAACTGACATATATCAACAAATAATGTGATAATGTAGTTGAAAGATTAATTATGATTATATATATATATAGCTTTTGACTTCTTAACAATGTTTAACATGAAAATATGCATGTTTAAGAAAGTTTAAGGCCAAACATAATTGTATTTTTATCATTAATGTTTGTAAAATACATTGGAAATTGTGCATAAAAGTTTGAAAACAATGTTAGGCTATTATTTAATATATTGGTAAGGACGAGTATATATCACAATTAGAAACAAACACAAACTTTACTCACTAATTAACTGCATTTTTATCAAAAAGAAGCCGTCTTTAAAGCGACAGCACACCTTGTTGCAGAAATGTTCTTAATGTCATGCTCTCCCATTATGAATCATGTTCCCAACGCGAGTAGAGTAAACTTTAATGTAAGCCACATATCCCCCTCTTCACTCCACCCTTCTTGTTGGGGTGTGCTGGACTGTAAGAAAGAGAAAGACCGACAACTGTCGTAAATTAACTCGGCTTGCATCACGATGGTGCCACGGTACAAATTAGGCGATAATAGAACTACTGTACTTTATGTCGGCCTTCACCGATATCTCCAAAAACACAGAGGAAATACATTGAAATTTGCGAAAAATGCAACACCAAGAAGGATCCATGTGATTGAAATGAACATTATACTGCAAATTAGGTGTATAACAATACACTATTGATTATTATTACAGGACTGTAGATGATCTCCGTCCTTGAGAATTCATTATGGTGTGAAGACCCTACGTGCTGCAATCAGAACCCTTAAACACCATGGCATGAAATCAAAGAGGACCTGTATGTGTTCCTGGGGAATATTCCTCCATGCAGTTTGTATGCGAGTCCACAAAGCATCAACAGTGGTTGCTGAAGGACCTTGACGATCAAGTCACGGACTAACTATATCCCAGACATGTCTGATGGGCCTCATGGCAGGCGAACGTGCAGACCAGGGAAGCAGTGGTATACTTCGTTCATTGAAGACGGCTTGCAGATTCCTCGCCTCATTTGGCCAGGTATTGTCCAGCTCAAATATGGCATGTGGAGACGCCTGAATAAAGGGAAATACCCCCGGCTCTAAAACCTCCCTGATGTAGTGGTTGCTGTTCATATTGCTCCCAATACGTGCCCATTGCAGTCTGATGCATTTGTGGTTTATAAACAATATGGAAACCGAAGCAATGACGTGCGTGCTACCAGTCCAGCCCACAGCAAACATCGTCGAACCATCTACGCAGATAAGATCCATACCCATTACAGTGCTCCAGTGGAGCACTGGAGGGAGGGGTAAACTTTCATTTTGTTCTAGCGTTTCAAAATACCTAGTTCCATGCATCGCGGAAGTATTGACATTAGAAATATTTTTATTTGTATTTATGCATACTCTGAATACCTATTAATCAGTACATACGCGTTATGCATGTAACATCTATGATGATTAAAAGTAACGTCTAAAATGTAACACAATGTAAAAAACACTGTAAAAAAATATTTACTTTCTCAAAAAATAAACGCTATGATAAAGTTGTTTATGAAGTTTTACTTCAACAACAAATGACATGTAAATTAAGAATATAGATTATGGCTGTCCAACAAACATAATTTCTATATTATGTGGTTCTTTGGCCAATAAAGAATTATATAATCAATCAGCGCGGGTATCTGTTAAAAATAATTAACCCACAATATAGTCAATTAACATCCCTAATCTGCGAAATCAACTTATGTTACAGTGAAAGAAAATACCCAATATAAATAATGAGTATATATAAAGTACCTAATGGGCATCGGAAGATATCTTGAATCGCTCAAATGTATATTAATGTCATCAATTCTGTTCAAAATTTTGGTAACTATCAATAAATTCAACAAAATACTTCAAAACCAGAAATGCCACACATGATGCAGAATTGGCCAGCATTGATAGCCTTATGCAAAAGCTCAGAGACTTAAGAGATTGATTTCAAAACATATTCAATGACGCTAACTTGTAGCCAGTGCTATAACCAGTAGTGATCACCACAATCATACTGAAACAAATCTTGAAGAAAAGGATAAATTTTTTAGTGACGAGGCTCATGAAGAACTACCATGTTAACGAAAATTAAACAAGAGAAGAAAAAGACTTCAGAGAGAATGTGCTACATCCTTGATCTCAAAGACGCAGCAAAGTGGACTTCAAGAACAGCCCGGCAATTTCAGAAACAACCCTGATTGAACAGGGCACAAAAGTACACAAAAAAGAGAAATATAATATTTATAAAAAGAACACATGACACGTGAATGGGTTATTTTATTAGTAAATTTCTTTTTGAACATTTAAAATTTTTTTACATATTGACTTTCTTTGCAGTTCTAGAAAATACCAGTAAAATTTAATGCATTAATTTTTTTTAAGCACTGTAGTTCCACAAAATATCAGCAAAATTCCTGGATTCCATAACATACACATTTAATTAAAACATCTTCCTAAAACATTTATGCTAAGTCTCTATGTTTGTCATTATTACAGCTCAGGCTAAATAAGGGCCACTCAATATTACAAATATTATTTAGCCAACACTAAAATAAAGTTTGATCGAATGCAATAATTAAAAGCAAAATTCAAAATATGCGCCAAACGAAACATCTCTTCTTATAGATCTGCCGATTGAATCCATGAAAGCCAAATATCGATTTCGTTCCTTTTATTACATTCCCACATTCCGAAAAAAATTTGGGCCACTTCGATGTAGTGTTTAGACTACTCGTATCTCACCTAGGCGAACTTGGTTCGATTTCCGGCAGAGTTGCTGCTATATTTTAGCATGTGAAAATTGTGCAGGACGATGCCGTTGGTCAGCGGGTTTTCTCGGGGATCTACCATTTCCCCGGCCAACACATTCCGGCGCTGCTCCATACTCACCTCGCTTCATCGTCATCAGCTGTTAAGACCTCGATGATAAGAGCTGTCCAGATCTCACCACACCACTCCATACCAGCCCAAAGAAAATATTACCTTTTAATGCAGACGTACTGGCCACGGCTTAGTCCTTTTACACGGCCACGCCCAGATGTTAGCGTCGGCCGGCAGATGTCACCGTGTTGGCTGCGTGCGACCTGAACGTGGGACCCCCGGTTTCCATCTCGTTTGCTGGAGCGACCCGCTGGATGACCACGCACACTAGTGCGTGTGTGTGACAAGTGACGGCCATATGGCGTCCGGCGGGCTCTCAGACACCAGCCGTCACACTGCACACACCGTCATACACTTGTGAGTTTCCGCACTGCTGCGAGCGGGCTGCTATGTCGTCACACCCATTGCTCCTTGTTACACGACGGAAACATGGCTACCGTTGGCATTGTGTCGTGAAGACCTCAGCTGTTCAGCGCCATATGTCTCACAATCGCGTGTTGAGGGTTGTAATGGTCCACACTACTCGCCTCCTGCAAACATGACCAGGGTTCGAGTCTCCACCCCTGCCTTGGAAAACCCCCACTGCTCCATCTTCACTTCACTTCACTTCAACCTCACCGGTGCACTATACATCGCTGGTAAGCGTTGACCAACACCTCTAAGTTCCAGTCAGTTGCATTTTATGTCCACGTGGCTGGCGCGTGACTTGGCCGAAGCACATATCACGAGTTACGAAATACTGGTTGTGGAGGGGTGAAAATATGTCCAGACGTATCCCCTTTCGGTGTGTGTCGATCTTCAGAAAATGGACTGTATGGTACAGTATTAAAAAAAATAGCAATAATGGACTAGTGCCACCGCGCCGCCATGGTGGAATAGCAGTGATTAATTATACCACTGCCTGCTACTACGTAAACAAATATTTCAGTGATTGTGCTCAGGGACACGCATGAAGTTGTGACATTTCCCATCAATCTTCTTACATCACGAAACTAGGACAATAAACGTATGTAAATAATCAAGGTGATAATGAACAGCTATAAAAGAAAACTAATGGAGAGTTGTCATAAAAAATATTAAGTAAAAAGTAAAGAACAGCTAGACCGTAACCAGGTACAATAAAGAAGTTTAAAATTATCAATGTAGTAGAGCAAATTGTCAAATTGTTGCGAAAAGATTTAAGCTCAGCCTAGCCTTCAGTTTCCTGTGAGCAATTTCTCTAATGACAGCATGTATTTGTGGGAAGAATTTTCTTACTTTGGTGAGCCAATCAGAAAACGTTATTCGGTTACCAAAAGTATATTATTTCGGAGCAAATAATTTAGATATGTAGCAATGAAATTAATTCACGAAAACCACACTCGAAAAAAATATATTTGAGCCAAAGTTCTTGGAATTATATATAGTAGTAAAATATTTTCGCGAAAATCAGGTCTCCTAAGTCATATGTCAGGAAGACAATCTAAACGACCAGTGAAGTGGTGTCAAAAGAACTCCTGCACCCTAGTGCTAACCAGAAAGGGCATGGAGCGGCGATGATAGTGAAAACGTTAACGACCTATGGCTGGTTAGTTGACGTTATTCATTTCTAGTGTATTTAAAACGGTTTTCTCATCCAGCTACTCGCCTCTGCTGCTAAAGCATGTATATACGAGAGAGGAGAGGGAGAGAACGAAACAAGGAGAGTAGGAGTGAGTGTCGGCGGAGAGTAGCTGAGTCCTTCAGTGCCGACTGGGTTCAAGTGAAGGAGCCGTCCTGTCAGACGCAATGCGGGAGGCCACTTCCAGCAACAAATATACAAACTCGGCGCATGTCTTCGATCACAAAAGTCTTGCGAGACCTTCTGCACTCAGATGAGCCGTGATGATCCAGTTGATGTACTTTCCTCAACTCTGCCGCCTGTCAAGAAAGTGCCACAGCTGTGTAGCCGCTCACTGCGTTGACCCATCACTGAGGGTTCTTCCATCGCGATCTCTCCAGCATACCAAGTGTCAGACACTGTCAGCTCGAGTCCAACCCCAGTGGATATGTCTCCGGAGAGAACCTCCAGTGTCGTCTACCTATTATACCCTGCTCTTACTTATCTATGGCACTTGGTTTTACACCCGAGTATCAGTCAAAATAGCCAGAAAGGATCGTTTCTCCACACTAAAGTAAGGTGCATATGAAACAGCAACAGAATGCAGTGTTGAGGGCAGTGGAGATGCGCGCTATAATTTCATGGCCTTGATCTCCCCAGTAAAGGGGGAGGTGGTTCCGTTGTAATCCCCTGAAAAATTTGGATTTCAAGGTGCAAAATGGTGCCATTTAAACATTTTTCGTACCTATATATAAAATACCCCGCTTGTAAAAATATTAATATTTTTTAACATAAAAGTTGCCCGAGTGAAAAATATTACAAAGATACCTTCATAAAACTTAGAACCTTGTCCCCTCAAAATCAATATTATTTTAATACCGCTCTTCGGCCTCCCAATATGCAGGGAAGAGGAATCACGTCCTCTCACCTCAAAGCGACCGGGATTAATGCGATCGTTGGCCAGACCCAAGCCCAAGACTGGCACGCCCGCACATCCCTGCGCCTCCTACCACAGAGGTTCTGAGACTCTCGCATTCAGAAACCTAGAAGTGTAGACATGAAAAATTATTATTCGTTTATGTAAAGATGGAAAGCAGTTAAAGCGACTGAGCAGGAGGCAGGAAAAACCGAAGCAGGTAGAGTGCGCATCAAAAGAGAATATTCTTCTCGCACAGAGTGAGGATAGGAACCACGGTAGGGGAGGTGTTCAGTGACAGCGTACAGGATGGCGGGAATGCGAGAGGAAGGGTAGCCGAAGTCATAACAGCCGAGCTGAAAACATATTTACCATTATCCTGGCGCTCGTGTAACTTACCGATCGTATCGTGCAGCTATTTCACCTAAAATAAACCGACGATTAGATTTCAACCATCTGCAGCACAGCTGCGAAGATATAGGGACATATGAGCAGATCATGCGGTGTGTGTGCGAGGACCGATCACGGGTGTAACCGGTGTTTACGATACCCTAATGTCCTTGAATTGCTAATCAGTGTAGTTCGAAGCACCGACACTGAACATTGTCACTCAAAGCGATAGTTCACGCCACAAAGGTTGTCTCGCAACTCGATACAGACGTAATACGCCTAGATTAGACCACACACATCCCACAGGCCACATCACTAAATATCTATAGGTCAATGTGCCATGAAAAGCAGTCTTCTGCTTTCGGAACATGTGTTATTGATACATTCATACATGTACAGAGTTGTATTGTACTTATAGAGCAAATATTTACATCAGCCTTGAAATGTGATTCTAAACTAATGGTTGCACGCGTTTTTACAGTACCGTTCTCCTTCTGAATCGATGTTGTAGGAGTACAAATCATAATAGCACAAATGCACTGCCGGCCGACCCAACAATCGGTCGACACTTATCAATCATGTGGAAGTTATTTATTGTCCACCTCACTACCTGAATGTCAAACTCGTCAATGTTAGTCTTTATTTGTCGTTTCGCTCGATGTTTGTGTGGGGTAGAAAAAGATTTTGATGTGCCGTCTTTGAACCCTACCTCCTGTTTTATTCTGTAAACAACTGCGGGTGAAACAACTATCGCTGCACTGACTCCTCTCACTACCTCACAAAGTGGTATTAAATACCTTCCTCCGATTCATTGGTCATGGACATCAGTACATTAAATTACTTCCCTGCATTGACTGTGCACAACTTTATCTTGCCATTGTTCCAACCGTTAATTTTATCAACGGAATTATTACAATAAGTATGTTAATTTATGCTCTACGCACAGACACAATGTACATGCACTCCCGCGCCGCTCGTACATTGTGTTTTCACTCTAGCTGTTATACACCCGCTAGAGACAGCTGAACATCTGAGGGCCGGCGAGGGAAGTGTGACGTATGCGAAGGACATCCGGATCGGCTAGCGTTGGTAATTAACTGTGGTTGGTCTGATCAGTGTCCAAGGTCATTGATTGTACAGATAGAGCACATGCCATTATCATATTAGACAACGACTTGAAATAAATACCCTCAAACTCGTGACTGTGACCATATTATATACATCATTTTCATTATGCTTAATTTTAAATCTCTACCATATATACTGAAATCGAGAGTTAGAACGATTCATCACCGGTACGGAGTTAGATAACATATTATAGCATTCCATTAACATTTCTGATAAGTGAGAACAAATTACACTTAGAACCTATAATTATATCTACAAACATTCACGCCCGTAACAATTAATATTCAGTAAATTAATGTTTTAACGTAAAAGTATACTACACAAATAGTAAATGACAAATTTGAATGAATGTTTTTACAGAAATTTTTACAAACTCACCTACAATGCGCAACATCCCAGCTGTTTGAATCACTTACCGTGTTGCTCATAGCAGGATATACTTTTCACAAATATTTGCGTTGTTGGTACACAGCAGAGCGCGTAGGGGGTTTGAAACAAACAACAACCCTAATTTTTGTACACAAAATAAATTCTTCTCTCTCTCATTTTCACGAATTCCGCAGTGACACGTTCATAAAAATTGCCGGCGAGATTCATTTTTGATAAAAGTTTCTTTTCAATGCAGAGAAGTGCGAGACCAGAGAGTCTATTTTGCCCCATTGTGTTCAGTGAATATATCTTAATTCGTTTTAGTTTTGAAAAAGAACGCTCCACAGATGACATTGTACATGGTATTGTTGCCGCAAACGTACATAATTTATGGAACTGTGGGAGAGCATTTTAAAAATAATTTTCATGAATGTCTTTAAGAAAATTATTGACACTTCTGGTTTTCATGGCATCTCGACTATACACAACTTTTAGTTCAGACCGAAGCTTATCGAGGTCAAAGTAACTGCCATAGTATTCGATTAGGGATTTCAACTGGACCTCAGGAAAACTATGCGCAAACTCCTAGAATTTTGTAACATTTTCAAGTTCTAAAAATCTTAATTTGTTAATGTTTTCGAAACGTGTTTCGAATTGTGTTACGATGTTGTATGATATTTCGGCGTGTAGCCTGGAATACTCTCGCTTTGGGTCTACTGCGTCTTTGCATTTCCAACGTTTTTTTTCTGGTTCCAAACCAAATTTTAGTGTGTCAGAGAAAACATTTTCAAAATCGTGTCTGAGTTTACATAGAATTACTTTCGTTTCCTGTATCTCCTGAATACAGAAACTAATGTCCAGTTGTTTGGTCTACATTACGTTATATAGGTGTCCAGTGGTATCAAAATCTTAGAAAACAAAATAAGGAAAAAAACATATTCTCAAAAGTTTCTAGAAAACTGATGAAACCGTTTGCTGAAGAAATAGTGTCACTATCTCATCCCCGTGGATTTTTCGTTATTGTGGAAAACATTTATAATAGGGAATCCCGATTGCTGAATGCACTTTGGGCAAGTCTGCCAGTATAATTCCATCTTGTTGGCATAACACCTGGAAGCAGTTTCCAACAATCTAATCTAGCAATGCTACCCGATTAGAGGAGTGCGAGAAAAAATGCAGACAGGCCATAAAGTGTACTAAAAAACACTTTACACTTGCTAATGTTATTTACGGACTGGGTTAAGACAAGTATCGAAACATGTGCTGCGCAATGTACAAAAAATGCACTGGAAAATTTGTCACGTACCAGTTTCTCTAAACCATTTAAATCTCCCGCCATTACAGCAGCTCCATCATAAGACTGCGCGACAAGTTCACTGACACATTTAGTTGTAACAAATTCAATTGCATGACTCGCTATGGCTCCCGCAGACCTATCACAGCTAACATCAGTTAATTCAAAAAATCGTTCATTGATATCTCCATTACTGTTACAAATCTAAAACAGTGGACAACTGAGAAAGTTTGGCACAATCCGACGTCTCGTGAAGTAAAATTGAAACAAAAATAGATTTTTAATTTCATTTTTAATTTCATCTAACACAATATTTTGAATGGATTCTATTAGGTCGTTTTAAATATCGCATCAGAGGCCAGAAAATACTGTGAACGTCTCAAGGTGCTGCGACAATACTGGATCATAAGTTGCAATTAAAGAAAGTAACTCAACATAATCTCCACGATTTTCTGATTCTTTTGTCTCATCATGACCAAGGAAAGGCTGTTCCTGTACACCCAAGAAACAATCCACATATAAAAAACACTTCAAAATTTCTCTGTTTCTTTTAACTTTTTCGTCATGTCGTTGTGTGCTGAATTTTTTGGAACTATCTAGACCAAAATCAACTCAATTTTTGCCAAATTCTTTAAGAGACAAAATTAACTTATGTGAACTTCAGAACGCTCGTGTTTATGAACATAATTGCACTGATTGTTATGTTAAGGTCACAATACTCTGTTGCAGTCCACGTGTTAACATACTTTGAAAACAATTAACATGGCCAGCAAAACAGTTTGTTTAGGCTGTTACATCTAGGTAACCACGAGTGTTTCTGATAAACTTTTTTTTTTTTGGGAATGTCGTACAAAATTACCTTTCTTGCATGTTGTCGTGATCGTAAGTTCCGGTGTCAGCCTACCCTATTTTATGTCACATCTTTCTTGAAAAGTGAAAGCACTGCTGAAAAAATGCTTCACTCATAATCCAAACACACCACACTTACATCCACATGTTTCTGTTGCACTCATTCTATCTACTCAGTTCTCAGTCTCGAGTGGTAATTTTATAATTTTTATGTAGGGTATACATCGCGCCTGAACATGTATAACATTCTCAGCACCAAAACTAAACAAAATAAAAACAATACGATTTTTGCTGTGCACACGAACTTGCCCACACATCGATCTAGTTACTGTAAACTACACCACACCAACTGCCTGCGACTAGGCCAGCTTCGGCTATGTCCGCTTCAGTTCGGTGAAGAAAGCACTACCATCGTAGCTTCTAACACAGGTTGGCACAGACATAAACACCCGCCCCACCCCGGGCGGGAAACCATTGCGACCTCCTACCTGCTGAAAGCATTACTTACAGTGCTTCCAATCATCTTGCTTTTGCTAGCCAACGAGTTGTTTTCTTATAATGTACAGTATTGTTTCCCGAGTAGAATGTGCAATGCATGAGTAAAAAGTTAGCTTAAAGTAAATATAAGTTATAATTTAAAATATAACATTGCGAACAAACTGTCTGGGCAAGCACTGTTTGCCTTGCTTGCCCTAATGAGACGCCACTGGTTGAGGGGAAACGTGAGTGACAGCAGCAACGACCGCCACGTTTACCACATGAAGAAACCCGCGGAAGGTTGCTCCGGCTATCGAGCATGGCGAGTTTTGAGAGCAACTCTTCTACTCAAACTTCCACTGCTCACTTCCACAACTCGTACCGCCTCAGGTTTCCTACAGTATTTGGTATTTCATAAATATGTACTACAACGTAAGCAGTAATTGCATAAATTAATTTAGGGAAAGGTTCAAATAAATTTTTTATTTTAATTGGAATAACAATGTTTACTTTAGGTTATATTCAGCATTTTAAACAAGATACTGTAGCAACATCTTTAATATTTTCCTATGAAACATTATTGGAATCATTAACTGCAGTGTTGAAATTATAATTTATAACAATGCTGAAATAATTTAAACTGCATCTTCCCTTCTCCCACTCCTAATTGTACCCTGTGATATTGTTGCGAAAATTAATTCTTCCAATGGAAATCAAAAAGGGCGAGTATTCGAAATGAAATATTATGGTAACCAGTGGAAAAGGGAAGGGAGAAGGACTGATTGCTGCTGCAGTGTCGGTGTCGTCGAGAATAACAATTCTGAACATGCCTTTGCCTCAAGTTCGGAATATTCCTACTACTCATAACAACGGCCAGAAAACTAGCACTAAGTGCAAGTAATCCAGATAGATCTCGGCGAGTGTTAATCCTCGAGACTCGTCATGGTTATGTTACATTTACTACGACGAAGGATAATGAGATGTTAGCCATTGCCTGATCTCTGTGAGGATACTGTTAGAAATTTGTGTAGATCTATGGAAACTTTTACTTCGATTTGGAATTAATTTACGGATAGGCACTTCGAAAGGACGCATAACGGAAATGAGCTACGTAAATATAAAATACGGAAGCACTCCGTATTCTTATGACTTCGATTTTGAGATACGAACAATGCCGACGATACCGGAAGCATATAAAATCGCATGTTCACAATACTACTTCGTGTAAAATAATAGTAGGTGAGTGGTTCCAGTTATTAAGAGTTAATACTTTGATTCGTGTTGAAATTCACATACTGGGAAAAATATTTAAACTCATCTTAGATTTTCTGTTATACAAAGTGAAGTGCATTACGAAAATAAAAATATTTTTCTTACATTTGTTTGTAAACAAAAAAAATAAAATAATACAATAATAATAATAAACTCGCAAACACTCTTAACATGTCTTAGAAACTACGAGAGGTAATTTCATGATTCTACAACAACAATATTGTGTATTTACAACACAATTCCTTGTTAAAGCGTGACGTGAGAGCAGATAACTAAAGTATTGGATTGTCAATTTTTTTCCGAGTTCAATTCCCGCTACGGGACATAACTTTTTTAACTTTTTGTAGTCATTTTTATACACAATGAAACACCCGCATTACGCAAGTAAAACCTTTTTTATTACTCTTTCCTATAAAGGACAGATTAAAAAAAAAAATACTAATTTATAAACACGTTCCGTGAATTCACGGATATTTACATGAAATTTACTATAAGAACGTTATAAACAAAAAATGTCCGTAATTTTACGCAAATGTCTGCATAATATGTAACTGGTACTTTCCGTAATTTTACGGACGTTATTTCTAACACTGCATAGAAAGATTAAAGTGAGACACGCCTGCGCTTTGCGTGGTGAAATGCAGCAAGGGAAGGCATTTTGTACAACTGTAAAATACCTGTCCCGACCGGGAATTAATGTCATAGACTTTGGACCACCAAATTGCTCGAACTCCGTGGTAAACAAGAGGATCAGTTGTTTAAGTTTCAGAATAAACTTCAGAAGTATATGTATTTGAAACTGTAATCTTCGTAATTTCCATAATAGAGAACCCACTAAAAGATGAAACCTACAATAACAATATCCTGTTATAGTCTAGAATTTTCTCTAAAATAAGTTATTGCATACCTTAGCGATAACACATATTTGTAAAGAATCCTTACTACTATATAAATGCGAAAGTGAGTTTGTTTTTTTTTTGTCCTCCTTTCACCTCAAAATGGAGCAACGAATCGACATGATTTTTTGTACAGAGATAGTTGGAGGTCTAGAGAGTGACATAGGCTACTTTTTACGCCGGGAAAATATCTCAAACAGTTCCAAAAAATGATTATTAGGGATGTACATAGGTACTGGATTTAAAAATTTTCTTACGATTACTGCGTATCAAAGCATTGTTAAAAAACTGCCGTCAATACTACTTTTTTTTCTGTAGGCTGTCTTACATTCCTCCCCAAGAGCTACAATAGCTCAGTGGGTAGAGAACCCAATAGTGGAGGCGCAGTAGCTCAGTTGGTAGAGAAGCTGAAAGTGGGGCCGCAGTATCTCAGTGGGTAGAGAACCCGATAGTGGGGACGGAGTATCTCAGTGGGTAAGGAACCCATAGTAGGGGCTGCAGTAGCGCAGTGGATAGAGAACCCGATAGTGGGGCCGCAGTATCTCAGTGGGTAGAGAGCACAATAGTGGTGCCGCAGTAGCTTAGTATATAGAGAACCCGATAGTGGGACTGCAGAAGCTCAGTGGATAGAAAACCAAATATTGGGGCCGTAGTAGCTCAGTGGCTAGAAAAATCAATAGTGAGGCTGTAGTAGGTCAGGAACTAGAGAACCCAATAGTGGGGCATCAGAAACCCAGTGGTTAATGAAAACCCAATAGTGGGGCCACAGTAGTCTAGTGGCTAGAGCAACCAATAGTGGGACCACGCCCGAAGCAGCGGGTAAAAGTTAGTAACTGAATATAATTCGGAAATTAGTAGATATAAATATTTTAAATAATAGTGGAAATATATCACATACAATGTTACATCATATTACAGAATAACAAATCCTTCCTTGAAGAATGTTGTAGTATCACAATGTTAATTCAGATTCATTGTCTATGATGGTTTTATGTCATTAGCATGTTGTTTATCCAACATGTATAATACACTAGTTCAGTAAATGCACTGTTGCCCTCCCAGCTGGCTTTAATTGTGCAATGAGAAGGCCTCGATGCCTATAATCTTACCCCTCACACCCTGCAACACTCGTATTGGCTAGAGTGACAATATGGCTCTCCAAGCTGGCTGCATTTGCACTATGAAAAGGTCTCGGTGCCTACAACTCATAGCTCAGCTCCTATAACACTCGTGCTGGCCAGAGCGAAAAATGTGGCCGTCACAGCTGGCTACACTTGCGCCACCAGACGGTCTCGATGACTGCACCTCACCCCTCAGCCACTGCAACACTCATACTGGCTAGAGTGACAATGTGTCACTCACAGCTGCCTTCACTTGTGCTAGGAAAACGTCTCACTGTCTACACCTCATCACTCAACCCCTGCAACAGTCGTGTGGTCATAGTGACAATGTGGTCACTATACCTAACTCACCACTCAACCTTACCATAAATCGTGCTGGCTGCACTTGCGCTATGAAAAAGGTCTCGCAATCTACACCTCACCAATCAACCCCTGCAACACTTGTGCTGGCCAGAGTGACAATGTGACTCTCACAGCTGAATACAATAGCACTATGAAAAGGTCTACCTGTCTACACCTCACCACTCAGCCATTGTAACACTCTTTCTGGCCAGAGTAATAATGTAGCCCTCACAGATCGCTGCACTTGCACAATGAGAAGTTTTCGTAGCCTACATCTCAACGCTTGGCCCCTGCAATATTCGTGCTTGCCAGATTGAAAATGTGGCCCTCACAGTTTGCTGCATTTGTGCTATGAGAAGGTCTCGCCACTTACACATTACCACTCAGCCTGTGCTACAATCATGCTGGCCAGAGTGCCAATGTGTCCCTCGAAACTGGTTGCACTTGGGCTATTAGGTCTCGCTGCATACGCCTCACAACATAGCCCCTTCAACACTCGTGCTATCCAGAGTTACAATGTTGCCCTCACCCCTGTCTGCACTTGCACAATAAGAAGGTCTCTTTCTACACCTCACCATGCAGCCCCTGCATTACTAGTACTAGCCATAGTGACAATCTGGAACTCACCAATGGATGCACTTGCGATATGAGAAAGACTTGGTGCTTACATCTCATCCCTCAGGCCCCACAAAACTCATGCTGACCAGAGTGACAATTTAGTCCTCACAGCTGGCTGAACTTGCGCAATGTGAAGGTCTCACTGCCTTTACCTCACCACCCTAAACCTGCAACAGCCGTGTTGGCCAGAGTGACAATGTGACACTTACAGTTGTATACTTGTGCTATCAGAAGGTGTCGCTTCCTAAACCTTAACACTAAGCCCCTGCATAACTCATACTGGCCACTGTTTCAATCAGGAACTTACCAATGGATTCACTTGCGATATGAGAATGTCTCACTGCTTACACCTCACCCCTCAATACACACAAAACTCATGCTGACCTGAGCTACAATGTGGCTCTCTCAGCTGGCTGCACATGCACTTAGAGAAGATCTCGCTGCTTACACACCACCACTCAGGCCCTGCAACACACGTACTGGCCGAAGTGACAATGTGGCCTTTACAGCTGGCTGCATTTGTGATATTAGAAGGACTCGCTACCTACACCTCATTACTCAGACACTGGAAAACTCGCCATGGCCAGGGTGTCAAATTGGAATTCACAGCTGGCTGCATTAGCGCTATCAAAAGGACTCGCTGCTTACAACTGACCACTCAGCCCCTGCAACATTTGTGTCGGCCAGAATTACAATATCGCCCTCATTGCTGACTGCACTTGCGCTATCAGAAGGACTCGCTGCCTACACATCATCACTCAGCTCCAGCAACACACATGCTAGCCACAGTGACAATGTGTCCCTCAAAGCTGACTGTAATTGCACAATGAGGAGGTCTTTCAACCTACACCTCACCACTCAGCACCTGCGACAGCTGTGCTGGTCAGAGTGGCAATGTCTCCCTCACAGCTGGCTGCTCTAGCACTACCAGAAGGTCTGGCTGCCTTCATTTCACCACTCAACCCCTGCGACACTCGTGATGTCCAGAGTAGCAATGTGGCCCTTAAACCTGGATTTATTTGCACTATTAGAAGGACTCTCTACCTACACCTCACCACTCAGTCCATGCAACACTCGTGCTGGCCAGAGTGACAATGTGGAACACAAAGCTGGCTGCACTTGCTCTATGAGATGATCTTGCTGCCGAAACCTCACCTCTCAGCCGCTGCAACACTCGTGCACGATAGTGTGACAATGAGGCCTTCACAGCTGACTTCACCTGCACTATGAGAATTTTTCAGTACCTATTCTTCACCCTCAGCCACTGCAACACTCGTGCTGGCCAGAGTAACAATGTCTCCCCCATAGCTGTCTGCATTTTTGCTTTGAAAATGTCTTGTGGCCACCTCGTCACGACTTAGCGTCCGCAACTCTCGTGCTGGCCAGAGTGACGATGTGGTCCTCACAGCTAGTTGCACTTGAACTACACGAAGATCTCCCTGCCTACATATCACCAATAAACCCCTGCAACACTCGTGCTGGCAAAAGCGACAATGTGGACCTTATAGCTGGCTGCACTTGCCCTATGAAAATGTCTATCTGTCTATCCCTCACCAATCAGTTTCTGCAACACTCGTGCTTGCCAGAGTGACAATACGGCCCTCAAAACATGCTCCTTGCACTACGAGAAGGTCTTGTTGCCTACACCTCACCACTCAGTCCCTGCAAAATTCGTGCTCGTCAAAGAGATAATGTGGCATTTACAGCTGTCTGCACTTGCTCTATGATAATGTCTGGATGCCTACACTTTGCCACTCATCCCCTACAAAACTTGTGCTGGCCAGAGTGAAAATTTGGCCCTCGCAGCTGGCTGCACTTGCGCTATGTGAGTTTGTTGTGGCCTATACCTCACCACTCAGCCCCTGCATTACTCGTACTGGCCAGAGTGACAATATGGCACTAACCCATGGATGCACTTGGGCTATGAGAATGTCTTGCTGCTCACACCTCAACCCTCAGACCCTGCAACTGTCGTGTTGCTCAGAGTGCCAATGTGACACTCGAAGCTGGCTGCACTTGCACTATCTGTAGGTCTCGCTCCTTAAACCTCACGATTAAACCCCTGCTACACTCGTGATGGCCAGAGTGACACTGTTGCCATCACAACTGGCTGCACTTGCACTATGAGAAGATCTCACTGCCTACACCTCACCAATCAGCCCCTGCATCTCTCGTGGTGGCCATACGGACAATGTGGCCCTCACAGCTGGATGCAATTGCTCTACCAGTATGTCTCGCTGCCGCCACCTCACCATTTAGCCCTTGCTACCATCGTTCTGGCAGATTGACCATTTGGCCACCACAGCTGGCTGTTCTTTTTCTATTTGAACATTTGCTACATATACCTCACAACTTATCCTCTGCAACACTCGCGCCGGCCAGAGTGACAATGTGGTACTCACAACTGGTTGCACATGGACTATGAGAATGTTTCGCTGCCAACTCCTCACAGCTTATACACTGATGCACTCTTGCTGGCCAGAGTGACAATGTGGCACTCACAACTGGCTGCACTTGCACTATGGATTAGTCTCGCTGACTACACGACACACCTCAGCGTCTCCAACACTTGTTCTGGCCAAAAAGAAAATATGGCCTTCACAGCTGGTTGGACTTGAACTACCAGAAGGACTCGCGGCCTACACCTTACGACTCAGCCACTGGAACACACGTGCTGGCCAGAATGATATTGTGGCTCTCATAGCTGGTTCCACTTGTTCTTTGACAAGATCTTGCTGCCTACACCACACATCTCGGCCACTGCAACACTCGTGCTGGCCAGAGCGACAATGTAGTCCTAAAAAGCCAGCTGCACTTGAACAATGTGATGGTCTCGCTGCCTTCACCTAACAACTCAGCCCCAGTAACAGTCATGCTGGTCAGAGTAATAATGTGGTCCTCAAAAAACTGGCTGCACTAGCGTTATGAGAATGTCTCGCTTCTCACACCTCACCACTCAGCCCGTGAAGCACTCGTGCTGGCCAGAGTGACAATGTGGCACGCACTGCTGGCTGATCTTGTGCGTTCAGAAGGTCTTGCTGCCTAAACCTCACCCCTCAGCCTTTGCCACCCTAGTAATTGCCAAAGTGAAAATGTGATCATCAAAGCTGGCTGTAATTGCCCTTTTTAAGCGTCTGGCTAACACACCTCAATAACCAGCCACTGCAACACACATGCCGGCCAGAGTGGCAGTGTGGAACTCACAGATGGCTGCACATGCGCTATCAGAACTTACTCGCTGTCTACACCTCACCACTCAGACCCTGCAACAATCGTTCTGGCCAGAGTTACAATGTGGCACTCACACATGACTGCTCTTGTACTGTGAGAAGATATCGCTGCTAAGACCTAAACAGTCAGCCACTGCAACAATTGTGCCTGCCTTAGTGGCAATGAGGCCCTCACAGCTAGCTACACTTGAGCTATCAGAAGGACTCACGGCCTACACATCAACACTCAGCCCCTGCAATACTAATGCTGGACAGAGAGCAATCTGGCTCTCACAGTTGGTTGCACTTGTACTATGAGATTGTCTCGCTGCCTACACTTCATATTTCAGCCCTTGCAACACTCGTGCTTGCAAGTAAGACAACATGGCCCTCACCACTAGCTATACTTGTGCTATCAGAATGTCTTGCTGCCAACACCTCGCCATGCAGCCCCATCAATACTCGTGTGGGCCAGAGTTACAATGTGACCCTCACATTTGGATGTGCATGTTCTATCAGAAGATGTCGCTGCCTTCACCTAGCCCCTCAGACCTCTGTAATACTCATGCTGGCCAGAGTGGCATTGTGGCCCTCACAGCTGGCTTCACTTGCACTATGAGCTAGTCTCGCTGTCTACACCTCATCTATCAGCCCGTCCAACACTCGTGCTTGCAAAGTGACAATGTTGTCCTCGCCACTAGCTATACTTGCGTTATCAGAAGGTCTCATGTCCTACACCTCTCCACTCAGTCACTTCAACACTCGTTCTGGCCAAAGTGACAATGTGGGACTCACAGCTGGCTCTATTAGCTCTATCAGAAGTACTCACTGCCTACACCTCACCACTCAGCCCCTCCAAAACACATGCTGGCCAGAGTGACAATGAGGCTCTCACAGAAGACTGCACTTGCTCTATGAGATAGGCTCGCTGTCTACACGAAGCAACTCAGACCCTGCAACACTCGTGCTTGCCAGAGTGACAATGAAGCCCTCACAGCTGGTAGCAATTGTGCTATGAAAATTTCCCACTACAAACATCTCATCACTCAGCCCCTGCAAAACTCGTGCTGGCTGGAGCGACAATGTGGCCTTCACAGCTGTCTGGATATTCGATATGGAAGGTCTCTCTGCCTTTACTTCCCACTCAGCCCCAGAATTATTCGTGCTGGCCAGAGTGACAATGTAGCCTTCACAGCTGGTTGGACTTGTGTTATGTTATATTCTCGCTGCAGACACCTCATCACTCAGTCCCTGCAGTACTCATGCTGGCAGGTAGACATTGTGGCACACACTGCTGGCTGCACTTGCACTATGAGAATATCTCGCTGCCAGCACCTCACCCCACATGCTCCTGAAAACACACATGCTGGCCAGAGTGACAATGTAACCCTCACAATTGGCTGCAATTGAGCAATGTGAAGGTCTCAATGCCTATATATATCACCAGTCAACCACTGCAATACACGTGTGTCTAGTGTGGGAATGTGACACTCGGAACTGGCTACACTTGCATAATATAAAAGACACGATACCTTCACCTCACCACTAATTCCCTTCAGCACTCGTGATGGCCAGAGCTATAATGTGGCCCTCAGAGCAGGCAGCACTTGTGCTATGAAAAGGTCTCGATCCCTAATAATCAGACCTCAGACCCTGCAACACTCGTGCTGAACAGAGTGACAATGCGGCACTCACAGTTGACTAGACTTGTGCTATGGAAGGTCTCTCGGCCTACACCTCACCAATCAGCCCCTGCAATACTCTTGCTGGCAACAGTGACAATGTGGCTCTCACAGCTGGTTGCATATGTGCTATGAGAAGATCTCACTATATACAACTCACCACTCATCCCTTGCAACACTCATGCCTGCCAGAGAGACAATTTGTCTCTCACATGTCGCTGCAGTTACGATATGAGAAGATCTCACTGCCTACACCTCACCACTCATACCCTCCAACCCTCTCGCTGACCAGAGTGAGTATGTGGCACTCCCCGATGGATGCACCTGTGCTATTAGGAATTCTCAATGGCTCACCTCATCCCTCAGCCACTGCAACATTAGTGATGTCCAGAATTACAAAGTGAACCTCACAGCTGGCACAATTTGCGTTATCAGAATGATTCGCTACCTACAACTCACCACTCAGCCCCTGCAATACTCATGCTGGACAGAATGACAATGTAGCCCTCACAGCTGTCTGCACTTGCGATATCAGAAGTCTCGCTAACTACGCCGTACCACTCAGCCCCTTCAGCACTTGTGCAGTCCAGAGTGACAATGTGGCCCTCACAGCTTTGCTGCACTTTGCTATTAGAAAGATTCGCTAAATTTACATCAACCTTAAGCCCATGCAACACTTGTGTTGGCTATAGTTGCAATGCTCCCCTCACAGCTGGCTGCAATTTAGCTCTTAGATTGTCTCGCTGCTTACACATCAACCTCTAACCTCTGCAACACTCGCTTCACCCTGAGAACAAAGTGGTACTCAGAGCTGGCTGCACTTGTGCTATGAAAAGGTCTCGCGCCTACACCTCACCCTTCAGCCATGCAACACTCGTTCCGCCCAGAGAAACAATGTTGTACTCAAAGCTGGCTGCACTTGTGTTATGAGAAAGTCTAGCTAACTTCACCTAACACCTCAGGCCTTGCAACACTTGTACTGGCCAGTATGAAAATGTTAACCTTACAGTTGGCTACACTTGTGCTATGGGAAGATTTTGCTGCCTTCACCTCAATCTTAAACCCCTGCAACAATTGTGTTGGCCAGAGTTACAATGCTCCCTCACAGCTGGATGCACTTTGGCTATTAAAATGTCTCGCTGCTTACACCTCAACACTCAGCCATATGCAACACTCGTGCTGGCCACAGTCACAATGTGGCCCTAACAGCTGGCCGCATTTGTGCTATGAGAAGGTCTCGCTGCCTTAACCTCACCCTCAGTATCTGCCACACTCGTGCTTACCAGAGTGGTAACGAGGCCCTCACAGCAGACTGCACTTGTGCTTGGAGACAATATCGCTGACTACACATTATCACTCAGCCCCTGCAACACTTGTGAAGGCCAAAGTGACAATGTGGCCTTCGCAGCTGGCTACACTAAAACTATGTGAAGGTCTTAAGGCCTACAACTCACAACTCAGCCCCTGTAACACTTGTGAAGGCCAGAGTAAAAATGTGATCCTTACAGTTGACTGCACCTGTGTTATGAGAAGGTCTCGCTGCCTACACCTCGCCACTCAACCCCTGCAACACTCGCACAGGCAACAGTGACAATGTGGCCCTCACAGCTGGCTGCAAATTCTTTAGCAGAAGGTCTCCCTGCAGACATATATCTGATCAGCACCCTGCAACACTTTTACTGACCAGAGAGACAATGTGGCCATTACAGCTGGTTGCACTTGTGATATGAGAAGATTTCGCTGTCTTTACCTTACAAATAAGCCACTGCTTCCCTCGTCCTTGCCAGAGTGACAATGCTGCCTTCACATCTGGCTGCACTTGTGCTTGCTATGAGCAATTCTCGCTCCCCACACCTCACCTTTCAACCCATGAAGCACTCGTTCTATCCAGTGAGACAATGTATCCCCCAAAGCTGTCTGCACTTTCTTAAGGAGAAGGACTCGCTGGCTAAAAATCACACTTCAACACTTGCTACACTACTACTGTCCAAAGAGACAATGTGGCTCTTACAGCTGGCTGCACTTGTGTTATGAGAAGGTCTCATTTCGTAAACCTCATAACTCATCCCCTGCAATAATCGTACAGGCAACAGTAACAATTTGGCCTTACAGTTCCCTTCACTTTCTTTAGGAGAAAGTCTCGCAGCCTACACCTCATTCTTCTTCCCTTGCAACACACTCATTCTGTCAAGAGAGTCAATGTGGCTCTCAAACCTGGCTGCACTTGTGCTACGAGAAGTTTTCGCTGCATACACTTCACCACTGAGTCTTTGCAACACTCGTTACGGCCAGAGTGACAACTAGGTCCCCACATATGACTGCAATTTGGCTATGAGACAGTCTCACTGCCTATACCTCACCACTCAGCCACTGCAACACTCATGATTTCATAAGTGACAATGTCTTTCCCTTAGCTGGCGGCACTTGTGCTATGAGAAGGTCTCGCTGCCTACATATTACCATTCAGCCCCTGCAACATTCGTGCAGGTCAGAGTGACAATGTGGTCCTCATAGCTGGCTACACTAGCACTATGACAAATTCTTGCTGCCTACACCTCACCACTCAGCCCCTGCAAAACTCGTGCTGGCCGGAGAGACAAGATGGACCTCACAGCTGTCCGCACATTCTCTATGAGAATGTTTCGCAGCCTACAACTCACATCTAATAACCTGCTTCCCTCTTTCTGGCCAGAATGACAATGTGGCCCTTACAGCTGGCTACTCTTGCTTTATGAGAAGGTCTCGCTCACTACTCACTACTCAGCTCCTGCAACTTTCGTGCTGGCCAGAGTGACAATGTCCCTCACAGTTGGTTGCACTTGCACTACCAGAAGTTCTCGCAATTTACACCTGACCACTCAACCCCAGAAACACTCGTGCGACAATGTGGACCATTGAACTGGCTGCACTTGCACTATGAAAATGTCACGCTGTCTACACCTCACCAATAAGCCCCTGGAACACTCGTGGTGGCCATAGTTACAATGCAGCACTCATATCTGACTGCAGTTACATTATAAGATGGTTCCACTGCCCACTCGTCATCACTCAGCCCCTGCAGCACTCATACCAGCCAGAGTGAAAATGTGGCACTTACAGCTGGCTTCAATTGCATTATGAGTATTTTTCACTACCCAACTATCACCACTCAACCCCTGCAACACTCGTGCTGGCCAGGGTCACAATGTTGCCCTAACATCGGGCTGCACTTGTGCTATGAGAAGGAACTCGCTGTTTTCACTTCACCCTTAAATCCCTGCAACACTCGTGATGGCAAGAGTTACAATGTTTCCCTCAAAGCTGGCTGCACTTTAGCTTCTAGAATATATCGCTGCCTACACCTTACCACTCAGCCCTATGCAACACTCCTACTGGCCAGAGTGACAATGTGGTCTTCAGAGCTAGCTGCACTTGTGCTATGAGAAGGTCTAGCTACCTTCATTTAACCCCTTAGGCCTTGCATTCCTTGTGCTGGCCAGAGTGACAATGTTGCTCTCACAGCTGGCTGCACTTGTGTTATGGGAAGGTTTCGCTTCCTTCACCACAATGTTAAGCTCCTACAACACTTGTTTTGGCCAGAGTTACAATGCTCCCTCGAAGCTGGCTGCAGTTTAGTTATTAGAATGTCTCGCTGCCTACACCTCAACACTCAGCCATATGCAACACTCGTGCTGGCCAGAGTCACAATGTGGGTCTCACAGCTGGGCGCATTTGTGCCATGAGAAGCTCTAGCTACCTTCACCTCACCCCTCAGCCCTCAGCCCTTGCAACACTCGTGCAGGCAAAAGTGACAATGTGGCTCTTACAGCTGACTGCACTTTCGTTAGGAGAAAGTCTCACTGCCTACAACACACCCTTCAATTCCTGCAACACTCGTTCTGTCCAGAGAGACAATGTAGCCCTCAAAGCTGGCTGCACATATGCTATGAGAAGGTCTAACTACCTAAACCTACCCTCAGCCCCTGCAACACTCGTTCTGGCCAAAATGACAATGCAGCCCTTACAGCTGGCTACACTTGTGCTATGAGAAGATCTCGCTGCCTACACCTCGCCACTAAGTCCCTCCAGCACTCGTGTAGGCCACATGGTTAATGTGGCCTTTACAGCTGGCTGCACATTCTTTAGGAGAATCTCTTGGTGTCTACAAATTACCAATCAGCCCCCGCAACACATGCGAAGGCCAAAGTGACAATGTGGCCCTCATAGTTGGCCGCACTAGCACTATGTGAAGATGTTACGGGGTAAAACTCACAAACTCAGCCACTGCAACACTCGTGCTGGCCAGAGTGACAATGTGACACTCATATCTGGATGTATTTGTGCTATGAGAAGGAATTTACTGCCTTCACCTCACCTTTCAGCTCCTGCAACTCTCGTACTGGCCAGAGTTGCAAAGCTCACCTCACAGCTGCCTGCATTTTAGCGCTAAGAAGGTATGGCTGCCTACACCTCACCCTTCAGCCTGCAACACTCGTTATGTCCAGAGATACAACGTGGCACTCAAAGCTGGCTGAACTTGCGCTTGATGAAGATCTCGCTGCCTACACATTATTACTCACCCCCTGCAACACTTGTGAAGGCCAAAATTGGTCTGTTGCACTCACAGCTGGCTGCACTAGCACTATGTGAAGGTCTCACTGCCTACAACTCACAACTCAGCCCCTGCAACTCTTGTGAAGGCCAGAGTGATATTGTGACCCTTACAGTTTTGTGCACTTGTGCTATTAGATTGTCTCTCACCTCACCACTCAGCCTCTGTAAAACTCGTGCAGGACACAGTGACAATGTGGCCCTAATATCTGCCTGCACTTTTTTCGGACAAGGTCTCGCTGCCTACAACTCACCCTTCAACCCTTGCAACACTCGTTCTGTCCAGAGTGACAATGTGGTCCACAAATCTGTCTGCACATGCACTTGGATAAGGTCTTGCTGCCTACACGTCACCACTCAGCCCCTACATTAATTGTGCTGACCAGGATCACAATGTTGGCCCAAACATCTGGCTGCACTTATGCTAAGAGAAGGTTTTGCTGCCTATTATAATGTCTCGCTACCTACATCTCACCACTTTGTCCTAAGCAACACTCGTGCTAGTCAGAGTCACAATGTGGCCCTGACAGCTGACTGCACATGAGCTTGGAGAAGAACTTGCTGCCTACACCTCACCACTGGGCCCCTGCATTACTCGTGCAGGCCACAGTGGCAATGTGGCCCTCACAGCTGGCTGCAAATTCTTATGAGAATATCTTGCTGTTTATACATCACCTTTAAACACCCTGAAAGACTCGTTCTGTCCAAAGAGCATATGTGTCCCATAAAGCTTGCTGCAGTTGTGCTATGAGAAGATCTCGCTGACTACACCTCACCTCTCTGCCCCTGCAACAATTGTGGAGGCCATTGTGACAATGTGGCTCTCACAGTCGGCTGCAGTTGTTCTATTAGACGAACTCGCTGCCTACACCTTACAACTCAGCCCATACATCACTCGTTATAGCAAGTGATGTTAATATCTCGTGCCTATGCATCACAGGCCAGACACTGCCACTGTCGTGCTGGCCAGTGGGACAATGTGGACCTCACAGCTGACAGCAGTTGTGCTATGAGAAGGTCTCGTTGCCTTCAACTTACCCCTCAAATCCTGCAACACTCGTTCTTTCCAAAGAGACAATGTGGCCTTTACAACTAGTAACACTTATCCTATAAGAAGGTCTCGCTGCATACACCTCACCACACAGCCCCTGCAACATTTTTGCAGGCCAAACAGACAGTGTGGCACTTTCAGCTGGCTGCACTTATTCTATGAGAAGTTCTCGATGCCTGCACATCGAATCTCAGCCCCTGCAACATTCATGCTGTCCAGAGTGACAATGTGGCCCTCACAGCTGGCCGCACTTGTGCTATAAGAAGACACGCTGCCTAGACCTCACCACTCAGACCCTGCATTACTCGTGCAGGCCACAGTGATAATGTGGCATTCACATATGGCTGCAAATTCTTTAGGAGAAGATCTTGCTGCTTTCACGTCACCGTTCAACAACCTGAAACTTTCGTTCTGTCCAGAGATATAAAGTAGCCCATAAAGCTTGCTACACTTATCCTATGAGAAGGTCTCGTTGCTTATACATCACTATTCAGCCTCTGCAGGCCAGAGTGACAATGGGGCCCTTACAGCTGGCTGCACTTGTTCTATTAGAAGGTCTTGCAGACTTCACCCAGCCCCTCATCCCTTGCAACCCTCGTGCTGGCCATTGTAACAATACTTCCATCACAACTGGTTGCACAAATACACAATTAGATGGTATTTCCACCTTTACCTCACCACTCAGCCCCTGCAACACTCGTGCTGGTCAGAGTGAGAATGTGGCTCTCACAGTTGGCCGCACTTGTGTTATTAAATATTCTCGCTGTCTCACCTCACACTTCAGCCACTGCAACATTCGTGCTTGCCAAAAATGACAATGTAGCCTTCACAGCTGGCAGCACTTGTGCTATGAGAAGGTCTTGCTGCATACACCTCACCACTCAGCCACTGCAACAATTGTGCACGCCAAAGTGACATTGTGGCCCTTTCAGATGACTACTCTTATTCTATGAGAAGTTCTTGCTGTCTTCAGCTTACACTTCAGCCCCTGCAACACTCGTTCTGGCCAGAGTGACAATGTGGCCCTCAAAGTTGGCTGCACTTGTTCTATTAAAAGATCTCTCAGCCTACACATCACCACACAGTCCCTGCAACACTTGGACAGGCCACAGTTTCAAAGTGGCCCTAACAACTGGCTGCTCCTTCGTTAGAATAAGGTCTCTCTGGTTACACCTCACCCTTCAAAGGCTTTAACACACATTTTTTCCAGAGAGAGAATGTGGCCCTTATTACTGGTTACACTTGTCCTATGAGAAGGTCTTGTTGCCTACACCCCACCACTCAATCCCTGAAAATCTCCTGCACGCCAGAATGACTATGTGGCCGTTAGATTTGGCTGCACTTGTTCTATTAGAAGGTCTTTCTACCTACACCTCTCCCCTCAGCCACTTCAACACTTGTACTGTCCAGAGTGACGATTTGGGCCTCGCAGCTGGCTGCACTTGTGCTATCATAAGGTCTCGCTCCCTACACATCACCACTCAGCCCATGCAACACTTGCCTGGCCATAGAGCAAATCTCATGCTGTCCAGAATGACAATATAGCATTCACAGCTGGCTACATTTGTGCTATCAGAAGGTTTCACTGCCATCATGAAAATCTTAAGCCCTCGCAACATTTGTGTTGGCCAGAGTTACATTGCTCCCCTCACAGCTAGCTGCACTTTAGCTCCAAGAAGGTCTCGCTGCTTACAACTCACCCCTAAACCCATGAAACTCTTGCTCTATTAAGAGAGAAAATGTGGTCCTCAAAGCTGGCTGCAATTGTGCTATGAGAACGCCTCGCTGCCTACACCTTACCACTCAGCCCCTGCAACACTCTTGCTGGCCATAGTGACAATGTGGTCCTCACACTTGTGCCCACTTGTGCTAGGAAAAGGTCTCGCTGCCTTCACCTCCATACTCAGCTACTGCAACTCTCGTGAAGGACAAAGTGACAATGTGGTCTTTACAGCTGGATGCACTTGAACTGTGAAAATGTCTCGCTGCCTACACCTTGCCCCTCAGCCCTTCAATACTCGTGCAGCCCAGAGTGACAATGTGGCTCTTACAGCTGGCCACACTTGTGCTATAAAAGTTCTTGCTGTCTTCGCCTCACACTTCAGCTACTGCAACACTCGTGAAAGCCACAGTAACAATGTGGTCCTTACAGATGGCTGCATTTGTAATATGAGATGGTCTCGCTGCTTACACCTCACCAATCAGCCCTTGCAACACTCGTGTCGGCCACAGTGACAATGTGATCCTTACAGCTTGCTACACTTGTGCTATGAGAAGGTCTCGCTGCTATAACCTCAACCTTAAGCTCCTGCAACACTTTGTTGGCCAAAGTAACAATGCCCCCTTACAGCTGGTTACACTTAAGCTATTAGAATGTCTCGCAGCCTACACATAACTTTTTAGCCTCTGCAACAATTGTAAAGGCCAAAGCGACAATATGGCCTTCATAGCTGGCTAAACTAACACTGTGTGACGGTCTCACTGCCTACAACTCACAAATAAGTCTCTGCAACACTCATGAATGCCAGAGTGACAATGTGGCCATACTGTTTGCTGCACATGTGCTATGAAAAGATCTTGCTGCTTACACGTCACCACTCAGCCCCAGCAACACTCGTGCAGGCCACATTGACAATGTGGCCCTCACAGCTGGTTGCACTTGTGCTATGAGGTCTCATTCCTACACCTCGCCCTTCATCCCATGTAACGTGCGTTCTGTTCAGAGAGACAATAATGCCCTCAAAGCTGGCTGCACTTGAGCAATAATATGATCTCGCTGCTTACACCTCACCAATCAGCCCCTGCTACACTCGTGCTGACCACAATTACAATGTGGCCCTGCACTTTCTTTAGGAGAAGGTCTCGCTGCCTACACCTCATACTTTATCCTCAGCAACAATCGTTCTGTCCAGAGAGACTACGTGGCTCTCAAACCTGGCTGCACTTGTGCAATGAAAATTTCTCTCTGCCTACACCTAGCCACTAGGCCCCTGAAACAATTGTGCAGGCCAAAGTGACAATGTGGCCCTTTGAGCTGGCTGTACTCATGCTATGAAAAGGTCTCCCTGCCACAACTCATCCCTCTAGCCATCCAACGCTCGTCCTGGCTTGATTGACAATGTGGCCCGCAAAGCTCGCCGCTTTTGTGCTGCGAGAAGGTCTCGCTGCCTACACCCCGCCCTTCAACCCATGAAACACTCGTTCAGTCCAAAGAGACAGTGCGGCCTTCCAAGCTGGCTGCAAGTGTGCTATGAAAAGGTCTCGCTGCCCACAATTCACCCCTCAGCCCCGTCAACACTCAAGCTTGCCAGAGAACAAATATAGCCCTAAAAGTCGGCTGATCTTGTTCTTTGAGAAGGTCTCGCTGCTTACACCTCATCACTCAGGCCCTACAACACTCATGCTGGCCAGAGTTACAATGCTCCCTTCACAGCTGGCGGCACTTTAGGCCATAGAAGGTCTCGCTGTATACATCCTCACTCTTCAGCCATTCAACACTCGTTCTGTCCAGAGACACGAAGTGGTACTCAAAGCTGCTGCACTTGTGCTACGAGAAATTTCTTGCTGCCTACACCTCACCACATATACCCTTGCAACCCTCGTACTGGCCAGAGTGAAAATATGGCCCCACAAGCTAGATGCACTTGTGCTATGAGAAGGTCTAGCTCACATCACCTCACCACTCAGACCTTGCAACACTCGTGCTGCCCAGAGGAACAATGTTGACCTCACAGCTGGCTGCTCTTGCGCTATGGGAAGGTTTCACTGCCTTCACATCACCACTTAGCACCTGCAACACTCGTGTTTGCCACAGTGATAATGAGGCCCACAAATTTGGCTACACATTAGCTATTAAAATGTCTCATTGCCTACACCTCACCACTCAGCCCTATGCAATACTCGTGCTGTTCAGAGTCATAATGTGGCCCTCACAGCTTGCCGCATTTGTGCAATGATATGGTCTCGCTGCCTTTACCTCACCATTAGCCTCTGCCACACTTGTGCTGGCCAGAGTGACTATGTGGCCCTCACAGCAGACTGCATTTATGCTTCGAGATGGTCTCGTAGATTATACATTACCAATCAGATCCTGCAACACTTGTAAAGGCCAAAGAGACAATGTTGCCCCCACAGCTGGCTGCACTAGCGCTATGTGAATGTCTCACTGCTCACAACTTACAACTCAGCACCTGCAACACTCGTGAAGGCCAGCCTGACAATGTGACCCTTACAGTTGGTGGAACATATAATATGAGATGGTCTTGCTGCTTACACCTCATCAATCAGCCCCTGCTACACTCGTGCAGGCCACAGTGACAATGTGGACCTTACAGCTGTCTGCAAATTCTTTAGGAGAAGGTGTCGCTGCTTATCCACCACCGTTCAATATCCTGCAGCACTCCTTCTGTCCAGCGAGACAATGTGGCCCTCAAAGTTGACTGCACTTATGCTATGATAATGTCTCCTTGCGTACACCTCACCACTCAGCACCTGCAATACTCGTGTAGTCCTCAGTGACTATGCGGCCCTTAGAGCTCACTGCATTTTCTTTAGGAGAAGGTCTTTCTGCCTACACCTCATACTTCATCCCTGCGACGCTCGTTCTGTCCAGAGAGACAATGTAGTTCTCAAAGAAGACTGCACTTGTGCTATGAGAATTTCTCGCTGTCTACACATCACCACTAGGCCCCTGAAACAGTTGAGCAGGCCAAAGTGTTATTGTGGCCCCTTCAACTGGCTGCACTTATCAATAAGAAGGTCTCGCAGCCTGCACCTCGCCCCTCAGTCCATGAAACACTCGTGCTGTCCAGAGTAACAATGTGGTCCACACAGCTGGCTGCACTTAAGCTATTAGAATGTCTCGCTGCTTACACATAACGTATCAGCCCGTGCGACACATGTGAAGGCCAAAGTGACAATATGGCTTTCACAGCTGGCTACACTAACACTATGTGAATGTCTGACTGCCTACAACTCACAACAAAGTCCCTGGTACACTCTTGAAGGCCAGAGTGACAATGTGGACTTACTGTTGGCTGCACTTGTACTATGAGAAGGTTTCAGTGCCTACACCACACCCTTCAACCCATGAAACACTCGTTCTGTCCAGAGATCCAGTGTGGCCCTCAAAGCTGGCTGTACTTGTGTTATGAGAAGGTCTAGCTACCTTCACCTCACCCCTCAGCCCTTGCAACACTCGTGCAAGCAAAAGTAACACTGTGGACCTTACAGCTGACTGCACTTTCGTTAGGAGAATGGTCACACAACCTACACATCACTCT
This sequence comes from Dryococelus australis, assembly GCA_029891345.1. NCBI lineage: Eukaryota > Metazoa > Arthropoda > Insecta > Phasmatodea > Phasmatidae > Dryococelus > Dryococelus australis. Next base: position 28,734,993 of record CM056999.1, on the reverse strand, counting down.
TCAACCCATGAAACACTCGTTCTGTCCAGAGAGACAATAAAACCCTCAAAGCTGGCTGCACTTGAGCAATAATACGGTCTCACTGCCTACACCTCACAATCTGCCCCTGCAACACTCGTTCTGACCACTGTGACAATGTGGCCCTTACAGCTGCTTGCACTATCTTAAGGTGAAGGTCTCTTTGCCTACACCTCAGCCTTTAAATGCTGTAACACTCGTTATGTCCAGAGAGACAATGTGGCCCTCAAAGCTGGCCCTACTTGTGCTATGATAAGTTCTCGCTGCCTATACCTCAGCACTCAGCCCATGCAACAATTGTGCAGGTCAAAGGGACAACGTGGCCCTCTCAGTTGGCTCCACTTTCGTTAGGAGGTGGTCTCGCTGCCTGGATATCGTTCCTAACCCCCTGCAGCCCTCGTGCTATCCAGAGCGACAATGTGGCCCTCACAGATAGCAGCCCTTATACTATTATAAAATATCGATGCCTCACCTCACCTCACAGCAATTGCAACGCTTGTGCTGTCCAGATTGATTATGTGACCCTCACAGCTGGCAGAATATGCGCTGTCGGAATTATTCGCTACCTACACCTCATTACTCAGCCCCGGAAATTCTCGTGCTGGCCAAAATTGCATTGTGGCCCTCACAGCTGTCTGCACTTGCAGTATTAGAAAAGACTCGTAACCTACACCTTACCACTCAGCCCCTGGAACATTCGCGCTGTCCAGAGTGACAATGTGGCCCCTACAGCTGGCTGCAATTGGGCTATGAGAAATGTCTTGCTGCCTACAATTCACCACTCAGACCCTGCATTACTCGTGCAGGCCACAGCGATAATGTGGCCCTCACATATGGCTGCAAATTCTTTAGGAGAAGATCTTGCTGCTTTCACGTCACCGTTCAACAACCTGAAACTTTCGTTCTGTCCAGAGATATAAAGTAGCCCATAAAGCTTGCTACACTTATCCTATGAGAAGGTCTCGTTGCTTATACATCACCATTCAGCCTCTGCAGGCCAGAGTGACAATGGGGCCCTTACAGCTGGCTGCACTTGTTCTATTAGAAGGTCTTGCAGACTTCACCCAGCCCCTCATCCCTTGCAACACTCGTGCTGGCCATTGTAACAATACTTCCATCACAACTGGTTGCACAAATTCACAATTAGATGGTATTTCCACCTTTACCTCACCACTCAGCCCCTGCAACACTCGTGCTGGTCAGAGTGAGAATGTGGCTCTCACAGCTGGCCGCACTTGTGTTATTAAATATTCTCGCTGTCTCACCTCACACTTCAGCCACTGCAACATTCGTGCTTGCCAAAAATGACAATGTAGCCTTCACAGCTGGCAGCACTTGTGCTATGAGAAGGTCTTGCTGCATACACCTCACCACTCAGCCACTGCAACAATTGTGCACGCCAAAGTGACATTGTGGCCCTTTCAGATGACTACTCTTATTCTATGAGAAGTTCTTGCTGTCTTCACCTTGCCCCTTAGCCCCTGCAACACTCATGCTGTCCAGAGTGAAAATGTGGCCCTCACAGCTGGCTGCACTTCTGCTATAAATCTAGATGTGTCACCTTACACCACATCCACTGCAACACTCAAGCTGTCCAAATTGTTAATATGGCCCTCACATCATTCAGAATTTGTTCTATAATAATTCGATACCTACAACACAACCACTTAGCCCCTGAAACTCTCATGCTGGCTAGATTAACAATGTGACCCTCACAGCTGGCAGCACTGGTGCTATAAGGAGACGTGCTGCCTACGTCTAACCACTCAGCCCCTACATCTCTCGTGCAGGCCAGATTAACAACGTGGCTCTCACAGATGGACGCACTTATGCTATGAGAAAGCATGAGAAGGTCTCGCTGTCTTCAGCTTACACTTCAGCCCCTGCAACACTCGTTCTGGCCAGAGTGACAATGTGGCCCTCAAAGTTGGCTGCACTTGTTCTATTAAAAGATCTCTCAGCCTACACATCACCACACAGTCCCTGCAACACTTGGACAGGCCACAGTTTCAAAGTGGCCCTAACAACTGGCTGCTCCTTCGTTAGAATAAGGTCTCTCTGGTTACACCTCACCCTTCAAAGGCTTTAACACACATTTTTTCCAGAGAGAGAATGTGGCCCTTATTACTGGTTACACTTGTCCTATGAGAAGGTCTTGTTGCCTACACCCCACCACTCAATCCCTGAAAATCTCCTGCACGCCAGAATGACTATGTGGCCGTTAGATTTGGCTGCACTTGTTCTATTAGAAGGTCTTTCTACCTACACCTCTCCCCTCAGCCACTGCAACACTTGTACTGTCCAGAGTGACGATTTGGGCCTCGCAGCTGGCTGCACTTGTGCTATCATAAGGTCTCGCTCCCTACACATCACCACTCAGCCCATGCAACACTTGCCTGGCCATAGAGCAAATCTCATGCTGTCCAGAATGACAATATAGCATTCACAGCTGGCTACATTTGTGCTATCAGAAGGTTTCACTGCCATCATGAAAATCTTAAGCCCTCGCAACATTTGTGTTGGCCAGAGTTACATTGCTCCCCTCACAGCTAGCTGCACTTTAGCTCCAAGAAGGTCTCGCTGCTTACAACTCACCCCTAAACCCATGAAACTCTTGCTCTATTAAGAGAGAAAATGTGGTCCTCAAAGCTGGCTGCAATTGTGCTATGAGAACGCCTCGCTGCCTACACCTTACCACTCAGCCCCTGCAACACTCTTGCTGGCCATAGTGACAATGTGGTCCTCACACTTGTGCCCACTTGTGCTATGAAAAGGTTTCGCTGCCTTCGCCTCCCTACTCGGCTGCTAAAACACTCGTGAAGGCAGAAGTGGCAATGTGTTATTTACAAGTGGCTGCACTTGAACTGTGAGAATGCCTCGCTGCTACGCATTGCCGCTCAGCACCCGCAACACTCGTGCAGGCCAGAGTGATGATGTGGCCCTCACAGTTGACTGCACTTGAGCAATGAGAAGGTCTCACTTCCCACAATCTCACCACTCAGCCCCTGCAATACTCGTGTAGGCCACAGTGACTATGTCGCCCTTACAGATCACTGCACTTTATTTAGGAACAGCTATCGCTGCTTACACCTCATACTTCATCCCCTACCCCACTCGTTCTGTCCAGAGAGACAATGTGGCCTTCAAGCTGGCTGCACCTGAGCTAGGAAAAGGTCTCGCTGCCTTCACCTCCATACTCAGCTACTGCAACTCTCGTGAAGGACAAAGTGACAATGTGGTCTTTACAGCTGGATGCACTTGAACTGTGAAAATGTCTCGCTGCCTACACCTAGCCCCTCAGCCCTTCAATACTCGTGCAGCCCAGAGTGACAATGTGGCTCTTACAGCTGGCCACACTTGTGCTATAAAAAGTTCTTGCTGTCTTCGCCTCACACTTCAGCTACTGCAACACTCGTGAAAGCCACAGTAACAATGTGGTCCTTACAGATGGCTGCATTTGTAATATGAGATGGTCTCGCTGCTTACACCTCACCAATCAGCCCTTGCAACACTCGTGTCGGCCACAGTGACAATGTGATCCTTACAGCTTGCTACACTTGTGCTATGAGAAGGTCTCGCTGCTATAACCTCAACCTTAAGCTCCTGCAACACTTTGTTGGCCAAAGTAACAATGCCCCCTTACAGCTGGTTACACTTAAGCTATTAGAATGTCTCGCAGCCTACACATAACTTTTTAGCCTCTGCAACAATTGTAAAGGCCAAAGCGACAATATGGCCTTCATAGCTGGCTAAACTAACACTGTGTGACGGTCTCACTGCCTACAACTCACAAATAAGTCTCTGCAACACTCATGAATGCCAGAGTGACAATGTGGCCATACTGTTTGCTGCACATGTGCTATGAAAAGATCTTGCTGCTTACACGTCACCACTCAGCCCCAGCAACACTCGTGCAGGCCACATTGACAATGTGGCCCTCACAGCTGGTTGCACTTGTGCTATGAGGTCTCATTCCTACACCTCGCCCTTCATCCCATGTAACGTGCGTTCTGTTCAGAGAGACAATAATGCCCTCAAAGCTGGCTGCACTTGAGCAATAATATGATCTCGCTGCTTACACCTCACCAATCAGCCCCTGCTACACTCGTGCTGACCACAATTACAATGTGGCCCTGCACTTTCTTTAGGAGAAGGTCTCGCTGCCTACACCTCATACTTTATCCTCAGCAACAATCGTTCTGTCCAGAGAGACTACGTGGCTCTCAAACCTGGCTGCACTTGTGCAATGAAAATTTCTCTCTGCCTACACCTAGCCACTAGGCCCCTGAAACAATTGTGCAGGCCAAAGTGACAATGTGGCCCTTTGAGCTGGCTGTACTCATGCTATGAAAAGGTCTCCCTGCCACAACTCATCCCTCTAGCCATCCAACGCTCGTCCTGGCTTGATTGACAATGTGGCCCGTAAAGCTCGCCGCTTTTGTGCTGCGAGAAGGTCTCGCTGCCTACACCCCGCCCTTCAACCCATGAAACACTCGTTCAGTCCAAAGAGACAGTGCGGCCTTCCAAGCTGGCTGCAAGTGTGCTATGAAAAGGTCTCGCTGCCCACAATTCACCCCTCAGCCCCGTCAACACTCAAGCTTGCCAGAGAACAAATATAGCCCTAAAAGTCGGCTGATCTTGTTCTTTGAGAAGGTCTCGCTGCTTACACCTCATCACTCAGGCCCTACAACACTCATGCTGGCCAGAGTTACAATGCTCCCTTCACAGCTGGCGGCACTTTAGGCCATAGAAGGTCTCGCTGTATACATCCTCACTCTTCAGCCATTCAACACTCGTTCTGTCCAGAGACACGAAGTGGTACTCAAAGCTGCTGCACTTGTGCTACGAGAAATTTCTTGCTGCCTACACCTCACCACATATACCCTTGCAACCCTCGTACTGGCCAGAGTGAAAATATGGCCCCACAAGCTAGATGCACTTGTGCTATGAGAAGGTCTAGCTCACATCACCTCACCACTCAGGCCTTGCAACACTCGTGCTGCCCAGAGGGACAATGTTGACCTCACAGCTGGCTGCTCTTGCGCTATGGGAAGGTTTCACTGCCTTCACATCACCACTTAGCACCTGCAACACTCGTGTTTGCCACAGTGATAATGAGGCCCACAAATTTGGCTACACATTAGCTATTAAAATGTCTCATTGCCTACACCTCACCACTCAGCCCTATGCAATACTCGTGCTGTTCAGAGTCATAATGTGGCCCTCACAGCTTGCCGCATTTGTGCAATGATATGGTCTCGCTGCCTTCACCTCACCCTTAGCATCTGCCACACTTGTGCTGGTCTGTGAATATGTGGCCCTCACAGTAGACTGCATTTGTGCTTGGAGTGGGTCTCGCAGCCTACACATTACCAATCAGCCCCTGCAAAACTCGCACAGGCCACAGTGACAATGTGGCCCTTAAAGCTGGCTGTACTTGTGCTATTAGAAGGTCTCGCTGATTACACCTCACCACATAGCCCCTGTAACACTCGTGCAGGCCCCAGTGACAATGTGGCCCCCACAGATGTCTGCAAATTCTTTAGGTGAATGTCTCGCAGAATTTCTCGCTGCCTGAACATCACCACTAGGCCTCTGTAACAATTTGGCAGGTCAAAGTGTCAATGTGGCCCCTTCAGATGGCTGCACTTATCTATAAGAAGGTCTCGCAGCTTGCACCTCACCCCTCAGCCCATGAAACACTCGTGCTGTCCAGAGTGACAATGTGACCCTCACAGCTGGCTGCACTTGTGCGATGAGAAGTTTTTGCTGCTGTCATCTTAACCTTAAGCCCCTGCAACACTTGTGTTGGCCAGAGTTGCAGCGCTCTGTAACAGCTGGCTGCACTTAAGCTATTGTAATGTCTCGCTGCCCACACATAACCACTCAGCCCCTGCAAATCTTGTGAAGGTCAAAGTCTCAATATTGTCTTCACAGTTGGCTACACTTGAGCTATTAGAAATTCTCGATGCCTCACCTCACCCCTGAGCCACTGCAACACTCGTGATGTCCAAATTGACAATGTGGACCTCATGGCTGGCAGAATTTGCGCTGTCAGAATGATTCGCTACCCACACCTCACCACTCTCTCCCTGCAATTCTCGTGATGGCCAGAATGGCATTGTTGAGCTCACAGTTGTCTGCACTTTCGTTATCAAAAAAGTCTCACTGCCAACATCTTACCACTCAGCCCCTGCAACACTCATTCTGTCTAGACAGACAAAGTGATACTCAAAGTTGGCTGCACTTGTGATGTGAGAAGGTCATGCTGCCTACACCCCACCACTTAGCCTCTGCTGCACTTGTGCTGGCCGGATTGAAAATGTGGCTCCCAAAGCTGGATGCACTTGTGCTATGAGAATGTCTAGTTGCATTCACTTCACCCCTCAGGTCTTGCAACATTTGTGCTGGCCAGAGTGACAATGTTGCCCCCACAGCTGACTGCACTTGTGCTGTGGGAATGTTTCACTGCCTTCACCTCAATCTTAAGCCCCTGCATCACTTGTGATGACCAGATATACAATTCTCCCCTCACAGTTGCCTGAAATTTAGCTATTAGAATGTCTCGCTGCCTTCAGCTCACCATTCAGCCCTATACAACACTCTTGCTGGCGAGAATCACAATGTGGCCCTCACAGCTGGCTTCACTAACACTATGTTAATATCTCACTGTTTAAAACTCACAACTCAGCCCCTTCTCAACTAATGCTGTCCAGAGTGACGAAGTTGCCCTTATAGCTTGCTGCACTTGTGGTATGAGTAGATTTCGCTGCCTACACCTTACCACTAAGGCACTGGAACACTCGTGCAGGCCAGAGTGACAATGTGGCCCTCACAGCTGACTGCACTTTAGCTGTTATAAGGTCTCGCTGCCTACACCTCACCACTCAACCTCTGCAACACTCGTGCTGGCCAGTGTGATAATGTGGGCCTTACAGCTGGCTGCACTTGTGCTATTAGAAAATCTCGATGCCTCACCTCACCTCTCAGCCACTTCAACACTCGTGCTGTTCAGATTGATAATGTGGCCCTCGCAGCTAGCAGAATTTGCACTATCATATTTATTCGCTACCTACACCTCACCACTCAGCCCATGCAATTCTCGTGAAGGCCAGAATGACATTGTGCACTCACAGCGGTCTACACTTGCTGTTTCAGAAAAGTTTCGCTGCCTACACCTTACCACTCAGCCCCTGCAACACTCGTACTGGCCAGAGTGACAATGTGGCTGTCACAACTGGCTGCACTTGTTCTATGGGAAGGTTTCGCTGCCTACACCTCACCTCCAAGCCGCTGTAACAAATGTGCAGGCCAGAGTGATAATGTGGCCCTTACAGGTGGCTGCACTTTTTTTAGGAGAAACTCTCGCTGCCTATACATCACCACTCAGTCCCTGCAACACTCGTGCTGGCCAGAGTGATAATGTGTCCCTGACAGCTGGATGCACTTGCGCTATGAGAAGGTCTTGCTGCCCGCGAATTAGTGAAAAAAAATCAATAGCACAGTGTCAACTACCCGATTTATGGGATTTTTCTGTCGACTGTATAAGTTTATTTTACATAAATAATCTATCACATACATAAGTTACTAATAAAATATTTATTTATTTTTGTAACATTTCTTGACTTTTTCGAATAAATTACATATATTCTACATTAAAATCTGAAGAAAAAATCTTAACTTTAACTGATTTCATATTAATGAATGCGTCTGTCATAACATACCAGTGAATAGAATGTAATTTCTCTTCAAGACATTACATTTTCAATATTATTTTTGATAACACATTTTCTAATTTTATGACTATTATTTTGACATATTAATGATTTTGTAATTTAAAATCCATAACGGTTTTTACAAAAAATTGCTGTATATGATAGTTGCCAGCATTGAACTATTTTTTCAACAAATCTATGTCAGTCAAATTGTTTAAGTAATTCAGATTTTTCTCCTGGCTTTATATTTCGGATATTCGCTCACCTTTCCACATCCCCTAACATTTTGATAACAGCAATAATTTTGTAATCATAACAGTTTCGGCTGATGTATCCTGTTCTTAAAGTGGATAATGCTTGACATAGTGGCCAGAGCCCCAACTTGTAAGCGACAAGTTGTGGGTTCGAAGGCTCTTTTTACGTCGGCACATAACAGCAAGGTGAAGATGGATCAGTGGCGGAATGGAAGGGAAAAGCCGTCGGCCTACGACATCAACAAGCCGGCTGTGACTGCACCAGATACACAACCCGGCCCTCCCTCTTTACTGGGAGGTGAGTAGTGTGAGCCCTGCGCCTCTGAGGTCGAGCCCTTACAACACTTTGTGCATTTCACTTACTGCTGTTTTGAAGAGCTCCGCAACACTACCTGCTATACGAGCAATCTCCTCAAATACTATCGCAAATTAGCTACAAAGAAAACTATTTAAAACAGATTCATACTGCAAATAACACTCTGAATATTATTAACACTTATATTTATTTCAAAATCGCTGCTATGTAGTTCCAATGCCAAACAGCCGAGAGGGTTCATTTCTGTACGTACGAAAATTAGCCGGCATCGTAAAATATTACCTCCACAAAAATATCACGCGTGTTAATATTTAAGTATCTATTGCTGTAATTTTTGGTTGACTTTATTTCAAATTCTTATTAATAAAGTCGGTAAGTATTCTTAAAAGAGATATAAAATTCAATTTACTTCCCGCCTTTATACGTAGAAAAAAGTTAAATAAGGGGGGAAAAAATGGCTAAGTTAATTATAATATGCCTCATTTTGGTCGTACTTCCGAGTAGGTATTCTTAAAGCTTTTTATGCATATATTTCAGGGGCATCGTAGGATCATCGACAAATATCTCGGAGGCTACCGTATTAACTATTGTCAAGAAGTTGGTTACAAGCTTTCTAATTAATCTTCGTTCTCAGGTCACATGTTCCAAGCCAAACAAACCACACAGCGAGCACACGCATGAGCCGTGGGAAGTTATAGTGGGGTGAGAGACTGTGTTGGCGAGACGACTTCACCAGAGGTCACGAAGTAGCCCTGGGGAACCGCCCCATAATGAGACTTCCGGGGCCATATTTAATTACACACCATCTAATGAAGTGGGTTTCGATTCGTTACGTCCGACCATCGTCGTGGAAGAACTCTCCTTCTTGCTCTTTGTAAGATACTCTCACGTGCTTGTACAATATCATTGCTGAAAATATCACCTATGTAGGCGAACGTTACCCTATATAAGTTTAATTCTATGGCAGAGTTTTGAATAGGAAAAATTTCCACCTCTGAAGTGCCCAGTTTTCCAAATGGTAAATTTTCATTAAAATTTTAAGCTACGTGTATAATAAGTGAAATATTTTACTTACCTATGAAATTATTATTATTTTCTAAATTATTACAATGATCTTGTCTTTTTATGCGTAAGAAATAGAATATATCTGGTTCATTGCCGACACCAGTGCTTACGCAGTGGCGAACATTTTTGGCTGCCAAACTTATAACGTTGATATTTCCAACCTTACTCTTTGGGCATCAAATATACTTGAATTGAAATACAAACTGCTCAATTTAACAAATAGATCTGAAGATTATAATGCAGGTCTGGAAATCAAATAAAATTTTGCAGATATCTGTGAAGAAAGGCAGTCCTAATTTTGGCTTTTATATATTTACATTAATACGTAAGCAATACTACGCTCAAGTTACTATCTGTACATACGATATATAAATTATATAATATAGGTATTGTTTGCAGTGGCATAACTTTTCGTGAACATTTTCTGATTTCCTTGAAAAAATATTTTCTACTACCTTCTTCACTCACTAGAATTCTTTGCGTATTTTCCTCGTATTTCATTATCATGCTCCCGCTTACTTTTTGTTTGTGCATGCACGTGTTTGTTATGTGTGTGTGCCATCTCTCACAGCCCGCCGTCCCACCAAATTATCTTCTAAACTTTAATCCTTTCATCAAACATGCAGAACTTTATGCATAACGCACTGCTCGTCTCAGTGCCAAGGGATCTTACTTCTGTGTGACTGATGCATCTGATTTGTAAACTCTGCTACTCTTATAGGTTATGAATGGTTCATGTTACTATAGACCTGTCATTCTTAAACTACAGTCCACGGACCTGGAGGTTCGTGAGCATATAAAGGCAGTGCTTGAAACCAGTATATTTAACTTTTTATAGAAATTTTGTTTTTATGCTGTAAGTGTAACTATCTTGCTAGTATTTGCTAGTATTTGCAAATTGCATCACTAAACTTGAGATTGTAACAATTTGATTAGTGAATAATAAGTAAATTGAATGTATACATGAAGATATTTTCTTAACTTGTATTAAAACAATTGGTGTCCAGCGAAATGTGCATCATATAAAAGGAGTATTAAAACCAAGAATATAACGTACAACTATTGGCTGCAATAACGAAACAAAGCTATTTCAGAACACTTCACATGTTTATAATTTGCAATGCTTGAAACCAAAAATTAAAGTGGGTGCGACAGGGTTAAAAAATGTGTGCCGTTCCAACCTGGGCAGGTGGGCACTCGTTGATTCCAGCGGAAGCTGCGATGAACATGTGACTAGAGCATCTCAGAGATACGACCACCTTGCTACTTTCTGTGTAAGAAATGTGGCGGACTTTGTACTTTTGTAAGTGAGTCCTCATAAAATTCTCACGTTTTTCTATTCCTTGCATTCCGTCCCCCTCCCCTTTTGTTAATTAGGGTTCAATTCCACGTTAATTTCTAGGAACGACGAGCACAAAGATGTCCCGTCTTGAGAACGTGCATCGCTCGGTGCCGCCCTACGATAACACTTCCCCTTTCCATTATCACCATCTTCTTCATCATCTTCAATGCCATCTTCATCATCATCTTCATCATTCTCATTGTCACCACCATTGTCATTGTCATTATTGACATAATTGTCATCATCATTGTAATCGTTATCATCATCATCAACAACATCAATGTTATTAACATCTTCATAATATTCATCATCTTCACCATCATCTTCATCATCATCGTCAACATTGCCATCAGCATTCTCATCCTCATCGTCAACATCATCATCAACATCAGCTTCGTTATCTTCGTCGCCATTTTCATCATCGTTATCATCTTCATCATTTTCATCATCATAACAACGTCACCATCATCATCGACATCGTCATAATCGTCCTCGGAATTATCATCATCGTTATCATCGTCATCGTCATCATCATCGGTTTTGTTATATTTATTTCAGGTAACTGTGTTTTTCTGATTATTTTCACAATGGCTGGGCCAAATACATAAAATAAACATAAATGACCATGTATTATTGTAAAATTTTTAGTGAAGCAGGCGGGATGATATGCCAAAAGGCATATATTTTACTTTATTCGGCACATATATTTTACTTTGAACTCACGTAAAATTTTCTTAGATAATATGTGATATGAGTTCGTATCTAGTAAAAAAATTTAAATTGCTAATCTCAGTTTTTAAAACAATTTCCACTCTGTCGAATGATATAATGAAAACTACACCACTAAACAAGAATTTATAGTAATTCTTTTCATTCACAATTCTTTAATGAAGTGTATTTTAAACTTGCGATAGGAAAATATTTAATGGGTTAATAATTACATACTTCACATAGTACTGATTTTTACCAATAATCAGTTCGATGGCTGTATTCTACGAAACACGTTTGAAACAAAAATTGGAGGAATGAAATATCTCTCTTAAAATTTTTACATTACATGCTATTAATATAGCATTTCAATGGAGTTGGAATACATTTACACAATTTAACAGCCTTATATTTTTCTATTAAACCAATTTGAAATGTGTGTGTCTCAAGACACGTATAAAAATTGTGCATTAGTATTTACAGAACGTGTTATAAAAAAACTAGCAAGGCAAATATAAAATATAACTAGCTCCGCAAACCAAACATTTTGTTATATTGGTGCATTTATTTAGTTATTACTGCCATCAAAATTTAATTTTGTAGTGTTTTGTAAGACGTTCAGTAATGTTTTCAGCACTGCTATGTATTGTATTTAAAAATTTAAACCAGAACAATAATTTCTTATACATTGTGAATATCCGTGCTGTTATCGTTGACATAAAATTCCTGGTGCATTGCAGTAGAAGTTACTAAAAGTGTTTATCCGTTCGAAGACTGTTTCAGATCCCACCCTACACCCCATAACCCTTAACCCCACGACCCCTACCTTCTTGCAATTAACCTTATGTTACAAATTATCCCTGAACCCACACCTATAAATTGTGTCTGACCAGTGACTACGAAATTGCACCATCAACACATATATTTTTTCCTGTATTAGGCACTAGAATGTGTTTACAACTGATGTTTCAACCACAAGAGATAATTTACTTTTAATAAGAGTGCTATCGACCTGTACCTGATGGCGACGAGTTAATGTAAGTTTTCATATTTACTTTTTTAATTAAAATTAAAATTAAATTATTTTTCAGATAATTTAATATAAAATGAGGGTTTTAAAATAAATAAAAAACGACATTCTTTCTTTTGAACTTATTTTATTCAGTAATGAACAATATGAGAAAACACATAAACACATTGAAAATTTATCTTGTACACTATGTTTTGTGTATTGCAAGGTACTGTTCCCCAGTGAGTCCTGATTTCCGTGGGTAATCGGTATAATGCTTAAAACACTGTTTTCAGACAAGAACTTTGTACCCATGATACGTAATCTGCTATTTAACAAGTCTTGAAAAGTTTTTAATGTAACAATAGTGCGAAATATTCATCATTTTGTCCTTCACCATAGAAGATCTGTATATTCAAGTTTCTCATTCTTATTTGCACGTATTGGCACCACTTTTCTCCTGGCATTCAGCGAGTACACATTTACAGACACGACAGGGTTGTTGTTTTCAAAGACACTTATTTGCTGTATAGAAGTCGAAAAATCCAGTCCGTTAAAATCCATTATTTCTTCCAACTCAATATACATCTTGTCCACACACTGCGGATGCGATGACTTAATAAATCCAGCCAACACTCGCCTCTAGAAACTCTAGGTGTCATAGATGTGGGGATTAATTACAGAATGTCTGTGCTTGTTAAAGTCGGGGAGGTCAACATACGTCGATGACAGTGAAGTTTTATTCTCTCTGTTACAGGGAGACCCCTTGCACGTATACATATGCACCCTTACACGATACATCCATGAAATCGACACTCGTCACTTCGAACATGCGTATTTTATTTGGGTGGGGCTCTATTTACAGCCAAGCTTCTCATGTCGTGCATTGCTGCTATAATCGAAGATCTTTTCACAAAAGTGACACTTATAATGTCTGGATGGTTCAGTAGAGGTGCTTACCCATACAGTTGTTTCTGGAACAGGTGTCGATGGCCCAGTTGGTGATGCAGTTGTCTCAGCTGAAGAACTAGATGACACTTCTGCCATCCCCGTGTCAAACATTTCCGAAGACCCTGTAAATTGTGGTAGACACAACGGGATCCCAGCCATAGATGCAAATGAAATAATTGAAGAGTAAGAAGTCGATATCGCCGCTGGTACCATTCCCGAAGAAGCCAGTGGTGGCACTAGTACCATGCCCATAGCAGTCGGCAATGGTGCTATTGTAGGCAGCCCACCCGAAGAAAACGATGGCACTGCTGGCACCACACATGAAGAAATCTATGACACTGCTGGTACCACACACGAAGAAGTTTATGAATAGCCTTAGATCCCATTAGCTCTGGAATATCTGAAAACATCACAGATGCTGAATATGTCGTCGATCATAAAAATTGGATCAGACATTCCATACCTCCACACTTTTCTCGACGAACTGCTGATCCTCCACAAGCAGGTATTATTTATACTGATTGCCCCCCCCCCCTCTACCCCTCACCGATCATTCTATCTTCTTTCAACCCTTCTCTCATCCATCTGACGCACTCTTTGTTTCAACCTGAAGACATGTATACACTCCCAGGTCCATCTGTGCGAATTCATCCTACTTCGGTTTTACCACAATGCATAAATAGGTTATGTAGTATAAGAAGTAGTGGATTTTCTTTTTTAAAGGTTACCATAAGGAAAAAAGACAGTCTAACGAGTAAGGGTAAAAAACATCAACATTTAAATGGTTTTACACACAATTGATAATACAGATTATTACATAAATGACATATCAAAAGAATTCAGTCGTGGTACATAGTTTTTTGTAATTGTTCTTCAGAAACGATGTGAGAGGTGACCTCTTGTCTAGTCGTAAGCAGCAAACTCATAATCCAAGAAAATGGCACACCATTTATGGAGCACCTGTTTGTACCTCCATGTGCATGTCCAGTCATTTTGTGACCTATCGCAGATGCACCACTGCCAGTCGTCGCGAAGTTTCGTCAACTTTCGCAGTGAATGACAGCCATACTCGAACTGCACGTCGATGATTTCCACTTCACTTTTGTACAAGTCGCTCAAACCTTTTCTCTGCTCGGGCTCTGCAACGTAAACCGATCCTTGTTGAAACTACATCAGCAAGTCACGATGCACGTTTCCCTCTTGGTGGTACAGAATATTACCTTCGTCCTACTCCAGTCCGAGGTGGTACTTGGCCATATAGTCATCTGTCTTATTGCTTTTCTCGTCCAACAGTTTCGACGAATAAGGGATTTGGAAGGAGTGTGTGTACATATTGTCATCGTCGTCGTAGGACACTGCGATCTCCTTGAGTATGGAGCCTCTGTGTCTGTGAAAGCCTTGCAGATTACAGTACTTCTTGCTGCTGCCTATGCTCGAAGCCAAATGAACAGTTATCGCTTCTTCTGCAGCATTTACGAAAGTATCTCGACGACTTTGTCTTGACAGTTTTATGATGCATATCGGTCATGAAGTATCAGGCAGAAAGCATACTTGGTAGAAAGAATGTTTCCATGTGTACTGAATATCGATTCTGCAGTCGATCACAGTCAAACTCATACACTCGTCCTGTTTACTCGTATCGAACACCACGAGCAGGACAAACCCTCTGCAGGTATCTGGGCTCATTATCAGGGATTGTATGCGCCCATAACATGCATTTTGGAATTGAGCGTACATTTTATATTCGAGCAGGTACTAAAAATCTTCAAAGCTCAAGTTCATGTCAACTTAAGGATAGTTTTCACTATTGAAATATATTTTCATATTTTCTATTTGACAATTGTCAAACTGCAAATGGTTCACTCTCGCATAGTGCTATCTTCCAGTCTGTAGCCCAACAATGATTTACCTCGGTTTTTTATTCATTGTAAAGCTGGACTTCGCCATCTAGTTAATGTGCTGGCTTGTGAGCAGTCTGGGATAGGTCTCCATTCGATAGACAGTAGCTGCAGGATTTCCTCCCGTTCCCAGGATGGCATCTGTGTGAGTATTGATTAGAAGCAGTACCAGTTACTGCTTCAAATTGATGATAATTCGTTTGTAGTCTTCGGTGAAACCCAGCAACTTCGCTAGAGGAAAGAAGACATTGAATTTACTTTAGATGTATATAGGACATTGCAGTCATCTTATATCCCTCAGACTGCCACCTTGGCTACAGACACCTCATTTGGCATGAACGAGAGGTAAATTTAATCGTTGTCATTATGCTGACATCTCTTGTCTAGTCTATCTCGACACAGTTGAGCAAATACATGCTGCGATTGGGGAGGTGGAGAACACAATTGCTCTTTAATTTCGTCATTACCAGGTTGGATCCATAGTCTTTTTTCAGTGTCCCCCTGAATTGCAGGAATGACTGACAAGGAAGAATGCAGATATCTTGGTATTGGCTGCTATCCAAACTTTCGATGGTAGTGTATATAGTCCGAACAGGAATTTCTGTATGCATGAAGTCCCACTTTCATGATGCTGTCTTCAAAAATGACGGCCTTGTCGATGTTTATGTAATCTTCCATGGCGATCGACCTCAAAGACAAGACTTTGAAGGAAAATCTAAATGACATTGTTAACACCTTGGTGAACCATCATATACTGATTGCTGGTTTGACGTACTGCTTTATTTTATTGCTTCTGGTCGCCGTACAACTTTTCCCATCTTCTCAAATGCAAGCATAGTGTAATTTCTTCATTTCGAAAGTTCACCAATTCTCTGTACGTGTCGATGGGCATCACATCCACCTTGTGTGCTCTCTTCGTGACGACCAAAACATAAATGATGATTTGCGGGGCTACGACCAGTTTATAACCAGGATGTATCATCGGCGAATTTTGTGCAATATGTTGCTTGATCTACCAATGATATATGTGCTGCTCGCTAAGTTGCAGTTTATTTGTATCTCATTAACAGACAAGATGTTTATGGCTCACGACAATATGCTGATTTTTCTAGTTTCGTATATGTCTGGCTCGAATCCCAATATCATTCCGATGAAATCCACTTTCGCAAAGTCGATATCTTCACTGAATTTGATGACATTCTTCAGAGTATTGGAATTTTCACGTACTTCGAATTCTGTGTCGGCAGACAGTAAATTATCGCTGTAACTTGCAATGTCGTCTAATTCGTAAGAACCAATGTGTAATGTTACATTGCGGGAGACATTACCTCTTTTCACAAGAGACATCTTGCAGTTTTTTATATCGCTTTCAACGAGATACTTCATGCAATTATTTTCATATATGTTCAGTATTGCAATGTAGATTTGAAAATTGTCCAAACCTATGGACCAGCCCCCTCCAGGTCGAGTGGAGGAAAATGTACAGCATGCAGCTCGGAACTACGACTCGCCAAGATAATCGTCATTGGTATGCCTGATGGTTTCTGGTCCTGTATAGCCATTTTAATAATTTAATTGCATAAATGAACAAGGAAGCAAATACACAAGTGTCCTCAGTTCTATGTGTTCAGCATCGGCTCCATCTTGTAGTTGTAAGTAAGTTTGGAATTTTTCATGTACAGTCACAGCTCGGGCGGAGGATGCAAATTACTGAAACTGTGATAGTAGTCTGCACATTTGCCATGTTTAACATAAGTTACCTAGTGCATTCCGGGCTTGGCTGTCATGTCCAAGTTGATTATGGCACATTCGTCGTGTTTTGGTTTAGGAGGCAAAGCATCCTGCATGAATAATCCACGAAAATGAGGGAACTTCAGTTTGCATGCAAACAGTTCCAAATCCATGTTAGTGAACTGCTGTTTCGGTAAAGATTCCATTGCCGCCTCTTCCTGCTGCATAAATTTTGCATATCTCCTACTCCCACTGGGTAGGGCGTTAGGCAGAGCCTTTGGCCATAATTTTACCCATGACAATAGTTTCCGTATTTGCAATGTGCCTTTGGGCCACAGACAACTGCTTCCATTCGTTCGATGTTGTGTTGACTGTTTGGACGATACCCCTTGTGGCTCCGATTAGGCACCCTAGGGCCATGAGTGCAGGCAAAAGCAGTACAAAAATACACCATTAGATGTTTTCTTGGACTTGCATGCATTTCTTCCCTTTTTCATCACTTTTCTTGTTTCACTTACACCTTCCGATTGCGCCTTGCACTCATGCCAATATTCGCTTTGGGCTTCATAACATTGAAAACACCCCACATTCTTGACTCAGAACTGTATGGATGTATCAGATAATCAAATATGTCATTTCAATGCAACCTCTGCCAGAGGAGGTCTATTCCGAGTGATAATTTTAAGAGACAATGTATATTACAAAGAAAACATACTTAATGTCATCAAGAGGCTAGTTTATGCTACATCATCCAATGTATTATATGAAACAAGCATAATACAATGGTTTACACATCGTGAACTAAGAAGTTACTCTACCCATATGCATTACAACTGAATATGAAGCTATCTCCCATGAATCATGACATGGAAGTCTATTTCCGAATGCAGGGAGGTGCATCTTCACACGACCATCAATTTGCAGGAATGCCTATTCTACACAGCCTGCTGGAAGAAGAGATTGGTCTTCGATTCGAGAATTTGTACCTGTATCCACATCACAACAGCATCCGAAATACCAGCGACTGGCATGAGTACTGCAAGCCATGGATGGTGTGGGTTATTTCCTTTGCAGCGATAATGATGTAGCCGTGCCACCAAGCGAAGCACTGACAAACTCAAAGTTTATTTTTTATGATGTGGCATGTGAGAAACAGACTTGCATTCAGGAATATTATAGCATGGGATGGCATGCCACTGTAGACTGCGTGTACCTCGGCCAGACTTATTCGCACATACCCAAGCAACTGGTCAACGATAATGCTACTGTGTTGGTGCTGTTTTGCATTAACAGTACGACTTTGCGACATGTGTACGATGACTATGTCAATACAGACATGATACTATCGGATTTAAAGAACCCATGTTCTTTGTCCTGAAAAGACAAGTATAGATATTTGGTGATCATAAAAGACGGACCTCTATATAATGGCAGGTACCAGTGTGGATTCGATGAGTCTGTTGTCGACCATTGAGAATAAGTTACAGCTTGTCGAAATTTGGGCAGAGTAGCCTCAAGCTGCGGCTTAACAAAGACGAAGGTGGAGGTTCTCCCGTACCAAGAAATGATGAACTTGCGATGCTAGTAGAATAATAATTCGAAACAATGTAGACGGATAAATATATGGTTGAACACCAAAAAATGGATACACAAGCTTTTTCAATGGATTACGACTGCACAGATGTAGTAAATGATATACTATAAGTCTAGTTTACTCGGAGTATTATAAATGGGTAATTTTCAAGATGGCGCCCGAAGTGGCTGCCAAAAGATTAAAAATCGATATGTGAAACACAATTTAGCATAGAAAGGTCGCTTTGGTGTCTAAGCTTATGTTTTAAGACCCAAGATTTTCAATAAAATCCATTAAATTCCTCTCAGTTTATTATTAAGCAATAATTAAATTAAATTTTAATTATTCACAGTCTATTATTGACAAGTTATGGACGTTTAAGTTACAAAAATTTTTAGAGTAAAAATGTTAAAACATTTTTTTTATGAGAATTTACAATAAATTATGGTTAACCTAAAGTTTTTAAATAATTAAGAAGCCACGTATTTCACCCAATAGACTGATCATATCTTTTCACCTAAGTTACTTAATACTCATGGTTTCCATCCAATAACTCTGAAAGTAACTTGTGAGGATTGTCACATTACTCAAGCTGGCACAGGCAGTAATTCACGATAGTCCATATCGCATACAGGAGCAGCAGTATGTCTTGCATTTAGTAGAACAGTTACAATAGATGACCTTCAGTAGACTATCTGGAACAACATTCTTCGAGGACATAAGTGGCACGTACTCTTTATCTTGGAGATTCCACCCCCAATTTATAGCATTCGTACCTTCTTCCTTCCCCATCCATACCATGATCAGGTAGTATACTATGCAGCAGTGAAGTTTAGCAAGAGATTCAGTTGGGGCAGATGTTTTGGTGTTACAAATGAAGAAGCAGATGCAACCTTCTGACTGGAGGTGTTATATCGCATTTTCGTAAGAGAGTCAGTGCCATTACCCCATAAAGTTTAGTCACTACATGACATCCAAGGTCATCTATCAATTCTGTGGTCTGATTTGGGGTGGTAAATGCTCTGGCACATGACTGAAGGACAGGATCTCCTTTCAATAACTTCTGCAAAACTTTCTTCTTGACGCCATGGATCCGAGAAGTGGTATCACAACCTGTGGTGGAATGAATGAAAAATAATTGAACACATGTATTATTTCCAAGGATTTCTTTTATACATTTTATGTCATATACTTGATGGATGCCCTCAGCTCTTGACTTATCTGATCTAAAGTACAGATTTTTACTAACTGGTTGTGCATGATAAAGTAGTAAGACAAGAAGATTAGTATCTTCATCAATAAGTGTAGTAGTTTGTATAAGAGATGCTTTCAATGCAGCCTTCACTATGTCTACATATGCATCTCCAGGTGCAGTGAACACAGTGCAATGCCTTTTTCGTAGTTTATTAGTTATCATCTCTAACAATTTCTGCTTATTGGTGTTTTTGTAACAATAGGGCCTATTTCTTGCCAGAGAATTCTGTCTCTACAGTGAAGCTAATATTGGGGTAATTATTGTTTCCTCTTCTCAGATGTATGTGGTCATTCAGGGTAGGGCCTTCACAATAACCATCGAATACTACAGTTGTACAGGAATCAAAATACTGTATAGCAAAGTCTGCATAAGACTGTGCTATTTCACCATATCATTCTCCACGCTTCCATGGAACTTGGTGGAGTAACGAACCTCCGTCAAGGACTTGACACTCAGTTACAGGACATAAGTGAACCAACCGCTCCCAGAAAATTCATGAACTTGTGGAAGCTCCCTAGGAGTAGGACAATGGATTTCAGATGTCTGTCTAATGGTGAGTCGGTGATTATCTTTACGGCCTTCCAGTACAGAGGCTGATCGAATATGCCTATAGTCTCAAAGTGTTGCTTGGTCGCAAGCCTACAAAGGAGCTCCGATGTTGAAAGAATGCAAGTCTTATCCCTGGAATACATGTCTATCATTGGTAGATAGATACCTTAATGAAGACTGAACTGGGTGTTCGTTTCCCTGATGAATAATGTATATCATCCCGTGCCAACCTGGCAGTGCATTTCTGAGACTAAATGATAATTTCCACAATATATCCACTTTCTTTTCAAATTCAAGAAGACTCGGTAATACTGCGAATTTTACATCTTGATGGAAGTTTTTTGTTGAAATATGATCTATTATTTGAACTTTTGAAAGCTTCACACAGATAATATCTCTAGTTTTGTTTCTAGGTATACTGTACGCTGTCTTCTGCCCCGGTGTCACTGCAGCTACCATACCTATTCCGTGAAAAGTTCCTTGCCCATTGATTGTAATAATGTTGTGATGAACATTGTCTGCTGCAAATAGCATGGCTGTATTCATTGCAATATTATCGCTCCCAAGCATGTAGGGAGTAGCAAAATTAGCAGCTTTTTTCAAACCAGTGCATTTCACTATATGAAGAGCAGAACGCTATCTTAGACAAGGTGTTCACAAGAAACCTCGACCTATATAAGTGATGCATTTACACTGTAAGACATATTTGCA
Source organism: Dryococelus australis (assembly GCA_029891345.1). Lineage (NCBI taxonomy): Eukaryota > Metazoa > Arthropoda > Insecta > Phasmatodea > Phasmatidae > Dryococelus > Dryococelus australis. Next base: position 28,713,898 of record CM056999.1, on the reverse strand, counting down.
CAGGTGCAATGAAAGATCTTGGAAGCACTCCTTGAATTATTGCGTCACCTATGCTGGCCACTTTCTGCTGAGTATCTTTCCGCACAAACATTAAATTTAATAGAATACGAAGGGATTCGGGAATGTAATCAACAGCTAGCTGGAAACCAGCAGTCTCTGTTGTGGGATAATGGTCTTTCACTGATGGTACATTTGTTTGGATGTCACTTTTTATGAGCCGTGCTGCTGCCTCAATTATTGCTATCTTCTGTGACTCTTCATCTTATACTTGCTTTGAAGTCTTTAAATATGTCCTTATAATGTGTGCCATTTTCTCTCTCATTATAACTATATCACGTAAACCATCTCCTTCTGTAATATGTATAGAAGTCCCATACAATTTCCTCAGCTGATATTTATGTACCGAATACCCTAGGGTAAGGAATAAATATCTAACAAATACTCCTTCATTTTGCTCTTCAGGTCAGACACTGTTATCTGTTCTTCATCATTTGATTCTGGGTATGCACACATTTTTGAGAATGCATGTTCTTGATCTTCATTTTTATGCCTTCCTGATTTCCTTTGCTTTATCTCAGGGTTACTTCGAAATAGCTTGGATACATTATGGCCATTGCGAAAATGGCTGCTACAAGTATGATGGTGCACGCAGTCAGCAGCATGAATATCACCATTAAAGTATTCAATTCTACCTTTTACTTTGTATGACCACTTATCACGACGACTATCACAACATTGCAAAATTGTCTTTGTAAAGATGTCAGTTTTTACAGAACTATATCCTGCACTACTCACTTTCAGAACAATTTTGCCACAGAAAAAGTAGTCAGTTGTGCTATTGAATGTACCTTCAGACACTCTCGTACTGGTTTGAGTATTGCCAGATTCTCCCACATGTTTCCTCTTCAAGTGAAGTTCTATTTCTGTTTCATTTACATACGATTTGCGGCAGTTTGCATGCATTTTACTGCCATCAGTCATAGCAATGGTGTTACCTCTCTGCGCACTTACTGCATTTATTCCATCTGCTCCGTTTTGTCGAATCTGGACTACATCACTTCCATCACCCACTCGTATATGACAAATTGGATAAGTTTCGCCAGCACTGAATACACTCATTTTTAACCTGGAACAGTCAATAAAAATAACAAAAATTTAAACATTATTGACTACATTATTTTGTGTATTATTAGTGCCTTTACAAAATAATCAAACATGAAAATAGCCAGTACATATAAGATTAATAACAGCCAATTCGAGAACCCAATATTGAAATGTTTGTGGTGAATTCTAATCTGAGAGTATTTAACTTGCGTTTTTTGAATTTCTTGGGTCCATAAATATATGGTTAGACACCAAAATTACCTTCCAATATTCAATAGTTTATTAGATACAACACTTGTCAACTCATGATAGGCTACTTGGACGCCATCTTGAAAAAACATTTCTCAAAGCCCTAGGAGCCGAAATCAATTTATGAACTTTTTGTAGCAATTTTTTTTGAGGTTCAGCTATCATTTTTCGTATATGGACCTGTCTATTGGCGAACCCGAACGATCCAAAGATGCTACTAAAAATTGTGTCCTTGAAACTGGTAATAGCTTCATCTCGGAACTACATAAAGAGTTGGCTGATCAGAACAAGTTCTTTCGCACTTGCTTGTCCAAGCTCGGGGCGAAGATGGATCGTGTGAAGTCCGAGATCTTTCGCGAATTTATGGTAATGGACGAGCATGTAAGGAGTGTTCAAAGGAAAATTACCAACAGTCTAAATGTGGCATCCACACCAAATGATAAGAATCGAAAATTTATTTAAGATTCCATAGAGCATCCTTTGCTACCTCGATTTCCTGCCTCGCTACGAAAATGGATATGCAAAACCATTTCATGGACATATTGTATATCTGCAACGAACGCCTGGAAAGGATCGAAAATCGTTTGTTACAAACTTCACGACTAAGCCTATAAAACAGAGTAACAATAACAATTTCTATTCAGTACGATGTCAGGCATTGCTAGCGAACTGCATCAAGTGATACAGTCGGTTCGCTCGAAGTATTTGAACACCAATAGAGCTAGACTTTCGCGCGAACTTATAAATGATGAAATCTTTAAGCCCAATACTCGCTGTATCGATGTACTCAGGGAGAGCGATGGAGAGCTCATAGTCGTGAAGACTGAAGTGTACAATACTTCTGAGCCTACAAAAAAGCAGAAATAGGATGTACAAATGGATCGGGATGAAAAATCGCATCTGGATTTGGCACACAAGAAAATGGCATGGAAGAAAGCTCTAAAATCGAATGCTGTAGCTTGTTGTTATCTACGATCGTACACATCTCATAATAATGATACGATGTATGGTGTACCGGCATGATAATAAATGGTTCCTTGGAGCTGATAAAAAGAGTTTCTAGCAGGTGGGGAAATCGAAGTAGGAGATTACAAGACACATGGACCACCTGGGCTTTGCGAACTTCTATTTCGCAAGAAGCCTAGGGAGTTCACAGAGTCCAACCTGCTGAAATACAACACATTGCTCGAACTCACACACATACCTTATCAAGACAACAATCCTGAGACCAGTGTTTATAACGATGAAGATCACGAAAAAATCGATATTCTTGCAAATCTCTTCAGTAGCCTAGCATGGAAAAGTGGGGATTGTCTGAAGAAGATAGGCAGTGACGAAAACATCAACTACATGTTTAGGACGACCCGAATGAACTGGTGGATTGAATACGTCTACTAGTTGCTTCACAAAGGGTTTGAAATTACTCGCACACCGACAAGATTATATCAATCATCTAAGAACTGAAGGAGGGAGGTTACATACAATGAATCGGATGGAAATCACTCACGAACTGCATGCGGACACTGGGTGCAACTACCACTTTGTCAAGTTCATGATTTTTGGTATCAATAGTACTTTATACTTCTGTCAACAAGGGCTGCAAATACATGTTTACAATCGTAGATGCCTGTAGCAAAAACAGTCCAGTCACATAGAAGAATGTACGTGATATCACTAAGGCCATGGCAGATGTGTTGCGCGAAGGGTACATCCCGACCAATTTGAAAAACCGACCAGAGCAAGGAATTCTACAATGCAAAGTCCAAGGCCCTGATGAAGAACCATAAAATAAATAATTATTCAACGTACAACAATCTCGAAGCATCTCTCTTCAAGTGGTTTAACAGGACTCTGAAGGGCAAGATGTGGAAGTATTTCGCCGCGAATAGTAACTACAAGTGGTTTAAGCTACTTCCGTAACTCTTCTGCGACTATATTTCTACAGCACACTCAATCACTAATATGGAGTGTAAATATGTCAAGGATGGCTCCCTGGTTTGGACTATGTATGCCATTCCGAAAAGGAAGGACCTGCACAAGCCTAAAGCCAAAATAGGTTATCTGGTGCACATCACCAAACATAAAGGCATCTTCGAGAGAGGGTTCACAGTAAATTAGACCCCAAAACAGTTTTGTGTGCAACATACACACAACTATGCTCCGAGGACCTACTATCTCAAAGATGCTGCTGGTTAAGTTTCCAGATGTGTATTTGGTCAAGAAGGTGCTGAAACGACGTAATGGAAGGGCGTAAATCAAGTGATGGTGTTTCCCTGCCCACTCATATGCCTGGGTCGCTGAAGCAGACATCGAGAGGTGAACTCGTCATGGAAGAGATCGATGTAAATATAAAGACATTTATTCAAAGGCTAATGCATTTCCTCATGTTATTAAAATTTAGTTTTAATATGTTGCATTTTATTTATTTAAAAAAACTGACTTAAAAAATTAAAAATATAATCAGTAAATACTTAATGTTTGGAGTCTCCAAGAAATTTTGTGAGTAAAGCCTAGCAATAGAAAAAGAGTTCCTTACACTACTACATGACATACAGTAAGAGCACTTGGTCATTGTACTATGTATTTTAAAGCAGTGCTCTTAGCCAGAAGGCCTTACGACGCCTCAGTCTCCCAGTAAGTGTCGATAGGAATTATGTCCCTTCAATGTAAGGGGACCACAGATTAATGCGACCATTGGTTAGATACAAAGTACAAACTTGGCACATCTGCACATCTGCCACCCCACCCCCCAATCTTGGTGACTCTGAGACCCTCGCACTCAGAAAACCAAGTGTGTGGTCTGGTCGGGGTACTCTCCATACCCCTAGTGCCTTTCCAGGGCATAACTACAGTGGGTTGCCACTCACCACCTGGCCTGTTAACGAGAGTGGGAATCTCTCCAGTCCTTCTCCAGCATACGGAGTCAACCACTGCTAGCACGAATCCAACCTCCCTGATCGGTCACCAAAGAACACATTTGATGGGGCCAAACTATCGTCCTGTGCTACCACTTAATTTCAATGGTACTAGTTTGTTACCGATGACCGACAGCCCTATCGGTACCGAGTCAGGCGCACAGAGGCTGTCCCTTCCACTTACGGAGTTGAGAACACTATAATCCCTCACCGGGCATAAGTCTTACACCCAATTAAAAGCCACTCACTCTCCTTTCCCACCCTGAGCTCAAACAAGTGAACAGGAGGTCATTAGGACAAACCTAGAGTATCATACTTCCTCGGCGCCCAACTTCACCAGGAAGCAGCAAAGCGCTATCCCCTGGTGTCGTGGTTCACCGGAGAAAGCAGTGACAGCAAAAATTTGTTAATGAAATGAAGACCCCCAAGAAAACCACTCAAGTACAGGCAAATGTCCACAACGGCCCCGCCAGGGAACATGCTCCTGTACACCTGTGGTGGCGAGTCAAGTTGATGCTCCCAAGGGCTAATGTATGGGACTGATAAATGTATAATTTAATTAAAATTATGCACGTGTATGGTGAATTCTACCACCGAAAAATAGCGATTATTGCACTATTATTCAAATGGTGTACTCAGTTTTCGTCAGAATTATTGTTACAGTAGTCTGCGTGTGTAATATGCAACTTTAGTTAGCATGCAGGATCCAGTAGTGTTCTTTCTCTCATTCTCAATTACTATCTAATTAAGAAACTATTTTCCTGAAACATACTTTTTGAGAACAGTGGGTTCCTTACAACTATTTTTTTTACGGTATTCTGCACACAAATTAAAAGAGACTTGTTTTTTGGAGTAACGCAAACATTATATGTAAAGCCATATGGTAGACATATTTTTACAAACATTTCTGTTTCCTATAAAAATTAAATGGTTTTCAACTAACTACATTTACTTTTATTAACCATTCTCTTAATTTATATGGGGCTCGTGTTATGGGATAAGCTTGTGGAAATGAAATAAATATAAACTAACATATTAATATATAAAATGTTTTGTTCCAGAGTAAAGCAAATGCATCACAGGTACTGTGTGGTATGTACATGTCTGCTCTCAAATATGCGCTAGGCTAAGAGAGAGAGAAAAAAACTATAATAATATTACAAACGGATGTAGTCACAAAATTTTTTGCGACTAGCTACCCATTTGCATCAAATATTGGACGAATATTGTATGTCTATGTGAAAACCAAAATTTAGTGTGTTTGCGCACATCTACAATGTCGAACCCGCATTGCTGTACATATAGAGCCGCGCGCTTTGATACCTATGTGTGTGGGTGTGTGAGCGCATGTGTGAGTGTGTGAATAACCTTTATTAGACATGTTTATTCCTCGGGCATGTGTGATTACATACGTAAGCCAAATTTCATTTCTTTCTGTAAGAAAAGACACGCAAGAACAAATACATTTTAATAGGTACATAAAGTGTGCCATTGCCAACCAGCGTAGATTCGGCATCACTATCTCGCACTGCTGTATCTTTCCTGTGTGCAGCGCGGCGGGCGGACAATGCAAGAACCAGTTCCTCGCCTTTTCCCTCAGGTCACCCATGAACTGGCAGCCCCTTGAGCAGTTGCACGTCAGCAGCGGTGGCATGACAGCCAACGCCTTCAGAGACCATGAAGGTCAGTACATGTGCACTTGTATCGACATCATTTACACTGGGGCCTCCTTGCCCTGTGGTTCCCTAAGGATGTCACCTGCTGCACGTGCCTGTTCTGACGTGTGTGTATGTCTCGTGCTCCCATCAGTGCATGATTGGTTACAAGGCAAGACCGCTTTAGTTTTTAAAATTTTAATTCTTTTATTTCGTAAAACAGGAAGAACAAAGTGAAAAAGCCAGATATTTAAAAAATCGATAGAATAGAAAAAAAATAATGCAAAGTATTAAAGTTCGAAAATTTTTTACAGTTATTCAGTTGGAATGTACAGTGAACACTTTTTAAACAAAAAATTTGATTTTAAGTTGAAAGTCTGATTGGGGTCTGGCTCATGTACATTTGATTTCTCAGAAAATTATTCAGATCGGAAAAATTAAAAACTTTGATATACCTTCTCGCATTTAGAGAATTAAAGCGTCAAATTCGTAAATAAATATACACATTGGTGTTCGGCCCTCTAGCAGCAGATGATACCATCGAGCGAGTGAGGGTTTCCACACAAACATACTTTTTTTTTGGGGAATATCAATGAAAATCCTAAGTACGAGGCGATAATTCATAATTTTTATTAAAAACGTGTTTTATGAATATAACTTATATGGTTACGGGTCGCTGGAATGGACGGCCGTGGATTGGGAGCGGCGAGGGTGAGATGAACGAGGCCAACGACGGTGCCTACTAAGATGGCAGACGTATACTGGTTTCTACCCCGGATCCCTTCGCCCGGCGATCTATACACACATTAATAGTGTTATATGACAAAAATAAAACTCTTACACCACATCAACCGATTACTAGAAAATTTGGAATACATTTATTTCTGCGGTAAGTACTAATTTAAATAAATTCTAATTTGTTTAAAAATAATAATCCTGCAGAAGTACGTATAACACAAACTAGCATTTCGTGTGCTTAAACTCGAGTAATCCATATTTGGCGTTACATCTAGAAACCTATTTATATAGGCATTTGCTACTGCGAAGAGAAACGCCAGAAAAATTTGCTGGGAAAAAAATTATATTACGCATTCATGAAGACATCCCAAACTCAGTTTGTGACAGCGACATCGAAGTAGACGTTATAATAACGTGAAGGTGCAACATTTCTTTCACGACAACTAGTTTAATGCAACACGAGTGTTTAACATTGTTGGAACTAGTTTTTCAACAGTGCAAATCGAACCAACAAATGTGCTAGATGGAAAAAGGTAAAAGGTTCAATAGTCAGTCTGTTTACAATAACTGTAGTTCTTAGGTGTATGTATATATGTGTGTGTGTGTCTGTATATATGTATGTACACACACATATATTACATTACTAACTCCGACCATGTTCGATGTTTGTGACCTGAACATTATTGACCCCAACAAACTTGAACTCAAAAGAAAATGAAAAAAATTGTAACAATTAAAAAAGTTTCAATTAAATTCTAGAAACAAATTACACTACTGACCCCAGCTGCCAGGATGAATGTGGATGGCCTTGACATTCACCCCAGTGACTTTAAACATAAAAAAACTACTAAAAAATAGCAAGAATCTAAAAATATAGCAGACAAATCGAGGAAAATATTGCATACCAAATACGAAATACCAATTTGGATATGTGTTTGACCCTAAGTGTTCGATTCTCGTAAATATGGCAGGGCACAGCCTTTCCCTGGTACGACGACGAGTAGTTGACTGAACCCCTGCCTCTATATCTCATTGGCTATAAAGCCGATCTATCTGCTGACCCCCAAAGCAGTTTATTGATTTTATGTAACACACATAACTTCTCCCCTCTCCCTCAACCCACAAGGCCATCATACTTCTCGTCGCTTGAATTCCATTTACTCACCTTTGCTCGATCCTTATCAACATCCATGCACCCACCTCCCGACTTTCTGCTCCTCTCACAATTAACTCGTCATAGCTTGAGACTCGCACCACTAACTCACCATAGCTATCCCCTAACCATCAACCCATGCCATCAACCAAACACTCGACTCTCCACCCCTACATTGTCCAAAACCCAACCCCTCCCCACTACCTGCCGACACACAACCCCTTCCTCTCACTCAAGATAGTTTCCACTACTCTATTAATAATCTGATCAGTCAGTTCTGATCTACCTTCGCCAATTAGTTGCAGTAACTCATCTGATTACTTGCTAAAGTTCGACTACCCTCCTTAACTATGAGAGCTTATCCAGAAGTCATGGCAATTATTCCTTATCTCCCGAAAATTACTCAACACAGGAAATGTACTATGTAAAGTTGAAAGTTTACCCCTTGTACATGTTATAGGTGACAGTACATGGGGGTATGGATGCAGGAATGTCTGGCAAGGAACAAACACAAACCTGGCTGCTTGAAATTACTGTTTAATTAAGATATTCTCGTACAAACTGTATACACTCAAATGAAAGGGTACTTATGGTACGTGCATGAGCTGTTAACATACTTCAAAGTTGTCTCCGAGGTTGTTCACGGTTTTTGGCCAGCAATAAGGCAGTCAGCTTCACAGCATTTCGACGAGGGGTGGCGCGCATCGACGTATCACATGCAGTCGATGGTATTTCCCGTCTGCCTCATCGCTGACAGCAAACTGTGGACAACCTAGGAGAGTACTTTGAAGAATGTTGAACAGCTCGTACATGTACGATACATACCCGTTTGCATGAGTTGTTACAGTATATAAAAATAATATAGCAATTAAATTGTGATTTCAACCCTTCATTTTTGTCTTTGTTTTTTGCAAGGCATTCCTACATCCATACCCAATGTGGTGTCCCCTTTAAAATTAACATGTCATACACTTTCAACTATACATAGTACATTTCCTGTGTTGGGTCATTTTCGTGAGATGAATCATAGTTGCCATGACTTCTGAATCGGCCTCGTATTACCATGCCATGCACACCACTCCTCACACTAGAATTTATTAACACGTAAAAAAGAAAAGGTTTAATATACGTCCATTCGCTCGGGAGCTCGCTGCAACACTGACTTGGATATAGGATTTACTTCAAATTGTAACCTACGTTTCATTAGAGACTGAGGTGAAAAACTCGGAAATTGTAATGAAAATAAAAAAGGCTAACGAACACAAGTACATGAAAATGACTAAACACGTAATGAAATCTCACAAGGATCTCCCCCAAAACACATTTTTCTGCCTCGGAGGTCAGTCGATGAATGAAGCGAGCTTATGTCGAGAGCATGGCTATATATATATATATATATATATATATATATATATATATATATATATATATATATATATATATATATATATGTGTGTGTGTGTGTGGAGCGTGGTTGGAGGCCGAAAAGCAACTAAGGTTATAGCTACTCGGAAATAGATGTTAATATGATTTATGTGACAAATGGATAAAAATTATGTTTACGATGCATGTACTAATATATAACTTAGACTAGTTGAATAAACAACAAATTAAAAAAAAACCACGTAATGAAATCGCACCTCTCCCAAAACACACCTGTCCACCTCGGAGGTTAGTCAATGAATAAAGCGAGCTTACGTCGAGAGCCTGACTATATATACGTGGAGCGTGGTCGGACGCTGACAGGCAGCTGAGTTGAAATTTACGAGAAAAACTATATATTCGTCCTACAAATACGTGAATGAATGTTTCATTATTGTAATCATAATTAACTTACAAATTATTTCTGTCGAAGCGTAGGGACACTCCGATGACTTAATCCCACAACACGTAATAGAAATATATATATATTTTTTTTTTTTCAAAAAATAAGGGATGTACTACAACTTTTTCCATTAACTCTGTGAAATTCACGCCATTAGTTACCGAAACGACTGTTACGTCGACCAAACACAGAAATGTAATTTACAAAAAAATTATTTTAATACTGATAAATTAAAATTATTTTATATTAAAATGAGAATTGCGGCTCACACTCTCTGAAACCCGCTGGTCGACACTGCAAATCGGAGATCTCACTACCCCGTGATCGCGTCACAAAGCCCGCTGACCGCCTACCCCTTGGTCATGGCACGGTACCCTGCCAGCTGCCCGGGGAAGTAGAGAGAGCCTGTGTTGTATCTATGCAGTTTGAAGGTTCTCATGAAACTAACATGGTGGCAGACAGCTAAAACTCTTCAGTGGGTGCATTACCCTCCCCATGCACCTTGTCCAGGCAGTGTCTTTGTGCAAAAAGAGACTCCCTGTCCAAAGTCACGGAACAAAACCCCTGAGCGCATCTTTGGTGATCTATCCCCCTCCCCTCCAATGCCAAGTTCGTTTTCTGAAGACTGACCCCTGTCATGGATCCAACACTGCAAAAAACTGTTTACCGGCAACCACCCCCTCCCTTCACATACCTCCATAAAGTATGCGTTCTGTGGCATGAGAGCAGCCTCAGCAAGGAACAGAGACTTTCTTCAAGGCTAAAGTATGTTGTTTGTGTAAAATGTAGTGAAGGCTCCATCCCTAAGGCAGCAGTGGATTTTGAACTTACCTGGGCTAGCTCCCCCTCCACCCTCTCATTAACAAACTGCTATTTTCGGAGGAACACTGAAGCTTCCTCTTATTTTTCGAGGTGCAAGAACCTGACGTATTCCAAGCAAAATTAAATAAGTTTCACAAGTCCCGCTGATAGAAACTTTATTTTCCTCATCACTAAGAAATACATGTAATTTTTCTTTATCACACAGTTAATTCAATTAAAAAATATAAACCGTTTTATGTTACATTTTTTCCCATTTCCAGGAAACTTTTTTCCCATTTCTGGCAAACTTATTTCCAGTTTCCAGCAAACTTATTTTAGTTTAAACTAATCAATGATATATTTTCTAACCAACACAATTTAAAACATATTTTAACTAGTTAAATTTTTTTTTGTAATTTATCAAAACCACTCAACTTCCAATTACACTAGTTGAACTTAGAACACCATTATTCGATTTAAGCAATACTCAAGTTAAACTTTGTTCTACCATTTAAAACATGTGTGAAAACAAACTTGTTCGTAATGTTTTTACTTTCAATCTGTTATCTTAAATATTTGTGAGTATAGATTTTCCCAGCCTATAATGATTAGACAGTAGTATCATATAGTAAAACATAATAAAATCTTGCTAAAGTTTATTATTATATGTTAAGTAATAGTTAGTTCCTTATTTATTTGGGAAAGGTGGTGAGTACAGAAAATGTTTTTACAAATGATACAGGGATGAGTCATTCTAAAGCCTCGTGGACGAACCCAGTTACTGTATAGCCGAGAAATGAGTATGTAGGTAGTCATGCGAGGAGCTGTTTAAAGAATGTGCGCATGTGCCAGAGTTTTAGGTTGCTTGTGGAGCTGTCAATGAGCCAGAACAGGCGAAAGAACGAAAAATGGTTCAGAAAAATGAAACAGTCCACAGAGTGTGGCTATCGAAACCCGTCTGCTTCCATCTAATCGACAACCTCCCCTTCTCCTCCGCTATCGCACGGAGCCTGGGGATGGCCTGTGTGAATGTGATCCAGCAGAAGGGAGACTGGGCACTTCCCCCCCCCCTGGTCAGACCACTCCATCGACGTGTCTCTGCAGTGTAAATTGCTACCCCCACAGCTCTAGTCAGAATACGATGAATTTCCTCGACCTATCTCGTCTTCTCTGTTTTTCACATTTTTTAAGCAAGCAGACTGCATTTACAACACAACATTGCATTGAATTTGAACCCAAGTTTTGAATTGAAAAACCATCCAATTTAAATACACTTTTTTTGAAAAAAATATACATACTCTTACATCGTCAAAGTAGTGTAGACTGTAAAAGAATCATATACACCATCAAAAAAAATTATGCATTTTATAACATAAAAATCATTTAAACCATAAGAACATTATTTTTATAAAAATTTTAGCTAGAAAAATTTAATAATTACTTTTGTATAAAAAGTTTTTAGCAGGGAATTACCACAACGAATTAAACAAAGCACTTCCTAAGTGGCTTTAAACTGTAAAATGCCACAGTTTTTTATCCTGATTTGAATAAATATAACATCAAAAACAATCAATGATGTCACATTTAATACAAATCAAATGCAACTATTTAACACCCAAACACAAGATTTACAATATGTTCCAAATACACCCAATTATCACCTAAATGCAATTGACCAATTAAATGACTCTATGAAAGATAATAATTGAACTACAAATAAAACACAACAAATTATGTCACAATTAAAAGGGATCAAACACAACTAATTGTGTCATAAAAAAAGGAAATAAGTGTAACGAATTATCACTTAAATGCTAATCCAATGAAATTATAATCCAATCAACAAACAGGTTGATTCCAGAAAAAATACTCCACCCATTGTCTATCAACAGGTTTATTAATAAATAAAAGACATAAGATATAATTTTAAAATATTGTATTTAGTATCATAATTTTACAAACATCGTATTACAATTTTTTAAGATCTTCATTCTTAACCCAGGAGTTGTGTGCTTTTGAGAAACTCCACCATAGAACCAATAACATAAATTTCTTTCTTCCTTTTGATGATTTTATCAATCAAATAGTAATTTGTAGAATTCACTTATTGTAGTTCATGTTTGTAAAATCCATCTTTTATTGGTTCTCTGTCATAGTTTTCTATGTAATACACTCTCGACTGTGTTTGCATAATTGAAATAATTTTAATATTTCATAAGACAATTTAACGGTAAATTTTTTTCAAAGCTTTCTTTCTACTTCGAGATACATATATATTGGCCAACTTTGACCTTTGGTTTTCTTTCGTCGATGATTTTAACATTATTATACACAGTTTTTATTAAATTATTATTTGTAATTTCTTTGGGTGCCATCTTAATAGTTTTATGATATCTGGAATTATAAAATTTAACTCTTTCAGGCAAAACGTCAATCTATCTGTAAGTCCCCCTCGATGTGAAATGTTTTTATATTAACTGCTTAATCGATTTGTTGTAATGTTCAACAACACTAGTATTAAGCTTCGAATATTTTGTGTAGTGATTGATACCATATGCAGTCATTAGTTTCTGGAACAGCATAAAGAAAATTCGACTCCTCTATCAGTTTGGAGAGAATTTGTCTTTCTCTCTTTCTAAACGATCTTCATTGCATTGGTAACCTGTTTCCCAGTTTTGTTTTTCAAAGGTATACCCGAACCATATTTAGAATAAACGTCTATTAAATTTAAAATATACCTGTATCACTTATTGTATGAGGAAAGCAATGTCATTTAACATAATATCATTTAAACCATGAGATAACTCTTCTCCTAGGATATGTTAACCTTTCTCCTGCAAGGATGAAGCTCTTCAGAAATAATACTATATTTTGTTTATAATATAAACATCTTCTTTCAACTCTTCAATAATAGAAACAATTTTGTAAATATGTGATTTATTCCCAGACTCTCTCAAAGTTTTAATCTATTGACCAATCCATTAGGATTGTTCCAATATGCAGAATAAAAACGACCACTAACTTCATTTTTATATATTCTACTTCCGACAATATCTGTTATTAAATGTATTTTAGGATGGTTTTCATCTCCTGAACGAATGTTAGCATTCGTTCTATTATTAAGTTCTTTATATTTTTGCAAATCAGTATCGGAATATCGATTTGGAAAGTTTTTAAACAATAATTAAAACAATCCTTGACTCACATCAGTCATGTAATCACCAATTTTAATTTTATTGTCATGCAGTAATGTTATTACCGAATCTCCCAGGATCCAGATGTTGTCATGTCGATAAACGCCAAATGTCATATCACACAGAAGTGAAGAATGTTGTATGGATAAATAATGACATGTTTAATGCCAAAGTGGTTGCTCTTTGTACTTCTCTTTTAAAGGTTCATATTCAGTTTTAATTCCCAAAGCTGTTTCATTAGGCTTATTCAACACAGAATACACTGTATCTATTCTACTGGTAACAGGTTTAAAGATTTCTTAATTTAAAACATCCTGTTCCATATGAGCTTGTAAATATTCTAAATATTTCTCTTTCACAGCAGATGTAACATTATGTAAATATGAAGCAGATGCAGACATGTTTTTATTATATTACATTAAATTCAAACTATTTATATTAGAATAAATTCGTTGCTTTTCAAATTGATGCAGTAGGTCGAATAGTTTGGGCTTTTTCAATTTTATAGATTTTACTTTTAAAAGCATCAAATTTAGTTATAGTTTTACCTTTCAAATCATTAACAGAATAATTTATTCTTATTTCCAATTAATCATTATTTTGTTTCCTCAAATCTGTTTGTGTAACTAAACTAAAACTTTTATTAATGAATTTATCGTTTATATATTTCATTATTTGTTCCATTCGTATTTAAAGTTTTTGGTAATATTATCCCTTACCCCTTCATTAATTACAACATTTAAATTTTCTTACATTTCTGTAAGTAGTGTTGTAAAAACTATGTTCGGCATATCATTATAGTATTTATTAAATTCATTTAAATTTTCTTCTATTCTAAATTCGTTACTCTGCAAATCATTACCAATATTGATTAAAGTGTTTGCAATTACACTCCTATTCTTATAAACATTATCATTCAAATCCACTATCTTTATTAATTCCTCTTGAATATTGTTTGATTGTGACTTAAATACATTTAATGCAATAGTGTTTAAGTCTTCCTAATAACGTTTAATTACCGCATCACTATCTTTGACAGCCATACGTATTTTACGTACTATATGTCTTTTCAAATCATAATTCCAATCGTGATTTTTGGTTAAACAGCTATTGGAATGGTTACTTTTTATACTGCTACGCCCAAACTTTGAAATACTTATTTTTCTTCGCCTGGAAGTAAAAAACTGTCAAAACCAGACCTTTATCTGTCTTTATATAGGGGAAGCATTGGTATTAACACCAAAAAGCCGTAATTGTTTTTCCAACAGTAAAAACACATATCTTTAAACTTATATTTTGGTATATGTGCATAACTTTGTGACTGATAAAACAATCAATGTTTGAATGTCAACCAAAATTTAAATATTGTTGTACCACTCTGCAATTCACACCAAACTTCATCCAAAATAAATACGGAATCGGGTACTGCTTCATTCGGAGGCACTATATTTTCTTTATGTGTAAAAGGGAAATATTGCATTGCTTGAATTAATGACAAAATGGTCTCTAATCGTTGAAATTTATCTGGTTGTACTGTTTTAAAAAAACATATACATTTTCCAAGTTTAGACCATTTGGATGTTCCAACAGCAACATAATAACACAAGTTTTTCCTCATGAAGAAGGACCGCTTATTATAGAATGTATATTTGATGGTAAAATAATGCTATGTTTCTGTTCAATTACATTTTCTTTCGTATTTAAAATTACCGGCAGATGTATATTTGGTTTTATAACCTATATTTCTACACAATTAGACAGCATGACATACTGTAACATACTAGCATAATGTACTGTAACATAATGTAACATATCATAATGAACTGACATAACATATCTTAACATACTAACATGACGTATTGTTATGTAATGTTACATATCGTAACATTACATAATATACTAACATAAAAACTATAAATGCAGGTCTATATATTGGCTCGCGCTCAGTTGAAAACAATGGCTCATACTAAATCTATCAAAAAGGATGTGGCATATCAATACATTTAGTAATATATTACCATTTGAATTGCATTTACCGAAATATAATTACTGCAGACCAGGTGCTAATTTGCCAAACATTTGGCCTGAATCATTCAAGGAATAAACTCTTTGAATGACGCTTATAAAGAACACAATATAGTTTACGATCGAACAAACCAATTGAAAGAAAGACATATAGCACATACAATTCTAGCTAATAAAGCTGCAAATATAAGGAAGAATCTACGTCTACAGGTTAAAGCTTGGAGCTTGGGTTGTTGATAAAGTTAGGTGCACAAAGATGAAGAGAGGCATGGGCTAAAAACTAAAATATAAACAAAGAAAGGATGAATCATTCCATTCCTATTTCCAGCATTAACAGCTCTTGGACCAATCCTCATAGGGGTTTCGGCAATTAGTAGAGCAGTCAAATCAAAAGGTAAAGGAATGTATTTGAAACCATTTAAAGTTAGACAAGGACGAGAAACCTCCAAATGTGGGAAAAATGCAGGAAGTACTAAATAGTCATCCAAAATGAGCACTTACAAAACAAAGGTATTAATGAATTGGTAAAGAAACTGAATATTCCCTATTTTCGAGGTGTGTATATGAGAGACAATTTACCAAAGAACCCAAATCTTCATGAATGGTTGATTGTTAATTTAGATTCTATATAAAATGAAGGAATGCATTGGATTGCATTAATTAAGAATGTATATATCATTAATTGTATTCCGATAGTTTCGGTGATTTGCATCCTCCAATTAAAATACATAATTATTGTAAAAATGCACAATTAAGGTACAGTTACAAAATGAAACAATTACCAAATTCAATTAATTGTGGACATTTATAGTTATAGTGTTTTACTATAAATAGGATATATATGTAAGTGTAATAGTAAAGCATATTAGCAATATGTCAATTACATTAATATTAAATGGAAAATCGTCGCAATTACATGCGGTATTTTTTCCCTGCATTGCAGTTAAATGGAGAATGGTGAATACGTCTATTCGAATTTGTTACTTAGAACAACATACCTGAAATTGATATGCATAACCAATGATTTCGGCTTATATTGGTGAAAAAACCTGTAAGATTGTGATACCGGTAGGATCTAATGAGATGGATGACTTAGAAACAGTCATCTAAGCGGAATTACCTGAAGATGTACATTTCCGATCATGTAGAAATCGAATTACAGTAACTAGTGAAATGCATAGTAATGTCGATATCGATTTCTTAGAAGACAATTCAATTTGTTATGTTACGAATGGAGAGTAATCCAGCTAATCAATTACACAAATCATAAAAAAGGGTTAATATATTATCGGTAAATGAATGTCATAAATGTTAATACTGTAGGCGGTTCACATTTGAATGGAATACCGACAAATACAATACATGAATTTACATGTGCTGTGGCTCCAGAATATACAATAATTGAAAAACAAAATACTTCGATATATCTTCCAGTAATAGTTAATTGCGGTAATGAAATAGTTGTTATAATTTTCGATTAAGACAGTAAACTTATTAATTTTTGAAATGAAGAAATAGCCATCCGTTTACATATTAAAAAGCTATACAAACAACTGCATTCCATTGCACATTACAATCATAATGGGTATTGTGTATAATAGTAAATTTGTACATAAAGTAGGCAGTTCTTTTAAGAACTATATCAGTAGGAATGTATTTCGAAGAAAGGAAGTATAAAAAGATGTAAACACAAGCATATAATGCTCACTTCAAATAAGTTACCTGTGAAGTTAACATAAGGCAAAAAATTGTATTGAAAAAAAATAGGATATAATGTTAATATAAATGGAAGACATACTTAATGTTGAAGTACCAGTCAGTTATGAAAATGCAATCACCAATATGGAAATACGTGTGTATGAACCATTCCTTGCAGGTCAGTATATGTTTCCTTCAGAAATCAGGGTTTCAATGCAAAATCATGATATTTACTCATTACCATAGAAATCTATAATATTTAGAGGAACAATTAAAAAGAGAGCATATGCAAGTAATCCAGCAACTATAAAAATAGTAAGAAATGGAATTCTTCATTTAATCGACAGAATTGCATATCTGCTAAATGGAATGGAAATCCATCAAACACGAGATGTTAGAATTACTTCCACGATAAATAACTGCAACTGAAATCTATCTTTATACAGGGCTTATGGCTGGATGGTGCAATGCTAGTGATTACTTACTACAAATAAACCCAGGCGGAAAATACGACGTTGTTATACCATTAGGTATGGTTTTTGGCTTTGTTGATGACTACAAACATATCATATTAAATGCTATGAAGAATTAGTTATTCTATTCATCAGTATTCATTTGAATGTCATGTATGATACAGCTAATAATGAGGAAGGTGTAACATTTGAATTAAATAGTGTCGAATGGTTGATGCCGCATATTTAAATTAACTATCGTGAACATGTAAAGTTTAAAAAATTTCTCGAAATAATGAAGAATTTAGATATTGCATTCAAGTTGTGGGGATTAGCAGTTTTTCCAACTCTACCACTAGCTCAAAAAATGTTTTTTTCAGAAAATTGAGATATGTTGTCATATGTTTTCAAACAAATTGACAAAACAATTTAATAGCTAAAGATCAGTATTCGATAATTGTGATATAAAAATATTAAACTATATCTGAAAAGTCAAGCTTACCCCTATGTGGATTTAAATATGGATTTTTCTAATGGCAAATTCCTTATTTCCCATTATATGTATACAAAGTTTCAGGAAACATACTATAACAAAAGCTGTTCACCGATCATAGAACCCAAAACATTTCAAAGTAGAGGAGCATTATTTGTGTTTGATGTAAGCAAACATGATGGCATGATTACAAATAGCATGATTGATTCACTAATTGAAATTATTGTAAATACATCAATTCTGGCAAATACACAAGCTTATGCTCTGATAATTCTTGATGGATTAGAGACCAACAATGTAAGAGATAAGCTGGTGAAAATAATGAATTGGGTCAGTAGGCGACGAACCACAGCAATGATGAGATGTTTTGCAATGTGCAAGGATTTCAATTTGCAGAAAAGAAATTTATCATTAAAGAATTAGCTATTATTGAAATAGAAGAATATACAACTTTATTCAGCTTCAAAGCACTATTCGATTGGAAATATCTAACTCCCAAATACAAGAAAACTAATAGATGGTTTACTAACCTTAACCACAGTTTAAAATGGGAGAATGGGTCTATAGAGTATGAGAATATTGAAGATATTTGCAAACATTACCTAAATAATTATGAAATATATGTATAAAGTGTGTAAAATGGGAAAGTAAGAGATATTCAAAAAGAATATAATTGCCCCTCAATCAAACAATTATGTAAAACATATGGATCTAATTCAATGTTTTTCTCTACAAAGGAAAACTCAAAATTAATGCTAGCTTGGGCAATGATGACTGACTGGGGTGAAACAGACTATAATGAATCTCCTCCCGAATCACCTGTGGATATTATTCGACTGATATGGCATTGTTTAGGATGAGTGAAATTTTACATAAAAAGTATTTGATTGTATGCCATCCACTAGGCCGAAAATATGGATCAAGAGAACGAAATCACATACTCGTGCATACAGAAATCAAAATGTAGTAAAGTTATTATCAGCAAGTTATAAGCATGTTGGAGCAAATAATTTCGAGTTTGTCTTGCAAAGAAATAGTTTTAGTATCTTTGTGACATTCCTACTGTAAACATAGCTTTATTCCACCATCTATTTTTTGTCACCCATGTAAACTCAAGTGTGAATTACTCTTGTTTGTTTAATCGAATAATAGGTTGTTTTGGAGAGATATGATTTGGGTTGTTTCATTTCAAAAATATCCAATGTCCCTTAGACGATGAAAAATGTAATAATTTAATATCTTGTCCAGGCCTGAAAAGATGTCCTGTATACTATATGTGTCCAAATATATGTCTACCAGCGAGCATCGAACAAGTTTATTCGTCGCTTTATGAAACTTTTCCTGATTTGCCAGAATGTATAATATTACACGCTCCTGAATACATGAAAAATTAAAACAATCAAATTTTAAAAGTTGCTGTAATTATTGCAAGGAGAGAATGGAAAGATATGATGTAAAAAATGTTTTTATAAACACACAGTGATGGAAAAATGAATTCTGTAAGCAAATGTAAGAAAAATGTATTGAAATAAATGGTTTGAAGCTGTTTTTTTTTTTATTTTACTGACTTTACAAATGCAAACATTGTAATATTCCCATATTCTGACAATAAAATATCATGTAAACTATTTTTGCATGCATTTATAAATCAAATATAAATGTTTTTGAACATAAAGTTTGTGTGTGGGATTTTAATTAAATAAAACAAAAATATTAATAATTCACAGATCTGTAGAAGTTACGACGACATGAAAGAACGAGCTGTGAAATAAAAAAATTCAAGAAAGCAGTTTCAGTGTGATTTCAGTCAGAAACAATTTTCTCAGAGTGATGCTTTAAATAGATATTGTAAAACTTGCAACACTGATTCTCGGCCTCCACAATCTGCTCCACAATCTGCTCCGCAGGCAGATCCTCAGTTAACTCCACAATCTGCTCCTCAGGCAGATCCTCAGTTAACTCCACAATCTGCTACACAATCTGCTCCACATCCTAAGGCAGCACCACAGTTGGCTTCACATTTAACATTTCCAGCTCCACCCACTGAATTACCTCCAAAATTTGATATGTTAATTCAGGGATGAAAATTAATTAGACTTCCAACTCTCAAGCTTCAGTGCAAAGTTCATTAACAAATCTCAGATATGAGATACTGGCTAGCGTGTTAGCTGGCAGACTAACCGACTCACAGATAGTTAACAATAGGCTATACAGTGACACACTCTTTTCTAGTTTTTTCCAGAGGTGCAGAATTCCTATTAGAATTAGTTTAATAGTAATGTATAAGTACTTGAAATCCCTCACGGCAGAGGAAGATATTACACAAACCTTATATTTTCAAAGTAATTCCCTCCCTGCCCTTCCCTCATCTGATGTTGGTGAACTTCATGACAATAACGTAGTACCTTACTTAATAACAAGACTTGAAGAATTTAGTGCTCGTGGAAATGGGTGGACTTTACAACTGATATCAAAAAAGGATGTGCATATGTCCTAAAACCGACTGTTGACCCCTGGTGGTAAATAATTCAAGTTTATTAGCGATAAGAAGGTTTGTAATCCAACGCTGCTTCATTATTCACCACACCTCACCCTCATCAGCTCTCAATACCTCTGTTTCGAGAACTGCCAAGATGTATAGATAAAAAAAAATTGCTATGTGATTTTAATACAATTAGAAATCCGTAAATTTTTCCTGTTCCACAAAACTCAGAATATGTACAGAGCCTCTGAACTGTGAGCCTTGCCTCATGTCAGTACAATGTGTATGTCAAATTTCCTCCACAAACTTTACACTTATTGTATTTCAACGCTTCATTCCGCACTTCATTCAGTCGGCTGGTGTATCCCTGAGTGATATTATAGAATTACTGTCTACATTTTTTTCCCACAATGCTACACTCAATACCATAATAAATTCAGCTCTGCCCTACGTAATACCACCAATTAAGTAGTTAAATGACATAACAGCTTCTATGAGTCAATTTAACTGTCAGCCTTATCAAGAGTGAAGCAATTAACTGTTATATACTGTCTTAAAATAACTTTTCTGAAATTCTAACAGCCAGCGAGCCATTCTAACAGCTAACAAATCAAGAATCTAGAATCCTTTGTGAATAACAACTTCTAACAGATTTGAGATTAAAGAGTACATCTTCCGCAACATCAACCAAATGCTACCAACCTCACTCCAAGAAAATAAGATTGAGTATTTTCCTGAATGTAAATAAATATTTTTAAGAAGAGTGTGATTATTGTATATGTAAATAAATATTGTGTTTGTTGGAAAAATGGGATATATTAAAATTGTATTTCAAAGGGAATGTGTATTTCATTTTTTATTATTTACATCCAAACAGTTCATAGATCTGGAATTTCATAAACATATATCTTAGAGAAATGAGTGAGTCATTGTTAACATAAAAATAAAATATATTTTATTACGTTATTCACCAGGGGTCGTAGCTTTGCAGTTTGTTTGTGTGAAGAACATTTATTTATTCATGGCTGTAACTTTTTCTTACTCAGCTATCTTGAAAAATGCATATCAACATAACAAAGCCCAAATTAAATGATTAATTTATAAGTTTTCAGAAACACAATAATTAGTTTTCCATTCACTCAGTATAATGAGTCTGTGTTTGTTCGCAACAATTGGCGAATCACTTTATCTGAGTGCATTCCATAACAGCAAACAATTCTGTCTCTCTGTGAAATCAGTTTGCATGAATATCACCTAAAAATTTTGAAATTGTTAATATTTAACACAGTAAAGACTATGGAGATTAGCAATAAGTAAAAGATTTTGTGTCTTAACAGAAAACAAGACGAAATAAATAATTTACTTATAGTATACAAGTTTTAAATACAAATGTAAAATGCAGTTAATGGGTATGGGTAACAGACACTGGCGATTTTCACGAGATATTTGAAACACATAGAACTGACATTTATTCAATATCTGCCTTTATTGTGTAAATCAGTTAATTTTGTGTTTGACACTATGCGTGATGCCTGTATGATTCCTACAGCTGGGACATGTATAAAACTAAAGCATTATTACCAGTCCTTGTCCCGAGCAAGACAGGGTGATTGCTTGAAGGCAGTTCGCCAGGGTGTTGCATTCCCTTGACAAACCTTTGTAACATAAAATACTATAGGAGTTAGAACAATTTTATGCATGTCAATAAATTTATTTCTTTTTAAATAATCGTTGATTAATGCTTGAATTCAGTTTCTCTACTAGTGTCAAGTATGGGAGTCGCAAAACATTTATTGTGATAGCTTATAGTGTAGAAATATTTTCCATAATTTTTAAGTTTGGGTGCGCCTATTATTTTTATATAATCTGTGCATTAGTAGACTAGGATTAGTAAATGTGGATTTCCGAAGCTAGTCTACAAGTGTTCGCTATGAGAATTTTTTTTTAACCTTTTCTGCGATGAGTATTCGACGGAGTTTTCATTAAAATTATTTTAGATCTATAAACTGTGTTTGTGTTAAGTAATTTAGTATTGATTTCATCTTTTTTTTTTTTTGTCGAAGAAATGTGTGGACTGTTTCATTGAAGTCGTTTGGTTAGTATTCGTACATTTATACATTTTGTGCTAAATGTATTTGGATTATTCATTTCAGTCATTTGCCTACATCATGATAAGTAGTATTTGTACATTTTCTCACAAATTATGTACAATAATTAAATAGTGAGAGTTGTTAAAATATATTCGTTTGCAGCAAACATTCAAACACTTGAGAGTCTAAATGCGAGAATTTTATCAAACATCCCCTGTGCACAAAGTTTGAAGACTGTTGACCAGCTCCAGGTATGGCGAGTCAGAGGAAGGGGCGGATGGGGCAATAACTATTCCTCTCACAGAACCGGACAGGGTAGATTTTCAGGAGAGTCCACAATTCATTGGTAAAGTGTAGTTTTGCAAACAAATAAAATCTATAGAAGAGTCCAACTTGTGTCCTGAGGGGTATCTAGCAGTTGCAGAGTCCTTGAAGTTGTTGTTGGACAAAATATGTGGGGTACTTGTATCAGGGAGTTCTCAAGCTGGCAGAAAAACTCTCTCTGGGGTGGTGGTGAAGGGCGGGGGTGTGTTGACCAGAGCTTTGGAAAGGGCAGCCCTCCGAAAACAAACTCTGTGTTGGAGGGGATCAGGTGCAGTGAGAAGCGACGTGAAGAGTTTTAGCTCTCTGCACCATGTTAGTTTCATGAGAACCTTCACTCTGCATAGACATACCACCAGCTCTCTCGACTTCCCCGGGCAGCTAACGGGGTACTGTGCCATGACCAAGGGGTAGGCGGCCTGCGGGCTTCGTGATGCGACCAAGGCGTAGCGAGGTCCCCGATTTGCAGTGTTGGCCAGCAGGTTTCGGAGAGTGTTAGCCGCGATTCTCTTTTTAATATAAAATATTTTTATTTATCGGGAATAAAATAATTTTTGTGTAAACTACGTGTCTGTGTTTGGTCGACATAACTTGGAATAATTTTTTTCACTGAAGCTTTGGTAACTAGTATTGTGAATTTTACAGACTTAACTTATGGATAGTATGTTTCTATAAAGTGTTGCAGGATTAAGTCACCCGAGTGTCCCTACGCTTCGACGGAAATAATGTGTAACTGAATTATTCTTACAATAGTGAAATTTTCATTCACGTATTTGTAGGACGAATAAAGAGTTTTTCTCGTAAAATTAAACTCAGTTGCCTGTCAGCATCCGATTGCGCTCCATGTATATATACTCAGGCTATCGACATAGCTTGCTTCATTCATTGACTGACCTCGGAGGTGGACATATGTGTTTTAGGAGAGGTGCAATTTCATTACGTGATTTTTTTTTGTTTTTAATTCAACTAGTCTAATTTATATATTAGTGCGTTCATAGTAAAAATAATTTTTATCCATTTGTTACGTAAGTTGTATTCACATCTATTACTGAGTAGCTATAAACTTAGTCGCTTGTCAGCCTACGACCACGCTCTGCACGTGTGTGTGTATATATATATAGGTACATATATAGTCAGACTATCGATGTAAGCTCACTTCATTCACTGACTGGCCTCCGAGGTGGACAGATGTTTTTTGGGGGAGCTCCTTGGGCGATTTCATTACCTGTTTGGTCATTTTCATGTACTTGTGCTCGTTTGCCTTTTTTGTATTTCCATTAAAATTTCTGAGTTTTTTACCTCAGTCTATAATCAAATGTAGGTTATAAGATGACATAAATCTTATATCCAAGTCGGTGCTGCAGCGAACTCCAGAGCGAATGGACATATATTAAACTTTTGTTTTCAACACATGTTAATAAGTAAATAAATATTTATGTGTGGATTAAATTTCAAAAGTTCCCCACCAGTCTCACAGGCATATGGCCATATTTTAAAATATTGTCAGATATGTTCGTTAATTCCATACTGGAGAGTCACATAATTGTGATAGTTTAGGACTTGTCGACACCAGATATAATTCACGTAGTTGTGTTCTACTTCTCTCATCTATATTATGTTTGTGACACACAGCTTGGGGTACTTAAATCAAGCTGTAGATGTTTTCATCTCTTTATGTTGAATTAATTTTCATTACGTAATAATTTCATACTGGTAATTGTGATTATTTGAAATTTGTGATTCAATGCATGTTATTTATTCATACGTAGAACTTGTTAAAACACTCATAATCTATCTCGTGCAACACTGTTATTAATTTGTAATAATACTGTCTTTCAAAGTCGCCTATCTACCAACACTGTCTACGAGAAACATCACTATCAAACAAAAAACACATAGGCCACTCTTGCGCAAACCACATATATACCCCGTCCCCAACACGTTATACATCATCGAGTGCCAGGGCTCCGAGGGTGAGGACGTACCAGAGCTCATGCTCCCCACACAAATAAAGAATCTTAGTACACTCTTGCAACAAATGCACAACAAATTTAACCCTTTCAATACATTTAATTATTTTAATAAATATAACCATTTCATTAAATTTAACCCTTTCAATACATTTCACTATTTTCTATTTTTAAATAACCCCTTTGGTCGTATTAATTAACCCTTTCAATAAATCAGATATCAAATTAATTAGGTCAATCAAAAAAGCGGCATTCCTTTTTTCTAGGACCGGGATGCCCTTACTACTCCTGGCATTTAGATAAATCCTGTAATATTTCAATCCTTGGCTTGCCAATAATATATTGCATCGCAGGCATATGATATATTTAGATTCTAATAGTGTGTTCTGTCTTAGAGACTGGTTGACCCCCATGATAAACTCTCTTCTAATTTTTACGAACGGAGCTGGTGTATCATTAAATGCTTGTAAATAATTGTGTGCGTGTCAAAGACACACAGACTCATCGAATCGTCACGTGTTGTTAATAATTGCCAATGAAAGTTGGCTCTTCAGCACTGAGAGTGGACCTGCCATTATGTAAAAGAAAACAAAAGGAGTAAGTGCACATACGAAGCTATCAAAGTCACTGTACTTTTACTAACGCCACCCAAGTGGCTGCTCATCTCCAGTTTCACCTGCCCTTTCCCAAACAACAATTACAGCTGAGACAATAGCAGCGCGCGGAGGAGTTTTCACTGTGCAACGCGAGGAAAGTTGCTGGGCGGGCGAGTGGCAGCCCGTCTCCAGGCAGGGAAATGTGGGGCACACGACATTTTCCGCTCGGGGGCCGAGCAGTAAAGCGTTCGCGGCCCACAGCAGGCGCCTCAGTCCCGGCGTGACCGCCCACCTCACAGCACGCCACGCCAGTCTCTCCTCAGGTACAGCTCTTCTTCTAGTCCCCGGCTGCTCTACTCTGCACACCGTCGCCAAGAACAGGTTCCAACGTCAACCCGTGTGCGCGCGATATCTGCTCCTGCATTCAAATCTCTCGTCCGCTCGCGACCCCCGCTACACTCTGTCTAACCCGCCAGTAAGGTAGCCCAGATACTTTACTAGCTAGCTCCGGTGCCCGACTTAGTTCTAACGGTCGTTTATAACTTTGCTGCCCTTCATTTTGTAGTAAACAGACGAACTTACATATAACCATACATACGTAGGCATCGTGGGAATAATAGTTATTTGGTTTAAGCATTGTCGATAAATATCTTGTAAAACAATCATAAAGAACAGTAGTTAGTGTTTCACTCTATCGTCGAAGTCTCCTGGCGTGGTTTACGTTGCAGCGCGGTAGCATGTCTCGACGATGCCTGGCAGTCTTTGTGGTGGCAATAGTGGTGGCCGCGGTCTCCGCCCAAAGGCCGAGAGGCTCCAGGGCAGCCACGACGCCGCATAGCGAACACTCGACGGCGGTGGTCGTCGTCGAAGGGCGAGGCTCAGCTCGCATCAGGGGGCGGTCGTCGCGAGTGCTGGAGGCGACGACTACAGCCGCCGAGCAGCTCTCCAGAGAGCGCGGCTCGTCTGGAGGTGACTTCGCTGCTACTGCTGCGGACCGCATGGACTCCAAACAGGTAAGCTTTCCAAATACATGGCTACAACTGCTTTTTTCAAGAAGTTTCATCAATCTCATTATACACATAGCTCTGATAAACTCTGTTGCACTATAACTCCTTTAATCGAATAACTGGCATTTCAATAGGGTGTACACGTATTTAAGTATAACATAGTCATACAGAATTAACAACAATTTTTATGACTGAGTTCTGGAAACCAATTCATGGCCACTTTCACATTTTCGGTGTTTTTAAACACTGCCCTACATATAACGTCCTCATCGGTAGTTCATATTGTTTTTGTGTTAGTGCGATATCTTAATATTTAGTAAAATGAGTATTCTGCTTATGAAATAAATTCAGAGTGGAAAACAATATTGTTTTTATCACAAATTCGCTAAGAAATATTCGCATTGCGTTAGTGCGTGCTTGTGTTGGTTTATGTGTATGTGCGGGTGTGTCAGAGGTAACATTTCCGTACTGGTAAGAAGATAGTGACCGTGCTCGAATTCACCAGCAAAGTTCCCTTACCTGGCGCCTGACCGTAAAAATGTGCATCCCGGATGTGACGTCAAATTGTCGCTGTGCGAATTCTCAGTAAGGGCACATGACGTACCTTTGAAAGCCCCTTCATCAGCCAAGGGAACGAGTAACTTGCTCTGTCCTGTATATTTTATTTGTATTTGTTTTGTGTTTACAACTGTGTATAGCCGCTCAAAACTCTTGCAAA
Organism: Dryococelus australis; assembly: GCA_029891345.1. Classification (NCBI taxonomy): domain Eukaryota; kingdom Metazoa; phylum Arthropoda; class Insecta; order Phasmatodea; family Phasmatidae; genus Dryococelus; species Dryococelus australis. Next base: position 28,686,412 of record CM056999.1, on the reverse strand, counting down.
CGTCACAAAGATAAATGAAACTCGCATAGAGTGAAACGAACATAGGCGTCCGAATTCACAAACGCATATTTCTTACGAAGGGAACAAGCACTCGTGAGACGGGAAGAAATCAAGGATAAGTAACAAAAGGCACATTGCACTGAAACCGAACACAGCCAGTGTTTTTATTGTAGGAAAAGCCAGTGTTTGTTGCTGATGAGGCGTTTGGAATGACGCTCACGTAATTCCTACATCTCGTGTCTGAGTTGGTTGTGGAGACTACGAGAAAACGGTAATGCCTCGTCAAACAAGATTATTATTGCTACACACATATGCCATCTCCTTGGAACCTATAATTCTCGCACAGCGCGATAGGATGAACCAGATAAACAACTTTCCTGCTAGTTACAGCTTATTAGATATAAAGAACAGTTCTTTAATAAGAATGCAGTTCAGTTAGCGACGAATTACACCTCCCCATTCGCCAATCGTGCTTCATTGCTTTCGGAGATGTATCTAGTTTATTAGCACATGTATTTCAGACGAAGGTGTATATAATTTCCGTTGATTTCAACAGTTCGTTAAAATTTCTCGGTTTAACGTTCTCAAGCTCAGAGAATATTCCCGGACATTTCATAATTTATTTCATACTAATAACTCGTGAGTGGTGAGGTGGGGCTTGTGATTGGTCAGATGGCAATACTTCCACTTTTGTGATCGGTAAGACATACTCACCCCGACTTGCACTGGCCAGGAATGCCTTGATCTGGTCTTACTGGTAGGACAGAGATGAGCTCCAATTAAAACGAACTTCAGAACTCGTGATGGCCTTGCCTCAGGCAATTAAACACATTCTGCCTTTCGTTCGTAATAGTTTGATGGCAGCCACAAAGAGGGGAGCCAGAACAGCACTAGTCCATAAGCGTAATATTTGGTTCACATAATTGAGCATTTTGAAATACATTGTTGTACAATTTTCCTGCCCGTAACTGCAGGCATTGTAACGAACACATTGACTGACATACTTACAGGAAGTTTGGCAACGAGGTAGGCGATTAAGTTCCATATCTAAAGGCCTGTGGAAATATCTCGCGATGCGCGAGTTCCCGAAACATATATTTAAGGACATAATTGTAACTACTTGATGGTCTTTCTTGATTAGAGTTCTGGGTTTGATTTACTGACATTTGAATACTGGTAACTATCAGATAAAGAAGTAGTTGATACAGTTTTCTATTTAAAAATTAAGAATTTCTTTGAAATATGCGAAAATTGGGAGATATAATAAAAAAATAAGTAAAAACTCCAAAATAATCGTGTTGAAAGTAATGCATATAAGATTTAAAACATGATACTTTTTAAATGTATATTTCTTGAAGGAAAGGTATTTTAAAACCAAATTATCCAACAGTAGCTATCAAAAAATACATTCGGTTAAAATTGGGAAAAAATTGTTTTCCATTAAGTTTTGTTATTATAAAGTTGTTGGTATATAATACAATTTTATGAATTTTGAAACAATTATTTTTACATTTGTTCTGATTTTGTGGTTTCTCTACGTTATTATCCGAAAAATCTTAACGATTCTTTATTCAGAAACTTTACATTATATTATTTATTGCTGTATGCAATGGTGTTGTTGGTTAAAATATTCAATAAAACACTCTCTGTCGAAATACATATTAAGTAGTTCAAATGCAGTTATTTATTTTATATTTCTACAATTCGCGAACTGCGAGACTTATCAACAAACGTTAACACCGTTTTAAAAGTGCGACGTTTAAATTTGCGGACTGTACAAATTTATTTATTTCAGTTTCAGTTTGTCAAATAGGAATGATAGCAAACGTTTCATATCAGAAACATAGTTACTATTTTTTACTCCAATACGCATAGTACGAATAGAAACTTAAATCAATAAATTCAGTTTCCCCGAATGTGGGTATGGCACTTCTAATATGACGGTCTGAGAGGTGGAGCTACTCTTCCTAAACTATGGCCAACTGTTCTGGCGGCACGCCAGTTCGTGTGTCCATTAAACCACGTGCGTAGTAAGCGGCAGTGGATTCTGTTCTGTGGCTTAACTTAAATGTTATCTGTTTACCGCGATCAAGCTGCAGTAAATGACTGAGTACAACGGGCAAAATTAAATGTGGGTAACTCAAAGAATGGTAGTAGTTTGCATTAGCTGCGATATATTTCAAAGGAGAAGAAAAATATTACTTTTCCTTTTCGTGTATAATAACTCAAAAAATATATTTTGATAGCGGTTCTACTTACTTTAGTGTATTAAACGGTGGTAAACAAAAACAAAAAAAAAAAAAAAACAAAAAAAAACTTAAACTTGTAAAAGAAATGTCTTATCAGGGCAAAATGTTTCCGTTCTGTTGGACATTGTACTTCATTTCAGTTTCCGTTCTATACTGCCCTCCCCCCCCCCTACTTCATGTTTCTTATTCATTTACCAGACGCAGAGGAATCTTGAGTGCACGCCACAGAGCCAGACAAGATCTGAATAAGGTGGCAGTAATGAACATCTGGACGAGGTCATCTGTGGGAACTAAACGATTCGCCGAGATAAAAATCAAATATTGCGGTGCCGTGCTTCTTGGAGTAGCGAACGAAGCAGAGACGTGACGACAGGCAGGTAGCTGGATGGCGAGTGATGTTGAAGCTGTCCTACTACTATCGCTATTACTTCGGTAGTAACTCGGCTGAAACAGACACGAGTGTTCGCCGGAAGCAGGTTCTGCGATACTACAAACGTCAAAATACACACTGAGCTTCTACATATAGACAGACATGACGATATGCATGGAGTATTCCCAACACAATTATTATCTTAGCTTCTGTTTGTCTTTGGCATGCTTTCTACATATTTTAGAGCAGGCCTTCGTTTTCAAAGGGAAATTACTAGATCATAATACACAGAACTGACAGCCAGCTTGACCGTGTTCCATAATTCATATTAAACTATAGCGGATGATCTTTTAAAGTGTTACATACATCTCAAGACGAAATAATACTTCCCTACAGGCATTTTTTGTTTTTTAAAGATATAGACATATGGGAAAGATCGCAGTGCTGTACGCGTGTGTAGTGCAATCACGAAAGCAGATGTTCTATGTTGTTACCAAGCATTCTCACACATCCTTCAGGTATTCCCCTTGATGAGTTCCGGAACTACATTAAACAGTTGTGATGGCACGGAATGAAACACGGGTCCAGCTCTAACGCAACTGTTGACTGCTGGCAAGTACGGGAACCTCGTACACTTAGCTACAACTCAATAAATAACGCAGCAACTGACTGCTATCGAGGCAATTAAGGCGCATGCCTACCTGCAACAATTCTCCGCGTCCGAGTCCGAGAAGCGCGCGAGCGATAAGGGCGGCACTGCCACTCACGTCAAGCGCCCCATCGCCTCTAAGCGCAAGTCTCTCAACTGGCGTACAGTGTTCTCGTCGCTCTGCGTGTACCTATGGCACTTTCAGCAGCGACCCTATTATTTTATTGGCAGAAAGTCAATGGGAAGGTTTAATTCAGGGGCCCTCGAGTTGTTTTGTATGTATCTGATGCATATATTCTGAGGTAGAGCGCTTTTAAAATGTCATTTTCAGCCATTTTGGAGTACTCAAAAATGGAGTTTCTAATTGGGCGTCGTCTTGAAAGCACTCGACAGCCCTCGCCTGAAGTGTGTGTTCTTTTCGTAGACCCGCACACTGGACCTACGTTCAATAGTTTCGTAGAGAACCGTGTATTTCAAACTACGTTCTGCAGCGGAGCTTATGTGCCAGGTAGACGGGAACCTTAACGCACTGATATAATTGAATTGTAAAAATAAACATGTCCAACAAAAGAGGAAACACAGCCTATGGCATGTACCAAGAAGCTAGCCTACTTGGGTACAGTAGCCTCTATATGGTGAGTATTCCTACCTTATCTCAAATTATACGAACATTTTTTTAACGTGCGACGCTGATGCAAAATTAGCAATTCTCCAACACTAACTATTCAGCCGACAAGTGCCACACTGAAACATGGCGCGAATGTCGTCATGCATTTCTTCCCGCATGTACACTCATACGTTATTTTCTCTAGTGTTGGCCAGTAGTAGCCTACTCGCAGTGTGCATTTGAGATACTTAATCAGGAAGATATTATGTACACGGAAACTTTTAAGAATAAGAACAATATAAGTAGTCATTCATCATTCTCCAGGCGGTTCAGTTCACATACACCGGATAAAAAAAGGCAGATTGTAACACTGGGGTCGCGTAGATAAGTGAACATCGAGAAGGAAATACGCGGTTCATTTCTTATTACGATCCTTTGGTGTCAGTGACTCTCAGCTAAACAGTGGGGCTGTAAAGAAGGCAATATATTATGCTTTGTTAAGTCCAACATGCGATACATTACTTAGGCTTTTTCCGGATTCTCAAGAAATGCATACTTGTGCGTACCTGTATGTGTGTGTGTGTGTGTGTATATATATATATATATATATATATATACGACTGCAGCATATTTCCCAGGTGTACTTTTGCTTACAAATAATATTACATTTGCAATCCGCATTTCTAAGTTATTCCAACCCCGTTGAATTGTATTTCTTTTGTTTTGTTATTAATATGAGTATTTCAAACACATGGCAAGGTACGTATCGATGGACGAAGAAAGAATGCCAGTTTGTGTATAATGCCCCTTTACATTCGATAAATAAATGCAACAAATCCCATTACAACTGCCCTAATTTGTTTACAATCTTCCACTGACATGATAAAGCAATTGCCCAAGGCTGTTGGTTGGGTATGAATACTTGTGCAATCGAGAGAAGCTGAACAGATAATTATAACCTTAAGATATCGAGGTTCAAGACTTTCTATATTTCTGCAATTTGTATTTCTGCTGTACAATTTGTACTGAAAGTGTACAACGACAATAAACAGACATTATATTGGCGCATATTAGTATGTATTAGTTTTTGTTCAAAGCAACACACACCTGTTGTCTTGCTGCTCTGTCAAGCAACCAGTGTACAATAATATTTCTGCGCCGCCTTTCATTTCGTTCCTGTCAATAAGACACGCCTACTAATGCTCCTATCAATTCCTCATTCTCGGCTAAATCCATGCTGTAGCACTTAAACTCGTAAAATGTCAAGGTACAAAACCATGACACAAAAATAAATAACAAGTATTTATATGATTATGTGTTTTGTCTTAATGCGTAACCATAGAAGAATTTTAAAATATTTGTAACACCATGCATCACATTTTTGCTGTTTTCACATAGTTTGTGATATTTCCGCCAGAATGTGCGACCAGTCTAACATGAAGAGGTGATTACATGTCCGAATAGTTTCATCAAGTACACGACAAGTACACATCACCGCTGGTGTGCAAATGTACGTACTTACATGTATATACTGACCATCCGGAAACAGCCGTAGGCACACCAGTTACAGCACAAGAATAAGTGCCTAGATGGTGATCTACAATAGGGACACACAACACTTACACGGGCGGGATTTAAAATAGATTTTCAAAGACTGCTACCCAAATCTCTATTTTCCTGAACGTCGGGACAGGCGAGAAATGTTTCACAGGTACCTGTTACAAAAATAACACGTTACTGAAATGTGTAACCTACTTGTAACTAGAATGATGAAACTCATTAAGGTGTTCACTGTAAAGTGAGCACTTTTGAGGACCAAGATACTTTTTACTTTCAGCCATTTTGTATCCTTGAACAATATTTTTTAAATAAATATTGCCATGTAAGTAATAAACACAATGTGAATATTCAACTACACTTGGAAGTTAACGTCTAAAGTTGAAATAAAATAATTTATTGACTATTATTCTAATGAGAATGTTTTTTAAAAGTATTCGCATTACCGTGAATGGCCTATAGAAGAAGGAACCTGTTTGATACATCCCTAAACGAACCTGCTTGCTTCAAACCTCCCTTGATAGTCTGCCCTGATATCACGAGGGTTCTCTGTACTCTCCCCTCTGACCATAGACTCTTGACGTAGGAGAGTAGCGTTCAACAATACATTGCGCCCTCCTATGCAGTATGCACAACTCAATAAAAACTGGTATAAGCTATTCACAGTAAAATAAGAATTTTTTGAAGCCCTCTAATTTGGAATAATAGCCAATAGATAATTTTATTGTATCCTTAGACATTAGCTTTCAAATCAGGTTAAATATACAGAATGTTTCGCAATTAGACCAACAAACTTCGTGAGGTGATTCCTCATGTAAAAATAAGGGGAAAATATAAAGGACACCTACTACCTAACTGATTACTAAGGGAGTTGTAAGTCCTTTAAAAGTGAGATTTTGAAATGTATTTCTGCAATATGTCGGAAACAAAATGAAGTGAAGTAACAATTCTCCTATCATTGCTCTATGTTAAAGGGATCTTCAACTTAAGAGAAAACTCATATCAATAGATTTCCCCGTTCAGGAAACAACAGGAATGGCCACCCTATTTTTCCTGGCAACTCCTATGCAGTCAGGAATTCATAACTTTTGATAGTGAATTATTAAGTAGCATAGTCTAAGAAACAACATTTTTCCTCTTGTCGCAACTTCCCAGGACCCACCGTCTACGCGTAAAACGCACACAAAGATTCGTCTGCAGTGATTTAGTGCCTAGCACATAGGCAATACTTCTACATTCGCGTAGAAAATGATGCGTGCCCACTGCACAGACGACTGCCTATTTGTTTATGACGACAGTTTATTTGTATTCCTTGTATTGTATGTTTGAATGGTATTTTTAAAATTGTAAAAGAAGTAAAGTGAAATTACAATTCTGCGAATAATATGTTCTGTGACCGGGAACGCCAACCTAAGATCAAAAACTCGTAAAAATGTCTCCCCCCCCCCCCCCCCCGTGGAATAAAGACAGCGGATGTGGCCACCCTCTTGTTGCATACAACGTTTTTACTGTCAAGATTTGTGAACGTGTGATGCTTGTTTATTAAGCAGTAACACCTACCTAACTGAAATGGTCTTATTGTTGCAACAACCTAGGACCCATTCAAGATATCAGAAGGCAAAAGTGTAGGGGTACGGTATAACGCCTGCTAGGTACGTAACATAGGTGTTACTGCTCAATAAACAAGCATCACACGTTCACAATTCCTGGCGGTAAAAATGTTGAGTGCAACAAGAGGGTGCCCCCCCCCCCCTCACATAGGTAACGTCATAACAGTGAGAGGAAGAAGGGGGTAGGGGCATTAATACGGGTTTACTATTAGATTGACGTTCCGAGACACATTATTCGCAGAGTTATAATTTCATTTCACTTATTTTACGATTTGCAAAAATACTATTCACACATACGATACAAGGAATACATACAAACTGTCACCATAAACAAATAGGTAGCCGTCTGTGCAGTGGACACGCAGCGTTTTCTACGCGAATGTAGGTAGTTTTGCCTATGTGCTAGGCACTAAATCACTGCAGGCGAATCTTTGTGTGCGTTTTACACGTATACGGTGATTCCTGGGCAGTTGCGAAAAGAGGACACACGTTGTTACTCAGGCTATGCTGGTCAATATTTCATCATCAAAAGTTCGAAATTTTTGACTATAAAAGAGTTGCCAGGAAAAATAGGGTGGTCACCCCTGTTATTTCCGTACGGGGAAACGTATTAATATGAGTTTGTTCTGAAGTTGAATATCATATTAGCGAAGAACAATGATCGGATAATTGTAATTTCAATTCACTTTGTTTCCGATGTATTGCAAAATTACATTTAAAAATCTAACTTTTCAAGGGTTTATAACATCCTTAATATTCAGTTGTGGCAGTACGTGTCCTATATATCGTCTACTTATTTTTATATGAAGAATAACCTCACGAAGTTTTTCGGTCGAATTGAGAAACATCGTGTATACACTGTGTTTATTACTTACGCGAGATATAGTTTTAAAAAGTGGTGGATGTATAAAAATGGCTGATAGGAAAAAGTAACTAGGGCCTCAAAAGTGCTCCCTTTACTGTGATTAATCTATACGCACACTATCAGTTTTGCCGGAAAATGATGACTCATGTTGCTTATGAAAGAAGAATACATACATTTTGTTAGAGTGTAAATACTTTGCAAGAATTTACTTATGAAATATTATTTAAGATCCGTTAATATGGGAAAGGGGGGGGGTGGCTAGACGGCTAGCCTGCTACTAAGGAAAACGGAGTTCAATCCGCGGCCGGGTCACTAGGACCTAGCAAGTGGGAATCGTGCCAGACGATGCCGCTGATCGGTGGGTTTTCTCGTCGATCTCCCGTTTCTTCGCCCTTGCATTCCGGCGCTGCTCCTTTCTCACCTCATTTCACCCTATTTCCAAAGAAGTCGCCAGACTACTGTCATGTTTTCAAACATAAGAAACTAAGTTATTCTTAATCTAAGTAGTTGTGTATAGCGATAACAATAAATGATTGATGTAGAATACAATAGCCGAGTCTAGCACAAGGGCGTGGGGCGTCGGAGCTTGAAGTTGTTTGTGCTCTGTCATTACGGTCAGTTGGTGGCCATCTTGTCCACCATATTGGTCTTTGACCTCGGCCGTGGTTACTTTAATATTTTAAATTTCAGACAGTTCCAAAAACAAATTGAAAATTTTGTAAAATTTATAAATAAAATAAAAACTGTTTTAATAATAAAAAAATTATAAAAAATTAAATTATTTTTTTTTAAAAGTTCTGAAATTTTTTATGTTTTGGCATAAAGGTAGCCAGAAGCCGACGGGCAGTCATATTGTGACATCACCCAACCACTATATTGGATCCGAGTGGCCTTGACCTTACATTAATGTCCTTGACCCCATGACCTTGAAAACCTTGAACACAAATTCCGGAAAACGTCCCAAAAGATTTCTAAAATGTTCAAAAAAACTTCGAAGAATATATTTAAAATAAAAATAATATAAATTAAAAACAATTTTAAAGATGTTAAGATTAAAAGAGTGCTGCAGACAAAGTTTTCCGTTTCATTGGATGGTTTCATCATACCACCGATAAAGGTGTGGTAGCTTTGGCCACTAAGCAAGTTAAGGCGATGGCGGGCTACTTGTAACGGAGTCGCCCGTGACCAGTGTCCTAGCCAACGAGAATCACGACGGGGCTGGCCGCCTCGTCACACGGGCGTGCAACTCCGCTGCAATCAGTATCAGTGTCATAACATTAGACTGCGTGTTTCTTTGTTTTGCCAATAGTACTTTCAAAACAACGAGGATATTTGATTCGAAGTTCCGACCACGTTTTCTTCGCAAGTAAGAGATTTCAAAACGTCAGCAATCTTCCTCTGAGTTGCGGCCACGTTGGTGTAGTGGTTAGACTGCTCGCCTCCCACCCCGACAAACCGGGTTCAATTACAAGCCGGATCACATTCGGATTTTCGCAGAATTTTTGTTTCACCCCCAATCGGCTCTTAAGATCCCGATGTTAAGAGTGGCCCAAATCTGTGCGTTGCTCTCTCCACTTCTCGGATTTTTAATACCGCTAGAATATATACATATATATATATATATATATATATAAGTTGTAAACAGTGGCTCATACGAGAGTTTGAGCGCGTGGTGGAGACTGCCGAAGGACGACTCAGCGCTGGGTACGTGCTCGGAAGACGTCCCTCCTGTCGGTTGACGGGGTGGGAGGGGGTAGTGGGGGGGTAGGTCCAGTGTCGGCAGGTAACGGGGCGAAGTGCGGACCCATGTGGGTCAGTGGGGGCCGCCCGCGCTAACTGGTTTACTAATTGACTGACAAACCGACCGGCCTCCACCGCCGTTCTTTATGGCCGCTCCACTTGACCGCCACAGCGCCCAGCACACACCACAACTACATCGTGCCAGTGCAGTGCGCGCACGCCATTACACAAGTGCGGATATATGGAAACACGATTTACGCAAGATTGACGACTACGGTGCGAGAGATGTCTGGAGGCCCGCTCTCCGCTAGATGTCAACCCACAGGGATTGAATCCACATCAATTTATTAGTTAATAGTCAAGTAGTTAATACCGCTTTAAAGAGTGTTCCGCGACGAAACTGACAAACGTGGCAGCGTGCTCTAAGAGGCCATTAGCAAAAAAAAAAAAGTAATATGCGCATATATGCTATGGAGTCCCGTTTCAGAGTTGCGGTGAGTAAAATGCGATAAACACAACATGTGTGCCGACCTTCCGTGGAGCTGCGATCTGGGTTGAGGGACGTCCTGGCTTCGACCCCAGGTAAGGCATGGGCTTTAGTTAAGGTTAGGTCATAAGTTATTGATAAATTACTTCATCAATACAAATTATACGTCCATTAAGAAGGTAATCGAAGGTAACACGATTCGGTTTGCAATTGGTAAAGGAGAAATAGTGTAAAAGATCCATCTCTAACTAAAAGTGTTATTTAATGTAGAATTGTATAAATTAGCTAGGGAAACTATAGCAGATGTGTCTTTATAATTTACAGTACTTACACGGCAATGATCTGCCGTAGAGGAAGCAGGATAGCGTGTATATCCTATATTTTGGTCTAGCGTACCCAATGCCGCTATATAGTGGCACTAAAATACGTAATTATTTAGTATGTATTAAAAATACAAAAGTAATTGAAGTTGTGCTTATCTGCTCTCATAAATGATTTTACCATCAAGACATATTGCCGCACTAACCTCACAACGTCGTTTTCTTTATACGTTCATCTGAAAGGTAATATCTGTTCCAGTGAGTCACCTGATATACTTCTTTTAAACAAATTATTTAGCATCCTTGTCGTGTATAGTTTGTATTTGAAAGTGTGGGAGTTTTATATTTTTAAGTGTAAATCGAACCAGCGACACTTGTGTTCTAGAGAAGACATACTGCTGCTACATCTCCCCTCCCTTCACAATTTATTTTTTTCACTCTTAGCCAAACGACTGCTCTCCGAAGCTGCATAGGTTCGAACAGTAACTAGTAATCTCGTTTGATTTGTGAACGCTCGTTTCCTTCGCGTGTATGCATTAGGATCCGTTACAGCACGCTGGAGGAAAATATATATAGCTGGCGTTGCCGGCAGCTGAGTAGCTGTGGAGAAATCGAATGGCGTTTATTTGCCGACCCGTCGTGACCCGTATTATTGAGGAAATTGAGGGGCGTGGTCCGGCCACCAACCAGACCTTCAGCCAGCGGCCAGTAGACGGCGAAGGTGAATCACGTAATACTGTCAGCCTCTGTACAAACGACGTCTACTTCCTCGATAAATCACAACCTGGTAATGCAACGAACAAGTACATGAAACGATTTCCATGAAAACTACAACTGGAATATCTCGTTAACTCTACCATCTGTAATGTTCATCGCAAAAGATTATGTGGAGACTACATTAAATGAATATCTTCGTATCAAATAGTACGTTAACATTTTGCACCTACTAACAATAAATACCTCATATTAAACTAATACTTCACCTTAATTTCCATCGACAGGCACCCATATCTCAGCTGGGATTCAAACCCTGAGCCTCCCGCACTGTAAGCCGGCGTATCCTCGGTAGGCTGTTATTTGTAGATATCGTGGCAGAATAAATTGCGGTATGTTTACTCTTACTGCTAAAATAGGACTATTCTACCAAACTGGCTTGGCTACAATTTTGATATCATGCGAATTAACGTTTCCAACGAAATAAAATCACATGTCATGTGATCTATGTTATATACACAACACATTAATTAAGTTGAGTTGAGAGACTTGGGCGGCTCTTAATAACAAAGCTTCGAGAGCTGATGAGGGTGAGATGAGGTGAGAATGAAAAAGCTCCGGAATGCAAGAGTGGCAGAAACGGGAGATCCCCGAGAATACCCACAGACCAGCGTCATCATTCCGCACGATTCCATATTAATTATATATCATGGGTATTTAACAATGGGTACTCGGGTCCTGGCATCCTGAATCAATTTTAAAATAGGTATTAATGTTTTTGTTCGAGAGAAAATAAATTTAATGTATATTAGTTTCTGTTGGGCGAATGCTAATGTGTTGGCAAAACCATCAATAATATTTAAAATAAATGCAGGATACCAGTACCTGATCACCCGTTGTTAAATATCCTTGATACTTAATTAATATGTTGTCTATATAATAAGGCTCACATGACATGTGATTTATTTAGAAAATGTAATTACGAGAATATTCCGAATTTTCGTCTTATCGGTGTTATTTTTTGAACATGCAGTAATTTAACTACAAATATTTGCCTTCAAGTGGTCATTAAATCTCTTTCAGACAACGAAATAAAAAATTGTCATGAAAAATGGCTTTAATCTGTGGCACAATTATTATAATCTCTTTATTTCCGTTTATTTTCTCTCTCCAGACCAGTGGGCGTACTCACTGACGCCGTATATAAACAATGAACCTTACCAAGAGACTTGCGACCACCTCGCGTCGTTCAAGTAAGGTTTTTTAATAGAGAAATGTGATAATAGAATTGTACAGCTGTCTCGCACTTCAAAGTGCGTAATGACGTAATGACGACATGCTGCACCGATACCTGTACTTGTGGCCAGCTTTGAGCGCGATTAACTGAGCAATGGCGCAATCAACTTCCAAAAGAATTCACTGTTACTCTGACGAAAATACTGCTGGAGCACTTACACCGAGGAGAGTTGGTAGTATTTTAGGAAGAGTATTTCTATTTTTAAGGCCTTAGAAAAAATGTTGCAGTTGATAGACTTTGGCGTGCGAGCTGGGTGTATAGCTGAACTCTCAAATGTCTAATGAGTTTAAAACATCACTTGAGTGACGCGAGTTCCTCACGAAGGCGTGAGCACGTGTACACACAGGCTTGGAGAGAGAGAGAGAGAGCGCGCATGAGCAATCACCACACACTGTGGTCCAGCACTATCACTGTTAGTCTGCCACTAGCACTATCACGTCCAGTGCATACCAGGCTATGATACTCTTCGTGTAAGCAAGTATTTTACGATTATTAAGCACGTCATCTAACATAGTTTCAGTGCAACTACACTTACGATTCAAGTTTGCTAAAGCATTTTATTCACTTCAGATCGTGAATCCGTTGAAAATTAAAATGTAATTAAACACGTGTTCATAGCTGTTAACCACTCACGTGACTTTGACAGTTGCAGGCTACTGGCTATGGACAGTATTGGTAATGTTACTTCTACAATATGTTGGCAATACCAATGTTAAAGGTTGGGCACCCAAAAATTTTCGCCACTAGGTAAGCGCTGGTGTCGGCATTGTACCAGATTTTCTATATTTTCTGTGTTAGAAAATACACTCTAAATCTGAATCTGAAACAATTTCACTGTTTCAATCAGTCAATACTATCTGACTTATTCAGCAGTCACTACAGTGAATTTAGCTTATGAATCAGTGAGAAAATACCTTATTTCACTCACTTAATCGATTCGGTGTCATTTTCGACTGATTCATCAATCATTTTTTCACTGTTTTTCAGTGGCTTGTTTTTGATTGCTGGATCAGTTAAACTGAATGTAAAAATGGCCGTTTAACAAGTGTATCAAGTGAAATAACAACGCATATATTAATAAAACAAATACAAAATATTTTCTTGTAATATGTTTCGTCTTTCAAAACACCATTCTACGACAGAATATGAACATTCGGCCTTTCCATCCGCTTTTACGTCTTTCAATTGGTATTCATGTAATCATCACAATGCTCTGTTTAAAGATTTAAAATGTATATAATGTCGTGAATAGAGTATACTCATATACAATATTCGTTTGAACAATCCTGACGGTACCAATCAAAACAAAAACGAGAGGTAAGTGCATACAACATAACTTGTTAGCTCAGATGGTGTTCTGCTCCCAGAGATCAATAGTAGGGTGGCCGACTTGGAAGCGCAGATGGTGCCCTGCTCCAAGAGATCAGTGATAGGACGGCCGACATGGTAGCGCAGATGATGTCCTGCTTCCAGAGATCAGGGGTAGGGTGACCGACTTGGTAGCGAAAATAGTGTTCTGCCCCCAGAGACCAAGCGTAGGGTGGCCGACTTGGTAGCGCAGATGGTGTCCTGCTCCCAGAGATCAGTGGTAGGGCGGCCGACTTGGTAGCACAGATGGTGTCCTGCTCCCAGAGATCAGTGGTAGGGCGGCCGACTTGGTAGCGCGGAAAGAGTCCTGCTCCCAGAGATCATGGGTAGGGTGGCCGACTTGGTAGTGCAGATGTTGTCCTGCTCCCAGATATCAAGGTTAGATTGGCTGTCTTGGTAGTGCAGATTGTGTCCTGCTCCCAGAGATCAAGGGTAGGTTGGTCGACTTGGTAGCGAAGATGGAGTCCTTGTCCCAAAGACCAACGATAGGTTGGCTGACTTGGTAGCGCTTTTGGTGTCCTGCTCCCAGATATCAGTATTAGGGCGGTCGACTTGGTAGCGCAGATGGTGTCCTGGTCCCAGATATCAGGGGTAGGTTGGCCAACTTGGTATCGCATAAGGTGTCCTGCTCCCAGAGATAAGAGGTAGGGTGACCGGCTTGGTAGCGGAGATGGTGTCTTGCTCACAGGGATCAAAATTAGGGTGGCCTATTTGGTAGCGCAGATGGTGTCCTCCTCCCAGATATCAGGGGTAGGGTGGCCGACTTGGTAGCCCAGATGGTGTCATGCTCCCAGAGATCAGTGTTAGGGTGGCCGACTGGGTAGAGCAGATGGTGTCCTGCTCACAGAGATCAAGGGTAGGGTGGCCGACTTGGTAGCACATATGGTGTCCTGCTCCCAGATCTCAGTATTTGGGTGGCTGACATCGTAGCGCAGATGGTGTCCTGGTCCCAGATATCAGGGGTAGGTTGGTCAACTTGGTATGGCATATGGTCTCCTGCTCCCAGAGATCAGTTGCAGGGCGGCCGACTTGGTAGCGCAGATGGCGTCCTGCTCCCAGAGATCATGGGTAGGGTGGCCTTCATGGTAGTGCAGATAGCGTTCTGCTCCCAGAGATCAGGGGCAGGGTGGCCGACTAGGTAGAGCAGATGATGTCCTGCTCCCAGATATCAAGGGTACAGTGGCCGACTTGCTATTTCAGATGGTGTCCTGCCCCCAGAGATTACGCCCAGGGTGGCCGACTTGGTAATTCAGATGCTTTCCTGCTCCCACAGATCATTGGTAGGGCGGCCGACTTGGTAGTGCAGATGGTGTCCTCCTCCCAGATATCAGGGATATGGTGGCCGACTTGGTAGCCCAGATGGTGTCCTGCTCCCAGATATCAGTGGCAGGTTGGCCGATTTGTTAGTGCAGATGGTGTCCTGCTCCCAGATATCAAGGGTAGGTGTTGGCCGACTTGGTAGCGCAGATGGTGTCCTGCTCCCAAAGACAATCGGTAGGTTGGCTGACATGGTAGCGCTGTTGGTGTCCTGCTCCCAGATATCAGGGTTAGTGTGGCTGACTTGGTAGCGCAGATGGTGTCCTGCTCCCAAATATCAGTATTAGGGCGGCCGACTTGGTAGCACAGATGGTGTCCTGCTCCCAGGGATCAAAAGTAGTTTGGCCGATTTGGTAGCGCAAATGGTGTCCTCCCAGATATCAGCGACAGGGTGCCCGATTTGGTAGCCCAGATGGTGTCATGCTCCCGGAGCTCAGATTTCAGCTCAGTGTTAGGGTGGCCGACTTGGTAGCGCAGATTGTGTCATGCTCCCAGATATCAAAGGTAGATTGACCATCTTTTTAGCATAGATGATGTCTTGCTCCCAGAGATCAAGGGTAGTTTGGCCGACTTGGTAGCGCAGATGGTGACCTGCTCCTAACCATCAACGGTAGGTTGGCTGACTTGGTAGCGGAATTGGTGTCCTGCTCCCAGATATTAGGGGTAGGGTGGCCGACTTGGTAGCGCAGATGGTGTCCTGCTCCCAGATATCAGTATTTGGGTGGCTGACTTCGTAGTAGAGATGGTGTCCTGCTCCCAGTTATTAGGGTTAGGGTGGCCGACTTTTTATCGCATATGGTGTTCTGCTCCCAGAGATCAAGGGTAGGGTAGCCGATTTGGTAGCGCAGATGGTGTCCTGCTGCCAGATATTGAAGTTAGGTTGGCCGACTTTGTAGTGCTGATGGTGTCCTGCTCCCAGATATCAGGTGTAGGGTAGCCGACTTGGTAGCGCAGATGGTGTCCTGCTCCCAGCGATCAAGGGTATGGTGGACGACTTAGTAGTGCAGATAGTGTCCTGCTCCCAGAGACCAAGGGTAGGGTGGCCCACTTGGTAGTGCAGATGGTGTCTTGCTCCCAGAGTTCAGGGGTAGGTTAGCCGACTTGTAGTCGGGAGGTAGTAGGTTCGCGCATCGTTTCCTCCGGGACAAATTTTCAGCTGGGTTGTCGGACTGGGAATGTCAAGAATTCAGTCTAGCTTGAGCTCGTCGACGTCAGCACAACTACAACAAGCAGGACAAATAATATATTGTAAAGTAATTGACTAATATTTTAATGGGAAGGGTGTGTGAATTGAATCCCAGTCACCCTCGGTTTTTTTATTCTGTAAATTTTGCATATTTAGTAAACTGTCGTAAATATGTTCATTTCGCGAAATTATTAGGCTAAATGCAATAAAAACAATATGTTATTCGCTACTGCAGTCGACCATCATTTATTCAATAGATGAAATTGTTTCACGTCACTAATTTAATCAGCGAAATCCTTTCACTGTAACAACCAGTGTTTTTACACTGATTCCAATTGGAGCCATTTTGACTGATTCGATGAGTTGAATTTTAACTCCGAATTAGTGCTTTTCCACTTATTCGAATTTAGAGTGTACTTTACCCTTTTAACTAAGTAAAAGCTTTCTCTTTTATTATTCATGTAGCTTGAAATTTTAATTAAAAGTTACCTTTGGAACACTGTGCACCTAGCGGGAAAAGTTTCCCTATGCCAAACTCTCTCATAAGTAATAACGTTTTGTTTTTAACCTGAAAATATTAAACGTTATTATTGAGCACGTGTGAATGAAGACCGACACCAGCCTTCCTTAGTAAAGATATGAGTGAGGGAAACCAAGCATGGCTGCCAGTGCGAACGAGCAGTAGTGGCGAGTGTCTGCGAGCTCGGCAGGGCAGCGGTGTCTAGGTGCACGACGCGACGCGCCGCTATGCACATGTAGGCCGCAGCTCTCAACAATGGCTTTGCAACGGAACTGCTCCTGGCTTCATTACACCCGACCTATACACCCATCATAACTCTTTTTCAGCGTACACTATATCCTGAAAAAATTGACTTTTAAATATCTACTTGTATTCTCCATTGTGCTGACAGCTCTTCTTTCCATAGCCTCATTAGCGTACATATAAGGTTTATTTTACTCAGGTTGGCAATTTCAATGTTAACATTGTGGCAATAGAATTTTTTGCCTCCAGGTATCACTTGTGTTTTATGTGTAGCGTATTTTACTAACTTGACTTGTAAACAAATGGTATAATTGCAGTTTTAAAAATAAATAAATATTGCCTAATGTTTTCAAATACTCCGATATGTACTGCGATGGATACATTGTAAATATTGACGTTCGTTCTCTGAATTGGAGTGGAAATCGAACGATATATGTCCTCACGTTGGTTAATATTTGGTCGTAAAACTGGGTTTAGCAATACTTTATGTAATGCGATTACTTTTATTAAAGGTCATAAAAGAAACTAAAAATTACTTCTGATGACAGCTACAGTTACACTCACTTGCAAAACAGTGACCACCTTGTATTTGTCATCGCAGGGGTACGTAAGTGGATACAGGTACAGAACATGATAGTATGTACACAGAAAACATCGAAATTTTTACCACACCAATCATGTATTGCAGGAGAACGACACTTGCAGGATAGACCGCCTAGTACAGTGTTGGACTACCAGTAGCATGGAGATAGGCGGCAAAAAGGTCAGGCTTTGGAGGCGTACAGACTTCAGAGGTTCTCTTGAAGAATATCCTGCCACAGCTGGCACAACTGACCCTCCCGGTTCGCCGTAGTTGCCTCTGGCCGAAGTTGACGTGTTCGTGATGGGTCAGAGGTAGGCTTGAACAGTCTTGCAATGGTTTCTTGGACAAGGTGTATGACAACCCCCCCCCCCCCCCTCCGGGTCAACGAGCTAACCGTCTGTAATCATAGATGTAAGGTACAGCCATACTCACATAGCGTCAGAAATTTTTATTTTTAATAGGTTAATGTCATAAAAACACTGTTCAGTCGTTGTGTTGTTTAATGAGATGTTATTTATATATTTACACCATCAGATAAAAGGTAGTTGTAGAAACAACCCATTTGATTTCCATTATTTCCTCGTCTCATCTTCATTTCAATGGTAAAACTTGGCTCCAGCAAACAACTTTATAATGGGTATTACTGCTAACTCAGAAAACCTTTCGCAGAAACGAGTGCCTTAGGAAACCCCTTTTGGCAAGTAGATAATTTTATATATTGGAGAGGCCACGCCATGGCCTTAAACGCCCTCACGTCGACTCCAGCCCTAACATAAAATGGTTGACACGGACCCACCTCAAGATTCGCGGCAACGGCCTTGAAGAATTACGACAGGGCGTTAGTTTAGGATAGTTGAGGGGTGACATCGGAGAGACCACTCCAGTTTAGACAACACAACACACCATAAAAAAAACAAGATACTGTACAGTCGTAACAACATACCCGGAGTGTAAACCAAAAGACGTCGAACTACAGGCAACAAACAGCTTGGAAAATTTATGAGAGTGAATGAAAAAACTGCTAACACGAAATGAACTGAAGGACGTCTCTCCAAAATAAACCAAAATCCAAATACACACATCGCATTAATAATACCAGTCGCCACCTAGAGCTACTCTTAGCCAGCACGGTCATGTAACTTTCTTGAATAAATAAAGGGAGCCAGAAAAGTGTTCGCCTTAAGGGTTAAAAATAGCTATAGAAACAAGGTATTTATTTACGTGACGAGAAAAAATAAGCATACTTAATAAGAAACAAGCACTGCTTAGGAGGTTTGCGTGGAATAAATTCCTTAAAAAATACATGTCTTCCAGAAAACTGTCTCTATTCCCTTCACCCCGTAATCTCGGAGTTGAAACCCGAATATTTGAACTTAAAACAGAGTGTAACAGAGATACTTATTAATGTTGCTTGGCACTATGTTGTAATTATAGGGTTCTTAACTGCTAGGTATATTTCTGTACCAAGCCTGTGGACATGATTGCATTGAGTATCAAACAAAACCCAATCTGCCAGAACTACTGAAATAATACTTTCCTTGTTTTTACTTTTACACAATAATTAATGTGTTTTTCTTTTATATGCACGAAACACCCTGCCCTTAATGAGCAGATTGCGCTGTGTAACTTTGCTGCGCCCTTAATCCCAAGGATTTGGGAAAGGGGCCTACAAACCAGCCCAAGCAACGATAAACAGCAGAGTAAATTCAAAATCCCTTTAAGAGAGGGTGACCGAGGCATAAAAGAAGGTAAATAAAAATTACCATATAACACATTAGTTATTCTAGTCATTTCAATTTACTAAATCTTTCAAAATATGGCATTTTTAAAACAATAATAAACAAATATATATTTTTACCATCTTTGTTTGCTTTCATTATAACAACTCAAAATATTACCATAGAAAAATATATGCTCATAATCAAGACGGTAGAGCGCCATACAAATAATTTTGTAAAAATATTTTAAAATTGGCTTTGAATTCCTAGCACATTAATGATTTTGATTCTAATAATATCTCTAATACACCTGGCGAAATAACCAGACATATTTTGACAATTATTGTCACGAAAATTCATGTATATCAACGAAAAAATCAGAAAAGTATGGCTAGATTCACGTCAAAAAGGAAGTGTATTTTAACTTTACTTTCCACTAAATACAAGCCAAGATCAGGTACAATAATTTGTCACACAGCTGGCACCTACAGTCTGCCTTGCTGGGACAAGAAATTTGTCCATCTTGTTTGTCCATCTTGTTTTATTACCATATTTTAAAGCATAATACCTATCTTTGATGAAGATCCCCGGCTGCTCTACGCTATTTTACAATATTCAAAACTTCCGTGGTAGCAGCATTTCCTCCGGAAGTGATGTCAAAATTTTAATGTCACATGTCCATTCTGACGGCGCCCCGCCGTCACCACACCAGCACGCTGCAGGGGAGGACAAGCCAACCATGTATCCTAACTGGCCTAGCAGTAGCAAGCAAGCTGTGGTTACAAGCGGTCGATAATGCTGGCGCTGCAAGCTGAAATGCTGCCTGTTCGGCGAAAGGTCACAAGTGCTTGGGGATGATTAGGTCTTAATAGTATAAATCGCATTGTAGGAACGGAGCGACGAAAGATCCCGCTCTGCTAGCCGCCTAGATATTATATTGGGGGACACAGGCTGCCGTGACATGTTCCTGGTTGATGTGTAGTGTCGCCCGTGGACTGTTTAAAGTCTGTTGCATGATGAAAAGATAATCCCTACTGGTGGTTCGGCGGTGGCGACCCAAACCTTCTCGACAGGTATGTGTGCCCTCCTGGTCCCGCTGTATCCAACAGTGACTTAACAGTGTAGGCAGAACGGTTCAAGTGGTGAGAAATGCTCCGAAATCTTCAACATGCCTCGGAGGCCGACGATGCAGTCTTTCTCTCTCTCTCAGACGATACAGCTGGGCAAAGGCTTGTCGAATGCATCGTCAGGGAATGCTTTGTGTTCATTAAACTTGGTTCGGTGCCTCACACTACTCGTACAACTATTAAGGCCTTATTCAGTGTCTTGCTGTTATGAATTATTAAGTGACATTTAAACCCCATAGGGGCACATTCGTGTAAGCAAACTGCATTAGAAAATGTGATACATAACGCGCTATGACGATACTGTGTGGCAGCATTTGTTATATTCGTACGATTCGTACATAGTAATCAATTTATTTGCAAATGTGTGTATAAAATTTCTAAAATTTATAACGGAGTGCCGAGTTGCTTGCTATCCAGTCAAATGAATTCCCGCTTGTAACAGGATATGCAATTTATGGCATTTAAGAATTATTGTACAATTCTGATCAACACTAATAAAACAACGAAACTACGTTCATTTGAGAGATATTTTCAAGAGCAAAGAAATTTTCATAGCATAATATTGTGAGCTATACCAGGACTTAGTGCTCAGACCCTGTGCGGAAGATTGTAAGGGAGAAATGTAAGGTAATTGGGCTTAACGTCTCGTCAACAGCGAGGTTATTAGAGACGGTGCAAGTTGCACAGGGATGAGGGATTGGGGAGCAATGGGATGGAATCGGCCATCGCCTTTTGTTAGGGACCGATCCCTGGAGTGATTTCGAGAAACCATGGAAAACCGATATCAGGATGGCCAGACCGGGAATCGAGCCCGGGTCCTTCCGAATTCGAGTCCAGTAAGTGACCACTGTACCACCTCACTCGGTAAGGAATAAATGGGATGTGGATAGAGAACCCGAGGGAATAGAGCGGCCATCGTCGACGTCGACCACGCTTCCCTGATACGAAGATTGGGAGGCGTCGGAGGCCTTTTCAGTTATGTTTATTTGGGAAGTGGGACGTGGAACAATGTCATGTAGAATATCCGCCACTGATACTAGGTGAAGCGTCTCTTAAGAAAATTTAGTTTCTTAATCAAAATGTCACTCTTTACACGCGCATATTTCTACCTATTCACATATTTCACACAAAAACTTCACATGTAAATATGCTTTATAACATTATTTAGTTACAAGTAATTTTATAAAATACTTGTAGT
Source organism: Dryococelus australis (assembly GCA_029891345.1). Lineage (NCBI taxonomy): Eukaryota > Metazoa > Arthropoda > Insecta > Phasmatodea > Phasmatidae > Dryococelus > Dryococelus australis. Next base: position 28,664,687 of record CM056999.1, on the reverse strand, counting down.
CTAAAGTATAAATGTTACACCAGGCGTAATGCTTGGGGCCCCTTAATAGCTTGGGGGAGGGGCAAATCTCACCCTTGTATTCCCCTTTCCGACGTCAATGAGGGGATCTATACTCGGGATAGAGCGAGGAGGCACAGTGTAGCACTCTGGACTCATGTTCTGGACTTACATTTACGAGACGCCGCTTTTTCATCGCCGAGTGCAGTTTCCCCATCACCTCAGAGAATCTGTTCACTCCTATGTTGCAGACTTCTGTGCTGCTATTATGTAACTGACCTGTGAAAGGGGGCCATGTATGTTGAATGGTTAGCCTGTTCGCCTCCAACCAAGGCGAACCGGGTTCGATCCCTGTCCGGGTTCACTCCCGGATTTTGGTAAATGGGATTTGTGCCAGACGATACTGCTGGATGGCGGATATTCTAAGGGATCTCCTGTCCTTGCATTCCGGCGCTAATACAGTCTCACCTCATTTCACCCAAATCGGCTCTCAATGCCTAGTTATTAAGAGCCGCCCCAATCTCTCAAGTCAACACTGTTGAAGCTACACCCACAAGCAAGTTCACTAAATATTTACCGGCCAACTTACCTAAGGTTTTATACACTGTCGACCAAAAAGTAATTGGGCACCCGTGAAGATAGGTAATTCAGTACGTCAGTTGACTTGTGTGGCCTCCATACTCTGCAGGCCGGTGTAGAACTAGATGACAAAGAGATGGCCCAAGGTACAGAGCTGTCGGACTTCGATAAGGGCGTGATTGTGGGCTGCCATCTCAGTGGGCTGTCTAGCCGGGCGATTGTACGAAAGGTAAACAGGCCCAAATCAACGGTCGCATTCGTTTCTGCGTAAGTGGAAGGTCGATGGGCATTGTGCCAATGCTGCACGTTCTGGGCGACCTCCAATCTTGACCGACAGAAATCGCAGAACCCTGGAAATTGAAACTGTCAAAAATAGTGCACAACCCATGGCTACCATCCAACAGGAGTTTCATGCAGCAATAAGAGTATCGGTTTCCATTGGAACACTGCGTACAGAGGCCTACCGACTTGGATATTTCGGAAGAGCAGCTGCACATAAGCCCCATATGACGACAAGCAATAAAGCTTGGCGACTCAGGTGGTGTTTGGACCGCCGCAACTGGACACTGGAGCAGTGGAAATCGGTTGTGTTGAGTGATGAGTCGAGGTTTACATTATTCTGGTCCGATGGACGTGTTTGGGTGTGGCGTCTACCCGGGGAACGGCTTCTGCCGGAGTGTATAGTGGCAACTAGGAAATTCGGTGATGGTGGAGTGATTGTGTGGAGTGATTGTGTGGGGCTGTTTCACGGCCTTCGGCGTAGGACCGTTGGTGTTTGTCCATGGTAGCATGAACACAGAGGCATACTGTAACATTTTGGATAATGAAATGCTCCCAACATTGTGGCGTTTTTACGGGATGGACCCGTGTTACTTGCAGGATGACAATGCCAGGTGCCACGTTTCAAGGGCTACTATGCTGTGTTACGACGACAACAATGTTCGATGATTGGACCCCCCCCCCCTTCCCAGAGCCCCGACCACAACCCTATAGAACATCTTCAGGACGAATTGGATCGCCGGGTTAGGGCTCGTCAGGCGCGGCCAAAATCAATTCCTCAACTCATGGGACGGTTGCAAGAGGAATCGCGACGAATCCCCTTGGATGTTCTGCAAACACTCGTAGAGAGCATGCCAGACAGGGTGGCTGCTGTTATAGCCGCAAGAGGTGGCCCTACGAGATTCTAACGGGGTGAAAACCTCTGAGGAAACATTGTGGACAGGTGCCCAATTACTTTTTGGTCGATAATGTACAATAGGGCAATATATCCGAAATACACCGCACGTGGCTTCAACCGTAATCTTATAGCCTGTGACTAGTTTGCATCTAGTAATCAGCCTCTTTTTTATAATCAATTTATTTTTATTTGTTTGGGTCAACTATAGTTATTTGGTTAATACAATAATTAATATGGTGGTTATATACACCCGTAACACCATCGTTTGAAATCTCCTGTAAAATTAATATGCATGTTTTAGGTTAGTTAAAACGTGTCTGTTTAACTTTTACGGTAACATTGACTAATCTCTTTGGTTGTTTCCACGATAGCCAAAACTGTCAGCTATAGTATTTATGTGTAATTTAAATTAAATGAGAGGTTTTCTATCCGAACTGAACGCAAATGCAATGGAAAAAATGTTTAAAGTTTTCGAAAGAGAAGTCATTGACGTAGTCTTCACTCTCGTGGCATCCCTACGAATTATATAAGACGTAAAATTTACAAGTTCAATAATCAGTGACATAAGTTTTACATTTCCTGTCACTGTTCATTATGTATCTGGTTTTGTGGTACGAATGTTTGCAGCGAACTCAACTCTTGGATGCAAACACGGTAGACCAGAATTTCTTTGAGCAATCTTTGACCAACTTAACGCAATTTGCCGGGTAGACTGTATATATCTGTATATGCCGTGCTATGAAACTGGTTTTGAGAACTTTAGCGTATATAAGGGCTGGGGCTGAATTCGACCGACAAACTTGGCGGGATGATTCTTTATGGAAAATCAGGCGGCAAATGTATAGGACAGTTTCTACGTAACTAAATACTGAGGGCGAAATAAGTCCCCGAATATTGAGATTTTGGAATCTATTTTTGCAAAATATCAGATACCAAGTGAGATAAAAGTACAATTCGCGGAACATTGTTTTACATTATCGGGATCTTCAGCCTAAGAACAAACTCTCGTTAATTATACTCCCCGTTATGAAAATAAGAGGGATAGCCACCCTTTTACTACCGGCAACTTCGTTACAGTCAGGAATTATGAACGTTTTATACTGGTTTACAACTGCCTAGGACCCACCATTACCCTACGAAACGCACACGAATGTTTCGCTAGATTCCACTGCAGAGATACAGCGCCAATATGAAGGACTACATATACTACATAAAGGCTGTTCACGATAAAGTGAGCGCTTTTGAAATCAACCTCAGAAAAAAGTCACTAACTCTCATTGCATCTATTTTAACTGACGCACTAAGTGGCATGCGCCCAGTAAAGTTGGTAACGATGGAGAGAAAGTAGACCCATGCCTTAATATGGAGTAAAAAGTGTTACGTAAATATCTGTGATAAGCTGAATTATTTCTTTCGCTTTCTGTTATTTTTAAAACATCAAAGTGTAAAAATAAACACATTTTAAAATATTTTGTTTTCTCTTAATTTCACAGATTCACTTGACCAACGCATGAATAATGTTATAAAGCGCATAGCGATGTTAATTTTACATAAAGCGGAACAATATACAACGTGCATACAAGTAGATCTTAAGCCGGCTTTCCGAATGTGCTCATTTTACCGTGAACAGCATTTAGATTCATGTATGGTCACTGCACAGCTGATGGTGGCGGTCAATGTTAACACCTGCTGTAAACAACGTGTACCAAGCTTACGCAACTGTTTATTTGTGGCAAAAGTGGGCGTGTGAGTCCATGCAGTACGTACAGATGTTGGTATTGCCTATGCACCTGGAACTGTATCGCTGCTGCTGTGTACTATGAGAGAGTTTGAACGTTGAAACATTTGGTGCAGCAGCGTAGAGCAATGCTGTTACAACCAACCACATGTATGTGGTATCAGGCAACACATTGCATTTGACAACAAAAGATGTGCCATTCCTTAGGTTTTATTATAGAAACATGTATCACAAACACTTTTATAGGAAAGGCTCGATGACACGGCCGCCTTGTTCGACGCACAGTTAACACCGCCGCATCAATGATTGTCGGACCCGTTTGGAAACACCCTCATTGTTCCGAATAATCCCTGCAGCTGCAACGATGCGGGCGACGCGGTTCTCTTCGGATTATACCTCAGTTTCATACACCAGGCTGCGCATGTAACCCTAGAAGAAATAGTCGAATCGATTCGTATCAGGGGATCGTGGAGGCCAGGGAACAGAACCCCCACGGCCTATCCATAGTCCAGGAATACGAGATTCATGTGATCGCACGCACGTCGCGAACTGTGAGCTGGGACACCGTCGTGTTGGAACCACATGACCGCTCGTGTTTGTAACGGGACCTCTTCGAGTAATGTCAGCAGAGCTCCCCGCAGAAATGCAGCGTATTCGTTGCCGGTGAGACGTTGTGGTAAGAGGTAGTGGCCAACCAAAATGTTTTGTATTATGCCTGCTCAGACGTTGACACCGAATCGCTGTTGATCCCCATGGACGAATGGGGTGTGAGGATTGACATGCGCCCACTCGTGGATATTTCGACAATTCTGTATGCCATCACGTTGAAAGGAAGCGTCGCCAGTAATGAGGATGTATCTTTCAAAGTCAGGGTGTGTTCTGCGTTGTTCCAGAAACCATGCTGCAAACTTCACACAATCGAGTATAATCTGCAGGACACACGGAATGCGCACATTGTAGATGGAACAGATGCAGTAATTGTTCATGAAGCACTCGTCCAATGGCGCGGCGGCTTCTGTTGATTAGTCAAGGACTAGTACGCGTACACATACGAGGGTTATTCTGAATATGCCTCAACACAACCTCTTCAAACGTGGCTGTTCTCGCTGTCCGTCTACGGCCAGCATTCGGTCGTGTCACCTCCACACTTGCATTGTTACTCAAACGTCGTTCCACAGAAACAAAGTGGTTTAGTGTGGCTGCTGTCTGTGCAGAAGTTGATCCCTGTGCATTATTAACACTTTCCGTCAATTTCCCTCTGCCGTGCTGAAGACAAGTAGCATATCTGTCAGCTCTGGCCACGTAAAGCGTTCTATTTTGTAGACACAACATGCAGCTTGGCCAACAGAAATGTATGTGATCCATAATGAAGTGCTCATATATTTTATACAATTCGTCTCGGAGTTTAATGGGCCATACTCGCTATAACGCCTTCCATGCCCTAATAACAGTAATTCCAGGCGTGGGATTGAACACGCCAAACGTCAAACTGTGCAGAGCTGCCTACAGTGGCCGGCTGTTATCGTCGCTTCTCAGAGGGAAGGGGATGCGCGCGCAGCCAACAGCCGTGTACTAGCTGTTCAAAAAACATCGGTAGCAGATAATGTACGTAACTGAATATGGGAGGTAATGGCAGCTTCAGAAATGAAGCAAAGTTCTTCACAGCAGAGAACGGGTAATAATAAAGACTCCGGTACTGATGACATTTACCATGGTCCACCTTTGGTAGAGTCATTATCAATTCAGCAGGTACAATTAGTTTCCGTTAATTGAAATTTAATGCTGTTTAAAACCTAATTTTTTAAGAACTGTTAACATATTTGTATATGGAACTCGTTTACAAACTAGCGTTGTAATTAAATCGAGACAGTGTTTGTAGAATATATTAGGCCTATTGATTTTCTGTGTATCTTATCTATTCGTCTTTCACAATATGAAGTCCTTGTAGGTAAATGGTTCTGTAACTAAAGCTGTACATTTTTCAGTTAATACTTAGAGGGACCAATCACATTCGGCAAAACCTGTCCACGATGATTGAATGTATTGCGTTATTTTACGATGTAAAGTGCTGCGTGTAAATGAACAATATGTATATATTTATTTGCCTACTTCATTTGTAAATGTGTCACTAACATTTACCATAGTAATATTCACATTTGTCTGCTCCAGTTTTAATTAACAACAATGGTCGCCCAAAATAAAACAAAATGCTCACACACTGTGCACATCAGTAAACCAAAACCTATCTTGAGGTCAATGATGTATCATTCCTGGCAGCCAGCTTGCCTGTTATCTTATGAAATTTGTGAACCCATACGAGAGTACAATGCCGCTACACCCGTTCTTTAAAAAACACACCATGTAATATCTTAGTATGAGAGAAATGCTCATACACGATTAGTGATGGGTTGTAAAAAAGACATGATTTACGCTGCTGTTGCTTGTGTAACAGCTTGATACTCTTCCATTTCTAATTTCAAACTTCACTTTGTGCATTCCTACAAATGAAAATTAAGGACACTGACAGCGCCATCTGTTTGTTAAATTCTATGATATAGTCAGTCAATGACATTACATTTTAAATATCGCTGTCAACTGTATATCTATACTAATATTACAACGAGGTAATGTAAGTTTGTTTGTATATGTAAAGGCTAATCTTGGAAAGTACACGGCCGATTATTATAATTCTTCCACTGTTAGAAAGCTACATTCTTCGGTATGTAAATATACTATGTCTAATTATTTAAAAATTCCTACAGAAATTTCAAAACTTTTGCACAATGTCGGAAAAAAATGAACTACTAGGCTGCTTTCTAAGGATGTTCTACCAAAACTGCAGGCCCTATTCTTAAAATTATTTCACTGTTAGAAAACTACATTCTTCCAGGTGGACATGGGATATTTTTAATTTTTTAAAAATCCTTGAAAAATTTCCAAATTTGTAAACCAATTCGGAGAAAAAATGAGCTACTTGGTTGTTTTATAAGCATGCTCTAACAAAACCATTAAAGATAAATGGAAAAAAAAAATTTAGAAGAAATTGTGTATCATACAATAAAAAAATCCGCAAGTAGTCACATGTAGTACCAAGTAGCCGCAGGTAGTCGTAGGTAGTTGCAGGTAGTCGCAACTAGTCGCAGGTAGTCACAACTAGTCGCACGTTGTCACAAGTTGTCTCAGGTGGTCGCAGGTAGTCACGGGTAGTCGCAAGTAATCGCAAGTTGTTGCAAGGAGTTGCAGGTAGTCGGAAGTTGTCGCAAGTAGTTTCAGGTAGTCACGGGTAGTCGCAGGTCATCGCAAGTTGTCGCGAGTAGTCGCGGGTAGTTGCAAGTTGTCGGAGGAAGTCGCAAGTAGTCGCGGGTTGTCGCAAGTTGTCGGAGGAAGTCGCAAGTAGTCGCGGGTTGTCGCAAGTTGTCGCAAGTAGTCACGGATAGTCACAAGTAGTCGCAGGTAATCACGGATAGTACCAGATCGTCACGTGTTGTCGCAGATAGTCACGGTTAGTCACAGGTAATCGCATGTAGTCGTGGGTTGTCGCAGATAATCACGGGTAGTCGCAGGTAGTCACGGGTAGTCATCATCAGTCGCAGGTAGTTGCACGTAGTCATGGGTAGTCGCAGATAGTCACGGGTAGTCGCATACATAGGTATGTATTTCAATAACTCCATAAAACCTGAGCGAAGCGATGGCAAGCTGCTAGAAGAATATAGTATCGTATAAAAGTATTATATCTCTCGCACTATTCTCATGATTATTTATATTTACTGATTTTAATTCAGAGATAATTTGGTAACGTAGTTAACCTGGAAATAGTTTGTAATTTATTGCACACTTTATAATTAGTTACATACTTTCTAGATATTCACTACATTTATTCCCTCAGCTAATTATTGATGCACACTCATACTCGTTAAAACTTACAAACGAAAGATAAATTACTGAATAAATACTTTTTGTTAAATCCCACTAAAAGAGCGTGTGTGCAAAATTTACTTAAAATTTTTATGTGGCTCTTTTTGTAAATTCGTTGCTTTTTTTAACTATGTTGCAGTATGATTCGTTACCTTCGTACGTAGGAACGCACGTAATCATTTGAATGTGAATTTTGAAACGTTATATCTAGGATTGTGCAGCGAATGTTTTCCTGCCTTTATTGAGAAACCATCTCAGCGTTTGCTTGGAGTGGCTTCGGGAAACCATGGCAAACCGAATTCAGAATGGTCTGACCAGGATTCGAACCCGTGTCCTCCCGAACGCGAGTCCAACATGTTACTGTTGCTCCACTTCGCTCGCTCCCTGATGTATTGATAACGGGAGATGATTATACGAACCTTCAGGACACATAAACGTTTGATGGTTGTTTATGTAACAGTGTGACCTGGGTAACACACAGAGCCTCTAGTCGTAACTGCCTAGGACCACCGCTTTCTTACAAAATGCACATACCTACATAAAGCTTCGGCTGCAGGGATACATGTCCAGACCCATAAACAATAGTTTTTACAGTACACACCAGCGACAGCAATATGGTTCCAGGCACGTAGGCAATACCAATACTTCGTGTAGGGAATCTCCCACCGACTATTGCCAGGTACGTTTTTTAAAGCATGGCAATTGCCGTTTACAGTACGTAATAAATATCCTCTACCTTTGTCTGTGCAGTGGAAACTGCAGCTTACCATACACGGATGTATAACATATTGCCTAAGTACGAGGCACTTTATCGCTGCAGTGGAGTCTTGCGGAATATTTTGTGTGTTCTGTACGAAAACGGTGAGTCCTAGACATTTGCAACTAGGACCATTCTTGTTTCGTAGCTCATACTGCTCAATAAATCGGTATCAAACGTTAATAATTCCCGACTGTAACTAAGTTGGCTGCAATAAGAGGGTGACCACTCATGTAATTTTTATAGTAGGGACAGTTATTAATATGAGTTAGCTCTTAGGTTGACGAGCCGGATAACATAATATAATGTTCCGTGAATTGTACTTACATCTCACCTGGTTTCCGAGTTTTCGTAAAAATAAATCCGTAAATATCAATTTTCAGGGACTTATTGCGCCCTTAATATTTAGTTTAGGTACAAAGTGTTCCTAATATTTGCCACTTGAGTTTGCATAAAGAATCACCTTTCGAAGTCTGCTCGTCAAATTCAGCCCCACCTCACTGTAAATGTGTTACATATTTTTGTTATTCATTTTTTGTCGCCAATCTTACCGAGGATTTTTAGGTTACAATGTGAGTTGGCCTATATGATGCGAATTTTTAAATCTTGGGTTTCTTAGTCCTCAAGTCGACTTGCAAGTCCCAGAACTTGAAGAGTGCATTGTAGCAGCTTCGCGCGACTCTCTGTATCGAACTGTTCTCGTCACTTCCTCGTCGCACTTTCCGCTCAACGCGAGAGAGTTCAACGTCCTGCCGGCATTTTCACGCCTTGCATTCGCCACGGAGAATTCGCGGCTAATGCTGGCCTCTGATTGGTGTGGCTGTGGTGTTGGACGTGTTGGGGAGGCGTCATCTGTGGAGCACCGCAGGCGGAGTTACACCCAGGACATGGCGAGCGACCGGACACAGTATTAACCTTTGGAGGTCCGCCCATCCTGTCTGTTCGTGAACTGGCTGGTAATCTGTCTGTTAGGTATACACGTTCTTAAAAATAGCTATGTCGTGTGCGCACATGAAAAAAAACTAACACTTCGCACTAGAGCGAAATACAACTTTCAACTGAACTAATGTAGGAGAGTGCACTGAACTTTTCTACACACATTACACCAATGAAAGGCCTAGGTCGTCGCTTAAGTCCCATACGAGCTGGCAGTACGATGACAACACTGCACGCCAGTTCGTAAAGGTGATGGCACATGTGATGCGCGTGGGAATGTTGCCCTTATCGATCACTCGCTTTTCAGCTTAAAATGTAACTCTACGAGGGCAACCTCTTTAACCATTTCAGACACACTTTAATTTTCGATTTCAGGTGTTGAAAACAAAACAAAAATATATCGCATACTGAACTTGTCAACACAACAGTTGTTTCGTTGGCACAGCCAATGAGTTGTAGGGTATATGTTCGTTTACAGTTATATGGGCAAATAATTGGTTCATTATTATTATGACCTCGACAAGTAAGATGGTATGCGAATAATTTACGCACAGGTAAGATCATCGGTTATTAAGCTTCGCAGTATGTAGTACAGAGCAGAAATTGTATACACGTGCGTAATGTAAACCATTGTGTGGGCTGGTTCTGTATACGTTCTAGAATCTCAATTATTTTGTACAGTCTCTCGATGTGACTTGAACTAATAGTCTGAATAAAGGACACTGGAGGAAAGTGCCTTCCCAAAAATGAATCAAACAAGCTATTGTGTTTTAAATGTATACATTGCTTATGAAAATATCAACATTGAAAACAAATATATAATTAGGACACAGCCCAAAGTAATCGTTTATGTTATCAAAATGTCACAAAACATATTTCTTGGTAATTTGTTACCTTTTCCCGTATGTCAATTTTAACTTTAAAAATAAAATTAGAAGTGAAAATAGTCGGACGTTAAAACCAAACCGCAGGTGAACCAAGGAAGATTTCTGAGAACTTGCAACTTACTACTGTGGCTTAAATAAGGACTTCACATGGAACGAAACTTTGTTATAAACTATCCATTAAAAATGTGTACAAATCAAGGTTTAAATTTATAAGTTCTCGTATTTACTCTAAAAATATATAATGTTATATTTATAATGATTTGGTAGTTTAATTAATCTGCCATCGTTGTCGTATCATGATACCAAAAAGGATCCTCAAAATTGGACATAAATCTTTGGCTCCTTCGAGATCTCTGAACAGTTTATATATTATTAACACCAGGCAGTAGCCTTGCCTGCGGATCTTCACATGATTTTACAGTAAACTGAATACCACTCAATAGATTCATTAATGAAGAAGCGAGATTTACGAATTACGTTATTTCACCTCTTTAAAAAATCCTGAATAGTGATTTCAAGAGGGAAGTTCAGCAACATGTAAATGTTTCGTGGGTAATATCACTACCCGTATACTCCTTTATTCTTATAAAAGTTTGCCATTTTATATACAACTCTACAAAGTTTCTATTCTGTAAGGCAAAGGAAACCATAAGTTTGGGCAGTTCAGTTTTCAAAAATACGATATTGTTCTAATTAAAATATAAGTTTACAGAAATATAGTTTTTATGGTAATAAATGTTTTATTTGTACGTTTTTGTGGTTTGTAATGTTACCTTTATTTATACGTAAGAACTAAGCATTTTTGTAGTTTGGCGATATTAAAATTGTTGTGTACTTCATTGCATATTTCAGTACGTAACCCTCGTTCATACGCCACATACATAAACCAACATATTCTGCAGTTACGAAACTACAATTGAGCAAATGTTCAGTCTTGCTGCAGACTTTTAATATCATTCTGAAATGCAATGATTCTTCAAATCACTTACCTTAATTCCTCCCAAGAAGTGACATTCTATTCTGGCCCAAGTTACTACCGCATAATTTTTTTACAGAGTAACTTACCTTTCCACAAATACTTCTACCGAACTATTACAATGACAATGCGAGGTTATCATAGTCATAACCATATACATTAAACAAAAAAATATGTTGTGCCAAACCTACTTTGCAGTGGTTCATAGTTAAAAGAATTTTTCTTTGCGACACGCTGTTGGCACGTCAACATTGTCTGTCACGTGCCTCCAGAGGAAGAAGTCGAACCGCGAGATTTCAGGAGAGCGTGCAGGCCATTTAAACAACGTCAAGTCATCCCAAAAACAACGTCCAATCTAGCGGCATGGAAGCTCATTGCTGAGTTTGCGATGTACTTTGCGTGCCAATGAGGTGGAGCCCCATCCTGTTGGAACGCGAAGTTGTCGGGATCCTCTCTCATTTGTGGAAAGAAAAAAAACCACAACTCCAACATGTCGAGGTAGGACACACCCGTCACAGCGTTTTCAAGGGAAAAAAAGATTGTGTAGAAGACATTCAGTTTTAGCGAAATCCCGTAGACTGCATAGCGTAACCTTGGTTACATTACAGCTGCGCACTCATTTCGTATCCCCCTACACCAAATCCAACACAAGTCTATCTTCGCTAACTAACAACTTGCCGTATTTATCCAGCCCCAATCCAGTCAATGGAATATACATTTATCCTCCGCGACTGATGCACAGATTTCCTCAGTCCCCCCTCCGCTTTGCGCTGGTTTGCTGTGCCCGTCCACCTAGACCCTTCTTCCTTCGGGGTGTGTACATGGCCACAATTGCGGCCATGGCACACAGCCCTGATATAGCTGCAATGGATACGTCCCTTTTAAACATACAAAACTCGACCTAAGGCGTATAGCGCTTGCTCTGATACAGATCCCATTCTCCAACCGTCTTAGCTACTAACAAGCATGCCGGAGGACACACAGAACTGTGAAGGTGCTCAGGTTGGCATAGCGGCTTTGGGGGCTCGTCATATAAAATAAGTAAATTGCTGTGCGAGTAACTTCCTTCACTCTATCCACTGTTTCGTAGGATATACCTCGGTCGCCCTCCGCTCATAACTTTACACATGTATCCTGTGCCCTGGAACTGACTGTACCACAGCAGAATGCTCTGGTGACCTGGTGATTCTGTGTGGACATTCCCTCGGAACGCACGCTGCACGGTAACAACCGATAAACATTTCGCATATTCCAAAACACAAAACGATTTCGGTTACTTAGTCGCCATTTTGTGAACGGAGCTTGTGCTGCCACCTGGTGTGGTAAAATGAAGTTTAGACCAGCGTAAAACATTTTAAGAGTTTTTCTTTTGTTTGGTGGTTGGCACGAACTCTTAGGATGAACAGTTTATGAATTACCTGTACGGATTTTTAAAATCTGATGAGTTATTCCTGTATAAAATTAAATTTAAAACAGCAACATTTAAACCCTTGCCACATGTGAACAAAGTTTTGGCTTTCAAATAATCTGCAACACACCACCCTGTGACTTCAATAAATGTTCAAGTTTAAACAAAACTTTTTGTTAAGATATGTTTAAACAACATGTTTAAATTGGTTTCAATCAAGTTTTTGCAAGATTTTAACTTGAAATTCTCATAGTTACGTTTAAAATAAACATGATAAATGTTATATTATTCGATATTCTAATTAAGTTATCACTGATATCTGGCCACTAACCGTACAATATTTTCGAAATCTAGGAAAAACGTTTGGCGTTATTACAGCTTTAAGGAAATATGGTGAAAGGTATTATCATTGTGCAGGACTTTAATACCTCAAGCTGATATATAAGTATTAATGATCATCACAAACTTTCACTTTTAAATTAGAAACTATTTTTAATGTCAGATGAATTTTTCTTAATGAACACCTGGAAAGTTCCAAATAGTACGATTGTTTGGTTTCCAACTACCCAACAGTCGGGCGTTTTGTTTTCAAAGAGAAAGGAGTTGTTTTTACCTTCTAAAAGTCACAAATGTCACAAATATATTCAATAAAACGCTATTCTACACACAAAAAAACGAGCGCGAGTGCAACATCTCGTCTGGAAAAGTTTTTCCAGTTCTTCGTGCAGATTCTGTATCACTTTAACGTTCTGTTCCTTATCACTTTACAGATACTTGTCTTGGATGTTTTGTTCCTTCGTTGGGATTGCTTACAAACATGTGTCGCCTCCGATATTGGATCCTTTGATTTATTGCGGACTAAAATTCTTCAGGTGAAATATTTTGAAACTACGACGGCTACAAGTTACGAGCTTTCGTCATTTGGCTTCCTGCCAACGCAGATATAATATCTGATTATGATTTTAATTATAATATGACCGTAACACTTGGAATAATTAGAATTGAAGTTTCTATACATTTTTTTCTTATTTATAACTACCACAAACCTGCGATAGAAACACGAAAAATTATAATTAACAACTCTTCAAATTGAATGCCGTTACAAAAAGAGATAAAATGAAATAAGCTTACGATATGAAAACTAAATATATCTGCATAATGGTAAGACCTTCCTATGTTCCCGAAGATAACGTCACGGTGTTTCCTATGAAACTGACTTTTCTGTGTCATGAACTAGTAATTCACTGAATGCCTATAATGAGGGGGCATTCTAACCACTAATGTTAAAGTTTTTTTTGTTACCTGGCACAGCTTCTTGCAAATAAACATATAAAAAGAGCTGAATTTTCTTTTAAGTATTTTTTAATGCGTTTTAAAAATAAGATACTGGGTTTATGAATGCATTCTGTCTTCTTGATAAAAAAAAAATATGCCGCATAATGACCATGAATACAATTTGTGGTTGTTGTGGGTATTATTTTAATCCTCCAACATGCAATCCTACGGAAATCTGAGACGAATTTACTTATCTATAAACGCAGTGATGGAGGGCACCAAACTTCACTACACATCTCTCCCTTTGAAAACTATAGCCGGTACTGAAAGTTCTTTAGTTTCAAAATTCTCCACGAAAATTTTGGCATACCAGTCACATGACATGCACGAAGTGATGATTGTGAATTTGTTGCCCTTGATAGTATAGCATTTACATTTCATTTTTATCTGGAAAAAGTCACTTGTTGATAAAGAGCGTATTTATTTATATGGAAGCCAAACTTCATAGCAGTTTGGAGGTTGTGGGTTAGGTTTCAGATGCCCATAAAGTTTAACCCTTACAAAACTAGTTTAGTTGATGGTCTCATTGTTGTAAATGAAAACATTTCTACGTGTGCTCTTTACTTTAGCTGCGGCGGAACTTGTTTCGTAACTGTATGCTTTGTTGGGACATATTGATATGAGCGATACAGCTCACCAAAGTCCGTAGCACGGCACAGTCTACGAATCAGTTGTCTAAGAAGCTCAATGAGCTCGTCAGTGGACAGTGCCGGCCGTGCATAACCTACCTGTGCAACATCAACTACGTCGTTGACACAACGACCACGTATTACTTACCCGTACGGCATCAACTACGTCGTCGACACAATGACCGTGTAAAACCTACCCGTGCAACATCAACTACGTCTTCGACACAACGACCGTGTATAACCTACCCGTGCAGCATCAACTACGTCGTCGACACAACGACCGTGTATAACCTACCCGTGCAGCATCAACTACGTCGTCGACACAACGACCGTGTATAACCTACCCGTGCAGCATCAACTACGTCGTCGACACAACGACCGTGTATAACCTACCCGTGCAGCATCAACTACGTCGTCGACACAACCACCGTGTATAACCTACCCGTGCAGCATCAACTACGTCGTCGACACAACGACCGTGTATAACCTACCCGTGCAGCATCAAATACGTCGTTGACACAACGACCACGTATTACTTACCCGTACGGCATCAACTACGTCGTCGACACAACGACGGTATCAAGCGCAGTAAAAATGGTGGACGGGACCATTATCCTGGTAGCAACCATGCTAACTGCTACCACTTTCTTGTGCCGGTATCAAGCGCTGTAAAAATGGTGGACGGGACCATTGTGCCGGTAGCAACCATGCTAACTGCTACCACTTTCTTTTGCCGGTATCAAGCGCAGTAAAAAAAGGCTGAAAAAATCCAAACGCCCCCAAAATACCGACACGAGAAATGCAACAAACACACGTGGATCTAGTTGTGCCCAGCATGTATACTTACCAAAAATAGAAGAAGCAAAGCCGAACCTACTCATTTGTTTTCCAACATCTCTAGGTTGAAATAATTTATATTTTCGTTTCTCACTTTTCTTTTCGTCGACACAAAATTTATACAATATATTTGATAACTTTATATTTACTGGTTATACTTTAAATAGTTTAGAAAATAAACTCAGTGAAAATCATCTTTATTTAATAGTGAATGAGTTTAAGTGAACAAACACAAATTTCGGGGATTGACATAACCTCTTTATTCTTCTCAAACCCAAACTTAGCCCATAACCAAGTAACAAGTGGTAATAAGACATATGTTACTCAAGACACTAAATTAATATCAATATTTAATCTGTGGAAATTTAACATTTAATCTCATTCTTTCATTTTAGATTTGTATTTTTTTTTTGTTTTCCTTCTATTATTTTATTGACCTTTATAAGTGCATAAATCACTTCAACATATTATGTACGTTCAATAATTTCAATTAGTTTAAAACAAATAATACCTGGGGATCTCGTGAATTATAGATTAGTGACTTTCGGGTTACAACGAAACAAATTGTTTACTCGGCCAACATGGCCGCTTGACCTTTTACTACAAGCCTGGGGTTTCACATTATTTCAATATAGAAAATTTCAATTAATATAATTTCACGATCTTTCTTTAAGTGTTTGTCCTGTACGGATACATATTTGGCCAAACGACAAATAGTTTACAGGTTCAGGACCAATATATGTTCAAAGGCGCATGCAGAAGCACATGCAAAAAAAGAAACTTCAGTGAAAGTTCATGGCCTGAAAGAAGTACTGAAGTATGACGTCGTCGGCCGAAGGCAGCATATTCCGAATGGATATCAGTTTTTATGTCCAAAAAAACAAGCTGGGAAGTGGCAAATTCCATGCCAGGACCAACCTGGTCGCTCTATTTCCGTGACGACTATACACCCATGTTAAGTGTGGCGAAGGTACGCCGGAAGGTATCGGGGAAACAATGCCGAAGTCGGGTACCACTACACATAGTTACAAGCACAAAACCTAAGCTGCGGACCACGGAACATAATGCAAACACGATGGAATTAGTAAGCTACTATAATAATTTACCCGCAGCAGTCTAAAATGACGACTATACACCCATGTTAAGTGTGGCGAAGGTACGCCGAAAGGTATCGGGGAAACAATGCCGAAGTCGGGTACCACTACACATAGTTACAAGCACAAAACCTAAGCTGCGGACCACGGAACATAATGCAAACACGATGGAATTAGTAAGCTACTATAATAATTTACCCGCAGCAGTCTAAAATGACGACTATACACCCATGTTAAGTGTGGCGAAGGTACGCCGAAAGGTATCGGGGAAACAATGCCGAAGTCGGGTACCACTACACATAGTTACAAGCACAAAACCTAAGCTGCGGACCACGGAACATAATGCAAACACGATGGAATTAGTAAGCTACTATAATAATTTACCCGCAGCAGTCTAAAATCACGAAACTACATAATAAGTCTGAAAAATCTTGCAGTGGTAAAAAGAGAATAAAAACATCGCGCCACTGTACAGCGGATATGGCGGAAAAGGACGTTACAAGGTCGTAGCAAGGCAGAATCGATACAGGACATTCACGCACAATCGATAAACAAAATATTGCGATTATTTCAAAGCAATAAATACAAACTTCGAAAATGTTTTGGTTAAGTTACGTTAATAAACACAATAGCTTGAACAATTACTACAGTCTTTACCAAATTGTATTTCAATTAAATAAATTACACATACATCATATAGCCTTTGCTTATTAGAGTCGGGAAAATATATTTAATCTAAGATTGCCATCGGCAATGTCAAAAATTAAAACAAATATAGCAGAATACACTATTGAGCAAAACCAACTGAAATGATTGGTAATCCTACCTAATAGAACATTATAAAGTGGCAAGTAATCTTTCCGTTTATTAAAATAAAATATGACATACTAAAAGGATTAAACTATGTTTTATTTTCGTCAAATCATGCTTTTAAAAGCACACATTGTTTTGGTAGAACGAAAGTTTTTTTTTTTTTTTCAAGCATATAAAGTTATAATTTTACTAAAATAGAAACATGCATGTAGCAGTGACCAGGAATAGAGACAAAATTAAGGTAACAGTGAATGACGAAATTATATAACTAGTTTAACAAACGAACGAGTCGAATTACTAATTTAATGAGATGTTGGAAATAAAACGGAGTTTTAACAAAATATCAGACGAAACGAAACTCTCAAAAAAAGGAACACTAAATGCAAAACGGCTAAACGTGATCAAACAAATTATATGAGATTCACCAAAACCACTCATACACACGCACACACACACGCGCGATAAACAAACAGAACTAAACAACTCCCGACAGATGTCGCAGTAAGCAAAAATAACGACTGAAAATTACTTGAAACGTATGTTAATAACTGAACTTAAATGGCATTTAATAAAACGATTAAATACAAGTTAATTATCAGTGATCGTATAAATAATAAAGTTTCGGTAAATCAAGGGCTGAAACCATATTTAAGCTGCAAATAGTAAAATTGCTCAAAACAGCAATGATACAACAACATTTAAATAATTCTAAATTCTCAGAAACACATTACGAAGTGCTCTATAAATGCGACACCGCCAAAGCGGCACACCATAACTGAGAAAGATAAACGCTAACCAAGGTTTTCATAGCGGACAGGGAAAAAACCGAACCGATTAGAAGTGCGGAACTATTTTCTCGAGGACCGTTTCTCTAAAAGATTTACAACGAATCAAATTGGCTTGCTGTTTTGAACGTGATTTTTCACGTTAGTCATTTTTTTTTTTTTTTTTCGTCAACAAGTTTTCAAAGTTTCATACAATAATAACATGAAATCCCATGTTTTGTTAATTAGGTGTGATTGCATTTCTCAGCGTTTCGCAAAATTATAATCATGATGAAAGAAAGCATTATGAAAGAACTGTAATTCCGCCTATAGTAGTTGCTCGTATTTGGAATAAAATAATATGAAATGTATGTTTTCAAAAGCCCACCCTTCTATTAAACCTGAGGTTAAAAGTTATTTTATGGTTAAATCTAATTCTCGTAAGGCTTCATCGCAATTAGAATTAAGATATAGGCTACTTCTTATAGTGAATTGGCACACACACTAATTTTGATTTTCTGAAATCTTGGTATGTTTATCCCGTTGCTAAAATAGGAAATTTAAGCGAAATTATTTTCATTAGTTCATAATACATTTCGTAAAACATTCCAAGAGCTCTATTATTTAATATGATTAGTTGGAGAGTCATTCTGTGCCCAAGCGCCTGTGCATTTCTTAATTTATCCCCGAAGTTTTCATCGCTAGCGACGTTTAACGTAGCTAACCGAAAAATTCCAATGACAACATATAATAACAAACACCAAGAAAAATACCACAATTTTAAAAACATTTTGTCTGCATTTCTCGGTGCAATATTAATGTTGCACTGTTACCTACCACGAAATCCTACATAAGACATACAATTTCCATTAAAAGGTTTTACGCACTTAGTAATTTGATTATATTTTAATTATTTAAAACGTTTCGACCTTCAAAAATTACCATTTTTTGCCAAATCGAGTCTTTGGTACTGATGGAATCAAGCAGTGTAGATACATTCCGTTTCGAAATGGCATTACAAAATCCATTTTATTACCAAGATGCGAGAAAACAAATTAAGACATTTTTATTTAAACTACTGGTTATAAAATATAAATTACAGGAAACACTGCTAACAGCAGTTTTACAAATGTTGACAGTAGAGGACCTCGAGACAGTAGATCATTGTGATTACTATGCTGGGAGACAGAGGAAAGTACACGTGTACTTACGGAACAGGATCGGCTGTGGTTGATAGCTTTAGGGGAGGGGGAGGGGGAGGGAGAGGGTGAGAGAAAAGTGGAAAAGTATGTCGGCTTCAACAAACGTGTTTGGTCCCCAGATGGAAACAGACTTGAAAACGGCATCCACCAGAAAACTGGTTCGTATCTAGTTCTCTCATTCCTCCTGGAATTGAAGGTTTCTTTCGCCTTAAACCGGCTGTTTAATGTATGTACTGTTACGAGAATGCGTGAGTGAGAAAGGCGGGAGATGTAAGTGCCGGGCAAGTGTATCGTAACCACAATTATTGTTCCCAGACTTACACGACTCTGGCCTCTCTGTCTTCAGGTTTACAAGGTTCCCAAGAAAAATCAGCATGTCGTGCTTAAAATTGGCCTGTATCAATGTGCAAAACACTGATAATTAAGAGCGCGCCAAACATGAATTAACACTAAACATTCTATATATATATATATATATATATATATATATATATATATATATATATATATATAAATTTCTGACAAAATAGTTTTATCTTAAACCCTATTAACCGTTCATTGACAAAATAGAAACGTAACATTTTAGGATATTCCAGTTTTCTCGGAGCCAACGAAACGGGAAAACGTCTTCACGTACAGGCGATATAAATATGCAATGGAAAATATTCAGGCATTTACTATTAGATATCCGCAATATTTACACAAACAAAAACATTGCCTTAGTTAAACACGTTCAAGTTACCTGTTCTCAAGAAATCGATGCATTCATTCTTCTAAGGGTAAAGCCGAACGCATGTGAAGGTAGGCAACATTTGTTTGTGCCACGTGCTTTGCGTGCGTAGCAGTTTTATTTCTAGGGCGGGAACCGCACGTGTCACGTGATCTGACGACAGTTACGTTATTTGCAACAATAATTTGTTGATTTCGACAGTCTACAATGGAAGAATTGGGTTAAGGCTTTATTCAGCCAAATTAAAATCTTTCTTAGCAAATTAATGGTGTTTTATGATTAATGTACAAAGTTAGTTCCAGAAAACATTTAGATTTGTAATAAACACGGTAATTTATATACCTTCAGTAAAGTCCTGGCAATAAACTGCAATACACTTAAGTATTCGTGAGTGGGGTTAGGTGTTGCCTAACCACGCAGGGGTACCACTGCACCCTTAAAAAATTATTGAACTCCTTCCTTGAGTATGGTTAGCTTCCGTGTATGTTCACAGCAGAGAATACTTTTTAATGTTTGTGTTTACTTCCATGGTCAAAACTGGTGCTAAACTAAGTGTTAAATTTTTTATTCTTTTTACAATTATAATCTGGCAATCCTTATTTAATTTATCTCAAGGTATGATTATACGAACCAAATCTTCTGAAGTATAGATATTTTATCAACTTTATATCACGAATTAATTTGTTGTTTAATCTGAGATAGTTGTTAATATATTTTAATTAATTTATTACAAAATATCTAGATTTAGAGGCACATACGACCGCAACAGCAACTCACTCCCTTGATTCCTCAGAAATCACTATATCTCATGTTTCATGAGGAATCGCCTTATAAATATTATAACATACTATCAAGGAAACGTTACATAAACTAGACAAACAGCTATTAAAACAATTGTATGAAAAGATCTTCCATTCACTATAATATCAAATTAGTAAAGAGTTGTAATAAACACTAATATATCAATAATTTATATTCTTAAATTATATAGTACCCAGATCTGTCATGTTATAGAATAATGGTGAATAAATTATCATTCCCCACCCTCTTCCTCTGTGAAAATGAACAATATGGAGTTATAAGGCATCCCAAAATGGTAGGCCCTATACCGTCAGTAATAAAAGTAAAAATAATAATAATCGATTTAAATGCCAGGTTACAACTATTAACTTGAAGTTGCTCGCGTTCTATCGATGGAATATCGCTGTGCACAAGGATATGATTTCTTTCAGTCTCCGCTGTGGGAGTTAACACTCTTCGCTACTCAATGTGCGTTTTCACTCGAACAGGGCAATAATTTAAAACTAACGCTTGATTACTCAATAATTAATATTTTTTACAAATAATTCTTGGAGAATACTGTCCACCCAACACAAAAACCAAGTCAAGTAAAACAAGTTAAATAGTAATAATAAGTGTAATGTGCAATAACGTCATATCCATTTGTTTATACCATTGTAACAATCCTTTGAACTATGCACATCCACTGGCGAAAGGATTCTTTACACTTTCAGTGAAGGTCAAAATCGTAGGTGTGTAAGGCGAAAAGGTGAAAATATAAAATTATGAAGAAATAAAAATAAAAATAAACATTGGAATAAATTCTAAGTATGTTAAAGAATACCCCCAAAAAAAATATTGCTCCAATTCTAAATATTCAAAGCAATATCAGTTTTTCAGATATTTTTACAGTGATGGCTTCTAGTTAGTAAAGTTCTTAGAACCGAAACGTCTGGAATACCACCAGTCCGTCTCCGCAATCTATCTCCGCAAACCTCAGCAATCCTTTCAATCCATCTCCACAAACCTCAGCAATCCTTTCAATCCATCTCCGCAAATCTCAGCAATCCTTTCAAGGCAAACCGTGTTCTATCCCCGGACGGGTCACACTGGGATTTTTGCAAGTGAGAATCGTGCCGGACAATGCCACTAATCGGTGGGTTTTCTCGTGAACCTCCCGTTTCCCCCGCCCAAGCATTCCGGCACTGCTGAATTTTCACCTCATTTTACCCGCATCGGCTCTCAAGACCTCCTTGTTAAGAGCTGCTCAAATCTCTCAACTCTACTCAACAATCATCGTCTGCAATCCTAGACAATCCTTTGCAATCGCTGTATTGTGATGGTGTTGACGCTTCTGTCATTTCGCCAGTGATAGATGACATCTGCATCAAACAAATATTCCTTTGGCGTAAAACAAAATTGGCCCTTGTGTCTCGGCCTGGTCGACGAACCGCAGTCGTAACTTAGTTTTATCCGACACAGTACTTGTGCCGTATTTACAGCTGATGGGCTGTGCGTTTTGTGTTCGACTGAAGATATTAAAACAGTTAATATTTTAAAAAAGAACGGATTTCCCACTGCGAAGCTGACTGGGCGCTGAGCCTTGTAGTGTAGGACCGGCTAATAATATCCCAGCCGTGCGATATGCGCTTCATTGCGTACAGAGTCTGAATGTGTTGATTACATTTGGAGCAACTGTTTAATACAATGTCTGTGTTTAGGATATCGCTGTGATGATACGATTCCAGTATAATTATATAGCCGAGTTGGGGACAAGGGCGTGGGACGCAGAGCGTCGGAGGTGTTCATGCTCTGTCATTTCAGTCACCGGGTGGCCATTTTCCCTCAAAGTTTCCTTTTATTCCTCCAAAATAGGTTATTTACCCTCAAAATATACTAAATTACCCACAAAATTTCCCCTTTTCCTTCAAAATTTCCCTCCCCCCACTTACAAAAAAGATTCTTGCTTTTCCCTGAAAAAAGGCTTGCACAAACTGGATGGGACCAATGTCGTAATGCTTTATCACGCGAAAAGTACTCTTCATGTATGTCGTTCACTCATGTCGACGAGCATTTTTCCCATAGGCGTAAAGTTGATCGCAGAATCAGCACTGGCGACAACCAGTTAGCGATGATGCAAGACGAGTTTTCACCTATGGTCAAGTGAAGAAAGCATTGATGAAAATGAATACGAAGACAGTGATAGTGCTGAAGAAGATCATGGAAGTTTTCTCGGTACATTGATGCAACCCTCCAACACATTTGCAGCAACAAGCGACATGAAGAAGGCAGAAGACAGTAATGGCTGCAGGGGCTTACTGGCATCTAGTTTACACAACATGGCGGTGATGCAGTTTCCCTCACCCTCCCTCTACCCTGAAGGCGGCGTCCCACCCCACCCCCTGAAGTTGTCTGACAGGCTCCTCATCCCCACCCCACCCCCTCTTCATACAGTAGAAGGACCATGTTCATACTGCTTATAGTTTATTTGAAATGGTGGCGATGCAGTTGCACATGCAGTTGCATTGCAGTTGTAATTACACTTGCAATGGAACATGTACTTCCCCACACCCCCTGTGTTACGCCCCACTACCCCACTGTGGGGAGATTTGAGAACCTGTTTTGGCAGGAGTCATGGGGTGGCTTGCCGCCAGGATGGGCTTGCAGCGACCGATACTTGCTTCGATTCCCATTGAGGTTACTAACATTTTATTTGCTTAGTTTAACGATGAGAGTAATTATGTTCACTCATTGGTTACTGGGTCGCAACTGAGGTGAGGAGTGGTTGGATGACAAGTGAGTAGGTTATGGGTGAGTGGGTGAGGCCGAAATTAAGTTGCACAGGTATTGGGTGCATTGCACAATGGATCATTAATAATTCATTGATTATTTCATTGTGCACTTACCACTTTCGCTTTTTATGCACATTCAATAACGAATCGCGCACTTGTATTAATACATATCGCAATAATCATTTACATATGCCGACAGATTACATACGCACTTGCGTAACCAGCAATGAATTATTTAATCGAGCACGTGCATGTCCAGAGAAAGTACGTAGCATGAGTACAGGGTCTAATTACATGTCTTCTCTCCAGGACAACTAGCCCTCAACTGACCAGAGTTAGCATATATGAAGCATTATAACCCCACCACCATGATGCAATGGGCTCTTGCACACGCACTATTGTGCACCACCTGCTTATATTGTTCTTATTCAAATATTATACAAAGTCATTACTTATGTTTCTTCTCACTTTATCAATAGAATTATTCAGTGATGAAAACATCACCCCGTAGTATTTGTTTGACATGCTTATTCGTGTAACTCTCTGTTATTTTTTTTCTCCCTGATTTTGTAAATATCAGTCATTCTTTTCTGGCGCATCTGACATTTAAGTTACGACCCTTGTTTGGTATATTGTTCCATCACATCACTGCTTTACATCACTGCTTTAAAATAATAACTATTATTTTATAATAAGTGTTTTGAGAATATATTTATCCTCAACACTTTGTGTAAATGGCAGACAATCTTTTCTCGAGTGCCTGAATTATGAGCCACGTGTGCCCACCCAGTTACAATAAATATAGACGGTAAGGTAAACAATAAATTATCAAACATCGAGATTGAAATATTTTTTACTACCCATCAACCACAAAAACAATATTTACACACACATTTCAACCCATCCAATTAAGAACATCGCAACTGACATTTTTGCGAATTTGAGGTTTTTGGCTCAATATGAGCAAAAAAATTATCTACATTTTGTGGTATAATATGATAATTGTGAGTCTCAATAATTTATTTTTACAGCTCATATTATAGACATCGTAACTACTATTCACGTGTTTGCTCCGTGTAAGAACATCGTAACACAAGATACGATAGTATTAAATGGACCTTAGTAGTACAATAATATCACAACTTCTAATACGATCTTATTGCAGGGAAAGAGCGTGATATTTCTGAAAGGAACGTCTGTGCTCATACTTAAAATACTGCAATCTCACGGGCGTGTTGTAAACTCTCGATGTAGTAGTCATTCTTTAAGCCGTTAGATGGCGTCAATGTCAGGAACTTGATAGTTAAAGCTTGGAAGCTACAAATATATTGTAGTACATTGGATATAGTATGACCTAAAGTTTGAGTGCAGAATATTATGTTATGTTTTCATCTGTTTTATGTGTGGAAGTACAATAGAGGTAAATATCTTGTGGATTTAGCGAAGGAAATATCTGCCAGTGAAAATCAATCTCAGGGTAAGTGTGAAATTATGTCATTTAAACCTGTTATAGTTTTTCCGCGACATAGTACCTATTATAAAGTAAACTGTAAAGCCGTGTCCACAATAAGTTTGGTCTGCAGTCTACTTCACGCCAAAAAAAAAAAACGTATTATATTCAACGAGAATGTGACGGTCATAATTGCGATGTCCGAAGTTTGGCTTTAAGAAACTGGCAACAAAAGACAGTAAATTGATTACATTTAACATTATTTAACGTATTCAGTTGTTATATTTTAGGTTACATTTTGGATGTTATGCAAATAACGGTATCACATTGTAGTTACTAATTCAATTATTAAATAGTTAAACAACTATTTTTTTTTTCATTCACAATTCCTGTTTTTGCTTATTATTTCGGTATTTTATTCATATCCCTGTAGTAAAATAAGTTATTATCGTTTATGAAACGAACACTGTTAACAGTAATTTAGAATTGAAATATGAGTTTGTATTGTTCGTATTCAGTGTGAGTATTTTAATGTTTATGTTGCAACGATTAACATTGAGGCAATATAGGGATATCTTCAACAATGAATTCAACCTTGGGTTTTTCTCCTAAGAAATACCAGTGCGCTGTATTAACTGCATATTCAATGTGCGAGAACAGTAAGGAAAAATAAGAGATGGCTAAAGAGACTGACGTGCATAAAATAAATATTTTGTCCGAGAAATGAAAAACGAAGACAAAACAAGAGTCCAGCGTGTAAGTTCATTGAGTGTGACTACGTTCGACCTTCAGAAAACGTTAACAATCCCACAGTCTGAAGAAAGCCTCTTCTATTACAAGAGAAAATATGCTTGCTACAACTTTGCTGTATTCGATATTGGAAAGTCATGAGGCTACAGCTACTTTTGGCATGAACAAATTGGGAAGAGAGGTGCTAATGAAATCGCAAGCTTTACCGTGAACTTCATTAAGTTTAAAGTTGAAGAAGGCATTACCGAGTTCATATTCTACTCAGACAACTGTGTCGGACAAAACCTCAATAGGATTTTGTATGCAGCATACTCATTCATGTCTGAAACTCTACACATTTCTATCACTAACAGATATTTTGAGATAAAGAGCACACGCAAAATGAAGGGGATTCAATGCATGCCCTCATTGAAAGGAGGAGAAGAGGACAAAATATATACGTCCCTGATCAGTGTGTTATGCTCATACGTATGGCCAAAACAAAGGGCGAATCATACATGTTGAAAGAAATTTCTCAGAAGGATGTCAAGAATTGCAAAAAAACTTTTGGGTTTCAACAACCGCAACTGGGTAGTAAGCGAAAATAAAGAGCACATACATTGGAACAAAGTGAAACAGATTCATACGGAGAGAGAGAATCCCACCACACTTTACATCAAGAATGAAAATGGTGGTGAAGAGCGGACTCTTAAGCTATACCAGAAACGCAGAGGAAAGCCAATATCAATACACAATCTGGAGCTTAGCAATCCATACAAATAACTGCTGCCAGTAACTGCAGAAAATAAAAAGGGTCTCCGGTCTTTGTGTGCACATGGGCTAATCCCAGAAGTGTACACACGTTTTTATGAGACTATGAAGGTAGGTGTAGCCAAACCAACAAATAAGCCAAGGGAAATAAGCAGCGATGAGGGCATGTAATAATAAAACTGTTCAATATTTTGAGGAAAACAAATTGAAACTTATCAGTGATGTGCGAAAATCAGAGACCCTTCAATAAAAACATTCTCAAGCAAAGTGTGGGATTAAATAGGTGTCAGTGATGTGCAAAAATTAGAGACTAATTGATAAAAATATTATAAAGCTAATAATGTAACATGTTTGAAAATACTGTTCAATTTGTGGGGGAAAACAAATGAAATAAGTATCAGCGATTTGCAAAAATAAGAGACTGTTTGATAACAAATGTATCATGCCAATAATGTTATACCTCAAAATATGGTGTGCGTGTGTGTGTGTGTAAATTTTAATATACCACAAAAGAAGAAATTCAACATACTCAATAAACTATGTGTCTATATCTGTCTAGCCCCAACTGAGTTTCTGCTGTTGCAATGTACACAGCTTTAGTAATACATTGGTAAATTATTATAACTGTAAATATTATTAGCGCATTAATAGTGACAGTAACTTAATACTTACTACAGTATACCGTGTTAGTATGTTATTCAAATTGCCCGTCAATGTCAAATTAACATCAGTTAAAATGTTATCAATTTATATAGTTCCCATTAACAACAATGTAACTTAAGTTACGATGATATTAAATGGAGTCTTCCATTATAATAACACCGTATGTACTCAAAAATGGTTAACGGACAAAATTCAAATATGAGATAGCATGCAAACAACCCTTTGCCAGAGATGTTATGATATAGCTTGTAAATACGGATGTCGAAAATCAATCCGATTTACAGCAATTTTTCAAAACTTTAAACTGGTCTCCTGAACATTTTCCATCCAGCAGTTACGATGTTCTTAGTTAGATGGGTCGATTTATTTGTCATACAAAATAATTCTTCTTTCACTATATACAAAAAATATTTATATACAAGACATCTCCTTCCATAACTTTTCAGGAACACAGTTCTTTGACATCATTTATATACAAAGATTATTTACACTTATCTCTCATCCTATATCCAGGAACACGATTCTCTGTGTCTCTTCTTAGTTTGTCACAATCAGGTTACAGTTGTCGGAAGACCTCCTTCCTCGTTAGAGGTCCAACCCTTACCGCTGCAACTATTCATTGAAAGACAGGGATTGCGAGTTAGCAACACTGATCTCGCTGTTGAATAATGATGTTGTCATGGCGAATCAGTAACACTAGCCTCACTGATGAATTATGTTTATATTGTGGCGAATCAGTTACACTGATCTTGCAGTTGAATAAGATGTAGTTGGAGATGTGGTCTCGCAGTGGGATGGTCTCCCCTTCGAAGTAGATTGTCTCACACCTAGGGGATGGTGGTGAAGATAGTTAACAGTTGTTGTTGTGGATAGGCCATCGCAGAGAATGTTATATTTAGTATATGCAGTTGACATACATTAGTTCTGGTAGATTTTGAGTTAGCTGTTATGACTGGTAGATTTTGGGATTGGCAGATAGTGGCAATTAGAGTAAATTTACTGTGGTATCTTACAGTCACCCCATGGCAATGTCGATACCTTGTACTGTTCGACATACAGTTTGTCATCATGACTTGACAAGGCGACTTTCATTACTCATTCGGTGTACATCTCGTGAGCATGCGATCCTAAGTGAAATTGAGTCCCCATAACCTTCGAATTTTGCATGAAGCATTTCACATAATTCCCATACAGGAGATACTGCAATGCGTTAGGATTCACCTCCTTCGTTTTATGCACACACTATTCATTCAAAACAATTTATGAGTAAAGTTTAGGGCGTAGGTCTACAAAGTGTGTGATTACGCGACCAGTGCATTCATCCTTCATAACCCCTGTAACACCTTTGTTCAGCAATGGGAATTTTTGTGGATTATCTGGCACATAGTCAGAAGTATTCAAACATGTAGCCAAATAATAGGAAATATGCTTGTAGACATCATGACAATGAATTTCATAAATTAAACTATGATTATCGCAATAGAGGAGAAGCAAGACTTGCTGAGGAAATTGCTATTTCATGTCATTATAATGGAAGTAGTAAAAATACAATTGGGATAAATCTCAAATGGCAACACAATTTCATAAAGGCTTGCTGAATTTAACAGACTTTTCCATTTCGATGAAGACTAAATTTTCATCGAGGGTTTGCCTTGCCTCAGATTTGCTGCCCAGTTTAGAGTGTCATACTGCAATACTACTCTGATCTCTCTTTACCAGTGGGCATTCTGCAAAGTCTTTCCATAGACAAGATAGTTCATCAATTTAAAAAACTATTATTCGAAAGCATTCGCAGTCTGAACACTGTTTTGAATATTGAATGTAACGTACGGAGTCATCCACACGTCCTGCTCAAAGAACACTACGCGATGAACAGCATCGAGTTTGGCTCTATACTTCAAGAATTGCTTCAGTATGTCACCATGTAAAATATATTTCTTTAGCAGTACGAGAGTTAACAGCAATTTCTCAGTTTGCCATCCGTAGGTATTACAGATAATTGGGTAAGAGGCAGATCACCTAGGGCATCGTGACATTCATTTGGAAATGACAAATCTACTTCCGCAAAAAAAAAAGTGTCCCTATCATAGTCCGCGTTGACGAAATCCCACTTCGAAAATGCATCAGACTCAATCCAGTCATAATTCCCAATAGGCAGCTTGCACATTAATGTGTGACCATACAGGCCATTTATGCCGAAATAGCAAATATATATTTTCTGTGCCACAATGGGCTTGTACTGTTGCCCTGTGTAAATGTCTTTAATTACATCGAGCCATTTGGAAACCTTGGTAATACCACCCCTGACCCTGCATTGTATAAATAGGTGTATATCTCCATCAGTGATCATCTCCAACCACATGCCTGTTTTAAGCAAAAGAGCATCCCATGAGAGAGAAGCAGCTGTCATGTACAATGCGAGGTCAAAACCATATTTCTGCTAAACTCACAGTTCTGAAATTCTCAAATACATATTTCAATGAACACATGTCCACACGTAAATATTAAATTGCATACTCTAATAAATTTGGACAATTGAATGCCTTCCACATGGATTGAGAATGAGCATAATCTGAATCGCTAATACCCTCGCCTTTCATTATATTATGAAATGCATCCTTAGGTGGGAGTGAGGCACAGTTCAGACTCTCAATCCACTTATCTAGTCATAAGGAAACACTCTTTCTTTGTGCCAAATGAAACTGGGTGTTGCCTGGAAACTGTGTGCGGGTGATACTCAACTGGGCAGAATACAAATTTCCTGCCAGAGTCTCCAGAGATGCGCTCATGAAATTAAAAGAGTCAATGAAGCATAATTGTACAGCGTGGATATCTCCTTGCGAGTCCCTACCATGCGGAATAAGTAAAGTGATGCATTTATAGTTTTCCAAGGTTATTACAAGAACCTGGATATCACCCAGATTTTCGAGTACCATAGTTCCGTCGAATTGCGTGATGTTTCTCGGAGCCAATGGCTACATAATAAAGCAGTCATCATAATGCTGCAGATTATGGAATACAGCTACAAGTAGGTTCTTTTTCTGTCTAAATAATAGATTGCGTTGTTTATGTGCATGACCTCTGACTGTGCCCATCAAATGGTCAGGGTCAACTACATAACCTTTGCTGAGCAGCTTATTACCGATATGACAACTTGTTCATTAGAACAGTTACACTGTATATGTCTGCAACCCACTTTGTCAGTTCAACTAATTTGTCAACCATCCTGTACAGACTATCTTCACCTACAAACTCGTGGTACTGTGATAGGAATAATCACGAGCACACACGAACAGAATGTTATAAGCATATGGAAAATATTTGTTGATGGTTATTGTGCTGCTACTGTCATTGTGTGGAAAGCAAGTGAACAAGGGTTCCAGACAAGCTGCAGTATCGCCAGTAGGCATAAACCGTTATGGTTTGTGCGTTTCTCCTCACTTACAAAGTATTGAAGGCAGGGATCGAAAAATAACTTTTCTGATGCTTCTTACTCAACAGACTGTGAAGCAATCATGACAAACTTAAGATCATTACAAAATGCATGTAGGTGGTACTATCACTAGCATGAATGACCACCATGTTTACATGGCGATCATAATGCACAGGAGAAGTGAGGATGCATATGGCGATTATTTTCTTAGTATTATGAAACAAATCATTAACAATATTCCTATCTTTGTCTACAATTGAATATACATTTATGGAAATATTTTTTAGCTACTCGAAGTCTTTGTTCTCATGAAACACCACAGGGGTTTCATGATTATCTTTTATAATGTATGGATGAATCAAAAACACAGAAAGAATATTCACACACTTAGTACCTACAGGTACTCCTGGAGTATTAATACCTTTTATAGTTTGTATTGAAACAATCAGTATTATTATCCGACCAGGAACTTTAGCTGTTCGATTAGCTGCTAATATAATTGCTGGACACTTAAATATAACATTATTAGGAAATACATCAATAAATGTTTCCATTAGAATACTATCAATTATATTAATTATTCAGATAATATTACTAAGATTAGAAGCAGCAGTTGCTATTATTCAAGGATATGTATTTGCGGTTCTAACAACACTATATGCTAGAGAAGTAAACTAATGTCAACAACACATCACAATAACATTGGCATTCAGAATCTGGTGAGATATTGGAAATGGATAGGATCTCTCAGCAATTTCAGTGACCGAAAATATATTCGCTAAAATGGCATACAGGAAGCACTCATTTTCTATGCACTGCACATTATCACAGGCCTTCTTATCGGCAATGAATTTAGATTGGTTTGTGTGAGACGCACCTATGTTGAGTAGCCTGTATTGCGAAATGTAAACATCCATTTGCAATATCAGTTTCATTCCCCAAGTGCTACCTCTCGCACAAAACTGACTAATATTCCTAGTGAGATGAGAGACAATGTTGACCTTGTAATTTTCACCAAAATTGGACGAATGGAAGATGGGGTTGGCTTTACTGATAATGTTAAATCCCTCTGTAGCATTTTCCTCAGTGACAGTGTTTCTGAAAAACTTTACTGCTACAGCGGCATAAATTTTGAATAACCTGGGAATGTTATCGCTAATAGCCAAAACCAATAACTTGCATCTTTGAAATAACAAAACAATATCAACCTCAGTCTCAAATTTGTCGTTACCTATTTGACGCCCATGATTATATGCCCAAATTCCATATCCAAAAGGATGTATGACAAGTATTGGGATAAAAAGTATATCTGGCGTAGAATCTGATTCTAAACGGGAACCTGATTAGGATGACGAATCAGAATCAGAATATTATTCTAATTCGGAGATAACATGCCTATGCTTAGCTATGAAGGTCCCTGATATCCTAAAAGGGCCTCTACTCACCAATATCAACAACCTACCCACTCATAAAAGTCTGGATCTGAACCAAAAGAGAAAAAAAAAATATAGTAACATGAAACAATAGGCATACCTCATTACAATAAACATTGGCGTTTACAAAATCTTAAATTAATATGCGTTTTAAGCTTGACACACCATTTACTATTAAAAAAGTGAACGGCAATTAAAACTTTAAAC
The DNA here is from genome assembly GCA_029891345.1 of Dryococelus australis. Lineage (NCBI taxonomy): Eukaryota > Metazoa > Arthropoda > Insecta > Phasmatodea > Phasmatidae > Dryococelus > Dryococelus australis. The sequence continues at coordinate 28,632,655 of CM056999.1, read as the reverse complement.
ATTGATATTTTCTGAGAAGATCTTTCAACTCTTCAAATAATTTAGCTTACAGACTAGATTTAATAACTCCTGCGTTTCACAAAGTACGTTGACTTGGACAAACATTCTGGCCCTCTGTCGTGATTGAGACCACTAAAGGTCCTTATTGAAATAAAATAAAATTAACAAGCAAAGTTTATATTTGCGCGCGAAAAACACAAGACAAAATCTTAAAGGCACACAAAAAATTATGACACGATGTAGCAACGTGGTGCGGCAGCTGGACAAGCCCCTTAAGGTGCACCACAGATAAAGTTTTACACATTTAACATGTATACTAAGATGTCACATTAAAACTCAACCAAGCTGGACAGCATCTACAGAAAAGCGCTTTCATGGCGACCAGCTTTAAAATTCAATACAACATATACTTTTAAAATGGTAGCTAACAAGTGAGCTGTGGAAACCAGCAAAATGCACCAGCAAAGCTGGGCGGACAAGTGAACTAGCTCAATTAGGAAAATTATATCACAACACACCAAAACATTAACTTTCAATCTACACCGAAAACACAATTTTGAAGGTGTCACCAAACCGAATTTTGAATAATTCTACGACATCTGCACGCCCACTCAAAACTAGCACAACAACAAACCACAAAAGGGTTACTACCTTAAATGCACATAATATATATAAATATTCTCTGCATTCACAACTCACAGTTTATTTCCATCTTGCTGGCACTCATGTACCTAAGAATTTAACACGATTGAATCAGTTAATCACTCTGGTTACTTAGACTCACTCCCATGACGATACACAGTATAGAATTACAAACACAGAAGATCTGAATGTCGATTTTTGAAGTAGGGAATCGGGAAGGTCTCCCAAAAAATCAGGAACATTACTTTACAGTATTGTTTACCAACAGTTTAGTCATGCCCAACCCATGGTGGACCTCTCCAAGCAGTTGATTCCAGGCAGAGGCATTAAGCAGAGAGTGAAGGGGGTGATATTCTATATATTCAGATGGGGTGACTCAAATGGCGACCAAGGAAAGGGAGAGCTGGAGGAACCCTGGTTGATGCATGTAACACACTATTAAATCCAACTAATATGAAATCAAAATCCTGATCCCATAAAGTGTGATCACAATTGTAGAAAATAGTGAGGCAAACCTTGAGATCGTTATTAAACCTCTCAACCTGGTTGCTGTTCAGGTAATACAGACTTGAGATGAAGTGTTTAATGGCTTATCTGAAGCAAATGTCCTTAAATACAGTAGAGGTAAAGTACTTGGTGGGTCCATCAGCATTTCGGCCAGAGCACTAAACACTTTCCATGCCAGTTCACGTAGGGCCCTGACAATAATACTTGTCTTCATGTTCCAAAGGGGCAGCATAATAACAAATTTGGAAATGGTATCAAGCTGTATATACATACAGATGTTACCAAAAATATCCAAATGGACCATGTCGTATTCTTACGTTCGATATATATTATGCGAACTTTTCCAAGCCGGATATACATTCGAGGGTCTCCTTATAATTACCCAGCCTGCTTTCAGCCTCTGAAAGACTATGGCTTACTAATGCAAAAGGGACTAAACCTTGTTACGTCCTCTGGCTCAGGATGATGCCCAAAGCCAGGAAGAAAGTGTCCACTTGTACTATAAACCACTTGGAAAACCCGGGAAAATGAAGTGCTGGTAGTGATGACAATATTTTCTTCAAGGTCAAGAAGTTGTATTACTGCTCTGAACCCCATTTAATTCCACACCTTTTTCTTCAACTGTTTTTAAGGTGCGAAAATTTTCGAGTAATAATCTATGCAATGGGAAAAATAACCCATTATCCCTTGAAATGTTTGGACACCCTTCAGTGTCTTAAGATGCAGGAAATCCAAAATGGGAGTCACATAATCGGGATCTATGAGTAAATATCCCTCTCAGAGAATGTACCCTAAAAACTTTACTTTGTCGGATCCTATCATTACCTTGTCTGGTTTCACGGTAAGGTCAATTTTGTGCATTTTGATGAAAACTTGCTGTAAATGCATTAAGCAAGACTCCATGTCATCACTATAAATTATGATGTCAAAATAATTGAATACGAATTTTGTATTTGAATTCAGACAAAACATGATCGAGAACATGGATAGGGTTTCACTTCCAAAATTTAAGCCCATAGGTATCCACCTGAATTCATACTGCCTCCATGGCATACTAAAGGCTGTACATTTTCTGCAAGAAGACTCTAACAGGCACTGATGGAAACTATTATTCAGGTCGAGAACAGAAAACATCCTGGCCTTACCTAGCTGTTGAAAAGGCACAATCCATCGTCAGCAGAGAATGAGAGCCTTATGAAGTTTCTTGTTTACTAACGAATTACTCACAACTAATCGGTACTTATCGCTGTCCCTTTTCTTCACCAAAATACAAGGAGAACAGTAATCGGTGGTAGATGGGACAATGGCATCTGCAGCTATTGATTTATAAACGATTTCCCAAAATGCCTGTAGCTTCGGGGGAGGGCACTTAAAATGATGGTCCCGCACTGAAGTGCCATACATCAAGGTCAAATTGTATGGGAGCATGTAGCATTTCCCAACACATGGCAAGATCACATCGCCGAACTCTTCCGTAAGCTGCTCTAGCCTACACTTGAAGTCAGCTTCATTAAAATCACTACCGGCCAAGGAAGTAAATATAGCTGAGCCTTCAGCGACATACAACCCGATGTGAATGTTCAGGGTGAAACCCAAGGAGAGATAAAATTAATTCAAGTTAATAAAAGCCCAAGTTTTACACAGAAAATCTATACCCAAAATAAAATCTTCGAAAACCCAGAAGGAGAAGGTCCAAGAAAACCTACTGAACTTAAAATGTAGGTCAACGACTACATCCTACTTAACTCTATCGACATTGCCAAAGAAAGGTGCTTATCCGACACAATACTGACACATCCATTAGATAGAATTTTGAGCTCGAGGAGACGTTTAATATACCCCTGGCTCATAACGCAGTGCATGGCCCCGGTGTAAATCAAAATGGGGAAATTACAAGCACCACAGGTGAACCTGACAGTAAACGTTTGTAAATTATGTTATAATCAACATGCTCCCCTTGAATTGTTGTCTAATGGGTTCCCTATCCACACCCCACCCCCTGCTCGTACAGTAGAGGGACCATGTTCATACTGGCTTAAAATGATGGCGATGCAGTTGCACATGCACCTTGCACATGAAGTTCCATGTGCAATAGCAATTCCACCTGCAAATAGCACATGCACTTCCCTTGCACTCCTTGTGTTATGACTCAGATTCCCCCCCCCCCCTCCATGGGACTACGGGAAATTTGAGGACCAGTTTTGACTGGTGTCGTGGGTGGCTGGCCACCAAGATGCGCTTTCAGCGACTGATACTTACTTCGATTCCTGTTGAGGGTACTTAGGTTTTATTTGTTTAAGTGCATAATGAGAGTAAGTACACATGTTGAGTTGTGAGTGTTCCGGGGTGCAACTGAGGTGAGTATTAATTAGTGGTGAGGGGGGTGAGGGGGAAATGCCGTTTTTGATAAACTCAGATATTTCATTCACCTTCAAAAACACTGGTGTTTCATGCCCATTAATGAGATATCATCAATCATTAGTAAACTGAAGGATAGAGGATTCATTGCATGATGTGATGAACTGCTTTCTTCTGAAATTGTAATTTCAAAATAACAGTGAAATATAATTGAAAAAAATTGGTTTTCCATTATTTTTGTGTGTCGTGTCCTTTTTCCTTTACAACTGTAAAGTGGTGCTATGAGCCCTGAACTATTAACGGAAAGATCTGCATACAGACTGATAATAAAGACTTTAGTATAAAAAAGCATGGATAGTTGACTGCTTAAAAAATGTAAATGCTGTCAGCATGTAAAATTTTGGAGACAGTTGGCGAACGAATGTAATTTCTACACATATGGGGGGGGGAGAAGCCAAAGGATCTATCAAATGATAGGGATTGATCGAAAGATTGCTATTGTTTGAAGGATTGGGATTGATCGAAGGATTGGCATAGGTCGCTGTGGATAGCAGAGGAAGATTGTTGAGTGGATTGCAGAGAGGATTCCTAAGGTTTTCTGTTGATTGGTTTGCATTAATGTCAATTGCTGTGTGCATTACTGTAGAATAATGAGGATTGGATTGTATATTTGGTGTTTGGATTGGTGTGCCGATTGGTGTGTGGAATGGAGTGCGGATTGTTGTGTGAATTGGTGTCGATTGGTGTGTGTATTGGTTTGTGTATTAGTGTGGGAATTGGTGCATGAATTGGTGTGTGGATCGCGTGTGGATTCGTGTGGATTCATGTGTGGATTTAGTGTGTCATATGTTGTGTGTATTGGCATGGATTAGTGTGTGGATTGTTCTGTGGATTAATTAATTTGTGAATTGGAGTAGATTGGTGTGTGGATTTTTGTATTAGTTGGTGTAGATTGGTGTGTGGATTGGTGTGAATGGCTTATTGCAGTGCTGATTGTGATGCTTATTGTGGTAGTGATTGAAGGAAAGAGTATGATATCGATCGAAAAATTATGAAAAAAGAATTTTTTTAATAACTTTTCAATTTTTTATATGTATTTTTTGGATTTTATTAAAGTTTTTAGAACTTCTTTTTGCTTCAAGGTTATCCAGGGTCATGGGCATGGGCTCAAGTTCACAGATCTGAGGTCAAGGTGAAGGTCAACCAGATGAAACATGTTGGTTGGGGTCATCTGAGCCACCTAGGTGTTGAAAATGTAAACAGATGACAAACAAAACAAACAATTTGACAGGTGGAGTGCAGTCGACTGAATAAGCACATGTTAGGGGCGTAGAGGCTTGCCGACTAATTAACCAATGAGAAATTTTGGTAGGAAAGGTGAATGTTTTTATGGTGTGATTGATTGATGGGGGGCGGGGGGGGGTGGTCAGTCGTCTGCTGGAGCTGGAGAACCTCCGAAAGTGTAAGTTTTTAAAATAAATTATAAAAATAATTTTTACAGAATTTTTTTATTATTTTTTGTTAAAATTTTGGGAAATTTTGGAATTTTTTCAAATGTATGGGTTCAAGGTGAAAGTTCGAAGTCACCTGGATCCAATATGGCGGTAGTTGTCAGTAGGCCTCTCGTTGTATGATCGCTGACTTTTGTGAATGTATTCAATTTTTACAATTTTTTCTTGAGTTATTGTTTTCGAGGTCGTGTAAGGTCATGGTTATAGGGTCAAGGTCAAGGTCACCTGGGTCCAACATGGCAGTTGGGTAATGTAGTAACATTGTGGCTCGTTGGTTCCAGTACCTCGTCCCCACTAAACCAAAACATTACAATCTTAAATTTTATAAAAAAAAAATTTTGTAATATAAAATACTATGTATTTTCAATAATTGTTTGTGGTTTTTATATTTATATTTTGGCTTTTTTAAAACACTTTTGCGAATTTTTTATTTTGAAGTCTTTTTAAGGTTATGGTCAAGGGGAAAAGAAAATGTGTGCTGGAAAGGGAAATTTTGAGGTAAAAAGGGAAATTTCGAGGGAGAAAAGGGAACTTTAAAGGGAAAGGGGAAGTTTCGAAGGGAAAGGAGAAATTCCGAAGGGAAAAGGGGAATTTCGAGGAAAAATGGCCGCCGGAGGACTAGAATGACAGACCATGAATAGATCCTATGCTCCGCGCCCCCATGCCCTTTTCCACAACTCGACTATATCATTCTGTGGATTCAAATAATAACTAAGCCATTCAAACAGAGTCTAGAAGAAGATGCTTTGTAGATGCAGTTTGTACTTAAACCTTGCTTTACGTATATAAGGTGACAACCCATGTGGCAACCCTTGTGTTAACAGTCCATTCAGGGTTGATTCCAACTTTTCTGAAGCCCTGCTAAAGTTCTTTTTCCAGGATATTCCCCCGCCTCATGTACCAAAGCTCAGAAAATTTCGCTAGAGGTCCAATGCACTGTATTCGTGCGCACTCAGTGTAATAATATTTTGCATTAGAACTGTTTCTTACTAGGCATTAGCAACATACCTATTTTCTCTCTACCTTTATTCATTACAAGCTTTTATTTAACTTGCCTTGTTAATTAGTTTGTTTGTACTTTCGGGGGAAATCTTGCAAGTCGATTATAAACCACTTCCCATTATCCAATTGAGCTGAAAATTCGCATACACGTGTAGTTCCGATGACAATATAATGTGAAGGTACCACTGAGCTGATCTGATGATTGAACCGGAAGTTACATGGTTATAACGTAACTTCACGTGTTTATATGTTAAACCACTTGCCGTTATCCAATTGAGCTGACATTTCACATACATGTGTAGTTCCAATGACAATGCAAATGTAAAGATACGACTGAGCAAATCTGATGTTGGAGCCGAAAGTGATAGGCTTTTAATGCAACTTTACGTGTATGTATGTTAAACCACTGGCTGTTATCCAATTGAGCTGAAATTAGCATACATGTGTAGTTCCGATGACAACACAATGCGAAGGTACAACTGAGCTGATCTGATGATGAAGACGGAAGGTGGCCATAAGAACTACAACTGCATGCAGTAAACGTCGTAACGAGTCAGTAAAATGGAGATTAGAAGCGTCGCTACTGTTGTACGTGTACCTATTTTTTGTAGCAGCAAATGGTTCTGAAAAATGTTATTATAGCTTGCCCCTCAGTATGTCCCGTAAAGGATGAAAGCGAACTACTGGTCGATCACAATATGTAGTCGTAGGGGTGGGTGGGTCCTAGGCCACTTTTCATTAATTGGATTAACCCTTTTATATAAAATTGATTGAAAGGGATAATCCTTAATCTGATCCTAATATGATCAACTTTATAATCACATTAATATGTTTAAATATATTTAAAGGATAAATTGTAATCCGATCAATTTTTTTGTCAATCGATAAGTGTATAGTATGGTTCAACAGTGGACTAAGGGCCTTTTCTTTCTTTCTTTTTGTGGGGAGCAGCTCTGGTACATCCTCACCCTTGGAGCTCTGTCACTCAATGAGGTTTGGCTTGCATTTTTCGATATGAGAGCTGCCTCACCGAGGAACAGGGATTTGTCTCAAGGCCAAAGCGCATCTTTGGTGCAGAACGTTTGGGAAGTCTCCTTCACTTGGGGCAGCAGCGGATTTTGAACTAACGTGGGCTATTTCTCATCTTCTCTACGAACTGCTACTTTCGCTCGAACACAAGTTTACTCCTATTTTTCGAGATGCAATAGCCTTGTGTATTTCCAACAAAACAAAATTTTACAAGTCCCACCGATGAAACTGTATTTTCCTCATCACTAAGAAATATGATCCAAATATCTTTAAAACACTAAATTCAATAAAAATATAAACTGTTTTAAGTAAAATTTTAAGTTAAATACTGTAAACTTACAAGACATTTTAAACTTTATACCAATTCCAGCAAACTTTATAACGTTTTCCAGCAAACTATAACTAACTATGAGTCATGTTTAAATAAGTAATTTTTTTAAAGTAATGAAAACCATGCATCATTCCACTTACACAAGTTAAAATTAGAACACCATTCATGCATCATTCGATTTAAGCAATACTCAAGTTAAACTTTTTTTCAAAAATTGAAAACTGACGTGAAAACAAACTCACATAAAACCAAATGTCTTTCAATTAAGGTAAATAGTAACTATATATTATCTATATGTTTTTTTAAACATTTGTGCGTATTTCATGTATAGTTTTCCCAGCCCATAATTTTAACTCTACTGTCTACCAAGAAATGAGAATATATTCGAACTTATTTACAATTATTCCCTAGAAAATAAATTTCGACATTAAATTACTCAAATTACATATATCCAGCTTGAAATGACTGCTATTGAAGCTGAAATCTGTTAAATTTCATGATATTTCAACTGATTCTCCTAAAAAGGCAAATTTAAGCAAATTTAAAGGATAAAGGCACCCATATTATTCCCATAAGTATAATTTTTTTTAAACCCTTCAATCATGTTTTTTTTTTACTTTGTGTTTTACCAGTAAGCATATTCTTTGATGAATCTTGAGCTCCAGTAATAGTAGTAATATTGTTGCTGTGAGAAAAATATTTCATTTTTAAAAGTTTACTGGTTTTTCCAAACTGCAGAGTTGTAGTGCAGCGGGAAACATTGTGGTATGTCCCCAAGAGGTCTTTCTTCCTGCCTCTCAAAAAGGTATTTGTGCAAATAGACTCTCGATTTCGTTATGTTTTCTCCAGGGTTCTTCAAGTTGACCAGCAGCCCAGCAAAGTTTTCTCGAGATAGTAGTCTTTTCCTTCTCCTTTCAAATTCATTCATTCAGTTGTGTTCGAATTTCTCCAACATTTTTTTTTTAATTCCCTCTTTAAAGTGTGTTTTTATTACATTTCCTTAATAGAAATTGTAAATTATAGTTTTTAGTGTATAGTATTTTTTCTCCCTCATCAAGAAGAAAGCAAACAACTTGTATATTCTTTCCTTGAAAGTGAGCAAACAGCTATCCTGCTACCCGACTTTAAAATAAAACAAACAAATTACCAACACCCACTCGTCTCAAGAATATGTTGCACATATCACTTTATCAGCAACTCAAGCTCCAAGCTTTTCACGTGTAAATGTAGATGGATTCTTCCTTATATTTGCAGCTTTAGCGACTAGAATTGTATCTGCTATACATCTATCTTTCAAATTGTTTGTTCAATCGTAAATTATATTCTGTTCTCTTGCACAAAACTCAACACATATATACCCTGTCCCCAACACACCACACCTCAGTCGAGGGCTAGAGCTCCAAGTGTGACGACGTACCTGAATTGCTCCCCACAAATAGAAAGTAAGAAAATACCCTTACTACACTCTTGCACCAAACTCTCAACTTATTAATTCACATAAAAAATAAAATAAACGAACCAATCGGATAAGAAATTAACCCTTTCGATACATTTAACTTTTTCAATACATTTAACCCATTCAATATGATTAAAAATGACCGGATCAATATCGGATTAAGGACTAATCCTTTCGATGAATTTGATATCAAAGGGTTAATGCGATTAATCAAAAGTGGTCTAGGACCCACCCGCCCCTACTACTACGATACATCATGGGGATATTTATTAGCGAGGTAAAACCATATTCGTGATACAAACACATGGTTAGAGATAAAAAGTGGAAAATAAAATAAATTTTAAAAAACTTTTAAAAACAACCTTTTATTTATAAATGCACTTAAAAGAGAAAAATATTTATAATAGTTAATAATTTGTAAAACTTGTAGGATGTGGTCGAACAGCCGTAATAAACTTTACTGCTAATTGATATGTTTGTATCAATTTATATTTAGTATATAAAAGCTTGGCGCGAATAGTCAGAGCCTTACACACGATATTTTCTTCCTATGCTTACGCAAATGTGGTATACGTTCTAAATTGCGCCAAGCTTTTAATTCTAAATGTAAATTAATACAAACATGTTATTTTGTAGTAAAGTATATTATGGTTATTCGACCACATCTTACAAGTTCTACGAATTGTGTAACTATTATAATGTTTTTTTTTTCTCTCTTTAGTGCATTTATAAATAAAAGGTTGGTTTTAAAAGTTTATTTTACATTAATTTTATTTTTGTTATAAATGAAATAAGTGAAAGTTAAATTTAAACAAAAATAAGTTACTGTTATGTTGTTAACACGTGAACAAAACGCTTGTGTGTATTGCATAACTAAGAAGCAACCAAGTATGTCATAGATGAGGTGAACTTTCAAATGTTTGATTCAAAAAGTCGGAATAAACCACGAATAGACAATAATTGTTTTGTGTTTAAGTAGATTAAAGCTATGATTTATTGCATAAACCCGGTTTCATTAACGTTCGCGTAATTGGATTTCCTCGTCACCTCCCTTCCCACCGGATGGGTGTCCGAGGTGACAGGGTTGCCCTCTGATGGCGAAGGGAAAAGCTCGCTCCTGCAAACCGTGCGGCTCGTACACCATCGTGCAAAATAAAGGCGGATTGTAACACCGGGGTTCCGTAGAGAGTGAAAACTGCGACGAAAATAAATGAGTAATGTATCGTGGCCGACCGTTTGGTGTCGGCGGCGCCAGGAATCTAGCGTATGACTAGCTGTGGGGCAGCGTACCAGCTACAAAGTTGTGATGCGATGTAGACAGTGCATTACGTATTGTGCAGTCGGCAACAGGGAACTAATATAACGACCCCACAACTCTTTGTTTTACGGGCGGGGTTTACGCCACATGTTCAAGTGTCCTCTGTCCATTCGCTCGCCTCCGCGCGCACGCATATTACCTAACAAATTACTCAGCAAAGCAACCGCAGTCTAGTCTATTCGTCGTATCTTCACACTTATTGAAGCAAACCCTTGTGTAATGTGTTTGATTGTTCAATAAATACTTCATGTATCACGAGCATTTTGTTTTTTATTTTTTCAACATAAAAGTACATTATTTTTGGTAAAGTTTAACTTTTACTTATATTTTATATGATTTATAATACTTTATTTAAAATTAATATGACAAAATAAAGAGACAATAAATATGTTGGCAATGCCTATTAAGAAATTGTCCTTATGCAGAATATTTTAAAACTTAGTGTACACGAATGCAGCAGGTTGTCCCTTTGGAGTAATATTCTAGACTTAGTTAAGTGTTTGCATGAGGCGGAGGAATATCCTGAAAGTAGAACATTAAGCTGGGCTTCAGAAATGTTGAATGGCCTTTAATCGTGGCATGAAGTTTTGCCACCATATTTGCAATGTCACATGGTGTATCCACACACGATCATATGGAGTCACTGGCTGAGATCAAATGCTCGGCCGTAATACTTCATGAGCCGTATATTTTGTTCACAATTGTCACATCTGTACAGGTGTTAGAACCTACTGTTTGGTCACGCGTCGTATAGAGGAGAGGATAGCGTCAACAAGCAGCGTGCGAGTGTGTGTGTGACGGAATTGAGGGCGGGTGCTTGGTGACGTCATGACCCAGTGAGCTCGGCGGGAGTGAGGCCTACCGTTAGACGCGGCAGGGGGGGTCGTAGTTCGCGTCAAGGTCGCACCTAACCGGCTCGACGAGGCAACTGCTCCCACCCGGACTTACAGCCGCTACCAGGTCGACGACTGCTCGGCACCGGCCGGTCAGGCTCGAATGGAGCAGTTGCGCGGGGAGCGCCCAGAGGAAACCCGCCTGCCAGCGGCATCATCCACCACATTTATCACATATGCGAGGATCCTGATGACCCCACCGGGAATCGAACCCGGTTTGCCTAGGTGAGATGAAGATAGCGGGAGGGGGGGGGGCTAGTCAAACCTTTACACCACCGAGGACCACATAGGGGAAGAAGGATTGCGTGCCACTATCTACTCTTTCCAAATTCATACTGAATAATAACATTTTCCTACTATGGACATTTATATCCCAGAGGTTCTCTATCGTCCGTTTCATTATCAGCTCGGCGAGGCACGGTGATGCAGTATACACAGCAATGATCTCCCGCTAATGCGAGCCCGCTTTGATTCCCAGCCAGTTCGCCCAGATTGTCGCATGTGCACACGTAATGGACGTTTTGCCGCTGGGGGTCCGCTGGGGGTGGGTTTTCTCAGGGCCCTTCCGCTTCCCCCCCCTAGCATTCTGCCGTTGCTCCATCTTCACTTTCGCCAATACTCTAAACCTCGCTGTTAAGCGCCGACCAAACATCTCAACTCAGTATTAGCATGTTGTGTACACCAAATAACTATACATATAAACCAGAAAGTTATAGGCGAACAAAACAAGCAGGAATGCCAATAATAACCGAGCAGTACAAGGTGCCACTACAATAAATATTTGACAAGAACATTTTAAATAACACATGGTTATTGTCGATTGACACATACTCGTGCATTTACTTGCGTTTTGCATTTTTGATTTACTCATAATTTGAACATTGCTCTGTAAAAAAGAGTTATGTCTTTGTTTTCATTAAGTTAAAATCGTAATTTTGACCACAGTTAAAGCCATTACTGTGGAAAAGTGCTGGCTGCAATCAGCACAGTCATCCTTACGGGCAGAAATTTGAAGCGCTCTATGATATCTTCTCGCGTGTATTTGCCTATACCATTTTGTCACGTACACATATTTATTTTAATAACTGAATCACAGCGGTTTGAGCAGTATTGATATGAAAGTTGGAAAAAATCAATACTATTGAAATGCACAGTGGCCAGAAGGAATAAACGAAGCAGGACTATCAAAAGAGCTCAGTAAACAATGACTGGGAAAGGTATTTACATATTATGTCACAACTCGGGAACATTATTTCTTTAGTATAAGGGCATGGGTGTGTTAGCAAAAAAATTAATTATAGGCGTTACCGTGCAGTAGCGTCATTCTTAACAGCTGTGTCGCGAGCCAATGCTGGGGAGAAGCGGACAAGACTTATGTAATTCGACTACCACAACAGCTATGCTCACCATAGACTGAAGATGAAGCAGACTGATTGTGACGAACGTTGACTCGTTCACTTTTTACAGATGTGGCGGGAAAAAGAACGTTTTTGATCAGTGACATGGGAGTTTCTTTACATGAAATTTCTTTTTATCTTTGTAGTTTAATGGCAATGGCAAGTTCATGTTATTATAATGACGTGACTGGGCTGTGTCTATTGCCGACCATGAGATTGAGGCTGTTTCTCAATTGTTAATACATACTTGTTAAGTATATACATATTCTTACTTGCCGTTGTGTGTACTTGTCCAGACTATTGGGACGGGTTTTGTCTGTCTGTACTTGACTCATCGCACAACTTGGCGTAAATAACACGAACTACTAGAAGTAAACACATGTTTAGTCATTCTGAGCTAACAACTCTATGGTTTTTGCTATAAATAAACATTTTGTGTTCTATGTTGGATGTCTTTGATAGCGTTTATGTCTAAGGTAATTTTTGGTGTTACAAAAATAACAATGATGTATTTGCCATGTACAACAGTTCTGTTATTATAAACGCAGAAATAATGTAGCGCATTTGTCGCTTCGTAGAGCAACTAGACGGTGGGTAGAACCACGAAAGATCCCATTGCAGTTTACGTACGTGGCGTTTGAAAACAAACATAGCGACTGCCTCAAGTGCGCAAATTCACCTAGTAAAAAGAAACTTCGTGTACTTGGCAGGTACAGACGCTGTGTGTACCATGGGCTTAAGATAGGTAGACCGATCTCGCTGGCTGCGCACAGCCAATGTCCATGTCCCAACAGTGAACTGCTTTTCTACCTACACGTCTAGCAAGAATGGCGTGGATTGCGTTTGAGTTTAGGATACAGTTTAGTAAACCAGTGCTATTTTTTATCTAACCTACCTTAAAGCTAGGAGGAAGGTCGGTGGTCCAGGGTAGGGATAGGACCTAAGTGCGTCTCAGGGCTGAGTCCCTTTCTCAGGGCTGAGCCCCTTTAAACAAGTGCTTTGTAATGTGCTTTGTAACTTGCTCTAGCCAATTCGTAATGCAGTTTGTTTAAGTTTCAATTGTTAAAAGTATTTTCTTAATATAATAGTGGTTGTCGCTTAGAAATTAATATATAGACAAACACGTTCATCACTGTTGACCGTGTGACTTTGACAGTTGTGTTCCTTTGGGGTAGGTTAATGTTAGGATATGCGCAGAAGGCAAATAAGCGGTCTACCTCATCTGTAGTCTATAGTGTGTACTATACTAGGGATTGGTATAGCGGTAATATCTACTTAGTTACGGCACGGGCGGGGTGAAGTATGGACATGTATATACTTGAAGGGAATTGGGATACAGCCGAAATATAGAACATAATCATACACACGCACAGAACTCGGCAAGACAAAATCGAAAAAAATAAAACAATTTTACAACCCCACAGACAGATAATTAAGGAAAGCTGTTTCCTTGTCAATCGAAAATAAAAAAATATACAATTAAAACAACAAAAAGATGGACGAACAATTTATTATTACAAAACAGGACAGACAGAAAAACCAAACCAAAAGAAAAGACAGCACGATGATGAAAACTAAAACACCACACAAGTGAACAAAACAGTGCAAAAAAAAGATATTAGTGGACCCAACTGAACAATAAAAACTAAAAACACATACAAAAAACCACAATGAAACACAAGTCGGAAAAAGTAATGCTTGTAAAGTTATAAAACTAAATAATTTAACACCACACAGAACCATATAAATAACCAGAGAAAGGAATAGATAAATCAACATAGATGACAGAACGAAAAAATTATAACACAAAAAATAATTAAAAATCTTTACTCGAATTGAAACCTGGCGGGAGAATTGTATTTGCCTTACAGAATATGTACTCGTATGTACAGTGTACTGATCTTAATCTGAGCCACTTAAATTTGAGAATTCAAGGCTGCGTTCATGCGATTGATATGAACGAATATCTTGTTAGTTTGTTCGGCAGTCATGTTTAATCAGGTTAGCGGACAGTATTAGTTTCGGTGGTAACGCTGTCCGTAGGTAAATGTACGAAAAAGTAAATACTTACCTCACAAACCTCGCTTCCATCATTATTTATAAATATGCTTTTGACTATTTCTAATGTTCAGTGTTTTTAAATTTCAATACAGCTTTTTGTATTTTGATTGTAATAATAAAATGCATATTGCTTTTCGAACTGGCTTTATTTTATTTCAATGAATGTAGAAATACCTCCCCCCTCCCCCCCTTTTCCCATAGAAAAGCTTAGCTGTGCTAATCAAACTTCATAGCAGCCAGTCGGATCGCGACATAGCAAAACAAGTCGTTGTGATGTACTTGGACAGCCAGTTTACTTCGAAAAAGGAGAAGTACTGTAGAGAGGTAAGTGAAGTAGTTCTGTATGACGGCGACTCTAGAAGCAAGAAGCAGTTCAGTATCGGGACGTTGAAGGCAGCAGGCACGCACTAGAGTGTGGCCGACATTCCCTGTGCGGCAAAGGAGGCGAGGAGGGGAGGGGAGCTTGCCGTCTCTTCTGCTCACGTACTCTATGGAGAGTATGGCGGCAACCAGCGCGTGTCCCTGCAGTTTGTGGGCCGGCCCGCCCGCCTGCCCCCATGACGGCTCCGTCGCTCGGTTGTGCCGTCGCGTACACGGAATATACGGTGGAGTGCGCCTGCCATTCGCCTCCAAACACCAACACTGGCAAGCTGCTTTCCCAACACAACTGTCCAGGCTATGTGACCTTAGCTCTTGGTAACGGCTGTTCGGATAGATACTGCTCCTTCAATGCAAGGCTGTCCTAATTCAAATAAATGAAGTTTTTAATATTTTTGTGATATTCGAAGAAAAATATCGAGTGGTATACAGTGGAAGTATTGACAATGTCCTGTTTATTCTGACGGGATTCACGAGTTATTATGGTGTTGGAATTCGGAGGAGCAGGCGCCTAAATTTTAACATATAAAATTTACACATTTACACAAGATTATCGTGAGTTTTGTAACTTCATTAACTTCTTCTAACCGAGCTTCAGTGCAACCAATATATATTTAAACAGTGGAGGGTACTATTTTTAAAATATAAATGCGCGGGTATTAGAGATATACGTGAGTGTACGGCAAAGTGGTATGGAATCTGTGAGCGCGTGTTGCAGACAATGGCGGAAGACGGAACTGCACCACCTCTTTCACCTCGTACATGATTTTGGCAGGAAAATGACAACAATAAGTATATGGACTCCGCTTGTAGCCGACAACCTCTCATCTGTCTGAAAGGCAAGATCTATATATGAATTTTTTTAAATATCATTTCACTATTAGCCTATTCAGCCTATGTGACCACCTTTGCAGATGTGTTGCACACGAATATGCAACGCATATATACACGAGTCATGAGGGGAGGGGGTTGTGAAGGCTTGAGCCCTCCTACCCACATTGGAGCTGAGGCGCCACTCGAGGGTTTCAGCACAGGTAGCGCTGCACAGTGATACTGAATATTTGAGAGTGGGAGGGAGAGTGAGTTTGATTACCTATATATAGGTATCATTTATTAATTTTTAAGCTTTGAAATATGTTTTAAAATGTTCTAGAGCTGTGCGAATGTGACTTTTGGTTTAACAACACATTTTAAAAAAATATGTTGTTGGATTTCATGAAAGTGAAAAGAAAATCAAAAATTATATTATGACAACACAGTTTTAACGAATGTTTAACAGAAATCTTAAAATGTCATAAACGTCAATCAAATACTTACTGGCACATAATCAACTTATGTCAATTAAAATAGGGAAATCAAACTTGCCTAGTGCCATTAATAGCCGTACAGTATAACCATATGCTCGTAAATATTTCCTTAACGTGCATTTGAAAAATAGACATGGATGGATTGCATAAAAGAAGAAATAAATGTTGAATTAAAATTCCTAAACTTAAAATAACTTTTTTCAACTTTTCAAGTCATGTTTCAAGTAATTAATTCTGTAAAATTTCAGTAACATACATAGACAACTATATAGATAAACAAAAAAGTTCTTTGTTATTAACCTAAACGAACATTTGACAAGCACTAATTATTATGTAAACTTAAAATTTCCATTTCGTTTACATTTTCATAAGTACTTAGGATGATTAAAAATTTATGGTGCATGGTAATTTACTTTCTCAGCCCCTATTTTATGCTGTACCGAAATTATATTCTCGCCATTTTATTTTGTGATGTTTAAGCCTCAGAAATGTGCAACATTACAAATAAGAAAATTAATTTAATAGATTAAAAATATTTTTAACATACTTTTCATAAAAACAAACAGGAACATTTTTTCATTCACGGCCTCGCAGATATTTGTGCTTATCATACACGTCACGATTATATTTTCTTTTATTTACCTGTATCCTGTGATGAAGGCTAATTCACTATTAAACCATTTGTTTTTAATGCAATTTTTCTACTCCAGTGATAACTGAGAAAATGAAATAGCCTGTAAATTCGTCACATTTATTATGTTCATGTTAAATTTAATTCAAAAATAGTGAAAGTAGCATAACCTCTAAATGCTTCACTTTCACCTGAAGTAAACACAATTTTGACGACAGCAAAGCAATATAAACGCGCGCACCAGTTGCTGGTCCCACAACAGTCTGTGAGGATGGGCTGGCAGCCGTGCAGCCCACGTGTAGAGCGCGGGAAGAGCGAGCTCCCCCCCCCCCCCTTCAACCTTTCTAAACACTACACTCTACACCCCAGCCCCCGACGCGGCGTGCTCATGCGCTGGCGAGGCCGGACTGGCTGCCTCCACCGCAGCCCAGCCTGGCACGAGCACTGTACAACAAACATAAACACGCGTTGCTCAGTCGATAGACCAGCCTACAGTAGTTGGCAGAGTAGAAAGCTCGAAACAATCATAATAAGGTTTCTTTTAAATTTACAGAAGCTGCGACACTAAAATTGTTTGCTGTAATTCACAAAAATTGGGAGGGGGAGGGGGCTGGAGCCCTACAGCACGAACTACCATTTGTTAAGCATCATTTTACAGTAAGTAAAATGAGATAATCCTTGAAACCAAGTGAAATATTATTAAAGCAGTATTGATACATACTCTTAGGCTCTATTGAAGATTTCGTAGGTGTAACAGCTGAGGAATTCGATGGCATTACTAGAACCGCTCCCGAAGAAGTAGATGGCACTGTCGTAGCCACTACTATCTCTGGACTGTCCGAAGACACTGCAGATGCAGAATAAGAATTAGATGCGAATTGCAGAAGCTAGCCGAGACGATGTAATTTTCACGGCAGCCGTTATCAAACTAATCCTCTAAGCTGACTTCTCTACTGCTTATAATATACACATAAGCAAGCTCTATGACGCCATAGTGACTTTGGAACAATCGCATTACAACATTAATACATTGTTGGGGCACCGACAGTCAATCACCCAGTTGCCAAGTTATTGCCGCTGGCCAATCGCATGAAGATATTGGGGCATCACATACAGTCAGGTAGAGAGGCTTTAGATGCTAGTTCCTTGAACACATTACAATGCAATTATATCTTCAACACGAAGGCATAATCGGCACTGGTGACAGTCTGTTAGCGATGATGCAGTTAACGAATTTACATATTTGTGTATAGAATTATGATAGGAATATACGTAATTATATATAATAATATATAAGATAGTAATATACATAATTATGTATAGATTTATACATAGAATAGTACTTCCATGTGGTTTTCTGGACGAACAAGTTTTTTGGGTTTTCTCACATTGCTCCCATACCATGAAGGCCTGCCTTTTGACCTCGATGACCATGGATCCATGACCTAAATGATCTCTAACTGGTTGACGCCAGTGCCGATTCTGCCATCGAGTTTTCACCTATGTTTGAAAAGCATGTCGGCATGAGAGGGCGGTCTGTACGAAGAATCCTTTTCGCGCACGATGACCAATTGGAAAGCATGGCGGAGACCTGTCATGGCGCTGCATTGTTCAGTACAAAGTCCATGTTGCGCATCGACCAATGGCAAAGCGTAGTTGGAGCCTGCAGTAGTCGTAGGCACTTTTGTTGTAAAGTGTAAAAACAGTTTACCCAGGAATCGGTAAAATATACCACCCCCACCACCACCTCACATGATTGGCCATCTGCAATCACGTGGCAACTCGCTGATTGGCTGGTTGGTGGCAGAATCTATTGACAGTGCAGTTGGATTGTTTCAAAAATGTCAATATGACGTCAAAGAGCTTGCATACTTGTATCATGTAAGCAGTAGAGAGGTTAGCTGAGAGGCTAAGTTTGACAGCAGCTGTAATTAAAGATGGATTGTCTCTGCCTGCTTCTGCCTCTACGCATCTAAAACTTAATCTGCATTTGCGATGTTTTCGGGCACTCCGCAGCTAATGGTAGCAAAGACAGTGCCATAGACTTCTTCGGGAGTGGTACCTTAAACATCATTGCCAGCATTATTTTCTTCTTTAGCTCAAGCACCTACATCTTCAACAGGCCTGCCCGAGTCTTTGCCAGAACCACAACGTCGTCATCAGTGTCACTTTTATCAGAAAGCATTTACTTTTGACCATAATGTACGGTGACATGAGTACGTTAATTGTGCCACCAATCCGTGTAGTTTATGATATTTGTGTGACAGGTGCGGTAGGCAGTTCAGACATAGCGACAGTTTACTCAGACATGCAAAGACCTGTAAAGGTGAAGTGCATTTTTCGTTCAGTACCTCGGTACCAGGTATACTGGGAGAAAATCTCTTATGAATTTTTCGAGTTTTGTTTTTCAAGGATATTCAAGGTCATGGAGTTATGGTCAGGGATTCCTGCACCCACTATGGTTGTAGTGATCAGTAACATAATATGCTCATTGACCTTTATGAATTTTCTCTCTAGTTTTGTTTTCAAGGTCATTCCATTTTGTGGGGCCAACATGAAGGTCACGTATATCCAATATGATGGCAGTAGTCTGTAAAATCTAATACTTGATGACATTCATGGATTTTTCTTGAGTTTTTGTTTTCGAGGTTATTCAGAGTCATGGAGTCATGGTGAAGGCCACTGACTTCACTTATGGTGACAGTCTGTAACATCACATGCTTGCCAACTTTTATGTATTTTCTCGAGGTTTTTGTTTTCAAGGTCATATGGTCAATATCAAGGTCGTATGCATTCAATGTGGTAGTAGTGTGCACTGTCACATGCTTGCTGACTTCTATGGTTTTTTATCCAGTTTTTGTTGTCTAGGTCATTCAAGGTCATGGGGTCAAGGTCGAGGTCACCTGCATCCAACATGGTGATAGTAGTCTGTAACGTCATATGGTGGTAGTAGTTTGTAATGGCATATGCTTGTTGACATTTAGGTATTATTTTAGTTTTTGTTTCAAGGTCATTCAATATAATGGGGTGGAAGTCACGTTCATTGGCTTCCAAGTTGGTGTTAGTAGTTTGTAGCATAATATCCTTTCAAGATCATTTAAGGTCATTGGGTCAAGGTCACTGGCTTCGAAGATGGTGGTAGTCAGTGATGTAATATGCTTAATGGATTTTATTTATTTTTCCCAAATTTTTGTTCTCAAGGTAAGTCAAGGCCATGGGATAGAGGTCACTGGCTTCCAAGCTAATGGTTGTAGTCACTGATGTAATATGCTTACTGACGTTAATGAATTTTTTCTCGAGTTATTGATTTCGAGGTAATTCAAGTTCATGGGGTCGCGGTAGAGGTCATCTGAATCAAATATGGTAGCTGCGATGTCTGACAGCACCAAGATGGCAGACTGGGTATGGATGAGGAAATTGTGGCCTGCCGACTAATTTATTTGATGAGGGGTGTGAGAGGGGAAATTCACGAAATTCAATTTTTGTATTAATTTTTAAATAATTTGTTATAATATTTTTTGGCAACTTTTTGGAATATTTTGAAATTTTTGTATTTTTTTGGTGGTTTTGGGGTCAAAGGTCAAAGGTTACTGATCAAGACTCAAGGGTCCTGAGTTCTCAGTCCTGCTCTCCTGGCTCAGTGTCACTGATCCTTTTCACCTGCTCCGGGGAAAATGGAAACTTCCTGGGGTTCCTTTTTTTTTTAATGATTTTTGGGGGGGGGGGATTTTTAGGGATATATAGTCAATTTAAAGAGAAAAAGGAAAATCTTAAGGGAAAAACGGGGAGGGGGGAATATTGCGGACGGATGATGCCATAACATGGCGGTCCCCACACCTGCCCTCCTGTCATCTGTCCCCTTGGCCGTGAATTCCCTTTTCCCTACTACTAACGGCACATAAATCCTACGTATAACTGGGACTGTACCTACAGTATGTGTAATACCGCAAGTTCACGAACAAATTATAATAATCACCAAAGCGGGGTGAAATAAGTACAAATGGAGCATATTTATTCAATGAACAAATATTTTAACGTCCATAGTTAACCTGCTAATGACAGTTGCAATATGCAGGAGGGGGTAGGAAATCATTAACTAGGCTATACGCAGTGCAATGAAAGGACACTTTGTTTACACATTTTGGTTGAAGGCATGAGGATAGAGTGTCTGCTCGATGTGTCTGTTCAAAGAGTCTGTTCAGACTGTCCGCCACCGTCGGCCACAGAGGCGGTGCAGCGCTGAAGCATGTTGCGACGCACATGTGCAATGGTTACCCTGGGGTAAGTGGTGTGGCATACACCATCGATTTGATGTGTACCCATAGCCAGAATTGATGTGTCGTGATGTCAGGTGAGCGTGGCGTCCTTGCTGTGGGGGCTTCCCCACCTATCCACCTGTTCGGGAAGTGCATGTCGAGGTGCCATCGAACCGCAATGGCGAAATGAGGCGGACCCCGTCCTGCTGAAACCACATCGCCTCACGTGCAACTAAAGGAACTTCCTCCAAGTATTCCGGTAACACGTCGTGCAGGAACTGCAGTTACGTAACAGCTGCGAGACTGCGCCCATGTGTTACTGAGCGGTGTCATCAGGCACGCAGACAGGTGCACAGGCTGGTTACAATGACACGTATACAAGGTTGCATATCCACCCCTGCACATTGTCACTGTCATTAGCTAGTTAACTATGGGCGTTAGACTATTGGTTACTTGATGGAATATGTTCAATTTGTACCTATCTACCATAATCTAGTGATTATTACCATTTATTCGTGACCATCCAGAATGCGAAGTAAAAGAGTAGAAACCCACGGAAGTGATGATTATTGCTAAGTTCAATGGTTCTAAATGTAGAAGATTTTTCGAAGCCAATGAAACCCGCACATTTTGCTACACTAATTCAGTCACTGTCACCCAGCGGTTTGGGAGACATATAGCTGACTTTGGAACCAACAAGTAATTGCACACTGGCAGCACCGGGATTTGTATTGATTTATATTTCAAATAATACAAGCTATCAACGTAAATATAAAACTGAAACGCCAATTTAACTTGTAAATGTTAACCGCACTTTCGATTAAAGTGATTATTACTGAAGCTCATCCATGCAGGATAAACCAGTTTGTACTGCCTGATATAGCAAGCTGATACACGAATATCCCCCCTCCTCCTCCTCTTAAGCCTTAAGTCTATATAGTCTACATAGTGGGAAAAAACATTGGTCAAATATTATCTGCCCATATACACATTTTGGATTCCTATAGCAATACACTTTGTGTGTCTTTCACGGAACATCTTCTGGATTTACGAAATTCGTAAATTTCGTTGTTAAATTTATTATATACATATATTTTATAGGGTTTCTATTGCAGCAATTGAAAAATAACATAATTTCAGCTATGTCGTAGTTTCATTTTACATACACACACATACATACATATATACACAATATATATACACTGTATATATATATATATATATATATATAACACACACACACACACTATCGACCAAAAAGAAGGGCGTGATTGTGGGATGCCTATCTCAGTGGGCTGTCTAGCCGGGCGATTGCACGGAAGGTAAAACAGCCCTAAATCAACTGCCGCATTCGTCCTGCGTAAGTGGAAGGTCGATGGGTATTGTGCCAATGCTGCACGTTCTGGGTGACCTCCAATCTTGACCGACAGAAATCGCAGAACACTGAAACGTGAAATGGTCATAAATAGTGCACAACCCATGGCTACCATCCGACAGGAGTTTCGTGTAGCAATAGGAGTATCGGTTTCCATTGGAATATTGCGTACAGAGACCACCGACTTGGATATTTCGGAAGAGCAGCTGCACATAAGTCCCATATCACGACAAGCAATAAAGCTTGGCGACTCAGGTGGTGTTTGGACCGCCGCAACTGGACACTGGAGCAGTGGAAATCGGTTGTGTTGAGTGATGAGTCGAGGTTTACATTATTCCGGTCCGATGGACGTGAATGGGTGTGGCGTCTACCCGGGGAACGGCTTCTGCCGGAGTGTATACTGCCAACTAGCAAATTCGATGGTGGTGTAGTGATGGTGTGGGGCTGTTTTACGGCCTTCGGCGTAGGACCGCTGGTGTTTGTTTGTGGTAGAATGAACACAAAGGCATATTGTAACATTCTGGATAGTAAAATGCTCCCAAAGTTTGTGGCGTTTTTTACAAAAATTGAACCAATATTACTTCGAGGATGACAATGCCAGGTGCCATGTTTCAAGGGTTACTATGCAGTGGGACGCCGACCACAATGCTCGTCAATTGGACTGGCCCGCTTAGAGTCCCGAACTCAACCCTATAGACTTAAGAACATCTTTGGGACAAATAGGATCACCGGATGATTGCTCGTCAGGCGCGGCCAAAATCCATTGTTCAGCTCATGGAATGGTTGCAAGAGTAATGGCGACGAATCCCCGTGGATGTCCTGCAAACACTCGTAGAGAGCATGCCAGACAGGGTGGCTACTTTTATAGCCGCAAGAGGTGGCCCTACGAAATTCTAACGGTGTGAAAACCACCGAGGAAACATTGTGGATTTTTTTTTGGTTGAGTGTATACATATATATATATATATATATATATATATATATATATATATATATATATATATATATATATATATATCTGTGTGTGTGTGTGTGTGTGTGAGCAGTATTAGGAAATATACATAAATTTTACAATTGCAAGACCTATCGTATTTAAGTATGTAGAACACTTAACTCTAAGCTTTACAGAGAAGCGAGCCTGCACAAGTTAGGTGGTTAAAGTGTCAACAAATGGTTCGTATAATGATGTCCTAAATGACGCTGCCGTCCAGAACCAACAACCAATGGTTCGTACAATGATGTCCTATATGCCACTGGTGTCCATCCCAACAACTAATGGTTCGTACTATGATGTCCTAAATGCCGCTGGGTCCAGCCCCAACAACCAATGTTTCGTACAATGACGTCATAAATGCCGCTGGGGTCGAGTCCCAACAACCAATGATTCGTACAATGATGTCGTAAATGCCGCTGGTGTCAGTCCCAACAGCCAATAGTTTGTACAATGACGTCCTAAAAGGCGTTGGGGTCGAGTCCCAACAACCAATGGTTCATACAATGATGTCCTAAACGCCGCTGGGTTACCAGACCCAACAACCAATGGTTCGTACAATGATGTCCTAAATGCCACTGGGGTCCAGTCCCAACAACCAATGGTTCATACAATGATGTCCCCGAAATGCCGCCTGGGTCCAGTACCAACAACCAATGGTTCGTACAATGATGTCCTAAATGCCACTGGAGTCCAGTCCCAACAACCAATGGTTCATACAATGATGTCCCCGAAATGCCGCCTGGGTCCAGTACCAACAACCAATGGTTCGTACAATGATGTCCAAAATTCCGCTGGGTCCCAGCCCCAACAACCAATGGTTCGTACAATGATGTCCTAAATGCCACTGGAGTCCAGTCCCAACAACCAATGTTTCATACAATGATGTCCTAAATGCCGCTGTTGTCGAGTTCCAATAATAGATGGAAGCCACAGGAAACAGAGAGGTTCCATATCTTGAATGAATGGAGATCAGTTCCATTTATAAATACCGACCCCGTTTCTGTATATTAATTACGAATTTTCATACAAATTTCTCCTTGTTCTCGGACATTTATAACACTGTCGTTCAACGGAACATTGATAATATGCGATAGAGCCGTGCTGCGGAAACTACTGCGTAGAACTTTCTTCGTGAAGAAAGAGGCACATTTATCGTTCACGCGATTGTCAGTAGAATGGCCGAGATTACAAGATCCAGTATATTACAACTTCCATGTTGAAAATTACTCCAGCGTAAAAACTTCGCTCGAGGTCTCTCAACTACCAATAACTTCGCATTTCCATTAAGGGGAATCACATTTTCCAAGCATACGGGAATATTTCAAATATCTTTTACGATTCATCATTCTACTCGTCGGTAATTTTTTGTAATGTCCCAATTCAGTTAACAGGCAGGAATATGGCAGTTCCACTTCAAATTCAATCCATGCGTCGATAGTGGAGCAGGCAAGTTTTTTAATGAATTAATAAAACCATGTATTATTTGTCAAACACAACTTTTCCTAATTCACTTCACAAAAACACGTGAATTTGGCTGACTTCGACCTGTCTCCCTAGTATTCGAAAAGATAAATATTCTTGTTTAGCGCGTTGAGCTGATTAACTACAAAAAACAGCTGAACGCAACCAAAAAAATAATTTCATTTACGGCAAATAACTATTCTTCGCTGGTAATTTTTTTCTGCAAAATGACATCCGACTAAACAAATGAACCTTCCTTCTTTCTGTACCGATAATTGCACATTAGCAGTGGTTTTAAGTTTGCAGGGTAGTATTTCTACCTCAGAGTTCCGTGATTCAAATTTTATCGCCTCTGAAGTACTTCATAACATACGGAACTACAGAGATAATTATTAATGGCGTGTTCACAGCGCATTTTACTTCGGGCGTTGTGCGATGGGGTCGTGTGCGCTGTTATCCTAAGTGGCCTCTCTCCCAGTATCGATCCGCAGCCCTAAAATAGTTCTCGTTATGTCGGCGGAATGGTACAGTAGCAACATGTAAAGGACAGAGGTCAGGATCTATTTGGCTCGACACGCAGCAATTTCGTTCTCCTCTCTCTCTCACGAAGTGCGAAACTACAGATTCTTGTCGCGAGGAGAAGCACGATGGCAGTTCCTTCAGCATCGAAGTTTATAATTTTCATAAAGCGATATAGACTCTGGTTACAGTCGCTCTTCTTCTTTCTTCAATCGTATAGTAGGCAGAGCGTTAGAAGAAACCTATCAGATATCACTATTTATTTCATTTCTCCGGCTTGTGTAAGAAGTAAATATATGAGGAATCTTTGATAGTTTAGCAGCACTGCCACAATAACATGTTTTATTTGAATAATTGTGGATTATTCTGTACCATAAAAGCAGGAACTAAATTTGCGGAATTGCACACGTGATTAAAGCAATTAACGTTTTGTGACTTTATAGCGGTGGACGTAAAATTAAAAGTTATTTTTATATGATTGTTGCTCTAACTAATTAATTATTTGGGTTAAAACTATGCGAATCATGGACATGGTAGTCCATTTGGTCGTGACTTCTAAATTCTAGGATTCAAGGTTGAAACCTATTTTGGTACTAGTTGTTTTAATTGTGACATCCGTAGTGATTTACTAGAGCTTTTCAAATATGTAGAATTTTACACATAGAAATGTGGAAAACTAATTCCCTAATTATGAGTTGATTTTAATATTTGTTTTGAAAATAATTCTTATAAGCCCATAAGTCCACTGTTAATAGGTCAGGAAATGTAATATAAATATCTTGCAGTGAGGAAGGAAATTTGCATAAATAATATAATAGATGTAGAGAAGTAAATAGTTAAAGTGGCTCAAAGGGTAGTGATGAGACTTTATTACGTCTAGTGCCTGTGTTTCAAAACGGGGCGCGAGTCAAGTGAGTTTACTACTGAAAATTGACCCCTTTGTTCATAAAAAGATGATTTCAAGTAACAGATATGAAGTTTGTTTTTGATACACTACGAAGAAAATATTGGCAAAATCACAGAGCAAACGGTTATAGAAAATTGGAGCGGAATATTATTATAAATATAGCACCTAGTTTTTGTGAAAAATATCTCGGTGATAAACTGATTATAACATAAATAAAAAATTATATAAAACAGTTGGCTTACATGAACCTCAACAATAATGTAAATCAGGGTCCAAAATAGACTCCTTGAATAATGGCATCTCTTGGGGATCATAGGTATGCATAGGGACGCCCGAATTTCGTGAAAGGATTTCACGACCACTTGTATTTCATAACACTTTAGCTCAGATCCACTTTCGTGATTGCATGGTTTTTGTGTAAAGCACAGTATTGAAGTTACGTAATTGTGATTGGCCAGTCAATGGAAGAAGATCTTCTGACAGAACTGTTGGTACCAAAGAGAACTGTTGGTATGCTCGTAGCGTATTGAAATCTAGCATGCACATAAATATTTTCGTCAAATTCGTGTGTCCCTAGGTATGCAGGGTCAATGTCACTTTCTGATATCACTGGTGTTTTTTTTTTTTTTCCAACAAGCCTTTCAATTTTTTTTACCAAACTTTTTTGTAGTTTGTGAATGAAGATGGAAAGGGATTTAAACCTTATTTTATCCCCAATCCAAGCAGAAGAATTTCAAAAAAGTTGGTTTAAAATTTCACAATTTTAACTAATGTCCTGGAGCACATAATGGGAAAGTGAAAAAGAGTAGAAAACTTGCTGCAAGCTGCGTACTGAAGATAACGTAAGCTTGAACAAAATTAGAGGACAATTAGTCTTTACAGAGTCCTAGTTGTGAATAAGCAAGAAGGGTGTCACACTCATTTCAGAATCTCTTATTTGGAAACTACTCTATAAAAGATAAACTTCGCTTGTGAAATTCTTTCATGTTATTAATATTAGTATTTTTGTAATGCCGCTTAGTGTTGTACCACACTAAGTAGGGGAGTATTGGCATCTTAAAGTTAGCAATTTTTGCCGTAATTAAATTAATTATTTTATTATATACTTATTTATGTAACAGTATTATGAAGTAGCATAATCATTTTTAACGGGTATTATTTAATTAATTTTTTACTTTTTCCACCTCTGTAATATTAACGGTAAAGTATATTTAATAGATCTCCTTGTCAAATCATGTGACGTCACAAAAATGATAAAGCCATTTTTAAGGTCAATGAGACAGAAATTATATACAATGTGACATGTAAACTGGATAAGAATTAAAGAATAAATTGCTACGTTGATCAAACATAAAGTTTTAGTTTATACAGGACTACCCTTGATAAGTGTTTATATATATATACACACACATACACATATTAAGCAGGTAAAAAATATTTTTGTACGATAAAAAAATTTTATATCACATTATAGGATGCAAAATTTTGTTTTTTGCCGATGGTATTTAAGGTTAAATTTATCGTGATTAGATATTTATTCAAACCGAATAGCTGTAAAGTTTATTACACATTGACGAACTGTTGCAGAAATATAGCCCAAAAGAAAGGCTGCCTTGTGTTTGACGTTTAAAAACACTCATTTTACTGAAATACACAATAAATTTGATTGTACTTTGTGTATTGCCTGTGTCGGCTAGAAAGCAGAACCAAGGAAAAAACTACTACTATAACAGCCCCAAAAGAAACAAAATGATTAAATACAATCTTCATATACAGTTAAACGCATTCCAACATGCTGCGCAGCATTTTTGCGCACTCTACGGGTGACTTCGCCCCATCACGAGCTCGGGGCAAGTCATAAACAGTGGCAGAAGTACTTTCACGTACCGACCAAAGGAACTCGACGCGTTGGACAGCCTCGGATGTAAAGATGATTTAAGTGATTAATAATGAAATTTACAGCATGCCCAGAACCCGGCATGTAATCGCCACACTTTCGAACAAATAAAATATTTCTGACGAACCGCTACCTTACATTTAGCTATGGAAAAGTTCCAGCGACAACCCGCGAAAGCAGCAGCTCTGCTACCCTGTGATGTCACATCCCGTCAGCCTCAGGACGATGTATTTAAATTTGTCGTCGCCTCCACGCAGGGAGATAAGAAACCAGGGGCGCTGCCGAAACCCTGATAAACACACCCCTTCGCTGGAACGCTGCTCTACACACATCCTCTGAAGACCGCTGACCAGGAAATTTTTCCGTTGTATAAGGAAGTCCGAGAGTAGTAGGGACGGGCCGGTGTCACCCCACTTTTGATTAATCGGATTATTAATTTGATATCAAATTTATTGATCGGATATATCCTTAATCTGGTTTCAATACCATCAAAAATAGGTTTTTTAATTCACTAATCTTAGTCCGATAAAATTTGATTGGTTGATCCAATTAATTTAATTTAACTTATCAAACAAAATTTTTTCCTTAATAATTTAATTTTTGTCTGAATTGATTAGTGTGCAGGTTGGTGCAAGCATGTGCAAAAGTCTTCCTTTATTTCTTTTTCTATTTTTGGGGGAGTGGCATGGTAGCTCCTCGCCCTCGGACGTCTCGCATTGTACTGAGCCGGGATGTGTTGGGGAAGGCGTTGTATAGGTATTGTGTAATTTGATATGTGTCCTTTATTTTTATTTTTTGGGGAGCGGCAAGGTAGATCCTCACCCTTGTACATCTGGTGGTGTACTGAGGGGGAGAGCGGGGCATAGGAGTTCCTTCCCGTCTGGCAGGCAGCTGAAGGAGAGAGAGCATCACTAGATACGTCTGCTTCGGCCGCCATCTGATTATAGAGTGAGGTTATGCTGGAGTTCGGAAAAGCTTATTTAAAATAACGAAGTATTTTAATGGAAATTAAATAAACGAAAAGCGAACTGAATATGATTAATTCCCAAATACACAACCACAGTTTAGTAATCTAATTAAAACGAATGCAAGTACATGACTCCTAGACTAGCTGAAAAGGAAACCAGTTAAAAAAATTAGTTATAGGAAGACGTTAAAAATCGATACAAATTATTTTTATGACACATGTACTAGATGAATGAATGAAACAACGAATGTTGAAAATATGAACAGCTATTTCCCTACAAATAAATTGCACGAATCAAATACTAAGGAATCACAAACGAATTACACAACCTATTTCAACGTCTATGACCGGGCCAGCTATCCTGGTGTTATTAAGAAAGCAAGAAAGGAAGCCAAAAACTATTTTCCAAGCAATATAATTTACGACTATTCCTAAACACAATAACAGCACATTCTGAAGTAATTAACAAAGGTGAGATATAAAAATTATTTATACCTGCTTAGGAAATCACCTTTTTATATTTCCAATGCAAGCTAATAACGATACTAGACATGTACTTTATAATTTAATACAGAACGATCTATGACTTAAAACCTTCCAGTTAACACAAAGAATGTTTCAAATAAAAGTGTAACTAAGGACAAATAAAGTTTTCCCATGCAAACTTCCAAAAGAAGGAAACCATTTGCACAATATTTATATGCATTGTGAATTATACCTACAATGATGCCAAAAATATATTCTATTTCCCTACTTATTTATGCTATGCCAAAGATCATGCAAACGAAGTATGAAGAACTCCCAAAATTATTACCCTAGCAATATAATTTATTACTAAACCTAGACAAAAGAACGATGCATTGTGAAGTAATTAACAAAGGTAAGAAATTAATATTTTTTATCACTGCTTACGAATTAACCTGTTTATATTTCCAATGGAAGCTAATCACAATACTAGACATGTACCTTGCAACATATAGCTTATAATTTAATATGGGTAACACGTCCGTTCACTTGGCTAGTTGGTGCATGACTAGCAAAGAATGACAGACTGGGTGAGATGTGAGCAACCATAAGTCTGCTTCGTCCGCCGTCTGATTATAGACAGAGGTTATAATGGATTGAATAATGGTGTGAAATCCAAAAAGACAGTTTACCAGCCCGTACTGTATGCTGGGAATATAATTTATGACAAATAGCAGGGACTCATATGTGACTCCTCGACAAACACAAACGGAACGAGTCAAAAAAATGTTATCAATATTAACACACTTCACAAATCAATAAAAATTATTTTAATCTGCTTACGAATTCATTGGTTTATATTTCCAATGCAAGCTAATCACAATACCACACTCTCATCACCTCTACAATAAACAAAGAAATATTAGCTAGAAAATCAATCATGTAATAGCACAGAAAATCTTACTCCATTTCCAAGCTTTCAAATAAATGATTTTTAAAACAACTTCTGTTGAAGCCTGGCGAGGCTCGCAGCGCGTGGTGGACATAAAACCACAACATTTTATCCATATGTAGGTTACCTTAAAACGGAATTCACACACAGGTTTCCCGAAAAAAATCGCACATAATTTTTCACAAAATTACAAAATGTGTAAATCATAGCCAAATGAAAAATCACACAAATAATTTTAAAAAATCATATACACATGTTAATGTATTTACAGAATCGCACGTTTTAACACAAACACAGTTTATCGATCCCAATAAGTTTCCCTATCATAATAAAAGTATTTTAAAATTATTTTAGCACAACTTCCATAAAAACCTATCACAGTCAACACTAGTAGAATATATTCAGAAATATATTTCCCACTAATTTTTATGGATATAACTATTAATGGATTTAATGTTACGAAGGATAGGAGCGAGGTATCAACCCTGGTCAGACAGCTGAAGTCCCGAGTTGAAGAAAGCACCTGGCAAACATCGCGGGCAGCTGCCACAGCCTGGTGTATGGTGGGCACAGGCGGGTCCAAACCCCGGTGACCGCTAATCTTACAAAGGATAGGATATGAAAGTACAACTATGTTCCATCTCTGGAGCACTGCCATTCGTTAAAATCAAAATCTGCCGCAATACTAACATGACGCCACTTGGAACAAGGTGCGAGGCAAGTGAGCAGAGCGGGAGGGGGGGAGTTTGGAAGAATCAGTTAGATATCCCATCCCTCCCTCTGCCCTTCTCCAAATGTGCATCTTTGTCAAGCTCAGGACTACCTACCCTCCATCGCCAAGCCTGCACGCAGTTGGGGTGAAGCACCTCGAAGCTTTTGTCAGGAGAACCATTGAAAAACTTCACAAGGCCCAACTGCCTGCACATTTGCTGCTAGCGATTATAAGTTTAACAATTCCCACTGAAAAATTATTTCCTCAACACTAACAATTTAGTCTGAAATGTCATTAATCCGCAAACTTACAAGAAAATATTTTAATAAATAACGAATAATTTTTCATGACGCCAAACACAAGAGATACTTTCATTTAATAAATTAATAAATTCTATGAAATTCCAAGACTTTTTTGTATGTAATTTTTTGTTGTAAATATACAAACTACACCATTTTCAAACATATAGAACTGGATTTAATAAAAGCATCACATAAGTCAAAGGTTTTAACAAACACTATGTAAGACATATATTAAAAACTTGTGTACATATTCAAACTATCAAATATTGTTGTATAGATTTCTCTACAAGATATGTTAGTTATAACCTAATTCGCATATTGTGAAAATAAAATATTATTTTATAATGTTTCTTTGACAAATGTTGTCATGCAAGAATTCCTGCTACACCATTATATTTATTAAAAAAAAGTGTATACCTGAACAAATATAAAGCTATTTAATTTAAAAACACAACATTTTGATAAATTATAAATTAAATACCATGTTTCGAAACTGAAATGAGTTCTATAGAACTATAATATGCCAAATGTAATGATATTTCAAAAAAATTTCGAAAAAAAAAAACCCTATTTTAAGAAAAATCAAGGAAAATATCGGCCATTTTGGATCCGATTACTACATAAGATAACGGATAAACTTCTCCAACTCCAGGAAATGTATTATTACATGCAAAGAAATATAACATATCACCAAACCCAGAAATGTATGGCGAGAAACTAATACTAATGAATTAAACACCATGACCCAAACACAATGAATTTCAATACAAATATGTATCAAATACACCGAATTAACACCATAATATGATTTACCAAATAAACGAATCTATCACGTTTACCAATTGAATTACATATAAATCGCAACGAATTATGTCACAATTAAAAGGAAATAAATGTAATGGATTGCCGCTCTAATGCTAATCAAATGAAACAGTAATCCAATAAAACAAGCAGAATGAATGCACAATAATTGTACATCGAAACCCCATCAATCTGATTAGGTTTTATTAAATGGGAAAAAACATCAATTGTGATTCAATATTTTATTGATTATCATAAATTTACAAAACATTGTATTATAATCTTTTAAGATACAGATTCTTCACCCACGAAGAGAAACCTTTTGAGAAACCTCACGATCGAACAAGAACCTATATTTTCGCCTTTTAATGTTTTTATAAAATAAATATTCTTTTGGAGAAGAAACTTTCTGCAATTTGTGTTCATAAAGTCAAATTTTAATTGGTTCTCCATCGTAGGTTTCGAAGAAATATACTATAGGAAAGAACTGTCTAACTGAAATAATTTTTTATATTTCATAAGACCAATTCACTGCATATTTTTTCAAAGACCCCTTTCAGCTTAGAGATCCATATATACTGTCCAAATTTAGAATTTTGCTTTCTCTCGTAGAATAATTTAACATTATTATATACTGTTTTCATCAATCTATTTTCCATAACCGTTTTGGGCGCCATCTTGATAGTTCGATGATATATTGAATTGTATAATTTCAGTATTACAGGCAAAATGTCTACCCAATTGTAAGTCCTCTTCGACATTAAATGTTTGTTTGTATATTACCTGTTTAATCGATTGGTTGAATTTGTCCGCAACACTCGCTTTAATCTCGGAATATGTTACGTAATGACTGATTCCATATTCAGCCATTAGTTTCTGGAACATTCCAGAAAAAAACTTGGTTCCTTTATTGGTTTGAAGAGATTTTGGCATTCTCTCTTTAAAAATGATTTTCATAGCATTGGTAACCTGTCACCCAGTCTACTTCTTCACAGATATACCCCAAACATATTTTGAATTAACATCGATTAAAGTTCAAATTATACTTGTATCACCTTATTCTATTTCAAAGGCAATGTCATTTCACACAAATCGGCTTGAAAAAGATCATTTAAACCATGAGAAATAACTCTTCTTCTGGGAAATCTTATCCTTGCAGGTATGTGAAGTTTTTGAGAAATCTTACTGAACTTAATTAGTGGTATAACCTTCTTCCATCAGCTGTCCAACAATAGAAACAATTGTGTTTGTATGTGAATTATTCCCAGACTCTCTTGAAGCAATAAGAAGTTTTAATATGTTTACCAATTCATCAGGTATGATCCAATAAACAGGAGAAAACGGATCGCCAACTTCATCTTTATATATTCCACTTCCAGCAATATCGCTTAATAAATGTAGTTTTGGATGGTTTTCATCTTGCAAACAATTATTTGCATTCGTACGATGAACAAGTTCTTTATATTTCTTGAAATTGGTGTCGGAATATCCATTTGGAACGTTTTCTATTAATAATTCCAACAATCATTCACTCACATTAGTTACATAATAACTGAGTTGAATTCAATTCACAGGCAAAAACCTAATTACCGAATCTCCCAGGAATCATATGATTGCACGTCGCCAGACACCAAATGTCGCATCGCACATAGGTGAAGTATGTTTTAAAGCTAAATAATGATGTGTTAAATGGGAAAGGTTTTGCTTTCTCTTCTTAAAAGGTTCTTCCAATTTAATTTCCATAGGTACTTCATTAAGCATATTTAACACAGAATGTAATGTATCCATTCTAGCCGTAACATGTTTAAATATTTCCTTGTTTATAACATCCTGTTCCATTTGGGCTTGTTAAGCTTGTAAATATTTCTCCTTCACAGCAGATATAATGTTACGTAATTTCGAAGCAAAGTCAGTAATGATTTGATTATATTACATTAACTTTTAATTGTTTATATAAATTAAGTCGTTTGTCTTCTAACTGCAGCAGTAGGTCGACTAAATGCTACACTAGATCGAATGGTTTGTGTTTTTTCAATGTTACCCACTTTACTTAAAACAGTGTTGAATATAATTACAGTTTTAGCTCTCAAATCATTAATAAAATAATTTAGTCGTATTTCCAAATTATTATTTTGTTTTCTAAGATCTGTTTGCATAACTAAAGCAGATGATTTATTAATGATTTAGTCACTTCAATATTGTGTCATCTCTTCCATTTGTGTTTCAAGTTGTTCTGTAACATCAGTTGTATCAACTTCATTAATAACAACACTTAGATTATCTAACATTTCTGTAACTTGTGTTGTAAAAATTGTGTTTATTATAACATTGATGTCTTTAATTAACCCATTCAAACATTCTTTTATTCTAAAATCATTAGTCTGCTATCATTCCGAGTATTTATTAAAATGTTTGCAATTGCTTTGTGTTTTTATAAACATTATCATTCCTAATAAATGACTTCATTACTTTCACTTGCATATTGGTCATTTACAATTTAAATACGTTTATTGTAAGTGTTTTAAGTCTTACACATTACATTTATTTATCACAACATTATCTTTCACAGCCATACCCACATTTTGTAATATATGTTCGTTGAAATCGCAATACCCTATCGCAATTTCTGGTTAAACAGGAATTGTAATAATTATGTTTTGTACTACTATGTCCAAACTTTGAAATACTCATTATTTTTGTTTGGGAAATAAAAAACTGTAAAATCCATACCTATGTCTCCCTTTATAGAGGGGAAGCGTTGGTATAATCACCAGAAAACCATACTTGTTTTTCCAATAGTAAAAACATATATTTAAACTTTGCAAATCTCACACTGCCTAAAACATGATTATTGAAAATATGTTATAGATTCATATTGTCAATTTTAAAACAATTATGATATTTGCATTGTCACACAAATTATGTTGATATGATGAATTATATTTAATAAATATCTAATAATTGTACTAACCACCAAAAACTAAATTATTTACAAGTTTTAGATCACACAAAATTGAATTAATAAACAATGTTAATATGTGTATTTATTTATTTTTTTAATGTCGCCAAACTGAGTCTCTTACAATAAACTGGGGTTACAGCGTTATACGATTCTGTATACCACCAGTAATTTCTAAGAGTACGAAAAAGGAAATGGTGAAAGACACCAACATGTCTGCACTTAGAAGTACACAAATGTGGCAATTAGCATGGGCATACAGAAAATAAATACGTATTTAACGGTAATCAGGTCAGTAACTAGAATATAATTATTCCACCCACATCTCCACAACATGATGGAAGTGAGCGATCTTGGCCATTTTTGTTGTACTAATCTCCCAAAATCCAGGGTTAGTTTAATAACCTACCCGAAATTACTAGGATAGTTTAAAACCTAAAAATCCTAGGTTTGAATAATACCACAAAGTCCTAGGTTAGGTTAATAAAGCTGAAAAACTGTCATTCGCTTGTGGTAGGGTTAGTTTAATATAAGGTTAGATGGGCACAACTTAAAAAAGGGTGCTTTATAATGTTAAAATAATGTTTTGTAGGTAAGTTACCTTTGTTTTTTCGTTCTTAATTTTTAGTGCTCATTTATACCGTAACATTTTCTCTAATCTTCATTGCCCTCCAAAACTTCATTTCTTTTTATTTGGTTATTCTTAGAAAAATACCCTTTTGGAAAATAACTACGCAATGTCTAAGATTCTAAAAAAAAAAAAAAAAAAAAAAAACACTAAAAAGGGCTATGCCCAATGAGAACAAATGCATTTTCAAATTACTCATGTTCTTAAGGAATTGTAAATTAGTAAATAAATAAATAATAAAAAGCATGAAGGTTCAGAATATGTTTTATTTATATTCACACCTATCTGTGGGGTAAGGTCTAAACAAATTTTTCTTTTACCAATACAGGACTAAAGTAGCAGAACTATTAACATATTCTAGTAAGCTGGCAATACTATCCTGTAAAAAATATCTACGAGATAAAAATAAATAAATAACACTACAGGCCTGGGGCTGCATACAAATATACTATAATACATACAAATATACTATAGTACATACCTGGCAGATTCAAAGTAGGTGCATAATTCGGATTGAGCCTTTTCGTACCAGGGCTAAAGCGATCTTCACTGAAGAGCGCATTGCAAATTCGTAGTGATTTGTAAATGTGCTCGTTAGTGCGTTCACTAAATTTGGGTGAATTTGTGGGCCTCTACCACTCCTCAGATCGGCACACATCATGAGCTACAAAACCTGCCACACAACACTTCCTCGGCATTTTGTTGAGTATGAAACCCTAATTTAATTCCTCACAAACACCTCCTCAACGTTTGTTTTGACGCCATTGTTCGCAAAACAATTCAAATAAATGCGGAGAAACATAAAGACGAGCTGGCGCAAGGCAAGGACACACGGTTGACCCC
The DNA here is from genome assembly GCA_029891345.1 of Dryococelus australis. Taxonomy (NCBI): domain Eukaryota; kingdom Metazoa; phylum Arthropoda; class Insecta; order Phasmatodea; family Phasmatidae; genus Dryococelus; species Dryococelus australis. The sequence goes on along the minus strand of CM056999.1, from coordinate 28,595,796 downwards.
TGTAAATAATATGACGGTCGACTAGCGCCTATACAGTTAACAGGATCTGCTTCGCCGCTTCTGTCTTTGCAAACTGTTCGTGGTAAAGGAAGCACTTTTAAAGTCAACTTTAAAAAAAAATGGGGGTATATACTATGCGTCACCTGCAGGTACATTCTCCGTATACACTGGCATGCAGAGTCCCAGTTCAGATGTCATCGAACTACTCTTAACTATTGACACTGTATTGCGAATATTATGTCTAAATTTATGGCAAATGAAATTGTACTATATGTATGCATATCATATAAAATGGCACATCAACAACATTTAGGTTTCCTAACAATTTTACTTTTTCTTTTTACTGACACGTGAAAAAATCAATAGACACATGGCAATGTAAATGTTACATTTGGTGGGAAAATACAAAGTGAAGAAGAGCAGCATATCTTAAGTACGGCTTTCAAAAGTAATCAATGAACTGTGTACAACATGTAGTGATTGTGAGTCTCAGAAGATATGAGTAGCGGCGGTTTAGTCTTACTATGCCACAACGACTGCCCCTTTATTCGTAGAGTGATACGGGGCCTGTGGGGAAGCCTACAATGAAACAGCGCCCTGCTATAGCTATTCGTCTGCAATGACACTGATAACTACGAGGGCAAGCGCGCCAGCCTCAGACAGCCATGTCTATTCTGGCGCGCACGTACAACGGAGAACGGTCGCCTCCCCGAGACGCCAGTTTCTGCATAGCTATGATGATGTTCCAGTGGGATGTAACTCTCGAGTCTCGCCTTGCATGGGAGCATCTGTAAACGTGTTATTTTCATTTTCATAATTTAAATGTTGTGCCAGTTATTAATACAATTTTTAAGTTTTCCGGTTATGTTTATAAACCTGGTTACGCGTTCTGGCTATAAAAAATCAATTGTTGCAATAAAATAAGTGACTTTGTTATTAAATAAACTTGGTTATTAATAAATGCCAAACTTAAAATAGAAAAAAATTCCGTAGAAGAAACTTATGAGCTCCTTCGTAATAAGTGGTCATTGGCAAGTCCTATTTTATAGCAATCCTCTCTCCCCTTCCCTAAAAAAACGTCCCTCCTGCACGCTTGGTTGCCCGCTCTGGAACATGTGCCAGCGAGCCTGTGCGTTTGGTTGCCCGCTCTGGAACATGTGCCAGCGAGCCTGTGCGTTCTATTATTGGCCTATTTTAAGTCACTTATAACCATTCAAAACACTAATTATTTTTAAAAGCTATGTGCAGATCAGCCAGTTATGAAAGTGAGTATAAGACTAATGGAGATATATAACACTGCCACTAAAGAAATCTCGCTACTGGAAATCTGTAGTTTCTAAACACCTCTCAGTCCTAGGATGACGTCGTTAAAAATACGCCGTATTAATTTAAAATAATGAAATATTTTTGTGAGTTGTTGACATGCAACATTGTGATGAGCCTGTCTTCATGAACGGACTGACGAAGGAGCGATGTTGTCACAACCAGCGAACCGCAGCAGCTAATGAGTGAGTTCTCGTGGTGAATGAGTGCTGGAACAAATTATAGTCTCGAGGCAGATAGGTAATGGCGTGAACTCGGCCAGTTGGACACACATCGTTGGTTCCTGGTGAAATTAAACGTTCGTCAAGTGCTACATGTAGATAACAGGCTTTTAATAGCAGCGAGCAGGTGCTTAGAAAGAGCGTTATTAACATTATACTATTACAGGACTCGTCAAAGCTAGTCACGTTAACTCACAGTGCCGGATACTGGCATACTATCGGTGCCACGTCACCATACATACTTGGACTGGGGTTCTTGGCCGATTTGCATCAAGGGACCGTATGCTAATTCCACGTCAACAGTAGCATTGACCAAGAAATGAATTTCACTTAATCTAGGATGAGCCGACGAAATTCAACATTTATTTTTTTAAAGAATAAAATTTTGGTTTTTAGCATCGGACGGTTGGCCACAGATATAGGCTTTAGTGGCTATTCACGAAGTTAACAAGACTCGTTAACTTTTCTCACGCACTAAGCGACATGGACGTCAATCATTACGAGGAGAGAGTTTCATTATTATGATTTTAATTCAGTGTTAAAAGTTTATATTCGCTGGCGAGGGTCCTACAGGCGACGTAAGATACTTTTTTGTTCGCAATGATGTTCTGAACCACGATATTGTTACGACAGATATACTCGACTTCACACGAGAAACTCTCGTAATCTAAACGAAAATTACAAGAAAGTATGGGTAGTACTTTTGCACCCACCGCATTCATGGTAGCCCTTTTACTCTTGCATAGGATACAGTTAAATAAAAGGTCGTGTAGTGACCACGAGTGGATCTCTCTGTTTGGAGGAAGAAGGGGGGGGGGGGGTAACTTCCCCATTATGCAGGTGCTGGTGTATACTTTTGAGTCGTAGCATTGGAGGGAGGTAGTGTGGTTCCGCATTATTTTAGTAAACAACATTAAATTATTGTAATATTATCATACATTTAAAAGGTTCTGATAACGTTTCATTTCAGTTGTAATACATTCTTAGGACAGTTTCAAGGCAATGTCTAAGCCAACTATGACTCACTGCAACCAACTGTCCAAACTGCAGAATTCATTATAAATTAGTACAAGTATGACAAAAATGGTCAGAAAATACGATTTAGGTTGCCTATGATAGAAGAATGCAAATATTTTGTATCAATGTAACATATATGTCTAGAAATAACTTACGAAAATATTTTTTAATTAAAAATCAGTTATTACAAGTATATCATTCATAAAAATTTAAGTTTCGATGAGAGATTTGGGTGGCTCTAAACAACGAGATCTTAAGAGCGGATATAAAATTTTTAGTATATTTATATTTAGAATGCCTCAGAAAGAATTTTCAAACCCCCGTCATTTTTGCTAACCTAATCAAAACCATATTCACAATTACTTCCATTGAATGTAGGAAAATGTTTACATTATTGATAGAAATTATTTTTTTATAATGGTCTTTATGCACGTGCATCTCGGTTATAAAAATGATGAATGTCGTGACTGAAATGGATGTGTATAAAATCGAGTATTAATAATACCTGTAAATGTTGTTAACAACTTTTAATTCACCCAACCATAGCAATCATTATGATGATCTTGCTTTATGAAGACGAAATGTACTTTCAGAAGTACGCAGATTGAAAATATGCTTTTATTCTGAATAAATAAAAGCACATAATAACTCATTTTTGAAACATTAAAATCAGAAAATTCTAGAAAAACATTTTACAATGATACAAAATTTACGCAATCTGTTTTCATATGCAACATAAATCGTTTCTTTTCTAAAAATTTTGGTAGCGAGTGAGTGAAGAAATTTGAGCGACTCGTAACATTGAGGCCTTGAGAGCCTATGAGGGTGAAGTGTGGTATGGAGCAACGTCGGAATTAAGAGTCGGGGGAAATGGGAGATCGCCGAGAAAACCCGCCGATCAGCGGCATCGTCCGGCATGATTCCCACTTGAAAAAATTCGGGAGCGACGCGACTGGAATGTATACCGGTTAGCCCAGTTGGAAGGTGAGTACACCGCCGTGGCCACTACACAGTTATAAATACACAGAATGTGCGGCTGTATTTGTGGCCAGTTGGAAGGTGAGTACACCGCCGTGGCCACTACACAGTTATAAATACGCAGAATGTGCGGCTGTAGTTGTGGCCAGTTGGAAGGTGGAGTACACCGCCGTGGATAATACACAGTTATAAATACACAGAATGTACGGCTGTCGTTGTGGCCAGTTGGAAGGTGAGTACACCGCCGTGGCCACTACACAGTTATAAATACACAGAATGTGCGGCTGTAGTTGTGGCCAGTTGGAAGGTGGGTACACCGCCGTGGCAACTAAACAGTTATAAATACACAGAATGTGCGGCTGTAGTTGTGGCCAGTTGGAAGGTGACCGCCGTGGCCACTACAGAGTTATAAATACACAGAATGTGCCGCTGTAGTTGTGGCCAGTTGGAAGGTGAGTACACCGCCGTGGCCACTACACAGTTATAAATACACAGAATGTGCGGCTGTAATTGTGGCCAGTTGGAAGGTGAGTACACCGCCGTGGCCACTTCACAGTTATAAATACACAGAATGTGCGGCTGTAGTTGTGGCCAGTTGGAAGGTGGGTAAACCGCCGTGGCCACTAAACAGTTATAAATACGCAGAATGTGCGGCTGTAGTTGTGGCCAGTTGGAAGGTGAGTACACCGCCGTGGCCACTACAGAGTTATAAATACACAGAATGTGCGGCTGTAGTTGTGGCCGAGCACTGAGCCGCGCTGTGACTGGCGCCTGCAGTTCGTTGGCCCTTCACCGCGGATAAACGGCCATCACGAGTCGCATCGTGCGCCTGCCTCTTCACTTTGCCGGCTACAAACGCCGCGCTGTTCCACGTAGCCCGGGGGTCGACTGCTCTCAATGCAGCGAACCTTGCATTTCATTCCAGAAGCGAGCAACTTTGCACAGACATTCTTTAGGCGTTGTAACTTGGTTTAAGAAGTGGAGCTACGACCAATGTCCGCATGGGTTGAATACACAGCTGCGAAAACTTGATTCCCTATATTTACATAAACACTCTTTTTTTTTTTTTTTTTTTTTTTTTCATATCTCTCAAACTAAGTAACTCAGGGCTGTGGTTTTTGTACAAATCAATGCAAACTGTGTAGGTAGTTCTTCGTTATGGCGCGACTGTAGTCAACATGTTGAATTCCAGATAAAGTAGAACTTTTCAAGATTACATCAAGGAGATTTGGGTGGCTCTAAACAACCAGATCCTAAGAGTGGATATAAAATAGTTAGTATCTTTATATTTAGGATGCTTCAGAAAGAATTTGCAAACCCCCGGCATTTTTACTAACATAATCAAAACCGTATTCACAATTACTACCATTGAATGTAGGAAAATGTTTACATTATTGTTACAAATAATCTTTTTTATAATGGTCTTTATGCACGTGCATCTCGGTTATAAAAATGATGAATGTCGTGACTGAAATGGATGTGTATAAAATCGAGTATTAATAATACCTGTAAATGTTGTTAACAACTTTTATTGCATCCAACCACAGAAATCATTATGATGATCTTGCTTTATGAAGACGAAATGTACTTTCAGAAGTACGCAGAATGAAAATATGCTTTTATTCTGAATAAATAAAAGCACATAATAACTCATTTTTGAAACACTAAAATCAGAAAATTCAACAAAAACATTTTACAATGACACCAAATTTACACAATCTGTTTTCATATGCAACATAAATCGTTCTTTTCAAATAATTTTGGTAGCGAGTCAGTGAAGAAATTTGAGCGACTCGTAACATTGAGGTCTTCAGAGTCTATGAGGGTGAAGTGTGGTATGGAGCAACGTCGGAATTAAGAGTCGGGGGAAACGGGAGATCGCCAGAGAAAACCCGCCGATCAGCGACATCGTCCGGCATGATTCCCACTTGAAAAATTCGGGCGCGACGCGACTGGGAATGTATACCGGTTAGCCCAGTTGGAAGGTGAGTACACCGCCGTGGCCACTACAAAGTTATAAATACACAGAATGTGCGGCTGTAGTTGTGGCCAGTTGGAAGGTGAGTACACCGCCTTGGCCACTACACAGTTATAAATAAACAGAATGTTCGGCTGTAGTTGTGGCCAGTTGGAAGGTGAGTACACCGCCGTGGATAATACACAGTTATAAATACACAGAATGTACGGCTGTCGTTGTGGCCAGTTGGAAGGTGAGTACACCGCCGTGGCCACTACACAGTTATAAATACACAGAATGTGCGGCTGTAGTTGTGGCCAGTTGGAAGGTGAGTACAGCACCGTGGCCACTACAGAGTTATAAATACACAGAATGTGCGGCTGTTATTGTGGCCAGTTGGAAGGTGACACCGCCGTGGCTACTACAAAGTTATAGATACACAGAATGTGCGGCTGTAGTTGTGGCCGGGCACTGTGCCGCGCTGTAACAGGCGCCTGTTTTTCGTTGGCGTCACGAGACTACTATGTTAATTTTTTTTTTGTTTTGGCGGTGTAAGGTAACCTGGGTCAAAATCAATATCATATGGATACTAATTGTGCTTGGGTGACTCCATAGCATGGCGGGTTCCTGGCTCTTGGCTCCTGTACCCCACGCCCTTGGGCCTGAAAGCCTATAACCGCATTATTCCTGTGTATTCTACCCACACGGTAAATGGTCGTGGCTCCGCTTATTACATCAACCTATAACACTTAAGTTATGTCTGCGCAGTGTGGATAGCTTCTAGAATGAAATGCATGATCATGTCAGCTAACACCGGGCTAACACCTTCAACCGCTCTGCTCTCACTGTCTGCCGCATTGTTACTTCTACATACTACAGTTTGGGATCATCAATGTTCAAAGTTTGGCAAAGGGAACATTTTCGTTACCAGGCCAGTTTCACACGTGTATCACATTTTCTCTATTTTCTACGTTGAAAACAGCATAACTGCAATTATCATATATCAATTGTAAAATAACCTCTTAAGTAAAATCTCTCTCTTTTATTATTCAGGTAGCTTAAGATTTTAATTAAAATTTACCTTTTCGAAGACAGCGCCCCTAGCGGCGGAAGTTTTCCTATGACAAATACTGCCATAAGAAACCCGTTTTGTTCCTAGTGGCTGAGCGGTTAGCCTGCTTGCCTCATACCATTGCGAACCGGATTTTCACATGGGGAATTCATGCAGGACGAAGTCACCAGCGGGTTGTTTCGGAGATCTCCCGTTTTCCCCACACTTTCATTCCGGCGTTGCTCCGTACTCGCCTCAATCATCCCCATCAGCTCTCAATACCTCGCTTTGAAGAGCCACCGAAATATCTTTATTCACTTACTCTAACCTGAATATAATTATTCTTGCCTGCCGTCAAACTACGTCACAGGCAGGGGAGAGTGGTGAATGGTGGCAAAGTAAGCTGTGTTTTGCTCTGTGCTATACCTAACCATTTGCTAGTTTACAAATGGGACACTTAAACGTAATAGTCCAGTTGATGTCATGGCACGTGTTTAATGTGTGCCTCGCCACTCTCTCGCGAGTGGCAGCAGTACATTCAATTTCTCCCGGTTGCACTCTGGTTACTGGTTCCTGCTGTGTGCGCCGAGCGCATACAGCACTGAGCAAGCACCAGTTTACCTTGCAACACTTCATCACACGCCACTGGTCACAGGAAATCTATTGTTCAACCCCTCAAGCTAGCGATCTAAGTTGAATGTAAGGAGCAGTGACTCCCGTGCCAAATTTTGCTAACCCCTTCAGTCCCTAATTAGTTTACGAGCTCAAGTGTTGTAATCATTTAATTTTTTGACAGGTGCTGCAACTATTTCGACCATACTTTTCGCTACCAGTGAACAACGTAGGTATTGCCTATTCGTCGATGTCAGCATTAATTATTCGCAAACGTGAGGTGCAGGAACTTCAATGTTTCTGACTAGAAATAATGTTAAAACAGAATCGAAGGGGGTGGGGGGGGAGCAGTGTTGTGTACAGTGCCGGACGTAAATATCCTCCAGCTGGAACATGTCTTCGATCATACACACGCCGACGGGCCGGGTAAAGAGATACTGTACATTCCAACCACGAAGTTCAGCTTCGATTCAGGGTACGGAAGCGCACACTAGTTTTTTCTTAGGGGAGGGGGTTTTTAATGAAGACGTAACAAGTGAGTCCGTTAGTCGCATAAAACAAATCCTTTGAACAAATGGCTTAACAAGAAAGTACATGTACAGTATAAACTAGTATTACATACGTACTTACTCACTACATCTCGGTATAAAACGTAGATAACTTATTCAATTGGACAGTAAATAAATAATTAAGGTTTTTATAATGTGTTACATATTGTGGTATATTTTTGGTTCGTGAGGGTCGGGTCGGGGCCTGCTGGAGCCACCAGAGTGTGCTTGCTCCCTTAAACACATACAGTATGCGAGCTCTTGTATGTGTGGCTGCATGTCTGAGTTCTCTCTCTCGCTCTCTCTCTCTCTCTCTCTCTCTGTATTACATGCTGTCTAATGTCGTGAGGGCTCCTCACTACAGGCGCGGCCATTTCCTCCCCGCTCCTGCTTGACCAACAGTTTGTCCCGTCTCACGTGACCCGCTATCCACGAGACGATAAATCACAGCCAATAAAAAATTGCCGCGCTCTAGTCAGTTATGTCTGCACGAAAGGGGAGGGGAGACTCGACCGCAACACTCGATATAAAGAACACAAAAGACGGAACGAAACCATAAACATGTTTCCTAACTTCTCGGAGATGGTTTCCAGGCTCAACACAAGAAGGTTCTATAATCACTTCCGTGCGTGTAACCAGTATACACTGACTAGTCTCGTGAGGTCATTTTTTGGTATGACTTCAGTAGTAGGGACGGGCCGGTCATAAGTCACTTTTTATTAATCGGATTATCAATTTTATATCAAATTGATTGATCGGATTAATCCTTAATCCAATCTTAATCCACTCAAAAATTGTTGTAAATCTGCAAATATTAATCCGATAAAATTAGATTGATATATACAATTAATTTGATTGAATTAATCAATCAAACACATTTTTAAATTTTTTTAATTTTGTGAGAGTTGATAAGTGTGTAGTTTGGTGCAAGAGTGTGCTAAGTGTCTTTATTTATTTCTCTTTTTATTCTTTTGGTGAGCGCATGGTTCGTCCTCACTCGTGGATCTCGGGCATTGTACTGAGGTGTGATGTGTTGGGTTAGGTGTATGTATTGTGTAATATTAATTTTTAATATTATTGAGGAGAGGGCATAGGAGTTCCTTCCCTTTTGCTGTCTGGCAGGCGATTGAGGGAGAGAAAGTATCACAAGACATGTCTGCTTTGGCCGCCGTCTGATTATAGACTGGGGTTATGGCGGAGTTCGGTAAAGCGTATTTTTAAATAAAGAAGTATTTTATTGAAACTTAATAGTAATGTGAAATGCACAACGTTAGCTTACTAATACGTCCTGTATGCTAGGAATCAAATTCATGACAGACAACAGAGACTCATACGTGACTCTTCGACAAACATAAGATATTGAATAAGAGTGGTGTAAATGAAAATAACGAAGTATTTTATTGAAAACTATTTCGGATTTGTTATTGAAAGAATATGTCTTTTATTGAGAATCAATTAAACGAAAAGAGACCTGAATACAATTTACGCCCAAATACATGACAGTTTAGTAATCCAACTAAAACGAACTCAACTATGTGACTTCTCAACAAACACAAAAGGACTTGACAAATCCATAAAAATTATGTTTGCGACACATGTACTTGATGAATTAAACAACGAATGTTTAAAAATATAAGAATTGCTATTTCCCTGCAAATAAATTACACGAATGAAACACTAAGGAATTGCAAATAGTAATCACAAAAGAATTACAGACCCTCTTTCCACGTGAATGACCGGCCCAGCAATCCAGGTGTAATAAATTCCTGCAACACAAGAATGATCTATACTACAATGAGGCCAAAAAACTATTTCCCTACTAATTTAAGTTATGCCAAAGATCACGCAAACAAAATATGAAAAACTCCCAAAAACTATTTCATTGCCACTGTACTTTATGACTACATACAAATAAATAACCCACAAAAACAAGTACTGAAAAACTTACCCCATTTCCATGCATACCCTATAAAAAAATTAAGTAATTCCTAAAAGCAATGTTACGTTTAAGTATAACTGACTCCAGATACATGCAACGTTTCAACTACGTACAAAGAAATTAAATAAAGTTCTATCACTTAAACAATTCCATTTAACACACAAAACATTTCAAATAAAATTTTAACCACGGACAAAGAAATATTAGCTATAAGATTAATCATGCAAAGCAAAATTACGTCACAGGGCTTGCATAATCGTATATTATAAGCAGTAGCGAGGTCAGCTGAGAAGCTTAGTTTGAAAACAGCTGCTGTGAAGGATACATGGTCTAGGCTAGCTTCTATGCCAAGTAATCCATGGCTAGTTACGTTAGAGTGAAGTGGATATCACCAGCCAATGGTTTCTCGCCATCGACTTCTTCAGCTGTGATGGTTACGTCACTAGTTGCATATACTTCCACCAGTGGCGCTGGCATTACCTGCTTCTTTTACTCCAGCACCTACATCTGCAATATGAGTGCTTTAATTGTACCAATATTCCTTGTCGTATGTTATATTTGCGTGACACGTGAGGTAAGCAGTTCAGTAGTAGTGACAGTTTACTTAGCCATGCAAAGACCTGTAAAGGCGAAGTGCATTTGTCATCAGTACCTTCGTACCAGGTTTACTGCAAGAATGTCTCTTGTGATTCCGGCACATGTCCTCAAAAGTTTACTTACCTACATAACCTTCCATCACAGTGTGTCAAACTCACCTGCACCCAAGGTGGTGGTAGTAGTCAGTAACGTAATATTCTGGCTGACTTTTATGTATTTTTTCTCGAGGTTTGGTTTTCAAGGTCATTCTAGTTCATAGAGTCATGGTCAAGGTCACCTGCACCCAATATAGCGGTAGTATCCTGTAACATAATATGCTTGCTGACTTTTATGCGTTTCTCGAATTATAATGCTCAAATTTATATAAAATCATGGGGTCAAGGTCAAGGTCACCTGCATCCAATATGTGGGTAGTAGTCTGTAATGTAATATGCTTGCTGTATTTTATGTACTTTACTATAGATATTTTTTCAAGGATGTGAGATCAAGGTTAAGATCTCATGCATCCAATATGGTGTTAGTGTTCTATAATGTAATATCCTTGCTGACTTTTATGCGTATTTCTCGAGTTTTTGTTTTCAAAGTCATTCAACGTCATGGTGTCAAGGTCAAGCTCACCTGCACCCAATATGATTGTAGTAGTCAGTAATATAATATGCGTGATGACCTTTATGAATTTTTTTCGATTTCTGGAACTGTTTAGTGAAAAGGAAAATTTTAAGTGTAAAAAGGGAAATTTTATGGACAAAAGGTAAATTTCAAGGGAAAATGGGAAATTGTTTGGAAAAATGGCTGCCGGAGTGCTGGAATTTTTATATATTTTTATGTAGTTTTATTCCATTTTTTATATTTTTTAAAAATCTTCTTAATATTTTTTAATAAATTTTTAATGATAATCTATAGTATTCTATTTTATTTTTTGGATTTTTGGTATCAAAGTCCAAAGGTTATGGGTCCTGAGTCTTACTCTCCTGGCTAGGAATCACGAATCCTGGTCTCCGGAGTTATGAATCCTGATCTCTGCTCTAGGAAAACGAGGAAAATTTTCAGGGGGAAAGGGACTTTTTAGGGCAATTCAGTAGTTTTAAAGGTAAAAAGGGAAATTTTGAGATAAAATGCGAAAAAAGGTAAATTCCGACATGGCGGCCGGCCGGCTCCGGTTACGAATCCGGAATCCAAAGGCCGTGCACCTACATAATCATTATACTTTTTTCGGGACAAATAAAGACATTATTTGGTATATTTTAATGAAATTTTGCTAAGAAAAAAGGCTATGTGATATTACATTAGTTTTGTTATAATCTTATCGGTCACTGTATTATATATTTAAGTGCTGCAAAATAAATAAGGAAAATAAATTTATCTGTTACATTAATTTAAAAATAACGATCACCTGGCAATCGATGACTTTGCTCAAGAACAGTAGTAAAATATTTGAAAATGTGCATTTTCAAGTTTGTAGGTGAAAATAATACTGACAGCATGTATCGCAACCATCGGATGTGATATTACGTAAATATTCTCCTCCATTTATTAAGATCTTCCCATGAAAAAATGGAGGTTTCTTCCATTTCTCGAGGGCAAATCAACCGATTCCCACTAAATTTTACACGCAATTAGTTCTACAGTAGGGTATGTAAACTAATATGTTTTAGGTGAGGCAAACCATTTTAATGGCGTTAATATTAATTATTGATGTTTGTTTGTTATGTCTTTTAAACAATTGAACAAAGTTAAACCAAATTTTGTACAAGAACAGTTTTCATTTGAAGCACAAATTATGCACACAGAGATCCTCGTTTCCCGGCCTTTTTGCGAAACAGTGCGAAGTAAGAAAATTGATAATGTTGCCCTATTTCCGGAACAATTCAATTAAATTTCTCTCAATATTTCAAGCCATTAATGCTACGCTACGGAAGGCCATGCAAACTTATATTATTTAAGTGGTCTCGTACAACGATTTTAAAAATTGCGGCCATTTAATACATTTTGATAACTTGTAATATATAAAAAAATTTAACCAAACCTTGCATGTTTGGCCGTGTCAATTATAAGCATCGTACATGGCCTCATTTTTTTGGCAAATTTAAACGATACCAGCAAATAAGAAAATAAAGTTTTCTATCCCATGTCTCAGGGACCAATTAACCTATATCCCCCAAATTCTTCACAGTAGTGCTACGGTAGGATTTGCAAACTTAGGTGATTTAAGTAGTTCAGAAGCTGTTTTCGAAATAACGGCCCTGTAAATATTTCAGGGTAACAAACCCCGTCCATTCAAAATATTAGACTGATTACAATCCGAAGTTATTGCTCCGACTCCGACATCCGTAATTTGTACGTAAGCTTATTGTAAGAGGTTGTTCGAGTCCCGAGTAAGGCACGTGTATTTACGTAACTGTTTCACTACTATAGCATATGTCCCTGGTTTCATCTCTAATAATATTGCTCTCAACGAGACGCCATCAACGACTCATACTATCTAAACTTTAAAGAACTTGATTAAAATTTATTTGTACCCATGTAGAGGAAAGCAGGCTTGTTAATTATGTCAGCAACTTCTAATAATACTCGGCTACTACAGAAAGCACTACAGAAGGTCTGAAAATTTTGCTGTTTAGGCACAGCCTCGTGGTGCCAAATCTCGTAGTCGTAAAGTGCACTTTCAAGCGAACACCAAAATGGTGACATAGCAGGTATGTGCTTCCATGCCGCGTGATGGGCGTGATCGACATACGTGAGAACCAGGCATGTTTGTACAAGATCCCCAGGTTGACGTTGTTATTCTTGTACAAGTGGCAACACGATGTCTGCACGCCAACTACAATGGCAGCAGCCAACCACACACACACATTTTGGTAATTATTCCCAGTCATATTTTCCATTATAGCATTTGCACTTGGGCATGTGCGATACACTAATAGCATTGCTACTACTGCTTATGAGAGAAAGCAAAATATTGTCGCCGCTTTGTCCTCGCAAACAACAAACATGGTTGGCGGTCGTAGTGCTTGAGTCTGCTCCAATGAGCTGGTGCTCTGCTCGTCGCAGAATGGCCGTGTCATTGCCATTCTCATATCTGATTGGCTTGTTTGGCCGTGACGTCATTGTCGCCGCGTTGCTATCGCACACGTAATCGGAATCAGCAAGAAAACTATACATAAATTCATTCTTTTACTATAAATAACTATAAAATTGTAATAATAATATAGCCTTATAAAATTTAAATAATAATATAATGTAATGTTAAATTATAGTTTAAACCTACTTTTTTAAAATCAGTTTTTTTTTATTCGTGAACTTCAATTAATGCTTATGAACGGTACAAAGGAAATACAATGTTTGCGTTTAACGTTCCATATAGCTACACAGACATATAGAGTAAAACTAGAAGGGAAAAAAGAAGATATTTGCAAGAATATAAATATCCTATGAACGCAGTTAACATGTAAGAAACAGAAGCTTAGTTGACGGATAAAAACAAGTAAATCTTGAAAATATAAGGACGTTAATAACGCCAATAATGCGGTAGCGACTGAAATCTGCTCAGGCCGCGCTCTGTCTGGTCGGCGTATACTGCGGACTTGTGAACCGTCCTGTCCTGCCTGCTTGCACACCATACTGACATTTGTCTTCAACACTTATTGAAGGAGAAGGAACGATCGCAATCCATGAATAGACAAATTCTTTTAGGAAACTATATTCTTAATTTGGTATCTGTGTAAGAATAATTAGAAGTAGACTCAAGTCAGCTAAACAACAACTGCTCGCCAGACGATGGCTCTACTACTGCAGGTAAACAAAATATGTGGATCCACATTGTGCCGGGCCAGCAAGCTCGCTGCTCGTATAGTATAGTAGTATTTACAGTATATGGGTTAGGAGAGAGAGGCTGAAGGCACGAGGTGACCTTGGGCGGGCCATGTACCCGGCCTGCGCTGTCATCTGATAATCCGCGAAGCAGATAAGTCCGAGGAACTGCGTCCATAAACCTGTTGCCTTTCTCCACGCTCCGCGGACTTCTAGGTCGCCTTTCACAGCCTCCCTCCTCTCTCATCATTCAGCTCATAAGGTTCCTTCCTTCCAACAGTCAAACATGTAGTCAGTGTAGTGCAGCTTCACCACTATCTACCATCGTCTTCCAAGTGCAGAGTTCGACTGTGCAGCTACACTACAGTTGCCCGTTGTATTAACGGTCCTGCAGTGCTACCAAGCCGGCAGCCGCGAACTTCAAATGGGGAATCAACGTTAAAGGAAATAACTTCTCATTGCGCACATTTTAAAGAAATCTATTTCAAACCAAAAAGAACATCTTGACGTGTCTGTCAAAAAATATTGCTACATAAAATCATTTTTAATAAAATATTTATTTATCTTTTTTTTTTGTTGTATGTAAATTTCAGTATTACAATTTATAAAATAATATATTAAACAAAACATTCAGTAATATGTCTGAAGATAGAAATATTTCTTAAGAAATTTCATGCAGAATACTTTTTCTAGTTAATAGTGTAGTTGCCCTGCTAAAGTGCCCCAAAATAATCTGCGACAGCGATAATAAACACTGTGCAAAAGAATGTGACGTCACATCCGACTGAGATAAATATAATGCTGTGCAGCTTTGTACAAGTTTAGGAGTTAAATTATGAAACTTAAGCAGTTGAGAGAAACGTAACTATCATATTTCCCTCTCAGTGCAACTTTCACAGCCATTTTCTTACATGTACAGTACTTTTTTCTGTGGGTGATATTTTCTGTTTTGCGAGATCAAGTAAATTTTATTCTTTTTATTTATTATTATGGAATCTTTTCATCAATAAATCATATAAAAAAGTGTTAAATATGTAATAACAAGTCTATGATGTTCGACAGTCTTAACAAACATAACCCTGTATTTGTATATGTATTATTCAGGGGATTCATTTAAAAAAAACTATATCTTTGAGTGGGTTCTAACTAGATCAAATAGATTTCTAAAAGTATTTTCTGCCAGTACAAGAAAACACGAAAAATGAAAAGAAGATTAATTATTTCTTACATAAAAACCAATCTTAATTGCATTTTTTAATAACGAAAACCCTTAAATAACAACATACGAGAATGTTTTACACTTTCATTTTGTTATAAAAACCAATATCTCCGCTAACAGTCAATAAACAACTGATATTTTAAATTAAATTAAAAACTTGGGACTTTTCGTTAACGAATGTTTACTGTAGCAAACTTTCCCCAAAGTGATTAAGAAATTGCAACAAACAAAAACTCGGAAACAAATTTAACAAATAAGTTGGTTAATTGAGTAAAAAAAAGAGTAATTAAACCAGTAAAAATTATGTAGTGCTATTGATAAAGATGTGTTATTATTTCTAATCATGCGTGGTAAAATAAACCGACAAGCATAAAATACTCTGCCACCTATTTAGGACTGAATGAATTATACTCAACCAGCAAAGCAGCCGAGGAATTTTACTAAGAGTAGAGAATTTTAAAGGGAGCATGTGATACTTTACTAACGCTGATAACCCAAGGGACACTTTTCAAGGGCGCACGAGTAAATGTGAAGAGGACATCGCATACGGTGCATACACCAGACACATATGAGTGCCGGGCATTCACGAACATTTCCAAAGAGCGAACACATATTCGTGATGTGATCATTCACTCGCTATCTAGTTGCAGGAGTGCCGACGACTGAAACGTCCTGACTGAGTGATACGGCGACCCGACAATGGTAGGTCGTGAGATGGTTAGACGTGACAGAAGAACATCCGTACCTCACCGTGCTAGGACCGTGGGTCTCATCTCAACTGTTTCTCCCACGCAGTTTACCATCTTCCGTCGAGATGTGTGCTAAGAAGAGATTTGTGCTAGTCAATAGTTGAGGGCAGTAGTATTTAAATAGTTTTTTACTAACTGCAGGTAAAACGGCTGTAGACGTAGAGGCTATACCTTAAACATCATTTAGCTTATACCACTACCAGCAAAAATATTTCAGTTCTAATAAGTGATCGTGTTCTGTTTGAGCTGGGATTAAAACATTTTCTCATACAGGACCTTAACGAGTTTTTGGTCAAATGAGCGAAGATAAAGAAATTGCTTTAAAGATTACTTGATTTATTTCTGTTTTATAACGTCATTGCAACCGGAATACAAAATGTTATGAAACAACATTGAGTCGGTTTTCCAAATTTGAATATTTTCCTCTACCAGGATTGTCTTTTTAATCAAGAAAAAAGTCCTTAACAATGATATTATGAATAACATTTTTGCAAATGTAATTCTTTACTGTAAAATTCTCTTCACATTACGATAATATTGTGGTATTGTTCCGTTAACATTAACCTTATAGCCTAGTCGGTCCGTGCAAACTTGGCTATAGGTTAATAATAAAGGAACACTTAAGCAATATTACCCTACTGTATAGAGAATTACATAGTAAAGAATGCCTAATGCAAAAATGTCATCCATGTTATTGTTGTTTAGGACTGATTTCTTGATTAAATGGCGACGATACAGTTGCACCTCCCCCCACCGATGCATCTAGCACATGCACAAGTACTTGCATGTATACTTCTCCATCCCCTTGTCCCCGTCACCTCTGTGGGACTACCAGAGATTTGAGGAGGCTGTCTGGTGGGTGTCGTGGGTTGGAGTACTGCCAGAGTGTGACTTCTCGTCACCTCTGTGGGACTACCAGAGATTTGAGGAGGCTGTCTGGTGGGTGTCGTGGGTTGGAGTACTGCCAGAGTGTGACTTCTCGTCACCTCTGTGGGACTACCAGAGATTTGAGGAGGCTGTCTGGTGGGTGTCGTGGGTTGGAGTACTGCCAGAGTGTAACTTCTCGTCACCTCTGTGGGACTACCAGAGATTTGAGGAGGCTGTCTGGTGGGTGTCGTGGGTTGGAGTACTGCCAGAGTGTGACTTCTGACTACTGGTGGCTGGGATGGTACTGTGTTCGGTTCTTGTTGACGGTAATTATATTTTATTTGCGTAATTAGGTTTTATTAGTAATTGCATAATTACAGTAATAACATCCTTCAGTGGTCAGAGAGAGGCTGAGGAGTACACATGTTGCCCCTTCAGCTGGCAGGAGACAATTGACGATGTTGGATTGGGAGGGGTGAGGGAGGGTGTTCCACACTCGTTTAGGGTGAATACATACCAAAATTTATTTGCACAATGAATAATTAATCATGCAATGAATATTCCTGGAATGAATTATTTAATCGGGCACTTACACACTTGTATAATTACTTTTTACATATACAAAGAGACTCCAAACACATTCTATCCCTAGGAGTGCTCACTGCCGAGTGAAGTCCCATTGGTAGTATGAAAATTTTTTAACCCTGCCACCATGTTGGATTGTGGACACTGGCATATTCATAATTTCAACAATATTACAAGTTTAAAAAGGACTTTTATTTTGTTTATATATTTTTATTTTGGTTATATTAAAAGTGATTATGTATTATTATAACTATTATTATGTAGTGTTATGTTAAACCTAACTCCATCATTGTTTATATTGCAGACACTCTTTTCTCGAGTGTCTGAAGTATGAGTTGCAACTCTTGTTTGGCACATTATTACATCATATAATTTTACTTTCAAAAGTTATTATATAGCCAGAATGATTTCTTAGAGAACATATTTACCCCCCATATTATGTGTTAATCTTAGCTAGAATTTTATGTTTCCCCCGCCCCTTCCCACGTAACAAAACCCCGTTGCACTAAATATAGAAGGTAGGGTAAAAATAAATTAAACCTATACACATTTAGATTTAAATACTTTTTACTACTCGTCCACATTTTTTTTATTCCATTAACCAGAAAAATCCTTATTTACACAATCACAAAAAAATTATGAAACTTGATCAGTCTTTCTATATATATTCTTCTTAATCATTTATATGCAAAAAAATATATATAAACAACACATCTTCTAGCATTACTTTTCTTCTCTTTACAGTATCACAGTTCTTTGGCATCACATTCGGGAAATCACTCTTCTTGGGGCCACGGTGGCTAAGCGATTAGCACGCTCGCCTCCCACCAAAGCGAACTGGGCTCAATCCCTGGCCAGGTCACCGGATTTTCGCAAGTACGAGTTGTGCCAGATTATGCCCTTGGTCGGTGGGCTTTCTCGGGGATTTCCTTTCTCCTCCACCTCTTCATTCCGGAGATGCTTCTTATTCACTTCAATCAGCCTCCATCAGTAATGACTATTTAAGCATTAATTTAGAATGTTCACCCATGGAGATGAACTCGATTTTTTAACGATACATTTGATGTGTAACTTTTTAAATTAGGGGCAAATGAATTATTTCAGCATATCAATTATTTCTTCCTTACACACACTTGCTAGAATGCATTTTTTTTTAAAGTCCACACACGAATATCTCCTCGTCTTTGAAGTTTGCATTGCAAATATCTGGTATCTCCTCATACTACATACATATGCTCTCCCATACTAAATCATGGTGATTTTTGTAACCCATGAGTTTGTTCGCTTATATTTGCGACTTAAATCTTTCCAGTCAAAAGGTTGTTTGAATTTGAACACAGTGGTAATGTTGTTTATATCAGTAATATCCAATTCGTTAGTGATAAACCTATTTGGAGCTTGGAAACCTTGAATATTTCAGAATAGGATAACTCCATGACAGTATGACATATAGAGAGTGCAATTATGATAAAACTTTAACTTAATTATCTCGGGCATTATATGATACTATCTATCATGAATGATTTGTACATAATCTTTAGTATTCATAACGCCCATCATAACAGCACACACGTCTGGTCCCTAGCGCCTGGTCGGCGACCAGGCCAAGTCGAGGCTATATCCTGGCGCTACCCATCTGTCAGCAGTTTCTTCCCCACCGATCTCAAACCTGGACAGTGTACATGTTCTCTAGTGGGTTACTACAAATCCGGTTATACCCAGCCGATGCCAGATATGTAAAAACTGGAACGTGTAATTGTTATTATATATATAAATTATCTGGAAAGGGAAACTGAGTTGAAGTGTTTGAAATACGACGAAAAAGGAGCTTAGCTCTTATAGTTAAGCCACGGCCGTAGCCTTAAACTTAGAGCTCCAATTTGAGTGATTTATCCATGGCGAAAACGAAACCTACGCATGCACAGAACGCATATCATTTAGTCGTAGCCGGCAGCGGGATGAATGCCCATAAACAATACGTCGCATCCAGACCATTATACGCCGCAAAGTAATTTTTGTAAATAAAGTTAAGAAACCAACACAATTAAATTTTTTTGCAAATAAAAGTTAAAGATGCTAAGAATAATGTGTAATATGTACTACATGTTTCAAAGGCTTCCATAATTAGGAACAACGAAAAACACGGAATAGGTGAGGGTATACTATTTATTCAGTCCCGTAGCGCAATTGGTAGAGTATCCGACTACCTTGAACGTGTTTCGGTTTCAAATCCTTGTCGATGTAACTTCCTTAAGGTTTTAAAATTAACTAGACCTTTCATATTTTGACACATAATGCATTCAATAATATATATAATTATTTAATTAATAATGCTAGGTATTAAAATACTTATCAATGAATTATTACAGTATGATAAAATGACAGTTAATTTAAATAGGGCATGTTTATTGGTAATAGTTACTTGTCTCAGAATTTATTCAACAAAACCCACCATTCATGTTCGAAAGTCTTTTTGCGTGTGTCTCTTTTTTTTTTATAGAACTTACATTGCAAAAGAAAATAGTATATCGTGTGCGCCAATCATATTTATGAGCCCACCTTATACAACGGAAAACCATGCCCTCAGTGGCGGGAAGTGTTACGACTTACGTTGGCACGACTGACGACATGGCTTGTTGATTGTTGATGCTGGCTGTTAAGAATATATTTTGTACCACCCGAAACTCAATATTGTGTTGTGTTTCATACTGTTTGCATGAGTTACAAAGTTGTGTTTCTAATGCTTCCACGTGTTCCTGGAGGCTTATAGCAATTCAGTGATTGTAGTGTCAACTGCTAAAGTGATGTGCCTGCGCCTGTACGAAAATGTCGTTGACCCATTGAGTAGCCTGTATAATTTACTATATTACAGCAGGAACTGGATTATTTTAACCGTGAGCATTCATTACCGACTATAGTAATGTTTTAAAGGTCATGTATACATGTGTATAAAAAAAATTTTGTAATATTTCCCCGCAGGTTTGAAACGCAATGAATTAATTTGTCTCGGCGTATCTGTGATTTGAACATTTGTCACGGCTCAACAAGGTGCAAAAAATTCCAAATGGCAGCAAGTAAAATTCATAACACAATACTACCTACACTTAAACTGATGTATGCAGTACAAATTGGTTGAAATATTATATTTCAGGGAATAGTGCTAATAAAGTATATTAGTACAGTACAATTTTTTTTAAAACACAGGGGCAGGTAAACAATTTTCATTACCAGGATTTAAAATAAGTTTATGTATTCAGTTCCCATGCTACATACAGCAAAAATTAAAGAATGCATTTTTGTCCAGTGTTTTCGCATTGAGGTTATGAACTTGATAGACGTGCCATTCTATCCACTTTAGCTGTCTGTCTCCTGCTTCAACAATACACTACAACTGTGATTTGCAGGACTGTTAAATATCGTAGATTTGTTTGTAAGTCTAAACATATAAATAGAAAGTTGCAATTCTTCTCTTCAAATGCCTGTGGCCACTTAAAATTTAGTCTACAATTTCCACATTACAAAAACCAAACATACAACAATGTGTTCCATAAGTTGTAACACAATAAAGAAACAATACACATCAGACAATAAAAATACTTCGTGTTTTTATTACTCTATGCACATTTATTTCAAGTCTGTAATAAGTGCCAGTGGTACAGATACTATAAATAAATTGTGCGGGTATTTAGTTTTACAAAAACTATTGTAAATAAACACTTCAGTTTCGCTTTCATTAGTTTTGTAGCCTCACACGGGGCGGCGAATAACAAACCGCGACACATCCGCTACCATCTCAGGACATACGGAAAATACATTCAGAAATACATTCCGCAAGTTTAGGATTAGTGATGGCTTTTCTATCGCCTGAGATGGTAGCACATAAGTTATGCCAAACTGAACGTTCTGGAATACCGACCTTAGTTACCTATGACCGATACAACTTTCATAGCCACATGTTCAACAGTTGTTAATCTTTTTTTGTAAATTTTTTTAACTTTCAACAGACCCGCCGTTTCACCTGAATAAAACACTTTGACTAACTCGGGTATAAGGTAGGTTCGAGGAAGTGCACAAAGCACTTATCAGTGTTCTAACCGCAAATCATATCGTCATTGATACTGCTAGTGCTGTTTGTTGGATAGCAGACCAGTGTACAACCCGCATTAGAAACTGGCCCCATCTTACCCTCTGCGACTTGCTCTCAGTCAAGTTGGCACTCAGTCAGGAAATTTAGTTCCATGTCGTGACTTCGTATTAAAACATATTTCTTTTTCGATTTGTGGCCACTGAATTTGTTTCATTTAGGTTCTGCTTATTTTTATCGTGTAAGAATGAGTATTGGCATGTTATTAATCTATTACGTCCGCATTAATGACACAATTCCACTTGATTTACGAAACCAAATTTTAAGTAAAGTATGTCCAAATAGGCCGCTGTAAAGTGCTCAATAATTCACGAACAGCCATTTGTTAGAATGGAACCAAATTAGTCAAACAGTAACAAGAGCTATAATACAAATCACTGGGTGGCTGACTAGTTATTCCGGTGTCAAAATGTTATTGATATAATGGTGATTATCGTGTTTTCCAGGGAATTGCATTACTCCAAGTCACTTGTTTTTAGATCATCATAGTGATTTGCAAGACGCTACATGCTTATTTGACTGACATTCTGCAACAAGTATCACTTATTATTGTCATTAACTCAGACATAACACGCAGCGTCCAATCGAAGAACACTGCAGGATGTGGTTATGATAAGCTGTTTTAAACTAATAATAGTTGAGAGGTTTCTTTGTTACTGTTTACCGGTGCGAAACGTGACACAGCTGCGTTTTACAGCATATTTTTCATAATTTAAATACAATTTATATACCCGCCACCAACATGGCTTCTCCCTTTACAATATTCTTTTACTGTGGCTTAAGAAAAAAGTAAATTCCCGTTCATTAACTCGTCTTTTTATCCAGAAACTAATTTCCCATTAAATTCCTTTTGTGCATCTTGTTTCAGAAAACCTCTTTTTCTCGCTAGTCAACATTCTTTTTACACGGTGTTCTCCTCCAACAGAATTGCCACGTCACCTGCCAATTATAACAAGATGACGTTTGTGTTTTATACGTAGGAGACAACGACTAAAAGTGTAAATTCGCTACAGTCAAAGGCAGTGCCTCTTGATGTTATAAAGGATCACGTCTAAGAGCAAATGATTACTGACAAATGCATCACTTCATATTCACTTCTCAAGAGGGCCGGCGCTATCCAGGGGTGCAACCCGTGTTAACGCACAGGGCGGCATGGCGGGAAATCGATGGCGAAAATAAAAATTGAAAGGAAAATCCACTGTTAACATTATTTCTGACTGTGAATTTCTTTAAGTCATTAAGTTATAAATAATTAATTAATTACTCAATATTCTGTCGTAATCTTAATAGGCTAATTAACTACTTGTGCCGTCATAGTCTGCGTGTGTATCGTATGTTGCATTCAGTACTGTGGCTGGAAGTTAGGAGTTGCGCTTGATCTAGGGTTGCCAGTCGGTTGGGCTGCCGTACCTCACTCACGTGAGGAGGAAATTAAACTGAGTTTAACATGTTTTAATTGTTTCTTCATATTTAATCAACCACTGCTACTTCATATTCATGCCATTAGTAATAAGGTGGAAAACTCATTTTCTGCATTTTGCAATCAGCTGAAGGAACTAATTATTGTAGGCCGCTAATGCAATATTTACGTGCGGTCTGTCGTAACTTGTAATATTCAACTTTTGACTCTTGATAATACCATTGCTTTCATTTTTGGAAAAAATTTTACTGTGGTCTTCTTCAAGACTAAGTAGTTCGTAGGTCTACTATAAATAAAGTAAGAGTTTGCGGTAGAAATAATCAAAATTGTATAGGTAAAAGAATATATTACATACTATTACTGTATGCTAGGGTTAACAATAATTTTAGCTGTGAGTTTAGATTTTATATTTTCCAAATACAGGGATTGAATTCCAGCTCTCGAAAAAGAAAAGTTAGAGGGGCGGGGCGGCAATTATATTTTTCACATGGCGGCGAAATAGCGGCACCGGTCCTGCTTAACAAGGTTTAGAGCAGCGGCATCTCAAGGCACTTTAAATGGCTACAAATTAAATTGGACAGTTACATGCAGTTAAAATGTTCATAAACATTTCTCATATTGATGTCTTACAATTCACCTATGCAGTATTCTAACCTTAAGGCACTATTCGGTTGTTAATCCAGTCAGAGATCTGAGATAAGATGGATTAATTCTCGTTTTTTTTTTTTTTTGCATGTTGTCAACATTACCTTCAACAGAACATGTGATCAGACAGTGAGGCGGACACTTTGTTCATTTTTGGGCTTTCAATAGAGATATGTTTTGTGCCAAAAATATACTTAACACGATTTAACACTTCTCAGTGGCATGAATGCAGACAGGTAAGTAGGACTGACCGTCACGTCGACAGCAGAGAGGTCACCATGAGGCGGAGCGAGTTTCTCAGCCGAGGCCTGTAGTAAAGCATTCAGCTGGAGTGATGTCGGTAACCCACGGAATACCGAAACCAAGATGGCCAGACCGTAATTCGAACCCAGCTCCTTCCGATCGCGAGTCCGAATGCCTCGCTAGACAAACTCAGTCAGAGAAAGTGTAGAAGTGTTCTTCTAGCCTACTATCCGCACCGCGTTGTCGTGGAGGTATTGACGGTAGAGACTGCTGATCTCGACGTCAACAGCTGGGTGACGTAGCTTGCTGGCACAGTGGCGGGCCCTCATTGGGTTGCCATGTGCATGTGGTTACTGGCACGTACTCCTCCAGCAGGTGGCTGGTTATTCCTGGCTCAGTATTGTACAAGCGACACAAATGTACAAATGTTTGGAATCTAGCTTGTCCCCCAGACGAATTCGCAACTAGTGGCAAAAAGCAACTCAGTTTTGAGACTCTAAGGTTAGGTACTGTGGAACGGACATGCGCACTACATCCATCCGTTGTTACCTATACAGTTTCAGAATTGAGGAGCGTATACTGACACTTGGAGCATTTCAAAGAGAACCCCCGCGTCAGTTAGCAAAATTTCACTGACAGAAATTGTAGTTCCTTAGCGGCTGGTGCCTTGGGGTTGGGAAATGTGCTAGGGAAGTTGCAAATCTCTACATCCTACTTCCAGTCACTATATTAATTATTCGTATATCTCGTTGCTCGGTTTAATGTGAGAACTTTTAAAATTTGTTACAGTTTTAAGTTTGCTATTATGTAAAAACTAATATTAGTATTTATTTAACGATTATTAATCAAGCGCGTGGTAGGATACTTGCACTAGTTTATAGAGTAAAAATATTATTTTTATTACATTGCCAAGTATGTAATGTTAGTGTCTAACCTCTGGCGTGGGAAATATTACACACTGTGATTTGTAAGTACAGGTATGCTGAATACAGTACCGACATAGACATTGTAGTTTCGCAATATAATTATCTTTTCCATAAACGAGTATAGAAAAGTAACAATTTATGCAAGGAGACAAAACGTATTTATTAAATATTTTCTTATTGAGCCTACACACCGGTGTTATATGCATTGTAACGACCATTAAGTAAACATTGAACACTTCCTGTGACCCCGAATTTCGTCCGTGGCGTTTTCGATAGCAGGTTTTATTATATGAACTCGTGTCGTTACTCGCAGCCAGCGCGAGCGGTGTTGTAGAAGTGCAAGGCAGTGTTGACAACCTGAACACAGTTAGAGGCAGTGCTGTTTCCTCCGCAAGTTCATTTTAGAAGCGGGGTTGGCGGTAGAACCAGCCTAGAGCTAACATTTCCGCTGACTCCGCTGTGAAACGTAGTGGCAAAGGCAGAACGACGCATCCTTAGTAATTTGCGCATTACCCACACGGATAAATGAAATGTAACATTACCGCTTCCGTTGCAAAACACTGACAAATTGTTCAATATGTAAACGGAAACAGTAAAAAACATTTCGGGTACAAGCCAAACTTTGGGAAAAAGTTGCGAAAATGTTTCATGAGAAACTATAAGAAAAAAATTTGCAGACGTTACATATAATTAATAACATATAATATCATAAATAACTGATGTTTAATGTAGAGAATAATACGTTCGGCATATATTTACGGCACATATACTTTATGCTAAGGGCAGTTGCCAAGAATAGTTTGGAACTTTGGTTGTGATAACGTGCTGGGCGTTTCAGGCCAAGTGACTCAGTAAGCATTCCGCGACCGCATTATAACTACATATTCACATCTTACTATAGACTTGTTTCTACTATGTAATGGATAAACTCATGTGAGATTCCCAGAAATGCGCAGGTTTAGTGAACCTTTATCACAGCACGAACCTTCTTTGCCTTACTAGTAATATTATTAAATTTTGCTTTTTCTCTCAGTTTACTTATAATTCTGGTCTGCATTACAGCCAAGGTAAGTTTCCTGCTATTATACTTATATTGTTACGGCTAAAGCTACATGATTCGTGTACTCTTTATAGCATGGTTTTCTATTATATCAGTATCGATAATTACCTCAACAATAAAATGGCGTCTGGTGGAGCAATGCAGAACAAAATGTTCGCCATTGCCCCGTAGTGTCCGGTATTGCCCCGAGGTGCTTGACTTTACCGAAAAACTTTAAACCCCAGAATATTTTATGAATAATCAGTGAAGAATAACTTATTTCAACTGCTTCTTCTAAATTCACTAACTCACATTTAGTCATTAAAATATAATTGACAATAAAATGTATTATTTCAATAAATCAAGAAATTAATATACTTCTTCTTATAGTTCCTATCCGTTCCGGATGTTGCAACCATCTCAGTTGTGCTATCTTTATTAAGCACTGCTCGGAATAACTCTGTAGATGTCTTAGAGTTCCATGTTTTGAGGTTTTACAACCAGGAGATTCTTCTTCTACCAGCGCTTCTTTTCCTGGGTATCTTTCCTTGTAGAATAAGACTGCAGTAGCTTATATATACTTTCGTTCCTCATGAAATGGCCGAGATACTGAAGCTTCCTGATTTTCACGAAAATATAAATTATGGGGAATAAAATAGTCAAGAAATCAATTAGCTATCATAAATCTTTAATACCTTCTTATTTGTTAATTATTGAGTTGTGAGCTAATTAAATAGCTCTGGAAGAAAAAATTACAGTTAATTTGTTCATTATTTTAATTTTTAGA
Source organism: Dryococelus australis (assembly GCA_029891345.1). NCBI lineage: Eukaryota > Metazoa > Arthropoda > Insecta > Phasmatodea > Phasmatidae > Dryococelus > Dryococelus australis. The sequence goes on along the minus strand of CM056999.1, from coordinate 28,569,119 downwards.
TTATAAATCCAGAAAGACAGACAAGGCAAAGACGACAGAAGAATACTTAGCAAATGCTATCACAGTTACGAACGAGGACACGAGCCTCCGTGAAACAGCTCGTAACTACAGCATATCAGTGGCGACGCTCTGCGACAGGATAAAGTCAAGTAAGACTAGAGTTCCATCTATGGGCAGGAAGCCTGTTTTGTCGAGAGAGCAGGAGTATGAAGTTGCTGGACACGTGATCAGCATGGCAAAGGCATTTTATGGCAGGCCTGAGGAAGATAGCTGAGAAGATCAATATACCTCAAACATTCAACCAGGAGAAGAGGGAAGCAGGTGAAGACTGGTTGGCTGGATTTTTAAAACGAAATCCATCCATCAGTCTAAAGAAGCCGGAGCCTACAAGTATAAACCGAATCGTGGGATTCAGTAAGGAGGAAGTAGATATATTTTTCGCTGACTTGTCCAAGTTAATGGAGAAATACAATTTTTCAAGTTGCAAAATATATAATGTATATGAAAGTGGACTAAAATGCGTGCAAAAGATTGGATTCATTTTAGCACCAAAGGGATAAAAACAAGTGGGTGTCGCTACAAGTGGAGAGCGAGGAAGGACGATTACTATTTGCTGCGCGATGAATGCCGCAGGACCTTATGTACCACCCTTGATCATCTTTCCTGGTCAAAGACTCCAAGCGGAATTCCGGTATGGTGGGCCGGAAGGAAGTTTATATGCTACCTCAAAATTAGGGTAGATGACGGAGAAGCTATTTCTCTCTTGGCTGTTGCATTTTACAAGTTTTGTAAAACCGAGTAAGGAATGCCCTATCCTTCTAGTTTTAGACAACCACTCAAGTCATATTTTTTAGGTGCGTATGACTTCTGTAAAGAAAATGGTGTGGTCATGCTCTCTCTGCCCCCTCATGCATCGCATAGACTCCAGCCTTTGTATCTGACCTTCTATGTCCCACTTAAGAAAGCATACAACAAGGAGTGCAATGTTCACGCGAGGGATTTCCCAAAGATGTTGACTTCTGATGTGCCGCATCTTTTCAAGAAGGCTTACCTCAGAGTTGCTAACATAGAAAAGCAGCTTCAGGCTTTAGAGCGACTGGGATCTACCCATTGAATCCAAATATTTTTGGAGAGGATATTTAAATTTCTGGAGCACGCGCAGGTCATTCGAATGAATCAAGTACAGTCATAGCAGCCAGTAGAGCAGTACCAGCCAGCCATTACGTAGAAGCCTGTTCGTCTGTAGCAGCCAGCCAACCCATAGCATCCTGTTCATCTGTAGCAAGCAGTGCATCTGTAGCAGCGATATCATCTGTAGCAGCAAGCTCATCTGAACCAGCCAGCTCATCTGTTGCAGACAGTCAATCCATAATTGCCAGTACTTAGGTCACAGTTAGCCCGCCCATTGTAGCTGGTCCTCCCATAAAATTTCCAGGTTATGTCTTAATAGCACACATTTCTCCTGTCTCTGCCCCTTCGTGCTCTACCACCTCAAGTGCAGGTAGAAAAAGACAGCACTCGCGGATTTTGACATCAATAACCGTAAAGAAAAATTTAGAAGAAAAGGAGATGAGGAAAACATTGAAGATTTCGAAAAAAAAATCAGCCAATGCCTTGAAAAACTCAAAAAATACCAGAAAATCACTTGTTAAGCCGCTACAAGCTAGTTCTTCAGAAGAAGGTAAAGGAAAAGATAAACGACTAGAAATAGACGACAGTGACCTCGAGGACATTTTGAGTTTAGACGTAGTGGAAGCGAGTAATGAGGAAGTGTGTTGTATTTGTGGCTAGTTCGGGAGAGACAGAGAGTTATGGTACAAGTGTTCGAACGCCAAATACAAGAATTGGACACACAAGGAATACAATTTTTGGGAACGAAAGGCTAATGCATACATTTGTAACTTCTGCAATTAATGTAATTTTTTGAGTTTTTATGATAATTATCCCAGTTACATATTATTTGTTTGTTAGTTTCACCAAAGTAGCTTTTATTTAGGTCCTTTGAGCAACTTTTTATTCAATAAGGTAGGAGCTTGACTGATCATAAATAATTATTTTTTTCTTTATATTGTAGTGACTGGCTAAATATGATTCAATGTTTTTTTAAGAAATAAATAACAAAGGTAAAGTATATTTATACGTCTTTTTGTTTAATTTCATGTATTTCCTGTAAGAAAGGTTGTCCTGCACTGTATGTTCGGGATTACCCTGGTTACCGAGGTAATCCCGAACAAAGCTACTTTTTTTTTAAATTAAGATATTTAGTTTTCAGTTTGTTTACTCTTAACTTTTTTGTTTTACTGGATATGTAGAAAATCAACCAAACTTTTTGATGAAAAAAAAATATTAATTTGATTACTGAAATCCTGAGAGTTATTCTCAACGAAAGCTTAAGTGTTCGGCAATACCCCGGTCTGCCCTACAAATCGTAGAAAATGATCTTCTTGAATATGACATGACTTTATTATAACGGCACTACGACCATATAGCAGCGTGTCAAACTCACGGGCCGAGCTCTGCATGCCAGCCCAGGGTAGCATACTCTGTGCTCTCAGAGCGTTCGTCAATTTACCGTGAAACAGACGAGTAGTTATACGCACACAACTGCGCGTAGAACAAACAGTCCGATGAATTTTAAAAATTCAATTTGTTGACAGGTTTCCTCACTACTAAAGTTGGTCCAACTATATGCACACTGATAAGTCAGCACACAGAAAAAAATTTAAAAAGTATGGTGAGGGTTGTTTCAAGCCAAGGTATTTCACACTGAATATAAATTTACTGTTTTTAAGATTATGTTATTTGGATTGGCAGGCCAGTAAGACATTTGCTAAAACCGATTTCCAAGAAAATTCATGGTTTTTTTTTTTTTTTTTATCTCCCGCCCTTCACACCACATTGTGGACGAAAGAAAAGTGTAAATTATATTTTTTGACATCTTATTTACGTTGATCAGGGAAGCGACAAACTAAATGGTGAATTAAACGTGTCTTAAATGAGAAAACAACACCGACGCCTTAGCCACCTCGGCCGAGGAGGTAGACACGGTTGCGGAATTCTGTTAGGACCGATACTAAGAACGGAGAGTTAATGGAAGAGCATAAAAAGTGCATCTCGTCGTCTTGCAGTTCGGTGTCCTTGCTGGTCGTCGAAGGTCTTTTATTAGTTCACAGTCGAGCGGCGCAGAAACCAAGGGGAGGGGAAGGGGCAGAGTGCAGTGTTTCCGAGGGCGTGCTCGGCGGGGTGTGACGCGTCGCGACCATTGCCCTCTCCCCAGCCTCACTCGCCATCAACACTACAAGTGCATGTTACAACAATGCTTATCACATCACTTTCTTCTCTGTGTGTGTGTCCTTCCCCCTCCCCCCGCCGCCCCCTTTTTTTTTTTAAACGCGAGAACCGAATTTCACCAAATTCGGTACACAAACAATAATTATTAAGCACATGTAACTTATAGTTTTCGACCACGCTGGCCGTGTGCTTACTTTTAAAAAAGTGGCCATTAAAAATATATGTTGATATGTCATCTCAGAACTATTAAAGCTATTTAAACCATATTTTATATGTCGGCAGATCATTAAGTAAGTATTGAATTTAGAGATGGGCATTGTTGCTGTTCTCCCATAATGTAAAATAGCAGCAGATGAAAAATAAAGCTTTTAAGTTATGTCTTAGAACCCGACTTAACCATTTGTCGCCAAGTTTCGCAAGTAATACTATGAGAGGCCAGCTAAATTAGTACTGTTTTAGTTGCTTAGCCACATATTTATAAAATTGCGGCTATACTAATAATTTAGGTTTACTTTATATACCTACTGTACCGTTTGAACAATTTTGGCATAACTGAGTACTGAAAGCATCGATTAAATGCGTCAAACATGCTAACATATATGCCTAGCCACCTTTGCCTTCAATTTTGTAAGATATAGATAAATGAAATAACGAAGTTATTATGTTACATCTCTGGAAACAACTGATCGCTTGCTACCAAATTTACACGCAAGTAGCACTGCGGCAGATTATACAAATTTCTATATTTTAATTAGGTCAGGCACATATTTTCAAAATAGCGGACATGTAGCTATTTTATGTTAGTATATATGTTATATATCAAAACCATTTAACCTATTTCAAATTAACTTTCTATTGTGCAGTATATATTACAACTATCAAATGTGTCTAAACGAAGTTTCTTTTGTCCGCCATTTTTTAAGATAGCGCTACGAGTATAAAGAAAGTTTCTATATAATATTAGGGAAATAATTTACCGATTAATACTAAATTTGGCGAAGAAGTAGTACAGCGGCAGATCATGTAAACGTATATGTTTAGAGAGTGTCAAAAACGTATTTTCGAAATGACTCTTATATTTTAGCTAAATACATTACATATGAAACTACGAGAAATATTTCATTTTAGACCGTCACGTTGTATGTTGGTAATATATTACCATAACATTTTTCTATATAGAGCCTGATTTCACCGCCATTACGTATAATAGCCCCAAATGAAAATAAATAAATAAAATTCTGATGTCATATATCGGGAAACAATCTACCAATGCCCACAAAATTTGTCTAAGAAGTTGTGCTGTTTTAGACCGAATTATTTTGTATGTTTTATGTGTGTCATACAATTATTTTCAGAATAATGGCTATAATACTTTAGCTTAGTATACGAAATTACTTTACCGATTTTAACCTAACATTGTTTACTAGCAGTATATATGTCAACCATCGAATGTGCTAATACACAAACTTTTTGTCCTCCATTTGAGAAGATGAAAAAGAAAAACCCATACATGAAAAAAAAAAAAAAAAAAATAGGAGGATTTATGCCATATTTCTAGGACCAATAAACTGATATACACCATATTTTACACGTAAGTAGGATTAACATAGGGCATGTAAAAAAGTTTTAAATGCACAGGCCTTTTTTTTAATGGCATTTACATAAATAATTAGGGTTAGTTGTTATATCTATTAAACAATTCTACAAAATTGAACCCATTTGTTACATTAACATTATTATGGAAAATAGTTCCACGTGAGATAATTGAACATTCTACCAAGTTTCTGTAACAATTAAAATAATTTACAACAATGTCTTTACACGAGTAGTGCTTATGTTAGGCCTCGTTAGCTTACGTTTTTTTTTTTCGTGGCTCAGAAGATTATTTTAAAAGTGTCGGCACTGTAAATATTTTAGGGTTGTAAAATCCGTCCTTTCAAAACATTAGACTGATTATATCCTGAGTTAATGGTCTGAATCCTACCTCCGTAACGCAGCTGATTGTACGCTAGCTTATGGTATGAGTTTTGCTGGGTTCGAGTCGTGTATGAGGTACGTGTGAATTTTTAATTATCTCACTTTGTTGCATATGTTTCTGCTTTCATCTCGAATGATATTGCTGTCAGCGAAAAGTCAAGTCCAACCTACCACCTAAATTTTTAAGAACTAAATTTAAAAAAATGCACCCACGTAGAGGAAAGTAGGCTCATAATGTATATTGGTAACTGTTTGTTCAAACACGCTGAAATGCAGTTCAACCTTTAACATTACTCCCGCCAGTGTCTCAATGCTGCATCGAGATACTAGGTCGGCACCACGCAAACTGCAAATTACTTAAATTAATAAGGTCATTGTGTTTTACTTTACTTAGGAAAGAACGCATTAAATTGGGTTTCTGTCAGCTTGGCATTGCATTGGTCGACAGCCTTCCAGTAAGAGACATCCTACTGTACTGTAACATCTCCAGTGTATAGTAGACCGACGAGACGTCCTACTGTAACATCTCCAGTGTAAAGTAGACCGACGGAAAGGTGGTAATTACTTTAGCAGACACCAAAATCTATATATATGTATATATATACATTTAAATATATTAATATATCACTAAAATAATCATAACTTGTGACTGCATTTCAAAACAGATGAACAGCATCCAGGTTACGTACATACTGAGAAAGATTACACTAAATACAGTTTTTGGGTTAATATCGCGATTCTTGTAGGAATATTTTTCACAACGACATTACTATTACTTTATCTGCATCTTTTTAGAAACTGATTTGCTCGCATGGGAAATTTTAAGGCTATGGTATAACTTGTGTAATTTATATTATATTAGTGTTTGCTAATAATTCTAGTCCAAATATATTCTAAATTAGCATGCTGGGCTGGCAATGCGAGGGTTGTAGGTTCGTGCCCCCTCTCCTGCAATGGTAAGCATAAGATTTTCACGTGAAAGAAAAGTTGAAATTGATGGACAAAATAATAATTTTTAAGAGATACAGTTAGACATATGGTGAAAGCATGGCTAGCCATCAGTAAGCCATATGATGGCTGTGAAATAGTACATCGATGAGTCATTGTTTTTGTAAGCACATATCTGTGATCTACAAAGCTGTCTCCTGCACTTGGCTGGAAACCACCTCAAACCACAACAGTATTCTATGGACAAGGACACGAGCAACGATATACTAATAAAACAGACATTCGTAACAAACCGGACTGCATATTTAGTGTGCGCGGATGACTGAAGCAAGGCCTGTCACTCACTTACTGCCAGACATCTGCCACCCGAAGATGGGCCGCAAGAGGAAATTCTGTTGCTGCCGATTCCGAGACTTCTGCAAGCAGCCTTCGGCATCATTAACAAGGTGATATCGTTCCAGTGAGTTACTGCAGAGACTTTATTAGACATTGATATCATGGCTGATAAATATTGAGTTAATTATATCAATCAACTCCCCCGTTTTAAAGTAAATTAAAGACTGTACGAGTTGTGTCAATTGTATTTTGATTGCGTCCTATATAAAGACGTTAGATACAACATTGCATTCAATTTAAACCTACACCTTGTAAGAGTGCTTTACCTCCATTCTACGCTTAACCCCTTTTGAGTCGATGACCTTCCGCCTCTAGGAAGGGTCACAGCAACATGGGCCATGCTTGGGCCATTTGTGTTCACCAAACTTGGGCCAGTTATGGACAGAGTATGGCTATGTTAGTAGTGCTACTTCAGGACCAGAAATGGTGCCAGGTGCATGCCAGCTGTTGGCCAACTGTTTGCCGGCTTGGCATCTGACTGTAAACCATCACTGGGCTATATGTGGTTTGCTACATTGGTAGAGTTTCACGCACTTAAGAGACAGTCGGCCAACTGTGGATTTCTGATGCCTCTTCTCGATTACTGCTGGCCAAGGAAACTTACGGCTCTACACAACTGGCCCTGCTGTGGTTAACTGCTGGCACCAAGACACTTAGCATGCCATTTATGAAACTGAAACTGTTGGTTGGCCCATAAATGGCTTACCATACTATATTCCAGCAATGGCGGCTTAGCTTATTGCTGGTTAGAATATGGGTAGTCATCTATATGCCATTTGATGGCTGTGAAGTGGTACATCGATGGACCATTGTTGGTGAAATTGGGCTTATTATGTGAATTTTTATGGCTCCCACTCTTCGCAGATAGCTTCCTCAAACTACACACAGACATATATATATATATAAATAAATATATGTGTGTGTGTTTCTAATATAATTATAGGTTATATGATGTGAGTAGTTTATTTGTAAATATATAGTGATGAAAAAATATATATGGCAAAATGCTGTAAATACAGTATTAGGTGTGACTTCGTGACTGGTATTGAATAATTTGTCATATGTAATGTTTTACATATATGACTGCATATAATAAAGATGAGAAGTTAAAAAAAAACAATATATAACCACCTCTAAAAAATTAACATTAAAGGGCTTTTGTTGTTTCACATCACTAAAATATTCATAACTGGTGACTGTGTTTTAAAACAGATAAATAGCAACCAGGTGACATACATACAGTGAAAGATTACATTAAAGGCAAGTTTTTGTGTTAATATCGTGATTCATCTAGGGAGATTTCTCTCAGCGACAGTATTCTTTTTGTTTATCTGCATCTTTTTAAAAACTGATTGGTTCGCAATGTGAAATATTAAGGTTATACAATAACTGCTATATTTTATATTATATAAGTGTTTGTTTATTAAAAATTAGTTCATCTAAATTCAAGAATACGCCTTGGATTAATGGTTAGCATTCTGGGCTGTCAATGCACGGGGTGTAGGTTCGTGCCCTCTCCAATCCTTTGGTAAGCATAAGATTTTCATGTTGTGTAATGTTTTTAATAGTGAAGTAGAAGTAACTAAAAACAAAGAAAAGTTAGTATTGATGGTGGAAATTGTTACTTTTAAGAAATAGTGTTAGACATGGCGAAAGCATGACTAGTCACCTGATGGCTGTGAAATAATATATCGGTGGGCCATTTCTTTTGTAAGCACATGGACCATGCTTGAGGCATTTGTGTTCAATATGCCTGGGCCAGTTATGGGCCGAGTATGGCTAGTTAGTGATGGCCCTTCAGGACAAGCAATGGTGCCGGGTGCATGCCAGCTGTTGGCCAACTTTTTGACGGCTTGGCATCCGACTGTAAACGATCAATGGGCCATATGTGGGTTTGCTACATGGGTAGTTTTTAGTATCTACTATAATTTGTGATATTTATTTCGTATTCAATATGTATTAAAAACAGTGAGAGCAGTGATGTGTTAACAATGGCAGGAAATAAATAGTTCACAGTTAAAATAGAGTTTTAACCTAGTTCTTCCGTATGCCATTTGAAAATTAAATGTTGCCTATTGGAATATTTAAATTTTTAGGAAGCATTGATGAAAACATATTTTATTGTTACTGTTACAAATATCAGAGCAAAATACGGTGTGTAAGCCCTAATGACTCCAAATAAGAAATCCGAATTCGCGGAACAGAGTTTATCGCTCTCTCTCTCTCTTTCTCTCTCTCTCTTTCTCTCTCTCCCCCTCTCTCTCTCCCTCTCTCTCTCGGGAAGTTTAGCAGCACAAGTAGCAGCAAGATAATTATACGTGGTTTAAATTTTTATCATTTTTAATTCTTATTACAGCAAAAATTATGGTTTTTAAATTTATAATTTAAAACTGAAACGAGAGTTTCATGTTTCAATACTTACATTAATATATTTAAATGTTATGGCAGGATGGTTACAAATCCGAAGTTGGCAGAAGTGGCGCTGGTGAAGTGGCGAGTGACTGGCGACACGACATGGCATGTGGATTTTCCTAAAAAAAAGTGGGAATTTCTCCCTGCAAAAAAAAACAAATCTTAATATTAAATCAATTTTGTACATGTTTTGTTTTTTAAACCTACCTAGGCACGTTGTGATGTTGTGATGAAACTGTGTTTCCACGGCAGGAAGAAATATACTGTAACGTGTTTTGTGACTGCTGCACGTGTGAAAGGCTGTTGTGTCAGCATCTTGGTCTTTCCGCTAGGCCAGTGTGTGTGGTTGCAAATATTGGATGTGCCAAATTTATACGTTTTAACGGTAAACTTTTTTATGACTACACTAGTTGAAGTCACATCTGTATATGCACGTGTCACAAATTTGTAACTTTGCGCTAGGTGTTTGAAACACAGTCGTATAACGTGCTTATGTTTATGTGATTTTAATGTTTGCTACAATCCCAAAAAATTTCTAATCCCAGTCACAAAACTTTAAATAAATAATTGAATAAACCTGATAAAAACTAAATATCTATGCAAAGAAATATGAGTGGAATAAAAGTTATGGTTGGCCTATTTGTGTGCATGTTTGCCACTATATTTTAAGTTTGTCGCTTCTACGCACAAAAAAAATTAGTGACACGAATTGCATGCTTGAAATTACTGTCTTTTTCGTTGTACTTGATACTCCTTCGTTTTGAAATTTATTCCAACCGAGGCCGTCCTTTTGACGAAATAATCCAACACATACCAAGAGGGTAAATACTAACAGGTTAAGTACAGTTCTTTCCACCCCAGTTGTAACGGGATTAAACTCAGTGGCAGCAAAATATTAACGTGTGCGCTATATCGCGTATAACAAAAATATGTTAACAATGTAAAATAATGACCATAGGAACTGTTGTCAATACAGACATTGTTAATAATTGATATAGATGACCTAAATATGGTTATAGGCCTCAGTTGTGAGCATTCCCATGTAATGGTTTGAATTATGGCAGAATTCTTTCAACAGGTGAATACAATAAATAACGCATTTGACAGTTTAAACGTAGAAGTCACATGGCGGTGTTTATGTTAACATACATCAGATGGATACCTAAACCGGTAAACAAAAGTAGAACTTTATAAAAGTTTGAAGTAACCGTGAATAGCCTAATGGATATTTATTTTGTTACTCCAAATTATTAACAGCAGCAACTTATGGACGTGAAAAAATACATAAACAACGAATAATATCTCCAACATTTAACCAATAAAAAAAACGTTCTCCTCGCTGGAACACTTGATTTGTTACTGCAAAGAAAATGTTGTATAAATATGAACTACTGCAAAGCAGGGTTGCCACAAACAAAATTTTTGTTTTATTTATATAGTAATGACCATGATAACCTCGCATTGTTACAATAGTTCAGCAGACGTTTTTGTGAAAATGGCAGTTACACTGTAAAGAAAAATCTGTGCTTGAAAAAGAACCATAATTATAAATAAGATATAAGTAGCAAATATTTCAAAATTATATTCATTCGATAAAAAATAATATACAACTATGGTTGTCCTGAACCCCATTTTATTAGCCAAACGCTCTTCGACAGATGACCACAAGAACCTATGATTTATTGTATTCGTATTATTTTGGATATATATGTATATATAACATTATATATAATGTTATGTCCGGTAGTTACATGCTCCAGAATACAATGCGACCTCTTAATACGAATTGAGATTAGTGATTTGGAGGGTCGCTGAACTTCAGAATGCACTGCAAGTCTGCAGGAGGGCTGTACGTTTGCCCAGCTGTAGTTTTATAACTGCAGTATACATTGGTTTATGAGTGTCTGCGTCGGGACGACTGTTATATACTGAAAACTACAATGTTCGGCATATAACATTTCATGTTGCTAAATCGTTATCTTTTGTATGAAGTTATTTCTCTTTACTGTGAACAAAAGCAGTTCAAATAATGTTAATTTCTTAGTATCAAAGAAAGGTAACATTGCTATAACACAAAATCGTATAAAGAAAATATTTATTAGCAGCAAACCTATGTTTCTGTAACTTTCTGTTTGAGTTAAAGCAATACTCTCTTACTATAAACAAAACAGCCTCAAATAAATGGATTTCTTTGCCTAACAAAAAACTTGAGTGGATTTTCTTTTCTGTCGTGGAACTTATTAACCCACTTTGTATGAAACATCTCCTCTATTGGATACTTCAGCTTGAAAGTTCAAGACATTCAGTCTCTGCGTCCATTATCGTGTGCATATAACGCAGGAGTATTATTTCATCGCTACTCTACGAGGCTCAGGGTGCAGATCATAGAATAAAGAGGAAGTAGACCGCTTAATTGTCTTCTGTGCATGTACCCAACATTGACCTACGCCAAAGGAACACAACTGTCAAAGTCAGATGGTCAACAGCGATGAACCGTGTTTGTTTATATCTTACTTTTTAAATAATAATAAGCACTATTATATCAATAAAATAATTTGACCAAATTGAATTTAATCAAAGTCAATTATAAATTCGTTAGAGGAAGTATACAAACACCTCAAAGCACTTGTTTACTAATAATTAGTGTTCTAACCTCAAATACAATCCACGCCGTTTTTGCTAGTTGTGTTGGCAGAAAAAAAGTTCAGTGTTGGGACACGGAGATTGTTTGTGCGCAGCCAGCGAGATCAGTTAATCTATGGTCAAATGATCAACGGCGCTGAACAGAGAGTAACAGGAATTATGTTTAGTACAGCACTATTTATGAATATTTAATTCCTAACATCTGAAACCACTACTTAAAGAGCAGCTGAAAGGGTTAAAATCTGTCTTACATGCCATATTGGGACCGCGGTCGACTATAGAGCTAGCCTCCCAACCCCTTCCATTCCCAACGAGGTCGCTTCCGCGTTTTCACATGTGGGACTCGTGCTGGATCATGTCGCTGGTGGGCTGGTTTCCTCGGCGATCTCCCGTTTACCCTGCCTTTGCATTCCACTGCTCCTCCATTATCACCTGCTCACGTGAAGAATAATTTTCATATCGTGAAATTGTTGCTTAGAAAGGGCATAATTTTAATTTATCTTCAGTAGACTGCTTCTACACTCACGTCACTGCCGTCACATTTCTCTTGAGCAGTTAGCTGTTACCAAACTGCAGAATTATCACAACTGTACGAAGTGTTTCAACTTTGGCTTGTCGATGAAATCTACGAGCTAGTTGTTCCGGTGCCTAGTTACCAGGCGTAGTTTAATATGGTTTGCTATGTTCGGACCGTTTCCTAGCAACACTGACTAACTACTTCCGTGTTTGATGTTTCTACATATGGCGTTTTCCACTTACTGCACTGGGTGCTCACCGGTCGAGTTTTGCGTCTTCCAGTTACCGGAACTCGCGCCAAGTGGAGTCAGTTTTCGTCCGGTGTTGTAAACACAGCACTCGCTCCGGGCAGTCATGGCAAGGCTTCCACTCGCAATCGCTTTCAAGCAAGTGGAAAACGCCAATAGTTTGCTGTGTCAGTATTTTTTAGAGTCTGTGATCAACAGGAAACAAATATTCGCTATGGCGTAAGTTGGGAATAACAATTTCTTCATTCACAGCTTACCTGCAAAAGTCATTCAAAAAATACACGAGAAATTTTAATTTACCTTTAAATTAGATAAATAGCTCCCCAATCTATGTCATTGTTATTTTCACATTAACAGTTAACGCCTACGTTGTCGCTTGTTAAGTTTGGCCACGCGCTATTATGTTTGAACGTATCGTCAGACGCCACTCGTCTGTTACCAATACTTACAATCTCCCCATCCATCTAAGTGCATGCCTGTGCCAATGTCATTAAAATTTGACACATAACAAGCGAAAGTTTCGCGGCAATTGTATCGAGATTGTCGTTGGTATTTCAGCTTGTCCTAACACTTGCTTTTTGAGTCTACTTTCTCAAGTGTGCTTGTGAGATCATTTTCTCTCTCTCTCTCTCTCTCTCTCTCTCTCTCTCTCTCTCTCTCTCTCTCTCTCTCTCTCTCTCTCTCTCTCTCTATCTCTCTCTCTCTCTCTCTGTGTGTTGAAGTATGGCTGTCTGAGTGTGTGTGTCCCTAAAAACTTTTGTACGCGAAGAGAATTTTACCAAATTCTGTACACATATAGTACTTGCAAGGACATCGTACTTCGATATATTTCGACCACGCCGGATGCCTATTTTCAAAATGGCAGCCATTAAAATGTTTAATAGATATGTCATATCTCGGTAACCATCTAATCGATTTAAACCAAATTTGATATGTTGACAGTAGGATCGTGAAAGCATTGAAATTATGAATTGGTATTAGTTATTGTTTGGTGATTTTGGAAGATAGCAACATTAAAAAATTAAGCTTTAATATCAAACCTCTGAAACTAATAAACAGATTCACACAAAATTTGGTTAAAAAGTAATACTACGGTAGGCCAGGTAAACTTGTCCTTTTTGAACAGTTAACGGTTTTTTTCTTTCAGAATGGTGGCCATACAAATATTTATTTTAATTTGCTTTACCTACCACATAGTTTATCCAATCTCGACCAAACTTGGTATGCTATAAGTATATATTACATACATAAAATATGCCAGTAAGAATAATTTTTTAATCTGCCATATTGCAAGACAGTGCTGAATAAGAATTAGGTTTATATAACATATCTCGGGAACAAACCAATCGATTACTACCAAATTTGGCAGGCAAGTAGTACAACGACAGACCATGTAAACTCTTATGTTATAAGTAAATCAGACGCTCATCTTTGAAACCGTACAACCGATTTCATCTTACCTTTGTATGCCGGCAGTATCTATTACAGCAATAAAATGTGACTACACGAAGCATCTTCAATCCGCCAGATTTTGTCATATCTCGGAAATTAACATACCGAATTATACCATTTAGCAACCGAGTAGTACAACGGAAGGCCATGTAAATAGATCATGTTTTAATAATGTTAAAATGTATTAGACTCGTGTTTTTAAAATGGCTGCAATGGGTACATTTTAGCTTAGTGCACTATATCAACGAAACCATGCATCAAATTTCAACTTAATTTGGTATAATCGTAGTATCTAATACAGCCATAGAATGTGTCTATACAAAGCCATTTTCTCCACGATTTTATAAGATTAGTGTCATATGGAAAAATTAAGTGTTTGTCATATCTCGATGATCAGTCAACTTATTCCCATCAAATTGTTCACCTAAGTAGTGCAACCATAGGGAATATAAACTTGCATTATTACAGTGACGCTCACACTTGATTTTCAAAATGATTGCTCTGTAAATATTTCATGTTAGTAAACGCTGTCTACCAAACCGTTAGACTGATTACAATAGAAGTTGATGTTGTTATTCCTACCTACGGGATGCAATTGCTTGCATGCCAGCTTACAGTATGAGGAAATCTGGGTTTTAGTCCCGGATATGCCACGTGTGTATTTGTAATTGCTCACTAGTATTGCATATGTTTCTAGTTCATCTACACGTATCTAGAGGAAAGTATGCTCATTATTTATATCGGCAACGTCTTGTTATTTTGCTGATACTTCGAGTGGTCATTTTAAAAGAACTTCACACGTATCACGTCAACGACAATAGATGAGCTCATATTTACGGTCACTTTTAAGTGTAGTGATTCACTAAAACAAAAGAAAATTCCAAACACTTACTAACCCGAACTGTATCATAGTAAGGATATATCTTAACTATCTGCTGTCAAAATATGTTTTCATTCCTTAATTCCTAATAGAGTATTTATTTAATGGATACCTCTAAAGTAAGCCAGTTGATCATCTTGAAATGGTATACGAAACACGTTTTTGACGTACACAAGAACGTGTTCTTGTTGTATGCTAAGTGTAACGTGAAGGGAGGTTACAGAAGATTCTCACTCTACTATTGCAGACATAATGACGATCCTCGCATTGTGTAACTGTTTTTGACGAAAATTGCGCTAGAGTTGGCTCGGGGGCAAATTCTTTTGTTACACCGGCCGGCATCTCCTTCGAGCATGAAGGTGAACCATCTCCACAGCAGTTAGGAATGAGGGAGCTGATCCGTGGCGAACTGTGTCTGCCTGCATGTGTGCTACTGTGTCTGCACGTGTGTTACTGCGCAGCGCAAACTACTCTAGCTTTTGGGCAAGTGTAGCTGGTCCGTGTAGTGAGGTGTAATGTGAACAAATTCGGCTATTTTTACGCACTTACGACCGTTCGTTTGCTTTGGTTTTTACTCTACGTCTAGTAAATTTACCGTACAAATTAGTAAAGTAACATATATAGTGTTCAAAATTTTACACTGAATGGGGTAAACTTGCAGAAACTATGTAGCATAAAATAAACTGTAACGTTCGTGTATTTTTTCTCCATGTCAAGCAAATTTTCATAGACATCGCAATTGTAATTTCACCACAGTGTATGCGGATTTTTTGCTTACAAAATAGTTAAATACAGTTTCACTGTTATCTAATCTAATGTAATTAATAGGTAATGTGAGTTAGTTAGTTTATTTGTTTATATGTAAAGGCTAATCTCAGAAACTACAAGGCTGATTCTCATAACTCTTTCACCGTTATAAAGCAACATTTTTCCATATGGTAATAGACTATGTTTAATTTTTAAAAAATTCCTTGACAAATTTCCAAATTTGTGAACCAAGTCGGGGAAAAATGAGCTACATGACTGCTTTCTAAGCATGCTCTACCCAAACTGCAGGGCCGATTAGTATAATGATTTCACTGTTTGAAAGAACCATTATTCCATATGGACGTAGGCCATGTTTATTTCGAAAAAACGAATCCTTGAAAAATTTCAAAATTTGTAAACCAAGTCTGAGAAGAATGAGCTACTTGGCTGCTTTCTAAGCATACTGTACCAAAATTTCAGGGCCGATTCTTATAATTCTTTCACTGTTAGAAAGCCAGATTCTTCAGATCGAAATAAGAAGAATATATCAAGTGGGGCCACATAGGCTCAGCGGGTAGAATAATGCCAAGTGGAGCTGCAGTAGTCCTGTGACTAGAGCGATCCAAAGTGGGGCTGCAGTGGCTAAGTGGATAGAAATATATCAAGTGGGGCCGCAGAGACTCAGTGGCCAGAGCGGTTCCATGTTGGGCTGCAGCGGCTCAATGAATAGAATGATCTCAAGTGGGGCCACATTGGTTCAGCGGACAGAAGTATATCAAGTGAGGCCACAGAGGCCCAGTGGATAAAGTAATTCCAAGTGGGTCTGTAGTGTTCCAGTGGCTAGAACACTCTCAATTGGGTCCGCAGTGCCTCAGTAGATAGGAATATAATAAAAGTGGCCGCAGTGGCTCAGTGGATCTTAATATTATCTTAATAATATAAATTCGCAAGCAGTCGCAATATGTCACAGGTAGTCGCAGATAGTTGCAAATAGTCGCAAGTAGTCACGGATAGTCGCAAGTAATCACGGGTAGTCACAGGTAGTCGCAGGTATTTACGGGTGGTAGCAGATAGTAGCAGGTAATCACGGTTAGTCGCAGACATTCACGTGTAGTCGCCGGTAGTCACGGGTATTTAAGGGTAGGTAGTCGCTGATAGTAACGGGTAGTCACTGGTAGTCGCAGATAGTCACGGGTAGGCGCAGGTAGCCAAGGGTAGTCGATGGCAGTCACAGGTATTCACATATATTGGTATGTATTTCAGTAACTCGATAAAACCTGAGCGAAGCAATGGCGAGCTGCTAGTTGTAAATAAACAATTTCTGTACATTTTTCAGTCTTTTACAAGCAATTTTATTGTCAGCCTACGTTCTTTTACAATTGCGTCATGTTAATTTACGTACAATATATGTAGGTTTACAATTTTCTCGTTATTTTACTCCGTTTTTTGACTTGATAATTTAATAAAGTTATGAAACAAAAACCTCCGAAATGTGGATAACAATTGACTTCAGATATAGAATACGTTGTTGCATCAGTAGGAGTTAAGTTTTCCTTTTGAACACACAAATATATTTTGAAGTAGTTCTACTCCCTACCATTCATTGCATGTTTTAAACCAATACTTCAAGTTACCTTTAAATTCATGTGAACATAAGTGTAAAATTACATATATTGTACAAGTTTTAGCAAACTGCAAATAAAAATGTAAAGTTGCCGAAAAATTGTGTGTAAATATAAACTCACAGATACTCCAGAATGTAATGCAACTCATTTTAAAATTACACAACGGAAGATGTAAACTTACACTGACATTGAGTGTTTATACAACGACCATGTAGCAGTAAATATTCACAATTTGAGATTTTAATACAAAGCGTAGGTGTGTTTTTACACATACTTCAAAATGTGTAAATTAACTCAATATTATGTTTATTAAGCAATACATTAATGTATTTTCACTAAAGACATGTAATACTGTCTGGATTCTTGAGAATATTTGTGTAAAATTACACGTACTAATGCTTTTACAAATTAGCATACAAAAAGGAAAAATTACAAAATAATTGTATGTGTAAATTCACATTTATTTTTACAGTGGAAGATTGGGGGATACAAGTATTCCTACGAATTGAATTGTAGGTTGTTTCTTGAACCACAAGTATATTTTACTGCTGGAAAAAGTTTGCGACATTAAACATATTCAGGAACAATGGAGATAACTAATAATTAATAATATTTATGTTACTTAATCCAACGCATAAAGTTTTCCATCACTTCAAGAACTGTTTCATAGCAGTTCAGTTAGCGTTTCGGTAATTCCATAAAAACAGATGGAATACCGGAGACACGTCGTTTCACTCAATTCTGTCAGTACAATTACGCCAATAGAGAGTTGAGGTGCAGTGGCTTAGTAGAACACACGGTGCACTGCACCGAGTTACACAGATCACGGTTGAATGCAATGAAACCTATGTACCGTCTCTTCATGTAGACAGACAGGGAGGTAGCACATGCGTGTACAGGGGCTAGGAGCCGTATTTACTACTCTAGGTTTCAGTACAGCAACATTAGCAGTGAGATAATCACAGAGTAGAGTAGATATGCACGTGGAGGTTGTAGCGCCACTGAGAGCGGTATGGTCAACCCCGAGTGCTCGTGGTGACATCGTACGGTGAACCGAGTAACTTAACGATTCCTTCTTATCTTGCTAAGGGAGTAAAAAATATGCGTCCGGGAAAAACGGAGAAACAATACGTACATATCGGCCGTCACTCTCTATATATTTAAAATAAGTCGTAGCAAAGTAGACAGCACGACGGCGCCACGGTCGAAGAAAATTAATGTCTTAGCATTCTTGTTTTGGACCATGCAGTTATTTCCAAAAAAGCAGAGGAATTATGGTATGGCTTCGCATCTTCTCAGGTATTATTTATGTCCAAAAGCTAAGCGCCAGTATGACTACCCACATCACTTCGCATGCACGTGTAACCTCAAGTCGCTATTACGAAAGAGACAATGGTGTGAGTGTAACACACAGCTACTTATCTCCTATTGGCAGGGAGGGATTTCTCTTGTCAGCGGAGGGATATAACAGTTTTTTTCTAATCATGTATTGGTGGTTTATCCTGGTCAAAGAGCCGTATAACTTGCAGGCGTGCCCTGACACGAAATGAAAATAAAAGTGGCGCCGTCTCATTTGTAGTCAACTCAAATCCCTACTAACTAAGTACTTCTGATTTTTAAGAGCAATTGCGATCAAATGTCTCTGATCACTGACTGACGTCACGATGCTGAGTCAACATGGATATGCACCACAGCAAACACATGCGACGTTTCCATTGTTCTGCGTGCAGTCCGCTAGCCGGTTCTCACGTTTGCCAAGATACGTGTGAATGCTGAGTAGTGCAGTTTTAAAAACAATTACAGCATTAAAAAGAATTCTTTAATAAGGACTCGATTAAAATTGTGGAATTACCAAAAACACTGTTGCTGGTCTCAGACACCAAGTAACTTCAGCATAAGAAAGATTGTGTCGCACGCAAATAAAAACTATCAAATAGATTCCAGAAGTAGACTACCACATGAAACATAATCCAAATATGAAACGTAATTTAAACTGTTTTCAGAACCTAATGTTATGAGAATGTTGACAGTGAATTAAATATGTATGTACTTACCTCCCACATCTTGTCTTTACTGATTAATTTTAGGACAACACCAGGTAGCAAAATTCCTCAAAACCAAATTGTCAAACAAGGCAAGGTGTATAGTCTACTCACAGTTTATTCTCACCTTTTTGAATCAAACTTTTTAATAACTACCCCATGCGTGACGTGTTTGGTCATTTTATAAATATTTTATGTATCGCTAGCGTTTTATTATTCTGTTAACAGACTGTAGAAGTTTCTCATTTTTGATCGAATTGAACTCTTACTTACATTTAATCAATAAATTATATTTTTTCATTTATAATTAATATGAAACAATACAGGAAGAAAATATACGTGGTTGTAATGCCTGGTATAGGCCATTCAAGGTAAAGTGAGCACTTTTTAAGGCCCTTGCAAATTTTTCTTTTAAGCCAATTTCTATATTTAAGCCATTTTTTAATATCAGCATTGTCACGTGACTAATAAATACGGTGTCTACTTTCACCATTCTCAAATGTTAATGTCTAAGGCTGCAATAAAACATATTTATTAGTGGTTAATGCCTATTGTAAGAGCCTTAAAAAGTGCTCACTTTATCGTGAACAGCGTACAAGAAAAACTTCTCATACAAAAGTTTAGTAAACTGAGGGCGCATGAATGCGGTGCGGTGTGATTATCTAGACTCAGTTAGTGTTTGTTTGCATAATGCGGAGGATAAGTGTGAAAGTACAAATTTAGCAGCGCTTCAGAATAGTTGTAAGTAACTACGTCATGTAGGATGTTGGCGAGCCTGGGCGTAAAGTGCTTGTAGCTGACGTCAACAGTTTATTGAATATGTATCTGCAACAACACAATACACAATAAGTTAGTACATGTGAGAGTTGCGTAGTATGTTCACTAAGTGAGTGGAAGGTGTGACAGTGGGAGAAGTGAAGTATTAGAGGGAGTGTCCTCGGTGGCTGAGGGCCCACCAGAGCAGTGACCTGGGCTAGTGCACCAGTCAAGAGCGCCTTGCCGCCCAGCTGACACCACATCACGTGTGCACCTGCATGCGAGTTTCCTCACGTCTCCAGACCCACTGTCTGCGTACGCTCATTGCGCCCCAGTGGCCGTTGTAGTGGACAGACTGCTCGCCCCCCAACTAGGCGATCCGCGTTTCATTCCCGGTGGGTCGCTGCACGCATTTTCGCATGTTGGGATCGTGCCGGACAATGCCGCTCTTTGGCGGGTTTTCTCGGGCGTCTCCCGTTTACACCGACCTTGCATTCCGGCGAGGCTCCACACTAACCTCACTTCACAAGACTCCGATGTTGAGAACTAATACTCTCTACTCTCCCATCGGCCAGCAGCATTTCGGACAGTCTAATCTCATGCGAGGAGTACGGCCGCGTTGAGCCAGGTGTGTGGTGGGAAGTTGTGTTGCTCGTGGTGCTCCCGTTTCCTCGCCATTCACATTCCGCCACCGTTCCTCTCAGAAACTGTCCATTCTCCAGGCTAGCGTGTCTCTCGCAGCTGGCTCCGGTAAACACTAAGGGCTTATGTCCCCTACATTGCCTCACTCGCCTGCCGCCAATGTAACCAGTCCAAGTCACGTGGTCAACGCTCGTGCACGTATTTATTTACATTTGCCTTTTCAACAGGCACCACTTTTAATGTGAATAAAATACCTTGATTAACTTCAATTGTATTTACACTAGGATAGAGAATCTCGAAACACTAAACAGTGTTCTAAATCTCAGATGCTATCGGCGTTGTATATGACAGTGCTGTTGACAGAGAATCAGTTCGATGTTGGAGCACGGAAATTGGTTTGCTGCCTAGTTCGAATGCGCCCTCTCTCTCTCTCTCTCTCTCTCTCTCTCTAACACATAGTATATTCCTCCTAAGGGTTCCAGTTAGCACACTCTTCCTTTCCTCCATGCTGAACCTGCCTGAGGTCGGGAGCAATGTACGCTACGGCTGCAGCAGGCTTTCAATACGAGTAGCTGAGAGGCTGAAGCTCGCTGTAGTTGGCTAATATTCTTCAAGGCGTGATCTAGTTGATCCGGCTTTATAGACACGAGGATTATTGTTTAGGAAACTGCATATTCCCTAATGTTCCCACAGTGTCGGGAGCATGTTATTATACAAAATCTCTTGGTCACGCAAAGAGGTCATGGAGTCATCGATTAATATTAACGTCTGAAGCTCAAACCAAGAGACTCGGCTACACAGCATCTCACTACTGCTACCACATATCAGTGTCGAAACAACAAACTAAGGTAGACATTGTTCGATATGCATCGGCCAGGTGAACACGTCCATCCGAGTGCCAGATCATGTACCGAGACTCATAACTTTGTAAGACCGTCTCCCGCTGCTCTAAAGTTCATCCCGATAGCATAATTATCTTGATTCAGTCTTGACTTAGGCCTACAATGACAAGACTGTAAGCCTGCAGCAAGCTGGAATCAAGCTAACAAGTGTGCGCACTTTAAAAAAATTGCAATTTTTACTCTGAAATTGTTTGTAATTTTACATATGTTTGTAACAGTACAAAAATTTATCTTGTAAAATTATTTGTTTATAAAAGTGCAAGATCCGTGTTTGTAATATATCTCAATAAATGTTTTTCTGGGTATACTGGCCATATCCAAGAGCTCACGCGAATGGCGGACACTCAAGAACGGAAATTAGGGGTGATATAAAGTACAGTAGCATGTAAAAAGAAATGTATTGCAAGTTAGAATAACCGAAAGCACAGAAACAACTCAAACAATCGTAATAAAACGTCAACAATTCCAAGAAACGTGGCACTATTATTTCTGACTGTTAATATTATTGTTTCATACCCACATAGAACACTTACGATGGAATAAATGAGTTATTGTTGACCAAATAACTTCACAAATATGCTGTAAGTTCTAACTGCTTTATTTTATGAAAATATAATTCTGAAGTTTTTAAGTCAAATTGGTCTAGTGATCAATGGTGTGAGATAGCAACTCAAAGAATGCGGGTTCCAGTTACTGTGCTGGCAAGGTGTAATTTTATATCCTCGTGAATTATATTTCGAAATAATGTTTTTTTCTGTTCTCTGTTATTAATTCATTATATTTGTTTTCCAGAAGAAAAGAGGGTAAATTTGTGTCCATTTTTTAATAATGTGTTGTCATATAAGCCTATAATTTGTAATACTACTGCAGATTTCACTAGAAAAATGTTTTTAGTTCTACAAATAATTTTTTTCGCAATTGGGATTCCAAGGATTATTCTTGTAGACGTAAAGAAAAAATTTTTACCGTGCACGTGTTTAACTTGTAATAAGCTGGGTTAGTTGCACTTGCTGCAAGCTTGCCTTGACAGACTACAAATTCAGATAATCCGAGCCATCTGCAGGGTTGCTATTCGCAAGTATGTGCCAGTCGCGCGAAATGTAGCTGAAATCACACCATGATTCAAGAAGCTTGCTAGGCAAGACAAAGGCAAGCTTACATGTAACGTGGGTAATGGCTGTGTCTGCACCACTCCACACGACGTCTGTGATTGGTGCGAGTGGCTGACAAGCAGCCTCCTACAGGTGGACAGCTCTGTGTAGGTACCTGGGCAGCAGCTCCTACCACGCACTTCACAGCTCCTCCGGCCCAACCAGAGTAATGCTTACGCCCAGTGCTTCAATCACGTTCCGCCCGGCTAACAGTTCGCTGACACACTCAGGAGTAATCTCTCTGACGAATACCCGAATTTATGGATTGCCCCTACAGTCATGACTCTTTAGATCATCGACTCATTTCGTTACACTAGCTGTTGCCTAATTATTGTAGTTGCATTCACGCCCCTTCACATTCCCACTATCTTTAGCGGGTTAACTATGAACGTTAGACAATTTGTTCCTGGATGAAATATGTTCCGTTTACGTTTATCTGGCCCACTTTGGTGAAAATTATCATTTATTCGAGTACGCACAGTATGTCCTATCGAGAATAGGTTGTGCAGACACGAACACACTCTTGGTAATACACGTTATAGATAACAATTTGTTTTAATAATTTGGTTGTCTTTTTTGTTATTTACAGTTCTTTCTGTTTGTTTAATTTTGTGTCTACAATAA
Organism: Dryococelus australis; assembly: GCA_029891345.1. Taxonomy (NCBI): domain Eukaryota; kingdom Metazoa; phylum Arthropoda; class Insecta; order Phasmatodea; family Phasmatidae; genus Dryococelus; species Dryococelus australis. Next base: position 28,545,867 of record CM056999.1, on the reverse strand, counting down.
AGGCTTTCTATCGTCACAGACTCAGATCTCATCCCTAGATTCCTCATTCAATAAACCGTTTTCACAAAATATACCTTTTAAAATACAGTATTTGTTGGAACAGCTAGATATATTTTCTATCTTAAAATTTTCCTTTGCCACTGATGACAGGTAGAAACTGAAGGGCTTCCCGGGGGAAAACAAACGGCGTGGTGTTCTCACATTGCTTTAAAATCTACCCTATGTCTTGAAAATGACATATAATTGTTCAACCGCTTCATTTCTAACACTTGCTAAATGTAACATCGTATAATTTATGGTTAGGGAACTTGATTAACTTTATCGTAACTTTCACTAATTACAAGATGTGCCCTTTCGGGCCGACCTGTTTCACGTTGCTCGGCGTGATTTAGCTGTTATTTTTCTGATTCGCCTCTTACAACATGTTTTCTCTGTGATGTACCCATGTTGTAATCCCGTTATTATGAAAGCTGTGATCGGGTAAGAGCGGCGTTAACTCACACAACCACTTTATTCACTACCGCATTGCCACAATCTGCGGGCGCTATGAAAGCGACGACACACATTCACAAACACTTGCCACGTATTTTATTTCATTTGTTTAATTATCTAGCGGTAGATGTACTCTCCTCTGGCAGAGCTGCGGGGAACAGCGAGAACCCTGCACGCCTTCCGCTCACGATAACTTTATATTTACGTCACCAAAAGATGGCATCAAACACTTTCACCGCTCACGACACTAATGTTGTATGGCTGCTAGTCGCAATTGTAGGTCGTGAACATCAGTTTCCTGTCTGCAGATGAAACACCAGAGCTGTGGTTTAACATTCACTTGGATCGTTCATCCAAAATGTGTTTGTATTCATGACTCCACGTCGCGCGTCTTTCCACATGCTCGATACAAACGACCTGATCACTGCACTCAGAGAAACGTTTGCTTGACTCGACAAAATATTTGTTTGTAAAAAAGGCGCAATAAAATATTTTGTTGTTCAAACCAATTAATTTTGTTGTTCTTATTTGGTTGGCCCAGACAAAGATTTGGTTGGTGCAACTAAAGATTTCATTGTCTATGCGTATATTAGTGTTTCGGTTAGTATAAGAGACGTTAGAAGCCCGGCCGAGGTTCTAAATCACTCTCGGATAAACTAACCATCAAAAAGTCTAAATGTTTTTTAATGCAATTAAACATAATAAATACTGGACAACGTGCGCAAATAAAAATTTAAATTTTACAGCTTTACTTTTTAGTTTCATGTTTAACTTGTCTTATTAGGACGTTTATGTGCCATTAATAAACACCAATTAATTAAGTAAAAACACTATTGCTCTCCTAATTGTCACAAAAAATACAAACAAATGGTCGAGCTGTATTTTTGAAGGAAGGCAATCAGTGTTGCCAATTCTCGCTCACTGGGACCTTCCACTAGACGGCTGTGGTTTGGCTCGTTAGCGATGCTCTTGACCTTGCCAAACAATTTAACGGAAGAAATAGAGTACCGTAGTAAGCTATGGCTGAAGGCCAAGTGAGGTACTCTTTGTGCTCAATATCCGATGGGCGAAAAGATCCCCTTTATTTATAAATAACGCAGGAATGCATCATAAAAACGTCATAAAATTAAAATAAATTTTATTAGCGACGTTTACATCGCCAAACATTTAAATAGTACAAAAACCTTCGTTTTTTCAACACACAAGTAATTACTTTAAAAATACAGCTCCTGTTTCCATTGCAATAGTTACTTCTGTTTTAAAATTGGGTGTTTATAGATCTGATATCATGCACATCAATATTTAAAATGGTATTATTTATATATTGCTAATGCAGAAATACCGCTATCAATCTTCGTTGTAACAAATAGTGTATTATCTGTTGGGCTCATCTAATGAAGTAGTCAAACCGAGTGCAGTCAAACATCTGTTATTTAAAAAGTTTTCAACAGTTTGATTTATGTTTGGATACAAACGACATTGAAATTGGTTTTCTCTTCAACAGGAAAGAAATTACAACTGTAATAGTAATACGATACTTGGGAACGAGCTACCTCATTCTGCCAGAGATACCTCATTAAGACTGACACCATGTAGCATCTTGGTGGATGCATTGAAGACGACATGAAGTCTTGTAGTTGTATTGTCTTCCTTGATTACGCCATGATGCGGCAGATAGTATGCAAATTTCAAATTCTTGTGTGGGTTGTCTACCAGTTCCAAATGACCACACTGCCAGTAACTAATATCCATGAATGCTACATACTCTGCATGCATTTGCCGTTGCTTACGCAGGCATCGTTCCAAATTCCTTAAGCAGTGTATAGTTTATCGTCTTGACTCGCCTGTTTCAGGTTCCAGATGATGAAATGGCAGTGATGTTACTTAATGACCTGATGATTGTCGACGATGGGTAACTTCAAAAACCGACTCGCCCATTTTATCTTTTGGGGATACGAAGTTCTTCGCAGGCATATGATCTACTGCCCAAAATCTCTCTAACATGGTTTCTAATGATGGTTGCTTAGGGCAAGATACAAAGTCACTGAAGATTCTGATGATGCCCGATGTACTTTCCTGGCCTGGCTCATCAATAACCAACCAAAAATAGTGTCTAAGGCCACTGGGATGCAAGCATCTTTAACAGTTCTGTTGCCTGTAAAAATGTAAGGAAACCGGCCAGTCCCGATAAATACATCAATGGGTGCAGGGGTGACAAACAGAGGGTCAGTCAGGTGTAGTTTTTTAACATGTTCCCAGATGGTAGTACACACTGGAAGTGTTGGCAGTTCACTGGTCATATTTTGCAAAACATATGCATTTAATGGGAACTGTGGTGTTTGTTTCCCCACTGGTTTAATGCAACATTCAATTACTCCCCTTGCTGTGTGGAGGAAGGTCTCAGAAAGCCCATGAATAGGAAGATATGCCTTTCTGCGAACTAGAGCCAAGCGCTGAAGACAGTCCTCTGTTATGAAGCTCGACTGGCTCGCAGAGTCGAGAAGTGCTCGCACTGTGTGGTAAACACCAATTATATCTTGCACGTCTATCATAGCTGAGGTCAATAGCACACTTTGAGGATCATGTCATGCACAAGTTTGGGCAGCAACAAGGGTAACAGATGGGGAATGGTTTGAAGACCGAGACACTATTGGATTATCCTTGAGAGGACCTCCATGTGCCAGGTTACCAGATACTGTATTACTGAAATTAAGTAAGTATGATGTCTAGCCTGGCATTATGAACAGCTGACTTTTGATTGACATTGTTTTCCCTGATGAGAATCTGCCAGGCAGTTGAGTCAGAGCCTGAAAACGTGATAGCATTCTATTGTGGAGTAGTCTAAAAACTGTGGATATTTAAACAGCTTATGTGAGCCTCCAAGAATGATACAATCTAACTGAATGTAGGCAACTTATTTGCATCAGTACTAATGTGCAACTCCCACTGTTGCAGCAAATTATGGTCTAACTTCCTTTTTAAAAGATACAATCACAGTGGATTCCAAGCATCAATATTTATATTTAATTACCGTAATGCTGCCACGTGCTCTGTCAATAATGTAACAAAGGTGGTGACAGTGGCAGGACTTGATAAAGAAACAGTAGAGATTTGCATAATTGCATCTAAATTATGATACACTATGAGCCTTTTGTTGTTAGGTCTCTTGTCGAGTAACTACCAAGCAACAACAATATTATCTGCTGTCATTGGCAGGGCTTGGATTAATGACAATAGTTCAGCTGACAATGAAGATTTCAAGTATGACAGCGTTTCAATATTGCTTGGATGTTAATTGCTCACCACTAGTGTAGGGAACAAATTGAAGATGTTCGTCCATTCTGTTAGCTTTACAGAAAACGATGGTAAATGGATTGCAGGAAGCGAAAAACCAGATTCGTGGCGAGGCGAACTGGCGACTGCACTTTCATTTTCCTTGCGCTCTTCCTGAATATTCGCTGGAGCTGATATAACCCCATAATAGACGTCGTCGAAGTCGTCTAACTACTTGTTATGGAAGCCTTCATTAAAAATTTTTCACGTTTTTTATGAGTAGCTCCAAGGATTAGTGGTCATCTTGAAATCCAGCTCGTAGATGCGGCAAAGTTTGACATGTTGCAATAAATAAGTTTTTTTTGTGACGAATTGTTTACAACTGCTTTGACTAATGATGCTGCCCTCAGTGATCGATTCCCGGCACGCTGCAGACACCTTGTCAACACTTCGATCTTGTCATCCATTATAGAGCAAGCCCGAATATTGATAATCTGAACAAGTTCGAAACATCAATCCTAACGGCGACTGAACAAAGGTTCATTTACAAAACTTTTCGTCAATGATATAATTATTTAAACATGAATAATGTTACCAAACACAAACACAATGCAAACAAAATATAAATTACGTCACACCACAGTTTTTCAAATTATTCTTTACTTAGAATTGGCGGCAACCACGGCGCAAAGACACGAACAACAAAACTGGTTTAATCTGGCCCGAGTAGACCAAATGTTGCGTAGGCAATGACGCATTCCTCCGGAGGAGCATAGGCATTACTATGCTGAAAGTTTAGTGTTCAAAGGAGTGTTAATTCCACTGTTAAAAGAAAAGAGTGCAGACGAGAACTAAAACTTTCTTCTTCACCCACGCCATCTTGGCGAACACATTGAGTGACGTCACAAACAAAACAAAGTCACTAGCAACCATAAACACAATCACTATCACAACATTAAACAACGAATACTGTTAGTTTAGAGTACAAAATTTTGTTGACTTTCGTTGAATTGTTTAACAGATATACCTTAAAAACATAAGTTATTTATATTAAACCCACAAAAAAGGGCTACCGCACCTAAAACACGTCAGTTTTAATACTATAATGCAGCAATACTTACGCGCAACATTTAGTGGGAATCGTTTGATTGGTCCTTGAGGTTTGGCATAAAACCTACATATTTTTCATGTGACTACCTTCATAAATGGAGGACAAAAATTATGTATTAGCACATTCGATGATTGTCGTAGATGCTAGCGGTATACAAAGTATATTTCGAATCGATTTAATAGTTTCTTTAATATGGCACACTAAGCAAAAATGGTTTTATAGCCGTTATTCTGAAAATAAGTTTCTATCACACTTAAAACATATTGCTTAATATGGCCTACCACAGCACAACTTCTTCGCCAAATTTTTTAATAATAAGTTGATGTGACAAACACAATTTTCATGTGATGCTATCTTAAAAAATGGTGAAGAAATGAGGTTCTGTATATACAAATTTGATGTTCGTAATAGATGCTACCCGTAGACGATGTTACCTTAAGATTCGTTTCTTAAATAAAATATACTAACTTAACATACTTATATTGCCACAACTTTGAAAATAAGTGCTTGGTCTATTTAAAGTATGCAAGTCTACACCACCTGATTCAAAACGATTTTTTTACCAAATCTGGTACAATTGTGTGATTGTTTCTCGAGATGACATAATTTTTTCTATTCATATGACGTATCTTACAAAATAGTGGAGAAAAGATGCTCTGTGTAGGCACATTTGATAGTTGTAATATATTCTCCCTAAATAACAAAATTAAGTTGTAATATTGATGACATGGTATCGACCCTATAGTAAACTAAATTGAAATGGCTATATTGCAGCCATTTTTTAAATAAGTGCCTGACCTTAAAACATATCAGTTTACATCATCTGTCGCAGTACTATTTGTGTGCCGTATTTGGCAGGAATCTGTCGATCGTTTTTCAATATGTCATAAAAACGTTATTTATTCGTGTGGCGCTATCTTATAAAATGGTGGATAAAAATGGGTCCGTATATATACATTTGATTGTTGTCATGCGTACTGCGAGCAAAAGTTAAGTTCAGATTGATTTCATGGTTTCGACAATAAGCATTTTAAGATAATATGGCTACATAACCGCAATTTTTTAAATAAGAGTCTGAAATACTTACTTAAAATACTAGTGTACATCATCTGCAAGAGTACCACACGTTTGCCAGATTTGGTAGGAATAAGTTGATTGTTTCCCAAGATATGAGATAAAAATGTTATTTACTTATAAAACGGCTGACAACAGATTATTTTTTTGGCATTTATGATACTTGTAATAGATACCATCAGCATACAACAATTTGTACATATTGGTCTAGTGCTATGGAAGATAATTCAATAAACTGAATTAAAATTTATGCACGTCCACTATTTTGAAAATAAGTGTTTTAATCAAATAATCTAATTAAGTTATATATATTTACATGGCCTATCATAGTATTACTTAATTTCCAAATTTGGCAAGAATCGATTAAATATTTTTCGAGATATAATGTAAAAGAGTAATTTTCTCATGTGGCGGTATCTTCCAAAATGGCTAATCAACAACGCTATTCATTTCAAAATTCAGTGCATACGTTATATACTCTTACTATATCAAGTTGGTTTTAAATAGTTTGAATGGTTACCAAGATACAACATTTCACCGTAAATATTAAAATTGCCGCCATTTCGAAAGTAAGTGCCAGGCATGGTTGATAACTATTAGTCAGATTTCCTTGCTAAGTAATATATGTGTACCGAGTTTGGTAAAATTCGGGTAACGCGTTCGAAAGGCGAAAAGGGAGCAGACACACACGCACAGACATACACATAACACATACAGGAAAGTGATCTCATAGCCTTTCTTTTCTTCAGATAGTATGCTAAAAATAGACAAGTCATGGTGGTAGACAAAAGTTCCGAAACATCATGTTCAATGTTCTAAATACAAACATATTTCAGTGTGTAATATCTGTAAATATTTTGAATGTAAACTTTGCGTGGTATAATTTTTGAATACCAAAATTAGCCTGTTTGGCTGTAACAAACCACAGCATAAATAACGAAACAAATAATATATAATAATGTGCGTATATACCATTAATTAACTAGAAGAAAGTTGGTAATTAATTAGTATAGAAATATAACATTTTATCTAGAGTAAACCTGCCAGATATGGATCCTTTATTCAAATTAAGGTATTACTAGTTAATATATATATTTATATTAATAATGCTAAAATGTTTATGCTGTCCTTTTCTACGCATGAGACAACTGCAATACATTGTAATTACTATTTATATTCTATATACATATGCTAAAATATATCTACTTTATTGAGACACATAGCAATACTTGAAATTGTATATGCCTTTTAATTAAAATAGATATGTACATATTGTTACACAAAAATTTTAAATGTATATCCCTATTAAAAATATAGTTATTGAGATAACTACAAAAAAAATATAAACTATGGAAAATGTTTTTTTAAAATATTATTAGTATTAAGGCGTTTTACACAAATTTAAATAAATTAGTTCTGACCTATCTGTACAGTGATTGTTACACAAAATTTTTGTACTATGCGCACTGGGCCCACTTATTCCTCTCTATATTAAAAAAAGAGTATATGCCTTTCATATTATTTTCTGTGCATGTGAAATAATTGAATTAAAAACCCATTCACAACCACTACAAAAATAGAACACTTCTTTAAAACATACGTACACATATTAGGAATGTATAGCGTGTTGTGGCCCCTGCAAAATATATTTTAAAACAAGGAAACATAATTATAATCTAATTACCCATTAAGGCATTGTCACAAATAAAAGTGATTTGTCCTGATCTATCAGTACAGTCAGAATGACAACACATTTTGTACTGAGTGCACTGTACCCACTTCTCCCCTCTTTTGTCTCGAAAAAGTCCACCGCGATATGCACCCCAGCATCATCACACTGCACACTCAGGTCCATATCATCGTCTGTGTCGATGAGTTTGGGGTCGTCAACATCTGATTCTGAGTCAGTTGAATCAGGGTTGATGTTCTTCTTGTTTGTAGTTCTTTTTTAGAAGTAGTTTTCTCAGTCATAAATAATTTTCTATTTGCAGATAGTTTTTCTGAATGTTAAGAGGAATTGCACTTCGTTTCCTTCAACTTCTTCACGTAGGGATAACCACTGATGAGGGCTGTTGTGCCTTGTCTTGAGGGTCGCCCCTTGGTTCCCTGTTTCTTCTGGAATGTTGTTAGGAAGGACGACTGTTGAAGGAAATCTGGTGGTGTTTTGTGGAATAACTTCTTCCACAGGAACTTCTTCCATAACTTCACTTTCTAGACCAAACATGGAGAAATCATGATCTCTAAAGATGTCTTTGTTTAGAGAACACAAGTCAGTCTTTTTGAAAACGTTGACAGCTGTTACAGCTGAAGATAAGCCTTCCCCATCAAGTCAGCCACCTGGTAATGTGTAACTACACGCCCAGGATGATTTTTCAGCCATGTGTCTATTTACTGAGAGTAACAGATCTTAAAAGGCCTCATGAAAGTCACCTCGAGTGGCTGAATTTTGTGTGTTGAGTGCGGGGGAATGCAGATAAGTGAAACGTGGCTGTCTCTTGCCATGCCAATGACATCCACGTTCTTTGTATGGGAATAGTGCCTATCGAACACTATAGCAGCAGAAATCCCCTGTGGCGTTCTCAAAGAGAGTGTGCTATGTCTTTTAAAAATCCTTTCAACCACTTTTCACAAGCTGATGCTTTATCATCTGAAAATTGATCTGGGATCCCGTTTCTAATGGCCAACTGGTAAGATAAGCGACGAACATCAGAAGTCGTTAAACCAAAGTACCTGTCTATATCTATATAGTATTGAAACAGACTATTCTCAATTTGGGCAAAACAGTTTTTCTTCCCAAGGTTGTTGCCACTTCCTGTTTGGGATCAAGAGTGGTGTCATTTACATACCTTTGTAGTGTCGATCTCGGGATATGATATGCTTTAGCTGTTTTTTTTAGCCCCATTTACTTTTTCCTCATTGCAGAAATGACACCATAGCATCCTCATCCCACTTCTTACGCTGTAGCTTTGACAGGAACATAGTAAGACATAGTATAATGTAGTACGGTATGTTCCAATTAACATGTTTTCAATAAGACCTCATTTAAAATTTAATTACATAAAAATTGCAATCGCATAGGATTGCAATATCAATTACTTCCTATTATGTGGCCCTCTTGAAGTCCCTTCCTATCAAAAATGGCAGGCATAATGGTCGAAATTTCACCATTTCTTTTACACGAAACATGCATCTGAATACATTATGTAGTTTTTAGGTTTTATAGTACAAGTTATATTTAAGAAATATTAAGTTATATTTAAATATATCTTACCTCCAGATATTTATATCGCGTAACGTTACCCACTGCAAAATATTCAGAATGAACGAAATTACTTATATCACTGTGGAAGACGTAACAGTTGGTGTCGCGCGCTCTCAATGTAGCAGGCCACTGCTTACTACTCGTTGAAGAAGTCTTGATGTGAGCCAACAGATGGCAGCACCAATCACGCCGAATACGACGGGAACTCGTATTAGGCCGGGGTCCATATTTGGCGGGTTTACTCTACACTTTTATGTACTTATGGGCATTTCAGATATATTTATTTCCGCTGACATTATTATTTATATCTTCACATGTTTTTTGCAAGAGTTATTCTAAGTAAAGAATGTGGAGAAGAAAATTATTAAGCTTATAATAATGACACATGATAAAGAAAACCTTGATTTAACTATTTACATCTCAAGAAGTAGCGAAAAAATACCCAAAAATACATCCGCAAGTTGGGAATACCACTCTGTGTTTGTACGAACATTTTTCTACTTATTGAAAATTCCAAACACATTATTACAAACAATTTAGTGAAAATCATAAAAGAAGTAACTATTTTAATAAAAACAAATCTACTGGGTTTTCTAAAAATGCGGTTAAAGACGCGGTTAGAAGAGCGACCTGCGTGTACACTGTAGAGAAGTGTATTGGTCGTTACACATTCGAGTACATGTTTCGTGCTGTGTGGACCTTGCGCAGTACTATCGAGTGTCGGGAGTCAGCAAGTCGTCGTGTACCTCGTGTGCAAAGTGCACTCCATCGAGAACGTGGTATTTCGTACCATACACTTCACACTCGCAGTGTGCCACCAGAGAGGTGCGGACCAGGCTGTGTAGTCTTCAAACTACTCGCCCGCCTCCCACCAAGGCGAACCGCACTCCATTCCCGGAGGAGTCGATCCGATTTTGAATGGGGGAAACGTGGAGGCAGGCTTTCCTGGTCTTCTCCCGTTTACTCTTCTCCATGTTAACCTCATTTCATCCTCACCGGCGCTCTAGACTTCGCTGTCCACCAAACTCCCTTCCCTCTCGCCTCTTTTCAACTAACAAACAAAACTACCTCTCTCTCTCTCTCTACCAACGAAAATCTGAGAGGGTATTACAGACTGGACAAGTTAGGGATAGCAGCAATGAGAACTGCGTCTTTTAACACCGTACAGGAATGTAGGTCAACGAGTATCCGCGTGGCCTTCACAATCAGTTATTTTTTATTTCCTTTGGCGGAGAAGAGCACGGTGAAAACAGGGTACTTTTACCTGTGCACGCGGAGAAAGTCAGGTGAGTGGGCGGAAAATGCAGTAGAGCGCTAGTAGTGGAAGATCCGTGTGCCAGCAACGGGCATGACGCAGCAGGTGAGAAGATCACGGCGAGTGTTGGTGTTGATTGCCACGTTGTCATGGAGAGGGGGGGGGTGGTAGATTACCTGTAGGCAAGGTCAGCCCTGTACTACATGTCAGCCTGTGAACCGACCGCAAGCTACATATATTTATTTTTTGTGAGGAGGCTACGTTGTCTTGTCTATTCGACCGCGAGGTCCTTGCTGACGGAGGGAGCAAGTTGCTGACTTGGCTACAACGGCACTTTAAAAATATTTTATTATAATATCAAGAAAACAACTACGAAAATGTTGGGTTGGTAATTCTTAAAGTTTCCTCAATGGCAGTGTTGGCGAGAAGTGAAACATTTCGCTCTTCACAGATTTTAGCCTCAGGTACATTTGCACCGGGATGTCTGCTGCCTCTACACAAGAGATGCAAGTCTCTGGAACAAGGCAGCGAAGTGACCGCTGTTCTACGTGAGAGATAGAAACATGTCAACGCATTAAACTCTGACACCATTCACTTAAGATTTGTTTAAATTCATAACAGGAAATTAAGTTCGATATGACTTAATATTAACAGTATATATTATTTGTTTACAATAAACCTTAAAACTTGAAACATTTGGTATAAATACTTAAATTCTAATTCATTTTTGGGATATGAGAACATACAGATATATACTTACCACGAAAGAATAAATTCAAAAAGTATTATGTAGTGAAAGTGAGTCGCTCTTGTCCTTTAAGGGCTCAGGCACTTCAAGTCTACCTCACTTGCCGAAACCCCCACGCAACACTTATAACACATCAAGGGACCAGCAGCACTCATCATCAACAAAAACTCCTTAAGTCCTTTAATCCCTATGAATATATTTAAGATAAATATAGCAAGTTTAAGGCAGTTGTATCCTGGCAAAAATGCATTCATGAGCTTTGTGAAATATTTTTTTAATTGAGTATGTACTGGATCAGCAACACTACTAATGGATAATTCACGGAAGTAAAGTTTGATTTCATTTATTTATAATTACTGGAATAATATTTTATACACAACTTTAAGTTCATTCGTATACACACTGTACTCCAGGCTTAATTTTGTGATAGTAAGTATATGGAACCGTAAGAAGTATTAACGAATCACGTACAGGTGATCCATAATCTCACATTAAAATGATTATGAAAAGTACAATTTACACACATTAAAAGTGGTCGCCGCTTGTGGGGTGCGCGAGTGAATCATGATAGTCAACCTTGGGCAGAATTCCCGTCGTAACCACCCGCGATGTTCTCGGGCGAAATTATCGATGAGAGAGTAGCTTAATTTCCGTTGATTGATGCGAACCCTTGCAGTCAACCTCCAGGCATACACGAAGAATTGCGGTCGCTCTAAGCCGCTGCAAACCCGGCAGGCTAGGAAGCCTGCTGCGCAATTTCCTCCAAATGGGACGGTCTGCTGGGTTGATGTCGATCACACGCCGCCCCGTGTAGCGAACAATATTTTCCAACAAATTACCACTCGTATTCAGGAACACAATTTACGAGCTTTCGTTTCAGCAGTCGATTCACGCACGCGTAAATGTACTTCAACTAACATTGCGAAAAACACACACACACAAGTTAGTGGAATCTTCCCAGAGGCTATCGGAGCAAAAACTTAACCAACTAATGTTAAACCCAGATGCCGACGTCTTTAGCACCGTTCACATATTTGTAACTGCCAAAGCCTCGTCACGCAAAAGGTAACTTCTATCATTGCCATTCCTTCCGATCGCGCTCAGCATAAACAGCTGACATCGCGAGCACACAATTCTGTTTGTCAAGGATTGAATATGTCAAATAGTTTATTCGTTGCATACGAGTCTCTGTTGTTTGTCATCAATTATATTACTAGCGTACAGGACGGGTTAGTAAACTATCATTGTGGATTTCAGCATAAATCGTATTCTTTGCGTCTAATTCATTATCAATAATATACTTGACTTCGTTATTTCCAAATACGCATTTCCAAACTCTGCCGTTTTACATAACCTCTGTCGACATTCAGATTGGAGCTGCTCTCTCCCCCTCTCCCTCAGTTGCCTGCCAAATGGCAAAAGGGGAGAATCTCCTATGCCACCTCCTCAATACTATTATTACACAATACAAACATACATACCCCTTTCCCAACACATCACACCTAAGTACAACACCAAATGTCCAAGGGTGAACATCGATGTTGTTGTTCTCCAACGAAAAAAAAAGGACCTTAACACACATACCAATATATACAATAGCACAAAGTGAAAAATTCATCAAAGAAATTTTACTAATAAACTCTGATACAATTACTTTCAACAAATTTCTTTGATTAAAGAAATTTTATTCTATCACATTAATTATATCAGAATAAGATTAGTGGATTGCCGATTATCTCATTTAACGGATTAATTATCAGATTAATTGGGTCAATCAATTTGATATGAAATCGATAAGCCGATTAATCTAAAGTGAAGTAGGACCCCGCGTTGAGTGTGGATTGGATTGGCTGAAGTATTTTTGGTGTATTTGCATTTGTATGTGGGCGCCACAAGCCTAGGTTGGACATAATGTGAGTTGGGAGGTGGCAAACGTAGGCTTATACGTGTCTGAATACACCTTATTACTTTTGCAACTTTTAGCTTACCAGAAGAAACTGAGGATCTCCGGATCACTGTAATAGCACGCACAGAAGCAACTTGCATACCTTCGCAGCACTTCATATAAAATAAAACATGTGAAATCAGAATAATTAATATATTAATGAAATGTAAATTAATAAAATTAGACCAAACAAGTTATGCAATTCAACAAGATGTAATATTCAAAATGTGAAAAAATTATGAAATACCACCATCCAATAAATAATACAGTTTAATCAATTAAGGAAATTAAAAAACAAATTAAAAGGTTAAAATTAAATATATCTGTAGGGCTGCTGCAAAATTAAACAACTGACTTGAAATTAAAATCAGAAATAAAATTAGTTCATAACCGAAAGTAATTTTCCTAAATTTCTCACTGTTTAATAAACTGACTAAGCTCTCAAGTAATTAGTTGCATGTACAGTTCTCGCGAGCCAATCCTTTACTTGAAAATGTCAATTTAAATTTAATTACTTCAGAAAAATTCCTCCACGCTTTCCAACAAATAGCAAATCTCAGCTCAGAAAGGAATTACACTGAGTTCAATAGTTTTTATATATTATTGTGCTCCGGCGTTACTAGCTCATAGGGAATCTCAGGACTATTGGTTATACACAAATTAAAGATCAGAAAGTGCATAGTTCCCTTGAAAAAAACTTTTTCTGAAAATACTTTAGTTCGTAGGAAGTAAATTACAAGTAAAATCGTTAAAATAGGTCTGCACCCAGACTCTCAAAATCCTTGGCGTTACCTGTATTCTGATGCGGCGCTAACGACATGGTGTCTGGCGTTTAGAGATCGGCGTCCTGGCGTTTCCAACAAAACTCACTAATAAAGTTAGCTAGACGCCTGCCACCAACCCTCTTCTGTAATCAGTTGTGGCATTGACCTAATCACTACTTCTGAGACTCATTACTAACGTATCCTTAGATTGGCGCTGGGGATTCACTAAAATTGAAATCCCAGCGAAAATGCAATTAACCATCCATGTTGAAAGTCCTACCCAGAAGCAAGCGTTCCGGCATCTCCATTCAAGACTAGCCAATCACGGCCTACTTCCTACTAGACCTTCTTAAAATGAAACTAACCAAAATTAAAAATCTTTCAAATAAGAGAATAAAATAAATAATTAAGCTTCAGAAATCACAAAATAATTACTGAGAACCAAATTGAACATATAAAGATAATATTACAATACAGAAATAACAATATGTTAAAATGCAAAATACTTCCTGTAAATTATCATACAATATTGAAAACAAGTGGACTGGGGGTTTACATAAATCATAAATTAGGCCTGCGTGATTTAAAATTGTAACCATTTCATATAAGAAATATGTAAAAAAAATATATTAAAAATAAAATAACTTAGCATGTGAAATAAAATAATTCATACAACTCAAACACTTATATATAATCCATTCACGACTGGAACAGACTTATAAAAATAAATCTTGGAAAAAATACCCTATCTAATAGCTGTATGCATAGCTGGTAAAGAAAGTGGCGGGGCCAGGTACAGTTCCCGCACCCGCCAATTTCTTTACCAGCTATGCATACAGCTAATGGCTAGGGTATTTTCTCAAAGATTTATTTTTATAAGTCTGTTCCAGTCGTGAATGGACTTTAGGTAATTTGCGTATGCCAAACATAAACTTAGCACATATGTTCTGTCGACCTATGGGTCTGTCTACATTTGGACATTCCCAACCTGTGTCTTAGGGCTAGAATGCGCAGATTGGTGAACGTGGCCCTCTGACGTCATGGTGCTGTCCCTAGTCAACCTGTGTCGCAAGTTGAAGCAATCAGAAAACTGAACTTTTGTCCGAAGTTATGTCCTAGGCTGATGGAAAAAGAAGAAGACTTCAAATACTTTCGCGCGCAATCGTCAAATGTTTACGTCATTAATGTAAACATCGGCTGTGCAAGTGGGCTTTCTCAAAACAAATATAATGAAATAGTAATATGAAATTAGGGATGTCTCCGTTCGGTCTGAACAATTTTATTTGAAGGTTAAAACTTTTAAAAGAAGTTTAAAAATTAAATTTGAATGTCAATTGTCGAACTTAATCAAAATAAAACTGTCAAGGCGTTTATTATAAATAAATTATCAAATCAACCATTTCGTAAACTATAATAAACAACAATGCAGCAATTTTAAACAACACTACGCAACAACAATTGATATGCCAAATTTAGTGCTATCTAGTGACAGATTCTGAAAGCTCACTTCGTGCAACGCATCTGTAGACCACACTTGGACCGCGACAATGTGACGTCACTTGACGCCGAGCCTCAGACACGCCCACGTCCATGGAACGGCCGAATGTAGACACGGCCTATGGCAGTGTTGGCCTATATATAAAAATATTTTTGTTTGTGTTTGTAATTTACAAAATCCTTCATTTAAATAAAGTACTCTGCAGACTCACTAGTTTCACTCAATTATTTGTAAATGCGTTTAGCGTTATTTGTACATTGATTTCGTATAACATTAAGAAACAGTGTCACAAATTCAATCCCATATCAGTTCTAAGTTATTTTTACGATGGTGTTTTTTTTTCGAAAACTAAAAACGGTAAAGATATGAAACTATACATAGTGAAAGTTTGTAATAAACTCATCACATCTACTTACTTAAAATTTATTCATCGTTCAGTATTTCCTTTGTATGATTGAAATTATGTCAGCAATTTTTGGATACAACCACATAAGTTAAAATTAAGCCAAGTTTTTATTAAAAATTTCACAAAAATCAAAAGGGGAAATAATATTCTATATATTACCTTCCACTCAATACTATTATGGACGTGACCACATGACAACTTTAGTAACTGTTGTTGTGGAGATAGGCGTTTCTCATCCTGTGTCCCTACGACCTCGTGGTAGCAACCCGGCTGGAGAGACCACCTTCCTTCACTGTCCCCTCACTACTTAGTCACACCACAGGAGTCCCAGCCATCCGAGCCTCTCATTAACCTGTTTCCCTATCTTTTGCATGTGACTTTTCAAACCAAATTTTCTCTAAAATTATAAACTGCAATGTTATGAAATTATAAACAAGGAAAGTATATAACATACATGACACTTATCCTTATTTCAAATTTATATATAGCAAAAATTATGTCAATAATTTTAGGATCCATCGGCATGAATTAAAACTAACCCAATTATTTATAAAGAATAATGTAAGTTGTAATACAAGCTTATGATTTGTAATATTACAAGTGAACTCTATGTTTTGCAGATTTTACAAGAAAACTGTTAGTAGTTCTAAAAAGGATTATCATGGCGCCTGGGTTTCCAAATATTTTTCTTGTAAAAGTACAAAAAAAAAATTTACAATATATAATAATACCTTAGTAAAATATCACAGTAAACAAAACTGAGTGTCGCAACCCCATTAAAAAAAATCACTGCAAAAAACTGAACGACGTCACAACCTAGAGTTCTCTGGAAAATGTTACTCTGTGGAAAGTCTTGGGTGCAAATAAACATATATCTGGCGAGAATTCAAAGTGCTTTGAATATTTCTGTAATGGCGCCAGGAATAATGAAGTGAATCTATTTCCACTTAGTAGAAAGCGGATTTTCTAGTTAGACAGAATATGTACTAGCTCTTTAAATATCCCGAAATAATGCAAAAAGGAGAAAAACAAACTATGCACCAGTATCGTCTCTAAGATATAAGCACTATACAGACCATATTCATAGCCAGGAGCCTGATTTGTCCACTAACAAGTACGAACAAGCAAATAAAGAGTTCGTAAAAACTACCTATATATATATATATATATATATATATATTATATATATATATATATATATATATATATATATATATATATATACACACACACACACACATTTGCTGAGTTGTTGAAATTAGTGTTTTTACTTGGAAATGATTTGGATATTTTTTGGAATCATGCTTATTTATTTCGATATTGATTCAAAATTTCCATGAGCGTAAAATATATTAATTGGGGTTTTATTATTTATGTCCAATATGCACATTTTTTTAAAGTTTGTCATGTTACTTATATGGTAAAATGTATGGGCCATTGCAATAATGTGTAATTTGGTTTGGTTAGAAATTTGTTTGTTCATAACAATTATTTAACTATACACGTCATAAAGTAAAGTACATATTGTTGGAATAAGAGCAAGAGGTGTCAAAATTATTCACGTTATTTACTTCGTAAACAAATTTACAATATGTGGAAAATAAAGCTTTCTGCGAATTCTGTCGTAAAAATCCAACTAGTGTGTTAAAAAGACTAATTATGCTGCCAGTTTTACTTGCACAGTATAAGTATTACAGCAGAACAAAATATTACAAGCGCTTTCTTAAAAAAAAACAGGTAATAAGATTGGAAAATAATCAGTGTGTGTAAAGACATATCCTATTTAAACATAACATGTATTTTGGTTCTGCAACATCTGCCTAAATTTAATCATTCCCGTTTATTCTACCTGCCCTAGAAATACGAAATCGTTCCCCTGGTCAGTATTCCAGAATCATTTATTTAAAATTGTATTGATCAAAACATACAGAATTAAAACTTTTTATTTTGCATATTTATTGTGTGTTGGATATGTGGGTGTGTGACACTCAAGTTGCTGATTCAAAATGACTGACAACGTGACACTTAATCCCTGTGTTTATAGGTTATTTACGTTAAAGTGAGAACTTTTGAAGGCCCTCTCAATTGGAATAGTAGTCAGTAAATATATTTTATTTTAGCCTTAGACGTTAACTTCAAAGTGCGGTGGAACATGGAGACTGTTTATTACTTACATGGCAATAATAATTTTAAAAATTTATTAGAGGATGAAAAAATGGCTGAAAGGAAAAAGTAACTAGGGCCTCAAAAGTGCTGACTTTACCGTGAACAGCCTACACGCTTTGAAGTCGGCGTCATATCCCGTACCGTTGCCTAGTAACTGTTGTGCTGGATGCAAACTTCTACGGTGCAGTAACAGTTTTACTGTGTTTCGCAATATTTGCGCAGTAGTAATCATAATCACGAAGGAGCAACGATAAATTGTTTTGCATTTGGTTGCAATTACGATAACTTAGAGAGGCGTGTAAAATATTTCCTTTCGCGAAAGACGAGGTTGAATATTATCGATGTGCGTTCGTATGTGCCGGTACGCACTTGAGATTCTTTGAAGTAATATTAGACATATTTCAAGTGTAATGGTAAAACTCCTTATAATAACAGGCCCAAAAAAAAATATATATATATATTTAAATACCATAAATATGGTAAACTGAAATACGCCCATGTTATTATTATTATTCATTATAGGTGATGCTCTCACCACATTTCGGAAAAAGAATAATAATGAATAACGGGAAGAAACGGCAAATATAGATTGTGTCATTTAACTGTATTATTTCTAATGAGACCTAACCTTACTAGATATTATTTCACTATAGGTGAATCACAAATGTGTCTGAGCAGATGCGCTATCGTGGGTCGGAATACGGACAGTAAGGACTCGTGGAATTAATTCTTATTTTGAGACAGTTTAATTACCGTATCTTACTCCTGTTAGTCCTTATTGTACTTTCTGCAATTTGTGATTGTACATCAGCACACCCAACCCTTTAAGTGAAGTTAGGTTAAGTCAGGCCTTCATGAGTTTAACGTGGTTAAACGACACAATTTAGGATATTAAGGTTGTTTTAATGACAAATAAATTATGTTACTTTATGAATTTCTTTGTAGGGATAAGGTAAGTTTGTTAGTTACTGTTAATTTCATTAGGCTTAGTACAAACCTTTAGGCGTTTGGTGGCAATGGGGCAAATAAATTTGCATTTTATATAAAATTAAATAACTCAAATACAAGCCTAGAAAAACACTTGCTAATACCTACAGCCACTGCCTATCATGAAACACTTGCTAATATCTACAGCCACTGCCTATCATGAAACACTTGCTAATACCTACAGCCACTGCCTATCATGAAACACTTGCTAATACCTACAGCCACTGCCTATCATGAAACACTTGCTAATACCTACAGCCACTGCCTATCATGAAACACTTGCTAATACCTACAGCCACTGCCTATCATGAAACACTTGCTAATACCTACAGCCACTGCCTATCATGAAACACTTGCTAATATCTACAGCCACTGCCTATCATGAAACACTTGCTAATATCTACAGCCACTGCCTATCATGAAACACTTGCTAATACCTACAGCCACTGCCTATCATGAAACACTTGCTAATACCTACAGCCACTGCCTATCATGAAACACTTGCTAATACCTACAGCCACTGCCTATCATGAAACACTTGCTAATACCTACAGCCACTGCCTATCATGAAACACTTGCTAATACCTACAGCCACTGCCTATCATGAAACAAGTGCAGACATTTTACCGCCAGTAATGTGGTTGTTTGACATTATTTTTGTGTGGCCCTTATAGATACAAGATAGCAACAGGAATTTCAGACCTACAGCTTTGGGGTTAAATTAAATTCTCTGGAGGAAATGCAACAAATCATTAAAATATGTGTGATTAAAGCACCACAAATAATGACATATTCACGCTTGGACATACAAATCAAACTACTCAAATTGAATAATAGCCATTTTGCTGTACTTCTTCCATAGCAACAGCCTAGCAACAAGTCCTTTGCATCCAAAATAGCGCCGCATAGGAATATCTATTGCAGACGACTGTAGTGAGGTGTACAACTGTAGTGAGGTGCTGTAGAACAGATGAAAATCGCGAGCAGTTTCATGGTCGAATACATTTCTTTCTCCTTCAGTCCTGAAACTGTGCTGTCCGCACAGCCAGCTGACAAAATCGTGGAAAATACCCTTCCCGGCTTGCACCTTGTGCGAGGGATCTTATACCTGCAGGTCGCTCCTTGCACTTTCAGACGACGAAGCCAGTACATCTCACCGGCTGACGGGGGGCCTGCGCGGTAAAAATATCTCAAACCAAGTTTTTGTACACGGCCTCCTAACATAATAAAGCGGTACAGCGATAGTGGTGCCATCTGTTTCTAATCGTCTACACCATTTGTTTTCACTTTTTTGTGACGTCTTGAATTCTGATTGGCTGGCGCTAAACATTAAACGAAAGACTTTAATGTTGGCCAACTTTTAACTCGTTGCGTTTAACGTTTAGCGTCGCGACAACGTTTTACGTCGATTGTAGCCAGTGTTATTACTCACCATGATTTCATGAGTTATTGTCAAGCGTTATTGTAGCGTCAAAGCGATTGTAGCCCAGCCTTAAGGGGTAGTCTCCATCTCTCTCTCGTGAATAGTTCAACTTACTTGTAGTTGCAACGCGGACCGCTAGATCGCGCGTGCTGCTAGCTTCGCAGACCACACTTCGAAGAACCGTACTTTGCGAAAAGTCGACAGCAGTAATACGACTAGAATTCAAGTTGAAATTTGTTATGATTAATAGATAAGATTATAATGCTCATTGGGCTACACCATTAAAAAAAATTGTATCGGTGGTAGGGAACACGCCACCTCTCTCTCTGTCTCTCCCCCATATATAATCTCAATTTTCTCCAGAAAACTTAAACGCATCACTGAAGTAATTAAAAAATGTTCATAACCACTGCAAAATATTTAGCTAAAATATAAGTACCCTTACCAGCTAATTTTATGGTGAAAGGAAAGAAACGAACTCTATATAGCGACCACACAACTGTTTATTAACGGTCACAAAAATAGTACGTGTTTTGTAGTCACGCGCAAATTCGGCTATAGGAATACTACAAACAAGAAGCTGTTCACTATAAAGTGAACACTTTCGAAATCAACCCCAGAAAAAAATCACTGCTCCTACTTGTATAAACCTATATTTTAATGGGCGCACTGAGTGCTAAGTAGTTCCGAATCTTGAGGTCGAAAAAGAAGTGATAGGTAACTATTTGTGATAACTTAATGTATTTCTTACGCTTCCTGTTTTTTTTATGCACTGGAGTGGAAAATGAGCAGATATGTAAAGTATTTAATTTCCTAATAAGTTCCCAGTTTCATTTCCCTGAAGCATTAAGTGACCTGGCCAATAGCAGTGTTAATTTTACACAAGGTGGAAGAATACACAACGTGCAAACGAGCAGATGCTAAGCAGGGCTTCAAAAGTGTTCAATTTACCGTGAAAAGCCTGTACTATTGTTGCTAACATACATTTTGAAAGTGTCATTTTTTAATATTTTTTGGTTGTCGCGACTTTCTGCAACGTTCCCCATGCAACTAATACAGTCTACTGATAGTACATTACATTCCCTGCCACTCGTATGAATCTCCTCCCCCCCCCCCCCCCCCCAAAAATAAAACTCCCGGCACTATGTCAACGTCTCTGTAGCGTCCATATGTTTTCAAACATATATCTGTATAGTACTGCAGCCTGACAGTGCAATTTAATCCTTCAGAACTGCAAATACAGTAATTTTATTTTGTAGATAAACGCAAAATCAAACTCGGTTCGTTTTGAAGAAATTGTGTGAAGGATTTCAGTATATTTAAGATTAACTAGAACAATAAAAGTAGTTCTTAACCGAATTAACTAGTGGCTTGGAAATATTATGCTATATATATATATATATATATATATATATATATATATATATATATATATATATATATATATATATATATATATATATATATAAGTTTCAGGTTTCTAAGAAAATCAAATAATGTGATGAATCGAGATACGCATTTAAGATTGAAAGAGTTGCAGCAATAATGTTTTGAAGGTGTATAAAACGTGATGGTTGTTCACGATGAAGTGAGCACTTTGAAACGAACGTTTGAAAAAAGTCACTGCTCCTCCCTCCATATATTTAAACGGACGCCCTGAGTGACATTAGCCCAGTAAAGTTGCTAACGATCGTGGGAAAGTAGTTCCATATATTGACGCCAGATAAAAAGTGTTAGGTAACCATTTGTGATAACTTAAATTATTTATTTCCCTTACTTTTTTATTTAATGCATCGAAGTGTAAAAATGAGCAAATCTGTAAAATATTTACTTGTCAATAAGAAACATTTGGTGAGTGGCGTAGTGGTAACGAGGCCGTGCGGTTTGGGAATAGCATAGGCGACGGAGATCTAGGGAGTGGGAGGAGTGCACACGTCACGGGACAGGAAATGTCCAATAACATGCCTGCCTTCCCCGGCAAGTGGCCGCAGACTGCCCTCAGCGGCAAATCAGACACGTGCTCCAGACCTGCTCAGTTGACTCTTATTGCCTGGCAACGAGCCAGCGCCCGCCATGTGCCTGATGGACGGCGCTACCACTGTCGTCTGCACGTGACACTATGCTCCACATATCTGCGAGCTTGAGTAACGTCCAAGGAAGTGGGCGTTGCTCACTCTTCCTGGAACACTTCAGCTGGAGCTGGAGGGACTGAGCAGATCAGAAACTGCCAGTTCATGTCAATAATAGCGGAAGCATTGTCCGTGATGATCATGTTACGCTCACACCCTTCGCATTTCCAAAGCCATCCACTGCTGTCGACGAGAGTAGCGTACACTGCACTGCCTCTGCTTTCACTATTCACATTAAAGGCTGTTCATAATGAACTAAGCAATTTTGAAAGCCCTGCTTAAGCTCTACTTGTATGCACAATGTGTATCCTTTGGGCTTATATAAAATTAACACGCCATGTGCCTTGCCACTTATTCATGCGCCCGTCAGGTGAAACTGTGAAATTGTTCGACAAGTAAATATTTTATAAATCCGCTAATTCTTATACTTAGAAACATAACAATAAAAAGCAAACGAAATAATTTAATTTATCAAAATTACTACCCAACAATTTTAATTCGACATTAAAATATGGAACTATGTCCCCTCCATCGTTACCAACATTACTGGGCTCATGTTACTCAGCGTACCGATGCAAATATTTGCAAGTAGGAGAAGTGGCTTCATATTAAGGATGATTTCAATAGTGCTTACTTTATTGTGAACAGCCTTTACCTACATTTATTATTACCTGAGACTTTGATCTCTTATAACTAATTAACATTGGTAGTGCTAACCTTATTAACTTTGACAAGGTGTTAATATTTTTCGATGGTCAGTTTTTTGAAAGGACATCTCTCAGGCTGGCTCCCTGCACGCCTGCACTTCATCTACGCTCCCTGCACCACCTCTAGACTCCCTGCACCCCCGCACCACCTCTTGGCTCCCTGCACTTCCGCACCCCTTCTAATCTCCCTGTACCTCCGCACCACCTCTAGGCTCCCTGCACACCCGTACTTCCTCTAGGCTTCCTGCACCTCCGCACCTCCTCTAGGTTCCCTGCAACTCCGCACCTCCTCTAGGCTCCCTGCACACCCGTACTTCCTCTAGGCTTCCTGCACCTCCGCACCTCCTCTAGGCTCCCTGCACCTCCGCACCTCCTCTAGGCTCCCTGCATCTCCGCACCCCTCTAGGCAAGTAAAGAGTATCTATACCAAATATAAAATGTGTCTTTACAAAGTCTCTTCCGTTCGCCATTTTGTAAAATACAGTTACACGGAAAAATACCATTTTTTGTCATATCGCCGGGAAAAAAACATTAAAATCGTATCAAATTTGCCAAATAAGTAGCACTACGGCAGACCATGTATACTTATAGGATCTCTTGAGTGAGTGAGGTACTTTATTTTTCAAAATGGTGGCCATATAAACATTTTGCTTTGTAGAACTATGCTAAATATACGAAACTACGAAACATATTTAAACTTTATTATGTATGCGGGCAGTATCTATTGAAACCATCGGATATGTCGTTATAGAGCCTCTTTTCTCCACCAATTTGAAAGATAGACTTACATGAAATAATAGAATTCTTATGTCATATCTCGAGAAAAATTAACCGATTCCTAACAATTTTGGCGAAGAAGTTGTAATATGGTACGCCTTATTAATTTATATGTTTTATCTGGACCATACATTTATTTAAAGAACGTTATTTTGTTATGTTTTCTGTTCCATTAAACTTAAGTTATAATCTCGTATAGTTTTACATGAATAATGACTCTGACTCAAAGTGAATGTATGGAAGAGGACTAACATAATTATAGTAGATATTAGTTGGGATCAGCAGCTTTTGATAATGTGTTTTGTGTGTGGTGTGTTGACAGGCGATGGCGACAGGGCTGGCTAAACCCACCAAGTATCACTACTACCCACACAACGAGCACATCTACCTGCTACCCGAGTGCGCAGTTCAGCAGGTAAGAAAAATGGCGCCTGCCTTCTCGTCTACCTCACACCATATCAACAAACAATGCTGCTACATTATTTTGTAATAATACTGTACATGTTAGAGCAGTCACTCAGACGAAATACACTACTCTGAACCAACATTCGTTCGAAAGACAGACAGACGTTAGAACGGTTTCACAGCATAATCACAGATGTTAGAACCATATGGTGAAAAAAACACAAATTGGAACCACATATTGCCTAACGACTTATGTTAGAAACTTAACACGACCGAAATTAACATGTTACAGGGATCATACAGCATAACCACGTTTGTTTGAACGATTGTAAGTAGTAGGGAATTGCCGATTGAGGCATAGGGGGATCGGGGATCGAATTCGGATTATGGAGAGTCGCCATGTTGTTACGTGAATGGACCACAATTTTTCCCCATTTTTCCCTGAAAATTTCCTTTTTTCCCTCAAAATCAACCAAAATACCTTAACAATAACCCTTTTTCCCTAAAAATTTCCCTTTGTCCCTTAAAATTTCTCTTTTCTCCCTCAAAAAATAAAAGAAGCCCCCAAACATGGCAGAAGCCACCCATGTATAGAAAGAAGCCTTTGATATCCAATTTTCACCCAATTTAATTAATTTGGGGGCTTCCTTAGGACCGTCAGAGCAGTGGCGGTCATATTTTATATAGGTATAGGGTATGCCAAATCGATACAAAGGATCCAGGATTAGAGTCAGACCTAGCCATCAACTATCTTGGTAGACATCACCCATCCGCCATATTGTATGCAGATGACTTCTAAACTTGACCCTTAACCTTCGACCTTGACCTTTTACCTTTATAATCCGAAATATTTAAAAAAAAATCCCCAAAATTCCCAAAAAAATATTACTAAAAATTAATCATTAAAAAATAATTTAAAAATATTAAAAAATTCGATTTTTTTTTCCAACTCACATTACCGAAGGGCGCCCCCCCCCCCCCCCCGCCACCAACAACCACCATTTGCTCACCACTGTTCGACTCCAGCAGACCACTGACTCCCTCGCCCCCACTCCCCTCATAAATACTCATTTCGCCATTTGGATTTTTCCGTTCATTTGTTTATACATAATTGGAGGTCAACAGCTTGGTATACGACCGCAATTTTGGTAGGTGACGGCCATATTGATGGGTGACCACCAGGAGGTGGCTATGTCCTTTATCGCGTAGTGTTAACAAGTGAAGCCAGTACATATCGTGGAGTTAGACTGTTGTTTTCCGGTAAAAATGTCACGTGATCAATAGTGGCCAAAAACATTGTATCAGCCTATCTTCAACGCGTGTATTTTGAAGAATATTAAAATTGACATAAATTAACATACAACCTTTTTTGACCTATATATATATATATATATATATATATATATATATATATATATATATATATATAAAACATGTATATGTTTCTTTCAGTTAACTAGGTATAAATTTATCCATTAATATGTAAAGTAATGAATTATTTACGTTTACGTGGAAGTGTTGTATACGGCGTTTTGGTTGAGATGCTTCCCATTTCCTATATATTTGCCTTGAGAATATGTCACGAAATAATGTTCTGGCGACTATAGGAGCTTTTAAACGTTATGCTAAAACTCAAACCGTACTAAAATCGAATATAACAACAGCTGTCTGATACTTGTGAAAAAGCAGCTGTTTATATCCTGAAACAACTAGAGTGCAACGGCATAGGCATGGATTTAGCTGAAGATACCCAGTAACATATAATCCTGTTATATCAAACTGTTCTGTTGTCAGTTATGTATGTCAGTAAAGTTGCAGTATATCTCGCCCACACGTGTAACCAAGATAATGGTAATTGGTTAGTTTTGTTTACATGACAATCCAAATTAGCTTCTTTTTTTTTTTGCGGCGTAGAATATGCCATTAAAACTTTATATTTTGCTTTACTGCACTCATTTGGTAATTATATAGAATAGGGGCTTTTCGGAAAATAGGAGAAAATACCTGCAAATGTAATAGGCCTATATGGTTATTACTAATCACACACAACATAGCCAAGTAAGACAATATTTTTCGAGAAAAAAATCAAACTAAACTGATTAATTTCATAAACGAACATGGCTGTGTCTGAAACGTTGTAATTTTTAATAAATTGAATGGGCTTAAAAAACATTAAGTCATATGGACAATTATTACATAATATGCCACCTAGCTGGAGTTGATTTCTGCGGCACAGAAACATGGGTATGGAAAGGGTGAAACTGCCCCATCGCTGCCACACACAGGATACCAAACAAGCATGCAGCATTTTGGTCGTGCTACATATAACTACAGGACCTTAGCTGTGGCGCTGTCATTTTATCAGTCTTCTGTGCAATAAATATGTTGGTTTTGTATGTGTCTGATAGTATATACTAAGATATGGCCAACTGAAAAGCAATTTTAGCTATACTATTGCAGAGTTTCAAAATGTTATTTTCTTAAGTGTATCATGTTTTAAAATTACCCACCTTTCCTCACTTGAAATATATGTTAATATAGTAAATAGGCAGTGCACTGTAAATCATTCGCTAGTTTCGTTAGTAAATGTGAATATCAAACACACTGCAATTCTGCTCAAACACTGTATGTGGGCGCTTTAATGGAAGTCAAAAACAAAAACATCATCACTGGAAAGTTTTACCTGCATTGTATATTTAATGCTCGTGTAGTTTAAAATGTATCATCTATTTTTCTGCCTCTGTTTTTATGCTGAATAGTTATGTTGTTCAGGAGCAAAACAAAAACTTCAACTTGGGGAAGGATAGGTGGATGCCTTTTGGCACCTTTGAAAATTTCATAAAATATTAAGTTTGGTTGTGAACCATCTCAATTTAACTTAATTGCATATGGGTATTGGTGAAAGGGATTTAATGGTAAAGTATTCATAGAATACTTTATAGACTGTATATGAGGCAAGTAAAAAATGAAGTTTTGTTAACTGGCAAGTCCCAAAGTAAACTGCCCTCTTGGCCCAGCCACGCCCCACTTTTCAATCTACATGTTCACGTGAGGAGTTTGTTCCTGTTGTAGTAAGAATTGTAGTGTCCACAACGGCTGAATTTGACATACAGGTGCATTAGAAGTTTAAACAGTTTCAATACGAGCACTGTATTATTTACCATAATATTAATGTAGTTGGGTGTGCATATATATATATATATATGTATGTGTGCGTATGTGTGTGTGTGCACAGGTAGTTTGTGGCAGTGTATTTAAACTGCGTTTATTTTTTGCGTACATTAACAGCTGTTAAATATGGCATCGTTGTGTTTCTATGAAAACTATTTTATTCCTGGCGAGGTCGCCCTGTATGTTCGCACGTGGGAAACATGACGGGTGTTGGCACTGGATGGTTGGTTTTCTCAGGGTTCTGCGGTTTCCACCACCATTACATTTCATTGTTGCGCTATATCCACTTCACTTCACCCTCATCAACACTGAAATTCTTAGCTGTTAAGCGAATCCTAAATCTCGTAGTATCATGAACAACTTTTTGATTAATGACCAAAGACTAACACAAAAACTGGAATAGAATGAAATGTTTTTAAATGTGATGTGCTCTGACTGAATACATACAGCAAGTCTCACATTAATGTAAATATATATCTCGTCTATTAAATGAAATACACATCTCTCAACTTATTTTTGGTTTATTCAGATGACAGAAAATACCAGGGTGACAGCATTATTTTTATATCTGAAAAATGAAATTTTCTAATTTTTTCCTCCCATTTTTATAAATGCAGGTAAACTGCATAATATGAATGTCGAGTTATTTGTAAAACATTTTTAATAATGCAATATGTGAGGCCGAAGCGCCGC
Organism: Dryococelus australis; assembly: GCA_029891345.1. Taxonomy (NCBI): domain Eukaryota; kingdom Metazoa; phylum Arthropoda; class Insecta; order Phasmatodea; family Phasmatidae; genus Dryococelus; species Dryococelus australis. The sequence continues at coordinate 28,517,581 of CM056999.1, read as the reverse complement.
CTCAGATCTAGTGGCGGTTACTGCTGCAAGCAGCATTACAGGTTCAGCTGAATAATCTGCTGCTAGCGACATTGCTTTTTTTTTTTAGGGGATGTTCATTTGTCAAGTTTCCGCAATGTGGTTCTGATATATTGACACTGAATATTTTTTAATATATGTAGAGGAGAATTTATTTCACACTAAAAATAATAATTGCACAAGTTAGTACGTAACAACAAATACATTTTGTCACAAGTGCGTTTGTGGACCACTTTGGCAGTGGTTAGTATATGTGAACTTGTTATCGATATCATTGCAGTGCATGCACCTTTCACCCATTGTAATTCAACAGTGTATCCTAATCTAATAAAACTGCCCAAAGTAACCTAAAAAGCTGGTGAATAAGTTTTCACACATTTTAACCTAACCATAGGGTGGTTAATTTACTATCCCTAAAAGTGTATTTATAGAAATAATATCTTTTTGTAGTTTTCCCTCCAAACGTGGAATATTTTAGCTTGTTGGGCAGAATTAAAATTGTGGCTACTAATCCCTTGGTACTAAATTGCACTTTTGGAGAAAAATTAAAAACTTTTGTAGATATAAGTAATAAAATTATCCAGAAATGTCTCCTGTCAACCCTCCCCTTTTTTCCTTCTGAACAGTTACTTAATTGTCCAGTGCAGACAATACATTAAAAAATTTTAATTTCTGTGATTTTCTTATGTACCACAGGTAAAATTGTATCAGAACAGAGAACTAATGTAATATAAAAAGTAGGAATAACTAAAATCGGATTCGAATTTATCTACCAGAAACAATTTTCTATATTAACAAATGTGTATAAAAGAGATAAAGTCATATTGGAAACAAACCTCTCGGGTCTTGTCAGTGTTAGGAATTTATATATAAATGCCAGCAAATAATTATTTATTCGTGGCTCAAGAACACTTTGCATTCCATAAATTCAGCTAGGCTGCTGGTAGAAGTTTTGTTGGACTCATTACTGATACGTAACCTGCGCTACATTATACGACAACGGTAGCATGCTTGTTATACTTTATTGAATAATTTATTCAAACAATAGTTTTCCACAAATCCAGATATATGAGCACTGTATCTAAAACACGTGCATATTGTCGCCCATAACCGAACTCTGGGCCCCGGTACCACACACACGGTCAGTAGTTTTTATGAGGAAATTATTTGATTGCACTAAGCCAAACCAATAATAAATTAGTGAAACTTCACACGTAAATTATAATATTTATTTATTTATTTATCATCCACTTTGTCAAACACTTAATACTACGAAAGTACCCCTCCTCACAGCGTCATACTAACATAAACACAATGTTTTGGGATAAAGTCCAGATGGCGGGTAGAGCATCCATAATAAAACCGTCTATTTCCAGCGGCTTCATCTACGTCACAACTTGTCTTCTCCTGCATACTACTACTCCATGGTGACCACCAACTTGATATACATCACTTGTCTGCATCTTGAAAGACTATTCCCATTAACAATTGAACTATGATCTGTGACCCATGACCCCTGACCTTGGCCCATGACCTTGAATGACATTGAAAACAAAAACTCAAGAAAAATACATAAATATCAGCAAGCATAATGCATTACAAACTACCACCGCCATATTAGATGCAGACTATCTTGACCTTGATCCCATGACCTTGAATTACCTTGAAAACAAAAACTCGAAAAAAATGACATAAAAGTCAGCAAGAATAATAAATTACATATTACCACTGCCATATTAGATCCAGACTATTTCGATTTGACCCCATTATCTTGAATGACTTTAAAAACAAAAACTCGAGAAAAAATACATAAAAGTTAGCAAGCATAATATATTACAGTCTACCACTGCCATATAAGATTCAGACTAGCTCGATCTTGACCCCACGATACTGAATGGCCTTGAAAGTAAAAACTCGAGAAACAATACATAAAAGTCGGCAAGCATAATACATTACTGACTACCACTATCACACATGTTGTAGATTATCTCAACCGTGACCCTGTGACCTTAAATGATCTTGAAAACAAAAACTTGGGGAAAAAATTATAAAAATTAAGGAACATATAATATTAGCCCCCCTTACCTTGTTGGTCCCTCCACCACTACCCCAACATTGAACATCACAAAATCATCGACCACCTCAACCCTTCTTGATCATTCCTCCTGCCAGCTGGCCAACACCTCTTTCCACACTGTCTTGCACATCAGGCCTGCCTCAACCCTTTTCCCTCCTCGCTCCAAGTATGATGCATCCAACCTGCTTAGAATGTATTATAGTATTAACCCAATGTCACTTTTTCTACGCTTCATCTCAACAAATACCTCTGTTACCATATAATTGATTATGCACATACAGTAATAGACCATTACAGCAAATATTTAAGTGATAACATAATTCGACACATCATTTGATTTTTATTATTGTGCTCCCTCGCAGTATCGGCTTGTATTGTCTGATCTGAAAATCAAGACAATAATATTCCTGATATCAGGGAAAGTAGACATGCTAGGAGAAGTCACATCGACACTAGCGAGAAATAAAACACTTTTTTATTCATTGAAAACACATATATTATTTTTGTACATCAGTCTACAGACAAAAAATTGAATCTCTATAGTTTCCATATATTCTTGTACGGTAGTGAATATAATCTGCTTATACACAGCTTAAGAAAGTCTACGTGAACAAGCGTCCAACCAGAACGCTTTTCCATATATTCCTGTTCTTCACGACGAAGATTTTTTTCAAGGCCTCCACAGACCCTGGAATGCTATCAACATTGTAGAATGCTTGATTGGCAGTCTGGAATGCACGCCGGCTGATTCCTTCATCTAGAAGTTGAGGCTTTTCATAGGTTCACTGTAGTCAAACATTATACTTTATGGAACCTTCTCCGACTTCCTCGTTTAATTGATTGAATATTCTTTGCTTAATGTGGCCTAGGTATGTACATATGTTTTCGTACCAGCAAAGTTACTTCCAATTATATAATCTTTTAAAATTTCCTTGAATGCTGAATTTTTTTTTAGGTAGAATCCATTTGATGTGGTATCACCAATAGCTAGTACAGGACATTTCTTAGCTGCAGGAACTCTACCTTTACACTTGTTGATATGTCTCTTCAGTTTATTACCTCGTTTGAACAGTCGTTTGCATTTAACACATTGTTGCGTAACACAGGAGAGACTCTTCACACAAGAAGTTCTGTCGTGCTTCCTCGCATCACTTCTGTATGCAAATATCTTGTCACATTTGCAGCAACGAAGTCCTGAAAAAGTCGTCGATGGCGCTGCTATACGTGGCCCACCCGAAGAAGCCGCTGGTGCTGTCGGCGTCATGTCTGAAGGAGATAATGACACTGCTGGTACAACTCCCGAAGAAGTCGATGGCACTACCATAGCTACCATTAGCTCTGGAGTACCCGGAGATATCGCAGATGCAGAATAAGACTTTGATGCGAAGAGGCACAAACTAGCCAAGATGATCCACCTTTCATGGGAGATGCTGTCAATCTAATACTCTCAGCTGACCTCCCTACTGCTTATATACGAGTATGCAAGACATATGATGTGATATTGACGTCGAACCAATCGTATTGCAAACACCCACCAGCCAATCACAAACCAACTAATCACCGAGTTGTAACATGATTCCAGCTGGCCAATCACATGCAAGCACTGAGACATCACGTGCATGAGTAAGTCTCTGGGTCCTGAGAATGAGGAAGAGAAGGAGGAGGGGAGGAGGAGGAGGTGGTGGTGGCGGTGGCGACAGTTGTGACGTTGGATGTGGTGGTTGTGGTGGAGTGAATTTGAAGACAGTCGACAAATTGGAATATTTCGGACTCTTTGGGTTGGTGTATGTGTGTAGGTTGTGTTTGGGTGTGTAGCTGTGTTTGGGGGAATGCGTATGTGTTAGAATGTGTGTAGGTGTGTTTTGGTTGTGTAGGTGCATTTGGGTGAGTAAGTGTGTGTAGGAGTGTGTAGCTATGTTTTGTGTGTAAGAGTTTTTATGTTTTGTATAGGTGTGTGTGCATGTGTGAATATGTGCTTGGGTGTGTAGATGTGTTTGGGTGTGTAGGTGTGTTTGGATGTGCAGGTGTGTTTGGGTTGGCAGGTGTATTTGAGTGCGCGTGTTTGGGTTTGTAGGTGGGTTTGAGTGTGTATATGTATTCGGGTGTGTAAGTTGTGTTTGGATGTGTGTAGGAGTGTTTAAGTGTATGCGTGTGTGAGTGTGGGGGTCTATCTTGTGAGGAACTGACTCATACATGTGATATCTCATTTATTGCACGTGATTGGCAAGGTGCAATTACATGACAACTCGGTAATTAGCTGGTCTGTGATTGGCTGATGGTGTTCGCAATAGGATTGGTTCACCATCAATATCACATCACAGGTCTTGCATACTCGTATATAAGCAGTAGGGAGGTCAGCTTAGTGTCTTAGTTTGACAGCAGCTTCCATGAAAAGTGGATCATCTTGGCTGGCTTGTGCCTCTTCGCATCAAAGTCTTATTCTGAATCTGCGATGCTTTTGCATAATACAGAGCTAGTTGTAACTATAGCAGTGCCATCGACTTCTTCGGGAAAGGTACCAGCAATGACTTTGTATTCTTCAAGCATGACGCCGACAGCATCAGCGACTTCTTCGGGTGGGTCACCTACAGCAGTGGAGCCATCGGAGACATCAGACATGGCGTCGACAGCGCCATCGACCTCTTCAGGTGGGCCACGTATAGCAGCGCCATCGACAACTTCGTCAAGGATTCGTTGCTGCTACTGTGACTGGATATTTGACTTCAGCCATAGTGCGAGGAAGAACGAAAGAACTACTTGTGTGAAGGGTCTTCCCTGTGTTATACAACAATGTGCGGGATGCAAACGATCGTTCGATCGAGTTATAAGCTGAAGAGACATACCAACAAGTGTAAAGGTAAAATTTCTGCAACTAAGAAACGTACTGTACATATATTGGTGATCCACAACGAATGAATTCTACCTATAAAATTCAGCATACAAGAGCATTTTAAAATATAATGTAATTGGAAATAACTTTGCTGGTACAAAAGACATATGTAAATACCTAGGGCCACATTAGGAAAAGGATAACTAATCAACTAACTGAGGAATTCGGAGACTGTCCCGTAAAGTAAAATGTTTGCTGCAGTGTGCCTATGATAAGCCTCAACCTCTTGATGAAGGAGTCTGCCGGCGGGCATTCAAGACAGTCAATCAAGCATTGTACTACGTTAATAGCATTCCAGGGGCTGTAGAGGCCATAAAAGAAAATCTTTGTCGTAAAGAACAAAAATATATGGAAAAGGGTTCTGGTTGGAAGCTTGTTGAAGTAAACTTTCTCGATCTGCATATAAGCAGATTATATACACTATAAGAAAAGTGAGCTTATTACTGGAAATACTGTAAGGCTACATGAATATATGGAAACTATAGATACCTGTTTTTAATGTCTGTAGTCGGATGTTCGTAAAAAATTTATATTTTTTCGATGAATAAATTAAACTGTTTTATTTCTCGCTTGTGTCGATGTATCTTCTCATAGACTGTCTCTTTGATATCAGGAATATGATGGTCTTGGTTTTCAGATTTGACTTTACAAGCCGATACTGCAAGGGAGCACAATAATAAAAGTCAAATGATGTGTCGAATTATGTTATTACTTAAATATTTGCTGTAATGGTCTATTACTGTATGTGCATAATATGGTAACAGAGGTATATGTTGAGATGAAGCGTAGAAAAAGTGACATTGGGTTAATACTGTAAAGCATTCTAAGCAGGTTGGATGCATCATACTTGGAGCGAGGAGGGAAAAGGGTTGAGGCAGGCCTGATGTGCAAGACAGTGTGGAAAGAGTTGTTGGCCAGCTGGCAGGAGGAATGATGAAGAAGGGTTGAGGTGGTCGATGATTTTGTGATGTACAATGTTGGGGTAGTGGTGGAGGGACCAGCAAGGTAAGGGGGGCTAATATTATATGTTCCTTAATTTTTTATAATTTTTTCCCCAAGTTCTTGTTTTCAAGATTATTAAGGTCACAGGGTCACGGTTGAGATAATCTACAACATGTGTGATGGTGGTAGTCAGTAATGTATTATGCTTGCTGACGTTTGTGCATTTTTTTTTCAATTTTTTGTTTTCGAGATCATTCAATGTTATGTGATCAAGGTCAAGACAGTCTGCCTCTAATATGGCGGCGGTAGTCTGTAATGCATTATCTTGCTGACGTTCATGTCTTTTTTCGATTTTTTTAAAGGTTTTTTATTGTCATGGTGTCAAGGTCGATGTTGTTTGCATCTAATATGGCGGTGGTAGTCTGTAATGTATTTTAGTTGCTAACTTGTATATATTTTTCTCGAGTTTTTGTTTTCAAAGTCATTCAAGGTCATGGGGTCTAGGTCAGGGGTCATGGGTCACAGGTCAAAGTTCAATTGCCAATGGGCATTGGCTTCCAAGATGACAGTCAAGTGATGTATACCAATGTGGTGGCCACCTACCAAGATGGCAGTCGTATACCATGATGGTGGCCTCCAGTAATGTATAAACCAATGTCAAACTAAAAAATCAAGATGACGGAATGAATAAAGGTGAGGGAACTGAGGGTGATAGAGTCAGTCGTCTGCTGGAGTCGAACAGTGGGAGTAATTGGTGTTGGGTCCCCTTGGGAAATGTAAGTTTAAGAAAAATTCTAACATGTTAAATAATTTTTTATAATTTTTAATAACTTTTAATGATAATTTTAATAGTATTTTTGGGGGATTTTTTTATATTTTTTGTGATATCTTTAGAATTTTTCGGATTTTCAAGTTCAAAGGTCAAGGTCAAAAGTCATCTGCATACAATATGGTGGATGGGTGATGCTTACCAAGATAGCTGATGGTTAGGTCTGACCCTGATCCTGGATCCTGGATCTGACATACCGTATGTCTATAAAACCAATATGGCCGCCACTGCTCCGATGGTCCTAAGGAAGCCTCCAAATGACATATTGAGTGAAAATTGGATTTCAATGGCTTTTTTATGCACATGGGCGGCCTTTTTTTAAAATGTAAACAAGGGATGTTTTGAGAGAAAGGGGGAAATTTTAAGTTGGAACAAGACAAGTTTAGTGTATTTTGGTTGATTCTAAAGGAAAAATGAAATTTCGAGGGAAAAAATGGGAAAATGGTGGCCGGGTGATGTAACAACATGGCGTCTCCCCATAATCCGAATCCGATCCCCGATCTCCTTATGCCTCAATCGGCATTTCCATACTACTATTGTAAGATAGAAACACATGCTTTAGAACTATAATATACGCGAAATACACCTCTATATGTCGAACATCTGAATCACATAACACAGATACTGGGGTTACTTAGAACGTTTTGCCTTGCGTGGTCGTGTGTTATATGGTTACAGTGTGTGTGTTTGTGGCTGTGCAAGTGAGCGCGTTGCCACTTACTGTAGGCGTGTCTTCTTCCGCGCAGGTCACTGGTGAAGGATGAACCCAGGGATCTGCTTAGCCTCTTCTCTAACGCTGGGTGTACTGTATGAAAACGGAGCGTTAAATTATGCGTTATGACAAGTACAGAAGAAGTAGACATGAGCAAAACTTATTCGGTGGCTGCCGAACTGAGCATAGCAGTCGGTGTTGTTGGCAGGAAACTATTTATAGTAATGTAAGCATAAAAAATATTACAATGGCATGTGTATGCAAAAGTATATGAATATATTTGTACACAAAGAAAAGTTTACCTGACATAAAATGTCGACAGCTACCTACATATGGTTGTGTATTACGTAGTTAGGTTAGGAATAAATGTAAACAGGACAGGCTTACCGCAAGTTCTCAGTGGCTGTACTTCAGAATTGTCACGTTAATTGGAAATTGTAAATACAGAAGACGTATAGTTAGGCGTGTGCGAACTGCGGTTACTACATCATCCCTAGCGCATAATTGTTTTAGTGTAAACCCAGCTGAACAGGTGGCTCCTTCGCTGCCAACCTGGCAGTACACTGGCCTCGCTGGCAGCACACTGGCCTCGCTGGCAGCACACTGGCCTCGCTGCCTCGCTGCCAGTACACTGGCCTCACACAACGTTGCTTCAAGTTCCTGTCCGGCCATCCATCCTCATTACACTTCTCAATGAATGTCAGTGTGTTTCTGTAGTCTGCGCACCAACTCACCGCTCTGCATACGTATTTTAGTATGAAGTAGCGTTCACTTAGGAGACTGTCCATGCTCACTTTTTCGCCGATGGTTGCGATTTCGTATTTTTTTTTATTTTAGTAAGTTTGAATACCTGCTGAGGAATAAGTACTGCAATACCAACTTACCTCATCATTTGGGTCTATTAATACGGGTCGCGTGACCATTTAGCAAATTAAAGTGCAATTTCGGACATAGCCTTAGCACAGGCCATTGCCGAATCCTTACACAATGCTTACACTCTAAACATATCCATTCAAAGTTTTCGGTACGGCAAACAAAACAATTTTTTTGATGCTGTTTGTCTTACAGCAACACGATATTCCTTTCATTTAAAGAGAATTTTAAAGAAACATAGGTTTGCTGTCCACACACACCGTTATTTTATTATAGTATTGCCTTCCTTTATAGCCAAGAATTAAATATTGTTTTCGGATGCTTTTATTTACAGTAACGAAAAATTTATTTTTACCAAAGGTAAAAGTTTAGGGATATTCAAGATTTTCTTTCGTACATTATACTCTAGGCACTGTTATTGCAAAGTGTAAATGCAGTTTTACCCATGAGGCAATGAAATATACAGAGGGATCTGGATATATACATTTTTTAAAGCGAGATTTTAAAATAAAATGTCCAACTTTTACCTTTTTGGAGGTAGGACTATATAAATTAAAATAGGGGGAAGTTATTTTAACTTGCGACACCTACACAAATCCAATTACACACGCATGACACCACAAGGGTGGCATTCTGATTTGGACTTCAAGTTATTACTGCAAAAGCTGGCTCTGGATTCTTAGAGTTCTGTTTTTTTTTTTTCAGACAAGCAAATAATTTTAAAAACCAAAAACCAAAATACATTAGAGATATAATTCTCGAGATATAATTTGTTGGAAAAAATTCCAGTTAGTGAAGGTGTTGTAAGTAGTACTGCTGTTATAAATTCGTTTGGAAATCCTGTTATTTATTCACGAAAGAAAATGAAATTTAATGTTGGTGATACAATTTGTATGTTTAGATGTGATGCCTCAGTACCTTCACATGATTAGTCAGCTGCAATCATAGGGCAATTCGGTGATTGGCTGGTCGTTGTCCGAACAATGTATTAATGGTGTAATACGATTGTTTAAAAGCCAATATTATGTCACAGGGCTTGCATACTCATACATTATAAGAAGTAAGGAGGTCAGCTGAAAGGTTTAGTTTGAAAGCAGCTTCCATGAATGATACATCGTCTCGACTAGCTTCTGCATCTTCTCATCTAAGTCTTATTCTGCATCTGTTATGTCTTCGGGTATTCCAGAGCTAATGGTAGCTATGGACGTGTCATCGACTTATTTAAGTGGTATTCCTATAGTAACACTGCCATCGACCTCTTCGAATGGGCTGCCTACAGTAGCACTGCTGTCATCTGCTATGGGCATGGTACCGATTCTACGATCTACTTCTTCGAATGGATCCCACTACAGAAGTGCTATAATTGATGACTTCTTCAAGGCTTCGTTTCTCTTACCGTGGCAGGTCCTTCAATAAAAGATGCAGTGCCCAACGGCATGAGAGAACAGCCTGTACGAAGATAACTTTTCAAGCGATGAAACATTACGACAATGGCGACATGCAGTTTGCACCAGGTGATACAATGAAGGAATATGCTGAGATCTGCAAGAGTTCGTCTACTGGGAGACAGCAAGTAACGTCGCCAATATCTTTTGATCCATATATTAGTACTGAGTAGTAGGGAAATAGGGACTTTGGTGCAAGCGCATGGGGCGTCGGAGCAGGAGCCGAGGAGCCGCCATGTTGTTACATCACCCGACCGCCATATTGGATATAATTGACCTTTTAACCTCGACCCATATGACCTTCAACCTCGACCTTGACCTCCAGGACCTTTGACCCACAAAAAACACTAAAATATACTAAAAAATTCAAAGATATCCTCAAAAATCCTGAGAAACTCTAAAATAATTTTGGAAAAAAATTTTAACATTATTAAAGAATTATTAAACATTATTAAAAGAATTCTCAGAAATGACCCATTTTCCCTCAAAAATGGTAAAAGCTTCCCCATGGGCAGAAAAAAGCCCCAGAAATACAATTTCGCCGAATATAATAAATTTGGTGGCTTCCTTAGGACTTACAGAGCAGTTGCAGCCATATTTGTTTTATAGGCATACCCTATGCCATATTCCATACAAGGGATACAGAATAGAAGTCAGACCTAAGCATCTGCCATCTTGCATCCATATTTTATTCAGTTGACCTTTGACCTTTAGAATTAAAAAAATTAAAATCACAAGAAATTTCTAGAAAAAAAATGATTCTTAACAATTATCTATTAAAATAATTAAAATATTAATTAAAAACTTATAATTTAAAAAAACTGACATTTCCGAAGGCCCCCCCCCCCCCAGAACTTCCATTAGTCACATTTGTTCCATCCCTAGCATACGACTGACTCCCTCACTCCCACTCCCCTTACCTATAGTAATCCTGCCATATTCATCTTTTCATTCAGTTGTTTATACATTACTGGAGGCCACCATCTTAGTAGGCGACTACCATCTTGCTAGGTGACCGCCATCTTGGTAGGTGATAACTATCTTGGTAGGCAACCACCATCTTGGTAGACATCACCCATCAACCATTTTGGATGCCAATGATCTCGACCCTGACCCCATGACCTTAAATGACCTTGAAACCCAAAACTCTAGAAAAAACATAAAAGTCTACAAGCATAATATACTACAGAATACCACCATATTATATGCAGCCTATCTTGACCCTGACCCCATGACCTTGAATGACCTTGAAAACCAAAGCTCGAGAAAAATACATTAAAGTCAACAAGCATAATACATTACAGATTACCACAACCATATTGGATGCAGACTACCTTTGTCTTGACCCCATGACCCTGAATGACCTTGTAAACAAAAGCTCGAGAATAAGTTCGTAAAAGTTAGCATGATGGAGGACAAGCGAGCTGTCTGTCCTTATATTCATATGTAAAAAACCTGCAATTTCCCCCTACTAAGGATGTTTTCAATCAGCAGGATACCTACAAGCATGATGTGGGACGTTGACTTCATGCATAATTGATTAAATGTAGGTTTGTTTTTAAAAATGTTATGATATGCAATTTTAAAGAAGTATTTATAATTAATTATATATATACATTTTCATATAGTAGGGGAGACTGGGGTCTTTCTAACTTTTTTTTCATTAAACCAGTGCTTTCTTGAGATCGTGTCACTCAAGATATATAGGATATTTCTTTGTGGTTGTGTCCATGTGAACATTTAGCTGTGTATTGTCGACATTTTTGTTAAATTGCAATTTTCTACATTAATGTGTAATTTTAAAGTCAACCCCTATTGAGGGTCATTTTTAACATATATGAGGATTGGTTGTAACATATTTTAATTTACAATAAAACCTTGTCCAATTTGCACATAATGGCTTCGGAACTCAGCAGGAATTAATTTTATTATGCTCAAATATTATGTTTTATCTTATTTCACAGCTAAACTGGCCAATATAACACAAAGAATTATATTTCTCTTAAAACTAAGTAGACTTACTTTTCTTTAAGCCATTATTACTGCCTAGTTTAATATCAAGATTGGCTGAAGTCATATTTATGAGATTGGTAACAAAACACATGTACTTTGCACAGATTGAGAGAATATAATTCTTTAAAACAAGGCTATGGCATGTTTAAACTAAAAATAATACAAAATATAAAGTTTTGAAAATATGAATGGAAGTTTAATGCATAATAATGGAAACATGTTTTCCTGATCATGTCATTTGGACTTGTAGTTTTGACATTTGTAATGCAGTTCCCCTTTCGTGCAAAGCACATGAGCCCATCAATTACAAGGAACACATTGTGCCCATTGTTCATTGGGAGAACTGTCCTTAAAGTTATCTAAACACACAATACAAGAATATTCGTCATCGGATGAACTTGTGGTGACTTTTCTGCAGGTTATTTTCGTTCTTAACCTAGTCTTCGCCTGTTTCTTGCCAATCTGCCAATTTTATATGCATTTAGAAAATAGTTTTTTTCCTGTTCTTCTAAAGCATTCTTCTCAGGTGTGCTAGTGAGAATTGCTGTTTTGCGTTTCCTTCTATTTTTCAAATTGATTGAAGAATTTTCGTTATAAATGTTTACTTTAGCAGAATGTGGTCTCACTATTTGAGGAGAGAATGTCGAAGGATTTAGAAGATTAAGTAACTCATTTCCTTTACTAATACCACTATTTTCATGCATGTATATTTGGGAAGTTGATGGCTGTCGAACAGATTGAAGCGAACAACTAATCAGGTGAGGGTTTGGTCTTTCAGTAACATCACAAGGAACAAACTCGGAATCATTAAACATATCCTCTTTGTATGACCATATTCCTGTTGCAGAAAACACTGACATTATATTCTTTTGTAGTGATGCTTGGGGCAAGGCATTTTAAACTATTTCAGGAATATCATATATGGTGTAACACCTGGCTATGTTAGATTGTTTTATTTTATGTAGGGACATAATATTATATTAGATTGCCATAATTTATGTTCTAATATCAAGTTGTCAGCTGATAGTATGCAAAGTGTTTTTGAGAAACTGTTTTGGAAAGCCTTCGCAGATGGTAATTTAATATTTAATTGTAACTCTATCCTTGCATTTTGAATGTTAGAAAGTATTTTTCTGTGGTATAACATAAACAAACCAGGTTGGCATTGACAACGGCGATTTTATTAGGAACAAATAATCGAATGTTAGTGGTTCTTCTAAACAGTGTTCCAAGATTGGAGACAGCATAATTATAAGGCTCCACGTAGACTTTGATTAGAAGAGATGTACTGCCCTGAAATTCATCAATCCAGAACAGAGGAAGATATAATTATGTATCGTTAAACTTCCAATATAATTTGTATGCATTATAACGAGTCAACTACGTAGAGGCGATGTTGCCGGCACGTCGTCAAAGGACCCAGGCCTGAACCAGCTCAGCATCCGAATACGGAGTTCACCGCCCGTTGCTCCGGTCAGGAGAGGTACGACGAGTGAAAGGAGCCAGACACGGGGTTCGATCAGCAACGGCAAAACCACAGCGAGGCAGCTGCGACGAGAGTCGAGGCCAGGACCACGGTAGCTGCAGGCGGCCGAGAATGACCAGTTCCTGATGGCGAGGGGCGAGATCCGTTTTAGTAGCAGGTCCTTCCAGCAGCAGTCACCAGGGGAGTATTGCGATTCTAGGGACTACTACAGTGTTGTATCGTCCAGAGCCAAGTCCAGCGCATATAATTATTTTAATGAGAGATGCATGAACACTGAAAGTAGGATAATCATTATAAATCAGCTAATATATGGGTGGATCCGGTGAGCATAACGCGTTTGTGCTGCATGCCTTTGCTTGTGTGGTAGATAAATGTAAGCTTTGCAAATTTTTCTGTTACGTTAATATGATTTGCCAATAACATATTTTATAATTATAATTCATATTTGAAACATACCAAGGAGAGTCATCACAAATATGATATGCCAATTCAAACCCATAAATAAAAAATCTTTAATGGAGGCTTATGCAAATTCAGTAGCATAAGTAAGGATAATTTGGTCAAGGCATAGATTTCTGGGTCAGTGTTTACAAAGACAAAATTTATGTTATGTAACAGCGCATATCCTAACTAAGCTAGCCAGAGCATTACATAACTGACATTCGTCAGTATTCCTTTATTTTTATTTAGGCGTGTTACAATGGTTATCCTCTTTCCAGGATGTCTTCATTGAAGCATCTATAGCAGTGTTAAACATTTTTTCCATAAAATCCTCTAAAATTTTACCATGATCTGTGGTCCGCTTGCGTGTTCTCTCCATTCTGAAACGTAGAAACATGTTTTTATGTACACTGTTTTTAGAAATTCGTTTAAATACAAAATTATTTTCTGCAAAAAAAAAAAAAAAAATAATAAAAAGTGGGACTACTTTAAGTAGTGCAAATCAGTTTTTTTTGTAGCTATGGCTGATGATTTCACACTAAACCCTAGTTATTTCACGAAAAAATTTATTAATAAATAAAGGTAAATAAAGGCGGTTCACGCTAAAGTGAGCACTTTTGAAATCAACCTCAGAAAAATGTCACTTCTACTACCTGCATATTTTTTAACGGGCGCCCTGAGTGACATGAGCCCAGTAAAGTTGGTAACGACGGATGGGAAATAGTTCCGTATCTTAACGTCGAATAAAAAGGTTTAGGTAACAATTTCTGATAATTTAAATTATACGTTTCGCATTCCGTTTTTTTAATTCATGAAAGTGTAAAAATGAGCAGATTTGTAAAATGTTTACTTTTATAACAATTTCACAGTTTCACTTGACCGATACATGAATGAACTGATTAGACCCGTGACAGTGTTATTCTTACATAAGGCGGAAGAATACGCAAAGTGCATACAAGTAGATCTTAAACAGGGCTTTCAAAAGTGCTCATATTACCGTGAACAGCTTATAGTATATAAATGTCAAAATATAGGCATCTACAAACGCCCTATGTTAATTTAAAACTTCGGTAGGGAGTTATCAACAATTATTAGTTTATTATTATTTGACAGTTTATGTTGTCACAGACTTTTAATAATCTTTGTAGTGGTTCTATTACAATACGAAAAATGTTTCAAGTTTGGGTACCAAAAATTATTATATGAGCGTCCGCAAATATAACCACCCCTGCTGTCGGCCTAGGTAACCTCACTTCAAAATTAGCTAAAAAAAACACCCCAAACTTTGCCTTCCGAGACACGAAAAAATATATTAAGTCGTGAATTATTTCTGTGAAGTAAACTTGCTCTGACCCAGGTGACAAACATCCCCAATAAAAGTGTTCCAATCGTCCCATGACAGCCATTATATACGAAATGATTTACCAAATAAAATGTAACAATATTAGAACATTAACATTAATAATATTTTATCTCAATACTCTTGTCGCACAAAGACAACTCTATTGTGAAAAGCGAGATGCATTAAATACTGTAATCTACAACAAAGTTGAATGTATTGGGATGCGTATCTATTGAATAGTATTGTAATTGTTTTTAGAGGGCATGAGTGACTGTAATAAATTAATTGAATAAAATGTGTGTGTGAAAAAAAAAGTTTGTTTTATTTCATGTTTACCTAATTTGGTAAAATAAAATTAAAATTAAGAGATACAAGTATAACATAAACGTCATTAAAAAGTATTTTGAAAGTACTATTGTACTATATTTACATTTATATATAATTAATCTAAAAAATGCTTTTTAAAATTGTGCTACATAAAATTTTTAATAACAAATATGTATTTAATAAATTATATATGAAATCAAAGACTCGCCTCATGTTTGTAGGTATACTGATTGGAAACATGTTTTAATTGGTTGGAAAATTACAGGTTTTTATACCTATAAATATAAAGACCTACAGCTCGCTTGGCTGCCAGGATGCTAACCTTTACGAATTTATCCTCAATCTTTAGTTTTAAAAGTCATTCTGGGTCATGTGGTTAAGGTAAATATAGTCTGCATTCAATATGGCACGAAATCAGGTGTAATTAACAAACACTCACTATAGTAAACATTGTTGGCAGGATATCAAAGCTAGAAATTAAAAACAGCGCACACAAAATTTCCGTGAAACACATTTTATTTTATACAATATTCTTCAAATTGTAATACTGACAATAATTGCTTGAAAAAACACAGCACACCCTTCACTAATATATGTTCCGCAAAATGAACATGTAAAAAAATATGACGGGTGCTCTTAAAATATTTCAGGTACAAAATTGACTGATTTTCCACCAAAGAATCATTTAAAATTACGCTTGCTTTGATACTACACGAAACAGGTCATCCTTACCTATAGTACAATTTTAAAGCACCCAAAACTATGCCTAAAGCAAGTAAACATAGATTTATACTTGACCACAATATCAAGAAAAGTGCTAAGGAGCGTTCACACCTGACGAATGGCAACTTTAAAACTGCAATACTAACTTTAAACCATAATCTCAAGCGCTGTAAATACATTTAAATATGCAAATATTAAACGGACATCTACATAAATTCCTAACAAAGTAAAATACAAAATTCTACTCAGAAGTAGAGGTTTTATATGAACACTGCTGTACATTTTTTATTTCAGAGACGTGCGTACGGATGGGGCACGTCACCGCCTTTCACGCTGCGTCAAACGGTCTAGTAATTATTGCTCAACTCAAGAACACAAGCACCAAGTATGAGACTAGAATCGATATGACTAAGCTCAATAAAATTTCCACAGTGCAATATAAAAAAAAATGTCCTAAAGAATGGTGAAAGATTACAGCAAATATTAAGTGCTCAAGCCTCAAACACAGCAAAATTCTTCAAACGACACTAAAATTCATGTGGATTAATACTCAAAAAATTTAAATCCCTTAAAGACAACACGATTATAATAAGCGGAAGAGGCGGTGACGTGCAGCCCTACCAAAGCGCCTAATCTGGATGACACAAATAAATCTAACTTAAAAAGCCATAGCTGATTCAATCTCGCTAGGGGGCTCCTGACAAAATTAAAATATACTAGCAGGCCAAACAGAGCCCTAGAAAGAAACTTGAGTACCCCAAACTAAATATTAAAAGTTTTCTGTCCAGTTGAGCAGTGAGCTGACGAAGCAGAGCGAATAGGAACTAGGCTAGTGGTAAATAGGGCTAAATGTTAAACTAGTCATTTCATTTCTCAAAAACTAACAAACGCACGTTTTAAACACAATTAAGAAATATTAAAACGTATCTTCGAAGCTCCAAAAGGAATAACCTACTCAAAATATTTAAGACAATCTAACAGTCTACTGAAAATGACTACAGTGCAAAATCACTAAGGGCCTACCAAGATAGTTGTCACCTACTAAGATGGGGGTCTCATATCAAGATGGTGGCCTCTAGTAATGTATAAACAAATGACAAACGAAAAAAATTGATGGCAGAATGAGTATAGGTTAAAGGAGTGGGCTTGCGGGAGTCAGTCGGTTGCTATGGATGGAACGAATGTGACTAATGATGGTTATAGGGAGATATTCAGATATAAAAGTTTCTCAAAAAAAATTTATGAGTTGTTAATGTTTTAATAATTGTTCATAATTTATTTAATTATTAATTATTTGTGATTTTTTTGGAATTGTTTGCGATATTTTTAATTTTTGATTTTTCATTCTCAAGGTCAAGGTCAAAGGTCACCTGTTTACAATATGAATGCAACATGACTGATGCTTAGGTCTGACTCCTATCCTTTATCCCTTGTATCTAATTGGTAAAAGGTATGCCTTTAAACCAATATGGTCGCCACTGCTCTGTATGTCCTAAGGAAGACCCCAAATTAATTCAATTGGGCGAAAGTTGGATTTGATGTTTTTTTTTCTTAACATGCCATTTTTAAGGGGGGAAATAGGTCATTTCTGAGGATCCTTCAAATATTTCTGAAAATAAATTTTACTCATTTTGAAATAATTATCAATAATTTTTTCCGGTTTTTTTTTAATATGTATTTTGGAATCTTTTAAAGTTTTTTTTTGTGTTTTTGGTGTCAAAGGTTTTTGAGGTCAGTGTCATGGTCAAAGGTCATATGGGTCTGGAATAAAAGGTCAATGACATCCAATATGGCGGTCGGGTGACGTAACAACATGGCGGATCCTCGGCTCTGGCGCCCCACGACCTTGCGCCAAAATCCTCATTTCCCTACTACTGAACTGATTTCACTAACGATTATGTCGATACTTTTAATGTAAAAACCGAATGACAGACAGGTTTGGTAGAATCAACTCGCGCTATATATAAACTCGCAAAACGTTCGCGTGAAGTTGTCGAACTTCAAAATAAACGACCTTCAGCTACAAATGCATGTGACTCCTACAAAGAAAAGTAAACTTGATGATGATGGTGATGAAACAGCAAGATAAGACTATCACGAAGGTAGTGATAGTGTTGAAGATGATGATTCTCTCGACGTTCCCACACATTTACCCAATGTGTTTCCTTGGACAAATGATACGATGAAGGTAGAAGCCGACAAGAACACAGACTACATGTTTACCGAAGACCCGAATGAATTTCTTGATATACTCTCATATTCACTTGACTTTCATAAACGCGGGAATTTCTCGCACATTAACGAGGTATGTTCGATCGTAAAAGAACTTAAGGATCGAGGTTATATCAGATGATGTTATGAACTGCTTACTTCTGAAATTGGAATTACCAAATAATAAATTATTATAAAGTAATTGATTTTCTCTTTATTTTTTTTTTGTTGTATCATTTTATCCCTCACAAATTTAAAGTGGTTCTATGAGCACAAAACTACAGTACTTATGAACAGATTTGCACACTGAATATTAATTTATTTATCTATAAAAATGCATGAATAGTTGACTGCATACAAAAAAAATTTGAGATGTACAAATTTGGGAGGCAGTCGAATTACTTTTTTTTAAATTTGTATGGATAGGGAGAAGACTGGATTGAAAATGGATTGGCATATTACTGGTCAAGAAGAGCACGAAAGTTAGAACTGCTTATCACCCTAGAACATTCCAAGTCTCAAGAGCCTTACACTATTGGTATTTAAATTATGATAAACTGTGTCAATAAAAGTGTTGGTATACTCGTCTGGGACGATAGCGGGCGAGCCACTAGGTACTATCTCAGTAAACTTCAATCATGGCTAACATTTCTGCTATACTGGCGAGTCTCGGGCCCCACATTCTGTCCAAATGAATAAAAAAAAAAAAAAAAACAAGTCGCCTTGTTGTAACTTTTACCCTCTCCCTTTCCGAAAACAACACACCCTACGAGCTACTGGTGATTTGAATTAAAAGCTTTAATTTTACAGTTTTTTGGAGTTTCACAACTCCGTTAATAATCACATTAGATCACAAGCTATAAAAATATGTCCTACTTCGATTTTCATAAGGAATCACCGCCAAACGTTGTAACGTACTTAAAGAAACACGCTATATACACGGATTTGTCTTGTTATTCAGGCGGGTCACAACCAACGTGTGCGAATTGTCTTATTTGATACACTGCAGCTCTGTCAGGTAGCGTCCGTCCTGCCAGATTTGTCTGGCTGTTTCCCGGCGCCATCCGGTTATTTCTTGTACGGTTTCCATTGCGGACAGTGTCAAAAGTCCAATGGTTCGCAATATATTACGGCATGTCTGGTTCCACCAGTCCGAGAGAGGAAGAGATTTTCGCATAACTGCACAGTAACATTCTCAGACAACATTTTCCTACTAGTATAACTGTAGTACGCACCTAAGATCCAAAGCAAATACTTCAACAGTAAGTGTTTCTAGAACTACTTGGAATCATTCAGATATAAACATAATAGGAAAAGCTTTGGTAATCAAATATATGTGATTTAAAATACTTTTACAAAGTAAGTTTTTCTAGAACTTACCGTTTAGGAGCTCTATTGCAGCCGGGTGACTGTTCCCGCAGCTCTGCTAACCTTGGCTTCACAAAGACGACACTTTCACAAGCTTTCCTTTATGTGAACATACAAGGTACAACCATCTTACTAAGTTTAATGCTTGTAACGTGTTAAATGAAACGTAAAGTCCTCGTAATTTAGGCTTAAAACCCGCTACAGTCTATCCACATTTCTCTCCTTGCCTAAAGACATATTGACATTGAAGATATCATGGGACTCGTCGTCTTGACTTTTGAGTTATCGTTATGTTCGACTACAGATCTCGTAACTGTGTTCAAATCAAACAGTGATGTGAAGTTAATGTTATCTTGCAAGTAGTTGACCCAGTTTCCCCAGAAAACCGCGTTTTACGTGGACGTGTAAGGTGAGAAGTATGAAGTGGTAATGTTGCGCTGCTGGACTGGTTGTAGCGAAGTGGGCTAGGAGTGGAGGGCGTGGCCTTGCCGCAATTTGGCATGTGGCCGGCGCGGGGGCGTGGCTTGGCAGCTGCACGCCTCTTGATTAGCTGCATCCCGTATCGATGTCGCGTCGTGGCCTAGCTCCGCGTCATAGCACAGCGTCATACTGCTCTCGGATAGGCCGCGAGGGCAACCGGAGAAGCACACACCCGTTCAATACAACACTGGTCAATTTAAGGTGTAATGAACTACTGTTGTGAATAATTGGAGTTGCTCGTGTGACGGAAGAAAATATTCTAAAGGAATGTGTATTCGCAAAAAGTAATCCACACCAAATATGTACAATATTTCATCCCCTGTCGTTCACTCATAAATATCAAACTTGGTTATAGTGTAATGAAATGTTCTACGAACTACCTTGGTGTATGACAAATACTGACATCACAAGTTTGCCATTAACATCAGTGGATGCCTGCACACGCCTCTCCGTGTTACGGAATGTAGCGACCAACACATCACAAGTCACAGCCAAATGTTGTCTCGCGGTTACATCCATCTTAGAAAGAAAGTCGGCGGGGCAAGGTCAGGCGCGCTGGATGGCCAAAGTTCTTTGGAAATTAAAAATATTTAAAGAACACAGTTTCTTTCATGCTGGCGCTGGAAGTGTGACAGTTGATGCTATCATGCTGGCGCTGGAAGTGTGACAGTTGATGCTATCATGCTGGCGCCGGAAGTGTGACAGTTGAAGCTATCATGCTGGCGCTGGAAGTGTGACAGTTGAAGCTATCATGCTGGCGCCGGAAGTGTGACAGTTGAAGCTATCATGCTGGCGCCGGAAGTGTGACAGTTGAAGCTATCATGCTGGCGCTGGAAGTGTGACAGTTGAAGCTATCATGCTGGCGCTGGAAGTGTGACAGTTGAAGCTATCATGCTGGCGCCGGAAGTGTTACAGTTGATGCTATCATCCTGAAAAGACAAATTTCCAGATCATCCAACTCCAACTGATTCACAAACTTTCGAAGATACCAAAATAGATGGCTTTGACGTCTTATGATGAACAACCCGATGCCTTAATAAAGCACACAACACTCATTTTTAGTCTACTTTCCGAAAGAAAGGCTTATGATCACTTTTCTGTTTGCTTGTGTCTGTGTGCGCGTGTTCCCCTAAAAACTTTTCAACACGTGAACCGAATCTCATCAAACGAGGTACACATATAAGCACTTACTTTCAAAATGGCAACCATTTAAAAATTTAAGCTCCCGACTCATATTTCGGAAAATATTCGAACGATATAAACCGAATTGTGTATGCTGAGAGTGCATCATGTAATCAGAGATGGATATTGTTGGTCTCCCTCTAAAATATAACACTGCTGGAAAATGTATAGCCTTTGTGTTATATCTCGAAAACTACTTAATCCAGTTTCGCCAAATTTGGCACGGAAATAACATTGTAGGTTATGTAACGTACACGATTTAAAGTATTAAAGTATATTTAAAGTATATATATATATAACGTTTATTTGGTGTATCTACACTTTAAATTTGAATCAGTGAGAATTTCACTGTTTCAATCAGTCAAAAGTATCTGACTTATTCAACAGTCACTTCAGTGAACTTAACTGATGAATCAGTGGAAAAAATGCCATATTTCCATTACTTAGTCTATTAATTAAGAGTTTTTTTCCACTGATGTATCAGTAATTTTTTTTCACTGTTTACTCAGTGGTTTAGTTTTGACTGATGGATCATTTAAACAGTGTAAAAAAAAAATGGTCGTTAAACTTGTAGGTGTCAAGTGAAATAAAAACGAATTCAGTAATAAAACTAATACAAAATTCTTTCTAAAATGGGCTTCATCTTTTAAAACGCCCTTTAACGAGGTCATATGAACTCTCAGCCTTTCATTTAGTTTCCAAGTAAGCCTAATCGTTACAGCGCTCTGAAGGTTTAAACTGCATATAATGGTATGAAGAGAGATCACTCGTAGGCCTATATACTATTCGTGTAAATCCTAACACTATCAATTAAACCAAAAAAAAAAAAAAAGAGCATAAAATTTAAATCTTCACGATTTCGCGGCGAAACTAGCTACAAGTCATATCTTTTTCTCTCATTATTTCAACTTGGCGTCGTAGCGCAGGTGTCCAAGTTCATTTGGTCATGTGGTTAAGGGTTCCAGCTAATTATATAAGGGGTGCGGGTCCCAGTCCCCCGTGTAGGCAAAGAGAAATGTTTGCACTACTTCCACAACTTGCAGTAGAGTGATCGTGGGTTCGCGCCCCTTCGCGGTGGATTTTCAGTTCACTTGTCGCACAGAGAATTTGTAAGCAAGTCGGTCTAACGTCACTTCAAAACAAAAAAACAACAATTATCAAAAAAAAAAAAGATCGAAGTGGAAAGAGTGCTCGAGTTCAATCCCAGCCACATTTTTAATTAAAGTAAATTGCGCAATACAAATAATGTACTATCTTAATTATGTTTATTTCACGTAATTATTTGACTACTTTCAATAAAACAATATTTAATTCGCCACTGCAGTCTGCCGTCGCTTATTAAATCAGTAAAATAATATCACGTCACTAATACAATAAGTGAAATTTTTTTTACTGAAACAATCAGTGGTTTTCCACTGAATCTACGTGGAGCCATTTTCACTGATTCGAGTAGTAGAATTTCACTGCTAAATCAGTGGTTTTCCACTTATTCGAATTTAGAGCGTATCACACCGTTCCGCCAATCACGTGTAAATTTTTATGCTGAAAATACATATATTACAAGCGTCGTAAAGGTAAATAACTACATTTGTACGCCATTTTGTAAGATAGCGAAACATGAAAAAGTGAAATTCTTGTCATATCATGGGGAACTATTTACCGATTCTTACCCAATTTGGCAGGCAATAAGTTCTGTGGCAGGTGGTGTAAACTCGTGTGGTTTAAGTATGAGGCACTTTTCAAAATAGTGGCAATACAGCCATTTTAGCTCAGAAAGCTAAATCTACGAAAGTACGAAACAAATTTCGACTTTACTTCGTATGCTGGCAGTATATTACAACCATAAAATGAATTTTTACAGAGCCTCATTTCCCCGCCATTTTTATAAGATAGTACCACATGAAAAATATAATTATGTCGTATCTCGGGGGACAATCGGCCGATTTCCGCCAAATCTGACGAAGTTGTACTACAGTTGGGCAATTTTAATTTATATAGGGCCTATATTAAGCTGGCCAGGCACGTATTTTCTGAACGGCTACTATATAAACATTTTAGCTAAGTGTGCTATAGGCTTTCATGGTAAATTCAGACTTTTCTGAAGCCTGGACTGCCGAGGTTATACCTCCAGGCTAATTCTACGTCATGCAGACAAAGCTTATCTAAGTATATAAAATTACACCAGAGGGACACCTCATCGAATTTGTGTGCACATAGTTCATATTTTCCATAAGAACTATTTCTTACTATGCATTAACACACCTCTTTTCTCCCTGTATATATTATTTATTAATGAAATAATAAATTTTATCGACACACTATAAATAAAGTATTAATTTAAC
Source organism: Dryococelus australis (assembly GCA_029891345.1). Taxonomy (NCBI): domain Eukaryota; kingdom Metazoa; phylum Arthropoda; class Insecta; order Phasmatodea; family Phasmatidae; genus Dryococelus; species Dryococelus australis. The sequence goes on along the minus strand of CM056999.1, from coordinate 28,493,880 downwards.
TAAAAAATAAGGCACTTTTATATTAACAGAGTTTTTAAACACTTGTGATACGTGTAATTTTTTGTATATAACCAAACAAATCATACATGGAGTGATTTTTCAAACTTTATATTCAAAAAGTGTGAAGAAGCCATGAATGGCTATATATAGGAGAAACTAGGCAGGCCTAACCAATTAGGTATAAATAAATTTAGTATATAGGTGCTGTTAGTATCTACAACAGCATCAAATAAACACTTTACTCCACCATTTTAGAAGAATGGCACATGGAAAATTAAGCCTTTATGTCCTATCACGGGAAACAATTAGGCCTATATAATTCCAAGCACTCTAAATTTGAATCAGTTAAAGTCTCACTGATTCAGTCAACAGTCACTTCAGTGAATTTAACTGATGAATCCGCTAAAAAATTCCAGATTTCCTTCACTTGTTGATTCAGTGACATTTTTCACTGATTCATCAGTTAATTTTTACAATGTTTTCCAGTGGTTCATTTCTTAAACTGAACTATCAGTTAAACGGCATATAAACATGGAATTCAAACGAAGTTTATAAATGGCCGTTAAACTTTTACCAATTGAAATAACGAATAAACTAATAAAACCAATACAAAATACATTCTAAAATGCGTCTAGTCTTTCAAAACACCATTTTACGAGGTAATATTAACACTCAGACTTTCATTCCGTTTTTACGTCTCATTTCGTTTTTACGTCTCATTTCATTTTCATGTAATCACAGAGCTCTGAAGGTTTAAACTGCATATAAAGCGGCGAAGAGCGTGCACTCGTATATACTATTCGCTCTAGTTTTTCAACTTGACGTATTAGCTCAGATGGCAAGGTAACGTCTCTCTCCTCCCCCCCCCCCCCCAAAACCGTAGTGGAAAGAAAAGAGGGAAAAAATGGGAGGGGGGGCGAGTTCACTCTCTGAAACAATTTTTTTTAAATTACGGTAAATTGCGCAATAGAAATAGTAAACTGTTGTAAATATGTTTATTTTACATAATTATTTGGCTAAATTAAATGAAAACAATATTTCATTCGCCACTGCAGTCTGGCATCACTGATACATGTATGAAATTGCTTCACGTCACGAATTCAAACAGTGAAAATTTTCACTGAACCAGTGGTTTTCCATTGATCCTAAGCGGAGCCATTTCCGCTGATTCAAATAGTTAAATTTCACTGTGAATAAGTGGTATTCCACCGATTAGAATTTAGTGCACATTTATGCGACATGGTATCCTTTTGTAGTCCATTTATAGCATATGTGTATGGATTAGGGAGTATGTCACATTTTAAACATATGAGCCATGGATTATTTTTGCTCAGTATGCCACATGTCCAAAACAATTTCAGCCAAGCTATTTAATATTTTGGCAGTGTCTTTTACAATCATCAAATAAGCCAATACATGAAATTTATTTATAAAGGCTGTTAAGTGAAAGAGTTTAGGTTTTATCCCACATATCGAGGACTAATACAGGTTATTCTTAGGGTCTACTAAATTTTCAAACCAAGTAGTTCTATGGTAGGCCATGTAAGTTTACATGTTTTAGGTGGGACAGGTATTTCTTTTGAAATTGTGTATTTTAATAATTTAGATTCGTATGTTAATTCAACAAATTTCAAACAAATTTTGTACCCCAACAGATAATCTTTAGAAGTTAGAGTTGTGTGCATGGAGAGCCCCTTTTGCCGGCCTTTGCTTAAAATGTTGCCTGGTGAGAAAATTGAATTTTTTGCCATGTATCTCGATATATTAAACTAATTTCCATAGAATTTCGCACACCTGTAGTGTTACACAAGTCTTATCTTAGAGGTTCTAAGTAGGGTCGGGCACGGATTTTCCAGCTGGCGGCCATGAATATAATTCATATGTGTTTGTCGTATCTATTAAACAATTAGCTAACTTTCTTTGTTGGCAGTATTTAGCTTGTTAGATACACCGTATACATGATATTTTTGTACGATAGCACCATATTTCGGGAACTGAACAGATTTCCACTCATTCCACAAGTCGATACAGTAACCAATGTAAACGTACGTGTTTTAAGTGGTTAGACACTTTCAAAATGACGGGCCTGTAGATACGTAAATATTTACAATCTTTCAAAACAAGACTAATTAAATTCTAAGTTGGGGCTCCGAACCCGACCTCTAATGCTGTCGGTAGCATGCCAGCTTATGGTACGAGATTTTGCGAATTCGAGTTCCAGGTAAGGCATGTGTGTATTTGTAATTGTCTCATTACTGTTTGCATATTATTTTGGTTCCATCTGTACTGTTACTGTTGTCATCGAGACGTTAACGGAAACCCACCAGCTAAGATTTTAGGAACTTAATTAAAAAAATTTACACCCAAGTAGAGAAAAGTACGCTTCTTAGTTATATCAGCAACAGTTAGTCCATGTCAGCATATGGACAAGCGGGAGCACAGGCGTCAGGCAGTGGATCGAGGCCCTCTGCCACCATCATGGTTTCCGGACTTCCTGCTCAGTCATTCCGACCACGTGAACACCGTCTTGGATTCAGTCATGTTGGTAGCCAGTACAACGACCATATTTGTAGCCGGTATGTTGCCATTTTTGAGCCTGCCACTTTGGTAGTTAGTATGTCATTTTTCGAGCTCTATCATTACATATTTCATTTTTTCATAATCTATCATTCCAGGTTATTTTTTCATTCCCTATCATTCTGAGGTTTTTCTCCGAGTGCTCCCATTTTTCTCTCCTCTCTTCCTCTTTCTTTTGTTTCTCATATTCGTTTGTCATTTATCTCAAATTCGTTCGACTCACCATATTTGTTTACATCGGCTGTTGCTGGAGGACGCCATGTTGGTTTTTCGTTTGTCATTGTTTCCGACCACCATCTTGTTTTTAGAGTTAGCTGCTAGGTGTGCTGGTGTCGCTCTCGGATTTTAAAATTATAATTTATGTAAATAAAATAATTAAAAATTATATAACTGATCCAGATTTATTACATTTTTTAATATTCAGTTTAACAAATTTTTTTTACTGTCCGAGGTTGTTTTCATATAGACAGTAATGCAATAAATTTTTTTTCTATAGGCATAATTATTCATCAATTTTTTAAAAGTATGTTTTATAAATGTAGGGACTATTACTCACACTGAACTTAGAAAATATTTTAATACCCCCTTATGTTGAACTTTGAATATTTCCTACTCCTAGGATAGGAGATGGAATTTTTATTTCCACACACCTTCCCTTAACATAACCTAACATAACTTATCCATCATGTAGGACTTATGGATTCCACACTTGCTTGTTTAGGACTTTGAATATTTTTTTTATTAAGTAACTAATTTCTTATCTTTACTCGATATCCACTTAACCTAACCACCACCCTCTAGTCATGTACGTAAGAACTTATTTTCTACTCATATTTCATAGTGTTGCCATCCATCAGAGTAGAGATGTGAGTTTGAAAAGTTATTAGTTTTATTACACCAAATTCTTATTTTTTTTTCAGAATCATAACTTTGGTAATGTCCTTATATAATCCTAATAATAGATAGGCATATATATGGTTGTTTCATTTAGAGGTAATACATTAATTCGCCTGCACTCCTGAATATTTACATGTGCATGCCTCCACATAGAAAATCAAAGGCATATAAGTGCAAAATGAAAACACGAGCATGAACAGTACCTATTTATAAACATGAACCCAACATAATCTAAAAAATATTGGTCAACTTTTTTTACTCACGGTTAAACGAAGCAATGACCGTAGCGATGAAATGATCTCTCAACATAGCACTTTTTTTTACACAAAATTGGCATAAATATAATTTTTTCATTAAAAAATAAATTTATACTGTATGGTAATCTAACAGGCATTTTCACTCACTGTAACTGTTTTAACACGCTTCGAATAGGTTTATTTTTGCTGTAGGCAAATCTGAAAATCCAGTTCGCTAAAATCAAACTTCTTCCTATAGCTAAGAAGGTACTCCCTAAGCACGGAGAGGTACATACCTTTGTATGAGTCCTTGTCCTCCCGTTGGATTATCTTAGCAAAGTCTTGGTTAAGGGGAGAGGCTCCCGCCTGGCTGTCCTCATACTGTTGATAAAATCGCAGCAACCCGCAACTTAAATTAAATCAGAGTGACTAAGTTAATCTCCGCGGTACTATGGAATATTTTCAGTGCTCTTAAAGCGGCCACAAGTCCCTGAAAGGGCTTGTAACAGTTAAACAAATGATCGATATGTTAAATTTATTGCCAAAGTGCCTAATTGATAAACTGTTTAAATTGCATATGCATGTCTGGAATGGTTTAGAGCCAAGGTTTTGATTATCAATTTAATAAGTCAGTGTTATTGTAGTGTGAAGAAAACCGGACCACAAACTGATTCAGTTTCAATTTTAGTTTGTTCAGTTTTCCATTTACTCAAGATCAGATTTTACCAAATTTTATTAATATAAAAATTTTTAAACAGGCAACCCAGGCACCAAATGGCGGTTAAAGCAAGGCGATCCAATAAAACAGTGATATCACACATTCTTGCCCACTGACGGAAATTTAAACCAAGCTAAGGCCTACTTAATTAAAAAAATTCAAGAGACAAAATAAGCGGGTATTTGAATTATTTCAAGCCTTCAAAACTGAATAAATTATCACAGCAAAATTTATACAATCAAAATATATTGAAATATAAATACTTGATCTCAAACAGCCAAACTTTAACATTTTAAAAGAAAGTTGCGTCAGATGGGGCACAATAGCCTTTTCAAAGCCTATCTGAACTAAAAATACGCACACACAACATTTAAAAACAATTTATAATTCCTTAAAGCAGTTCTACCACTAATGATCCCATATATAAAGGCGCTCTCATACGGGTTATTAATTATTTAGAGCTTTCAACATAGCGCAAGTCGATGCGGTCACAATTCAATGCCATGAAGTTTTCAGGCGACAAGTAGCTAGAAATTTACATTACTTCAACAAGTAAACCATTTTAAAGCAAAGGAACTATGGGCACCACATACTACAAGTTACTCCAAATTTAATTTTGAAAACATACCAAGGAAATACCAAACAGAATTTAGTATGTAAGTAAAATAGCGCTCATGAAATCCTAACTCGATTAACCATCAATTCGCTACAACATGTCACGAATTTACCTCATCGTGTGACTCATCGTGCACTGCAGCAGACATTTCAGCTCCCTCAATACTAGCGACGTTTAGGCTTTCGAACAGAGTCCATAGTGGACAGACTAGCAGAAAAACCACAGAGGTATTCTCTCTGAGCTGACCTGAGTAGCTGTGGACGAAATTTGCTCGACATCAAGCCTCTTTCAGCCAGATAATATACCAACAAATCACATCACTGTTGCTCGCGCATACGCAGCAAGGGTAGGGGTAGCTAAGAGGTAGGCGGGAAAACGGGAGGGGAGAGGGAACCAAGGCAATCGCAGGTGGAGCAGCATTTCAAAATATTTACACCAAATTAGGGCACTCTATAACGCTGGTGGTGCAATCACAAGCTACGTAATCCCCTTTCTTAGAACAAGTCCCACCCCAGCTTTATTTTTCCAGTCAAGTCAGAGTTCACACAGAAAAAAACACTGATGCACAATACAAGTAGTAGTGTAAAAAAGTTCGACATCTTTAAGTCAAAGTCAGTTCACCCTCAATATTTTAAGATCCACATTTACGGTGCAAATCTTCTTAAACAGCACCAATTCATTTAATCTCCCGGGAGAGTATGCAGTCAAAAGCCAGGGGTGCAGAAGCATGAGCAGGCATTCAACGCCTGCACAACGCAACTCGGCAAGCAGAGATGTCAGGTGGGTTGCAACATCAGGCGCAGCAGTTCGAAGGCGGCCTCCGACGAATCTTCTCATTCTCAAACACCGCACGACACCCAGAGGAATTTACCAAAACAAAACAGAAGAGAAGGGTGATATAAAAAATATAAAAACTAAACTAAGGAAGGGGAAAGGGAAATTGTATTACATACACGAGCAGAAACCAAAATACAAAAACAATTAAACCTTAGAAATACAAAAAATGCATTGCTATCTAAACAGAAATTTACAAATTTAAATACATTTAGAATTAAAATATTACAAATTCAATTACTTCCATAATACCAAAATTGATATATCAAAAACTGTACAATTCTATAACAATACGGAATCAATTAAACTTAAGATCTAGAGAAATACCTCTTGAAGTGACTCACGTTAGCTTTGAGAAACTCACGTGAAGTTCCCACAAAACTTAACTTTACAGTGTTGAATTCTAAATATTTAGGGATTTGGTAAGGCCCAATGAATTTAGAACTAAGTTCCTTCCCGCTGTCGGCCAGAACATGATTTCTGCAAAGAACCTTATCACCGACAGAAAAGGGAGGATCAATTCGGCCTTTATCAAGGCGCGCAAACACTTCGCGTTTCGCGTCATTAAGGCAGCTAGCAACCCCATCGAGGCGTCTGCCCAGAGAGCCAGAATCCCAGGAAGATGGCAAAGGAAGGTTCCAAATATTAAGTAAAGGATGTGGCAAATGACGATCCAAAAAAGGAGCCAGTTGAGTCGTGTATCGCCGCATTAAATCAGACATCAATGAGCTCCAAATCGAGACCCCAATGTGGTCCTGGTTATGAAAGATGGTAAGACAATTATATTTTTGTTAAAACATTCAACTTGGTTGGCCTCGGGAAAATACGGACTTGAGGTGTAAAACTTGATCGCCCACTTAAAGCAAATGTCCTTGAAACAATGTGACACAATAACGTGTGTTGTCCGTTACCAGCTCGGCAGGGGCACCAAAAACCTTCCAAACATGTTCTTGCAGAACTTTTACAATAGAAGAAGTCTTAGTGTTTTTTCGACGGTGTCAAATTACAAATTTTGTGAAGGTGTCCAACAAAATTAAAAGAAACATTTCCTCTTAAAACGAACTAAGGGCCCAAAAATATACCAAAATTATACCAAAATTAGTAAACGGGGCCTTCTTACAACGTTGGAAACAGTCACACGTTCTCACATACTGTGTTACATCCTGTCGTAAACTAGGCCAGGCAAAAAACAAGAAACTTTTTTTCAAATGTTTTACTAATTCCCTGGTGACCATCATACAAAGAGTCATGGAAATATTTAAATCATGGGTCTTAACTTTTCCGGAACTACTAAATTACGTTCACGTCCGGTCTTGCCATAAAAATATAACAATCTGTCCTTTTCAAAATAAGGACAATCCCAGAAGCCAAATCTCGTTTCACCTGTTGACACCATACATCTGAATTTTGTACGTCACGAAGCTGGACAAAAAACACCGGGAAGCCCTGAATTAACCCGAGAGAAGCTGTAGGGTCTACGGGAATAGGTTCAAATTCAGTTTTATCGAACATACGCGATAATGCGTCGGCCACCGGATTTTCCGCACCTCTAACATGGTGGACCTTAAAGCGAAATCTCGATAAGTTCAAAACACATCTACCCAATTTCCCCAGCTTATGGGGATGGGGCAACACCCAGCTGAGGGCCTGATTATCTGTAAATAAGTCACACCCGTCATGTTCTATGTAGGGGGTGAATTTTCCCAACCCAAAAAGGCACGCAAGTGTTTCCTTTTCGTACGTTCCAAGGACTCGTTCTGATTGATTCAAAGACTTACTCGCAAATTCTACTGGTGCAATGTTACCGTCCCGCCATTGACCCAATGCCGCACCCAGAGCAAGTGACGAAGCGTCCACCTGGACCAAAAACAGTTTATTAAAATTGTGTAAAATCAAAATCGGTGACGAGCTAAGTTTCTCTTTCAAAATATTGTAGGCCAGCTCTTGCCAGCGGTCCAAAACTAATTCTATTCCTTTTTATTTTCTTTTCAGATGGTTAAGGGGAGATGCGATTTCCGAGCAATGTTTAATAAATCGCGAGTAATAGCCCATAATCCCTCAAAACCTTTGTACCCCTTTAAGGGTGCATGGACGGGAAAAGTTGACAATAGGGGCAACTCGTTCGAGGTCCAGTAATAATTTTCCCTCAAAAATAACATACTTTAAAATTTTTACTTTGTTATAATTTAGTGTGACTATCGGGATTTACCGTAAGACCTACCTCCCTAAACCGTTGTAATACTTTTCGTAAATGTTCCAGGTGGTCACTCATTTTCACTATAAACAATCACGTCATCCACGTAATTCAATACAAAATGATATTTGAAATGTGAAAGTACGTGATCCAGATTTTGGCACCTCCCAGATGAAATGCACAGTCACCAGTAGGTAATGGAAAGGGGTCCTTATGAGTTTTACGGTTAAATAAAATACGATTTACGACCAGCCTTTATTTATTACTGTCTTCCTTTTTAAGCAAAAAACCAGGGAAACAATAATCTGACGTGGAATGAACTATGAGGCCGGCATGCAACAATCTATCTATTATTTCCCTATCCTAGGGGTAATTACGTCACTTAATTCCCGCTTAATTTGGGCCAAGGGCTTTTCAAATTTTTCTGCAGAGTGCGACATTTTTAGACTGATTAGCTACTCACAAGATTGACGCGAGCCTCATCCCCGCATACAAACGAATTTTCATTCCGGGCGCAAACCCGAAAGACTGAAATCCTGAAAATCAATTAAGGCTCTTGTCTTACCAAGAAATCCCAGATCTAAAATCGTACCAAGTTTAAAACCGGAACACCCAGAATTTAAAATTCAACGAGAAACTGCCTATTTTGATATGACGTTTCACAACATAGGAAGCAGTTAAGATTTCCCCGCTCGCAATACATAACTATTTCCTGCACGTGGTAGACTAGCCTTAGAAATGACGTTCAAATTCATTAAATTTTGACTGGCGACTGAAAACACAGCTCCCATTCCCAGCCGTCAGTCGTTTCCCGACCTAGGACAAGAAAAACTAACGTGACCCACGCCTCCACATAAAATAACCATTTCCTTTCATTCCAAGGCACACGTTGGTCGGTGCATTCACGGCTCGCGGTGCCCATGTCTACAACAGTTTCCACAACTTGCATTGCAATTTCGCTCACGGGCTACTCTGTGAGCTACTTCACTTGTTGGCAGGGAATTATTTTGTACCGTATTCAATGTTAAACCCGGACGAACACTAGCTCCTCCACTCGTTGCCCGCGGCAAGGCCAAACTGTTTACGAAAGTCTCTCTCAGCCGCTAAATAACTTTGAAATTATACGGCCCAGTTTCGTAATTCATCCACATCAAGCGGAATAGCAGTTAATTTGCACACAGCTCGGAGCTGGAGAGTAACATTTTCTAACATGATTTCCACAATATCGCCTTCTAACAAATTAAGTCCTAGAGCTCTTTTACAATCCATAATCGAGTCAATGAACTCGCCGAGTGTTTTCCTCGGGGCGCTGAAAGCGATAAATTAAATCGCGCTCACACACACGTCCAACACGTGAGGAAAAAACATGAGCCAGAACGTTCTCATGAAAATTCTCTACATTACATTTAGTGGAGTTTATTTTTTCTGTGATTAGTGTACGTGACCTTGACATCTAAGCGCTAAGGCTCGCAACATGGTGACATCACAAATGTGTAAATGAACGACTTTCGCTACAGCTATAAAACAATTGTATCACCGCGCATGTCTCGACTAGGGTCAAAAGGGAACATACTGTATAGCCTGGAGAAATTTGAGGTGCAGGACTCACCGGCTCCGGCCTCTGTGGTCTTACTCGCCTCCGGAATTTTGTTTCTCCAAAATGATACAGCCAACTCGCGAAGCTGTTCCATATTCGCCCGGGGCGGGAACGAAACCTTGTGCTCTTGCAGAAAGGCAGTTAAAGCTGCCTTATGGTGTATATATCTGAAGTACCCTCAGTCATTATGATGTGCATGAAACAAAAATTACCAGATTAGCAGAGTACAGTGCAGTTTACTCTTGTGACGAAAATACAAGAACACAAACGGATTCAGTTCAAACTTACTCAGCTCACAGATTTTAACCAATTTTATTAATATTATAAACATTTAAAAATGTAATCCTGGCACCAAATGGCCGTTAAAACAGGGCGATCCAATAAAACAGTAATATCACACATTCTTGCCAACTGACGGAAATTTAGACCAAGCTAAGGCATACTTAATTCAAAAAATACAAGAGACAAGATAAGCGGGTATTTGAATTATTTCAAGCCTTCAAAACTGAATAAATTATCACAGCAAAATTTATACAATCAAAATATATTGAAATATAAATACTTGATCTCAAACAGCCAAACTTTAACATTTTAAAAGAAAGTTGCGTCAGATGGGGCGCAATAGCCTTTTCAAAGCCTATCTGAACTAAAAATACGCACACACAACATTTAAAAACAATTTATAATTCCTTAAAGCAGTTCTACCACTAATGATCCCATATATAAAGGCGCTCTCATACGGGTTATTAATTATTTAGAGCTTTCAACATAGCGCAAGTCGATGCGGTCACAATTCAATGCCATGAAGTTTTCAGGCGACAAGTAGCTAGAAATTTACATTACTTCAACAAGTAAACCATTTTAAAGCAAAGGAACTATGGGCACCACATACTACAAGTTACTCCAAATTTAATTTTGAAAACATACCAAGGAAATACCAAACAGAATTTAGTATGTAAGTAAAATAGCGCTCATGAAATCCTAACTCGATTAACCATCAATTCGCTACAACATGTCACGAATTTACCTCATCGTGTGACTCATCGTGCACTGCAGCAGACATTTCAGCTCCCTCAATACTAGCGACGTTTAGGCTTTCGAACAGAGTCCATAGTGGACAGACTAGCAGAAAAACCACAGAGGTATTCTCTCTGAGCTGACCTGAGTAGCTGTGGACGAAATTTGCTCGACATCAAGCCTCTTTCAGCCAGATAATATACCAACAAATCACATCACTGTTGCTCGCGCATACGCAGCAAGGGTAGGGGTAGCTAAGAGGTAGGCGGGAAAACGGGAGGGGGGAGGAAACCAAGACTATCTCAGGTGGAGCAGCATTTCAAAATATTTACACCAAATTAGGGAACTCTATAACGCTGGTGGTGCAAGCACAAGCTACGCAGCAGTTGGAATGAATTTGCCTTATGTGTTATATTAGCTATCGTTAAACTGTTACTTGTTAAACGTGAAATGAAAATTTCAAGGCTTTAATATTTCTGATTAATAAAGGAACTGCTATTAGAATCATTTAAATTTATGCGCTAGTATTACTCTGACAAGCGACTGAGGTCAGGCTAGAAAAAAAGAGCATCTAAAACGAACTTCCTTATTCGTGATCTGTTAGTACCACAGTTGACTTGAAACAGTAATAGCCCAAAGAGTATGACAAGCGGAGGAAGATAATTATGTAGAAATTCTCTCACTCGTAATAATAGGCTACTTCAAGTAAAGTCATCATTTCTTCACAATTGCGAAAGAAGCAATAGTGCCTCGACAATTATGTAGAAATTCTCTCACTCGTAATAATAGGCTACTTCAAATAAAGTCATCATTTCTTCACAATTGCGAAAGAAGCAATAGTGCCTCGACAATTATTATTATTCTGACCACATCCCCAGCTCTCGACATTATGCGGCTTTCTTATGGTTTATTAAATTTATACACTCGTTCATATATCAATCATTGCAATTATTGCTGGGGTGGTGCAATTTTTAACGCAATGCGAGCATCCATTGAAACCATAGCTTCTGCGAGGATTTATATATATATATATAGGCCTGTATATGCTTCATGCAAACGTGACACGCCGTATTGGACGACTTCTACAGTCTCTGGCAGTTCACTATAGAAGAGCACGCGCTCTACGATAGCTTCCTGCCGGAGGTTATAAAGACCGCCCTGAAAACGTGCCATGCCCACGGCAACAGCCTGTTTTAGCAAAGGCGCCAAAGAATGTGCCAAATTTTGGACCACTGTAGGATCGCTCATAATTTGTAACATCTTATTGATAGACATCATTAAACCACAGTGGTGGCATGGAGCTTGTTAGTCGTCAAGATCAATGCCCTTTAAGCCGTCTCCTGTCACTAGCTGCCTTTCCTGGAGACACCTATCTAGATGACTGTTAGTTTTCTCCCTGTGTGCACACTGCGAATAGATGTCGGGTGATGTACGTGGTGGTGTCGCTGGGTACGGGGTGTTCCACGTTCTCGGAGGGAATACAGCAACGAAAATAACGTCGCTCTCCTGTCCGGCTTTGCATCGTCACCGTAGACGATGGTGGCGATAATGGCTGTGACTGCCCGCTTTGTCCGGCCACCGCAAGCGACTAGATGATGGATGTCGCCAATACCTGGGGCATCTCCTCTTTGTTGCACTCTTCAAAGTATGCATTCATCATAGTTTGCGTGCTGCGTGCCTAGAAGAAGGAGAATGCGATAACTGTGTCATCGCGGGGGGGGGGGGGAGGGGAGTGTTCATATTATGTCCCTATTGAGTCACTGCTATGCTGCAGTGACCCATTAGGAAGGGAAACAACGGCTCTAGCCTAGAAATAAAACTCTAGCGCTCGCTAGCACACAGACATAGAACAGAGTTATCGAAGGAAAAAAAATTGTTTCTTATACACTGTAGTCAATACATGAGAATCCTCGTCAGCGCGATAAAAAGCCTCATCTGCCTCCAGGAGAAATCGAACCCGATCCGCAATAGTAGAGCAGGCTAGCTACCGAAAGCCACACATTCGACATAATACAACAGCATACAGCTTTTTGTACGGTAATGAACATCGATGCATTCGTGTATTGACTAACTTGTTGTGAAATAGTGATGCTGAAGATAGGTAAGGTTTATTAACAATTTGCGCTCTTTAAGAATTTATACTGGCATTCATGACATGTCATAGTTGTATAATTATATAGAAACGATACTTGTGTAAGTCTCTGGTTTCTCACTTGCCATGCTCTTATTGGTTAGTACCACATTTGACATGCTTTACTCCTGTGATTATTGCTGGCTAGCTGTCAGCTAATGGAGTGTCCAGCCGATAGCCGGAAAATAAAACATCCTTTTCACAATATACATTGTTCTTAAAAGTAGTGAGAACAGCAGAGTTCAGGACCACTCGTACAATAATTGCCTATGTGCAATTTCAAAAATTTGAGGTTATATCGTGCCCCCTCGCCCTCCCACCACTATCAGTGCACCTCCTACGCACACCACCCTCTCCCCACCCCTCCCCCGAGGTGTGCTGTGATTGGCCAAAGTGGGTTACACCCCTTCCATCACCCGTCCCCCCTCCTTTCCCCTAATTCCCCTACGACGTATGCTGTGATTGGCTGTTGGTGTTACCTCTCCCGCTGGTGTTTGTGGGCGGAGCTACCCCTCCTTCCCCTGGTTGGGTGCTGTGATTGGTCAGTTGGTTCTTGGAGTAATAAAAGCACAAGGGACATTTCGGAATATTAGGTGTTACCACTTCGGAGTCTGGCGGACAACTGAGGTCTGTTGTTGATGAGAGGAGGGGGTGGATGTCGGGAGCAGCATAGGTATGACTTCATTGGAGTATGAATGAAGTCTGGGCTCTGGGGGGTCAGAAGCAGCAGCATAGGTATTGACTGGGGGAGGTTGACGAGAGACTAAGTTTGGAATTGTGCAATTTTAAAAAAATAACTGTTACAAAACTGAATAATAACGTATTGAATTTTTACCATTACGAGTCTGGAAATTGAATAACTGGAAAACGACCCTTATAAATCTAACATTTAAGAAATTAAAAGAAAAAAAAACATTACAAATCAAGGAAATGACAGTTACAAATGTCCATTACCACTGAAGTAACATGCAATAAGTAATTGCTAAGTACCTACTTGTAATGAATAATTAGCAACTGCACATTGAACAAGTTCAGTCAATAAATAGTGAGACATTAATTAAACAATTGCACAAGTATTAGGTGTGATTACACATTAAGAAAGCGTACAGACACCATAATCGCACATACCCACCTTGGCACTCCTGACTGTAAACTAAACTCAGTTTGTGTATATCAAGAGCATATTCCCCACCCCAGCCCAACTGTCACTGATCTTAACACTTGTTATTTGATATGAAGAGCATGAATTTTCAGTAAAGTTAATTTTATTATATAAAAAGTCTGTTTCAGTAAAGTATTATTTGAATAAAGACTGTTCAATCATGTTGTCCTACCCAGTGTTTATAAACTCTGATTCATAAGACTGTTAATTTTTCACTTTGTGTAAGCAAAGTCAATTCCCTGTTATTAGAAAAACATGTAAACTATATTATACTAGCCATGGTAGAGCAATGTTTAGTGCTCGTGCACAGCACAGAGCAACACATGCCGCCAATATATAACTTGCTACGTCGCGTGGAGAATGTAACTCCGTTAGTCTGCGACAGCAGGCAGCTCCAACTCGCCAGGATGCTCCCCCCACCACCCAGTAAACATGGACGCCTCAGCATCCGGTCCACTCGCTCCATCACACGCATGCTTTAACACATGTGCTCGCTCCATCACAGCTGTGTAAATCTATTATTTAATTATGTGTATAGTTGTTACTGGTTATTTATTTTCATTTACGTTCAACATAGGTACTATATTCTCTCACACACATGGTGTAAAAGCCGCATCCTTTGTTTTCAAAAGATTTTCAACTTTCAAAATATAAAAAATTAAATGTATTAAGAAAATTCACATAATATTAACACGTATTCCTATTTGTCTTAGCATTCACATGTGCATAAGTTTCTATGAGGTATTTTAATTATTATTGGCACTGTAAGTGCTAAAACATTTCGTTCCTCATTTAGTTTCCTTATTTTAAAAAAATATGTTTTATTATGTAAAAACACTCGTTGCGTGAGTCACTGAAAGTTCATTTTTTTAGCACTGTTGTGTTCCACCGAAAAAATTTATAATATAATTACTTGTAATAATGTGTTGTATGTAAAAAGAGTGGTGGTGTTTGCCAACACACACAGGAAGATGTCTTGGTCTCAGTGCTTCCTTAATGTAGGTGTTATAATAGAAAACAACTGAGAGCCCTCTCAATGTTGTCAAAAAAGGGATTTGGGTTGGTTTCAGTGAAAAGATTTGAAGTTTTTGTTGCTTTGGCTTTTATATCAACATAAATCACCTAAAAAAAGTTTTTTTCTCCAATATCACAATGAACAGATAGTATCAAAAATATAATTCTTTATAAGATAATTTTCCCACAATTACATTTTATATAAACTTATATCCTTTCCCTATATATACAGGTTATTTCAAATAAATTCTTTCACGTAATACTTAACTTAAAATGGCAGCAACCTTCACATCCCCTTTAAAATGTTAAAGGAACAGCAGTTGCTGCCTATGTGAAAACCTTGGCCTGTCTCCCCGAACCTGGGCGAGAACATTACAAAATGATCTTCACTCCGTCGATTTCCATAAATCTCGGAAATGCTCTCTGATGGTACATGGCTGGCTGGCGTCGTGTGGTCAAGGTGCTTGGCACGGGAGGGGAAGACAGCCAAAACTTTCGTTGGCGGCGCCGACACTTGCAGAGAAGCAGGCACACCCGGTATACGTGAGGCTCCTTTCCGCATGGGACATGGATCACGTTGTTAGCAGCACCCATAAAACAGACAAGCACCACGACTCACTCGACGATGACCTAGAATAATTTATAACTCTTTTAAAATATAGGCTTTGGGTACGCTTGCTCGAAATTTGCACCATTTTTCCATTTACATATATACAGAGTGAGTCTGAAAGACGCCGACAAACGCCGGCGGGTGATTCCTTAGGAAAATATAAAACGAAAATGTAAGAACCACGATTTCCGAAATTGATTATTAAGGGAGCTGTGCGCCACCAAATGTCGGATTTTGAAATGCCATAAACTGAATATTTTAGAAACTACTTGCGACTATGCGACTAATCGGCGAATAGTGTTTTGTATAATGGAGATCGTTCACCTCGAGAAACGTGGTTGGTAATAGCATCCCCTAACATTGGGGAAATGGGGGTTGCAAACCTGTGTTTGCACGAATCGTGTTAACAAACAATTGTAAGTGATTTATTGCATGAATTTATTAATCAACATGTCTACATTAACAGAAAAGGTCTTGTCCGAACACTCTCAGGTGAACCGTTTGCGAGAAATCCGCGGCAACATAATTCAAAACAGAAAGCGAGTGGCCTGGCAGGTAGGCAATCCACACACACGCGGGACATAACTATGTTGAAAGAAGGACAATGGTTTAATTGAACAGTCACGATAAATTACCTACAATCACGAATGTACACGACGCTTTGCGCGTGTAAACTACAGCGGGCGTTATCTGTGTTAAATCACGTTGTTAAAGAGGTAGATTCCTAATTTGTTCATTGCGTATTATGTATGCGTTTTATTTCGTGAACGGTTCACCTGAGAGTGTTCGGACAAGACCTTTTCTGTTAATGTAGACATGTTGATTAATAAATTCATGCAATAAATCACTTACAATTGTTTGTTAACACGATTCGTGCAAACACAGGTTTGCAACCCCCATTTCCCCAATGTTAGGGGATGCTATTACCAACCACGTTTCTCGAGGTGAACGATCTCCATTATACAAAACACTATTCGCCGATTAGTCGCATAGTCGCAAGTAGTTTCTAAAATATTCAGTTTATGGCATTTCAAAATCCGACATTTGGTGGCGCACAGCTCCCTTAATAATCAATTTCGGAAATCGTGGTTCTTACATTTTCGTTTTATATTTTCCTAAGGAATCACCTGCCAACGTTTATCGGTGCCTTTCAGACTCACCCTGTTTAAATATATAAATATAAATAATTTAATATATATAATCTCTACAACTTCACTCATTGTATACAGGTATTAAACTTTTAAATATTTGTGTCTTTACATATTTGTACATTTTTATTTATGTACTTATTTAACTTTTGAGTAGAGTATACTTGCTTACAAAACTTTAATACTGTCTCTTTTAACTTTTCCAAAATGCACGGAAAACATTTATTCCTTTTAAGAATACAATAACCTCAAAATCTTAGGATGTTTAATAAAACAGTTTTACATCCTTCAACGAAGACAGTATGGAATTCACGATAAGGTAAGGGCAGGAAGCAGCCCTTTTGTGTTTGTGTGTACATGATATTATTTACATTGGGAGATATGAACTTTTTCGTATTTGTTAAGATAATGTGGATCTTCAATCAACACTGTCATGGGCGAAAGGAACCGCACCATCTGAAACGTTTCATGTTTCACACACAAACCTATCGTTCTGACGTCATCAGGCTGCGGTGGGAGCCACGCTGCGGACCTCTGATTTCAAGCGGTTTAGTATGCTTAAGATCGCTGTAGAGACCAAACGGCTCATGCGATTAGAGAAATTCTGGCGTCAGTTTGTGCGAAAGATAAAGAGTAACTAAAAGCATTACCAAGAATCATAAATAATAAACACACATAGTGACTTTCTAAGCAATAATCATTTTTCTTTGTAGATTACAAACCAAAATAGTTCAAAAGTACGAGTTAGGCAAAAAGTACACTAAAGATATTAATAACATGATTTGTGCTCGACAAGACTAATCTAATACTGAAAGTATGACTCAGCTACCTGAATCCATTCCAGAGTTATATGAAGAAGAAGTTGACAATTCTACGCAACAGCGAAATATGGTCATGGCGATTGCGTCATAACATGCCACATCATGTGACGAGACTTAGTCTAAACAACTACGAAACAATCAGAGGAAATGCAAAAAGCACCAAGATAGATGGCAACAACTCGGAGAATTAAATGCAAACAGAAGGAAAAAGTCAATAGACATGTCTCCAGCAAATACATTAATGATGTTTCAGCCAGGAACGACTCAGCAATATGAGCCACCAATGAAAATTCAAACAGACACATCTCAGCTGGACACTGCTCAGCCAAACGAGCATGATTCTACCTCTGAAATGATGAAGAAGCCCCCGTTGACTATGTACCAGGCTTTCTTCCCGCATGTACATAACCGCCAGCAGGTACATACCGTTCTGTCTCAGCATAGACACCGACATTCCCCTTGTGCTCTGCGGTGATTTCAACATCGATATCATCGCCAAATCGGAATTCGTGCGCTTCATGAAGGACACCTTCAACCTATAACGTGCCTCCAAAACACTAACCCCAAGGTTATTATGACATACTTGCCTGAATCTCGCATTCATCAGGCACATCACCGTTGAGAACCCACGTTGAATATCGTACTTCTCGTACTATCGCCCAATACTCATTCGTTTGTACACCACTGCTGCACTCCCGTTGGGTGCGAGTAACAAATAAATATATTTAACCAAACCCACGCAGTCTAGAATTTTTTCCTTTCTCTACCCATAGACGTTATCAGTTAATATTCCTACGGCCTTGTAGACGACCGAGCCCACCCCATTTATTTTTACCATGAAAAATGTTAAGTTGTGTAACGCAATGTTGTCAACAAAATCTTCTTTACGCTGCTATTTGTGTGGAGAGACAGCAAAGATTTTAAGAACATTGAAATTGCTCTACATAGGAAAATAAACTAACCCATTCGTTGGTCTGGGATGTCCACACTGCATTTGTGGATTTATTTATTTAAGCGTAGTTTGCATTTCCCATTCACACGGGCTATTGGAAAGAAACAAGCGCGTTTTGAGGAAAATAAAATAATTGTCGGTGGCCGATAAAATGTGACTCAAGGTAAATTTATGCCTTAATTAGGGCTGATTTTCTATCATTCAAAGCCTGTATGAAAATACTTCGGTATGTTAATCTTTTAAGAACTTGGAGGCGTCTTCTTAAATAAGATGAAAATTCGATTAAAATATTACACGTCATTTTAACAGCAATTGAAAGTGTTTGCGAAATTGTTAGCAAAATTTTTCGACATTATTCTTTCGAAATTTCAAGTGTGTGTATGTGTGTAGAGAAATATTCTTGGTGGTCCATGTCGACAACGGTGCATAAATGATTAATTTATGGTCCCAAAATAATATCTTCTGTTTTTTTGTCAATTTGGAAATTATCTGAAGATGTTCAAGAGGCAGGGAATAAGAATACAAAGAAATATCGCGGATCATTTTTGACAAGATGCTCCAGAATTAATGCAATAGAGGCTTCTTCAATAGGTTACTTACCTCTTCACATTCGATGCTTAGGTATGAGCCTACTCCCACACAAGAAAATGAAACAACTTTAGCCAGATGCCATAATACATGTCCGATTATAACCCTGGAGACTCATAAATACCCAAAGATTCTGAAGATAGCGATTCCAATTCAAATTGGATGTTTAATGCATAATGCATAATGTGTAAACTGATTTGTAATTGTCATTTAGAACTCACAGTGTCGTATTTTGATTTTGTATATTTTTACTCGTTTCTGGATTATGATTTTTTTTTTCAATGTTCGTAAATCAGTGTTTGCAAATTGATGTATACTAATAGACTCTACACGAAATGAATGCAATGTTTTCAATATTAAATAAAGATATATCTTCATTAAATTAATTTTTGCTATAGTGTTCGTTAAGTAAATCCAATACGTGCCCTTTAATTTTTCTGATGTAGATATATGTTTCTATCTAAGTACACCACACTGGGTAAACACTACTAATTCTGTCATCGAATTCGTAATCAGCGATCTCGAGAAACTAGTGTAAAAACTTTTATGGCAGTAAAATGGGCCTGACTGTTTTTGGCCCTGTTTCTGTGAGACGCACGAATAAATGAAAAGGCCCATAGAAATGTTTATTTGCCGCGGAGTGTAATAATACTTAGGTAATTCACATAAGCAAATAAATAAGGATGTATTTGAGCTAGCCTTTGTATGTGTTGCAGGTGTGCAATGCGGTGTACGTGCGGCTAAACCAGACACAGCCGCTGTGTGCATGCGCTAGCCGCTACAGGGAGCCGTGCTCGGCCAGCAACAACGCTAACGACCAGCACACCACGGAGCTCGTCACCGACGTCAGAGGCAAGGTGAGCATCCTCCTGCCTACCTCTCTGGCCACACGAGCTGCAGAGCTTGTACTAGCCTCGCCCATACGTAACGCGTCTTCCTGCCTACCTCTCTGGCCACACGAGCTGCAGAGGCCTTGCTCTTGTACTAGCCTCGCCCATACGTGACGCGTCCACCTGCCTACCTCTCTGGCCACACGAGCTGCAGAGGCCTTGCTCTTGTACTAGCCTCGCCCATACGTGACGGGTCTTCCTGCCTACCTCTCTGGCCACACGAGCTGCAGAGCTTGTACTAGCCTCGCCCATACGTAACGCGTCTTCCTGCCTACCTCTCTGGCCACACGAGCTGCAGAGGCCTTGCTCTTGTACTAGCCTCGCCCATACGTGACGCGTCTTCCTGCCTACCTCTCTGGCCTCACGAGCTGCAGAGGCCTTGCTCTTGTACTAGCCTCGCCCATACGTGACGCGTCTACCTGGATAACCTCTCTGGCCATACGAGCTGCAGAGGCCTTGCTCTTGTACTAGCCTCGCCCATACGTGACGCGTCCTCCTGCCTACCTCTCTGGCCACACGAGCTGCAGAGGCCTTGCTCTTGTACTAGCCTCGCCCATACGTGACGCGTCCTCCTGCCTACCTCTCTGGCCACACGAGCTGCAGAGCTTGTACTAGCCTCGCCCATACGTGACGCGTCTTCCTGCCTACCTCCCTGGCCACACGAGCTGCAGAGGCCTTGCTCTTGTACTAGCCTCGCCCATACGTAACGCGTCCTCCTGCCTACCTCTCTGGCCACACGAGCTGCAGAGGCCTTTCTCTTGTACTAGCCTCGCCCATACGTGACGCGTCTTCCTGCCTACCTCTCTGGCCACACGAGCTGCAGAGCTTGTACTAGCCTCGCCCATACGTGACGCGTCTTCCTGCCTACCTCCCTGGCCACACGAGCTGCAGAGGCCTTGCTCTTGTACTTGCCTCGCCCATACGTGACGCGTCTTCCTGCCTACCTCTCTGGCCACACGAGCTGCAGATCTTGTACTAGCCTCGCCCATACGTGACGCGTCTTCCTGCCTACCTCTCTGGCCACACGAGCTGCAGAGCTTGTACTAGCCTCGCCCATACGTGACGCGTCTTCCTGCCTACCTCTCTGGCCACACGAGCTGCAGAGGCCTTGCTCTTGTACTAGCCTCGCCCATACGTAACGCGTCTTCCTGCCTACCTCTCTGGCCACACGAGCTGCAGAGCTTGTACTAGCCTCGCCCATACGTGACGCGTCTTCCTGCCTACCTCTCTGGCCACACGAGCTGCAGAGCTTGTACTAGCCTCGCCCATACGTGACGCGTCTTCCTGCCTACCTCTCTGGCCACACGAGCTGCAGAGGCCTTGCTCTTCTACTAGCCTCGCCCATACGTGACGCGTCTTCCTGCCTACCTCTCTGGCCACACGAGCTGCAGAGGCCTTGCTCTTGTACTAGCCTCGCCCATACGTGACGCGTCTTCCTGCCTACCTCTCTGGCCACACGAGCTGCAGAGCTTGTACTAGCCTCGCCCATACGTGACGCGTCTTCCTGCCTACCTCCCTGGCCACACGAGCTGCAGAGGCCTTGCTCTTGTACTTGCCTCGCCCATACGTGACGCGTCTTCCTGCCTACCTCTCTGGCCACACGAGCTGCAGACTTGTACTAGCCTCGCCCATACGTGACGCGTCTTCCTGCCTACCTCTCTGGCCACACGAGCTGCAGAGCTTGTACTAGCCTCGCCCATACGTGACGCGTCTTCCTGCCTACCTCTCTGGCCACACGAGCTGCAGAGGCCTTGCTCTTGTACTAGCCTCGCCCATACGTAACGCGTCTTCCTGCCTACCTCTCTGGCCACACGAGCTGCAGAGCTTGTACTAGCCTCGCCATACGTGACGCGTCTTCCTGCCTACCTCTCTGGCCACACGAGCTGCAGAGCTTGTACTAGCCTCGCCCATACGTGACGCGTCTTCCTGCCTACCTCTCTGCCACACGAGCTGCAGAGGCCTTGCTCTTCTACTAGCCTCGCCCATACGTGACGCGTCTTCCTGCCTACCTCTCTGGCCACACGAGCTGCAGAGGCCTGCCTTGTACTAGCCTCGCCCATACGTGACGCGTCTTCCTGCCTACCTCCCTGGCCACACGAGCTTCAGAGGCCTTGCTCTTACTGCCTCGCCCATACGTGACGCGTCTTCCTGCCTACCTCTCTGGCCACACGAGCTGCAGAGCTGCTCTGTACTAGCCTCGCCCATACGTGACGCCTCTCTCCTGCCTACCTCTCTGGCCACACGAGCTGCAGAGCTTGTACTAGCCTCGCCCATACGTGACGCGTCCTCCTGCCTACCTCTCTGGCCACACGAGCTGCAGAGGCCTTGCTCTTGTACTAGCCTCGCCCATACGTGACGCGTCTTCCTGCCTACCTCTCTGGCCACACGAGCTGCAGAGCTTGTCTAGCCTCGCCCATACGTGACGCTCTCCTGCCTACCTCTCTGGCCACACGAGCTGCAGAGGCCTTGCTCTTGTACTAGCCTCGCCCATACGTGACGCGTCTTCCTGCCTACCTCCCTGGCCACACGAGCTGCAGAGGCCTTGCTCTTGACTGCCTCGCCCATACGTGACGCGTCTTCCTGCCTACCTCTCTGGCCACACGAGCTGCAGAGCTTGTACTACCTCGCCCATACGTGACGCCTCCTCCTGCCTACCTCTCTGGCCACACGACTGCAGAGCTTGTAATAGCCTCGCCCATACGTGACGCGTCTCCTGCCTACCTCTCTGGCCACACGAGCTGCAGAGGCCTTGCTCTTGTACTAGCCTCGCCCATACGTGCGCGTCTTCCTGCCTACCTCCTGGCCACACGAGCTGCAGAGCTTGTACTAGCCTCGCCCATACGTGACGCGTCTTCCTGCTACCTCTCTGGCCACACGAGCTGCAGAGCTTGTACTAGCCTCGCCCATACGTGACGCGTCTTCCTGCCTACCTCTCTGGCCACACGAGCTGCAGAGGCCTTGCTCTTGTACTAGCCTCGCCCATACGTACGCGTCTTCCTGCCTACCTCTCTGGCCACACGAGCTGCAGAGCTTGTACTAGCCTCGCCCATACGTGACGCGTCTTCTGCCTACCTCCTGGCCACACGAGCTGCAGAGTGCTTGTACTAGCCTCGCCCATACGTGACGCGTCTTCCTGCCTACCTCTCTGGCCACACGAGCTGCAGAGCTTTACTAGCCTCGCCCATACGTGACGCGTCTTCCTGCCTACCTCTCTGGCCACACGAGCTGCAGAGCTTGTTTACTAGCCTCGCCCATACGTGACGCGTCTTCCTGCCTACCTCTCTGGCCACACGAGCTGCAGAGCTTTGTACTAGCCTCGCCCATACGTGACGCGTCTTCCTGCCTACCTCCCTGGCCACACGAGCTGCAGAGCTTGTACTAGCCTCGCCCATACGTGACGCGTCTTCCTGCCTACCTCTCTGGCCACACGAGCTGCAGAGGCTTGTTTTCTAGCCTCGCCCATACGTGACGCGTCTTCCTGCCTACCTCTCTGGCCACACGAGCTGCAAGTTGCTTGTACTAGCCTCGCCCATACGTGACGCGTCTTCCTGCCTACCTCTCTGGCCACACGAGCTGCAGAGGCCTTGCTCTTGTACTAGCCTCGCCCATACGTGACGCGTCTTCCTGCCTACCTCTCTGGCCACACGAGCTGCAGGGCTTGCTCTTGTACTAGCCTCGCCATACGTGACGCGTCTTCCTGCCTACCTCTCTGGCCACACGAGCTGCAGAGCTTCCGTACTAGCCTCGCCCATACGTGAGCGTCTTCCTGCCTACCTCTCTGGCCACACGAGCTGCAGAGCCTCTCTGTACTAGCCTCGCCCATACGTGACGCGTCTTCCTGCCTACCTCTCTGGCCACACGAGCTGCAGAGCTTGTACTAGCCTCGCCCATACGTGACGCGTCTTCCTGCCTACCTCTCTGGCCACACGAGCTGCAGAGGCTTGCTTGTACTAGCCTCGCCCATACGTGACGCGTCTTCCTGCCTACCTCTCTGGCCACACGAGCTGCAGATTCCTTGTACTAGCCTCGCCCATACGTGACGCGTCTTCCTGCCTACCTCTCTGGCCACACGAGCTGCAGAGCTTGTACTAGCCTCGCCCATACGTGACGCGTCTTCCTGCCTACCTCTCTGGCCACACGAGCTGCAGAGCTTGCCTGTACTAGCCTCGCCCATACGTGACGCGTCTTCCTGCCTACCTCTCTGGCCACACGAGCTGCAGAGGCCTTGCTCTTGTACTAGCCTCGCCCATACGTGACGCGTCTTCCTGCCTACCTCCTGCCAACACGAGCTGCAGAGCTTGTACTAGCCTCGCCCATACGTGACGCGTCTTCTGCCTACCTCCTGGCCACACGAGCTTCAGAGGCCTTGCTCTTGGACTAGCCTCGCCCATACGTGACGCGTCTCCTGCCTACTCTCTGGCCACACGAGCTGCAGAGCTTGTACTACTCGCCCATACGTGACGCTCTCCTGCCTACCTCTCTGGCCACACGAGCTGCAGATGTCTTGTACTAGCTCGCCCATACGTGACGCGTCTTCCTGCTACCTCTCTGGCCAACGAGCTGCAGAGGCCTTGCTCTTGTACTAGCCTCGCCATACGTGACGCGTCTTCTGCCTACCTTCTGGCCACACGAGCTGCAGAGCTTTGTACTAGCCTCGCCCATACGTACGCTCTTCCTGCCTACTATCCTGGCCACAAGCTGCAGAAGCATTGTACTAGCCTCGCCCATACGTGACGCGTCTTCCTAGCCTAACTCTCTGCCACACGAGCTGCAGGCTTGTTTACTGCCTCGCCATACGTACGGCGTCTTCCTGCCTACCTCTCTGGCCACGAGCTGAGGCTTGTCTATCCCATACGTGACGCTCTTGCACCTTGCACAGATGCAGAGCTTGTAATAGCCTCGCCATACGTGACGCGTCTCTGCCTACCTCTCTGGCCACACGAGCTGCAATTCTTGTACTAGCCTCGCCCATACGTGACGCGTCTTCTGCCTACCTCCTGGCCACACGAGCTGCAGAGCTTGTTGTACTAGCCTCGCCTTACGTACGCGCTTCCGCCTACCTCTCTGGCCACACGAGCTGCAGAGCTTGTTACTAGCCTCGCCCATACGTGACGCGTCTTCCTGCCTACCTCTCTGGCCACACGAGCTGCAGAGGCCTTGCTCTTGTACTAGCCTCGCCCATACGTAACGCGTCTTCCTGCCTACCTCTCTGGCCACACGAGCTGCAGATCTTGTACTAGCCTCGCCCATACGTGACGCGTCTTCCTGCCTACCTCTCTGGCCACACGAGCTGCAGAGCTTGCTTGTACTTGCCTCGCCCATACGTGACGCGTCTTCCTGCCTACCTCTCTGGCCACACGAGCTGCAGAGCTTGTACTACCTCGCCCATACGTGACGCGTCTCCTGCCTACCTCTCTGGCCACACGAGCTGCAGAGCTTGTACTAGCCTCGCCCATACGTGACGCGTCTTCCTGCCTACCTCTCTGGCCACACGAGCTGCAGAGGCCTTGCTCTTGTACTAGCCTCGCCCATACGTGACGCGTCCTCCTGCCTACCTCTCTGGCCACACGAGCTGCAGAGGCCTTGCTCTTGTACTAGCCTCGCCCATACGTGACGCGTCCTCCTGCCTATCTCTCTGGCCACACGATCTGCAGAGGCCTTGCTCTTGTACTAGCCTCGCCCATACGTTACGCGTCTTCCATTCCCGTCGAGATCGCTCCAATTCTCACGCGTAATTTCTCGCCCTTGCATTCTGGCGCCGCTCCATACTTGCCTCGCTTCGCCCTCATTGGCTCTTAAGGAAATCGCCCACCGGCTGGCAGCTGCGAAATTTCATTTGGGAATCCCGTGTAAAGAAAGTTTTGCCTCACTGCGTTAATCTTAAAGATAGACATTCCAAATAAAAATGTATTTTCACGATTTTTCTAGGATAAGGTCCATACGGCGGAGATGTTTCCAAAACATGTATAGCATTTTTGCAAGGAATTTGTCAATTTAAATTTGAAAAAGTTCATACTGCCTATTAACATTGAAAACATACACTTGTAAAGATCTCCTAAAAAATTCGCGAAGAGAACATTTTGTCTGAAACGCCTGTCTTTTAAATTAACGCACTAAGGCGAAATTTCCTTAAAATTGGATTTCCTATTAAAATGTAGTTATTAGCTGCTCACGGTAAAATTACCACTTTTGAAAGCCGTGCTTGAGAATTTCTTGTATGCACTCTATGTATGTTTCCGCCTTGTGTAAAGTTAAATTATCATGGACCTCATCACTTTACTCATTCGTCGGTCAGGCGAAACTGTGGAATTATTGGAAATGTAAATATGAAATAAATCTGGTCAATTCGATGCATCGGGAAAAAACAGAAAGCGAAAGAAATAATTTACGTTATTACAAATGGTTACCGACGTTAAGATACGGAACTACTTTCCATCCATCATTATAAACTTTACTGGGCGCATGTCACTCAGTGCGCCCGTTAAAATAAATGGAGGCAGGGGCAGTGACTTTTTGCTAAGGTGTATTTCAAGAGTGCTCACTTTATCGTGAACTGTTTTTACAAGCCGGCAGGCATTGTCGTTAAGGGGGGTAGGGGATGGGTAAGCTATGCTGAAGAGTGGAAAACATATCTACAGTTAGGGATGTTTTTTTGGGGGAATGAAGTAAGTTATAATGATGCAGTTTTCGGTAATGTGTTTTAGAATGTTGAAGAATGGGATGTTGTATATGATATGTATAAAAATCCTTTTATTTCTCTAAGAAAAAATTCTGGAAATATAGCGTTTTTTAAGGTTTTTTTTTGTACAGTGTAGTACAGTAATCTAGCATAAACAGAACATATAGCCATACATTAGACTTGTATCTCACCATGATATAGAGTATGTTGCAAACACGGACATTGCTGGAGTAATAATTATTCTGTAAAACACTTTTAAAACACAAAAATTCATACATTTCCCTCTACGACAACTGGACATCTATTTGTGTAGATGTGTCGTTTCCATTCCGAGTACCTTGAGTGTTTGCCCGAGCAGTCAGGAGAGTGATTATGAAGAGGCAGGCCATGTTTCTAAAAACTTGTATTATGTTTAATAACTTTTAGGCTATTCACGGAAAGTACAGAGAACTTTTTTTACGCTGAGATTTTCATCTGAATAGACGCAATGTTTGTAGTATATTTCACCGTAATTAAAAATTAAGCATTATGGTTACCATAACATATAGTATTTATAATAAATCTTCCTTTTGAGAAGTGAATGTGCTGTTTATGCTAAATTAGGTTTCAAATATATATATATATATATATATATATATATATATATATATATATATATATATATATATTATATATATATAGTTTCCAGTTTACTGCATAAAAATGAAAAACAATGAGAAATTATTTAAGCGTCTAATACAACATGTATTAAGAAGTTATAAAACTTGGCCAGTATTGTTACCGCTATACTGACTTGGAACTACGCAGTAAATGCGTTTTTAAAAATAATATTTAATTTAATATTTGGCCAATTCTTAGAGATTCTTACATTTACAACGGAACCATTCCGTCCAAGCAAAGTTGATTTAAAAAAATTATAACACCTTGTTATTGTTCCCACTTTAGACATGTCCGACAGAAAAAGCACAAGTTCCACGGTTACGATGAGGAAAGACTGGCGCTAACCGGAGCTGGTTGTAGCAGATGTACTGATCTACCCTGACACTACAGCCTGGAGGTCAAGCGACGGAATATAATGGTTAGAAAAAGAAAAGCACTTCTAGAAATCCCCCGGCCAGCGGAAACAGCTACTAAGGTTTCCACACGAGAAAATTCAGGAGGACTTCTCCGGGAATCTAACCCGGATTACATTGGTACTAGGCGAACTGTTAATAGCCGCGAATATGCCAGCAAATAACATCTGTAACAAAACCGCAGATGTTTGGAGACTACCTTGACACTAATTGCTTTAGCGATTATCATTATTATTGTTTACGTAACAGCCGTGAGACCATTTTGGTAAGAAAAGTGGTTGTTTGGAACACAACCCCAATAGTACAGAGCTAAATAGCAGTTTTTCACACCTAGACCTGTATATGATTTGTAATGTCTGGGCATTAGTGGACATGTACATGACTGTAAATGTGCAGGAGATAATAAATCACACTGTTTTTTTTTTTTTTTTTTTTTTTTTTCAAGTGTTCGATTTCTGCTATGTTATACAGAATGATTAGAGATTCGTTTTACAACGCACTTAGTTTGGTAGTAATGGCCAGTGGAACAACAATTTGCTAATAAACATGGAGTCGAGAACAAGTCCTTACGTTGCTACAGGCCGTCAAAGTATGTTGGTAGGCTACCCGCAATAAACGTGATATGCGCTCACCTTGTAATGAATGCCGTACAGCAGTTGGTCACAAAGTACAAGAAACTGTTCCAAATGGTGGTCACCTTCACGGATGTACAATCGACAACGACTGAGCATGCTGTCTTCAGTTGCCGTATGACGTTTTGAGGAGCCTGAACGTGAGCGGCAGCGGCATGGATGCGCGGTATGAGGCTCATCAATGAATCCACGGGAGTCTCGTACACTAGCCACTTCATGTAGCCCCAGAGATGAAAGTCCATCTGGGTGAGATCAGCGGAACGTGGTACTGGCCCGCCCCGTCTAATCCCAAGATGTCCAAACAAGTCACTGAGAAACTCGCGCACCGCCAGTGTGAAATGGGCTGGTGCACCATGAGTTGAACTTTAATTGAGTGATAATTATTTTATGTTGTCATGTTTTAATTGTGTTATTTAATGCCTACTGCCACTGTGTTATGTTTCTTAATGAGTAATAAAAATAATAATATTTTGACCTGCTGTCAGACTTCGTTTAGCTACCATTTTGCATCACATGTTAATAACTTTTATAATAGCTATAATATTTCAAAGTAATGTAATATTTTGTCCATTCTGGAGAAGCCATCTGTAATGGTACAGATTTGTTCTGTTTACTATTGCATGATGGTCACCCTGATATCAGTATTTTTATTTTCATTCATTTATTTTGTTGGAAAGACAAAGAGAAAAAGTTTACTTTTTTTTTTTTTTTTGAGATAACGTAAGCTTTTGATTTTGATTATACTTCACTTCATATGTAAATGCAATATTTTAATTATCACCTGTGTTATGTATCAGATATTTTCAAATTTATTATATAATTTTCCACTATGTCTGTAGGAACAACATATAAATAAGTTTGGTGACTTGTTCATTTAACTATATACCCATCACGATCATATCATAATATTCTCTAGATATTTTTTGTGCAGTTTAGTTTTGCAAGGAGTAATCATAAAAACATGTGTTAATCTGTGATAAGGAAATTATAGATAGAACATTCGCTTTGAAGAGAAAGGAATGAGGATTCCGGCTTCTGACATGGCGGTTCGTTACAAGCCAGAATGAACTAGGAGGTGCTTGTGTGAAAATGTCTATTTCACATTAAAACCTACACCATGAGGGGTGATTACCGTACGAGGAGAGGCTTCACGACTTATTCGGGAACTACAGCTGTTCGTTTGGAGTTCTGTGTGGAGATGATTTTAATATCTGCCGCTAAAGTTGTGTGACAGCTATGTCAGAACGACGCCCTGACTTCAAGTTAGGTCTAATCTGGTATTGATATTCTATCCACGCAGGATCTTACATGAGACATGTTTATTTGTGAAGATTACAGAACTGGTGATTGAAATAGGAAAATTGTACCATATGGATTTTAAGATTCTACAAATAACTAATTTGGCTTCCTTCATAAAAACCCAGAAGTCTCGAAAAGACTCGTTGCATAAAATGTACAAATCTTTTAATGATTTTAAGTGGGAAGACAGTAACTGTAAAATTGTGCATTTAACAGAAGTTCAAGAACTACCAGTAAAATCAATCCATGCTCACGTAGTTCCTATTGCTGTTACACATTTTGAGGCGTAATAATAATCAAACGATAGTAGAGTAAATTCAGTCAACTCTTTTATCAAATTACGTTTTCTGACAGCTGTTTTCTGAAGTGTGTTTAAGTATTGTTTATATATATATATATATTAATGTAAGTATTTTTTGTAAATTATTCCTTCTTTTATTCAAATGAATTTTCATATAGTGCACTTTTGAAATCAATCTTTATTATACGTCTTCATCTGAGAATAAAGACTGGCGCCTGTACGTGGTTATATTTATATTGGGAAAATAAAACATTTTCCTACCCAATTTTGTAATTTAGTAATCTATAGTAATCCCCCCTGCAGTGTTAACTGTATTACCGTAACACAGATCATATATAAGCATAGTACTTTATTACAAAATATTTCGTTGTAAATACTTACAGAGTACAAAAATTAATCTTGTGTTGCTCATCATTGATTTCCTGGGGTATTTCATATATCGCTTGCAGAGCATTGAAAACAGAAAACAAGGCTGCACAATAATTAAGAAAAAAATTACCGATTATACTTTTAAGATTCATATTTTATGTTTTCTGGTATGAGCTTTGTTTGACAAATGTGGTTACCTGACAAGATATTTTTCCTGATACGCCATATTCACGACAGCTCTCAACACAACATGACGTATTATTTGAGTCTAGTAAGTGCGAGACTGTAGTTGGTAGTTTTTCATTAGTTTTGCACCTGAAAGAATTATATTAGTTTTATTTTATATTTCATGCAAAACATCAATCACATTTTAGTGAATTCAATGCATCAAAAATTGCGGTTTCTTACACTCCTGCAACTTTGTCATACAACGATTTCAGGAAATAAAATGTATAGTTGATTTATGAGCAACTCACTTTGGTGAAGAATGGGTAATTAAATTTGTTGTAATTTTGTTTAGCTGTTATTTATAATTTTGTTAACCAATTAACTTTTACATTTTTGTTTTCCAAAAAAAAAGGAACTAAGATATTGATTTGTTTAGTTATAATAAACATAATAAATGGATATATACTTGTTTTAACTTAAGAAACTAACTTAATTAATGCGATATTCTGTACGCGTATGATAGTACCAATGTAACCATTTTTTTCTCTATTTACAGTAACAAACTTGGCGAAAAAGACTTTCAATTTTTTGTATTACTTACTTACGCAAGGAAAATATAACATTACTGGGCATGTTAAAAATCTCCCCCGCTGGAAAATATTTCTATCACTTTCTTGTCGCTATAGAAACCTTTTAATAACGTTCACTCTAAAATGGAATCAGTGGCTGTTCACTGACTGTGAGATTTCTCAGGTTAAATTTGTTGTAACTGCTCCAACAAGAACCTGTAGATAACTACAGATTGTATCAGTGAACCAAATTCGCTAGTTGAAGCAATGAAATTCACAAATTGAGAAAGTAAAGAAGATATATGTACCCAGATGTACACAATATTGTGTAATTTTGCACATAATGTAATTCTGCTTTTACAACAGTCCGAACCTTAAGAAAATTTTTTACAAAAATTAAATAAGCGAATACTCAAGTGAGACTCGATTCGACTACACTTTCAACGTTACACTAACATCGTAACCCCTGGACCACGGTAAACGACGTTCAGAATTGATTTTAAGGTAATAATTATTGTTAACTTTCGTTAAAGATACATTTTGCCCATCGCTTTCAGAAATAAGTGTTTATAATTGAGACTTTTTAAATGTCATAGAGAGGAACAGAGTGAAAATCAAAACTACTACAAATCAAATATCACACAACAATCGAAGAATTACAATGTAGACTAAGCTCATGTGAGATGGTTATTGAAGTGTAATAAAAATTTTTTTGCAGAATAAAACTGTAGTATTCATATAATGGATTCATTAGTCGAAATTGTGCTTTTCGGTGTAATATACGAACTAATGTTGTCTGATGCCGAATCTGTTGTTTCGCCACTTTTTCATTAGTCAGAAAAGACCAAATAAGAGATTCAGCAGTAAAGTTACTGAATCAGTTAAAATTCCGCTGATTTTAATTAAGAGAGAACATAGCGATAATTTTATTATGAAAACATTTAATCGCCATCCATACAGAAAGTTTTTATGCATTACCTGTGATGTAGCAGAAAAAATCGTGTAAGTTAAACAGTAGAGTTTCCAAGGTAAATGAGTAGGTAGACGTGGGTGGGTCTAACACAGGGGAAGAGCTAGGTATACATAACATGACTAAGAGCTTTTCACTTGCAAGTTATAATTGGCCAGTTCTACGTTTTTCAATGTGTCTGTGCTGAAGGATGTTGAACATTAAACACTTTTTACACGAGATTAGTCTTTTTTTACACCCTGTGTTGTTATCATTTCGATGACTTAACTACAATAAAAGTCTAAGTACAAACATGAATAAAAAATAGCAGCAGGCTGCTGTGAGTGCCGCCTGTAATTCACTGTAGTGATCAAGATTCAATCATCTTTCTCTTATGCATGGCAATATGATAAAATAAAACTCTATTATACTAGCTTGCCTCTTTCCTTTTGTAAAGATGATGTAAACAAATCAGCAACCCTTGGGTGGTTAGAGATAAGGACAGCCATCTCACATATGTCTCGAGTTGTACGAGCTGTCTCGCTATGCGCGCTACACTCGCTTAGACCACCAGATCTAGTTCACTAAATAATTTATTCACTCGCTCATACAATATATTATTTACCTTGTTTACATTGCCAACAATTAATAATACAAACCAGGCTAAGTGTTATAGAACCCAAATTCTGAATTTGCTTTTGCCTTCTATTTTCCCACAAAGCGCGTAATAAGATGGAAAATTAAAAACTAATATTCTTTAACTCATTGAATATATTTTTGTGCAATTAACTGTAGAATATGTGTACTCGTGAACTTAGCTAACTATTATCACGAAATAAGGTAACCATATCACGAAAATACCTATCAAATCTTCACAAGTTTAAGTTGAATTACGGAATGATTCCAAAGGTAAATATAGCGTACGTTGGTAGCACTACATTACAGTCTAGCCATACTGACCTACGATTTTAGTATTGTATGAAGGATTTTGAATATAAGACTGAAAAATAAAATTTATCACGAAATTATCTTCCTACATAAAATAAAGAAAGATTATTTCATTAAATAAACTGAAAGCCTGCCATCGCTTGGCTCAGGTTTTATGGAGTTATTGAAATTCATACCTGCCATTGCAATTACCCATGATTACCTGCGACTACCCGCGACTACCCGTAACTACCCGTGACTTCCCATGACTACCTGAGACCACCCATGGCTGCCTGCGACTACCTGCGATAACCTGCGATAACAGTAGTATTCGTTATGAGAGTACAAGAGCCGTGCAATAAATCATCAAAAAATTAAGAAAAATGAAGTCAAAATCCAGTAATTTTCACGTTTTCAAGTAACTCTTTATATGTCTAGAATCCTCCATTTAAGATTTTGCAAATTAAAGCCAAAATCACCAAGCAAATTTAAGTTAAAATTAAGCAAATTTACCTTTTCTTCAAAAATGACCATGCCAAATAAGCAAAATCAAGCAGATTTAAGCTAAAACCAAGCAAATTAAAGCTAAATCCACACAAATTAAAGCTAAAATCAAGCAAATTTAAGCTTAATCTGGAAGCAAAATCAACAAACCCAAAATAAGTGGAAGTACAACAAAATTAATTTTAAAAAATCACGAAATTCAAGGAAAAATCATACAATTTATACTATACATATAAAACTTTGTATTAAACTATCGAAACATTTTGATGTTTCTGTAAAATTGTTTAATTCCTCCATTTATTAGTTTTAAAATATATATCTTCAGTAAATCTTTCTTTCAAATAATCATAAGTTACATTCCTTTTGCTAATTAGAACAACATTTCAAATTGTTCCTGCTTCAATATCTTTATCAAAATCAACACTAATTTTCATGTTTTTTTAACTACTGTTTTTTATATATAAACAATCAATAACATATAATGGTCTTCTCCCAAAAAATGAATAATAATCACTATGAAAGTTTACAGTCGGTTTATAATAAAGTTCATTATTTCTATATATAGTATATAGTTTTGATTTTGAATTTCTAAAATCATTATAAACAAGAAACACACCTGAAAGAATGATTTCTCCAAAAAACTCCAAAATCAGGAGATGGTATAAAAAATACAATATTTTACCAAAGAATACGTTTGAATGGACGATGTTAGAAAATTGATTGATAGATTTTTAGTTATTCATGGTGAAGAAAATGTTGAAAATAACAATTATTACGACTAAAAAGTAAGTATAATGAATATGTTGAAAAATAAGTTTTCTAAATTTGTTATTAATAATTCAAAAGGAATTCCATTTCTTATAAGAAGTTTAAATGTAATTCCGCATTCATTTTGGAATTCAGAACGTCATGGTAATGGAATAATAAATTGAGCATTAAACAATAAATTTGCCTGAACTGCATTTACCAGGCTATAATTACTGTGCACCATTTACAAAATTAAATGGAACATTGAAAAAAGGATACAATGAAATAAATAAATTAAATGAAGCATGTAAACTTCATGATATTACTTATAGAGATAGTAAAGATATTGAATCTACACATGAAGCTGACAAAATTTTTCGTACCGAAGCAAAAGAAATTTTTAGATAAAATACTCAATTTGGTGAAAGAATTGCTTCTGCAGCGGTTGCTTCTACTATGTTTACAAAAAGAATATTACATTGGGGTATTAAAATGTATTAACTAATAATATTCTTCTCTTTATAAATGAAGAAAACAAACATAACTTTCGATATAGTCATTGCTTAATTAAAATATTTGGGTATATTAAAATTTTTAAACAAAAGATCAACTTGAGAGAAAAAATTAAAAATTGAAAGATGGAAAAGGTTTCAAATTAACTGTACCAATACTAATAATCAAAAAATACTTCAAGAAAAATCTGGAAATGGTTATATCATGGAGTTTTTTTACTATTTGAAATTCCAGTTTTAGCTGTACTTGGAGCTTTAGCTGGAGGATCTAGTGTAACTTACGATTCTATTGAACAAATGAAGGAAAAAAAAATTATATGAACAGAGACATAACTTAACAATAGAAAATAAATCAGGAAGTGGTTTAGTTGCAAAAAGAGGGAGAACAAAAACATTTTTTATGTATCACCATTATCTAATTTTGATATTGGAAAATATGTAAAAATACTAAATATAAATAATTTCAGAGATTTTATATAATATATGAATTACCAAAAAAAATATGCCCAAAAATGAATGTGTGGTGGTTAATTTTGACATTTAAGCTAATCCTGGTACTCACTTGGTTTGTTATTTTCAAGGAAAAGGATATAATGATGTTTAGTATTTTGATTCATTTGGAGGTAACATTCCTAGTAACTTAATGAATTACTTCAAAGAGAGTAATGTTTATAAAATGATAATCTAATTCAGAATTTTAGTTCAGTTATTTGTTGACATTTATTTTTAATTTTATTATAAATTTTTTCAAAAGGCTTTAGATTTTACGATAAAATTTATTTATTATTAAATGACATATATTTTGGAAACCATTAATCAAATTTTTTATTTAAATTTTTGACAATATTGCTTATGCTTTAAAGAAATATGTATATTCAAAATACAAAAACTATTGCTACTGCTTTTAAAAAAATGTAGATTAAAGATACAAAACTATTGCTACTTATTTAATAAAATATGTAAATTTAAGGTTACGAAAATTATTGCTTCTGCATTAAAAGGAGATTTAGATTCAAGTTACAATATTGTTGTATCTGATTATGCTTTAAAAGCAGATGTAGATTTATGATGCAAAATTATTTTATTTGTTACTTCATCTACAGCATTTGCTTATGCTAAAAAACATATGTAAATTTAAGATTAGATACTGTTGCTAATGATTATGCTAAAAAAAATAGATGTAGATTCAAAATACAATATAATTGTTTCTGATTTTTAAAAAATGTAGATTGAAAATACAATATTATTGTTTCTGATTCAAAAAAAGGTGTAGACTCAAGAAACAATAATATAGTTTCTGCTTTATGAGATATAAATTAATATTTTGTTTATACAAAAGATTATGTTCCAAATAAAAATCGTAGAATTAATAATATGGCTGATCCTACAGATGGAAAGGATGCAGTCATTAAAATATTTTTTTGATAAAGAAATAGCTAACAAATTACAAAATTTAAACCAATCAGTTTTAAGTTATTGTGACACACACGTTAAATCGAAAATTAAAAAAAAAAAAAAAAGAAATTTTTGATAAACTGATCAATTACCAAATTTAAACAAATCAGTTTTGAATTATTGTGATACACTTATTAAATCCAAAGTTGAAAAATGTAAGGAAGAAAAATATATATTTTATTAATCTGCTAAGTGGAATAAAAAAAAAAACTAATATTTTCACAAAGATAATATAATTTAATAATATTTCGTGATGTATTTTTAATGTTTATAAAATAATTACTGCTAATTTCAATTTACCTGATGATACTGTGACTGTTATTAATAAATCTAAAAAAAATAGATTAAATTAAGCCTTTTGATGTTAAAAGAGGCGATAATTTGGTTATTAAAATAATAAAATAAAATGTCTTAATATGATGATGGATTGATGACTACAATAGGAATATTCGTGAAATATAAGAATAGATAATTTTTTATTATTAAATGGAGAACACTTGGCACTTGAAGTGTAAGAAGGTTACCAGAAATAATGCTGTAAAAATTGAAAATACAAAAAGTTGAAAATTAGTTCAGAGAAGTAAATGTTCGATATGTAATTACAATAAATCAACAGTCTTAACAAAACATTCTTTCCATATATAAGAGAAGAAGTAATCTATGATTTAAAACTGCAAGAAAGATTTTCCCCAGAAGAAAAATTATATGTGTAATTAATAATTTGTGGCAAATTGATCTTTTTGAGATGGATACTGGTAATTTAAAATGTATATCACATATTAATAATAGAAACAAGTATATTATTACAGTTATTAATGTTTTTCAAAGTATGCATTTGCTATACATACTAAAAACAAAACAGTTTAAATTGTAGTAATGGGTTTAGAATATATTTTTTTAAAAAGAAAAACCACATAATATAAAAATTGATAATGTTTCTGAACTTTATAGTAAAACATTTAAAGAACTTATGCAAAAATATAACATCAATAATTATTCTACATTAAGTGAACTGAAAGCTAGCATTATAGAAATATTTAATCACACATTGAAAAATAAAATTTGTGGAAAAAAATTTGCTTTGAATGGTAACAAGGGGATAATATATTAGATGAATAAGTGAAAGAATATAACAATACAAAATATAGATATATCAGCATGAAACCCACAGAGGTCAATAACAAAATTTAAAAAAATTAAGACAACTATAATTTGTAATAATGTTTACTAAACTGAAATACAAGGTGGCGATGTCTGTATTAGCAAAATTAAACAATTATTTGAAAAAGGTTATACTTCTAATTGGACAACAGAATTATTTTCTATTGTTAAAGTTTCACATTATGATGTACCCACTTACAAATCAAAAAATATCAATGAAGAAAAAATTATAGGCCATTTTTATGAATACGAAATAATGAAAACTAACTATCCCGATGAATATTTGGTAAAAAAAAAGTTTGAAAAACAAAAGGTGATAAAATTTATATTAAATGGTTATTATTTGATAATTCTCATAACTCTTGGATTAATAAAACAGATTCTTGTGAATTTTAAATACTTTTTGTAACTATCTTTTTCAAACATAACGTATTTCTTTAATGTTCATAATACATGTTTAAAAAAGGATGAGTATTTTGAAAATAAAAAAAAAAATTGGTTTTTGATTTAACTTTTATATTTAACATCTTTCATTTTTCTAAACAAATCTAATATTCTTCATCATAGTATTCTTCATCCCAACATTTTGCACAAATCTCTTAAAAAAATTTTAAAGTCATATCTCCACCGATATAATCATTATAAATGTAATTTAAGTTAGTATCGTCTTTTTTAAACATAAAAAAATTAATATTATCTCTTACCACTTGCTTAGGTATTGTCCAAAATGTTTGTGCTAAATAAAATACAGACATATTTTATGTCTACCTCTAGTGAACTAATAACAATCTAAAGTAATCACTTCATCATTATTATTTTCAAAAATATCCCATTTTTTCTTTAACTTAACTTTGACTTCTGTTTAAAAAAACCATATAATTTTATAACTCATTATACTTGCATTGATTTAAACTTTTTGAGCTAACATACTATTTATTAATATTTAACCATTATTTCTTATAAATAAAATCTAACATCAAAGTAGTTTTTAAAAATTACTTGGGCCCAATATTATGATCACCATATTGCCAGGCAATGCTTCTCCTTTTTTATTTTTAGATTTTTTCCGTAACTAAAACACAAACACCCCACTCAACGTTTTTCATATATTAATATTTTTATTTAACTGTATTTTGTATTAAATGGATAATTAAGTATTAAAGTTAACATATAATAGTTCCATACTAATTAAGAAACTTCATTATGGTATCACCCATAAAGACAAATCAATTACTTTGATTAGTTTTCATACAAAATATGTAACAACTTATATAAATAGCAACATTATAACATTGATTGATAACAATGAAGTTATAAATATGCATAGAGGACAATACAATATAGACTCATTAAAAAAAACTTTAATTGAACCATTATCAACTAATAACATTGTATTAACATCACACATTGTGAAAACAGAATATTGTTTAAATGTAAGTTTAATATTAAATTTGAGAATCGATTATCCTATATCCTTGGTTTTCAAACAAATATGATTATTGAAAAAGAATAACATCATTATAGGCACTTAATGACCTAATTATGGCCCATTAAAAAAAATAAATGTTCATTGCATCTTGTAATATGGAATGTTTACAAAATATGATAAATCTAACCAGTTAGAAACAAGATATAATCACCAGTTTTCCACCGAAAAAGATGTTCAATTTTAGATATTCTATTATTTATGAACCTATACACCCTATTTCTTATAAAATTAATAATGAACTGTTTAATGTAATTGTCTTGTAAATTAGATATGAAAACGGAAATCTAACTGATTTAGATGGTGCTGATATTGACATTGTTTTGGAAACTGAAGATGTTTAAAATACATTAAAAATACCTCAAGATAAAACTTTTGTCAACTATTGAATTTTTTTGTTTATTAAAAATATTATTTTTCATTATTTAAAAAGAATTCTAATAAAACACAAGTTTTTTTACTTATTTACAAGATTGCACAATTCATTAAATAACAATTTGAAAACTTAAAATTATGAGATTGTAAACATAGTAATAATGAATTAACTACATTGTTTGATTTAAATAATTTATTTTTTGGGAATAAAAATTTTAATATGGTGTTGGATGAAAATAATGAACCGTGGTTTAAAGGAAAGCATGTGGCTAATATATTAAATTATAAAGATTCCAAATATGCTATAACAAACATGTTTATGAAGAGGTTAAATACAAATTTGTAGATCTTTATATGGAAAGCGATTCGTCTCCCATTGGATATCATAAACTAAATACTATTTATATTAATTAATATGGCCTTTTTCTTTCATTTATTCTTACAACTAAGTAGAAGATAAATTTTTTAAAAATTGTGCTACTAATTATATTCTTCTTTTAATTATAAATCATGGTTCTTATAAAATTAATTTACAATTAAAAGAAGAACAAATTAATAACAACCAGTTCGCTCTAGAAAAAGAATAACTAACTTTAGAATTCCAAGAAAAATTAGATATAAAAGAAAATGAAAAATTGAAAGTACAAGAAAAAAAAAA
Organism: Dryococelus australis; assembly: GCA_029891345.1. Classification (NCBI taxonomy): domain Eukaryota; kingdom Metazoa; phylum Arthropoda; class Insecta; order Phasmatodea; family Phasmatidae; genus Dryococelus; species Dryococelus australis. Next base: position 28,454,014 of record CM056999.1, on the reverse strand, counting down.
CTAAAATAATTTAATATGAATATGAAAAATTTAATAGCATAAAGCAGAAAACAAAAATAGTTATATATGTATTGCAACATATAATTGATATTCATTAATTATTAATTTTGAAGTTAGTAAAACATGTAATTTAACTGTTAGAAATTTAAATTTTAATTCTTCACATAGTGAACAAGATCAATTTTATATTTGTTTTCATGAAAAAGTGTATGATGTGAACAAAACATAAATGATAATTCATGAGTTATTTAATGGTTTTCACGATAAAAAGAATGGAGAAATATATTTTTTTGCATTATAATCCTTTATTTGGAATTGTAAAATTAGCAATTAAAAACATAAATGAATATCTTGATTATATTAATAATTTAACTAAAAATCAATTATTAGAAATATATTTTTTTAGAAACAAATTACTCCAAAAGAAGTATGTTTGTGTAATAATGATGATTCATTATTATGTATGCTGCAAACAAAAATATTTAAATTATTAGATGTCTTCATTGTTGAAAACAAATTAAACATTTCATTTAAATATTTATTAAGCTCATTAGAATTAGGTCACATAAACAGAGCAGAATTTTGGAATAAAGCAAAACAATTATTAAATTTGAAGTGCAGTAAAAACCCAGTTATTTACAGAAATATAACAATTTTAATTATAAATTATTAATTTCGGTTTTGTTTCATGTATTGTGTAAAATTGTAACTAAAGTTTCAAACTATAACATTTTGTAATTACTTATTTATAAAATGTAAATTTAGAAGGTAGTAAATAATTAAATTAATTTAAATTATATATTACGATATCCTTATGGTAATGTATCTATTTTAATTTATAGTACAATTCTTTAGTTATCACAATGATTTAATGCAAATCTAATTACTTCTACTGAATATATTTCATGCTTTTCAATCATTAAATTCATTGTTCGATATTGTATTTTCTCATTAAACACACCTTTTTTTTAATTGTCAAATGTAATTCTATTATTAACTACACATTGTTTTACTCCTTTAGATCTTTAATTTTTTTTTAACTCTGTATGCATACATTTTAGCTTTTATTCCAACAAAGTATTTCATTAGATTTCCATTACATTCATCTTCCATTTTACCTAAGACCTTCTTATTTATTTGTGGCACATTAGAGATATTATCATTTGAATAATCACTTGTATCTAAATTTTCTAACATTGTCTTCAAGTCTTCGTAAAATTTTTCTCCTTTATATGTTATAAATGTACGAATCAGTATCATAATAGCATAATTCAATTTTAACTCCATGTTTTGGTTTTATTCCTTTATAATGAATATCATACATCAATTATTTTGATATATCTAAAATTTACATACCCACATAAAAATGCTTATTAAACTTTATGTTTGTTTAGTCATGTGTATAGCCATAATATTCTCATTAAATATATTCCTAGATTAAAATTTGGTTTTCCTATTAATTTGTCACAATATTTTTTTTTTTTTTTTACCAGTTTAATATCCACTCTGTTCCTGATATTTTTTTTTGCTTTACTAAACAAAGCATTATTTGTCAGTATATCAAAGACTGATATTTTTCATTGCTTTACTAAACAAAGCATTATTCACCAGTATATCAATAACTTTTTCAATGTATTTTTCGCATTAATTCTTATCCTGTATTTAAATACATATGCTTCTTCAACCGATCACTCTGATTTAACTTCAATATTCTATGTATTTTAGTATGTTTTAATTCATTATCTAGACACTGTTTCAAATTATGATAGTGTATTACATACTTCTGTTAAGTAAAGTTGTTAATAATTTAAACTGATTTATTCCTGAAACTACCTTACTTTCTGGACAAAATGGAAGATCTTTATGTAATTTATTAATTTATTCAGTTTTGTGGATATTCCAAATCAACTTCTAATATGTAACTGTAATCGAAAATATCATTCAAATTTAATATATATTCATGCTATTCACACCTGAAATCAAAATTAAATTCTGCATTATTATTCCATTCGATACCACTGTATGGTATATATTGAAACATTGCCGTAACATATAAATTATTCGCATCTAAATATATTAAATTGTTTGTCTCTTGATTTTGATTAAAATATTTTTAATATCTATTATTTGCTTTAACTAACAATTACAACATTGTGAAATTTCACCTCTAATTCCTTTTGTCTACCTTTAAAATCATATCATAATCGTGTAATAATTCTAAATCTTGTTTTATTATTTTTAACATATGGTCCCATGATAATCCTCGTGCTGTAAAATACCATGCTGGATCTAAACCATATACATTTATAAAGTATTTACAAAGTTTTCAAATATAACTGTAAACAATATTACATCACTTTTTAAATATAAATCATGGTATTCTCCACGATTTTTCATATGAAATTGATTCCATACATGTTTTGTATATTCATAATCATCGTCAGTTATATCAGATCTATTTAATTTATTGCAAAATTCACTTTTTGGGGGAAGCTCAGTTTCTTAAAATCTTTTCCAACTGTCCATATAATCATATTGATTAACACCTTTTCTAATGACTAAATATACTTGATTTTCTGGAAAATGTATTTGTGTATGTTTCATTTGTTTTTTAGTTAAATTTGATGATAATTTATTTAAACTACTATCTATATATTTAAATGTGTTTGTAAATCTCATTTTTAAATTTCCTGTGTCTTTCACAGAAGTGATATACTTTTCTGCATTATATGGAATGAAATCTATATTTTTTTTCATTATATCCTAACTCTTTAATAAATAAATGAGCATCATAACCAGCTAAGTTAAGAAAATAATATGAAACAAAACCTTTGAGTTTCCACAAATCACCGGAACATTTAATACATACTGGATTTATGAATTTTCCACTTGTATATTCATAGAGATGTTCTTTATAATTTTTCTTCGTATATTCACATTTGCACGTAGAACACTTTTTAGATTTACTATAAAAAGCATTATCTTCCTTTGTTAGTGGAATGGGTTGTTTCATTTTCCTGGTTTATAATAATTTTCCCAAATCTCATCTACTTCCTTTTTCATTGATTTTACAAGTACTTTATGTTCATTTGGACCTCGATATGTAAAAGATTGTTTATAATGTCCATAACTATATACAATATTGTAACAAAAACCAGAAAATTCATGAAACTGATATTTCATTGCATTTGATTCATCATTCTACTTTAAATCTATGGTATTTATTTGTTCATTAGAAAGTTTGTATCTTTCGTTGAGTATTTCCTTATATATGTCATTATCGATATCATCTTCTGTTAAAACTGGATATTTTTTGATTATTTTAAATATATTGATTTTCTTTTGATTTGCCTTAGGAGTTGATAATTCATATAGTATTGATTCGAAATCTGCTACTATTTTAAATAGAACACTCTTTGTATATTTATTGTTTTTGAAAAAAAAATCTCGCCTTTCGATGGCAAACTGATTTTTACTGGTTCTTGTTCAGAACAGCAGACTATATGATTATTTAAATTTCTTGGGATGTAAAACATTGAAGAAACGGATCACATATATAAATGTTACCATTATGATTATTTTTTTGTACTTAAAGTAGTCTAGGTTAATATTTCATCCAACAGTAATGTGAGTTTGTATCTTTTTTTAAATGAAGTAAATTTATGTTTTTCCGTTTTGGGTTTTGTTAATTTTAGTGGATATATATTGAACTTCTTATCATCAAAAGAGTATTCATTTATAGATGTTTCAATTGGTTTTTCTGTTTTTGGTATATCATCAATTTTAATTGGATATTCATATTTATCTATTACTTCATCATTATTAAGCCCCACAATAATATATTTATTTACTCTTTGTGGACCTTTATTTTCTGGAAATATTGCAGACTTAATTGCCTAAAGAAAACATTTTTTATCTTCATTTTTCACATTAATGCATGCTTGTTTCAACATAATATTTTGTGGTAAATCAATATATGATATTCATTTAATGAATTATACATATTTATAGATAACTGTAATCCATTTATTCTATATAATTTCCAATCTGAACCTTTTAATTTCAATTTTAGTTATTCCTATAGATATTACTTTTTTATGTATGTGTAATACTCATTGAATTCTCCTTCGTTCAATATTTCATGTGTACGTGATGGAATGTCAAAACACCTAATTTTCCCATTTTTTCCTTTAGAAAAATGACATCTAAATAAATATGAACCTTCACTCCTCTGAATTTCCTAAGAAGATCAATAATTCTCTCAAAAACCTTATTTTTTACTGAAGTTAAAAAAAATGATTAGGCTTTACTAAATTAAAAGTATGTTTAATGTTATATGTTGATATCCTGCATTGAAAAGCGGTATTAACTCTATACATTTTATTGCTTATTCTATTATTTTTGTTAACATGTACATTAGTACAAAAAGGAAATATTTCTTTTAAATTATTTTTATCTTCATACACTTTTTTAACATTGACATCTGATAATGGAAAATTTTGAAAATCCATTTTGTTAAATGGTTACTTTTATTTCATGGGCTTACAATTATATTATTAGAAAAAGGAAATATTACATTTCATTCATTTTTATCTTTTGTATATATTTCTCTAACATTGGCATGTGGAAAAGGTAAATTTTCAAGAGTGCTTTTTGTTTTTTGATTTAAAATTCTTGGTATAAGAATTGTAATTAAATCAGCTTTTCTTAGATTGTACAAATGTTTAACTTTATATTCTCTACCCTTAATTCTCAACTCTCGAACTATCTTTTCACTCAGTTAATATATTGAAATGGGCAATAACATTTTAGATTGGTATTTAATAGAAATAGAAATTTATAAAGTAAACTAAAAATATAAGGATAAATTAGAAGGGAATAAAATCGAAAAAAGTATTTTAATTATTTATAATAAATGAAATTGCTTTTAATTACTTGTTATGATCATAATAAAATCGTTTTTAACTATTTAACTCCTTGATATGATAATATTTTTCTTTAAAATATTTTTTACATATTGTTTTATATTTATCCTTAGTGGTTTTCTGAGGAGAAAATAATGTTATAGATCTATCCTCATTACATACTGTACATGTTTTTGTTGCGTGTGTATTGTATGATTTAGTATTTTTATGGTTTTTGAGAAGTAGATTATAAAAATATTTTCCACATACGCTAGTACTTTATCTTTACTTAACTCACAATAATTTCAGCCATATCAGAGGAACACTTTTTACAAGTGTAATTATTTTTAACTTTTGTGTCTTTATGCGATAAAAAACTTTCTATGTTTAACATTTCACCACACACTTTGCAATGCTTATATAGGGTATTATTTTTTATTTCATAAGAGATAATAGATTCCTTTTTATTTATAAGGAAATAAATTTATTAAAAAGAACAAATTTAACTATTGACTTCACTTCAGTTTTATAATCTATAAATGTAAATAATAATTTTTCTTTTTTCTTTATCTATTAAATTTCTTCTTTTATAAATAAAACAAAAATGGAATCTCTTCTCAAGAAGTTAAACCATTCATATGAATTTACCAAACTACAAGACCTTGAAATTAATAAATGGTATGCTGCTACAGAATTTCAAATTTATGAATCTAAGTTTGTCAAAAAAAAAAAGTAATTTTATTCTAGATGAGAAATATAAAATTACATTACCAGATAGCTATTTAAATATATTTGATAAAATAGCTTGAAATGAATAAATGAGAAACAATATTTTATGACATAGAATGGATTAAAATAAATGCAAAATGGAAATTCTGTGCATGATATAGAATTCTCTTAAAATGTACCAATTGTAAGATTTTTTTTATTTCATGATTTTTTCGTCACATTTGTTCTGCCACTTTTTTGGCTGGTTGATTAGCTTTCAGATTTAACTTAACAATGCTGGATTTTTTGGCCTTAACTTGCATTATTTTAGCTTAAATTTGCTTGATTTTTTACTTAACTTTTGTTTATTTGGATCTAATTTGCTTGATTTTAGCTTCAATTTGCTTGATTTTTCTTGCAGATCTGGCTTAAATTTGCATTATTTTATATTACTCGACTTTGCAAAAAAAAATCTACATGGTCATTTACGAAAAAAAATCCTTGATTTTAACTAAAATTTGCTTGATTGCAGTATAATTTGCAAAATCTTAAATTGAGGATTCTAGACAGATAAAGAGTTGCGTGAGAACGAGAAAATTACCTGATTTTGACTTTAATTTTCTTTATTTATTGATGATGTATTGTGCTGCACTGTCATAACGAATACTACTGGCAATCCGCGGCGACCTGTGACAACCTGCGACTACCTATGACTACTTCCGATTACCAGTGACTATCTGCGACTACCTGTGACTACATTCGAATACCTGTGACTACCTGTGACTACCTATATGACTATCCGTGACATCCTACGACTACCTGTGACTACCTGTGACTACCCAAGACTACCCACAACCTGTGCCTACCCGCGACAACCTGCAAATACTCGTGAGAGTAGTAGGGCCGCATGGGTTCTGGACCACCTGAGGTGAATGATGTGTGGATGGAGTGGATTAGAGACAAATCAGATTAATTATTGTATTATTTAGCGGATTAATTTACTAACCCGATTAATTGGTAAATTGTATGATTTGATTAAGTCTTAGTCCAATTTTCCGATATTTTGGAATATTTTTCAATTTTTTTTATGTTTTTAATTTTGGGGTAGGGGTGTTATGTGTAATTCAGGAGCGATCCTCATTGTCTGAAGTCCAGCAGCCGACTAACCAAAGACGTCGAGTATACTGGGTATATAAGATGTGTGGTTGGTGCAAGAGTGGCATACGGGTTTTTTATTTGGTTTGGAGAGACGCGGCATCGATGTTCACTCTACAACATCTAAAGGTGTACTGAGTGGAATGTGTGTGAGGTATGAGAGCAAGATACGTCCACTTCGAGCAGGTGTGACATGAGAGCAGCTCCGTCCAGCTCGCTCTCTTAATTTATACTGAATACCCCCAACAAATGAGATAGGGCATAAATGTTTTCGGCGAAGCAAATATTTTAATGAAAAGAGACAAAAAGAGACAATTAACGTTCAAATACACAATGGCAGTTTACTAATCGAATTAAAACATTTGCAACTACATTACTCCTTGAATAGCACAAAATAAATAAATAACCCCGCTTTAATCAAGTGATTACAATCACAAGAGTTTAAAAATTACTTTAATCATGTGATTACCACAATACATATTTATTAAACCGATTAGCACGACCGAACTACAAGTCGTAACGAATGAAACACTAACTGTATATTAAAACCCTAATGAATTAACCACAATACTATTTCCCTATCAATATATAACATAAACAAATGCTAACTAACTGAAGTCATTTTAAAAAGTTAATTAAATTAATCAAACATGTGATCCAACTAATAACACTCCCAAGAACCCAGGTGTCATAAAATCAATAAAAAAAACCACATGAAATACACCAAACCTACCATAGGTTCACATCAAAACTCCTCATCAATCCACAGAATAACATCCATGTAACCTAATCACAACAGTGTACTTCATCCCCCATTAGCTCTCAAGGCGAAAATGCAAATACTGGGACTCCTTATGCAACAGAAAATATTAACCGAATACGAAAAAATTAATTGTAACACCAAATCGCAAGCGAAATAATAACAATGCAGTATATTCTATTAAGACTGACTCAAAATATAATTAAACCACTCGCAAATTACGTTGAAGTCTAATGCAACTATCCAAGAAAATAACTTTGCTATCACCACACGTTCAAAGTAAATAATTAAAAGCACACACCACAACCAGGATCATGATCCTACAAACGCATTATGAGTCGGAATGCAGCAATTCCACAAAAGGTATTCCGATAACCCGTTATATGCAGCTGACCCTCGCTCTGTCGCTCCGACTCATCAATCTCAACATTCACTCTGTCGACCCGACCACACATTTCACGTAATCGAATAATAATACAACTTGAATAAATGTCCTAAGTACTTATACAAATACGTGACAGATTAGTAAATATATAAACCGAATTAGAGAAATGGAGTTTGTTAAATGATTTGTATTCTCTCTCTCTCTCTAATCCTTTCACTCTGTCTTTCTTCCCTACGACAAAAATAGCAATCGAGAGTCTTGCAACACCCAAACTCACCTTCCTTCTCCCACCCTACAGCATTCCAGAGCTTTGCTCCAAGACATCTCTCTCTCTCTCTCTCTCTCTCTCTCTCTCTCTCTCTCTTTCTGTCTCTTTTCCTCATGATACACATATCTCACAACCGGTCTCAACGTCGACTGCATGACACCCGACCTCCCGACCTCTGCAACTGCTTGTTACCCATCGACTTCTCCCCATGGGCCGCTGGAAACCTGGCGGCCTGTCGCGGCGCAATGTGGGGTTAGCCGAGCACTGGGCTTTGGACCCCGCCTAGGCCTACTATACACCTGCTCGGGCAGCCACCGGAAGCTCTCGACAGCTACGTTCGCCTGGGATTCTGGGCCCTGCTCGGACCCTCAGTTGGCTGAATGGGGTTCAGGCCTCACCCGCCGACTACCACTTTTGGTAGTAGACTTTATCTAAGTAAATAGTGTTAACATTTAGGATTTTTTAATACTGTTAAATATCGCATTTATATTTTTATACGTGTCGAGAGTTTACTTCGTAATTTGACTTTCTTCATATAAAATAATTTTTCGGTATTTGTTAAAATTTTTGGATTTATTACATTTGTACTGGGGTTTTCTTAAATTAGTTTAACTGTCTTTGGTATTTATTGAAAAAATTTTAATTTGATTGAATTTCTACCAGGACATTTTAAAAATTAGTTTAGCTTTTTTTAGTATTTCCTAAAAATTGTTGAATTTGATTGAAATTTCTACCGGACTTTTTTTTTTTAACTATTTTAACTTTTTTCAGTATTTGTTAAAACTTTTGTGTTTTAAAAAGTTATTTGTTTATAATCAGCTGAAGAAAAAATTGGTATTTGCTTAGTTAGTTTGTAAGTAGTTTTTAAGATATTCTGGGTGAGTTTGGTTATGATTGTTTTGTGTGAAGTATGGAACAGGTTAAAAAAATCGTAGAACAATGCCGAATATGCCTCATGTATTTGGAGGTCTAATAGGCATGCTCTTCGGCTGTTCAGAATGCTTTGTATGGAGAGTAACAAAAATGCTGGATATTTGGACATGAGTGATTCTAACGACTGTGGAATGAATGAAAATGGGAAGGGAATTATTATTTTTAATTTAGTTTGTAAATAGAGTGTAGAATATTCTGAGAGGGTTTTGATGTATGTTTGTGTATGATTGCTGGAGCAGAGAAAAAAGTATGGAAACTGCCATTATTACGACAGGGAAAAGACCTGAGAATAACACGATCTATCTCTCTCTGCTCAGAATGGTGATGGACGATTGTATTAAAGCCAGGGGATGTCCTGGCATGTCTGAGCTTGGGAAACGAGTAAGCCAAGCCAGGGGGAACGACATGCGCACACAGATCTGGCAGTGCTATCGGCTATTCCACAAACATCAGTTGCGGTGGGCTAGTTGTATGTAAGGCAATGGAGGACGCAGGATGTTTGCAGAGGCATGGAAAAGTTTTCCCCAGTGTTACAAAAGTGCACTTGCCCACAATCACAAAAATGATACAACTGCAATACTGTGTAGTTTGTAGTTGCGTTAATTCATTTATGCGTACATCTTAACAATATATAACTAATCAGTAACTTTAGGCCAATGCATTTCGTTTGAAACTATAAAAACTTTGAATAGATTTATGTGCTCAAAGTCGTGGTAATGGGTGTTTTTATTTGTAGTGGACAGTCCCATTGTATTCCACCCAATTAAACTAAATGTAAACATTCTTGCTATGAAATGGTAGTTTATGTGAAATTGTGGTCTCCATATGCCTAGGTGTTCAAATTATAAAGCCCACACAAATCATAGAATCATTGAGAGTTTATATAGAAAGGTTTTAATTACCATGTTGGTTTATGTATTGTGTCTAGAATTTCGATTCATGTGCAAAAGTAATGCCATCTGTTGTGATGTTTTCTCAAATAATGCTGGCTTCGGCAGCATGGTGTAATCCCTGCAAAATATATATATTTAACCTTTATGATAAAAGAATTGTTTGTACTAACTTAACACTCTGTAATAAATTTTCGTATATCATTTATGCCAGTAAATGTTATTCCAAATGCTATGTTTATTAAGATAATTTTTGTATTACAGTTATGGTACAAATAAAGATATTTCTGATAGCATATTATATTTTTTACATTCGCTATTTACCAACGTAATTGAAATACAAGTATTACTGAAATATTAAATTTATATTCTTGCAAGTCCACTTAGTAGGTTAATGTACTTATTGCAGGTAAAAGCAAGTATTCAGTTGGGTACTAGTATCCAAGGTTTTACTTGTAAAAGCAGACAAATTGCAAATATATTTCCAGATGTACAGCACACACTTATTTAATTCGGTGAAAACTGTGTTCTTGAAGTTAGCGTATTGGAGAAGATGTTTCCGGTGAAAGGGTGACCCATACAGACGAGAATAAACCAAACCCATGCCCTACCCGAGATTCGAAACTGGAACCACTCATGCTCAACACTCAACCGACTGTGTCACAGAGGGCAGCCAATAGGTCACCAGAACACTGTCAGTGGTAATATTAACTTATTTAAAGTGGACAATAAACTGCTTATTTTATTGCAGATAATTTGTAAGTTACAATTTATTTAATACAATCAGTGATTGTTCCACATTTTATGATTTTCTGCAGTGTAAGTTGGCATTAGTCTGCCTATATTTTTGCTAAATTAAATGGAGTTATTGGGGGAAGAGTTTTGAACATTGATTTAAAAACATCTATAGTTTAGCTTTAACTTCATAGATCATGTTATCTGCATAAATGTAAATAACAATTTGTTCTTATCTTTTCTCAGTTCTATTTTGTGTTATTCTATAGCACTAATCGTTCTAAATATTTGTGTCATTTAATGTATATATTTTTTATATTTATTATTCTTTATTACACATTTATTCGCAACCCCAAAACTAAAGGTTGTATTGCGATTGATTTCGACAAGAGAGTAATATGAGACACAATTCACAGAATCCATACCATCAAAAAAAACATGCCAACTATGAATATACTAGGACATTACATTTGGCATTGGCTACATATATGACAGCTCCGTAAAAATTGATGTGTTATTATATACATAATTTTTGTACTTTTGTTAGAAGTAACACCATTGTGCTGTAACATGTGTTTACATTGGCTTGGCATTATGCTGTCTCAAACCCCTCAATGTTGATATATTGTGTGAACATATATTGTCTTCTGGGAAATCCATTCTCCTCGCGATATTTCCTATGCCACGCCGTAAATTGTCACAATCAATATTTATGTAATACAAATGCTTGCACCGTGAAAATGGCAGAGGGGCAGCGATGGTGGCCAGGGGGGGGGGGGGGGCTTCATTTTCATGGTCCAAGCATTTGTAATATATTAATTTTGTCTTCATGATATGCAAATGTGGAAACGAAGCACCTCATCTGCTGAAGCATCGAGCCACATAGTATATTCCACCTCCATCGTTGTTGCTTTTATCTAACGTGATTTTAATTCGATACTAGTGAATATTTTAACAGAACATTTGCACTCAAAAACAGAAAAGCAATTGACTTCTGTCGAACAGCGCATGCAGACGGTAACGAAATTATCCAGCACACACTGTTAAAAGAGCACTGTTATCTGTGGTCGCCAGTCAAACTTCTCCATGCCCAGTTTCACCAAATGTTTTTATGTCTGCACGTATATTGCTGGGCTACAGTCTAGGGACTACAATGGGGACTCGGACGCCAAGACTGCCCCTGGCTACTATAGTTATGATGTATGAGAGGGGTGAGTTGGGTAGTTGTAATTAATTTGTAAAATATTTGCAAAAGTCCATTAAAGTATTTTTTGTAAATATTCTTTTAAAAATTAAGAAGTTTTTTAAATTAACCTAATAAATTTGTTAGTATGTGAGGGTATTAATTGCATTGATTAATGTAGAGTACAACATATAAATTCCCCTTGCTTAAACATTCTGGACGAAAATCATTACTAAACTTCTTTTCGAAGATTTATAAAAAAAAGTTGTAAAGGTATATAGTAATTTACCTAATTTTATAAAATACATTCTTTTTAAGAACTTCAATAATATTTTAAGTATTGTCTTACAATGTTGTGTTCTAAACACAGTCCTCTTGCTTGTTACGAAGCGCAGGGGCCGTGCACGCTGTGGAAGGCTAGGCACAAAGCACTGTGTACTGCACTGGTAACTGTCGCATGCTGGCCAGTATGCAGCATACTAGCACTGTCGCCCAGCGCGACTCGTTGCAGCGTAGAATCCGCGCAGGGTTCGGAGAGATGAAATAGTGGTCATTACTGTTGGGGGCAGTGCTTAGCACATACTCACCTGGGAATGCTGAGGATTCCAGCAGCTGCTGGGTGAAGGGGGATGGCGGGGGAGCACGCATTCACATGCGGACGGGCAGGAAGGGGAAAGTTGGCGGGCTGGTGTCTGGAAGGTATCGCCTACTGCATGAAGCGGCCAAGCATTCAAGCTATACTCCTCGCCGTGCATGACCCAGCTTGTGTCATGCTTCTCCCTCGCCTCGCTGTCCGCCGCCGCAGCTCCGACACCCCTGGCATGTGATGTATCCCAGTCTATTTTGTAAACATGCCCCGCTCCATTGTAGCTCATCACGCTGCGAAATAAGCTTTCTTGTGGGCTTTAATGAGTTAAATATTAACGAGTTTGCTGTTATAGGTGATGTTCACACAAACTGATTTCACATAATTTCACATGATAAACATGGCTTTTTTACTTTCAAATATAAGTTGCATAATAAACAGTAGTTCTTCATCTGGAACATCCAATGTTGGAACAGCCAAATGGACTTAAGTTTGAAAATGAATGTTTTCAAAAACAATACAATAAGAGAAAAATCAACAATTAGCAACAATTTTGTTATTAATTGAAAGAATGCATTATATCCCTTTTACTAACAAAGAAGAAATTGTACCTCCGAATGAAGCATTACCGAATTACATATTTATATTTGACGATGTTTGGTGCATACTGCAGGGTGAAATACACCAATACCTAGTTTTGGTAGACATTTAAATGTTGATGTTTTATCTATTCCAAAGTTATGCATGTATTCCAAAACATAATTTGTGAAATAATCCAAATATGTTAATTGTGTTGAAAATTGACAACATTAATCTACATCAAATTTACAATGATCATGTTCTGGGCGATATGAAATTTACAAAGTTTAAAGCTATTTGTTTTACTGTTGGAAAAACATGTAGAGTTTTCCAGTAACTATACCTATGCTTTCCCTATATAAAAAGGAGACATATGTCTGAATATGGCAGTTTTTTACTTCCTGGTGAAGAATAATTAGTATTTCTAAGTTTGGACATAGCTTTATAAAACACAATCATTACAATGCCTGTTTAATGAGTAATCACAATGGGAATTGTGATCTAAATGGACATATATTACACAATGTGGGTATGGTTGTGAAAGATACAGATGCGCATAAATAAATGTTATGTGGAAGAATTAAACACTATTACACTGAATGTATTTAAATTACAATCAATCGCTATACAAAAGAAATTAATACACATAATTGAAACAATTACAAAAGTGTCTACGAATATCTGTTACATTTCGGAAACATGGCAATTGTGATGACTACACTGCAAAATATTGAAACTAAAACAAACCATTTTAAAAGTGTAATTAATAAAATGGTAACCACTACAATTACAAAACAACTAGAAACATGAATGTAAGAAATGACGCAATATATAGCTGTTGAATTTATCAATAAAAATTCTGGTTTAGCTAAGCAAATGAATCTGATAAAGGAAATTGGTGATTTAAATATCGATTATACTATTTTAGTAACGATTTAAGGGTTAAAATTGTGATTAAATTATACACATTTTTAATCAAATTCGATAATATTGAAAAGTTGCAGATTAGTCGACCTAGCACACTAGCTAGAAAAACATCTTAATTAATATATAAATACTGAAACATTAATGTAATCACAAAATGTCCATCTCTGTTTCGGAATTACATAAAGTCATATCTGCTGTGGAGAAGAAATTTTTACAAGCTAAATGTGCACACAATGGAACTGGATATTTTAAAAGAAGAAATATTTAAACCTGTTATGAGTAGAATGGATACATTACATTCCATGTTAAATTTCTCTAATGAAACACCACTGGAAATTAAATCGGAAGAACCTATAAAGAAGAAAAAGCAAAACCTTTCTCATTTAAATGACATTATTTAGCTATAAAACAATCTTTGCCTATGTGCGATGTGAAATTTGGTGTATATCGACAAGGGAATCTATGGTTTCTGGGAGATTCGGTAATTCAGTTTTTGACTAAGAATAGAATTCAAGTTGGTGATTATGTAACTAATGTCAGTGACAGATTATTTGAAGTATTATTTTTAAATGTTCTAAATGGATATTCTGACACTGATTTGGAGAATTATAAGGATCTTGTTCGTTGAAGGAATGCAAATAATCATTCAGATGATGAAAACCATCCGAAACTACATTCATTAAGCAATACTGCCAGAAGTGGAATATATAAAGATGAAATTGGCTATTGGTGTTCTCCTGTATATTGGAACAATCCTAATGAATTAGTCGACAGATTAAAACTTCTGATTACTTTGAGAGAGTCTTGAAATAATTCACATACAAACAAAATGGTTTCTATTATTGAAGAGCTGGCAGAAGATGGTTATATTACTAATGAAATTCAGTAAGATTGCTCAAGAGCTTCACACCCCTGCAAGGATAAGGTTTCCCAGAAGAAGAGTTATTACTCTTGGTTTAAATGTTCTTTTTCAAGTCAATTTCTGTGAAATAGCATTGCTTTCGAAATACAATAAGGGATACAAGTATATTTTAACTGTAATAGATATTTATTCAAAATATGGTTGGGGTCAAGAACAAGATTGGGATACAGGTTAGCAAGGCAATGAAAATTGTCTTGCAAGAAAGGACTCCAGAATTGCTCCAAACCTATGAATGCAGCGAGTTCTTTAATGCGAATTTCCAGAAACTAGTGGCTAAATATAGAATCACACTCTATGTAATGTATTCAGGCGTTAAAGCCAGTGTAGCAGAACGATTCAACAAATCGACCAAACAGTTAATATACAAGTATTTTACGTCGAAGGGGACTTACAATTGAGTGGACGTTTTGCCTGAACTACATAGATTTTATAATTCGAGATATCATCCATCTATCCAGATGGCTCTGAAAATGTTATGGACAATATATCGATGAAAACTATATTTAATAATGCTAAATTAATCAACAATAGAAAGCAAAAGTTTAAAGATGGCAATCATGTACAATTGCCTAAGCTGAGATGGATCTTTGAGAAAAAATATTCTGTGAATTATTCTTACAAAATATTTAAAATTATTTCGGTAAGGCAGTCATTTCCTAGAGCATATTACCTCGGAACCTATGATGGAGAACCCATAAAAGGCAGATTTTAAGAACATGAATTGAAAAAAGTGTCTTATCCAAATGAATATTGAGTTGACAAAATCACTAAAAGGAAAAGAGATAGGTTCTTGGCTCGATTGGGAGATTTCTCAAAAGCACGTGATTCGTGGATGAAAAATCAAGATCTTAAAAGATTGTAATACCATGCTTTGTAAAATTATGTTATTCACTTAAACATTAAAACATATTTGATGTATTATTAGTTTAATAAACCTACCAATATTGATGGGGAATGGATGTAGAATTAATTTGTAAATTATTGTGCAACCATTCTTCTTGTTTAATTTGGCTACCATGTTTGGGTGGTAATTCGTTGTGTTTAATTACTTTTAATGATGACATAATTTGTTGTGATTAATTTGTAATTCAATAGGTAAATGTGATGGATTCATTTATTTGGTAATTCGCATTTAGTTGTTGATTGTACTGTAATTCATCATGTTTGGGTGGTAACCTGTTACATTTGGTGCTTGTTTGCATTTTTAAACTAGAACTCCCAGAATTTTTACCCTCCTAGAACTCACATGAAGGGTCAATTTGACTTCAGTGTAAAAAAAAGTTTTTTTATGTATACTTCTGTATAATGTTATTGCAGAAAATGCCACTTACTTTTGGAACATATATCCTTCACACTTTGACAAAAAAAATTAATAACAGTAAACATTTTAATAACATTGTTGTTTGTCATCACACAAATTAAAACATTTACTTATGTAACCTAACAGTTCCTCTAAAATTTAGAAGCATTAATATTATAAAACGATTTTACAGTAATGATAAGTTTGACAGTAGAATTGAACTTCAAATAAAAAAGCAATTCTGAGTTGTATGTTTCAGCTTTCGTATACCAGTCTTATTTATAGACATTCTCAAACACACACAATTCTTACATTTCGAAGAAAATATTTTTCTCATTTTATTTTGCATGAGTTAACTTTTCCTGGCAAACTAAGTAGACCAATTTTTTTTACACCTTTGCCTGTGCATTTACCACAAACATATTTTGTGCAGACAGTACGAACTTCAGTAGTTTTGTTTCCATTGCACTTAGAAATCTGGCACTGACGGCACTTGCGATTTTCATGTGGAACGGTGTCTTGATTGTTGCCCTCCTTTGCTTCCTGTTGATTTTTCAAATGACCTTCTCGAAGTTGTTCTGCTAGATTTGTGATGAAATCTCTGCTGCTGATACTAGAACCTGTAGCTTCTTTGAACAATATCCATGAATTGATTCCAGTAAATTCAAGAATGTTTTAGAAAACTTGGAGTGGCCAGCACCGTGACGCTGCTTTTGTCGAGTATTGTCTGGCCATTTGATCTGCTATATCGACCCCAAATTTTGTAGAGTTGTAGAAAATTATTGTTTCTGGAAGTTATTTCTTATCTCCACCTATAGATTCAGATGGATGCATAGTACTAATGACAAGTACACTTTTGTTTATCTTTCTTTGGTAGACTATAAGAGTTCAGTCATTATGCTTCAGTATGAATGAATCCTGCAATGGAAAATGTGCATTCTTGACTCCGGCTGGAATATTTCTTCTATACCTGTTCACTGTTTCTCAGCTTTCGCTAAATAAGGAAATCTGTTCAAGATATACTTATTGTCAACATCAACAGCCAACCAGAATTTTATGCCAAATTTATCAAGCTTGCTGGAAATGTATTGAGTGAAGCAGCATTTGGCTTTGATAGGGAGAAGTTGCTCATCAGCAGTAATATCAGCCCCTGGTTTGTAGCTGTAAATGCAGTTCCTGATAAGTCGATTCCATATATCCGATACAAGAGCAAATTTGTCCTTCAGACATCCCAGCCTTGAAGATTTTATGTCAAAGCAAATAAACCTCAATATTTCTTTAAATCTGTTGCGCGATATTGTCTGACCATAAAAGCAAATACTCCATTTGGCTGACGAGAGTCTAGCGAGTGGAAGTCCTTTTGGTCCTCACACACCATGGAGGTACAACAGACCAATGAAAGCCTCCAGCTCTTTGACACTCAAAGACCACATTTCATCTTGCAGCTTATTCCGAGCCTCTGTTCAGTGCATTTTATTATATGTTGGGGCATATGTTCATCAATAATAAGCCTAAATGCACTTGCTACAGTCTCCACATCAATATTGCATTTTGCATTAGTTGAAGGTCCTGGACTTTCACGTAGTACATTATACAGACCCATCCTGCCCACAGCATGGTCACAGCACTCGCAACAGTCCACTGCTTTCCATTCGGATTGCACAATGTAGCACTAACTACTGGCACAGAATGCTGATATCGACTTCTAACATGCCCTCCAATTACAGGTGCTACACCTGTATTAGCTGGAATATGTCCAAAAGGAGCATGAACTTCATTACTTTGTTCTGGTAGTTTACGTTCTTCACCTCGTCCTCTTTCTCGCCCTCTTCCTCACCTTACCGTATGTCTTGTGATATATTTTGACAAAGAAATTGAGTAATGAATGGTGCAACCCCAGTGCCTGCAAAACAAATGTATTCTCTAGAAGAAAGTCTTGCTTACACATGCATATACATACATAGCAGTGAGAGACATAGTTCATATTTATTGGAATTACATTGAGAAAGAAAAGGGGAATATTTTCCCTCTAATGGTGTAGTAACAATTATTGTGAGGGACAGGGAGTGGTAACTATTACAAAATACTTCTATTGCTGCTATATTTTTATATGTACACATATTCTGACTTGTTTTATGTAAACAGACTGTGCTAACAAAACTAATTTTCTGAGTCCACATAACACAGAAAATTGAATTTACTAATAGCTGGCTAATCATAGTAAATACTTGCTTCTTATCATGTTGGCATTGATCAAAAATCCTACAGGTCGGAATTTTCTGACAAAAATATTTGCAACAAAATTCATTTAGGTTGTTTATCCTCCTTCTTGTTTACTCAGTCCATGCTCACTTCATTTTTATCCATAGTTCATAACATGGCGAGCCTTATCGCATGCATTTTAATTGTGTCTCTAGATACCCTTCTATACTTTTGGTTATGTGTCCAGCTATTTTATTTTTTCATCCATACATAACATACAAAGGGACATGTGTAGAGACAGAATATTTCCGAGACACCTATTGTTCCCGAAACAATTATTGATTTTATTTCATACTACTTATATAATTACCAGGAGCATCTCCAGGTACATTAGCTGCAACGATTGAAGTGTCCTCATTGATAATGTCTTCTGGTTCATCGATGTCTTTACTTCCAGTCGAGTCACTATTTTGTGGAACATAATCGTCGTCGCTGTCCAGCAATTCGCCCCCTTCAGATTCTATTTCCGAAAGTTCTTGGAAATATTGCAAAGCTTGCTCCAGTGCAAGGTTACATAGCGCCATAATAAATATTGCAGTATCACTAAGTGTTATCCACAACACCAATGCAATTTACGCCCTCTTGCTACTCCATTGTAAAACTATTGTGTTACATAGACAACAGAAATGCCTGTTATCTCTTCTCAGTGACGACACACTACTCTGCAGTGCCAGTAACATGCACTGAGCATCCAACATTATCACTGCAGGGCTACCAACAGCATAAATAACTTTAGTACCAATCTGCACATTTTATGTACTAAACAATCTCCCATATGATGCCAACCCAGAAATTACATCTACAAGGCATGAACTTCTGCATAATATGAGTTACTTACACACACACACACACACACACACACACACACACACACATATATATATATATATATATATATATATATATATATATATATATATATATATAT
The DNA here is from genome assembly GCA_029891345.1 of Dryococelus australis. Lineage (NCBI taxonomy): Eukaryota > Metazoa > Arthropoda > Insecta > Phasmatodea > Phasmatidae > Dryococelus > Dryococelus australis. Next base: position 28,434,589 of record CM056999.1, on the reverse strand, counting down.
ATATATATATATATATATATATATATATATATATGTGTGTGTGTGTGTGTGTAGTAAAATATCAAGGGTAAGGTTGTATTTTTCGCATTATCTTTATATATATATATATATATATATATATATGTGTGTGTGTTCTTAGATCCAGTAAATATTAATTGTATACACATATATGTGTTCTGGTATCAATGTGTTTATTTACAATAATCGAAAACTGGCATTTTTAAATTAATATTTTCGAAAGGTCAAAATGACTGCTGTGGGAGTTCTAGGTATAATAATAAATATATAAATTAAAAGTGAAGTATTTGTTAGTTTGTGATGTACTTGAGTTCAAAATGGATATTTAGGAAAAGTCATAAAATTTTATCACTCAAATATAAAAATTCTGTATCTAGGAACATAAACAAAATCCTTAAAGGTCAAAATGACCGCCTCGGGAGTTCTAGCGTTAATATGTAATTTGTTTGTTTTTAATTCACTAATATTAGTTTCTCAGAATAAATTTCTGGATTTGGTGATATGTTATATGTATAATTTTGAATTGATACATTTCTTGGAGTTGAGAAGTACATCCATTTTCATGTATATTAATGAAAAACAAAAATGGCGGCCTTTTTACTTAGTTAAAATACAGTATTTTGTTGAAATATAGTTAATTTTGTCACTTTACAAAATCCTATCGGGTTCGAAATTACTAAAAGATGGCTTTTTGTTGAAATATTGGAACTTTACAAGTCCGATACGAATTCCTATCGGTTTAATTTCCGATGGAAACGTGATATTTTTTAATAAAATAGAAGTATATTTGTTATCCAAAAGATTTGGAGGGGAACGTTTCTAAAATTAAAGTTTTAGAGATAGTCTTTATTTTCATGTATACGAAGTTTTGTTTATAACAAGGTTTCGTAGAGAATTCTACATGCAAAAACTTATTTTTTATTTTGAATATATATGCACGTACATTTAAAATGCTTATCGAATCATGGTAGGTACAAATTTTTTTGAATATTTGTTATTGTGAATACACTATGTAGGATGGAAAACAGTTTTTAAACATTTTCAAATATTTCTTACTTTTAAGTCTTGGTAATCGGTTAGGGTGAACAAAGTATTACAAAATATTTTTAATAAAAGCAATTCTATAGCACTATTTGGAAATATAAAAATTTAAAATCATTATGCATAATGTCGCACATGTTTGCAGGATATTTCTTTAATTTGGTATAAAGTTTTCCGATAATTATAATTTCCTGGAAGTGAAATGTTTTTTAAGGAATAAATGTACTTTGCTGTAGACATAATGGTTTTAATGGGATTGCTTTTAATTCAGTTTTTAGTATCTCAAATTTCCCATCGAGCTAGTCTTGACAGGTAGTTGGGCACTGGCTTTGGGCCAGTCATAGCGGCGTCGAGAGGAATCTATGTTGGGTCAACACTCTTTGGGCGATGGAGGCCGCGGAAGAGGGGGTTGAAGCGCACATTCTGCTTCCTCTATGGAAGGTTAGTTCTGAGCGGACAGCCAACCTGCCTGAAGGGAGCAGTGTTGACATCTCAAACACAACATACAACAATTCTCAAATTCGATTCGTTTATTTATTAAACTCTCGCATATTCGTATAATTGCTTCGGATAATTATTAAAGTTTAATTATTATTCGATTACATGAAATGTGTAGTCAGATCGACAGGGCGATTATTGAGAGTGACAAGTCGGAGCGACACAGTGCGATCGGCTGCGTACAGCAGGTTATGGGAATACCTTTTTGTAGAATTGCTGCATGCCGACTGATAACATGTTTTTAAGAGCAGGATCCCGGTTGTGGTGTGTGTTTTAAATTATTTACTTTGAACGTGTGGTGATAGCAAAGCGATTTTCTCTGATAGTTGTGTTAGGCTTAAACATAATTTGCGAGTGGTTCAATTATATTGTGAGACAGTTTTAATAGAATACACGGCATTGTTATTATTTCATTTGCGATTTGGTGTTACAATTAATTTCTTTGTATTCGGTTAATATTTCCTGTTTCATAAGGAGTGTCAGTATTTACGTTTTGGTCTTGAGAGCTAATGGGCGATGAAGTGCGCTGTTGAGATTAGGTTACATGGATGTTATTCCATGGATTGATGGGAAGTTTTCACGTGAACCTATGGTAGGTTTGGTGTATTACGTGTGGTTTTTTTATTGATTTTATGACACCTGGGTTCTTGGGAATGTCATTAGTTGGATCGCATGTTTGATTAATTTAATTAACTTTTTTAAATGACTTAAATTAATTATCATCTGTTTCTGTTGTATATTGATAGGGAAATAGTTTTGTGGTTAATTCGTTAGAGTTTTAATATACAGTTTGTGTTTCATTCGTTACGACTTGTAGTTAGGTCGTGTTAATCGGTTTAATAAAGGTGTATTGTGCTAATTGCATGATTAAAGTAATTTTTAAAATCTCATGTTTCAAATCGCTTGATTAAAGTGGTATAGTTCATTTGTTTTGTGCTATTCAAGGAGTCATGTAGTTGAGTATGTTTTAATTAAATTAGTAAACTGCCATTGTGTTTTTGAACATTAATTGTCTCTTTTCTTTCAAATATTTGCTTCGCCGAAAACATTTACGCCATATCTAATTTATTGAGAGTTTTCAGTATGCATTAAGAGAGTGAGCTGGCTGGAACTTCTCTTGTGCCTTCCCTGTCCGAAGTGGACGTATCTTGCTGTCATTAGTCTCATACGTTCCACTCAGCACACCTCCAGACGTGGTAGGGTGAACATCGATTCCGCTGCTCTCCAAACAATATAAAGGACCCTTATGCCACTCTTGCACCAACACGTCTTATATACCCAATACACTAGACGTCATTACTTAGTCGGTTTCCAGACCTCAGACAGTGAGGATAGCTCCTCAATTTCACATAACACCCCTACCCCAAAGTAAAATAATCAGAAATTAAAAATAAGAAATTAAAAATTTTCCAACATTTTGGAAAATCGGATAAAGACTTAATCCAACCATACAATTTGCAGATTAATCGGATTAACTAATTAATCGGATTAACTAATTAATCCACTAATTAATCGTATTCGCCACTAATACACGATTAATCTGCTCTACCCACATGTAATTCACCTTAGGTGGGCCAGAACCCGTGTGGCCCTACTACTTGCGTGTACCCGCGACAACCGGCAATTACCCGCGACTACCTGTGACTACCAGTGACAACCTACGACTACTTGCGATTACTTCTAACTACTTGCAACTATCTGCGACAACTTGTGACTACTTGTGACTACCTGCGACAACTTGCGACCACAAGCGACAACTTGCGATAACTTGCGACTACCTGCATCTACCTGTGATAACTTGCGACAACTTGAGACTACTTGATACTACCTGTGACTACTTGGGACTACCTGACTACCTATGACTACCCGCAACTACCTGTGATTACCTGCGACTACTTGCGATAACTTGCTACTACCTGCGATACTTGTGATTACTTTAGACCGCGTGCGACTACTTGCGTATTTTTTAAATATTAATACGCATAATTTCTTCTAACATTGTTTCAATTTACTTTTAATTGTTTTGGCAGAGCGTGTTTAGAGAGCAGCCAAGTAGCTCATTTTTCTCCGACTTGGTTTACAAAATTTGAAATTTCTCAATCATTTTTAAAATTAGACATAGCATATTTACAACTGGAAGAATTTATTTTTCTAACAATATAAGAAATATAAGAATCGGATATGTAGTTTCCGAGATTAGCCGTTACATAAAAACAAACAAACTCACATTACCTCTTTATAATATTAGTGTATCTAGATATTCTAACTCATATGCGAATTCGTCTCGTGAGATTCGTCTGCAGACACTTTACATGACATGCTTTAAAAAAATTAAACAAAGTATGACAAATACATTTTAAAACCCGTATCTCATAACTGATACAATTTTCGAGCAGCCTAAGGTGTCTATCAACACGAGGTCAGGCAGTTTCGAGGCTCCCTGCTTCCACGAGGAATTTCTCACGTTCTGAAAAAAATAAGTACAAAAAGTAGCGCATTCTATGAGCCGACAAGGGAATTACGACAGACGACACTAGATGGTTAGGGCTACCATGCTGCTCAGTAAAGGCAACAGGGCAGATTGTTAGCACTTACTTATGTTACTGCTAGGTGCATAATCGGCTCTGTAGAGGCATCAGAGTAGCATGGTAGGGAATACCATACTGGATTGTAGTCAGAACCCTACCCGTTTGTAATCGCAACAATCTACTCTATAAAATGTAATGACATCACTGACTTGTAACGCACTGTCATTTTACAGTATGATCTGTTGGCGTTACCATATGTCTTTAACAGTATTCGTATGGTGGCCGCAACCAAACAGACTGTTGTCCCTATTTAACAAACTCGGAGGGTGACAGATACAGAATTATTATTCCTACTACAATATCAGAGTAGGTGCGAAATAAATGTCTCTGTAATCAAAATTAATTCTGTGCTTTTCTCCTTTCCCTTGAGATAACTGCGCAGAAAATCCCAAAATACAATATTTTTTAAAACCATTGTCGTTATTTTATTTCGATTCATTTCTTTTATATGTTGTTAAAGTAATAGTTTAAGCCAATTTTTTACTTTATCCGGTTTTACGACAGAATGTTAAACAACACGTGGGCATGTGTATGTAAATATACACTCTACATGGTGCGAAGAACAACGCTCGCTCTGTGCCTAAGTGTTTCTAACGCAATACAAACATTAAGGTTATACTCAATTACATTTATTTGATGAAAATTGCAATTATCCCATTTTCTTACATATAAAACAGGGAAATCTGATGCACACGCGACATCAGTGCACCCTGGCGGCTTTCCCAACTAAAAGAATTGAGTCTCCCAACTTGAGTAGAACAAACATCAGCAGTAGAGTATCTAAGGCACTGTAATATCAAGAAAATGTAGACCGAGGCAATATCCAACTTGTGTGGCACTGTTGTATTCAAATTACTGTTCTTTATTTCCTGATTATCTCGTTTTTTGTTGGTTCGAATGATGTTCGGCCCCTCTAACTCCGGATAAACAATGTTCAACAAGCAGTGAAGAAAGCGAAGGATATGTGAGACATTCGCGTTTAATTAGGTGGTTTTGAAAGTTCTAATTGAAGGGTTTGGTGGGATAAGGGCTTATCCCCAACATTCATAAAAATAAGATTTATAATAAAATGTGGTAGCTTACACCATTTTTGTGTGTACATGCATAAGTTTGCTATTGAGGGTAAGCCTTAACGAACAGCAGAAAAATGCATTGCCTCCCTGGTGGAAGACGGGTTTGTACTAAAGAGGTAGCATGTATTACTGCAGATGTGGGATAGGCCATTCTTCCACCAAGTCCTTCAACTGTGAACTACTCATAGCTCATTCCCAGAAAACAAAAAAAAATATCGTTCATCGATCAAGTAAGATGGTGAAATTATTGCGTACTTAAATATGGTGCAGATTTTCCGTTTCATGCTATGGTATTGGTACAGTAATTAAAATGCATGGTCGTGGTGTTAGAAAACTTCAAAATGTAACTTTAAATTAGACGTTAAGACACGCAAGTACTTTCGTTAAATAGCTGGTAAGTTGGCTGGAAGCAGGCGAGGTGGCGTGTCCCCAAAGAAGGTTCAGGTACGGAAAGGGTATCATGAAAGCAATTGCTAAGTGCGAGCATGTTGCAAGGAAACTTGTTTTAAAGCCAACTGTATGCATGCTCTTGACACGTGGCATATGTGTAGACTCTTGTAGGGCGCAAGCGAAGTGCGTCCCATCATCCGTTCTCCTGAAGTGAAGAATAATTCCCTCGACTCTTGTACGCTATATGGATGACAATACCTACGTATTACCTGTAACTTGATGTTCAGCACTTGTCTTGTTGCAGGTTGAGAGTTGCCTAGCGAGCTGTGATCCAACTGGAAAGGTGCTTGATTCCTGGCTTGTTGCCGATACTGATAACGCGCTGGTACCAGCATTCAGTTGGTGCTGAGTACATTGCGCGTAGGATATATGAAAGCTTGGCGACTGCTGTAACTATCCTTCAACAAGGACAGCGATAAGCAGTACACAACTGGTCAGCTGGAAGATGCATGTATATAGTCTATATGCGGTTTCTTCACACATTTTGTATCGAACATTTGAAAAATCACCTCTTGTATGACATACAGTATTTCGTTGTTTCCAATATAATACATCACGTATAACAAACATTTTATACTCCTATATAAATAAAAGTAGGTACCTTAGTTTTTGGTTAAATTGAACTTTTACTTATATTTTAATTATAAATGATATTGTTAAATGTATAAATAGTATGCACGCGAAAAGTGGGACAATATTATGAGGCAGTTCTTATATAAAATGTCGTTACACTGAGTGCGCGGGGAATGCGGTGTGTTGTCACTTTAGTGTAATTTTCTAGACTCGGTTAATGTCTGTTTGCATGAGTTAGCATGAATAGACTATACTAGTGTTTTCCGGGCGTGGTGAGGCGAGCCGAGCCGAGCCAGCCTGCGTGCAGTGTAGTCACCAGAACAGTGGAGGTGGTGGGTGTTAAGTCAGGGCTGGACTGTTGTGCGCAGGCGCTGACGCTGGTCAAGACGTGTGAGCCTGTGTCGGAGATGAGGGACTGCCGCTCGCCACGTGATTGGTCGCTGCTGGCTCTACAGAATGTGCGCACAGGCAAGTCGCACTACCTGGTCGTCTGCCGGTGTCCCTACACCAGCGTCCTCGGTAAGCCGCCTACCCTCTTCCCGCCCCGCAACAAAACATTATGTGTTCAGAATCATGCAGTAACCACCGTTCTCTGCATTTACGATTACAATGCACCTGATAATTCTCAAGTCTAGCCAAGGAAAACTTGCGACCAGCCTGCCCTCCTTACTTTTGTTCATAACCTAACCTGAAATAACACAAACGTATTTAAGCATATCATACTTCATAGCCGACATTTTCTATCACAGAAGCTTGTTTTTTTTTTTTTTTCTAACAAATATTTTTTAACGTGTTCGCACACAGACATTTTTAATATATTTTATTCTTATACTACTATAATTAAACACTTTCCCGCCAACAACACTGACTGCCCTATTCTGATTGGTCGTCGCCGCACAAGTTTCTCATAAGTTATTATATATAACTATTTTTTTTACACTTAAGAAATCTCAACAATGAAACAACCGTCACAGGTGCATTGGAAAACAATACATAAGATACTACACTTTCAGTTCTTCTGTACCAATCATTATGCATGCTTAATTTTCCAATTATAAAGTCAGATGTTCAAATGCACGAGGAGACACGCCGCTGTGTTGTCCTCAGGCCACTTCGTCCCTCCACGAACAGCCGGGTTGCATTCCTCGCACCTCGCCCTCTCTCCCGATTACCACACCTACGAACATTGTCGTTCACCTGTGGCTCTTCCAGGGCTGCTCCCATTACCCTCGCAGTTTCGCTCCATTCATGCTCCATCTTCATAACATCGCACTTTTCCTCGGCAGGAGTCTCAGATCACTCCGCTTCATGTCCCGGCTTGCTTTGCCGATACAACTGCCACAGCTGTGTGGCTTCGCTACCCCACACTTCGCATACATACGTACTTTTAAATCGTAGCAATCATCCTCTAACCAATTTATATTGCAAACCAGGATACGCTAAAGTTACTCTACGAAAAAGGTTTTTTTTTTTTTAAACCTACGAGTCTGTTCGAAGACCAGATGTCCTTAAATATACACCGCTGTTTGAGACGAGCGAGTTTGACAGTTCACTAGCAAGTTGTGAGAAAATGTTGTGAACAAGTTCAATAATATATTATAACCGTTATAATGTTAGTAGGTAATTACAAAAAACAAACATTTACTGGACATTAGAAAATAAAATATTCACGACTTTAGATAACAATGCAACAAAAATACAATCACAATAAAATTAAATAAAATCTTTATAAACTTGTTTACCGTACATTTGTAAACCCGCGCTTTTACGAAAAAAATGTCACGTTTTGCATAAAATGATTTGGTTTTAACTGTGTTGCATCATATTCAAACAATCGCATAGGTTAACCATTTCTCTTGACATGAAAATCATTTTTAATGGGACAATGCGGCTCGGCGACTCGCTTGCCTGAACTCGACTCAGAATTGCCGTACTTACTCCTGAGTACTATAAAAAATCTTCAGAATTAATATCGTTTAGGAAGAGAATAAAGTAGGTAATTAATTTTCCTTAGTAAGTACTTGTTGAACATTTAATCAGGAATGTAGGATGTTTGCGATCCGGGACCAGAATGCTTATCAGTTTGTGGGTTGTGGGGGGCATAATTTTTTCCCTGGCTCATCTAAGAAAAATCATTTCATTGGCAGGGATATCTCTCCCTGAAAAGTGATAGTGCATGCTGATTGAAGGAGAGACGATTCGCTGCCACGTACAAAATATAACAACGTAGCTTAAGGCCAACTTCCTATGGAAAGTACTGGCTGCAGGTCCCAGACGAATAACATATGTATCCTGACAACTTAAAATTTATAGTTAAAAATAACGTATACGCTTTGCATTTGTATTGTTATTTTCAAATATTCTAACATATACTCTTTATAATTATTACATTAGGTATCATGTATGAAACAAAATAATCTTAAATATTTACAAATGCTATGGACGTTATTTTAGCTTCTAATCGTATATCATATTATAACATTTATACTAAATCTCTAAACGTCTCGAGTTCACTTAAAATGAAGTTCCCACCACCCCCTTTTTTTTTCAACAAAAATTTAATTCCTATCCTGTAGGAGACTTGCTGAAAGATGGCGGCTACTGGACACTCAGCTAGATCTATACAATGATGAGTAAATTATAGAGTACAGAGATATATATATATATATATAAAACTAAACTTAAGTTAACTTATACTAAATTACTTCAGCGAAAAAAAAACATGTTATGAAGAATACTTTATAGTTTACTAGCAGCCCAGCATCGCTTCGCTCAAGTGTTATGGAGTTATTAAAATACATACCTATATATTTACGCTTACACGTGACTACCTGCGACCACTTGCGACACTTGAGATTGTTATAGCCACTGAGCCACTGTATCGACACTTAGGATCGCTCTAGCCACTGGGTCACTGTGGCTCCACTTGACAATGCTCTAGCCAGTGTGTCACTGCATCGCTACTAGACATTACTCTACCCACTGGGTCTCTGCGGCCCCACTTGGGATCGGTATAGCCACTGTTACACTGCATCTCCAATTGGACCGCTCTAGCCACTGGGCCACTGCGGCCCCACTTGGGATCTCTATATCCACTTGGGATCGCTCTAGCCACGGGGCCACAGTAGCCCCACTTAATATATTTATATTCACTAAGACACTGTGGCCCCACTGGAGAGTGCTTTAGCCACTGAGCCACTGCGTCACCACTTGGGACCACTCTAGCCACAATGTCACTGCGGTCTCACTTGGGATCGCTCTAGCCAGGGGGCCACAGTAGCCCCACTTAATATATTTATATTCACTAAGACACTGTGGCCCCACTGGATAGTGCTCTAGCCACTGAGCCACTGCGTCACCACTTGGGATCACTCTAGCCACAATGTCACTGCGGTCTCACTTGAGAGTGCTCTAGTCACTTAGCAACTGAAGCCCCACTTGAGAGTGCTCTAGTCACTGAGCTACTGCGGTTCCACTTAGCATTAGTCTACCCACGGTGGCCTCTATGTCCATCTGGAAGAATGTAGCTTTCTAACAATGAAAGTATTATAAGATTCGGCCCCTGTAGTTCAAACCTTTTTCCGACTTTTTCAATAATACAGTAAATACTCAGCTCTTATAAGTGTACGGCAAATTTAATACACACAACTTCTAGATAATTGCAGATTTAGCAGAAACGAATCCAATCAATTCAGTGGTTCTCGAGATTAGCGCAGTCATACAGACAGAGTGCGCAGGTACTTTGTTATACTATGTAGTGATATCCTAGGTCTGAATATAGTATATATTTCACATATCAACACGGCCCTTGAAACTGGATTGTAGTTAAGTATGAGTGATGTACTGTGAGAGAAGTAGGAGCGCGACAAAAGAAAGGTTGGTTGTTGTTGTGTTACGATGAGCGGGGAGTGGGTGTGGTGTTCACAGAGGGTCCATCAGCCACGATCACCGACATTGCGAGTGTGCCTGGAATACGAGTGTACGGCATGTGTGGTGCCAAGGAGAACTCGCCGCTGCCAGCTACCTCAGGAGATACAACGTGAGATACACTCGGCCAATAGCACTCACTTACAATTCTATACCTCTAAACTGCTTTGTAAAATATGCGAATAAAATAGGGGGGGCGGGTGTTCTTTGGAACTAAGAAGCACTGGCAGAGGGTATAGTGCCAAATAAGTTAACTGGGAGGTCGTGGACAGGAGGATACATCAAGCCGTCGCAGTACTCAGGAGCACACGTCGGATACTAGCTGTGCTATCAACCTTACCTCTATCTGTGATTGGTCCACAATCTTCTGCCGTTCCTACCCCCCCATCAGGGCTCGTGTTCACAAACGCATTAACTACTTAACACCGACATAAGCTCACTCAACACTGCGCCTTATCAACACATAGCACCGCAAATCTTCTCCTCCTCTTCTCTCCTCATCCTCTCTCAACTCCGCACTTAGCTTCATCTACTTCACCTAAATACACACAAACACACCCTCTCCCGCCTATATCTGAGCTGTGTTGTGATTACTTCTGCAGTTAATTGGGTCCCAGCCGTGAGATTATAGGCTCTCTTCTCCTCCGGTTATTTATTCTGAATACCTGGTACACTATCAAACAACCCTCCCCTTTGCTAACACATGATTGCTTAACCCCTCCCCCAGCACCCTCTTCCATAAACTCCTTCCCAGCGAGGTAGGTTGTATTCACTTCCAAACTTGTTTGTTATACAGCACTGCTGTAGCCATCGGCCGCCATCTTAGTTGTAGAGTTGACCACCAGGAGTGCAGATGTCTCTTGATACCTTCATCAGGTGCTAGGTAGCACATAAGTCTGATGAATCGATTACATTGAGTTCTCACATCAACTGCCAGAGAGCAAGTTAGTTGCTCGACCACCACAGCCATTGTTGTTTAATGCTATTATCTAGCACGATGGGGATCGGCTGGAAGCTGAAGACAATTTTCTCCATCGTTTATGAAATGTGTTAGTACACTGTAAAAACCTTTTCTTTCAGGTTATTTTGAACCGGGGAACCCCTGGGTATCACCTCTTGGATGACCGATGCCTTTGTACTCTTGACCACGAGAGATTAGATCCCAACGGAAGTATAAATGTTGTAAATATAAAGAGAAATGAACACCTACAAACTCGTACATTCAAAATGGAGTTGTAATAAATGAATAAAGCGTTATTGTATAAAAAGATAGGTATTTACATTAATATATGTATATAAAACTTCATTGTCAAACATATGTATGAAGAAACATGTATACGAACTATTATTTTTAAGGAGACTTAGTTTATGGGACCACGTCAGCCAAATATTCAAAGCATCCTTTAAAAAAAAAAAACTTATATCTTAAATTATAAATATAGTTACTATTTTTTTTGCAAATAAATATATTGAGTAAAGTGTCTAAATATTCGTATTTATTAGACAGATAAGAATATGTCATCATAAAAAAATGGTATTATGTAACTGTAATCATCGCCGCCTTGGATTTTAGTAAGCAAAGGAAAAATTTCCATTATATTTTTTTAACAAATTAAATATAACACATCGACTACCTTTCAACGAGGCATTTTAGCCTTATATCTTTTCTGAGAAAATTTGTTTTAAGTCCAGCCCTTTTATAAATGAAGGCCTTATTTCCGAACCATTGATGTTAGGGTCGTCAAATATAGAACTTAGTCATCATACCCGACAAACTATATAATGGCAATGTCATTTAGGCCCTAAGACCTTTCTGCCAAGGTCAACTATATATTTAAGCCCTTTAATAAGCTTAGTTACTCGTCATTTTCCATCTACCGAAGATAAACTCATCAAATTTATAGCATACACATCACCCCGATGAAGGTAAGAGCAATAGGGTAAACCACACCTAAAATTATTTTTAAGAATATTTAGGCATATACCTACCAAGTGTATACTAACAAAGTGTATACCTCTGGTGTATACTTACCAAGTGTATTCTTACCAAATGCATACTTACCAAGTGCACACTTACCAAGTACATACTTAACAAGTGCACACTAACCAATTCATACTTACCAAGAGCACAAATGCCAAGTGCATACTTACCATATGCATACTTACCGATTACTTAACTACCAAGTACATGCTTGCCCACATGTCATTTTGTTTCCGATTTCAAACAGATTTTGTTTGTGAGTTTTGATACCTGCTTAGAGCAATTAATATAATGCTAGTTTTGGTTTATCAAATTCAAGTCTCAGTAAGAACACCTATTATTATTTGACATCCAAACCTAACAAAATTCTAGTGTTACTTTGTATTCCTGCTTATAGTAATAATTGCAGTTTTTTGGATTACCGAGGTCGATTCCCAGGTAACTAACGTAATATTTTTTTTTTAAATTCTGGGAAATGCAATCTTACACATTCACTTATGCTCGAAGTCTATCACATTACCTGATCTGTGTCTACTGCTCAACTAACATATTATAAAGTTCAATGTCAACTGTTGAAGAACATGCAATGAATATTTACTAGGTATACATGTCTACACATGAATAATTATCAACTAAACTTTCACCAAAGTAATATATCCTCTTAGTAAAGCGGCCAAATGTCAACTGTCATATACCGTTTCATTTGTTTCAGAATTTGTACTAAGTATTATTGTTAGTATTATTATTATGAGCGGGAAGTATTAGACTTACACTATGCCAGCATTCACTATACCAACTTATCAAGTGTGCATGTTATATGTACAGAGACGTAAGTATACCCCCATGGAACAACATCTATGCGGCTTCAAGATATACCACACCCAACAGACAGATCATTGCCAAAACATTGCTAAACACATACCCATGTGCTCACACGCACATACACTTTCACCTATACCCCTACACCCTGCGGGCTTACCAGTGATCTCAGCTAGCGTACTCCATGGCTCAGAGAACCGACAGGACGGGATCTCTTATAACGATATGTGAGTAGACTGACACAGAGAATTGGTCCCTAACAGAATATTTTAAATTTGGTTTATTTTTCCTAATCTTCGAACTCTACAATTTTTCTAACCTTTAACATATTCTACACTTTATTATTTCTACAATTTAAACAGTCTTGCAATTTAATAATTTCTATATTCTCACGAATGTTTACAGCTTCTTAGGATTTAATGATATCTTGCTGATTATCCTTTTAAAGTAAGCTTTTCTTCTGTAATTTAAATTGAATTCAGCATTTTCTTGGTTTTGAATATCATCTGTTTAATTGGTTTGAAACTTTTAAAATACTTTTGAGAGAGTTTATTAAAATGCTGTAAGGTAGGGCGCTTCAGTAATGTAGTTGATTAAGCCAAAGGTCATGAAGCACCTCTGTTAAGGCTTCGATTCCTTTCAGGGTAAAATTAAATAGATACAGGATTATTACTTGAGAAATGTCACAGAATAACCATTAATGGGAAATGTGAATAATCGAAATATATAGGCTTTGCTTATTGGGGAATTGTCTTAAATCATTAACTTCAAACACACACACACCAATCCACACGATCATGTACACACACAACCAGACACACGCCTATACACAGATTAAACAAACTCAAATACAAAAAAAAACCCTAAAATATTCCAATTAGCAAACCCACTTCCCCCAAGACTTGCCCTCATGAACCAAATTTACAGAAAATAACACAGCTCAAACCAAAAATCACCCAAAATCACCAAAATCTACTCCAAAACACTCACATGCCCACATACATACTCACACATCTCATTTGCAGATATCATACCAGGCAATTGAAAAACCCCGTACAACCAAGCTTTACATGCAAAACTAAATACTTACCATAACAACTATATCAACATCTCACACAACTCAAATGAACAGAGCATACAAAAACAGACACAATAAGATTATGAAACCACTTAAAACTGTAATACCTACAACATAACACCCATTGCAAAAACCCTAACATCAAACTTTACAAGCAAAACTAAATACTTGACAAATTTATCAACATATCATGCAACACAAATTAACAGATCTTTGTCATCTATCTTCAAATACACATTATCACAAATATTTTATCTAAATTATAATGATATTCAAAATTTAAAAAATCCTTAACAAGGTTCTATTTTTCTAGTTAAGTATATAACATCATTTAAAACCAAATTAAGATCCATATAAAACACTCATCGCACACAAATCATGCTATCCCTTACTACATGTAGCAATCAAAATATGTTTATTACATAAAAACTCCATAATCAAAAAATGTTTGTTGACAACTCCTCTTTTTTAAAGTTGAATCGATCCTTCTAGGATACTTAGACCTTACCTGCATAGCAAGTATTTACACAATTAAACCTTTTTTCCTTCGCACAAGAAGCTTAAATGTTGTTTAAATGAAACTATATTTATCCACTTCGAAAAACATCAAAATTCAAGCATACCTACAGATTTACTCAAAACTTCAACCTAAATGCAGGCATGTAAATTTATACTAACATATTATTTGTTTCAATTCCCAACGAGGTAAATATGCATATACGAATTACTTACTATGAGCGATATTTGTTTAAACACACTCATCTTAAACACTAAATATTTTATAATGCATTAAAATTATCATTCTTTTCATCTATCTTTAAGTTAAAGACATGCTAGCTTAATATAGTGTAATAACACAAATGCTAAGTACCCATTACATTGCAAACATCAACATTACATAATTCAAGATGATGCATTACCTAACATACCCAATCATAAACAAAGACATTTTAATCTTTTTTTAATTATTCTAGGAAGATTGTTTTGTGAAAGGCAAACTAATTCTTGCAAACTTCCGATGAACACCATGTTTAATTATTATCTATACAGCTTAACATTTTGAGAAACTTTAAAAATTGTATCGGTCATGATAGGTTAGGATTAAACCAGGAGATTTGGGCACACACATTAACAATCATCAAGAGTAAAATATCTATATTCGCAAAACAAAAATTCATATTTAGCGAGAATATTAAGATATATGTAGTGTATACATAGCGATGGGAAAACCATGCAGGATAAGTATATATTTATTTTAATCACATGCCAAGTAAATTCACAAAAGTATTTGTGTAGTGAAAATCCAAATTGCAATGACTACGTGTGTATTGATCTGAAATATGAAAAACTCCTAGGACCGATGAAAAATAAAAAACAAGGATGGAAAACAACTATATTTTTGAGAACATACCCATTGCTCCATTGCAAGTCAATATTATTTATAAGTATTATTTATGTATTGATTATCTTACATGAATAATTTCATTCTAAGTACACATCTTAACATAACGAATGCTAACTTCTGATTAACATATGTATGATATTAAGCATAACTTATATACAAACCATCTTGTAATACACCACAAAAACCTAAGCAATATGCCTTTCATAGACTAGCTATCTCTATTTTCAACTTCCATACAGCATTCATCATCTCTCTACACCAAACTTACACATCTCATCGACAACACACGCATATAATAACCCAAACACACACACAAGGAACCTAAAGTATTGCAGTGGCAAACCCGCTACACCCAAGACTAGCTCCTAATGAACTAAATTGATCCAAACTAACCCAAAATGATCCAAAATAACCCAAATCAACCTAAAATTGGCAAAAAAAATCTACTACAACATAATTATACCAGTTTTTTTTACCATTCTTTATAAATCTATACTAATCTTTACACGAATCCTTAATAATCTTCAACAATCTTTACATCAATCTTTACCGATATTTACCAGTCTTTAACAATCTTTCAATCAATCTTTCCCAATTTTTACCAATATTTCATAAATATTTACCAATCATTTATTCGTTTCTTTCCAATATTTAACTATCTTCACTACAATATTTACCAATTTTTCCAAACATTAACAATCTTTCAAACAATCTTCAGAAAATTTACTAACCTAAGGGTTTATAGGATCTCTCTATCCATACATATTTAAAAAATGCTTCACCTAATGTCTTCAAAAATTTATACATATCGGTAGAATGAATGTTATGTTAGTCTTCAACTATCCGTACATTTTTATATTGATGCCTTTATTATCATTATCTTAACTTTTATAAGTAATTGCTAATAGAAACACTTAAAAGTCGGAAGGGATAAAATGGAATTAAAAAAATTGTTTTTCATTAAGTTTATATTTGTTTCACACTATTATTTAAAAAATATGTAGTATTACTTACATACATATCAATCATATTCTCATTTCAACAAAATTTGTTATGCTTTACTCCAAATTTATAGAACATTTCCTGCTGTGTCCACTCAAGGTTTCCCTACTCGCTTATACAGCATTACAGTTAACACATATATAGGTATTATAACTAATGGCAAATAAACAGTTACTATCTTCAAGCTGTCTAGCGCTAAACCTAATCGCAAATGTCTTGCTACAATACTTGCATTCGCTTCCCAATGATCAACCAACAATACCTTTACACATCTTCTTAACTCTATATAGGATATCACTACGAGTAAACACATCACACTTATCGTCGTGGGACGACTGGTAAGCTGTACTGAACAAACAACGACTACATTCATATCAAAGTACATGACAACTTATAGTAAAAGTATTTTCCACAATAACAATATTGATAGCTTCTAGAGGTTCGTCAGAAACCCTTGCTGAATGTGTTATAGACATTAAGTCTTCAACCATTGTTAAAATATACATATTACAAAAGCATACACTATCACTAAATGATTCTACTTGTAACGATCTGACTTCCATCACAACCCTCGAAGAATTTAAAACATTCACACGATACACAATTATATACTATTTTCACAACAAAGCAATTGGTTTATGTATCACTCAAACTCATAGAAAGGAACACCATATCCACCATCATAATATATGTATTTAAAAATTATTTATCAAAAGTGTAACTCAAAACCCACGCTCCCATACAGGAAGGTAGGGCTTAAATCTAACACCTAAAACCACTCGACCTAACAGAAATTTGCAAAAAAATTTTGTATTATAATGAAAAGTGTTAACGTTTGGTAAAGATTTTTAAGGATTGGTGGAAAGAGTGGAACGGATTGATAAAGAATATTAAAGATTGGCAAAGATTGATGGAAAGATTGGTAAGGAAAGATGGACTGATACTTAAAGATTGGTAAAGATTTATGTAAAGATTCCTAAAGATTATTAAAAATCAGTAAGATTGCTAAGGATTGGCGGAAGGTTTGGTACAGATTGGTAAAGATTAGTATGTGTGTGTGTGTTTTGGAGTAGATTTTGTTTTTTTTGTCAAATTTGTTTTATTTGGGTTAGTTTGGCTCTTTTTGGGTTATTTGGATCAGTTTGGTTCATTAGGATCTAGACTTGGTTGTAGTGGGTTTGCCAATTAGAATATTTTAGGTTCCTTGTGAGTGAGTTTGGGTTATTATATGTGCGTGTTGTCGAAGAGATGTGTAAGACTGGTGTAGAGAGATGATGAATTCTGTATGGAAGTTGAAAATAGAGCTAGCTAGTCTATGAAAGGCATATTGTTTAGGTTTTTGTTGTGTATTACAAGATGGTTTGTATATAAGTTATGCTTAATATCATACATATGTTAATCAGAAGTTAGCTTTCCTTATGTTAAGATGTGTACTTACAGTGGAATTAATCATGTTAAATAATCAATACATAGATACTACTTATAAATACCATTGACTTGCAATGGAGCATTGAGTATGTTCTCAAACCTATAGTTGTTTTCCTTCCTTGTTTTTTTATTTTTTATCGGTCGATGAATATTTGGTTTCAGATCAATACACACATAGTCGTTGCACCAATACTTTGGTTAATTTACTTGACATGTGATTAAAATAAGTATATACTTATCCTGCATGGTTTTCCCATCGCTATGTATACACTACATATATCTTAATATTCTCGCTAAATATGAATTTTTGTTTTGCGAATATAGATATTTTACTCTTGATGATTGTTAATGTGTGTGCCCAAATCTCCTGGTTTAATCCTAACCTATCATGACCGATGCAACTTTTTAATGTTTCTCAAAATGTTAAGCTGCAAAGATAACGATTAAACATGGTGGTCGGAAGTTTGCGAGAATTAGTTAGTCTTTCACAAAACAGTCTCCTTAGAATAATTAAAAAACATTAAAATGTCTTTTGTTATGATAGGGTAAGTTAGAAAATGCATCGTCTTGAATTATGTAATGTTGATGTTTGTCGTGTAAAGAGTACTTAGCATTTGTGTTATTACACTATATTAAACTAGCATGTCTTTAACTTAAAGATAGATAAAGAGAATGTTAATTTTAAAGGATTATTTGATATTTAATGTTTTCAATTAGTGGGTTTAAACAAATATCGCACATAGTATTTCATATATGTGTATTTACCTCATTGGGAATTGAAACAAAGTATATGTGAGTATAACTTTACATGCTTGTATTTATTTTGAAGTTTTGAGTAAATCAGTATGTATTCTGGAATTCTGACTCTTTTAGAAGTGGATAAATATAGTTACATTTAAACAACTTTTAAGCTTCTTGTGCAATGAAGAAAAAGGTTTAAATGTGTAAATACTTTTCATACATATAAGGTCTAAGTATCGTAGAAGGATTGATTCATATGTTAAAAAGAGCAGATCTTAACAAATTTTTTTTATTATGTAGTTTTTATGTAATAATCATGTTTTTAATGCTATATGTAGTATGGGATAGTATGATTTGAGTGCGATGAGTTTTTTTATTTGGATCTTCATTTGGTTTTAAATGATGTTATATAGTAAATTAGAAAAACAGAATCTTGGTGAGGCTTTTTTCTTTTTGTATATCATTATATTTTACTTAAATTATTTGTGATAGTGCGTATTGGAAGACAGGTGCCAAAGACTTGTTATTTTGTGTAGTATGATATGTTGATATATTTTTCAAGTATTTAATTTTGCTTTTAAAGTGTGATGTTAGTGGTTTAGCATTTGGTGTTATGTTGTAGGTATTGCAGATTGAAGTGGTTTCATAATCTGATTGTGTCTGTTTTTGTATGCTCTGTTCATTTAAGTTGTATGAGATGTTAATATAGTTGGTATGGTATGTATTTAGTTTTGTTTGTAATGTTTGGTTGTATGGGGTTTTGTAAGTACCTGGTATGGTAAGTGTAAATGAGTTGCATGAGTGTGGATGTGTGTGTGTTTTTCGAGTAAACTTTGGTCATTTTGGGTGAACGTTCGATTGATCTGGGTTATTATGTGTTAATTTGGATCAATAGAAGCAAGTCTTGGGTGAAGCGAGTTTGTCAATTAAATATTTAAGGTTTCTTTGTGTGAGTTTGTGTTGTTTTGTGTATATGTTGACATGAACACAGGGTTCACTCTGCGTCTTCCCTGACTATTTGCACCACACAGTCAAAAATTCAATTTAGAGCACGTCGAGGGTCGACAAGAACAGCAGAGAGTACGCTGGTGTAAGTCGTCGAGAACAAGCAAGTCACTTTTCTTGGGGACCTGGATCGCATAACTCCAAACGGTCGATTTAATTGTTTGCCCTCAAGAGGTAACTCCTGAGAGCAAATTATTAGCGATCTGGCATGGCGTCCTTGCAAAGCCATGACTGCCAGGTACATCATACAACTGCCCAGGCAGTAGTGTAACGAGCTCCTACCATGCGTACGACTTAGGCAGGTCTGTAGGCCTATGTGAAGTGCGTCATGGTCCCTTTGTTACCCAGATAGGCAGGGAACAGCATGGCCCTCCCTATATCAAATTTATGTAAGGACGAAACATACAAAGTGAAATAATTCCTTTGTAAGACAGGCAACTTGAAGTTGCAGTACATGTAGCACGAAGATTTCTGCACTTTGAAGTGACCTCACAAGAATGGCATAAATAAAGCGGAAGTGTCGATTCTGTCAATGCCGTGGAGGCGGAAGTGACGCCGATTATTAATGATCCTTGAATAGTAGCAGAGGACCTTAAAGTGTAATTATGTAAAGTCAATGGCAACAGCAAAGCAACTCTTTAATTATGAACTGCACAGCTCAGTTTGACAATGATTTGTTTAAAGGGTAAGTGTGGGGACATACCCTGCAACTGTTCTTTGTGCAACCGAAGGAACATTTGGAGGCTCGCGGGGATGTAACCAAACTGTTTGTATGATTTAAAGCATAAGATGTATCATGTTAATTTTTAAGAGGGCTAACATTAGATTTCATGCAGTTGACAAATTGACCTCGATGTAGGCTCGTGGAGCTCTCATCGCGGCCATGTTGGCATCTTGGTCTGGGCAAGCGAAGAGAGTAGTATTGTGGGAGGCCAGCTCTGCGGCCACCCTCAGCACGCCTCATTTAGGCCACTGAATTCTTCATCTACAATAGTATGTTTTAACGTACTGGAAAATTTAAGAATTTTTTTAGTGCCGAGGGTTGGACCCACAGCATTTTCCCATCAGTAGGACGTAACATCACAACGTAATTATTAAGGGCCTTGCCCGACGTTTTACAGTACAAAGTTATCGGCAGACTTGCGAGTGCCAAGCCCGCATCACGCTCTTCATTAATCTGATGCATGTGTGTTTCTGTCTAATAAACAGCTTTTTATTAAATACATAGTTTCTAATTGACTTTACCTTTAAAGGTATTATTGGGCATGGCGCCCTGAAGGCCGTAGCGTAACAGTGTGTGTGTGTGTATGTGTATAACCATGATTACAGGAGCTATCACCTAGATAGCACAGCATCAGTGTGTAAACGGCATGTGGGAGGCCAAACAGCCCACAGTTTTGTGATGCTACAAACCACCACCTTACGTCCGTGTGAGTAAGCACACGTGGTATTTAGCACCTGCAACAGCACGACACAGACTTCCAGGGATCCCCGTGGGCCATCGGCACACAACCCCCATTGTTTGCTCTACCGATAGGGCTGGCACCGGACATTCTAACCACTTTGCCGGTCTGAAAGGTCAGGCTGGTCAAACACCATCTCTGGAGCCTGGGAATCACGTCAAGGTGCATATGTGTCTATGGTTGTGTGGATTGGTGTGTGTGTTTGAAGTTAATGATGTAAGACAATCCCCTATTAAGCAAAGCCTATACATTTCTATTATTCACGTTTCCCATCAATGGCTATTCTGTGACAATTCTCAAGTAATGACCCTATATCTAATAAATTTTACTCTGAAGGGGATCGAATCCTTAGCAAGGGCGCTTCATAACCTATGGTTTAAACAACTACACTACCGAAGTTCCCTAGCTTACAGCATTTGATTACATTCACTTAGAAATATTAAAAAACTTCAAACAAATTAAAACAGATAATATAAAAAAACAAGAAAATGCTGAATTCAATTTAAAAGACTGAGGAAAAGCTTACTTTAAAATGGACAAACATCGAGAAACCATCGGACTCTATGAAGATGTCATTGTTCGCAAGATTAAAAAAATATATTAAAGGATATGACTGTTCGAACTGTAGAAAGAAATAAATTATTGAATATGTTAAAGGTTAGAAAAATTGAGTTCGTAGGATAGCAAAAATAAACAAAATTTCAAATATTCTGTTCGGGACTCGTTCTCTGTGTCAATCCACCCAATTTTCATTATAAGAAATCCCCTCCTGCCGGTTCTCTGTGCTATCTGAGATCCTTTGTAAACCTGCAGGGTGTAGGGGAATAGGTGAAATATATGTTTATGTGTGTGTATGTGCGCGCGCATGGGGGTGTGTTACGCTACTACATGATGGGGTGTACTATCAGAGTAATTTATTGGCAATAATTTGTCTGTTGGGTGTGGTCTATGTTGAAGCCGCATATACGATAGTTTTTCCTGTTAGGGTTCGTTGACCTGACAGGAATAAAGCAGGAAGTGTTCTCGCTTGAAAATGTCAATTTATATCATGTTTACGTTAAGTTTTTAGTCTTGAGCTGTCGTTCCTTGGGAGCATATATATGTCTCTCTATCTATAATTTGCATACTTGATACATTTTATTGAATGCTGGCATAGTGTAAGAGTAATACCTTCTACCCATAATAATAATAGAAATAATAATAACACTTATTACAAATTCTGAAACAAATGAAAAGCTACATGACAGTTTACATATGGCTGTTTTACTGAGAGTATATATTACTTTGGTGAAAGTTTAGTAGTTAACTATTCATGTGTAGGCATTTAAATTATAACATATTAGTTGAGCAGTAGACACAGATCAGGTAATATGACAGATATTGATCATAAGTGAATGCATAAGATTGCATTTTCCAGAAATTTTTTTAAAATATTAAGTCAGTTGCCTGGGAATCAATCTCAGTAATCCAAAACATAATATTACATTAATTGCTATAAACAGGAATACAAACCAACACTAAATTTAAGTTAGATTTGGATATATAATAATATTAGGTGTTCTGACTGAGACTAAATATTGATAAACCAAAACTAGCATTATATTAATTACTCAAAGCAGGTATCCCAACTCACAAACAAAATCTGTTTGAATTCGGAAATAAAATAATATGTGGGCAAGTATGCACTTGGTAGTTAAGTAATCGGTAAGTATTCATATGGTAATAATGCAATTAATGTGTGTGTGCTCTTGGTAAGTATGATTTGGTTAGTGTGCACTTGGTAATTATGTACTTGGTAAGTGTGCACTTGGTAAGTATGCACTTGGTGAGTATACATTTTGTAAATATACATTTAGTAAGTATATATTTAGTAAATATACACTTGGTAGGTATATTCCTAAATATGCTTATAAATGACTTTAGGTGTGTTGACCCTATTGCATTTATCTACATTTGGGTGATGTATATGTTATAAATTTGATCAGAATATCTCCAGTAGATGGAAAAATATGAGTAACTATGCTTATAAAAGCGCTTAAATATATAATTGACCTTCGCAGAAAGGTCTTAGGACCTAAATGACCTTACAATTATGTTGTATGTCGGGTATAATGATTAAGTTCTATATCTGATGACCCTAGTGTCAATGGTCTGAAAATTATGACTACATTTGTGAAAGGGCTTAACACAAAATTGATTTTGTCAGTAAGGGCATAAGGCAAAAATGCCCCGTTGTAAGGTAACCGATGTGCTGTACTTGATGTTCGTAGCAGATACATGATTAATTAAAGAAATAAAATGAAGATTTCTTAAATCCTTACTAAAATCCAAGATGGAGATGGTTATAGTTACATAATAATTTTTTCTGATGACATAAACTTATCTGTCTAATAAATACGAACATATAGACACTTTATTCAATGCATTTATTTCTAAAAAAATTAAAAATTATTTTTTAAAGACATATTTAAGAAAGAAAGTTACGTTTTGAATATTTGGCTTATGTGGTCCCATAAACTAAGTCTCCTTAAAAATAATAGTTCTTATACATGTTTCTTCATACATATGTTTGACAATGAAGTTTTATATACATATATTAATGTAAATACCTATCTGTTTTATACAATAACGCTTTATTCATTTATTACAACTCCATTTTGAATGTACGAGTTTGTAGGTTTTCATTTCTCTTTATATTTACAACATTTAAACTTCCGTTGGGATCTAATCTCTCGTGGTCAAGAGTACAAAGGCATCGGTCATCCAAGAGGTGAGACCCAGGGGTTCCCCGGTTCAAAATAACCTGAAAGAAAAGGTTTTTACAGTGTACTAACACATTTCATAAACGATGGAGAAAATTGTCTTCAGCTTCCAGCCGATCCCCATCGTGCTAGATAATAGCATTAAACAACAATGGCTGTGGTGGTCGAGCAACTAACTTGCTCTCTGGCAGTTGATGTGAGAACTCAATGTAATCGATTCATCAGACTTATGTGCTACCTAGCACCTGATGAAGGTATCAAGAGACATCTGCACTCCTGGTGGTCAACTCTACAACTAAGATGGCGGCCGATGGCTACAGCAGTGCTGTATAACAAACAAGTTTGGAAGTGAATACAACCTACCTCGCTGGGAAGGAGTTTATGGAAGAGGGTGCTGGGGGAGGGGTTAAGCAATCATGTGTTAGCAAAGGGGAGGGTTGTTTGATAGTGTACCAGGTATTCAGAATAAATAACCGGAGGAGAAGAGAGCCTATAATCTCACAGCTGGGACCCAATTAACCGCAGAAGTAATCACAACACAGCTCAGATATAGGAGGGATAGGGTGTGCTTGTGTGTATTTAGGTGAAGTAGATGAAGCTAAGTGCGGAGTTGAGAGAGGATGAGGAAGAAGAGGAGGAGAAGATTGCGGTGCTATGTGTTGATAAGCGCAGTGTTGAGTCTTAGTGCGGTGTTAAGTCTTAAGTGTGGTGTCAAGTGTTAGTTGTGGTATGGAGCATGGAGGTAGGAAGAGGGTGGAGATGAGGAGAATGAGAATAGTGTGGACGAATCACAGCACAGGGATAAGGGTTAGCACCAGCTAGTATCCCTAGCGAGGCTCTTTCAGTTATGCAACAGAGCCTTGTTTGGTGTCCTCCTGTCCAAGACCCTTCCCAGGTTAATCTTATGGCACTGTGCCTTGTCTGTGCTCGTAGTTGTCTAGAACCCATCTGCCTATACTTGTATATATTTACAATCTTCATTAAGTAAATATAATTGTGTAAATTATTTCGGTTTTTATTTTACTATTCGAACCTTTGCAAAGATATAATTTTGTTGTTTGCACCAGAATTAAATTTCACGAATCATTTCCACATGTTATTTAACATTCGATCTTCAAAATGGATTTGTCAAAATGTCAGTTTAGAATAATTATTTTATTTAAATGTAACAGATTAATCAAAAAATTCATTTAAATAAAACCTAGATTCATTTCCCTTTTATATTCGTAACCAACTTTTTAACACAAAAATAAGGTTTCATAATAATGTTCAGTGAAAAACCCATGTTTTGCTAACTACTTATATGAACACTTTTAGAGCATATTAATAATAATTACAAAACAAAGACATTACTTGATATTTTGGTTGGGACAAGTACGTACCATAGTTCCAACCAAACATGAACATTTGCGCACAAATATACCTAATATATCCATTTGCCGCCGGCTTAAAGTGACCTCTTAGGAACACTAGAGTTCCGTGTGGCAGCTAATGTGCCGATGTTTTGGAAGACTCATTGCAATGTCTAAGTTTTTCCGTCCTCTTACTCACCAATAACTGTGATTTGTAACAAAGGAGCAGTGCGAATGCCTGATCAATTGATGAGCGGAGACATCTGCATAGCTGTAAGGTCTTAAAACGAATGACAAAAGATTCGGAAGTCGCTCCCATTTTATAGTCAGCGCTTGGGCCGATATAAAATTCTAGAGGTCGCGATCTTGTGTGAACGCACAATAGGAACCAATTTGAATACATTATTTATTT
This sequence comes from Dryococelus australis, assembly GCA_029891345.1. Taxonomy (NCBI): domain Eukaryota; kingdom Metazoa; phylum Arthropoda; class Insecta; order Phasmatodea; family Phasmatidae; genus Dryococelus; species Dryococelus australis. The sequence continues at coordinate 28,408,973 of CM056999.1, read as the reverse complement.
TAAACATAATAATACTGAATCCTAGGATGTGTTAAATGTTGTTTACAAATTTCCACGTATTATAACACTTTAAAATTACTAATGTTTTATTTCCAGATCATTACAAGCTTTTAACAGCGATGTGACAAATATGGGCGAGCACCGAGACAGATTTAGTTTTGACATGCTAAATACACGTTTTCGTGTTATAGGCTGTTCACGATAAAGTGAGCACTTTTGAAATCAACCTTACGAAAAAGTCACTACCCCTACCCACATATATTTTAACGGGCAGGCTGAATGACATGCGGCCAGTGAAGTTGGTAACGATGAATGGGAAGTAGTTCCGTATCTTAACGTCGAAAAAAAAGTGTTAGGTAACCATTTCTGATAATATAAATTATTTCTTTCGCTTTCTGTTTTTTAAATGCTTCGAAGTGTAAAAATGAGCACATTTGTATAATATTTACTTTTGTAATAATTTCACATATTCTACTGACCGACGAGTGAATAAAGTGATGAGGCCCTGGCAATGGTAATTTTACATAAGGACACAATGTGTATACAAGTAGATCATAAGCAGGGCTTTCAAAAGTGCTCATTTTACCATGAACAGCCTTTACGATAGCTTATATAAGAACACTCTCATATTAGCAAGTTTAGAGTACATTTTAAAATCACTTCCTTGTCAAATATATCAGTCTTTTTATATGTGAAACATATACTACAAACCATACTTTAATTACACTTCGTGCATTCGGGAAGGAAGTAAAATCCTGAAGTCGTTTCAAACTCTTTATTTTGTTACATAACATTTTGGTTACAGAGTATATTACACTTGTCATCACTGGGTGTTAGCAAATTCGGTAAACAGTCCGTATAACATTTCTTCACCTTAACGTATGCATCCTCTCCTTGGCAAGTTGCAATAAGTTTCTTATACATAGTTATAGTCTCGTAATTGGTTTAATTGCACATATCTTTCATGTATTTAGGTGTGTGTAATATTATACACTCTAGTAATTCAGGACGTATTTCTTGAAAGTGTGAGTATACTCTTTCGATGCTCACTGGTAAACATGTAGTCGGACACATGATAGACAGGTAATTTTTCAGGTTTGGAGAATATATTAATCATTACACTTTTCACCCTCTAACGGGCAATGGATAATTCTGAAACTAAACAATCCATCGCACATCCGTCCAAACTGACACAAGAGACATAATAATAAACTGGACGGCAGAAAGTCATGTTTACAGTAGGAAAGTCAAATCGATACTAAGACTATTTCTTTTCAGAACAATGAGTTAGCAGCTTATTCCAAAGTGTAAACAATCTTTTTATATTAACTTTACTCTTGAATTCATTAACTTCTTCCATTTTCAAATGTATATGTTTGCACAAACCAATTTCTTATGTATTAAATTACATTCATCAGTTCACAATCTTGGGAAACTTAGTAGTAGTGGGGATAAGATTTAGCAACGTCACAGTCCCAATTTCTTAGTCAGCTTCTGGGTTAAACATATCCATCGCAAGTGTACTAATCTTGCGAATCACCTCCTTTATTTATTTATAACTCAGGTTCCCTCACTATAGGAATTGCTAACCACTGAAGTATTAGTCGTATATTGTTGATTGGAGTCTCTGGTGGACTATCATCCTACACTTCACCCAGTCAGTCATCTACGATAATTTCAACATTAGTTTCGAATTTCTTTCCTGCACAGAGAAGAAAGGTGATTCATATCCATGCTTTTGACATAGCTTATTGAAAGAAGGTAATTTATAGTCATTCAGTATATCTGTTATTTTTCCATTCCACATACGCTCATATCCTTTTTTGATCAAATCCACAAATGAATATCTCCCAGTTTTTTTAGGTAATTCTTACAAATACATTCTATACTCCCATACTTTATACACCCACTCTCCCATGCTAGACCATGGTAGTTTTTTGTAACCAAAGTGTTTGTCTTCTTATTTTTTGGACTTCAATAATTCCAGTCGAATGGTGGTTTGAAGCAGAAGATGCTGTGTGGTCTTCCATGTCTGTAATAGCCAATTCTTAAATTATCAATTTGTTAGGAGCTTGGAAACCTTGAACATTGCAGAACAGCTTGACTTATGATGGTATGTCGTCTACTGATTCACGTCAACACCTTAACCAACTTATCTCGAACATTATATGACACTAATCAATCATGTTTTATTAATACATAGGCTTGTGTATTTGGTGGAATGGGAGTGTTTGCAATTATTTTAATTCGAGAATCAATAACATTATTGCTAATGTTGTGATTTTTTTGCTAATATCAAAATCGAATTAAGGCTCTCTGGTCTTAAATAATTAGGGTTATCTAAGATTGGTACACTAACTTTACCGTAATATGTTTCCTGGAACTCTGTACACATATAGTAGCAAATAAGGTATTTGCCATTTCCAAAGTAGGTATTGGAATACATATATGGATGGGCTTGGCTGTTTAAATAAAGTTTAATGTTTTTTTCATATTGCAGTGGTCAAACACTAATCTTTCCTCTCTTAAATTGTTTTGTCAGTTTGTTTGAAAACATATAATAACATATCTCAATTTTTCATTTGAGAAGCTGGATTTTACATTCCATACAACCTTGTCTGATGCTGGTAATAAAGGAAATTACTCCAGACTCCAATTTTTAAATGCAAGATCTAGGTTCTTCTCTTTTTCAATATACTTTAGAAACTTTACATGTTCACAAGTGTTAATCTCTGTGTGGCATCAACCATTCTACACGGCTTAGTTCAGATGTTATACCTTCCTCGTTATTTCTCCATGTTGCATATAGCTTTCAAGTGTGTATTACCAAATAGAATAAATAATTCTTGTTTGGCATTTACTGTAACATGCCTATAGTATTCAGCGAATCAAAGTACCATACTCAGTGGTACTACAGCTTTGTTTTCCCACCTGGGTTTAGTTCACGTTTTTAATCGACAGAGTGGTGCTTGTATAAATGTAATTTGTAGTTTGTGAAAGATCACTGAAATAATGCCCATACCTCGAGTTTGATATATCTCAAAACTATTAAGCAGATATTCAATTATGTCAATCAAATGAAGTATCTCATTTCTCACTATTCCTGTAGTTACTGGATTAGTTGTATAGGCTGTCTTTTTAATTGTTCCCCTGAACCGTAGACTTGATTTCTATGTTAATGTAAAAATGTCATGATTCTTTATAGGAATCCGTATTCCTGATGTAATCTCATATGGTCCTGCTCGGAACAGTATATATATACATGTATTCTGGTATTGGTGATTCCATCTTCACACAATATGCGCTGTTCAGTATTAAGTATGTCTTCCATTTATATTAACTTTATGTACTAGTTATCTTAAACACAATTTGTTATCCTGTGTTAACCTCACTGGCTTCTTAATTGAAGTAAGCACTTTACAATTCCATTTACACCTTTTCAAAGATATTTGTTTAACTGAGCCATCCACTTTCTTAACTGAACCACCTATTTTACATCCATATTGACTATGATACACAAAAATCACTTTTGATTCTAGTGTGCACAGAGTGCAAGTGTTTATATGCTTTGCTTTAAATATAATCGCACAGTAATTTCTTCATTTATAAAATTAATATGTTTACAGTTTTGATCGACAATCGTAACGACTATTTTGTCAACATGATTAACTATTACTAGAAGATAAATTAATAATCTTGCTTTTTCAATTATTTTATAACCTGGAGCCACTATCCAAATGAATGTACGTATTGTGTTTGTTGGTGTTTCAAATATGAACCACCTACAGTATTAACATTTTCACAACCTACCTTAACTAACAAAATACTAACTTATTTTGATGATTCCTGCAATTGATTAGCAGGATAAACTTTCCATTCGTAATCAAACATATTTGTAATTGGATTGTTTCCCATGGAATCTATATCGACATTGCTATGCATTAGAGTAGTTAATTTATCTTGTTACTAAACAATTGTCTCATTGCTTGTAATTTGTTTTTCATTCATAAGTTGTTGCGCATACTTAGTAATTTACTTAGTAATACTTAGTAATACCTAGTAATTGTCCCTGTGATTGTGATTTGTTTTATAGGGTTTTTTCATTTGCAATTCGTAATTAATCTCGTTACTTATTGTTTAAATAATGTTTCCATGATTTTTTAATTATATGTTTAATTATTCATTTCTATTCATTTTTTCCTGTGCTTAACACTTGTTCAATTCATTGTTATTCAAATGCTACATTTACGTAGGTAAGAAATCTTTATTTTCAAACACTTGATTATTACACACTTCCGAGCTTGGCACCCAGCATCACCGCTAAGTCACATGCTGGACAGTGAAGAAGCAGCATTGCCTCTCCCTCCAAGCTTATTTCCTTGCCGACCAGTGACCAAGATGCATGCGTTCCCACTCCCGACATCCCCCTTACCCCTCACTCAACCACAGATCTCATTCCAACTTCAGACTCCGGCCATGACAGATGTGCCCTGCTCCCACTAACCCTGCCTCCTCACGCCCACCCTCACGCCTCACCTGACTCCAAACAGTCAACATCTAATAAAATGACCCTTATGATGTTCTAACTCCAAGATCAACATATATATGCTGCTGCTCCTACACTCAGAGCTCATCGACCACGAGACTTCGAAGGATGAACACCTATGCTGCTCGACAGATCAGTCCCTCTCACTCTCAGGGGAAGGAGGGGAATGTAGGGGTAACACCAGTCAATTACCACACACCTCCGGGTGGGGGAGGCAGGACAGCCAATCACGACACACCTCATATGAGGGGAGGGTGAGAGGGTACCCCAACGAACCTAACCTTTTTTTTTTCAAATGAGACAGCCCATTCTTGCACTTTGTGTCCAAAACACCCATGCTCTCACTACTGCATGGGGTGGTGTGGGGTGGTGGAGGGGCAAGCATCCGGATTAGATATGCTTAGGGGAGGGGGGTTTGCATCCTTTTTTCTGACACACACTCACATGTTAAATAACTGCACCCAATATCAATAAGGTCGACAAATGGTTTTTCTTATCCTGACCGAGACCACTCCCAAGTTAATCACATTCAGCCGATGTCGATAAGGGCAAAAATGAGCTGAAACCCCACCGCTCTCACTACTTGTAAGCTATCTCGTTCTGTTCCCAATCAGAGTAGAAGGAATCTTAACATAATATAAACACAGGATATTACTAAGAAACTTTAATATCATGTCACAATTTAAAACGAAATAATACAAGAGAAAGAAGTCTATGATGAGTTAACTTACAAATGGAGCGTAAAAATATGTTAAGCCTATATGAAACCAAATAGTTATAGTTACCAAATAAATACTGCAACCGAATTAAACATATAGTTAGATTAATATAACAGTTCCTGCAGACTTGCGAATACATAATTTGAAACATAAATTAGGTTCACTTTCAAAATGTGTAGGCTCCCAACGTGTTAACTAAAATAAAGTAACAAAAGTATGCGCTCTGTTGTCGTGTTCTAGAAGCTCTGTCATTGACATGTCTGAGGACGATGTCATTGTAGACCGGTCCTGAAGGAGAGCGTTTTCTACTTGAGTTCTCCATCGTCCTGACCGTACAGCATGTACAACTCACTACAAACATGTACTCACACACACACACACACACACACCCATCAGTGTTAGAAAAGTATCACTTACGTTTTGCTTTTGAAGGAAGAAAACATACATTTCGTAATAGTAAAAAATGCTTTGCTAAAATTTATTTATTTTAATGTTTGAAAAGTAAACTAATAAGTTATCATTAAATTAAAATGTATTGTAATTATATTTTGGATCCTACAGAAAGCATATTTAACAAAATCTCCTTTTTCAAACAATACAATCATAATATTAACTTTAATTTAAAACATTAATAATTATTTTCAGAAGTATTTTCAGTAACTGATTTTGTAAAATCAATTATTAAAAAATATTCTTTATAACATTAGTACTAACATTGTCTTACATACAACTACAGTTATTGTTATTGGTATGGCGGTGGTGCAGTTGCCATGGCGCCCACCTCCTACCACGACGATCCGGGCTCCATCCCCTGTGATTTCATTCCCGGATTTTAACAAGTGAGATCATCGTGCGGCTTGCTGGTGGCCCTTCTCGGGGTACCCATCCTTGCATTCTAGTGCCGCTCCGTCCTAGTATCTCATATCTTGCCACGTCCCGGGATGACGGGTACCTTCATGTCCCAGCTTGAAAGTCCGTCATTAGGAAGGTGTTGCCTCGCCCTGGCTGCACTCCCCACACAACATTAATTAAGTATAATTGCTGTTATTATTATTCCCGTAGTTGACGAATATTTTGTTGCACAATGTTCTTCCCGAAGCATCCATAAAGTAAATATGTTTACTTCTTGATTAAAAATTAATCACATTAGTAGTTTTTTACCTTCAAATAAATAATTTTATTTATATGGTGCCATCATTTCCAAAGAGGCATAATATTATTTCACTAATATAACTAATATATAAAATGATGACAGAATCACTGCTTTATCAGACGTCTGTGTTTAATGTCACAATATTCGTTTTCTGAATATCATAACTTTTTTAATAAACATTTTCTAACAATAGATAACGAATACAACCAGAAAACCAATGAAATAAATTCTACACAAACTGTCTACTTCTTTAAATACAAAACCTTAATCACAGGAAGTTCTCGGCCCAAATAGCATCTTCATAGTTATCGAATTCAATAACCTTAATTGTATAAAACTTTTGAAATTAAGTAAGTTTTTTTATTATTAGTTATAAAAATAAATATACGATATTGTTCTTAATTCAATGTTCATGATACACGGTGGTTATATTACACAATTATTTTAGTTAAAAGGTTTTAAATATAATGCTGTAGAACAATCTGAAATAATATTAACCACTCTCTTACAGAACGTTATAATAATACTATGATATGAAAGTATGGTAGATTAAAAGGATGAAGATGCTAATAATTTATATTTCTTCAAAATGATCGAAAAAAAATATTATTGTTTTTCTCTTCAAATAATAATTATTTATTCTTCAATTTAAAAATTATACTGCTTATAAAGTAGTTTCTGTAAATATAGATAAACATTTTGATGTTTTTAATGTTTTACGATCAAAAAACAGATTCCTCTAAATCATTTGTCTTAGAAAAATGTTGAGACATTTACTTTCAAATTAATAAAAGAAAAAACTTACGATTATGTAGAAGGTTTAATCAATATTATGCATTTTTATGCTAAATGTAAAAAATAAATTATAATGAATTTATTACAATCGAAAATCTCATAACAATATTTTTGTATTAATTTAATAATAACGGGCAGATTTAGTTTTTGATGTGTAATGCTTATACTCCAAATAATATTATCAAAACTGAAATATTAAAAATAAATAAGTTATGCAAAAATAGTATTATCTGCATCTAAAACTAAACAAAAGTTATCGATGTAACAAATGAGTTTACTTTCGTCTACGTGGATGCAAATAATTTTTATGAAGTTCTTAACATCTTCGATGGTGTGTGGGTCTTGACGTTTCGATAATAGCGATATCATCAAAGATGTAACCACAAACAAATTCAATACTAGTAGGACAATTACAAATACAAGAATGGCGCATTGCCTGGAATACGAATACAAAACGCCTCCAACTTTATTATGGCGTGCAGCTAACTCTATTACAGAGGTAAGGTTCGCAGAACCTACTTCGGCAGTAATCAATCTAAAGTTTTAGTAGACTGGGTTCAGAGACGTAAAATATCTACAGGGTCATCATTTTGAAAATAAGTGCGTGAATCAATTAAATCGTATAGGTTTATATGGCCTACAGTAGCACAACGCGTGTTCACAATTGGGTGCTAATAGATTGACTTCTTGTTGTATGACATAAAAGATTTACTTTCTCATTTGGCGCCATCGTACAGAAATGCCTAAAAAATCCTATCTGGAATGTCTAATAGGTAGAAAAATGCCAATATAAAAATTATTGTTGAAATTTTGTCAAATTATGTTTACAATTAAATTATATAAATAATTTACATTGCACTATTTTGAAACAAAAAGAGGTCTTGCCCACTTAAATTATGTAAGTTTACATGGTCCGCGGTAGTACTATTTCTGTGCGAAATTTGATCTGAATTCGATGTTTCGTTCCCGAGATATGGCATTAATATTGCATTTTATTGGCTAGTATTATCTTACAAAAAGTCGGCAAAGATTATTTTTATAAGCATAGTTAAATTTTATAATGACTATTCTCCACATACTAAGTCTAATTGAATGTTATTGAATTGTTCAATAGGTATAATAAACTTATCTAAGTTATTTATATTTTGATCATACCTTAAATAACGCCAGAAACATTTTAAACATGGCCTGATGTAACGCTATTTGTGTACAAAGTTCAGTGGGAATCGGTTGGTTGTTGTGTCCCGGACGTACGACATAAAAGCTCCAGTTTGTTATCTGGTGCTCTTTTCATTACTTTATTAGCAAATTCTATGCTTGTCATAGATACTGCTACACATTCAAGTCAGTTGGAATTGCTTGGGACAAATGGCTTACTACCGAAAATATTAACATGGCTGTAATTTCTAAAAGATGTAAATTCCTCTTTAGGCCATATCATTTAGATGGCGTACAAAAGTATAACTTGTAGCCTGATTTTGGAGGGCATCTATTAGGTGTTTCCGAGATAGTACACAAAAGCTTAATCTTGCATGTATTGTTATCTTACAAAATGGCTGATAAGTGAATTTATATATTACCTTAATTGAGACTTGAATAGACACTGCCAGCATACAAAGTTAAGTTAGGATTGATTTAGCGGTTTCATAGATATAGCATAATAGTCTATAATATTTATGTGGCCGTCATTTTGAAAATAGTAGTCTGGGGCCCACTAAAACATGTAAATTTACATGACGTACTGTTGTAATACTTAAGTGACACGTTTAGTATTAATCGGTTGATTGTTACCCGAGATATGACATTTAAACTCTATTTTTCACGTGGTGGTATCTTACAAAATGGCGTACAAAATAGGCTATTTAGGCTCATTTCATGCTTGTTAAAGACACTTTCAACATATAAATTCTGGTCGTAGCTTGTCAAACGGTATTGTAGATATTGCAAATGTACCTAAAATATCTATGTTGATGCAATTTGAAAATAAGTGTCATATCCATTTAACTTGCATATGAACATGATATGCAATAATATCACTTATATGTCAAATATGGCAGGGATTGGTTGTGTAGTTACCAAGATATAAAATAGGAGCTTTAATTTGCATCTTGCTCTATCTTACAAAATGCGAATTAATAACATTTATTTTTCCAAACCTAATGATTATATCATACGTTGCCAATGTATCAAACTGGTTGTAAATAATTAATAGAAAAGCTTATTTATTCAATTTGCACTCTCTTCCAAAATGGTGGACTAATAGTACTATCGGTTCCTAAATTAAACGCATATATAATGCACAATCTTCATAGCGAATTTGGTTGAAACCGGTTAAATAGTTTCCGCGATATAATAATATAGTACTCTAAATATTTTAACTGCCGCCATTCCGAAAATAAGTCCCCGGAAAGATCGAAAACTGTAAAAGTCTGACGATGTCGTAGTTTGCTGTGATTCGGTTGTTGGGCTTGTAAGTTATTTGAGGTGAATAAATGGTTGACGGGGAGGGGGGAGGGGAGACAAACATTCCAGACAGACATTCGGGTGATTGCATGTGCCTATTTTTCCTTAAGAAATCAGGCTAAAAAAAGAAAACAATATAAAATAAGAAGTTAGCAATATAACAAATGGCCCTACTTTCCTTTACGTAGATGCAAATAATTTTGATGAAGTTATTAGATGGTATGTGGGTATTGACGTCTCGTTGATAGCGATATCATTAGAGATGCAACCAAAAACCAAGGCAATACTAATTAGAGCACTACAGATACACACACACGGACCTTACATGGGACTCGAACACAGATAGCCTCGTATCCTATGCTGGCATGTAACCAATTACATCACGGATGTAGGATTCGGAACATCAATTTAATAGTAAATGGTCTAAAGTTTTGGTAGACTAGGATTATCAACTGCAACTATTTACAGGAACATCATCTTGAAAACAAACGTGAGTCATTAAAACGTGTAAGTTTTCATGGCCTACACTACCACTAATCTTGCACAGAATTCAGTGGAAACAGCTTGACCGATTCCCTAGATATAGCATAAAAGATTTAGTTTCCTATTTGGCACTATCGTACAAAACGTCCTCAAACCGGCTATGTATAAATATATTTGATGCTTCTAATATATAATAGATACTGAAATGTGTATAATTATTTAATATATATATGGTATACTTCTCTTAATTATTTGTATGGCAGCTATACAGTAAATAAAGTCAGACATACATTTAAAAAAAAGTTACTGTGGCACTGATAAGTGTGAAAAATTTTGTGATAATCGGTAGATTGGTCACAGACCTACGACAAATAAGCTGCATTTTCTCATGTCGTGGTATCTTGATTACTGGAGAACAAAATGGAGATTTATTGTCACACTCTATGTTTGCCATAGATAATGTTACATATTCAGTTATTTGAAATTGTTAAGGACATGTGGCATACTGACATTAAAGTTTTGATTTTTGTGGTGTGATTCTTCAGGTATGAGTTTTGGGGTATAATGTTTGAAGTAGGATTTTTAAGGTATGTGTTTTGAAATATTTTTGGCGTATAGTTTTTGGAGTATAATTATTGAAAAAGGTTCGTTTAATATCTTGGTTTCTTTTCCGATATTTCATTTCCGAAGTTTCTTTTTTATGTTTCGTTTCTGAGGTTTCTCTTAATGTTTCACTTTTAAGGATTTTTTTAGGGTTCTTTTTTAGGTTTCTTTATTAATGTTTTTCTTTCTTTCTTTTGAAGATTTTTTAACCGTAATGTTTAGGGATTTCTTTTTAGAAGTTTTTTTTACGAACAATTTTTTTTTGGTTTAATTTTGGATTTTTCCATCTGAGCTTGTGTTTGATGGACTGAAGTGGATTTATAATCGATATTCCAAATATCGTGGTGGATTCATGCCATGCTGTTGCTTATTCATATGTTGCATACTCTATATTTTAAAAATAGAGCTAGAGTACTCGGATATTATTTAAATGGGCAGGCATATATGTGTAAACATACTGTTTCTTTCCGAAGGTGAGAAATTAATTTATCTTTAAATTGGAGGTCTTTTTTTCTTCTCAGTATAATGTAATCATTCTGAAATAAATTGATGTTTTGTGGAACATGAAGCTTACTATAGCAAGTTCATTCTTTTTTCTCTTGTGTATTCCTTGCAGTTTCTTCTATTTCTGCAAGTGGAGATTCCCTTAATTTCATCTTTTTTCTCTAGAGTATATATATTTTTAGGCGCAAAATATCCATATTTTCCTGACACATCGAGGTCAAATCTTTCCTTATAATGAAATGGGTCCTGCATTTGTAATTGCAGAAGCATGCGGATCAAATAATCGGTGAGTCCCTCCTTCTATCAGCCCCCCCCCCCCCTAAACAGCCAAAAAAATTTCTTTATTTGAAGAACTTTAAAAGAAGTTGAAAAATGAAAAGACTGGCACATTGGGATACTAGCAAAATGATATTGGCTCGTTGCTGTGTGTGTATGTGTATATATATATATATATATATATATATATATATATATATATATATATATATATATATTCTAGCATTTTCGGATGAAAAATAGAACAAATTGATTGCGTAACACCTGAAAATGTAAAATCGTTGCTATGCATGTAGAATTTTAGGAAATCGTAATTTGGACTGCTGATACTAAATTAATATTTGTGCTTCATATTGCGATTAATCAGGCATATTTAACTGCTTAAGTTATTATTATATGATTTTTGTTAAGGCATTTTTTCTTCGCCGAAACGAGGAAAGAACGTGGCTTTGAAAGCTCCGTGATAATATCGCAATTCGATGTGAGAGAAAATGCCATATCCACCTTTCTCTTACAACGAACGAGGATAAATATTATTTTTATTCTTGTTTGCCTATTCCATTCTCGTAAAGCAGTACGAGTGATTCAACAATCTAGGTGATTTGAGGGATAGATTTGTGGAGTTTACCGAATAGTGAAAATCGGTGCTGGCGAGGTATGGCTTTATCTCGTGGGGGTCGACTGAGAAGTATACCTATGCAGGGGTCCTTTATTTAATAGTTGAAATTCTGTGAGTATGAATGTTCACATCTTTTTAAATGTTGATTTATTCGATCATGCTAAATTATGAGAGTGTTATGTGCGTGTATCTACTGGAATTCGTAGTGTCGTACAATTCTGTAAATGAGACCTGTATCTCGGAAATAAAACTGCATTTTCCTTCACCTGGTTCATAAAGAGTGAAAAGTATTGACATCTGCAGCCGGAGTAGAGTTCGCACACACATGTGATGAGGATGGGGGAGCAAGGGTATATCATTATGGCCCAAATGTACTTTTTTAATTGAGAGCTTATATAATGTATGAAATTAAAGAATTTTATTTGTCGAAAGTAACAGTTTGGTAACTTTGGTGGATGTAACTTATAGTACTATAGTCTCTTCATAATATAAATATGTGTACCCGGCAAAACTTTGTAGACATGATTGTGTGTGTATATATATATAATTTTTCATATAAAGAGTTTTATATTCGACCATTAGATACTTGATTTATCGCTGTACGTGGGGTAGTTGTATGTGAATTATTTTTTCTGCTGCCTATAATTTAAAATGTAGTAATTTTATATTGGGAGTAAATTATTTTAATAATGAGTGTCTATGACTTTGTGAGGGCATGTACAGAATCCCCACTGTGCATATCACATACTACAGGGCAGAGAGGTGGGTTTTACTCTATGTTGGGTTTTTCGAGCAATGAGTACTTTAAACAAAATCTCTATAATGTATCCGTACACTACATGCAATGTTTTCTAACATGAATTTAAAACAGAATAAATGTTTGCCGAGGGGGCAATCATGAGGTTTTAGTGAACATTTTGCAGATGATTTTTCTTTTATGTTTACCCAGAACCACCGTCTTTGTATGCTTCTTCCTCGTGACGTATAATTTCTATTTTAGATATCTTTGCTTTCATACATGGATTAATTTTTACTTTCCGAATACACAGCTTTAGTTAAAAAGCTACATTTTACCCATAAATTAAATTTTATTTGTGGTGTGATTATGTGGAGAGCTAACAATTTTTGAAAACTAATTTGCATAAACCTTTTAGATATCCATATTTATTTAAAAAGTTGATAACACATTTTGTCTGATTCACTTTTTTGGATAGTGCAAAAGTTATGTTTGTAATAGCGAGAATAATTATATAAGTCCTCATTTATATATAAAAAGTTCTAAAATAGAATAAACTCTTTATTTTATTTCTGTACTTGCCATCGATATTCTTTCTATTGATATCTATTATAATTAAACCATAATCTCCGTCCCAATATTTTGCACAAATTTCTTTAAATTTTTCAAAAGTCATATCTCCACCGTACAAAATCATTATAAATTAGCTTTAAGTTAGTATCAGCTTGTCTAAATACACACCAACGATTTGTATTGTCTCTTACCAATTGTTTAGACACTCTGGAATAAGTTTGAGCCTAATAGAAAACATCAATATTTTTGTGTCGTCCTCTTGTAAAATATTCACGAATCATATCTTGTTTATCTAAAATAACATCATCAAATAAAATTAGAGATTTGTTTTCGCACTGATGTAAAGTATTTATTTCCTCGGTGTTATTTTAAGAATGTGCCATTTGTTCATTAAATTTTTTGGATATCACTTCAAAATCGTCTGGTAATTGAATATATTTTGGTTGATTCAAACTTGTAGAAAAACAGGTAATTTATTAAAATTTAACCACCCTATATTATAAATAAAACTTATCATTAAATTAGTTTTTCCGCGATATCTAGGACCGACTATCATACCTCTAATATCATCAGGCAAAAGTTTGCCATTTTTATTATTCTTAGAAGATTCTTCATAAATTAAAACACATCACCCCAGTCAACTTTGCGCAGCACAGGCTGCTTTGGCTGCCGCTCTTCCATTCCATTACAAATAACTTTCTGTAAAAAAGAGATAACAAGGCTTTGTCTCGACAAGCTTGGGCTGTCAAACAAAGTTGTCAAGTTAATAAGCAATAGTTCTATTCTGAAGAAGAAAATTCGCTATGATATAATTCACAAAGATAAATCGATGACAGTAATTAGTTTTCATGCAAAATTTTTAACTCTATGTGTGGAGAATAATACTATGACTACAATTGAAAAAATGAGTTATATCGTTGACGAAAATGAAGTTATTGCAATCCCTAGAGGCCAATATGATGATGAATCGTTAAAAGAGCCTATAAATTTAATTGAGCCATTTTCAAGAAACAACAAGAGATAATATGAAAAATAGAATATCTATCAAAACTAAGATTGATATTAAACTTGATGATCACTTATCTGAGGTTTTTGCCTTTGAAAGAAATATGACTATTGAAAAAGATAAAGTTGTCGCGGGCACTAAATTGCCATATAAAACAATCAATGTTCATTGTAATTTGGCATATGGCATGTTCATAAAATATGATGAATCTAATCATTTTGGAAACTGATATAATTGCTAGTTTTCAACCAAAAACCATATTTGGTTTTCGAGATTACATTAACTATGAGTCCCCATACCAATTTTTTTTAGAATTAATAATTAATGTTACAATTATAATGTCTTAGAAATTAGAGACGAAAATGGGAATTAAATTTTGATGGTTCTTATATCGATGTTGTTTTGGAATTAAAGATGTTTAAAATATAATAATATAAAAATTAATTTAAAATTATTCTTTTTGATATCCATATGACAGTGTTTCAATATTATTTTATATTATAATTCTTTTGTTATCACAAGGACTCAATGCAATTTTATTAACTTCGACTGTATATATTTTGTGTTTCTCACTCCTTATCAAATTCATTGTTCTATATTGAATTTTATCATCAAACAAACAATTCTTATAGTCTTCGAATGTAATTCACTTATTAACTGCACATTTTTTCACACCTTTAGATTTTTTGTTTTCTTTATCGCCAACTCTATAAGCATATGTTTTTGCTCATAAACCAACAAATTCTTTCATTATTTTACCATTATATTTGTCTTTGATTTTTCCAAAAACTATTTGATTCATTTGAGCCATGTTATAATTATTGCTCTTTGGATAATCACTTGTAACAAATTTTTCTATCGTAGACTTCATTTCTTCGTAAAAATCTTATCTTGATAGCATAGTTCAATTTTGTCATCATATTTTGGTTTCGTCACTTTATAATGGAAATAATACATAAATTCTTTCGAAATATCCAAAATAGCCATGCCCACATATATTAACTTATTAAATTTTACATTAGTATTATTCATGTAAATAGCCACAAGATACTCATTAAATACAGTCCTTCTTTCGAAATTTGGTTTTGCTACTTATTGTCCACATTTTTCAGCATCTGATACTGGTTTTACATCTACTCTGTTTCTTATATTATCCACAGTTTTGCCAAACACAGAATTATTCATGAGCTTATAAAAATCTTTTTCGAAATCATTTTTAGCATTAGTTCTCATTGTTGTATTCAAATCAATATATTACTTCAACCAATCAAACTGATCAAAAGTCAATATTCTATGTATTTTAGTGATTTTTAAGTTGCGATAGTAAATTAAATACTTTTGTTTGTATTTTTTAAGTTGTAATTATTTAGATTGATTTGTGTTTGGAACTATCTTATTTTCTGGGCAAAATGGTAGATCTTTATGTATATTATGTAGTTCTTGTGGATATTCTAAATCAACTTCTAATATATAACCATAATCAGAATCATTCTCCAAATTTAATATTTTATCACTCCAATAATCTAAATCATTTAATGCATAGTACATCCACTCGAAACCATCATATGGTAAATGTTGCGACATTGCCTAACCATATAAATTATTCGCATCGAGATATGCTAAATAATTTGATTCTTGAGTTGGATTAATTTTTTCAAATATTTGTTATTTGCTTTAACATATCGCTTACAGTATTGTGATATTCCACCTCGACTTCCTATTTCAATCATTAAAATCATATCACAGTTATGTAATAAATCTAGTGGTTGTTTAGTAATTTTTAACATTGCATCCCATGGTGCTGTAAAATATCATGCTGGGTCTAAATCATATGAATTTATACATGTGTTTCTAAAATTTTCGAATATATCTGCTAACAATTATACATCACTTTTTTTTAATAGAAGTCATGGTATTTGCCAAGATTTTTTATATTAAATTGGTTCCATACACATTTTGCATTTTCA
Organism: Dryococelus australis; assembly: GCA_029891345.1. Taxonomy (NCBI): domain Eukaryota; kingdom Metazoa; phylum Arthropoda; class Insecta; order Phasmatodea; family Phasmatidae; genus Dryococelus; species Dryococelus australis. The sequence goes on along the minus strand of CM056999.1, from coordinate 28,392,530 downwards.
TATTCATCATCAGATATACAATTTTCGTTTACTTTATTGTAAAATTCACTCTTTGGTGGAAGTTCAGTTTCTTCAAATTTCTTCCATCTATCTATAAAATCATATGGGTAAACACCTTTTCTACTTACTAAATCAACTTGATCTTCTGAAAAATGTTTTTGTGTGTGTTTCATTTGATATTTACTTAAATTAGATTATCAGTTATCTAAACTACTAGCCATAAATTTAAATATGTCTATAAATTTCATTTTTAAATTTTCTGTGTTTTTCCCAAAAATTATAAACTTTTCTTCATTATTTGCTATTAAATATATATTTATATCATCATATCCTAACTCTTTAATAAACAAATGTGCATAATACCCAGCTAAATTATGAGAATAAATTGGTACAAAATTTGATCATTTTAATTTCAGATTACAATTGTTGCATGCTGGTTAAATGAATTTTCCACTTAAGTGATCACGATGATGTGTTTTTTTATTTTTCTCTGTATATTCACACTCGCATACAATGCATAATTTTTATTTCCTATATAATAACTTTTCTTCTTTTGTTAATGGGTGCATTGGTTCAATTTGTGAATATATTTCCCAATTTCTTCTACTTCGCTTTTTGTTGATTGTGTAAATATTTTATGAGCATATGGACCACGATATACAAATGGAGGTTTATAATCACCATAATCAGATACAATATAGTAGCAAAAAGCAGAAGCATCGTGTAATTGATATTTCATTATATGTCATTCATCGTTTAACTTTAAATCAATGTTATTTATTTTATCATTAGTAAGTTTATATCTTTCTTTAAGTGTTTCTTGATAAAAACCATTATCAATATCATCCTCGGTTAAAATTGGATATTTTTTGATTAAGTTAAATTTTTTTATTTCTCTTGGATTTGGTTTAGTTGTTGATATTTTATTTAGAATTGATTCAAAATCTGCATATATTTTGAATGGAACTTTCGTGGTGTGTTTTATATTTTTTTAGTTTTATTGGCTTGCTTTTTGAAGAGATGATTAACTTCACAGGTTAATTTTTGAGCAATCTTCAGTATGTTTATTTAATTTTTCTTGAAAATAAAAGAAATGAAGGCACATACCGCAGATATAACCTTTGCCGTGCTTTTTTTTGTGCTGAAACAAACCTTGACAGAATCTTTAATCTAACAATAAGGCGAGTTTGTATCATATTTGAAATAAAGTAAATTTATATGCGCATTCTTTTTATTTTTTGTAAGTTTTGTGGATATACGATGTATTTCTTACCTTCATCTTCAATAGTGTATACATTTATAGAAGTATCGATTTGATTTTCTATTTTTGGTACATCATCAGTTTTAATAGGATATTCAAATTTATCTAATGCTATCTCAATGTTAAGACCCACATTTTTATATTTAGATACTCTTTGTGGGTTTTTTGCTGCAGGAAAGAGTGCAGATTTTATTGCCCGAAGAAAGCATTTTTGATTATTGTTTTTAACAATTATGGATGCTTTCTTAATTTTTATAAATTCTAGTAGTTCAATATATGATGATCCTTTTAATGGATTATACTTATTTATTGCAAATTGTATTCCAATTACTCTATCTGAAGTCCATCCAGATTCTCTTCTTTGAAAGTCAGGTGATTTTGTAAGTAATTCCTGTTTTATAATTTTATAAATCTTTATAATTTCTCCTATGTTTAATATTGTGTGATTAGATGACTGAAATGTAAATAATTCTACTTAATGGTTATGCTGCTTGCGACAGTTGGAATATAATTTAATGATGGTTTTCACCCCTCTAAAGATCTTAAAATTATCGCGTCTTGTCTCAAAAACCTTATTTGTTACTGAAGTTAAAAATTGATTCTGCTGTACTAAATTAAACGAATTTTCAATATTATATGTTTAAATCCTACTTTGAAAAGCTGTATTAACTCTGTACTTCTTATTGGTTCTTCTATTTCCTTTGCTAACGAACACATTTGTAGAATAGTGGAATATTTCTTTTAATTAGTTTTTCTATTGTTTATATATTTCATTTATATTGGCATCAGCTAAAGGTAAATTTGTAAAATTGTTCTTTGTTATATATTCTGTTACTCGCTTACTTTTATCGCTAGGTTGTATAAAAACATTAGTAGAAAATGGAAAATTTTCTTTTACTGTTTTTTAGCTTTTCTATATGTTATACATAATTTGAAAAGGTTAAATTTTTAAAGTTTCTTTTTCTTTGTTGATTTCTAATAAATGGTATAATAGCTGAAATTAAATGAGCTTTCCGTAGCTCGTACCAATATTTAATTTTTTAATCTCTACCTATAATTCTCAACTCTCTCAATCTCTTCTCACCTAACTCAACTGCGATATTACGCGATGTAATTTTTATTGTCTATTTATAAGAAAACAATTTTGTGAAGACTGCAAAAATGAGGGTAGAAATAGAAGTGTGTAAAATCGGAATATTAGCTTAAGTTACTGATAATAATGAAAATGTTTTTAACTATTTAACTTCTTATGAGAATATTTCTCATTGTAGCATTTTTTTAATAATGTTGTATGTTTGTCCTTAGTATTTTTATGATGAGGAAATGAATTTATAGATTTATTCTCTTTACATACTGTACATGCTTTTTTGGAATAATTATCACATTGAATTTCATTTAGAATATCTACTATTGCATTGTGTAATTGAATATTTTTGTGCTTTTCCAGATATCCATTACAAATATATTTTCCATATTCACAAAGTATTTTCTCATTTTTCAAATTTTAGCGACTTTTATTGTGTTCACTAAAGCATTTTTTGCATTTTGTTGAATATTTGTCTATAGTAGCTTTGTGGAGATAAAATTAATCGATAGATTTATTCTCTTTACATACTGTACATGTTTTGTTGAATAATCGGCATGTCGAATTTCATTTCTATTGTGTAGTTTAGTATTTTTATGCTTTTTCAGAGATAGTTTAAAAACATATTTTCCACATTTGCTTAGTGTTTTATCTTTTTTAAACTAATATTGATTTTTGACATATTCAGCACAGCAGATTTTACAGTTGTTAATGTGCTTATCTTTTGCGTATTTATGCATGTGAAAACTTTCTATATTTAATACTTCGCCACATTTTTTGCATTGATTTTCTTGATTTTCCATGTTTTTATTTAATAAGAAAAATAATTTATTGAGAGATTGAAAAAATATTTTTCTTTAATAATTGTTTTCTTTGTAAATAACTCAAAAAATGGAACATCTGCTCAACAAGTTGAACAGTTTGCTTGAATTCACCAAACAACAAGATCAAGAAACAAATCAAATGTTTACTGATACAGATTTTGAAATTTGTGAGTCTGAGTTTGGTAAAAAATTAATTTTATTCTAGATGGTAAACTTAACATTTCATTGCCAGAGAACTATGTCAAGATACGAGATTAAATTTCTTTGAAACTAATCAATGGGAAGCAGGTTTTTATAACCTTGTAAAGGCTTAAAAGAAAGTAAAAATTGCAAAATTTGTCACTGATCCTCTTTAAAAGATATATAAATTCTATTAATTATGTTTTTTAATATTTTCACTCGATTTTGTCTTAAATTTGCTTTATTTTACCTTCAATTAAATCGATTTAGATTACTTGCTTGCAAAATTGCTTTTTCTAGAAAACATGAAAATTTTGCTTGAAAAGTGAGAAATTTGCTTGATTTTGGAGTAAAATAGCTTGATTTTAAGGTGGCAAAAATCCTGCTCGGACATTCTTGAAAAACTGGTCAATTTACTCGATTTTGGCGTAAAAATGCTTGATTTTTGGAATAAGTTTGCTTGTTTTTTAGAATGCTTAATTTCTTAAATTTCAAACAATGATTTTGGAGCAAAAAAGCTTGATTTTGGAGGAAAAAAACACGATTTTTCGACAAAAACTTAGTTGCGCTAGAACTCCCCTTTTACATCTACTGAGAAGGAGAATTAATATCAAGTGGCCACGCCATTCTCAATGTTGAGAAGAAAGCAACACTAACTTTTCAAGGATGTTGCCAGACTGGACAGTCACACACAATCGAGTTACATAATATTATAATATTTTACCAAACAACGAGTATGAACTACAAAATTTTTTTTGCTTAAGTTACATTATTAAACACAATACTAATCCTTTATAAAACTATATTTCAGTGAGATACATGACATATACATTATTCAATGATTGCTTGTTAGTATCGGGAAGATATTGTTTACTCTAATATTGCCATTGGCAATGTCAAAAGTTAAAATCAAAACAGCTAGGTGTACAACCGATTAGTAGTCAACAGAAATATTTGATTAAAATAATTGATCAAAATATTCTGACATAGTGCACAATCTTTTCAATTTACAAGAATTTATTATTACATACCAAAGGTTTATTTTATACTTTGTCACTTCCAAAAGGTGCTTTAGGAAAGCACCCAATATTAGTTCGTTCAAAAGTCATTTCACATGCAATTAGATGAGCAGATAACCTTAAAATTCCTCCAAATAAATTCAAACATGAAACAGTGGTGAAAATTAATAACAGAAATAATGTAACAGTAAATGACAATATTATTAATAATCTAATAAGATGCTGGAAATAACATGAGGGTTTTGAAAAATGATTAGACCAAGAGTATTCCCACAAGGGAACACTAAAATAGCACACTTCCAATAAAACAAGACGGGTGGTGCCACGAAAAGTGGCACACACTCCCCGCCTCAAACGGGGCCATGGGATTCAGTGGCCCCCTACAAAACACTAACACACACACAAAACTTACAAATGAAACAAAAGGATGAAACAAAAACCCTAACTTTCCGTACATGTGGAGGTGGTTGGCAAGGGGATCATAACACAAACTTCAGACACAATAGCAGTTTGGGTAGAACATGGGGGGCTTCACATTAGTACAAAATTTGGATTTCAGCCAAAAGGAAATGACCGCTAATGAACAGAACACAGTAAAGCAAGACACGATAATGGGTATGAAATTTTGGTTAACAGGTGGGGTGAATGGAGACAAAGGAGTTGCATAACATCACGGAAATCAGTGCCTTGAGGATGGGAGGCAAGAAGAGAGTCGAATTATTTAATCGAAGAGTCATTCATCGTGAGGTTCAGGAAAGAATGAGCATGAACGGGAGACAAATTGGCAACGAGTTTTGGAGCACAGATTACAGGTAGGGACAAGTTGTAATGAAGAGCAGAGTTTACAGAGACAATGGTTTTAAAAAACGGACTCATGATGTCACAATGGGATGCATTATTAATTAATCCAGAGCCAGATAAAGCTAATGTGAATGGGGAAAAGGTCTCAGTGGTTGACCTACATAAATAGGTAACATCAACAGTAGAATTGAAAGCAAAAATCCAATGCGAGCTAGTTTTACACAGGAAAGGTAGTTTCAAGTTGACTAGAGATTTTTCGCATGTTTCAAAATAGGTTTTACCAGAGAAAGTTAAATTCACAATTGTCTACATGGGTATCGAAGAAGGGAAAATTTTCTCGACAGAGGGTAATACCATGAGTTTCACAATTGCTAAGGGAATTATGTTCAACAGTTGCAAAATGCTTACGGTCCAAACTGACAATCAAATACACCTCTACTTTAAAAAGAAGATGTTTGTTCAATTTAGGAAACAAAAAGGGAATGGGGTAAGATGATAATTTTCAAACTGACTCTCCTTATTAGCTAACAGGATATTGGTTACCACATTTAGGGAGGAGTTTTACACAAGAGCTGGCATTTTACTTAACCCAAAATACATGTGCAGGTTTTCATGAACTGGAGCTAGCATATACAAAGGCAAAGTGAGTAAATGTTGAACGTGCAACAAAATCTTTAAAAATGCATCTGTACTCAACAAAGTCGTACTAAGTTTTCCATGTACACTGGTTTTAATCGCATGGTGAATATCAAAAATTTCCAACCGAGAATTGGTAAGAGCCTTACTTACTCTGATTAACATAACATTTACATAAATAAGGAAACTTAAGACAATCATACAGTCAAGAGTATCTCGAATAGCAAATGAAAAGTTGTGGAACAGGGTATTATTGTGGTCTTATTATAGTTGGCATAATCTCTTAATATATTGTGTTATTAGTAACTCTATCTTCCAAATTCTTAGTAGAAATGGTCTGATTTGCCACATTGGTAGAAACTTCATCTTGACTATATTGTAGTAAATTCAGGCATTGTTGTAATTAAGTCAGATCATCATCGTCCAATGTGCCGAAAACAGTTTTCAGAATTTTTCCACCAAATCCTATTAAAGCTAGTTTTGTTCTAGAAGGTAGCAAGGTAGGCAAGGTTTGTACTTCAGCTTTGTACGCAATGAAACTGTTTTTTAATTGAAGGTTAGCTAGGTTGAAATTCTGCTCAAAGGAGGAGTCATCACCCAGCATAGATTTCTCCTGTTTACGAACACACAAGATTGTATTGATCATGGATTCCAGTTCACTACACTCGTCCAATTAAAGCAAGTCGAAGTTTAGCATTACAGATTACACAGTATTTGAAAAAATAACATCGTCCCCATGCTCAAAACAATGCCAGAGTCCAAAGGGGTGACTGTGATTGCAGCAAACACTGTGTTGGCCACAGCCAGAACCACGAAGCTGACTGAGAACATAGTGCCTCAACTGGAAAGCAGCACTAAAACAAAAGGATGGCACACACATATGGAGTAGAACCAACGAATAGGAGGGAAACTTAAATACAAACAAGTCTTCCCAAAACTACATTACGTCATCATAATTCCTAAACTACTTATACAGCTCATAATGGATTAAAAAACATTAACCCCCCTGAAAACAGAATTTCCATATATATATATATATATATATATATATATATATATATATATATATATATATATATATATATATATATATATATTTGGTTTGACCGTGGCCTAATCACCCACAGGTTCGAGTCTTTTTAGGTTCATCTATATTTGCACGCTATATAATGTTGAAAAATTCCCAGTACTGAGCTAGGTGCCTTTTACTCACGTACTAAGCTAAGAGGTTTTGTTTTGAAAATATTATGCCAGTTATTTTTTTTGGGAAATACTAAACTAGGCGTTTTTCTGAAGTACTAAGCTAAGTGGTGTTTTTCTTAAAATATTAAACTAGGTGTTCTTGAATACTAAGTGATGTTTTGAATATTAATTTGGTAATTGTTAATCAAGTGAGTATTTTTTGTAAAATGTTTTCCAACATGTTGGATTAGATGTTGAACTAGTTCTACATTACGAATATATATATATATATATATATATATATATATATATATATATATATATATATATATATTCGTAATGTAGAACTAGTTCAACATCTAATCCAACATGTTGGAAAACATTTTACAAAAAATACCCACTTGATTAACAATTACCAAATTAATATTCAAAACATCACTTAGTATTCAAGAACACCTAGTTTAATATTTTAAGAAAAACACCACTTAGCTTAGTACTTCAGAAAAACGCCTAGTTTAGTATTTCCCAAAAAAAATAACTGGCAACAAAAAATACCCACTTGATTAACAATTACCAAATTAATATTCAAAACATCACTTAGTATTCAAGAACACCTAGTTTAATATTTTAAGAAAAACACCACTTAGCTTAGTACTTCAGAAAAACGCCTAGTTTAGTATTTCCCAAAAAAAATAACTGGCATAATATTTTCAAAACAAAACCTCTTAGCTTAGTACGTGAGTAAAAGGCACCTAGCTCAGTACTGGGAATTTTTCAACATTATATAGCGTGCAAATATAGATGAACCTAAAAAGACTCGAACCTGTGGGTGATTAGGCCACGGTCAAACCAAATCAAGGTCACAAGAAAATTTCTAAGATAAGGCTGGGTTAGGACCGCAATTATTGGCTGGTGGCCAGGCCTACACGAACATTACAAAAGTTTACACAAAACCTACAGCTAGGATCGGCTGCTCCTAAGCATGTAGAAACCCACAAAATCTGATGAAGAAGTAGGAGAATGAAACTTCTTCAAAAGTTCAATATGTGCTCTTGTTACGTAACTTCCAGAATTGGGGTCAGCCAAACTCGCAGTGAATGGCATCAAGAAACGTTGGATCTGGTAATGACCAATCCACCGGAAAGAAAGCTTTGCCATCTTCTTGTCTACTGCGGACTGACGGGGTGAGTTTTACATGAAACTAAATCGCCAACACGAAATGAACTGTCAATCCAGTTTCTGTTGTACTTAACGTGACCCCTGAAGTGAGCGAAGTGAGCTCACATAAGATTCTCAAGGGCAGCAGCCCAGACTTGATGAATGTCCTTAGGAACATCTGGTAGTAAATCACTCAAATGCCACATATTGGCAAAAGTGTTATTAGGGATATAGGTGAAGACTAAATTGAAGGGGCTCATTTTATGAGACTCATATTTAGCAAAATTGAAAGCCATTTGTAACCAAGAAATATTTCTGTCCCAATTACCATGTACCGTCGCATGGAAGGCTATGAGAGCCGAACGGAGGTTTCAGTTGAAATGCTTCGCACGTGAAGGGGGTGGGTTGTACTGAGACAAGGTAATATGACGAATGCCATATGAAAAACACATATCACGAAAAATCTTAGAGGTAAACTGAGAGCTATTATCTGAAACTATTCAAGAGCGTACACCAAAATTTTGAAAAACACGAGCCTGCAAGGCACGGACAGTACCTTCAGCATCTACCTTTCTCATAGGAATGAGCCACACAAATTTGGAAAAAGCGTCCACACAAATAATGACATATTATTCCCAAACTTGCTCCTGGGAGAAGGGCCAACAAATTCGATAAAGCATTTTTGCATAGGTTTTTCTGCAATGTCTGAAGAGAGAAGACCAAAGTGTGTGCTTTGAGCAGGCTTGCTCAGAGCACACAATTTACAAACATTTAACATGCTCGGCGATTTCTGCATCCATGCCCTTGCTGGTAAAGTTTTTTCGAACTGCCTGGATAGTCTTACATGCACATAAGTGGGCACCAAGGGGCGATGAATAAAAATAATCAAAAATCATAGGCATAAGATGAGTTGGCAGCAATACATGTTTCACAACATAACAGACCTTTAAACAGAAAATAAGGTTTTACTTCGATACCAGATTTCAATTTGGTTGCAATATCTTTTATATCAGGATCCTTTTTTTAATTCTCCAGAATATCAGGAAAGGCCAAAGGAAAATCTGCTGAAAGATTGCAATTTGAAAGAGTCTCAGTATGATTATTATCTTTAACCTGATCAAACATACATAAAAACGTATCAGCTACTTTATTTTGGGAACCTGTATGTGCTGTACTCTAAATTTCAAAGATGAAATTCAAATGACTCAAAGGCCAATTTTGCCAAGTTGTCGTGGATGCGCCAAAAGCCACAACAATGCCTGGTTGTCGGTCTCCAGGAGAAATTCAGCATGCTCAAAGTATCGTCGGAACTTATCCACATAAAACACCACTGCCCAACACCGTAAATAGACACTTTTCTCTCCTGGGGTGTAAGAGTGCGGGACGCAAAGGAATTGGGTTGCCTAACTCCATCAAATTCCTGGAAAAGATCCGCTCCCACAGCCAAACATTAGGTGTCGGTTTGCAAAATAAAATCCTTCGAAAAGTCAGGCATACAAAGAATGGAGGGTTCATGATATCATTTTTGAGGGTATCGGAGGCCTTTTGTTGATCTTCTCCCCACACAAAATGGACAGATTTCTTACAGAGCTGATAAAGGGGTGCGGCATTCTCAGCCAGATTTGGAATAAATTTACCGAAGAATTGCACTATTCCAATAAAGCAGGCAATGTACTTAACATCCCGAGGTGGAGGAAACTTTCTGATACACTTGCTGTGCTCGGGATAAATCAAAACACTCAGTGAGGAAATTTTATGGCCTTCACCACAAAGATTTCTCAAAACGAGCTTGGGAGCACCTCCCACTCACACTAGGCGTAAGCAATGTAGTTCTCTCTTGTTATAGCCATTCCATAGTTTATACTCATCAAACAGACAACACCCCACCCTTAAAAATCTCTTAAAACTACTTAAAACTAACTAAATTTAAAAAGAAAAATTGAACCATTTTTCCGCACACTCATACATCCAGTCATACACCTATTTTTTAAATTTTCTCAGAGTACTTGGTATTATATTCCAGACGGTTTTAACATATTTTTGCGAGTGTTAGAAGGCCTGGATTCGTAATATTGTTATGTCCTTCTCTCTATACTAAGGACGATAGCAGTTATCCAGTATCTCCCTCTCTACTCCATTAAAACGTATCAAATTTACACCAAGTACCCACATAGAATTACTTGCAACACCTTTCCCCTGCACTCATACTCGCAGTCATGCCCTTACTTTGAAAATTAAATTAAATCTCGTAAAACTAGTTAAAATTATAAACCCAAACCACCCCGTTACATACACATAAAAAACATTTCATTCGTTAGAAGTACTCAATGTCCATTTTTTCATCACTCAAACATTCGTCACCAAACAACTCACTCAGAACGAGCTTGGTAGCTGACATTATGCACCTCCTGGATACATGAGCCATAACCAGCATAGTTCTCCCTTTTTTTTTGCCATTCCATAATTCATACTCAACAAACAAACCACTACCCACCATTCAAAACTCTTAAACTGCTTAAAATAAGTAGCAAAATAACCAATTATTGTAAGTGTGAAGTGAATAACTGTGAAAGTTAACCATTTCATTCGGTTTTTTAAAATGTTTAATAATTTGTTAACAAAGTTTAACGAAATTTAATAAAATTTCATTTAAATTGTAAAGAATTACAATGGTTTTAAGAAAATTTCATTCAAATTGTTAATACCTGTAATGATTTGTTAAAAAAGTTTAACTAATTTCATATAAAACATACGTTAGAACAATTTTAAGAAAATTTCATTCAATTTCTATAGAATTGCAATGATTTAAGAAAATGTCATTCAAATTGTTATAAGTTGTAACGAATCGCTAAGAAAGTTTAATGAAATCATATAATTGCTAAGCGAGTTTAAAAAAAATTCTAAACCTTGAAACGATTTGGTAGGAAAGTGACTACAAGATTAAACAAATGTCTAAACACAATAAATTTTTCCTGGAAGTGTTAACAAAATACCGCAAAAGAATTAAAAACACTAAAGAATTTTTTTTTATTATTCACTTACATAATTTAATAGCGAAACTAGTAGGTTTCGGAGGAGGTCAGAACTCAGGTCAGACAGGCTGAGCAGTAGCCCACTTCGCCAGGTGAATGCCGGGGTCCCTACCCCAGCAGGCGGCCATATTCCCCAGCGAGTGGTAAGATAGCAGAGGGGCTGAAAGTCAGATACGCCGATTTCTTGACTGCAAAACCCCATCGCGAAAGAGCCAGGTAGAGCTAGGCTAGCAGTGGGCGGTCGGCCAGTGTCCCCGAACAAAACGACTCCAGGCAGCAGCTTCTAGCAGCGGGGGCCGGTTCAATGAATGTACGACACTCTCTTGCACTAGAGGGGAGATGTTTACCCCATGAAGTCAGAGCAAAAAAAGACGTTCCGAGGGTGGGAACACCTATTTAAACCCCACCACTCTCCCTTGTCGGCAAATTTTAAACTCCGTAATTTGCTGTCGAAATACATTAAACTACCGATTTATGTATTTGAGAAGTTTTTACCTAAATTCTATGCAAATTTAATCAAATTTAAAGGATTTAACACGTTTTTCTGAATTTTCGCATATATGTATTTGGATATGTGTATATATTCAGTTTTAAGCAATTAGATTTGAATTATGTTCTTATTTAACAATTTCTTATATGAACAAGTGTAATTCCAATATGAACTTTTTACATTATGAGGTTTCTAACCCAGAATTTAATGCAATTTGCTATGATTAAACACCATTTATGCCATCTCCCATACACTAACGAAATACTAACATGTATTTTATATATTTTTTTATTGCATGGTTGGTTCCTTATTCCTTTTATGTAAATAAGGTTACATAGATAAAAGACCTACCCAGGACTCGAACCCCGAATCTATATATTACAATAATACCTACCTGGGACCGAACCCAGAAACTATAAAATACAATCATAACTACCCGGGAGTCGAACCCAGGATCTATCTTATATTAACCATGCCTTATCCGGGATTCAAACCCAGAGCCACCAAGCATAAACTGACTACTCTATGGAGGCTGGCGATATAGAACAAGTTACTTGATGTATTTATAATATTTTGTAAAATATTACTAAGGTTTTTTTTTTTAGCAGGCATCTTTCCCAGAAGTAGGAGTAGGTTCATATATATCTTTAGTTGAATAATATTTTTGTTGAGCTAATAGTTTATCTGACTTTTTCATTACAACACTAGTAAGTATTAATACAACACAGTTTGTTAGAAACCAATCACCTTTTTTAGTATATACATATATATCGCTCTCTTCCTCTTGCTCTTGTTCTCTTTCTCTCACTCTCTCTCTCTCTCTCTCTCTCTCTCTCTCTCTCTCTCTCTCTCTCATGCACTCTCTTGTGCTCTTGCTATTTCTCGCTCTCAATCTTTCTCTCTCTCGCCCTTGTGCACTCTCTTTCTATCGCGTACTTGCTTGCTCTCTCTCTCTCTCTCACGTGCTTGCGCACTCTCTTTCAATCGTGTACTCGCTCGCTCTCTCTCATGTGCTTGCTCGCTATCTCTCTCTCTCTCTTTTTCTATGTTGAAAGATTTTTTTTCAATATTTTTTCATTTCTTAGCAAAACGTGTAGACATTTCATTAAATGGCTTAGATTAAAAAAGTAAAATATTTATTTTACCAGATAAATTTGTTGACTCTATATATATATATATATATATATATATATATATATATATATATATATATATATATATATATATACACACACACAAATACAACATGTTTCACACATTAATGTACAACATATTTTAAAAGAAATATCTCTTGGTTATACTACTACAGAGTGCTCCAAAACATACACAAGTAAATATAGGAGTCCCAAAACATAGCAAACATTATCACACATAGCATCAAACAAGTACAGGTTAATTAAAAATATATACAACATTTTTCTTTAAAACAAATATTTTTAAAATTTAAAAGACATATCTCTTGGTTATACTACTACAGAGTGCTCCAAAACACACACAAGTAAATATAGGAGTCCCAAAACATAGCAAACATTATCACACATAGCATCAAACAAGTACCGGTTAATTAAAAATATATCTAACATTTTTCTTTAAAACAAATATTTTTAAAAACTGTTAACAACTTCCGCAAACAAGGTTTATGTGCATTTTCTTAAAACTGAATTGAGATCCCCTTCTTGAACTCAGCTTTCAAGGAGGGGGCATTCCTTATGCCCTTGTTTTAACCTTTCTGTTTGTTCACATATGTATTTACAATTAGGAGTATGTAAAACAATGCTTTCAACCAAGTCTTGGTATGCTTAAACATAATGTGAGGGTATATCTTTAATACTAGATGCAAGTGCTGTGGTTGAAGTAATATAAAACACTGGTCATTTCGAACTATCACTGCATTGTGTCAATTTGTGGCTCTTTACATTTCCTAGAGGAAAATAAATTATTTTAAAATGGAATACACTCTCACAAATCCCTGTAAATACACAAAGAAATCAGGTACACCATAGGGTGTAAGTTACATTACACATTCCTGGTTTGACACTGTCATAATGATTTGCAGGATGAAAATGTGTCATGTTACTCATTTGCTATCAAACAATCCACTGAGAACCATTAGCAGGTAACAATGTATGTATATTGATAAATTCAGTCTCTAAATTTGCAAGTTGAAACATGTTTGAGGGTCAAATTTTATTTTTGTTAGTTTTATTGCTTGATGCACATATATCATTTTGATGAAGCACACCCAATATAAGCTGTGTGACCAAACTTGTTTTTGTGATAATGGTATAAAGTATGAAGACCATTATCACATTCTTCGAAATACTGATAGGGCAAGTCATTGTCTGTATTATAAATTAGATGTTTAAAACATTTTTCTTCCTCACAAAATGTTGTTACAATGCGCTCGTCCTTAATCTTACACTTAGGATATACTATATGCAGTCTATACTGGTTTACAAGACAAAGACATTTAGAACTGTTGCAGTTAGTTAAACTGTAATCATAACTAGTTGGTTTACTACGTGGTGTCAAAGATTGAGAGAAATACATACAATTGAAATAAATGTCTGACTCACACATTTCCTTAACAATGAAATTAGTATATGCTATCCTATAAGTTACAGAATACAAACCTTTATTAATCAAGGCATACTTGTATTTAAGCGAGAATATTATTCTGCATTAGCCACTTCACAGGCATATAAGTTGCATAGGGAAGGAAAAACTAATCCTCCTTGTTCGAAAATAAAGTTGTAGATGTCACCATCGCAGGTCTCCTTCCAATGGATTGTGGTTACCTAGTGAGGTCTGGTGAGTTGGTAGGCGATTACTCCATGTCAACGCTCCTCTTCTATCTCCTCACTAAGACTGTCATTCATCAAATCTTCTAATGTTATTGGTAAGTCACTGTCGGAGCAATGATATCTCACAGCACAATCGTTCCAAGCTATTCCTTCACCAAAGCGAATGCGAGTCTGTTATCGAAAGTATAGTACCAATGTTCTATATTGTTTCAGACATGAACTTGTAGAATTCCATCATATGGTTTAAAGAACACTCTTCCGTATCCTATTTGCAGGACTTTGTATATATCTGTAGTGTTGAAGATGCTAGCCATGACTGACGACTTAATACTGAACTCTCTCCTTTATATAGTCTGGGTTGACGTTATTTAACTGTTCTTGCTGATCCAAACTTTACAATTCCACATACCACAGGTAGTAGATAATTCTTGGTCACCGATGTATGTAAAATGTTACTTGTTGTTACATTGTTCTGTCCAAATTGTAGTAAGAGAGCAGCAACTACATTCCTTCTGCATGGTGTATTTTATTTTCTGATAGGATGTGCGTTTCGTGATGTATCCATTTTGAGCTTCAAAGTCTAGTTGACCGTCATTGCAAGGTAGCATGCTGTCAGGACGTAAATTGTATAAAGGATAAGATTTTCGCCCATAACATACGTCGAAAACTTCTAAGGTATAATCAGGACTGATTAACAAGAAATGCCAATGCTCATCTCTGTTGCATATATGTATCTGCAGTGGACTATCTTCGTCTTCAATTCGAAACCACACTCGCCTGTATCCTGAAGTAACACTGGCATAAGGAAGTGCTGAGTCAAACCTCTCCATCATAACTGAAGCTCCGGTATATGGCTCTCTCTCTCTCTCTCTCTCTCTCTCTCTCTCTCTCTCTTTATACAGTTAAAATTCCTTCCAATTTGAGATAATATTAGTTCTTCAACGTCAACTTGATAAATCAAATTTACAGACACAAACAACATTGCTATTGCAAACATCACACTCTGACAGATTACAAGGTGACCTTTGAAGCCGGCTACTGCCTTGCATATGTGTGATGTGTTCCGTACTATTACATGTTTCAGTCCATATGGTGGAGCTGTCATAAAACTCTGTATTCAATTTATATTTTATTTGTTGAAAACCTGGTTCTTTGGTAATATATTCACTTCTATTTTTAAAACACAGGTACCAAGAAGAACAGGCCAGTTCGCTGTCAGGTCTCATATTAAAAACCGGACAGTCTTCTTCTTCATAACACAACACTTGTTCTTATTATAGCATTTGACTATTGAATCAATACTCGAATAGTCATGATATCTTCTGTTATTTATTATTTCACCATAGGTTAAACTTTTTAAAATTTCCTTCTGCATTTTTCCAAGCACGTGTACTGGATAATCTTCAAGGAGTGCATCATTTACATATTGAAAACGCTCTTCGTGAGCTATGACATCAGAATCCCATTTCAGGTTATGTATCTCATAAGTCTGTTCCCGAAACATCATTTTAACTTGAGATTTTACAGTATACCAAGGTGGGGAGATTTAAAGCATAGTACTTAAAAGTTATTAGCGTCGGTTGCATACAATATAGCAAGCTCCTTAATCACAAACGAGTTGTCTGGATAGTTTTCAAAACTTTGTGAATAACACATCATTTTTACATTATTTCTTTTTACACTCTCAAATTATACAGTTTGTACAAAAAGAATCTCGACTCATTTTATTTATAAGATCTCAGTGGTCGCCTCGGAATCCACTTCATCGACTCTGGGTGAGTCCATTACTATATCTGGAATAATTCTAGCTTCAAGTAGCTGTTCCAGTATTCACAACATACAATCCCTCCGCATATGTTGTAAGTTATCATCATTAGCAAAGGCAGGCATGCCGTAAGGGCAGTCTTCACATGGCAAATAGGATACGATATCTTCGTCAGCTTACAAATTTTCAGTAAGTAACGGATACACTAGTATTATTTCGTGCCCCGCAAAAGAAATTATTTATTCTTTCGGAAGCACTCACAATTGAGAACAGTCTAAACTCAATAACTTTTTTCGCCTTTCCATATGCTAGAACCACATTGAATTCTTCAACACATTCCGCATCAAAATTGTCACAGCAGTGACCTTGATGCATTGTACCTGTTGCGAACTGATGCAGAGATGTAATCCCCTGTATATTCTGCCTTTCATATCTAAATGATGTAGTGGATGTCCGGAGTTTTAGTAGAAGCCTGGTGTTGTTGTAGACGTAATGAATACTTGGCGTCGTCTCGGTGTGGACGCCAGTCGTTGTTGTAGATGTCTGGCATCGTTCTCGGTGTGGACGCAGTCTTTGTTGTAGACATCTGGTTTCGTTCTCGGTGTAGACGCCTAAATCTCATTACTGCTAATGCAATGCATACGCACGCATATGCAGATGAAATGACCTTGGCAGTTAACGACTTAACAATGAAAAAAATTAATTTATCCCTCCTTATATAGTAAATGGATTCAAAATCGCTGCCATTTTCCTTTAAATTTGCTTAAATTTGGACTTTCTGCAAAATAAATAGAAATATCCTGGAAATTGACATATATCAGCTTCGATAGCAGTCATTTCGAGCTGGATTCGTGATATTTCAGTAATATCACATCAAAATGTAGTATTTTTAAATGAAATAAGTTCAAATATGTACATTTTATAGTAGATGGCGTAACTAAAAATTCTATGCTGGGAAAGGTACGAAGAAATCTACATGCGAATTATGCACAAACATTTAAAAACAGAAGGAATATATATGTTTTCTCTGCTATACGAATACATATTTAAAAACAGATTAACAGTGAAAATATTTAATTGTGTACTGCTTAAATCAAATGATGTGTGTTTTCAACCTGTGTTCTTTCAATGTTTATAAAAATTTAGCAAGTGAAAAATATGTCTTGTATTTGTGTTGGTATGAAATTAATCACAGTTTCGTGGAAATACTTAAATAAGTTTTCTGGAAATGGGATAAAGTTTATTGGATTAAAATATAAAGTTTTTGTTGAAATGTTAAATCTGGGGATTACAATATCGGGTAATATTTAGCTTCGGGGATATAGATTTCTTCGGTGGGACTGGTGAAATTTTATTTCGCTGATAATACACCAGGTTCTTTCATCTCGAAAAATACGAGGAAGTTTCTGTCTCCAAGCGAAAGTGAACGTTTGTAAGGAAGAGGACAGGGGGAAGCTAGCCAAGGTCAGTTCAAAATCCGCTTGCCTGAGGGATGTTCGGGAGTTCAAAACATTTGCACAAAAAACTCGCTCCCAACCCACAAAAAGGAAGATAGAAAATTATCAATTTTGCACTTAGTACACTCTTGCACCAAACTATACACTAAAACTGATAAAAAAAATTTATCGGATTAAAATAGGATAAAAAATTTATCGGATTAAAATAGATTTAAAAAATTTGGTCACATTAAATCGGATTAAAAATTAACCTTTTCTATAAATTTCATTAACCCTTTCAATACATTTTATTATACCGTTCAATCAATTTGATTAACCCTTTCAATCAATTTGATTATCCCCTTGATATCAAATTAATAGGTCAATCAAAAAAGGCGACATCCCTTTTAATCTGAAACTGGCACGCCCCTACTACTAGGATAGTGTTGAAGACGACGATGATTCTCTCAATGCACTGACACACCTCACCAACGAGTTTCCTTCCACGAGCGGCATGAAGAAGGCAGAAGGCGTCTAGAACCCTCGTTCATTCGCTGTAATGGGTGACATGTAGAAGGCGGAAGATGCTGAGAATACTTACTACGTATTTTCCGAAGACCCGAATGAATTGTAGACAGACTCAGATATTTGCTTCAGCTTCAAAAACGCAGGGCTTACTCGAACATGAAAGAGGTATGTTAGATCGTTACAGATCTTAAGGAAAGAGGCTACATACGATGATATGATGACGTGATTATCTTCTGAATATATAAATACAAAATAATAATAAAATAAATTTTATAAAATAATTCATTTTCCTTCAATTTTTTGTGTTTCAATAACCTTTCATCCCTCACATCTTTAAAGTAGTTCTATGAGTACTCAACTACTAATGTGCAGATCTACATGCAGAATACTTAAGTATAAAAATACATAAATAATTGACTGCATGGAACAATTTGTTTACTTCTACATTTACAAATTTTGGAAGAAGGTTGCTAAATAGTTTTTTTTTTATATGTATAGATAGAGGCAGATGACAAACCCATGGATTACTATAAAGGTTGTGAAATATTGGGTGGATTAGTGGGCGGCTTAGTTTGTGGATTGGTAGGTGGATTGGTGAGTGATTGGATGGATTGGTTGGTAGATTGGTGAATTATTGTGTGGATTGGTGAATGATTGCCATGGTGATGCTGATTGTTGCACTGATTGTGGTGCTAGTGGATTCAATACTAGCATAACTGTTTCTAGAGTCCATACTATATGTTTCTGGATCAAATATGGCTAATTGTCAGCCAAAGACTCGATTAAGCCGACACTAAGAGTACGAATGCAGCATACACTTTACAGGTTAGTGGGGTGCACATTGTTTCACAAGTTGCTCTGCCATGGTTCAAAATGATGGTGTGACATTCTCCATCACAGTGCTTGGGCCACCAAGTAATCTTGTAGCTGTCTGGTTTTCTTAGTTGATATACAATTTTGCTATTACGCCAAACTTGATGCAGACATTCTTCTTTTGCTTGACGTATCAGCTCCCTGGTAGTGCAGGGTATCTTAGAGTCTGGCCTGAGATTGTTCACTGGGACAGGTAATAAAGCAGCATGATACTTGAACCAAGCTGAAAAAACCATCTTCATTCATTCTGACCCAATGTTCAAATTTGTTGCTGGCTTGTACTTGCTCGTGAAGCCTGCTGGCTGATTTTATTTAGTTAACTCTAGTTACCAGACACCTTGCAAGTGCATACCTGCTAACACTAGTCTGGCATTGTTCTAAACTTTAACAAGGTCAGCTTCCATGCCTGTGTGTGATGTCTCAGTGCCTGCATTATATTGGCCAGCAGTATTCACATGTCAACTCGGTTTTTGGCTTGTCGGTATATAAACAATGTATTAATGATGTAATGTGATTCGTTTAGAGTCAGTATTGTAGCATAGGGCTTTACATGTTCGTATATTATAAACAGTAGGGAATTCAGCTGAGAGGATTATTTTGACAGTAGTTTTTGTGAAAGATGCATCGTCTCGGCTAGGTTCTACGTCAGGTAATACATGGCTAGTCACGTTAAAGTTAAGTGTATATTGCCCAACAATGGTTTTTCTCTATCGACTTCTTCAGCTATGACACCTACATCACTAGCAGCATCTACTTCCACCACTGCAGTGCCATCGGCATCTTTGCCTCGGCTGCCTACAGTAGTGTTGCCATCGACTTATTTAGTTGTGACACCTACATCACTACCACCATCTACTACTACCAGCGCAGTAACATAGATTCAGATTGGTATGGTGTCATCGAGATCTTCGGGAGTAGTACCAGCAGCACCATCGACCTCTTCGGCTGATGTAGCTATAACACCATTGTCAATGTTACCTGCTACTTTAGCTCCAGCACCTCCATATCCAACAGGTCCACCCGAGTCTTTGCCTGAACCACTACGTCGTCATCAAAGTCGCTTTTGTTATACGACATTTACTGTCGGCCGCAATATAAGACGACATGAGCGCTTTAATTGTGCCAAAAATCCTTTATGCATGTGGTAATTGTGTAACAGGTGTGGTAAACAGTTCAGTCGCAGTAACAATTTACTTAGCCTGCAAAGACCTGTAAAGGCGAAGTGCATTTCTCATCAGTACCCTGGTACCAGGTTCGCTGCAAGCAGGTCTCTTATGACTTTGGTACATACTCTCAAAACTGTAGTTACCTACATAACCTGCCCTGCACAGTGTGTCGGTTTAATAAATGTCATGATAGTTTCGCACAAGGACAACATGAGTGTAAATAGCAAAATGTATAAAAGACTATAACCCACAATAAAACTGCACATAAAGATATGCATATATATTTAAAAATATTGTAATATTTTGGAGGACATGGGCGACTACGCTTAAGCATTCTGCCTGATACTTCACGACTGGCTTGTACCATAAAATTGCCGAGACAAGACCGTCCAAATACTGTCACGAGTACGGCTGAGAATATATAAATATAACTGCTCACACTTTAGAACTGTTTAGTCGACTTCGAGCGAAGACAGCAGAAAGATGTACTGTAATCTGCAATGCTTCCAGAGCCAGAGCGGCTACGTTCTCAAGGAGATCGCAGTGTCCTACGACGACGATTGTAAGATGTGCACGCATCCTTCCGCCCTCCCTTATTCGTGGAAACTCTTGGTCAAGAAAAGTAAGAAGACGAATGAATGGCTGTCCAAGTACCGTGGCGGACTGGAGTGGGGAGAAGGCAAGATTCCGTACCATCAAGCGGGAGACATGCTGCGCGACTTGCTGATGCAGTATCCGCAAGTACTGGTTTACATGGCAGGGCCTCAGCAGAAGAAATAGCTGAGCGACTTGTACAAAAACGAAGTCGAAATCATCAGTGTGCAATGCAATTGTGGCTGTAATTCGCTGCACAAGCTGGCGAAATGTTACGACGACCAGCACTGACATGTCTGTGACAGGTCAGAACTTGACTGGACATGTGCGTGGAGAAACACACTGTTACTGCACAAATGGTGTGCTTCGTCCTTGGACTGTAAATCTGCTGCCTTCGTCTAGATATGAAATCATCAGACTCGAAGCTGATGAATAAAAATATTTTATTTTTTTGCAGATTATGTATATTTTATTATGTGTAGAGTAAATTTTGTGTAAAATCATGCTGTGGTTTATTTCTAAGATATACCTTTTCATTATATTTTGAAAAATAAAAAGGTTTGGCTGGTCTATATAAGTCTTAGATGGTTAAAAAATTATTATATGTAAATAATATATTTAAAAATTATATAAGTTAAATTTGAGTAATAAATAAATACTTAAAATGTAAAACTTTAAAAAGAAATGTATCTAATGAGAAACAAGGTATTTATTCGCCCGCATTTACTCAAGCTATATACATCATATAAACCCTTGTCCCAGAGCATGTCACGATATCCGAGTGGTCTAAGGGGGTAGTCTGGCGACTCAAGATCCGGCAGTTCGGTCTCGCACTCTTACAGATGGCATTTTGAGTTACAAAAAAGCAGTGCTCCTAGCGGCCAACTTCATAACCAATATGGTGGTCGAGTAACGCCAGTGCTCCTAGCAGCCAACTCTTGAACCAAGATGGCCGTGTATCAACTAATCGAATGAGAGCGACACCAGTGTTCCTAGTATTCAACTCCATAACCAATATGGTGGTCGGAAACAAATGATAAACGAAAAAAACATGATAATGACCTCCAACAACAGCCGATGTAAACAGAGATAGCAGTCGAACCAATTTGATAGATGAATTACTAATGAATGTGATAAACAAGAGAAAGGAAGAGAGGAAAAGAGATAAAGATAGCAAGGAAAGAAAGAGGAGGAGAGGTAGGAAGAAAAAAGGAAAGAGAGAAAGAAAGAATGCAAGAGAGAAAAAATGGGAACACTCGAAGGAAACTTCGGAATGATAGTCAACCCGGGATGATAGAGAGAAGATGAAATGATAGAATATAAAAATGACATATTGGCTACTAAAATGGTGGTCCAAGATGGTGGCATACTGGTTACAAATATGATGGCGTACTGGCTACTAACATTGTGGAATCCAAGATGGGGTTGCATAACCAGATTGACAGAGCGGGAAGTCCGGAATCCTAGACAGCGGTAGATCCACGATCCACCAGCCCCAGCCATTGTCCTCGAATCGGCTACATCTATCGACTCTTAAGGATCACGAGTGCCAAAGATGAGTGAATGCCTGACATCGAGGACACGCTATGAAAACAAAAACATTGGTTACGTCAGCAGCAACCATATGATTTTGACAGGTAAACTTAATTGATGTATTTGCATTATCAACATCTCAGGTCTCTCCAGAGCATATTCTGGCTGTGATTGGTTACGTGAAATGCGCCAAACTCTGGGAAGTGCGTTACTAGCTTTCCTAGCTTCCTTCTTCTCGGACTAGGCTTCGTCTGGATCAGTTGAGCCTTAAGATATTGCACAAATAATTATTTTATTTTCTATATTTAAGTGCGTCGAAAGGTAAAATATGTAATGTAAACTGTTTTAAACTATCAAGGAGTAGTTATCTGGTGAATAATAGTCCCGATATTTGTTGGATGTAAAAGTTATGAGAAGATATAAGCCTAGACAAAACTTAGTTGTTTCATTATTGGCCGAGGGAAGGTTTACCTAGAAAATGTACGAGTTTATATTAAATTATATTTTTACTGACTTATTGAGCACCCCATCCATTATAAACGAGTTTTATATCAGTTTTAACATATATATAACCAATTATTTATTTAATATTAAAGTTTGGATTCTTGAAGACTTTCTGCCCATTAGAGTACCCTGAGAAAGAAGGAAGAATCATACTTACTGCTGGCGCTCATATTAAGGTAAATTAAGTGAAATTCATGTACACCTTGTGGGAATGAACAGTGGTTATGTATTTTAGAAGGTGATTTAGTTGTGTTAAGTGTTTTGGCCTGCAAGCTGACTTAAAAGCATTTGCAGAAGTGTGTTTAATGTGGAATGTTTAAATTTAACAAAATTTTGAATATTAACCCAGAGGAATAAGAATTGAGTGTTTTCTTGCATAAGGCAGAAGATAGTACCCTACAATACTCTAGATTCTTTTCAAGCATCTCTTCTCTTAATAAAGAAGGTTCTCCACAAGTGCCAGTTACTGTTTTGTTTTTTTTTGGAGTTGATTCAAGAGAGGAGAAATGGCAGCTGTGTGTTTGAGGGAACACATAGTAGGACACAAGACAAGACCAACTTCTTAAACAGCACTTTTGTGTCGCTTTACGTTGTGCACACTACATGGTACAGGTTGATTAAAAAAGAATACCCCAACTTTGAAGGTCTATAATATCAAAACCAAATAACCTACAACCTTTGTTGACCAATCAAATGAACCATGGAAGCGTGAAGTTTGTTTACCATATCTTCGAAAATGTTCAATGTGACCACCACGAGCAGCTGGAAAATGAAGTCCTCCATCGCCTCTTAGAACTGAGAAAATAACTACTCTGTAAGCATGTCCAAATAAAGGATTCCAGTAACAGTGGGCTCGTGAAAAATGAAAGGGCCGAAAACCATGTCTTTGGGTACAGCGCAAAACACATTCACTTTGGGGGAAGCGCGCTCGTGTTCGGTGGTTTCATGTGGATTCTCCTGAACCCATATCTGCACGTTGTACCTGTTGACCTTACCATATGTTTGGAACGTCGCTTCCCCCAAAGTGAACGTGTTTTGCGCTGTATCCAAAGACACTGTTTTGAGCCCTTTCTTTTATTCACGAGCCCACTGTTACTGGAATTCCTTATTTGGACATGCTTGCAGGGTGGTTGTTTCCTCAGTTAGAAGAAGCGGCGGGGGACTTCATCTTCCAGCAGGATGGTGCGCCACTCCATTGGCACCTAGCTGTTCGCGGATACCTGAACGAGATGTTGCCGCAATGCTGGATTGGTCGTGGAGCAGCTGGTGATCAGGCTCTTCATCACTGGCTCCAAGAAGCCTGGATCTTACCTCGTGCATCATTTCTCTATGGGCGTACATAGAGGATCAAGTATTACATTCACCATTGCCGGCTAACATTGACGACCTCAAAACGAGAACTATGGGCGCCATCCAAACTGTAACACCGGACATGCTGACAAGAGTGTGGAACGAGTTTGAGTATTTCGTAGATGTCGTTCGGGCCACTTATGGTTGTCACACTAAACATTTATTAACATATGGTAAACAATCTTCATGCTACCATAGTTCAATTTAATGGTCAACCACGGTTGTAGGTTGTTTGGTTTAGATATTATAGAACTTTGAAGTTGGGGTATTTTTATACTCATCCTATATATTGTTTGTATGTTTAACCCCTCACCATAAATATGCCATTATTTTATTTCTCCATATTATTATAAGTAACCCCGCCATTTAAAACTATATAGTCTCCAAAGAATATAAATCCCAGGCATATTATCTACAGCTTATATTGATAAACATACTACACTTTTTAAAAATGTAATAACCATGAAATTTTCACTTATCTTTGGATTTTATTATTTAATATTCGTAAAATACGTCATTTGTGTTACTGTTTTATATGCACATGATATTCATTATGTTTTGTTTTTTAATTAACTCCTGTTTCAAGAATGGAATGACGTTTCATCCACTTAGGTTCATATTTATGATGTTTATCTCATATATTTGCCCACTGAGTTGAGCACTTATAATTAATTTTTTTTCAAATAATACAGTTGTTGTTTAATAATTTTACGAGGTCTCCTATTTCACTTCTATTTAACACCAACATTATGTAATAATTTAATTGTTCAATATTCATATTTACATATATTTATTGAAAAATACTTTTTGTGTATATTTATTATTTGAGGCATATTATTAAAAAAAATTTCATTTTGAAACTTCACGGTTTGATATGTTGTGGGTAATTGCTCTAACAGAATGAATCTTAACATAATTGAAGATACTTTCTTATGTGCATTCAAAACATCATAATTGATCTTTCTTCTTGCATTTAAAATTTATTAATTCTAACATTTTGAACACAAATAAAATAATCTTATTTATAATTTAACATGTCAATTCAAAATTTTACTTCTTTCTGGGTGGATTAGAGTTATCTGGATTTATATATATGTTCTATAATAACTTTACATTTGACATCAAAACTATATTTTTAATTTATGTAATTTTTAATCTCTGTTAATGTAGCATTCATTATAATTAGATTATTATATGATATTTTATTTCATCTTGAAATCAAATGATGTTTATATACTACAATTTCTTTATGTAATAATGCTTTTTTTTATCTGCAACATATATTATGGTTACATATTTTTTCACAATTTTTTTTATAAATCTGTGCTGAACTGCTATATCCATAATAATCATCGACCACAACATTCCAAATGCCATCGGATCTAAAAATCTTAGCAAAATTTAATTATAATTCATATAAAGGAAACTGTTTTATATGATACTAATTTTATATATCTTGGTTTAAGAAATATAACTTCATCAAAATAGTATCTTATGTAAATAGTGTATTATTAATAATATTTAACTAACCTAATAATATAGGTACAAATAAAATATTTAATTCCGATTTTATTAATCTTTAGTATGATACCTAAGTATTTTGCTACAATTTTTAATATATTACTAGTTATAGTACTCAAGTTAGGGATCGCCAATACTTATTATTATTTATAAAAAACGGTTTCTAAGTTTTAAAATCGTACTGTTCCAATTAATTTTATTTACTTAAATAACATACAAAATTACATTGTTTGGCTATTCGAATTCAATATTTTGTAATACTATAAGATAATTATTCTATAAAATTATTTAAAATTTGTTTTATCAATGTAATGACTAATTAATTTGCATTATTAATGTTTTTCAATATTGTAAATATTTTCTAAATTTGTTTTAATGTATAAATGTTTATGTTTATATGACTGTATCATTTGATTTGATCAAAATATTTCATTCTGATACTTTTTGTGGTAATATTTCGCATGTTTTCTTATTTAGGTAAGATTTACTCGTGTTTTATTTTCTACTCTCTTACACACACACGTGTGTGTGTGTGTGTTGTTTAATTTTTAATGTGTAAAATATCATATTTTAACTTTTTACAAACTATCAGTGTTAAATAGTCTTTATGTATACCTTAAGTAAATAACATTCAAGGCATTTTTGAATATATTCAATATTAATTTATTATCCAGATTCATGAAGCATCCTAATAAATTCAACAGTTTTATAATAATTATTTCTATAGTTTTTTTTTTCAATTTTTCAACATGCAGTTGAATGATTAAATGCAGTATGGTAAAATTCAGAAAAGAACAATTAAAAGCTATTACTTATTCCAGACTTTTTTATCTCTTTGATTTACTTTCATAATTAGGAACTACTTGTTCACGATTTGGAAGTTTTTAATGTGTACGGGAAATTCCTAATTATCTTAATCTTTATTGATTCATGTTTTGGGTTTCCTCTCGTATAGTAGGAAAACATTATATTTTGCGCATCCTATTTTCTTTAAAATGCAAACTTTAGTCTTGATATTTTTGGGGATTTTAATTAATTACTATCGATGTAACTTCAACATTTTAAAATACATTTTGTTACTCATTAAAATTATTATTTTTTTTAAATTGTGTACAATTTTTTGTAATGAATTGTATCCAATGTTTAGAAGTTTAAATAAATCTTAAATATTTATGAGTTATAAAACTATAAGAGCTAGAAATTAATTTTTGTGCCAGATAGACAAGAAATAGATATTAAGAACTTTTAATATTTTCAATGAAAACAATTATTACCTTATATATGGGATAAAAAGAAAACAAAAATGATCAACTTGTGTGTTATATGTAAATTTCTTAAATATATCAATACATCACTATACTTTATGGTAATATAGTTATATATTATATAGTAATGTAGTATATATTTTTATTTATATTAGATTATTGCATTAAACCAATGACATTTGCGATATACAGCAAAATATAAATCTGGTTTAGAAAATGTCTGGTCCAATAGATAAGGGATGGAGCGGAATAAGTAGTAATTCAATAAATAAAGCGAAAAATTTATCATTTTTATTTGATACATAAATAAAAAGAAGAAGATATTTTACATATTTTAAAGGTGTTTTTGTATGTTTCTTGAATTTAAATAAATATTTTCACAATAAACAACGATGGAAAATTCTGATGTATGACTGGTTGTTCATATACTATAATAAGGTGGGTGCCTAGATACCATAATAAGATATTCGATTTGCAGAGATTATTATGGAAGCAAGGGCTCTCGAGGATCGATACATAAAATATTTTTGTTCAAAATATTTATAAACTACTTGTGATGAACCAACAAATATATCCTGAACAGAAATTGTTTTCTTGAATTTAAAAAACGAACACTTGCAAAAAATTTTCAGCAGTATCATCCCCTTTCGTTTAGAAAATAAAATTCTGTATTCTGTGCTGCATAGCAGGAAGGTAAACATTTTTGCTATTTCATAATGTGTAGCTGTTTTCTTCAGAACAATTTGTCTGAAAGTGTTATGCCAAGAACACACTTTTTACACATTTAAACACGATTATTCAGAAACATCATTAACAATTCGATATTAGGCATTACATTATCGTCATGAATAGGAATAATATTACTCCAAAAAATCTCAAAAATATCAGACATTAGTACAAAAAAATGTCATACACGAATATCTTGTTTTGTGTTCAATATTTTTTTATGTTTCAAAGTAGAATCAAATAAAAGATCGATTTTCGAGAACGAAAACCTGCCATATTCACACTGTTTAAGTCGTTTGGATTTTTCTTTCATTTTACATTAAGAATCACATCAAAATGTTTTTATCTGGGGGCAAATTAACCTTGTATATAATACCGTAATTTAAATGAGGAAAAAATTTCCCCTCGCATATAAGAAAAATAATATATTATTTTTCAACATCACATAAATGTAGGGAGAAAGGCTGACGATGATGTTATCTCCGAGATCACAAAGAATTGTTAACTACATATTACCAAATGTTGCTCATGAACTGAATCATGCCTGAGTTTGACTCGGCCAGTCACCACTTCGGTACCCTAACCAACTGAGCATGAGCCAGATGCCATACATTTAAAACTTCTTTTTGGCCCGTATATAGGGTAACAAA
This sequence comes from Dryococelus australis, assembly GCA_029891345.1. Taxonomy (NCBI): domain Eukaryota; kingdom Metazoa; phylum Arthropoda; class Insecta; order Phasmatodea; family Phasmatidae; genus Dryococelus; species Dryococelus australis. The sequence continues at coordinate 28,364,148 of CM056999.1, read as the reverse complement.
TATTTTCATTCAAAGTTTTAAATTAATCATAGTTTCCTAGGCCCTTCTTTCTATCTCTCCCTCACTCTGTCACCCACTGCATATATACACATTCATACTTCATTACACACAAACATACATGTAGCTTGTCTCTGATAAACTGTTACATTCATGTTGAATGTCATACCTCTTCTGGAGTGAAATAGGTGTTGCCATATTATTATTACACTAGATTGTATCATTGAAAATATAGCCGATTCTTTCAACTGATTACTCATAATCATGTTCAAACTAATGTAGCTGAAACTTGCCTTGTTATAGCATTCCCAGATAAGAGGTTGAAATGATGTGGTAAAACGACCAACATGCAATCACTCTTACATAGTTGCAATGAAACGGGGTTGCGCCCTATGCTATTACAAAGAAGGGTAAAATCACCAGCAATTGACACACTGAACTCCTCAGTCAATCACATTGATATTGTCAAACTGAGTCATTTAAAACCCTTTTGCTGTAATACGGCATTTAGTCATATTACGTTTATTGTCTCATTTTGAAAAAAATACCTGACAATTTTGGTAAGGGAATGCTCTACATACGCACCACAAAGAAGAGTATCTGAAATAGGCTGATAATGTCTAGCGCACAGCACTACACTTGCAGATCGCTATGTGCTCTATTAGACTATCAACTTGATTACGACCAGCTCCATATGGCGTATGTCTAACAACCCCAGTATCACACTGCTTCTTTGTAACATTCCGTACAACTGTGTGGCTGTTTTTCCAACAATTTTTTTAGATAATGTAGAATGTGGTGTATACAATGTCCAGCAATCGCCAAAAAAAAAAATGTCACGCACTGACAAGCCAGGACTTCATGCAGAATGTTAAAATTCCTTGCAAAAGGCATCTGTTTCCTCGACCACTATGGACGGTAGCTCCATACTGTAGAAATACTTGCTCACCCATATCGATATTGATTAGTTCGCCGAATGTTACCATGTACACCTTAACATGTCCAATAACTTGATGTTTAAACAATTGTGCAGTGATATTGCACACATTGTCATATTCTTCTTTATGGAAAGGTGATTCGATGACACCGCACTTGGGCATGATGATACTTACTCAAAATATGGCACTTTCATCCAGCCTTACTCAGCCGAGGAAACAATTACTTCGCGTACTAACAAATCATTAGAGCAGCACCTTACATAGATCAGACCACTGCTTACTTTAGAGAGAGTCAGGATCTTCACAAACATTGATTAGAACACGTATACAATAATGCATGCATGTTTCGTAAAGTCTGCTGCATTCGGTTTATACCTGCCTAAGTTCTATGTAAATGCTGCAAGTACTCGCTACCATGTGTTGACCGACCTACTTGCATTCGGGACGTTCCGGGCTAAATTCCTGGTCCGGCCACCCCAACTTTGGTTTCCCATTTTCTTCCAAAATTACTCCAGACAAACGCTGGGTGATTCTATACTACAGGCCCACCACTGCCTCTTCCTACCCGGGTCCTCATTGTCCGAGCAAAAGTTTCCATCTCGAATGACGTTTTAAGCCACACACATAACAAAGCTACGCTAAAGAATGTTATACCGAGCTGTTGTACAATGCCGTCTGGCTGGGGAATGTTGTGTGTCCGAGGCATAGGAGCACCAAGGGCGCCGTGCCGTCTGGCTGGAGGAATGTTGTGTCTCCGTGGTGTAGGAGCACCAAGGGCGCCGTGACGTCTGGCTGGAGTAATGTTATGTCTCCGTGGCGTAGGAGCACCAAGGGCGCCGTGCCGTCTGGCTGGAGGAATGTTGTGTGTCCGAGGCATAGGAGCACCAAGGGCGCCGTGCCGTCTGGCTGGAGGAATGTTGTGTCTCCGTGGTGTAGGAGCACCAAGGGCGCCGTGACGTCTGGCTGGAGTAATGTTATGTCTCCGTGGTGTAGGAGCACCAAGGGCGCCGTGCCGTCTGGCTGGAGGAATGTTGTGTGTCCGAGGCATAGGAGCACCAAGGGCGCCGTGCCGTCTGGCTGGAGGAATGTTGTGTCTCCGTGGTGTAGGAGCACCAAGGGCGCCGTGACGTCTGGCTGGAGTAATGTTATGTCTCCGTGGTGTAGGAGCACCAAGGGCGCCGTGCCGTCTGGCTGGAGGAATGTTGTGTGTCCGAGGCATAGGAGCACCAAGGGCGCCGTGCCGTCTGGCTGGAGGAATGTTGTGTCTCCGTGGTGTAGGAGCACCAAGGGCGCCGTGACGTCTGGCTGGAGTAATGTTATGTCTCCGAGGCGTAGGAGCACCAAGGGTGCCATGCCGTCTGGCTGGGGAATGTTGTGTGTCCGAGGCATAGGAGCACCAAGGGCGCCGTGCCGTCTGGCTGGAGGAATGTTGTGTCTCCGTGGTGTAGGAGCACCAAGGGCGCCGTGAAGTTCTGGCTGGAGTAATGTTATGTCTCCGTGGCGTAGGAGCACCAAGGGTGCCTGCCGTCTGGCTGGGGAATGTTGTGTGTCCGAGGCATAGGAGCACCAAGGGCGCCGTGCCGTCTGGCTGGAGGAATGTTGTGTCTCCGTGGTGTAGGAGCACCAAGGGCGCCGTGCCGTCTGGCTGGAGGAATGCTATGTCTCCGTGGTGTAGGAGCACCAAGGGCGCCGTGACGTCTGGCTGGAGGAATGTTGTGTCTCCGTGGTGTAGGAGCCCAAGGCGCCGTGCCTCTGGCTGGAGGAATGTTGTGTCTCCGTGGTTAGGAGCACCAAGGGTGCCGTGCCGTCTGGCTGGAGGAATGTTGTGTCTCCGTGGTGTAGGAGCACCAAGGGCGCCGTGGCGTCTGGCTGGAGGAATGTTGTTTGTCCGAGGCGGAGCACCAAGGACGCCGTGCCATCTGGCTGGAAGAATGTTGTGTCTCCAAGGTGTAGGAGCGCCAAGGGCGCCGTGCCGTCTGGCTGGAGGAATGTTGTGTCTCCAAGGTGTGAGGAGCGCCAAGGGCGCCGTGCGTCTGGCTGGAGGAATGTTGTGTCTCCGTGGTGTAGGAGCACCAAGGGCGCCGTGCCGTCTGGCTGGAAGAATGTTGTGTCTCCGTGGTGTAGGAGCGGCAAGGGCGCCGTGCCGTCTGGCTGGAGGAATGTTGTGTCTCCGTGGTGTAGGAGCGGCAAGGGCGCCGTGCCGTCTGGCTGGAGGAATGTTGTGTCTCCGTGGTGTAGGAGCACCAAGGGCGCCGTGCCGTCTGGCTGGAGGAATGTTGTGTCTCCGTGGTGTAGGAGCACCAAGGGCGCCGTGACGTCTGGCTGGAGGAATGTTGTGTCTCCGTGGTGTAGGAGCGCCAAGGACGCCGTGCCATCTGGCTGGAGGAATGTTGTGTCTCCGTGGTGTAGGAGCACCAAGGGCGCCGTGCCGTCTGGCTGGAGGAATGTTGTGTCTCCGTGGTGTAGGAGCACCAAGGGCGCCGTGACGTCTGGCGGGAGGAATGTTGTGTCTTCGTGGTGTAGGAGCGCCAAGGGCGCCGTGCCGTCTGGCTGGAAGAATGTTGTCTCCCCGTGGTGTAGGAGCGGCAAGGGCGCCGTGCCGTCTGGCTGGAGGAATGTTGTGTCTCCGTGGTGTAGGAGCACCAAGGGCGCCGTGCCGTCTGACTGGAGGAATGTTGTGTGTCCGAGGCATAGGAGCACCAAGGGCGCCTTGCCGTCTGGCTGGAGGAATGTTGTGTCTCCGTGGTGTAGGAGCACCAAGGGCGCCGTGACGTCTGGCTGGAGGAATGTTGTGTGTCCGAGGCGTAGGAGCACCAAGGGTGCCGTGCCGTCTGGCTGGAGGAATGTTGTGTCTCCGTGGTGTAGGAGCACCAAGGGCGCCGTGCCGTCTGGCTGGAGGAATGCTATGTCTCCGTGGTGTAGGAGCACCAAGGGCGCCGTGACGTCTGGCTGGAGGAATGTTGTGTCTCCGTGGTGTAGGAGCGCCAAGGACGCCGTGCCATCTGGCTGGAGGAATGTTGTCTCCGTGGTGTAGGAGCACCAAGGGCGCCGTGACGTCTGGCTGGAGGAATGTTGTGTCTTTGTGATGACACAGGTGTGCTGCGTGGTTAAGTAGCCTGCGCCGGAAGTTATTGTGAGTCACTTGTTTTAGATCTTCTTCACTTTTAAGAAGTTCGCATTTGAGATTGAATCAGAAAAAGGAAACTATTAATCGGACGTGGAAAATTTCTCGAATGCTCTTCGTGCGCATACACGGCTCGAAAACATACGAAAGTTTTCAAATAACAGTTAGGAATGTAGCAGTGCGCTCTGTCGTCAAACTTTTCTATCTTCCACACTTCCCTTCGTTGTGATTATAAATTGAACCTGTCATTATACCTTAACACTGACACCAACCATTTGAGAACTGGTTTTTATTTGGCAATGGTTTACGCATTTTCTCTTCAAAATAACCGATCACAGATTGTTGTGAAGGTCCAGTATTACTTCCTGTACCGTATCTACCAAAATAATGTTTTAGTGTCCACATACGATCGGCTACGATGTAACGCTGCGTTAACAACTCATATGTTTAGTCGTGTATAGAAAAAAATAAATAAATAGCATTCTTTCCATAATTACAACACCTTACAGTCATATTTACATTGATACAAAGTAACGTCAGTTTCATTTACGTTAACTTATTTGGGCCGCTCTACGTACAAAAATATTTAAAAAAATTTCCCATGAATTCAAAAATTACATTTTATCATTTAAATACCATGAAACTTACACTCTGATAACTTCTTGTTGTTTCAGTTTTTTTATATACTGGGTACTTTGTTCAAAGACTTTGGAGAAAAACAATTTCAGCCATACGTGTCTGCACCTGAGGAGGTTTTTTTTTTTTTTTAGCTCTTTGCGCATATGTGAGCAGTAAAATAATAGATTACTTCATTTTAAAAAAATAGTTCAAAAAAATTTTCTAATGTATTAATTTTACTAAAACATGTTTAACATAAATGTAGTTTTGCACTTGAAATAAACTGGTGACTAGTGATACTTAAGAGAGACTATGAATCGGAAATATGGAGGATACAGAAATTACCACAGGAAAAAAAATTTAATTTACTATACAATTATGCAAGTGTGATAAAATTGAAGTGCAAGCATATTTTTCCTATATGCAGTAACAAAACAAAATGTATAAAATTAACAGAAGAAGATTGTTCTACAACCAGTGTGGGGGATGCGGGAACTGAGCGGTTAGCCTGCTCGCCTCCCAAAAAGGCGATCCGGGTTCAATCCCCGGCCGGGCAACTCCGGATTTTCGCATGTGAAATCGTGCCGGACGATGCCGTTGGTCAGCGGGTTTTCTCGGGGATCTCCCGTTTCCCCCGCCCCTTCATTCCGGTGCTGCTCCATACTCACATCAATTACCCTCATCGGCTCTCAAGACCCAAATCTCTTCACTCACTCTTCACTCTATGACCAGTGATCTCAAGCATGATGCTTGGCAGTAATTTTTTGGTCATCACTAATGTCTCCGAGAAATGTGTTATTTGTACCACAATGTTCACAAATGGAAGTCGTATTTTACAGAATGTAAAGACAGGCATGCTTGATGCAGGTTCCATGCCATGGTCAACTGTGCAACGCCTGGCTGAAGGACTAAGATGGTAGTGAGAAACACGGAACTGGAGACGCAGCTGACAACTCTCCACACAAGTGCCAACAGAAGCGATGTGAACTTGAATCCACGTCATAGTGGATAACGAGTGGTCCTGTGTACTAGCGTGGAACCACCTCTACTGTGCTGGTAGCGGTGGAAGCTCGAACCGTTAGTGATTCGGAAAACAAGTTAATGTCGTATCGGGACATTTTTATCATATTGCTAAAACACAAAAATTTACTGTACACAGAATGTCAACGACGAGATTTCAACAGGTGACACGCATTACTATTGTCCCCCAAACCAACGAACATTGCATTTTGTTATTGCGTACTGATTTTTGCCAGGAACATATCACTAATTCAAATGTTTCTTTCGATATGAACTGAATTATTACCGAACTAATTCAAAACATGTGTATATTTGATATATAATTTTTTTAACTCAGTTTTCCGTGTCCAAATATTTTCCATTTGTATCGTTCACGTTCTGTATGCAGCATTAACATGTGAAATACCTCCCAAAAATGTTCGCAAAACTTGAAGAATTTAAATTTAAATTTTTTTTTTCCCATGAGGGAGTGTTGTGCAGTTTACCCTGACATATTGCCGTTTTTAACACATAACTTGGTTTAACAAAGTGTTTTGAAAAACGAGCCATATTATATACTATGTTTTTTTATTGTACGTGCCTAACATTTTAGACTCAACTTGTTTGTATGCATTCTATTTATTTTATTTTGCGAAAGAAGGTTTTTATTTCTATAAATAAAACAACATTTTTGCGTACCTTAAGTTTATTGGGATAAAGTGTAAGGGAAATTTTGGGCTTTGCATATCCTAGTAATGAGAAATACCTGCTTCGGTAAGTGCATACTTTTTATAAACTTCATGTTAGATTGTAAATTTTTCATAGTGTTGACTCGCTCTATCAGAGTTTAACACACTTTTGTAGTAATGTGGCTTTATTTTCCAGTGCGATTCTTCGCATATGATCGTTTACAGCCAGTATCTGTGAAGTGTGATTTAACCTGCATAAAAGCGGGCAGTGCATACTAGTTACTAAATGGTCAACCTACATGTATTATTATTATTATGAAAAAATGTGTTTAAATAGACACGGTAATAACTTCAACAATGTAATTGTATACAAGTCCGTTACTTATAAAACAGCAATAAATCGAGCATGAAAATGGAGTACCATATTTTATCAATTTTAAGTTAAAACCTTACGTATTATTAATTTTTTTAAATGAAAATCAAGCGTTTCAATTTACACTAGGTGCTTGTTGTAGGTCCTATGCAATGAATCAGGAATATTCTCAGTGAGTTCACAGTTCTGGTCACATGCAAGATCAGCTGGTTCTTCTAAAGTGCTAAGGGAGTATCTGATTGGACAGCGTCTCTTAGGGGCGACTAATCAAGAGTTTCGTCTATTTTCGGGCCAATCACGTGCACTGTATTTTAATAGCATGTTATACCTGTAACATGCTATTCACGGTAAGGTGGGGACTTTTGAAAGTCCTCTCATTTGGAATAACAGTCAATAATTTTATTTTATTTTAGCCTTAGACGTTAACTTCCAAGTGCGGTGGAATATACACACTGTGTTTATTACTTACAGGACAATATTTATTTAGAAAGCCATTTAATGAATAAAATTGGCTGAAAGGAAAAAGTAACTAGGGTCTCAAAAGTGCTCACTTTACCACGAACAGCATACAGGCACTCGTAACTCTGATGAACCCTACTTTACAAACTGGAGTCTTTTCGATAATAAAGGGAAAACATTATTAATGTAGGGCCATGTCGTAACTGGCTATTTAAAATCTTCGGCGAGATAAATATTTACACAAGGATGAATCCAGGAAAGGAGGGCGCTAATTTGCGTAGTAAGGTGGGCTTATGCCCAGTTGCGCGAACATCTTCGCCGATCCGAGTTCGAATGATCCTAGTTCCGAACCAGGACCCAGTTTGATCTTGGTTCCAATTTAAAAGTGTTGCATCAACGAAATGTCACGGTTCTGGCTCCGATTTGTCTATCTTGGTTTCAAAGTGAGAGATCGATATTTAGCATGAGAGAAATTTTGCTATTGGTTCGTAATATATGACGTCGTGGAAGTAGGCGTATTTGTCACTATAGATAGAACTAGATATGCGATGTTTGATCTGTTTTAAGTGAATTATTGTTGAACGAATTTTACTGATAATATTCAATTGCGTATAATGTTGCTTTAGTTTCCCAAGAAAACAATCAAACATAGTTCTATCTGTTGGCGTATTTTCAAACTACATTTGTCGACGATGGCTGCTTCTCGGACCAAGATTTTGAACTGCCAATTTCGGCGCTTCGAAATGTACTTCATCTCGATCTCCAGTCCAGCTCTGAACTCAAATGGTGCAACACTTGTGTCAATCTTAGATCCGATGTCGGATCGAGTTTCGAACCATTAGTTGCTCAAACGTAATTCATAAGAGTGTAGGTACACATGCCTATTCCAAAACATATATGTAAACCACTTCCCACAGCGTATGGTTAAAAAAAAAAAAAACTCGGTTTATTAACGACATAGATAGAGGAAGGCCCTGCTTCCTCTGCCTCTTCCTGACATCTTGCTTAACTTCACAGGAATATTTTATTAATTAATAAAACCAACTTTTTATAGATTTTACCTAACTTTTAAAAGACCTACATTTTTAATTTTCCAAATTCCGTGCCAGTAGGGAACGGAACTCCACCGCCTTTCCCCTTATTTTTGTAGGCAAAAATGAGGGGAAAAAAGATTGGAACTACCGTGGCCCAGAGGCTATACTGGGTCACAAAACCACACTCCTGACATGAGAGCGCCGCGCGTGCCAGGTTAAAGTGCCTATATTATGGGGGACCAGGGCGGGGTGGGTTAGCTGCCCCTAACCCTGGTCAAATCAAATGATTAAGTCTTGGGAAGACAAGGGCCTCGGTCTGTACTTCCCCCACGCTGAGAGGCTTAGCCTCAATGATGATAAATTGGCAACGGCGTATGGTTCCAGACCTACACTTCATTGAAACTCTTGGGAAAATACGAAACAAGAAAATCCTGCAATCTCTTGTCAACAAACTTCGTTAATCGTTACAACGCCTTTGTTCACGTAACCCGATTTTGTTTAAATAAATATGATACTCTTGTAATTTATTATTTGGTATGTCATGAATATTACAAAACGAGTAAACCACCCACAAATTAAATAGCCAATTACTGCCAAAACTTTAAAATATGCATTGAAATGCGTAGTTGTATAATTTTAAATATTTATTACTTACAATTACTTACTGCCTCATCGCAATCGACTAACTGCTGGAGAGAGGGATTGAGCTCCGTACCTTATGCGAGACTCGAACCCGGTATCTGTTAGTTGGGAAGGAAACACTTCGGTCGCGACGCTCTAAAAAAAAGGCATGTCTTATTGTGCGGCTACTAGAGATGTTCGCAGCCGGGGTTCTCCGAACACTCCAACATTCGTCTCGCCGCTGCTTCATGCCTGCACCGCCATCACTGCTATGTATATCAGCTGTTAACAACAGCCTAAATATCTCTCACGTTGATCAAGGGTTTCGCTGATGAGGTCCGCCTGGTTAATGTTGTCTTTTATTTTTTCATTCTTGTAATTTACAGTGCATTCTAATGAAACTGATCAGGATGTGTCAATGGTAGTATAAAAGTTCCTTCTAGTACAATACTTTTTTTTTAAGGCTGTTCATGGTAAAGTGAGCACTTTTTAAATCAACCTTTGAAGAATATCGCTGTCACTACATGCGCATATTTTAACAGGCACACTGACTGTCACTCGCCCAGTAAAGTTGGCAACGACAGAAAGAAAGTAGTTCCACGTGTTAACGTTAAATTACATGTGTTTGGTAAACATTTTTTAATAACAAAATATTTTATTTTACATTTAATTTTTAATTTTAATGTGCACGAGCGTAAAATAAGAACATTAGTAAAATATTGATTTTTTTTTTGTTTAATTTATAGAGTTGTCCTTGACCGACGCACGAATGAAGTGAACAGGCCCATGGTGACGTTAATTGTGCATATGGTGGAAGAATACACAACGTGCATACAAGTAGGGCTTTCAAAAGTGCTCATTTCACCGTGACCAGACTATAATTGGGCTACTTCAGGTCGACTCGGGAGTTCTTAGCAGTGCTTGGCATGTTCGTTGACAGTTACTGAGCCTTTGGGGAGAGTACCCTAGTGTTATCGCTAATGAAAGTCTTTAAATTTCGTTTGAGTCTATTGTCCACCAGAAGGAGTGGTAAATTAGTTGAATACTAAGGATTATACATTAGTACTATGCGAGTTAAGATTCATTTTCAAGATTAATTCATTTGTACGGCCAAACACTATTCCAAAATTAAAGACTTTATTTTAAATCCTGCCTCTCTCGGTGGTTTTTTGTTGTAGTGCCAAAATGACTATTCCCAGTACTAGCTTTCATTTATTTGGATGTTTTACTAGTGTTTATTTATTCCTACGTTTTAGGTTCTACATATTCTCCTGTCCCTAAAATAAAGTACCATATTTTGTGCACGCCTAAAGCAAAAAAATATATTCTTGAAATGAGGTCGCTATTCCATGCTTCCCTATTAGAGAACACTTAAAACATTACGGTACAACAGTTGTTAACAAGCACTTACACAGTCAGAAATTCTCGTGCAAACGTCGCTAGTAAATTGTCCTAACACTAGACTAGGCTTTCGTATGCAGACCCCAGATCTCACATTTATATTCATCCTCTAAAATTTGTCCTTGTTTTAAATTATGTATTCAGAAAATCATTTAATTAATAAACAGTTAACTTCATTCCTGAATTTATCTTCAATGTAGGATATAAAAGTAATGATTTAGGGGCTGGATTCAGGATGAGTATTGAGTGTTGAGTTAGTCAGGTGATTGTACTCTTGTTCCATTTCAACAGCGGCCAAATTTGATACATGTTACCTTGACATTGATCTCAGCTCCTGGTTAATTTAAACTTAAAAAGTCATAAAAAAATAAAAAATTAGAAAAAAGGACATATTGATATTTTATCACCATATTTTTATTAAATGAAGTTTTTGAGGACAATTGTGCAATATCTTGAATTTACCTGTTATCTTGTTATTACATACTTCAATTTATGATTACTTTTAAAACAATGTAACCATCTTAGGGAATGTGAAATCTTTGAACAATATTTTAGATTTTACTATTGCTAAATTTTTATTATAACAATCTCTTATGTGTGCATTATCATAAAGTAATAAGTACTTCATTCACATTCATCACGCATGTAAAACAAATAAATGTACTGTTGAAGATACACATAGCCAATCTATTGAGTCGTATACACTATCGGAAATGCATTGAAGAAAGCCTACAAAATATCTTCCAATCCAGACACAACACAAACTGATCGTGTGTGGAGGGCACTCTGATCGTATGTGGAAGAGCACCGCAACAATCTGCACCCATTAGGATAAGTGTCTTATTGCAGGTCTTCTGACAACATGAGTGTGTCTGCAATTCCTGGAAGATGACAGCGAGCACCAATTGAACAGTTAAGTAGCTTTGAGTGTGGCCATATAGCAAGACTTTGAGAGGGTGGTTGTACATTTCCCAGATCTGCTCACTTGGGATTGGACACGTCAGTGCACCATTGGGGGTGGAGAATGGATAAGATGGACGATACAGCCGCCTAGCCCCACCAATGCCACCTCGCGGCACTGATGAGCGCCTGGGCAGAAGGATCAATCTAACCGTACCGACTGACAGAACACCAACCATACATGCAATCAGGACCACTGTGCCCCCCCCCCCCCCCCCCCCGTCATGTGTGTGCACGAACAATAAAAACTCGATTGTTGGAGGTAGGTTCTCATACCATCGTCGTGAACATCTCTGGTGGTGAGAGAGTGATAGTGATAGTGATAATGAGAGTAAGAGAGTGAGAGTGAGAGAGTGAGTGTCAGAGAGTGAGAGAGTGAGTGTGAGAGAGTTAGAGAGTGAGAGAGTGGGAGAGAGTGAGAGAGAGGGTGTGAGAGAGAGTGTGTGAGAGAGAGTGTGTGAGAGTGAGAGTGAGAGGGAGTGAGAGAGTGTGAGAGAGTGAGAGTATGAGTGTGAGAGTGAGAGTGAGTGTGTGTGTTGGAGAGGCAAATTGAGAGTAGTGACGTTCAGCGACGACAGTCGTTTCTACCTTGGATAAAGTGATGGCGGTTATCACATCCATAGACATGTGGCTGAGCGGAACAATCAATTGTGTAATCACACTCGCCATACCAAACCCATGCCTAGGATTATCGAATTGCTCAAGAAGGGGTTAGGGAAGCATGATGAGTGCTTCTTATATCCGTGATGTTGTCAATCGTGTCCTCAGACCGTATCTCGACACATAGTGGGAACCAGAATTTTAGCACGATAACACCCATCATCATGTCGCTATAACACAGTGTGCTCTACATGGTGTACGCATGCTACCCTGGCCCACTAGACCTTCGAACTTTGACCTTTGGACAGATGGGTCGGCGAATGATGTCCAGCTCATTTCCGGCAATGACCAATGCCCAGCTATGCCAAGGAGTAGGCTTACAACAGGTGTGGGATACAACGCCCAAGAGAGACATTCACGACATGTTTCATTCCAGAATCTCCGCATGTGTAGTCGTTTGGGGTGGTTACACTGTATGTGTTGCATTTAATGTTCTGGATGACCCACAGATTTAATGTTTCCGGGTTCCACCAGGATATTTGTGAAGTCTTATATGGAGCTGGTGTGAACATGAGTGCTATCTGCCCTGACAGAGACAGCACTCCATGACAGTCATGTTCTCATCCACCTTATTTTTAAGGGCGAGGTATTTATGCTCATTTGTCACATATACCATTAATGTCTTTATTTGCAGGTGCTTAGCCTGTTAAGGTTGTGAGGCTGGGATGCCTTGTGTTGTGCACTGAGGGGGCTGCTAACTGCCCTGAAGGTGTGCATTTCATGAACTCTTTTGAGCTTCTTCGACTCTGATTGAACTACAATATCAGTCGCAATGATTTACGCAGGTGTTGCAGTAGCCTGTATCTCCATGGCGGCACCGGGACCATCCATTTCTGCGGTTCACAGACAGGGGAATTTACAGTGTATTAGTGATATTTATTTGTGTTGTATCTGTGTGCACCATCCAAACTCTGCCACTCCTGATCTTGCCTCTCTACTGGATGCAAAGCTAAGAATGACAGGCGACTGGTAGCTCTGTGTGAACCTTTATAGTGCTGTTCGCCTAGTATAAAGGGGAAACAGCTGCGACTTTTCATTTCACCTTCAGCAAGGCTGAAAAGCTAAACCTTCCAGTTTTCACCTTTAGAAAGTCTTAGTGTAAATCATTCAGTTTTTCCCTTGAAAAGGCAACTTAACTTCAAGTCGCATCACATGTGGTAGAACTAAAAAGTTCTAGGTACAGTATCTGTATGGAGCTCTCTGCTGCTGTGTTCTCCGTCGAGCACTGGGCTGAAAGTCGACTGACCTTGTGTTGTGGGTTGAGCTTCAGTAATAAGTTTGATGATAATCTTTTTTAAGTAGTGACATTTTTATCTCCAAATGTGTGCAGAAAATATTAAATTTAAGACTGTTAAATTATTCAAGTCGTGTAATAGAATTCTATCAATAAGAGAAAAACTATTTAATGATTTTTATCTAGCTGGACAAAAAATGTACACTTAATTATCCTATTAAAATTAATATTTTGAGTTTACTTTAGTGGAAAGTTTTCGAACGAGTAGCACACATGTTTCTGTTACATTTTGTTTGTTTCACTTTTTGTATTCTGACGTCATCCCAGAATTTTCCATTTGTTTATGTTGTATTTTTAGTAGTTTCCATTGGTGTGTATGTCCTTTGCTACATTAGAAATGGGTACCAGTAATAAAGGCCACAAATAGGACACCCAGCAAGTGGAACATGATTACAGGGAGGAGCCATTTAAATACATGACAAAATCAAGAAGTAGCCAATCAAAGCCAAGTGATACATTTGTTGTTGGCGGGGAAACTGTATTTGCAACATGGATTTCGGTTATGTCATACTTTGAAATCTTATGCAATGAATTACTTTAATCGAGAGGTTACATATTTATTTAAATTATTGTTAAGTCACATTCTATTTTTTCGAATAGGTTCTTGAATAGGCTTATTGACTTATATGTAGGGTTACCAGGTGCTTTTAATGAAATGTAGGACAGATATGGTTAAAAAAAAAAGTATAGGACATTACATGATAATGTAGGACATCTCGACATGTAGAAAAATTGACAGTGATAGGAACAAAGCAATGAAAATTCATGTTCTTTTTAATTATTATAAATTGTATACATTGCTTGATAAAACATAATTTAAAAAGGATATTTCATAACATTTAATAAAGATGCAACATATTTATTGTCTATTAGTTATTTTCATACCAATAGCAAAATTATACAAACATGCCCTGTTTACACATGGTATTTTTAACCAATTGCTATTCTTGTTTTACACTTCAACATATCCTAGTTGTACATTTCATATCATATTTACAAACGAAAACATTTTGTTGTTTATACCATGCACGAAACCTAGGATCGAAGCGAAATTTGAATTACCGTATTTACCCGAAAGGAAGACGACCTTGAATCTAAGACAACCCCTTCCTTAAAAAAATATTTTGAGGGGCAAATATTTAAACCTGAATTCATGACTACCCCTGTGAAGTGCTGGGAAAGTGATTTAGGTTGAAAGTACTTTTACATAAATTGTGACAAAAACCCTGCAAGAAGCAATGCTACTGTATATTTTATTTACTTTTAAATAAAATTAAATCTCAATTAAATAGATGTGTCCAACCTGGCTGTATGATAGCAGCATCTTTCTTACACTGTAAAACTTTTGTGAGTGTTATATTCGTGATTTGAGCAATTTTGCTTCCCAGCAAAGTGCTTCTTCTTAGCAACCCCTTGCAAATTAATCGCATTAGGATTAGCAAATTAATCGGACAAGCCATTAATCCGCAAAATCTATTTAGACCATTCCCATGTCATTCTCCTAGTGAATTAGAACCCACCCACCCTTACTTCTACTCAAGCATTATTTTCATGTCTCTGGGCGACATCAGATAAGGATACCCTTGACAAAGTTGAAAGGTACAGTCTCAGCACTACAAAAATACGTCCAACCATAGGACACATGGTCTTTAAGCATGAACAGCATTTGTCAAAATCATCTGTGATGACATGCCTATCTTGGAGGATTGACTGCTTTCTGAGAAAAAAAATTATGAATAGACCTCGTAGTAATGTTGTGTAAACTTAAATACTGAACTAACAGTGTCGCACATTTATGGTATTTGTGGTCCCAGGTTTTGAACTGAAGACGACCCCGAATTGTAGACGATGCCTTATTTTTTCTATTCCTTTTCTGCCAATATACCTCGTCTTCCTTTCGGGTAAATACGGTATAATCTCGGTTTCAAGATGTGGTGAAACCTCTTTTTGGCTGCATTTATACCGTATACAAACTATGCTTTCCGAAACGAGATGCTAGACAGGCAGGATCGATATACCTAGATCGCACTCTAAGAAAGTCGAACAGAGTTTGTAGCGCTCGGTAGACATGTTCGGAACTAACATAGGGCTTCTAAACAATATGTAGGACATTCACGATTATACCAAAATTCCTCTCGGACACCACACAGAAGGTTAAATTGTAGGGCATGTCCGGGAATTTTCCGGACGTCTCGTAACCCTACTTATATGCCCAATTTTGACATCGGCATTCCCCTCTGTAAGATACTAGTTTCCAAAACGATTACACAAGCAGTAATTGCAAATCATTAATGTTGCTTCCGTATTGTCAGTATATAAGTGTAACACTTGCGTACCATGGCTGTTTTCCAAAAAGCAAACACACACACTCCCTAATGGAACTATCGTCACTCGCACTCTTAAAATTAATCGACACTGTCTAAAATCGATTGTTAATGTGTATTAACAAAATAATAATTACTTGAAAAAAATAATGTACTCATAAATATTTACATTTCAATGAACAATGGATTGAGTAGGGACGATAATGGGTATAATAGTAATGTATGAAACTAGTCGGGTATACATTTTATCTGAGCTCAACCTTTTAAGCTTGGAATTTTAGCAGTGTCTATTCTATAATTATGAATTAATAATTTACGAATTTATACATATATTAAATATTTACTGAAAATACTTTACAGCGAAATAGATATTTGTCCCTGTGCCATTCCATTGTTTTCAGTAATGTAGTACTACTTTATAAATTCGTAAATTGTAATGCATAACCCAAAATAGGCCTATAATATATTTGTTTGCGTACGTCACACGAAGGAGAATGAAATTAAGACAGTTTGTTAATTTTTCTGTGTTAGAAAACAAACAAAAGAATGGCGGTTGTAGCGAGCATGTATGTACAAATACTCGTAAACAAACACTCGCTCTCGATGGACATGTGGAACACCACACACTACTGTCATCGTCGAGTGCTATTTGAAACATGGCCCACCAGTGATTTGTACTTGTGTACTTATAGAAACTATTTGGTCAGTTCGCCTTTTCATGTTAGACTGGTCGCACATTCTGGCGGAAATATCAGAAACGATGTGACAACAGAAAAATGTGGTGACTGTGTTATACATGGCGTTAGAATTTACAGGAGATGGCATGTTGTGACGTAGGTGAAGCTGCTGGAGATAGGTGGTTTTACTATTGACTGTAGCCGCCATCTAGACAGTAACCCAAAACATTGTGTTTACATTAAAATGATGTTGAGAGAAAGGTTACATTCGAAGCATTTAATGTTGATCAAAGAAAATGATGAATAAATTAATACATATTATAATTCACATGTGAAGTTTTACTAGTTTATTATTGGCTTGTGTTAGTTGTGCAATCAAATAATTTCTTCTTAAAACTACCGATCATCCGTGTGTGTACCGCCATCCAGTATTGGGTTATGTGCGACAATAAGCATGTGTTTTAGATATATTGCTCATATTATCAGGATTTGTGGAAAACTATTCTTTGAATAAATGATTAAATAAAGTGTAACAGGCGTGCTACCGTCGTTGTGTGATGTATTGCAGGTTGCATATCAGTAATGAGTGCAACAAAACAGCGACCAACAGCCTAGCTGAATTTCTGGAAGGCAAAGTTCGCATGTTCCTGAGCCACGAATAAATTATTATTTGCTGGCATTTATATTTAAATTCCTAACACTGACATTGACTTGAGAAGTATGTTTCCAATATGACTGTCTCCTTTATACATATTTAATGTCAATATAGTAAATGGTTTTTGTAAATAAATTCAAATCCCATTTTAGTCATTCCCTCTCTTTACATTACATTATTTCTCCATTATGATACAGTTTTATACTTATTTATAACTTATTATAGGGTATAATTTTGTTTCTTGCATCTAAAATGTTGGGCAGGGTTATGTTACCCTTGAAATATAACTAAAACACAGAAACTAAAATTTGTACTAAATTAACTGTACTGATCAAGTATTTTACAAATTTTCCAGAAGAAAAAAGAGGGGGAGGGTGAGGGCTAGGAGACATTACTACAAAAATTGTGTTACATCTTTCTCCAAAAGTGGAATTTAGTACCAAGTGTTCAGTCAGTCAGTAGCCACAATTCTAATTCAGCCCAACATGTTAAAAACTTCACATTTTAATTATGTAAGGATACACTGCTGAGCTACAATGGGTGAAAGATGCATGCATTGCAATAATATCGATAACAAGCACACATGTACTAACTACTGCCAAAGTGGTCCACAGACACACTTGTGACAAAATTTCGTTGTTTTTACCTACCAACTTGTGCAATTATTATTTTTAGTGCGAAATTATCTTCTGAATACATTAAAAACTATTATGTTTCAATATCTCAGAACCATGCTGCAGAAACTTGATGAACAAACAATCCTGTACAAAAAACATTATTGCTGAAGAAATGAGGTTTCTCTCCTCTCTTCCCAAGGCGAGTAGGGGAAGGGGGCTGCAGTAGGCATAGTAGTAGGATGCTTGCCTTCCACCAATGTGATCCATGTTGGTTTCTCTGTGAGGTTAATCAGAGATTTTCGCATATAGGAATTGTGCTGATTGATGCTGCTGGCTGGCATATTTTCTCGGGGTTTTCCCATTTTCCCCACCCTTGGATTTCAGTGCTGCTCCATATCTGCCATATTTCACCCTCATTGGCTCTCAATACCTTGGTTGTTACAAACCACCAAACCTCTCTCCACTTCTTAAGATGATGGAGGCCATGGTGGTGTAGCGGCTAGAGTATTCGCTGTTTCACGAAGCACAATTTTTTTGCATACCATATACATCCAATACACTCTGGAAAGGACTTGTCGTTTTTTTTAATTTTTGTTATGCAATATGGATATTCGCACACAATTACATTAACATAAAAATATATAACAGATAAATAATATAATTTACACACTTCTTAGTTCTAGAAGGTCTACAAACATGTTAAATACTACATTTGGTTGCAGTACAAGTTGTTACACTTCATGTACAGATTGCTATTAAAGTATAAATATGTTAAGTCTACATTAGATTGCAACACAACGTATTACAGGAAATCTCCTTATATCAGTCTTGTTCTGCATTGTAGAAATTCATTTTTATGTAAGTATTCTTCTATGGAATAGATGGAGTTATTTAAATGTTATAATTGAATGGTTCTTTTTAATTTCCATAAACTATTCATTGACTTCAAATGACTCTGTAGGTTATTTATTTGCTTTGCCCCAGCATAGTACGGATTTGATGTAAATTTTGAGGTTCTGTAGGAGTATAGGTTGACGCAGTAGGTGAGACACGAGACGAATGATGACACAAATTACTTACTGATGATATGGGTGCCAGCAGTGCTTCCCAATCACAGCACAGTTGAGACTCAGGGTTCTCAGGGATGCTGTGGGTTCTGTGTGTCCGTCTCACCCGAGCGTACTTACGATACACTTTGCAATACTAATCTTCTACTGAACATTTAACACTTTAAAAACACATGTGGCCAGGACACTGTCACTACAAATAAAAGAGTGGAAAACTGTGATACTTGCTTTTATTGATACCATTCGTACAAATAACATGCCAAGCAATTTAATGATGAAACTCTGTTGTGTTTAGCTAACTCTGTTTGGGTGCTCCCCAGTCCGCAATTACTCTAGCGCCCGCCTATATGAATGACTTCACCATGGTGCTTGAAAACAAAATCTTCACAAGGGAAGGGTGTCGACAGTCGCTAGGGTGGAGTGATGATTTTTCCCCGAAGATAGGACATGGAGAGTTACAGGATGAATCAACAGATGATACATAACATGTGTGATTATTTGGCGTCACTAGCGTAGACTAGTCGGGGCTCGCCCTCCAGCTCGTGGTTAGTGTGGTGACAGCCTATACACATAGCCAGATAGGACGGAAATAATATCACCATGCAGAAATTACATAAATATCAATGGAACACAATGTGTCACGAGATGAGTAGTGACAATAAACACGCACATGCGTGAAAGTAAGTTTAGAAGGTGCAGATGCCGCTGGATAAAGTTTGTAGCGGACCACGTGGTGCAGGTGAAATTGCAAAATCTCTTCGTAGAGACGACAAATTAAATTCAGACAAATTGCTATTTCTGTTGGGAAAATTATTCCCTTTACGACTAAAGCATTTACAGGCGTGTAGCATGCCCGATGGTGGAAAAATCAAACATGACAGTGACCATGTGGTCGTACACAAAAAGCATCAATTTACGTGAAAATTACACGGAACCCTGAATAAAAATGGCATATGACCCTGAATAAAAATGACATATGACCCTGAATAAAATTGACATAGGACCCTGAATAAAATTATGGCATACATGATTTTACACAAATAAGCCCTTAAAATGTATTGATGGTGCAGATAAGTTTTGGCGATATCTGACTGTGTGGTCATATGTGATATGGCTGCAAAATGATTAAACATGAAAAATACATACATGAAATTAAAGCCCTTAAAATTGCACACAGCAATAATAAATAAATTACAATGGAATACCTTTAGCAGTAGCAGATGGCGCCTGATTCAAGTTTTGTGGTTCGTGTGACCTCTCCGACATCTTTCTCCTTCTCGATTAAGTTTTGAAAAAGCAGCAAGGGCACAAATTATTATTTAAGCGAAATCATAATGCTGGGGAACTACTGGCAAAACATACACAAAGCAAAGGTTTACCGGTATACCAAAAGTGCTATGGAAATATACATCAGTGTTCAAAAGTTGTAGTGTGGGCGTGACAGTGACTTACCTTGTCAGCTCACCTAGACAGACTGCCCAGAGGCAAGCGTTGCACGGACCTACCATGGCTGGCTACGGGGCTTACATAAGCAGAAGTAAAATATTTTACTATTGAAAAATAAAAGGCACTTCAGAAATTAAAAAATAAATTGACATTACACATATTAATTTGTAATTTCTCATCTCTTTGTACGTCTTTTACTACGGCATTCTAGCCGGAGTAGAACTGTTCTTAATTTCTGTGCAGGGTGCGGTTTAAATTTAAAATCAAATATTTTCCAATATTGACAAGCATACATTTTAAAATACTTTAAGACATTTTAGAACCTGAAAAATAAAGAAGACACATTTTACTCTGCATATAATATTCTGTTAGAGGAAAGTTCAAATTGGAGCCTCCTTGTGCATGTGCATGTACACGTGTACCGTGTATGCTGAGTGCCATTATGGGCTTTAGGCCACTGGTTGTTAGCCGACATCAAGGTGAAGATGATTAGCTTGTCTGATGTAGTAATGGTGTATATCACTATTTTTAACTTTTTTAATGTTTTCCATGTAAAAAAGAATACTATGGTACATATGCATGCATGGAAGAGTGAGAATTTTTTTATTTATAAATGGCGGCCTACAATGGCTTCTTTTTCCTTATTACTTATTAATCTCACTGTTTTTCCTCTGTAATCTAAAAGCCTTTTTCCATTTTGTCGATTTACCCTAAAATATGATTCCATAATTTATTATGGACCGAATATTTGAGAAATAGTATGCAAGTACTCTATTATTATTACAAATCTTTAATGTATGTACCGCTAAACACTGTGAACTCAATTTTTACAGACACTATCAACATACTCGTTCCATGTTAAATTACTGTCTACAATGAGCCCTAGAAATGAAGTATTATTTACTTTACTGCCTGTAACCCATCTTCTTCTATTGTTGTGCATCTTTCATCCAGCATTGTATGTTTATTTCTTTGCATGAAATTCATGAGCATATGTGTGTTTACATTTAATAGGTATTAATTTATTATACTGGAACCAACTAGAAATCTCATTCACTGTTTGTTTTATATTTTCTTCAAGAGTAGCATTATTTGAACTAGTTACTAAAATGTTTGTGTTATTCGTGAGCATTATAGCTGAGCCGTTGGTTATTTGTTCTGAACAATCGTTAATAAATATTAAAAGTAAAATTGGTCCCAGTATTGATCTCTGTGGCACTCCTACTCGAGTAGTTCTAGTATTGGACGTAACATCTGTAATGTGATTTGTTTTTTGTCTTCAAGATATGATTTAGACATATTATTGGTTACACCTCTTACTCCACATTTTTTTAATTTTTGCAATAAAATATTGTGGTAGACACAGTCAAAAGCTTTTGAAAGATCTGTGAATATACCTGTTGAGAATTGTCTTTTATCAAAAGAAGTTAATCCTTATCAGTAAAACTGTAATAGCTTGTTCTTTGGATCTGCCCTCTACACAGCCATACTGAGGCAATGAAATAACCTTGTTCTTTATTAAGAATTGTGTCAAATTATTTGCTATCATTTTCTCTAAAATTTTTGAAAAGGACGTAAGAAGGTTAATATGCCTATAGTTATCCATCAATGCCTTGTCACTTTTTTTATGTATTGGAGTCTGTCAGGAATATTTTGCATATTTGTGTCTGTCAGGAAAAGTTCCCTGGGCAAGACATTCATTGAAAATGTAAGTCAAAGGCAGTTTTATTAAATAAGAACACTTTTATTGCAGTCATAGGTACCACATCTATTTCACAGGAACTTTAACTTTTGAAATTTTTAATTATATTTATGTCGTCTTCAGAGATAGGTGTGAAAAACAGTGTGTTAGCATTCCAAGTGTTTGGTCTTTGGGGTATGTGTGTAGGACTAATATTTGTAGTTGTATGTTCATTTTGAAATTTTAGTGGGATGTTTGTGAAATAGTCATTAAAATTATTCGATATTTCCTTGCCATTTTCGATTTTAATATCATCAACTTTCAAGGAAAAGTTAACATGTCCTTGCCTAGGTTTTAATTCATTATTAATAATATTCCACATTGCTTTTGGTTTATTTGAGGAGGAGGCTATTTTTCCCCCCATTGTATTTCTGCTTTGTTACTCCGAGTACGTCTAATGTCTAATTATGTCTAATTATTTGCATTCAAAATTAGAATTTCTAAAATCCTTAAGAAGGGTGAAATATAGTTTAAAGAAAATCATGCGATGTTTTTCTATTTTGCAGATCGTTTAGTTATAGGAAAATATTGGCTTTACATAAATTTTCTTTATTTTGACTACATTTGAAAAACATAAAATATATGAACTTGTGATTTACTGTAATGATTACAGCCTACTGTTAAATACATGACTATCTAAACACACATGTAAACTTTATTTATTTAACTTAACATCTTGTTGACAGCAGGTTCATTAGAGAATGGTAAACCAAGAACACAATGAAGGTAATACAAGGAAGGAATTGGTCAAATTGTCTTTCTTGAGTCATCCCAGAAATTGCATGGAGTGAGTTCGAGAAACCATGGAAATTGCAAATTATGAAGGCTACATTTAGTAGCTATTAAAAATATGAACTGCTTCGGTTGTAAGCCTGTATTCTTGTATTGATAAACAGCTGATTTCTTGTTTTTCACTGCAACTCTGCTGACTCAGGGAGAAAAATATTGTAAGAGTGGAGTTTTTATAATGTGTAGCCTAGCACTGCTTTACGAGATGATTGGCCATTACTAACAAATTAATTAAACTCCTACACTGAAATATCAAGTCGGCATGTAGAAAAATACATATCTGCAGTTTTATAAAAGTGCCTGCACCTCTAACGAGTCCGCAACTTACAGGTTAGACCTTAAATTCACGGCATGTTAGTAATCGCAACTGCACTTGCAAAAATTAAACACAATGCAATTGTTAATTTTCAAACTTACGCAGTTAACATATCCCTATACACACAATAATTGTGCAATATATTCACGAATGTATCCACGGTATATACGAATACACAAGATTGGAAGGACGCTATGGTGGTACCTATACACATGCAGGGAGAGGATAGGGGGAGGCCTGGTAGCTACAGACCGGTGAGTCTCACATCAAGTACAGATGTATGCGGTTAGGGTTATGAACAACAGGAATTGGTTGGAGGAGTCCCAGCACGGTTCCAGGAAGGGATGCTCATGTGAGACTCAGATGGCTGGGTTATTAGAGAATCTGGTGCAGGTAGTTGATGAGGGGAAGCAGGGGGATGCATGCTTCATAGATTTTGAAAAGGCATTTGAAAAGATGCCCCATGGGACATTGATCAGGAAAGTGGAGGAGCTGATACCAGACAGGAGGGTAGTGGAATGGATAGGGGACTTCCTCAGGGGGCGAAGGCAGAGGGTGAAAGTTGGGGAGGCAATATCGGAGGAAGGGGTGGTTACATCAGGGGTACCACAGGGGAAGTGTGCTGGGTCCTTGTTATTTACCATTATGGTAAATGACATGGGTTTGGGGATTAGGGGAAAATAAGATTGACTGCAGACGATTGTGTTGTGTATTCTGAAGTGGGGAAAAAAGGTTTGGGGGGGGGGGGCATATGCAGGCGAACATTGACAATATATGGTTGTGGACCAGGAAAAATAAAATAAAGATAAATGTACAAAAAACTAAGGTAGTGCGGTTTACAAAGAAGAAAGCATTCAACAGGCACATATACAGATGGGAGGGACAAGAGATAGAAAAAGCAGCAGAATATAAGTATCTAGGGTTTGTACTGCAGGAAGACCTCGGATGGAAAATCTGGACTCGCATCGCCCGGCTCGTACACATTTTCATACATTAATATCAGTTTTCGTTGGTCGCCGAATAAATCTAAAATAGATTACAGTTTTAAGGCATGTTTGCGTGCCAAAGTCACATTTCAGAATTGCAAGAATAACACAAATTTAGAGAAAATTCAGAACTAGTGATTTATACAGCACTCGCGAGGCTGTTCAATTTCTATGTACACAAAAGTTGTCTCTCTCCCGCATTGCTGTTTCACTTGTAATGCACTCGCAGATGACTTCAATAGCGTATTATATTCCATTTTAGTACGGTTAAAGTTTTGTCATTACTTTTAAAAGCTCCCATAGTTGTCAGAAAATTATTTCCTGGAATATTTTCAAGGCAAATGTATAGGGAATGGGAAGCAAATCAACCAAAACACTGTATACAACCCCTCCATTTAAATGTAAATAATACATAACTTAATATATTTAACAGCGAAATTTAGATCTAGTTATCCGAGACAAACACTCGTGCTTTATGTATATTATCGTTTAGGTCAAAACTGGTTATATGTTAATATATGCCGATTTTAATACTTATCAAAATACACGTGAAAGAGAGGCTGATACAATGTTTTTCGCTACTGTTGATCACGTGACATTTTTGACCGGAAAGCGACCATCTAACACCATTCTATAAACTGGCTTCACTTGTAAACATTGCACGGTATAGGACATAGCCACCCCCTGGTGTTATATATACATTACAACTTCTATGCATTAAGAAGGCACACGTTTCACCATAAAAATAATTCGGTTTTTGTTTGGTGCCATTGTTTTGTACCTCGACATCTTACATCCATAGACTAAATATGAGGTAGACCACTTATTTGTCTTCTGTACTTGTACCCAACATTGACCTACCACAAAAGAACATATCAGTCAAAGTCACATGGTCAACAATGATGAAAGTGTTTATTTATATCTTAACTTTTAAATGACAAGCACTATTTCGTGAATAAAATACTTCTACCAATTTGAATTTAATTAACCTGCATTGCGAATTGGTTAGAGGAAGTGTACATACATCTCAAATCATTTGTTTATAAAACCGTTTTCTAACCTTAAATCCAAACTATGCCGTTTTCGCTAGACGTGTTGGCGGAAAAGCTGTTAAATATTGGGACATGGAGACTAGTTGTGCACAACCAGCAAAATCGGTCTACCTCATCCTTATTCTACAATCACATGGCACACATAACATGCATAGCATAGTTAAGAAAAACTCTGTATTTCAGATTGCAACATCCACAACTAGTATTTGGCGTTACTTACTCCAGCATTATTTGCGTGACTTGGCATTAAGATAGTCATCTCGGAGTATCATATGCCAAGTATTAACGCCGCCCAATGAGAATGTGAAATGACATAAAAACTACTGTAGCCAACTTATGCATATAAAATTGCTTGCTTTGGAAAAATTATTTCCTATTCATTTGCTCTTTCTGATTGATTAGAAAAGGGTATTTTCTTTCATGCCAACACCGATTGTAGACAGACGGTTTCACTTGTTATGCTTTGTAAATAATGTTATTTAAGCCAAGTCGATTATGGATGGGGCCTTACGAGTTTAAGCGTTGAAACATGGCTTTAGCCAGGAACAGGAGCATTAGTGGGTGCATATTATTTACAGGAGGGAAAAGACAGGTGGCGCAGAAATATTGTTGTACTCTGATTGCTTGGCACAGCAGAAAGACCACAGGTGTGTTGTTTTGAATGAAAACTAGTACACACAAAGCAAATATAATGTCGGTTTTTGGTCGTTGTAAACCTCGAGTACAAATTGTACAGCAGAAAAACAAACAAAGGAATATAAACATTCTTGCACGTTAGTATCCTGAGATTATGCTTATTTGTTCAACTTCTCTCGATTTCACAAGTATTCATACCACACCAATAGCCTTGGGATATTGCTTTATCACGTCAGTGGAAAATTATAAAAACAAATTAGGGCAGCTGTTAGGGAATATATTGCATATATTTATCATATGTAAAGGGGCTGATGCCATCGGGTGAGACACGAGATGAACGATGACACAAATACTTACTGGTAATTTGGGCGCCAGCGGTGCTTCCTAATCACCACACTATTGAGATTCAGGATTCTCAGGGATGTTGTGGGTTCTGTGTGTCCGTCTCACCTGTGTGTACTTGCAAACACGTAAGCAATACTAAACTTTTCACTAAACATCACTGGAAATAAACACTTAATAAAACATATGTGCCTAGGACACTGTCAGTACTGAATAAAAGAGTTAAATTCTCTGTAGACTTGATTTTATTGTTATTATGTATTCACATCAACATACCAATTAAAGTATGTTTATCTCGGTCACGACTAGCCAATTCTGCCCACCCCACAATTACTCTAGCGCACGACTAGATGGATGATCTCACAGAGGAGCATGAAAGCACAACCTTCATAAGAGAAGAGGGAAGACAGCTGCTAGGGTGGACTGACGGGTTTTCCATGAAGACAGGAGATAGTGAATTACAAATAAAACCCTTAATGCATATTAACACGTGTGATTACTAGAATCACTAACACAAACTTTTTGGGGCTCACCCTCCAGCACGTGGGTAGTGTGGTGACGGTCTAACACAAAGCTGGCTAGGACGAGAATAATTGCACTGTACACTAATTACAGAATTATATAAATCTTCAAATGATACATGAAAAAAGATGGGACATGAGATGAGTATTCACAATAAACACATACATGTGTGAAAACAAGCTTAGCTGGTGGTGGATGCCGCTGGATGAAATTAGTAGCAGACCACGGGGTGCAGATGAAATTGCAATATTTCTGCGTGGAAAGGGCAAACTAATTCAGACAAAAGATTATTCTTGCTGAGAAAATTATTCTCTTTATGATTGCAGTGGTTACAGGTGTGTAACGTGCCTGATGGAGGTAAAATCAAACATTACTCTAATTGCGTGGTCAAGTAAAATAAATCATCAATTTACGTGAAAAATACATTGAACCGTGAAATAAATAATTGCACATACGATGTTACATAAATAAGCTCTCAAATGCAATGATGGCATATACAAAGACTTTGCATCGGTCGGCCACGTAGTTATACATGATGTTGCCATAAAATATTCAAACATGAAAAATACCCTCAAATACATACAAAAATAAAGCCCTTAAAATTGTGTGTAGAAATAATGCACAAGTTGCAATGAAACACCATAAACAGAGGTGGATGGTGCCTGATTCAAGTTTTTGCTGGTGGCGTGACCTCTCCAACATATTTCTCCTCCTCGATTAAGTTGAAAATGCCACAAGGGCGCAAGAAATTAATAAAGCGGAAGCAAAATGCTGGGGACAATGTCTGACAAGACATATGCAGGCAAAGGTTAACCGATAAACTAAATTGACTATGGAAACCTTAATCAGTGAACAAAAGTAGTAGTGTGTATGTGACACTGTCTTACCTCGCCAGCTCTCCTCGACAGACTGTTTAGAGACAGCGTCGCGTGGACCTACCATGGCCACCTATGGGTTCACATAAGCGGAAGTGCTATGCATGATGAGTAGATATTTAATTATTGAAAATAAAAAGGCACAAATTAAATTTAATATTGTTTTACATTTCTGTAATTTCCTTATGAATTGTCATATTATTTTAGTGTCTTTATGACGGCGTTCATGCCGGAATATTAGATGTTCTTAGTCTCGGAGCCGCGGGCACTTTGAATGTTATAATAAAATAATTTAAAATTAGTACAAACACTTGAAAACATTTTAAGACATATTAACCACTGCAAATACAATGGAACATATTTTACACTGAAAATAACATACGAAAGTTCAAAATTATTGGCCTCTTTGCAAACGTGCAATACATGTGTTGTGCATGGTGAGCGATGCCATGGGCTCTAGTGCCACTGGCTGTTAGCCAGCACCAGGGCATTACACAGTAACTGGCATGCTTTCCTCTTCCCTCTATATGTCCATACCAAGTTTGAAATATACACATTGATAACAAAAGAAAGAGAACTACAATTCAATGGGGTTTGTAATAACCTGGAAACGCGGATTGCAAATGTAATAACATTTGCAAGTATGCACTTGGGAAATATGGTGAAAACTTCTATAAACTGCTCAGAATTTTATTCATAACTGGAAGCATAGTTATTAAACTGACAATTATTTACACATACAACAGAAGAACATTTGGTAAATATTTATTACATTTTAAAACTTACAAGCTTTATAACCACAAAAGGTGCACGCAAATGTTCACACCTGAAATAAAATATGGCGACTGTCGTAAATACGCAATTATGCACAGCGAGTTTACAATTTAAAATACTTGTCAAGTATAGAGACTGTGTACTATACTGGAAATTTGAACACTGCTAGTAAATATACTGTGATGTCTCTTCCATGGACAGGTATGCACATTTATGAATTTCTTGAGAATCCAGAAACAGCCTGAATATGTATAATATCCTTCACTTGACGTGTCTCACATGTCCACGCCCTCAGGCCATTCCACACAGACCTATTTGTAATGTGAGAACAGCAGTGAGCAGCAGCCAGTATTGATTGTGTGCGTGCCAGACATGTTCGTGCACTGCATTAGTGCGTAATTTGTGTGTATTTATTTCAAGCACCTTTTTAAATCTATATTTTATTTTTTATGTGCACCGTTTCGTTTTCATTTATTTAATTCAATATTACATGTACAGTGCTTCAATTCATAACCAGTGCTATGCATCATGTGTGCAACATGTTTGTGTATTTTTATTCAGAAGGGTTTTATTTGTGTTCAGAATTAAGGTGCTGTACTATTGAGACGATTGATGTAGAATTCAGAGGGTTTGTTTACTTTTCATATGCTAAGTGTAGTAGGTGTGTCATATGCATAGAGTCATAAAACTAATGTGCTACATCTCACATATGTTTCTTCTGCCATGCAAAGCATAAGTAAATTTAGGAAAATTTCCATAGACATAAATCCTAGTGGATAACAAATTGAGTACTGAGTACATAAGGTATTAATATTTTTCGTTCATCAGTCAGTGGAGTCCAGTAACGTACAGTACCAGGGACGGTAGTAGACAGGCACATTGAGGTTAGAGATGGACACACAGCAGCCGAGCTTTGCCATTATGACAACCAAGCAGAAATCCTAACCTAGCTTTTTATATTTTTGTATTATAAAGTGTACTTTGTTAAATTAAGAGTGTCCAATTAAAGATTCCCTTCCAGTGATTGTATAGATAATAAGTTTTATAAATATTGAGCTACTCGTGTCGGGATGGGAAGGTGGAGGAAGGTATTTTGAGGTTAACTAGTAAGGAAACTGCAACATCCATCATGGTAAAAACCATTCTTTGAGTTTTATTTTGTAATTTATATGTACATTTATTTCAATAAAACATAAGAGTTTTATGTATGTACTTGCTCATCAGTACTGCAAAACCACCACTCTTTCCATTCAGTATAATTACTTTTAAGTTAATTAGTGTTATTTCATGTGTGCATGGGAGGACTCAGCCAATCAGCGAGCCTCTCATCAACCCCTCAGTTGTATCATCTCGTATACTCCATGAGGTGGACGTCGTGTCGGACTTCTCGGGCCATCACTTGAATCAGCCATGTAGATTGTCAAAGTCATTTAATTAAGTATACTGGAATGTTTTCTTCATAATTTCACCCAGAGAGAGCACCGCTCTACAACCCTGGTTCGTTTGTAAATGACCCGGGACATAACTTTTCAACATAAGTCATGTATGCCTTTGTGTTGTGTTTTGCAGCATTAGAGCTAGCTGAGCTTGAGTGACGAACACAATTGTAAGTGCAGTGCAGTTTGTGGGAATTCACATAAATAAAAAGATGTGTTAAAAATTTCACTCTTTTATTTACACCACCGCATCACGACTGCATAACTGTACCTATGACGACTAGTTCATGTAATTTATCGAAGGGTATACTGTGGCCCATAACCACCTACAGGAATGAGTATTGTATTTGATGGTGGCAGACGTTCTCCACTAGCCTAGGCCATTGGACTATTGATACAGTACAATCACCTTCAATGGAAAATGAAACAAGATAGAGGTATCTTTAACTATAGCTTTACTTTATCGCTCTTTATACATGAGACGATATAGTGTCGCCATATTTGGACATACCACAATAATTCACAAGTTGAGTTGCCAATATTAGAAAGTATTTTAATGAATCCTTTCAACACTCCCCCTCAATAGAATACTTATGTGATCACTCCTAATTTCCTGAACTTTCAGAACCAGTCTTTTGCTAAGGACTTTGTAAATGTATCTGCTATATGATCTTTGCTCTTAAGATAACTTATCTCTACAATGTTTGCAGATAGTGCTTCCCTAATGAAATGCTACTTAATATATATATGCTTTAATCTTCTACGACTCTGTGCTGTTAGCAGCTTTTATTGCTGACTAATTATTCTCCAAAATCTTAATAGGTGTTACATCAGGAAAGTTAAAGTCACTCAAAAGATTCTTTAACCAATAGGCTTCACTAACTGCTGTGTATAGTGCTATATATTAAGCCTCAGTGGATGAAAGTGCAACACAATTTTGCTTCCTTGAGCCCCAGGTAACAGTACACCCAAATAATTTGAAGCAAAGACTTGTAGTGGATTTCCTGTCACTGCAATCCCCTCCCCAGTATGCATCAACATACCATACAAGAACATAGTTACTATCACAATTATATACAAGTTTGTGGTCCACAGTACCCTGAACATATCTCAAAATTCTTTTAATAGATCTCAAAACACACTCATTTGCACCACTTTGGTACCTACTCAATAGGATAACTGAAGCACAGAGATCTCACCTTGAGGCTGAAACAGCATACAACAAACGACCTATCATATGTCTACACACCTTCTCTGCGCCTTTATCATTACATGTTTCATTCAGCATTTCACCCTTGAAATTCTGGTCCATTCGGGTACTAATTGGTTTACACTCACACAGGCCATATTTACTGAGGACACCTTTAAAATATTTTTATTGACTTATTTCAGTGGTACCCTCCTTCAAGTTCTGGTTTACATTCATGTCTATAAAATCTGACACTAATCCTAAATCTTTCATTTCAAAATTGTTACACAGTGCCTGTTTTGTACCAATCTCTGCTTCATCTGATGCAAACATCAAAAGATCAACAACATAAATCAATAAATACAGTTTGTGACTACCCTTACATTTACTATATAATCAATAGTCACTCTTACACCTAACAAAACCTTCTGAACTCATAACTGTGTCAAACTTGTTATTCCAATATGTATGTTATTTTTTCAAACCTCATAATGATTTGTTTAACTTGACCATATTATTTTCACAACTGACTCCCTCAGGCAATTTCATGTACACTTCTTCGATATTTGCATACAAAAATGCCCCTCTTACATCCAGTTGATGAATGGGTAATTTAAGATTAATAGCAACAACAAAAAATACTCTAAAGGTAGCTAGTTTTCCAACTGGTGCATATAGCTCACTTACATCACAAAGGTATTTCTGTTCAAAGCCTCTGGCAACCAGTCTAACCTTGTAATCTTCTTGTTCACCATTACACTTTAATTTGAAAACCCATTTGCAACTGATTATTGGCTTACCTTTAGGCACATCACACACACACACGCCATGTATTATTGTCTTCTAACACTAAGTTCTTTCTTTATTGCCTGTGACCACTTACAAGCATCACTTCTTTTCATTGCTTCACTATATGTTGATGGTTCATGGTTTAAACTAAGGAAGCATGTTTCATAATCATTTAACCAAGCTGATTTCCTTACCCTACGCTGCCTTTGTTCCAAAGAGTCAGGATACTGTAGCTCTCCTTCCTCCCAACCACAGTCACTATTGTTGTTCTCTTGATTGCCCTCTGATTCATACTGCATACTTGTATTTTTCTATTTTCACTACAACTGATTTCATGCTGCTGACTGTTCTCTTCTGTACCTTCCTCCTCTTCCCCTGATGATTCCATCAATTCAACACTCTCCATATATTTCTGTTGTTCAGTGCCCCTATTCTTCTTTGAGAATATTACATGCCTCTTTACAGTGGAAAGAAAGGCGACGATAAAGTAAATTCGGTAACCTTTTATGTTTTCAGAGTATCCAACAAAGATGCCCTGTACAGACTTCACATCCCGCTTCTTCCTTTTCTCCCTTAGGTATATGTATAGATACTTCAGTGCCGAATACTTGTAGCTCTTCAATATTGAACACCTTCTGATCCCGAACTTCATATGGAGTTTTTCCACTGGTCCTACTTTTTCCAGTTCTTTTCAAGATGAAAACTGCAGTGTTCACAGCCTCTGCCCATAAGTCTTTACTCAACTTCTTAGAATGTAACACTGTCCTTGCTGCTTCTACAATTGTTCTCACCTCCCTCTCTGCCCTACCATTCTGCTCAGGTGGGTAGTCTACTGTTTTCTCATGTTGTATCCCACTATCTTTTGAAACTTACTGTAGTTCATCATTAACAAACTCTGTACCATTGTCTGTAAGTCATATTTTTATCTTCATTTCAAATCGAGTTAGTACAATTTGTATAAACTTTCGTACATGCAATTTAGTTTCATCTTTGTGTTTAATGAAATAAACAGACCTGTAGTTGGAGTAGTCATCCTTTAAAAGCAAGAAATATCTGGAACCTCCTACAGACTTAACTTCCATAGGCCCACAGACGTCAGCATGTATAAACTGACCAGGAATGGTGGAAACTGAGTTGCTTTTACCAAAGGAAATTCTATGTTGTTTCACTTCAAAGCATGCTGTACACTGAGTTTGGGCAATTGCAGAGTCAGGACTTTTATATTCTTTCTTTTTAGCACTTGTGTAGTGTGGTCAAAGTTCTGGTGGCCTAATTTCTTATGTCACAGTAAGAACTGATCTCTTGAGGTGGTTTTCTCTAGACTAGTGACAGCAGCAACATCATTAACATTGTATCTGAACAGCATAGTGTACACTTTACCTTCCGCATTGGCAATTGCTCATACTTTACCATCTTTCATAACTTTTCGTCGCATTATAAATGTAATTTCGTTGGTAGTATACAAATGTGAAACAGAAAAATTACCAAACACTTATTCCAAAAATGGTAACAAACTTTTCCGAGGCCACTAGGTGCTGGCTGCACGTTTATTCTGCAATGGCACACAGTACACCCATAGATTCGTATATCTATGGCAAATTTTTTTTTGATTACGATGTTAAGCTGGATTCGCAACTATGCGTTTCATCCATCAGTCACCCGTCCGTCCATTGGTCACGTGACTTTCAACCAAATTCAAGGCAAGCTTCCCCCCCCCCCCCAAGTTCGTCCGTCAAGTATATTTCAAACTAACTTTCGACAGACCAACAGATGGGCCACTGCCTTGTAATATCGTTTCTTGAACATGGCTGTCGGAAAACAGTCATCTGTGTATTTGTCTGGACATTCTTCTTTTAAAATACACAAGGCAGTGAAGTTGTTTACTTTTTTAATTTCACCTTTGAATAGCACTGAAGATAACTTGTAGATTTTCGGAGGAAATGCTGATGAATTACGTTAGGGAAAGCGAATATATTTTTTACATTCATAAAAAACATTTATCGATGTGCGAGAAAGTTAGTGTTGTTGGGTATTAAAACTAAAAAATTTTCTGGCCCGACGGATCAACATACAAAGGGCAGTTGTGCCTAGCTTTCAATTGATGGACAAAAAAATCGACAGATAGCTGACTGACGGAAGCGGCGGATGGTTGTGAACCAAGCTTTAAGAATAAACATGTTTTTAAGATTATTAACGTTGTGTGAGGACAACTTTTATCTGGCGATGGTTTATTTTTGTTTTGGCCAATTAATATATTAGTTAACGTTCTGTTTATTTCATTGGTGGGGCTGGGAACTTAAATTCCCATTGTTTTGAAATTGCATTTAAAAATGTTGATAGTATGGAAATAACATTCAAATTAATATAATAAAAAAATGTAAAGCTTGACTCACAACCATCCGTCGCTTTTTTCTGTCGCCCGTCCGTAACTATCCTTCAATTGAAAGCGACTTTCAACAGTCCATTGTCCGTTGGGCCAGAAAATTTTCAGTATTACCATCCAACAACACTAACATTCTTGCACAGTCAAATGTTTTTAATGAATTTAATAAATATGTTCTCTTTCCCTAACATAATTTATCAGCATTTCCTCCGAAAATCTACAAGTTATCTTCAGTTCAATTCAAAGGTAAAATGTAAAAAAGTAAACATCTTTGTTGCCTTGTGTATTTAAAAAGAAAATATTCAGACAAATAAACAAATTACTGTTTTCCAACAGCCATGTTCAAGGCACGATATTACAAAGTGGTGGCCCATCCGTCCATCGAAAATTAAAGTTTGAGATATATTTGACGGATAGAAAAAAAAATTGCACTGTGATTGGTTGAAGATCACGTAACAGACCGACGGATGAAACAGATGGTTGTGAGTCCAGCTTAAAGTCACTGAAAGAATAAACTGCGATAAAAATGACATTCACAATGAGAGAATTGCACAGTAATAATTTTCAGTTAAGTTGAAAATCATTGGGGTTTTTTTATGAACTACACTGAAATCAGTATGGATTCCAGTCAGTAATGTAGACACAGAAAAGAGTTTCTCAATGTTGGGAATATAATGGCTGTCAAAAGAACAAACCAAAAGCCAAGTAGTATTATGGTATGGTAGTAATTTATGACAGTTGTTTGTATTTTCCGATTAAGTGTACTTAGGTACTTTATTATTGTGCCATCACTAAAGTAACCAAAGTTTGTTGCAATACCACTTAGCTATTACTTGTATGAGTATTGGAAATTGGGAATCATTTCATACTAATTTGAAGTGCGGTAAGCTAAAATTAATTTTTACTAAAATTGGATTATCAGTAGTAGTGTTTTGGAAGACTAGGATTAAGAAAGTAGCCAAGTTCATGCCAAAGCAGTAAAAAAAAAAAAAAAAACATGAACATGAAACTTCAGGTAGTAACACAAATATTATTTTCAAAACACCCGTCTGGAAGATTTTCACTTGTATGGCCAAACAAAATGCTAAATATAATTTTATACTCACATTTCTTTTTTAGTTTTTACTTGAATGAAACCTTCTTGACAAGCATATTATAGCCTATTTCTTAAACAAATATTTTATACTTTTATCAATGTAAACCGTGTAAGAAAATATTCTGTGTTCATAATTCATCCACTTAATTTGGTTTTAATGCCCAACCGAAATTTCCAGAGCCCGCCCAAAATAAAATTTCTCATCCCGAACTCCTACAGACACCCAGGCGCAGCCCGAACCCGCCACAACGTATTGAAGTACTTTCACTGGCCAGCTATGTCGATGCAGTGAGAAACTTTGTGCGGGACTGTGTACTTGCAACTGGTACAAAAGTCGACGAATGGATGGTACACGACACCAGCAACAATGCTTACCAACCAAACCTTTGGAGACAGTTGCGTTCTATTTAATGGGCCCATATCCATGCACATTGACTGGCAAGTATCTCGTAGTGGTAGTGACCGACCTGTTCTCGCGCTGGGTGGAGGTCTACCCGGTCTCAAGTGTGTACACAAGGACAGTGGGAAATGTGCTAGAGAATGTGTTTTTCTCCTGCTGGGGCTATCCACACATGTTACTGATGGACAATGGTGACAATGGTAACAATGGTACATAATTGACTAGCTGCATGCGGAGGGTGTTTTGAACAAAGTGGATTGGTCGTCATAATGCAGTAGTGTACTACTCCCGAGCCAATCCCATGGAAAGAAGGAACCAGGAACTCAAAATACAACTCTGCATGCGTGTTGGAGATCAACACATCTCGTGGACAAAATGGCTGCCTGGTGCCTTAAATACATTGCGAACGAGAATGGACCAGACCACAGGAAAAAATCCAGCCCAGCTGCTGCAAGGATGTGACCTTCCCTTCCCCGGAGAGTTCACGAGCAGGGCGAGGGAGTGCACTAGCTGCCCTGTAGAAAGGGAAAGCCGGGAGGAGAAACTGGATACAGAGGTGCGCTAGGCAAGGCAAAATCAAGCCCATTACGCACAGCAGTGGACACCTGCCACCACCCGACCCCTCCACAACTTCATGTCGACCAGTATGTTTATGTAAAAATTAATCCACAGTCAGCCAGCCAATTGAATTCTGTGCGGATTTTGCGGGGAAAAGGAGCAGCCAGCACACCATCACCCAGGCCATTGGTGATACCTGTTTTAAAGCACCTCAGAACGTGATGCACTGCAATTTTTAACTGCGATGCCCTGAACCTCACCATCGCCAGCATCGCGATGCCCAGCGTCAAAACCCCCTCATCTAGGGAAAATAGGGGTGCACACCCATCATCACCACACACCAACACCTAGGTCGCCATGTCATACCAACAAGCTGTCGGTTCCATTCCAGCCACGAACTCAGTGGTGACGCCCGATGCACAGTGTCTACACGGGCTCCCATGAGTGATATTGTCCTGGCCAGTGCTGATCAAACAATATTAAGCTGACGACAACTTGCGAGATCAGGAGTGACTTCAGGAAATGTTCAATGTATTAAAATTCTCTATCATTGCAAACAAACCAACTCCCATTACTATATTTTAATCTCGGCTCACTCTGAAATAAAGGGGACCCGATTACTAATGCCAATCTACATGCCTGATGGAACTCACTCAATAAATCTGTAGCATTAACTCTTTAAATATAATTAAATCCATACTGCTAAGCCATGCTCAGTTCAGCAATGGACAGCCTAACCTTAAATTGCCGAGATCCCATGAACTCCTCCTGGGCTGTAAGACTTTCTCGATGTTACCTCCTCAACCGCTTGTCAAACACTGATGAGTAGCACAAGATGACGAGTAGCAGTGGTTTCCATCACTTTGTATAGGCATATAAAGTGATGGAAACTACTGTGTGTCACCCTCGTCTCACCCTACAGGTGATGACACAATGCCTGCAGGTCACAAGAATCATGCAGCTGCCATACTTTGTGACCAATGACTCAGAATTAATCATTTGCCACCTCATTCAAGAGCTTTCTTACTAGTTTCACAAGTATGCTAGAACAATGTATGCTATTACAGTTTAAAATAAAATAAAATCAATGTTGGGTTTTAACAATTTATTTTCTTGTTATTAAATAAAAATTCCATTTATTTATTTATTTAAGGTATGGTCGCAGACAGCTCCATAATTCATTTATAACAAGGGAATAACTATTTCATAATTGTTTGTTGTAAACAAAATTCTAACAATTCAATATAATAATTCTTAATTCACTTTAAATTAATAAAACTATCTGAAATAAATACTTTAATTATGGTACTCAACAGCCCTTTTTTGAAATTCAAAATACTTATATGAATGCCTCACGAGGCGATCCTCTACACGAATTAAACGAGGTCAAACATCTCAAAAGTTCTGGTTTCTATTATCATTGTGACGAGGGTTGCTTCCTCACCGCCATGCACTATCACACCATAACCCAAGCCACAAACTGTAACTTTAGACAGATGCGAGTGAGATCTGGGTGCAATATTGTTTCAGCTCAGTAACAGCACAGGTATAAAATTGATTACAGCAGTGCAAAGTTCAGCCCAATAGAGCGCAACTATGCCAAATGACGAAGTGGTTAGCGGTAGTATGGTAGGTCATGCAATACACAGATACAGTTCGTGGAATATCATTAGTTTATGCTAAGACAACAGGTGCCTAGTCTGGTTCCACAACACCAAGGAGGTACACAGTAAGCTCACATGTTAGACGCTATGTTTACAGTCGTTTGGCTTCGAAATACATCATGTACCAGGAATAGAAAACCACCTAGCAGATGATCTCTCAAGTTCACCTGGGGTCAGTGACATGCATTTAGGTCACCCCCTCTTGCCTACCCCCTAACATGGACTCCAACAATATCATGTGAATGCAGCTCACCGCTGTTCTCTCGAGACTCACCCTGACCGAGGTTAATGCGTAGGTAACACAGAAATTGGTGGACACATGCAGAACACCTGCAGAGCAGTGGCAAGGGATAAACAGATGTCTGCAAACTGTAACAGTGAACTATGTCCATGCCACCACAACTAGAAGGTATTACAGTTTATGCATTGGTTATTTTGCAGGGCAACCTGGAGCCCAGACAAACACAGTGAAATACCCCAGATATTTCTACTGGCCAGGAACACCAGGTGATATCCATCAGCATGCATGTAGGTGCCTTTGTACAGTGAAACTGTCTAAAAAGCTGCTGCACTGCAGCACACCACAGTAAATTCCACACATACCATCAGAAACTTTAGAAACAATTGCTTTATATCTGACAAACTGCAAATGGAAGTTCATGTTAGTGGTGACAGACCTGTTTTCGAGATGGGTGGAGGCCTACCCTATTTCCAGTGCACCGACTGAAAACATTGCATAAGTTCTTGAATAAGAATTTTCGCCACACTGGGGATATCAGCATATACTGTTGTCCTACAAAATCACACCAGTTCCCAGGAAGAAAATGGTGCAAGTGTTGCAAGAAGTGCTGAGTGCTGCAAAACACTTATTTACACTCCATGTGCAACTGCTACAAAGGAATCGGGAGTTGAAAACGCTATTGCAATTGTACATGGGTGAAAATCACACATTGTGGACCGAACACCTGCCTGCCTCCCTCATCCCTTCCCTTCAACATACAGAAGAACCTCACTACTGGCAAAACATCTGTGAAGCTACTTCAAGGTGGCCAGTATCCCCACCTTGGAGAGTTTCCTCACATGCTGAGGGAGTACTCTAGTGGCCCAGAGAGCAGAAGGCACACTAAAACCAGCAGCAGTACAACGTGCAGAAGCTGCCAGTCACCACTCTACCACAAGTAGCATTACAGCCAGGCCAGTTGGTGTATGTCTGGGTGCACAAGCTGTCCAAGTAAATCAAGAATTTAAGCATGGGCCTCACTAATGTGGAGCAGGACCCATAAAATACAGGGGCCGCCTGGGAAAAGCTACATGGTACATGCGGGGGGAAATGCCGCACCCCAGTGCATCACAACAATCTCCACAGTGTTGCTACCGACACAGGTGCTGCAATGGCACACTCACCCAAAGCACTATCCCATGCCAGTGCATAGACACCACCACCGAGCGACTCAAGACCCCTCAGAACCAGAGTACACTACTGGCAGCAGCCTTCGATGCCTGCTCCAGCCTGCGATGCCCAGCATGTCGATGCAGCCCAGGGCATGTAGACGAGGTCATCTGTGGCCGCACCTGATGCCAGCTACGCCAGCACCAGCAACACCCATCGAAAATGATGCTTCCCAAGGCACACCATCAGGGTCACCTTTCTGCACCACAGGCCTTTATAGCATTGCTGTTGGGACACCCAATGTCTGCTTCAATGAGAGAGGTACCCAGTAGTGGGCATGACCCTGTGATGTGTTGTGGATGCCCTTCCACCAGCCTAGTGTCTTACGCAGCCACACCACAGAACTACCTCTGGCAGCAGCGACAAGACTGAGACAGAGGGTGGCTCCTCACCACTTCGCTGCTCCAAAAGTATCTGTTGTACACCGCATGCATCCTGCAAGGAATGCTGAGACCACCTGCCTCCATTACTCCAACACACCAGCTGGACACCTGTCCTACCTCACGACCTCCATTTCAAACCCAAGGTCCTTATAGCTGATTTACAATAACTTCGGCCTTTTCTGAAGCCCTGCTAAATTTCTACTTTTATAACTGTGAAATGCATTGGCTGCTGTTTACAGCTATTAAAAGAACTGTCATACTGCAGAAAACAATTTCTATGAATGTTCACAATTTAGATGTATAACAATACTTAGGTCAGCTTTATAACTATTTGTTACACACGATATAGCATGTTACACATAATACACATCAATATTTTTCCACGACTGTGTTTGTTACAACTGGTGGAAACAGTAGCATGTAACCTGTTGTTATTAATGTGTTTGAAATAAAATTAAAACAAAGGGACACCAGTCGCAACGAAAGACACTGTAAATTCAAGCACAAAACTCGTGTCGCTTATTTATTGTATGTAGCACTGACAAATGTAAAAGATAGTGGTGAACATGCAGATACATAGGCTTACCGTAACATCTATTCTACTAATATTTACATGCATTTGTACGAACTGGTTTGTAGGTTTATTTTATTATTTATTTAAATTTATCTGGGTGGGTTTAGTATTTCATTGGGATTGTGGCAGACATTGGAATCAAGGAACTTAAGCTCGTTACACAACTGTGTTTCAAATGCCCAGCGCAAAGGCACAACATTGTGATAAACAGATGTGAATATAAATAATTAACTTCGTCATAACATCAGTTCATAGTTAAAACATATAAACTTTGCACATATTTGAAGTCCACACAAGCACCTCGCCTGTGTAACGATTACAACACGGCCACCACGCAGCGATCACAACACATTTAACACTGGCGTGGAAACACATATTTATCACAACATTGTAACTTGTCTAGGATGTTTCAAAAACATGAGTACGAACTTGGCGCTTCGTTCAGAAACATGCAGTGTCATTGACATGTTGCCACACCACTGACAGTCGTAAGGCACTATAAAAACTGGCTATAATCACCCATCATATTGGGACAAGCATGTGGCTAGAGGAAAGCTGATCAAATTCTAGATTCTTCTAACCACACCACATCTGCCAAACTTCTGGATTTGAAAGCGTCGTGCCATCATATCTAAAATATGTTGTTGGATCTAAATAACTTATAATAGGTATTTAAACAATAAAATCTCATTTCAGTTGTAAATTACAATCTCAAACACGTACTTGCCAACTTTCCACAATTCAAATTAGGAAGGCATTTGAAATTCTAAAATTTTGTGCAAATGATATGCGGCAATTCTGAAGAAACGTAATCGTCATAAATTCACTTCTAGTCCTGTGGTTACATTATCTATCAAACAGCTACAGTGTTCCGTTTGTTTGTTAACAACCACTGAAACCAAAATTTCAATTCAAACATATGACAACACGGAAGAATGGGTTGCATGCGCAAAAAAAAAGTTTCTCATTCACCTCGAAATTTGAAGAAAATATACATTTAAAAATTGAAGCTTTTCGCTTTTAAGTCCACAATAAATCACATTAGGAAAACTTCACTGCTGTTCCCAGAAACTAAGTAATTTTGGTACCTAGGCCCTATGTAGAGAATCGGAGATTTAAATTGATATTCAGTCATTCTGGCTTGTTAGGGATCTAACAGTTGCTCTTTGGCTTTGTGTAAAAATGTATCTTAGAAAGTCTGTTCATAACATAACTTTGGAACGAAACTACGAATCCAATGGCAGGCAATCAAAGACTGATAAGTTCTGTCCAGTACGTAGGCTACTATAACTGGTTGCCATTCCCAACAGTTTTATTTTTGTTATAATCACATATTATACTATTTAGGGTTTTATTTTATTGGTGGTATGGGGAACTAGTTTTATGGTAACATCTTTCATTTCGTGAGACGTGATTGTTTTGTGATTCTTCTTATGAAAGAGTGGTGATTGGAACTTACATTGTTTTTGTAATGTAGTGGAAAATGTTGTTCGTACGTTAAGTAACATTCAGTTATCATAACCTCTCAATTTTAACTTCATCGAAAGAACTAAATAGATAAATGTGTAGCTGTTAATAAGTTAATGATGCGAGAAATACACAACACAAATATCGTTGCATTTTTTATATAATGAACTACACCAAAAGGGTGTTTATATAGGACACGTACATTTTAAAACCTCCCGCAAGAACAAAATGCAATAATTACACCACTGGTAATACCGATGTATGAATGCACAATGTAAACAAGTTCAGCAAATTTGTTTTCACATAAAAATCGTTAGAAATTCAATAAAATGAATTAGGTTAAAACAAGGTTTCTGAGCATATTTCAAACATTCTAACAACAATTTAAGAAAAACATTTATAGAACACGTAAACTTACTGCTCATTTTGTAATTCCAAAACGCATGCTGAACTTTGGATGATAACTTCACTAAAATCACTTTTGTCTGCCGCTGATGAAATAATTTATTTGCTGACTTATTCTTTTACCATAACACTTGAGCTATTTCATGAAAGCAAAAAATTGAAACTTCACAATGTAAAAACCTTTCCGCTCACACTTTTCAGTCAAAGAAAATGGCGGACTTCAGCGCACAATAATTTTTACAAAGGCAGACTTGTGTCAATTCATTTCACTGAGGTGACTGTTGTGAAAAGGCGCCTACGACGAATCAAATTTAATGAATTAAGCAAATACAAACATAAACTGCATATATAATATTCCGACAACGCCGGCAAGAAATTCTGGCATATAGATAAATATTGACAGAAGAGAAAACAATGATAACCGGGCAATGGCATTTCGCTGTGTGAGGTGGTGGTGATGCTCGTGTCAGGGCCGGCCAAGTGCCGCTGCCCGCTGCCACTATTACTCAGTTTGTCACTAGATAGATCGGGTTACACTCTGGTTGGCTGGCCGGTCTAGTGGAAGGAGTCAGTGTGGGAGGCCACGCCTCATTGGCACCTCCGTCATGCAACTGTCGGACATTGCAGTACCCTAATACAAAAAAAAAGTTTTCGCACAATGAAGATACAGAAATTTGGAATTAAGATATTTACGCCTATCGTAAAATCGTACAGTAGGATCAATTTTTGTACATCTTCTGGAAAAATCGTACAAGTTGGCAAGTATGCAAACAACATTTATTGTTGCTGTAATGAGTATGAAATGTGCTGAAATTAGAAATAACAAAATATATACCTTTCCTGCTACACAGGTGGTACAAACTTCCTGAGAGAGAGTAGAGTATAGAGAGAACGAAAGAGAGCAACACGCTCTGCTTCGCTTATTGAACCTTTATTCTGGACAAAAAAAAAAACACCAGCCTACGCATGGTAATTTGCGCCTATATTTTTTACTGCAGCGATGAAATGTGTTTCAGTGAGTGCAACCTAACAATAAAAATATATCAATTTCCAAAATTGGAATACAAGTTATTGGAAAAACAGGTTGACATGTTATGCCTAGGGTGATTTTTCAAAGTTTCAATTCCAAAAGACCGACGAAAGCGTGAATGGACTATACAACCTGCGGCCTCCAAGCACCACGCCAGTCTCCGAAAGAGGGGAGGGGGCGTATGACGTACCATATCCGTCTTCCCTTAAATTGTTCTTCCAGCTGCCACTGTGCAGCAGAGGGCACTTCTACTGGAGACTCGCTGCACCCTGAACAAGCCGGCACCTGCCTTTCCAACTCCATAGCTTTCATGGAGTGTTGGGAGTACACCCCGCCAGCCTACTATGATAAAACTGCCATCCTGCCTTTATGCCCTCAAGAGGTAACTCTTGACATTGTGATACATTGTGATAAGTTGAACTGGCTGATTACATCAACACGAGTCCCCAGAAATATCACTGCTGGGGAAATGAATGTAATAAGGGGAGGGGGCACAACAGTCCCTGAAAACCTGCATCCCCCCGTGCACTGTGTGACCTCTTCATTTAGTGCTACCATCCCTGTGCATGCATTAGGTATAAAGTATAAGGATGTTACAGAAATTATTGAAAATACGGCATATTATGCAGTCTCGTAATACAGTAAAATCAAAGGGAAAGAAACACACATTTTTCTAGCCTTCGGGCATGGCAATCCTACACCACTATTTGGGTAATGGTTCCATCCATAATGGGCTACTCAAACACTCTTAGAATACTTAAACTTTGGGGTGTTTTAATTTTTGGTAATTATTTTTAAACATAAGTGCAAATGTACATTTAAGCTAAACCAACAGACAGACAACTCCCATTCCCATAAATATTATGTTACTGCAGTTTGGCCATGCAACCTATATTTTTTGAGTGTTATATATTTTTGATGCACAAGAGTTTTACGCATGTCTGTACAAGTACTCAGTGGGTATTTGTTTTGTTTATGTAGGGTGTATTTCCATTTTTTACAATACTGGTGCACTCCCTTGTGCTCCAAGCAACAATAGTCAGACAGTCTGGGTAGCATTCGCATAAAGGGTGGTCATGCTAGTCTGCCATTCCCGAATCTTAAACTTTAGCTGCTAACCATGTAACATCCATAGTTTTCTTTAATTTGTATAAAAACTTAATATACTAGTATTACTTTTCATTCAGGAACAGTGCCGACCCTAACCCTGCCGACTCCATGCTAGGGACGTCCAACAGTGACAACCTCAACTGAGGAAATAATATGCAAGTAAACACACTAGTGTGTATCTGACATGTTTTTACTTGATGTCCAGACCACTTCATAACAGCATAATTAAGTGTGTGCTCCTGAAACCTCCCTACTTCAATTACAGTCTTACGTAACATAAACATGACGTACTCAACGAGTTTCTGTGCTAGGCTGTGTGAGAGATGGCCGATTGAACAATCTCGTCCTGCTTTACTGGCCTTCTTCGAGAGCCAACACACTCAGTGGTAATGAACTACTGAAGAATCACCATCAGCAGCCACTTGGGTGAATGGCCCACTCCCTCACCTCTGACTCTACAGTAGCTGGCACCCATTTATAAATCATTACCATACTAAAAATTAATACATAAGTAAGTCTAATCTAGCTTTACTCCACTTCTGAGGCCACAACAACCATTAATATATATAAAAATAGACTGTGAAAAATAATAACATTTTGACATTTAAAGTGCACTTCAATTGCACTTCATTTTGAATGGAATTTTTTTGTAACTACGTACACTTTAAATTAATAGAGTAAATAAAAAGAAATCAAATCAACTTGTTTCAATACATTTATAAGTAAATTAAACACAGTTTTCAATGTACAGTAGATGTTTGTCTAGGCCAAAGCAGATGCATTACCTTTTGAAGAGCTCCTGCATGTGGATGCATTAATTTTTGTACGAGAAAAACTTCACAATGTCAAATATTCCTACTGTCCGAGATCAAGTACTAGCAATGCTCAAGGCTCTTCTTCACCTCTTCCGCAGAAATTCTTCATTTTCGTGTAATAATTTTGGATTCAGGGTAATTACTGATGTACAGTTATAGAAACTGTAAATTTTACAAGTTAAAATAAATGTGCATAATTTTCATTGTGTGTTATTTGCTAGTTGTAAAA
The DNA here is from genome assembly GCA_029891345.1 of Dryococelus australis. NCBI lineage: Eukaryota > Metazoa > Arthropoda > Insecta > Phasmatodea > Phasmatidae > Dryococelus > Dryococelus australis. The sequence goes on along the minus strand of CM056999.1, from coordinate 28,319,184 downwards.
TGTCAGGAACATATTAATTTTTGTTATCAACAAGTTCCTGCCTTTTTTCAAGCAGTAAATAAAACACAGTGAAAATTGGATATGAAAGGATTAAACATCTAAGAAATTGTAATCAATCATCTTCAATAATACCTCTGAAATAATATGATGTGAAATCTTAGAATTTCTTAATAGGTGAAGTCAAACTTTAACTTCTAAGTGAGTGTCTTAAGTACGGCATGGCTTCAACAAGAATTTCTGGACATGCGAGTCTCCTTTTATGGGGTAAAGAATTCCCATCACATTTGATTGTATCACTCAGACACGCACTGAATAAACAAGAAATTTCCAAAAAAGATGATTTGATGATGCACACAAAGAAGTCAAAGGCTTAGTACACATGCTATAACACAAGCAGACATCTTGCAACCGTGTTAATGCAGTAATTCAGCCAGGTACAGTTTGTTAAAAATGTCAATACATTTACGAATTTGTACAAAAGTAAACAAAATTATGCCTTTAATCACTGGAACGTTGGCTTTTTATTTTGCTATCGGCCGAGTTCACAAGGTGGGAGGTGGAAATAAAATTACAGGTTTAGTGGTAAATATTTATTTAAAAGTGGTGAATCACAGCCAATTGAAAGCTATATCCAGGTGGAAATGTTTACATATCTTATTCGTAATTACCCACCTAACAGATTTACCATCATGGTCCCTAATATTGTTTTGCATATTTTGTATCTTTATAATTAAACAGTTTACAAAAGTTAACAAATATATAGCCCACTCCATGATATTTAATTACAAGGCTATGTATGTACCTATATTGAGGGAACACAAACATCTACACACAGCATTTTCTGTATGACATCTAGTCTATTATTCCAAATTTCTGACAGCTGCTGCTGATAAAACATTTCCTGTGAACCAAAGGCAAAGAAGCAGCTGACTATTAGTTATATTTTAAAGGCGAGTGGTACCATAGTACTTTACAAAAAAAACGTTACACATTAAATATTTTTAGCAAAATGTCAATCAAAGTGAAATTAAATATTCTCCGAATATAGTTTTACGTTACAGAGATCTTCAACTAGAGAGCAAATGCTCAATACCTGCCACCATAATAAAAATAACAGGGATGGCCACCCTCTTATTGCAGACAACTACGTTACTTGAATTATGAATATTTGACACTGGTTTATTGAGCAGTAAGACCTAATGAACAAAAATGATTGCATCGCAAATGTTCAGGTCTCAGTTTTTGTATACATTGTGCACAAAACTTTTGGCAGCAGCGTTATCGTCCCAGGTGCATAGGGAATTGCACACTACTCTAAGCTTCTTAATGTATGGTACATGTTTACAGTAGGTATAACAGGTAGTATTGCCTACAGTAGGTATAACAGGTAGTATTGTCTTAAGTGCTAGGCAGTGTATTGCTGCAGCTGAGGCTTTGTGTGTGGTTCACATGAAAACAATGGGTCTTGTACAGTTGCAAAAACTGGACTTTTTTTTTTTTTTTTTTAATTATGCTATCTGGCCTAGTAATTAATAAACCAGCACCATTCGTAATTCTTGATGGTAAAATAAATTTTCTGCAATAAGAGGATGGCCACCCCTGTTATTTTATTACAGTGTGAGGTATTAATAAGAATTTGCTTTTAGGTTGAAGCTTCCGATTGCATAAAACAATGTTTAGAGAATTTCACTTTCAGATATTTTGCAAAATACAGTTTACAAATACTAGTTTCAACGCTCACATTCCCTTCAAATTCAGTTTAGGTAGAAAGTGTCATATATTTCCCCACTTGATTTTGAATAAGAAATCACCTTTTAAAGTTGGTTGGTCGAATTCCACCCCATCCTGTATATTATCAAATTGGTTTAGTAGTGTATGATACCACCTGCTAAAAACTAATTAAGGCAAATTACACTAAATAACATGTCTGCATCAAATGAATTCAATCACATGTATGACAATACACATCAGTAAAATAATTTCTGTAAGTCAAACAGTAAAATAATGCTTCATTATACAAATCATGGGAATTGCATACTGTTTCAACATCACTACAGTGAAACATATATCTATGCAACAGGAAACACTGTAACAAACATTTGGTATTGTGTAAACCACTGGTAAAATATTCAAAAAATTAGTGGGCTACATATAGGATATGTACATTTCCTAAAACCTTTCAATCTTTACCGTATTATGTTCTCAAACTTTCAAACCTGCAACTACAATAGGAAAGAAGCGTATCTTGTATGTTTCTGCCAATAATGTATTCCTACATTGGAACAATTATAACATTACACTGACATAGTTTATCAGAAACAGTTACACCGAAGCTCGTCAGGTCAAAATTTCCCTACCTCTTCAATGAACTGTGACATGGCTGTCCAACACAAATTAAATGTTTTAATAATTGGTAAGATACACGTCCAATTCAAGAAGCATAGATAATTAAAGAAACAAAATGTTTTCCCAATGAAATTTAATTAGTAGTTACTTATATTTTGATTAAATTTAAGATGCTCCTAGTACAAACTTCCTTAAAATCCAGCCACAATATAACAAATAAAAGAAAAATTAAATATTTTTTACATTCACAAAAGTAAAATATTCCTTATCTTTATTTTAACACAGTAATTTTGAATTAGTTTGTTCATTTTAAACTTAAGAATATAATTACATAACAGACCAATAGAAACTAACAAAACACTTTCAAACATAAAACTTCCTTTCTTGAGAAGTGAACTACTCAAACTATTACCAGCAAGTTATTTGAACTTTAAAATAATTACTCTTACACTAAGAAAATGCAAAAACATCTTTTAACAAATGCAAAGTTGAAAGCAATAACTGAATAAAATAAGCACAGACTGTAGGACAAATTTTTATCTGTTCTTGATTTCTATATTTTCTAGCCCAATTGCATTTTTTAAACACTAGCTTAAGGTTAACATAATTATATGAATAGTAAACTAACGGAATAGCATAAGCATAATATGCGCTACATATAATGTGAAACCAAAAGTACTCATAAACATCTCTCCTAACTATAACAATTTGACCTCAGATGAAAATTCTTTAATTTGTGTGATTTTAATACTTCTTATACAGTATTGCACAATCCCAACAGTGTGTATGTGTATACAGATATTTGCAACTATGGCAACACTTTTGGTAAAGAAATACAGATATTTACATAAGTGCATGCATAACGATTCATTGAAGAGAGGTTTAAAGAGTTGTGGAAAACATGATATCAGAAGGAATATCTTACAATTACACACTACATTATATTTTTAATGTAAGAAGACTGACTTCCTCCCTCCCAGAGCAGTTCAATGAAACCATGATATCAGCAGTGCAACATGCACATCAAACATTTTTCACTTAACTGGATTACATTGCTTACGGGGGAGTAATTACTAAATGTGGAAAGTTCTTCACTACAGCATCAAAAGTGCTGTCAGGTACCTTTCTTAGAACACACACACGTATCTACCCATAAATGAAACCAGGACCTTAAATGGAACCGGTATCCAACACATGAAAATATTTAAACAAAGACAAAAAGCAACAACATATATTATATTTACATAACAAAATGTACAGACTGCAACTGGAATGTTTTTATTTTAAACAGATGCATGAGCTTAAAGCCCAACACTATAATGCTAGTTAATGTTTCGTCAACATACAGTTCATCATATCACTGATATCTAAGAACAAGTCTTGTTGCATAGACCTACCTATACTCAAAGTGAACTGACACTAGCATCACTAAGGAGTTCTATCAAGGAAAGAGTTTTAAAAGATTGGCACTAGCATAAAAATAAAATAAGCATTTAACAATTATAACATGTACTGTAAGCATTAAATGTTTATTGAAGTACTATTTAATGTTTGGAATTCTTAATATTGTTCGAGTCATCTACCTACTCATTTTCAAATTTTAAATTACTGAAATAACATAGAAAATACATTGTCATACATAATATTGTCAAACGAGTAGTCTTGCTTGCAAATACCACTCAACAGGAAGGTAAGATATAAAAACATCACCTCTGCCCAACAAATTTATTTTAGTTTTCCACACAAGCACTGGGCAGTACAGGAATAACACGTACAGTAACAATACCATACAGATGATGATTGCCAACATCACAGGCACCATTGGCTATGGTATAAATGGATTCAAATGGAAAATGTGCCATACAATAAAGTTACTGCTCATTGTAGATACTTTGCACTGCTTAAAATCAACTCATATTGAGGGGGTGGGGGTTACAGAAATACAGTTTAAAAAATTCTAACTTATATGGAAAATAAACCCTTAAAACAGCAACCTCATTAAGCCACACATGTACATATCTATCAATGTCCAAGAACATTCACAATTTCCTGTATGTCTGCTGGATATGTTAACGACAGATGACAACCAATTATAAAATTAACTGTAGTTTGTGATAATTTTACATGTATTTTGCTTTCATTAATAATTTTTAATTATAAATTCAAGAAACAGCAATTTTCACAGTACCGATAATGTTTCGTGTTCATTTGTACTGGGTGATTTCCAATGTACCACAGATACAATCCTGACTTTTTTGCTTGAGGAGAATTAAACGATTCCGACTGGAAACAATGCCACATCATCTGAAAACTGATTTCTTGTATGCTTGCTTACATTTTGATGTGAATACTGTATCAACGAAAACCTACTAACATATGTACAACAAGTTACATGCTATATAAAATGTGAAACTACCTCTGATGAGCTACAGTTCCAATTCCTAGAAAAATACCCAGATGTACGAAACTCAGAAAACTGCAGACCTTCATATTCAGATCAAATTCTACACAATTTTTCCATATTCACGCAAATAAAAGGCCAACTCAGTTTGACAGATTCTACTTTTTTTTGGGAGGGAACAATAAATTGTCCACATTTTCAAGTAGAACAAAATCAAATATGTCTTTAAAAAATACCCCAAACACTGCAAAAAAAATTAATGTGACATTGTGATAGCACAGTAAATTCAGTGGTAACTCATATAGTACCACACAAAAATTCTGAAATATTGCAAATCTTACTAAGTAACAAATGTAAGGTTTTACTTAAAGACCAATTAGCCTAATATGAAATCGTAGAATAATACAGATTTTTAAATGTTTTAATTTCCTAATACCGTTCTAATTTCTTGCAGATATGTAGAGAGCTGAAAGTTTCTTATTTATTATGAAAGTTTAACAGTTTCTTATCTAAACTCTTCTGGTGGTATACAAGTTCACAATACTAAAGAAAATAACTGTTGGTGTACATAAGTAATAGGTTATGGGAAAAAAACTATGGTTGCCACCCAGCTGTATCCAGTTGTATTTGAGGTGAGCGCGATGCCTACCTACCGTGTGTGTGTGTGTACAAACATGCATTTGTGCATTGTATGTACCACATTTACTGACCATACACTACACATACTTTCAGAGGTTTAAGTAAATTTGGTTACATGCTATTCACAATAAACCTGTCTCTCATATCCGCCTTTACAAGTATGTACCTTCATTAGGAAGAGAGAGGGGCTAAATGTCATGTATATACTTTTCATCTATATTGAAGGGAGGAATCACTCGACAATTTATTCTGTAGTTACATCAAAAAGTAGCTCCTGTTCATAACTACTGATGCTGTAAGAAAAGATTGCATTGCAGTCAGTGGCCATAAACAGTAAGCATTCCTTATCATTTTGTCACTAAAGTTGTCTATCCAAAACATATAATTGAATACACAGATATAGGCCATTCACTTTAAAGTAAGCATTTTTGAGGCCCTAGATACTTTTGCCTTTCAGCCATTATTTATACTTTAACCACCTTTTTAAATAAATATTACTATGTAAGTAATAAACACAGTGTGTATTCCACCACACTTGGAAGTTAACATCTAAGGATAAAATAAATATACTTATGGACTACTATTCCAAATGAGAGGACTTTCAAAAGTACTCACTTAACCATGAATAGCATATATGTAAATGTAAGCAAAATTCCTTATAAATATACTCTTTAGTTTACCTTATGATGAAAAAATTTCTCTAGTACTTGATTACACAACATAAGTTTGAAAAACACATGAAAATAAGTTTTAACTTAATTTTATACTAGAGTACTATTGATTCCTGCAAACAACATATCTCCAACTACCTTTTATAGTAGACACCAGATGTCTAATCATCATTTGAAAAACTAATACCGTACACAACCAAAGTGTCTCCGACGACAACATACTGCAATAATGCACAACCACATAATTCTGACCAAACAGTATCCACAGACACATTAAATTAATAACACTGGGTTGTCTCCACTGAGAAGGAAGTAGATCACTGCCAATGCTATATTCCCACTGTTGGTTACCTGACACAGGCCTTCATCAGCATGTTTGGTGCACCCTCAAATTATACGCTACTCAGAGAGATTTTTCACATTCCTTTTCCCTAGCTCACTCCAAGTCATTCTTCTAATACACACAGTTACATGGTAAGGATGACATATGGTTCATTAAAGTGATTTTTGTACAAACATGTAAGCAATGTGTTATTTGCGTATACTTCCATCCAACACTGTAAGACTATAAATTCAACATTTTTTAAAGATTTTCATGCATTAATCGAGATAAGCCCTGCATAAAATCAAATAAAAGTAGACATAAATTTAAGGAACAACATTTAGCAGTCTGACACCAGTGTCGCTGCAAGTTGTGAACCACTTATGAAAAATTTTTTTGACTATTACATATAACCTTCGCTGGAGTTAAATGTCATACAATCACCAAATTAACTTCGAAAGTAAACTCATTGCGTCATATGATGTACAACTGGACAGAATTCTTTCAATTGTGCACAAAGCAACTTTCAATTGTGTTCAACTAATTTGTATATTTCACCCATAGTAAAAGTTTTTATTTATAGATTCCTGTTTACAGTAAATATGTAGCAAGAAAGCAGCATGGTGAACAAATCTACATTACTGTCAAAACTAAAAGAAAGTTCATATAACCTTAAAAATTCATACCTAATGATTTGTTTTCATTGTTCCCATTAGTAAAATTAATTATTAATTCTTATCAATCAAAACTGTTACAAATATTGTGTTGTTCAATGCATTAGCAGTTGACTTCAACAACCATTTGGTAGACAGTACATGCATTTCCAGGAACCATGGTAAACTAGCATAAAACATTATAAAATAAAACCAAATGTACAAAATCTGTAGTCAGTTGCATGCAGTACATTATGAAGGCTTTGTTATTTATGTAATTTGTTTAAATACTTATTGATAATGCTCGACAAAAAGACCATACTTTATTTTTCTTGCTGCTGCTACTGTTATTTGAGAAACTGATCCACTAATCACTTAAATGTTGATTCCAAAGTCAACAATAGGGAAGTTAGTCATAGTACAACCATAGGAGTGCGGACGGACTTTCAGTGTAAAGAACAGTTTTTTACACAGTTATCCAAGCTGTGGAATGTTTAATACTATTGCATTGAGTAACAGAAACGGTAACTTGTGTATTTAGATAAAATAGGCTAAAAGCAATAATATTTTAGTTGCAACTGTTTGATGATTAAGAACTTTAATTTAAATTTTTTTAACAAGCAGTATTTACTGATAATATTCACTACTTAGCAATGGAAAGTATACAAAATATGAAGCTCACAAATCCTTTGAATGGCATCACTTACAATTATTTACAAGTATGAAAAAATTCTCGATATCAGTTTTAAAACCTTATTATATTGTCCCGAAATACATATTTAAATGTGTGTTTTACAAATTCCATAGTATTACGATTCTCAAAGCTTGTTAACTATGAACATATGCTACAATAAGTTATGTTATAGTCTTAATCTTGTTTAAAAATGTCCATGTACCTTTCTAATTGCTGCCACCAGAGCAAAAATTAGTCCAGGCAATAAAATGCTGTGGAATTTTTTTTCGCTTAATGCAGAACTGTTAGTGATAAAGTTATTTGATGGGCTTGTTGGCTCATCGAGACACTCAAACTCGCAGCAGTGTGTCCCCGCACGGAACCGCTTGCAGTACTGTCAACAAACTGCCATCATTATAAACCATTCAGACAGGATTTAAACTATTAAATTTGTACAAAACAGGTTAAAAATGTTATTTTGTTGAATTGTCAGAAATAGTCAATAAGAGTATGAAAATCTGGGACTTAAAATAATTAATTCCCTATCCTAATTCTATAAAATACTAAAAACTATGTTTATAATATATTTTTCTTCATAAAAACATAATCAACACTGAACATATGTACTCTACAAAAACCTAACATTCTCTACGGCAAAAATACCATACTTAGGTTGAATTATATGGTACAAATAGGCTCGGTTTGTAATTTAAACAAAACAAAAATGCATTACTCTCACTAGTCGGAAATCGCTTCACAAAAATTTTCGCCACTTCGAGAAATCTTAAAAAAATATCACATTTGCTGTAAGTAATCACTGTAATATTGTCCCTCTAGACTATGAACATCATATTTTGAGAGTTATAAGGAAGGAGCACAAGTTTTGTTGTTTAGTTAATATCAGCTGCTCTTACACATGGAAGCCATGCGGTCATGTCAAAGTTCAGTGTGCTCAGCCAGTGACAGGTTTTCTGTATAGTGTGATTGTACTTCAAAAAGCGTGTAGTTATCTGTCAAACTAAAAATTTCTATAACCATAATGTACTTTTGCAAAAATTGTTTCCCAAAAAATTATAGCAAATTAGATAAAAGTTTAAGTTTAAAAGAAAAATGGGTTAGAGTTTAACTTATGTATCAAACAATTTTCAGTTCCCTGCAATTTGCCACATACATTTAATTATGTTTTTTTTATGGGATACACACATTTACAAAAAATTTTTAAAAACTATTTTTTCTGCCTGGGGAATTTAGAGGTGAGGAACTGTAAACTGGGTTGTAGCAAGGTTTGTATATGAACACTTTGACGTGTGTCATGCCCCGCCTTAGGCTTTTTGTCACGCCGGCTGCTTCACCCGCACAGTATGCACCCGCACTCGACGTCTGATCAGCTGCAATTGTGTGTTTAGTGACGTGTGGTGCAGGAGCATTGCAAGCTAGTGCAAGTGCAGGAAAGTCTGAGTGGTGCAGTGCCACGTGCGCTAAGCAGCCAGGTGTAAGGGCAGAATGATACACTACCACATGTATTATGTATAAAAAGGTTTTTGTAAAATTTTTAAGGGTATTTCTGGACACAAGAAAAGGACATATATGCAGGAATTAAATATGCTATGCATAAGAACCCTCATGCTACTAGTTTTGTTTTCGTAAATGTTTATTTTCACCACCACCAGGGTTCTGCCCACTTCATTCCACCTTGTTAGAGATATAGGTCTACAGTTGTGTTTATTCCATGAGATTCTGCAGGTTTTTAAGTATTATTTCCCATAATGTAACAGCAGAGTTTCTTCCGCGTGTGCAAGTAGATCACTCCGCGACACGTGGGCCCGTGCTTGCCAGCCCTCATGCCATGGCAAGAAGTCGGTCAGCAAGTCACACCCAGAGGGGGAGGCTTGTGTGAAATTGCGCTCGTGCTTTTCCCATCCAGACGGTCTCAACTTCTTCAAAACCGGTAACTTCTCTGCAATAGTGTAAATCATCGGGAACAGTTTAGTTTTTCTGCAATCCGGAACACTCCCCCTCGCCTCCCCAGGAATTGCATCGCCTGGGGAGTTTGTAATTTAAACAGCACCCGTAATTACCATATAGCGTAAAATCTCTATCAGTGTAGCCTTCGTCGCAGGCCAGAAGCGAGCATCATTAGCAGTTGTCCTCCTGGAGGCGACTGTAAAGTCGTTGAATAAAATAGCATGAACTGACCAGTGCATTTTATTTCAGTCGCAGAGAGGCATTTCAGGACACGAGTACCTTAAAACCCGCCATTTTTTATGCAAGTATTGTGTGAATTTTCAAGGGTAATTATTTATTTTCATGTGTGCTGCAACGTATTTTAAAGTGTTCGTGTTTAGCATTTATGGGCGTGTGGTTTGGCCCTAACAATCTATGTGTAGGGATTCTGATTGCACCGGTCGAGTATTTTCAATAATATGCAATACCATGCGGTGATTGGGCAGCCTGAACAGCCCCTCGTTTAACAAACAACGAGGCCCCCGTACAAGATGAACAACAGCAAGATCATCATGTGAAAGTTTGGCTGGGTGATCGACCCACAGCACCCCAAGAGCACCATGGAGATCTCAGCTATACCGCATCATCATCACTGATGCAGCCACGGCGACGTCTGGCGCCAACCGGGTAATTATTTCCACACCAATCTCCTTCCAAATTCTTCATAGCCTTTATATTTATAACCCATATTTGACCCCATATCATCAAGTCAACCCATGTCATCCCCATACATGTTTTCATAACAAATTTATGTCGCCCTTACTGCTCCCCTAGGGAGACAAACCACTGACTGAAGCTCTGCTCGTGCACCGGGTATGCACATCCGTGCGCCTCGTGCATGGGTCATCTCTGCCATTCGTACAGGAATGGGTTAGAACCCACCTAACCCCAGCTTCCAAGAGTGTTCTCATTATGTGTATACAATGCAATTATAAACAGTGCCCCATACAGCAGAATCACTAGTTAACAAGGCTACGTGTTATCTTTGTTTAACTCCCTTTAAGTGAGGCATAGTAAACCTGTGAGTGAAAAGCCATGTGGGGTTTGAAACTATTACAAAACACGAGACCATGACACTCGTAATTATTTTCATAATTTTTTAGTGTTGAATAATGTGTTTTGTTTATTTAGAAGGGCAATATTAATTTATTTCAATAAAAGTAAATGGAACATGTAAACTTCCCGGCAGTTCCGGCTTCTGCCATGTCAATTGTTCGAAACTTAATTCTTTTGCTTTGTATTACTTTGTTTTCATAATTTGATCTACGTGTCTCAAAGTGCTAACGTAACTTACAAAATTTATGTTTGTTTTTAATTTGCTTTCACGTGCCTTGCTGTCCCATTCTGGCTTGTTTTCCGTAGTTAATGCATGCAGGCAATTAACATACCAAAGACTGACACACTTGTTAATCACTCTAACATGTCCGAAAGTTCTTGTTAATTGTATCGGTGTTTGTTTATGTTTCATTGCAATGTCTAGTGTACTTGTAATTATGTACTTTCAATAAATTTCTCTCTCAGTGTTAGCAGGAGAACGCTGCCGTGGTAGCCAGCCCTCTCGTCCCCAATCTTCATTCTTGACTTGTCCCACTCGGGGGCAAGACTGATTATGCTCACCGTTGCACCAACCGCATTACGAGCACCAGTGTATTTGTGTGTAGTGAGCCATTCATGCAGGAACAGATTAGGGGAACCGTTCAGTGTTCTGAAAGACACACAGCGCACTAATAAACAGTATGTTATGCGTTTACTTCAGTGATTAACTGTGATCCCTCAAAAGCAGAGCCTAATGCATGCCCGAGGAAGTTTTATATCCTATTTGCATCCCTACAATAAAGTGGGTTTTATTATTAAGTATTTGCCCACGTGGTTCATGTGAGCTCACGTAGTAGCAAACTGAAGTGCTCATAATTCTTTATTCTATTTTTGCAGTGTTTTGTCATGTGTCATTTTGTTCTAAAGGCGTAACTCACATTTATCCTTTTTATTAAAATATCCAGTCAAAAATGCTTGCAGTTCCGGTGGCCATCTTGCCAATTTCACCACACAAAATTTTAACAGTTAGTCTATTAAATTTGAGCTAATTTAATATCACTGATTCAAAAGGGATTTTATGTGTAATGTGTATTTATTGTATTTTTTTTAAAGAGTGTGTATGTGTTCTGCATGCCTGTCACAGCATTTACTGAATATTCTGCTTTACGAAAGACATTTAGCAACAGCGATCTAAGATTTTCCCGAAGAATATTAACACTACAGAAATACGCAACTAATTTGCCTGATTGTTTTTTCTGTCAGCAACCAATTTCTTATGTATTTGTTCAATACATATATTTTGCGAACATTTCCCTAGAGATACTGGCGGGAAGATGACCATTAGTATGCGGTATCTCCGCTCCATCATCTTTAGTCTGGAACAGTGGGTCATCAAGGGTAGATGCGCATAGCAGCGCTTGTCAAGGGAGCTTCATCGTTATTCTAAGAAAGTAGTGTTCAACAGTTTAAATGTAATATACCGGAACCTTTTCTATTTCTCCTCCTGTGTGCCGACCCTCCTATCCGCCGACTCGCGACCCCGGACAGCATAACGCCCATTTAATTTCACAGGGTTTTCTGCACTTTTCGTCCGCATCGCCCCCTGGCAGGCCTTGTGTGCCAGGCCTGCTTCAGACACACGGACTTGTGCGTGTTACCAGTGTACTCTTTTTTAGGTAATACAACTCGTTTATTTGGAACCCATGTCTTGTTTATTAATTATTTAATTTCCACCACTGGATGTGGCCCTCTCCAGTAAGTGTTACCCATCGTTGGGTCACCACGCATAGGGCAGTGTAAGTTGTGTAACAGTGATTTAACTAATACGTAAGAAGTCTTGTGCTGCGGGGGGATGCCGTCACAGGCTGTCAACCTGTAACGACCCTGAGAGACTGAGATCCTGGTGCTTTTCTGAGACGTAGAGAAGCTGGTGCCCTGGGAACATCTCAACTGTATCCGCATCCATCAGTATGGAAAGAGATGTGTATCTTAATCAGGCATATCCCATCTCCCGCAAGCAGCCGAGCTAGTCATATGGCACAGCAACTTAGTCGCCAGAAGACACGCGTCGTGAAAAATGAAGCACGTGGGGGAAATTTTCGCATACTGGATGTCCGCAATTGTTCCTGGAAACATGCGGGTCAGTGAGCTTGGCCATATTCTTGTGCGTATATTGAACCCCCTTTGCACCTCGTAGGGCGAAAATACCCATGATGTCACAGTGTACTGGGACTTTCTTTCAACGTCACCGCGTGCGTGCGTGGTACGGACCAGCCACGCGCTGACACCGCACCCCACCAGGTCAGGTCTACTGAGATAACCCTGAAGAAACCCTTCACGCACGTGGGTTTGTGACCATGGATTCTCTAACCAACATGTGGGACATGGATGAGATATGTGCATCATGCGGAAAAGCCATTTCACTGGATTCATACGCCAAATATGACCTGCAGGCGAACATCTGCCGCTGCAGATCCGAGGGGAGGAATGTTTTGTTCGTGCCCCCTACAGCATCCACAAACAGGGCAGTACTCTGTAAGCGCCCTGGCTGTGACGCTCCTGGCAACGATACCATCTGTTGTGAAGTTTGCCAAGTGGGAATGCATTTCACCTGTTTGTCTGCTGAAGAATGGCCTGCAGTCCATCGTGATGACTTCAAATGTCAAGAATGTACATCACCTATAGGGAACGCAGCAGATAATGACAACCAACCTGAACCAGCATAGCTGATTGTACCCAATGCATTTCTACCAACTGTAGAACGCCAAGTGAGTGAGTGCCAAGCTTGACTGTGCAGAGGGAAGGGGCATACCATTGCAGTGTGTTACTTGTGTAACAATCAGTACCATCCTAAATGCAAAGAGACATTTCGTTGCAAGGAATGTGTACCGCTCAGCGTCCACAACCACAACACACACCTCGATGTAAACAATGTCAACAGTGACAGACAGCTGCTGCAAAGGGGAGCATGGTACGAGTGCCAACCATGTGTGACACCCACTCCACTGCCCCGGCAGATACATAACCAAGTCCAAGCACCCATCAGACATCAAGAGCTGCATGCAACCGCTACGCCATCATGCTTTAAAACATTCCCGATGTTCGTCGGAAAAGGAAAAGAGGATTCCAATGCTTTCCTAGCGGAGAGCACCAGCAGGCTGCAAAGATACGCTGTCAGTGTGGAAGAATGGCGTAACGCTATTGGAGCTCAGTTAACAGGTGATGCCAGAGACTGGTGGCGCTCGGTAACAGAGTACAACATGTCTTGGATGCAGTTTGTCACGAAATTCACGGCCCCATACACCAGCACATACTACACACTGAAACAACTGTCACTGTTCATGGAGGAGCAGAAACAAGGTGAGAATCTGGAGACATTTGTGAGCAATAAAATCAGCCTTGCCAACAGACACTACCAACATCTCCAGCCGGAAGAACTGTTGGAATCAATTGTCAAAATAGTGCTTCCAGTGTATTGCCCGGCCCTGTGCCCCATGGTATACAGTGGTTTTCAGCAGTTTAACAGGGCTACTGTGAGTATTGGACGCAACCCCGAGCCAAGGCACAGTTACTTTTTTGGACTCGCGGAACTCAAAAAGTGCTTGGAGGACAAGTCACATTTCCGCGAAACGTGTAAACACGCCGCGCCAGGGTTTGACCTGCCCAAGCAGTTCACCTGCACACATGACTGGGAGAGCGCCACAGAAAAACACAGTGACCGCTACAGGGAAAAGCAGCACATGAGCCGCACCCACCCCGTGCTGTCAAGATACTGCATCTGCATGGACGAGCAGTAATATTGGCACAGGCAGTGCCCAAATCGAGCCTCAGCGGCAAAGGGAAATACACCTATGGGGTAGGACCACCACAGGTGCTTCCCTACTCTGCCGTGTCAACACCAGCACCCCAGTCCGAAGTAAACAATGCGACCAACACCTATCTGGGACGAGTACTGCCATTGACCAGTTATTAAGGGTACCTGTATGTATTTCAAGTGTTTCAACTGTTGCTTTGATCGACACTGTGGCTTCAAATAACTTTGTCCACGAAGAACTTGTCAAACCTACCGACATACAACCTACCAATTTATCTGTTGAGCTTGCCACCTTAACTGGCACAAGTCACGTCATTGGTATTACCCAACTTAATGTAAAGATTAGAGATGTTGAAACGTGTGTATATGCCTTAGTTTCAAGGGAAATCCGATAAGATTAATCTTTGGAGTACCTCGTCCTTGACGGGATCACAGGCAAGTTCACCATGGCCAACCTTGATGTAGTGTGGTCGGAGACGTGGGAAGACCACCAACATCACCTAACTATAGTTTTGGAACAACTTGTAATAAACTGCCTCACCTGTGCAAATAAAAAGTGCAGCATAGGGAAAGTCAGTATTCGGTACCTCGGCCACCTTGTCGATGGGGAAAGAAACATTCCCACACCAGAACAGCTAAAAATAATTCAGGAGCACCCTATACCAACAACATGGAAAAGATTATGTAAATTATTTGGTCTCAAACTGGCTCAGACAGTATGTACGGGATTTTGCAGTAATCACAGCCCCGCTCACGGAGATGCTCTCACCCACCAAGAAGTTTAAATAGGATGCAGCGATGCAAGATGCCTTTGATGAGGTAAAATACCAATTTTCACAGTGTCACGCCCTAGCACGTATCGATACTACCCGGCACTTGTACTTCCAGACAGATTCGAGCCAGGAAGGCTTCGGTGCGGTAATTTTTCAATACAGTGATAACCAAGGACGTTGTGTCATCGACTATATTAGAGCCAAACTTGGCAACACGGAGAAAAGATACGACGTGAAAAAAAGGGAATGCTTGGCGATCATCTGGTCCATTAAAAGGTACCACGTTCACTTAAGAGTACAGGAGGTTCACTCTGAGGACCGACAACTGGTGCTTGTTGTAGTTTCACAAAATGCTAGAAGCCAGAAGTAAGTTAACGAGATGGTCAATGCTCCTGCAGTGTTTTGATTTTGTTGTTGTAACACGTGCCTGGGGAGGACAACCATCTGCCAGATGCTGTCTCCCGTTATCCGAACGAGCAAGAGGTCGCCAGAGACAAGGAAAAGTGGGGAACTGTACTGCTGCCGGAAAATAATGGCACAACTCCACCCATGTTACTGCGACAGATTGCGGCCCGTGAAGATAAACAAACTACTCCAGCTGAAACGTGCGCTGACAACTTGTTTGTATACATCCTCAACCAACAACAAGTGTCCATGGAGGTCCGGGAGATAAAAGAACAGTGCGCACAAGAAAAAGTAGAAGTATGGCGCATGATAGAAAACTGACTCAAAATGCAGAACCGACCGTAAAAATAACAGCAACTTATGAATCGTATATAACACAAAATTTAAACCACTATTTTTTTTTTTAGGTTTAATTTTTGCTGTACGGATTTCATTCCAGCATGCTTACCTGAGTACGTATTTTTCTTTTACGTAGGTGTTCAGTTGTACTATTCACCTTTTACAAAAAATAGGTTTTACGGAAAATAAAATTTAAACCATTGATAATATTTCATAGAGTTGATAGAACATTTCGAAAAATGCATTTTTCCAGGGACAGGAGTATTTATATTTTCCCGTTTGTAACATTTCAGCTTGATGCCTCGCTTATTTTAGATTATGCTGATACTTTCCATTACTATATCTAACATAAGTTTTTTTCTTTGTAATATATTTTTGCTTTGTTGAAAAACTTGTAGCATTGCAAGTTATATAAATTTTTAAAGTTTTTATAATTGTTTTCCATCCAACATTTAGTTAAAATCCTGAGTTTAGCATGTCAGTGAGTATAATAGTCTAAATTTTTACTTTCATGCCACGTGTAGAAGTAAGGGCTTTATCAGTTTTAACGTGGGGCTGTATTTCAGTTGTTATCTGTGTTATGTGGCACTTTCAAGTTCTCAGGATCTGAGTGAGGTTGCGTCACTTTTGAGATTACGTTTTTTTTCTCACTTCTTTTTTCCCCCTTATTATTAGCTATTTTTGTTTCGAAGCTCACACCGTGATTTAAGTTTCAGCCAATAGGAGGTCGCAAGTCCCAGTAAAATCTTATTTTTAGATTTGTTTCGAGGAGTGGGGAGAGCTGCGCGTTCCCAGCTGCAAGTTGCGAGCCCTGGACTCATCCGTAAATACTCAACAATCATTGGAGAGATGACTTCATGTCGTAGAGTTGATGCTGGCTAACAGCCAGACGCATTAAACCCTGACAGCACTCACCACTCACGTGACACGTGGGCACGCACATGCGCAAAAGGCCATAACCTGAACTTTCCCACCACAGGAATATTATGTTTTCAAGTGTTCAACATGTCTTTCTTTATTTCAGTGCTCAGTGTTATTAAATGTTAAAATCTGTATGTTCATTAAAATGTTGCACAATGTTTGGTTATAAATTCAAAATGTGCGCTGCACGAAGACTAAGATCATTACTATTCTGGCGTGAATGCCATTATAAAAGACACTGAAAGAATACAGAAAATTAACAGTTTAAATACAAAATGTAAATCAATATTTTAATTATTTTTGTGCCATTTATTAAAAAATATAAAAGTTTTACTCGGTGTGCATAGCAATTCTACTTGTTTGAACCCCATAGGCGGCCATGGTAGGTCCGCGCGACGCTTGCCTTTGGGAAATCTGTCGAGGAGAGCCAGCGAGGTAAGACACTGTCACGTAAGCACCTCAAACTTTTTGCACTGATGTAGATTACAATAGTTTCACTTTAGTGTACCTCTTAACCTTTGCTTTGCGTACGTTTTACCAGACATTCCCCAGCATTATGCTTCCTCTTAAATTAATAATTTGTGCCCTCGGGGCTTTTTGAATGTAAACGAGATGGAGAAATATGTCTGAGAGGCCACGCGGCCAGCGCAACTTTGAATCAAGCGCCATCTGCCAATATTAAAGGCATTTCAGTGAAATTTCTGTATAATTGATTCGTGCAATTTTAAGGGCTTTATTTTCATGTATGTATTTCAGGGTCATTTTCATGTTTGACTGTATTACGGCCACATAATTTGCAACCACATAGTTAACCGCCGCCAAGTCAATGTCTGGCGGCTGTAGACCGTTTTTATTGTGAAGGCTGTGTTATCAAACACCACGGTAAAAGTCATCCATCTAGGAGTGGGCTAGACAAATTACGAGCTGGGGAGCACCCAACGGATTTAGCTAGACACGTCCAAGTTTCAGGATGTAAAATTCATCCTGGCATATTTTTGTACGATTGGTAAAATAAACACCATATTATCAGTACATAAAGTCTTTCCTTGTCTTGACAGCAACCTCGCCTCATTTTCAGTGTTAAAAGTTTAGTATTGCACAGTGTTTTGTTAGTATGCTTGGGTGAGATGGACACACAGAACTCGCAGCATTCAGAACCCTGAATCTCAACAGTGCAGTGACTGGGGAAACACCACTGGCGCCCATATACCGTAAGTTTATTGTGTCACCGTTCATCTCGTGTCTCACCCGACGGTGTCTCACCCGACGGTTGTGAGCAGGCAGTCTGGGGGAGACAATGATATTTAAAAATTCTACAGGAAAATGTACTAACTCCTCTTCATTACATATTGTATTTATGGATGTATATGTTGTTGAATCTCCAGGAATTTTTTCTAATATCGTAGTATTAAGGCGACTAACCATATCATTTTTGGGGCAAAATATATCTTTCACAAAGCCAGGAAATAATTTGAGTGAAGAATTTCTATGTCTTCGTATATTTCTCGAATTAACTCTTCTGTTTCTGTAACAACTTGGCAAAGAAGATTGGGTACTTCTATATCGTTATTACTATTGATTTTTGGACATTTTCCCCCTCCAATAGCTAAAAGAATTATACAAAATTCTGATGCTCCTGACTGGGCTCTTATATTTTCAGTCAAATAAAGTGTGTCAACGTGCCTCCAAAGTAGTCTACTGAGCGTTTAATACATGCGTTGATTTCAACCGTGCCTGTGCCTCTTGCAACTACCAGTAAAGTTAGCCTAAAGTCTCTGGAAAATAAAAATGTTACTCCACCAAAAGGCCTATCACTTCTTATGTCTCTCAAAGTTCTGTAAACTGTTTCTATGGACACTTTAATAGCTGCAGTGCATTCATTCCAAACAATAAATACACAATCTTAACACTTTAGCCATGTTACTGTTTTTCGATATACCGCATACAGGGATTTCCATTTTGTCTGCTTCAAGTGACACTTTAAACATGGAGTGAGCAGTTTAGCCTCCAGGGAGTAGCATTGCTGCTGTAACTGAAGATGCTACAGCTATGGCAATTTTTTATTAGCTCGTATTTTGTGCAATATAAGATTTACTTAAAATGTTTTTCCAGTACCTCCGGTTCCGTCTAAAAAGAGTACACCACCAGCAGCTGTCTTCACACTATTAAAAATTCTTTCGAAACCTGTTTCTGATTGTTACTTAGTTAGCTATTCCCGCAACTTTGTTTGCATGGACTTTAGGATTTCTTTACATATCTTTAAAATTAAAATTTTGCTTCGCGTAGGTTTTGTAGAGTTATTAAAATACAGTCCACCATCGCTTCGATCAGGTTTTATGTTTAAAATTGAAACAATACTTCATTCAGGTTTTATGAAGTAATTAAAATACAGCCTGCCAACGCTTCACCCAGGTTTTATGGCGTTATTAAAAATACATACCTATATAATTTGTTTGGGAAAATATAGGAAATAGTTTTATTGTCGCGTTAGTGTTGGTTGTTTGATAATAGGTTATTTTACAATGTTTTTCCAAAAACTAATGTATATTTTTCTATGATGCATATTATATCAATGATCATTTAAAAAACTATTGTTTCAAAAAATTTTTTTTAACAAATAATCTCAAAATTTTATCAAAATCGATTCAGCTGTTTCAGAGCTTATTCTGGACAAACATCCAGGCAGACCGACAAAAATTTTAAACAGTTATCTATGCTCTAACATTGTTTAAATAAGCATATTACACTTAGATGTTCATATCAATTTAAAAATAACAGACAAGACACTTCAATTTTATTTATTAGTATAAATATAGTAACTCAATTACGGAGTTTATAAAATAATCTAGTTGGACTGATTTTAAATGATTAATTTACATTAATTTCTTGAGGTAATTGTAAATTATATTGATTAAATTTATTAATTGTAAAAAAGTCATGTCAATTTATTGCAACGATTTGGGTCAAAAAATTTTGTTTGTAGTTATTGTAAATAAAATTAGGAAATTATTATTAACTCTTATTTAATTGAGACCTCCATCCCTTAACAAATTTGCTTTAGTCCAATCATTTTTGAGAAATCTTAACAAAGAAATTTACACCTACTTGACCCAAATTTGAAACGAGCTAGCACCACTCGCCCCTGGCCATTCCCTAATTGGCGATGCACTCACTGTCACAGTTGACCCAAAACACCTAGAGATTCCCATCAACAGACTGTCCCGATGGCAGCAAACCCTTCGTGCAACATTTCTCACCAGTCTCCTGGCGAGCCATGCCTCAAGTAGCTCTACAGTCTCTTCGACAATGGTGGGATCCGACCAGCCTACATAAATCAAAGTGTTAGTAACGAAGACTGAATCAATGACGGTAGTTATTGTCTGCAACGCGGTGCGTCTCTTTGGTGGCGAATCAGGGCCCCCAGATTTATTTATTCTGGGATGACTGGGAATATATTTTTTCATATCAGCCTGTGGATCAACTGGCGCGGAGACGTCTGAGTGACTGCACAGCGGTACAGTAGAGAAGGTCATCGGACCGGAAGCCTGCGAGGACAGCTGTTGTTCACCGGAGTCTGCGGGGATGGCAGCCGGAAGATGAAAGCTGCAGTCTGCGTCGACAAAGAAGACAGCATCAACACACTGTCGGCTGCTGTCCAAAATTAAAGGTTTAGCTGTCTGCCAATGATGAAAGTGTCAGTATGTTGTTCACCAATGGGGGGAAAAGAACTTGGCTGGATCAAAACACTTGCTGCGCAGCTACACAACGTGCTTCAGGACGGTGGTTGCGGCGAGAGTGGCATCTCATCTTGAGTGGCAGCGCCTTCTAGCAGCCGGAGAGCAGGATGGCATCGGGATCGACCTTCCCAGGCCCACTATCATCAAGCGAGTGCCTGCATTGCATAGATCTTTGGATATTCATCAACAAAGCTCTCATCAGATTGACTACACTAATGGGAGCTTTCAACCTACCCTCAAAACCTCCACCACCCCCCCCCTCCTAGGGCCTGCAGGCACAATTTAAACTTTAATTACGTGTGCAGGTTTTTCCCCA
Source organism: Dryococelus australis (assembly GCA_029891345.1). NCBI lineage: Eukaryota > Metazoa > Arthropoda > Insecta > Phasmatodea > Phasmatidae > Dryococelus > Dryococelus australis. The sequence goes on along the minus strand of CM056999.1, from coordinate 28,298,135 downwards.
AGGTGTCGCTGGTTTTACTGCACATCCCTCTCATCATAAGGGAACTTCTAAGGCCTAATCGCCAGCCTTCGCAGTATGTCACCCCAGCGCTTTGATGTACCGTCGCCAGTGTTGCCTGCCATCTCCGCCTCCCCTACCGCTCGGGGGGGATTGGTTCATTTATGGACTTCAATGAACGCGTACAGCCTAATCCGCTACACGCACCAGATCCTCCCTTTAACTTATAATCCTCAAATAACCCAGGAGGTCACACCAAGCAAGCTTGCAGGTCGGTTATCACCTTCTGGTGCAAGGAGGGGCAGTAGGAAAAAAAAATCCCTGTGCAACATTTCTGGTCCCACTGGTCCAAGGAATACTTGACTCATTTACAGCTGGACATATTGGAACACAGACATTTGGAACCTCACATGTTTGAGAGCTGGTTATCATCAAGAAGGAACATGTCCATCTACTCAAATGGACCATAGGTCATATTGTGGATATCCACACTGGTACAGATGGAAGAGTTCAAGTTGCATTAGCCGAGACATTTAGTGTATTCAGGAGAGCAATTACTAGACACTGTCCCCTGCCACTCAATGAGTGAACTGATTACTGTTGTCAAACACTGAGGACAAACCAGTCATAAATTTGTTGTAATTATAAGTCCAAGAGCAATTAGCTTTCAAATTAGATTACAATTGTCAGTAAAATTGTATTAATGTATGTCTCCTTGTACATTGGTCACTTTTTTGTTCATGTTTCATGTCGTGTTACGTTAGTGCATCTCGTGTAAGATTCAAATCTATTGATGAATAAGAATTAAAAGTCCTGCAATTCAAGGTGAATGGCATGTTGGTGTTCATGAATTCTTAGCCTAGAGTGAATGCACACTCCACAGTAGATAGATTACTTCATTTTTCTCTCTACCCTTAGGGGGAGCTACTTTGTGACAACATTGTGGGAAGGGGGGGGAATGCAGGACAATGGTATGCTGTGCTGAGATCCTTCGCAGGTATCAAGTTGGGGAGTACAGGTGGACAGTCTGTTCTTGGCAAACAATGTGAGCATATGTAGCGAGCAGCAATAAACATCATAGCTATCAATCTGGTTTCTTTATTGCACATGTACCAGACCACGATACACGTTTGTTTCAACAAATATAATTTTGATCACGTGTTTTGCATTACATATCCACAATTAAATGATTTCTGACAAAATTAAAGAATAGATACAATACTCTCTGTAGCACTATATGTGTGTGTGTATGATTGCACTTTAACATAAGAACTGATGACAACCATGGGATAAGGTGAAAAATGCAAAATAAGCTTCGTTTGCATTGGCCAGAGTTAGGCACACTTATTTTGACAAATGAACTGAGATTCTACAGCTTAAAATAACATAATTGACAGTTGGATAGAGTGCATATCCTAGCCAGGCAGTATCTTTGCCCAAGATTGCTTTCGACTTAATTAACTCTTTGCCTCCCTTCACCTTTATCATACAGATTGAATAGTGACAGATTAATAATGAGAGTACTTCAACGACATTATTAGCCTACCAATATGCAAATGCCCAGCTCCATCCAGGCTGCAGAACAGTTGACAACCACACACTCAAATTTCTCTTACCACACTTGTTAAAGGTGCGTATGCCCTTTTCACACATTTCTAGAACAATCGTTCAGGTGGATGGAACATTCAGAGAAAGAAAAACCAATCAGCCATGCTTAGGATAATCAGGAGTTATCACAAATGACTACTGAATGACAATTGCTTGAGGACTGTATGAAAAATACTAGCGTTTAATTAGAAATGAGAATAATTTATTCTCCAGAAAAATAAACGATGTTCCAACAGTTTAACTGCTCAAATCCTAGAATGTCAAACTTTTCAAAATATTACTTCTCACAAAATTATGTGTATTAAAATATGTTAGCTGTAGCTAGCAATGGCACAAAGAAACTCATCAGGTTAGCCATAGTAAACTACTGGGAAGATTTCGTACTCAAACTTAGCAAAATGGAAGCTAACTAAAGCCTTCTAGAATGTTACAAAAAAAGATTGTGTGTCACAGTTACTTTACTGATAAAATAAAAATATTTGCTTAGCATTGGCGATTTATACTTGTAGAAAATACATTTCTTATTGAATCATGACGTAGGCGGGCCTCTCCCACATGCACTATAGCATAAGGTAAAGTCTAGAGATACTAACTTAAGTGCACGGCTTATGGACCAACAACATGATTTGAACGAGTTATCTAGCTCCTGAATAATGCCGCAAAAGGGGCCTCTCAAGACGACTTTCTGCATTTAGCACCTCACGTAACATTTCTTCTCATCAGTATTAAAATACTCAGGGTGAAAAACTCTTGACTACCCTATCTTTATACAAAGTTAAAATTCCTCACGCAATCACACATATGAACGTGCAGCCTAATGTCAATCTGCCAGCCCTAGATGCTGAAGCTAAATGAATGAACCTCATAACGCTATCCCCAGCTTTAAAGATTCTTAACCTTCCAACCAATCATAGGGCTCACAATTCAAATTCAATCTAAAACACCATTTAAACTTCCCCAACGTCCTAAAATCATGAGTTTCAAAAAAGCTAATTAACAATGCAAATAACCTGTTAGAATTACAAATATGCGAGAGCAGAGTAAAATACTGAAAATTACAACAATAAAATCCTGACTTATCTAAAATATAAAATTAAAAATTAAAAATTATATTGGCATCTCACAAAATAAAAATAAATCTTGGAATACAAATATAAACAGTGTAAAATACGCATTATGGGTTAAAAATGCAACTACGTTAAATTAAATATTAATCAACGACAGAATTTGTGTGTGCTAAATCTTCAATGCGGCAAATGCCACATTACCATTCACTGTCTGCTATGAAGAAAACTGCTGTACGAGCGGTTATGAGAAAAACACAATTAAAACCTAAAGATTTTATTCCACATTAATATCTGAGCTTGCTACAATAAGTGCAGAGAACTTTACTGGCAGCACCTTGGTGCTATACGTAATTTGTTTGAACTTTTATTTATGGTGGTGTTTTAACACACATAATGACTTTGTGAGCTTGTACGATTATGAGAACTACTGTAGAGCATTAGTATTTGCAACATTGTCATACTTATGTTTCACTGTCAGTTTCTCTTCATATGAATATCAGGAAGACATTTTTAATGTATATGGAAAATATATTTTCTTAAGACAATTAATTTACCACGTTCCTTCCTTATGGTTACGTCCATTGAATGAAATCATGAACTTTCTGAGTTGAAGTTCAAATTCCAGGTATAAGTTATATTTTTTTAGAATGCTAAGAGTCTTGAAAATAATGAATGGCTCATAATTTAACACTCCTAAAAATGTTCAACAGAACAAGTATTCATGTAATTATTAAAAAGTTAAAATATTCAAAATAATGGCACTATAGTTTATTATTTTCTGTCCCATTGGCATTTTAATGTGGAACTCTGTTCCTCAATAAAGTTATGCATGTGCTAGACACAGATTAGTTATTAATGTTGAATTTTGTTTTGAAGATTACAATACAAGGGCACAAGCTCCTTTGGAGTTCCGACTTTTTTTTGCTCAAAAATTTATTGGAATTAAAATAATTAAGTATAATTACTCGACCCATGGTTGGCTCAGCTGGTTGGTTACTCCCTTCCCATCTTAGGTAGGTATGCTGTTTGATCCCAGACCCTAGTACATGGTAAATTTTCAGTTCCCCTACAAGTGCTGCTGTTTTCTTGGGCCTCTCCCATTTTCTGTAAAATTTTCATTCCACAGCACCGCCACATCCATCTCTTCTCATATCATCCTTTTTCAAAGTGGCCAAAGCTAATGATCTTTTGCTCAGGTACAGCAGCTGGCTTTGATTAGTGCCAGCCACCAACTATATGTGATCCTGACTCAGGAGGGACCCACATGTAAATTTTCCATAATACATAATCATAATGCACTTTCTTTACATTCACATAAGCAATGTAAAAACTTAAAATAATTTAAAAGGTAAATTATCTACAACAAATGATATATGGTTACTTTGTATGTCCAACAAAATGTAGTTCAGTAAATGTTGACCACACTGATTAAAATTGCATGTTGCCAATTATATATATATATATATATCTTAGAATTTTTAGGATACAGTAACTTTAAAATATAAACCATTCAGTCAAATTCTCCAGCAACATCTTTTGTGTCGCCCCTTTCCAATATTTACTGACCATGGTACTTTATACTGTTTTTTTTTTCCACCTCCGATGGGGTGTAAAATGAAAACTGTAATGAATTGGAAAATGGTTTTACTAACAAATGTGATATAAATCTACAAGTTACTTTTCAACATAATCACCATGCCGATTGAGACAATTATCGTACCGGTGCACCAGCTTCCCAATACCCTCTGCAAAGAATGTTGCCGCCTGCCTGTTGAGCCATTCGTCACAGTGTCCTGCAGTTCATCATTGATGTTGAAGCGCCGTCCTCCCAGCCACTTTTTAACGCTGGGTAAAGGTGGAAGTCACTCGGTGCCAGGTCTGGACTGTAAGGCAGGTGATCAAATACTTCCCATCAAAAACTTGCCAGAAGTTGTTAGGTTACGGCAGCACTATGCGGTCGGGCATTGTCATGAAGCAAGACAACATCTCAAGTCAGTATTCCTCTCCGTTTGTTGTGAATTGATTGTCGTAGTCACACAGTATGCAGCGGCATTGATGGTAATCCCCGGCTCCATGAAATCAATCAGTAGCACACCTTGGTGATCCCAGAACACTGTAGCCACCCGTTTCTTGTTGCTGAATGTCTGTTTAAACTTTTTCGGCTTGTTTGGGGAATGGGCATGAATCCACTGTTGTACCTGCAGTTTCGTTTCTTCATTGTCAGAATGACTCCACGTTTCATCACCTGTGGCAATTTGATTCACAAACTGTTCTCCAGTGTCCGCATAACGCAACAGAAATGTTAAGGCATATGCCATTCGCCGCTCTTTGTTGATGTCCCTCAACATCTTGGTACCGTGCACAAAGTTTGTTGTATCTGAGCTTGTCTGTAACAATTGTGTAGAGGGCTGACCTTGAAATGTCTGGAAATCCTTCAGACAATTCCGAAATCGTGAAACAACATCTCTCATGAACAACCATATCCACTTGCTGCATGAGTTCATCAGTCGCCACTGACTTCCGTCCCTGACCACCTTTGTCATGAACATCCGTTCGTCCTTCACTGAATTTTTTGCATCACTCTCGCACCACCCCATCACTCGTAAAGTTTTCACTGTACACAACGCTCATTCTGCGATGGATTTCCACTACATTTAGCTCGTCTGTCTGTAAAAATTGAATAACTTCTCGCAGCTCACAATTGGCGGCAGAGTTTATCGCCACAGAAATGTTGACATGCCCGTAACCATGCCTCAACTGATGTGTTGGCTTGGCCACAGAATGTGATGGTGGGAGGGGGATTGACAATAGTGCTGCGTCACTGACCACCATCGATGCCGCTGCATAATGTGCGTCATTACGAAGGCTACAACAGTCAATTCACAACAAATGGAGAGGAATACTGACTTGGGATATTGTCTTGCTTCATGACAATGCCCGACCGCATAGTGCTGCCATAACCCAACAACTTCTGGCAAGTTTTCAATGGGAAGTGTTTGATCACCTGCCTTACAGTCCAGGCTTGGCACAGAGTGACTTCTGCCTTTACCCAGCGTTAAAGAGTGGCTGAGAGGACGGCACTTCAACATCAATGATGAACTGCAGGACACTGTGACGAATGGCTCAACAGGCAGGCTGCAACATTCTTTGCAGGGGGTATTGGGAAGCTGGTGCACCGGTACGACAATTGTCTCAATCGGCATGGTGATTATGTTGAACATTTGTTAGCAAAACCATTTTCCAATTCATTACAGTTTTCATTTTACTCCCCATTGGAGGTTGAAAAAAAAAAAAACCCTCGTATATAAAATAAGATGCACAACGTTCAAACTGGTGAAGTGTTCTTTCATATTGGGAAGTACTGGATAAATGAGATGACTGGAAGGAAAAGAGGGATACGGAGTTAGATGTTTCCAATGTTATATTTTCTTCAGTAAAGAAACATGCAGTAACAATTTAGCACAACTAAAACATTCACAATAAAACTTTTAAGTTACAGAATCAAGCAATTTGAGATGCATAAGAAATGCTATACCATCAGAGAAACAGGCAAAAATACTGCCAGCAGCCAGAACCCAAGAACTAAACGTTAATTTACCATCTCTACATGCTTTAGGCTTCAATTCATGACAATGCTCTTCTACACTCAATATGCACATTTTGTTTTTATCTTTGAAGTTTAATGGCAATGGTGAGTTCATGTTATTATGGTGTCATTCGAATGTGTCCATTGCCAATCATGAGACTAAAGTTAGTCTCGTGGTCGGAAATGGATGCAGTACGATCACGCCATCATAATAACATGCACATTTTGTATTTCCTATACTATAGTGAGTGTGAGGTAATCCATATTTGTTGTCAAAGAAAGGCAGGAAAATGCCTTAAATGACTGCCCAGACAAAAAAAGAAAATTTATGAAAGATAAAGCAAATGCACACACTTTCCATTTCATTAGTTACAATGTTGCATACCTACCCAGCAACCTTAATTTAATTTGTAACCAGAATTTTTGACCATTTTACTTAAACAGAGTACATAATCCCTACTTATATGCCAAACAGGGATATACAAATTACACTCAGGCCTACTTAAATAAATATCAAAAAACCTTAAATCAGAAATGTGCACCAGATTAAGCCCATCAAGTGGAAAACTAATTTAAAATTCATATGATAAATTTTCAAAACTGTGCATTTTGTATGACTTAACATGCTACTATGCAAAGTGCCCAGTCATATCAAATCCAGCAGCTCGTAGCATTCGCTGATGAACACAAGGAATAAGAAAGGGTGGCATATCCTAGGAAGGGTCTTGCACGTGAACGTGTGTAAAGCCAAAGAGCTTGCTAGCGTGAGCAGAGAAGCAAATGAGTAAAAGAAAAATACAAGAAACAAATGTCTCACATAGGGAGGATCGCAGTAGATGGCTTGGCACCACATGGGCACACTATGGTAACACACACATAATGAACAAACGCTGGGGCCTGGGACATACAGCAGGCCATGTCCGACCACTTGACCTTGGAAGTCTATGCAATCCTCCTCGAGGGCATCTACAACACAACACACAGCTTCTCCTTCAACAATCAACATCCTTGTGAAGGTTTAAAAGACCTAGATTTGGAGAAATTAAGAGTTCATCAGATTCACCTTCCGAACATTCTGCCCATCAAAGGTATTGTGCTACCTACTAGGAACAATTTCTCAATCAGAACATTGTAAATTGAGCTTTATTACTGTACACATTTTAAAGTAGGCCCTAATAAAATTCCCTAATTAGATGCAAATGTTGCATACAATACTGTAAATTATTTCCAAAATTGTAAGTTATGGTAAGACAAGCCTACAATACACCTATTAATATTGTATAAACTGTAGCAAATACAAAATACATACACGCTAGTTCAATTTTTCCATACTCCAGTGCCTGATGTATAATGGTTTTAGTGTATCTTAATTTATTGTTTTACATTTCAATGTACACCATATACATTACAACTTGCCAACAAGCTTACACAACAACATTCCTTTTTCTCATTGGGCATCCAACTGTCTGTCCATGCCAATCAACTGCTCCTCTTGCTCTCTCACTATTGCCAACCGTTACAGGTTTACCTTCCTGCATGACCTTAACATTTATACACTACAGTAACTTTACATTCACACACTACACACCATCTTTCCTTAAATTAATATAAACCATTGCAGAACACTGACTATTCCTTAGCTTATAAATTAAGTGTTTCGGGGGCTTTAGTATTTCTGCATTAACTCCTTAGTATTCTCACCCATTTCTCATCTGAGGAAAATCCTCTAAGGTGAAACAGGTGAACTTTTGCCTCTCTCCTCGCTTCTCAATACACAGGGCACGGTCAGTAGCCTGCTGTACCCCAGTGCTATCATTTCCCACTACTCTGCCATCTAGTAGGGAGCACTGTATCCCAGTGCTATTCTCTCCACTCACCTTTATTGTGACCTAGCAGGTGGATGACCAACAAGCCCACCTGCTCTCACAACCTAGGTTGAATACGGTCTGGTAGCTGCAATTTCCTCAACTGATCCACATGGACGATTCTTTGTAAGTGTTCTTTAGACACCCAAATAACTACATATAAACACTCAAATAACTACATATAAACAACTAAATAACTCGATATATCATGTGACTCTGTATTTTTTCCACACTACACTGACTGTACCAATACCTTTTCTGCTACGTTATATGTGTGACATAAATAAACAGGCACAAAAGTTTGAACCTATTATATCCACATTGTGCATGTGTTGTCTATGACTTTATACCCAGCATGCAACTGTCTGCGTCAGTTGAAGATAGAGAGAGATGAGATGTTTACACAAAATAAAGGGAATATAAAGCGGTATGATATGTAATGGGGTTGAAATAAATGAATGCAGTGTTTTTCAGACAGGTTGAGTGTTAATACGACCAGTCGTTTCCCTAATCTAAACACGTTATGGACTCCGGACGTTTTAGGACAGAAGAGAGTGTACAGTAGTGAGTGTGCACCCACCCTTGATTATCAAGATGGCGAATCACAACGAACCAGAATATATGAGCAACATTCCGACGATCAACCCGAAAAATTATTTCGCTTGGAGGTTAAGGGCGAAAGCGGAACATATTCAGTCAAACTGTTGGAATGTGATTGAACCTGGCTTCGTGGAACCACTTAACACTGACCAAGAAAGAGTTTACAGAAAGGCACAATCCTTTTTGTACAAAAGCGTCTCAGACACTTATTTAAACAATATTGCTGAGTGCTTACATGCGAAAGACGCTTGGAAGATTCTCGGCAACATCCACAAAAAAGGTTGTTTCCTCCAAGGATTGTGATCCCTTAAAAGTCTGTTTCTTATATCTAAAGGCAAAGGAGAACAATTCCACGAATACGTCGCCCAAGTTCAAAACCAGTATCAGAAAGTAAAATCAGCCCGTTGGAACTATACAGATAGCAGATTGCTGGCTTGATCCTACTTGGCCTACTGTAGAATAAATATGGATCTCTGGTTGAAGAGCTGGGAAAGGAGGCAAAACTTTCCATCAGACTGGTGAAGACTAGGCTTTTAGAAGAGAGAAATGAGGACCGTGATGAGGGCAAAATACAAGCACTTGCGGTCAGGGCGAGTAGTCACAGAGGAAGTGGTCAACGGTTGGGAGGCTGTGGGCGAGGGACAAAGCAATATTCTGAGAAGACTGAAAACATGTAGAAATCACCAGAGGTGTCGAATCCCGAGCTTCTACCAGAAAAGAAATGCTACAAATGCAGTGAATAGGGCCACATCACAAAATTCTGTGACAAGATTAAGCGTTTCAGGTGCAGTATGAACAGGCATTGAACGAGTGACTGCAAGGAAAAAGTGCAGACCAAAATATCAAACTGTAGCTGACAGACAAAGAGATAGGAAGCAGAAATACAAAGTGTGGGCTAGTTTCTACTAAGAAGGAAGCTGTGTGTTGGGTGGTGGACTCCGCTGCTACAGACCACATTGCAAACAAAAGGGAATTTTTTAGGAACTTCAAGGCCTGTCAGGGTGAAATAACCATCGGAGAAAGGAAGGGATATAGTGCTCTTGAGGTTAAGGTTGCAGACGATTGTGGTGGATGGACATTGCCTGTTTTGGATGTTTTATACGTGCTTGATTTTAAATTTAACTTACTATCCGGAAGCCAAATAGCGGCAAAAGGAGTTCATGTTGAGATGAGTGGTAAGGAAGCCTTTTGTTATGAAGGAGAAGAAGTTCTGTTCAAAGCTCCCTTATCAAATAGCTTGTATATGCTGACGCGTGCTGCTATGGGGTAGCTACTGGGTGTGACTACCATTGAAAGTATTATGGTGACGACTATCATATCACAGCGAATACTATCTATTATATTAGGCCAGTGCGACGTAAGGGGGTTAGCCGTAGTATTAGGCTGCTTGGGGGGGGGGGGGGGGTAGGTTTGCTAGAGGGAGTCAAAACCCAGAATGAGACGGATGGACGTGACTGCCTGTCCAGGTAGCTCGATCCTCACTAACAGGGTCGCCAATATACGAGATGCCAGCGATCCCAAATGGGTGAAATGTTGTCAAAGTTAATCCGAGATGGTGATGGGGGTGCGTGGTCTGACAGAAGAGATTTTAACGGGCAGTGTAGGTCGGTGTGATGCGACAAAATCTGCAGCTGGGGATATTGCACAGGGTCGGTTGTCTGGCTGGGCCGGGATTCAAACCCGAACTACTTTTCTAGGAAGGACGATACCCTCTGGGCGAGTTACTCTAATTGTCTACCAGACTGCAGTTTAATATTGCTGGTGGTCTATGGAGTTTGCCTAGTGCGGTTGTCACAGTGGCTAGCCTCGTCTTCCTGAGCGAGTAACTTAACTTGGTCCTCGTAATCAGAAGTGGGGTAACCTGGCCACTGGCAACAAAGCATGTGATCTAAGGCAGAATCAATCTCTAAAAGAATGAATGCAGAGATAGGCAGTGGAACTAGATTTTGGCTAACACGTTGAGGTTCATCCTCAGTTGTAGAACTAACGGATGCATGTAATTAGTCACGACGTTCCCTACGTCATTGTTTATATGGTAATCCACCCTTTTCTAATACACATCTGAATTGGAATTACATAAGATTAAAACAAGGGGATTTGAAGTTTATTAGGAGATTCATCCCTGGAGAGAATCAAGCAAATGTACAACACAAAAATATAATTGCCTTAGCAAAACACTGGGGTAAGTTTATACTACGAAAGACGTGAGCGACGGGGTCAGGTGAAGGCAAGCCTGATGAAGATATTGCACAGCAACTTTACAGCGGTTAAGAAAAAATTTATAGCAACTTTACAGCGGCCTAACAAATTAAGGGGAAGTTAATCAGGTAAGCAATACAAAACACGACGGCTCGTTACCGCGGAGTCAAAGGAAGTTGACTGGGGTAAGGATTACAGGGTTTAAGGTGAGGTATACCTGTAGCTGGAGTTGACGTCTCACTTGTAGATCTTTGGTGATGTGCAGGTCTAGAGAGGGAGGAGGGAGGGAGGGAGAGGGGAAGGGGAGAGAGGGAGGGAGACAGTCTTCACATACCGGCATGCGTCAATCGGCCACCACCCTGCAGGTCTGGAAGGTAGATGCCTCAATCGTCAAATTCTTCATGGGCTTCTAGGTGAACGCCTCTTCTGTGTGCATGTTGCCTTGAGTGGGTTGGGCTTCTGGGCGAGCACCTGCACTGTGCACGCTGCCCTTGAATGAATAGCAGGCGCCCATATCTGGGCCACGCGCCATCTGGTTACAATCACTACGCAAGTGAACAGCCTTCCTTCTCTTTCCTTCTTCGCTCTCTCCCCCTCCTCTTGGCAGCGGTCGGGTGGCGGGATGTGAAGTCATCTGCTTCTCACCACCGAGCAGTTCAGTTCCGTGGCATTTTCTATTGCTTACCAATAGAGGAAGAAATTTGGAAGGAAGTTGGGGAACGAGCCATTCTGATACTAGGCCTTCCTAGTTCGAGATCAGAATTACACTGGCGTATTAATATGAAAGAATAATTTATACACAGTGTTAATGGTTTCTCTCCTACAAGCTAAAGGGATATTGCATCATGGGAGCAAAACACTGGCATCACTCAAGCAAAACAAATAATATTTTTATATTGGTAGTTTTGAGGTTAATTGGTGTAGCACGATTTGTGCGTATACAATATACATAGCTGTAAACACATTTTCATAAAACATGAACACTGAATACAATCTCTTACTAACTAGGTTATGTACAAGGAAATACTTTGACAAAATTATCAAATGGTGGTTACAACAATTCGATTAGACAATAAATACAAGTGAAGGCACTCTTATGTGCTAATATACTAATAAGTAAGATCATGTTCCCTTACATAGCAGGATTTATAAGAGTAATTAAATATGTACAGGTACTTGCTTAATTTCTATATTCTGGGCAAGGTTTTCTGGTTAGTGCGTACAAATTTTTAGGGGTCTGCACTGGGGCAGAGGGTTCATGAACTTGGGTAGATGTAGGCCTCCATTTATCGTTACATGAAGGGGATCAGGCACATGAGCGTAATGAGAGCGTAGAATACCATCACAACTCCATTTGTGGGTTTCACACAGACGTGAAAACAATTGGTTTGTGCGCACTGGGGGTGAGAGATCTTCACAACACATTATACACTCTTGCAGTCTAGACAGGATACACTTGGGTACATTTTGTACGTGAAAATTTATACAATGGACAATTTTAAGCTATAAAACAATCTTAATCCCTTTCTAGGTGATTATAGTGGGATGATAAAATCAATGTTTCTACTTCCAAGCGCCTTGCAGTGGCGTACAATACAAAGAGATAATATACAAAATTACGGCTAGATACTCTATACTGGCGTACATTATGAGGAGGTTAATATGCCAAACTAAAGTAAATTACAACTTTCCATGTTGCCCTCCTAGTGAGATTACAAGCAGGATACACTCTTAATACCTACTTTGTACAGGGGTGTGAGTTGACTACTACGTACAAGGTTATGTTCACTGGTACTTGTTCAAATTATGCGTAAGGGTTGCAGCCTGACTGGCTGGAGAGGAGATTACATTTCTCGTAGAATTACTCACTAAGAAGAGAGTTACGCTGGCCGTGCTGATGGCAGCACATTTACATAGTACTGGGTTACACACAATTCTTAATTTTACCCTCTTCTATACTACAAGGGGTACATAAAACAATGTCAACTCACCTAAGATTTACTTCTATGGGGTTAGGTGGATTTCCTTCTAAGGAAAAATACTAGGCTTACTTACTATGTGACTTATTTACATCAAATTCCTAGCCTTGCGTTTTTGATGGGGTTTGTGACGTTATGCTTCACAACTGAATGAAAAGTTTTACATTAGATTACTTAACAAGGAGTACAAAATAATTTAAGTTATGACCTCTGTAAAAAACTTTCTTTTGAAACAACTTTCAAAATTACTGGTTATACACCGGTTACACTCAGAATTTTTTTTACAAAGGTTTCAAATTTCTGGGTGGTGGGTTACGGCATAATCACAGAGAGTTCTCGCCTTATGCTCTTAAGCAGGTTTATATAGTTCGTTAATTCAATGTCACCCAGTCGCATTGTAAGGCATGGAGAGGGTTTCATCAAGGTTATGTTTACGGGCCCGCTGATGGGCTTCGATCTCGCGTGTTCACTTCCTGTCAGTGCTCACGGAATTCTCTGATTCTATGTTAAACATGTTCTATTTTTTTTCTTAAATATAAACAACAATTTTATTTCTTAGCTTCTGGTCTAAATGCATCCTTTTAGATGAGCACTTATGGGGTTCGAGGGAAAATTGCAAACATAAATTTTTCAGCTTACTTGCTTGCTTCTGAGGTGCTGCAATGGAGGAGGCTGGCCAGCTGAAAGAGGCGGGGGCCCACCAGATTGTCTCGCAATGCTGCCCAGTGACGTGACAAGTGCGCCTGGCACGCAGTGGGGCCTTTCTGGCGATCGCAGACAGTTTGGGGCCAGCGTGCCGGGCGTAGTTTGCATCTGCTTCAGTGCTGGTGGTGGTACTGCTGGACTCTTTTTTGTCACACTGTGAGTGACGTCATCTGGTGTCGGTTTCATCTTGGTGTCTGACAGTTCTTGGGTGGCAGCGGCGTGGGTGGCTGGCACGTGGTACCAACTATTGACCGATCCCATCGTGGGAGAGGCTTTGCGTTCACTCACGTTTACACACTGGCCGGGCATGGCGGCTTTACTCTCGCTCATCACGGTAGTTGTGGTATCTCTTTCTCTGACCTTTCATTTGAGCAGGTGATAGCGGTCTCGAAGTTGACCGTTGGTTCCTCAGATGTTAGCGTTGTTGACTCAAGGTTTTCATGCTTTGTCCATCCACTTACTCCATGCTTGTCCAAGATTGGGGCTAAAGGGTATTGTATAACGTGCCGTACGTCCCCGATTCCCTATCCTGATTACGCTCTGCCGACTCGGGGGGGGGGGGGGAGATGTAGGCGGGACCGAGCCTGGAGGGAGGGGGTATGCCGCTGCGTCCAATTCGGTTCCCGAGGAGGGCAGTCCTTTGCTGAAGGAGGCAGATGAGGCTCATGCAACGCGTGCTAATGAGTTCTCATGAGGGGGCTGACACTGTAGCCCATGGAGCAGGCAGGGGGACAGGAGACCGTGACAACGATACGCTCGTGGAGGGGGTGGAAGGGAACTACCCTTCACTGTAACTCTACTCTGGTAAGAACGATTAGAGGTGAGGCAGTCCGCAGGATCGCGCCATGATGTCTCGCTAGGTGGCATCTGGCAAGATTTGATCTGAGTAATACTCAACGTGTACTGGGGTTTCGCAGGTAGTTCTGTCCCTGTTTGGGAATTCACTACTTTTTCCCAATAGTCGAGACCATCCAGGAGGGCTGACATTGTGGTCAGCCTTATGGCTGAGGATGCCGGGTGCGAGAGGGTTATCTGAAGATATTGCCGGGCCCGAAGGTGCCTGACTTGTCTACCCTGCGTAGGTGTTAGAACTCTTGTTATATTGGAACTGGCGAGAGGTCGGTCCAGATGCATAACAGCTGGACTGTGGCCGGGTAATCTGAATTAGGTTACCATCCCAGTTGATACTATGCCCTTATGACCCCCTAGGATGGTACTTAGTTTCCCGAAATCCATCACACAGTGCTGCTCCCGCAGCCAGAGCCATCCCAATCTAATACTGCTGTGGCCGGGGTATTGTTTAACCAGATGCATAAGTGTGGCTCGTCAGCGCAGGGAGGAGGGATGTGTGACACCTGAAAACAGGCTGCGGCTCCTTTAGGCTGGACCAGCGTGAGGGAGGTGGGGGCGTGGTAATGCGCTCTACACTCCGTTATCTGCGTTTCCTCTTCCTCCCTCCCGCCAGTGGGAGGCTTGCCGTCCTTGGCATTCTCGACGAGGGGTTGGAGCAATGAGGGTTGAAGGGGTTTTGCTTTCTGGGGCTTGCCAGGCCTCGCATTCCCAGCAGTAATGCTCAGACCATGGTACTAAGGGTCTTGGGTTTGACATTGCTTGCACGTAAATGGGGCGGAGGGTTAGTGGTTTCCCACTGCCTGGATTACGAATCCCCTGCGGCTGCCGCCACAGGCAGCCCCAGTAAAAATGCCATTCCTGGCAATCCCAACAGTGTGGCAAGTGGGCGGCAGGAGTTCGTTAAGTCACGCCGGACCCTACAGGCTGTCTGGGGGAGGGGGCCGGGCAATTCACCAGGGGCACGCACCGCCTGCTCTCTTTCCTCATGAAGGCGTTCCTGTATGTCTAGCTCCCTAGCCTTTTCTACTAAACTCTTGATCATTTGCGGTCGTGCTGTAACGATCAGGTTACATAATGCGGGGAGGAAGGTGCGGGTAATTGCTCTAACCCTTAGAGCCTCGCTCTGTTCTGGATATATGTGTTTGCTCTGTTCTGGATATATGTGTTTGTGTAGGCGCTCTTTTCGCCTATGAACAATTCCACTTCCTCGTCGGGTCGCTGTACCCACAAGTGTAGGTCGGTTATAATGTCACTCAGGAGCTCATCCCCTGGAAAGTGGATGTGAGTTGTGCCTTAAACTGGGGGTGAGTACAGCTCATCCATTGTGTCTGCGAGACAAGGTGCTCGTGGTACTCTTTCTCGCAGGTAGTGAGGAATTTTGTGGGGTCAGCGTAATTTTTCCCGTTAAATTCAGGCAAGGTCATTTCGCTAGGTAGGCCCCAAGTACTACGGCTATGTCTGAGTGCGGAGTTACGCGGTCAATAAGTATGCTCTCTGCGACACACCTCGCACTGATACACTAATCCGGGTGTATTACCCCACTCATCCAGCCATCCTATACAGAGGTGGTGGAATTCTTGCCGGCAGAGGATACAACGGACGGTGTATTTCCCATGCCCTTCACATTCTGGCCATTGACATTGCTGTGACTCGTCATGGCAGCACTCGGTACAGCGGAATTCAAGGCAGTCTGTATAGAAGGGGTGGAGGGTGTCTCAACCCACCCTATACAGTGATGATAGGTCCGGTGACAATATGTGCACTGGATCATGTAAAATCTGGTCCCAGGGCAACCATTCACGGGACAGGGGACATTGCTCACCTCTGTGGCTATGTCCTCTGCTAGCTGACCATGTTGACTCGTCTGAGTCCACATCATAATCTAATATGGGCACCACGGGGTGTTAAGTAAATGCCCCACATTGGGCGCCAAATATTGACGTGTGCTGCTACAGGGTAGCTACTGGGTGTGACTACCTTCGAAAGTAGTGCGGTGATGTTGACTATCCTATCATCCTAGCTTGACCTACCTTGGCAAATACTACCTATTCTATTAGGCCAGTGTAAGGGGGTTAGGTGTAGCATTAGGCCGCTTGGGGGTAGGTTTGCTACAGGGAGTCAAATCCCAGGGTGAGGCAGATGGATGTGACTGCCAGTCCAGGGAGCTCGATCCTCCTCACTAACAGGGTTGTCAATATGCAGGATGCCAGCGATCCCAAATGGGTGAAATGTAGTGCAAGTTAATCTGAGATGGTGATGGGGGTGCGTGGTCTGGCAGATGAGATTTTAACGGGCTGTGTAGGTCGGCGTGATGCGACAAAATCTGCAGCTGGGGATATTGCACTGGGTCAGTTGTCTGGCTGGGCCGGGAGTTGAACCCGAACTACTTTTCCCAATGCATGTTTAATTGAGCAAAATCTAGGAAGGATGGTGCCCTCTGGGTGAGCTACTTTAATTTGTCTACCAGACTGCAGTTTAATATTGTTGGTGGTCTTGGGAGTTTGCCTAGTGGGATTGTCACAGTGGCTAGCCTCATCTTCCTGAGCGAGTAACTTAACTTGGACCTCGTAATTAGTAGTGGGGTACCCTGGCCACTGGCGCCGAGCATGTGATCTGAGGCAGAGGCGATCTCTAAAGGAATGAATGCAGAGATAGGCTATGGAACTAGATTTTGGCTCACAGGTTGAGGTTCATCCTCAGTTGTAGAACTAACGGATGCAGGTGCTAAGACAATCCATCCTTTCTACTATACGTGTGAGTGGTGGAATTACGCAAGGTTAAAACAAGAGGTTGGTTTAGTACGAACAAAGGTACGCAATTAAATAAATTTAAAAATGTGGTTTATTAGGAGATTCGTCCCTGGAGAGAACCAAGCAAAAGTACAATACAAAAATATAATTTCCTTAGCAAAACACTGGGGAAAGTTTATACTACGAAAGACGTGAGTGACAGGTCATGTGAAGACAAGCCTGAGGAAGCTATAGCAACGCAACTTTACAGCGATTAAGAAAAATAAAATGTACAGCAACTTTACAGCGGCTTAAAAAATTAAAGGGAAGCTAATCAGGTAAGCAATACAAAATGTGACGGATCGTTACCGCGAAGGAAGTGGACTGGGGTAATGATTACCGGGTTTAAGGTGAGGTATACCTGTAGCTGGAGTTCTGCGGGGTGCAGGGGGCTAGCGTAGTGATTCGCCACGGAGGCGCGTTTATCTAGGTTGGAGACGCGATGCGACTTTCTTATCACTCCATGAGGAGGTAAGGACAAATTGAAACCTCTGTCTTTGAGGTGTGCTAGTCGTGACGTCACAAGGTCATCTCTTGAGATCGAAGAACTTCTTCCGGAGCTAGCCATGAGTAGTAGAATTCACAATAATAATTAAACAAATCACATACATAAATCTGGGTGGGCAATGGGTATTGTAATTACGCACGTAATTTACAGTAATATAATCGCCTTCCCAGGCTTGTGGGCTTTATTAGCGCAATACATTTATTCTGATTTGCCACTTATGTATTCCACCCCTGAGCGCACATTGCTTGTAGATGGGGCAAAGTCGTCCGTAGAGCGCGCAATCTCACTATGCAACATGCTGGCTTGTGTCAATGCTATATGCTGAATAGGCAACAAGGTGCGTGGTAAACGTTGCGAACAGTGCTAGTGATTGTGTGGAGGTTAGGGATGGTACTGCACTCAAGAGCGTTTCAGTGTGGCATCAGACACTTGACCGCCTAAACAAAGTCTCAATTAAGAAAATACTGCACCTGGACATTGAAGGCAAAATGCATGAGCCATGTGAAGTCTGCCTCAAGGGGAAGATGACCAAGATAGGTTTCCCCAAGACTAGTCAAAGGTCTAAAAAACCACTGGACTTGATTCACTCGGACTTAATGGGAAGGCTGCCAATGACAATTGGAAAAAAAAAAAAAAAGTATACGTGTTAATCTTCATTGATAACTATTCCAGGCATTTTACCGTATGATTTGTAGGTGCCAAAAGTGACATATTCACAACTTTCAAGGAATACCAAAAAGTAGTTTATCTGCTGCATGGAACCAAGATAAAAGCATTACAGAAAGATGGGGGTGGCAAGTACTGCAGCACAGAATTCGAGGCACATCTGAAGGAGCATGGAATAGTGCATCTGATAACAGTCGCAAGTTCACCCCAACAGAATGGCATTGCAGAACAAGCACACAGGACAATAGCAAATTCAGTCAGATGCATGCTGATTGAGTCAGGTTTGCAGAAGACCTTTTGAGCGGAAGCAGCAAACATAGTGACGTTTATTAGGAACCTCTGTCCATCACGTACCATTGACTTTTGTGTACCGATGGAGCTGTGGAAAGGGGAGAATATCAAGACAACTTTACGCCCGTCGGGTGAGACAGGGAGACGATCACAATACATTTTTACCTGTGGAGAATGGGCGCCAGCGGTGGTTCCTACACACAGCATTTTGAGACTTAGGGATCTCAGGGATGCTGTGGGTTCTGTGTGTTTGTCTCACCTGTGCATACTTACAAAAAAACTTTTACACATAACACTGCAATACTAAACACTTAGGTTGGCCTCCGTAACCGACGCTACTGAAAGACATTCAACTTTTACATTGAGAAGGTATGTTTATTTATCAAAGTACACCTCATGCCAAAATATGATTTATGTTTCGAGCATGCCTAGCCAGTTCTGGTGGGTGGTTCCCCAAGCACATTACTAAACTTGCGCACTCTGACTGGATGATGCTCCGCAGTGCTTGAAAACACTGCCTCTACATAGCAAGGGGCCTACAGCCACTAGGATGGACTACAGGTTTTGCCCAGAGACAGGACACAGAGTATGGAATGAACACATACAACTACTCAGGCATCTAACGCCTACTCGTCGGGACTCGTCCCCTAACCACGTGATGTGTGATGACAGTCATACATAGCGGATTAGTGCAAACTAATAGTTCCGCACAAATTATACAAATAACACTTAATGAAGGTGGGGCATGACATGAGCAAGGAAAATAAAGACACAAATGTGTGAACTCAGCTCTAGATGGCGTGGATGCTGCTGAATAGGGCTCATAGCATACCACGTGGACGGGTGTAAAGACACATTATTTCTCTGAAAATTCTGGCAGGCATTACTGCGACATTTGGATCTGCATTATAAATTTATTTCTGTTAGGACAAGCATACAAAACTTTTGAATGCCAGTTGGCAGGAAAAATACAAGGACATGTGGTGACCACGTGATCAAGAACAAAATGCATTAAAACAACCCAAAAAATACAAAAAACCCATATTACAATATTACATGAAACCCTGAGATAAATTATGGCGCACAAGATGAAACAACAATTAATCCCCAGAACATGGTAATTGCTCAGATACAGACCTGGTGATCTTCGACAACGTGGCCATGGGCGATGTGGCCGCAAAACAAGTTAACATTACAAAAACCCTCAAATGATATAAACATATTACCCTTAACATTGCGTGTCGCAAGTAAGCAGAAATTACATAGAAAAGCCCTAAGCAAGGGCGGATGACATCTGATACACAATGAGCATAGGCCTTGTGGCCTCTCCGATACTGCTCTGTTTCATCTTGTTAGAATCTCAAAAAGCCTAAAAGGCTGTAAATAATTAAGTGAAGCAGATAGCATTACGCTGGGGATATCTGGCAAAACATTCTGAAGGCAAAGGTTAACCGGTATACTAAAAGTTCTATTGAAACCTACATCAGTGCAAAAAGATGAAGTGCGTTCGTAACAGCAACTTACCTCGCCAGCTCTCCTAGAACGACTGCCCAGAGGCAGGGGTCGCGCGGACCTACCATGGCTGCGTACAGAGTTCAGACAAATGGAAGTGCTATGCATGTAGAGTGAAAATATCGCAAATTGAAATGGCACCAAAAGAATTTCAAAACAGTTTTACTTACAAAATTTAAATTTTTGATTTTTGCTTGGTATTGAATTGTCTTTTGGAGGCGCTCTCACATGAATATCACTGTCTTTCCTTCACACCGTGCACATTTTTAATTTCAAA
This sequence comes from Dryococelus australis, assembly GCA_029891345.1. Lineage (NCBI taxonomy): Eukaryota > Metazoa > Arthropoda > Insecta > Phasmatodea > Phasmatidae > Dryococelus > Dryococelus australis. Next base: position 28,277,634 of record CM056999.1, on the reverse strand, counting down.
TAGCAATTTTACATAAAACCCTCAAAGAGACATGTTACACCTTATATCATTTTGACCCTGAAAATAAATACAAAGTACACTGAAACAACTTATATCCCGTTTTGGGAAAATCTGTAACCTGTAGCAGTGCGTGAACACGTGCTTACCCACATGTACTGCTAGCGACGAGTGCCGTTAATGGCTGACTGTGGCTGGCTCTTAGCCGGCATCAAACTGTGTTTGATTTATGAAAGTGTTTGGTTGTAAGGCATAGCTGTATGCAGATGGTAAAGATAAATTTGATTGGAAAGGGGTTAAAAATGTATTTATAGGATATGAGGCCTGTAGGAGTCTTGAGTTAAAGAAAGTAAAATTTGCTCATAAATGTTATTTTTCAGGAGGATAAGTTCCCCTTTACGATTCAGAACAATGTTAGTGTGTGAGATATTGTAAATATTAAGTGTAACTGTGATATCCTTGATGTAAAGGCCATGAATGCAGGAGTTGAAAATGAGATTGCACTAGGTATAGACAATTGTAATAATTCCCATGACACTATCAGGGAGTAATGAACCACTTGAGAGACTGGGAGAAGAATCCATGTTCCAGGTAGTCTCTCCTAGGTAAAGTGATTTTGAAAAACCTTACTTTATCATAGGATGATGATCCATTTTATGGGTGGGGGGAGTAGTCAGAACCCCAGGTCAGTAGATCTGCTAGGTTACGGGATAAAAGTCGAGAAGTCCCTTCTTGTCTGTATGGGTGTTTGACCTAATAAGGGTGGTTATCACGAATCAAAGAATATGGAAAAGGCAATAAGTGGTAAGGATGCCGACAGATGGACAATGGCCATGGATGAGGAGATGGAGAACCTGTCTGGCAAAAATACTCACCAGATTGTGGATAGGCCTAAAGGTAAATGTCTTGGGATGCAAATGGTACTAAACCTGAAGACTACTTCTGACGGGAGCATTCGTAGACACAAAGCACAATTAGTAGCTAGCAGCTTTTCACAGGTATCAGGGGTGGATTTCAGTGAGACGTATACTCCAGTAGTCAAAAAGAAGACCATCCATGTCCTTATAGCACTGTCAGTATATTTAGGGTGGGTGAGAGTGATGTTTTGGGTGCGTAGCTAAACGGGGCCCTCTGAGGAAATTTATATGGAACAACTACCCATGTGCCAATTAGGGGGAAAGAAAGTATGTAAATTGCTGAAAAGCCTTATGTTTTAAAGCAAAGTGGGGAAGAATGACACGAATTGCTCAACAACATGCTGCGGGGTTGGAGTCTAAAAATACTGTAGAGAGCTTGTTATTTTTGCAGTTGGTAGTTTACTCCACCTTTTGCAGACAATTATGCCTGACATAAACTTTGCAGTTTGCAGGGCCAGCCAGAAATGTTGAGAACCCTACAGTCTTAGACTGGTTGGACATCAAACATGTACTGCAATATTTGAAGTGAACGAAGAGTTGGAGACTAAAATTTGTGAGACAAGGACCGGCTCTTTTCTTACAGTGATGCGGATTGGTGAACGACCGTAGTGACAAAAACCTATCACTGGGGTCGATGCAACCTTGGGTGGGGGTGCAATCATTTGTTCGTCAAGGAAACAGAGGCGTGTGGCTGATTCCACAGCTTTAGCAGAGTGCTACGCAGTTTATGAAGCCACAAAGGAGGCTAGGCGGTTGTCACAGTTTGTCAGAACTAGGATGGGAGGGACTTTCACCTCACCTGTTCCCTCCCAAATCTTTTCAAACAATGAAACAGCCATTTCCATGAGCAAGACTTCTGAGGTGACAGAGAAGACAAAGCACATCGACATAAAAAACTATTTTGTAAGAGATGTCTGGAAAGGGGAAGATAAAAGTGCAGCATGTGTCAGGTAGGAAAAATCCACCAGATTTGCTAACAAAAGCCTTGAACGGTGCTCGCACCAAATACCTGTCAAGGAAGCTCAACCATATGTGTTTTCCATACCTTTTTTCCGGTGTAAAATAAGACACTAACATTGTGCCTCAAGGGGAAGTGTTGGAAATAAATAAACACAGGTGTGAGGCACAAAATACTGAACTTATTATGTCAACATAGTGCATGTTTCTATGCTTGTGTTGTTTATGACTTTATACCCAGCATGTAACTGTGCATCAGTTGAAGGTAGAGAGAGAGAGAGATGAGATGTTTACATAAAAGAAAGGAATGTACAACGGTGTGATATGTAATGGTTGAAATAAATGAATGCAGTGTTTTCCAGACAAGTTGAGTGTTAATATGACCAGTCGTTTCCCTAACCTAAACAACAATATGTTGGTACCGTTTTATAACTCAACTTCTTATTAAGATTCCCTTTAACCCCTCATTGCTAAAGGTTTTTGTTGTGGTTTTAATATTGTCAGTCAAGTTCGTGGTTTGTGTTTAAATATTTTGCTTGCAGTACTTTGCTTTGTTACACAACATGGGGTGTTTCTGTACGCAAACAAAAAATTATGCAACCTATGTTGGATGTCTGGGCTCTTATTACCTTTCTTATCATGGTCATGTTTTTTAAATTCTGTTTTGAAGTTTGAACTGCTCTTTCAGCTAGCCCGCTATATTTTGAGTGGTATGGAGGGTTTTTCATCATACCATTAAAACAACGAAAGGTATTAAATTGTTCAGAATTAAATGGAGGGCCATTGTCAGACACTAGTGTGAATGGTATTCCAAAAGTGGCAAAGCATTCACACAAATAACACTAGCTACAGTAATTTTTTGCATTGCCCAGGCTACTATCCACTTAGAAAATTAATAAAGAATCAACATAGTTACACCATCACATTACAGAATATCACAATGAATTCTTCCCCATAATTCAACAGTTTCTTGCCATACCACTGTGGAAATATCATTCCTTACATTCAACGAACTCTGACAAGCTTCACGTTTCCACTTTCCTTTGCACGTCATCATCAATATTTGGCCACCAAATCATAGAACATGCCAACATTTTCATCCTTACTATGCCAGGATGCTCTGCATGTAGTACCTTCAGAACTTCATGCTGCAACCCTGAAGAAATTACAACCCGATTACCCCATGTTAAACACCCTTCCTCACATGCAAGTTCGAAGCACGTGCAAAAGAAAGGCTTCATACTTGTGTCATTGACATGATTATGCCAACCTGTTTTTGTCATTGTCAACACTCTGGACAATATTAGACAATTTTTAGTGGCTTCTGCTATTCTTTGGGGATCCACAGGGATGTCCAATGCCTGACTGAATGAGTACACACACACATCTACACAACCCAGCATTGGTAAGCATGACAGGGCATCAGTAATTACCATCAAGGATGCTTTCCAATATTCTATTACATAACTGTATGCTGACAATGATAGCCCAACACTGTTGGCTAAGGTAATCTGGAGTTGGCTAAGGTAGGAATTCCTTGATTATGTCCCAAAAGCCTATGTAAAGGCTGATGATGTCAACAACGTAAACTTTCGACCATATAAATATTTATGAAAATGCTTAATAGTTATTGCCAAAGTCACCCTATCAATTTGGGAATAGATTTTTTCAGAAAGGTGTTTGGATGCAAAGACAACTAGTTTTTCCTCTCTATTTACCCTGTGACATAAGACTGCGCCTACTCCATATGGTGAGACATCACATGCCACTACTATGGGCAGTGTCCGATCAAAATGTGCTAGCAACTGGTTGGATGTGCGCATATGTTTGGACCAATCAAATGCTGCTTGACATTCCAGACTCCAGTCCCACTTGTGAGATCATAGAGAGGATTAACTCTGCTTGAAAATTTTGGGAAAAATTGATAGTGAAATTGTAAAAGCCCTAAAAATTTCTTCTACAAGTTTAGTAACTGCTGCCGGTACTATTGACTTCACCTTCTGAGAGGTAGGATGAATCCCATCATTATCATCCATCTTATGCCCCAAATATGCTACTGATTTTTTAAAGAACCGACACTTTCACAAATTAACATTTATACTAGAGCTACTTTGACACTCTTAACACTTTCATAACATTTTGTTTACAACAATGAAAACATCACACCCTCTAACCATTGCAATACTCTGTCCATGACCAACTGGAAGATTGTTGGTGCACTTGCCACACCATATAGTCGAAGAGTTCACTGGTAAAGACTGAGGTGAGTGTATCGTGAGGTACTTTCTGGATTCGAGCCCCACCTCTAGCTGCTGATAGGCATTACTGAGGGCTAGCATTGTAAATACCTGTCCCGCTGCCAAATTTGCGAATACCTCTAACCTAGGAAGTGGTTAAGAATCCACATTCATGACTTCATTCAACGATACCTTACAATCAAAACAATCAGACTTGCCAATTCACTATGTTTCACTGGCACTTTTTCCCCCAACTTCTGTAATTCCCCCAGGTGATCAACTTGCGTCAAAAATGCATAGGGCACTGAATATATGTTGTGAAATATAGGTGTCACATTTTCTTCCACCAAAAGATGTGCCTGGAATGGTTTTACAGCACTTTTCGAGTTTTGCTCAAAGATTTGTGGAAAAGTTTCACCCAGTTCTTGTTCCAATGAATCGGGCATCACCCCTTAATATTCGACGACACTGGCACTGTTCTTTGTAGGGGACTGTAAATATCCTGAGACTGTCTTCTCCCACATACAAGTATTCTCTCCAGCGAGATAGTATTACATCGAGCCAGTTCCTGCCGAGGAGTGGTGCTGTTTGTTGGTACAATAACAAGGCAGACCAAACTTCTGTCCATTTGCCTCTATCAGTGTTACTTGAATTTTTTCAATGACTTTCAAACTGTCTCCAGCGACAGCCTTGAGTGTTACATTACAATGCTCCAATTTGGCTTTAGGAAATGTGTATTTATACACTGATACAGATATAATGGACACACTCGCCCCACTATCTACTTCCATTTCATTTCCAACCCACGTCCCTCCACTGAGACTACCACAGTGTGTGGCTTGCTAACCACCTTAACGCATATGCAGTTATTACTTACTTGCCCTTGTAAATGTTTGATTCCTACTGACCCCACAGATTCTAAACTAGCATCACCTGTTATGACTACCTGGTACACCTCTCTCTTGCTGCGACATACCTTTGCCACATGTCCCTTTATTCCGCAGTAAAACAGCTCCAATTCATTACTGGATATCAGTTACATACATGGTCATGCCCACAATGAGAGCACAGTGCTTTATCAGATGCGTTGGTACACCCCTGACCTCTTCCATAGCTTGATGGATGTCCCTGGTGTCCAATTCTTCTATCATTCTACTCCATCAGCAGCCTGGATGACAGTTTGTTTACCATTTCTGGTGTAGTTGGCTGCAGAAGTTTTTTTTTTTAGATGCAGCGAGCTCCATGCTAAGCGTAACTGTGCATGCCCTCTCAAAGTTGAGGTTAGGTTCAACTAAGAGCTCTTTTAATTTAAGTCACTGGATAACCCGCACACCAGGTGATTACGCAATGTATCGTAAAGGAAATTGCCAAAATGGCCCGTTTTAGCACAATTTTTGAGTTCCATTATGTACGGAAACACTGATTCGGTGGGTTGTTGAATACATTTATGAAATTTATACTGCTCAGCTATCAACATTTGGGTGGGCGAAAATGGCGGGACAACACTTCCACTATTTCTTGGAATGTTTTCGAGATTGGGGGTTTCAGGAATGAGTACATTTTTAAAAATTCAGTGTTTTAGCTCTAAAGAGAATGATAAACAACTGCACTTTTTCTGTATCTCTGGTGCTATTCACAACAAAAATTGGCATAGTCTTTCAACATACGACCCAAAGTCTTCATTGTTTGGGTCAAATTCGCCTATTAATCAAACCCATTTTTGTATGTAGCATTATTTGATTTGTGTATTTTTAATATCCCATCCTGACCGCCAGTTTACTGTTTTAACATTTTATTGTTTCTCATACACGTTACAATTTGCAAACAAGCTTTCACAACAACATTCCTCTTTTCTCATAATGTATCCAACTGTCTGCGCATGCCAACCAACTGCTCCTCTTGCTCTCTTGCTGTTGCCAACCTTTACTTTTTACCTTCCTACATGACCTTAACATTTATACACTACAGTAACTTTACATTCACACACTATACCTAACTGTATGAAAATAATTCTATTCACAAGTAGATAATCTAGTAGTCATTCTAATAAGTGACAGAGGAGAGGTACAAATATAAGGAACTGTAGAAGACTTGTCAATTCAGGTGCAAAGAGAGAAAAAATTAACTAAGGTACTACAGACTGTTAAATGAATACTGTGGTGCTGTTAAAATCCTATATGTTGTTTACATTCTGCTTTCTCAGTTAATACAGAGAATTTAAGGCATGGCAACACAGCAGTCTTTATTATGCTCAAGAAACTGAATTTGCATTTTGAGGTCTGTAATATAACCATGGTGGAGTCTAAAAACCAAAATTGCACATGATCACACATGCTGATCTTTGTGATTTAGAGGATAGTACGTACTGCTGCATTTCAAAGGAGGGATCTGTTTGACACCTGGCACCAAACCTTGTAATTTGTTTTAGTTGGTGAGCCTAGCAATAGAAAACCACTGCAGAACCATTCAGCCTCCCCTGGTGCAAAGTGGTTTCCATGACTGCACTGGTGTTTTGTGTTCCTACTGGCCCTTGGACTGTCCACTCGTTAAGGAATAACCAACCACTGCCTTAGTTATACAGATGCCGATATAAAGTCAAATAAAATTAATGTTCCAGAAGTGAAATGCAAATCATGCTTGAGAGAAGATGGGACTTGTTCACTCATGTTTATGGCGAAATCTATGTAATTCAGAAGTGCTCGGTATTCCCTGACCTTCTGTGACTTAAGACACAGAAGACCTTGCATATAATTGTGCACAGATCAAGTAGGCAGATGGAAAATGTACGGAATTTAAGGCGGCTGTTGATATGAAACTAACATGAAAAGTGAATTGTTTGTACGCTAAGCAAATTTCATGCAATAGACATCAAAATTGTATAGTATGATTAAAATATACAAATAAATCACCAAATGTGCTAAATGAACTGAAGTAGATCCTTTTTGACAATGAGGCTGAGTATTTAAACATTGAAGTACACCAATTAGCAAAATGGAGTTGCTAAGGCTCAAATGTAGTATTGTTGAAAATAACAGGACAAGTTTCCAAATAGTTCCCGATTTGTAATTTTCCCTGTCAATTTTTTTCAGCCTGATAAAGCAGATTAAAATTAAAAAAGCAACGACAATAAAAAAATCTATAAAGGTAATAAATTGCAGAAATTAACACAAGAAAGTTTCTATCTATATCGCCAATATCTGTAATTCAAACAATTAATTGAAAGAAATATATTGTTCTAACTTTGTACTGCAAACTTTCCACACATTTTAAATTTTTCAGAGAAGCAGTTAAAACACTTCAATGGTGATTCAAAATTTTCAGGAACCAAGTATTGAACATTCAGCACACAATAGACTGGGACACTGTGAGCAACATATTAGGCAACATTTTTTTGCACTAGAAAAATGTATCTTTAGGCACTGATGTTTCACATATAAGCCACGACAGGCAATAAGATAACTTTTTGAAAACAAAATTAATGACAAAGTATGAAAACATTTTTCAATTTCTAAAATACAATAAAAGATAAATCACTTCAGAAAAAATTAATGTTCATATAAAACTTAGCACAAAGCAAAACAGCAACACAAACTACCATCTAATAACAAAATCTGTTCCTAAGCTTCATTAGCAGAATTTAATATTATAAACATCAAAACACAAAACAACACTGAGTTGGTACAAAACCTACCCCCTTAAGCCACAGATGTTAACGAGCAGCAGGATCTACCTAATTACCCTAATTTCTCTCTTTGTTTATGCTTTACAACAATTTAAAGTACATTAGTAAAAATTGTAAAAAAAAAAAATACTTCATTGGGATTACATAACAGTTCCAATCGTGCAAAAATGCAACAATTTTTCAAAGCAAACCATGTAACTATCACACAAGAAATGACAACAGAGACAAGTACAGAAAAAAATAATTTTAGTCTTTTGTATTGGTTCTTGTTTCTGCTAGTCTTAGGGCGGCATTTCACAACGTTCAGTTTGGCATTACACATGTGCTACCATCTCGGGTGATATAAAAGACATGACTAATCCTTAACTTGCAGAACTTATTTCTGAACGAGTTTTATCTATGTCCTGACATAGTAACAGATGTGGCGCGGTTTATTATTTGCCACCTCGTGCGAGGCTATAAACAAATGAAAGCGACACAAAAGTTTTTATTTGCAATAGCTTTTGCAAAAATAAATACATGTTATCTTTAGCACTGACAGTTATTACAGACTTGAATAGACATTGCATAGAGCAATAAAAACTAATAATTACCATCTCTGATATGATATAATTATTTAGTTCTTTATTTCATGATAACTTATGGAACATATAATGGTATGTTTCGTGTTTATAATATGAAAAATATATATGTAAATTTTAAATGGTGCACATGCATTTTAACAGCAAAATTGCAACTTTATACTTATATGTCTACGCTAATAAATAAATATACGATATTTGTGATCCTGCAAATCAGAGCTGTATTGTATTCAATTTCACTGTTGAAGCAAGAGATAAGGGATAAAATAGCACATCTATGAAGCCCATAACTAAAATGTGAAAATACTGAACAATAATGCAGTCTTTCATTTGTGCTGTATGTAGCACGGGAACTGAATTTATAACCTTATTTTAGATCCTGGTAATAAACATTTGTTATCCGTCCCTGTGTTTCACGAAAATGTCTGTACTGATATACGTGTTGTTTAGGTTAGGCAAACGACTGGCCATATTAACACTTGTCATGTTTGAAAAACATTGCAATCATTTATTTAACTCAACATCATTACACATAACACCATTGCACATCTCTCTCATTTCAACTCATCTCTACCATCTCTACCTTTGACTGACGCGCACACAGTTGCGTGATGGATATACTAAGTTCAATCTTTTGTGCCTCACACCTGTGTATATTTATGTCCAACACTTCCCCTTGAGGCACAATTTTTGAGTTATTGTACACCCAAAAACATTATGGAAAACACATTATATTTAGCTTCCTAGGCAAGTATTTTGTGCGAACAGCATTTAAGGCTTTTGTTAACAAATCAGTTCAGTTCTCTCTACCCGACATATGATGTACTTTTATCTTCCCCTTTTCTGACATATCTCTTACAAAACAATATTTTATGTCAATGTGCTTTGTGCTCTCTGTCACCTCCCAAGCCTTGCTCATGGAAATGACTGTTTCACTGTCTGAGCAGATTTGGGAGGGAACAGGTGCAAGCCCCTCCTGTCCAAGTTCTAACAAAAACTGTGACAACCACCTAGCCTCCTTTGTGGCCTCATAAATTGTGTAGTACTCTGCTACAGCTGTGGAATCAGCCCACACCTGTGTTTCCTTGACAACCAAATTATTGCACCCCCACCCAAGGCTGCAACGACCCCAGTGATAGATTTTCTGACACTACGGTCATTCGCCAAGTCCGCATCACTGTAAAAATCAGCCGATCCTTGTCTTGCAAACTTTAATCTCCAGCTCTTAGTTTGCTTCAAATATTGCAACATATGTTTGATGTCAAGCCAGTCCTGAACTGTTGGGTTCTTGTATTTTTGGCTGGCCCTGCAGACTGCAAAGCTGATGTCAGGCCTAGTTGTCTGCGAAAGGTGGAATAAACTACCAACTGACATGCGACACAACCTTCCACCAAAACTTTCGAATCTTTCCCCCGTCCCATCAATTTGGTTAATGTCCACCAGAAATGATTTCCCTCGTGCACCTGACATTTCAAAATAACTTAGCAACTGGTCAATATAATGTGTGTTGTCTAGCATGACAGAGTCACCATCTGAAAAAATGTTCACAGACAGAAAAGATGTCATTTCTCCCATTGCCTTCACCTGAAAGGTATCGGCCAGACAGGACTTTACCCATTCTACTTTCTCCCATGACCCAAACATGCTTAGATCACCAACATATAGTCCGTTCCCAATAGGGAGCGACTTATAAAAATCAACCTTTGAAAAAACACTCGAGACATAACATGTCAACCTGTTTTTTCAATAACTTGTATTCCACAAATATATAACACTGTGGTTAAGTTTAGAGTACTGTCTTATTGAATAAATGAAACTTTACCTTAATATCTTCTATAACTTGTAATATTTATTTCTTTTTAAATATGAATTAACAACAGCGAGAGCAGCGACGTGTTGGCAACGGCTGGTAAGAAATAGTTCACAGTTAAAACATTATTTTAACTTAGTTTTTTAGTATACTATTTGTAAATTAAATGGTGCCTATTTAAATATTTAGGTAGTCCCAATGGCAACATGTCTCATTTTTTACAGTTTAAAACAATAGCGGAAAATATTGTGAGTAGGCCATAATGGTACGGTGTTGTTTTATCGAGCGAGAAAGCCACTGTGCTGAGCGAGGCTTGTCGCGCTCTCTCCCTCTGTCTCTCTCTTTCACACTTGGGAAGTTTCATTTCGCTAATAAGCATTAAAATTATACATATTTTCAATTCTAGCATATTTCATACTTATTAGAGCAAAATAATGTTTTTCGAATTTGTAATTTACAACTGAAAAGATATTTTAATGTTTGAATACTTATTTTAATATAATTTGTGGCGGGCCATGACATGGCGTGTTGCTTTGTTACCAAACAATGAGTAAATTATACTTACTCTGAAAAATACTTCAAACTACCACATAACGTTTGTAGACGCGTTTTTTAAACCTACCTAAGCAAGTTACGACGTAGTGATAAATCTGTGTTTCCGCAGCAGTAATAAATATACTGTTACAGTGTGTTTCATTAGTCGCTGTGTGTGAAATAGCGTGGCGTTGCTACGTGATGATCGTTATGCTGGATCTGTGTATGTGCGTGATTTCAAATATTTGATGTGAACAATTTATAAGTTATAAATGTGAACTGTTTTTATGACAAAGTTATTTATTATATCCACATCTGTTTATTTATCACAACGTTGTACCTTTGACCCAGGTGTTTGAAACACAGTCGTGTAACGTAATTTACCACTAATCCCAACAAAATAAACAAGCCCAGCCCCAATAAATTTCAATACACCTAATACACAGTAAGTAGCAATACATATAAATATGAGCTGAATAAAAGTTACGGTAGGCTTATTTGTGTGCATGTTCACCATTATATTTTAAGTTTGTATGACAAAAAATGAGTGACAAGTTGCCTGCTTGATTTTAATGTCTCTTTTCGTTGGACTAGTTATTCCTTCGTTATTCAAACTGAGGCCGTCCTTTTAAAGAAATAACCCAACACATATCAATAACAAAAAGTTTAGTACTACACACTGCAAAATATTAACGTGCATTACGTATAATGTGCTATGTCATGGAAAACAAATATGTTAATGTAACAACTGTAAGAACTATCGTCAATTCAGGCATTTTTTAAATGTCATAAAGCTGACTAAAATAATGTTATTGGCCTAAACTGTGAATATTCGTACCAAATGGTTTTTGAAATAGACCTACGACAGAATTCTTTGAAAAGTTGTAAACAGTAAACAACACATTTGACAGGTATAAAAGTAGAAGTCACATTTCAATGTCTCTGTTTAGGTGTAACGAATGTATACGAACACATGTAAACAAACAATGGCATGTAAACATTGATTTTGAGAGATGCTACATGGCAGTCACATGGCAATATTTGTTTACATTTGGCGGAAGGTTACGAAACAGGCCTGCAAGTAGATATTTAGCAGCGCTCCGAGAAAGTTGCTTCCAGTGGGGAATAGACTACACAAAAAACAACAAGCTCTCTACAGTCGCTTACGTATACACACAGATCCTTTTTCGGTCTTTTTAGACTCCAGCCCCGCAACATGTTGAGCATGTCGTGCCATTCTTTCCCACTTTGCTTTAAGCCATAAAGACTTTTCAGCAATTTACATACTATATAGTTTCCCCCTTGCTGGTACATGGGTGGTTGTTCCATACAAATTTCCTCAGAAAGGGACCCATTTAGATATGCACCCGAAATGTCAAGATACTCTCTCACCAACCCTACTTACATAGACAGTGCTATAAGGAAACGGATGGTCTTCTTTTTGACTACCAGAGCATATGTCTCACTGAAATCCACCCCTGGGACCTGTGAAAAGCCACGATCTACTAATCATACTTTGTGTCTACGAATGCTCCCATCAGAACTCTTCTTCAGTTTTAGTACCATTTGCATCCCAAGACATTTTTCTTGAGGTCTGTCCACGATCTGGTAAGTATTTATGCCCAACAGGTTCTCCATCTCCTCATCCATGGCCATTCACCATCTGTCAGCATTCTCACCATGCAGTGCTTCCTCCAAATTCTTTGGCGCGTGACAACAGCCCTTATCAGAAACAGTTAAACACGTGCACAAACAAGAAGGGACTCCTTGACTTTTATCCCGTAAACTAGCAGATCTCCAGACCTGGGATTCTGACTAATCCCCCCCATCCCCACCCCCATAAAATGGCTCATCATCCTCTGATAAGGTGTGGTTTTCAAGATCACCTAACCTATGAGAGACTACTTGAGACACAGTTTCTTTCCCCAGTCTTGCAAGTGGTTCATTATTCTCTGATACAGTGTTGTAAGAGTTACTACAATTCTCTATACCCAGTGCAGTCTCGTTTTCAACTCCCACATTCACGCCCTCTACATCAAGGAGATCACAGTTACACTCAATATTTACAATATATCTCACACTAACCTTGTTCTGAATCCTAAAGGGTAACTTATCCTCCTGAAAAATAACATTGTGGGCAATCTTGAATTTCTTTAACTCAAGAATGTTTGCCTCATATCCTATAAATATACATTCAACCCCTTTACAATCAAACTTACCTTTACCATCAGCATACATATATGCCTTACATCCAAACACTTTCAGAAAATCAAACACAGTTGTCTTGACCTCCCCTTTCCGCAGCTTCATCAGTATACAAAAGTCAATGGCACGTGACGGACACAAGTTCCTAACAAACGCCACTGTTTGCTGCTTCCATCCAGAAGGTCTTTGGCAAACCTGATTCAATCTGCATGCATCTGCCAGAATTCACTATTGTCCTATTTCCTTGCTCTGCAATGCTATTTTGCTGGTGTGAACTTGCGACCGTTATCCGATGCACTATTCCATGCTCCTTCAGATGCGTCTCTTCCATGCTGCAGTACTCGCCGCCCCTTTCAGTCTGTATTGCTTTCATATTGGTTCTATGCAGCAGTTCAACTTCTCTTTGGTAGTCCTTCAAAATTGTAAAAACGTTACTTTAGGCACCTATAAATCTTACGGTCAAATGCCTGGAGTAGTCCTCAATTAAGGTTAACATGTATTTTGCTTTTCCGATTGACAGTGGCAGCCTTCCCATTAGGTCCAAGTGGATCAAATCCAGTGATTGTTTAGACCTTCTCTCACTAGGCTTGGGAAAACCTATCTTGGTCATCTTCCCCTTGGTGCAGACTTCACATGGCTCGTGCATTTTGCCTTCAACGACCAGATCCTGTATTTTCTTAAGTGAGGCTTTGATCAGGTGGCCAAATCTCTGATGCCACAGCGAAACGCTCAAGTGCAGTGCCATCCCCAACCTCCACACAATCACTGGCACTGTTCGCAATGTTTACCACACACCTTGTTGCCTGTTACACATACAACATATACAAGCCATTTGATAAGGGCGCTTTGAATAGAACTTCTTCCCCATCATAACATAGGGTTTCCTTACCATTCATCTCAATATTAACTCATTTTGCCACTATTTTGCTTACGGACATTAAATTAAATAAAAAATCAGGCACATATAAGACATTCAAAATAGTCCGTATCCATCCACCACACTCGTCTGCAACCTTAACTTCAACAGCACCACATCCCTTAACTTCTGCCATACCTTTCCCCTAGTTAATTTACCCTGACAGACCTTGAGATTCACAAACAATTCCCTTTTGTTTGCAATGTGATCTGTAGCAGCGAAGTCCACCATCCAACATACAGCTTCCTTCTTATTAGAAATTAGTTCACATGTACTTACTAACACTTTGTATTTCTGCTTCCTATCTCTTTGTCAGTCACCTGAAGTTTCAGATATTTTGGTCTGCACTTCTTCCTTGCAGTCACTCGCTCAATGCTCATTCATACTGCACCTGAAACACTTAACCTTGTCGCAGAACTTTGCAATGTGGCCCTATTCAATGTATTTGTAGTATTTCTTTACTGATTGAAGCTCGGGCTTTGGCACCCCTAGTGGTTTCTCCAAGTTTTCAGTCTTCTCAGAATATTGCCTTCTCCCACGCCCACAGCCTCTCAACCGGTGACCACTTCCTCTGTGACTACTCGCCCTGACCGCAAGTGCTTGTATTTCGCCCTCATCACGGTCCTCATTTCCCTCTTCTAAAAGCCTATCCTTCACCAGTCTGATGGAAAGGTTTGCCTCCTTTCCCAACTCTTCGACCAGAGAACCATATTTATCCCATCGTAGGCCAAGCAGGATCAAGCCAGCGGTCTGCTTATCAGTATAATTCCAACCAGCTGATTTCACTTTCTGATACTGGTTTTGAACTCGGGCGACATAGTCGTGGAGTTCTTCTCTGTCCCCTTTGGATATAAGGAACAGAGTTTTAAGTAATCGCAGTCCTTGGAGGAAACTAACCTTTGTGTGGATGTTGGCGAGAATCTTCTAAGCTTCTTTTGCATGTAAGCACTCAGCAGTATTGTTCAAATACGTGTCTGATACATTTTTGTACAAAAAGGAGAAAGCCTTTCTATTCATTTTTTCTTGGTCAGTGTTAAGTGTTTCCATGAAGCCAGGTTCAATTGCATTCCAACAGTTTGATTGAATAAGTTCCACTTTCGCCCTTACCCTCCAAGCAAAATATTTTTTCGGGTCAGCCTCAGAATGTTGCTCCCATATTCTGGTTCATCGTGATTCGCCATCTTTATAATCAAGCATGGGCGTGCACTCATAACTGCATACACACTTTTCAAAATGTCCTCGGCCTATAACCTGTTTAGATTAGGCAAACAACTGGTCATATTAACACTTGTCGCATTTGAAAAACATTGCATTAATTAATTTAACTCATCATTACACATAACACCATTGCACATCTCTCTCATCTCTACCTTCGACTGACGCACACAGTTGCATAATGGGTACAATATCATATATAACATGCACTATATGGATAGACTAAGTTCAATCTTTTGTGCCTCACACCTGTGTTTATGTCCAACAATATATGCAGTATTAATTGTCCCCAGAAACACACATTTCCCTTTGTACTGCATACGTTGTCAGTTTTATTGTGGTATTATTTCAAGAGTTTTACTGGCTGTAATTCCGCATTTTTGCAAATTGTTGAGCCGCGGCAAATGTACAAATCACAGATGAGACAAGGCAAATTAATTCATTGCGTTTCAAATTTGCAGGGAAACGTTAAAAAGTTGTGATATACACATACATGTGTGACCTTTAAAAAATGACTACAGTCAAAACAGCTGTTCATGGATGTAAATGTTGTTGCTGCAGTTTTCACTGTCACGTATGAAACTAAAGACTACTCCATGGGTAAACACCATTTTGTACGCCTTCACATCACTTTTTCAATTGCCATGACACATGCTGAACTAAGCCTCCACTGAAACATCAAACGTTAGAAACACAACTTTGTAACTCATGTAAATAGTTTAAAACACAACGTATACTACATTTGTAACGTAATTATGAGTTTCACACGGGGTAAAAGGTACTCCTAGCCACCAGCGTCAAGTCAACAAGCCATGTTGTCAGTCATACTAATGTCCTAATTCATCCTGCCACTAAGGTGTAGCGACAAAAAATTTGCATACACACTATACTATTTTCTTTTGCCGTTAAGGTCTTCAAACCCAAAATTTGTGAGTGGTAGTAGGACATGATACCAGTTCCACTAACGTGACACACATTTTGTGGGGCTGAATAAACAATATATGTATATATCCCTTTATCGATTAAGTGTTTTGCGTTGTTTCTAATGAAGGTTTTTAAAACATGTTGTACATATTACTCAGTATTCTTGCCGGCTTTAACTCTTATTTGCAAAACAACTAAATAGTGCTGGTTTCCTAATTTTTAGATAAATAAGTACATCGCATCTTGGAAGTATGATATTGTTTATAGATGTTCGTCATGCTACCCGGCTCTGGCAAAATTATGTATTATGCGCATGAGTAGGTTTCGTTTGCGCAAAGGATAAATAACCAAAATCGGAGCCGTAAGATTACGCTTTCAGAAATGGCTTAACTAAGGCCTTAGCTGCCATTATAATGTTCTGGAATACTGGTAAGACCTGGGTATAACTTGAGCTGTACCAAAACCCTTATAATAAAAATGTTCTGGAATACCGGCCTTAGTCATTTTTTTCTCCCTTCCACATTAACTTCTTCAGATGTATGCTTTTTTTCTCTGTGGTATATACCCATCCCCCCTCCTTTCTTCTGTGGTGTGAGAAGTGATGACAATGACAACATCAAGAAGACCCTGAAGGAGTTGCAGACATTATGTCAGTGCTACTGAGCTTCACTGCATACCCACCCAAAATGCCCAAGTGTTGGTCATGTGAAGAGTCAAGCACCCCGAGAGCCTACTGCCCACAAGAACCAGCGTAAGCAGCAGCGGAAAGTAGGCAGCGAGAGCAAAATACATCCAGAAAACTCTTAAACACCAATCTAAAAAAAGGGGGGGGGGAGCAGGTCAGTAACTGCTAGAGGTAAGGTCCCAATGTTTTGAGGTATGTTCGGTGGAACAGGATTCAGATGACATATCAGTGGAGGGGAGCCTGAATTATGTTCCTTGCCAGATGGTTGTTGACAACGGGGTGACTGACAGTAGTAAAACAAGACACCTTCAAACCTCCCCCCTTCCATGATCACCCATTGTCAGCACAGAACAATGCTATCAACTACAGTAACAGGTGAGACCACATCAGTTAGGTAAGAGAAGGGCGAACTTGAAGCTTCGTGACCCTAGCATAAAGTATAATATTTATATAGCAGAAATACAGGATGATTTCCTTTTGGAGCTTGATGTACTATGTAAGCTGAAGCGCTGTATTAATACTCAACTTGGAATACTATGGGTAGACAGTACTGAGTTGGTGTCAACATGGCAGGACTTGTCCTTGCCAATTAGCTGCCCAGTAATCTGCTGTCAGCCTACTGTGCTACCTACTCCTAGTGAAATTGTCATTACAGGCAGATGTAAAGAAAAATTTCCAAGCGAAACAGTAAGGAAAGATGCCACCCTGCCAGGCAATGTTGCCATCGCACGGAATTTGGTCTCTTCACACTCTACACGTTTGCAGTTAGAATGATTACTTTGTTAAACAATGTTATTCATCTTAAGAGCCCAAATCACCCTCCACATTGCATTTTTATTAATTTCTTCATGAATCAAATTTAGGATTGATTGAAAAATGGGACAATAAGAGCTTAGCTAATTGCCCTACCCATCATTATGGACATAGTAAATGAACTACCAATGTATATTTATGCAACAATTTACTTGATGCAAAATGTTACATATTAATTCATTCTCACCTCTTAATGACAACCAGAGAACACCTATTAACAATCAGGTATGAAAATTTGCACAGAACTATTCATGTAATGATGCTATAGTGAAACATTTTCAGTAATGACCCTGACTTCTGTTATGACACAAAAAAAAAATTCTGTATTATGGGAGACTCAGCATTTTGAGGGGGCCATAATAACGGTTTGCAAGATACTCCCAAATATTCCTGAAGCTTCAAGACCACAAAATATTGAATACCCTCCACCAGGATAACAGTAGGAATTGCTAGTAACAACAAGGAAAAACCTCAACTGGTGATGAGAGGGCTGTATATGAATTACTACAAAAAAGTTGGGATTTCTTCTAATGTGGACCAAATGACCTTGGAAGGACTAATGTAGCCCACAATCACATTGATACAGGAGATGCCAGGCCCATAAAGCAACCACCAAGAAGACTGTCACTAGCTTCACATGAGGCGGTTGAGGGTATTCAGAAGGAAATGAAGGAGTAAAATGTTATAGAACCATCAGTTAGTCCATGTTCTTCTCCCATTATGCTTGTTAAGAAGACAGATTGCTCTCTGGGATTTTGTGTGGATTACCACCAGCTTAATAATGCGACAAAGACTTATCCACTTGCCATATAGACAACACACTGAGTAGCCTTACAGGTACACAATTATTTTCTATTTTGGACATGAAGAGCAGGCATCAGCAATGCGAGGTAGCACCAGAGGACAAAAAGAAGACTGTTTTATGTGTCCAAAGGAAAGAAACCTGGCAATTCAAAGTTATGCTTGTTGGGCTATGTAATGCCCCTGCCACATTCGCATATCTGATGAAGAAAGTCCTCCCTGTGGACATGTCAGATTTACCAAGACAATATCATTGTCACAGGATGAACATTTAATGAGAGCCTATCACACCTAGAATCTGCATTTCAGAAAGTGGCTGCAGTCAACCTGAAATTGATTCCTATGAAGCAAAACCTTTCTAAAAAAATTTATTTCTGCGGCACAGGGGATTTGAAGACTACAAGAAGAGCATTATGAGAATGGCAGCTACCAACTGACAAAACCAAAGTGTGGAGTTTTCTGAGCTTATGCGCTTACTACAGGCTATTCATGGTAAATTGGGCACTTTTGAAAGTGCTCTCATTTTGAATAGAAAAATATATTTTATTTTAGCCTTAGATAACTTCAGAGTGCGGTGTAATAGACCTACAGTCTATTACTCACATGGCAATATTTATTTTAAAAGGTGGTTAAATGATAAAATATGGCTGGAAGGAAAAAGTAACTATGACCTCAAAAGTGCTCACGCCTATACCATTGATTTGTACCTGGGTTTACCACAACTGCCAAACCACTGCATGAATTGAATCAGGCAAAAATTAAATTTTACTGGAGCACTGAGAGCACAGTTGGTTTTAGTAAGCTAAACGAAATAACGATTTTGAAGGGACATTCATTCGGGATATTGATTCTAGTGATATCTGAGCTGTTCAGTAAAGTACTGCACAAGCACGAGAGAAATTTCTGTAGGACACACAGGAAGCTTCTGGCAGGGATGAAGGTAATTCTGTACTTCCACCCTTACCTTTACGGCAGACTTTTTGTTCCGAGAACCAACCATGATTTATTAAGTATGCTACTAAATTTTAAGATCCCTGAAGGTCAAATACCCCAGGGGATACAGCATTTCGAAGAATATGATTTTGAAATACAGCACAGCTCTGGATGTGTCCACAGCAATGCAGTTGCACTTTCTTAGAGATCTGATGAATTGTTCTGTAATTGTGAATGCCAGAAAGAAAATAGTTACCGCACTTCTGTTAGCCATAGACAGACATCCGAGACCAGCTGCATAGTAGATTTGTATTCGAGTCACAGCAAATATCTTCAAATTACGAACTTTATAAATAATACTCTACAAAAACTTGACAAATGAATAAACGTTTTGCACGTGATAGTATTTATATTTAGCAGTCATTTCCACTTGACTACATACAGTTATTAATCCTATGTTGTTTGGTTTTCAGACCCTGAAAACCTTTGTGCTGACTCAGAAGAAACGCGTAATTGTAGATAGTTCTTGGTTAGCTAAGTATTACTCAAAATCAACATTTATGAAGAAATCACTGCCCCCAAATGCATATACGCTCACATGAACACCCCCTGGCATGCATACAGAAATACTGACTGACAGTAAATTATGCGAGATCTTAACGCCAAAATAAAAGTGAACTGTTCAAACTGCAGGCAATTCAGACCGGTTCCATTTCGTTTTATACACACAAAATCTTATGTATCACAGTTTAGTGTCATCACATAATGCGATGGTAGCGCCTGTCACCCCCGACACTAGTGCTTATCGCCAACATTTATTCTGACTCTCTGACCACATGCACGCTCCTTGGACAACTTCTCTCTCCTGAGTTCTCCCTCTGCTGCCTACTCCTGACCTCACCCTCCTTTCTTCACTTATAGTTGTCTAAGCCCTTGCAATTATCCTCCCTTCCTTCGTCAGATTGACCTCCTACAGATCACCAACATTCATCGCCAGCTCTGCCGTTGCTGGTGGTACGATGTGTGAGAGAGTTAGTTCCGCATTAATTCAGCAATCATGGGGCCTTTGCTGACTACAAGCCAGTCTTTACACCATCAACCTGGGGAACGACAATGCGGAGCCCATCATAATCCACTAGTGCGGGGGATAATGAATTTTCTTAGAGAGTTTTCTGCTGGACAATACTTATGGTGAGTTTCGAGTACCTTCACTGTGGGGGTAAGCCAACCGAATATAGGGTTCATGATCCATCATGTACAGTGTTAGAGTAACTGCCATGATTCGTGTCTACATCTGCTTAAATTGAGTTGTCGTTTTCAGGTTTTCTGGTAAATTGTATGGGGAAATGTTTGGCAAGTACACCACTTTGACCGTGGGCACGTAACTTGTTTTCGGCTGGTGCTTTCTCGATGTTGAGGTTTTGATCGGTTTGACCTTTAAGGTAATTTTGTGCACTTGTTCTACAGTTTTAACATTGCTGGAGAAATTCCAAATTTGGTTGGGGTTGGCTACGAAAGGGAACTAGATGTCACCCAATTCCACAAATTTGGGGTTTCAGCACGATTGCTAGGACTTGTGCTAAGCAACCATAGTACATGTTTGATTTTTTAAGCCTCGAGTTTTTTGTAATTATGCTCTCCACCCGGATTCGCCGTACTATAGCTTTTCCTTTCATTTTTGGCAGACCATAAGTTGGTGTTGCTATTGAGTAGTTATCAATGCACATTTAACGCCGTAAAGCTATTGTAGTTCCACACAGGTTTCAACTAATTGATACCATATTTGTACGGCAATGTTTGCTGCTAGCATAAGATTGCAAAATTGTAATCAGTCATTGGTAGACTTTTTTCATGTTAATCAAGGTAATAATATCCTGGTTAACTAATAAAACATAGGGCGCTTTTGTGTCACAAATGATCAATTTGAAGGTCGTAGAATTTTGGTCAATGTGAACCTCTACTGTTGGTCTTATTTCACTGACACAAATATTGTGTATTAATATTGTGTGGGAGTGTTCCTCTAGATGGGGTTGTATGAATCGAGGAACCGTAGTTTCCGTGAAAAATATTTTACGTGCATGTGTGCACTTTTTTAAAAATAGATATGTATCACGAGTTAATTGGTAACTCTGCGCTGGTTATGTGCTATTAATGTATATTGAATCTAGTAAGAAATATTTACGTGTTGGAGTGCATGTTTTAAATTTTATGCATATCCTCTGGTTTATTTTAGTTACGCATTTGTGAGGCGTAGCACTCAGTAGGATGAATTGAGTCTGCATAATATTGTCAACACCCTGTGGCGACATTGTGCACAATAATTTTTGTCTACTGTTTTAAAGGTGTGTACTTCTTTGCCCTTGAAGATTAAAGAATCGTGGCTGGCCAAGTAAAAATAACTTTAAGGTGATAAGGCTCACATATGCACTGTGTTTAAAGCCGCCTTTATCTGTGTAGTTGACCGATTGACGGTGATACACGTTAAAACAATGGTATGATATTTTTAGTGCAGAGTTATCTGAATTTTGTAGCTATTTATATTTTAATGATTCAAAGTGGAGAAAGTGTGCCTCACAAATTTTAATGTTAGTGGTGTTGTACCTATTCAGCTGAAGGGCCTGAAAGTAATGGTTAAATGTTTAGTCCTGACATAATTAATTGCATTTGTTCCATTTTGGCTATTTTGTAATGCCATTGTTTGGCTTTCTGATTGCGTCCAACTGTATTGTGTTTTCACATGTTCAAATATTATATTTATACTCAATGGTTTCAGGACTTTGTGCACTGAAAGATTATACAGGATGCAAAAACATAATGGAATAAAATGTTTGTTTGCTTATGTATGCATTTAATTGACTATTATTGCCTGGTGTTCCTTTGTACGGCACAATAGGCTACGTCATATGTGTACTGTGTTCAGTGGTATGCTTAAGGCAGTGTTGATTTTTACATTTGATTGAAGGGCACAAAGTGGTACAAAATAAGAAAAGATAGGTTTAGAAGTTAACTGCAAACCAACAAAGTTTATATAAATCATCAAAAGAAATAAAATTATTTCTTGTCCTTTTATTGTAAAATAAAACAATTTCTTTCAGAAATGTAAAAATGTGAACTCACTTGTACACTAGTTGTATCCTATGATGCATATCCAACATCCTACATTGTAAAAAACTAACTATGTACGTTAATGTAAATATAGAAGCCACATTCAAACCAGACATTTCAATTTGCGATATCACTTTGCGGAAATCATTATATTACTCTGTTGGAGTTTAAAAAATGCAAATTATATTAACAGTTGTGCATAGAACAGATACATTAAAAATGCTATTTATTTCAATTTTGGATTAGTATTTAACTACAGCATATGTTATTTGGTACAAAGATATAACAGGTGTATAGAATTATATATACAAACTTAAAATAATATATATTACTTAATCAGAATAAACACATTTCTATCTGTGAAAAGGGTCATGTCTGTATCTATTTTGTACTGGTTTACACAGGTTTCAAAATTTTGAGACAAATTGCCAGAGCAACAATTTCTTTTATTCTCTATGGCATGAGCCAAGGAACCACTGCCGGCCAGTCGGTAGTGTCTTTATAAAAGAACTGGCAACAACGTCTGTGCTACACTTTTTTTTTTATTACCTTTTGCAGCTTCTGTCCCATATAGGCGACGATAGTGTTAACTAACAGGACACTTGTGAACTGTGTGCATGCAATTTCATTTGTATCTGCCCTCACATCAGGTAGATAGCTCTGCACACAAATTACAAGCAAATATGGCATCTGATACTCCACCTTAACAGTGAAGATGGGTAGTTGAATGTTGTGAATAATATCTCTGTGTGGTTCTATATCACTAAATGAATTAATACATTAAATTTAGCTGTTTTCTTTTTATTAAGACCTCAATCCCTCAAACTCTGATAACACCTTGGTGACTTATCGATATATTTGAAATTGTATATTATGACCCCTGGCATGATTCCCATACATTGTTATCGATGTTGGCTGCTTGTAACATATGAATTAACTAATTTGCCACAATAGCAGAAATGCACTAAATATTCACTTCAACAGTGGGATTTTGTACTGAAAACTTACCAGACAAAAAATTCCCTGGTTAAAACATAACCAACAGTTTGAATAGAATCCTCTGAGTGCAATATCATACGCTTCTTGGCGAGAGTAGGAAACACAAAACCTGCAATGCCTCGAATGTGTGTAGACAATGTTGGAGAACATTTACTGAGCTCACCAATGAAATTGTTGAGCCAATTAAGCCAGGAGACAGGCTTCTCATACGGAACATGTCAGCGCAGCAAAGAAATAGCATTTACAATCACACAGAATGTATTTATTGCAGAACTTTAAGTAACTGAACTTACAACAGTGAGTGTGCCCATGGTTCCAGGATTTTCTTACTGTAAGGCTAAGACATTCTATCCATAGCATTGTTTATGGATTAAGTCTGGTTCCACCTCATCAGCTACATCAACTCTCAAAACATATTGGGATGCTGACAATCCAATATTCACAACAAAACACTACTGGATTCTGAAAACATTGGGGTCTGGTGTGCTGTGTCTAATCCCAAAATTGTTGGTCCCATTTTCTTTAACAAAACAGGACACTCAGGTTTACAAACATATCTTCAATGAATTCATGGAACAACTTGATGGCATTGAGTTGATGGAAGGATACTTTCAACAAAATGATGCAACATGCTATATATCCGATAGAACATCATGAATGAAATTGCAAACCTTCACTGATGTACTGTACAGAAAACTTCACAGAATATGATGCATTAGATAACTGTGTTTGGATGCAGGTGTAAGCCATTCCCAACTGTGACAAAATTGATTTTCCAACATTTACCATTCAGTTCATAAATGACAATCGACATGACAATGACAATGAACATTAACGACTTGCTGTGCTCGTCCGCTCCGCCTTTGGGCGGCTGTCTTGGCAACCTACCTGCTTCCTATTTCTTCCCATATCTATAGATCCCCTCCTACCATACATGGGCATCAAGCTTCTCTCTCATTAGTCACTGGCTATAGTTTGAGTTTGGGTCTTCTGCTCATGTTGATGGCTCATCCACTTCTACGTCAGCAAGCATTCGAGTAACTTCGTTTTTATTTCTGTTCCTGGCACTGATGTGTTTTCATGCAATGTTAGGTTGTTACGCATTACAACTTGGTAGCTGATGACAGAATATAGTCATGGCTGACAGCGAGAAGTATAGGTGGGTTTGCCATATAATGCACTGAGCTTGCATTAAGGTTTTGTGTGGGCTAGTCAAGGAATTCTAGGGTTGTGCATGTAGATTTTATTCTACATTAATTTTGTGCCCTCGGTGTTTAAATTCTGGTTTTGGCATAACTTATTAGTTGCATGTGGCCCGTAGAATTATCTGTAGTGTGTAGCCTTGCACTTAGAATATGGTTGAAAGTAGTTTTGGATATTCATATTTTGCCAGTCGCCTGAATCGTGATTTCTTTTGAATGGGTCCGCACTGGCTTGTACAACATGGTGATACAATAGAGGTAACACGCCTGTGTGAAATAATTTTAAAATGGTACGAACCAAGGATGGTTCACTGTTTTTTAATTCACGTTTTTAAATTGTGCTTGTCAAAACACTTTTTAAATGGTCACTAGACTTTGGAAGGCAGTCACGGCACTCTAGTGAACCTTAGTAATAATTTTCAGTATTAATACAAGGGCAGTTAAATATTTTGAGCTTCTTTTAACTTAACTATTTAGAATCCATTACTGCATTTGTATTTTCTCTATTGAGCATATATTTTGTGTAATGTTTAGTACTGGTTGGTTGGAAGAAGGAGCCTTTAATTACTTGAAATTTTTTACAGCACTTCAGTGCGGAACATGTGTGTTCGCCCAAGGGTTTATATATTTTTAAAGCAAAGTAAATTTGATATAGTATTTTTGAAATAAATTTTTATGGTAAATTGTATTTTGATTGAGTTGCTTGAAACCCTGAATAAACAGCGTACTTTCATAATTTGTATTTTTTGTAAATTCTTGTGGCAGACATCACACTGTGAACATTTTTTTTGTTCAGTAGTTATCAGTTATTAAAACAGTAAAGGTTTATATGAACTACCCTTTAATATAAAATAAGCAAAACAGTTTTTACCTTTTAGGGTTAACATTCAGTAGCTACACGAAAATAAAACCGGGTAAAATATTTTTCAATTTAAATCTAAGACATTTGATGCTGAGAAAACGTGCATATCAAATAACATATTTAAATTTCTCCAATGAAGTAATCAAATATTTCTTAAACATAGCACATCACTAATGGAGCATATACAAGTCTCTGCCCTTAATGACATATAATTTACCACTCTCATCCAAATGTTCCCAGTCAAGTTGTCCAGCAAATTAGCAAAAATAGTTCCATTTCAACACATGGTATTAGATGTGCGACATTTAATTGACAATGATTTTTCATTATTTAATTTATATTTTAAGCACGTAAAAAAAATTAGCATATTGGTTACCTAATAAAATTCCTAACCAATTTATAATTTTAGTTGGCTAAATAAATAAAGTGAGTTGTTCCATGGCAATGTTTACTACGTTTTTACATATAGCAGGAGGATACAAAATGGAAAGAAATGTAGTACGGCTTACAAAGGAGCCCTTTTACCTGCTAACGGCTGTTCATGTTAAAGTGAGTATGCACTTCTGAAAGTCCTGTTTAAGATCTACTTTCCTCCTCAGTTGGTATCCACCCACCATACATAAACAATTTACATTGTTGTGTGCCTAATGACTTTTTCAAGTGTAAAATTGTTAGGAACCTAAACATGCTACTAATATGCCAATTCGTACTCTAATTTGTATAGTACAAATATCTACCAACTACCTACATTTGCTGTACAATTAAACATTACACTCAATATGTACCTCATCAACCCATGGAATTATTTTACTTAATTCACTGCCAATTTAGCTGGGAGCCTACATGTCAGTACTGTGTACGCTGCTAACGGGCAGTGATATTTTTCAAAGGTTGATTTCCAAAGTGCTCACTTTACAGCAAACAGCCTGCACCTACATATGTGCTAATACAGTTTAAATACAAAGAACAATTATTAAGGTTGTTTGTTATCTTAATGTGTAACATATCGGCTATCAATTAAAGTCCTGCATATGTAGTAAACTTCACACTAGAAATCGGATGAAGATCAGTATATTACGCATTACCAAACCATGTTTTACCTTATATATATAAATATATAATATAATTTAAATAAAATACAACCAGTGTCTGTAAACAAACTCAAAACTTTAAAATGACATATCAAAAAACTTTTCTCCCATTCATTGCTGCCAACTAGAAGCATGCCAATCAGTGAGCTCATCAAAAAATATACACAATTGCAGTCAAGAATGTTTTTTTCACAGGATGGCTTTTAAAGTGCTAAATTAACAACAAACTAGCTGTAGTGAGATTACAAGGACAGAACCCGGTTACAAAACGTTTTACATACTTTACAATGGTAATACCAGTAGTGACATTACATGGACAGAACACAGTTACAATAGGTTTTACACACTTCACAATGGTTATACCAGAGGATTTTTTTAAAATTATGTATGTCAACAACTACATGAACTTGGAAGGCATACACGAAGTTATGAATAAATCATTTTACTTACAGCATATACAATATATAGATATATATTTACAGTGAACGTGAGACTATCTACAAATAGCCCTAGCAGGAATCATCCTGCTGACCAGGTTTTTGTATTGATGTAAGAAGGTAAAGTGAAGTTATGCACATATTCCCCTCCTTTACCACCCTCCACGACAGCTTAAGGGGAGAAGGAAGCATGCACTGGTAACAAGACATATTGGTCTCAAAGTAATCTTTCACCTATTGTGTTGCAATTGTGATGTTTCTAGTGTGTCACACTATGCAGAGCTATATAATGTGTGGGTGCAACAAAAAAAAAAAAAAAAAAAAACAGATGTAAAATAGTTTAGTTTCTCACAACGATGTTGCTAAAATGTGGGCAGAGGCATGCAAGACACACTACAAATTTAACGCAAGGATGTACAAGTTCTTTTTATTCAACCCCTTCATTACAAATATTATACTTTGAAGTGACTCAGTCTCTCATGTTAAATTTGAAAAGTAAACAAAAAGCTGTTGCATAAAAAACGCAATTGTTTGTCACTGTCATTCTAGCCACATGTATTTGCATAATTATTAGCTTCTTTTGAAGGTAACCAAAATTGTTCATTTGACTGCTGCTAAGGTTTAGTAAGAGAAATTCAATTAATAATACAGTGAGCTTCATTTGACTCTGTACAAAGTACACATTCTTGATCTTGTTATTGATAATTTAGGAATTTTAAATGTGTATATATAATATTGAACAAGATACCTCTTCAACACATGGAATTTTAAATTCCAATGTTTAAGCAAAAATAAGGTAGTACCAGAATTCATGACTATTATAAATAATCATAACACATTAGTGCTTCCATTTGGGTCTGTATAATGTTTCAGGTTTTAGGTGTTATACGTTACTAAAATTAATTCCACTGTGTCATGGCAACAATAATGTGTGTTCAACAAGAAATATAATTTAAATTATGATACAATGACAGAAAATAATTCTGTGCGAACTATGTGGATCTTCCAGGAAATTTATTTTTATGCACTGTTTTGTAACAATTGGTTTTTCTTTGCTCTGTTTTAAGGTATGATTTAATTTAAATTTTAATATTTTATGATATTCAGATATGTTTTAAAAGTATTCAAATGTTCTTTGGAGATGATTTAATGTATTGTTAATGTATTTGTCTATGACTGAGCATACACCTTGATCACAGGTTGTTTTTGAAAAAAAAATTAATAAACACTGGTTGATATGGGCAAATGACTTGACTATTTAAAAAAAATACGTTTGCTTGGAAAAAAAATATAGAAAAGAAAAAGGTTTATCTAATAAAAGTTCTGCAAGAATATTGAGGAGATATTTCGTGGCATAAAATCTGAATTATGTTGAAAAGGAAGATTATAATTAATCATTGCAACTGTGATGCCTGAGCAATCTAGAGCTTAGCACAAACATTCAATAAGAAATAATCTAAGTCAATTTAATACATTTAATCAAATCAAGCACTGAAACTCTACATTTGCAATAATACATCTACTTACTTGGCACTGTAGATTAAGTTAACTTGGCGCATATAGTTATAAAACAAAATAAAAGTACGACTGGAAGCAAGTTCATGATAGAGCCACGGTGATGGAGTTGGAGCCTCAGCACAGCACAGGCGAGTCATCCCAGTCAGTGATGTGCAGTCTCTGGCGTTTACCTCTGAAGTCCCGCATCTCCAGGCCATGCATGTAGTGGGGAGAATTCTCCCTCCACCAAGAAGTTAGCGCATGAACAGTTTCCCACCAATGAGAAATCAGGGCATGGAGAGTCGCCAACCAATGAGAGAGCAATGTTAGGGCGTCAGCCAACGAACTGGAACTTTGCACATGGCCTCAGTGCCATGTCGAAATCATGTGACTGGAAAATAACGCATGATACAGTGCGTGATTCCAGGAGCCATGGGACTACAATATAGTGAAAAACAGGATGAGTTTCCTGTCAAAAGTTGTTAGCAATCACAGTCACGCGATACTGAAATCACCGCAGGTTGTATCAGGGCGGATACAGCTTCCTGCTGCAGGCACCGCAAAGCTCGATAAAGGCCGTTCACGTTAAAGTAAGCACTCTAGAAATCATCCTTTGAAAAAAACCACTGCTCACAACTGCGTATGTATAACCATGTGTGCTACCGCACAGGCTGGGGATGAACACACCCAGTTAAGTTCGCAATGAAATTTGAAAAGAAGTTCTAAGAAATAACGCTGTATTGAGAGTGTAATGTTTAAAATTTATGGCTACTTAAGTTGTTTTAAGTTTATTTTGTACAGTTTAAAGTAAATTATTGCCGTAAAGCTAATGTATTTACTGTAACTCATAATTATATTGTGTCACGTGATCAGCGCAACAGTCAAAACCAACGGCCCGTTGTGGTTCCTTCATGCTTGTTGCTTGGCTTTGCTTGTGTGGAGTGGTTGCAAGGTAAGCTACAAATTTGGAAGCTGGAAGTTGTGTTTTAATATTTCTCATTTATTTTTAGCATATCTGCAATCATTGTTTTATTATAGTTCATATAGTGTTTAATTGTGTTGTAGTGATTTTGTGTAAAGTCATGAGTTCCAGCAAACTACGTACGAATAGTCAGCGTCAGGAAGACATAAATCTCGCCAAAAGTATTTATTCTTTAATTCGTCGAGGAGAGATGAAGAAGTGCAAGGTCATTGAACGAATTGTAGAAATGATGAAATTTTCAACTGCAACTGTCTGGAGGTAAGTGTAAATATGTTTTTAAGACAGGTTTTCCCAAACAGGTTTTACAACGTTTTTTCCCCGCTTATCACCAGTAAGTTATTGAAGTAAATCGTTGAAAAAGAACAAGTAGGAATCAACAGTTGGAAACGTGATATTATAAACGGAAAGTTAAATAGAATAATGAAAGTAAATGAACAGCAGCAGAAATGTGACACCAATATATTCATGTGAGTTTGCGAAGTACATGTTATATCCTAAGTTCAACAAATAACATAAGTTGTGTGTACCTATGTACCTACGGCCATCTGTTTAACATTTCTTTTAAATCTGTCTTGAAAGTAAGTGAAAATTTTGCGGTCAATAATATGTTAATTTCACACATTTTTGTATCGCTGTGTTGTTTTGTAATGTAGGCCTAACATCAAAACATATGTACGTATCTATTTACGCCCAGCCATGTAACCTTTCTAAAATCTGCCTTGATAACAGTACAAATTTTTCTGTCAATAATTATACGTTAATTTGACACATTTTTATATCACTATGTTGTTTTGTCATCTAGACCTAACCTCAAATGCATCTGTACGTATCTACTTATGATCAGCCATTTAACCTTTTTTTAATCTGTCTTGAAAACAAATGCAAATTTTGCCAGACAATTTTACACGTTTGTATATTACTGTGTTGTTTTGTAGTGTACGCCTAACCTCAAATACGTCTACGTATCTATTTATGCCCAGCCATGTAACCTTTATTAAACCTGCCTTTAAAACAAGTGCAAACTTTGCCGGCAGTAATTATATGTTAATTTTACACGTTTGTATATCACTGTGTGGTTTTGTCATGTAGGTCTAACCTCAAATACATCTCCATATATCTATTCAGAACTAGCCATGTAACCTTTCTTAAATCTGCCTCGACAACAAGCGCAAATTTTGCCATCAATAATAATACGTTAATTTTACACCTTTTTACTTTACTGTGTTATTTTGTAATGTAGGTCTAACCTCACACTTGTGTTCATATAGTTATTCATCCCAAGTTACAGTGTTACGTTTTACTAATGTTAACATAACATAAACGTAACAGTTTGATGCTACACCAAAGGTGTTCCAACATCCTATAAACTATAAAATCTTGAAGCTGGTTATGTTAATTAATTTTTTATTTATTTATAGACTTATAGCAGTGTTTGCTCCCGACATTCTTTCTTGATACAAGTGTAATTGTTTTATTCGGTAATACTTGCCGTAATAAGAATTAGAAAGTATTTACATTTAATTGTTAACAGTTATAGAATAATTCCATGTTTAAATTTCGAAATGGATGTTCAACAAGACAACTTTCTACCTTTTGAGAAATATCAACGAAGATAGTACGAGTTCTTGAGTAAGCATAATTGTTTGTTATATCTGCCACTTTGGCCGCAAAAATATTGTAGTTATTGAAATTTAATGTAACTGTAAATTACACAACATAGTCAAGACCCCAGACTCCCAGAGCTCCTGTTTGCTTGTGAATTACATTCACCTGTCCGTACTGATTTCTACCTGTCTCGGGCAGGTGGACAGGCGTTAAAATCGAACACTGCCTGTAAGTATTACTTTTATAATTTGTCCTTTACATTATAATTTTGCTGTCATTTGTGGATATGTATTGGTTTTACAATAATAATAAGACATTTCTTTCAGCTTTGTGTGTGCACGCATGAAATATTTTTTGTAAATATAGCACTTTTCTCATTTAAATTTTCAGTTTTGCTGCCGTCATTGCAATGAAGGAACTACAACAATGATGAGAGTCCATGCACTTTACCTGTAAAATTGGTTTCTTGAGGTCTGTGTGTGTTTGACAAAAAGGAAATGTCGCACCCAATTTGTCCACAAGAGAGACCCTAAAACGTGGCCATCCAACAGATCTGCATTTCACTTGGCTGTAAATAATATACTTTATTTTTAGAATTATTTTGTACAAATGAAGGTGGTGCCAGTTACAAGCCTGGTATACCCTTCTGTTACCACTTCAATTCACAATATAAATGTCCAGTTCTTTTTTGGAGGGTCTCAGAAGGGTACGAACACCGAGTATTGGAGTAAAAAAAAAATGTATGTATTCAAAAATACATTTGCTGATATGTTTATCTTTTTAGTGTAAATTATTTTAATTTTATTTGTACTTAATAAGCCTATGTTGAAATATATTTATCTCCATTTAAAAAAGTGCATATAAAATTATCCTTAAAATGTAGATATACACGCACATATTTGATATATTTTACTTTTTTATGTATTACATATTTTTATGTACTGCCACATTATTGCTGTCACGTTAAGTTAACACCATATGCTTCTGTGCTGCGGTGAACTCTTTGATCGGCTCAGATCCACTTGTTTTACTGCGCTGTTCTGCCTCCATGCCTTCCTCTTTCCCCTTTGTGCATAGTTATTTTTTGATTTGTCGTGGTTGTTTATTTAAGGCCTTGCACGGCCTCGCTGTCTACTTTATATGCTTCAGACGTCTGCTACATTACGCCACTACCTTATGCCTTCAGGATGTATGTTTTTTCTGGTGGCTTAGTTGCACTTCACTTTGGTCAGCTGAGGCCAAACACAGCTATCACGTTTTCAATCTGATGTTTTACTAGACATGCTACAGGGCGATGGGGAACTTACAAAATGGTGAGTCGTGGGAAGCGTTAAGTTTGTGGTATAATTTTTAAATGTTTGGTAATTTGTGTGACAAGTGGTGTTGTACCTTTGGGTGTGCAGTGCTAGTCTATTTCAAAATCTGGATTTGGCTGCTGTTCCAAATTAATTTTCAGCTTAACTAATGTGTGTCCTTTTTTAACGTGTCGTGTTGGTCCTTGTTTGCCACCCAAGTTTAGTGTTTGCTATTTCACAATTTCCAAGACTTCGTTACGGCGTTCATTTTTCAATTGTTTGTTGTGTAAATTTTTCGTCTATCAGAGCTTTGACATGAACCCAAACGATTATATATGTTACATTATATATATATGCATACTTATATACACATATATAGGCTGTTCACTGTAAAGTCAGCACTTTTGAGGCCCTAGTTCCTTTTCCCTTTCAACCATTTTTTATCCTTTAACAACCTTTTTAAATAAATATTGTCAATTAAGTAATAAACACAGTGTGAATATTCCACCGCACTCAAAAGTTAATGTCTGCGGCTAAAATACTTAATGAACATTATTCAAAATGAGAGGGCTTCCAAAAGTGCTCACTTTACAGCGAATAGAAAAAAAAATATATATATATATATAGTGTGTGTTATATAAGTCATATATGTAACATGTTTTATATATAATATCATACATGTTACATTTAGCAGTCCTGAAATGTAAACATTGAGTTTATTAACATGTGGCAATCACATAGCAGTCACATGGCAATGTTTGTTTACATGTGGTGGAAGGATACATAATGGGCAAAAAAGTCGATCTTTAACAGGACTTTCAAAAGTGCTCACTTTATCGTGAACAGCCTATAGTTGCAAAAAATACTTCATTAAAAATGTCCTCTCTCTGAACTGGAAAGCTGACGGAGTGCTTACGGCATTACATCACTCCCTCTTTTAGAAAAGTTTTGTTCGGGCTGGACAAAACTTTAGAAAGATATGTGGCTGAGGCTATATGTGAGTTGGTCACCAAAGTGAAGCTGATTGAAGTGTAAAGTCTGGGAGTGTAACTGCTCTATCAGAAACAACAGGATGTAGACTCACCAACAACAGAAATTCAGGTTCCCGGTCAACTAACTAGCAGCAGCCATCGGGGTAGCAGTGACGTTGACACAGGAGTCTACTTTTCTTGAAGCTTTATGAAATTGCTTCCATACTCACGGTCAACTGAATCATAAAAGTTAATAAAAGGGAATTAAATTAATTGCTATTCCATCAAATAACTTTAAAATTAACTGAACTCAAATTGGGGAATACCATGTCATATATATTTATATGTTCATAACACAATGTATTTTGTGTTCATTGATCAAACTTAAATATCTCTTGTTTTCATTCATCAAGCTTACAATAGTTAAAAATGCTTTCGTACTTGCGTTAAGTTATCTTCATATTAGAAGGAAAAAATCAACCAATTGAATAAACACATTGGGATATTTTATGTTTGTTACTCTCTGTAATATCTGATTCCTAGCGTAAAATTGCTTGCTGTAGCATGAAATTTTCAAAATTGACATGCACTGTACTCCACTTTTCACTGACGACTTTACTTTTGCCTTTGGGCATCAACACTCAATCACTTCAACGTATTATGGACTTCTTAAAGCAAGTAGTGGCTGTCATCCTCGGTGTCGGTTATGGTGCCGGAACTGTGCTCGAACCAGTACACATCTTCATGGCATCTGCTTGATCCTGGAGAAGTTGGGCAGGCTCTGTGGCCTCGACTACCTTCCGTCGAGGGAGGCAGGCATGTGAACACCTGGTCAGTGTCTCACACAGGCGCCATTTCAGGAACCAGATATCCCATCATAACGAACCCCACCAAGAAGTGACTGTGGCGTTCACTGTGTTGACTCAATCTTTCTATGTTTCAAATCGTGAATAACCGACATGAGATGATTCAACTCTACATCTTCTGTATCTAACTCTGACAGACTAACATTGAAGACAGTTTTCATGGATGCAACAACACTTGTTCACTATTTGTTAATAAGGACTGAACTGGAGAGAACGTGACATCATTCACTTTGTGTTTTATATGTGTTATCTTGTTACTGTGTGGTAACAACTGAATTTTCTCATTAATTATCAGGCAACTACTTACCTGGGACATGACTCCCTGTGCTGAGATCCACTCCTCCACCATGTGTGCTTCACTCTTTTCATAAGAACACATTTTAGTAACTTTCATCTTTCCCGGTACTGAATAAATCCAACTATCACCATCTACTGATCTAATAAACACTGGTACGAATGAGTTACCTAGAACTTCTCATTTACAAAATTTATAATCGTAACCAGGTTGTGACAATACTACATTCACTAGACAATTTGAAACCTTTATGGAAAACATCGGGATGTTAGCTGGACAAACTATATTATTTCCGTCTTTACATTGACTCATGTCTGCTTCAGATATTAACGCATAAAACTGCCAGTTCTCTGACAGCGCAATATAAGGAACATCTGGCACTATCTGAACGTATCTTTCTAAATGTCTCTCAAACACGGGAAAAGGGTGAGCTCTATTAATTGTGAAATACCTATTTGCGGATCTCAACTGTAACTCAAGTATCAACTGTATACTATCAATTGTAGCAAGTGCATGTACAGCCGTTACTTCATAGTAATTGTAAACTTGATCTAAATCAGTTCCTGCTATCAAAGACTTGTCTGCAGGGAATTAAAGAGCAATATCTCAAATAATTACTGACAAATTTCCTGGAGTCAATAACGAAGTGGGTAACCTACCAGTCGCTATGATATCCAATGCCACTTTTATTTTTGTTACTTCTGGTTAATTCATCAGAAGAGTTAATTCTAATTCTCTTAACAAGCTATTGTATTTAAGCGCTATCCCTAGATTTGTAATAGTTAATCCATTATTTCTTTCAATCTCTGAGGATGTTAAAGTACACATCACGTTTATGGTTTTATTGCTTTCGCAAACTCTTTTGCCAAAATGCCTACATCTTTCGAATTTTTCTCTACTTTGGCATCTATCTCTTTCATGAAAGTTAACTGTTTCCCATACTACATGAATCAATTTTTCTTGTCTCATCCCCAACTCACTAGTGACTTGGTGAATACGGACATAATAATCATTTGTATGTGTACCAAATAAAAATTTCAGAATACTACCACCTGTGTATCAAACCTCTCTTTTCATGAGATGATGTTCAGGGTAATATCAAAGTTAGTTCGTTTACTTCCTCCTCCAATTCTGCAATTAACCTATAAAGAGCAGCTAGCTCTGTATGTTGTACTTCAAATTTAATCTCCTGGTTTCCGGAAAGTTAAATTCCTTGAATTACGTTTAGTTGGTTCCTAAATTCCTGATTAAAACTCTCCAATTTTCTTATACATGTCTAGCACAATTATCCATCTGTCTCCTGTTAATAAGACGTCCATTTCTTGGACCAGAATCAAGCCAGTGCCTGGTGTGATCTGTAATGCAAACCAATATACCTCTTATTTAGTTTTCGCATTGAACTCTTAATTGCCATTAAATTCTAGGTTACATTATACTCTGAGGCTATCTAACACTTATTTCTGCTTCCTTCTCTTCCACTGAGAGGTTTCTTACTCTCGAACGCAAATTATACCTGACACTAGGTTCACCTATTTTCTCACAAATTTTCCAGTTCATATAACGTGACTGTTCCCAAACATAGTCTGCTTCTTCTACATTATCATAACACTCGCTATCATCGAGGGTGCTGCCATCCCTACTTCACATATTTCTGCTGACACTGTTATAGCTGCTAAAATTGGGCGTGACTTTCTGTCTATACTTTCTCCAATATTTTCCTCACTTAATTCATTATCACTTTCACTAACTCCTTGGTTCTGTAGAATTTTTTGACAACTTTAATCTATCACTGTGCACAATTACTTTTCTCTTGTCTAACAATACTTCAAAATGTGACTGAACTCAGTTTCCCCCCCCCCCCCCCCCCCCCCCAAAACTTTATGAGGTCCAGGCCATAAGTTATGAAACTTAGATACTCTAACTTTCTTAACACTTGGCGTGTAGATACACATAATCACCTACCTCAATCTCTGGTGATTTTGATTTCTTATCATAATATTATGGTCTCTCAAAAGTTACTTTATTCCTTTTGCTAGCTACTTCATGTACTTCTTTTAACTTATTACTCAAAATATCTACATGTTCCTTGGCTGTTATACCTCCCTCTAACACATTAGGCTGACTACTCAATTCACCTAAAGGGCACCTAAAGTATCAATTTTGCAATGAAGTTGGAACTGTCCAGTTCATAGAACAATAACCACCTTGGTGAAGAATTTTGCCATGGACAATAAAAAAATAAGTAGCGTTCTGTATTTTTTTTGCATTTTCATGATATTTAAAGATCTATGTATAGAATTTAAAGAAATTAATTTACATTCCACCGTGTTATTAATTCCTGTTATTTTACAGTTCAGTACATTACATGTTCAGTACATTACATAATTTTTGTTGCCAGTGTGTATACATTAATATAAGTATATCTAGTACTGTTTTCTTAATCCTTTTTCTTAAAGCAAGTTACTTGGCTTTTCATCTTGTGGTGAAGTCTGACTAGCACTAAGAGATAATATACATGAATTTTCTATTTGAAAAACCAATGATACGTCAGATTAAATGTTCAATATTTTCTACTACAATTTTTTACTTCAATGTTACTAGTTGTATGGTCACACTGCAACATAAAGAGTGGAGTTTTTTAGAATACCAACTGATTGAATATTTTCTATCACAGTTCAGGGTCAGTGCTATAGTTTAGCTTTGCATTAGTGCCTCTTTGCTATTTCTCTCCACCACTCACTTCAGGGCAACTTAGAGCTTTTGGATAGCCGCCTTGTTCAGTCCTCTGGACATAATGGCCCTACAAATGTATCTACGTATATCGTATGTTTGGGATATAATGTCTGTTCTTTCAAGTCGATTCTGGTATCATAAATAACTGAGAAAATCGGTTCCAAGTATTCCCTCGAAAGGAAGCTCTGACACGCACACAAGGAACCAATATAGGTAACATTCATCATTTACCCATAACTCTATATACAGAGTACCTGCGATCTGGAGAGAATCTCCAGTTACGTTTTTCGCTAACTGAGATTCATCGATAATATTCCCGCTGACGCTAGTTTGAACGAGAGATATATGGGACCCTGTATCAATTAAAAACATGTGAGACTGGCCTTCGACAAGAACTGATACTATGGCCTCTTTTGCCCCTACAACTTTAATAACCGCCATGTGGTGTCAGGGGCTGGCACTCTGCTTCTCACATTTGGGTGATTGTTACCTACATACTCGCCAGTTTCTCTAACGTCATGCCCTATGTTCCGAAGTACTTAGGCTCATTGTGGGGTTCCCAAACTTCTGCATTCTCTGATCAAGTGCCCAAAACGTAAGCAGTTACAACATCTAATATTACAGTTATTATTCTGTTGTCTGTAACTCACGT
The DNA here is from genome assembly GCA_029891345.1 of Dryococelus australis. Lineage (NCBI taxonomy): Eukaryota > Metazoa > Arthropoda > Insecta > Phasmatodea > Phasmatidae > Dryococelus > Dryococelus australis. The sequence continues at coordinate 28,239,835 of CM056999.1, read as the reverse complement.
TCTTGGGAGAAACGCCTGCTCCCGATAAACTATCGTTACTGCCATCATTCAAACCACGGTAACATGAGTTATAATCTCTTCCAAAACCTCTGTTAATGGAAGTATTTTCGCTACTTTTTGCATTACCCCGTGCCACACTTGTTTGCTGAGAGACTATGTTATACACCTTTCTCCTCCTTTGAGTATCATCAAATTTTGTTTTGCGTTTCTGATGCGCCTCTGTAACCCCTAATGCTATAGCCATGCGTTCAGCTTCGTCTATGGCTTGTGGTATTTTATATCTTAACTGCTGACCTACGTTACCGTGTAACTCGTCAGCGAAAGCTGCTAATAACCTCTTTTCAGCTTCCTGATTAAAAATTTCCAGTTTCTCTGGCTCATATAAATGCTGAACTGTTTTCTCACATAACTGAAGACATCTATATGCAAATCTCTGTACATCCTCATCATGTTTCTGCCTAACACTGTGCAGCATGTAATAATGAAATGGCAATGGCTGCTTTTCCTTCAATCTGTCGGCAACTCATCTTTCAACATTTTAAATGTTATGTCCCCTCTTAATCTAGGACATGTCACAACAAAACGCGATGCTAAACCTTTCAATTTTATTTTCACTAATTTTACTTTGTCCTTATCTGAAATATTTCCTAGGCTTGCTGCACTTTCTAGAAAGTCATGTACGGGTAACGAGCCTTTTTTGTTAATTTCTCTACTAATGAAATAACCGCCAAATCTTTAACTTGTGCTGGTACACGAGCTTGTGCTGGTAACCCGTGGGCTGGTTGACGTCTTTCGTCCTCCATGTCAACCAGAAAAGTGCTACTACAACAAATTTATTCATTCAATTTTGAAAGAGGAATCCAAGTCTTATGATTGTGAGTCCGTTTCTTTGGAGTATTGTAATGTGTACTACTACTTGTAGGTTTAGTTTCATGAATCGTATTCAAATTTTCCCTCTTAGGAACTGCGATATGTTACAAACATGAAGAACAAGTAGTCGCTTGCTCGTGTTTTACGTTCGCATCTTGCGAAGTCGAAGGCTCTGTATTCACAACTACGGCAAGCCTTTCTATTTCAAATTCTGGATAGACACAATCTCAAGGTATGAACCTCTTCACTGTACGAATTTCAATTTCCAGCACTACTCGTCCAGTAGAATTTTCGTACTTGTACACTATGTATGCGGGAGTAGGAAAAGATGGCTTTGGTTTTCCTTTGAATGCTATTACCAGTCCTGAACCTGTAGTTAATGTATACAACTTAGCACGAAATGGTTCTACTTCAGACAGGTCAAAAGATGCGTGCTTTTGGAAAAATTTCTGTATTAATTTATATGAATATACTCTTCTAAACCCTTCAATGCCTCAGTACAATTAGTTAAAAATAAGTAGATTGTCAGAATCGTAAACTCTACTACCTTTCCTTCTTGCCTCTGAAAAAATTATATCTTAGCATACGCTTTAGTACTTTTGCAAAATACAGCAAAGAAGTAGGGCTAAATCCAAATAATTGCTGCAATATTCAACTCTAACTCAAATGTGCGGTGTTATACCTTTCAAATCTACGTGACAATCAACGCTACCAGTTACTCTGTTATTCATAGGTACATGAACACACCCAACATTAGAGCGATATGCTTTCCTGCAGTAAACATGTTTGTTTACTGCAGGATTTCACGACAGTTCGTGAAAGAGATTTGCAAGATTATAATCTTGCAAATATCTTTCACGAACTGTCGTGAAATCTTTAACGCTTCAGGAAATGTTAAAAAGTCCCACTCAGCAACACTGCTCAGCTAAATTACAAATTCACGATTCACATTCATAATACAACGTACGAATAAAATAAAACTAAATTTTAATTTGTTGGAGGAAAAACCTAACACTGTTTTCAACCACCTATCACCTACAACTTATAACCCTTCGAAGTGGGTTCAGTTACAGCCGTCTGGAGTAACTATCCAAAACACTGCCACCAGTTTGTGATGCTCGAGCAGTCTAGGACTTAGCACAAACACTCAATAAGAAATAATCTAAGTCAATTTAACACATTTAATCAAATCAAGCACTGAAACTCTACATTTGCAATAATACATCTACTTACTTGGCGTTGTAGATTAAGTTATATTGGCGCATATCATTATAAAACAAAAGTACGATGAAGCAAGTTCATGATAGAGCCACAGTGATGGAGTTGGAGTCTCAGCGCAGCACAGGCGAGTCACCCCAGGCAGTGATGTGCAGTCTCTGATGTTTACCTCTGAAGTCCCGCGTCACCAGGCCGTGCATGGCATAATAAAGCAACATGAGTGTAGTGGGGAGAAGTCTCCCTCCACCAAGAAGTCAGAGCATGAGCAGTTTCCCACCAATGCGAAATCAGGGCATGGAGAGTCGCCAACCAATGGGAGAGCAAGGTTAGGGCATCAGCCAATAAACTGGAACTTTGCACATGGCCCCAAAGTGTGATATCAAAATCATGTGACTGGAAAATAACGTGTGATACAGCGCGTGATTCCAGGAGTCCTGGAACTAAAATATTGCGAAAAACAAAGACATGTTTCCCATCAAACGTGGTTAGCAATCAATCAGTCACACGGTGCTGAAATCACCACACATTGTATCAGGGCAGATACAGCTTCCTGCTGCAGGCACCGCAAAGCTTGATAATTGTGAAAAATACTTCATTAAAAATGTTCTCTCTCTGAACTGGAAAACTGGCAGTGCCCATGGCACTACACAATGTAGAAACGAAACATGTTATTTCCACAAGAATATAATTATATACACATGAAATTTGCAAGATAATTTAGTTTACAGATAAATTTGGAAGAAGACTGCATAATACTAAACAATATTCAAGACTGTAAAGAAGAGATTCCTGACGGTGAGAAGTCCCATCCGTTGAGGATTCCGGAGTCCACTGGTAAGCTGCTGTACAATTGGGATCATTCTACGGCGGATCGGCGACGAAGTACGACGCCCACACACAATAGAGCAGCGATGACTTGCTTTGCGAGGTTCCATCAAGTCGAAAAGAGCGAGAGTCTACAAACTGTTTGCCATTCCTGAAGTGGCAGCATCAGATAAGTCCTCTGCAAGCTTACTATTCACTAAAACTGGATCAGCAAGGAAGTTTAGCTAATCTTATTGAAGTAGTCTGTACAATAGTGTTGTTCGCTCCACTACTAATAATTTAATGGATGAAAGGTAGAGTTGTATGATGCAGAATTTTCATCATTAGCATTGACACTATTTTACTGTAATTTGAAATTTTGATCCATCTTAAATACTCAGAGGAGCATTTAATTTCTAATCAGTAAATATATTTTGAATTAAACTGTAAAAAAAAAAACACCTTAACAAGACTATTTCATTCAAGTAATTTGCTTATAATATTTCCTGGTCTTTCAAAATTCCAATATTATTACTACAATTTTTCTTTAATAATATATAATCTTACATAAAATTCGAATACTTAAGAGACATATGTGCTGAACTGAGATATTCATGAATAAGAATATTTTATAATAACTGTGAGACAGCTAACCATAAAAATAAGAAACTAGCTGGAGCAACTATTTGAATTAGCATTTTGGTTGAAGTGAAGAGTTCTGAAGTTTACTTCTTTAATTCTAAACTAGCTGTTACAGTTTATTTACTATACACGTACTTGTCGGAACCTTTGTAGCTTCCCTGCTTATGAAATGGTTTCATTATACAGTTATACCATGTTGGGAGGGGGGACAGGAGAGAGGGGGAGGGAGAAGGGGAGAGAGAGTGAGACACACACACCAGATGATATAACAGCAGTAAAAACTATTATTCATTTAACAAGAAAATTGGAACAGCAACACATAGGCTACTGCAATTTGAAACACAACAAAATTTTTTTTGAAAACAATGGCAGATTTTACTGAATTAATATATTTTTTTCTTTAAATACAACAATCCGAAAGAGGCAAGAATAAACATACGCAAAAGTGCCATAATGATGCCTTGTTTATGGGGGGAAAAGAAGTACTTTACACTGACAAGCAGCTTTGCTGGAATTTTCAATTCAAAATATTTTTAATATAACGAATGTCCTTACCAAGATCAAAAAAATCTTTTTCTTTAAATAACACCATTCTTACTACAAATACTGGGATGTAATTAAAATGTGCTGACTACAAGTGAAATTAAAATTAAAAAATGTTTGGTGTATGCATTACTTATCACAGCTGTGTGAATCAGCTACTATTAGTGTTGGACTATGCAGAACGTAAAGAATGATTTTGGTTTTTAACATGTTGCATGCCACAAAAGTGTTGTCAGTTTTTAACAATTACATTGGTCTACATTCTATTTACATGGCTGGTTGTATAAACGGTAGGCAGCTACATACTTGACCCCATATTTACTCATGTTTGTGATTATGGTGCCCTACTTGTACAAGTCGCCAAGAAAATCCTATGCACCATAGGATGCAAGCTGATTGCTGCACAACTCAAATGATTGCCAGTATTTCATGAACCACAATTAACTGTTGTACCAACAGAACCTGAGACAGTTTAGGTGGTCTGTAGGTTACCAACCGCCTAATGAAAGTCTAGGATCTCACACTTGCCAACGGTGAGATGCATCAGTCACAGTTGCTGTCGCTACTTTTCAACATGTGGTGCATTGCTGTTTACAGCTATGCCTCAAGGCACTGGGCACTCTCAGCATTAACCTTAAGTTATGTTGAGTCACACCACAACTGGCAAGTTCTTCATTGCAACTAAATGATTTTCAGAAATAACAATAAAAAAAGAAACTTGGGACAAAACAATTTTTTTTTCTTTCTCTTTTTATTCGACAACCTTGAATAAGGTAGAATTTTGAAATTTTAAGAAACAGATATAAATAATTACTGATGTTACACAAAAATAATAGTTAATTATTTATTCTAAAACCCAAGATATTGAACAGAAAATTTAGAACATAAGCTACTAAATATTTAGTCTTCCTCAGACAAGAGTTCATGCACTGGATTAGACAGATTTACACATCTCTTAACATTGTGGTCTTGAGAGCCTGTGTGAATAGAGCAGTGCCAGTATGCAAGGGCGAGGAAAATGGGAAAGCTCAAAGAACACCCGCCAGCCAGCACAATTCCCACGTGCAAAAATTGGGGAGTGACCGCGCCGGGAATCGAACCAGGTTCACCTTAGGGAGAGGCAAGTAGTCTGACTACTACATCACCGTGGCCCCAGTTTATGCACTGATACAACATCGCTGTCACTTTCCAATTTTGATTTGTCCTTATACCCTAGGCCCCATATCCTGCTAGTGCTGTTGGACAGGATGTTTTGTTTTTTTACATACATTAAAGTAAATATCCACATGTGTACCTGTACATGACATCTGTATAGGTATTTTTTGCATAACAGTTAAAACTATTTTTGTGTACGTTTCATTTTTATTTGAGAAAGTAATATAAAACCTCAGGAACTGCATTTATTTATTTATGGCAAAATCCACTGCAATTTGGCACTGTTCTATAATGCAAATTCTGAGATGTATAAACATCCCTGCATATAACACAAAATGCAACTTTCACATGTCGTGATTGCTCTCTGTTATACTATTACTCAATCCAAATCAGGTAAGAAGTTACCAATTTATGTACGGCATGTATGTACCAATGTATGGCAGCATTCAGTGAGCATGCTTTATGTCCCACACATCGCAGTCACACGACACTAGCATCAGGAGGTGGAGACCTCTCGTCAGCCATTCACAAAGTCCAAAATGCCATGGTTAAATATTGCAACTTTAAATCTAATTGTAAAAACTTGGAATGTGGATTTTCACCAAAATATTTCCTTTAGTCCCCATAATGAGGAAGAAGGGGGAAAACAAGAAAACACTATGTAAACATTGCAGCAACAGGTTTCTTATCCGATGCATAATTTGCATGTTATTTTCCATTAATGCCTTGAAATTGCTAGTAGGATTTGCTAACCATGTCTGTAATCACCAGTAAAACATATTAACATATTATACAAGCAAACGTGAAATTTGGATAATCACTTAAGTTCAAGATTTTAGGGAGTGCACGGCCAGTAGTAGACCTATGATGGTTATGGAAAATGGTTTCCAGTAGGCATTGTGGACTGCAAATTAATTCAATTTTTATCTATACCATACACAGAAAAAAAAAAAAGTCCAAATTTTAGCAAATGTGTGGAACAGGTAGGATATTTCCCAACAATTTGTAAAAGTTGAATCTACGACATCTTAGTAGCTTCAAAAAAATAATAGGCCTGTACAGAACCAAAAATAATAACTTGTGAAATTGGCCTACAAATTTTTTATTAGGAGCTGATATTTCACTATAATTTAGATCATATAGAGAAGTGCTGGTCTCACACCAATAATTTTAAACAAAATTCAGGTTCTGGACTGACTATTCAGTTCATAAAATTTTATTTTATCCTAATTTTGATCCACAACATACAAAAGTGGAGATTTCATAAACTATAACTTTTCAAAGTTAAATAGGCTAAGAATTTGTAAAGTTCCGATAGTCAAGACTGTTGTAGTTTGAAGACAACCAAAACTCATCATCATTAGGACCTGAATCATGTTAAATACAAGTACACTAAAAGTAATCTTCCTTACATAACATACCTGTTTTTAATTACTAAATATTGTAATAAAGTACACCACCTCAGTGAACATCAGCTGTACTGATGCTGTTTATACCAAATAATATCTAACAGTATGGGCAACCATATGTGAACATTATTCTATAAGTATGAACAGTTAAAAAATAATTAAAAACAGAACACAAGATTGTTTTTATACCATTTTCATAGTGTTTTTTCAGTAGGGGCGGCAAGGGCTACTACATCCTTATACGGGTGAGACAGTATTCCCCAGTGAGACACTATTCTTGTACTTTGATATTTGTTGTTATAGTCAGAGGATCTCTCCATCACAGTTCTGTAACTGTGTACAGTAAAATGAATTTAAGAGATTAGTGTATCTTGATACTGTCATTCAACTTATGGAGACTATGTCTAGTGCTAGTATTCCCGTGCCCTATATTTATGCATGTACAGGTCATGTGACTCATTCACTAACAGAATGCGCTAGCCAGTGCAATGTCTCTTTGTCACGCAGAGAAAACTCCGTAATTATTTCAGAAAATGAGTTTATTTTTTAATCATACATAGTTTAAAGCATACGGGTACATGTTAGAATCAGCACATAAGGCATCACGTATTTGAGCAGACTGCTTATTGTACAATGTGTGATAGCAATTATCAAGTGTTAACGGATGTAGTAAGCCAGTGCATTATGTGGGATTATTTCCAGTGTTTGTTTTAACTGGATTGTTCCAATGAAAGTGTGGCAGAGTATCCAGCTGGTCACATATGTTGCACACAAACCACGTCATGGAGGGTGATCTACTTTCGTTCTGATAATTTTTGTGTACCATAATTGTTTAATGTTAGTAACCTGAACTTTGTCTTTGTGTAACCCCCCTCCATGTTCACAGCATCCTTCAGTCGACTGACAGGCTTTTTTATTTTATGTCATGTGATCTGGTTTGCACCATTTTGGCTTTTATTCACACCTATGGCCACTTGCTGGTCATGTGAGCAAGAACAGTTTTCGTTCACCTGTACATATGTATTTTTATACATATTTATTCAATAAACTATTTACTGTACTTAAAACATGTTATACTCAAACAACATCGAACCATGTCAAATGCAATATCACAATTGATGTAGACAAGAAGCCAATTATAACACTATATTTATGTTCCCCACCACAGATCAAGAAATTATGCACATTGATGGTATGTTGTGGTCTCAGGAGCCGGGATGAGAGAGGTTTGACTTACGATACAAGGGTTTAAAACACAGTAGAAATTTGATTATCCAAACATTGGTTATACAGATGACCAGTTATCCAGACTTGTTTGAAAAATAAAGAGAATAATAAAAACACAATAGTATGTTTCGTCAGTGTTTCCCTTACGCACGGAGGAGAGACAAGCACTTGTGTGTGCTCTTGTGATGTGTCCTTTCACTTGATGTTCACAGTAAACACGTCGGGGAGCAGAGCGGTTACTTGTCAACTGATTAAATTTTTTATTTCAAGTACATTTTCTGTTTTGGATAAGTTAGTGTTCTATGCATATCCAATAAATTTTACGTTGTGTGAAAATGTTTTTTTTACAATTTCTTTATCTTCATTTTCAACATATTTCCATGATCTGGGATTTCAATTATCCGAATTACCTTTGGTCCCTATTAGTAGGGATAATCTATTTTCTACTGTATTCGTAGAGTTGCGAAAGGTGCCAGAGCACAAGAGACTAATTCAAGGTGTGGACCATTCACCCACTTGGCTCTCCTCAGTTCACCCCGCGATGAGGTGACGTGGTGATGCAATAAACCTGTTATGCCTATCTAATGAGTGTGTTGGTCCTCTCGTATACCACTAAACGTTGAGTGAGACTGTTGAATGGCCAACTCACATGCCAGACACACACAATAAGTTAAGATGCTGTCAGGAGGGTGCAGTGATGCAGTGGGTAGAAGACCCACAACAGTTACCGATACGGCTGTGAACCGGCCGGCAGTGAAATAAAAACGACCACTTTCCACTGAATTGATTTTCTCTCACTGAATTCCCTCCGAGGAGGCATGTACTTTATAATGGTTTACATCTTACTTGTCTCATAGATATCAGCAAGTTGAAATAAATTTAGATGTCTAAAAAAAAAAAAAAAACCGGTTAAACATTGTTCCCAAGGTTCCATTCCTTGGCCCTCTTCTTTTTCCGTTAGGGTCTTCTAGGGACCACGAGCCAATTTCAATACTTTGTCCTTTGTTGTTCCTGCTTCCTCCAGCACTCCATCTCACTATGTATATTTTTCCTCTTCTCTGACCATTTCGAGCCTGTTTTCTTTTCCTTTCTGCCTTGGAATACTTCAATGTTGATTTCTTATTCCAAAGATATTTGAAGATCCGTTTGGTTAACATGTTACCATTCATTCTATATAAATGTCCAAAAAATAGCAATTGTCTCTTCTGTATTATTTCTGTTATGTTTTCTATGTTGCGATATAGTTCATTATTACTTCTTAATTTCCAGAATTCTGTAGTTTTTAGTAGACCATGGGTTTAGGGCCTAAATGACCTTAACATTATGTTGTATGTCCGGTACGGTGTCCATGTTACATACGAATTTGATGAGCATAGCATCAATGGTTCGGAAATTATGAGAACAATTATAAAAAGGGCTTAACTCAAATTAAACTTTTGCCAGAAAGGGTTTAGAGCCTAAATTACCTTACCATTATGTTGTATGTCGGGTATGATGCCTATGTTATGAATTTGATCACTACATCTTCAATGGTTCGGAAATTATAACATTTTACAAAAGGGCTTAAATGCATAACTGACCTTGTCAGAAAGGTCTTAGGGCTTAAACGACTATCGTCTTGTTGGATATCGGGTATGATGCCTATATTATGTGGGGCGGGGGAGGCGAAGGAACAGCACCAGTTTAGTATCATTGTTTCCTAGGTTAATCTTATGGCGCTACGCCTGCAGATGACCAATCACATCTAGAACCGGGAATCACATATAGAAAGGAATACATATATACAATAAGCTATATATAAATTATCTGTATTCCAACATTCTACTCATTGTGGATGATACCTAGTACATTTTTATATAAAGATGAGAATCTGACAGCACTTAATGGTGTCATTAAATGAGAAACTGGATAAATTGTTTACAGCAAATCTTTCTTTAAACTGGGATCAAATAGTTTTAATGAAATTCCTCACATAAAAACAACAGGACTATGATCTTTTAGTAAAATATAGAAACTATATTTTGAAAAAAAAAAGCCATCCTATGAAATTTTAGGCTTACATACTGACAGTCATCTTTATGGGAATACTAACATTGATAGCATTGTCCCAAAATTAAGTGCAGCGTGTTACATAATTTATATCTTCTAAAGGCATCCTTCCTGAAACAAATTTATTCTTCATACTTTCATGCTGTTATGTCATAGTGTATCATTCAGTGGGCTCCTTCTCAAATGATAAAAGTTTTCAGACTCAAAAAAAGAGTCATTGGAAATTTTTACAAATATTTTGTGTAGGTATATATTTTGTAACATTTTTGACTAATGCTAAATCCCAGAGCTCCTGCACATCATTGGATCGTTGGGAGAGATTTGATAGTGAATAAATAAACTAATTAATTAATTAACTTCAGCAACATTTAAATTCTGTGTATGCAGTTGCAAAATTTCCTAGGTTTACACAGTTTACTCTGCTGTGAAAGTTGTTAGTTTTTGAACTGCAATAAATTACCATACATACTGTAACATACTTGTCCGTGTTTGACAATGTTTGTGATTTTCCCTATGTTGTGGACTAACGAGCAACAATTTGCAGAAAAACAGTTTTCAGTACAAAGAATTAACAGTTACTGTGTTGATATTTGTGAATATAGAATGGAAGCTGCAAGTTCACCAGCTTCATAGGTTGTATATCACCTATGCATTTATGAATTTGGTGGTGCAATCCTGGTCAGTTATTTTTGAATATTTGCTATATTTCAGCTTTCTTTCTCATGTAAGGTGAAGTTGACTCATATGAGAGCTGTTGAATTGGCCAACGACGGAGAATATTTTTTGTCAGTTGTCTGTTATAAACTTATAGTGTGCAGTGTGAATGTGCACATTTATTCTACTGAACCATACGTTACTCTTAACTGTATGGTGAATCACTTGGTTTGCTTTATCATTGCACATTGGTAGGTTTTGTACATGACCCATTCTTTGCATACCCGTGACAAATTATGTTTCATTCAATACTACTGTACATAAATTTATATATGGAGCTCCAGGAAACTGTTTATATACAAATCTACACCACTCTGCTTCCCCAAGTTCAAGTGAAGAGAGCATAGAGGGTGCACATGCATATGAAGCACATAATTGGCACACCCCTGCACTCACTCTGCTGTACTCTGCAAGAGTATGTCATCAGTTTTCTGGCGATTGACTTTGGTTTTCAGGTTTTTCTTAAGTTATCCTTACATTTGTACCCCACAATTTCCCTGCGGTCGCCATTTATACATTAAAATTTTTACAAAAATTTTTCACAGGAATGAGACTTACAACGAATTTGTAATGTTGCCAATTAGAAACTTACTTTGGCCATAACTGCTCCGCTGCTACCTTTTAACATAACATTTTCTGGTACAAAGTGTTTTGCACATAGCCTACTGCTTGTCCCAATTTCAAGACAAAATTATTTTGCAGTATCGTAGATTGCCACTTCGCTCTTTTATGTGGATAATTTGGAACAATAAAAAACTAATAATCTGAAGGTTCACTATGGCGGAAATATAAAAATACAGTAATCTTGAAACAATAAAATTGTATCTGTACCACTATATGTTAATACATTTAATAAATATTTTGTAAATATTACTACTACCCTAAGTATGGCTAATAATAATATATCCAAATAGAATAGTTATGCATCACCCATACTAGTAGACGTATTACAACCCCAATAGGTACCTTAAACCAGTGTATCATGGCTTCAGCAACGCATCATCACATGGTATATTATTTTGAGGATCTACAACTATGCTAACAAAATATTTGTAGCTAGAAAAAGGGCATTAGAATAATCTCTAAAGTAAATAGGTATAATAAAAGTTACAGACTTACAAATTAAAATCATCATTCACATCAATCCACATTTTTGGGGTTCTTAATTTATTCACTCCAGCAAAAATTAAAATCTCAAAAAATTAATTTTTCAATCACTATTCCTGAAGGAATAGAAATAAGTATAGAGTACATTATCACTGCACAAATTTGTACAAAGTAGAACTGAGTTGAAAGACATACATATAGACAATGAGCTACCAGACTATGACCTCAATAAACTTAAATAACTTCAAGAAATATAATAAATATCTTCTGCTGAGTCGGTCTTCTATTGAACAGTTGTTATCACGCTTAAAACACATTTTGTAATGTATGGACGTGTTAATGCAGTACTATATTTGTACTGTGCATTGACTTTTTACTGTACACAAATATTTTTTTATATAATATTTATCGACATGTCCTATATTGTTGTTCTGCTAGGCACGATGAACAATATTACTATTTACTGGACAAAATAAACTTGAACTTGTCAAACCACAACCTTCATTAAAATAAACAAAAACAATAAACATGGTGCGAGAAAAAATAGGATGCAAAGGTTTTTACCACCTCAGCATTCTGCGTCAACAAAACATTATCGTAAACGAAACAAACCTCAAACGCGCCTAAATATAACACAATTATTTATACCAAACGGACATATGGAAATAAAAAGGCGTTATTTAATATTATTCAGAAATCTACGAAACTCCCATATACCACAATGCTAAAAGCGGGTCAGCCTGCACTAGCGCTGTTAGTACGTAAGCTACAGCGAGCTTCACTAAGCGTACAGAGTCTATCAAGGCAAAAAGATAGCAGTTGCCAGACCTATCTTTAGGACTGTTGACCCCACAGAACGACCTGTCCACTCAAATTTCATTTTTGAATTCCCTGACTTTTCTGTTTTCCCAGTGGGTGTACAACCTGCTGTCGTTGTACTAGCTTGCAATCACAATTTCCATTGGGGGGACAACTTGAAAATAACGAAGTTAAGCCGCACTACTCTTTCAAAGATCAAGACGTAAAAACAAATATTATAGTGTTTTAAGAAACCATGTTGAAATTAAACTCTTAAAACTAGTCTTAGCATTAAGAACACACAAACCAAAATTTTTCGTCATTATTGCTACTTACCTAAAACACTTATCAGGACAGAGAAACAAAAAATTACCCTTAAAAACATCTCTAGAAAAGGAAACGATCCGACATTCACTGTATTATCTTCTTCTTGGGCATTCCGCAAAAAGGACGAATTACATGACCGCTATCTTCAGCAGACCCCGGAAAAGCCTAACACTATGCTCGGAAAGTACCATTCACGTTAATTACCCTGTCTACGTAAGAAATATAAAAGCAGTCAAATGCGGTGGAATGCTCTGTGTTGACTACATTGTGCATACAAATTACAGCAATCTCATAGAAACGTACAATGAGCATTTGAGCTTTCGCGCAAAGAGAACTGCTTGAAATGTAATCGATAGTGAACAAAACCAGTAATCTGGAATCACTTCGTGTTCGCAACCATGATCACATCTATGCATACGAAATCGACCTACCTTAAACAACAGACAAACTCACATAGTCAAATATGACACACGGATCTGTTTACATATTCATTTTTGAATGACAAGCACCTTTAGGTGTATGAGAAAAAATATTTTCACCAACTTTAATTCACTTAAAAGGCCTAGGGCTAAACTACAACCCGATTTCACAGGTATGTTTATGTTTATAAACGAGACCCATGTCAGTAATTTGCAACAGGTGAGTAAATTTATTTCGTTAGTTTTAGGACTGCATGTTTCATCGTGTTGTAGAATAGTTAAAAATGTATGCCTAGTTAATTACATGTTCCTGACGTGTGATTGTTCCTTATCCTAGTCTGTTTGTCTGGCCGACCGCTCCCTAATCAGTGCCGAACACCCACGCCTGCACTGGAATTGATAACCATGGTGTGCTGTAGTGAAAGTGCGATGCTGGGAATGCAGGTTAACTTGTGCCACGTTCCCCTTTCCCTAAGACAGTTTGTCCGGCCGCGCTACAATGTGCCGCAACAGGGATGCACACTCTGCAGATATGTAGAGCACACCGAGTGTTTGTAGTGCGCGATGAGTGCAGATGTAACCTAGGGCACGCCAGGGCAGTGTAAATTGCACCTGCCCAAGAGAGAGTAAGAAAAACTCAGTGAGATGGAGGGATATGAAAGGAGAACCTCACAATGCACTGAATAAAGGGCTCACAACTAATACTGTCATGGTTTTATCGGTTTTGTTAACAAAGAGTTTATTCTGTTGTTTCTTTGGCCCTACCAGTGTAGTGTAATGTTTTTCTGCATTTGTATATTTTCACCCTCATTGTTCCACTGTTTCCATATTCATTTCATCAGTATTATATAAGTGTATATAATCCAGGGCTAATATGTCGTTTTATGTACCATGCAATGTTAAGTTACAGCAAGTAGAACAGGAGTTCATGTGTCATGCAGGAAGCAGTTCTGACATTGGCAAGCAAACCAGTCTGGACCAGCTCATGCGCCAAGGGAGAGAGTTTGTAAGTGTATGACATCCAGACAAGGTGGTTACGTGTCACACGTTCAATGTTTCCCATGCACTGGGCAACATGCATCTTTTAAGACTGATCACTTCACTGCAATAGCTTAATTATTCCATAACAGTATGTTTTCTCTCCGCCTGGTACACCACCCACGCATCCTTTTGGTTTTGCATTCCCTGGGGAAGCTTAAATCTTCCGTAAGTTTTCTACATGACGCAAGTCAGTTTCACGGTGTAACTGTGATGGCTGGTCTAAGCCATTAAAGCAGGTGTTAAGTGTCTCCTTGAGAGGAGTGTTAAGTAACCAAATAAATACCCAGGGAACTCATCAGTGCATAAGTTTATTTTAGTAGCCGCAAGGTGCTTAAGGGGACGGGCACTAACAATACCCGCATTCAGTAAAAGTGTATTTCATCAGGACTTAATCTCAACATAAACATGTATAAGAGTCAGTGTACTGTATCACTATGGGCATGTGGATGGCCCCGATAATCCAAATCGCGAGACGCCAGGTTGACTAGCAGTTTGCTGCCAAAATGTCACTGTAACAGAACAGCGTGCAACCAGCCAATGGGTTACTGCTTAGGAAACACCCAACAATAGTATCTACTGCTTTAACCATGGAGAAGCCAACTTCAACAATTCAACAGGAGCTTTCATCCGAGTGCATGACCTGCAATCCTAATGTCATCGCGATTCATTGTGTTACAGCAACATCCATCATTATGACATCGCCTTGATGATGCCTGGCACATAGTCGAGTAATTCCATCATTTCCTCAGACCTCACACCTCACCACCTATGAAATCCCATTCTACCCATTTCCAGCCCACAGCACGCTGTCAATTGGTGTGCCCAAATTGGGCTATTGTTAATTGTGACAATTTTCCTACCATCAATATACTCCCTCCCGTGGGGCGAAAACTCTCCAAAATTTCCTATCAGCATTTTCACGCCAAAAACAGTTTTGCAAGTTTCCTGGAAAAATTCCATGCACCTCAGTCATTCCTGTCTTATTCCTACCTGCCTGTCACATTTACAGACAATTTAGGAACACATACAATTAAGTTCAAGGTGGCCATGTTTTCTGTGTTGTGATATGTATTGAGTGTTGGAGAAAACAATGTCATGCTGTTTCTGAATTCTCAAAAATTGCAAACTTGTTCATTCTTATCGCCGGAAGTGATATTACCACGTGTATACTAGCGCTGTTCAAATTCCCAGTATAGTACACACATTAAGTATACTTGGTAAGTATTTGAAATTTTATACTTGCTGGGCTTACTTGCGTACTTCGACAGTCGCCATATTGTATTTCAGGTGTGAAGATTACTGTGTATATTTTAGTTATAAAGCTCGTAAGTTTTAAATATTAATAAGTATTTACAAAATTTTGTTCTGTTGTGTGCGTAAATAATTGTTAGTTTGGTAAATGTACTTCCAATTATGAATTAAATTCTGATCATTTTGTAGACATCTGTAGCATATTTCCCAGGGCTATGCTTAGAAATAATATTACATTTGCAATCCGTATTTTCAAGTTATTACAAACCCCGTTGAATTGTATTTCTCTTTCTTTTGTTATCAACATGTAAATTTCAGACACAAGGTACGTCGAGGGACGAGGAAATAATGCCAGTTTCTGTGTAATGCCCCTTTACATACGGCAAATAAATGCAACAAATCCCATAATAACTATCCTAATTTATTTACACTCTTCCGATTATGTAATAAGGCTATTGATGTAGTATGAATACTTGTGAAATCGAGACAAGCTGAACAGATAAAATAACCTCAGGATACAGAAGTACACGACTTTATATATTTCTGCAATAAGTTTTTCTTTTGTACAATTTGTACTCAAAGTGTACAATGACCAAACACAGAACATTATATTGGCATATTTGTTAGTATTAGTATTGTGTAGTAGACAACACACATCTGTTGTCTTGCTGCTCTGCCAAGCAACCAGTGTACGACAATATTACTTCATCACCTTTCATTTCCACTCTGCAAATAATACACGCCCACTAATGCTCCTATTAGTTCCCCATTCCTGGCTAAAGCCATGTTTCAGCACTTAAACTAGTAAGACATCAATGTACAATACCATGACAAAAAATAATAAATGTTTATAAGGTTATGTGTATATATATAACACCATATTGCACAGAAGTTTTCTGTTGTCATATAGATTCTGATATTTCCACCAGAATGTGCAGCCAGTCTAACATGATAGCTGATGACATGTCCGAATAATTTTAACAAGTACACGAATAGTACACATTACTGCTAGTACACAAATGTATATACTTAACAAGTATATACTGAGAATTCATCAACAGCATAAGGAGACATATAAATGTGATTAAAGACTGTCTAGAGTTGCTGTGTGCTTTCTTTTAAGGTTTTGATTAGAGTAATATGTCATCTCGGGACACGACCTGTCAATCAGGTAAATTTTCGGGACTATGGGAATACATAACAAGGGCAACAGCAGCAACATGACACCTTTGGGATGCCGTCAAAATGCTACGAGGCCATCATGTGTTATGTGTCAACATTTGGGAAAAGTGTGATATGCCGCAACCCATGCCATGCCACCTCAAGGAGCAGCTGGGAGAAATGGCAAGAAAGAGAAACAGCAGGCAGGAGGTTCATCCTCCCCCAATGCTCACACTCTTTGCACACCACTAGCAGCAAGCTGAATCCCCACAACACATCACACCATGCATCAGCTGAGCAAGCCAGGTCGTAGACCTCTGCGCCACAGGCTGAGCAGGACAGCCGTGTCGTGAGAGGGAAGTGCACTCCCTTCCCCCAACCTAGTGCTTCAGCAAGCTGGTCTCCCATGCTGTGCATGTGGCTTTGTTGATAAACATACCATTTCTGGCAGTATCTCCAACAGCGTACCAGCAATGTGGTGCCCTGAAAGTTTACGCCCTATGTCACAGGGCCTCACAGTCAAACATGAGGACGGCAACAACAACTGCCAATGCCATCGTCAGTCCAGCCCAAAAATCAAACATGAGAGTGAGACAGACAGAGGAATTTTGCAAAACACAGTGAACTCATTTGTGCAAAAAAAAAGTTGAATGGCAACATTTCCCAAATTATTACCTCCCAAATTATTGTGGTAATTTGCTATGTAGTGGGCAGGGCATTATTATGCTGCAATGTACGGAGTTTAAGATCAATTTTCACCAGGAATGCCTAAATGCAAAGGAGTTCAATGCTGCATTGGGGCTTATGTTCACCTGCCTGGGGTGCAACACAGCAAACAAACATCAGGGCACAAATCGAACGCATACTGCACTCGTTGAAAGAGGACCCCAAACCAACATGGTAAATTTGCTGGATCAGTGGAGTACAAGATGTAGATAACTGATAACAGTCATGGTTCGAATGTCATGGTCGCACAGGACAGGAACAGTCAGATCTTGTGCTGCGGAAGGACGGCAACAATTTACAGAAGAGAGGCATCAAAGAAAGGAGCCACCATGCACCCACTTGACACACTGACCAAGATAACCAACCCACACCACCTGCATCAACCATAGACCACTGTCATCCATCAATGCCTAAAGTGTTTCCCGCACCTGTGTACCCCGCATTTTTACCAACAATGTCAGCACATGTCCAAAATTTCCCGCAAGTGACACCATATTGCAACAATTACGTGGAAAGGATAACGCAGCATCAGGTAGGAAATGCCACAAGGAGCTAAACTACAGGTGTTGACGCGACCAGCATGCCGCCAAGACCGGCTACAGCAAAGATGCCGGCAAAGTTCCAAACACTGCCAACTTTTGCTGGAACTCCAACAGAGGATTCAGCAGCATTTTTGGATAACTTTGTGTCCTGCCTTATGAGGTATGGTGTCTGCAGGGAAGAATGGGCAAGTTGTTTCAGAGAGCAACTTCAATGAGACACGTGCTCTTGGTGGTTATCTCTTAATCATTATTGACTCCAGTGGGAGGAGTTCCAGCGATTGTTCCAATGCCATTTTCGATAGGTATTTACATCCCTGTAGGCCCAGAGCAAGCTGACCTTGGAGGACAACAAATGGACGAGTCACTCGCAGCATTCACAACTAGGAAGAGCCACCTGATTAAGCAATTTTATCAGCACTTGCCAGAGTGAGAGGTAATGGAGATGATCGTTGAAACTGGTAGAACGGAATTCAGGGCAGTGTTGATACCACTTCTCAATGGTACCCTTGAGGACGTAATGCACCCAGCGATTATCTAGGAACGTATGTGCGAGCGGCCTGGGCCATGAGACGAGTGCGATATAATGGCGACACTAGGAATGGGATGGATCACACCACGCGCAACAGCAACAACTGCAATAACCACAGCAACATTTTCTAGGACAGCATGCAGCAGAAGTGTTTAGGCAAAATCCGAAATTTCATAGTATGCTGAGGTTAAGTGGTTAGAAACCACCCAATAAAAGTGCAGCATATCGTAACGGCAGTGCAAGCAGGATGTGGAATCCGAACAAACCACCACAATAGCCGTGGCAGTATTGCCCTAATAAGCAATACCACTGGCACAACTACTGCCCCAAAAAATCCGCATCTGGACCAGATCAAGGAGGCTGCAGATACAAGCAAGCATGTAAATGGGTTGCAGGGGTGAAGGGGCAAGATGTCTCAGATACCCTATCTGTTTCACAACAATCACCGGACTTGACTCCACAACAAACATTAATCAAACAGGTTAGTAGTAGCACAGTGCAGTTTATAAACATTTTGGTTTCTGTTAGGTCAGTTGTGCCATGTGCTGATGGATACCACAGCATCGCACAATTGCATATGTCCAAATTTTGTAAATGAACGAGATAATATACCTGCCAATCATGTAATCCGATTAGCCAGAAACGAACATTGGAGTACCGCCATAGGCCAGGCAACAGTATGAGTTATAGTATGAGGTATTGAAACTATTACATTTGTCGTAGTTATGCCAGATATAAGGGAAGATGTAATTCTAGGTGTACCCTGGCTTACAAAGAATGACATGACAGCAGAGCCGGCAGCTCGGCATATACATTTTGTGCGAAGGAAAGAAGGATATGTACAACCTAGACCACTGTCTGACAGGTAGCCTACCCAAAGTACATCCAGGGGAATTTGATATCCAGGTGCCGCCAGAACACCAGGTCGCATTTCAATGTGTTTTGCTCAAACGTAGGGACATATTTGGAAACCATGATGCCTTGAAACGTACCACAGTTGCTGAACATGAGATCTCATTAACTAAGAACTGGCCTTATTGCTAGCTCCAAAAAAAATATGGCATTGGGTGTTTTATGTAGACTTCTGAACCTTGAACTAGATTACGTGTAGTGCACCTCCACCTTACATTAGAGTGAAATGTGCATTAAATTCATTGGGGCCAGCGAAACTCTAGACATTCTTAGATCTAAAGAGTGGACACTGGAAAGTACCCATGAATTTAGAGGATCGCAGGAAAACCGTGTTCACGGCACCGGACGAGCGGTGATTTCACTTCTGTGCGATGCTGTTCAGGTTAAAATGTGCCCCCGCTACATTCCAGTCAATTATGGCACTAGTGTTATATGGTATTATTGGAGAGTATATGCTTGCATACCTTTATGAAATTAAATTTAGTCAAACAGCTGGGAAAAACCCTCGATGGAGACGCTGCCAACGAGCTCCCTATGGGAGACAGTGAACAACAAAGTGCATCAGCACTTAAAGGAGGTCCAAGTGCAGCGGATGAGAGTGTGCATGTTTTACTCGGCATAGGTAAATTCAGCAGGGAGCATTTGGGAGCTCAAACTGACAGTACAGACAGCGAGACGCCTACGAGCATCCCCGCCTCTATACCAGTGCAGGCATCCATGCAAGTAACAAGCAGGGAGGCGGCAGTAATGGCAGAATCAGACACTGACATTGTTGCGCCACAAATAGAAGGACAGGAAGGAGCGCAGGAAGAGGAGGAGGTAGTAGCAAGCAGGAGAAGAGCAGCCATGGCTGTTTGCTGGGTCGTGCCCCGAAACAGCAGATATTGCAGGAAAGCAGGAGTGCAAGCAGGAGTGCAAGCAGGAGTGAAGATGGTGACAGCGAGGGCAGTGGGTCAGAGGGCTCTCTTCACATATGCCGATCACACTGGAGGACACGATCGCCATGGCAGTGCTTCCAGTGAAGACCAAAGCAGTTGCCTGACATGAGGGGGCATTCTACAGATTAACTAATGATGCAGCAAGCAACGGTGCAGCAGGGGAGGAGGTACCACTTGTGATCATGCATGCCACCATGAGTTTGCAGCTGCTCTCAGTGGTATTTGATGGCCTACAAACGGCCTCTCAGGGGTGGGGCGTTTGACGTGTACCATGTTCCCCTTACCCTAAGACAGTTTGTCCGGCCGAGTGCTACACTGCCACAGCAGCAGGGATGCACACTCTGCAGATGTGCAGAGCACACCAAGTGTTTGTAGTGTGCGACGAGTGCAAGTGTAACCTAGGGCACACCAGGGCAGTGTATATGGTGCCTGCCCAAGAGAGAGAAAGGAAGACTCTGTGAGGGGGAGGGATATGAAAGGATTACCTCGCAATGCGCTGAATAAAGGGCTTACAGTTAACAGAGTCATGGTTATTATTTGTTTGGTTAATAAAGAGTTTACTCTGTTGTTTCTTTTGTCCTGCCAGTTTGTTTCTCTGGAAGTGTATATTTTTACCCACGTTGTTACACTGTGTCCATATTCACTTCATTAGTGTTATGTATGTGTATATCATTCATGGTCAATATGTCATTTTATGTACCAGGCAATGTTAAGTTTCAGCAAATAGAGCAGGAGTTTGCGTGTCATGCAGAAAGTAGTTCCAACATTGCCGCGCAAGCCAGCCTGCACCTGTAATGCACCAAGGGAGGGAGTTAGTAAGTGTCAGACATCCAGAGAGAGTGGTTACATGTGACCACGTGTTTCGTGTCTATTTTGAGACTGATCACTTCACTGATTATTCCATAATCATTTATTTTCTCGATTTTTGGGACACCGGGTACACCACTCTCACTTCCCTGTGGTTTTGCATTGCCCAGGGAAGCTTAAATCTTCTGTAAGTTTTCTGCATGATGCAAGTCAGTTTCACAGTGTAATGGCAATGGCTGGTCTAAGCCATTAATCGAGTATTGAGTGTCTCCCTGAGAGGAGTGTTATATAACCAAATAAATATCCTGAAAACTCATCAGTGCATAAGTTTATTTCGATCGCTGCAAGATGCTTAAGTGTATGGGCCCTAACAATGTCCACATTCAGTGAAAGTGTATTTCATCAGGACTTAATCTCAATGTAAGCATGTATAAGTGTCAGTGTACTGTATCAGTATGAGCGTGTGGATAGCCCCGATAATCCACATCGTGAGATGTTAGGTTGATTAGCAGTTTGTGCCAAAAGTCACTGTAACAGAACTGCATGTAACCAGCCAATGGGTTACCATTTAGGTAACACCCAACAATAGTATCTAGGGCCTTAACTTTGGAGAGGCAAACTTCAACAATTCAACAGGTGTTTTTGTCCAGATGTGTGGCTTACAATCCTGAGGCAATGAGAGTCATAGTGCTATAGAATCATCCACCATCATGACATCGCCTTGATGATGCCTGGCAACTAGTTGGGTAATTCCATCATTTCCACAGACCTCACAGCCTCTGAAATCCCATTCTAACAATTTCCATCCCACCACATGCTGTCAATTGGCATATACAAGTGGGGCTATTATTCATAACGACAATTTTCCTACAATCAAGGTACAGAGAGAGTAAGCTGGGGCAAGCAGTTTAGCATCCCACAAACTTCTACCAGGTGAATGTCAACAAACTCTGCAAGTGGAGTGATAGGCAAAGAGTACCGAAGTTTTCTGTTTATTGATTCTATATCACAAGGGAAGGTGGACATGCAAAGGGATGCTTGTCAACGTGTGTAATAAAGACAGTCTGCAAAACCCATAGTTCCCGCAGTATCACCATCTCTGCAGTGGTTCAGCCAAATGTATTTGTGTTCATTACCACTAGTGTTATGTCCACATTATTTCATGTATATTTTTGCAAGGCAGGTGAGATTGGTTGATGTTTTTATATTTTTGTGCAGAGTTGTGCCCATATAACTAGATTTTAAGCAGAACTGTTCTTGCATGTATGTATGTAGATCCCTCCACGGCACATATGCCTGCTCTCGCCAGCCCTCACGCCGCGATGGAAAGAAAGGCAATGAGTAGCACAGAGAGGGGTCGGTCCGCATGCGATGGCGTCGCATTTTACCGTACCTGGGCGGCCAGCACTGGTTGCACCAGTCATGTAACTACAATAGACTTAATTTACCTGGAATCGTTTTTCATTTTAGCTGCCCAGGACACCGCCCCTCGCCTCCCAAGGTTCGCATCGCCTGGGGAGAATGATTTAACCAGCACACTTAATTCATGAGAGCTTAACTGCATTTATATCAGCACAAGCTTCGCCGAAGGTAAAAGAGTGGACAAGTGTTAAGTTATTTCCTAGAGGGAAGTGTAATTGGGATTGCGGACTAAAAGTGATACATGGATCTGATGTGAGCTTTAAATTCGACTGCTGCAAGGTGTTTAAGGGTACAGGCCCTCAGAATCCCGTCATTTTCCTCCAGTGTTTTATGTATTAATTTCCAAGGGTAATATTCATCAATGTGTGCTGTAATGTTTAAAGTGTTTATATGTATGAGCATGTGGTTGGCCCCAAAAAATCCACAGTGTAGGGGGGAGTCTATAATGTCAACAGTCATATTTGCAATAATCTACAAGGCGCTTGAGATGCAATACAAATACAGGTGAACTTCGACAACACAGCAGAAATTGTGTGCCTGTGTGATAGGCCCACAGCACCCTGAGAATACTGAGAATCATCATGCTCTACCAGAACTTCCACTTCGATGCCACCTCAGCGGTGTCTGGCACCTACGGGGTAAAATTCCACACATTTTTCTTCACCTCAGAGTTTACCGCTTTCCAAAATCACCTTTGACTCTATCTCATCAGACCATCCACCGTCAAAATGTTGTCCTCCCATGTGGCTATTGGTCCTGTCCGAAACATAAACCCACAAAAATTTAATCCAACTTCAAAAATTTTCTGATCAAAATCCGAGCATCAAGAATTATCCTGGCCATATTTCTCTGCATACCTGCAACGATTCGAGTCATAGGAGACCAACAACAGCATCGAGATGCTTTCAGGATGCTTGCAGGATGCCGGGGAGCCGAACACATGGACTAGAAAAAAGTGCGCAAAGGGAGACGACTCGTCACCATGAGTTAGAGGCAGCGAATAAGGGCAGGAAAGCAGCCATTTTGCACTTTAGAGTGGTGTGTGACGTTTGAAGTCGTCAGCAGATTCTACTTGGAAAATTACATTAGTAATCAAATTTTTTAAAGTCGTCAGCAGATTTGACTTGGAAAACTACATTTGTAATCAAAATTTCTTGTTCACTTGATTTGCTTCCCTGTTTAAGAAGATGTTTTGTTAGTAAATATTATGTATCATATGAATTATCAAAATAATAGCATAAATAAAAAAAGTTTTTTATATTTATTTATTTACTGTATGTATATTTTACATAAAGCAATGATTTTTTTATGACATATTGCATATTTGGTATGTGTAAATAGACATTCGATGCATGAAATCGAATGAACACAGGGGAGAAAAACAACCTTCATTTCTCTTTGGTAACAAATCTTACATGAAAGTGGATTTTTTTTTTCACCGTCACTATCGAAGCTATGTCCTGCACATTCCTCTAAATCGTTGATCGCGGAATTGCCGTCGCCTCGTTCTACTTATGGTGAAGCCATTTACAAAATTGAAATATTTCCACCCGAATTTTTCGATGAAACCTTCTCCTTTTGCCCAAAGGAAAAATTTAAATTCGGGATACCAATAACCATGTTCTAACCAAGGATCGTCTTCATTTTCCCAATGTAAGGTACCTTTACCGCAATGGAACCAAGTCACTCGACCACCAAAGCTAGTGTAAAAAAAAACCCACACTATTTAGCTGTTTCGGGTCTTGAACTAGAGATGGAGGCCATTGTTTAATTTTGAATGTTTTTATTCATGCTTTATATGTGTTGTATTCAGGATAGGTGTCTTGTTATTTACTGCTTTTCAAGCGGTCAGAATTGGCATCCACATCAACATCGTTCAGGATGTCGCTTTTACAAACATTTTTATAATCCTCGAAATTTGCAGTCATAATAGGTTCTGGATTAATATTATCCTTCATCAAGTTAACGTACAGACATTCTATCAACAAGTAATTGTAAATGTGTTCGATCCAAGGATCATCACCCTCTTTCCAGTGATAATACTTACACCCACAATAAAAGCAAATAACTACATTATTGTTCCCCGTATAAAAGAAACCAGATCGTATAAGTTGTTTCGACCGTTGTTTCATCGCCTTGGTCCAAAACTCGTACGTTGCCAACCGCGATTCGAACAAATTTTATTCAGGAAACTTCGAATGTATACATTCCACGATACCCGCCTCTTAGAATTACGCAGTTCATAATTCCATAAAGGCAGATTGCACGGCATTGGAGGGTTGACATCTACATTCGCGAAAAGTATACTCAGAATTAACCAGGATTATGCCCTCTCTCCTCCTACCTTTTTACAATGAGTATCCATTTCCATATGAAAAAATTCACAAAGTATGCACAAAGTATTGAATGAATGATTCTGTGAATCGTTGTCTGGGAAATAACCAAGTCTTTGATTTATTCAAAATTCGTTTTTAATTTAAATACAAACCATCATCTCGCAAAGTCAAACCATTCCATTCTATGGCCAAGATAAACGAATTATGACCGAGTCGGGGATTCATTTGCGCGTTTATAACCATTTGGTGCTATTGATTTCTGCCATGATTTCGTTCAAGGAGAGGTTCGAGGAACTGATTAAATCTTTAAATTCGAGCTTGCTGTCGAGCGAAACCAATTTATCCAAGAGTCCTAGGTAGTGATGGATGTTTCTTTTGGTGCTGCTCAAAACCATGCTAATTAAATTTTCGTCCTATAAACTCAGTGATTTTAACAGGTAGAGAAATGGAAGCTATTCGGAGTGAAAATCATTGATTATACCCTTTGCCAACTCCTAGGTTTTCTGGTTCACCTCGCAATAGAAGTAGTTGGTTTTTTTCGAAATGTATTTGAAATAAACAAAGAGACAAGAATTTTCCAAAATATCAGCAGTCGGTTCGACAAAGTCGTAGGCGTGCGACACATCGATAATCACCTTATCCAATGCTCCGCCATTTTTCTCGTCATCGAACCATTTCAGGGTGTAAATGTTGCAAAACAATTCGCATAATTTGTGAAGCTTGTGTGTTTTGGGCAAGCCTCGCTTATGCATGTACAGAATTTTTCGGTAAATTTTAACCTCAGGTTATTAAGAGGAATGTAAGTAGGATACAGCAATCACATCTGAAACCATGTACAATAGTTCCATATCTCAATTGATGTCGGCATTCTGATTCTTCAGGATCAACAGCGAGACAAACAGTATATCTGTCGTCGCAAAAGCCTCTCGATCGATGGCAATGATCGAGACAGAATGTATCACCGGATCCTGTTTGAGTAAAATGATGGTATCCCCCTTCAGATGGATGAATTTCTCCTTTTGTCCATCGACGATGTTGGTCGGGTCGAAGAGGACGATTCGAGAGACGTTCAGATCGATGCCAAGTGATGTCACCCACATTTGAGGAACGATGAGCTTGTTTGTTTGTATATTGTCTTGTAAAACGATTTGACAGTGCAAACATTTTATTCATGGAGACAGTAAATTCCGGCACATCTGTCTGTTGCTGCCTTGCAACATCGTCTTTATCGACCTGTTAAAAATGAAATGTCGAAAAACTTTTGGATCTTGACAAAGATTTGCATTACTTTACAAGAAATTTGCTCGTCCAAAGATCGAATCATAATTATTTTGATAGTCAATGCTGAGAATTCGACGTTAGAGGTAACACTTGTATGTCATTGCTTGATTGAGAAAATGGTGTTGGAATCTCCGATGGGAGTTTTTAAATTTTGTTGATGCTTGTAGTCAAGACATTTCCACGAATCTGGTCCATAATTTGGCTAGCAAAAACTTGCAAATGTTATTCGATTGACTGTGATCACTTGTATTTTTTCATGCCTGATGGTGTCTAAACATTTGACCAATAAAAAAACTATCATTGGTAAAAATAAAAAAACTAACACTAGTAAAAAAAGACTAGAAATTTGTGTGTGTGTGTGTGTGTGTGTGTATATATATATATATATATATAGTAAGTCGAGTAACTGATGTGTTTCAGTATGGATAAACAACCGATCCCAGCAGTGATTTACAACAGTCCTCTTCTTTTTTATGATCAGATTAATCCAAAGCAAGAGCTCCAAAATATTCAACTCTGGGAACTGCGACTTGTGATTTATATGCCATTTAAAATATCATGTTAGCTCCAGGAGAACGACATGCATTACCTCTGGGTCTTCGATTGCTATATCCTGCTGGTCATTTTGGGTACATGATTCCTCGTTCATCGATTTGACAACAGGGACTTCAACCTTATGCCGGAGTATGCGATCCTGATTATCGCAGAGTACTACACATCTGCACCTGGAACGTTATGCCGACTGAATTGATCATCAAATGAGACAGCATTGCACAGTTACTAATTCTTCTATATATGCGACCTGTAATTTTCGAAGGTAGCAATTTAGCTTTGGCTTCGAGTGAACATGGTGAAATATGTATTGGATCTACTGGATAGTAAATCTCACTGTTAAACTCCCGACTCGCAAACCCACACAGAATTATTTCGAGCTGAGACAACTTTTTGTTTGAATATATAACCATTAAACTCACAGAAGATATATATTACGTTTTGTTGGTATATTTCGGACATCGGTTCTAGATAGGGGTGGATGATTTCGAAAACTCTATGGAAATTTTTGATATGAAACATGCTTTGAGATACTGGTATTGACATAATCAGCTACATCCGTTTACTCAAAGATCAGCATTCGAAATAAAAAATGGATCAGCTGTGGTTGCACAAATACACATCAGTCACAATATTTCCAAGAAAAATATTGTGGTTGATGAAGAAAAGAAGTTTATTAACTTAACTTATCTGCATTTTTTGGTCTGCCAATGGGAAAACACAAGAGCCAAAATGCAACACATGTGTGAAAAAAACAAGAGCCAAAATGCAAAACTTTTATTTGCAACCACAATTGAATTATTATAATTTCCTACAATCAAAAAGTACATTGCTGAAAAAAACAAAACGAACCGTACAAGAGATATAAAATTACCTGGAGAGTGAACAAAAACAAAAACTTGCCGATGTCATAAACAATATTTTTGAGTCCAGATTCCAAAGATTAGTTCTCCATGTAGCTTCCAAGAGTGCTATGATGACAGTTGAAAGTGAAGGAAAATATATTCCACCGATATGTAAATGCGAAGAAATCCATCGCCACTTTTGGGAATTGGATTAATAAATGTTAACTGTTTTTGAAAAGATCTG
Organism: Dryococelus australis; assembly: GCA_029891345.1. Classification (NCBI taxonomy): domain Eukaryota; kingdom Metazoa; phylum Arthropoda; class Insecta; order Phasmatodea; family Phasmatidae; genus Dryococelus; species Dryococelus australis. The sequence continues at coordinate 28,211,966 of CM056999.1, read as the reverse complement.
TAGTGAAATAAAAATAAAGATATTTTCAATTACTGTTTATTTATTATATTTATTATTTTTAACATGTGAAATCCAACAAATGAACAAAATCACTTGACAACTGTCTCGTCTATGATTTTTAAGGTAGCGATTTCCCAATACTTTTAGAAAAAACTCGAAACCACCCCTATCCCAGACAGCTTATTTTCAAAGTTTGTCTCGCAAATAATGTAAAGTGAACAGAACTTGGTTTTTTTTTTAACGGACACAAGTCTGGCAGTTATTAGTAGCACTATGTGTTTGAATAATATTTATAAGGACTAGAGGATTAGTTTGTTTAGTTCTGCAAGTTTTTACCAGTGCTCAATGATCGTCATTCCTTTCCCCCTCCCAGCCCCTCCTTCTAGTTTATCATGTTGTAATCTGATTGGCTGTTGAATAAAGTGCTGGCCTAAGCTTATGTGAAGTCTATGAGGTCAGCATTGCTTTAATATGATGGTGGGGGCCTAGGACAATATGAAGACTATGACATCAGCATCGCTCTAATGTGATGGTGGTGGCCTAAGATGACCAAAAGCCAAAGTCGTCCTATGGCGACCCAAACCAAAGTCATCCTAAGATGACCTGAAGTCAAAGTCATCCTGAGATGACCTAAAGCCAAAGTTGTACTAAAACGACCCAAAGCCAAAGTCATCCTAAGATGACCCAAAACTAAAGTCATCCCAAGATGACCCAAAACCAAATTTTTATACTAAAATGACCCAAAGCCAAAGTCATCTAAGACAACCCAAAACCAATGTCGTCCTAAGACGACCCTACCAAAGTCATCCCAAGATGACCAAAAGCCAAAGTCGTCCTATGCTTGGTTAAATAGGATTATGGAAGCAATTAGTACACTGAACTATAATATATATTGACAAAAGGAGTTTTAGGTTGGTGCACTTTCGAATGGGCTGGATTGCTGATTCACCTTCGACTTTGCAAAGAAATAGTCTTGCTAATGAACAAGAATCCCCCTTCTCACTTCCAAAGTAGTAACTATCTGTTACTCCCTTTTGCCACCAAATATGTTTGGTTAACTGGTATTATGGAAGCAATTAGGCAACTGAACTACAAAATATATTGACAAAGGTGTGCGTGTGTGTGTGTCAGTGCACTTTCGAGTGGGTTGGATTGTTGATTGAGTTAGGAGGGGAAGTGAGGCGAAATGTAATAAGGGTGCAATCTGATTGGTTGGAGATGGTGGAGTGGTGGAGGGAGTATGTTGATTGTGAAGCACTCTGGTGATTTTCGAGGAATTGATTCCATCTATCCAGAATTAAAGTTTTTTCTTGAAAGGTTTTTTTAATGGACACAGTCTTAAATAAATTATTAGAATTTTGTATTTGGATGGCTTGAAGGTGGCATGAGGTGTGTGATGTCCTAAGGTGCGATGTGAGGTGTGTGGTTTCTTAACTTGCCATGTGAAGCGTGTGTGGTGTCTTAAGGTGATGTGAGGTCGGTGCCGTATCCAAAGTTACAGTTCTATTCTCTTCACATTATTTGTGAGTCGAACATTGAATATTAATACTTTGGTTTGTATAGGGACTAATGGGTAAATTTGTTTAGTTCCACGAGATTTCGCCTGAATACTCTGCAAACATCATTCCCCTTCCCGCAAATTCAGTCAACAACCAATCAGATTACACCACGATCTCGCTTCCATACATGCTACTAAATTTGGCCTATATGAGAGTGAAATCTGGAAAAAATAATTCAGTTGGGGATAAGAAAGGAAAAGAGAACATCTCTCCTCTCAGAACAGAGCGAAGGGGATAAGTTCAAAGAGGTAAAATATATAATAAATATACCTTATTAAATATTAATATTTAATAAGTTATATATAACTGTACTATATACTCACCTTCTTCAACTTTCCTTCAGCTCCTGGTGTTGGGGGGGAAGGGGAGATATTTCCCTGAATCAGTTCTCTTCCCTGACTAAAGTCTCTTACCAGATTTAGTTCTTATATAGGCCTAATGGAAGGAGTAGAAGGGAGGGGAAAATGAAATGGAGTAATCTGATTTGTTGTTTGAAGTAGGAGTGGGGCTGGAATGTTGATCCTGGAGCACTCTGGCGAATTATTGCGAAACTAAACAGACTTGTCCATAACTGTCTTATTGGCTGATTGCTCCAAGGTGCGAAATGCAGGCTTTAGTTCTCTGTAAGAGGAGTGTAGGTCCGAATCCCGCACCTGGAAAATAGTTTTCATTATGGTAAACAATTTTCACTAACACAAAATATAATTTCTTCTGGTCATGTGCATTACAAATAAATAAAAAAGGGGGAGGGGGTCTTCCATCTTCTCCTTTTATTTCAACTCATTATTGTATAGTGCTTTGTTCATTTACCCACTCTATTCTCATGTTTGAGCTTTTTGTATTTGTTCACTAAACCAACGAGTTTCTCATCAAACACATTTTCCCTCGTAAGCCGAAATTTACTCGAGCCATACCAAAGAGATTCGACATTGATTTGCCTGTTATGAATCGTATTTATAGCTTGATCTAAAGATCCCATGTATAATTGTTGGGAGAAGGGTCCGTTAAAAAAATGTTGATGTCTTCCCCGAAGCTCGGCAAGGTATTTATAATTACTGTTATTTTTTCGCATCCTCTTTTCCCCAGTTTGCCACAGTTTGCCGTTTACGAGCGAATCTATGAAATCAATGATATAATTTGCAAATAAGTAGTTAAAGTGGAACGAGTTTGTCTATTTTCGAAATTATTCAAGTTGTTCACCAAATTATTAAACACTTCAAGTATTTTTCGTGATGTCTGTAAAAAATCGACACCTTTTTTTACACAATCAATATTTTGTATGATTTATTAATCATGTTGCACAAAATTACAAAATTAACAAACTTTTCAAAAGATATGTAATTATTTTCATATTTATTTTTAAAAAATGCGAGTGTTTGTTCAATTACACATATTTTGTTCTTATCTTCACTCATCAGACATCACACACATAAGAAAGTATAAAATGGAAAAGGAAACTTTTTTTTTTTCAAATTTTATTCATGTTGGTATTGTTGCGATAGTAAAATTACAGATGCACATAGTGTGTGTGTAATCTATGGCGGACCTGAGTGGTATTGTTTTATAGAATGGTCGTGTTAAATAGACAATCAGTTATTAAAATAATGTTGTAAGTCATTTGAGGCCCAAGTAAAGATAATAAAAAGTTTACGAAAACATATCATGGTGCAGTCAGTAGTCAGTTCGGCAGTTAACAGACGTGCTTAGGGTATTTTCGCATTGCTTTGTGATTGCCACCAGTAATGAGGTTATGGACAGTCGAGCGGCAGCATAATCGCAGTAATAAAGTCGTTTAAACCACCGTCGGCTTTGCTTCTTGATGGCAATCTGTGTGAAAACTATCGGAAGTTAAAACAGAGTTTTGATATCTTCATGCTAGTGATGGGGTACGACTCAAAGCCATCGGCAGTTAAGGAGGCAATGTGGTTCAACATCATAGGTGAAGAAGCAGTTGCGTTATACAATATCTTTGACCTGTCAGAGGCTGAAAAGCAGGATTTCCAGAAGGTAACAAAAGCCTTTGAAGATTATTGTAACCCTAAAAAAAAACACAGTAGTTGAATGTTATATGTTTAACTGTCGCTTGCAGGAAGGAGAACCCTTTGACTTGTTTTTACGGGACTTAAAAAAAACTGGTTAAATGTCGTGAATTCAAAGACCAGACTGACAAGGGTTATATGGGGCCGAATTGTTCTGGGTATTTGAGACAAAGTGTTTGCTGGAGCATTTGCTGCGAGAACCAGACTTAAGTTTTTCAAAGGCAGTGGAACAGTGTAGGGTTGCAGAGTTGGGTAAGTAGCTTGCAGGCATGGTACAAAGTAAGGTTGTTAATCCAGTTAGGTGGCATGTGGACAACTCGAGTTCTGAACTTCCGTTTGAGTGGCAAGTGGTTTAGGCAGTTTGGAAAAACCGAAAACCAAAACTTACTGAACACAAGCAGACAACCAAAGGGAATTTTAAGTGTCAGCACTGTGGAAAGGTACATAGGAAGGGTGCCTGCCCAGCATTTGGGGAAGTGTGCTACAAATGTAAACAGTTGAATCACTTTGCAGCTTTCTGTAGCAATCAAGTTGAAGAAGTCAGTTTGACAGATAGAGATCCAGGAACATGCAGACCAACGACACTTGAACCAAAAGAGTTCTTCATTGGCATGTTAGAAGTTGCAGAAGCAATCTCTGGAGCAGAAATGCAAAAGCCAGGTCGGAAGGAATGGATCCAGGAAATTAGGATGGAAGGCAAGACTGTGGATTTCAGGCTTGATACTGGCTCTTAGGTAAATACTATACCACAGCACATTGTGAGGCAGGTGGCTAACACAAGCCAGTTAAACCAACCTAACATAACCTTGGTAGGGTTTGGTGGTAACAGCGTGAAACCAGTGGGCGTTAATAAACTTATATGCAATATAAACAAAGCTGACAGTGGCCACAAGTGGTTGCAGTTTATTGTTGTGGAAGATGGCAACTGTAGAATGCCTATTCTAGGACTCCCGGGGTGTATCTGTTTAAATGTGGTTTCCTACAATTTTGTGTGTAGCATATACAAGGGTGATCTTCCAGAAGATAAGATTAGGGCAGATCGAGTTTTCAGATCTGTTTCAGGGAATAGGGTGTATTCCCAACAAGTGCAGCCTGATTGTTGACAAATTGGTCCAGCCAGTTGCTAAACCTCCAAGAAGAGTGCCTCTTGTATTGAGGGACAGACTCGAAGGTAAACTGCATGAGCTTGTTAAGCTGGGTGTTATTGCTCAAGTGGATGAACTGTGTGAATAGATCAGCAATTTAACAGTAGTGAGAAGCCAGATGAGTCGCTTAGGCTGTGTTTAGACCCAGTGGAACTAAATAAAGCAATATGCAGGGAATATCAGATGATACCGACTCTAGAGGAACTGAGTTGTCAGCTGAACAATATGGTCATTTTCACTGGGGTTAGATTCAAAGGATGGGTTTTATCACATGGAGCTGGATGAGCCATCAAGCCAGTACTGTACATTCAGTACACCATTTGGTTGTTACAAGTTTCTTAGACTCCCCTTTGGCCTGGCAAGTACACCAGAAATCTTTCAACGAGTGATTACACAAAACTTTGGTCACATTCCAGGTGTAATGGTTTACTTTGATGACCTATTGAATGCAACTTAAAGTGAATGTGAACATGATAAAATCTTGCTTCAAGTGGCACAGAGAGCTAGGGAACTGAGCGTTAAATTTAATGGAAACTAAATTCAGTTTAAACAGGATGAAGTCAAGTATTTTGGACATTTATTCTCTAAGAATGGGATGAAACCAGATCCAGACCAGGTACAATCAGTCCTAGCTCTAGCAACACCTATCAACAAGGCTGAGCTACAGAGAGTGTTGGGGTTTGTCAGTTACATACAGAAGTTTTTTTCCAAATTTAGCCAGCATTGTTGCTCCTCTGAGGGACCTCTTGAAAGACAACAGTGGGTGGCAGTGGTTGCCTGTGCACACATAAGTCTTGAAACAAGTCGAGGAGTTGGTAAGCAAGGTACTGGTTCTAGGTCTGTATTATCCCACCAAGGAGCTGTCTGTACAGTATGATGCATCAAAAGATGGGCTGGGATTCTGCTTGATGTGTGGTGGTCAGCCAATCAGCTACGCATCACGAAGCCTGTCGCTGGCTGAAAAGAACTATGCACAAGTGGAGAAGGAGGTGCTGAGCATTGTGTTCGTAGCCAAAAAGTTTCACCATTACATATAAGGGAGGAGTGTCACAGTGTACGCTGATCACAAACCACTGGTCCCAGTGTTCAACAAAAACATTGCAGATGTTTACTCAGTCCAACTACAGCGAGTGATTAGACTGTTATGCTATACATTATGTGTGGAGTATCTGCCTGGAAAACTCATGCGTGTAGCAGACCTTCGGTCCAGATCGTATATGCCAGAGTGAAATTGTAGTGATGAAGAGTTGGCGAATGAGATGATTCAGCTAGTGAACGAGTGTGACACTGTTCAGGTTCATCAACAAGAAATAATAATGAGTTCAGGCAGGAAACAGCTAGGACAAAATGCTGGGTGAAGTCATGCACTACTGCCAGAGAGGGTGGCCTCAGGACAAAAAACAGGTAAACCAGCAGGCTCAAGTGTACTTTGAGCAATGACACAGTTTGTATGTTGACAAGAACTTACTGTTTTTGAATGACAACATTATAGTACAACTAAAAATGAGGCAGCAACTTCTGACCTTACTCCATGAGTGCAATGCCTAATTGAGATGACCAAGGTATGGGCCAGTCAAGTACTATATTGGCCCCATGTATCGGTGGACATTGAATCGTTGGTAAAAAGGTGTGTTTTATGTCAGACATTCAGAAGCAGGAATGTGGCAGACCCCCTTATTCCTCATGCCGTACCTGACCTGCCATTCGAGAAGGTTAGTGTCGATCTGTGGGACTATGAAGGCAGCAGCTATATGGTAGTAGTCGACTACTATTCCAGGTGGATTGAATTGGTGCCAGTGAAATGTAAGCAGGTTAGTGCAGTCATAAGAGGTATGAAGTCTGGGTTCGCCACCCACAGCATGCCAAAATTTTATTGTGTCAGATAATATGCCGTTCAGCTCATACAAGTACAAGCAGTTTGCAAGGCAGTGGGACTTTGAGATTGTGACAACAAGTCCCCATTTCCCAAAGTCGAATAGACAGGCAGAGTGAGCAGTTCAGATTACAAAGAATATGCTGAAGAGGTGCACAGATCCAGATAGTGATCTGCCAATCATGCTAATGGGGTACAGGAACACTCCTCTGGCTGTATTAGGCTTGTCACCTGCACAGCTTTTAATGAGTCGATGTATGAGGACAAAGCTACTCACAGTGGCCAAGTTGCTGGAACCTCACGTGCCCAAAAAGGTAACTGAGGTATTACAAAGTAAACAAGCAAAGAGCAAGTCCTGTTATGATCAGAAGCAAGAGAGAAGAAAGAATTACCTCTGCAGACCAGAGTTCTGTTACATCGAGATGGGCAGTGAGAACCAACCGAGATTGTAAATAAAGTGTTTACTCCAAGGTCATAAATAGTCCGAAACGAAGATGGCCGAAAAATTCGAAGGAATTCCCAATACTTGCAGCAATCCAGCCTAGCTCCTGAAGAGTATAGGAGGAGGACCAGCTTGGACTCTGATTTCAAGGGGTTTCCATCTGAGGATGCAGCTGAAAAGTCTAGTCTGAACTTTCATTTCAGGGGGTTTCCAGCTGAAGATGGGGCAGGTGGAGTGCCAGAAGAATGACTAGAAACCAGCGCACAGGAAACCAGCCTGCAGAACAAGGAAGCTCCGTCCCAATGGAAGGAACATGGGAAGTAGCCAGTACGCACATAGTGTGGGTGTAAAACTATATTGCCAGCAAACTACAGAGACTAGTGCTAGTAGTGTAGGCATAACTGATCTAGTATATTTTGTGTATGCCCTTGTGAGAGGGAGACTTGCTATATTGATGTGTGTTTCTTCAGTTATGTGTGTAGTTTAAATGTTGTGTAAAATGTAACTTATTGCTTATAAAAGGGGAATATGTTGTGATTGTAAGTTGGCAGATGTGCATAGTGTGTGTGTAATCTATGGCAGACCTGAGTGGTCTTGTTTTATAGAGTGGTCGTTTTAAATAGACAATCAGTTACTAAAATTATGTTGTAAGTCATTTGAGATCCAAGTAAAAATAATAAAAAGATTGCGAAAACATAACAAGTATACTTTACATTTTTTTAAATCTTGACCAATATATTTATAAGTAAATAAATCATGTGCAAAAAATGTATAGATTATTCCGAATTGCATGCAAATTCTATTAAGTAACAAAACAATGACAACATTTTTCATTACAGCTTCATTCACATCCAACAACTTGCCAAATCTGAATACAAACAACACCCCCTCTGGTTTTCCACAAGATTCACCTGAAGAAAGTTTAAAAATGAAATAAAAAAACGATGAATTGGAAATTTACAATGATTTGGCTACGATAATATTGTATTCTTTCACTAATTCCTCTAATATATTGACCCATTTATAATTACCATTCAAAGCAAATTTCTTCCACATTTTATTTTTCATTGTGTGATTAAATAGTTCTATAACACTAGCTTTCACTTCATTGAATGCAAAATAATGATTGATGTTATCTTTCTGCATAAGCTCTTTAAATCTCTTATTATAAAATCCAGAGCCATTATCACTTTGTATATTACATGTTTTTTTTTCATCTATATGTATTCTAAACAATTTACTACATTTTTAGCTGTTTTATCTTTAATAGGTATAGCAAATGTGTACTTTAAAAAAACAAATAAATGCCTTGATATACATTTATCTATTATTTATACCTAATATAACTTTCAAATTAACAGTAGCCATCTCAACAAGATCAGTCTGCCATAAATCATTAATTTCATATTATATTACTTTTCTTCTGGTAAAATTCTTTATTTGCAGGTTTGTATAATTAATTGATTATTCCGTCTCTTAGCTCGAGCAAATTTTTTTCTAACAACATCGATTTATTGGAATTGCGTATCGACTATTTACTTTTCTGAACTAATTACCCATTTCTTGTATTTTCATTTTTATAAGATTATTTTTACTAAGCTTCTTACGCTACAAGCACCAAGTGTTCTCCATTAATATTAAAAAAATATATATATTCTTAATATTTTACGAATATTCCTTTATTTTTTATTTTAAAAACCAAATTATCGCCTATGTTAACATCAAAAGGCATACTGTAATCTATTTTTTATATTACTTAATAATAGTGTTAGTATCATTAGGTTAATTGAAATTAATAGTTATTATTTTATAAACAGTACAGCCCATCAAAAATGAAAAGAAAAGTAGATTATCTATGCGAAAAATAAAGTTTTTTTATTCCATTTTGCAGGCAAATAAAATATATGAGATTTTCGTTCCTAATTTATTTTCAAATTTCATGTTAACAAGTGTCACGATAATTCAAAATTGATTGGTTTAAATTTTGAAATTTATCAGCTATTTCTTTATCAAAAACTTATTTGCTTTTTCCAACTTTTGAGTTAATAAGTGCATCACAGTAATTCAAAACTGATTGGTTTAAATTTTGTAATTTATCAGCTATTTTTTTATCAAAAATTATTTTATTGACCTCATATTTTCCATCGATAGGGCCAGCTAAATTATGAATTCTATGATTTTGAAGAGAAACATAAGGTCTTATTCGTAGTCATTTTTAATCCGGACTAAGGAAAGATCATTCTACCAACCAATTTGTTTTTGTTTTCAGAGAGCATTATTACTGCTGGTCCGATGATCATCATTCTTTAGTACGACCTAACTTTTAGTCTGGATGGAGGGTAGGACTAACGAAGTATTAAGGTCAAAAATATACATGGTGTACATAAAATACTACAATTTCATTAATATTGTATGCCATAAAAGCTATATAAAGTTCACAAAACCTAACAATTGCCTTTAAAGCCGATTCTGTCAATCTGAATACAAAAATATGCCGACATGATGGATGAAATGTTCCGTGAATAATAATTAAAAGGAAATATACATGGTAAACTTAATAATACATCAGTTTCGAGCTACAGCAATGCCTTTCTATTTCTGTGTCAATCAAATGCCTTCTCTGAAAACAGATTCTTACGATACGCGATATTAATACACCCAAAAATCATTTTAATACAAATCTATACAAGTATACATTTGTATTTAAATGTTTCTGTAGCTCAATAGTTACATCATGAGTTAAATAGCAGAAGAATGCAAGTTCGAATCTCGTCTAGGCAATACATTTTAAATCAATTTATCATGTATTTTTGTAATGTATTTAGTATTATAAAGACAATATTGGCATAATTTAATTATTGCCGCCCATATTACCAGTGCTTAGAGGTGGGCTATAAAAGTTTAACAAATCAATATGGAATAATAAGATATTAGTATATCAATTTAACCGTTCTCCATTCTGCAGTAGTGCGATATGAGTTATAAAAACAAGGCTAAACGAACAATGTGATGTTAATCTATCAAGAGCATCAATTTTGAAATGACATAACTCAAAAAGTCGAGACCTTATGATATATTTTACTTCCACAAGTGCTTCGTATAATATAAGTACATTTATAAAACTTCTACTTTTACTTTCAATTCAGCACACTGTCAGATTATATTTTGATTTTTGTTACGTACTTTATGCTTCTTGTAAATTACTATTAAATTTGAAAAGGAAAAACATTTTTACTGTAAATAAGTTATATTTAGTTTAGCGCTATCTATTCACAAATTTGTTATTAGTGGATATTAGAGGTTTTATTTTAGACGAAAATTTGCACTGCACATGAACAGTAAACATGGCAACAGTGTACTTCGATGATCCTTCGAATAAAGTTAGTCTCACTCTAATTGGGGTTTATGCATACAATATAGTTAGTCCCCGCTTAGTCCGGACTTACCCCAGACTAACTCAAAGGAAGAGCATCTCTGGATCATCCTTGGACGAAACTCTGACTATGAAAACGGCCCATAATCTTTTGTATAAACAAAAACTAAACTTAGTTGATCTTGTAAAGCATAAACAATAACATTGTATTATGAATCTACATCTGTTTTTACGCATAATCAGAAGCAATAGTGTGGAATCTTGAATCTACATCCACAGTTTTGTATCTTGAATATATATATATATATATATATATATATATATATATATATATATATATATATATATATCTTAAAGCATAAGCAGAAGCAATATTTTTGTATCTTGAATTTACATCTCTTTTTAATGCATAAGCATTAGTGTGAAAGTTTTTATTTAAAGATTGGATTAATGGTTTCCAAAATATATCCATCTTTTAATAATTAATAAATTATATTGTAAAACTAAATCCTCTCGAAAAAATATAAAATACAATTAAACATTTACGTCCACATATAACTTAATTAAAATCCTAAACTCGATTATCATTGTAATAAACATTAATCTTTTTTAGAAGTAATTAATTAAGTTACTTCCAAATGAATCAAAGTAGTAAACATCATTATTTTATTTAAAAAAAAAAACAATCTAGTGTGAGCCAGGATTCGATGAGATGGCAAAATTAAGCACAGTACATTCATTTATGTGCATTCTATTTGGCAATTCATCAATCATATAAACATTTCTCAAATGCCTAATATGTAGTAGTTTTACATATTTTTCAGTATCAAAATTAGATAATAGTGATAAACTCAAATTTTTTTAGTCTCCCCCCTCTTTGCATTTCATGATTCGTTTCCCATTGCTAAGTCATATCTCTGTTGTTATTCTATGTATTTTTTTATTCTCATTTGCTCAATTGAATTGTAAATTGTACTAGCTCTTCCGGATAAAGCTCCGAGTGAGCCCAAAATTGGAATTAAAATTGACAGAAATCCTACATGATATAAACCACTTCCAGATTTTTCTTTGAGTATCTTTTTGATTGTTGGTAGTGGCAAGGATAATTTGAAACCTTTGCCTTCTAACAGTTTTTTTATTTTTTCGCTCAAGTTGATCTTTTGTTAAAAATTTATCTATACCCATTTCTCTGAGCTGATCTACAAGTATATCGAAAGTTATATTTGTTATCTTCATTTCTAAAGGGGAAAAAATATTATTGATTAATAAATTTAATACCCCAACCTAATTTTCTTTTTGTAAACATAGTTGAAGCAACGGTAGCAGAAGCAATTTTTTCACCAATTGGAGTATCTTTATCTAACATAATCTCCTTAGCTTCTATTTGTAAAATTTTATCAGCCACATGTCTAGATTCTAAATCTTTATGGTCTCTGTAAGCAATGTCATGATGTTTGCAGGCTTCATCTAATTTATTTATTCCTGTGTCGCTTCTTTCCAGGCTTACATTCAATTTTGTAAATGGCCCACAATAATTATAGCCTGGCAAATGCAGATGGTGTTCGGAATTCCAAAATGAATGAGGAATTACATTTAAAACCCTTATAAGATTTGGGATTCCTTTTGGATTATTGATAACAAATTCAGAAAACTTATTGTTCAACATATTCTTTATACTTACTTTTTCATTGTAGTAACTGCAATTTCCTATATTTTCTTCGCAGTGAATAACTAATAACCTATAAATAAATTTCCTTACATCACCAATCCAAATGTATTCTTTTAGTAATATGTGGTATTTTTATACCCTCTCTAGATACAGGAGTACTTGGAGAAATCGTTCTTTCGGGCGTGTTTGGCTCTGATCTTGAATATGATTGTTTGTAATCTACTCATATATTGGTTCTATATGTATGTACTGCCAACTTTTATTCGAGTTTATTTTCTTATTACGAATATATATTTTTAATAAAGCATTGGTTGATAAAACAACTTCTGCATAATTTTGATAGTCATTATCAGGGAACTTACCCTCAAGAGCTGCTTCTTTTTCTTTTGTTAGCAAATTAGAAAGCCCTTTTGTTATTTATATTCAATATCGTTAACAAATAGTTTATCATCATTTATCATTACTTTTGTAACTCCAATGTAAAAATCATGTGCATCTCCTCGCAAACCATACATTGTATTAAGAACACTAATTCTTTCAAAAATATACTTTCCAAGAATTCTAGTAGAATTTTTTATGGGCATGGTTCCCATTTGCTCTTCTAAATAAGGAGATTTGTGTTATGAGAATAATTCTCTTTCTAATGATATTTCTTCTTGTGTTGGTGGGTAATCTAAATTCTATTTTTATTTTCTTCACTTACCATTTTTTTTTTACCTTTTTACCAATATTTCGTAATTCGTCAATTAAAGGTAGATATTTTTTTTTGTATTTTTCAATGAGTAATTTAACATGAGAAACTTCCTTTGCTAAATCTTTCATTTATACATGCATTTTTTCTTATAAATGAGTTATAAAAGTATTGAGAGTTTTGAAAGGCAAACATTTCCTCCAACAGATCAAACTAGGGAAATTAAATGCTTACAATAATATTAATATACAATAAACAATAATATAAACAATTTTATTCCTATAGGTGATGGATATTGTTTCCCAACTGGTGCTTATGGTTTTGAACAATATAGGATACTAAAGAGAGATAAAGTTGGATATGAGGCAAAATATGAAAAATTAGATAATATTTATTTTTATTCTAACTTTTTTCCTTTTCAATTTTCTAGAGTATAAATCTCAGAACATGGAAATGTTATTGAGACTGTTTATAATCCTGGAATAACTTCGACAAGGATGAATGCCTTGTTAAGGTCTCCAAGTGGACGAAATATTTATAGTTTGCTGGTCTTGGTAGTAAATATCAAGTAAAATCGGTTTATAGTGATAAAACAAATTAAATAATCTATCCTCTGAGGTACCTGTTTAGTTTTATCAGAGATAGCACAAAAAAATTACTGGAAAGGTGGTTATAAAATATCCTTTTTTCGTAATTCATATGATAACAATTGTATATATGTTTATCAAAGTAAGAAAGCAGATGGTTCACTTGATCGAGATTATCCTGATCTGGGTAAAATTGATATTCGAAAATTAGAAATCATGTAGCCTCTTGTTGAATACAAATCTAACACAGTCATCGCAATTAAAGAAAAAAATATACAAACATCCTAAAAAGCCTATTAGTTCAATTATTGTAAATTTTTATAAAAAGAAGTCCCTGCTGGATCAACAGTTTTTAACATTGATATAAAAGATCAGTTTAATAATTTACGATTTGATATGCCTGACTTAGTAACTGCAGATTTTTTAAGTAATAGAAGAAATCGTGCTGAACAATATGTACACGCTTCTATGTTTGATCACTCGAATGTAAGAAGTATTTATGTTAAGAATTTATGAAATGAAATTTTTCCAAAAGAAAATTTAAATCTTAGATATTGAAAATGGCCTTTGCATTAAATTATTTATTGTTTATAATGACTTTGGAAATTCAAAATCAAAACTAACTATAGTAATAACTGTAGTTAAAGAAACCACAATTATAAAAGTTAGTGTGAATTTTGATAAAGCTATTGGAGCAGGAAGAAGTTGTAGCTAATTAGCCAAAGATATCTGACTTATTATTATTTGGATGAAAGAGTTACTGAAAACATATAAATGTTAAAATTAATAAATGAAGGACGTAAACGATTTTACGGAAACAACAAAATATTTCTATAATTTAATAGAAATTTTGAGATGAATAGTTATGTTGTTTAATCTTTTAAAACTTTTACAAAATTTTCGATGTATAGTTACTGTTATATCGAATAAAAATCATTTTGTTAAACCTAAATGAGATTTTTCTCCTAGTCTCTTAAAATGCATAAATTGTATGATTTGAATCTAATAAATAGCTTTTCATAATTTTTCCATTTTTCCAGGGGCCCCGTGCATGTGCCTTAGCTGTAATGAATAACATAATAAGACACTTGATTATAGCTTATAGTTGCTTGATTTTGGCTTAAATTTTCTTGATTTTGGCTTAAAATAGCTTGATTTTAGCTTAAATTTACTTGAACTTAGCATAAATTTGCAACGTAACTATCTGGCAAAAACCTGCACTGACATTTCTGAAAAAAATGTAAATTTGCTTGCTTTGGTCTTAAATTTGCTTGAGTTTGGCTTATATTTCCTTGTTTTGAGAAGCAATGAAAAACGGAAAAAATGATTTTTCTATAAAGATGAAAAAGTTGCTTGAAAACGAGAAATGTATTTGATTTTAACTTTAATTTGCTTGATTTTTATAATATTTACTGCACTGTGCTAGTGCCCGCATTATGTATACCACTCAAATGACCCAGGATAATAGAGAATATCTATCATCGCTCGGACTTTATTATCTTGGTACATGTTTGTTTCTCAGCTGCTTAAATATCGCAATGTAATTTGTTGTGATGAAAATATATAAAACTGTAATCACAAATGTATTCGCAGTTGATAAAGAAAAGCTCATTTTTTCATGGAAAATTAATTCTATTGTTAATTACCTCCCCTCCCTTTTTTTTAAAGAAATTCAGATATAAAAAAAACTTTTTTACCAGCATAACATTGTATATAAAATGAGAAATAAATTGCTAATCTACCAGTCAAGCATAACAGGTCGATACCGTCAGACGAGACCAACAAGTACTTCTGAAATAATCTCGACCATTTGTACTCTACATTTTTAGCAAGAGAATACGGTCCAAACTTTTTCCTTTACACCGCTTCGATCAACATTTTCGTCTCATTCTTGTTCGTAAGTATTCTGATATGCGTCTTATTTCGCGAAAAGGATTATTGACTCGAGTAAAATGGACGAGGAGCGGGAATATATTGGGAAAATTAACAAATGCATCGAGGAATTTGCCGAGTAACAGTCGATGCGAATCTAAATCGTACCATAATGCAACTTGTCAGTCGGTATGACACCAAATATTATCAAAACAAAATTATCTCCGTTGTCAGATCCAGCGAACTCGGTAAAATCACCCTGCAGGATATTTCGCCCTTTGTTTACGATCTTTGGTTTAAGTACATGTCCGCCCATTGCTCGGCAAAAAAATAATGCAGAGCCGAGTATGATTGTAAGTTTGTTGCGCAAAAAAAAAGTTTGACTTACTAACGCATAATCATGGACTTTGATGTTGACAAAGAACACAATTTCGACTTGTACAAAGAGTATATCGTTTGGCATGACCGTTTGATCGAGTTCACTGAGAACATTACTGCGGCCACGTTCCCATATTTCATCAAGGGATCTTGTCTACTGATGCACTGGCCCCGAAAAGGCCAACTTTCACCTAATTTACCCATCGTTATGGATTTTGTCAGTGCACATGTATTTTTCTGCCATCTTACTCGCATTTACTCGTAATCTAACGAGGGGTTAGCACTCAAGTTTGTGTTGGACAATCCGGCATAGTGTTCCTTGCCCACTGTCCGAGATCATGTTCCAGAATGGCTGAGCATGTATGGCCATTTCAAATAACTAAGTCACATTAATATATGTGGGCTAAAGGACGAGCTCGTGTCTTCCGTTCCTTTTTACGGTTCTTTCAAAGAGAGTGATGTCATCGTAGCTCCCATAACTTGCAGTTCATCACGGGAAGTTTCTCTTTAAAACTCGATCGGACCAACAAATACATCAGACAATACACGTTCATCAACCAAGCAATCAGGCAAATGCAAAATGACGAGGAATCGATAGCAGCAAACTGCCATTGGGTGAAAAAAGGAAATGTTTACAACAACGATGATAATGGCGGCTTTGGGAGGAAGGTTAAATAAAGTCACCCATCGGATAAACCAAGTACAAATTCGGATTTGAATATATCGGTGCTTATTTTGTCGTGTGTGAGATGGTGAAATTACTCACGAAATTTAAAGTCTTAGAGGAAATGACAATGATAATGTATCTACTGAGATGTACGAATTGTACAGAGTTAGCATTATTGAGGCTGATTTTCAGTTCGAGACGAACCAGTTGGAGAACACTTCATTTAATGTGGAAAAACTGGACATTTCATTCGACATCATCTTTTCCGAGTACGTGTTGGGAAGTGCCGAACATCGGGTTCCTTTTTAAGATCGTGAAATTTGCCCATTTAGCATAAATCAACTGTATGATTGATTGTTATGAGGAGGAGATATGAAAACCCGACATAGAATTCGATCATAACAAGGGAAATTTCATGCATGCACTCAAACAGTTTGTTGGGTGAAGATCCAAAAAAATTTTCACAGCCTACACTTTCTACATGTGCTATACATAAACATCATCATTGAAGTGGAAGAATGGTGGATCAAGTGGATTTTGGGTAAGTAACTAGGCGATGGCAACATCAACAGAAAAATAAAAGTAAATATTCAAAAAATGGCTTGAAATGAAGTAAAAACGAAGCTTGTGGCGAATATGATTATGAATATTAATGTGATTACGACGGAGATGAAGGCTATACTTCGCGAAACCGGTTATGCAGGCCTACATCATCGGATCCATTTAAAGAAAACTACAACTGGTATGTCTTTGTTTTATTAGAGATGTTGAATCGCAGTTATATGTTGCCATTGCTCGTTCATTACTTGAGAGTAAAAATTTAATAAAATTGGCTGGATGTGTGTTCAAGTTTTTCAACCTGAACCAGTACACAAAGTTTATCATGAGCAGTTGGTACACACACGATAATGTAGTCAATCACTTGTTCACAGGATTCTACAAGACCTACTTGCTTTACTTTTTGCTCTTGTCTCTATGCGAAGGCCCCCTTGACTGGACAATCCAATTTAACGTGTACAAATACAATGTCTTTAGCGAATCCAATGGCCGAAAGGGTGGTGGTGATGAGGATTCGTCCTCAAACAACAAAAAGAAATCATCATTGGTGATGGATTGCAAAGCAACTAAATCCTTTATTTCGGACATTTTGTTGACAAGGCGATGTGGCAACTTCGTGTTGGTGTTCGGCAATGGAAGGTTTTCTATCGGTTGCGAAAGCGAGTTGTCTTTTAGTCTCGATATACCAGAATACAAGATGGTCCTCGACCACCTGGGCTACCAAGTCTTTCACGGTGGGTACATGTTCAACCCATTACCAAATGTATTCGAAACAGCTTTGCCCTCCCTGATGTATCTGTGGCCATCAAGACTATTACGACATTCCCAAATCGCTAATTACTCTACTCCATTTCCCTTGTGTTTAAGACCTGTGTTTCGACATCTACCTTAAACTGCGACACTTCTTATCACTGTTGCAATATAAAAAGTGGATGGTGATGTTCCTCTGCCTGATATTATCAAACATAGTGGGTAAGCAGTATGCTTTGACCGAACCCGAATTCAAACCTCTCGACTACATTGATGAAAATTACTTGACCCTGTTTAGTGATTTGACTTTAAATTACAAATGCCCTCCAGCACTGGTCGAAAACTTAAAGCTCATTACCAGCACCAAATTGGCGATCACCATCAAGATGTTTGTGTACTTGCTGTACATTTTGACTCAGAAATACCTAATAAACATAAAATGAGTCACCCCATTTATATATCACTTTTTTTAAAGCAACACATGCAGAAACTACTCGGTTTGGCCAACTTCATTTTCAACTCGAAGAACATCCTTCAATTTTGCGATTTGTTCAAGAATGGCCTAAGAAACAATAGTGGGGTTGGTGGTAGATAGGAGACTGCGACGAGAAAGCGTTCATGGTATGGAAGACGATTACGATGCTGTCGATGATGATGCTGAAAGAACGACCTTACTGTGCAATACTTTACAGTCTATGAATTCTTTTTATGTCACAATCGATAAATTTTTGCGCTTAAAGAAGAAACAACTCATTGCCAAGGATAATGCCAAGCAAACTGAAAAAAATAGTGGCTACAGCTTCCTTACCAGTAGACCCTTTGTCCTTTTCCTCCTCTTTGTCACAGCTCGATCATCCAGATAAAAATGAATAGATATTTCGGATATCGTCATTGGCAAGTTCAATGTCCATGATGGGCGATGGAAACAAGCCACTCAATTAGGGTAGTTTCAGATTTATTATGCAAAACTTGAAGTAAGAGACGAGTGACAGGTCACATCGTCCATCGAGCTGACTGAGTTCGAGGATGGATTCATATGTAATTTGTTCGTCATCTTTTCGTGGTTGTTGTGTATGAGGTTTCACAATCCCTATGCGGATGGACCTTTTCTTCGATACTTGAGTGAAAATAGTCTTGAAATATACGACGATATGGAACGACTCGTTATCGAACATGCCGGCCAACCCATGTACATGAATCACGTAAAGGACCTCGCTAATTTACTGTGTTTATTTTGCGAAAATTCATGAGTTCACATTCCCTTTCACATCGAGCCGAAGATCGAGTGGTACCATCCCAAAGAACTTTATGATTGGTACACACACTTGAATGTCTACCCAAAAGAGTACCAAACCACGCCTGAAGAAGATTTGTTACTCACTGAGTACTTGGAGCACGTGCACATTGGCTTTTCATCCATGATCCTCTATGGCGAATTCAACATGGGCCTGATAGTCTACCCTAATCAAGTTCATCGCATATTTGAATTTCTGAGGTAACCAATTGCAGGATTCCCTGGTACTTATATTCAGATGAATGCGGGAAAAACATACTTTGAGATATTATTTTGTAACCACACAATGCGGGTATCCTGAGTCATCTTGTGATAAATTCAGCCAAGATCCCACACTACTATCACGTTCCCCTATCCAACGCCTTAAGTCACAACACTTGCGTATGCATAAATGAGTTAGACTGTTTCAATGCCAGCAGCTTCAAAGTGTTTTGTAACATGGGATATATGCCTACAAGATTCAAGTACTCGAACAAGTCGGTCAAATTGTTAATAACCGCTAAACCCATAAACACCAGACAGAAAACGCTTTCGGTCATGGACATGGCAATGGTGGGTCGATTGCTTACCATCATGAAAAGTTACCAGTACGTTCAATTCAATCCCAATAGCCTGCTTGTCGATCACTTGTTCGGCAAGGTCGAACTAGGTAATCACAGTAAAGCGACTCCACTGTTGGGCGACATATTATTGACTCGACATGTACAGGAATTTACACCAGGGCAAGATATTTTGGGAATACAGCTTCTCTATATGATGTTACTCATCAACTTGTTTTTCTACAAAACGAATAGGCCTGTTTCCATTACCAAACCCTCGTACGTCGAAGCAATGTACCAAGAATGCATGCTCAATTCACAAATTACTTCAAAATTCTTTTCGATAGTAAAGGTTCATGTGACCAATGAAAAGTGGTTGGAAAGACGACTGAAGGAATTTACACAATTGTGATACAAAAAAAAACAAGATTTTGTTTCCCAAAACCAAATTTTAATACATTTATCAAGAAGATTGCAATGAATTGGACAAGCAATTTGATAAAAAATTATCGAACCAATAATATTCTATTGGCACATCCAAAAATTTAGTTAGATTGTAAATAAATAAATTAATAATTCGATACATTTTCTTAGCATGGCTATTTTTTTACAAAGTCGAAAACAGTAACAATTTATAAAAAAAAATGTTTTTTTTTTTGAGGGAAGAGGTTTTTGGCGACCCCCTTTATGGCTAAGAAAATAAAATTATTGAATTGTGGCTCACTCGAGGTGAACAAATTATTGATATTACACACGAAAACAAAATTATATTCACATATAAATATAATTGCCAACTGGCCTGTCCCATGGCGGTGATTGACCTGTGTTTTTAAAGCTAATTATTATTTAATCAATATATATACAGACAAAAATCGAATACTCCAAATGTACTGTATATTAAACATTATGCACTAAAGAGTTAAAATAAAAACACATTTACTTACCTGTGAATAATTACATGCACCAAACAATGCAAATACATTACATGGGATTTTTGAATATCACATTAAGTTTCCATAATAATATAAATAATATTTTTTTTATGTTTGAAAACTCAAGCAGAAGATCAACTTCAGCTTAACATATTGATATGCCTAGACTTATGCGGTGGTGATAACAGCCTTTGCAGAGCCGGATTACATAGTCATGTCTGGTACAAGTACCATTGTGGTGGTAACAGGTATACAAAGTGAGAGGTCCTCCAGCAAGTAACTTACATACTTATATACCTAGACTTATGCTGCAGCTACAACAGCCTCTGTAGAGCCAAATAACATTGTCAAATCTGGCACGAGTACCATTGTGATAGTAACATGCATATGAAGCTTTTTTAAATATTTTTGATAAATAAAGAGTTACTATAAACTTGCAGAGTGATGCAAAAAGAAACCATAAAATGTGTTTAAATTGCTTGGAGCATGAGGCAACATAACAATTGTAGTCCTATGTGCGAAACAACACTACACTACTATATTTTATTTCGATGCCAATGTCCAATGAGTGAGTGGAGACATGAGAGTTATTCAAATTAGTATGGAGCAGTGCTGGGAGGGGGAATAGATCCTCGAGAAAATCTGCTGGCCAAGGGCATTGCCCAGCATGATTTTCACATGCGAAAATCCAGAGTAATTGGGCCGGGAATTGAACCTGGATCACTTTGGTGGGAGCAAGCATGTTAACGGCTTAGCCATCCAAAAAAACTTTCCGTCTGTTGCATCATGTGTTAAATGTGGTGTGTTAAATCCAAAAGTGCTGTGAAATTATAGTAACATGGTGATCACAAGGACTGGTAAAAATTTTGGGGGCAAAATATTATTTAATTTTTCATTTAAACTCTCTCTCTCTCTCTCTCTCTCTAATATATATATATATATATATATATATATATATATATATATATATATATACATATATAATATATACTTACCTTTTGCATTCTGTTGAGAGAGGATAGGAGG
Organism: Dryococelus australis; assembly: GCA_029891345.1. NCBI lineage: Eukaryota > Metazoa > Arthropoda > Insecta > Phasmatodea > Phasmatidae > Dryococelus > Dryococelus australis. The sequence continues at coordinate 28,190,572 of CM056999.1, read as the reverse complement.
AGATATTTTTGATTAGTTCTTTTCCCTGACTGAAGTCTCTTACCAGAATCAGTGAATGTTGTGGGAAGGAGGGGGGGGTAAAGTTGTGCGATTTGATTAGTTTATGGTGAGGTGATGGGGGGAGAATATCAATCATCTATACAAACTCAAAGTTCTATTAATTTTATTCAGACTTGTGCCCATTAACAATTACTTTGCTAAAATGTGATAGAGAGAGTAATTCCACTTGTTCAAAGTTACATTTCTATTCACTTCACATTTGAAAGGTGAACTCTGAATACCAATTAGTTGTTAGGGGACCAATGGATAAGTTAAGTTCAGCAAGATTTTGTCAGAATGCTCTACCATTCACCATTCCTCCTTCACTTAATTAAACAACTAATTAGATTACACTACGATCTGGCTCCTATAGATGCTACCAAATTTGGCCTTTATGGTAGTAAACTTCAGTCGGGGATAAGAACTGAAGACAGAAACATCTCTCTCTTCGCTCCTGGAGAAGGGGATGTAAAGTAAGAACTAAAGGCAAGGATTTCTAATAAATGTACCTGATAAAATATTAATATATTTTATAAAGTATGTATATATAGTTAATAAAATATATTATTACTAACTTACCCGTGCAACTTCTGTTTGTATGGAAATTAGGTCTTGTTTTCTTATTTTAGAAATAATGCTTGGGTTCTCTAACCACTGAGCTACTGCAGCTTCTTTAATGGGTGCTCTAATCACTGGCCTACTGCAGTCCCACTATTGGTTCTCTACCCACTGTGCTACTTCAGCCCCCTTATTGGGTGCTCTAACCACTGGGCTACTGCGGCACCACTATGTGGTTCTCTAGATACTGTGCTACTGCGGTCCCCTTATTGGGTGCTCTAACCACTTGGCTACTGCGGCCCCACTATTGGGTTCTCTACCCATTGGTCTACTGCAGCCCCACAATTTGGTAATCTAGTCACTGTGCTACCATGGCCCCCTTATTGGGTGCTCTAACCACTGGGCTACTGTGGCCCCACTATTGGGTTCTCTAACCACTGGGCTTCTGCTGCCCCTTTATTGAGTGCTCTAACCACTGAACTATAGCTGCCCTGCTATCGGGTGCTCTAGCCACTGGGCCACTATGGCTCTTGGGAAGGAATTGATAACCCATATATAGAAAAGAAAGGAGAAATGATGGAACCTTTTTATAACAATGCTTTTTTATGCAATAAAATTACAATAAGAATTTTCCTTAAAGAATGAGATTTTTTCTGAAGGATTGAGATATTCTACTGGAATAAAAAGTATCCCATGTCACTTTCCAGCCCTGCAACAATATCTGTGCAAAAAATCATGTCGATCCAGGCTCAGTTTTGCCGCGAAAGAAGGACAAACAAACACACTTTCATATTTATAAAATTATGTGGCTTTTATAAGGTGTATTTATAAGATATCCTTATCTTTTAATACTTACCTTAGATCCCCTTCTCTAGGACAGGAACAGGGGACATGGTTCTCTGTTTAGTTCTTATCCCCGAATAAGTCTTTTTCCAGATCTTGTTCTTGTATAGGCGAGATTTGGTAGCATGTTTAGAAGCGAAATCATGGTGTCATCGAATTGGTTGTTGGTAAAGTGGGGACAGGGAAAAGAGAAATGCCGATCTTGAGGGACTAAATATACTTATCCACTGAAATTAGTATTCAAAGTTTGTCTTACAAAAAATGTGAAGTGAATTGGTGAAGAGTTGGGTTTCCCTCTCCATCACATTTTTTTACAAAGTTTTTGTTAAAGGGCATGAATCTGAAGAAAAATGGTAAAAATGTAGCTGTCGCTATTTATGTTGGCAAAAAGGGAATCAGAATAATACATAAAAAAAAGTTCTTCAAATGCAACTAGAGTGCATTCTAGTAAAGGTATGCCGAACTTAAAGCCGAAATTGTTCAGATGTTTTAGCAACATCATGATGGCAAGGTCTGGTGAAATCTTTTTTGGGAGCAAGATTTTGTTTAATTTTGAATTAAAAGTAGATTAATGTGTGATGTTATAGTAACATTGTAATGTCACGGCTGATGAAAGCTTAATGATGAGAAGGGGAGGATGGGTAGTTGAGAAAGATGTTTTAAGATTTTAAATTTAAATTAATTTGTGAGGAAATTTCATATAATAAGTAACATTATTATGGGATTAGTTTCCGAATACAAGTTTACTGTGACGAGTGACTGATAGTGGGCCAGAATTTAACTTTTAGTAGACATATTTCAGAGTTAAAAGTATGCTGGGGTGTTTAATTAGTGTTTAAATGAATTTTTTTTAAACTTCTTTATTTAATATTGGCTGTAAAAATGGAAATTTAATTCAAAAAATGCCTTTAAAAACGAGCTGTAAGTGTAATTACCATTACAAACAGATCATTTCATGTTGTGTAAAGAATTTTACATAGGCCTAATACTCTAGATGCACCTCATTTCTGCTATTTTTAATAATTAGTTTTTCCAAAATTACATTTTAACATTTTTAAATTAAACGTAAAATATGTACATACCTGCAATGTTCAAATACCTAAAAACTGTAAATACTCTAAGGGCCTTATTCATAGTCATTTTTCGAACTCCAATCAAAATTTTTCGTATTCAGAGAGCATTTTTATTGCTAGTCTGAGGAACATCTTGCATTAGTACTGCTTAACTTCTAGTTTGGACTGAGTGTAGGATTAACACAATTAAGGTCAAAAAGAAATATGGTGAACATAAAATACGACAGTTTCATTAGTATTACATGCCAGTGAAAGCTAGATAAAATTTACGAAACATAAAAATTACATTTAAATCATATTCTGTTAATCTGTATGCTTAAATATGCCGACCTAATGAATTAAATGTTCGTGAATAATAATTCAAAGGAAATATACCTTATAAGCATCAGTTTTTAGCTACAGCAATTCCGTTCTATTTTTGTTTCAATCAAATACCTTCTCTGAAAACAAATTCTCAGGAGATGTGAGATTAATACACCCAAAGAGAATTTTAATAAAAATAAATTTTATATATATATTAAAGTGTGCATTCATAACTAAAATGTGTTGGTAGCTTAATGTTAACATCGCGGGCTAGTGATGGGTAGTTCAGAACTACCAGTTCATTTTGAACTGGTCTTGAAAAAGAACTAGGTGCATAGTTCACTGCAACATAAAAGAACTAACCTCTTGTGATATTGGTCAGTCATTCTCTTAGTACCAGTAACTACACCAGGTGCGCCACTGTGCATGCTCAGATAATACGTCGTTCGTCACTCCCTACATCCCCCCCCCTTTTTCCAAACACTATCCTTCCCTCTGTGACTGGCCACAGCGCAACTTGCATACTTCTTATCTATCTGCCTCTGTCTATCGGTATCTTTGTTTTAGCTCGTTCAGCACTGCCTCGAACAATAGGACTCGCAGACCTACCTAGTTCAATAGTGACATGAGTCGCAAATTGGTCGGGAACTGCAGGAATCCCAACACGAGACAGTTGACACACATATGGCCATGCAGCGATCTTCCGTTCTTTCTCATTTCCTTGTGCCGACCCCAATTGCGTAGTCGGTTGCACGCCGGTCTGCAGTGCGAGGGGTGCCGGTTTCGAAACCCAGTCAGGGTATGGATGCTTGTGTCGTCTATTTAACTTGCTTCATCCTCATCGGCACTAAAGACCTTGTAAAACTCTCTCACTCACACATACTATAAATAAGATGTTGCCAGACATACGGAAATTTCCATATCTGTAAGAAAATACATCTGATACCCGCACTAATGCGAGTATAGCTACAACAGTAAAATATAGAAAAACGCTCATTAATGTAATGTCAAGTTTTACACACTCGCAGTAAACAAGTGGACTGCTTTTTTCTAGTATATTCACTCAATACTTCGGATATAGCTTTTTGACATTATTTGTATCAGATTAAAATTAAGTTATTTTTGTAATTAAAGTTCTATTAAAATGTTTCTAATACTGGTACGAATAAATCCAGTGTATAGGAACCATTTTTGTTGAGTTTGTACATGCCTGACTTGGAAAAATTAACTTTATACCTGGTTGTCTCTCGCAACACAACCTATTATAATATTGTTGTGGTCATTACTATCAGTCTCAAAAGTAATTTGGTCTTATATTACACAACATAGGCATGGACAACACAGTATAAAGATATTTTCACTATTCATTTATCTTACTTCTATACAAAAAAGAAGAAATTTCATCTACACACAATAAGCACTAATTCTTTAACAATTAATTAGCAAACATCAATTATTTGCTTCTCTTTCCATTTCTTGTTTGCTTAGATTCTTCTTGGGAGGGGAAATGGAACTGTGAAAGAGGAAACAGAGAAAGACCTATCTAGTTCTCGGACCGAGGGTACGCGGGAACATTAGACTGTGACCTATATAGTTCAAAAGAATGGTTCCGAAAGAACTTTTCTCAAATGTGACTAGTTCAGAACGACCTAGTTCATTCAAGTGAACTATATTTCCCATCACTATCGTGGGCTGATGCGCAGGAATAAGCAAGTTCGAATCTCTTCTGGGAGATAGAATTTTAAACAGTTTGTAATGTATTTAACATCTTTATAATGAGAGTATTCACATAATAAAATAAAACCAGCCCATATTACCAGACATAGGGGCGTGCTAAAAAATTTTTCAATAGCGTATAATTTTTTATTTTTTCCATGATGTGTAATATGTTGTGTGTGAGCCCTGAAGTGTTTGTGTGGAAGAAGCCCCTCCGACCGGGAGGTACATATGGGATTAAATGAGAACGAGGTGGGCGATGAATGTTTGGGGGGCTGCTGGGGGTGGAAATCTTACCGTGAGAGGGGGGCGTGCTTACCTTGGAAATTGGGCACGCATGAAGGGGAGAAGATTTTCATTTGGTGATAGGGGCGATAAAGTGTGAGAGAGTCAAAAGGGGGAGAAAAAGTGATGGGACGTCAAGTGGGGCGAAGAAAGTGGCTGGGTGATGGGGGCAGTGCTATGTCAGCCTTGGCCTTGGCCGTCGTCAGCTGTCCGGGGGTGGTCCTGGGTCCTCGGCATCCTCTTCTTCCTCGGCGGCGGGGTGCAAGTGCTGCGTCGAAAGGAGAGGTCGACGAGGATACGGGGTGAATGGTAGCGGGTTGGCGAGTTTGCGGATGAGGGGGTTGGTGAGGTGGCGGGTGCAGGAACGCTTGAAGCGGTCGGTGTTGGTGGCGAGGATGGAGTGGAAGTGCGGGATGCAGGTGGTGGCGAGAACTTGGTCACGGGTGATGGGGAGGGGGAGGCGGTGGATGAGGCGAAGGGATCGGAAGAAGATGTTGGTGGGCGGGCGGAGCGTGTGGGTGGTGACATGGGACCAGGTGGGGCAGGCATAGGTGAGAATGGGGATGACGAAAGTGCAGAAGATGGAGGTGCGGGTGGCTGGTGAGGTGCCTGCGGAAGAGCGGAGAATGGGAGCGAGGTGGACCATGGCGGTGTGGGCTTTGGTGGTGTTGGAGTCGAGGTGAGGGATGAAGTTGAAGTGGGAATCGAAAATGACGCAGAGGTAGCGGGCTTGGGGTTTCCAGGGGATGACGGAGGCAGAAAGGCGGGGCAGGTGATCCTCGGCGGGGTGAAGGTGGGAGAAGAGGACGGCTTCGGATTTGGAGGGGTTGAGCACGATGCCGTGGGCGTGGAGATGGGTCTGGATGGAGGTTAGGCCGCGGCTGAGGTGGTCGCTGAGCATGTGCTCGTGGACAGAGGAGGAGAGGAGGCAGGTGTCGTCGGCGTACTGGATCATGTGGATGGCAGGAGGGACTTTCAGGTCGGCTATGTGCAGTGAGAAGAGGGGGGCTGAGGATGGAGCCTTGTAGTACGCCGGCGGGAATGTGGTGGGGTGCGGAGAGGGTGCCCTACACCCGCACGTGGTAAGAGTGATCCCCCAGGTACGAGCAGAGGAGGCGGGTGATAGGGGCAATAAAGTCCATGGAGGAGAGGCGGGTGATGAGCTGTTGGTGCGTAATGGAATAGAAGGCCTTGGCGAGGTCTAGGAGCACCATGCCCGTGTGTTGGCGCCGGGCGGGAAGGTGGACGGAGGCGAAAGTGGTGTGCAGGTACGCCGAGATGGCTTTGGATTTCTCCGCGGCCGACTCGGCAGTAGATGGGTGGTGGGGAGCGGTGGAGGTGAGGGGGGAATGGTGGTGGGGGTGGATTTTTGGTGTCGGATGTGGGTCCAGAGGGAGCCATTGGAATGGGTTAGCGATTGGAGGCACAAAGTCTCCGGATCGGCCTTCCACCTCCGGACTAGCCGTCAGCACCAGCCCCACAGGAGGAGTTACGAGCTCCGATCCTACAGGAGGCGGGATGCCTGCCAGCGGCCGCGCGAAGTGATTCCGCAGGGACATTGAGTGCTGGATACGGGGAGGAGGGGAGGGGGCCGGAGGCCGGGTGGCAGAGGGGAATGTGGGCGTTATTGGCGGCGGTGCTGGCGTCGGAAAGGAGGGAGGTATTGTGGTCTATGTCGGCGGGGGTGGAGAAGGGGGCGGTGAGGTCGAGGGATTCGTGAAGCGAGGTTTGGTAGGCGTACCAGTTGGCGGAATGGAAGTGGAAGCGAGAGAAGAGAGGCAGCATGTGAGGGCGGTAATGGATGAAGCCGAGTGGTCAGACGGGCCAGCGGCTATGGAGCGGCCATCGGTGACGATGGGATGGTGTGTGGAAATGGTGAAATCGAGGGTGGAAGGACAGATTGTGCTCTAATTATTTTCAGCCGCATCGCCGTCGCCTTGGAGAGCGGAGCAGGGTGGTTCCGGAGGACGTCACCGGCAGACTCTGCATTAGTTTAAGCCCCCCAGTACTGCAAACTGGTCTCGGCCGAGGGGGGAGTTTGGAATGGACTCCCCACCCGTGACCCCGAGCCAGAGCGCAACCGGGATGAAGTCCTCCGGGACAGGCATCCACCCCCCACCCCTTAGTTGTATACCTTTGCTTGTAAGTCAACAATGGGACAGCCGCGCCCTGCTCCAGGCGATGCATGAGTATGCGTCGTCGAGCATCAATTCCTCACCCTTAGGTGGCTGTGCAGAGGGAGGGGGGCCCTTCCCTCGGCACTGCGCCCTCTGGGGACAGGGGCATCGTACCTCTAGCCCCCCTTCCCACCCGCCTACGTACCCTCCCCTCCTCATACACCTGCACCACACATTCCAGCGCCGTCTTCACCCTCGACACATCTCCCTCGCTACCGACCTGTATATACATTGGGAGTTAATTTACATTGGGAGTTAATTCTTCCACTTCCACTGACATGCCACCATCCGTGGCAAACATTGCAGCCTGGTTACTTGTGGCGTCGTCTTGACTCGGACCCCCTGGTGAATCCCGTGGTCGTCTGGCCTCTGATGGAGGTCCAGGACCACTTTCATCCTCCCGAGTTACCTGCCGTTGCTCATTGTGAGCCGGGCCATCCTGGTCATATAGATATATGCTATTTCGCCCATCCTGCTAGGGGGCACTTTCAGCTACCACCCGGATGTCATCGCAGTGTGTTCTCACTGTTGTTCTACATACTCGTACTAGGTAGGTTGTTAGGCCAATCGATTTTAACACTCGATGCGGCTCTGCCCATCACTGCACAATTTTTCTTCGTGGCAGACTGCAGGTGTGCTCTTATGTATACAACCTGGCCTAGTACGAGTGCTGCTGGCAGTCTTTTACTCTCTGGCAGCCATCAATTTTCATGCTGCACTTGCTGTTCTCTTTGCTCGCGGTAATAGCATCGGCGCCTCTCTTCTCATGTGCTACTACTTTCGTTTGTGCAGCTGTCCTTCGTGCGAGGGCAGTTTCGCTCGCTGGGCAATGTGATGTTCCTTCCTAACAAAATCTACCACGGTGTTTTTCCTGTTGCTGTGTTCACTCTGCATCTGAGAATGAAGAGTGCAGCAGGCAGGTGATCAGCCCAGCTGTTGTGCTGCTCGCCCTCACGGAGTCGGAGTTGCGCCTTCAACTCATGATTACGCCACTCCGTGGGTTTTTTTGCTATCTCTTCTGTTGCTGTTGGTTGCCATGCGTCATGCGTGTTTTGTATAAATTACATTTGTGACACTTCCTTACCCAGTTTCTCTCGCAATGTATATGTGCTTTTGTGAGTGTGTGAGTGGTTCCTTCTTGGCGGGTGGCAACAATTCCTCCCATTCCACATTCTTAGTTACCGTTACAGTTGTTTTTGGCATATGTAACAACGTGTCTGCGAGCTCGTTTTCTTTTCCTGGCACATGTTCGATGATAAAATCATAAGATTGTAACATCAGTGCCCATCTCGTGAGTTTGCTTCTGGCTTCGCACATGCTATTTAGCCAGACTAGGTAGTGATTGTCCATTCTTAAAGTGAAACATCTGTATTCTAAATACAGCCGGTACTTTCTCACTGCCCAGATAACAGAGAGGCATTCTCGCTCGTTCATTTCATATCGGTGTTCTGCATTGCCAAGTTTTGTGCTCACAAAGTCATTCGCTCTCTTTTCGCTCACATCACTGTACTGATATAGCACGGTGTCCAGCCCCTCCTGGCTGGCGTTGGTCTGCAGGTACAAGTGGCATGTTGGGTTGTACCTTGCCAGTGCAGGGCACAATCGGAATATTTCCTTAATATCCTGGAACCCCTCTTCCTGTGTGCTACCAAACACGTACCATTTCTGTGGAGACAGCAGGCCTGTAAGGGGTGCAGTGATTATGGCAAAGTGTTCTATGTGCTCCCACAACAGTTTACTAGGCCGAAAACTTTCTCAGTTGATTTCGCATGTGCAGTGCTTGTTGACGATCGATCAGCCCCAGCTGTTCGAGGTTTGGTCAGTTGCCTGTCTCATTAAACACATGACCTAAACACTCCAGGTCGATTTCTTCCAAGTTACACTTGTTAACAGCGTACATTAGACAATTTATCTCGAGTCTCCCCAGTACAAATGAGTGATTTTGCAAATGTTTTTCCCACGTCTCCGACGAAATAACTATGTCATCCTAGTAGGCGAGCATGAATTTGCCTACTAGGCCATTCAGTACCCTAACCATCCTGCTTTGGAATGTCACAGGGTCGCAACTGAGACCAAAAGGTATGGTACAGAACTGGTATCTCCGACCATCTGGTGCTGTAAAAGTGGTCTTCTACCTGTCTTCCTTTTTAAACTTTTATTAACCTATATTATTTTTAAATCATTAAATATATAAATGTTTGATGAAAGCAACTAAAATATATGTTACAAGTCTAAAACATTACCGAGTAGATAAAATATAAGACAATTAACATTCTGACTAGTCAAAAAACAGCCAAGGCCTATATGGATCGTTATAAATTTGATGTGAAAATCTCTTTTCGCACTGATAATTAGTATAAATGAGATCACAAAACATCACAGAATTACAACACAACACTTCCATGGTAATAAATTAGCCTCGAAAAACAAAAACTTATCTATTCACGTACTCGAAATTTTAATATAAATAAATTTCGGTATGCATAGTTCAACAAATCGAATACGGTACACATATATTTTTCGTATATGCATTGTAATATATTTTAATTGATTTTTAGCATTCGCCAGGCAAAATAATGCTTTAATTGTTTACTATAAATCCAATATTTGGTTAGGATTTGTTTGCTCTGCTCATAACAAAAGTAAACACAACGCATAGATAAATAGGGAGTTACTAGATCTGTATCTCCTATGTTAATATATTTGACCGAGGCCGTACCGCGATCGTAACACCTCGCGACTGCTCATAAGCTAAAGATCAAGATGGCAGTCAGTGGTGGGGAATTCAAATACAATTTAATGGTGGGGAATTTGAATTTATTTTTTGGGTGTGTGTATGTTATATATATATATGTATAGATATATACAAACACACATATATATAAATAAAAATATAAATATATATATACACAAATATATTGATATATACAAACACAAATATATATATATATATATATATATATATATATATATATATATATATATATATATATATATATATATATATATATATATATATATATATGTATGTATATATTGGTCAATAGAGTCTCAACAAAGATAGATATGTATTTGTGTATATCAATATATTTTTATAAAGAAATATATTTATATAAATTAAGTATACATAAAAACTTTTTATATATAATTTTTGTATATATTTATTTTACATATGGAAACATATATGTATAAATATATTTACATAAAATATATTTATTTATAAAATATATTTATACATAAACTTAATTTGTATAAATAAATTTATTTATACTAATTTTTTTATATACATAAATACATATATATCTCTATAAGGATTGCATGAACCAGTCATTACAAACAGTTTTATTTTTGACTAATGTTTATTTGGGTACGGTTTATTTTATTTCGAGGTAAAAAAGAAACAGTTAGGTAATATGGGGGGGGGGGAGGGTTTTTTAGTTTTACTTTCGTGAGATAGCATTGTTTTGATGTTCTTATAAGAGAAAATTTTAATTTCAATGAAAAAACAAAATGCTATATATGTGCCGTTGTTCGTCTTCATACAGAAGCAGCAATATACACACACACATCACACATTTTGGCAGAAGTTAACCTTGCACTCGTTGAATTTACGATATAGGCAAATAAACAAATATTACTTACAAACTACAAAAGTGTTTAAAGTACAGCTTTATTAGGCCAAATTCCTTTCAATACATTATTTACAAAACATGCAAACTTGACTGTAAAATTCGCAACCCCTTGCAAACATGTTTTTTCTATGGAAATCCTTACAAGTTTCTTTCACTAAAGTCACAATTTTCTTCACTAGCTTTAAATAATCTATTTTCAGAATCATTCCATAAAACAACATTGTGCACATTTCCTGAAACCAACGAATGTAACCACGTAAATCAGATTTGTCGCCTCATTGTGAATGACCGTTAGAGTAAGAAACATTGTAGGAGCCATCAGTTTTAAGAAATGGTGAACACAAGCCAATTAATATCACCTTTTACTCAAGGCGACACACTTCAATAGTACCTACAAGCAATTATGCTTAAAGGAAGCAGAAAAAATAATTTACAGTTAAAATAATCCCACAATACCAACAAGAAAATATCTTCGCATGTTATTACAAATGTTACCCATTAACATTGCCACCACTCTTGCAGCAAGTAAATACAATTTTTTATTGACATTTGTCGCACCCGCGATGTAATTAGAAGTTATTTCTATTCAGAAAATCCATCATGCCTGAGATTTCTGTCGCATTGTCACAAAATAATTGCCTGTAATTGGGTGAAACATTACTTGAATTAGTATTAGCTTGCTTATGTTACACGTACGATCATTGTATATAGTATTTGACAAAAAAATTTATAATCATTTTGACTTGTAGTATGATACATGGAAAGAATAAAACAAAATACAAAATGCCAGAAACCGAGCCCCTCAAGTATACTCAAGCAAGTGACAAATTTATCATAAGCCTACATATGTAAGTAGAATACAAGTACAAAATCTTAAAAAAATTTCTAGACACATACACACCATAAATAGTACATATCCATACTATAAAATAAAATAAATTTTTAGGAACAATTTTGTTTACTTTAAATGCTGAGAGAGGCAATATATCCCAAGTATCTATGGTGGAAAGTGTGTGTATATTTACAGCATCATCCTTCCTCTTACTAAGTACATGTACGGTCCTAATGAACTTGACCCATTTATTTCAATATATCTTTGATAATTTACAAATATGATATTATATTTGTATAGCCTGTTCATGGTAAAGTGATTTTTTCATTATGTCCTTGGCCTATTGTTTAGTATATGGGGAAATGTATACAATGTTTTAATTACTCACATGGCAGTGTTTATCTTCACGTTACTGTACTGCGTTATATTTTTTCATAAATATCTGAAGGTACAGTTGACAGTACTGCAGGTGGAGTAGATTGTTACAATGCTAACCCAAATAGAGCAGGTGAGAAGCCAAACATTCCACTTTTTTTTGTATAAGTATGCAAGATTTAAGAAGTGTATTAATAAAAATAGTGATTTTTATTTAAGTACAGTCAGAAATTTAATTTTAGCAAATTACATCCCTCCACTTGTTAATGCAAACACTGCAATGTGAGTGCCTAATTTACACAGTGTATGTATTTTCCAATACTCTATAAACAAAAGTCCATGGCCATAATTAAATGCATATATTGGTTCAAATATGTCTGATGAGACTGTATCATAAGAGCTCACATTACCATGAACAAGCTATACAATTATATAATCTTTGTAAATTTACCTAACACTAATTTATATTAAAAGAAATGGGTCAAGTTCATTAGGCCTACAAGTTACCAAACAAATCAACTAGACTAATGCATTTTCATTAGACCCTTCAAGTACTTAGTGGGTGGAAGGGTGATGCTATAAATATACACACAATTCCCACAATAGATACTTTGGATATATTCACGATGCTATCCATGTATCCTATTACAAATCCAGGGTAACTAAAATGATGATTATAAAATTAGTGAGAATACTGTATGCAATTATCCTACATGTAATATAATGAAGCTCAAACAGCACACAAGCCAAGAAAAAAACCAAGCTGGCAGGTATGCCATATGGAGGGAGCCAGTAGTCGTTCGTCTTTGCGAGGGGTGTAACACATGACACCAGGGCTCGTATTGTCGCGCGCTCGGATGGCCAGCACTATGGTGGACTAATCATTTAATTTTCAATAGCTTCGTTTAATGTACCGGAACCTTTTTATTTTTCAGCCGCCCAAGTTTTCGCCCCTCGAACCCACCCAGTGTTTGCATTGCCTGGGTGGGCGTAACCTGCACATAATTCATATGTGACCTTTGTGTCATTTCGCAGCATAACTCACACTGAGGGGTTTATGATAACCAAACATTAGAAGTGTTCTCTTAGGGAGATGTAATTTGAAGCACCGAATATATCTCAGCAGTGACATTTTTCAACATGTGGTTTATTTCAGTTCGCTGCAAGGCATTTAAAGTATGGGCCTCCTCCGCTAAATATCTTTCAACCTGCGAATGTGTTCAATATATGTTTAAATGGTCACAAGTGTATAATGCAAGTAACAGTTATTTTTGTATGGGTGTGTGGAGAGCCAAGATATTCCACAGTGCGACAAGTAGGCGAATTATTCTACTTTTAATTATCAACATTATCAGAGAAGCCAGCAGCAGCACCTGAAGGATTTCGCCATGGTCGTCACCCGAATGACCCTGAGGAACGATTCAGCTGTCCGAATTCACGAAATTGCCAACATGGTATTTTCCAGCGGCCTGGGTAACACTCCAACAAAAATTATATTTATATTTACCGCTCCTCAAAACTTAACTTCTGTCCCTTTCGACCAACCAACAGCCGTCAAAATGTCGCCCAACTTAATGACAAAACCTTAATCTCAAATTCTGAACAATTTTTTCCTGCAATTATTCCAGTGCCAATATTTTTCCAAATTTTTTCTACGATTTTTCCTGCATTTCGCCTGGTTTTATCCACAAGGAGGGAGCTGTGTGGTAAACCAGGTGACCCACAAAGCACGTGACAGCATCGAAATGCCTTCAATATGCCCAGAAGATGCCAGGGAGGATGCACGATGGCGGGGAAAAAGTGCACCAAGGCAGTCGCCATTGTCTCGCTGGTGGCGAGAACAAGCGGAGAATGCAGCAATTTTGGGGCGGCAGGCATGATGTCTCCGGCGCGACACCCCGACGCCGAGCAATGGGTACAAAGGACAAGGGGAGCATACCCATGCTATTTCCCCCCACCCCCATCGCCTCCCTAGATGCTGCCCGCCTACCACCACACATGAAGAAGAAGGGATAGGAGAAAAGAAGGCACCTCTCCCTCATGCTACCCACTCACAGCACGACGGTGGTCAGCTGTGCGCCCATCGCCCATTGACCCATGCCTACGCCTGCAGGACTGCTGCATCATAACCAACTGCATCGCGCTCCCACACCCGCACTTCCACACCCACGCGGTTTTCTGCAGTGTTTATGCCACAAACCAATAGACATAGTAGATAAATATGAGAGTGCGACTCTAAGTCCAGCGAAACAGACAACAGCTCCATGATTAACAGTGAGGAGGAGCCAGGAACAGAACATTCGTACATTGAAACCTCAAATGAAATTATAAATTTTTACCATGTGTATTTGTGTGTGAAATTACTGTGCACAGGATCCGGGAGAGTATCTCATGCATGCACGCACACAGTGTCAAGCACACATACAGAGGAAGTGCATGAGCAACACAGATGTCACCACCAAAACAGGATTGCATTTTATTTACAACAATTGTAATGAACAGTTAAGACCATTCGTGACCAATCACATTTCCAAAGACTTGTCATGGGATCACAACCCTCTACACAGAAATTCCAACAGAAAGACATTTCGGGAGAACATACACAAACATTGCAAACAGATGCAAGTTGTGCCACCACGGTAAACACAGTGTGTCGCGCAGTAAGTGAGGGAACAGATGAAAAGGGAGCTCAAAATACGGAAGTTCAATGCAAGGAAGAGGGTGCTGACGACCATACATCACCTGCGAGCAGGGCCCCAGTGACACCCATCAACCACCAGACACCAAGTGGCAAGTGTTCACAGCCATTGCCAACCCTACCACTGTTATCAATACCACTTCCGCCAATGACACCCTCTCTACCTGTCGCAATTCCCTGGTTACCACCCAACCCAAATTTTCCCCCAACCAGTACCAACGATATTTCCCACATCTTTCCCAGCACCCACACATGTGAAATCACTCCCTGCACACAGATATGGCACGCATCCTGCTCCTAGCTGGCAAATGGAGGGGGAACCGCTATGTGAGCAGAAGCATGACACAAATCGCACGGATACAGGTACTAGTTTGAAATGCACACCAACATGTTTTCAACATCAGTTTGAATTCACTAGAATGGCCAGCGAGGATCCTAGCACTTTCCTGAAAGAATGCACGGCTCATCTGGAATATTATGATGTCTCTGAAGAGGAGTGGACCACCTGCATCGGCGGACAACTCCAAGCCGAGGGAGGAAAGTGGTGGAGCGACGTGAATCATTACAGCATACGGTGGAAGAGTTTGTCCACGTTTTCTAGTGCCGATACAGGAGCGTTTTTACCTCACTCTAGGTGAAGAACAAGTTACTTTGGCAGGAGAAGAAGCCTGGTGAATAGTTACCAACTTCCATCGTGTAGAAAGCACACTTGATGAACTGATTCCACCATCAACTGCCAGATTGTGAAGCCCTGGAAACTATTGCAGAAATGGCTCTGCCAGAATACAGAGCAGCATTACAACCTTTCCTTAACAGCAAAATGGAAGAGGTTCTGAAGGCTGCGATCATACTCGAGTGGAACAAGAGCTCATCCCATTGTGAGAGCGGGACTGCAAGTTGGTGGCACAAGCCACATGGGAATTATGGTAGTGTGCAACAGGACCAGGTCGATCGCACAATGAAACAGTACAGACACATATCTAAATGGGTCATAACATGTACGCACAATGTGATCAGTACATGTTGTGATGAAAAGTCACAAGGAAGTTACAATATGCACAAGGATATGGGACACACGCAAGTGCGGCCACTTGCGACACCATGCCATTACTGTCGGCCCGTGCTGGTTTTCCACTGCCTTAGAGTATGTCCGTACAACCTGCACCTGGACACATACAAGGGACCCGCATCAAGGAGGCAGGGAAACAGGCAATAGGGGCGAAGGGGCCTAACGCTCTCCCGCCCTGGTCCCATCAACAACAGTCAACAGAACACCACAACAAGCATTGGTCCAACAGGTGAGTGGGTGTATGGCGAAATTTATCCACATCCTAGTAAACATGAACAGCAAGCCTTGTTAAGCTCTAATTGATACAGCAGTATCTCACAATTTTCTTCAGCCTTGCTTTGTCAACCCAAGTGACATAAAACCTAGTAAACACATAAGCATGCTCGCTAGAGGTCGGGTGAATAGCGGAGCATTAGGCCAAGCAACAGTCACTGTAAAAGTCAGAGACATGGAAAATATAATGAGCGCTATTGTAAAAGCATACGTGAAGGAGGATACAATATTAGGCATGCCTTGGTTATAAGAACAGAATACCATAGTAGAACCAGCAGCCAGGTGGATTCATTTCGGTGCAAAGGAGCAGCATACTATATACAATGAAGACAAAGCAGTTATTCAGCTGGGTCTTAACGAGACACTTATTGCACATTAGTGTCGGGACATCAGACACCACCGTCCACACACAAGTGCTCTCGCTGTCTCGCAACACTCATCGTTGCTGTCGGGACATAGAATCCAGTGAGAGCTATGTTGCAGCCATCCTAATGGGCTTGTACAGACACTCATGTCCCGAGAGCTGGCATGCAATACCCTGGCAGTTCAACGCGAGATGTCTACCCAAATGGCAGCTGCTGATGATACAACTGGTGATATTGTTATATTGCATAGATGAAGACAACGAAGAAAATATAAACCTGTCATTGAATGGTAGTTAATGAGAAACGAGTTAGGAGCATACAATCTCACTGCCAGTGAAATTCATCTTTACGTTACGTTTCGTTGCAACAGGTAATGAAAATAAAGGCTACATTTTACCCTTTTGTTTTAAATTAGCTATTTAACTACACTATTGACAGAATATTGAGTGTACAATAGTTTGTTCGTTTTTAGGGATGAGTTATTCATCACTATCGCATATCTTCAGAGTATCCTAGTATCAAGTTGCTTAAATAGTACCTGAATGTTGTGAGGACATTTTCAATAAACTGAAAGAAAAATATTTGAAGGTGGGTAAATTATTACATGCTTATATACGTACTTGAAAATATTTATTTCAATATTGTATCATAATGACACAATATATGTTTCTTCATTCGCAACTGTCAATAATTAAAAAAAATACAAAGAAATAAACCAATTGGAATAATTAACGAGATGTGTTTAAAATATGGAATTAATATTCAAATAATTTGGTTTGACATATAATAGTTATTGTATATATATATATATATATATATATATATATATATATATATATATATATATACACATATATAGTATCCATTTTGTAATGCTCTTATATAATTGTAAATTAGATTTCGGAATCATTTTGCTCACACATCTTTCCTAGTTCATCTCCTACACATTCTGCAAAAGGAGAAGCAGTTTCATGTATAGAATAAGCTGAAACACCGCTTACACTATCTTCAATGTCCATTAAAGACATAATGTCATTACATATTTTTGTTCATTTCTGAGTTGCATATTGTTAATGGTGTATAAAGATGATACAAGAAACTCACCACAAATGTGACAGTCATCCTTGGTTGTGTTCATTATACTCATTGCCTTGCCCAGAATCACATCTTCATTGGCTCGTCTTGATTTCGCACCCGTGCATATAGACTTGGAGGAATGTCCTTTGTTACTTATATGTGCTACTTCTTGTGTATTTTCGTGTGAACTGCATTCATCTACTTCCTGAAAAGAAAAAGCAATTGTGTTAAATCAGCCCTATTCTCGTGGGTTTCAGACACCTAATACTATGGACAAATGGTTGAAAATTACTAAAGAGTTTGAAGACACATGGAACTTTCCGAATGGAATCGGTGCTTTGGAAGGGAAACACGTTTTTATACAAGCATTAATTTTAATTATAAGGACCCACAGAGCGTAGATGTAGTTGCAGTAGTGGATGATAAGTATCGACTCTTGTTTGTGGTGATACGTTGTGCCTCCAGATGTGCTGTGATGTGTTCGTGTACCACTTGGGAGTATGTGTAGAACAGGAACTGATGATGTGCCCGGTGCCACATTCGGAGAGGGAACGATGTTGAATGGGGTCGTATGGCCGATGGTCTACAGCGACTCTGGATACACTGTCAATATGAAGGAGAGCTAATTTAAAAGTCAGTTAAATGGTGTTGAGTATATAATATTTCCTTTGAAGCTGTCGGCCACTACGTATGCCTATGTTTTCACTTAATTTACTTTGCTTGAGGGAGGCAGGCCCTGTAAATGCAAAACTTACGCTGAAAGACATTTTAAAGTTGATGCTGCTATGAGGGGGCAGTACCCGATGAACTCAGGAGAGTTAACGCAATAAAACATGGCTAATTATGGTATGACTGTTTTATTACCACAAAGGTACAACAAAATATTGCTGCACATGTGAATGCATACACTTGGTTAAGCGGACCAGGCACTCTGGACCGATGGTGGTTATTACTGTTGAAAATAAGTTAGAATTACATAAAAATGTGTATCCATGTGTGAAGTCCTGGTATGCTATCTCAGGATGTAGGGAGACCTCCCCTCGACTAAATAAAGTTATCAAATGTTTCTGGATTAACGTTAACTATTGAAATTAAATGTTAGCAGGTTAATTTGAAGTGCCAAAGGGGGTAATGCAGAGCTTACCATCTGGCCTGCCAGTTGTCTGGAGTGCTGAAATCTAACTAACGAAATGGCGTCTGTTTCGCCGCACGTCCAGCGAATTCGGCGCCAAAATGAAAACATGAAAAAACAGAACTTAATAATTAGCATGATTGATGAAATTGATATTGTACATAATTATGATTACTAAATTAAAAGATGTTGGTGACATACTCGTGAATGCTGGAGCCCCATATTTGGCTAAGAATGTGACATCACGAGTATGTCACGACAATTGAAGGGTGATATTAAATGAAATGATGCCTCAGGTGGCTGATTCTCGATAGATGATTACATGTTCACTCTTCTAATTAACATATTAATATCGGAGTGTGTCGTAATGGTGATAATTACAGGAATGCAGTAGGATATGATGACACCCAGATTTCACCATTAGGGGCATAGCTATGATATGTTACCAACTTCCTATGCTGGAGTTGCCAGTTCCCCTAGTTAATTGTGGTACAATCACCACCAAAAATGACTAAAAACATTCTTCTTAATTAATGCAGCTAGGGAGCCACTCGCTATTTTACAATTCCTGTGGGAATGTGATTCCCTGTCTTTTGATACCACTTGGAGCCAGGTCACAAGGCCCATCGACATCGCACTGAGGGAATAAGCAGCGCCGTTTATTCCA
Organism: Dryococelus australis; assembly: GCA_029891345.1. Lineage (NCBI taxonomy): Eukaryota > Metazoa > Arthropoda > Insecta > Phasmatodea > Phasmatidae > Dryococelus > Dryococelus australis. The sequence goes on along the minus strand of CM056999.1, from coordinate 28,171,458 downwards.
GTGTTTCCTCCAATGGCTGTTGTCTCTAATGGTCGTGACTTCATGAGACACACTCATTTAGGCCACATATTCATTCAGCACGAGAGTTACCTCTTGTGACAATCGTTAAATATTATGACCAGCGGCCACGAGTTACAGGGCAGCAAGAAAAGTTTAAATGCCGTTCTTGTCGCCCTGTACTGATCGGGACCGCGACCTAATGTCGATCGGTTGAGTGATGCTGTGTGGTTGATGCATCTGCGATGGAACAAACGAGCACAGGACATACGTGGATGTCAGAAACACATCCGTTAACATAGGCTGTAATGGAAGAGTCGCAGATGGTGGAGTTTACAACCAGTCAGCGCCACCTGCAGAACTGGAGAGTGAAGCCTAATACATACCAGGAAGCCGACCACTGAAAGGAAGAGTGAAACGTGTACCTTTTTACTATGCTAGCAGATGATGCCTTTGCTGTGACCCCCACAATTTTAAAACCATTTCCTTTCCGAAATCAACCAGGTGATATTCGAGTCCTGAGAACACACAAAAAATTGTTGTAGCCATATGCACTTTGGATAACTTTATACTGACAAAGAAGGCAGACTATGTTACTGCAACGATATTCGACACACACATTTGTGATAATCAAATTCATGTAGATGTATCGCAAAAGGAAGGAACCCTGGCAACAATCTACACCCCCTATAGACACTTCAACAATGAAATGTGTAACATTTCTGCAAAGAAGTTAGAGATGAGATGAAAAACTACTTCATGAGCACTGATGGTAAATTGGAGTGGCAGTACTGTTATATTTAAGCACCCAATAAAAGTGAATTCACAGGAAAAACTGTACAATATATGTACTTGTACATACATATGCAATTAAAATAATGCGAATACCTACAAACACCAATTCGCTGGTCTAATATTTACAGATACTAAGAAATGCCTTTAAATTATTTTGTTAAACATGGCATGTTATATTATATAAACAAAGTGAAATACATAAAAAACAGCATTTGCTTTTTTGAATTTTGTGAAGAATGTTTCTGAATACATTACTAACATACTGAACCTAAACAGTTCTTTTTTTTTCTGATAGTTTCTTTGCATAGCTAACCTATCTTGCAGTAATTAAAAAACAAACGCTTCGTTTTTGTATAAGATGCCAGCCAAGGGCGGATCCAGGGTGGAAAGGGAAAGGCAGGTGGCCTCTTGCCCCGCCAAATAAAACCCAAACTGAAACTTACTTTCCATTACACAAAAATTAAGATAGATATAAAAACCAGTTTACTATCCCACAATGATACATAAAGTGCCATTTATTTTGGAAATACTGTAGAAGCTGTCGACGAGACTTTCAGCAGAACAAACAAAAATCATCACTTTTTAGTTTATTCAAGGGGAATGTGACAATCGTGACTATGGAGCTTTTTCTAAGTATGCTGCAGTTCAGGCATTAAATCCGAACTATTAACTTTTAATAATGTCACAATTAGACAAGTAAACAATTTTTATTTCTTTATTTGCTTGCCTAATTGTGACATAGCTATACATTAATAGTTCAGGTTTAATTCCCGTATTTTGTGTAGTATTGCGTACATAGAAAAAGGAGTATGGTCACAATTTCCACATTTTCCTTGCCTTCAAAAATACGAAAAATTATAAAATCTAATATGGCATGTGTGGCGAGCCTTAAGGGGCTCCACAAAAACATATAATTTTTTCGATCCTCCCTTGTCAACATATTAAAACATCTTACATGATGGCAAAATATTTATATAAATATGTGCTAATATTTTTATTTTTAATATTTCATGGAAAACCGTTACATGCCGATGTGATAATGTATTCAATCGTTAATAATTGTGCTTTTACTTACTTCATAACTAATGGTTGATGAACTAATTGATGAAACCTCCCACAAACTTCGTTGTGTTGTAATCCTCCCATGTGCTTTGCAAGGAAACGTCAAGAGTGCCTGAACTAGACATATTTTTTGTTAGTTTTCTCTCTTCATTATTATACTGTGTTCGCAGGTTGTGCCACTTATTTTGCACTTCTTCTGATGTTGTTCCAAATTCTTCTTTACACAATTTTTATAATCTGTATTTCTTGGATTCCATATCGTAGGATATAACTGTATAATTTCGATTAATTTCAGTGGCCTTTCGACCATTCTTTCGCGGAGTTTACCGTCTCGAAGGCACAAAGCGACACCAGATACTAAATCGAATGAGCCGGAAACTTGTGAGAGCAAGTCCGAGAGCCAGGGAAGGGTCGTCTTCACGTGACACTCGCTTCAAGATCACCGGTGACGCGCAACTCCAGGCTTTGTGTCACCACACTGCTCTAACATCCGTCTGATATCGAGAGTCTGGAATTTTAGTGTCTCATTAAGATCCAGTTTTAGTGATTTGCCCCTGATCTCACTAGAGGAGTTCGATCACGAAATTCCGCAACAAAACCGGCATTCTAGAATATACTGAACAAGAGGAGGGAAGTTTTTGCGAAAACAGATGCACTCCGCAGGACAACTGTAGCCGAACATGAGACACCGCTATCGCAAGAGGGACCTATTTACACAGGACCGTGAAATTACATACCACATCATTCAAAAATCATATGCGAGCAGGTTAAAGTGATGCTAGCAGACGGGGTTATTGAGCCTACAAGCAGTAAATACAACTTGGTAATTACCTTGGCTCCAAAAAGACGGGTGTTGGCTCTTCTGTGTGGACTTCCGTCCGAAAAACCAGGTAACTTATAATGACCTTCCACCGTACTTCAGTATGAGAGATGCACTCGCAACACTTGGCAAGGTCACAATAGTGACGTCGCTAGATCTCCGAAGCAGATACTGGCACATTCCTGTCAAGCCAGAAGATCGGGAGAAAATGGTGTTCACAACACCTGACAGAGAGAGATGTCATTTTTACATAATGCCTTTTGGCCTTAAAGGAGCACCTGCCATGCTTCAGTCAATGCTTGTCCGTGTCCTGGATGGGTTTGTCGGAGATTTCACACTGGTCTACCTAGATGATATGATTATCTGCTCAGGCAGTTGGGAGGCCCATGTACGCTATGTTCCTATGATACTTGAGAGGCTCGCGATAAATGGACTAACCTGCTCCACTAATAAATGCACAAATGCCATCTAGGAAAGAGTAAGTTGGAGTTCCCGGGACACGTGGTAGATGAGAACTGTAACACTCCAAACCCCGAACAATTATGGTTAATAGGTGACTATCCAGCTCCATGCACATGTAAGCAGCTTCGCAAGTATTTTGGTTTGGTTAATTGGCTCCAGGAATAAATCAAAGACTGCAATAGTGACTGTCCCCATCGTGTACCTACTTTCGCATCAGAAGCAGTTCTTGTGGGGAGACGTGGAAGAAAAATAATTTCAAAAATGAAAAACATGTTTCTGTTCCTGTCCCAAGCTAGCACGATACGAAAGAGGCAGGCACCTTTATTTACAGTGAGACACCTTCCGACCCCACGGGGGGGGGGGGGGGGGTTGTACCAAAATGTGCCTCACTCAGATCAAAACAATCCCCAACCCTCGTCCCTGGATGCAGTTAGACATACTCAATGTTAACACCCATCCGAGTCATGCCCCATCATGATCTTATAAATAAATTACTGTTAAAATACACCCATCAGCAGTAGAGGTTCCTTTCAGTGACCTACGAAAGAATGTTTTCCCAAGTCCAAACTTTTTGTGCCACACAATTTATTTTGAAGGTACAAACCATTGATCCATGTGGCATTGCTAAGATCTCAAACGCTCATACTTCAAATACTGCAATAAAAACATTACTCTTACACAAGTTTCGACAGTTAATTTTTCACTCTATGTAATATTGAGTACTAATACATTTTACCACCAGTTAAACCAATTTACTAATGCAAGACACCACAGAAAAGCCACTGAGTACACCCGCTGGCAAGTTCAAACCACAGGGTGGCATGTTGCACTCCGACACGAGGTAAATACCCATATGCTTATCACAGTACCTTGCAGAGGCCCTGTCATGGGCCTGTTGATGTATTGGGAACAGCCCGACAATTCGGGCCACGAAGAAATGCAGTGGTCTGGCCGTCTCCACCAGCGACGCCGTCCTGAAGTACTATTCTGCTTCCGACTGTCAGAACAGCTGTTTTCTTCCCGCAGGTGTGAATTTAATTTCCATCAGATCTAGATCTTAAATACGCAGCTCTGTCGCGATACACTCGCACACACGTGAATTTTACCATGGAAACTTTTGGCTAGCAGTACAGTCAATGTGTTATCCCTGGCCAGAATGATTTTCGCCATTCAGTCCGACAATTTTACCAGGGCGACTGTCCATTAGCACGGGGCGTCACTTCTACCACGTCCGTCGTTCACATAAAGACCGGATTCTCCTCAAGAAATTTTCTACACCAAAGTCCCGCAAATATTTCAACGACTTTCGAGGTGAATAGTTTGATCTATAGGCATTTGGTGATCCTACTACCACCAACATAATATTCCAAGTCTCGGCCCAAATAGGCTTCGTTTCTAATCAGTCCAGCCCACATTTTCCTGGGAGAGTTACGTCTCACGTGAAACTACATGCCAGCTGTTGCCTTGTTCAGCGGTGCCCCATACCACAATGTTACTTATTGAGCTGCAGCTCGCTCGCAGAAAGTTTGCTCGCGCCTCTGACAATACATTTAATGTCGCCACATTCCAAATTTTGCGTGACACAACGATGATGGAAATATTGTCGCAGTCCGAAAAAATAATGCACCGTCCACTCTCAGCTGACTAATAATACACATATTCGGGCCTCCCGCACGAATGCACCCGCACAAAAACCAACACCCACTATCCGGCCACGTGATTATTATTATTGTGTTTTGCAACATTTCATAGCAATAGCACACAGCTGACTATTTCGCTCACCAAAGTCAAACTTTCCTCACATATGCATTACTACTCTAGCTAGTGTTCGAACTCACACACAGTTCACACAGTGGACGATAGTTTCTCGCCAAATTTACATACTTTGCACCCATAGGGGTTACGCCTATTTCTCGCCGATCACACATTCTCCAGCCACGTATGGTTTACAGCACTCTTGGCCCGCAACTTTGCGACTACTTCCGACGACTCCCAGGCCTAGCACACTAGCGCCACAGGCAATGCCCCTCCCCCCCAAACGAATCAGACATCCCGCGGTACGTACAAGGTGTGATACCAATCGGTTGCTCTTCGTATTAGAGTGGTGGCAAAAGAACTACAACAACCATAAGCGATTAATAGCATATATTACAACAATTCCCAGCAAGAACACTATGATAGTTTTCACACAATGAATAATGGTGCTTATTATTAAATGTTTTATCAAATGATTACATAGTATAAATGATCAAATGATAGGATTAAATATATAAGACTGATTAAATGGTAATATTAAATATATATGACTGGTCATAAAACAAATAATCCAATACATACTAAAAACTACCAATCACAAAAAAAAACCTAAAAATAAATGTTCAAAACATATACTAAAAATACTTACTAAAAATTGGGCAATTCCCCAAATTGTCATAACAGATAGACACCAGACAGGAGGAGCTGGGTGCCATCCTGTATCAATGTGCAGAGGATGGCAGGAAGCAAGTGATCGATTTCGCCAACACGAAGTTCGGCCAGGTAGTATGGACATATGATGTGAATGAGCGGGAGATATTAGCAGTAGTGTGGGAAATAAAAAAATACAAGACCTACCTGGACAAAGTAAACTCACTCGGTGGGTGTTGCTCCTACAGTTGTACGATTTCACTGTGGAGCATGTCTCCGGGAAAGAGAACCAGTTGATGGACACCTTATCATGCGCGCCCGATCAAAGCATAAATGTCATGGACGATTCAGAGTGGTAGGTACTCCTGCCTGACCCGCATGAGATATTCCACGAAATACAAGTCAACAAAGTGCAAGCATTGGTCAATGACATTCCGGTGAACGAACTGTACCAGGAAATAGTAGACGGCAAAACAACTGTGAAATAGCATGGGAAAGAAAGGAACAGTGTGCACAACAAACAGTAGAATAGTGGCGTGTGATGGAGGGTAGGCTGAAGACATGTTCAGCGCAGGACAAAATGGAGTTTATTTGTACCATCCACATGCCAAGAAAAAGTACTTGTACACGCACACGCAAGTAATGTGGCCGGACACCTGGGTACAGAGCAAACAGCATTTTTTTCTGGCCAGGAATATAGCGCGATGTAAGGTAAAATGTGCAAAAGTATGTTATGTGCCACAAACTTTCAAATCACACAGAACTGATGGGGTACAGTAGCAACAGCACTCCCTACCGAAACAGCAGTTTGACACCATAAGTTTTAACCTGATGGGCCCTGAACACCTGGTAAAATAAGTTCATTTTGGTTGTGACTGATAGCATTTCTCGGTGGGTGGAGGCCTACATGATAAGTACTGCAAGAGTAACCAACTTAGCACAAGCACTCGTACGAGAGTTTTTCCCCCACTGAGTATATCCGAAGTAGGTATTGACGGATAACAGAACACAATTCGTGGGTTGAAGTGGCAAATTATGTGCACCCGGTGGGAGGTGCAGCACTTGAAGACAGTGGTGTACCACCCCAGAGCCAACCCCATGGAGTATGTTAACCAGGACCTCAAGGTACAGCTGCGGCACCGTGTGGGTGAGGTGCACACGAGCTCGGCAGACCACCTTCATGCCACCCTCTTCAACCTCCACCGGCATGTAAACGCCGCCACAGGCCGGGCACCTGGAGATGTATTGTTAGGCAAGAACGTCAAACTTCCCAGTGAGAGGAACTGCCCGTGAGAAAAATCGAGCGAGAGCTTGGAGGGGACTGCAGCAAGAGGAGCGAGAGAAGGAGATGGCGATACAGGGAGCAAAGAGAGAGGCAAGAGAGATACGCAGCTGGGTGGGTCCCATCAAGCACAAGACCTCCACCCATGCTCGAACCCAGTCAGAGAGTGTACGTGAAGGCACACCAGCAATCCACAGCCCACAAAAATTTCTGCACTGGACTTCCTGCTCAGTGAACCGGACTACACCGGGTACTTGGTGTGCATGGGCAGGAAAAATACCAAGATACACCAAGACGCCATACACCTGTCCCCGGAGACATCTGCAGTGGGGACGAGGACAGTGAACAACAGCCCAATGATGGTGCAACACTTGCCGAGCCCACAACGCAAGCGAGCGTGGAGGGTAGTAGGGCAGCACCTCCCACAGGAGGTCCCCTACAGTACCCAGAATGTCGCAGATGCTGGACGAGACCATGTCCCCAAGGCACATGGATGGCAGAGGACCGGATGATGAAGAGTGAATCACACCAAGGGCTGATGCCACCCCAGAATTCCATGCAGACAGTCAGTAGGAAGCAAGCAAGAAGGAAAATGTAAGGGATGTAGGCGATGCACGATACCTGGGGATTCACGACGGCGCTATCGAGTATGAGCTCAAGGAAGTGGAGATAAGCAAGCAAGGTGGATCAGTACCTGCTCTGAGGCCATCAACAATGCATGTCCAAGGCACGATGTCGCTTGGAGCACTGGTGTCAAGCAGGGCGCATCCGACAGCTGATCCCGTTGCAATCTACGGTGCAAGAGCTACAAGCGCAGCCAGAAGAGAGCCGAAGCTGCAACAACCAGTGATACCTAAGGGAGGCGGTCCTTCGGGAGATGGCACAATGCCCGCCAATGGGCACCGCACATCGAGGAGGACAGCACAATGGAAATAGCAATGGTGCCAACGCTGGCTGGGAAATCATCTGAGGGTGGTGTCAACACTCCAGTGGTCGCTACTCCGACTAGCTACTGGCAGCAATGTGGAGTTGCACACGAGGACAACAGTGGCAACAGCGACGATGGATGTTCGTGTGGCACTTACGAGCACCACCAAACAAGACATCGACGATGGCCACCTGTGGCCTGCCGCACCTGCACGAGCACAGGGACCTCATGATGGCACCAAGACAGCTGGGAACGATGGCAGTAGCCGGTGATATTGGAGTGTGGGGTGCTAGCAAGAGGCCCCTACGTAATATGTACACGAGGGGCAGACACGAGGATTTGCTTCTGTTATCCGTGACATGTGTGGCTGTAAATGGTCTCATGGGGGGGGGGGATTTGATGCATGCCCGCTTAAAACCATTTGCCAACTGCACCTAGCTTTATAACACAGAATGTGCACACACTTCACGAGCACAGGTGTAGTGCAATGCGACAAGGGACACAAATGCAATGCAAATGGAGCAGTGTTCTGGTGCCTGTACATGTATCACACTGATACAAAAGTAGACCCTGATAATTTTTCTTATTTTCTACACAAATGGGCAAGGGCACCAATATGCAATGGCACATATTTGATATCCATAAGGATACCTACCTTGATACCCTCAGAATCCTACGTGTTTTCCAAGTGTATTTTTGCAGTGTTTTGTATGTTTACTCACTTATTTTCATTTTCACATCATTCATACTTTTGCAGTATCATGTTGTATTAAATATAAATTGCAGGATTAGATTAAAGGCAATCGTAACAACTGGCACAGGGAGCATGTACCCGGCGGTTAAGTGTATTATGCAAGAAAGTAGTGCGCGCCGGGTGCCGGCCAAGCCGACAGGCATGCCATACATAGGGAGTCAGTAGTCGTTCGTCTTTGCGAGAGGTGTGACGCGTCACATCGGGGTCGTGGTTTCAAGCTCTCGGGCGGGCAGCACCATGTTGGACTAATCATTTAATTTTTAATAACTTAATTTAATGTACCGGAACCTTTTTATTTTTCAGTTGCCAGAGTTTTCGCCCCTCGCAACCACCCAGTGTTTACATTGCTGGGTGGACATAACCTGCACATATTTCATATGTGACCTTTGTGTTGTTTTACAGTATAACCCATGCTGATGGGTTTAAGATCAGCAACCATTGGAAGTTATCTCTTAGGGAGATGTAATTTGAAGTACCGAATAAATTTTAGAAGGGACATAATTTCCACATGTGGTTTATTTCGGTTTGCTGCAAGGTATTTATGGTATTGCACTTCTTCCGCCAAATTTGCTTCAACCTGCGAATGTGTGTAATATATTTTTAATGGTCACAAGAGCATAATGCAAGTAATAGTGTTTTTCGTATGGGCGTGTGAGAAGCCCCGATATCCCACAGTGTCACAAGTAAGAGAATTATCATACTTTTAACTATCAACATTATTAGAGGAGCCAGAAGCAGCACCTGAAGTATTTCGCCATTGTCGTCAGCCGAACGACCTGAGGAACGATTCAGCTCTCCGACTTCACGAAATTGCTAACCCAGCAGCGTCTGGCACCCTGGGTAACATTAATACAAAAATCTAATTTACATTTATAGCTTCTCAAAACTTAACCTCTATCCCTTTCGACAAACCAATAGCCATCTTCCTATGGTACCTTGTAATAATATAATTCTGGGCACTTCAGTCCAGCATCAATAATCGTTATTCCGCGAACGACATTATCGGTCGTAAAAGTGCATGCTTACATCTACATTACCTGTGTTTCTGACCTTGTATTGCAAACATAGGCCTGTCCGAATATTGGTATTTTGAATACAATTTCGAATAATGGTATAAAATTGTACCCCAGTGCCGATGAACTGTTCTTTTTTATATAATGTTGATTCGAGTACCTTGTGATGCATGCCGTGCTTCCTCTTAAGGCAGTTTGCCCCTCCACTCAGCACTCAAGCAAAGCAGCGAGCTCCGCACCCTACTCGCACAGCCAGTGTGCATGGGTGTGTGTGACGTCACACCGGCAGTGCAGCATGGAGTGAATGTGAGTTGATGTGTGCCCCCTCTCAGGAATGATGTGGGTCGCCCTGCCTCTTATCTAAGGCAGGGCGAGATGATGGGTTGTCTGGCGCCAGCTCGATTGAGCAAATCTTGCTGTCGTGGGCCGACGGCCACGAGGATTCCTGGAGGTTGCCGTTGTGTTCGTTGCGGTATTCATCGTGCACTTACCGGCACTGATGTTAAAATAGTGGTTTCTGCCACTATACAAGCATAACGGTAAAGGCCCCCTTACAGAGATGTTGCAAACACTGACTCTACTCTGCCTATGGTGGGCAGGACCCATAATACTCAACACAAAGCAATGAGGTTAAACTTCAGCCTTAAGCATACCTGCCCTAAATTACCTAAGGTAAAAGCAATAAAAGGTAGGAATTTATCGCACACACCTTTATTGCATCTAACTGAATACAGCAGTCCTTGCACCCTACAAAACTCAATTATGCGGGCTCGACACTCTGCCTGCCAATAGCCGATGCTGCTTTCCAAATGTGCATACTGCACGCTTAAGTTCTTATGGTAAAATTAGCCGTCGGTCGGCCCCTCGGTACTAGAATAAATAAAAGGTGTTCCAGAAGTTACACGATTGATAAATTAATTATTAACTCCCAAAAGTTGCTTTACCAAGGGGACGCACTGAAGAGCACTGTTCCCAAGCACCGTGCTAGCTGATAGCGGAGATCAAACTCTGAACGACACTCATTTTAGCGCTAAAGAAAGCTGAGGGTGCATTCAGATTCGTGTTAGCTAATTATGCTTTTTCCCCTTATTCTTACACAAAGGTTATATAACACTTCTATATGCCCTCTTAATTCCTATTAGTTACATTACACATACTGGCGACATTCCTGTGGTTCTAAATGCCAAATCAACAGCTTTTGGGATGACGTTACGGGAATGCTGCCACCCTTACGAATGTTTAATATAAACATGAAATTGTGAAAAGAACACTGTGTGACAAATGCGACATAATGATTATTTAAAACCCTGAACATTTATTATCTTAAAAACTCTGCCCAAATCTGGTACTGGCGAGATTACTGCACATTGACGTTCACTGGGTGTCAGTTGCATAAAGTAACATCCTGTGAACACACGTTTTGGCTTGATATCACACCTAAGGTATTCATCTACGAGATGCAGCGGAATGCTAAAACAAGCTAAGTGAAGCTTCATTCTGCATACCTACAATGGAATTCATATTAATACTTGTTGACCACATGAGTGGCATCTTGACACAATCAATTGGGTATATATACTAGCCTTTTAAAACACTTCACATCATCACTACAATTATACTTCGGCCTACAGGCCTACCGATACATGTTAAAATACAGACAACTGTTATGCTGTTGTACAGGCATCTCCCACATTCCCTCCAATGGTACAATCGTCTGACGGAAATTGCTTCACAGGGATGCAATGGCAGACTTCTAACTTATTGGTTCAAAGAGTTCCCTCTTGTGAAAAGTAGGTTAAACAGGCGATTTAGAGTTACACGATTTGGGTCACAGGGAAGGTTACTCGCTGTTCCCGGCGGCCTGCGTAAATTTTTCTGTGGGATTTTCGACTCGCCCCTCCTATGCACTAATGCAATAGCTGACTGTGGCAGCACAAACAGTCATTAGAGCACACACGAGCGTTCGGCTCACGTTAAACGTCCCCCTCTCCAGTGGCCATTTGAAACATGCAGTCTCCCTGAGCTCCATCACGCCGTCAGTCGCAGCAGGCTGTTGGTGCTTTCAGGAGTCGGCGAGACAGTAAGTTGTATGGCACATGCCGCTCCGTGCTGGCTTCCCTCCTGTTTCTTGGCTCCTTCTGTTTACTTCTGTGCTGGCATTTCTTTTCTGTATGCGGACGTATGTGAGGTTTGCTCCCACCACAACCAACAAATGCCGTGGAGGGGTCGATACCCTCCGTGCAGACGACTCAACTCCACTGCTGCTGATGCTCCTTATGCAGTCACTGGTACTGCTGCTTCTCTTGCTGCTGCTCCTGCTACTGCTGCTGCTCTTGCTGATGCTCCTTCTGCTGCTCCTTTTGATGCTCTTCCCGATGTTCTTTCCAATGCTCCTACTGCCGATCTGTCTCACGCTTCGGCTGCTTTGTTGCTGTTTCCATACTTAAGACACAGCAAGGAGGTCGTGCAAGCCAGTCGCACTCTCCCCATCGCTGTGACCGTCATCCCCCCTCTACTGCCACTGTTTGTATTGCAAAGTTGTCGTGGCTGGGGTATACAGTATGCTTCCCTATGGGGAGATCAGCCCCACAGTTGTCTCTGTCACCCTGCCTATGGCGATTACCCCGCCTCGCAGCTCTTCGACCGCCCTAGCATCTGTGGAGACACCAGTCTCTACCTGCTCCTGTACACTGTCGGCACTAATTCCTGCTTGTGCCAACAGTTGCGCGCCCACCTCAGACCACACTGTGCTCTATACATCCCTGTCAGGCACATCAATGCTGGACATCGTGGGCAGGAACAGCCATCTTATTGCGCTTCCCTCAATTTCTTTGCTATGCATAATCTCATTGCTTTTCATTGGCAACTATGCCTCCAGCTCTTGTTCTTGCCTGCCACCCAGTGTTGGTGTTAGCACTTCTGGTACCATGTCACTGGGGGCCTCTACTGCAAGGCGGAGGTCATCGCGGTGAATGACCACACTTTGCCTGCCGCTCAACCTCACAAGTTACGTGGTGTACCATAATGGTTTGATGAGGGTGTGTGGCCCACTCCATTTCGGCATGAACCCTGCACAGAACTACTTGGCGCTCTTGGAAAGCCAGTGTTCCCTCACATATACTAACTGGCATGCTGTCAGCCTGCACGGGGCCCAGTTAGTGGCGGGTACCCACGAGGCGATGTACTGCACCTGCACCTCTCGAGCTGCAGCCAGTTTGATTTCTTTACTCACTCACCACTCCGTTCTCTTGCCCAATTCCTCCCTCCTCACATCGGCTCTGGAATTCTCCTGGGGCGGGCAACTCTCTACCTTGCAGTATTGCCACTGGTGTCTGCCCTGTTGCCAATTTTACCCACCACCTGATTGTGAAGAGTGCGGCGAGCATATGTTCTGCCCATGATACATAGTTATCCACTACTCGGAAATGCAACTGGGGCTTGAGGTCTCGTTTGTGCCAATCTGTCGGGTTTACTCTTGGATAAGATATTCGCCACCGAGTGCACAGGTCACTCCACAATTGACCTATCAACTGCGACCCATTATCGGTCAGTACATTCTTCGAGTATCTCTACTGTTGGTAGAACTCTGTCTCCAGCATCTGTGTAATGGTTATGTACAAGTGCACGAAAAACTGGATATGTTTCTGTCCACCGAGGGAATGTGTCGCTCAACACCAGTATGAATCGTTTTCCATTGGATGTGCGGGGGTATGGGCAAATTAAATCCATGGAAAAGATTTCGAAGGGTCTTTATTAACCCTATACTGCTGTTGGGTGACCCCATCTGCTCGTCTGCTCTTGAATTGAATCCAGGCGATGCATTGCCTCACAAACTCCTTCACATCTCGAGTGGCCTCTGGCCAGTGGTAAAATTTCTTGGGGATGAATGTTCTCCACCTCGTCTCTGGATGGTGGGGTCTACACTCAATCTGGCCGTTCCACACCTGCCACCATTTGTTGTGTCTTTGTGCTATCTGCTCTCTCCTGCTATTGCATGTTCACACCCCCTCTGTGCAGTTGCTACTTCTTTTTGAACTTTGTCTATGCGGCTCTCCATCTCGATTGATATAGCACCTTGCGACACCTACATCGTTCACCTCTGACGTTCTGTGTACGAGGGTAGCAAATCTTCCCACTCTGCCTCATCGACGGCTACCATAGGACACAGTGCCCATAAGAGGTCATCTACAAGCTAGTTCTCAGCGCCTGGAACATGCTGGACCTCAAAATCATATGCTTGCAGCAGCATGGCACAGCATGAAAGTTTACTTCTGACTTCAAGCATCGTGTGGAGCCAAAGTAGGCACAAGTTGTCAGTCTTCAACGTAAAATGCTGGTACACTAAGTATGCGCGACAGTATTTTACCACCTACACAACTACTAGGCACTCTCTCTTGTTTATGTCATATCAAGATTTGGTTGGGCCAAACTTGGTACTCCCATATTCAATGACTAGCCTCTCGTTGTACCCCAAGTTGTTACAATACTATGCCAAGGCCCATCTTGCTGGCATCCGTCAGTAAATACAGATGCCTAACGGAATAATGACGTGCTAGGACTGTGCACTGACAGAATTGCTGCTTCAGTTCCCGAAAGCATGCCTCCTGGTCTATGGACTATAAGAACTTGAGTGTGGGTGAGAAGTAAATTAGTCAATGGCAATGTACTTGTTGCAAATTTGGGAATGTTGTCCCTGAACCAATTGTCCAAACCAAAAAACTGCCTCAGCTACATGCGAGTTTTCGGAGGTTCATGCCAGTCAATCAGTACAAGCTGTTCCGATGACGGCTGACTGCCTTGCTCATCCACCAGGTGGCCAAATAATTCGATGCATCTCTTGCCGATGTGGCACTTCCTGTTCCCAAAAAAAAACATAAGTTGGTTGTTTGCGAGTCACTTTAAGACTAACGACAAGTGGTGCAGATGTTGTTCCCAGTTCTTAGACTAGATGAGCACATCGTCCAGATAAGCAAGCGTGAAGTCACCTACATATCAGTCGAGCACTCGGACCATCATGGCCTGGAGCATCGCTGGTGCACACTTCAGCCAAAAGGAGATGGCACAAAATTGGTAACTTCGCCCATCAGGGGTGGTGAAGGCAGTCTTGTTGCTGTCTTCTAGTCGAATTGGTACACACTGCATAAATCTATCGAAGTCATGACTGTTGCTTTCCCCAAAGCATGTAAGGCGTCCTTCACACATGTGTAGGGTGGTGGTGTATTCTGCGTGATCTTGTTTAGCTGCCTAAAGTCCACACACAAATGCAACGTGCGATACTTCTTCGGTGCAAGCAGAATTATGCTATTATAGTGGCTGTTCGTAAGTTCTATGACTCTGTCTGCCAACATCTCTCTGATATGATCATTAATAATCACGCTCTGGTGTGGTTGGTAAATGAATGGTCCAGCATATAATGGTTGGCCGTGTTCCAATGTACTGCATGTTCAGCAATTGTTCTTCATAGGGGGTCGAAGGCTGCGAACACATCTCTTCGCTCATAGAGTATTCTCTGCACTGCGTCTCGGTACTCCTGTAGTACTTTGTGGTCTAGTTGGTCCAGGCTGGTTCTGGTGTGCTGATGTAGATGCGAGGTTTCAATTCGTACGTCAAGTGCCACTCTTTGCATCCAAAATGGATTCTACGGGCCTGTTGCTAGGTAAGCCATATGATGCCTAGGATTACATCTTCCCACAGGTCCTCAGATATCAGGACTGTCGTTTTTGTTTCGATGTCCCGAATGCGGATTGTGACAGCTGCCTCTCTGATTATCTGCCCTGTTTGGGGGCGTGTGGCGTGGTGTTCCGTATGGTGAGTTGTGGTCAGCCTCTGACCCTTCATGAAATCCTTCCTGCGAAATTGTGGGGCAATGCTGTGTCCACTTATGCCAAACACCTAATGCCATTAATAATCACCAGAATTCTCAACATCTGATGCATAACATCTTCCATATGTTGGAGTATTATCTGTTGCGATGCTTCTGTGATCCTTTTGATCATCTGGGGTTTCCCTGCTGTTTGGATGCTCGGTGGTTTATTGGGGTAGTTGGTATCTTGTCCTCCCCCCGGTTACTAGTTTCCCGATGGTTTCTCTTTGTTGTTCTGCTCAATTCCAGCCTTTAGGACTGAGAACTCATTATGCCAGTGTTTTTCAGGGTAGTAACTGCATTGAAGTAGGAGGTTTTGTTCTCTCCTCTCATCCCTTACTGCTCTTTCTCTTAGGGCTTCTTCCTTTGGCCACTTCCATCTTGGTGGTGGGACAATGTCAGGCCCCCGCACTGGTTCCTGCGAGGTTGGAATTTACTTCCCCTTCCATTACCAGAGTGTGCCAGTTAATATCTGGTTCCGTTTCCTTGCACTGGGCCTTGACAATGGTTGGCCTGTCCATTCTCCCTTCCTCTCCTTCCTGCCTGGTACTCCCTGTCGCCTTGGTCAAATTTAAGCAGCTGACAGTATGAAGGCTCCAACAATGCAGTGTATTAGTGGTGCCATTGCTGGTTTGCATTCCGGCCATACAGTGGAGGCCAGTACCTCCAGAATCTCTATGCTGCTCATGTGTGGGTGAAATTGCCAGATCATGTTAACTTTGTGCGTGGTAAATGCTGTTAGGCTTTCCTCTGGGCCTTGGGCGTCTAAAACTGCCCTACTTTGTGCCTGTAGTGACAAAAAGTTATTTGCAAAATGGCAATTGAATGCTGCTAGGAACACCTCCATGCTCGATGGACCTCCATTATGTGCGTGGTTCTCCTTGCATTTGATTGCCGACGAATTGCGCACATTCTTCACGACAAAATATATACAGTGCTTAACACCCTGTGCGATCTCTCAAAACTGCTTGAGGGTCTCCATTGCTTAACCCTGAGAATGTCGGTAACCTCTGGAATTTGTTTGAGGTTAGGTGACATATCTGAGGTACCAGAGATATTTGAGGTTGATCATTGACCCTGGCTCATTGTATTACCAGAGGTCGCCTTTAAACCACCTCACATCTGTCCCCTCTGGTCCGGTTCGTTCGAGCCTCTAATACGTGGACACCTACTGGGCTGATAATCATGCTGGAAGCTTCGTAGCAGACTTCTCGATGCTCCGAAATACCCAATGCAATTGCTCCTGCGACCTGGGGAATACATTGCGCAAAGTCAAAACATTGTGTAATTGTGTTGACAATGTCTTATT
Organism: Dryococelus australis; assembly: GCA_029891345.1. NCBI lineage: Eukaryota > Metazoa > Arthropoda > Insecta > Phasmatodea > Phasmatidae > Dryococelus > Dryococelus australis. The sequence goes on along the minus strand of CM056999.1, from coordinate 28,154,767 downwards.
CAGTAAGTCCACTGCCAATGTGACAACTTTCTGCATCGCTCATACACAGCTGTTCCGCCTGTTCTTCCGTACACACATCTTGATGACATATGTGTGGTAGTATCTCACTCCCTGTGACAAAGTCTAACTTTCTGCGGAAGTTTGGGAGGAATGAACTCATGCAACCATTACATAGTATTCATCCTTGCTGGTCTCTTGTTGCATGCTCATATTGTGTCAGGCACCCTGCATGAAAAACTTTCCTACATTTCGTACATTCCATTTCGCCTTTGCATATACCAGAACACAGTATTTGCAGTCCCGGCAGAGGTCGCTCTCCATGCTGATCAGATTCTGCTGTTTATTTCCTTTTTCTTGTTTTCTAAACGTTTTGTGGCCTTCAGTTCCCTACATGGGCAATGGAAGCCCTAGGCTGCATCTGTTTCACGTATGGGGCGTGCACACTTTAAGCATACTATACTTACTTTTTCGCCACTTGTGCACCTTAGGTTGGGGCATGTACCGCACGACTGCCCAAGGATATTTTGTGTCGCATCTGCCATTGTGACAGTTGTTGTGTAGTCTTTGCAATTGACCCACTTTCCCCATGTGCACGTCGGCAAAAGTCACATTGTTGTAAAGAAGGGGGAGGGGTTATCACCTATTGCTGCACATCCTGCCGGGGTTGCGTCCCCTGTGACCCCGTGTCAATGTGAAGGGTGGGGAGTGGTGTTTCGTGACCCTGTCTCAAAATGGCAGCCTCGAAAGCACTTTCCTCTTTACTGCACAAAGATGGCACTTGCTTGCCAAAAATTTCTCCAACTGCATCAAAACTGTTAGATATAATTTCGTTAGGTTAGTTTTGGCCTAGAAATGAATTTAGTAACACTTCCAGCATTTTCTGTTGCACATATTTCTCATATGTGTTGCGATGCTATGAAACGACTATTTTGTTACTCACTCGTTAATTGTGTTATGCAGGATTTTATTACTCATTACTTACTGACTTGCAGACACGTGGTTTTCTGAACATTAGGCATTTACACCATGCATAACACATAAAATGGCACAGCACTGTTCTCTTATGAACATGTGGTTTCCTGAGCATTAGGCAGTACACCTCACAACAAGACATAACATGACATACATAACACAGCACTTAAATGCATAAATAAACTCTTATTGCACTGGAATGGAGACAATGTTTTCCACCACTCGCCAACATGTAATTTGCCACAGGATACAGTTAGTGCATAACAAAAAACTCAAGTACACAAACAAGTACATAAATTACATGTGCATTGTTCAACTACTTTAAGTGGAAGCCAAATTCCTAGTAATTTTTACACGATCGTAAGATAGTTACTCTGGATGTAAATGAATTATAAATTACGTTATTGTTTTGGCACTTGCAAATGCATTGACTGTTTACATACTGAACTGTGTTTGCAGGTAAACACAGTACACTATTGGAATTAAATTTATACTAAAATTTTGCCTTGCCAGTTTTTTTTTACCAGAGTTCTTAAACATTTTATGTCGCTACGCATAACCTGCAACCCATCAATTTATGCACACATATCAAGATGTACTTATTTATGCTGAATGAAGCCTTTAATTTTATATTTACATCGCACTTTATTCTCAAACTATGTCGTATTTTGACCTGACTTGCTATGCATGTTGTTGTATGTTTCCCACAATGTACATGTGATTTATGACATAGGTCACAGTTGCCTTGTTTACTTGCAGCTCGATGAATTAGCCCCACTATTTGGGTAATGACTCTCAGGAAAGATGTGGGTCACCCTGCCTCTTGACCCAGACAGGGGCGAGATGATGTGTTGCCCGCTAAGAACCCAGGGGGGAAAACAAAAATTATACTGCAAACAATACGAAAAATTATATAAAAAGTTACATGGAATAGCAAAGCAGAAATACAATGGGGAAGAATAGCTTCGTCCTCAAATAAAACAAAACCAATGTGTAATGCTAACAAGCTGTTTTTCACACCTATCTCTGAAGAAATCATAAATGTAATTAAAAATTTCAAAGTAAAAGTGCCTGTGGAATAGATAAAGAACCAATAACTCTGCAAAAAAAAAAAGTGTTCTTATTTGATAAAACTGCCTTTGATTTACATTTTCAATGAATGCCTTGGCCAGGGAATTTTTCCTGATAGACTCAAAAATTCTAACGCGCTCCACCTCCAGAGGTGCTGGTGGGGTGTTCGTGTCTCACCTGAGAGCAGGTGGGGAACAGGAACTGATGATGTGCCCAGCGCCATATTCGGTGTAGAGAACGATTGTTGATGGGAGTCGTACGGCCGACTGCCTATAGCGTCTCTGGATACATGGTAAATATAAAGGAAAGCTGAGTGAAGTTGTCCATTATATTATGTAAAGGTAAAATATTGCCTGTGGGTGAAGTTGTCGGTCACTTCGCATGCCTATATTACCACTGAATTTAACCTGCTTGAGGGGGAAAGGCCCTGTAAATGCAAAACATACACTGAAATACACTTGAAATTTGAAGGCTGCTATAAGGGCGCAGTGTCCGATGAACTCAGGAAAGTTAAATGCAATAAAACATGTATAATTATGGTATGACTGTTTTATTATCATAAAGGTACAATGGAATGTTACTGCACTTGTTAATGCGTACCTTAGTTAAGTGGACCTGGCAATCTGGACATGCCAGTGGTCGCTACTTCTGAAAAATAAGGCATAGGCCTTAGATTGTAATTATGTGAAACGCATCCCGCGCGTGAAGTCCTGGTATGTTACATCAGGATGCAGGGAGACCTCCCCTCAGCTAAATAAAGGTACTAAAAAGGTTCTTGAATTACATTAACTATGGATATGAAGAAATATGCAGCCTATATTGAATTGCCGAGGGGGGTACGCGGAGCTTACCATCTGCCCTGCCAGTCGTCTGGAGTGCTGAAGTCTGACTAATGACATGGCATCGGTTTTGCCACACATCTGGCGAATCCGGTGCCAAAATCAAAACGTGAAAAAGCTGAACTTAATGAATAACATGACAAGTGAAATTGATGTTGTACATAATTAAGATTGGAAAACTAAAACACATTAGTGACATACTTGTGAATGCTGGAGCCCCAGATATGGCTAAGAATATGACATGACGAGAATATCACCGCACTTGAAGTGTGATATTAAATGAAATGATGCCTCTTCCAACATATTATATCACGAGGGTCAATGTCACTAATTTCCTTAGGCGCAGGATTCTTTTAAGTATGCGACTTCCTAAAGAAACACATTTCCAACAAATTACTACCTGCTTTCGCGGTTATTCCTTGCAGACCGAAACGGTATAAAAACGACAGCATAATGTAACTTTCTTGTATAGCAACAATCTTAACAGTCCAAGACCTATCGTCCTTATTAACATCCTTACTAAAAGACAAAATATTTCTGTATACCTTCTTAGGATGATACCTAGACATGCGAGTATGCCGAGGAACCATTATTGATGTGTCTTCTCTAATGACACAGAGCGAAATGAATTACACGAACAAGTTACAACCTTTATAAACTTCACGAACAATTTACAACCTGTTACCCACGTAACAACATGCCATCACCTGTATACTCCTAACTCCATGCTTGTAACCATGGTGTTAGGAGCATACAGGAGATGGCATGTTATGATGTAGGTGAAGCCGCTGGAGATAGGTGGTTTTAATCTGGACTCTAGCCGACATCTTGCCAGTAACTCAAAACATTGTGTTTACTTTAGAATGATGTTGAGAGAAAGGTTATATTCGAAGCATTTCGTGTTAACAAAGAAGCTGATGAATAAATAAATATATATTATAATTCAGGTGTGAAGTTTTACGAGTTTATTATTGGCTTGCGTTAGCTGTGCAATCAAATAATTTCCTCATAAAACTACCGATCGTGAAGGTGTGTACGGACCAGTATTGAGTTATGTGTGACAATAAGCACATGTTTTAGATCTAGTGCTCATATATAAGGAATTGTGCAAAACTACTGTTTGAATAAATTATTAAATAAAGTATAACATGTGTGCTACCATTGTCGTGAAATGTATTTCAGGTTGCGTATCACTAATGAGTGCAACAAAATGGCGGCCAGCAGGCTAGCTGAATTTCTGGAAGGCCAAGTTTACATGTCCCTGAGCTACAAATAATTAATTATTTGCTGGCTTTTATATTTAAATTCCTAACTCTGATACTGACTCGCGAGGTTTGTTTCCAATATGACTTCATCTCCTTTATACATATTTAATGTCAATATAGTAAATGGTTTCTGGCAAATAAATTTGAATTCTGGTTTATTTATTCCCTCTCTTTACATTACATTAGTTCTCTCTTATGATACAGTTTTATACATATTTATCCCTTATTGTAGGGTACAATTTTGTTTCTTGCTTCTACAATTTTGTACAGGGTTAAGTTACCTTTGGTACATAATTAAAACACAGAAATTTAATTTTTAATGAAGTGTATGCACTGGACAATCAAGTATTTTATAAATTTTTCAGATGAAAAAACTGGGGGAGGGAAAGGAGACATTTATGGATAATTTTATTCCCTATAGGCTATTTACAAAAATTGTGTTACATCTTTCTCCAAAAGTGCAATTTAGTACCAAGGGCTTAAGCCCAGCTACAATCACCATATGAATTAACAATAAACCATTGAATCCACACTTGTTTATGTTACCAGTTACAACACATAATAATGGTATAAGATGGTGGCCTGCTCATGGTAACGGCGTTATGAGGATTGAATATTCTCAAGTCTTCTATGGCGACCAATCATGAGAGAACATTTCTAACCATGAGAGTCAGTGCAGTGCAAGCTTATAACAAGAACATGGTAAATTTTGTGGTACAGTTAATATTTCGAATTATTTAAATAGTTAATGCAATTATTAAGATGCATACCACATTTTAAATATCCGAAATGCGATTCAATCGAAACTTTTCATTACAAATAGATAAACAAAAATAAATATCAGGTTAGTTGCTATTTACCATAATGGTAAATGACCTGGGTTTGGGGATTAGGGGAAAATTAGATTGTTTGCAGACGATTGTGTTGTGTATGCTGAAGTGTGAGAGGGGGGAAGAAATTCGTAGGCGGACATTGATAAGATATGGTTGTGGATCAGGAAAAATAAAATGAAGATAAATGTAAGAAAAACTAAGGTAGTGAAGTTTACAAGGAAGAAGGTGATAAGCAGGGATATATACAGATGAGAGTGACAAGAGATAGATGAAGCAGTAGGATATAAGTATCTAGGGATTGTACTGCAGGGAGACCTCAGATGGAAAAAAATGGCAGAGAGGGTGATTGCCAAGGGAAAAAGGGCTTTGGGTATGTTGGGAAGGGTGCTGAAGGCACAGTAAGGTGTGAGGTGAAGGAGAAGGCGAATGGCACAACGGTATGGCCAATGTTAGAATATGCTGCTGCAATATGGGACCCGTATGTGGAGGTGGAGGTGCGAGAACTTCGAAAGGTGCAGAGAGAGAAGAGCAGCAAGATGGGTGAAGGGTAGGTGGAGAAGGCAGGGGCAGGATGATGAGGAAGAAGGGAACTATAGGCCATCACTGATGATGAGAGAAATGGGGTGGAGCTCATTGAAGGCCAGGAGGAAAGTTGAACAGCTAGTCAGGATGTACAGGATGGTGAATGAAGAGTGAGGATGGGGAGGGCTACACTGCAAGCTAAGTAAGGGGGTATTCAGAGGAAGAGGAAACAACAGTGAGAAACTTGAGAAGGTGTGGAGGAGAATGGAGCGGGGTATGCAGTCCATGCTTGTAAGGTCTGTGAGGGAGTGGAATGTGTTGAAGAAGGAATTGGTAACTGTGAGAGGGGTTAGTAAGTTCAGGAAGGGAGTGGAAAAGGAATTTGTTGGGTGAAGGAGAGGTGAGAGAGCTCGCCACTGGGCGGTAGCCTAATTACGAGTGTATGTACGTGCACAACTAGTTGTGTGACAGTTCTCTTACTGTGGTTGTAGCCAGTCCATTTTCATACTTCCATGGTAACGCCACTGTTATTTTGCTACAGGAGCCCTATGGTGATTGTAGTCTAGGCTTTAGTCAATCAGTAGCAACAATTTTAATTCAGCCCAAAATGTTGAAACATTTCACATTGGGAGAGAAAACTACAATAGGATATAATTTCTATAAATACACTTTTAGGGATGATAAAGGAGCCCCCCTATGGTTAGGTTAAAATGTATGAAAACTTATTCGCCAGCAATTTAGGTTACTTTGGGTAGTTAAATTAGATTAGGATACAATGTTGAACTACAATGGATGAAAAACACATGTACTGCAATGATATCGATAACAAGCCCACATGTACTAACCACTGCCAAAGTAGTCCACAGACACACTTGTGACAAAATTTCTTTGCTGTTACCTACCAACTTGTGCAATTATTACTTTTAGTGTGAAATTCTCCTCTGAATACATTTAAAACTATTCAGTTTCAATATCTCAGAACCACGCTGCAGAAACTTGACAAACAAACACTTCTCTAAGAAAAAACATTATCACTGAAGAAATTAGGTTCCACTTCTCCCTCCCCAGGGTGGGAGGGGGAGCAGCGGTGATAGTGATAGGATGCTTGCCTTCCATCAATGTGATCCATGTTGGTTTCCCTGTGAGGTTACTCACAGGTTTTCACATATAGGAATTGTGCTGATTGATGCTGCTGGTTAGCATGTTTTCTCGAGGTTTTCTCCACCCTTGCATTTCAATGCTGCTCCTTATCTGCAATATCTCATCCTCATTAGCTCATAATATCTTGGTTGTTACAAACCACCAAACCTCTTTGAACTCCTCCCGTCTTAATATGATGGAGGCCATGGTGGTGTAGCGGCTAGAGTATTCGCCGTTTCACGAAGCACACTTTTTTTTTGCATCCCAGATACATCCAATACACTTTGGGAAAGACTTGTCAATTATTATTATTTTTTTTATTATTTTTATGCAATATGGATATTTGCTCGCAATTACATTAACATAAAAATATATAACAGATAATTAATATAATTTACACACTTATTAATTATAGCAGCTCTGCAAAAATGTTAAGACTACATTTGGTTGCAGTACAAGTTGTTACAATTCATGTACAGATAGAAATTTAAGTATAAATCCATAAAGTCTACATTAGATTGAAACAAGGTATTACATGAAGTCTCCTTATATCTGTCTTGTTCTGCATTATATAAATTTATCTTTATGTAAGTATTCTTCTGCGGAATAGAAGTCCTTAATCAAAAGTAAAATTTAACAGCTCTCTTTGATTTCTGTAAACTATTAATTGACTTCGAATGACTGGGTAGGTTATTTATTAGTTTTGCCCCAGCATAGCATGAATTTTATGTAAATTTCGAGTCTCTGTAGGAAAATAGGTGATGATTAGATTGTCTTTTTTAGTAATGGTGTATATCACTATTTTTGAACTTTTTAGATATTTTCCATGTAAATGAGATTACTATGGTACATATACATGCATGGAAGACTGAGAATTTTGTTATATATAAATAGCGGCCTACAATGACTTCTTTTTCCTTATTACTTATTAATCTCACTAATTTCTTCTGAAATCTAAAAGCATTTTTCAATTTTGTCGATTTACCCAAAAATATGATTCCATAATTTGTTATGGACTGAATATTTGAGAAATAGTATGCAAGTATTGTATTATTGTTACAAATCTTTTTTAAGTTATATACCGCAAAACGCATTTAACTCAGTTTTTTACAGACACGATCAACATGCTCATTTCATGTTAAATTACTGTCTACAATGAGCCAGTCTTCTTCTATTGTTGTGCATCTTTCATCCTACATTGAATGTTTATTTATTTGCATGAAACTGATGGCCACATATTGGTTTTCATTTAATATTACTTTATTATACTGGAACCAACTAGAGATCTCAGTCATAGTTTGTTTTATATTTTCTTAAAGAACAGCGTTATTTGTACTTGTTACCAAAATGTTTGTGTCATCTGCAAACATTATAGCTGAGCCGTTGGTTATTTGTTCTGGGGAAAATCATTAATAAATATTAAGAATAAAATTGGTCCCAGTATTCATTCCTGTGGCACTTCTACTCGAGTAGTTCTGGTATTGGACATAACATCCGTAATGTGATTTTTGTCATAATATCTTATGTAGGTGATTTGTTTTTTTTTTTTTTTGTCTTCAAGATATGATTTAGACATATTATTGGTTACACGTCTTACTCCACACTGTTCAAGTTTTTGCAATAAAATATTGGGGTCTACACAATCAAAAGATTGTGTAAAGAATTTGAAAGATCTGCGAATATACCTGTTGAGAATTGTCTTTTATCAAAAGATGTTAATATTTTTTCAGTAAAACTGTAAATAGCTTGTTCTGTTGGTCTGCCCTCTACAAAGCCATACTGATGAAATGAAATAACCTTGTTTTTCATTACGATTTGTATCAGTTTATTTGCTATCAATGTGTCTAAAATATTTTTAAAGTGCGTAAGAAGAGCAATAGGACTATATTTATCCACCAATGCCTTGTCACTTTTTTAAATTTATTGTGTCTATCAGGATAAATTCCCTGGGCAAGACATTAATTGAAAATTTAAGTCGAAGGCAGTTTTATTAAATAAGATTTTTTCCCTTTTTTCTTAAGCAGAGTCATAGGTACCTAACACATTCCTCAGGAACTTTTACTTTTGAAATTTTCGATTACATTTATGTCTTCTTCAGAGGTATGTGTGAAAAACCATGTGTTATCATTCCAAGTGTTAGGTCTTTGGGGTATGTGTGCAGTACTAATATTTGTAGCTCTGTGTTAATTCTGCAATTTTAGTGGGATATTTGTGAAATAGTCATTAAAACTATTAGATATTTACTTGCTATTTTAGATTTTAATACCATCAACTTTCAAGGAAAGATTAACATGTCTTTGCTAGGTTTCAATTCATTATTAATAATATTCCACATTTATTTTATTTTATTTGAGGAGGAGGCTATTTTTCCCCTGTTGTATTTCTGCTTTGCTACTTCAAGTAACTTGTTGTATAATTTTTCGTATTGATTACAGTATAATTCCCCCCCCCCCCCTGGGTTCCCTGCATTTGACGCTTTGTTTTTAACCTCTGTCCTGAGACTGTCAGACCTTTACTAATCCATTTTATTTTCCAGCTACTGCTACATTTTACAGATTTGAGTGGAAAGGCATGATTGACAAAGATATGTATTAATAAAACTGTTCCAGGCAATGTTTGGTTCAGGTGATGTATAAATTATGTTTGTTCTGGAGAGGTTTTTCGTGGTTGTTTCGCATAAGTTGTTCGTAAAAATTTAACATTTTTATCAAAATATTGTTGATTCATCATCAATATTAGAATAATCTTATGTCCAATCGGTTGCCCTCAAAATTAGAATTTGAAAAATCATTAAGAAGGATGAAATAGGGTTTAATGAAACTCACACAATGTTTTTATATTTTGCAGATGGCATAGTTATAGGAAAATATTGGCTTTATCTAAGTTTTCTTTATTTTGACTAACTGGAAAATTATAAAATGTATAAAAAGCATGCCATTTTATTTAATGATTACAGCCCACCATTAAATACATAACCATCTAAATGCACAAGTAATCTCTATTTATTTAACTTAACATCCTGTCGACAGCAAGGTTCATAAGAGAACAGTAAACCAAGAACACAATGAATAGAATACAAGGAAGGAATTGGTCAAATTGTCTTTATTGAGTCACCCCAGAAATTGCATGGAATGAGTTTGAGAAACCATGGAGATTGTAAATCACGAAGGCTACATTCAGTAGCCATTTAAAATATGAGAACTGATTTGGTTGTAGGCCTATATTCTTGTACTGATAAAGAGCTGGTTTCTTGTTTGTCACTGCAACTCTGCTGACTTGGGGAGAAAAAAATTGTAAGAAAGGAGTTTTTATAATGTGTAGCTTTGTATTGGTTTACGAGATGATTTGCCATTACTAACAAATTAATTCCATAAACTGCTTCACTGAAATAGCAAATCGGAATTTGGAAAAATACGTATCTGCAGTTTTACAATAGTGCCTCTACCTATACGAGTCCGCAACTCACAGGTTAGAACCAAAATTCACGGCATGTTAGTAATCGCAACCACACTTACAAAAATTAAATACACTGCAATCGTTAATTTACAAACTTACACAGATAAAAATATCCCTATACACAATAATTGCGCGATATCTTTCACGAATGTATCCACTGTATATATGAATACACTTAACATTGAAATCGCATGGCCTGGCTAGTACACATTTTCATACATTAATATTACTTTTCGTTGGTCGCCAAGTAAATAAAAAATAGATTCTAGTTCTAAGGTGTGTTTACATGCTAAATTCACATTTCGCTAACATAAGAATAACACAAATTTAGAGAATATTCAGAACAACTAGTTAGTTTATATAGCACTCGCAAGGCTGTTCAATTTCAATGTAAACAAAAGTTATCTCTCTCCCACTTGGCTGCTTCACTTGTAAAGCACTCGCAGACGACTTCAATAGTATATTTTATTCGGTTTTAGTACAGTTAAAGTTTTATCATAACTTTGAAAAGCTCGTCAGAAAATTATTTCCTGGAATAAGACAAATATATAGGGAATGGGAAGCTTATCAACAATAACACCATATTCAACACTTCCATTTAAATGTAAATAATTGATAATTTTACATATTTAATGGCGAAATTTATATCTATAGTCCATTTCTGATTGGAAGCGACTTACGAAAATCAGCCTTTGAAAAAACACTCTAGGCATAACATGTCAACCTGTTTTTTTTTTCAATAATCTGTATTCCACAAATATATAACACCGTGGTTAACTTTAGAGTACTGTACTAATGAATAAATGAAACTTTACCTTAATATCATCTATAACTTGCAATATTTATTTCTTTTTAAGTATGAATTGACAATAGTGAGAGCAGCGACATGTTGGCAACGGCTGGTAAGAATAGTTCACAGTAAAAAAATAATTTAAACCAGGTTTCTAGTATACTACTTTTAAATTAAATGGTTGCTATCAAAATATTTAAATATTTAGGTAGCCCAGATGGCAACATATCTCATTTTTAAAGTTTAAATGAACAGCGGAAAATATTGTGAGTATTCCGTAATGGTACGGTGTTGTTTTATCGAGCAAGAGCAATTTTGAAGCAACTGTCTGCTGAGCGAGCTTTGTTGCTTTCTCTCTGTCTTTGTCTCTTTCACACTCGGGAAGTTTGACTTCACTAGTACGCAGTCAAATTGTACATGTTTTCAATTGTAACATATATCATACTTATTACAGCAAAATAATGATTTTTGAATTTGTAATTTACAAATGAAAATAGATTTTAATGTTTGAATATTTATTTTAATATATTTAGATATGATGGCAGGGCAGAAACTAAGTGAAGTTGGCAGACATGGCGAGCCATGACATGGCGCCTTGCTTTTTTACCAAACAAAGCGTAAATTATACTTACTCCGAAAAATACTTCAAATTACCACATCACATTTATAGATGTTGTGTTTTTTTAACCTGCCTAAGCAAGTTACGATGTTGTGATAAATATGTGCTTCCGTGGCAGTAATAATATACTGCTATGGTGTGTATTGTTAACTGCTGAGAGTGAAATAGAGTGTTGTGGCTGTTTGGTGATAGTTACGGTGGATCTGTGTTTGCATAGTTTTAAATATTTGGTGTGAACTATTTATACATTGTAAATGTGAACTTGTTTTTTTGTCGAAGTTATTTATTTACATCCGCATATGTTCATTTATCACAACATTGTACCTTTTCCCTGGGTGTTTGAAATACAGTTGTGTAACGTGATTTACCACCAATCCCAAAAAAATAACCAAGCCCAGCCTCAATCATTTTCAATAAACCTAATACAGAGTAAGTAGCAATACATATAATTATGAGTGGTATAAAATTTACGGAAGGCTTATTTGAGTGCATGTTTATCTCTATATTTTAAATTTCTATAACAAAAAATGAACGACACGAATTGTGTGCTTGATATTAATGTCGCTATTTCTTTGGACTAGTTATTCCTTCGTTATTCGAATTGAGGCAGTCCTTTTAAAGAAATAACCCAACACTTATTAATAACAAAAATTTAAATAATAAAGTTCATTACCCAGCAGTTGTAAGTGTTTAACACAGTCGTGGCAAAATATTAACATGCATTACGTGTAATGTGCTATGTCGTGGAAAACAAATATGTTAATGTAACGGAACCATAAGAACTATCGTTAAATCAGGCATTTTTAAAACGTCATAAAGCTGACCTAAATAATGTTATAGGCCTAAACTGTGAATATTCTTATAATTGATTTTTGAAATATACCTAAGCCAGAATTTTTGAAAAGCTGTAAACAGTAAACAATGCATTTGATAGGTATAAAAGTTGAAGCCTCATTTAAATATTTATTTTTAGGCGTAGCGAAAGTATACCAACACATGTACATACACAATGGCATATAAACATGGATTTTAACAGATGTTACAAGTCAGTGACATGGCAATGTTTTACATTTGGGGGAGGGATACGAAATGGGCCTGCAAGTAGATATTTTTCAGTGCTCCGAGACAGTTGCGTCGAATGGGGAATGGACTATTGTTATATTATTAAAACACACTCACACTTTATTTATATTATCGTTTAGGCCAAAAACGGTTGTATATTAATTTATGTCGATTTTAATGCTCATCAAAATACCTTTTTTATCGGAAAATAACAGCATAACTCTAAACTATTACCTGGCTTGACTTCTTATTACTGTACGTTATATGACATAGTCACCCTCTGCTTGTATCGCATTAGAAGGCGACCTCAACAACGTATTGCTCTGCACTCTATGATATGCAACGTTTACAACTGATATTTACTTGTCAGTGGTTGGACTTTTCTATGGATGAAAATGCAAGCGTGACAAGTGACGCTAGAAATTTGTAGGCATTTTTCATTCATGAAGTTAAAATTTTTCTGGCTGTTGTTTTACAGAAATATTTGTGCGTGGCCATAGTACTATTAAAAAATGTCGTAAGGTACTTGCATTTGTTCTTTGAGCAACACTTATTTGTTGTGACATCTGGTTTTTATATTTGGATGAGGTTATGATTTACTTCGTTAATGCTACGTTAGGTTCTGAACATCCGCAAAACATAATTAGACTTTTGAAACAAGTTATGATGATTTTGTGACCTGCAGTCTTTGTTGAACTCCTGCTGCCAGATTTTTACTTTGGAACCACTGTTGTTGCTCAGGTTACTTGATTATCGTTGACAAGAGTGTTCTCAATACGACATTTAGGGCCTTGCCACAATTATCATGTCTCCTGCCCTCGGTCCTCTCTGATACCAAGAGCACTGATGGCCCACGTAATCGTGTTGACGTCATGAGCCATGTCCTCGGACACCCTCTGTACCCGGTCCGCAGCAAATTGGTCAATTTTTAATTTGTTATCCCCTTGTTGCCCCGGTTCTCCTGTCTTTCATGTGTAGTGGTATGTTACTGTATTTAAATTGCGCTGTCCGAACCTGTCTCTTTGGACAAGGATGCACTGATTGGTGCACGTAACCCTCTGGCATGGTGCTGTCCCAAGCTGCCGTGTCCCAAGTCAGTCTGTGTACCAAGTTGAAGCATTCGGAAAATTGAACTTTCGTCCAAAGTTGTCTCGTAAGCTGATAGAAAAAAGAAGACTTCAAATACTGTTGTGTTCGTTCACAGAATGTTTATGATAACATTTCTCGAAACCAATATGATGAAATTCTAATAAATAATTAGTGATGTCTTTGTTTAGTCTGACAATTTTATTTAAGGCTAAAACATTTAAAACCTTAAGTTTAAAAAATAAAATTTGGATGTCAGTTGGCAAACTTATTATAGTAGAACCGTTAAGGTATTTATTATAAATTAATATTCAAATCACCAATTTCGTAAACATTAAATAATCAATAATTCAGCAAATTTAAACACCACTACATAACAGAAATTTCTACCCTGGCTATTGGCACCGAGGCAATAGCAGGAGGAGGCAAGACGGAATGTTACCCGCAACCTTACAAGTATGTGCCTAACCAGAGTAATTGTCTTCTGTTTTGATGGATAAGCAGATCTCAGCAGGTGAGCAGCCAATAATGCAGTTGGTAAATATGGTTCAGCAGACATCAGTTCCAGCTTCATGTACCTAACCAAAGGCAGTAGCCACTAGACCCTTGAGTACCTCCTTTTCAATAGCCACCATTTCAGTAACAGTGGGTGCATGTACTTTCTGCTGAGCAGGGTGCAACGTCTAATGTTAATGTGTAGAAGTTAAACTAAGAGGGATGAGTGAGACGTCTTCGACTGCTAGTCGTTAGTGTGTTGACTAAGGGGATGTTTGCTTTGTGTAAAGATAAGCCAGTTGCCCAAGCTACACCAGTACTGAATGGGGATGGACTAAAGGCATTCACATTAGCCTTAGAGATTTTTTTGCATGAATCTGACTGTCAATTTCTACCACAAGAAATAGATCGAGTCGGTAGTAGTTTCAAATTCAGCACTTTGCCTCAAAGTTACTGTAAAAGTTTGTGGTACAGAAACTCCAGGACTATTGGATAGTGGAGCAGAGATTAGCCGCATAAGCAAAAATTTGGTTGTGGAAATTGAAAGCAGGATGATAAAATTACAATATGTGCCAGTACCAAGGATTAAAATAATTGGTGTTACATGTAGAGCCATTCGTATTGTGAACACACTGCTGTTGATATTGAGGGTATTGGTAGGCCTAAGGCAGTGGCTGTACTAATAGTTAAAACCCTAGCTAAAGCTTTATTTTGGTTACAAATATTTTCACTGAATATGAGGTTTAGTTTGCATTTTGTAGGCTAGTTATGTAAAACAATGTGAACTAGCTCTGCAAAACATTAGCTCACTCTTTCTTACAGTTCTTTATTTAGAGAGAAAAAGTATAAGTCCCTACAATATTACCACATTGGCACCAGCCTTAATCAGTATTAAAGACCTAGGTAGATAGTATAACGTGTGTGTGTATTTCATGGTAAAATGTAAGAATGAAAGAAAAATAATTTGCTCCAGTAGAATAGATGTGATGAGTCATTTACAAATGCCACGGAGGAATCTCCAGAGCCAGGCCCCTAGCATACAGAAGTGTAAAACGTCATACATTTTTTTCTTTTACCAACAGCCTTAGCAACTTTAAATGATAATTAACATTTCCATGTAGTTTTTAGACACTATAAATATTTAGAAGTGTCTGTAAGTGGTAAATAGGAAATCACTCATGGGAAGGCATGACTGATTAACACATATGTTTTATGCACATAATCATAAATTGTAGCTTGAATATAACCACATCAACCACATAATCATGCAAATGAATGATTTTTAAAATAAATTCTAGACTACATAAAACAAGAGATTCATAATTTAAAAGAGTAACACATGAGAACATGAGTGGAAGTGTGAGGAATGTGCTGAGAGAAAGGGTTTAGTGGCAGTGGTAGGGAACAAATTGAGGGTAGAGAAGGAAACGCAAATAAGTGGAGAAGGTGGAAACTGTATTTGGGATATGCTGAGGGGAAGCTTGTAGAGAGTGTGCCAGTGCCAATGGAAGTGGCTAAGGAGGAGAGGTGGAAAGGGGAGCTTGTATATTTGATGGGCAGGAAAGAGAGGGAAATGATGCATAGGAGTGAGAGGATGGAGGAAAAGGTCAGGAATGAGATGGGTAAGAGTAGACTTGAAATGAGGGTGGATAAGTTAGAAGAGGAGTTGGAAGATGTAAAGGGGGTGCTAAGGAAAATGAAAGCCAGTCCACAGGAGGAAAAGCTGAGTAGAGAGGAAGAGTTAGGCAGAATGCAAGTAGGGCTGCAGAAGGAACTGCAGGAGGAAAGGCAGAGATAGAGGTGGTAAGATTAAGGAGGAGGATAGATGAGTTGGAGGCAGTAGAAAGGGATAAGACAGTAGGAGACATAAAACCGAAAATAAGGTTAGAGGAGCAAGAAATAGTAGCAAGGGATAAGGTGATAGTAGTAGGCAGGAAGCAATCAGGAATAGAGGAACGGGAATCAGAAAGCAGGGAACAGGCATTGGTAGAAGTTAGGAAGCAGTATGCTGAGGCTTGCAAGTGAGCGATTAGCAAAGACCAGCAAGCAGGACAAAGTAGACAGTTCAGGGCCATAGGGGAAAGAGGAGGGCTGGCCAAAGGGAGGGAAACAAGGGTGCTGCAGGAGGCCGGAGACAAGGATAGGCAGGTGGTTGGAAGAGCTACAAAGCAGGAAAAGGTTGTAGGAAGGGAGCCAGAGGTAGTTTATTGTAAAGGGGGTGGAGCTGACGAATATCAGGAAGGAAATGAAATATAAAGCAGCTTTTTGGGGGGGGGGGGGCAAATACCAGGGATTTGGAGGAAAGGGTTAGTGGTATGAAAGGTAGCAGGGTGGCAAAGGTCGTTCTCATTCATGTAAGGGGAAATGACCTGGCTCATAGGGAGGTGGGGCAGGAGGTAGAGCGGGACCTCAGGGGATTGCTGAGGAAAGTGCGGGAGAAGTTTCCTGGAGCTAGGGCAGTAGTCAGTGGCGTGCTGGTTAGGAAAGGAGTATCCTATAGGAAGGCAGTGGCTGCGAGTGAGGTATATGAGAGGGTGCGTAGAGATTTGGGGGCTACATTTATAGATAGTAGGAAATGGGTAGGCTGGGAAAGTGTCGGGTGGGACCAGGTTCACCTGACAGAACAGGGAAAGAGGATTCTAGGTGACCTGCTAGGTAGAGAAGTAGCTGGCTGCATGGAGAGGGTCAGGGCAGAGCAGCAGTTGTTGAAATAGCAATCAGTTAGAAGCAAGGAAACGGAAGGGGAGAGAAATGGAGAGGATAGCATTGATGAGGCCGCAGGGGTGGAGATAGGAGGTAAGTACTGTAGGATGGTAAAGCAGAGTACTAGTATAAAGATAATGGTGGTGAACAGGAGTGTGTACAACAAGCTGGAGGGCTTCTGGGGAAAGATTGAAGGATATGGGGCGGATATAGTGGTAGCTGTGGAGACTTGGTTGACTGAGGAAGTACTGGACATAGAGTGTAGGCAGGATGAGTTCACCATCTTCAGAAGAGACAGGGATGGGAGAGGAGGAGGAATAATGGTGTGTGTAAGGAAAGGGCTAAAAGGGGTGGTAGAATGGGTTAGTGAGGATGTCGAGGTAATGGAAATTAAATTGAGTGGTAGTAGTAATAGGAGTATTACTTTGCTGGCAGCGTATAGACCACCAGGACAGGGATGGCAGGCAATTGAGATGATCAAGGAGAGGGTCGATAGACTAAAGGACAGGCAGTGGGTTGTTGTAGCAGGGGATTTGAATATGCCAGGGGTGAAATGGGTAGAGGGTGCAGAGGAATGGGTAGCATAATGCAGAGAATGGCAGCACAGTTAGTCAACAGAGGATTAGTCCAGATAGTAGAAACACCTACGAGATGGAATGAGGAGGGTGTTGGGTCAGTGCTGGATGTGGTGTTGGTCAGACCTAGGAATGCTGTAGTTGGTGCAATAGTATTGGATGGCATAAGCGACCATCATATTCCGGTTGTAGAAATTGGGATTGGCAGGATGAGGGAAGTGCAAATGGCAGAAAGGTTGGTGTGGCAGTATGGGAGAGGAGACAAGAAGGGGGCAGAAATCTTCCTGAGAGACAGGTTTAAAAATGGTCTATGGAGGAGGGTGTAGAGGGGTTGTGGAGGGAGTTTAGAAATTAATGGAGGTTATGTTGGAGAAATTTGTGCCAATGAAAAGGTTACGGACTGGGGGAGATCCCCCATATTATGGACAGCAGATTTTGAAAATGAAGAAGTGCAGAAAATTACATGCCAAGTGGAGAAATAAAGGGATGATGAAACAAATGGGTAGGGAGATTGAAAGGAAGATTAAACAGGCAAAGAATGTATTTCTGGGGAACATGGTGGAAGAAGGAAAAGGCAAGGAATGGGGGAAATTGTTTAGGTATGTTAGGTGGTTAAGGGGAGGAGAGGAAGCGATCCCTCTGCTAACAGGAAGGGATGGTAGGCATACGACAAATGACCAAGAAAAATCGGAGATGCTGCAAGGACAGTACTTGTCAGTGTTTGAGGCAAAGGAGGGTTGGAATAGGGGGATAAACAGGGTTCGGGGGGTGTATAGTGAGTTTAAGATGAGGTAGTGGGGGATAGAAAAGGTAATTAGGGGTTTGGAGAGCAGTAAGGCAGGGGGACCAGATGTGATAGGAAACGCAGCACTAAAGTTTGGTGGCAAGGAGTTGGCGAAGTATTTAGAAGTGGTGTTTAAAAAGTCCTTAGGAGAGGGTAAGTTGCCACAAGATAGGTGGTACCTATACACAAGCAGGAAGAGGATAGGGGGAGGCCTGGCAGCTACAGACCGGTGAGTCTCACATTAAGTACAGGAAAAGTAATGGAGAGGCTGGTGGTGCAGTATTTGGTGAGAGTAATGAACAATAGGAATTGGTTGGAGGAGTCCCAGCATGGTTTCAGGAGGGGTTACTCATGTGAGACTCAGCTGGCTTGGTTATTAGAGGATCTGGTGCAGGTAGTTGATGAGGGGAAGCAGGTGGATGCCTGCTTCATAGATTTTGAGAAGGCATTCGATAAGGTGCCTCATGGAACATTGATGAGGAAAGTGGAGGTGCTGATACCAGACAGGAGGGTAGTGGAATGTATAGGGGACTTTCTCAGTGTGCGAAGGCAGAGGGTGAAAGTGGGGGAGGCAATATCGGAGGAAGAGGAGGTTACGTCAGGGGTACCACAGGGAAGCGTGCTGGGTCCTTTGTTATTTACCATAATGGTAAATGACATGGGTTTGGGGATTAGGGGAAAAATCAGATTGTTTGCAGACAATTGTGCTGTATATGCTGAGGTGGGACAGGGGGGTGGAAATTTGCAGGCGGACATTGATAAGATATGGTTGTGGACCAGAGAAAATAAAATGAGGATAAATGTAAGAAAAACTAAGGTAGTGAGGTTCACAAGGAAGAAGATGATAAGCAGGGACATGTACAGTTGGGAGGGACAAGAGATAGAAGAAGCAGCAGAATATAAGTATAATAGGGATTGTAATGCAGGGAAACCTCGGGTAGAAAAAAACAGGTAGAGAGGGTGGTAGCCAAGGGAAGAAGGGCTCTGGGTATGCTGGGAAGGGTGCTGAATGGAGTCAGCTGTGAGGTGAAGGAGAAGGCATATGGCACAATGGTACGGCCAATGTTAGAATATGCTGCACCAGTATGGGACCCGTATGTGGAGGTGGAGGTGCAAGAACTGGAAAAGGTGCAGAGAAAGGCAGCAAGATTGGTGAAGGGTAGGTGGAGAAGGCAAGGGCAGGGTGATGAGGAAGAAGGGAACTATAGGCCATCAGTGATGATGAAAGAAATGGGGTGGAGCTCATTGAAGGACAGGAGGAAAGTTGAACGGTTAGTCAGGATGTACAGGGGGGTGAATGAAGAGGGAGGATGGGGAGAGCTACACTGCAAGCTAAGTCTGTGTTTAGGGGAAGAGGAAACAACAGTGAGAAGCTTCAGAGGGTTTGGAGGAGAACGGAGCGGGGTAGGTAGACCATGCTTGTGAGGTCTGTGAGGGACTGGAATGTGTTGAGGGAGGAATTGGTATCTGTGAGAGGGGTTGGTAAATTCAGGAAGGGAGTGGAAAAGGAGTTGGTTGGGTGAAGGAGAGGTGAGAGAGCTCGCCACCGGGCTGTAGCCTAATTGCGAGTGTATGTATATGTATGCTGGTGGAGGATTGTTCAAATTGTAATGTACGTAAAACATTGAACAGTTCTATTAAGTAGAATAATTCGGCTTGAAGTTGGTGAAACGGTACAAGGCGCTAGGGATTAGTTTTGTTTTGTTTTATTGCATCCGTAAGATATTTTTTCAATACATAGCTGTACAATGTGTTTAAGTAGCGCTTAAATTTTAAGATGTGTTGGTGAAACCGGCCCATATATATATTTCAATAATATCCCTCTAAAAATTTAAGTAAAATAAAAGAACAAGACAAGAAATACTAAACCCTGACATTTCATGGTAAAATAATTATGATAAAATATTTGAAGGATAATAAATCTGCTGCCAGACGTAATTAAACTCAGTAGAATGTACATGAGCACTTTTTTTTACTATTTGATTTCTCCACATTTATAGTTGAAAGCTCAGATAATTATATATTGATTCAATGTCTGTTTATTTTATTATTCCTCAACTAGATTCAGTGGATGTTGGAGCAACTTTTACACAGGACATCTGGAAAGTTCACGAAGGCAGCCAAAATTAGATCTTGATCTTGTTAAAAATCCAAAATTCATATTGCTGACTTTCATCATTTTGATAAAATAACTATTTCAACAAAAATGTTTATGATCTTTCAAACAAAATAATAGTCTCACATAAGATCCGTAGTAGATGATGATAAAACTAATCACGACCTTACTTGAAGAACAAGCGACACGTCGAGATGGCTGTCACACGACCCTTTAGTGGTGGAAATATCATAATTTCCGCATGGAAACTCCAATCAAATCATTACAGTCATTGACGTGGACGTGGAGCCGCCCCTTTGTACTTCAGCTCAAAAGCACCGCCATACTAGAAGAAGGAACTCTCCTTCCCTTGCTATCATTTGCATACATCACTTCCAATGACTTCTTATCACAGATAAATGCATACTTATTACTTACTCCTTGCAAGTCAGTTTGCACAAGAATAAAACAAGCATTGAGAACATTTTTGATATGTACCTGAATAGAATTTATATGAGCATATAAAAACTTAGTTACGTGTTACTCATACAGACACATTAATAGCAATATAAAATATAACTATTAATTAGTTGATAAATAAAATAGGTGAAATTTTGTTTCTGTAATAGAAAATATGAGTAATGAAATAATCAAACAAATGTGTTTTCTCTTCAAATTATATAGACGTCTTTCTGGAGGACTTTCAAACAAACACTGAATGAGAACAAAACTATTGACATTTGGGTAACCATCAAATAAACGTAAACAGTAGAATTCTGTACTATTACAGATGATAACTACAAAGGGTATGGTAGTCGTCAGAGAGCTATCATGTCTGACAAGTGGCAAGTCGCAGACAGTTTTGTGAGTTCCTTGAAGAGTTTTTTAGTTGTCGCAGAATCCAGTGATTGCAGTCCCATAGACTTGAAATGAAGAAAGTATGCAAGCAGTATTTGTCAGATGTACAGCAGAGGCAGCTCTACAACATGTTGGTTAGCAGCTAAGTAATATGTTCAGATGTGCCAGGTGTAAACTATTATACAAGGCCAAAATTAAGGTAATGTAATTAATAGGGAAGACTAGCTCATATTCATCTCTGATGGTATGTGTGCCCAAGAAAATGGTACTGTTCGGCTTTGTTTAGATGCCAGGAGTATTAACAAGATCACAGTAAAGGATTATAAATTGCCGATACAGACTATTGAAATTTTACATCTTTATCAAGGTGTTAGGTTTCTGACTACATTGGATCTTACCAATGGTTATTGGCAGGAACCATTAGATGCTTCTTCTCAACAAGATATGTACTGCTGTTTCTTTTCACAATTTTCAATATGCTACCTTTTGGCCTATGCAACATTGTAGCAGAATTTACACGCTGTCTAGACATCACACTAGGAGAAGAGTGCAAGATTTTGGCTAAAACCTACGTAGATGATATTCTGATTACCTCTGTATCTTTCTGAAAACAACTAGAAAATATTCAATCTGGTAATAAATAATTTGAAGGAAACTGGAATGAGAGTGAAGATTTGCAAGGCTTTGTTTGTCATAGTAAATTGCCATTCCTGGGTCACATCCTTACCCTAGAAGGTATAAGAATAGCAGCTGGGAAGTTTGAAGCTGTTGTACAGTTTCTTCCACCCAAGAATGTCAAGCAGTTGAAGGCATTGTTAGGATTGCTAGGCTTCTATAGAAACTATCCTGACCAAATTGCTCGTGTAGCAGTACCATTTTTCATGGTATTAAAGAAGGATAAGAGAAGGGAATGGACAGAATAAGAGCAATCAGCCGTCGAGCAGCTAAAAGACCATGTAATTTATCGCCCAGTGTAAGGAAGAGATATCTTACTTTATACAGATGCTTCAGACTACTCTCTAAGTTTTATATTAGGTCAGACAGATGATTTAATTGAGGAAAAGATTGTGTCATGGCCAGTATAACTATGAATAGAGCTGAGAAAAATTGTAGAGTTACTGAGAAAGAAGCATTACCTATCATTTGGGCACTTACAAAATTTAGAAATTTACTGTTTGGTGAGAAAATTATATTAACAGACCATCAAGCTCTGACTTGCCTGAAGTCAGGAAAAATGTTTGGCAACCGCTTAACCAGATGGTGTCTTCTACTTCGTAAATTCTATATTCGAATTGTGTACATTAAGGTATGTGAAAACATCGCTACAGATTATCTCAGTTGCATTCCAGAAGCGTGAATGATCCGTTACTATTTGAAGGTCCGAGAGAGTTTGTTCTAGTAAGTCATGCTATAGTGAGTGGAATTCCTAATAATAAGTTACCACATCTATTGGAGAATTTAAGTCTGCACTGCAGCAACAGCAAAATAATTTCTGCAGTGGTGTCTGGAAGAAATTATTCCAGTTACCTCAAGAGGATAAGCTGTATAATAATTTTTGTGTATCACCTGAAAATGTTTTATTTTACCACAGTTCTAATGGAAAAGAATTTGACGATTATTGGAAGCCAGTTATACCCCAAGCTATTTCTTTGCCTTTCATACAAGAAATGCATTCAGCTTTTCGCCACATCGATGCTTTTTGCTGCTGTGTTATTTCCATCCCGATGTGTACTGAAAGAGCGTGCTTGTGACACCAGATATAGTGCCACCAGGGTGACACCTCCCAGCAACCAAGTGAACCTGCAACTTGCACCAAAAGAAAACTTTGTTTCAATGTGTTTTTTTACAATTTGCCGCGGGGCCCTATCTTTGTTCGTGTAAAGTTATAGCCTTGTGAAATCTGATGATTCTTTTAGTTTCATGCTGTATACATGTTAAATATATGAAGAGAAGGAGAAAAAAAATGACGGTGTAAATTTACTTAGGGCAGCACTTGGTTAGTGTCAGCGTTGTGTACTGTCTATCTCATATAAGATGGCAAAATTTTGACAGTGAGTGAGTGGCAACTTGACGTATACGAAACAAACAAAGTGCCGTTTACAAAATTGTGTATCAGTTGATGCACAAATGAACAAAAGTTAAAATTAAGTTTGCTATTCTGAGTGCACTGGCATCAGACAAGTACAAAATACGTGATAAAAGAGTTCCTAGATTTAAAAAATATTTTATTTTACGTGGTCACAAAACAGCGGATGTTAAACTAATATTTGTGCTAAAGTAGTAATGTATAGGTGATAAAAATGAAATGCACAATAAGACGATTCATAGCTGAATGAAACGCGACTTCAAGCCATAGATCTTTTCATGTCATATTCCCACTGTCTATCCAGGTTTTCCATATGTTCATGATATTAATTCCAAAAGCCTTCAGAAATATTGCATGGCATTATTGAATTATTTTTTCATAATTTGACAAAATATTTTTTCAAATTCGTGTCGTTTCGAGACTATAATAGGAGAAAACTTATGTTTTAAAAAGCAGGATCTAGAGACTGTGAACCTGCTGCTATCTTTTGGTACCGTGTGCGGCTCACATGCTGTACCACGCCATGCACGCCATCTGTATGCTCTTTCTTGAACCTAACCAGCTATAAAGATCAAATGAATATGTTTTGTATGTAAAATAAAAAATTTATGAACAGATGCCAATAATTTTATTTTCTGCGAGTTCTGCTTAGTTTTTAAAGTAGCATATATTTTGTGTACAGCGATTTTGATTATTATTAATTTCTGTTGGGCCAGTGATTGTCCGTCTAGGTCCTAAACACGCCATGTTTTTTTCCGGAAACCCTTGTTTTCGTGTAGCCTCCAGTTGACACACCAGCTGATGGCGAAAGGATACATAAACTAAAAGTAAACATTCGTTGAACTGTCAAAATCTTGCCAACTTATATAAGACGGAGAGTAATCCAGTCTGAGATAGTCAACAATTTTCCCACATTCTAACTCTTCTGTCAGTAAGAATTATTATAAAATTGTTATGTTTTACTTTGATTCTGAGTAAATTTTTAACATCAGCTAAATTTTTTTTGCTAAGAGGAACCAAACCAAGTGGGTCTTGTGTGGGAAGTTAACAATAATTGTTGACTTAAGGTTGGTTAAATAGGCTATACATCTTTTGTGTTACGTAGAACTATCTTTTTCTAATTATAGGATATCACAAAAAAGACGCATCTCTTTTCATCCTACCCCAACTACATTAATTATTGGGGCATATAAGAAAGAAGGAATTGAATTGAACTGATACAATTTTCCTCCTCTTTCCAAAGTTTATGATGCTTCAATGATCACTGCTTGAGAGGAACTATGATTAAGTTTCTAGTAAGAGCAAACTGATGCATGTATGAATGTTGTATGTTTCTGTGTGATTTTTTTGTCTTTTAGATATTGTGTTAAAAATGGACATAAATGCTGCTGGGGCACTGGTGCTGGAGACTCTTCAGCAGGCTGCAAGCCAAGATGTGGCTGTCTTGAAACCAGCTGAGCAGCAGTTGAAGCAGTGGGAGACAGAACCTGGATTCTACAGCATACTGCTCAATATCGTCTCGAACCATTCCATAGATGTTAATGTCAGGTGGTTGGCAGTTCTCTACTTCAAAAATGGGATTGATCGTTTCTGGAGGAAAGCTGCACCCAAGTATGTTGTCTGGTTTATTGTTGTGGCTTTGTGATGTAATTATCAAATGTTCAGTTTTTTGCCTTGGGCTCCATCAGTACATCTGTGCCTTTTGTAATTGCCATATGTCATTTTCTTTTTGTACCAAACTGCATTCCTTTCTCAGTGTCATTTTACAATTTCACATTTTTGTGTCAGTAATTGGTAGTTATAGTAACCAGTTATAGGTACAGCTCACCACTTTGTTTTATAGTTCAGAGTAGAACTGTCAGGTGTCTCTGGGTGGCAACCATTAAGAGAGTACCTGTGAACCTTACCAAAATGACCCTTCATGGTTTTTAGGAATAAGGTGGTTATACAATTCATTTGCTGTAGATATTTTGGTAAATTTTATACTAATTTTTACCCACCCTCGAGCCCTTTATCTGTATATATAAGTTTCCAATTTTTTGCATGCAGTTCATGCTCGGTTATTTATAGCATTGAAATTACACTTTTTAAAAATTAAATATACATTTATTTTAATAGCCATTTGTCTTATGAAAAAAATGATACCTGAGAACTTATACTTCGCCTACCCTTGTCTCCCAAAATGCTAAAAACATCTAGCATTGCAAGAATTTACTGAGTTTAATGTCAAGGTTAGGAACTTCCATCATAGGGATTATACACCTGAAGCTGGTAAGGCCTGTTAACTGGCTATATGGCCTTCAAAAGTGTACATTTGATTCTTTTGTTAGGCCTTACCATCTGAATTGAAGTCATGACATCAAGTAAGGACTTTTCCAGTTCAAACGAAGGGTGCATAATCACCCTCATATTTTCCCTTCTGCCAAAGGTACAAGCAACCTCACCTTCATGTACCCTTCGCTCTAAGTTCAATTTTTCAACTGTTTGTAACAGTTTTGCATCTCCTTCCTGCCATTTGCTGTACACTGTTGTATACACACAAACCAAAGCAATATAAAATCTGTTTACTTAATGAACTATTTAATGTATGCATTGTAAATTGTGAAACAAAGACAGGTGTTAAAATCTACACCCGAGGAAATGTAGGAAATTGTGGGTACTGAAACGATCAAGGGCAAGTAAAGGAGGGTATGTTGCAGTGAATTTTAATACATCTCAAATTCAAAACATTTTACAATATGATTGGTCAACCAAATTGTAAAATTTTCAAGCTAATTTATTATAAAAAACATTGACGTGTGATGCACTGCGCAGCTTTGATACACACTCGACTTCGCCCCATCTTACCACAGTTTCAGTTTGTCTTGGGGAAGTAATTTTAAACATTATCAGAAGAGGCTGATCACATGCCTACAGGGTACACTCTCGTAATGAGGAATGATATTACTGATACTGATGCTGTTGGGTGAGACACAAAACGAACGATGACACAATTCACTTACGGTAGGTGGGCGCCAGCGGTGCCTCCCACACTGCACTTCGAGACTCAGGGTTCTCAGGGATGCTGTGGGTTCTATGTGTCCGTCTCACCCGTGTGTCTTTACAAAACTTTGATCAATACTAAACATTTTATCACTGAAAATAGGTGGGAGATTTGCTGATCTGACGCTACAAGTAAATGCACATGTTTACACTGAGGATCATACAATTTATTGATTTCCAACCACAGGGTTGTGCCAGAAAAATGAATTAATGATTGAAACTCGGACGTGTCTAGCTAATTCCGTTGGGTTCTTACCCGCAGCTCTTAATTTTTGTAGTGCACTCCTAGTTGAATGATTTTCTCTGAGGTGTTTTAAAACACAGCCCCCACAAGGAAAGAGGTCTATAGCCACTAGGGTGGACTGTAGATATTTCCTGTAGACACGACACGGAGAATTACAAGTGAACCCTGAAAACGTGTGATTATTTTACGTCACTAACACAGACTTGTTGGGACGCGTCTCCCAGCACGTGGTGAGTATGGTGACTGTCTTTACACATAGCCGGCTAGGACGGAAATAATGTCACCGTACAAATTATACAAATAAGGGTGATACAATATGGGACACAACATGAATGGGCACAATAAACACACAGATGCGTGAAAGTATGTTTAGGTGGTGCGGATGCTGCTGGATAAAATGCGTTGCAGACCATGTGGTGCAGGTGGAATTGCAGTAGTTTTCTCTAAAAACTGCAAATAATTACCGGACAAAGTGCTAGCGGTGTTGAGAAAATTATTCCCCTGAAAATTTAAGTATTTAAGAACTTGTAGCACGCCTGATGGTGGAAAAATCAACATGTGTAAAAGACCATGTGGTCATACATACAAAGCATCAATCATGAAAATACATGGAACCCTGAATAAAACAATACATATAACCCTGAGATTTACGAAAGCACACATGATATTACAAAAATATACCCTCAAAGCGCATGGATGGCAGAGATCCGGACTTGACGATATCTGACCGTGTGGCCATGGGCGATGTGCCCGTAACACAATTAAACATGAAAAATACCCAGAAATACATACATAGAAATATAGCCCTTAATATTGCATGCAGCAATTAAGTGGAAATTACAATGAAAAGCCTTTGGTGTAGGCGGATGGCGCCTGATTTACAAAGTTGCGCAGACCGCGTGGCCTCTCCGGGACCGCGTGGCCTCTCCGTCATTTTCTCCTTCTCTTGTTTATGTTCCAAAAAGCCACAAAGGCTGCAAATTATTAAGTTAAGTGAAAGCATAATGCTGGGTAATTTCTGGGAAAAAGGTAATTAAAGCAAAGGTTAACCGGTATACTAAAGGTGCTATGGAAATCTAACTCAGTGCAAAAAGGTTGGAGTGCGTATGTGACAGTGTTTTACCTCTGCAGCTTTCCTCGACGGACTGCCCACAGGCAAGTGGCTGCCTACGGGGTTCCCACAGGCAAGTGGCTGCCTACGGGGTTCACACAAGCGGAAGTGCTATACACGCAGAGTAAAACTTTTAATATAAGAAAGAAATTGCACACAAATAATTTGCATATATTTGCATCATTCTAAGCTTTTGAATGGTGAATTTTCTATGTTTGTTGATTGTTCTTTATGGAGGAGTTTACTCCGGAATAATAACATCCTTATTCTTCACACAGCGCACATTTTGAAATTTAACCAAACATTGTGCAACACTTTAGGAACATACAATTTTAACATTTTAGAACACTTGGACCCTGAAATAAAATAGAAGGTCATGGTTTACACTATAAAATAAATATTCCATTATGGGAAAGTCCAGGTTATGGCCTCTTTGCGCATGTGCGTACCCACGTGTCACGTGAGTGCTGACAATGCTGCTGGCTGCCGGCGTCAAATGACCCCTCCCTCGAAGGCCGAGATGGTGCGAGCAACTTATCTTTGCTCTGGTGGGCTCTGACTAGCTGTGAACTGGGACCACCGATTGCGGGCAAAGGAAGCATGGCTTCGGAGGTCTTCTCATTCTGTGGCGTTTGCAGGGGGTGGGGGGTGTAGGCTGGAACCATGTTGTTGGGACAGAGTGGTGACTCGCCTCGCCTCTTGTGAGTGCCTCAATGTGGTTTGTTGAAAATTGGCGTCATATTCACTTCCCTACTTGCTTCCCCAAACCCTTTCAAACTCTCTTGCTCTACTAGGCTATCCCCTGCAGGTGCCAAAAAACCTCTGAAAGGCGTTGCACTTACACATGTGGTATTAACATCTACATTTTCACTTATGTTACAACCATGTTGACTTGTGCCTTGGGGAAACCCCTTAAAACTTTGTTGCCTTGTGAGGCTGTCTGTCTCCTGTGGGTACAGCAGATCCTAGAAAAGGTGTATCACTGGCACTGGTTGTGTTGCAGCTTACGTGCACAGTGTTGTTACTATTTTCTTCCTACTCTACCCAAGTAAACCCTTTAAAACTATTTTGATTTATTAGGCTGTGGCTTGCCCCCTGTGGGGAAAGCCCTGAAATGGTGATTCACTACTCATTTTGTTCATGTGCGTGTTCACACATTCGTCACCTCCCTCCCTGTTTGGTGTGGAGTGTTCGGATGGCGCGAAGCCCCTAAATTACATGGTGTTTGCAATACTGTTGCTTATGTTTTCCGGGCGCGTGGT
This sequence comes from Dryococelus australis, assembly GCA_029891345.1. Lineage (NCBI taxonomy): Eukaryota > Metazoa > Arthropoda > Insecta > Phasmatodea > Phasmatidae > Dryococelus > Dryococelus australis. Next base: position 28,125,857 of record CM056999.1, on the reverse strand, counting down.
CACGAGGCTGGTGTTGTTGTTTTTGCACGTGCTGCTTCTGTCATTCCTTGTACCACCTGGTACACAATGACGCGCTCGCTGATGTACTGAGCTTTCTGGCTTTTCGTTGCCCCTCTTCCCTACAGGTGTGCGGGCTATACACAGGTTGTTGCAGTGACGTTTCGTAACTTGTTGCGGACCCAGTTTTACGAGAAATATGGAATTCTCCATCTTTTCTGTTGCTCTTACCGGCCCAATCCACTTGGGTGCCAGTCCTGCGCAATGGTTCTTGACTCCCGTTGATAATGGGTTTTCTTTTACATAAACGTACATACCGGGCACTAACTCCAGCGGCAGCCTTCTGCTTTCCGGCACACAAGTATTACAGTAATTTCCCTGGTTTTCCCTTGCCTGCTCATGGATCGGTCGTTGGTGGGCTATAATTTCCTCAGGCAGTATTGCCGGGTTTCCGCGGGGTTCTCCGGGTGCACGCAGTTCACGACCCTGCACCAACTCTGCGGGTGTTTTTTCCCGTTGCTGCATTAACTTGATTCCATAAACAAAACATGACCTCTGGAATCAGTTCCACCCATCTCGTGTGGTCTGTTCGTAACTGGATGCGTAACTGTATTTTGACATCTTGATTACGACGTTTGGTCGGGTTTGCCTTTGGGTGGTAGGCTGGGATGGTATGGTTTCGGTTCCTCGTGCGGTACAATAGTATCTCCATTTTTTTCCTACAAATGGTGTACCATTATCTGTTAGTAGGTGTGTGCACGGACATTAATGACTGAAAATGCCTCAGTCCACCTTGTAAACAAATCAGTGGCGACAATGATGAATTGTTTCCCACCTTTTGTGTGCAGGTACAGGCCCATGACGTTGAGTGTGACTGCATTAAATGGCTCCATTGGCAGCATCGGTTGTTGTGGAGCGTCGCCGTCTGTTCTCCGTGGCTTCCGAGTGTTGCATGTAACAAAATTCTGTACATGTTTGCGCACGTCCCCCTGTACTCCTGGCCAATGGATAAACTTCTGTGCGTTCCTACGTGTCTGTTCGGAACCCGGGTGGCCATGCTCTAAGCTGTCATGCCCGTATGTCAGTACAAGTTCACATGTTTCCTTAGGTACTTACGTTCACCAATTTGTGCAATTACTGGGGGGTTTTACTTGGATTTCCAGGTTCACTACTCTCCAGTGTTCTGAATATCTCGTGGTGCAGTGTTGCCGGTGTTGTGCAGCATCTGGGGAATTTTCCTGTGCAGTGTGCACCTCTCTTAACACATCACAGACATTTAACGAGACAAGTTCTCCGGGTGGTGTAGCAAAAATGTTTTGTAAAACAAAAGATGGTGGTACTGTACGTTTGGACATGGGTTCCTAGAAAGTGCATCTGCGAGTTCATTGGTTTTTCCCGCCACGTGTTCTACTTTGAAGTTGTACTCTTGTAACAATAAAGCCCGGCAGGCAAGTTTACTCTTTCTGTTATGCATGCCTTCCAACCAAACGAAACAACGGTTATCTGTTTTCAGTGTGAATCTCCTTAACAGATACGGCCGGTACCTCCTCAATGCGTGCACAATTGCCAAATACTCTGGTTCGTTTACGTGATATTTACGTTCTGCATCGCCAAACTTAGCGCTGTGGTAATTGATGTGTTTTTCCCCTGTTCTCCCACCTGGTATAATACTGCTCCAATGCCTTCTTGACTCGCATCTGTCTGAACTACAACAGGCACTTCCAGGCTAAACCTGGCTAGTGGTATACAGTTTTGAAAAGCAAGTTTTATGTCTTTGAATGCTTGATCGGCTTGAGGTGTCCATACAAATTTACGCTTCTCACATAATTCAGTTAATGGTGCCGTAATTACAGAAAAATTCGGAACAAATGTGCTCAGCCAATTTATTGAACCAAAAAATTTTCAAAGTTGTTTACGTGACCTGGGTGTGGGTTTTTCCTGAATCTGTTGTACATGTTGTTGTTCTGCTTTGTGTCCATTCCCTGTTACATAGTGTCCCAAAAACTCCATCTTACTCATCCCCAAGTTACACTTATCAACCTTACATGTTAGCTTGTTGCGTTCGAGCCTCTCGAACACAAGGCTCAGGTGGTGTAGGTGTTCTTCCCAGCTGTTTGACCATACAAGTACATCGTCAAGATATGCCATCGCAAATTCTCCTATGTAACCATCTAGCACATTTACAATTAAGTTTTGAAAAGTGGCAGGAGATCATTTTAAGTCGAATGGCATTGCAACAAACTGAAATCTACGCCTGTCTGGTGTGGTAAAGGCAGACTTTTTACGATCTTGTGGGCGGATAGGTACTTGCCAATACCCTGACTTACGGTCAAGTAAAGCGAACACAGCAGCTGGCCCTAGTGTTGACAAAGTGTCCTTGATGTTAATTACTGGAGGTGGCATGTTTACAGTTACTTTGTTGAGTGGAGGACAGTCTACTCAAAACCTCCATTCACTGTCCTTTTTAGGGGTTGGTGTAATGCCTGAGTTATAGATACTTTGCGTTGTTCCAATTACATTGTCACTGAGCATCTCACATACCTGTTGATTGATTACACGCCAGAAGAAAATACCTGGGTCTCGTGACTTGGAGTACACCGGTTCCTCGTGCGTTGTGATGATGGCGTGCTCGGTGACGTCAGTACGCTGCAGCTTCCCGTCAGTGTGGAATACACTGGCATACTGGTCCAGCAGATGTTGTAGCTTCTCCTGATGTTGTTCGGGCACCTCATGCGCAAACTCTACGAGTGGCACGGCAGCTGTTGTTGCCGGCGATGTCACTCCTACTGCGTATAGCGTCCACCTCCCACTTGCCCTCACGTGAAAACGGTCGAGATGTGGCTCAATCACTGCTTGGTTTTCAATTAATCATGGTAATCCCAAAATAATTTCTTCACACAGGTCTGGTACAATGTCTTCGAGTTGAGGATATATCTTTGCTAACTTTTCCTTTGATATATCCCCACACTAACTCAATGGGGTTGAAGGTTTTGGAAGAGGACACTTGTTTAGTCAGTAACAGCAGGTTGGCTTTTGTTAGGTCAGATGAGAAAAACACGCTCACTTTTAACTACTCTTGAATATCTTTTTTTATGCTAGCAGATGTGGGTTTCTTATTTATCTGAACATTGTGATAACTTGCATTGTCGAGAACAATTACAGAGTTGTCAGATAAGTTAGGGAGTAGTTTCTGTTTTATCCATTTTGAAAAGTTATCAAAATTCATGTCATTATGATGATCTTCCGTTTTTTGTTTTGATCGGAATATCAACAATGCGTTCTGTGTAAAGCCTTCTTCTCCTCCTGCATGCACAATTATCAAAAGCTGGCCTTTGCAGATTGGTTCAGTGATACCCAGCTCCTTGTCCGACTGCCAACAATAACTAACACTGTGGGTAGCATGGATGTACGTTTCATCTACATACACAATTGTTCGCCCAGCATTTCAAAACTTTCACATTTCTTGTTGCTGCAATATTAGGCTTCTCAGTCAAAGTCTTTCTCCTTGACTGGCAATTCTTCCTACGAAATCCCAGTCTCTTTAACTTAAAAAATCTTTACTGCCGTCCAAAACCCGTCATCTCGCAAAGTCTTATTTAATTTATTTAAATTTGGAACAGTTTCCATGACAGTGTAAAATTCGTGAACTTTTCTCCGTACTGCAACCTGACGTAAAGTCGTCAATTTCAATATTTTTTTGCGTTCGTTTTTTTTAGCAGTTGGTGTTAAAACTTCAGACCAATTCTACTTTTTACTTTCTCCTCTGTCAAAATCCTCTTTACTGTTGATTGAGACACATTTGTTGCAGAACTTGTTGCTTCATAAACATTGTATTTTAAGCCGTACAACTTCTTTTCTTTTAGATGTGTCGCAACGTTGTAAACAATTTCACGTGCCTGTCCAATGTTGTAGACAATTTCATGCGCCTGTCCTTGTAACGGCCATCCCAGAATAATGATAGACTTCATTCCCGAGGTCGATGGGGGTAGGCTCACTTGTATCATATAACGCAGGCCCTGACATGACGTGCGGAAGCAAACCTCACACACCCGAGTGGAGCTTGTAACTGATCCCCTCCACTTCCCCTTGCGCCGACCACGTCACAGCTGTGTGCGCCACACCAACAACTGGGGTCTGCACATGGTCCCATGTATCTTGCCGGCCTATAGTAGCGAATTGCAGATGATGTGGCGGTACTCTAGTTGAAATTGCCTGTATGAGTCCCTTGCGTACAAAATTATGGCTTGCGGCAGTGTCTATCACAGCGATCTTATTTTTCTTTTCAAGTCCTTCCTTGACCTTTAATGCACGTGTAATACTGTCATGGTCTTAATGCTGCTGGTTGTTAGCCGGCGTTAATACATCAGTTTGGCTTGTCCTGTTCACTCCGAACTCTCATCAGATGTCACGACCCCCCGCCTCCATGAAGGGCAGCTGTAGTTATATCTGCTGAGGCACTGAGCCCGCCACCCAAGGTCACTTAGTTCGATGGCAGCCAAGGGAGGGCACCACATACTAAGAAGCTATAAAGAACTAAACTCGTCTCGTCAGCAATTCTCCCAAGGCAGAAGATGCTAGCAGACGACTCTAGAGGAAGAGCGTATCATCCTCTTCAGCTCTCGCCAGCTCTGGTCCAGCGGCCAACCAGTATATAAGGCCCTGCGTGGACCGAAAACTTCAGTCCATGTTCGCCTCACTGCTCAGTCTTGGGCCGGGCGACGCCACCAGCAGCTTGCTCTCTAATACACCTTTCTGATTCCACAGCTCCTCTTGGGGCCGGAAGATGCCTACTATTGCAGCCTGCTCTACCAGAAGCCTCTTTTGATTATCTGAGCGACTCAACCACCAGCTCCTGAAGATGTCGACTATACTCTGAAAGGGGGCCGTTCCCTTTTTCATGATTTGGTTGCTTGCGGAGAGGGGGGTGGGGGCATGTGTGACTATTGAAGAGAACCGATAACATTATTCTGAATCTCCCCTTTCCCCTTTCGCCCTTCCCTGATGGGGTATCTACCTTCACCATTTTGGTGATCTGTAAAATCGGGTCGATGGGAAGTGGTAGGCGTAGTACCTCCTTAAATTTTGCCGGCTAGGTCGAAGGTCCTCCACCTTGGGAAGATTTGTATAATTTGGATTTCCTATAATTATGTTGAGGTCAAAGGGAGAGTTGGGTAAACCCTAGAGTAAATTGGACCGATGCTCTTCCATACAGGAAGCATTAGAGCTTAATACTCTTGGATACTTCAACACTATGGGGGGTAGGATATGATAGGGCCATAAACGATCATCCCCCTGAACTAACGGTTGGGTGAGTCTCTTCCCTCTTCAGGGGCAGACTATGTACTTGGTCAGCCGGGTGGTCTTTCTACAGGTGACAAAGTTTTCTATCACTTTCGCTATATGACATTTTGCCGGTCATGGTACCTGGTTTGTTGCGAGCGGAGATACACTCTGCTTGGCAGACTGGTTCACCCAGGAGTAAGGTCCAGGACAGCGGCTGACGTTGGTTGCGGTGGTGTAGGGCAGCGGTTCTGGTTGTGAGGTGTAAATGGGTTAATGTTATGTTGTGGATGATTGATTCCTAACAGAGCGTTACCTTCTTGTAAAATTAGAGCTATGGCCGGATGGGCCTCACCAGGTAGCTTAATTAGAGGTATGAACTGTGGAACTGGTAAATGAAGTAAATTGCTAGCTCGAAGCTCTTAATGTTTCTCAGAGAGCTCATCTACGTTGTCTGTTTTGTTTACCATGCTCAGTGTAAGGCATTTGAGCTATACCAATATCAACTTGAGGAGAAGTAAGTACCAATATCAATCTTACCGTGTAATGCCAGGAATCAGTGCCACCAACCTCAGTTTCCACCGTCAGGCCTTTTCAGACTGGGACTGACAGAGAGACGTAGATTCGCTTGAAACCGGGTGAGGCACCCACACGAAGTTGAGTTAGTGGCAGAGGTGTTCAGTTTTCCTTCTGGCCTTCTCAGACAGAACGTGAAGTAGAACACCTGGTCTGACCAACTGTGGTATGGAATCGTGTTTCTAGTGTGAGGCGATTCCAATGGACTACCTTAATGGCAGGCCTCAGTTTGCCATTCTAAATGATGTGGATAATTACCTTATTGGTTCGCGTTACTTGCTTCACCTTAGTTATATTAATAGAATAATTTATTATTTCTGAGAGAAAATATTATATCCTGTGGAATGGCTAGATAAGCTGAATTAACTTACTTACCCTCTTTTAAAGTCAAATACGGGACAACACACACAAAGAAAATAAGTTATTTCCAAGGCAGATTAAATATTACATTGTATTTAACATGTGTGGAAAAGGCAATGAGTCTGTGCTGACTCTTATTAAAATGCTCACAAAAATTATAATTATAAATTAAGAAACATATTAGGAAGCTCAATCCTACATGAACCCAGGTGTATGTGACCTGGACAAAGCTAAACGAAAATGGTTTTATATAGGCCTACGATGTTATAAATAAACAAGGGAGCTAAACCTAACTTTCCTTGGTGTGTTGTTAAGGAACCTATTTATTTTAGGATACCCCACGACCTGCTTCCAAATAGATTATTGTAAAGGGAATGACTATGGATGGGTGGAAGGAAGACGTCTTCTGAAGCGAAGCTGCTTTAGAATACGTCTTCTGAAGCAAAGCTGCTCATCTTCGGGGTCACCGATGGTGGCCATCATCTCTTGTTCGAAATTTGCACTTTGAGTGTAGTTTAGTGGACAACTTTTTAACCATATAGACAGTCCTCTGCCTTATTCATACAGAAAGGTGAGTTTGGCTGCCTCTTACCATTCTTGTTCTAGTGTCCGTTGCACCCTTAAGACAGTTCTTTGACCTTATGCAGACTGGAAGAGAGGGTGGACGGTCACTTACCCCTATTGCTCCCTCTGCCTTATATAGACTGGAGGAGAGTGATGACTACCCCTGGACCTGGGATGGCTCCTTCTATTAATACAAAAATTGTTTGCATGATGGCTTCCAGAGGGGTGCGGGGATGGTTAGCCTCTCTCAGCAGGGGCAGTTTATTAGAGCTTCACAGCAGCGCTACCCTTTTCTTATTTCCTGGTGTGGAGGTACTGACATATCTTATCGCCTTGGTGTGAGTCATTGGAGGCTGCAGCGATCTTGTAGACTGGGTGCTACGCTCTTACAGGAAACCCTCGAACTTGCTTATCTCTGCGAAGGGTGTTGGTAGCTTGTCAAAAATTAAAATTCCCACGTTGGGGTTAGGTAGACTACGTGACTGCTAGGAGTAGGTAATACAAGTTTTCCCAACCATGTCTCTGTAGTTGCATATGACGTGGTGATTGTGGACCCTGTAGGCACATGATTTATTGTACTAATGCATATATGACTTGCTCGAATGAGCGCTGGTGCTAGATGATGGGGCGAAGTCTCAAGTAGAGCACGCATGCCAACTGCCCAGGAATGCGTCTTGTGTCAAGTGTCCCCGCTTTGAAACAACAAAGACCCATCTGGAGCGAAAAAAAATTTCTGGTCTTGGGGTCACCTGGGTCAGGTGGCTTGGCATTATATGGCGTTGTCAATCTAGCGTGCTGCCTGTTCTGTGAGCCCGTTGCTTGCGGTGGTCACACCATCTGAGTTCTCTCTCCATTTCACTCGGCGCGAGGCATTTGGCATGTGTGTGCAGCGGCTAACGGTTTCCCCCTCTCATTTTGTTCATCTTCTTCTCTACCTTTCGGCTACAGTTTGGAGCGGCGGGTATCAGGTGGCAGCATGTGCTCTCTCGTCTCTTCACTTTCCCGGCAGGAAAGGAACTGCTTGGTTAGGAATTTGGCGGCAGATCACATCCGTAAGCTGTTTTCTGGCTTACTTTCACAATGCCTTTGTTTCAGTTGATGCATCAGCTCACATATAAAAAAGGAGACTTGAGTAATTATTACAATGAAGTTTTCTTGTAAAGTTATTACGATAAAAGTGTGGCGTCAAAGGTTCAATGCTTCTTGGAGCACTTTGTACTGCTCGTAAGAGGACTGGGATATGCAAATTTAATGGGTAACTTATCGTGGCTCCTAATGAGAATGAAGTTAATGGCTTTTCTAAAGCCAGATTTTGTCGCATAGTAAATAAAATTTACGTGTAGCCCTACTGCCTCCTTTGTTACTTTACTTTCTTTCATTCTTTCTTATAAAGTACAAGCAAATTTAAACAATTAAAAGAACTGTTTTAAGTCCCTATAACTTCATGTACGGGTTCTCACCTATAGAACAAGGACCACAGAACTCTTAAGAACGAAGATCAATACAGTAACATATTAATACATACCAACAGTGATCATCATTCTGTACATATTTGAAAGTTTTGCTTTCAACTGTAATGGTTGCATACACCCATTATATTACGATATTAAGGATTTTTCCGTTAGAAATTTTGTTTTTAGTAACATTGGTTACATACACTGATTATCATACTAGATTTTGCTCTGGCTGAGCATAGTTAGACATGACAGTCTTGACCTTGAGGATAACCCTGTTTGGGTTTCCTCATATTTTTTAGTTAGTCCTTGAATATAAGTGTCTTGGATCGACCCGTTTGGCTAGCTCAGTCATATCAAGGTTACATTTGGATTAAAGTTGCGTATGATCTAGGTGACATACAGAGGAGATCACATATTTGATTTTATAATCTGCAGCCAAGAGACGATAACATCACGTGAAACATTGAGTAAATAGTTTTGTCGCCGCTATACTATACTTAATTATATATTTGGTAATATTTACATACACGTGACGGTGTAGACATGGTGAGGAAATGAAATGTGATCTTAACTTCTCCTTAGTTAGCCCCAACCTTCAACCCTGACAGATGCTACACATCAACCCTCTTATATCAAATGAAAAATTAAAGTACTATTTACACGTGATAATGTAGACATTGTAAGACAATGAAAAGTGAGCTTGACATCCTCGTAGTTAGCTCCAACCTTCATCTCTGACAGATGCTACATATCAACCCACTTATATCTAACTAGGGGACCCAGCCCGCGACCTTTTTTTTATATTGTCACGGGGCTAGAACAGTTACCATGTTGTTAAAAATTTGGTTATGATACAAAGACTGAATGTAGGTAATAATAAAATGGTGTGAAATTAACTCAACATTGAAGCGACTGCTGTCCCATTTAATATTTCTCTATCCACTTGGCCACTGCTCCCACTTAACAAAAAGTCTATCCACTGAGCCATTAAGGCTCCACTTGGAATCGCTTTAGCCACTAAGGCTCCACTTGCAATCGCTCTATTCACTGAGCCATTAAGGCCCCACTTGATATAGTTCTATCCACTAAGCCACTGCGGCCCCACATGACATAGTTTTATCCATTGAGCTACTAAGGCCCCACTTGGAATTGCTCTATCAACTGAGCCACTATGGCCCCATTTAATTAGCATTGAAGCAAGACATTTAAAGTAAACAAAATATATATTCCATTACCTTCATATCTCTATGCAATATTCTCTATGCATTAATACAAAACATTTCATAAAAAAAAGTAATTAAAAAATGAGTTGTTAGGGTAAAATGTAATGATTGCATAATCTGATCTTGCTGAAATCTGAACTTGACCTGTATTTTACCCTGAGGATTCACTCTGCAAAATTTGAAGAACTTATGTTGAGTTTCAACTTCAAGGGACTCTAAGGTATTAAAGACGGTCAGACAGATAGAGATAGTCTACTTGTTATATAGGAGGATGTCGCACTGGTAGAACTCTTATGACAATTAGTCCAGCAGCTCTGCGGCACACATTAAGTTTAGGTAATCTTTAAGGTTGCTTACCTCGTGCTTTCTCTTTTAAATTCTAGTGTTTACTTCTAAGTTGAAGTCTACCATATTTACAATGGAAAACCCTATTCTAAAACTTCTGAAATATTTAAACCAATGACTTCTTGTTGCTTGTGTAAGAATACAATGCAAAATTTACAGAAATGCTATAGTGTTCCGAGCGGCTGGAATCGCTTGGCCTGTTTCACGTGGTAGGTTGTGGCAATCAAGTGCAATAACACAATGCGAGTGAGAACTTCCTGTTGACATCAATTTATTGATAGCCATACATGGTGCACTATTACAAGGAGTCACAACTTGATTTGCAGTAACATATGACAAACACTTGTACACTTTACTTGTCTTGGGATGCTTTACGGCGATTACCCAATATACTAATTAGCTGTGGGATGCGTTACAGCATTCCCCAAAGGCTAGGAGCCATGGGATGCATTACAGCAATTCCCCTAGGGCTCGGCAAGCTTCCAGACTAGCCGGGAAGTCTGTTGACCATACTCACGGAGCCATATAAATACTGCTCCTCAATACGCACTTCACTCTCCAGTTGAGGGTTGTGCGCACTGTCGTGCCGGGTACAACTGTGCCCCCTTGAACTTACTCTATCTCTCTCTTTAGGGACGCTTACATTTGTCTCTGTCTTATGATCCTCTCACATATAATGCTTAATTACCTTCTTGCCCTTTATAATTAATCACAATAAAATAGTACAATTCTACAGTTACACTATACATCTCCCCTTATGAAATAGAAACAAATTAACATAAAATAATTTGCTTTCTTTACAACCTTAGTGATAGTTTTTCTTAGTGGACACACTTTCATGTAGCTCTATTTATTCTGATGGTAGTGCACTCTGTGAACTAGCAATTGAGCATCTACCAGGAGAGTAGTGATCTGCATTATTTACACTGTAGGCATTTACAATAGTAGGCTTAAAGCAGAATGCTTTACAACAATTATCATCTCCCCCTTTGGGGGATGTACCTCTTTATACATTTACAACAGCCACATTTGGTACAAATACATGTACATGATATAATTACAGATAACACAAAGGTTACAAGAACTTATAGTTCATTGAACATTTGACTAGTGTGCTTTACTTTCCACTCTTCTTCTTGCACATGTTTTTCATCCTCACTTAGGTTGTGACTTGCTAACTTTAAGTCATTTAATTGATTCGTTAAGAGTCGTTAGGGGTATATTATGTTTTACTTCATCGACGAGGTTTGACTCTGCTGTCTCACAACAGTCTATATCTAGCAATACATTAGGGATAAAATCCTTAGAACTAACATTTTGGTTCTTCTGTGTTTGAGATACAATGAGTACATTAGACCCGTAACCCTTACATTTATCAAAAAACTTTAATTTTCCCTGTCCCCTTAAGTATTATATCAAAGGGTTTATTCTTGTTACAAACTATGGTTAATTTCTCTGCATTCGGAGCTACAGCCAGCCATTCGTTATCTAGTTGTATCCATAAAGTATCTACTAATTTCACAATGTGTGTTCTACAATCCTCTGGTATTGAACTGATAGGAAGCATTAACTTGATTTTGCATTCCGTATGTGAGTACATGTTTACAAGTGGGAAATTTTGTTTACAAATTCTAAAATTCGAAGCAATTTCTTTACACTTACTTATTCACTTTTGCTTAGTTTAGCATAGTATTGCTTTGCCTGTTCCATCAGGATATAATCATTATCAGGATTATATAAATACATACTGGTTGTTAGACCTCTTATTTAAGGTTGGTAGTGGTAGTACCGTATAGATGTCGTACTATCGGCAATCTAATTATATAACACATTATATAGTTTCTACTGAATACCTCCAAATTGATTAATTTTAACATTATTCTCTCAGGGACTCCGCCTTCTGGTATTGGTAACCTGAGATCCTGCATTTCGTCTACTTGAAATGTGTTAAAATACCTTAGTATTTGTTGCGGGGTGATAATGTCAGGGTTTAAAATTCGTCTTACTACACTAATTATTGCATTTAGCAGGGATTCATACTGAACCCGAAGTAACTCTATCTCTAGACTTAACGTGTTTATGTGTTCGTTCACCCTGATCGTAAGTTCTTGCTTATTTAATGTGGAAGATAACCTCTTAGTATTGTCATTGGTTACTGAGTTGAGCTTGTCTATCCCCTCATGTAGGGTCTTGTGATTAGCATATAGTTCCCTAATAGACTTATTAACAGAGTGTAGTGTTGATTTCGTTACTAGTACCTGTTCCTTGCTTGATTTCAGGAAGTCTAGTTGTTCTTCCTCTAATTTATAGGTTTTTCTGTTATAGAATTCAGCATCTTCGTTATCTAATGTGCCAAAGATTACCAGACTTATTTGTCCTATTAAATTTAATGGAAATGTACTGTGCTTCTTTTGTCGACCTTTTTCCGTTAACTCCTTGATGATGTCCCTTGCTCTACCTAGTGAGTTCACCTTATCTTTAATCCTACTTATGCTAGACATACATAGTGTCCTATTATTATACGTTAATTCTTCCTTATTACACAGTTCATTGGTCACACTTGCATACTGACTCAGCTTCACAAAGTTCGAGCCTGACTGATATTGATGAAGGTTACTAACCACCATTCTGTATTAAATAATTGCCCTTCCCCTTGGGTGAATCCTCGATTCTGGAATTTTGGATGTCCAAATGTTCCTTACTGGTTCCATTACTCGCGCTGACGGTAAACAGAATAAGGATAATCTGTCTGTAACATTAAAAGTACGGCTTATGTCTGTTTGCATATATGTTCAATGCCCTCTTTCTTTTAGTCTGTAAAGTTACATTGACTCCACTTACTTCCATAACTGTATATGGGCCTACATATAATTTTCTTGATTTTCAAAAGTTTACATATTTGTCTGAACATTTCACTTCAAATGTTTCTACCCCGATCCGTCAATACTGCCTGTGGTATCCCAAATTTAAATACTATCTCATTCACAAAAGCCTTAGCTACTGCCTCTGTTGTTTGATTCGCCAATGGCATTGCTGTCGTGTTTCGACAATAAATCCTCTTATCTGTTTCCCCGTTCTGTTACTGCTAGCAGACCCACAATGTACATACTACACTTTTCCCAAACAATCTGTGGCATGTCTGTGATTTCTAAAGGCATCCTCACATGTGGTCTCGAGATTTTGTTCCTTTGACATGAGTCATATTGGCGTATATGTTTTTTTATTTTGTGTTTCATCATGCGCCATGTCGCGTATTGTTTCACCGTGTTATGAGTTCTGGCCATGCCTTGATGGCCGCCTACCGGTGAATCGTGCTGCTCCCTAATAATTTGTTCTCTTTCTTCGGCTGTGAACCCCCTTTTATTTTTCTCTGACTGACTGTGTTTTGCTTCTGCCTGAACTTCAACATGATACATGTGACGTAATGTGTCTGCGTGTGTTATGGTTTTTCCTGCTCTGTATGTTATTTCAAAGGAATACTCGGCTAGTTTGTCTCCATTTTAAAAGTCTTAAGCTAGGATCTTTAACATTAAATACATATTGTAAAGGTTTGAGATTGGTTACAATCTTGAATTGTCTACCTAACAAGTAAGGCCTAAAATATTTAACCGCCCACACTATGGCTAGCATCTCGTGTTCCGTGGTGGAGTAATTTGTTTCCGCCTTGTTAAGTGTTCTGCTCACGAATGCTATAGGTTTGTCTTTTCCTATTTCTCCTTGCAATAGAATCGTCCTCACTGCTACCTGACTCGCGTCGGTGGTTAAGACAAATGGTTTGTCGAAGTCGGGATACTGTAGTACCGGCTCTGATGTCAATGCACTCTTTAACGCAATGAATGCCTGTTCCTGCTCATCCCCCCACTCAAAAGGTACGTCTGTTTTTACGTTATATAAAGGTTTTGCTATTTTACTGAAATCTGCAGTGAACCTTCTGTAATAAGATGCTAACCCACAAAACATCTTAATCTGTTTTGCCGAAGTTGTTCTAGGATACACCCTAACCTTCTCTACCTTTGCTGGATCTGGCCTTATGCGTGTATCACTGATTGTGTGCCGTAAATAAGCTACTTCTCTTCTCAAAAATGCACACTTCTGTGGTTGTAGCTTGAGAATATGTTCCCTCAACCACTCAAATACTTCCTTGCGTCTGTTGTTATGAACCTGCATGGATTGACCGTAAACTACATCATCTTCTAGGTACACTAGACATTTAATGCCTACTAGTCCTGCTAACACCGTATTCATCAGCCTAGCAAAAGTTGCTGGGGCTCCCTCTAGCCTGAACATCTTTCGTGTCATCTCATAATGTTCATTAGGCGTACTAAACGCTGTTTTAGGGCAGTCCTAGTCTGCCAGCTTTACCTGCAAATATCCGCTGTATAGATTGAATGTGGAAAAATACTTTGCTTGACCTAGCTGGTCTAGGACTTCTTATATTCGGAATCGGATGTGTCACCTATTGACACCTGGTTGAGATTCCTAAGATCTAGTACAATTCACCGTCTTTGTTTACCCATGACATCTAATTTTTTTGTGACAACTAATATTGGTGCATTCCACGGACTCCTACTCGGAACTGTCATCGTCCTTAAGCGTCTGCTCCATCTGTTTACTTCTTACTTATGTATTTCTGGAATACGATAAGGTTTGGTTGCGGTTGGAGCACAGTTTTTTGCGCTATAGGGATGCTATGTTCGATCGTGTTTGTGTATGACAGTTTATCCCCTGTTAACTGAAATACATCATTGTACTCCTCACATTGTTCTAAAAGTCCTACTTTGTCTTCTTTGTGTAGATGATCAAGTATTATGTTTCCTTTAAAACCTGGTATCCGTTTGTGTAGCCTTTCCTCATCTGTAACACCAGTGTTTCTATGGGAAATGCATCCAACACCAGAGATGGAATTTCTAACTGAATCTCTTTTTTGTTGGTGTTAATTACCGCGCGTGTACTTTTACCATTTTCCCCTTTAGTAAGACACTCTCTGATATAAACGCCTTTCGTTATTTCTTGTTTCGGAATAATATCCAGTCAATCACGTACTGTGTTTACCTGAATTATTTTCTCGCATCTCGCGGGTAGTGAAACAACCGTTGGTTTCTTGTCTAAAACTTAGTGGAGTGGGATACATTTTCCCATTGTCCAGGCTCCATTCTTAACATACTCAATAACTGTCCTGGTGATTGACTAGAAATCTTTCCATAAAATACACTCATGTGGGCAAGACTCAATCAAGTGGCCTTCCACATTGATGCCCTTGTGATTAACCCTAAAATTTTCCTTTATCGTTCCCTTAGTCATCAATTCCGTGGTCAGTCCACTCAGTTTAGTTGACCAGTCGCTATTTCTCCTAGCTATTACTTCATTACTCATTATATTTCCCCTGATAATGGTTATGTCTGACCCGGTATCCAGTAGGCATTTTACCTTCCTTCCTATTTTGTTAATGTATAGGAAACAATGCCTTCTTGTGTCCATGCTTTCCCTACTGTTTGATTACTCTCATATGTGTGGCAGCTAGTTACTGTCTGCTCTCGGGGTTCCTCGTATCGCTTCTTTATTCGGCCCCTTTCGCGTTTCCCTGGTCCTTATCCCTCCTTTTGTAGTTCAATGGGTTTTCCCCGGACATCCCTTGCTTGATTTCCAGTCTACCATACCCCTGAGGTTGTGTGGAAACATGATGGATTCTGTCACCCATGGTTTCTCTCGACTGTACCTTGCAAGCACTCGCGTAATGGCCTCTTCTCCCACATCTAAAACACATGTTCCGGTTGTCCTCATCCTGGTCTTTAGCTTCCTTATGATACTGATTCTGGTAACCTTGTTGTCGCATGCCACCTATTGATTGTCCTATACTTATTCGTTTTTCTCTTGTCCACCTTTCTCTCTTCCTTTTGCGTAGTGTACAATTACTAAGCCAGTGTCCCCATTTTCCGCAGTTGGCGCATGTTCTCCTATTTTCCTGCGCAGCTGTTTCTCGACTGTGGGTTGGCTTATGCTGATCTTTCCCTGATAGTATGTTCTATTCTTCCTCTAATACGGCTTCAATAGTTAGCCCCAATGTGCCTACCTGTGTGCCTTTGCTTCGGATAATGGTTTGAATAAGTTTGTTATTTAGCCCTTGTACGAAACATGCTCGTGCTATGTGTTGAACTAATGCTAGTGCACCCTCTGCCTGTGGTTGTGTACAAACCCGTAATGCTGCATCCTTTACATCGGTGACCATAGTGTCTACCCGATTGCCCCAGTTAGGTACTCCGTCGCTGGTTATTTGCCTTCCATTGAATAATCTACATGCATAATAATCAATCGTTCGGCAAGTCACATAATTTTCCTCTAAAATCTCTTTCATGTCCTCCAGTGTTCCTGTACATTTTCTAGCGAGTAGTTTAGATTTGGCATCCCCAACTATTTTTGACTTAATGAACTTCAAGAGTATTGAATGTTTATTTGGATGCACTAAGTCAAAAGCAGTGTACATTATGTAGAAACTCCCATAATTCACCCTAACTTCCATTGAACGGTTGTGCAATGAGCCTTACTTCCGAAGTGACTGAGATAAACTGATCTCCGACCTCACTTCCCTCCTGACTGTCAGCCATCGTTCAATTACTTTTGAGACTCCGATAAAACTAATATTTTTGCCATGCCTATTGGTTACGGGGTTTTTTGCTTGGTTGAATCTGTGGTGGGTGGCCTCGCTTCACAGGGTACCATTAGATTGATGTTGGCCACCGGAACCTTCGGGCAGGCATCAATGGTGTTTCACGATAACGGCCGGCCAAGAAGGGTGTGCACGAGCCAGTAGCTGCCTTGCCGGTCACTGGAATCTTCGTTCCAGTCCCGGGTGGGGGTCGGTATATGATCCACAGCCACTGCGGTTTCTAGGCTGATGGCCTCTTTTTGGAGTTGTGTCATCGCGTCAGTTACCTGGGGCAAGGGGCTCTTGGAAAATCCTCCTCCCGGTGATCGGGGGATGATCCATGTCCCTGGTCGGTGGG
The DNA here is from genome assembly GCA_029891345.1 of Dryococelus australis. NCBI lineage: Eukaryota > Metazoa > Arthropoda > Insecta > Phasmatodea > Phasmatidae > Dryococelus > Dryococelus australis. Next base: position 28,109,054 of record CM056999.1, on the reverse strand, counting down.
GTGATGGCAGCATCCTCTGGGCCCTGTACCAGCGGGGCCCACGTCACCATATACAGGTCCTCCAAGACCAATAGGACTGGTGTGATGGCATCGACAATAGGACTGGTGTGATGGCATCGACAGGTTGGGGTCCCACACCTCAACGGCATGTTCATTCTCAATTAACTCTCTGATTTATAGTTCTCTAGGTATGCTTGATTGGCCCTCGCTTATAAGGGCTGGGGGTACTAGGTGTACCTTGGTTTGAACGAGCATGGTGTTGCATGACATCCTCATTTCTGCCATTTGGGACATCTTGAGGCTAGGAACTTTCGTATATGCGGCCACAGATGCAGTTTCTAGCCGGGCAGATGTTCTGGCATTGTGCAACTTCCAGGATTCTGCAGGAGAAGGTGGGAGTGAAAACAGGTTGTGGGTTTCTTTTTTCTGTCCTACTGCTGCCTTGATGCCCATCTGTCCTACAGTTGACCCGACATTGTGGTCATCCACTTCTCTGCAGAGGGGGAAGGAAATGCTGTTTTCTCCCAGGGTTTACCTTCCGTTATTACATAGATTTCCACGCCCTCTGGAGGGGGCTTGGAGGTAATGTAGCCAAACGGCAGGGGATACTGCGCCACGTCTAACTCCAGTTCCAGGTCTCCATTCTGTTCCTGTACGAGAGGGAGAATGTAAGGGACTATGTCACCCTGTCCCGCTAATGTTGTGTGCAAATAGTCAGCCTGGCTTGTGGTTGTCAGGGTGGCCGTTGCCATTGATACACGAGATGAAGTCTCACTTAATGCTAGCGCCTTGGAAATAGATGGAATTTCTTCCACTCTCGCATCATGTGTCTGCCGGGACACAAATGATGCTGTACATGATTTCATACCCTTTCGCTGTGGCAAAAGGGTAGTAGGGCTGGGAGTAGAGGGGATGGTCCAAAGGGGCAATCCTCCTTTACGAGGCAATCAGACTACTGTCCTAGTGGGAGGTCGTGATTTTCCCCTTCCCTATTGCCGAAGTCCGAGTTCTCAGAGGAGTCCAGGGTTTGACCTCATGCACTTAATGATACAACTCCGTTTTCCTCGCTCATTTCGAAAGGGAACTCCTGCATGACCATTTGACTGGCCATGTGGTTCTTGTTCCGGGTGGTTGTTAAATGTAACTGTCAGAGGTCTGACAGGTGGTGAAACCGTCCGTCTGAGGCTTGCTTTCCAGGGGATCGTTTAATTATTTGTGGGTCCCATACTGATGTGTCATCTGTGGGGCCCTTTTGATGTTTGGGGCATTTTCCGTGTAAATTTCCCAGCCGTGGTTTTTTTTTCCCTTTTTTGGAATTCTGTTTTGTTGGGGTCTAGACGGAATGTCTAGCACTCTCGTGTTTCCTACTCTCCTTCCACAATCTTTTAGGGTCAGGCAGTCCTTGTGGTAACGCCTCTTCAGGTAGAACCAGTAAGGGGCGGAGGGGTGTTGAGAGGAGGGGGCAGCCTGTGGTCTGTTTGCTATGTTGAAAGAGGAGGAGCAATGACCTTGGCAGCAGCATGGGCTGGTCTGTCATTTAACTCCTGCTTTGTGTTGTTTCATTCTCTTCCTCTCGCCCACGTAAGAAGTAGGTTTCTGTAAGAGGGGAGGAGGTTGCATGTAATATTTATCATGCAGCCTTCCTCTTCCTCGAGAGGATATATATGCTGAAGTAACTGTTTCATTCGACGTATATAAATATTAGGAGTGTGCGAATAGTGGATTTTGATGTTAGAATACTTTCGAATCGAATAGTGAAATTTTTTAATTACATGCGAATAGTTTCAAAATCGAATAGCTACCAGTAAACATTTCAGTAGATACATTTTGGTTGTCAGAAAATATCTCAAAATTCTTTTTAATATAAATGCAATGCCTTATCAGGAAAGGAATGTATTTCCTTGGTGTTGCAGTTTTATTTTCGGTGATCCTACTATTTTAGTTTCAGGTGATGCCGTGTGGTGTCTTTGAATGGGGTTAGGTTAGGTTTTGCGGAGCGGTGAGGTGTGAGGTCTTGGAAAATGTTGGTATTACCCAACTAGGCGCCAGGCATTGTGGATGGCTATGCCAATGATGTTAATGTTGCACGGTGACTCTTGGTGATCTCGGGTGCTGCGGGTTATACGCCCGGTTGAAACCTTCCGTCAATAACGACCTCTGCCCCTCGGATGCTGTAATGGCTGTAGTATTATTTCTTGTGTTTTGCGGAACGTAACCCATGGGCTGGTTACACGCCTTGTTGATACAATAACTTTTGGCGGTAAAATTACTGATACTTTTACGTCTCGTGTTGTGAACTATCTCGGCTGACCACATGCTCGCACATATACTCACGATGCAATTAAACACTTGCGACGTTGATACGCTGAAAACATTGGAAAATCCTTGCAACAATTGTGGCTGGTATTCTGAGGGCCCCCATGCTCTTACATGCCTTGCAGCTACTGGAATGAAGAGATACGCTGATCAGTTCTCAGTTGTATTTATTTGGTTAAAGACTCTACCACTTCACTTGGAAGCAACTTACATGCTGGTGATGGGCTTTACAGGCCATCTGCGGTTACAATGCAAAATGGTTTACACCATGCGAAAACTTAATGGTAAAATTATGCTTCCCCAAGTGATGCAAACACTGGGGAAGTGAGGGTGGTGTACCGGGCTGCAAAAAAAAAAAAAATGATTCCAGATACTTAAGAGTCTATTGCACATTAGCACATTAAAGGTGATAGGTTCCAAAATGTAGTATTTTGCCCGTTGCGCAGGAAAACGTGGACCGCGCCAACCAACCAACCCTCTTCAATGCAACACGCTTACTGAACTCTCACCCTGGCACAGAAGCGGGCAAGAGTGGGCTTGCACTCTTATCTTGCTATGGTTACCTGCTTATTTCTAGATGTTACATTGTACACAAATGCCACATGAGACCTTGATGATACACTTTCAAGACACCAGTGGAAATGAAATGAGCACAGCATGGATGAAAAATGAAAACAAACAACTCGACAAGAAACATACAAAATGCACTGGGCACAAAAAAGGTAACAGGAAATGAAAGTCCATATTACACATGTAATATCTGCTTACGTGGCGTGAGCCACAAACCTTCACTTATGCATTGCATGCACTTTCTGCATTTGTATTCCTCCACGGAGCTTGGCCAGTCGGCCGGCAGACACCTGTTGTGCTGCACTGACATGTCCTGAATCACACTTGCACTTTGCACACACACTACAACCTCACAGTGTCAGTGTCCTGCTGCACATGCGTAGAGTGCGAACTCCAGCTGCGGTGGTGTTGAGTGTTTGGCCGGACAAACTGTCTTACGGAGAGGGACATTGCACACATCACAGTGATCATCATTGTTGTGTAGTGGGTGAAGCCGTAAGTTTATATAGGCATATCTTCTTTGTTGAATTGATAGTAGATTCTGCAAACACTGATGTTTGGTGTGTGCGGTTGCAGTGCTATTTGCTAACATAATGCAAACTGTTTGCACGTGTTTGCAATTTCTTGCTACCACAGTCATGATTCCGTAACAGAATTTGTTTACCATAAGTTAAATCATAATAGAGTAAACTCTTTGTAAAGGCAAATGTTTCATTACAAACTTGCTATACTACTAGCGCTGTTAGTTCGTGTTCCAGTACAGCTATGACACAATGCCATGTTAGTATTGTTCATGTACATTGTGCCGCTGTCTCATGCTCTCATCAATGTACTGAATTGTATAGGCCTACTTCTGAATGTGTTAGCAGAAATAAAACACTGTAATTTTCCCGGAATTACCATAAAAAAGTATGTGTGTTCTTCATACACGGTCGTGTGGTATGTGAATAAAAACTATGGTAGTGCACAACTGCAGTAACATAATGTTGATGCCTACATGCCTATTTTTTGGGCTGCAAAACAATAATGAAGAAATATGTCCTCTTTCCGTAAATGCAAAGTGAAAATAAATATGTGTGTACTGGTTTTTCTTTATAATTCTTGTTTTATCACATTCCTAAACAAGTTATTCTATAACATACAACCTCTGGGATTTATAAACTTTGCCATTTATGTTAAGTTTATAAAAAACGACTAGTTATTATGATCAGTAATGGTCCAGCTTTAATAACTATGGAATAAAAGTTTAAATGGACATCTTCAAATGAGTATGATAAAAAAGTCAAGCAAATAACAATAGTTGTGGTGATTCACAAAATTGTGCCATTGTGCTCCAGATGTATGGAAAAGCTGTTTGCTTATATTTGTTCAATTTAGTTTACGATAATACTGAAACTATGATATTGGTGAACTGCAGCACAATTAAAAGCAATTTTTAACTTATTTTAGTATACAGGTTCCAAAAAGTACGTAGAGTAATGCAAGAAATCATGTAAGTTAAATTAAATACAAGAAAAATATGTTTGTGTATATTCATATAAATACTTAATTGTGAACACAGGAAACAGGAAGCATGCATAAGGTTTTTTTACGTTTTGTTGCTGTTGACAGTCAAGTGATAGACTTGAAACAAAAATGGTGGATTGTTTTTATAAATGCATTGGTTATACAATAAACAAAATGTAGGCTAACTGATGATTTGGTCTCATGTGCTTTGCTACACATTTGGGTTGGTATAGTATTTGTTTGTGAACAGGAAGATTCAAAATAAATGCATGTCACAATTAATTTTTATCATGAAAATGTTACAAATTAACTCATAAATACATCAGAACCTTTTTCTTATAATGAATCTGATGGGAACACTTTCTGTGTTCACTATATAGGGGAAACTTAAACACATGTCTTAAATTAATATAAAAAACTGATATACCAAATTTACATGTACAGAGAATTTTGTATTCTTATTAACCCATGGGAAAGCTTTTTATAACTGAAAATTGTAATTAAAAATGATTAATATATACTTAAGTCAAACTGAAATGCATTGTAACCTGTATAAATAAATTTTCAATTGCCCAAAATAAAAACTAATGCATATTAGCAAGCATTGCATACAGACTTGATCATCATTTTTGAAAACTATCTGCTTCCCCCTCCCCCTAACATTTATGAAACACAGTTTGCACCATGCCTCCCCCCCCCCCCCCTTCTGCTTATTGTTGGCACCCCTGGTTAATGTGTTTACTTTGTATGCAAGTAGAAGATCAGCAAATAACCTTGAATATAAAACACTTGTTGCAAAAGATTAAAAGTACAGAAAAATATTGTAGACTGTCAATGTTTATGTAACATGAAATATTTGTCCTTTGTATTAACATATTGTTTTAACTTCTCAGTGCCATTTCTGAAACTGAGAAGATACCATTACGACAAGGTTTAGCATCCAGCTTCACTGAGCCTGTGAACCAAATTGCCACACAAATTGCTGTACTCATTTCTAAAATTGCAAGGTTAGTAATGTTGACATATAAAGATACTAGATGTAGCAGTTGCAGTCAACTCTCAATTCTACGACCCGTCACAGTTCCTGGGAAAAGGGTCATTATTTTGATATGGTTATTAATGGAAAATTGTTTAATGGTTCCCCATAAAAGAGTTGTTATTCCGAGACAGTCATTAGTTCAAGGGTTTTATAATTGAGACTTGACTGTATATTATTTTCTGGTAGCTTTTCATCGTCAGGCATGCAATGTTGCTGAGATTTAATTTAGAATACCTACTTTACAAATGTTATAGTGAACATTTGGTGGAATTATAAAAATGTCATTCCACGAATATTGCCATGGACAACATGATATGCTACCATATTGTACAGAAATACAAAGTATATTCAGCAGAGAAGAAATAATGTGTGAAAAGTGAAATAATTTGTTAAATTATATTATTTATTATAACGTTTGATGCTACTGGACACATTCCTACTAGAGCTATAATTACAAACTGGAAAATTCTGCGCATTCATTGTCCTATATGATAGACCCAACAATCCTCATTGCAGTCATGTAGCTGTCTGTATAAGATGCCCGTTTTGGTTGCAAAAAAATTAGTTTGTGATGTTATTCCTAAATCGACATAGAATAACAGCCCTCATATAAAATAATTAGTAGCTCAATTGTAAAATTTACTTTAAAATGTAACTGTTAGAAGTCTAGCGTGTCACCAAAAGAATTTATGAATATTCCGATTTATATGTGCATATTTGTACCATCGCTGTACACCTGTTGAATGATTGTGAACCATAAGCTAGTTGTGCAGTTAAATTAATTTTTTCTATCTGTGCATCAAACTGTTTTGTTTGCTTTTGGCTGTCCCAAACACGTATCATTTGGTTGGTGCAAATTAAGATTTTTATAGGTGTCTTAAACTGCAGATTCAGTCATAAATTTAAGATCCCACAGTACAGGGTTCCGAACCTGTATTCATTGCTGTTGATTTCTGTCTCTTGGCAAACACGGCTATTGTAAAATTTTTGGCAATTTACTTACTTTTATTGTTATAGAAAGTTCAGCGCATGGCATGTACGTAGATTTGCAGAAATGTCAAGTTATGCAGATTTTTTGGTTTAAATTGTTTCATTGGGATTGTCGTTGACACTGTTAAGCATCAATAAATACACTAACAAACACTGCAATACATCTAGTATTCAGAAAAATTACAAATTATTTCTCGAGCTGTAAATTCAAAGGTCATCAAATGACTCGTCATGCTAGAGCCAACCAAATACATGTCAGTACTGCACCAAACTGATTTTGTTGTCGCAAAAACTTCTGTAACAATGGACACATGTGATTGTTAGCTAACCGTACTCTTATTAACTTTAAAGAAAATATTTGATTACCATGATATTTATAATTTTGACGGTAACAAAACTAATTACCTGAATGTACACGTAAAATAGTTGTGTATGTATCCATAAATGCATTTAAATGATGCCGGGACAGTTATAGAATTATTCTACTCAACAAGTCATGTTTAAATATTTCGCTTGGTTAAAGGGAATAAATTCACATGTTTGGGGAGACATCAGATTGTTCTAGAGAACAAAATATTGTTCAGTGTAAAATTGTTTTCAAGCAAATTTATTACAACCTTTAGCTAAACATTTTAATTGGTGGATGTTTATATTATTGTACTGTATTGGAAATGGCTTTTTAATGTCCGCCGGTGTTGTACATCAAAGTTTAGCAGGGGACGGCTTACAGATTAACTTATAACCTAACTAAATTAACACTCATGCCTTACCCGGGATTCGAACCCAGAGCCTCCCGCACTCCAGATTGGCGGCGCATCAACCGACTGCGCCATGGGAGGTTGGCGCAGATGCTTGTATAGATTCATACAGTGTGTCTTTTTTAAGAGATAGAAATTTCATTTCTTTTGTCTTTTTATATGTAGAATTTTTTGTTGCAATGTTTTTTTTGCCAGAACAGTTTGTTGTGTGCTGTAGTGATCAGTCAATGCCACAGTTTATTTTGATTATAAACTATACATCTTTATTACTCTGCATGATAGCACTTATGGCAGTCACGTAAGTAATATATACCCATCCTTAATATTATGTGATCCCAACAGTACTTCATGTGTTCAAATAAACATATGCACGTATTTGTGAGTATAAAGTGTTGTTTAGTAACACAAAAATTTTGCAGATAAAAAATGATGATTGAGGATTTTGTCAAAAATATTGTATTAAATTTAAATGAGTTTATTCAAATATCTAACATATTCATAAAAAATTGAGCGTAAGAACATAAATTAAATTGGTTTCTCTATTTTTTGGCATCAAGTAATAACTACTGAGCGGATTTCCGAAAATTGCTGTGTGTGTGGTAAGGCTTAAAACCAATACTTAGGTATGTATCATACGATATCAAAAGGAATATGAGAAGTAAAAATTAAATTTTTATATGAAGTTTTGCTTCCCGACATGTATTTTTATGCACATGTCTTTGTTGTATTAGTTTATTGTTACAGTGCTGTATCGTTATATTAATGGATTAAAGGCAAAGTGTTAATAATCATTCAATGTCAGAAATGAGCTCAGCAGTGTTAGAGCACTATGTTTTTGGTTAATACCAGGTTGCTGTATATAACTTGATGTGGTAATCACAGTTATTCCGATATGTGAAGCCATGGTTTATTTATTCATTTATATTTATTTTATTTATTTTCATAAATTAGTTTATTTGTTTATGTTAATTTATTTTTATTTTTTTATTTGTTTCCATTTTTAATTTTTTCACTTCATTCTATTTATTTATTTCTGTTATGCCAAAAACAACAAAACAAATACCTGTCAGGCTTGGTTTTAGGTAAAAGCTGTATTTAATTTCAATCTACCTGATTCATCGACAAATCGAAATTCCGAGTGGGCAATGTCGTAGGCAAGAAATTTTTTTCCTATCTTCCGAATGCCAACATATATAGATACCTGATTTTCGCAGAGAGTTCCAAGCAGCCTATGTTCAGATGAGCTACGTGTACACCGAAATTTTCTTTGGTTATTGACCACGTGTTCTTGAGAGAATATTTTGTGGAAGGTGACTTATCCAATCTGAATTTGATTACTCTGTTTCTAAACATCTGTGGTTCGCGGGCATGCTTTCAAGACATGGAACCGATAAAACCATCCAGTGGTGAATATTGTTTAGAGCTAAAATGTTTTTAAATACATTTGGCAAAAATTCTTTTTGCAAAAATAAAGTGCCCCTACCAATATCAATGCCATATTCGTTTTCGATGCGGGCAAAGTGGTGGACGAAGAATTCATCGCAACCCCGAGGCAGAGGTTCAAAAATCCCGAACTGTCATCAATGGCGGCTACAGAAGAACTCTGTATGTAAGTGATTTAGAACAGGAAAAAAAACCCATGAATTACTTTTTTCCTCAGCCATTATGTGCTAAATAACTAACTACATTTTCAGTATGTAGTTGAAAAGTTCAATTAAATCAACATGGCAGTAATATTTAATCCCTTTTCTTAATTAACGAACGGAATGACATTTTCAGTTTGTCACAGCAGATTAGACTGCCTATTTTCTCGTTGTTTAAAACTAAACATTTTTTAAGACAAGTTAAATAGGCGCTGGGAATATACATGCCTTATCCGTGCGCCTCCCCCCCCCCCCCCGCAAGTTATTTGAAATTGTAATAAATTTTCTATATTGAAAAGAGTGTTTATTGTTCTTTTAAAATTGGCAAGGAACACGAGGAAGAGTCTGTGTTGCTCTGAAGTCTTGCTATGCTGGCTTGTTATCTGTCATCTGCCCACACTCGCTAATGGGCCCTGAGTGGTATGAGCTGATTAAAGTGCAAGTAGAGAAGTCCCCACCCCCCACCCTGCATATACCTATGTTCACGGCCAGAGCGTATGACACAAGCAGACAAAATGGCGCCATAGCTGCTTCGACGATGCTGCTATTTAACGGAAGATAGCTGAACTACTTGCAGCGAAATCCAGACATCGGTGTCTCATTCACAATTACCTTACTAGCACTCCACCTTAGGTAGTGAGTGAGTCTGAGTGTTGGTGGCTTGTTTGTGTATTGGAGTGTCACCTCCCTCTCTGTCTGGGAATACCACATCATGCAGGGGGAGGACTGATGCAGATAATAACCTGACAGTAGCAATATTAGGTATCATCCAGTGTGGCTGTTGCCAATGAAATACAGATCACAGTTTCCCATGGCAACATTGTGTCATTGCCTAGGGTAGTCGTTCAGGGTAATCTGAATACTTTTGAACTCCTGTTTGATGTCAGATAAGATTTGAGGGAGGGGAGAGATTGAGCATTGCCACGATGTGGAGGTTTTCTCTGCTTTCATTCAGCCAAACAGTAGAAGCGATTTACCACATAAAATTAAATAAAATAGTGGGCATGTATGCTCAACATAGTCCTGAATAAAAATTCAATCTTACGAAGTGCCAAGAGCCTGTGGTGGGCGTATACGACCTATCAAAATTTTGAAAACATTTCACCCAATTAAGATAAAAAAATTTTTGCAAAACACAAAAAACTTTATATTTCACTAGTAGCAACCAAGTTATGGCAACAAAATTGTTGGTCCAGACAATAATATGTGCATATTTCTTTGGTCGTTAAAGTGTTGAGTAATTATTTTGAATGTTGTTAAAGTAGATGATAATCACCTTATTGAAAAGAAAAACATTTTTTTATGGCTTGTGTGTTGTTTATCCTATTTACTCATATTTCATTCCGTGTGGTAAAAATGTACATGCATTATGCAGGTTGGAGTGGCCTAGGGACTGGCCAGAACTGTTTCCCATGATACTGGAGGCTGTGAAGAGTGAAAATCCATTGATTCAGCATCGCTCCATATTGACACTGCATCATGTGGTGAAGACTCTTTCTACCAAGCGGCTTATTGGCGATACAAAATTGTTCCAGGAGTTGACTGCTGGAGTGTTTGAATTTGTGCTAAATGTCTGGAACTCACACTTGCAGGCATTCCTGTCTCAGGTATTGTGTGTTGATTATAACTATAGGCAGTTCATGGTAAAGTGAGCACTTTTGAGGCCCTAGTTACTTTTTCCTTTCAACCATATTTTATTCTTTAACCACCTTTTTATACAAATATTACCATGTAAGTAATAAACACAGAGTGTATATTCTACAACATTAGAATGTTAACGTCTATGAGTAAAATAACATATATTTATTAGCCTTTATTCCTAATGAGAGGGCTTTCAAAAGTGCTCACTTAACTGTGAATAGCCTGTAATAGTTAGCTTTAAATAAGTAATTAGTTTTGTAAGTTATTTCAAATCCAAAGTTTTTACCATTTTGTTTTCATAATTTTGCATTTAGAACAATGTTTTTATAAATGTGTGTGCAGACGGATATCAAGAAAGTGCTAGGAAGCTATTATACAATTACAAGTTGCATTGGGTTTATCAGAGTTCGTGAAGGATGAAGTTCTTAATAAAGATTAAAGAACTAAATTTAAATTCAAATATTGACTAAACAATCCCAGTAATAAAGATTCCCTCAAAGTAAAGGCCCTATTTTGGGGAACTTTAAAATATCCGGTTAAAAATCGAAAAATTTGAAGGAAATAGTCAGAAAACTAAGTTTGTTGTATTTATTTTGCTTGCTGACAGTTAAGAATCTCATTATCATGCCTGTACAACCTTAAAGATGATTTTATCTAAAATTAGACATCACTCACTAACACACGATTGTCTGCCCCCCCCCCCCCCCCCCCCTTCATTATGGTTGCCAATGTTTACCCATTGCATGCAGGCCGGCCTGCCTTATATTACTCGAGTTACATGTCAGAGTTGCTTAGCTCAGACATCACTTATTGCGAGACTACATAAAAACACTGGACTGAACTGCTGAAGTGAGGAATAAGGACTATCTTTCTTTGACATGGTGGTGAACAAATAGATTAATTACAAGTTCATATCCTGATAAATTTGTTTTTTTTTTATGTGAAGGTTATGATACTTTTAAATCCATATTCCTAGCTTTAATATCCATAAAGTTGCTGCTTGACATCTTCCATAAACAAGGAAAATCTGAAGCCAAATAATTTGCATGATATACAGAAGAGAGGGAAGGGAAATTATGAATTTATTTTCCTGCATTTGATAGGGGCAGAGAACATTTATATTTACAGTGCTATGAGATCCTCGAAACCGCAGATATGGACACACAGTACCATTAAAATCGGCATAAAAATAGGATTATGAATTGGCCGAAGATGCAGTGCTGGAGACATTTTGTTTACAGTTTGCTAGGAAATAAGATGTTATTCACGAACCGATACTATTACGGACAAGGGTATTTTTATTAAAATTATTCATCAGAACTGCAGATATGTACATAGATTCCCTTCTAAATTAGCATAAAAACAGGACTGTTAATCTGCCTAAGAAGCTGCATCTGATGAAGATTCGGTTAGAGTGACACATGATGCTTTTACACATCGAGAATGTGCACTTGACTTCATCCCAGCTTGGATGCAATATTCAACCCTTTGGGCAAGTCATTACGAAACAGTACTGAAGGGGCTGGACACGTATCTACAGGATACCTTGGGGCAGTCTTGGAAGCTATTACAGACATGTCAGTCCAGCTTGTATTGTTTTACTGAGATTATCCAAGTAATCGTCACGACAACATCCCCTGAAGTGAGATTGTACTGCCAGACCAAGACACTGTTCCCTCCAACCAAGGCCACATAGTTCTATGGTGCGCAGAGGGAGGCCAGACGTATTTTACTTGCATCCTGCAGCCGAGATAAAGGTAGAAACCCACTGCATCAACGATAATGCTGGCCAGCAGATGACGTCCACGAGCTCAGGGGAAGGAGCATATCTCCTTCCTCGCCCCTTGAATACCCGGGTCCAGAGCAATAATTAGTGTAAAAGGGTTGGCATGTCCAGCAAAAGACAGTCTCTTCTCCTCCACTGCTCACAATTGGCCCGGAGGAAGCCACCGATAGTTCGCTCTTAGCTGGTACGCTTTGCAGATGCTACCACTCTCTTCAGGGCCGGATTTGCCTACCATTTGAAGACAACCCCTCCAGAAGTCACTTTTGCACGCGTTGTAGACCCTTCTGCCTCTAGAAGACTGCACCTTCAATGGCTCCCGAAGATGTCTGCTCCTGCCTTACCACCCCTTGGAATCACCCCCGATTGTTAACCGTTGAGTCAGTTCCCTTCAGAACCGGGCCTTACCAGATGGTAACAGCAATAGTTAACACTGTCCTTCTGGTAGTATAAATACCTTTTGGTTCCTAAATAACACCAGACATATAGATAGGATTTAATTGTTAATTACTTTACCTAGCAGGTATTATCACCTTTATTTCCCATTAGCATTTTACTCACGCTGCCTTCACCTGGCCTTTTTGTGTTGGTTCAGAACTTCCGTGTCAAATTGGATTGGTGTAGGAGATAGTACAGGGCCGCCGTATTACATTACTCAGTCAATATAACACATGATTTCTAACTATTCTCTGTGTGCTAATTTCTTGAGTGTCACTATGTCGTCCCTACGTAAACACAGCCTTCCAGGGTGAAGCCGGTATACCAAGTGCTATTCAAAGCCAGAACACACACATATTAGATGGCCACCCAATTTGTGCCACTTGGTAGAGCCCTGATCTCTTGAAACTCCTCCACCTGGTGAATTGAGCAATCGGGTTATTCCATACTCCGCTACCGCTCTTTATGGGGCCTGAAGGGTGCTGGAACTAACTTTGATTGACTGACTCCTGTGGATACCACACCTAAGTATCCTGTCAAGCATCTTGAACATAACCTAACGCTTTGTCCTCTGCTCTCTACAGGACAGGACAAAGGGAGTAAGAGGTACAGTTCTGGTCTGTGAGGCTGTGATTACTTAAAAGTACATGTTAGGGATGTGAGTCACTGGCTTGCCTTTGGTGAGGTTGTATTTGTCCCTATCACCTATGTCGTACTTTCAGAATGGAGGCATGCAGAGAAAGATGAGAAAGGCAGGGTACACCTCCGAAGATAATACAACTTGCAAACCCATTCCCTCTACTGCCCTCAACAGAAAGTTACCTGAACGGGGCAGAGTTCACACTGCCTGTACCACTGAGAGGCCTCACCCCTCAGAACTACTAACCCCTTATTTCCGCCCTTAAATACGATTGTCACCCCTCATCCTGTGGTTGAGGCGTTCCTGAGAGGTAAAGAACCACCATTAGGGATCGCGAACCTGTGGTTCGGTGGTCACCTAACCCACAGCCAACCATCATCTTCCAATAACCAGTCAAGCAAGAACATTTCACAACCTGCAAGTATCCAAGGCGACCACCAGGGAAAGAGTCTCCAACCTAGACAGCATCTTTCGCAGACCATTGTACAACCAGGTAAAACTGTGAACAAGGGTCAGCCTGTTCGCAGAGCCGCGATAGTTTGCCTTGACTTTGTGTCCCTCTGACAGGCCACCAGACCTGTCCTGTACACTGGCTGTGTGCTAGTAAAGTATTAAGGCATTCCATGTACATTGTGGTTCTGGCATCACTAATTAAAACTGTGAAATTGACTAAGACATCAACTTCCTCTCTCAAATGTTACATGACCACTGTCAGTGTAACTTTCAACCTCAAACATCTGAAGTTATTGTTTGACGTGACTAGCCCCTATAAACAATTTCCACTCATATTGGGGACATGTCAAGTCATATTTTGTGGTGCCTAGCATGGGGCGGGATTACAATATTTTAGACTAGACAATCCATCCAAACCAGTTAACCTTCCGTTAGTGCTTTAGCCGGACAGCTAAGTCTACTAACCACCATGCACAGTCCGTGGTTAACCCAGTTATGCTAGCGCTCGCCTAGCCTACGTAACTTTTTACCCTAATAGACCCCGTTGACTAGTGCTCACTAGCTGGGAGTGGAAGCCTCCAAGGACTTTAGGGAGTCCGGAAACATCCTGTGGTGCTCAACAATGCTATCCCACATCATGTCAGACTCGGAAGGAGCCTGCCTGATGACCCAGAGGCTGCAATGGCTGAAAACCCCCTCAAAGCACTTGTCAGGTGCTATATAGACATGCCCTGGCATGGGGGTACGTGTGTTCTCATGTGCGCACTGCTCCTGCTGCTACCTCTAACAATGTTTGGAGTTGACGGACAAACCCAGATGTACAGACAGTCAGGAGTACCACTTTATAGAGTGCTGAAATCGCCAAGCTTCGTGCTGCGGTATTATTTAGAAGTGTGTAGGTGTACTCAAGACTACCGTTCACCGAATCTTGGCCAACGTCAGAGCCCTGTCATGGCCCTCGTCACTTTTGAATTACAGGTACCTGAATTCGGAGGTCGACTGCACAAAGATCTATCTCCTTCACAGAAGAATGTGAACGTGAGTTTAGAGATCATGAAGTACTTCCAAAACAGTGGGTCACTTGTACCCATAAGTAACTCCAAGGAAATGCCTGAGAATGGTGGACTATGTGTGGGGAGTTTGTGACTGTGTGGGAACAGCTTTGTTCTCGCCTCGCCTCCCAATTTGCAGGTGAGGAAGTCATAGCTATACCAACCTCCTAATTCCACAGCCTAGTCCAGACCAACGATGAAGAGGCTGAGATATATATATATCTGAAAGCACAGATATACCGGTTTATATACCGTACTGAAACTGAGGAGAGCTGCATGAGAAACATTGCATGCAAGCTACTCCCACTCCCTAGCCTTAGGAACATCTCGCAATTCCCTAAATCCCAAACTATGGATGAGCTTGTGGCGAGAGTTAAAGAGGTATAGAGAAATATCAAGGTACAGACGTTGTTAGACATGCCATGCACCGCCAAGGGTGCCGAACCCGTAACGCCTTCTGTGAGTGGAAAGTCATTTACAGTCCACCCCCTCCCCTTGACACCGTGCTTCCGCAGTGCGGGTTCTGCCTTGGCCGGCACCTAAACAGAGATTGGCCATGCAGGCAAGGGCGAGGAAGGGAAGAGAGATACATGCAGGCGCCAGACTTGTCACCCCACTCGACCCATTTTAAGGGACCTGCCCAGGCGGGAAACGCCACAGCTGGGGTGCGTGCAGGGCAGCCACCCCAGGCGAACAAAGGCCCCTCTACATCACAAAATTGAACCATGCATGAGAGTATACCACCAGAGGCATCACATATCCAAGTGGATATAAATGGAAGCCCATACCTAGCTTTACTTGACTCAACCACTACGGGGAACTTCATACGAAGTAATCTACGGACAGAGGAGCAGAAAGCTAATATACTCCAGCAAACTCACCTCGTACGGGTGGTTCAGGCCAGTCAGACCCTGAAGGTCGATAGGAAGTTGGGAGTCCATCACCTTATGCACACAGTGGACTTTACAGTATTGCCCAATATTGGGGAAGATGTCATCTTAGGTCGTATATAGTTTTTTCATATACATGTATATAAATTAGATTTTTGCATTTAGTTTGCTGTCCTGTTTTATTCTGGCTTTGTGCCTACATATTCTTGACTACTGTATTCCTGACTTGTATTCTGTAGTGTCTCGTTAAACTGCTGTGTTTTAGTGCGTTTCTTTCTTTTGTTGTCCTATTTTGTTCTTCTTACGTATTTTGTCAGTGCTGTCCTAACTTTGTCAGCAGGTTTCTTGCCTGTGTAGGTTCTATGTGTTATCTGTGGGTCATGTATATGTACATATATTTTTCGTAATTAGTTGCAGTTCTGTTTTTCAACTATTCCCTCTTGGATTTTTCCAGTGTTGTATACATGTATTAATTTTCTTATCCTTAGGTTGCCTGTCTTTTTTAAGTAATTTTTCGTGCTCAGTCCTGTTTTTTCCACAACAGATATTTGCATCGCAATGGTGAATGTCCAAAAATCTCCATCTTGTCATTCACCCCCATTGCACTATTCATTCAAAGATCGCTATCAGTCTTGCAGGTGGTATGAACTCTGCCCTGTGTAGTTGAAGTCCTGCTTAAGGCAGTTGAAGAAGGGGGTAGGCAAGCTGTATTACCTTCTGAGGCACATAAGGCCTAATTTTCTATGTTCTCTGTACACCTCCCTTCCGAGAGTACGGCATGAGGAAAGGAACTAAACAGTCCACAGAAGATAAGCCGGTGCCTATTTCCCTACTGTGTACTTCTGGATACCCAGTCTTCTGACAATGAGACAACACCTTGTGTTCCTTTCACCTGACCTGTGCGAGCGGTGGACAGAACGTCGGGCAACTCAAGTCACTTCCTTTCCGGGATATCAAGGTATGGTTTCCACAGGGGTCTGACCCCTGCAGAAGCGGTGGTGGAGTATGGAATACCCTGTCTGGTCGATTCACTAAGTGGAGGTGTTCCTAGTGCTTTGGGCTCAGTTGAGCTCTACCAGTTTGGCAGAGCTCAAGTGGTCTCTTAAGGTGTGTGGATTTAGCTTTGTTCTGAATGTTCTGCCAGCTTTTCCTCAAGGGGTTGCATTTACATAAGGTTAACTAAGTATGGTCAAGAAAATTAGAATACAGAGAATAGATTGAAAAACATGTGTTGTATTAAAATAGTGATAGAAAACGATGGTTGCACACTAACTATGAAGCTTATACAACGTGCTTACGGAAGTTAAACCTAACGTGAACAGCCAGGTGAAGGTGACCTGGAGAAAAAGCTAAGTGAAAATGTAGGCAATTTCTTCTGGCTAGCTAAGTTACTGTTATGTCTAACTAACAGGGGGTGTTGTGAAGGAAAAATTAGGGATTGCAGCTACCAGAAGGGTAGTTGTCGATGTTGCCACACCGTCCGGTGGGCAGAGGAGGTCCTGAAGGGTTATCGATGTGATCTGCTACAAGGGGTTCTGGGTTCGACACCAGGTTGGGTGGTAGGAAAGGAATAATGTCTTCAAGAGCCTCTGGAAGGGGTCTGTGGGGGCTGCAGAGGGTCAGCGGCTGCTGAAGTGTTGAGCTTCTGGTTGGCGATGTCTTCAGCTGGATTGAGACCCCGGCCCTTGCGAGTGGTGGGATCTCCAGATGTCCAGTGGTCACGCACCCTGTTGGCAACCTCCAGGCCAATATTGCAGGTGGAGGTGCTGGCCATTCCAGGCCTTCTATACTGAAGGGTGTTACAGCCTTGGCCACAGGGGTTAAGAATTCTAGGATGCTGTAGCGGGGCTATCATTCTTTATCCAGACCACAGGTGCTGGTAAAATACATTCTGCCCTCCAGTCACGTGCTCTGACACTAGCGTAACCTTCGCTGGAGGGAGCGATGGCTCATCAGGCAGTACAATCTTCGGTCGGAGGTTGTTGGCGTGACTACTTCTTGGCGAGTCTGGGCGAACAGTAGGCAAGCTAGGATCATGTGTCTGTTCTCTCTTATGTCGTTGCATCATGTGGTACCCTGTGGGCATGTGTCCTGCCTCTTAAGTACTGTTTTGATGGAATAACCTGCCCCGATATAAATATTGCGTCAAAGATGGGGCGAAGTTGTAAAGTAGAGCGCACATCCTAGGTGCGGAAATGCATCATGAGTCAAGGTAATGCGTTTAGTTTCATCTGAGTCTTTCATTTTACACTGGGATTTAGTTTTAAATAGCCATTTATAAGGTAAAGATGTTAAATGTTTTTGAGCAATTGGTTTTCATTATTCAGTTTTGTACGTATTGTATATTTTTTATTATTGTAAAGTCTGAGGTTATACTGTTTCTTATTTTCTCTTTCAGATGTCTGAAGACAGGTCCACAATGGCTGACTCATTAGAGAAAGCATTACTTACGCTTCGTATCTTGAGAAAGTTGGTTGTGTATGGTTACAGAAATCCACGTGAATCTCAAGAAGTTAGGTTGTTTCTAAGTATGGTGTTTGACAGAGCCAAAACAATGCTGGAGTGTCGTAAGTATTTGTTTGTGTTGTAGAAAAATTGCTTATTTTTGGCATGTTTGCTGGTACCCATTATTCAATTTGGTATCATTTACCGTATTTTGGCGTGTATAGGCCGCACCAGAAGTTTTTAATGAAAAATTAGGGATAATTAATATTCCAAGTATAGGCTGCAATGAATTTTTTGTATTCCTGTAAATATTAAGTCACAATTCTGTACATAAACAATAAATTCCAACTTAATTTCTCCCCTGCAAAACATTTGTGACAGAAAATTTGTTTAATGTTGCAATATTTATGAATATACATTGCATGATTACTATTCCAGAGATGGTAACATGACTCGAGAAAGCAAAATAACAGCAACATGTTACCCAAAATGGTGTCTTATCAATGTGCACTTGTAGAGCCATGACGGGTGTAAAAACTACTTAAGATATCTTTCTCTTGTACAGTAGAGAAATTATTTTCTCATGTACAACATCTATGGGCGAACTCCAACATGTTTACATTTTCACGTGTGGGATGAATGTTATTTTGTTTTTGAACGTGTGTGTACAAATAAATGCAAAATGTTTTATTTATTCTTTCCCTTCCCTTCCTTTTTAACTTTTAAGAACTAAAACATTAAAATGTACTGAATATTGACAAATTTCTATACATATTTTGGGGAAATCATATTCAAAAATATTTTTTACGCCAATATCTCATGTATATTAGCCACACCTTACTTGTTGTAGTAATTATTTTTTTGTAAAAATGTGCAGCCTATACACGTCGACATGCAGTATTCTGTTTTTAATTCCATTATGTATTTGTTTAAGGTAGCTAACATCGTTGTATCGTAAAATTGACGTAACTTTATGTTGTGCCCCTGCTGGGCCAAAAATGGGGTCATTTCCACACCAGAATGACAATATGTACTGGATGGTAAAATAATGCCAACAAATTGCTTTTGTCACCGTGTGAATCCGTTAATTGTTCAGCAGACACAGAATCGGAAGGAAACACCACCATGTTTGAGTATAAAATAATGATGTGAAAATGAAACACAAATATTACAAGAAATACAAATCAACACCTGTTTAATGACGAACAATTATACAACATTAAAGTATGAAAATTGACTTCTTTGGTATTTTTCATCTTGTGCCAGTAAGCCTAGGATACAACAAACACAACCATTTATCATGCATACACTAATCAATAATAGCAGCACAAAATTTATTGGGAAAGATTTTAGGTCAATATAGTATTCTTAGGAAAACAATGTGACCCAATTTCTAACCCCATTAAAAGTACGGTTATTGTTATTATTATTATTGTTATTATTATTATTGTTATTATTATTCTGACACACTCCTCATGTGTTATTTATCTAGGTAGCGATATATATTGCCCTCCTTCGCTAACTGCCTCACTAGTATCCTTGGGAGGGGGGGGGGGGAGGAAGCTGTTGCAGCTCACTTCCTTCTTCGCTCAGCTTAGGCCGTTGTAGTGGTAACTTAAGTCTCGGTGCCTTAGGCACTTTAATTCTGTAATTCCTACTTTAATTCTGTAATTATTTTGAGTGCAGATTCCCTCCTAGTGAATTTGATAGTCCCTTCAGTGGTAATTCTTAGTATGTGATGTGCCTGGGGGGTTGGGCCGCCTATTTGAAGGGTGCAGGGGAGGTAGAGGGGAATCGAACCCCAGGGTAAGCTTAACGATACGTGTTTCTCTCCCAGAGAGTACAATCTTGCTCACCATGATGGTTGCTAAAAATCTGGATGCCAGCTGTGCAAGGGTGAATTTTAAAAAAATTAATTTGAAATGGTGTCGAGTTTGAATGTGAGATGAGGTATGTCGATCTTGGCTATCCCTACTCTGTGTTATGTTGGCGATAAAGTCTCCCAAGAGGAGATGGCTTGGTGGGTTTTCGCGCAGGGACGGAAGTGAGGAGTGAGGTAGCGATCCTATGTCTTTGATTGGGCAGTGGGATTACAACTGACGCCGTCGGGTGAGACACAAGACGAACAATGACACAAATACTTACTGGCAATTTGGCCACCAGCAGTGCTTCCCAACCACTGCACTATTGAGACTCAGGGTTCTCAAGGATGCTGTGGGTCAGTCTCACCCATGTGTACTTACAAACACATAGGCAATAGTAAACTTTGACTAAATATCACTTTGAAATAAGCACTTAGTAAAATATATGTGGCTAGGACACTGTCACTACTGAAAAAAATAGGTAAGTTCACTGTAGACTTTTCTTTATTGTTACTATGCGTACAAATCAACGTGCCAATGAAATTATGATACACTCGGTCATGACTAGCCAATTCCGCTTGGGTGCTCCCCAGCCTGCAATTAATCTAGTGCACGCCTAGATGGATGATCTCACTGCGGTGTATGAAAACACAACCTTCACAAAGGAAGAGGGCCTACAGCCACTAGGGTGGACTGACGGTTTTTCCCTGAAGACAGGACACTGTGACTTACAAATGAAACCCTTAATGCAAATTAACACATGTGATTACTCTGCATCACTAGCGCAAACTCGTCTGTGCTTGCCCTCCAGCACGTGGGTAGTGTGATGACGACCTATACACAGAGCCGGCTAGGACAGGAATAATTGTACCGTACTCTAATTACAAAATTACATAATCCCTTGATTGATACATGAAACAAGATGGGACACTAGATGAATGTTCACAATAAACACATATGTGTGAAAACAAGCTTAGATGGCACGGATGCTGCAGTATGAAGTTCTTACTGGACCACAGGATGCAGGTGAAATTGCAATATTTCTGCGTGGAAATAGCAAATTAGTCAGACAAAATATTATTCTTGCTGAGAAAATTATTCTCCTTACGATTGCAGTGGTTACAGGCGTGTAACATGCCTGACTGCTGTAAAATCAAACAATGTGGCCGCGTGTTCAAGTAGAAAAAGCATCAATTCACTTGAAAAATACATTGAACCCTGAATAAAATTTACATAAAACCCTGAAATAAATTATTGCACATACAATCTTACATAAATAAGCTCTCAAATGCAACAATGGAGTATAAAAAGACTTGGCGTCGGTCGGCCACGTGGTTATACATGATTTTGCCGTAAGATATTCAAACACGAAAATTACCCCCAAATACATACATAAAAATAAAGCTCTTAAAATTACATGTAGCAATAACGCAGAAGTTACAATGGAATGCCATAAATATAGGCGGGTGACGCCTGATTCAAATTGTGTGGGTCGCGTGACCTCTCCGATATCTTTCTCCTCCTCGATTAAGTTAATGCCACAAGGGCGCAAGAAATTAATAAAGCGGAAGCATGATGCTGGGGAAAATTTCCGGCAAAAACATACGCAAGCAAAGGTTAACTGGTAAACTAAGTTGACTATGGAAACTTAAATCAGTGAATAAAAGTTGTGGTACGTACGTGACAGTGTCTTACCATGCCAACTCTCCTCGACAGACTGTCCAGAGACAAGTGTCGCACGGACCTACCATGGCCGCCTATGGGGTTCACATAAGCAGAAATGCTATGCATGCAGAGTAAAATATTCTATTATTGACAATAAAATGGCACAAATTTAATTAACCATTGTTTTACATTTCTATAATTTTCTTATGAATTTCAATATTATTTTAGTGTCTTTTTATGACTGCGTTAATTCCGGAATATTAAGCGTTCTTAATCTCGGTGCAGCGGGCACTTTGAATATTATAACCAAAAAATTTTAAATTATTTCAAACACTTTAAAACATTTTAAGACCTATCAAACACTGCAAAGACAATAGAACACATTTTATGCTGAAAATAACATTTATACAAAGTTCTTAATTATTGGCCTCTTTTGCACGTGCAGGACACGTGCGTGGTGAGCGCCGTCATGGGCTCTAGCGCCACTGGCTGTTAGTCGGCGTCACTACCTTGATTACGGTCCTGGCAGCAGTGTGTACTATGCATGTCTTTGTACTCGGGCTTTCTTCGTATAGGGGCGAAGTCTGTGGCTCAGTGGCCTGGGTAGGTGGGGGTGCATATAGGTAACTAATGTCATCATAACAGGACCAGGGACAATAGATTCCCAACCAGGGATTGAGCTCAGACTTGTGTGTAGAGATTACCACTGGCGAGATTGGTCGCTGTATGTGCATGGTGATCTAGGGTGCGGTCGACGGTGGCATGCTATCCTGAGTGATGTCAGTCGCCGGAAGGGTAGCTGATGGTTCAAGTTTGTGGTGCAGTGCACGTCAGGCCCCGCGACACAGTCTACTGGGAAGGCCATCTCGCTTCCTTCTAATCTGAATCTGTTACTCGTGAACAATTATTATTAACACAAAAGGTACTCTTATGTATTCTAGGCTCACCAATTATAGCAGTGGTCACGTCTTCCCTAGCCGTCATCCAGTATTCCCGTTCGAGTGACTTTACAGCAGCTTGGAGATTTTACCGGATAACTATGGCCAAAGTTGGCATGAGTCCGCAGAGAGGCGTGGGAGTCCCAGGCTTACCCAGATGTCGGACTATGTCCTCTCGGACCAGAGATCCCTTTCGGACCCTCCGACTTTAGGAAACTCGGTCCGCTCATACTTATCCAACAGAGAAGATCTAAAAGGATATTTGAGCCGAAATATGCAACAAAGTAACCAATGTAATTTTATATGAACAGGGAGCAGAGTAAAACAATTAATTACACAATTAATTAAGGTTTTAATTTATGCATTTTTTTATGTACACTTTTAGAAATACTGGGGAAAACAGATTAATACAGACTTCTAAGTGAATGTTTTTCCTTTCAATTTTACACTTAGCCAGGTGAAGGCGAACCTGGGATATTTGCAACTAAAAAAAATTCATCTTCAACAGTTTAAGTTTCACTTTAGGACAATGGCTTCCGAGGGGACCTAGGATGTCGCGACAACCTCTACTACGGGAAGGGGGTGCAGGGTGCGGACGTCGAGGTTACCTCTGGAGAGTGAAGCTTGTCAAGTGGCTGGAGCTGGAGAGAGAGTCTTCTTCAAGCTGGGAGATGAGTCCTTCCGGACCCAGGAGGGCTCGCTGACCAATGCTGTCACCAAGCAGATGAACTCGGGCAAGGGCAATTTGAAGCTATCTTATATAGTCCCAACTTCCTCTTTTGGCTTTCCAAAGGGGACGGGGGTTGTAAGCCTCTCGACACAGGGATTGGTTATCTCTGGTAGCGGGGCAGCGTAGCGTATTTACTTATCGCCCTTGATTGAGGCTGACGACAGTTTTACCTCCTCTGCTCAAGGCTCGGTATCTGTGACGTTACTGGGTGCAGGGGTGCTGCGCTCTTGTGGGATTCTTCTCAACTTCTTTATCTAAGCTGGCGGGTCCGCAGCTCTTCGGGTAAATCAATCTTGGTTTGAGGGGGTGACGGCCTCATGTTGGAATTCAGGCAGGCAGTACAATTTTATAATTAATCTTTTAATTATTGGCATGACCGTGGTTGTCCAGGCTCGTGGCATCAACTCTGTTGGCACGGGAATTTCGTATGCCACTGTTTTGACTTGTCTCAAGCTCTTTATCGCTTGTTGATTGGGCGAAGTCACCCATAGAGTGCACAGACGTGCTGTGCAGCAGTGTCGCATGTGTCAATTCAGATACATCAACTGTAGTAAAATAATAATAGAAGTACTAAATAGAGCTAAACAATTCAGATTATTTTTCAAAGTCCACTAAGGTCACTTAGTTTAGTTAAAAAATGTACAGCAGAATGATTCTTTGCTCCTTTAGTAATACTCAAAAAACATACAAGGTTATTATAACTTATTTACCCTTCAGCAGAAATTGTTGGTAAAATATCTTCATAATTGAGAGAATGTTGTGAAACAAAAGCACACAATTATTGTGTATTACCTTGGTGCAGTAATATTAAACCACAGCACTAATCAAAGTGGAAAGCCAGACATAATTTTACCCAATCATTGAGTCGCACACAGAATTTCAGCTTACCCAAAATTTCCATAATAATATAGCAATAACCTTTCCTCAACACTCAATAAAAAAAAAAGTACAAACAATTTACATACCGGACCTTCAGCAAAAATCATAAAAGAGATACAAATAATGATAATACCATCACCACATTTACTTCTCAACTATTGTGGAAACACTATACATCGAACTTGGATGGATCGAAAGTCCATGTACATAGAAAATTTTCTGTGGTCTCGACAAAATTTCTGTGTAAATAATGATAAAAGAGTTTGTTTTTGCCGAACTTTAAAGTTTTATTTGTACCTCAGCGATCAAAGAAAAATTTCTGTAGTATCACTGAAAATTATTTGCTCCAATTATTTAACACGACAGTATTAACAGAAAGGTATAAGTATCTTCAAATACGAAAGGTGCTACACATTTATTGTGTTGGCAGAATGTTAAAAAAATTAATTATATAATGTATTTTTATAGATGGACTGTTCCCCAGAAACTAATTCCTGTTAAATTTTACTTGTTCAATATTAACACATGAATAGCAAATGGCCAGACACACGAAACTGTACTCACCATGGCATACGCAGTTGGTACACAGTACATTATGTACACATGCACAAGCAATACTAATAGGTTGACGTGTGTCCGGTTAATGGAAGTGGCATGGTCACATTGGTTTTGGTTTCGTGCAGATCAGCTGGCACGTTTGACAGGTTACATACTCCATTGGTTGTTTCCTATTGGAGACCTTGGCGGGGCACGTCGCCCTATGTGCCAGGATGAAGTTGATTATCGCCAGGTTGGCGAGTCTGGATCGGTGTATTACCTGCTTACTTACGATAGGTTGGCTCGTAGTCGTTTGCGAGATATGTTGGGGATACCTGGCTTACCACAGGGATCTTTGGCCGACTGTAGGGTAGGGGTCCCCTGCTGGTTGGATCTGCTGGTGCAGTCAGATGCAGTAGAATCAGGGGCATCGTGTTGGCCAACACAGTACCTGATATTCCAACTAGCCACTTTCGGACTCCATAACCTGTAGTTGGCAACTCCCAGATGAGCCTCGGTCCCGTGATTGCAACCACTCGAGACTGGGTGGTGGTCCAGATGCATACGGGTTTGCGGTGACGGGAATATAGAGTATTTCAAACACGGGAGAGGATGGCCTCTTCTGTCTCCTAATCAAGGCGGCGTGATCATGTTCCGCCTGCTGTTCGACTGTAGGTTGCATTACTGTAACCAGCTGCTTGGCAGTGACGTGGGCAATCCTCTGCTCCTCCCTCCTTGAGCCATGCCTCACCTTAAATGGCATAGAGTGTAACCGTTGCGGAAGGTAACAAGTGGTGCACCACAGATGCGAAGAATATACCTAGGTTAGTGTAGGTCCAGTATAGGCTGGTAGCACGAGTCCGTTGCCTCAGAAGGCTCCCCACCTTAGTGGGTGAACCAGAGGAGTTGTAGCTGTAGGGATCACCACTGCTTTTAGTGGGTCTGAGTTTCCAACCTAGGCCAGGCTGCATTACCCAAGCAGGCACCCCGCCATCATATAGGTGCTCTGGTAGGGATACAACTCAGATGTAGTCTCTCCAAGGTTGGAAGTATTCCTAGTGGTTGTGGCTCCTCTGTTTTATCCCTCCAACACCTAGCTGCTCCAGGTGAAGATCCAACAGGCGGCTGTCTAATGGAGCCTCCTGAAAGGGGTCCCCAGTCATAACTAATTCGTAATAAATATCACTGACTTCGGTCGGTAGTGCACACTTGTATCTCCCCTGCTGACATATTAGTGATAACTCCAGAATAATACTCGTGGTTAAGAAGAACAAAGTTGTGTTTATTGTTAACGAAATAAACACAAGTGATCCGTGCTAACTCCCTACCAAGCAGTTGGGTTACTGGAAGAAAACCTACTAGCTCCAGGTGTAGGTGACTTGGTCCTAGGCTAGTCGGGAAAGTGAAGTAAAAGACTGAAATATATTAAAAACAAACGAGCTATCTGAAAAAGGGTTGTCTATAGGAGGCGGCTGAAGTCTAAGACTACTGCTCTAGTAGGAGGTTATGTTTGATGTCTGTGTTACCAATTGAAGAGCTTTTGGTGATGGGTGGTGGTTGTCGTTAATGGCAACCTCTGGTAGCTGGGGTTGCAGAGCCTCCAGTGACGGCAATGGTAGCAGCTGCTGGTGGCTGCAGGTGGTAGGTGACTTCAATGGCTAGTTCCTCTGGTAGCTGCTGCGGCTGTTGAAGTCACTGGTAAGGGCCTCTGGTAAGATGCAGAAGAAATTGCAGTTGTAGAACGGCCCCAGCAATGAAGTGAAGGAGTAAGCACTGTGTACTGGAAAAATACACTCGCGAGCCCGACTGTGCACAGACTTTTATAGTCAGTAGGCAGGGTGTGATGGCAGTTCGCGGGGAGTGGTGCATGATGTCCATTGGTAGCGTGGCTGGAGTGGGAGGAAGAACCCTCTCATCATCTTTTTTCTTTGGGCATTCTCGGTGGCGCTGGGCCGTTCGCAGAGGGCGCTGACAGCTTGTAGGCACTCAGAACGGGGGTGGGAGGTAGGCGGCCTGCTGGCTGGTTGCGTAACCTTGAATCTCCACGTGTTTGGCTGCCCGGTAGGATTTTGGTGGCCCATAACTTCCATGTACATGTTTGCGGGATCGACTCTCACGTGGGTTGAAGTAGCAATACTTGATGTGACACAGCGATTAGTCGTAATCGTATTTAATAGTTGTATAAGCGGCTCACGTCAATTCGCCCTCCCCTCCATTACGATGAAGACTCGTGAAAAATGGTGGAGAAATGCTTAGGCCCCCTCATCTGGAAGGTCTAGGTAGGAGTAGCAAAGAGTCAAGAAGAAAAATATTTCATTAGATGGACGAGACCCTTAATGTTAGGCTGCTTGACTGCTGTAGTGGCGCTCGCTTTGTGCTCTGGGCCGGCCAGAGACGTGTGGTGCGCTGGCCGTCGGCCATAGTTCTATCTCTCTCTGCGGGCGGGCTTCCTCTCTTCCTCTTGTCCCAGCGAAGCTGAGCGCTGACTCGTAGTTAATGTGTTTGCCCCCCTTTTGAGCAGCTTAGGTCATTAGTGATGCTGTTTATCGGGTGTCCCACCGACCTACTTGATTTTTGCATGTCGCCGACAAAAACTCACGGTAGCGCTGTGGATTATTTACAAGAGAATGTACACAATAAACCTGGAATAAAAACACACAAAAATAATGACATGACAAATACGAGGTAAAATTAAATAAGTATGTTCAACCCTTACTTGCGGAAGGAGAGGAAACGTCACTAACTATCCTGAAGCTTGCTGCAGTGATTTATTTGAGTAAAGGAAAATCGTTCTGGGGTAGCCTATGGGTCTTACAGCAAGCTAAACAGTTACGTGTGACAGGTTAGTTCGGTAACCT
Organism: Dryococelus australis; assembly: GCA_029891345.1. Taxonomy (NCBI): domain Eukaryota; kingdom Metazoa; phylum Arthropoda; class Insecta; order Phasmatodea; family Phasmatidae; genus Dryococelus; species Dryococelus australis. The sequence continues at coordinate 28,081,421 of CM056999.1, read as the reverse complement.
CAGTCCTTCCATCACCTGGGTTGACCGGCTAAACGAAACAAAGCGAGTACACTAAAAACATGCATTAATATGTGGGCAATTGGCGCACGTTGGTCACTACAAATAAGCAAACAAAACCCTTTGATATTTTGAATGTAAGATATCTTGCACCTGGTTTCACCGTGGCGAGTTCATGGGAGCTCTGTGCCTCAGAGTTCTGGTTCAGTTCTGTGTTGGTGCACAAGATATTCTAAACAAACAAATACACTAGTAAAATATGCGCAAACAAAAGCATAGCATAAAGACACATTCCTGCAAAACGGCATTCTTTTTGTAGGTGATCTTAACAATTTCACTTTGTAAAAACTCGTAGTTATATTTTTCAGTATACCTACACGTTAAGTCATAATGAAATAAACTAATTTACTATTTTACCTTGCGGTTGTCCATCTAATCCTAACATGTTCACTGTGTAAAAGTGTTCAAGGTAAGTACGCAAGAAATACAAAAGTCAAATGGAGCACACCTACCACCTTGGACAAACTGGTTAACCGAGCCTGAGAAGCAGAACATAACTTTGCAGTGCAGGCTAGTCTTGGAACATCACTGAGCACATCCCTTAAAGGCGCACCAGCTCCAACCACCTGCATGGCATTCGTACCCAAATACTGGTTCTGCCCAAAGAACCACTGGAATAAGGACTGCCCTCGGAAACCAAAGGGGGCTGCCATTCCACCTAACTAAACGAGTTGACAAAACACAGTCATCTATCCCAGTAGATCGACTGAAAAATCGACTCCCAATAGCAAGTCGGGAAATGCAGACGCTGGGGTGTGAAGTTGGCCACCACTCCAGGTTTACAAGGGCCCAGCCTCCAAGGATTAAGTGAGGAAGTATCGGTTTCCATAGTCCCCCACATGAAGGGGAGGTAAATAACGACAAGGTCCTCGCCTTCTAGACTCAGCGGCCACAAGAAATTTTATCCGGAGTAATTTGTTAACACCAAACCAATTCGTTGGAATAAGACCGGAAACCAGAACAGTACGAATGGCGCCTCCACCCTAGTCGTAACTGGAAGAATTACCTTGACAATTAAAATAGAAAGTATTTCTACACCGACAGAATTTATTGTGTCCCCAACCCTGTCCGAATCAGTAATACTAGGGTGTCCGTGGCTCATCCGCAGTCAATGTATTCTAAATCACGGACAAAGTAGAGCCTATCTGGGAGAAACCAACAGGATCACAATAAACTGGGATCCAAATCCAGATGACATCCTGCCAATGCCCATTGACCCAGTGTGCATTAAGCACGAACTTGAACCAGAATTCTACCAATTAAAAGCCGTACTAGATAAATGCCAGAGCGTTCGGACAAGGAGGACTGTTACGACAAACACGTTCTATACAGCACGAAATATGCCCAACCACCAACGTACCGATTTACAATTGACCATACCGAGTGTCAGCCCGCCGTCGTGACCTCATTATGGAGCAGGTCAACAACATGAAGAACCAAGTAACCATGGAGTCATTGAATTCTCCATATAACTCACACGTGGTGCTCGTGCCTAAGAAAGACGGGAAATTGTGATTTATGTAAACTACAAATCGGTAAACGAAGTTACTCACCGGATCGCTACCCCAGCTATAGACTTGTCTCATACACTACAAGACATTGGCAAGGCCAAAATATTCAGTACTCTCGACATCGAGTCTGACACGTGCTGCTTTTACATCTAATCTAATACGATTACGACTCTTCGCCTAGAACACCTCTTCCAGCTCTACAGACGGGAGCAACACGTTGCCCTACTGTACAGGCAATGGGAACTTACAAGCAATTCCTTCTCACCTGGGAGATACGCAACCCGGCAGGCATGCCACCTCCCCTATTCTGCGCTTGAAGCTTACAAGCTGCCCAGACCTCGGGCAAGGCCGAGCGACTCCGACGAGGCACGAAGCAGAATCGCTGACAGGAGGATTCTCATGCCACCCAGGGCCGGAGGACGTCACGCCTCCCCCGCACCTTGTGCCGGCAGCCTACAAGCTTCCATTAAATAAGGATGGATGCTGCCAGCCTCTGGAGTAATTATTTTGCATCTCTAGCAACCTCCCACAGCACTACTAGAACTCGGGATCTTTGGAGAAGTTTGTTACCTTACAAGTACGCCTCCACGGCTACTTACTACGTACGTCGACGACCAGTCAACCTGACGACATTCGAACACGAACATTTTTTTTTAACTTTACGTTGTCTCATCTAGACACCTTTTATTAGCAGTTTAACTTTAACTCGTTTATATTCATCTAGAACTAGCTTTTCCCTTTTACTTAGAACCTACACCTGGAACCACGCAGTTACCTTCAGCTATCCTTGACTTGATAGTAGGTAGCACAGGTCACGTGTTCATTGAACTTTCAATAAACACACATTTCTTTACCTCTCTGCTTTTATTTCCAGGGTATTTATTTGTATCCACAGTTGAAGGTAGACTAGGCTGTGCACTGTCGACAGAAACCGGGAATTTTAGTAAACCAAATTAAGACATACATATTAGACGGCTACCTGTTTCTTCCCAGCTACACATCAGCACTTTTAGTGCTCGTGGAGGAGAAACAGTGATACCACAACCACTAGAAACACCTTCACACCAGGAGGCACGACAGACTCAGGTTGCTTCTCACCATCCACACTAATTAGTGCACGGTGACTGTGGCCTGTAGTTTTACCAGGCATCCTAGTGCGAACACACAACCAGTAGAGGCTTGGTGGTCCACACGGCTCCACGTCCCTGATCAGCCCGCCTACGGTGGGGGATCAGTGGGGACTCTTATCGAGCTCAAGCCAGCAAGTCACTATTGGGTTACACTGTTATTCTTTCTGTCTAAGGTGCACTACATAAACAAGAGAACTTACCCTATGCCTCACGAGAGTAGAGTGGTAGAAAACACAGGGAACAGCACCTGACTCGCCCTGCTCTCAGGTTGAGGATAGCATTACCCCATCCTACGCAGGATAGACAGGTGTAACGGGACTGTGCCACTCAACTGAGACGACAAGCAGTCGCGCCTGCTCCAGTTCTAGTAATTGACTTTCCACCGTGTGTCGGCATCTATACCACGTGTCACCCGGTTGTCAATGGACTCCTGACAGGTACTGAAGTGTGCCTAGGCTAGGACAATCTCATCTTTTGGTCTAAAGAAGCTCGTCTGTGGAACATCCATTCCAGCATCAACCATATTCATCCCGCCTAAAGCCATACCTACCTCGACTACAACATCCCGGAGGAGGAGTGAGTAAGTTCTGGCCAACACCCCTCGTCTCACCCCAGCTATCTAAACCCAGTTAATCCACCTTTGGTCTAATGGTCAAAATCCTCAACTAACGTGCTAAGTCAGTCTAATCTGGCACGCATCAAGTCTGGATATTGGCAGATTGCGGTCCACCCAGACAGTCACAAATATACAGCCTTTACAACACCTGAGGGCGAAACACTTCAATTTTGAGTCATGCCATTCAGCTTGAAAAATGCCCCAGCAACATTTCAACGATTAATGTATGCTGAAGTATTAACAGGTTACATCAGCTAGTTCTGGGATGAGAGAATTTAATGTAGGGGAAGTTGTCCTTCTGCCAAGTCACCCTCTAAGCAAAGCCAGCAACCAATTCAGCGCTGGCCTTGCCAACACGTGGGATGTAGGCCACACCACATCGTAGGCAAGCCAGACAACGTCTACTGGGCCAGAAATGTACGAGGACGAATACGGAAGGCCACCCGAGGCCAAATCTGACCCTACCAGGGTAACATGCCGACACTTGGGGACAACGACGCCGAGGGAGAAATCCCGGTCCAATCCAAAGATGAAGACGAAACCCCAACCAAAAGGGTAGTTCCTGATACTGAACCAGGACCCTTGATGAGACCTGAGCCGATGCCTATCATTATTGACAGGCCTCCTAGTTACATCGTGCCATGGAAGCCAGATGTAGAATAAAGCTGAGGTGCATTCTCCGTCAGATCAATGCCCTCGACACCACGCAGATATGCTGCCCAACTCTATAAAGCAATATTTAGCTGCTCTGAATTGTCATGGTGGAGTCCGCGTAACAGAGAACCCTGTCAGACACCCCGCCGATCAAGCCGTATTAGCGAACAGTCGGAAGCACTTTCGGTGGGAGGGGTAGGAATCACACAAGCACCTACCTCTCTATCCAGTACAACTCTGAAGCCAGAGGTCAAAGCCATTTCTACTTCAACGAAGTTGACCTCTGGTTCCGACGAGGAAGTATGAGGTGCCACTAAAACACCAAATGTGGAAGAGAAAGAATGGCAAAGGGAGCAGTGGCCAAGGACATGCCAGCGTCTATGACGTGGCTCACTGCACCCAACAACGAAGAACTCCTGCCATCCGGAACGTCGAGCTGCCAAGCCGGCAGTTTTCTGCCTCAATAACCTGCCACGCAGGAACTCCCACAGACCTGGATGTTGAGCTCCGACGAGAGTGCTCCGTACCTACGACCTGCTACGCAGAAACACCTGCCACATGGGGCGTCGAGCTGCAATAGAATTGCTCTGTCCCAAGGTCCTGCGACTCTGGAATACTTGCAGACCCGGACATCGAGCAGCCAACGTGGAAGTGCTCCGCCCCGTCATCTTGCCATGCAAGAAGCTGCTGTTGCAGAGACCGTCAACGCCACCCAATATCCCTCTACAGAACATCACCCGCAGTGGAAGTCGAGGTGATGCTCCCTCCTACTGCCTCACCCCAGGCATTGGCCACCGAGACAGTTGATGCCACCCACGACCTGGTCCCACGACGAGCTCTGCTACCTGTAGTCGATGTCATGGTCTTTCTCCCTCGTACTGCCCCATTAGAGAAGCATCCCCCTACGGGTAGGAACCCACGCAGTCGAGGTGGAGAACTTGTCACTCCCCCGCACTGCCTCAACATCCCTTGAACAAGTTCCCTCCCAATGTGTTGCGGTAGAAGCAGATTCAATGACGCCCTGGGCTGCTTCATGATGCCTGATGCCCCGCGTACCCCCAAGGCCGCCCGCACACCTGGCTGGTACCAGGAATTGCCATGGAGGTCCACAGCAAGGTACATGCGGCCATACCCTCTGCACCCTACCCTTCGTCCGAGGGGAAGGCCCGAGCAAGGTAAGAACAAAGATCGCCAGTAAGTGTGCCGTTTTTACAGACAGCTGTAAACCGCTACTTATTGCGCGTGACGAAAAGAACCCGTTACAGATCTGTCACGTTCATTACATTAATTTTGCCGAAAGTCAAAGACAGCGAAGTAAGCAGAACAATCACAGTTAGGCTAAATTAAATTCAGAGTATGTATCCTGTAAAAGTGCCTCACCCCGCTGTCAACAATGGGTGGGGGTTAAGTGTAGAGAACCAAATAGGTAAATGCACCCGTAGTTAGTCACTCGACTATGTGCTACAGTAGTAAAAAACTGTATTTCAATAATTTTTTACCACAGTGAAATATAGACATTTTACACCTCGAGGTTCCACAATTTTTAGTGGACGACAGCCCATTTAAGTAGGTAGCATTACAAATAGATGCTCACCACAGTGCCAGTGATTAAATGGAAGACAGAGACTTCGACGTAACAATGACATTTATAGCTTTTCTTATATATTTTTATTTTTCATCACTTAAATGTGACTTGATGTGTAGGTAAACGTCTAAATGTAACAATACATGTTTACAGTGTACTTGTGAAGATCGCCTACATGAAGAATGCCGTTGTGTAGCAGTGCATTTTCAGCACTTATAAACATTTACATTCCTTAGGAACTTACCTTGAACATTCCAACGATGATACACAGTGTACAAATTAGCTGTTAGACCTACTATATAAGATGGACTCCCGCAAGGGATAGTTAGGTTAGTTTTTTCAGTGCTATTCAGCATTAAATCTGATTTGATGTGTAGGCACACAATTTTTTTTTGTGTGTGGCTGCGTGCGCGTGTGTGTGTACACACACACACACACACACACACACACACACACACACACACACACACAGAGATTTTTTAAAGAGTAGATGTGAAGATCACCTACAAGAAGAATGCCATTTTGTAGGAAGGAATATTTATGTTATGTTATGCATGCTTATATTTTGTGTATTATTTTGTTTACAATATCTTGTGCACCAATTCAGTACCAAACTAAAGACTCTGAGCTTCAAAGCTCTCAAATCCAGGTGCAAGATATTTTTAACTTCAATTTTATTCAGTGTCTTTCAACGATCAACCACCTAACAGAAAAAAATGTGAAACTCGAGACTTTATTTCGTGCTGTGTGTTCGACGCTAGCGCTCCAAGTTGTCACTCTTGGAACTAACAAAAAAAATGTAACGACGCTAGTGCTCCAAGTGTTCTCACATGGAACTAACAAAAAAACTTGCACGGTGCAATAATTGTACTGGTTTTTTTATTATTTTGAATTACTCAAAATTCTTGTGTACTTTGCAGCCACAGAATGGCTTGAATGTTAATCTTGTGTTTATATTTTATCAAAGGCAAGCGGGAAATAATTACTTATTGGAATTTAACGTACATCACGAGAATTCCCTTTTGAAGGGGGGGGGGGGGGATACAATTCAAAATAGTACTTTAGTGAAAGCTTGATCGAACATGAAAACTAATAAATAAATATATATATTATGTATGTATATATGTATATATATCTATGTACGTATATATATCTATGCACGTGTGTGTGTATATATATATATATATTAGTATCACCCTTTTGTCCAAATAAATGCGACTTCAGAAAACTTGTATTATTTTATGTAATTGTAATTGCCTAGGTTATGATTGGGCACTTTCAAGTTAGCTTGGTAATAAACTTTCAAGTAACATATGATGGTGTAACATCAGTTACATCCATGTTTTTAACAAAGTATTTTTTAATATAACATTTCAATCAAAATGGAAAATAATAACTTGTAATGAAAACATCAAAATCATATTTCTCCTTTTTGCAGTAATGACCATTTATTAAAAATTGCAACATGTGAATATAATTTGCTATAGGCGTATGCCAATTTAATTCAAAAGCAGCACTGTAAAGTCTGGTATACAATGGCAGTAGCAAGTTGTCGTCGTAGCTTGTAACAGGAGTCGTAGGTTGTAACAGGAGTTATAAATTGTAACAGGATTCGTTGTAGGTTGTAACAGGAGTTATAGATTGTAACAGGATTCGTCGTAGGTTGTAACAGGAGTTTTCGTAGATTGTAACAGGATTCGTTGTAGGTTGTAACACAAATCGTCGTAGGTTGTAACAGGAGTCGTAGGGTGGTTCGCAGTCTCGTAGAGAGCCAATCATACAACCATACAACTTGGATAAAGTCCAAGTCCTGTGAATAAAACGGCTATTACTAACCAACATTGACTAAATTATAGATAAGTGACGACAGCAAAACGCATAAAATTATTTGCTCGTTTACAAAAATGCATTAAAATACACAGGGCAGTTTTGCTTTATTCGTGAAACCACTTGACTCTGTTGTATGGCATAATAGAATGTGTTTATTGAGTATAAGAAATTGTAATTGTAAACAATGGCCAAACAGAATATAATCATATAAGTACACTGGTATTGCCAAACTGTAACTGTAGGAGCGTGATTGTCGCTTGTTGCAAGCAATTTATAGTTTTTGGTTTATTTTAAAATGCCTATCATAACTTACAAAATTGAAATGGTAGTGTTTATTCAATTAAAATCGTTCCAACAAATTTAATGCTACAAATAAAAATGTCGCAATGAGTAAATTCTGTAGTGAACAGGAGAAATTTTGTGCTCGAATTTATTAACAAGCTGGTCACAAGCATTTACGACATATATTTGCATCCAGAAGCTGGTGTGAAAATGCACACTACTGAAATATTCAATCTGCCCTGCCAAAAAGCTATACAAAGTATCAAAATATTCATTTGTACGAAAATAAACATGAGAAAAGCAACAAATAAATACTTTACCAAATTGTGTTACCCACATCCTGACATTTACATATGATAGATTAACGAACGCTAAACCACAAAGTTTACAGATTGCTACTAATTCAACCACAATAGTTTGCCTATTATTTATAACAACAGTCTTAACATACATTGACTCTCATATATGTGTCATTTACAACAGTTATTTGTTTACCTACCGGTTGTATGTATGATAATAAATGGCAGTTATGATTTTTTCCATTAATTTGGCATTTTCCATGCAACATATTCTTTGGTGGTTTGTGATTGGTTCTTACGAAGTGTTGCAAACAAGACATTATGTAAACAGTTTTCATACAACACTGAATACTGCTGCGACTTCCACGACTGTCATGAACCACGAATGCATTGTAGACAAGTCTTAAGACTGTAGAATTTGCTTTGCATTTATTGTCACATACTTACCACAGCTATGATTGCGGAACTAGATTTGTTTCACTATGCTAAAACCAAACAATTTCCCAGTTGAGTTAAAGCCTTTCAATTAAGTAATCTCGAAACATATTCCAAGTAAGTTGTTAATCATTGTGTGTGAAATGTTTACTTTTTAGGTTTTTAAAAACACTGACTTTGAGATGATTTTATACTTGTGCATTCAAAGCCAAAAAGTAAGGGAGCACCCAGTGCCTCGTTGCAAGGTGTGCAGTGTACTATGCAAAATATACATGTAAGATAACAATGGTATTTATTACATGCGATGAAAGTCCATTGATTGAACTACAGATGCATGGTCATACTTTTTTCACCTCTTAAGAAAATATTATTCATTACAGTTTTCACAATTTTTTCTCTCATTGTGTACACTGCAATGTTAAAAGTAAATGCATACAGCAATAGATAACTGGGTTCTTAAAATTTCTTGCAAAAAAAGTAGTATTCACATAACATTTATTTACAGAGAATCACGTATACATGCAAACGATTTCACAGATAGTAGCTTAGTACAATATGCGCTCTTAAAAAGAAGAGTTATAAGCAAAAGTAAATACACAATGAAATGTTTTTCCACATATGATATTAGCAGAGTACCTTTTATTACACTTAATATATTAGTGCATTGTTTCACACAGATAGAGCTCAATACTTTTGATAAAAGCAACCTACATACTCTACAATGTATGACACAAATCAGTCGGTATATACATATAATTAAAAATGTTTTTTTAATGAAAAAAAAAAGTGAATCTTTTTTATCGTGGTGGTTTACATTCAATGCAAACAAACTAAATGTAAAATACACAGATAATAATACATACTCTACCTATCACCTAATATGATCAGAACAGGCATTATAATTTTTACGAACCATTTTCATTATGTTTACTAACATAATGCCCAGAAATTTAAAAATAAATCTGAATCTTGTTCAATTAAGGACATTAAATAAGGCCCTGTCCTACCAGGTGCTTTTTTCTCCATTTAAAGCTGAGAAGCGTTAGAGCGATAAGTGCAAGACTGTCATGCGCATCAAGTGCTCCATCACCAAGAAGCACAAGCCTCTCAACTGGCATGCAGTGTTCTCGCTGGGCTACTTGTATGTATGGGACTTTCTGCGGTCACCCCATTATTAAAGTTAAGGAGTATCAGAGCGATAAGTGCAAGACTGTCATGCGCATCAAGTGCTCCATCACCAAGAAGCACAAGCCTCTCAACTGGCATGCAGTGTTCTCGCTGGGCTACTTGTATGTATGGGACTTTCTGTGGTCACCCCATTATTAAAGTTAAGGAGTATCAGAGCGATAAGTGCAAGACTGTCATGCGCATCAAGTGCTCCATCACCAAGAAGCACAAGCCTCTCAACTGGCATGCAGTGTTCTCGCTGGGCTACTTGTATGTATGGGACTTTCTGCGGTCACCCCATTATTAAAGTTAAGGAGTATCAGAGCGATAAGTGCAAGACTGTCATGCGCATCAAGTGCTCCATCACCAAGAAGCACAAGCCTCTCAACTGGCATGCAGTGTTCTCGCTGGGCTACTTGTATGTATGGGACTTTCTGCGGTCACCCCATTATTTTATTGGTGGAAAGTCAATAGGAAGATCTAATGTAGGGCTCTTGAATACGTATCTGATGCATATATTTTGATATACTGCACTTCGAAAACGCATCTTTTAGCTATTTTGGAGTACTCTTAAATTGTTTTTATAATATGTGTGACATCTTGAAAGCACTCAACAGCACTCTTCTGATGTGAGAGTTATTTTAGTACATCAGCATACTGGACACACATTTGATAGTTTCAAGGAAAAACGAGTATTTCAAACACACTGAAATGCAGTTGATGTGTCGAGGTGGGCAGAAGCCTTAAATGAGAGCTTAATTCATATTTGTTTACAAAAAAAACATATGAATAAAAATAACTTTTTTAAATGGTTAATAAACTTTTTTTCATGTGTGAAATGAATGACTCATTTCACGGTACAATAGTGCATAATGCTCAGTTTTGTAATATACGCACAATGCCGCTACTTTCTTGAACATGAGACAGCTGTTTTCATTAAGTTATCTATTTATTGATCATGTATTGGATTTTTTGTAAACAGCGTTAATTTGATGAACTGAAATTACAGAATTGAAACATTTTGGCAGTTTTAATACAATGACTTATCACAAGTGCTGGAACAAGGGTGTGCAGGGAAGGGCAGCTATCCCCTAACTTTAGTGAATAAAAAAAGTTATTTCTAAAAAACCAACTTTTTTTGGCATATGGGTTTCAACAAAGTTGATACATTTTAAGCCTAATTTGCTGGAAAGAACCAACCAATCATAAATTCTACCTATTCCCTTCTCATCCAATGAAAGTAGCATCACTCTAACATAAATCCAGGCTACACCTCTGTTACAGCAAGTCTGGGACTGGTTCTATTTGTGTGATGTGTTCCCATTAAAATTAACACTGACAAAATTTTACGTGACAGCATTCAAGAAGTCCCCTTGGTTGGAGTGGATATTTTGAGGTACATTTATCCTCTTGATGTGTTTTTGAAGTGTGACAAAGTCGTGCGTACCTTAAAGCATTTAGGGTATGAGGCCAGGTCAGGGCAGATACCTGATGAATTTAGAAACAGGAAATAAGCGCAGGATAAAAATGTTGTTATACTCAGACTGTCTTCCAAAAACTAATAATCTTGTGATGGCTGAGCTCACTGGGAAACAGCAATTTCAACACCCACAACACAGTACAGCAAACCATTTTATTAAAAATTTTTCAGATGTGTTCACTTTTCTGGCAGAAACTCAGTTACTTGAGCTCGATTGTAACTAAGCTTGATAGCCTAACTACCATTTATGGCTTCATGTGAAAAGAAATACCAGAGAATAGGTATATAATTTTTATGTTTTGGACAATTCACAATTTTGAATTATTAACTACAGTAGCTAGTTTGAATTCTACATTCAAATCCACCAGTCAAGTGGCAATGACTAAGATAGAAAATGTTGAGTCAACATGCATGCAGGGATGAAAAATGCATGCATTCTTCTTCAAAATAAAGCTAGCCAGCTTACAACTGTACACCTTATGAATGCCTCTTTTTAAAAAGAAACTTTAATAAAAACAGTTAAATTACATCATTGCAAAGTAACTATGGCAATATTTCAGTTATAAAAGTACTCTCTCTTGCTAATGCTTTTCGCATTAACGAGAGGTTTTGGTACGTAATGCTGTTGCACCGTCGAATTGATACGATGCACGTAGGCCAACTTAATAAACAAAGCAAACCCAATTGAAAGTTTTGGGCGATGATAACGACATTTGCCAACAAATGTGTACAAAACCAAAATAACATTTAGCAGCTTCTTCGAGTTCTCTGGAAATTTTTAACCAGTTGTGATTGCAAGGAAAACATATTATAGGCCTACATAATTACTACATAAAAAAGTAAAATGCATATCGATTTGCTGTTAAATAGTACAGATTTTCAACATTAAGATATTATCCAACATCCAGTAACCTCAATTTACATTTATAAACACACACTGCATAGGCGAGAGGGAACGAATGTGTGCTCTCCGAGCCAATTGAGACACTGACTATATCACAACTGGGAGAATGTAGCTATTTCATGTAGGAAGGCAATTCTAAATTTATAACTTTATGCAATTATGCTGTTTACAAAAGGCCTATTGCAATACACCAACGGTACTAACCTAGAATCTTTGTGATTTGTGTGAGTTTTACATAAACCTAGGAGTTGCAGGGCCAACACAATCTTAAAATTCATAAGCCAAAATTTATTTCTCACAGAAATGTATAAGTAATGACGGTAAAATTTACTTCCCAGAATTTACATGATGTTAACTTTCACACCTAGTCCATCACTGGAACAATTTACAAACAAAACAAACTATGTACTTTTAAATAAGAGAAATGCACTCACCATTTGCAACCAGACACTCGATAGTTACAGCAACTGTATGGCTTAATACTTGCACAGCCAACAAAACTTTCATCGCCTTGTAATCTGTAGGATTCAAATGTTCTTCGGTCAACTTGCGTAACAGATAGAAGGTCTGCTCACTGTCAGTTCCATAAGCACCCAAGATATGCTACCACTGTGCCGTCCCAATCACTATTTGGCCACCAATGGTCACTTAACATGAATGTTATGTTTGAGCTGCATGTTGGGAAGACAGTGTTCAGGAGATGTAGGGGGTCAAAAATGGTTATAATTTTCAAATAATTAAAAATGAATACCATAACTTTTTAGTGCACTGGCATTGGTACTTGCCATATCACAAACTGTCTATACAACATTCAGAATAATCTCTTGACATGATGTAGGCCTAAGAACATCTTTATTCAGAACAGGGGCTTTTCCAAAAACCGGGAAAATGATATCTGTAAATTATATATACGTTTATTGATTAAGTTACTAATCACACTTCACAGGAATTTTTTGGGCTTCACATATTTCACAGTGTATACCATGGAACATAATAGTGAGGAAGGCGATGAAGATCGGGGCGTTATGCAATAAAACCCCCTAAAATTTATGTCAAATATATTACTTTCAGCTCTCTGAATCATGTTTAATGTGATAGCACCTCTGGAAACAAAACTTATTTTACAAAACGTCAGTCACAGGGTACGATTTCACTTACACACTAATGATATATACAGCTATAAACCACTGTAAACAAGCATTGTCGGACTGTCACTTAATTCTGTTTTGGAGTTTGGTTTTTTTGGAAAAGTTCCTATCCTGGATAAATACTAGCATCATTACTGATTTCGCACGTGGTACCCCATTCTTGTTGTTTCCAGTTACTTTTCAACCCTTTCGACCAAGCTAACAGTTTCTCCACGTTTATCAAACGTCTGCCCTGTAACTTAACATTTGAACACTGTACTTGACAAGCAAGGAACTGAGCTATTGTAAATGAAATTGATTTGAAAGATATTCTACAAATTTGACACAATCACTGTTCACAGAGCACAGCTGTTCCAAGGATATTCTCTTGTTCTTGTACTTTCTTCTGAAAATATCACTGTTCTTTCTTTCTTCTGACATTTGCGAAATTAAAGTTGTTTCCTAGGTGTCACATATTTAAAACATTAACAGTTTGTCTCGTGCAGTAATGTTTCTTCTTTAAGGTTTTCTTCTGTTGCCGCCAAATAACTGTCTACACTTTCCAATACATCATCTTGAGTTTCACTGCACAATGTGTCACTTCTTGAAGTATCCTGAATTTCTTATTGAAACACGTAGATTTTCATTGTTCTTTGGTGTAGAGTGCACCAGATGCCCTGATGTAATATTATCATTTCCAGCTAGAAGTGGTCCTCCTTATTGCTGACCAGAACTTACTTGTGTTACAGGAATTGCAGCAAAAATTTAAGTTGTGTTGCTGTTGTCTCAAAACTGATTCCATTCAAAATGATGCCCACAAAGACACGAGGACATCATTCTCTCAATATCCAGGTAGTTTGGGATTTTCGACAGCATCAGCCCATTTCTTGTGCCTAAAAATAAAAAAATTAAAATTATGTAACCCAAATAAAAGGAAAGTAACAAATCACAATACCTTGCCATTGCATTTAGAGTTTGTTAAAAATTTCATTTATGCTAGGTACTTATATTTTCTGCTCCTAGAGTGTCTCTCCTCTTAAGTTAGTACCTTGCATAATGTTGATTTGTAGGCCTAGGAAATTAATAATTTTAAACAGTTTATAGATAAGTTCTCTTATCAGAAAATTATGTGTTCTTTGATCTTATTAAAGGAGGGATCTGACTTAACAAGCTGAGGAGGACTCTCTTCAGACATGACAGTGGTCAGACTTATAAATTTTGACTGATTAAAAATTTGATTAAATTTTTGTTTGGATCGCCCATCATATTTGTAGAGCAATGAAAGAGCCATTGTGAGTACCTTAAATGTGCGCAGGCTGTAGAAGTAGCCAAACCGCACAATATAATTCATTTTAGTGTCTGCAAGAAAGATTTTGCAAGGGACATGGAAATTACCAAGGTCGTAAGACTTGTCTACAGTAAAACTGTGTATGTGGTAGGAGAAAATGTTTCTACATTATTTCAGTTGGTTTCGGAAATCGAAAATGATTTCTTTGAAGGATCTGAAACATAGACACTTTAATTTTCAATTTTTTCCATAGACCCATATATATATATATATATATATATATATATATATATATATATATATATATATATATATATATATATATATATATATATATATATATATATATATATATATATATATATATATATATATATATATATATATATATATATATATTTGTAAACGCATATCATACAATTTAATTGTCTAGCCTCTCTTTTGAATTCCTTGCTTGAAAAAAGAAAACATTTCACATCCTTTGAATTTGATGCACATCCCACTGATGTACATTTTTTCCCAGTCCAAATAATTTTTTCCATTCCTGCATAACCTATAATATGTTTCAACCCTTCGCAATGTATGCTACTTCATATTTTATGGACTTTAAATATACACAAATATTCAGAGCAAGTAAAATTAATTCTGGAGTTTGGGTTAATTCCTGCTATAAAAAAAAATAGAACCATAGATGTTGGGAACCACCAAACAGTGTGTTTGTCTTCGACAATAGCGCCTTAAGTTGTCACTCACGACAACACAAAGTCTTGCACGTTCGGCCCATTAGAGTTTCGCCCCCATGGTGTCTATGTATGTGTATTAAGTGACCAACGTGCGCACAATTTGCCGCGATAGTCATACATGTAGTGTATTTGCTTTGTTATTCGTTTAGCCAGTCAACCCAGGTATTGAAGGGCCTGTGGTTGTCCACGTAGCAATCTGTCATAAGTAACTAATTAGCTTGCTGACAGACACAAAGGTTCCCAGGAAAGATTTTCCTTTTCTTTCTCAACTCACTGCAGCAAGCTCCAGGAAAGTAGTGGTGTTTCCCTGCCTTCTGGGAGTAAGGCTTGTAAATACTTTTTAACTATCATCAATTCCTTCGTTTTGACGTGCCATTGTTTTATATAATTTTTCTTCATTTTTTAATGTAATATCCACCAGCGATAATATCCACTTGTAATATCCACCAGCGATATGCTGGGTTTTGTCACTGGCACGCGTAAAAATGTAGGCCGGTGGGACACCCGACACGTGGCTCCTTAACCCAGTAATCTTTGCTACAGGGGGGGGGGGGGAATACACCCTCTCGCTGCATCAGCAAAGCCGCATCACCAGGGCGAGGGGCAGAGAAGGATGCCCACCTGAAAGAGAGAGAGAGAACCAAGGTCGCCGGCCGCCGCCACTCCACGTCTCACGTGTTTCGCTTAGCCGGCAAGATGACCAGAGCACACAGAACATGCGCCGCTACAGTGGCCAAGCCACCCAAGCTTAAGGGTCCCGCCTACCTAACTGAAATTTTTTTTTCCGTGCTATCTGCTTCATCTCGTCTACCGACATCTACCCATGCCTTCTAGACCTTCCAGAGAGGAGGCCTATGCCTTTCTCTGCCATCTGTTCCATGATGAGTCTTCATCGCAACGGAGTGGGGCAAATTGACGCATGCCACTCCTACTACTAATTAACTTCATTTATGACTCATCACTAAGGTTCCTACTTCCACTGCTACAGACATAAGAAATACATACAGAGAATTTTTCACACAAATTCTCGGCTGCCTACTCTACCAGACAACAGGAACTTATAAGCAGATTCTCGTCACCTGAATGTTACACAACGTGGCAGACATGCCGCCCCCCTACCCCGTGCTGAGAGCCTACAAGCTGCCCGGACCTCGGGGAAGGCCGAGCGCTATGGACAAGGCACGAAGTAGAAATGCTGACAACTACTGACCAGAGTATTTCAACTCCCACGCCAACCAGGGTAGAATGCTCGCCCTCCCAGCAGCCCGTGCTGGCAGCCTTCAAGCTTCACCTATATAAGTCCAGATGCTGCCGGGCTCAGACAGTCATTCTTGTTTCTTCTCTCACGACATCCCCGAGCACTGCCTAGTGCTGGGACCTCCAGAGAACTTGTAATCTTGAGTACGCCCCCAGTGGCTACTTCACAATCAACGATCACTCAACCCGACAACCAGCGAACACGCTCATCAACGCGTCTCCTCTCGACACCTTTACTAGAACAGTTTAGTATCATATATATTTTACCGTCTAGATTTAACTTTCCCCTTTACAACCTATAACCAGGTTGCCTACACCTGGCCAGCGTAGTTTCTTTCAGTACACTACTGCTTGATAGGAGGTAGCATGCGTCACATGTTTATTGACTCCTCAATAAACATAGTTTGTTTCCTATACTTCTGCTTTTTCTTTCATAGAGATTCTTACGGTTTGCCCGCTAGAACAGTTTACGACGTGCACCACTGACAGGAACCGGTAGTTTTTGTATAACTGAATTAGGTATTAGTATGGGCGCCCTTCAGGAGCCCTTCAGTTTTCTCACACACTCATTAGACAGCCATCTGTTGCTTTCCGACTGTCGGAGCACTGTCTAGTACTGGCGGAGAGGAACAGAGGAGCTGCAACCACTAGCAACACCCTTCATTCAAGGAGAGGCGACAAACCCAGGTCATTTCTTTACACAAGAGCATTGTTAGTACTGGAGTGGCAGTAACTTGTGTCCTGCCACTCGTTCGTGTATGAACGCACATCCATTGGAGGCATTGGTGACCCGCAGAGCTCCCTGTCTGGTCAGCCTCATAGCCTGGGGGATCAGTGGAAACTATTACGAAGCCTGTGTCAGCAAGCCTGTAATGTTGTTCTTCGTTAGGGTGCAGCCCATATATTGGTAGCAGCAACTCTATGCCCTACCAGGTGAGGCATGGCAAAAAGCGTAGGGAACAAAACGCAGCGTTCCTTCCTGCCATACATTTACGGAGGAAAGGCAGGTGGAGCGGGACTGCACCATCCAACTCATACATCAAGTAGGTACTTGTAATATATTTGTCGCCTTGCTTGTGAATCCATCCATCGTGCTACCCTGTGGTAAGAAGGTTGTGAAACCATACTGAGACAGGGTACGGCTGGGCAAATCCAAACTTCTGGAGCCGTGAAGCCTACAACTGGAATCGCCACTTCAGAGTGAATCTAACTCGCCATTACTGGGTAAAACCCGGATCAACCACAACACCCAAGACAACAGCATAAGTAAGTTGTAACCAACACTCCTCGTCTCCCGCCTTGTAACCCGAGCCAATCACTCCGCTTTTGGTCTAGCAGAAACATCCTTGACCAAAGTGCCTGTTAGTCTAACCGGGCACGCGTCAACGCGATACGTTATTATTGTTGTAATTACCGGCACTGTGGTAAGTGTCTCTAAGTAATACAATTTTTTGTGGGCTGTCTGCCACTTATGTTCGGAACCTTATCACAGCATGATGAGTGCTGTATTTACAAGTTGAGTTTGTTACTTGCACATTGTCGAATGTCTGAATAACTGATGGTTACATTTACTTCACCGGCTCCCATACTTCTTCCCCTCCTCGCTTGATGATAGCTGGGAAGGCACTTTTACTGAATATACACTTTTAATTTAGCCTAATGTGAGTGTGTCTGTCTATCTTGCTGTCTTTGACTGGTTGGCTAGATGTCACTGTGTAACGAGGCTTGTAATAACGTAGTGTTTTACGATTACATGTTCTGTTTATATTGTTTATATTATGTTGAGCACTGCACTTACTTGTGTTCGGCAGATTTCGGTTTTGCTGGCCTTCCTCTTGGATGAGGACAGCATGCACCTCGATGTGGGCCTTCATGGTGATTTGCGGTACCTGCCAGGTGTTGAGTCGGCATTGGCTGTACAGGGTGGCATCAAGCATCGTGGCTTGGCACTTGGTGCAATGGCGTCTGCTTCTGCAGTGACTGATAGGGAGGGCACAGGAACAAGGGACGGTGAGGTAGTACAGGGGAGTGACACAGGAAGGTCCTGCACCCCGACTGCATGGGTTCCTACTCGTAGGGCAGGATGTTTCTCTGATGGCGCGGGACAAGGGAGTTGCGGAAGACGACCACTCTCCACCTCGCCTGTGGATGCATCTCGACATGGGGCTGGGGCATTAGAGGCATCAATGATCTCATTGTCTAGGTCCTGCACCGAGGCAGTGGGAAGGAGATGGCTCTCGATCTCCACTGTGGGTGTTGCACCAGATGAGGGGTTGTGGGTGGCATCGACAGTCTCAAAGCCTTGATTATCGGCAGCAAGTTGAGCGGGAGGCAGAACGGGCGTCTCGTCCTCACTTGTGCCGATGGGTGAAGGTTCCTGTGTAGCAGGAGGTTGCGACGGAGCACTGCCGTAGGCTATGTTCGACGTCGGTTGCAGTCGGCAGGAGCAGTGGTCAACTTCGTGGAAGTTGGAATGACCTTGACCCCTGTTCCGGACGTTTCTTGCGGTTATTTGCTCTGGGTCCGTTGGGTGCTTGCTTTCTGGTGGTCCAGTGGTGGCGAGTACTTCATCGTCTGAGCCAGAGATTGACTTCGTAGAAGTTGGAATGGCCCCAATCTCTGGATTCGTAGTTGTACTAGTTGGAGGGGTAGATGCTCGGGTTGTTTTAACCGCCCCACACCGATGGTATTTCGGATTGCTCGCTGATGTGGCTTGAGCAACATGGTGTCTGGCATCCCTCTATGTCTCGGGGTCTCCGCCAAAACACTTTGGAGCACCTAGGGAGTGCTCTGTCGCATCTGACTGTGACTTTTTCAGCATAGCTGCGTGGCGTCTATGGTGGTGATCTTACGCTAGCTGCCCTTAGGCATTGTTCTACGCCCGGCCTCCATGGTGCTACGTAGCTGGGCTCCCTGTCAGTGTCGATAGGTCACGCCTCAGGCCTCTTTGCCGGCCCTGGCTCGATTTCGTCAGTTACCCTTCTGGGTTGTGGTTCATCCTCATCTTTGGAATGACCCGGTGTTTCTCCTATGGCGTCGCCGTCCTCAAATTGTGGCATGTCTCCCGGGAAAGGTCGTATTTGGCTTCGGGTGGCCTTTCGGATCTGTCCTCGCTGGTCTTCGGCCAAGTAGACGTCTCTCTTGCCAACAATACAATACGGTCCGTCCTATTTGTCAGCGAGACCAGCGCTGATCCGGTTACTGGCCTTGCTTATGGGATGCGTTTTGAGAAGTACGGCTTCATGTAGGTTAAACTCTCGTACCCCTGTCTTCGGTAGGGGGTACTTCTTTAGGAGATAATCGTCCTGGGCTTTCTGGGCAGTGGTAATACCTGTTAGTGTGGCTAACCAAATGTCCTCTGGCTGAGGATTTTGGTGGGTACGCTTTCCCACTGCCAGTCGCCTGGTCGGCGTAGTGTTTGGCCTAGGAGTACCCTTGGGTTGGTGTCTACCGCTTTGTTAGTTCAACGATGTAGGGCAAACAATATTGTTGGGATGTTTATCCCAGTGGTGGTGGTCGTTCCCCACACTGATGCGGAGGCACTTCTTGAGCTCCTGGTTCCACCATTCAGTGGAGTTGGCCTGTGGGTGGAATGGAGTGGTAGTCCATGTTTCTACCCCCCATCCCTGGCAAGCTGACTGCCATTGGCGTCTCATGGATTGAGTGCCATTGTCAGTTAGTATTGCCTTCGGGTATCCCCAGCGCGCGAATACTTCGACTTCTATATTTCGCACAATCGGGGCGGTCTCCTGGCTAGGTAGAGGGAAGGTCTCTACCCACCTTGAGAACTGGTCGATAACTACCAGTAGGTAGCGGTTCCCCTTTGTATTATGTGGGAAGAGTCCCATTAGGTCACCGGCGATGTGTGTCCATGCCATCTTGGGTCATCTCAGTTGTACTGAAGGAGGGGGAACTGGGTAGGCTTTGCAGCTGCAGCACGTAACGCAGTTGCTTACGTACTGTAGGACATTGCGGCTTATCCCGTCCCAGCTATATCGGATCTTGATGTCCAGCAATGTTTCTCAAGTACCCGGGTGCAGAGGTGGACAAAATTCCTTGCATGGAAAAATTTCCCCAGAACATAATAATTTTGGTCAAAATTTCCCCAAAAATATAAAAACATCTTTATAACAAATACTTTAAGGTGTTGATGAACATTACACTGTAACACATTACAATTTACAGTAAATAGTTGCACATGCACACTTTGCAATTTAGGTAGTTTAGAAATTAGATTTTGGTGTGAAAATAATTTTTACCCCTGAAACATGTTTAGAAATTTGTCAATGTACAGTACATTTTAATGTTTTAACTTTGTTTCTAAAAAGAGCAAAAAAAAAAAAAAAAACCAGCAAATTAATAGCTTTTCACTCATGCAATAATTTGTTCAATTATGTTAATAAACGAAAGTATTTTGGAGAGATGATGGAAATCTGTGTTAAAGTCAATGTCATACTGTGTATTATTTGATGCTTTAAGTAAACATACAAAACAATAGGTAAATTAGTTTCACATAAATTCTTAAAAATCGGGGAATAAAAGCAGCACTCAAAAAATAATGTAGTAATATATTTTTAATCTTAAGTCACGGCAAATTAAACAATTAATATTATGATATATTTTCCTAGAGTAATACCCTGAAGAACAAATTCTCTTCCGATGTATTATAGTAACAAATCTGGAAAAAAACATCAAAATCATTCAATCCCGAAATATTACGTAAAACCCGCAAATTGAAATGAAACAGCAGGTGGCCACAGTGGAGTGGGAATGGCATCTCTCTCTCTCCCTTTCACTTCCTTAAGATGATTATCTCTTAGCAGGGTAGCTTTTCCCACCACCCTTCCTCGTTAAGTGCCAGTCTATCAGTTTAGTTCTTAGAATGGCGGGTACCAGCATCAGCCCAGCACTAAAGATTTCCCCATTCTTAAAAAATTTCCCATGAACCTGGTTCGGGCGTTCACACATTTTGTCTACCTCTGTCCGGGTGTCCGGCTTGCGGATGGTTATGGTGGTGCTGGCATGTATCACTGTGCAATTGTTGCTGAACCCAGATCTTCCAACGTGTGTTGGGTTGACCACTGCGTGTCCACACAACATCATCCCTTATTTCAAACCTTTGTGGCTGTTCTTGCAGCAGACGGTGAACGTTGGTGTCATCCTGCTGGCTCATTGTGATTTGATGAGGTAATTTGTAACTAGAGGTGGATTTGTTCTTCTGGGTTGTGTTCCACCTGAGAGGGAGGGGACATCTTTTCCCCTTCTTCTTCCTTGGCTTTCTCCTTTATTATCAGAAAGTGGGATAGGGTGTCTGGCAGGTCATTTGCCTTTCCCTGACAGTGTTGTATTTCAAAGTCAAATTCGGTGAGAAACATGTCCCACCACCCGAGTTTGGCCTTGGAATTTCTCGACTTGTGTAGCCATTGGAGGGCTTTTGAGTTGGTTCGCAAGATGAAGTGCTGCCCTTCGAGGTAATATCGGTACTTCTTCACTGTCCAGATGACCGCCAGACACTTTGGTTCATTGATGTGATAGCATTGCTCAGTCTCGTTTAACCGGGTTGAGGCATACGCTATCACAAGTGGTTGGCTGTCCATGTCTTGTTGATATAGGACAGCTCCTAGTTCGTCCTGGCACGAGTCGGTCTGCAGAATCAACGGTTGATCATCTTGGGAATGGTGGAGTTGTCGTATATTACCGAAGCTTCTCTTTAGGTCTTGGAACACTTGTCGCTGCTCCGGTCCCCATCGTCAGTGGGTGTCGTTCTCTAGTAGCTGGTGAAGTGGTGCCATGTGTTGTGCAATGTTTGGTGCGAAGTTGCGTAGCCAGTTGCATAGAGCCAGGTACCGTCGTAGTTGTTGCTTAATCGTTGGTTAGTCCGGCATCTTTGATGGCACGTATCGAGTTCGTTGTAGGAAGTTTCCCTCAGGAGAGATGACATACCCTAGGTAGTGTATGTATGACTTGCCGAAGTAGCTTTTCGAAAGCTTGCAAGTCATTCCGTGGAGTTCCATATGTTTGAGAATTTGCTGTAGGTGTTAGAGGTTAGATTTCCCAGCTATTTGAATAGATTATTACATCAGTGAGGTAGGCATAACAGAACTCTCCGATGTAACCTGTGAGTTTTTCTGCTGACATTAGGCATTGGAATGTGGCAGGGGCATTCTTTTAACCCAAATGGCATTACCCTAAACTGGAGAGTTTCGCCCTTGGGTGTAGTAAAGGTCATATACTTGTGGCTATCGGGGTGTACCGCAATTTGCCAGTACCCGGACTCCATATCCAGGGTACTAAAGATCTTAGCCTTGCTAATGTCCTGCAGGGTGTGCATTAGGTCGATAGCTGGGGGAGCGATAAGGTGTGTTACGTCGTTCAAACCCTTATAATTAATGCAGAACCTAAGTTTTCCGTCTTTCTTTGGAACTAGGACCACATGGGAATTGTAGGATGAATTAGATGGTTCCGCAATCCTCTGGTCCTTCATGTCGTTCACTTGATCCTAATTAGATCGCAGCAGCACGTTGACACCCTATATGGTCGGTTATATATGGGGATGTCGGTTGTCGTCCAGATCTCGTGTTGTATTTATTGAGTCTGGTGTAGCAACCTCCCTTGGCCAAAAACATGTTTGTTCAGTACTAGTTGTAACTGGTTACGTTCAGTTTCACTGAGTTCGTGATTAATCCTAGCGGGATCTATGGGCGTAGGTACAATATCGTCAGGGCTGTGGTCCCAGTTTACTGTTACTCTATCCTTCTTGACCACATATACACGGTGTTGCCCATGGTCTATAATGCACTGTTATTGCCGGAGTCATGGACAACCGAGTATTACCGCTTCGGAAAGTGTGGGTGACACTACAAACTCTGTTGATGCCGAAAGGTGGTGCAGGCCTACCATTAGGGTAATTCGGCCGTCAACTCGTAGGGTAGTATTGTGCTGGACCATTCTATTTTCGTTTCTGGCCGCATATCTGCTAGTTGTTCAGTAGTTAGTAGGTTACTTCGGATGAAGTTCCCGGTTGCGGCCTAGTCAAGTAGTGCAAGCACTCTGTTCTCGTTGATTTCATACTTGATATGCAAGGCTATGGGGATGGACAGTTCCTCATTAAGACCTTGGATGATGGACCCTGGTGGTCCGGTGGTGGTGGCCCGCTTCGCACCCCAGCAGCAGCAGCGTTTCCCGTATTGGTAGCATGGGTCGGTTTATCTGTGGGTCTTGACGTTGTCTGTCTCTGTTTGAACTTGCTAGGTGGAATGGCTGATCTCTCCGGCTTTTGTGGGCAGTCCTTATTCCAGTGGTTCTCTGGCCAGAACCAGCATTTCGGCGCGAATGTCATACAGTTTGAGGGAGCAGGTGCAATATTGGGGTGATGCGACCTGTGGAGCTCGTGACTCCCGGATTTTTATTGGTGGGGGTTTTTCAAGGCTTGCTTGGGTCGTAAAATTCTGCTCGGCTTCCCTCGTACGCTCTACTAACTCATCAATTGTTTTAGGCTTAGCCACGAGGAGGACGTTCTGCAAGCTAGGTAGCAGCATGCAGCTGATTGATCGGACGGCTGTAACTTCGTTGACCCCAGGAAATACGCGCCGAAACATCTGTTTTTTACGGTGGATAAAGATCTCGGCTTCCTCATCGATCTCCTGGGTCTGGCTGTAGAACTGTGTCAATAACCTTGCTAACACCTCCCCGCCAGTGAATTCAGAAGCAAGTCGGCTACTAAATTGCTTCCAGTCTTTAAGAAACTTGCCATATCATTTCCACTATGTTAATGCCAATCCCTTTAAGTGTAGCTGGGTCCTGTCTACCCATTGTTTGGCACGTAAGTCTGTCTCTCGGAACTCCTTTTCACACTCTTGCGTAAAAGCCACCGGGTCCTCGTGAGGTCGGCCCGCAAAGTCCGTGATTTGGATGTTGTTGTCTCGTCTGGTCGCTGAATGGCCAGGTGCCATCCCGGGTTGTATGTAAATATGTGATGCTTTCGACCATTGGGAGTGGGAGATATGATTTCTCCTGCACCTCTTGCACTATCATTTCATACCTGCATAGTGATGCGCTTGTTGGGCCAGGGGGGAGAGTGTAGGGGATGAGAAGGGGGGGAGGGGTACTCACACAATTGTCGCGGGTTTAAGGTGTAGGTTATGAATGGAGGGTTTGCGGTAGGAAATAGAGTAGTCCTTGGTCGGACTCGAAGGAGAGCCTTCTGTAAGCTGGGTGTAGGAGAGTCCTCTGCGGATTGGAGTGGTGAGCAACAGAAGAGCCCTTTGACTGAAGGAAGATAAGTCCTTTCAGACTGAGGAGGATGAGTCTTTGCAGACTGGGAGGTTGAGCTCGCGTCCTCTTCGATCGCCGAGCCCTGCGCCACTCACTGGTGCTGGCAGCCGGGGCTCTATTTATACAAAATTTCCTCAGATCAGCAGTTTTTCAGGGTGCAGGGGGAGGCACATTTATCGGGGATGCAGACGCTCTGCAACTTTATTATCACCTCGTGTGGTGGCGACGACAAATTAAAACCCTTGGCTCTGAGGCAGGCCGGCTGTGACATCACAACGTCACAGGGGTGCTGACATCTCTCGTGATTGCAGGAACTTCTTCCGGGGGCTAGACACGAGTAGTAGAATTCTCAATAATAATAATTCCAGTCACGGAGGTGCGTTTTGCATGCATAATTGAGGACGGGCAATGGGGATTGTAATTACGCACGTAATGTACAATGATGTGATCGCCTACCCAGCCTTGTGGGCTTCTTAGCGCAATACATTTATTCTGGTTTGCCACATATATTCTGTCCGTGAATTCATGTCATTCGTAGATGGGGCAAAGTCGTCTGTAGAGCACGCATTTGCGTTGCACAGCATTCTGGTGTATAGGCTGCACCAGAAGTGTTTGATGAAAAATTAGGGATAATTAATATTTCAAGTATAGGCTGCACTGAATTTTTGTATTCCTGTAAATATTGTAAAAGTCACAATTCCGTACAAACGTAATAAATTCTGACTTAATTTCTCCCTTACAAAACATTTGTGGCAGAAAATTTGTGTTATGTTGCAATTTTTGCAAATATACATCACACAATTACCATTCCACAGATGGTAACGTGACTTGAGAAAGCAAAATCACAGCAACATGTTACACAAAATGGTGTTTGATCAATGTAGAGCCTCAGTGGCTGTGCATACTATGTAAGATATATTTTTCTTGTACAGCAGAGAAATTATTTTCTCATGTACGACATATCTGGGTGAGCTCGAACATATTTACATTTGACGCGTGGGGGATGAAGGTTATTTTGTTTATGAATGCAAGTGAACAAATAACTACACAAGGGTTTTTTTAATTGAAAAAAATATAAATTCCTTCCCTTCGCTTCCTTTCTGCGTTTAAGAATTAAAACATTAAAATGTACTTTATGTTGACAAATTCTAAACATGTTTTAGGGAAAAAAATTTCAAAACAATATTTTTATACCAATTTTTGTAGTAATTTGTAGTAATTTTTTTTGTAAAAATGTGTGGCCTATACACGCCGAAATACGGTATGTTCTGTGGAAGTTTTATAAGACGTTCAGCAAGCAATTACAATGTTTATGGCATTTGCCGCTATGTTTGTAAGGAACCACAACCACAAGAAACAGCGGTGCCATATTTTCAATGTATGAATTCGCGATGTGTCATTGCCACAACGCTCGCAAGTTTTTGACTTGACAATTTTTTCATGAAAATTACAAATGCAAATATGTATAAGTGTTACTCTAATAAATATTCCTGGAAAGTTATCAGTCACAGTATTCAAGACATTTTTTTTTATTTCTTAGTAACTGCGACCTTTGTTAGTTGCTCAATGGATAATACTTCCGCTACATCGGCAGATATTTCCTGTGTGTGTGGTTTCAAAAGAGGGTTTAAATATGGTTTTTAATAAGTTTAGAGCCTGACTGTACCGGAAAAAAATAATTTGGATTGTTTGTGTTTGTTTTTTACATATAAGGTCAACACTTTTTGGTTCACTTGAGAACTTTATAACAGGGTTCTACTGTATAATGAATGTTTACTTTTCTTTAATATTCCCATTTGCATTTTTCTTTTAGTTAAACTTGACAAATTTGTAACATAGGCCTATCAATGTGTTTAACATAAAGTTTAATGAGGTTTTTTTTTTTGTGGTTGACTAATATATCTAGTCCACATCTACAGAATGTCCGCATCTATAAAATTTTTATGTCACCCCCCTGAAATTCTATGGATAGAGGTTGCACTGTGGTAGAGGAGGCTCTACTAATTTGCCAATGTTTTTTTGTTTTGTGTATATATTATTAAATTCCTGAGTTTAATTTAAGAGAAAAATCAAGGAATGTAATAAACATAATCTCTTCAGTACATTTAGGAAATAATATATTAAGATACGGTTTACTTTATAAGTTTATACATTTACAAAAGTTTTGCTATAAGCATAAAATGACTTAGAACAAGGGTAATTTTGCAGTAGCACATGAGTAATTCAGCATTATAGTGAGAAAACTATGCCAAAGCAATATATTATCATCCACTGATATAGGCTGTTCATGGTAAAGTAAGCACTTTTTAAGGACCTTTCAATAGCCATTAAGCACTAATAAATAGATTTTATTTTAGCCCCAGACATTAACTTTCTGGATTGGTGAAATGTGTACACTGTTTTTATTAGTCTGATAGTAGTATTTACATTAAAAAGTGACAGGAAGATAGAAATGCGATTAAAAGAAAAATTCAGCAGGGCCTTAAAAAGTTCTCACTTTACAGTGAATCACCTATAATAATAACTATAAAATTAATGTAGTGAAAATTCACTTGAAAATGTACATTTTTCTCATAGGTTTCAGTCTGAATCACTACTGCAACCAAGACATTCAAAATCGTGGCAATACCAACTTAGGCCTTGGCAACCTTATGATTCCATGAATAATACTCAACACATTGAATCCATGCTTCACCATTTCTTCTTTGGTTTCTTTTTGGCTGTTGTGTAGATTTATCTACTGGCGATTTTAGCCTCCTTTTAGGAGGTGCAAGATCGCATTGCTTTTCCAAAGGCCTTTTTGCAGGCTTTTTGGTCCACTTTTCCTTTGTTGAACATAATGAAATTGTTGGGAAAATGGAATTGGTGCACTGGTTTCAGGAACTTTGGATGCTTCAAGAAGCTCTGAGGAACGGTAAACTTCCTCGGAAAGAGCATTCCTGTTAAAAGGAAATATTCCCGTGTTTTAAATCATCTGGTTATGCTCCTCATATAAGCTAACTTTTGGAAAACTCCAGTAAAAGTGAGAAAAAAGTCTTTCCTTGTGGGTTTCCTACCATACTTGATCAGGAACTTTTTAACTGATTTTTTCCACCGAGCCTTCATTGGAACTAATACAGACACATCAAGTGGTTGTAGGATGTGTGTTGTGTGCAATGAAAATTAAAAAAAAATTCTCCTCTCTGAAATGTATAACATCTACCTACAGACATGTGGATGCAATGAGAATTGGGGATTATGACAGGTCTAGCAAGAGGAATATTTTCTTCAGTGTTGCATGAATGGAAGAAATATCTCTGAATTTAACCAGCTATTTGGAGAAACACACACCATTGAGTTGGCAGTTGCATTGTGTTTTAAATCAAACAATCTCTGCTCTTTGAATATGGTTAAGTAAGGGCTAACTTGCAGTGCAGAATTAACAGTGAAAAGCACAATGGTTATGTTTGTCACTTAACATTTGCAGCACATAAACCAAAACCAATTTCTTGCTTTTTTTATTATATAGGCAACCAATGCTTGTCCCTCACTGGCTGTAAGCTCAAGAGACCTTCCTTTCTTCGCAATAGAAACATAATTGGGTCCAGACAATGAATTCAAATAATATTTTAAGATGTTGAAAGGCACGTTGTACTCCTGTGAAGCTTTATATACTGACCAACCATCCTGTAAGACTCTTCCTAAAGCACACTGCACGTCGTCCGAGGTATATTTTGAAGCGTATTTCGTGCTTTTCCCTGGCTATTTGTACAACACACCATGCACATCATGAATAGTAACACAACTCCCTGTTGGCACATGCTGTTTAGCTGCAAAGCAGGTTAAAATATTTAGAGCAGTTGGCACAACTCTCTAACAGTGCATGTACAGAAAACCCATCAAACTCCACTTCATCACTTTATTGATAAGAACACTATGTCCCGAGTTAAGCTCTTGGAGGTGTCAATCAAAAAATTATAATACTATTATTAACTTAACCGGAAAGTTTGGAGTCCGTACTTCGAAATAATGCCCGATTACTTTGTATTTCACTAAAAGCAAAAAATATATGACTTCGTACACACTATACAGCACACAGTGTTAGTAGCTGAGAACAAAATACTCTGGTATTGTGTTAGTTCATGAATGATACATGCAGTGTGCTGCTTTTACTTCTGAAACACTCAGGTAGTTCTATTAGGTGTTACTTTCATTTGGCAGAATGACGAACTACGTGGGGAACATCAGTGTAATTTACAAAAAGATGTAATACAAAATTGTGCCCAATTATAATTCTGCTAAATTTCCTGAGTCTCCTCTACAGTAGGTAAAACATATTAACACTTAAGACTATTACTTTGTGTTTTCTTGGTGCTGTAAAATTAAGCCCCAACAGTAATACTGTATTAGTTGATTCTAAGTAGGGATGGGATCCTCAATACCCCAATACGTTAATACCCTCAGTACTATATAGTATTGAGTATCACATGAGAATATCCAAAAGTATAGAATTTTAACACCCATTTTGTACCATAATTATGGCATGAATGTACCATAATTGTTGGAATGTGTATGATAATTCCAAAAATTGTATCATAACTTTCAGAATATGTACAGTAGTTTTGAAAAGCATACCATTGTTTAATTACAAGTGTACCACAATATACCATATTTTATTCATAGCATAATATTAACACAGCTGTGAGCACCTTGAGGTGTTTTTAGGCAACGAATACAATTATGATTTTTGACATTTACTTTTATGATACGTAATTGAAGTACAGTAAAAACGGGTTGAGAGTTGTGAGCAAGTGCCGATAGGTGCGAGTGAGCAACTTGAGTATTTACTGTACATCCAATACATACCACAATTATATGCTGTGCCAAAATTTTTCATTTAATTCATTTTTATCCCATTAATCACTTTTATGGTATATATTTAGAGTACAATAAAAGCAGAGAGTTGTGAGCAAGCCCCAATAGGCACGAGCGAGCGAATTTAGTAGTTATTGTACATCCCACACATACCATTTTATCTGATGCAGCTACATTACTAAATATTCACAAAAATAAATACCATAATGATCTGATACACCTGTCGCATATTCCGCGGGCTAGGACACGACAAATGTATCAGATTATTACTATATTTATTTAACGTTACAGTAATTTCCTTGAAGTTGCAAAATAAAATTTAAAAACTATGAAATCGCAAAATAAGTGTGTACTAAGCTACAATTTTCCTCAAAGTTTCATTACAGTTTTTACTGTGAAAACTTGATTCTATAGAATCGAAGGAGACTGTGTTGGTTTATCATTGGCTAAGGACGTATGCATTACAAGCTGTCCACCATTTGTTTCCAGTGTGTGTCAACAACACTAGTAAAAGGAACAATTTTCTTGGCCAAGTGGTTTTGTGTTCATGACAATTTTAATTTGGTGTAGAGAAAAGTATCAGTATCGAGTATCAAGAAAATGTATCAACCCATCCCTAATTCTAAGTAGCACATTTTTTTCCAAAAATTATTTTGGAAAACAGAGTGCAACTTAGAATCAGGTACCACAGAATTTTGTATCTAAAAAAAAATTAGTGCCATTTTAATATTTGTTTGAATAATTGTTTTTAGTTGTTATGGTCATGCCATTCATATTTTATTGGGTGAGTCGGGAGGAAAAGGAAATATTTTGGGAGGTAAGTAGTGTAGGTCACAATAAAGAGAAAAGTTTGTATGAACATGGTGTTTATTTTCAGTTGTTTTTGAGATACAGTTCTTTGATATTAGAGAACAATACAGGTTTTACGTTCACAGCAAATGCTCAAAACATGAACCGTGAACATCAAGATATTTTACAGCTTGTCTCCTGTGGTTGCTGCTACTCTTCTGAAATTTCTTGAGGTTCACGGTTCAATGTTTAGGCATTTTCTGTGAACCTAAAATACATATCGTTCACTAAATTCAAAGTGCCATATATCTCCAAAACCACTTAAAAGAAACACCATTTTCATATAGACTTTTCTCTTTATGGTGACTTATACTATAGTATCCCAAAAAATTTCCCTTTCCTCCCAACTCGTCCTAAAATTAAAATATTAGTTTTACAATTTTTTAAATAAAGTAGATAATTAAAAAAAAATTGTGGTAAGGGTTGGGAATAGAATGATTGAATCTGCATGGCAGTAACATATAGTTTTATGGCTTTAAAATCAATACCTGTAGTTGAGTGATAGCGTCTGCAATACATGTTTAGAAGCAGCACATGTCTGTAACACGACTTGGTGTTAGAAAAAAAACTATCTTTCGCTTTCTTATGGTATTTTTTTATGCCAGCCAATTAGAATGCAAGATGTCAGGGATATTATTTCAGTGTGTAAAAAAGTGTGTCTAAATAAATGTAAACATGAAAAATATTGTTCCCACCATAATTGAAAATTATGTCACTGTCTTCAAAGTATTTCCTGTTTTTCTGTTACTGGCATCAACTTTTGTGTCTAATAGATACATTTTTTGAATGGCAGGAAAATGGATCTCTGTACAATAGCAGGCAGATGTATAAAAGCAACATGTTCAGGATATGAAGATATGAGAACAAATAAGCCAATTCCACATAATTCATTTTCATGACATGACTCTGAAGACAAATGTAGATGTTATGCATCTGTCCATTCACAGACACTTGTTAACCTAAACCTTAAAAATCAGAACAGCAAACACAAGAACATTACAGCTCCCTTGAATCCAAAAGTCATTTCCTATTTAAGTACTCTACACTGATTGGACAGCTTAAGCTTCGTCATTTTTCATTACGCTGATTGTAGACAACAGATTTTTTTACAATGTTTTGTATGCCAATTATGCTATGTTGTTATATGCTTAGATATAGATTTTTGCAATAATTTATAATCAATAACGTAAAACACATACCCTCCTGGACCTGCATAAGGCCTCTACCTCTCGTAGCCTGAAGAAGGCCAGCCTTTCTCTCCAGCAGCTTGCTAAGGCTCTCCTCCAACATCTCCTTCACCTACCCCACAGCACATGGAGAAAACCCGGAGGGAAGAACCAGAGGTAACTTCGTTTTCATCACCCTACACCTTCTTACCCAAATCACTCCTTGACTTCCGTGGTAGCAGGTTGTGACGTCCCTTCTGGACAACCACCCCTCAAGTTTCTATTTCTCTGTAAATTGTGACAACTAGTTAATTTTGGAGCTAGTTTTGTTGGAGTTGATTTTTCTATTCAGGTTCGCCTTCACCTGATGTAACTTAAATAATTAACGTATTAATTATTTTAGATTTATACAGAACTGGATCCCCTTTGTTTTCTTGCTGCGAAAATAAAAACACTACGTAAACCATAATCCTTGGTGAGATAATAATTTCGCGCTCCTTGAACATTTGTTATTTCAATCATATTCTTTGGAAGTGTGGCTTCATTTACTTGGCTCTAAACTAACTTAGTATTACCGCGGAATAGGTGGGAGTGAGCTGAACCCCTCTGGTTCCCATAGTTTGCAAAGGCTATAGTCAGAATAAGACTGGGACTTCTGTGGCATGTCCGGTACACCTGCGCCTATCTGTGGGAGCGCTCCAACACTAGCCTGTCACATCTCTCAGCCAGTGCCTCAGAGTGACTGAGCAAGACACTCCCACGAGGACTGCACCTCGATGGCTAGTAAAAGAGCGAGCCGATTCAATAAATTAGAATATGAGAAGAGCCTTACCTAGTGAGAAATTCTTATTTGTATTATACTATTAGATTGGTAAGTTAATTAAATCAGATGACTAAAAAGGGAAGTGGACAGAATAGCTAAAATTGTCGCAGAGCTTGACGAGCTCTACAGAGGGAATTATCCCAATTAAGTAGCGTACCACAAGCAGACTCTACTCACGAGACTGCACCCCCTCCACCCCTACCAAAAGTCAGTGTTAGCGAACCCAGTAGATAATTCCCTACATAGCCTGCAAACATGAGACGTATTTGGATCCAGTGTTATGCATCTGTTGCCATGGCTGAGCTACGAACACATTAGTTATTTGCACCCTCCTACTCCTAAACCTATTGCGAAGCCACCTGCGCCATTGCCATCCAGTAGCACTACTGCACCAACGACATGTAAGATCCGAACTGCAGCCGGAAAGGTTCTTAATATCGGCATACCCCCCAAAACTATACGGAAACCCCGGATAGCATCTTCCCCTCACAACTTCATTCCCACTTGTAAGCGTACGAGGCCGGCACACTACAGGCATCCCGGTAGCGAGCGAGAAGCCGAGTAAGGAACTATCTAGAAGTACATCAAAATCATCCCCATTCCATTGTCATTTACATCCCCATTTTAATTGTAATATTTCTTTGTTATTCCCCCTTGTGACAGCTGGCGTCCCGTATTTTGACGGCCTTCACGGTGAGCAAGATCACGCTGCCTGGGAGGGAGATATTTTTGATTAAACTCACCCTGGGGTTTGATTCCTCTCCAGCTAATCGCGACCCTTCTTCCAGGCGGTACCCTGTTAGGAACCCCAATTTGGGCCATCCGCGACCTGCCAGGTGAAAACCCCCATCTGAAATGTATCTACTGCCAAAGAGTTCACTTGTTTTATCCCGGTGTGAAATCAGCAATCCCAATGTTTCCACCCAACCCTAGGGTGAATGCATCGGCCAAGGCGTATAAATAGGAAACTAGTAGAAATTATACTAATAACGAAAGTGAAACACAAAAGAGAATAAAGAAGGAAAAGATAAGAAGAGGAGAGTCGTCAGTGTGCACCGAGTTTGGTGAAATTTGGTTTAAAAAAAAAAGAGTGTGGGGACATGTGTGTACACACACGCATACATGCATGCACACACATACACAGAGCCACACACACACAGAACCACACAGAACCACACACACACACAGAAACACGCACGTGCATGCACACACACACACACACACACAGATGAAGGTAATCTCATAAGCCTTTCTTTACTTCGGAAAGTAGGCTAAAAAGTGTTTTCATTGTATGTCTGTCAAGGTAGTGGTAAATTTTTTATTAATACTATTAAAACTAGACTATTTTTTCAGAGTTAATGCCTTCTGCTTGCTCCAATGGCTGATGTTAATAATTTGATAATTAATGCAGTTTCTTGACCAACATTATTTATTGTTCAATGCCTTTCTTTCCATGCTGCTATGTTTATGTTTTGTGCCATTGGTATGTCGTCTATTGTTGTGGGAGCCAGTACCTGGTGCTTCATTAATTGGCAAGTTTATTATTTACTGTCCACACACTTAAATATATTCTTATATCTTGCAGCAACACGCCACTGTAAAGTAGATGCAGTGTGTCTACCAGCCCTGAAAAACTTTGAAGCCTGGAAAAAACAGGGAAGTTTTTGAAAAAAAAATTATTAAATTTTAGTGAACAGAATTTGGCAGTGAGTTGTTACTTTAGCATGTACGATAACCTATCCTGTTTCCTAGATGAAATACAGGAGGTGTTTCGAAGTGATTATGAAACTATTTCTTCATGGACTTTCATGGAATTTAAATTTAAACCATGTTCTTTTACCGCCATTAAACAACTCTGAAGCGTTTGCAAATTATCTGGTAACCCTATGGTGATTTAGTTAACCTCTTCATGTGACTGAGTAACTCGATTATCTCTTATCAGGTTAGTTTACACAAATGCCTGTTATTTATGTTTGTTTCAGTAGGGTAGAGAAATTTGATCTTAGGGAGACAAAGCGGCTAAAATTGTAAAACAGAGATAATGTAGCAACTTTTTAACACATCATTCCAATTAAATGATACTCGCTAACCTAAAGTGTGCGTGTGTGATTTCATTAGCATCCTGACTTGGTGTGCCGCATCATATTACTGTCAGACGTATTTCTTTTCCAGGAATAAGATTCAGACAGATAAGAATAAGAACATATATTGCAGTTTTTGTAACAGTGCAAATGATACGGGGTAAACACTAAAAGAATACAGTGTTTCTGCATGTATAGGCCGTGCATTTTTACAAAAAAAACGACTACAAAAAGTGGGGTGCAGCTTATATAACAGATATTGGCATAAAAAAATTTTGTTTGAAAATTTTTCCCCAAAATATGTTTAGAAATTTGTCAACATACAGCACATTCTAATGTTTTAATTCTTGAAGGCAGGAAGGAAGGGAAGGGAAAGAAGAATAAAAAAAAAACATTCTTGCAGTTATTCGTTTGCTTGAGTTCATAAACAAAATTACCTTCAGCCTGCACATGTAAAATGTAAACATGTTGGAGCTCACCCATAGATGTCGTACATGAGAAAATAATTTCTCTACTGTACAAGAGAAAGATATCTTACGTAATTTGCATGCCCGCTGTGGCTCTACAAGTGCACATCGATTAGATGCCATTTTGTGAAACATATTGCTCTGGTGTTGCTTTCTGAAGTCACGTTACCATCGGTGGGATAATAATCATGCAATGTATATTCGTAAACATTGCAACAATACCAAAATTTTCTGTCACAAATGTTTTGTAGGAGAGAAATTAAGTTGGAATTTATTATGTTTGTATGGAATTGTGACTTAACAATATTTACAGGAATACAAAAATTCAGTGCGGTCTATACTTGAAATATGAATTATTTGTAAATTTTCATTAAAAACTTCTGGTGCGGACTGTACATGTATGTGACCTATACATGCCAAAATACTGTATTTTTGGTTACATCTTTTGTCTCATTTAAACAAGGTCCATGTGGTATTATTTTTTCAACAAGGTTAGCTATTGTATTTTCACACATGTTGTGGTAGGTTCGCCATCTGTCAATAACATGCTTCATTTTGTTTTTTGCGAAGTGATTCCAAGTCAAGCTATTCAGGTGGAGTTTTCAAGTTTGTGGTATATTTAGCTGTGCTAAACGCAAATAATTGTGCTTAATGTATTTGCATAAAATTGATTAAGAAAAAGCAGATTTGTAGCTTAGTGAAATTTCAAATATCTTGGTTATACCCAAATTTACATCCACATTTTACAAAATGGGCAGCACGAGACAAGGAAGAGTATTCAATGTTTTGTAAGGTGTGCAATTCATCATTTTAATTGAGCAATATGGGATTAACCGCTCTAGAAACCTACGTGAGCAGAATTAGAACATCAGCAAAATTTGAAGAACAAGCTATGTACCCCAGACATTTCTTCATTTTTAAGGTATGACAAAAGATATTCAGATGATAAGTTTTATTTTGTTTTGGAATTGTGAAATAGAAACAAATTTGCCAGTTACCTTGTGTATTTTTAAGGTTAAAGCAATATGGTGGGTATTTGGTAACTTTATTTCATTGTGTGGTATTTAGGCTTTGTTTCAATTTGCACTCGTTTAGGTGATCTCGCAACTGATTTTGTCAGAAAAATCTTGGACGTATTTTTGTTGATTTGCATTTTGCTAAGTTGAAGCTTAAAGTTATGTTAGTTCTGTCATCTTTTTAACTATGCATACATCTGGGGTTGTTCGCAATATTAAAAATGTGCAGCATGCTTGTAATAAATCTTTTTTAACGTAAGTTGCCATAATATTTATGAAATGTATAATACTTGGTTTTTGTTGCTCAATTATTGTTATAAATTTACATCTCATTAATTTTTATGCTATTTTAATAGTGAAACTGTTCTTTAAATATTACAATGCTGTCACTAGTTTTTAGTTTTAAGATTAGAACTTCGTATTTATCTGTATTCAGCTAAATGAAGATTTGAATGCTGCAGTGTTCAAAATAAAAAAACTTACAAAATGTGAAAAGAAAATAAATGTAAAAAATAAATAAAACCAATATCAACTGGAACACGTCGTCATACCAAATTATTTACCACCATTTAGTTAACTAAAATTTTGGATTGCAACATGTCTTAAGCATATGTCTTTGAGTGCATGGGCTTTTCCACATGTATGTACCTTCTGCAATTTCAGCATACAAACAGTAATGGAAGTTTATTTTACTATTATTTATGATTTTATTGCACCCAAGTTGTTATACTTGTGGGTGTAACAACTACTTACGCACCTCAAGAGGTGGAGTAAAATTTGTATGTTGCAGTTTGGCTTGGT
Organism: Dryococelus australis; assembly: GCA_029891345.1. Taxonomy (NCBI): domain Eukaryota; kingdom Metazoa; phylum Arthropoda; class Insecta; order Phasmatodea; family Phasmatidae; genus Dryococelus; species Dryococelus australis. The sequence continues at coordinate 28,044,725 of CM056999.1, read as the reverse complement.
TTAAGGATCATGTTTGGAAGCTATCATAGGTTACGTTGTTTTGGTGGGTAGTGCCAGTGATATAGAATGTATTTATTGGTTAGTGGATGTGCGTTATTTGCAGGAAACCCTGACATGAGTAGTTATAATGTGTTGCTTACAGGTTTTTTTCATGAAGGATAATCAAAAAATGAAATAGGCGTACCAATCTTAAACTTGTGATAAGTTGCTATTGTAAATTCCTTTTTTAAATCAACATTTCACATTTGCCCTGATAAGTGATGGGAAAAGATCCACTTCATCATTTGTTAATCTATTCACTCCTTGTTTTGATTAAGCCTGAAATATTTACACTCTCAACTGTATTCCTGTCAAAGGTGGCATTTAGGTGTGTGTCTATACCAGCTATATTTTTTAATGCAAAAGTTGTGGCAGGCACTGTTTTTCTGGTGAACGAAGAGTATTACAATGTTTTGGTAAATGTACCTGTTTTTTATTTAGGAATTTATTCAGCCAGCCAATTTTGGATAGTACTGTTTATTTTTTTAGCATCACTTCAAGGGGAAAGGCGATTGGCTGTCTGTTTCTCTGACGATGCCAATAGAGATCAGCCAGCAGTCCAGCCAGGTCCATATCAGACGTGTTTGGTTAATCAACCAATTGTGACTCGCACATCTGCAGAGAAAAAATTTAACTGTGTTAAATGAAAATCTGTCTCAACTTTATTGGAAACCCAATCTGTGACAGCAGCATAAGTTATGCTAGTTCTCAATGCTGACATGTTATCACAGTCAGCAAGGTCTGTTGGGAGACTTGTTAGTCTTGCTTTAAAGATTTTCCCTGACAGTGTGATAGCAAACAAAATATATCTTCAAAAGGATAAGGTGGGTTATATGATAAGTCATGGTTTGGGTCCGTATGTAGAGAATCAGTTACTTTAGTCAGTACAGGCATCAGGTTTTTATGTCATTGGTTTTGACGAGTCCCTCAAGAAAGTGGCTCAAAAAGAGCAAGTGGACATCAGTTTTTGGTTTTGGGCTGAAGATAAAGAAGTTGTTTCCACTTACTTTACTTCAGTGTTTTCGGAACGTATATAATCTCAATGAATACTACAGGGATTTCTGAAAGCTCTCTCCTCTCTTGACCTTCGGAATATTCTGCAAGTATCCGTGGATGTTGCCAGTGTGAATTGGGCATTTTTTAAGCTTTGAATGAACTTATCACAGACACTTTCGGTGAAGAAACACTATCACTTTTGGAAATGGGTAGCTGTGGGCTTCATACGGTTCACGGTGCATTCAAAACTGGAATTTCTGCCACTAAATGGGAAATCGTAACTTGTTTGAGACATTGTTACTATTGGTTTAAAAATGTACCTGCAAGGAGGGCAGATTACATTTGAATCACAGGGTCAGAGGTTTATTTACCCCTAGAAGTTTTGTGCAATCAGACGGCTAAAAAATGTGGAAGTTGCTGAGCGTGCAGTGAAAATCTTGCTCACCTTAAGAATTTTTGTAAGAAGTGTCTGTTTTTTCTGTGATTTTAACATAATGAAAAGTGCTCTTTTAGACCATCTTCTGGTTGTAAAATTGACTTTCTTTCACTGTTTGGCATCAAAGCTGGAATTGTTTCTTATAATATTTCAAAGTGAAGCACACATGGTGCCTTTTCTCTATGATTCACTGGATTACATTTTATTGGCCGTGATGGAAACATTTGTTAAATAATAGGTACTGCAGAGCTTTAAGGAGAAATTTAATGTATCTCGATTAGATTTAGATCAGCTGGAAAACTTATTGATGCAAATAACATTAAGTTAGGTTATGCAGTATGCCATGTCATAAAGAAAGAAAAACTACCAGAAAAGGCTGTCATGTTATTCAAAAACGATGTTTGAAGTTGTCTAAAGGTGATTTAAAAAACTTCAAGACAAGAGTCCCCGGAAGTACAAACTCACTATGGGACTGTCCTGTTTGTGTCCATGTGTGGCTTTAAATACACAGCTGAGGAAACAGCACTTGAAGTTGTCTTCAGAATGTTGTCTTCATAATCGGTGGTTGTCAGAACCAGAAGCTGATAGAATTGAACAAGCATACGAGTTGGTATGTTCCTCAGGAAGATTCTAAAGCCCTTATTTCATAATTTTCTCGAGAAGAAGGATGCCTTGATCACTTGTGGTTGCACATTCTTAGGGTACATTCATTTTCTGCTAAAAGTGGCCTCTTAAAGTTTGTGAAGATAATGTTTGTACTTTCTCATGGAAATGCCACTTTAGAAAGAGGATTTTCACCCAATTCTAATCTGCTGACTGAAAACTTGCAGGAACAACCCTTGTTTGCACAGAGACAAATATGACTATGTTCATCATTGGCAAGGTCTAGAGCATGTTGATATCACCAAGTCCATGTTGCAGTATGTAAGAAATGCCAATTGTAGGCATAAAGAAACTTTGCAAACAAAAAAAAAAGGAATAGGCAGATAAGAGGAAGGCAGAAAAAAGAAGAGTTGAAGAGGAAATCAAAGAATTACAGAAGAAAAATGCTAGAGTGTTTGAGTTGGCACATTCAGAAGCTGAGTAGAGTAGAGTCACTGTGGAATTAATAGTAGCTGCCTTTTACTAATTTTATTTATAACAGTGTGTATGAAATATTGTGACAAATAACTTTTTTTAACTTTATTAATTATTTTTCTTAGTTTAATGTTTCTTTTTTTAGTCTGATAGGTGTTTTATTACCAAAGTTTTGTTCAGCATATTTTTATTGTCATTGTTAACTTCATATAATTGTCGAGATTGTTATTACTAGGTATGACAAAATTATTTTTGGCATGTATTATTTTTGTAGTACACTAACTAGACACAATTTGAAATGTATTATAATTTTGGTTCGTGTTAAGCTCAGCTTCATGTAAACATCACAAAATTAGTCTGACATGCTTATGTTGTGAGGTAGGCTGATGTACATATTACTCTTTTGATTGTATTTAAATGAGTGAGCTTATTTTTGGTAAGATTTTTGTACATTCCAGTTTTTAATATACTGTTTTTATTGGCGTTCTTGACTTAATATTTGTATACAATATTATGTTACAAAATGTTTGTTCATAAGCATAACTACATTTTTAAGTATTTTAAATATTTCAAAATTTATATTGAAAAAAAATCAGCTTTATGTATTATTAGGGTTTTGTTTTCTTTTTAAAGTGTGTGCTAACATCTTTTTAAGTAAAACATGTGTTATTGTACATCTGTATTGCTTATTATAATTTTTATCAAATATAATACTGTGTGTGTATTTTTACAGTCTGGTGGAATTCTGTAAGTGTTAAAAAACGTGGAAAAATACATTTGTAGTCCTGGAAACCCTGGAGAAATCAGGGAATTTTGTTTCTTAGATCTGACGTACATTCTGTAGATGAGATAATTTTTATATGTGTAGGAACCAGTACCTAAAATTAAGATTGTATGTATGGGCAGAAAATCCTTATTGATATAAAATTATTCAGTTTTCATTTAAAACGAGTCTTTATAGAGGAACTGAAAATGAAATAAAACTTAAGCCTTACAATCTTCGCAAGTTTTGTAGATTCATCTCATTGCTTCTTAGAAAGTGTAAACATTTTGAAAATTTACATTTGAGATAAAAAATAACATCATTTTCCCAACATGAACGTATTAGTCACATGAACTGTTTACTACATGGAAGATTATCAATTTTAATTAAAATTCTCTACACCTTAGTCACAGCTTCTGTAGTCTTCCAGATATGGTTTCTTCTTTTCTTCTAGTGGTCTTTAACATTTGTTCTTATGTATTCCGCTTTTAACACACACAGGTTGTCAAAATTTCTTCTGAACTGTGGTATTTCTTCCAGCCTTTACACCAAACTTTGTAACACTTTATTCTTGATATATTGCCATCATTTTGTGTGATAACAGCATGGTTTAAGAAGGGGAGGGGGTGAGTCAACAATTTGCCCCTCCCCCCCTTTTTTTTCTTTGTTTCATGATGGAGGTATGAAAGACTTCACATGAGGGGGTAAGGGGGTACCACAAGAAAACATTTAAAATTAAGGTTTATATTTTATGTATATTTATCAAAAATGGATACCAGTAATAATGTTAAATACAGTAAACTAAATTTTCCGGGGAAAATAAACTGGTTTGTGGCTTAACTGGGCCATATTGCCTTCCCATAAACAGTTTATACTGTATATACCTAAACACAGTCATTTTAGTAACATTTGTTATTGTGTATCAACAGTGACATTATATACATGATCTTGTCAACCGCATTTGTGTTTGGCGGTCCCGTTATTAAACGTTTGACAAGGTGAAAGGGGGAGAGGGGGAGTGGTTGAGAGTTGTGACGAAAGAAATAATTTTGAGGGATGGTTGTCAGTTATTGCAGTCAGTGGACATCCATTCAGTACAAAAATGCAGTATATCTTCAATGTATATTTAAGAATATTTGCATTTTAAATACCAATGCAATGTTTAAATTTAATACCAACCACAACTTGTACCTGCCAGCCAGTGGTTCACAAATTTTACTCGCTGTCAGCTGGCTGCTTCCATCTTCAGCATTCGGTTAGAGGGGAAATTCTAAAAGTAAATTGTGTGAAAAGGACTTGGTTTGGTTATCTCTGTTTCTATTTTCGTTCCTTCCCTCCCTGTAGCAGAATATTGATCAATATTTTTGTCCTTTTCCCATCTCTTATGAATGCAACTTTGACCTGAACAGGACAGCAGCGAAGCCTGCAGTGGAAGGGAGGAAAGAGGCAGTGTGTGGTACCCTAATGTGAGGGGGGAGGGGGTAGCGAGAAATTCTATACACAGAAAACTAAGAACAGAATGTTATGATGTGCAACATGTTTGTTGATGACACGTGTGTTTTTCAGCTTGTAGATTCTACTATATGTTAGTATGGACATTCTTATACAATTTGCGCATTTATGCATAAGTGAAAATTGCTGTGAAAATTTCACTGCCTTTTCTCGGTGCAAAATATACTGTAATGTGCAACACTAGGCATTTGTAGCAGTTTTCCACCTTCGCCATTACCCTACAGCTTGTAGCTTTAGGAGCATTTGACTGGACAAGGAAGAGCGAGGGAGCAAGGAAGATAGAGGACAAGATGCAAGAAACGCGCAGAAATGCGTCAATGATGTGTGTTGCATATGTACAAAAACACAGTAAATAAAGCAAATAAATTACATTTTGATAATTATATATGCCTTTTATTTGACCTAAAAGTTGAAAATTGATATTTAACGAAACATTTATATGGTATGACCATCATAACAAGGTGAACTGTACGACGAAAAAATTAAGACATTCAGGCTTTAGAATACAGATGCAAACCTTATGCAAGGGCAACCACTTAGCAGATAAATACGGTATATTATTAATAGTTTGAAGTGTGCCCAGTTTATGGTCAATCGTCTCGAACCACTTTCTCCAGGCTGCTGTTCGGATGCAAGACAGAATTCCCAGTTAGGGACTAGGTTCTACACTTTGGGTTTATAAGGGTTAGATTTTGACCGACGACTGGGGAAACTAAGGGCTATTATAATCTTTGCAAAATGTGAATTAACAAAACAAGCATTTGTTGTGGTCAGTGTCACAGTTTTATGTCGCGATGAGAGTAACGTAAGTTACATTGGGGGAAAATACAGGGACCGTAAGATCTCTGTGTTGTCCAGCTGGTATTCAAGGTAGGCCTTGTGGTCTGTCTGGTTGGTACAGAATTGGGGACAGCTGTCACTACCGTACACCTTGGCTGACGCAGTACCTTTGATTTGGTGGGAAGAGGGGTGCACTTACGCGGTAGTCGAGTCTCACTGCTGGTGGGTGGTTGGTCAGGTGTGTGTTCTGGAAGGCATGCAGGGGTGACATTTTCTTGGTTATCTGTGGCGACTGAATGAGAGATGCCTGCAGTGGTACCTTTAACCAAGGTCATTCAAGCCCTAGAAAGATCTCTTCCCCACATAGAATTGTCTCTGTGATAGGGTGCTGCATATCAGGTAATTTAATTAAAGGCGAGAACAAAGGTTTTGCAGAGGTTGAGGGGTGAGGGGAAATGGTTTTGCTTAAAACCGTTTAATGAGGAATTAGTTTAGCTATCTCACCTTCTAAATCGCGTAAGGCTGTTTTTAGTTTCCATTGTACACCTCACTGATGAGTGTACGGCTTTATAATGGAATAAAACAACCTGAATAAGATAAACTGGCTCCTGGTGTCCATAGCATGTAGTTCCAGGTACCCAGACTTGTTAAGTGAGACAACACCGGTGTTTCTTTCATCTGGCCCTTGTGAGCAGTGAACAGGACATTGGGCAACACATGCCAATTCCTTGCTTAGATACCCGGGTGTGTTATCTACAGGTGGTCGATCAGGCTGAGGTAGTTCCAGCTCATTTCCAGCCACATGAGCAGCAGTGGTGGGATATGGAACACTCGGTCTGGTCGATTCTCCTAATGGAGGAGTACATAGTGATTTGGGTGCATCCAAAAGTCTACAAATTGGCAGAGCTTGGTTTGCCTCTTAAGTTGTGTGTATCTATCTTTGTGGTTATTGGTCTGCCAGCTTTTCCTCAGGGGTGTTACCGTTATAAAAAGTAAAAGGGTTGACTCAGTGCAAAAAGAAGAAATAAGTTAATATACGTGCTATATTGAACGTATGGGAAAACATGGTAGTTGCGCACTAACTCCTATACATTCAGTGTAATTTACGGAAGTTAATCCTATCATGAAACACGAGGTGTAGGCGACCTGGGCAAAAGCTGAGTGTATTGCATGGGCAAATTAAATCTGGAAAAAAAAATCCAAAGTAGTTGATGCTTTTGACAACGCCTAACTACCAGTGGTGTTCTGAAGGAACAACTAGGGATGAGAGCTACGAGAAGGGTGGTGGTTGACATTGCCGCACTCTCCGGTGGGCAGGGGAGATCCAGAAGGGACGTTGACGTAACCTGCTACCAAGGGTTTCTGGGTACTAAACCAGAAGGAAGGTGGTAGGCCTGGAGCAGTGTCTTCAGGAGTCTCTGGTGTGGTGGAGTCTCTCAGAAGCTGGGGGATCTGTGTTGACTGCATAAGGCAGGTCTGCAGCTGCTGAAGAGGTGTTGAGCTTCTGGTTGGCGATGTCTTCAGCTGGGTTGACATCCCGGCCCTTGCAATTGGTGGGATCTCCGGATGCCTCAGTGGTCATACACCCTGATTACTACCTCCGGTCCTTGAGTGTGGTTGAGTAGCAGAGACTCGAGAGCTTAGGGGTGCTAGCCCGTTTATACTGATAATCGGAAAGGATCTTGGATAGACTCGGAGGTGCGAGGGTAGCTAGCCTCAGTCTCGGGGGCTGAGACTTCTTGCTGCTGAGGCGGCACTATTCATTTCTTATCTGCTCTATAGGAGGCGTGATCCTTTCTTATCACCTGAGTGTGAGGCACTTGGAGATTGGAGCTGTTGGATTAGACTGGGTGCTGTCCTCCAGTGGTGAGCTGTGGTACTAGCTTGGCCTTCACTGGATGGTGCTGATGGCTCAGTCAACAGTAGAATTCTATGTGGGGAGGTTGGGTGTTGGCGTGACTACTTCTTGGAGTTTCTGGGTGAACAGTACAATCTTCGATCACGTGTCTGTAGTCGCTCTTGACGTAGGTCAAATTTACTCTGTAGGCACGTGTCCCGCAAGTACTCTTATGATTAGTAAACCTGCCCCTGTATGAACAGAGCTTTCAAAGATCGGGCAAGGTCGTCAAGTAGAGTGCTCATTGTATATGTGCAGGAATGCGTCATGCGTCAAGTTTTAGTACATAGTGGCATAGTTTGACGTATTTCATGAGACGCATTGACCTGTGGACATTCTTATGCCACAATTATTATTTAAAATTACGTATTTTTGTAATGGAGCATTGAATAATTTTACTTTTACAGAAATAACATTCAAGTGATTAAAAAATGGAATTTTTAGTTTTTACACAAATAATAAAATGTGATAAATACACATGTTGATGTTTGTACAGATTCAAGTAATACACTTGTTGGGTAGGTAAACATTCTTAGCTAAGTTAACCTTACGCTTGTTAAAATTTTTTTATTAAAAAAGATTATAGTGTAGTTTGACTTTAGAAAACAGAGGTTGTAAGGGATTTTTTTTATGCTACATACATTTAGAATATTATGATAAATGTTTTGAAATACATTCTTTACAAGACACACGAAACTTAATTTTAACTCTGAACATATGTTAGAGTATTACTCCATTACAAAATATTTTAATTGCAAGTAATTCACCTTTTTCCGCTTTTGGGATCAAAATATATTTGTGGTGCTTCACGACGTCTAAAAATTGTGGGAGAAGCTATTTTTATTGATAAGTGCCAATATTATATTTTATTCAAGAAGATGCATTGAAAAGGCTCAATAAATTATACTTAATGAAATAAAACACCAAAATTATCAATATCTGGTGATAAAACCTTTCTACAGCACCAGAAACAAGCACTTTTACAAGGCAAGCAGTCAGTGCTATGCTCTGTGGTTGTTAGGCACAGTCCCATTAAGTTTGTGTGAATGGAATGTAGACATAGAAGAATAGCAGTATTGATGGGGCCAGGTGCATGCGCAGCTATGTTGCTGGAGGAAGGGCAAGCCAGCTACCTTCCCCTCACCATTCACCGTGGCAAACAAGTTCACTTGGTTTCCTGCTCTGTGTATAATTCTTCTCGAAATACATCAAAATATATTAATATTTCATTAGAATGTGTTATATTTGATTAATGAAGAAAAGTTCACAAAAAAAATGTTTAGTTGCTGGGTTTGAGAAGTCAATTAAATTTGTAGAATTTTATCTTACAAACACATAGATCTTACAAGTCAATTAATGAGAACCATTTGACTATATTTAATGTTTATAATATGTAATTTTACCAATAAAGCTGGGAAAAAATAGGCTAAGTAAAATTTTAATGCAAATTTTGCATATAGGAGTTGGTTATGCCAACTTTTTTCCCCGAGTTCATAATTTTTGAGAGTTAACTGTAAATGGATTTCAAGACATCTCGTGAAAATGGATGAGACGATGGGACAAGTACATTGCTATTATTGATAGCTATACTGAAGGGGGAGATATTACTTTGAATTGATTTTTTGGTAATATTTTGTAGTATCAGTCTTATTTTATTGAACAACCCTTTTGCATGCTCCAATTTGGTGAACTTAATGATCTTGAATTATTTATTACTTTGTGGAGTGTTGAGAGCTATATGTAATGTATGTATGTATATATGTAAATTTATGGGCTCCCATGTTTTAACACATTTTTATTAATATGATGTGCGACGCCTTTTCTACCTATATTAAATTGACTTTTACTCATCAGTGCGCACCACTCAGCTGCATATTGAAACGGACTGTGATTGGCAGTACAACCTACCTGACGTCAAGAAGTTTTACTGTTTACCCACAGCAAAAGATGCACACTCCACACCCGAAGAATTGTACTGCTAACCAACTGAGCCACCAAGACTATGCATCAAGGACACCAAGTACTATAGTGCACCGCCGTATGTCACTACTAGTATTATCGCCAAGACATGCAGCACCTGGATCCAGCATCAGCCGGTGATGCCACATTCCCAGAGGATCTAACACTACCACCCCCTCCCATGACCAAGTGCGAGCCAGGAAGAGTATAAATACTGAGGCCCGGCCCATGGAACGCCAGTATGTCCTGTACCTTCACTGCTCTCCTGGTGCCAAAGGAACCATCTGCTCCCTTGTCTTCACAGTGTTCTTGAGGCTGAAGATCCTCCTCTCACCTTGTCTTCACCACACTCCTGGTGCCGAAGACTCCGTCATTTTAAGTTGTCTAACACGTAAGACACTTCCGGCCCCTTCATGGTAAACACTGTAGCGTAGTCAAAGTTAAAGTTATTTTCATAGCACTTCAGTCTACCTACCTCCATTAGCCTAGGAATAGATGGCCCTCACCTATCCAGTATTGTAAGCTACCATTATGCTTTCATTGATAGGAGGTAGTGCTATACCACCTTGTTTATTTCCTTGCTGAAATAAACAAGTTTTATTCTACTTAATGATATCTTCGCCATAGCACTAGAACCCTACCTCGTAAACATCAGTCCTGTCGGAGGGAAAGCAGGTGACCAGGAAATTTATTAAAAACCACCAAACTCACCAATGGAGACACACATACATATTGGGTGGCCACCCTTTTTATACACCTAGGTGTATAGAATGGTAGAGCCCCGACTTTAGGTACTCTTCCCCTAGGGATTGGCTTGTCAGTCTAGGGTTTGCTCTTTCCACCACACTTCTGGTGCCGTAAGGAGTACTTCTTCGGGTCTGAGGATACTGATCCCAAAGGGGAACTCACCTACGTATTAAGACTATCAGTCAGTGTGCACTGATAATTCAGTGCGTTACATATAAATAACAACCATCTTTCATGAAAACTGCATTTTATTTCACTTTCAAAACTCAACAAGGATTAAGAGTGTTTAAATCAATTAACAACATAGATAAATTAAAAACATTATCATGTAGTTTCAATCTATAATACTGACAAAGATATTTGAAATCACAAGCTTACATTAATTAATACTGATCGGTAAGAAATTATGAGAATACTCATGCAGGGCATGAAAATTATTACATAAAAAATATATAGCCCCGACAACACGCCACATTTACTAGACTGCACGCAGTGCCCAAAATATCTCAACGAAAGATGAAATACAATTTCCTTAATAGTTCCAGCCAGTGGACATAAAGGAAGATCCCTATAGGCAATCCAGATTGCTCAAAGCAATTTTCAACGAATATACCCTTAATTTCTCCGGAAGATTTCCGGTCAGAATTTATTCTGATTAGACTCCTGTAATTTAAATGTAGTTGGCTACCACACAAAATTTAATCAATCTGCCAATACTACAGTTTAATAAGCATGAAATCACGTGCCTAAAAGTTGCATTTAACTGTTACAATGTACTCCTAGTTACCAGCGAATCACATTGACTGACTCTTGAAGTGGTAAACAGTATTCTCACCAGCTTGCCTTTATGTTTAAAATATTCCTTGAACCAGTTCGTCGACATTAGAGGACGAAAAATAATGAAACTCACTTTTAGGGTGATCACAATTCCTATAAGGTTCAAACACTCTTAATTATTCAAAAACTTACTTAAGGCTGGCTGCTCGCATTTTCATGCATACCATGAACACGCACGTAAGATACACAGTTTAGTAACAGAGCATACACATAATTGTTAAATATTACTGGGCTCCAAATAAAATTTTTATTAAAAAACATGGCAAACGCAGCAACCAAAAAGCTACACGTTAAAATGTATTACATTGAAAGAATCTGATAGGCTTAATTTACACAACAGCACCCAATATTAGTTTATGGGTCTCCAAAGCATCGTGAAACTGAATATTAAAAATTATAGAAAAGACAGTTAAAAAGTTTCTGCTTCAGGCAAAGTGTGGACAGTTCGCCGATACTAACAACATTGAGCCGGGCCGGACAAACGGGGCAGCAGGTGGCAAACTAGACTACTCGCTTGCAATACGAAATACTGAGACTCAAAATTAATCACACACATGATTACCATTTAAAATTTATAATGTGCAAGCCAAAAAATATACAAACATGCTACTCTAGAAATTTAGGCTGCTAACCATCAAAATTAAGCACTCTCAACAGTTACAAGAAAATTTAAAAACTTGATTCATTATCTTTCTCAAACTGTCCAACACCCACCGATACTGTTCGTTCCCGTCGAAGCAAACCATCTTACACAGCTAAAATTAAAGCCTTTGCAAACAAACTGTGTCAAGCTGAAATAGACGTTACAATTTTAATCATGTCGTATCCGTTATGACTGTCAATGGTGCCCTCTTCACAATATGCAGGTCATCTCAATGTGGTGATGGGGAGCAGAATAAATTTGAGAGAGGTCAGCGCTCCTACCCTCCTGTAGTCACATGACCCCCTTCAATGAAACTTAATCACGTGCCAGGAGGGGAAAGGGGAGTGGAGGAAGTGAAAGGAGAAGGGAGGGTGAACCAGCTGGCCATGGAGAACGTCCTCGCGCGCTGGCGGCGGTCGTGATGGCGCAAATTAATCAAAAGAGCGCAGCATCACTGCAAGTGATACCTGACTTTCAGTATCCACCGCATTCTGGTGCAGGGTTCTGAGATAGGGAGACAGCATTGGGTTGGCAGGGACAGTACGTGGAAGTACACTAGAGTAGGTCCACCACATTACCTGCTCCACCTCCTTTCTGAGTCTGGTTTTGGATACTTTTTCCTCATGCCCTTCTCCCATTGAAGTGGTATCAGTAAGATGATTAAAAGGGCAGATACTATCTCTAAGTACCAGCCTTAATTTATTCATTTCTGAGCTGAACTTGCGCACCTCTGTCCTCTGGAGAGAGCTCAAGCTATCTGCCTCCTGGAGAGACCAACGTTGCCAGTACCCACACCATCCATCAATCTCAACAATGAAACTCACCTTGTATTCATCGCTTACCTGAGCGGTCAGGGATCACTGAATCTACCCCGGCAAAAGTCAGTACCCACGATCACCTGCCCGCCTGCACTATAAGCTCCAGAGCCAGCCCCAGCATTCCTCCGACCAAGCCACCGCAGGTCCTGCAGCCATTGCCAGCCCTTCAACCAAGACTCCCCGTGAGTGTGGTCCTGCCTAAACACAAGAAGCCCAATGTTAAATTACAAACATTGATTGTGGGTCCCAGTCTCCCATAACCTGCCCAGATTAAAGTAAGAATCAACTGGCGAGCGACCACAGCCATGATCAATACTGCAACCTCTGGGAATTTTACCTGCTCACGCCCCAACAAAGAGCCCACTTGATGCCCCATGATGGCAAAGTACAAATGGCACAGCCTGACTGCCTCCTACCGGTTGAAGTTAAAATATGACTAGCTGTCCATATCAACCACATGACCACTCATGTGGAGTTCTTAGTGCCACCCAAAATAGGGGAAGCCATCATTTTGGGTTAGCCCTGGCTCCAGAAACAATAATTCGTAGTAGACTATGAGCAACGCCAGGTGCACATTGGAGGGAAAGAAAAGTGCCTAGTGATCCGCTGGTAACCAAGCAGTGACGTGACCTTTCCGCCTCCAGCTCCACCACAAAGACCAAGGGAACCAGTCTGGCTGCTACAGTCACAGGTAGTGATAAACCAACCAACCGCAAACCCATTGAATAATACCCGAAGCCAAGGCCCAAAGAGCCTGTCAACGTTATGTGCGGCTTCTGCCTCAAGAAACCCCTGACAGAGGACAAAAGTGGCCCTTACCAAGAGAGACCCTCGCCCAAGAAGTCCACAACACAGCATCAGTGACCTCCGAACCACCAGCTGACATTGACGACCCAGAACCAACTGCCGCTCCAGAAGCTCGACTGCTGCCCTTCAGAGAGCCTGAGGTCGAAGTCAGGAGCTGGTCTTCCCATCCCAACTAGGGTGGGATTCTCATGACCAAAAGCGGCAGAATATGTCTGGATACTGCCCTCAACACTTACAGACTTCAACCAGAAAATCACCACCTGACGAGGGAGGTGGACACCCAGTGCAAATGAGCTCTCTTCACGAAGTTCGTTGGACGAGCCATGTCATAGGCGGCCACCACAGAGTCCAATTGCAGAGAAAATTGAAACACCCAATGCCATCTAAACTACAAGACGACAAGAATCAACCCTTCAATTGGCTACCCCAGCAATCACGGCCCTGGCAGGCCCAACCGAGGAGACTGCAGCGCCAGACAACGTTGCAGCCACCACTGAGAAAGCACCTTTGGAGAGGGAGGCACCAGCTAGAACTGCCAGCCGTGACAAGGCCATCCTGGACGCCTTAATCCAGCTGGTACCAATAGCTGCAGATCTACTTGTACAGCGCCGTAACCCAGCCGGTTGCAGTGTCACCCAGTGCTGAGGCCGCCTGCACCCAGGTTCCGACGTCATTTGATGCCGAGGCCGTCACCCAGGCCCAAGTTCTTGGACGAGAGGACGATCTGCGCCTCTGTGCCGTTGAGACAGGGGTCCCAAGCCGACCTCTTGACTCCGGCACCATCAACTAGAGGGGTAGGCGAAGATTCCTTGTTACTAGCCCAAATGGTTGATGAGGTTCTAATGTCACTCGATGCTGAGGCTGACTTCCAAGCCTTGCTTCTTGGATGAGAGGAGGAGGCACTCATCAGCATTGTCGAAACAGAGGTTCTCAACGGACCTCTTTTAGGTGCCACCTACTGAGAGAGTAACCAGCATAGTGTCACAACTACCGCTGATGGCGAACTAAGTCCCAGTGTCGCTCGACGCCAAGCCTGACACCCAGAGGCATTTTCCCAGGATGAGGGGAGGTACCGCTCATCTGTGCCGTCGAGACAGGGGTCCCGAGCCGACCTCTGACTCCGGCACAATCAACCGGAAGGGTAGTTGCACCAACAGAATCACTACCTCTGACGGCTACTCAGATGGCAGCTCTTCACGACAAGGTGGCCAATAAACATCCCCTGGTGCCTGGTGGTCAGTCCATGACCACTGCCTGGGATAAGCTTTCAATGCCGGCCAAGCCACCACCGAGAATGCAGCCACCCCATGCCTACCAGGCCAGCTCAGTGCCAGGACGGTAGAGAGAGTCACCCTGGAGGCCCACCACCTGCTTCAACTTGCTACACCCGCAGCACGAGGCCTTGAGAAAGCTTGGAGGACGACCAAAGAGGAAGAAACCGCATAAGGAGTGAGTGAAGTTTTCCTCACAGACTGAAACTCCTGATTAACCATGTTAATTAGGACCAGAGAAAACAGGAATAAGCGAATTTGTATAAAAAAAACTAGGGATAATCGAATTTACTCATTTTTACTAATAATGGAACAGTGATATTGGCTCTGATAATAGTGATAAAAGGCAGTATCTATTATACATTTCAATGCAATCTCAAATCAAACACTGTATATGGAGGATTAAAAGTACACGATACTTTAACTGATATTTATGTTGCATCGAGTGTAGAGTAATTGATGGCACATAGAGTATACAGAGCTATTAGCCTGCACCAGTGCGGCGCCAGGCAGGTGGCACGGAGCAATAAACAGTTCGTATTGTGTGTCTGTATGTCGCTTCCTTAATGTGCATCACACAGACCCGTCCTTTAGATGGCAGTGTGAGTTTAAAGTTTGAAATGCAATGCAGTGAAGACAATAACGGGACTTTAGATGAGGCAACCTGGCATTTAAACAATACAATACACTCCTTACTAAAAACATAACCCTCACAATACAAGTGCAGAATGTAGCGTTAACTAGTGCTAAAACAAGGAAAACACATTAAAAAAAAGTACAAATTAATTAGGGGTGGGACAATACCATGTTTTTGATACAGGATACTCAATGCAGTTTTTAGCTCGATACCCTCGATACTTTCGATACTCTCGAGTAAAAAATAAATTCAATAATGAAATCAAATTTTTGTAAACTACATTTTCATTGGTCTCAATCAAATTTATGGTAAAGTTTAAATCAAAGAAAAATCACGCAAGGTAATAAATACTACAGATAATGGAAACAAATTTGAAATTTATATAACCTGGCCTGTCAAGTGTTAAAATATTATAAATATTTATATTATACTAAAAAAGCACATCAGGCATATCAATTTTCAAACTAAGATAGTTTAGTAATTTTTATTTAGAAAAGCAGGCATTAAATGTTTTCTGGATTGTCAGATAAAGGAAATGTGGGAATTGTTTATCGCTAGATAAAAACAATAGCAATTCTTCCACTACTGGAAGCAAGATAAATGTATTATTCTCTTTGTTGTTTTGCACTGGTCATTTTCGCAGATTGTATACACACAAAACATGTGCAATAAATAGGAAATACCGGTTGTAAATACAAATGGCACCTAGAAAAATAAATGTGTAGTACTTGCATTCAGAATATTGAACACAAATTTAGACAGTTCTAGAAACGTAGCACGGCCACTATGTATCCTTGCGCCACAGCTGCTCTGTCTATGAATAAAACAATTAGTGTAAAAAATGCTATGATCAGTGTAGGTTACCATTCCAACCTACCTTGTTTTTGTTATGGCTAAGTCATACTGCTGGACCTCCAGTAATTTTATTGCCAGTGGATTAGATGGGGTTGGGAGAGACTCTATAACATCTTTCATGAGACTTAGTTTTTTTGCACCTCTTCTGAATAGATTGTGGCCATGTCCGACTTGACAGATTTTGATGGCAAAATTATCATGTGATGCAATTTTGTATACAAAAATGATGATGTATTTGGTAATGTGTTATTTTGTATCTAGCAGATGTTGGGAAAAATACAAAATGACATCAGCAGCACCATGGTTTTTTTTTAAACACGTGCACAAATGTGTAAATAAAATGACTTTTAAAACAAATAACCATAAATAAAATACACTAGCAATGTTTTAAAAAGCAAATGAGTTGTGATTTGTATATATTCAGCAGTTAAATTTTTTTTTAAAAAGTCGTTATTGCATAATTTATTATTTTCGTATTTATTAACGTATTCGTAGTATTCCAGTGATGATTGCAGAAATATTACGTCTGTTTTAAGCATTAAATTTAGATAAACATATTAAGCACTATTAATGTAATAATAGGATTGTTCGTACGACCTGAGCTTTCTACTACTTCCACTCTTTTCCTGCTCTTTTTTCATTTTGAGCATTCGTTTAACCAGAAGTGTTTTTTTGGATGACTGTTCGGGCATCAGGAGCTCTGCTCCTTTTCTTACAAAGAGCATGAACTTTCTGCTCTTGCTGTTGAGGAAGAGCAGAGGAGCAGTGAGATCGAGAGCAAGATAAAAAGGCACCAAATGTGTATGTTTATAGTATGACTACGAGATAGTGCTAGTTTTGCTTCAAAATATTTTCTGTCACATTTATTTATTTCCGAATATGTTTGGTCATCCTCTGAGAACTGCTGTAGGGCATGTAAATGTAATTGTAGATAATGATGAAAATATTACGTTCATCCTTGAAGGCAAGTATTATAATGACAGCCACAGTGATTATTAAATACTTGTCATAACCAATCACTGGCCACTTGAATGTGCCAAGCAATGAAACTGATGCAGAATTGTCCCTATAACCAAAAACATTGGCATTAACATAGTTTTTCTTTAATAAGGCATTGCAAGGTTAGGGTTAAGTCGTTATTACAACTGTCATTGTATAGCCCATTTTACATTATTTAATGCTATTAGGGTTGCTAGGCATCCTCTTTTAACCGGACATGCCTTTTTGCTGCCTCGAAACTGTCCGTCGCCCTAAAATGCTATACTCAATCAAGTTGAAAATTACATATTGCCGATGTTGTGATCACCTGAGTAGTAGTAAACAGTTCCGTGGCGTTTGGCGTTCAGTTGGCAGCAGAAAAGAGCAGTGCGCTGTTTACTCTTTCCCTGCTCTCAGAAATTCTCAGCTTGCTCTCGAGAGCAAAAAGCTTAGGTTGCCCGAACAAACCTAATGTGTTGCCACGACTGCTAAACACGTGACTGTCGACAACGTCCGAATTGATACCTACCAAATCACGAATTTACAAAATAACTAAATAATGAAATTTGTAAATTCGGATACGGCCTGTATCATCTTTAATTACATATTGTTTCAGTGGACGAGTCAAAAATTTGATTGTATGAATGAAACATTTAAATTATTATATAGCCTGTCATGTTTTAACCTCACCGAAAGAAAACGTGATAAATATGTAGTTCGTATGGTAATTCGAATGTTAAACGCATTTGGGACGTAAATATTATACATGTGTTACACTGTAAAACGAGTTGAAATGGTAGTTTTTTAGGTCACATACATTGAAAACATTCTAATAACTTTTCCAAATTCTTGATTTACAATATACACTTTAAAAACACGTTTTACAATCCACACTGACTTACTGTTCATAATTCCTATTTGCAAATCCTGAATACATGTTCTATTGCAATCCTTACTACAAGTTTCTCTGCCATCAATACAAAATAATTAGCTGAATCATTGAATAAATATGACACTTCACGGGCTCTCCGAAACTAGTAAACTGCCAAAAACAAAATAAACAGTCTCGCTTTGTGACAATAGGGAAAATGGCAGACCATGTATCCAAACTTCAAGCCATATACACATGTCGATAGAAAGTATTGAATAAAACTATTGATATGCACGTCACGATACTCAATACTTTTGATACTGCCCAGTATTGAGGGGTATCGAGGTATCAAAGTATCGAATTGCCCATCTCTAAAATTAATTCATTTCAAACTTCATGACAACCATTATGAATTTTACAAAAATGTAAGCGCACACCTCTTATCAATAAGTGTAGGCAAGTTTCTCATTCAATCTTAATAGGCTGGGTTGAAATGTCTACATCTTAAATTACTAGGAGCTTATTTAAATTTTGCTGACTTAAGCACACAAACTTGTATGCACATGCTCATATACACACATTCACACATTCACCCATGCACACACTGCCACACCCACACACTCATGCATGCACATGCACCTGTACATGCAAGCACAAGTGCACATGTATGTGCAAACATGTAAACATGCATGTACATACGTATATACACACATATGCACACATGCAGATACAGATACACACAGACACACACACACACAAATATACATTGCAAAATTATGAACTGTTAAGTTTTTGTAAACTTTTAAACACTTCATATAAAACACTTAAGGTATTTTTTTGTTTGGCCCCATGATTGATGTTTTTGTTTATAACACATGAGCAAACTATTTTCTCGTTATCCAAACCCTTTTGTGACCAGTTATTCTTTCATTATTATGTTTTGCGAGAAGGCACACCTTTTTAAGTTTATGCTCAAATTTCTTATTTCTAACTTTCCCGTGTTAGTTGAAACTGTCCTTTTACACTTTGTTGACATGTTGCAAAAGACACTACAGGGAACAACCATGCTCAATTAATTGATAAACTTGCAAGACGTGGTGTTAGGGTGGTAGCTGAGGCTGTGTTCAAAATGACAAATTCATTGTCATCGTTGTCGTTTCGTAAGTTTCACTTCGGACGTTGTCAACAGTCACTTGTTTAGCACTCGCAGCAACACATTTTTACATTAACTGTAAAAATATTTTTATGTAAATTTAATGCTTAAAATGGACATAATACTTCTACAATCATCACTGGAATGCTGCAAATATGTAAATAAATAATGAATTAAGCAATGACTTAAAAAAAATTATCAGTTGCAAATTATAAAAAAAGCTCAACACGTACTAGCTTTTTTAAAACATGGCTAGTGTATTTTATGAACAATTATTTGTTTTAAAAATCATTTTATTTATGCATTCACGCATGTGTTTTGTAGGTAACAAACAACATGGCACTGATTTTGTAATTTCTTATTTTTGCTAACATTTGTTTAATACGAAATACCAAATTACCAAATAGTGTCACGTAATCATTTTGTCAAAATCTGCCATTTCAGACGTGGCCTGAATAAGAGCGATCAGATACGCGCTTCAACTGTTGGAAATGGATGATTTACGTGTGGCTCGGTGATAGGTTGACAGTTTAAAGATATAAACATCAGCTATGTAGCACAGTGATAGACGTACATGGTATTGCTGCTTGTTAAATGACGCATGTTACAACATTTCCTTGCCACAGAAGTTACATTAGACTCACGCACGACAGACCCAGCTGATTGGCTGCCTGGGTGACTGGATCAGTGCTAGGCGAGTCACATCTTTGGGTGGCTAGTTGTCTCTTGGCACAGGTGCCCGACCAGAATACAATACTGGCCTAGTAGGCTGCCAGCTTGGTACAAAGTCCAGCTCTGGCAATACAACTCTGTGTGGTGCAGGTTTAGGGTATGGGATGGAGTTCAAGCGAGCGGGATGGTGCGTCTGGCCCATGGGTAGTTTTGCTATTGTTGATCCTGGTTGTGCTTGACGAACGTGGGGTGTGCATTTGAGGTACTGGGGTTTTCCACGGGTTTGGAGCCACTAGTTACTGTCGGAGTGCAGGTGGACCTCTCGCTGAACATGATCTGCACCACTGGATGGCATCCTTCCACTATACGGGTGGGTGGCTCGAACAATGCTGTAGGAGAGTGGATGGTACTGGTGTGGTGAGTTATCGCAGCAAAGCAGCTGGTTTACATGGACTAAGTAGCCTGAACCCACTGGGAAGGATGCTAAGCCCTTGTAGATCTTTAGAATAGCCCTCACCTACTTAGCCTTCCTCGGAACACCACCCCTATGGGTGTAAGGCATCTGGCTGTAAACTAGGATTGGGCCTGCAGGAGTTAGGCAGTCGACATATTGGAGTGCAAGTGTAGGTGCGGATTGCTACAGCCAACACCGCACCCCACTCTTGACTACTCCACCGGAGGCGTGGAAATCTCGACCTGCAAGTTTTGGTTGCAGGAACTGCACTGCGTTGTCCCAATGGGGTTGTTCTCCCCTGCACTGGAATGTAACCCTACTCTGCACCGTGAAGTGTGCAATGAGAGGAGTTTACCCCTGCTAGCAAGCCGATCCCACCAGGAGTGCACCTAGTGTCATGGCTCTACCATTTCTCCCACCTGGGTGCAAGAAACTAGTGTCCTTCCAGTAGTGGTGAGGTGAGTGTCCCGAGGTCACTGGTCTCCCCAGGCCCAAAGAAGTTCCCCTCCTCACCACCGCTGAGTATGTGGTGAGGCAGGGACCACTTCAAGCTGGCAAACCATCTTCCAGGGGACGGTATCCTAGTGTCGTTGCTCTACTGTTCACTGCGCTGGGCAGAGAATGGTTGTCTTCCAAGGATGTTTTGGTCTGTTGTCAGTGTGGATCTGAAAAGAGCAAATCCAGTCTCTTGCTGTTCCCATCAGATCCGATGATGGTGAGGGGTAGGAGGTTGGAGTGATACTTGAGAATTTAGGCAAGATCACAGTTTATTTTGCAGTAAAGGAAAATAAACAAAGATGGTGGAAGTACTACCTCGCACCCACTCGGGAACACCCTAGCATAAAAAAAGTGTAAGGCGCCCTGTACAAAGCTAAGGGAGTAGGCAGTTACTGGTGCGTGTGAACTTCAGTGTACTCTTGTGGTCTAGCTCTACTCTCGGTTGTCCATAAGATACAGAACGTGTATCAGTGTGCTGAGCTGATGACTCCGCTGGTTCTTCCTTAGTAGAGTGCTGGAGAGGATATTCAGCCCTGTGAAGTAGCTATGAAGTGTTCTGGATTGGTGCGGGCCTCTGCACCAATTGCTTGTGCAATGAGAGCCCAGGAGAGGAGTCGGAAGACTAATCAAATACTGAAGCAGAACTGATGGTCTGGAGGCCGGGGCGCTTCGCCTTATATACTTCTCTGCCATCCCTTCCTTCACTGGCATAGGGTGTCTGGAGAGGGGGTTAGCATGTACAATTCCAGCGCTTAGATCCTCGGTGCAGGGTTAGCAGGTGCAAGCCCAGTGCTTAGATCCTCTGTGCAAGTGGCATAGTGGAGAGTTGTGGGATCTAGGCATCATACTTGTGGCGGCATCCTGCGGTACATTGCTGTACTAGCCTCGGACCTCTTGAATGGTCCCGGTGGGACATCGGGCGAAAATAATTTCTATTATTGGGATGTCTGTCACGGCCCGGTAGATACAACAATTTTGTAGGCAGTGGCGGTGACTCAACAGCTTTTAGTGGTATAGTTGCACTGATGAGTAATAGTTGTTTATTAATAAGGATAAGGTGTCATGCATCAAGACTTTGAAAAAGCAGCACACATGGATAAGTAAAAACCGGTTAAATGAAGCAAGAATAAACGGGAGTGTACTGTATTTGCAAAATAATCTGGACACTCGCCATAATGTTATAATTAACCTTAAACTGACTTTCAACATTGGTAATGTCTGTTAGAAACCCTATAGCAAAGTGAAAGTACGTAACTTAATAGTGAAGTTTGGTGGCGAGCTAGCCATTCCGAAATATTTTTTTGTGAACACTTTTTTGACACCCCTCAGTGCCACGTAGGTTTTATTAATGAAGATGACTTCCAGTTTTAAACACATAATGTGAAGCCAACCATACTCTTGTATAAAGAAATGGACAGAAAGTTGTCAGAATTGTCTAAGAATAAGTTAAAAGCTTTTCTTTATTAAATCAGTTTGCATTATATACATTTACCTCAAGAAAATTGTAACAAATTTAGTAAGTAATTCAAAGTGTTGATTTATTGTTGTAAATACGTAAAACATTTTTTGATAAAAAATTTAGCTTTATATAGATTCCTTCAAGAAAATTGTAAAACATTTTCTATATTGTTGTAAATAATCTAACACATTTTTCTTAATTAATCGCTATAATTTTGCATTTTATAGAATCTCTCAAGAAATCACAAACAAATAGACATTCTCAAGTAAACCAATGAAAATTTGTGATAAAAATTTTCACAGTATTGTAGTGAAATAGTCAATTCCTTGATTGTCTTTGAGGGTCAACACTCACACCACATATGTAAGAGAAGATGTCGTTATATGCTTGTCACCCACTCAGGTTGAGAGAGATAGCATCCGCCTACCATGAGTCAGAGAGAGACAGAGTACGTCTAGCCTGCCCATCCCCACCAGGAGACGGAGAAACCGGCAGCTGCATCTGCCAGTGATTGCTTATAGCATGCCGCTGCAAAGCCTAGAGTGCCAAACACACAGACCTGTAACAGTTACGGAAACTGATTGAGAGAGTGAAAGATTGTTATTGAGGGGACAGTTCTACTACATTCTCGCAAGCTAATTTTTCTAATTTCTCCATTCTTTCACCCATGTGAGTCCATGTCGAATCAGGGGGGGGGGGGAGGGGGGACTGACGCGCGACATATTTATTACCTATAGTCCATTCACAACTGGAAGACTTTCTTGGAGCCATGCTAAATATCTACTTGCAGGCCCGTTTCATATCCTTCTGTCAGATGTAAACAAACATTGCCATGTGACTGCCGTGTAGTATCTGTCAAAAGCAATGTTTACATTCCATTGCATGTTTGTGTGTACATATGTTCGTATACTTTCACTACACCTAAACAGAAACATTGAATGTGGCTTCTACTTTTATATGTGTCAAATGTGTTGTTTACTGTTTACAGCTGTTCAAATAATTCGGTCATATTCCAAAAACCATTCCATTCTGTATGAATATTCACAATTTAGGCCTATGACATTACTTAAGTCAGTTTCATGATGTTTTAAAATGCCTGTATTGACAATAGTTCTTACGCTAGTTTTACATTGTTAACATATTTGTTTTCTACAACATAGCACATTACACGTAATGCACGTTAATATTTTTCTGCCGCTGTGATTAACACTGTTACAACTGCGGGGTAAGTAACTGTAGTATTTAACCTCTTGTTATTGATATGTGCTGGGTTATTTCTTTAAAAGGACGGCCTCATTTGGAATAAATATTAAAATGAAGGACCAACCAGTCCAACGAAAAAGACACATTAAATTTAAGCATCCAACTCGTGTCACTTATTTTTGGCCATAGCAGCGACAAACTTAAAAAATAGCGATGAACATGCACATAAATAAGCCTCTTACCATAACTTTTATTCCGCTCATATTTCTACGCATAGCTACTGCGTAGAAATATGAGCGGAATAAAAGTTATGGTAAGAGGCTTATTATTAGGTTTATTGAAATTTATCTGGCTGGGCTTAGTATTTTGGTGGGATTGTGGCAAATCATATTACACAACTGTGTTTCAGACACCTAGGGCACAGGTACAACATTGTAATAAATAAACAGACATGGGTGTAAATAATTAATTTTGTCATAAAACTAGTTCACAGTTAAAATGTAAAAGTATGTAAAATGTAAAAAATGTATAAGTAGTGCACATCAAATATATGAAATCATGCACACACACAGGGCCAGCGTAACGATCACTACACAGTCATGCCACGTCATTTCACACGCAGTGGTTAACGAAACACACGTAACAGTCTATTTATTACTGCTGTGGAAACACAGATAGGTTTAAAAAACATGTCTACAAACATGGTGGTAATTTGAAGAATTTTTTGGAGGAGAATAATTAATGCTTAGTTTGGCAAAAAGCAACATGCCATGCCATGGCTCGCCATATCTGCCAACTTGTGATGGTAACCGTCCCGCCATCATATTTAAATATATTAAAATAAGTATTCAAACATTAAAATCTCTTTATCAGTTGTAAATTACAAATTAAAAAATCATTATTATGCTCTAATAAGTATAAAATGTGCAAAAATTGAAAACCTGTATAATGTCATTGCTTACTGGTGATGCAAAAATTTCAGATTATGAGAGAGAGAAAAAAGGAGCGACAGTTTCTTCTTCGGTAAAAAAAACACACTCTTTCACTAAGGCCTATGCATGATATTTTGCGCTGTTATTTTGAACTATAACAATTAAATGTGTTACCATCAGAGCGACCTAAGTATTTAAATATTTCAATATGCGATGTTTAATTTACAAGTAGCATACCAAAAAACTAGGTTAAAACAATACTTATCTATGAACAATTTCTTATTAGCCATTGCCAATACATCACTGCTCTCACTGTTGTTAATTCATATTTAATACAAAATAAATATTACAAGCTATAGAAGATACTAAGGTAATGTTTCATTTATTCAAGAATACAGTACTCTATAGTTAATCACAGTGTTATATAATTGTGGATTACAGGTTATTGAAAAAACAGGTTGACATGTTACGCCTAGGGTGATTTTTCAAAGGTTCGTTTTCAAAAGTCTATTCCAGTCGTGAATTGACTGTATATTAAACAAACTTCCTACTCATCAGTGCGCACCACTCAGCTACACATTGCAATGGAGTTTGAGTGGCAGTACAGCCTATTTGATGTCAAGAACTTTTACTGTTTACCAACTGCAAAAGACGCATGCTCGACGTCCGAAGATTGGTTCTACGCATCAAGGACTCCAAGTACTATAGCGCACCGCCGGATGGCACTACTAGTATGATTGCCAAAACGTGCAGCACCTGGATCCAGCTCCAGCTGGTGATGTCACACGCCTAGCGGAGCTAACGCTACCACCCCCTCCCATGACCAAGTGCGAGCCAGGAATAGGATAAATACTGGGGCCTGACCCATGAAACACCAGTATGTCCTGTTCCTTCACCGCTCTCCTGTTGGCAACACTGCAGCGTAGTCAAGATGAAGTTATTTTCATAGCACTTCTGTCTACCTATGCCCATTAGCCTAAGAATAGGTCGCCTTCACCTATCCAGTATTGTAAGCTACCGTTAAGCTCTTGGTGATAGGAGGTAGTGCTATACCACCTTGTTTATTTCCTTGCTGAAATAAACAAGTTTTATTCCACTTAATGATATCTTCCCCAAAGCACTAGAACCATACCTCGTAAACATCAGTCTCATCGGAGGGAAAGCAGGTGACCAGGAAATTTATTAAAAACTGTCTAACTCACTAATGGAGACACACACGGATATTGGGCAGCCACCCTTTTCGTACACCTAGGTGTATAGAATGGTAGAGCCCCGACTTTAGGTACTCCTCCCCTAGGGATTGGCATTTCAGTCTGGGGTTTTCTTTTTCCTCCGAGCTCCTGGTGTTGAATGGAGTACTTCCTTGTGTCTCAGCAGACTGATCTCTCAGGGAACTCACCCATGTATTGGGATCACCAGCAAGTGATACCCGACTCTCAGTATCCGTCACACTTCTGGTGCCGGGTACAGAGATAGGGAGACTTCATTGGGTTGGTGGAGATGGTACGTAGAAGGAAGTACAGTAGAGTAGGTCGACTGCATCACTTGCTGCACCTCCATGAGTCTCATATATATATATATATATATATATATACACACACACACACACACACACGTGCACACACACACACAGATATATATTGTTCTGGTCCCTCAACCAGACACTAAACCGCTCTGTTAACTATGCAAATATCTGGATGCGAGCTGGTACATTTACAAATGATAATCTGTTAATATAAAACTACACATTTACCTGTCAGCTTGTTTACAATTAATATAACGAATACAATAATGTCAAAATATCAAGTACGACTTGTAGGAACATGCTTGATTGAAGCTTTCAAGAGAGATTCTGCAAGCCAAAGACAAATATTGTAGCTGAGATATTAAATTACTTTCATACGTTAATGCTCACAATGCGCTGAGTGTAGCTTTCCCTAACTGGCGACCTGCATTGGGAACGGGATTCACCTACCACTGAATGATACGTCAACCATGCACGAAGCTCCTCTGTCGTGGGATGATCCAGATGCCATTGCAGCGGACTGGCTGATGTCCTCCTTCACCTGGTGTCTCCTGCTCACCGACTTGCAGACGCCCTGCCCTCGATTCTGTCACGCTTGGGTATCGTACAGAGTGCGGAGGGGGGGGGGGCTGACCTGGAACTGAACGTCCATATATAGTAGCCCATATGGCGTTGTTGCCACACTGCAAAACGCCCTGCCTTCGGAGCCGGAGTCAGACCTCAACATCATGGCCGATGTAAAGCACACCTACCAGGGTGCCGCAGGTTTGAGACCCGGGGGTCACAACAATATGATTCCTTAATAGTACCAGCAATATAGACATAACATTATGGTCATCAAATATTTATAAGTTTTGTAAGAATTGGAATATTCAAGAATCAACAATTAGTGATCATAATTTAATTTCTTGGGAAATACAACCAACACAACAATTACAACCTACATATAAAATAACATATAAGCCATTTAAACCTAATATTTGGAACAAAAAAAAAAACAGAATTTCAAATAACTTATGATCATTTATTACATCAGAATTTTGGTATCGAGAAGAAAATAAAAATACTAACAGAAAATATTCAAACCTTTTTTAAACGGAAAAAATTTTAAATAATAAATATCAACAACCAAAGTGGTGGACAGGTGAATTAATGAACAAAGGAAAATTAGTACAGAAGTTAAAATCTGAACTTAGAAAATATTGCCCATGTATGCATCAACAAGATTTAAAGGAAAATCTTAAAAGTAATTGAAAATTATATAAAAAATTAGTAAACCAGACTATAATTTCGAAATGGCAAGAATATGTTACAAGAGATACCAAACAAAATATCTGGGGTATTCCTTACAAGACAATTATGCAAAAAATTAAGAAAACCTCTTACTTTAACTTTTTTATTTAATAATATAGATTTCACAAAAATAGTAGAGGAAACACATGCAAAATTGATGTGTGACTTAATACTAAAACAAACAAAAATAATACCACTTGAAAGCGCTAGAAATAATATTGAAAATGAAGATCATGTTTTATTAGAAGAAATACAATTATCATATAATAAACAAAAAAATAAAATGGCACAAGTTATAGATAAAATAAATAAAGAATTAACATCACAAATTTGGGACATAATTAAATATGAATTGCACAGTATATTTCAAAGCAGCTATAATAATGGTGTATTCCCTAAAATATGGAAGATAGTAGAGATAAATTTTGTTTATTAAGGCATTAATAAACCTTTGAAAATTACATCCTCGTATAGACCATTAGTTCACTTACAGTATTTAGTAAAATGTTTGAATGTATTATAAATAATAAATTAACAGAGCATCTTATAGATATAAATTATATACATAATAATCAATTTGGCTTTATAAAAGAAAAATCTACTGAAGATACTATAAATAAGGTTATTACTATAGTTCATGCTAGTGAATTTAAATGCGTAATTGGGATAAGTTTAGATATCAAAATGGCATTTCCTTTATTACCCATCAATATAATAAAAAATAAAATAAGTTTGTTGAATATAAATAAGAATTTAAAACAGGTTTTAAATAACTATTTAGAAAATAGATTTGCCATTGTAACTAAAAAATAAAACATTAAGATATAAAGTGGAAAGAGGTTGTCCGCAGGGTTCGGTTTTGGGACCAACACTGCGGAACCTCTGTTTCAATGATTTTCTTACATTACCTACACGTAGACAAATTGATAAAATAGCAAATGCTGACGACTGTTTAATATTATTACATGGAAATACAAGATTGGAACTGGAAAAACTTGATAATAAAATTATGGAACAAACAGAAAAATGGTTAGAGGAAATAGATTTACAATTATCTATAGATAAAACAAAATTAATAATTTTAAAGGGAACCCTATCTAAAAGACCACCACATATTAAATATAAAAATAAAGCAATAATAACAGTCACGGAACATAAATATCTAGGAATAATACTTTATAAAAAAATTACTTTTATACAGTATATAAAATATATCACCACTAAATCAAAAAATATATTTTTTAACCTTAAAAACATTTCTGGACTAGATTAGGGATTAAATTATAAAAGTTGGCTTTTTTTTAATGTAAGACAGTATTTTTACCAATAGTGTTATATGATTTAAGTTGTTGGGAATTTAGATTAAATAACAAATCATTTGTAAAAATCCTAAGAGCACCACAAAGAAAAGTTTTAATAATTTGTATAAAACAATATAGCACTATTCCTTATGAAGTTGTAGTTACTATTGCAAAATAGTTATCCATAGAAACAATGGTTTTAAATTGGATAAACTTATATAAAATTAGAAAAGAAGATTAAATAAATTGGAATGATAATATTATAAGAAAAATAAAATGGAATAATAAAATCTTTTATCTTTTTAATGATAATCTATTAAAACTAAAAAAATTAAAACTGGAATTCGAATTAGTACACATACAATCATGGCAAAATGAATATCAAGAACGTCAAACTGGGCTATTTTTTAAAAGTTATGTGTAAAATATATTTGATCGATATACATGCACAGATGATGTAAACTCAAAAGTTTTGGAATTTCTTACAAGACATATGCAGACAAATAGCTATCTTTTCCGAATCAACAAGAAATATTCAGATAAATGTCAATGTGGGGAAATACAAAATATTGAACATATATTTTTAAATTAAAAGTATATATATAAACATCCCTATTCTAAAGCAATAATTTATTCAATTAAAGTAACAGATGAATGTATGCAAACACTTAACATAGATACAGATTCTGAGTAAATATTATGACTGCTCTCCTTAGTTATAAGTTTATATTTTATGTTATATGATATACTGAAATTATTTTTACCTTGCAAAAATGATGTATAATTTTGTGTGTAACACACATCTCTTTGGTTTGTTTCTTTGTGTTTGTGGTGTAGTAAAATTTTTGTATATGTGTTTGTTTCTTTTGTTATAATTTTGTATTATTTTTTGTTATTGTGTATGTTTACTGTATAATTTTATGATTTTGTCATGGAAAAAATTAATAAAATAAAAATAAAAATAAATAAAAAATAGGGTGGCTGGGGAGCCAGGCGGCGACTTCCTCGTGGTCCCCCGCGGACTGGGCGCCAGTAGGAGCAAAGCTCTATCCCCTTCCACAGTTGGAAAGGAAAGTTCTGGACTCTGAAAGGAAAAATGTCCTGGAAGTCTCCACGGCTGGACTGAAAGTGAGTGGAGGGGGAAAATTTGGAATAAATAGAAAAAAAATAAGATAGAAAATTAGGAAGGGGGCGAGGGGCTCTGGGGAGGCTCCGCAGGGGCGCACATACGATGAGTGCCACCGAAATCCGGCTGACTATGCTAGATAAGATGTGCGGGCCCATTGGGGTGTGGTCTCGCGAGGGGTCTCTGGGGAATCCCGGCTCCTGGACCTCGCTGTTCATGGAGGAGGAACAGAAGACGGCCGGATAGGCTATCGACTGTGAGACCTCTACGAGTGACGAGGTATAGCTCACCAGCTTCTGGGGAAGTCTGTGTGATGCTTACGATATAGTTGGAATAATAATCATAGAATTTAAACACAAAAGTACCGGTGCCCAGACGAATTGCCACCTTCTTGAACTCGTACTATCAGAGTTCAGGATCCCTTAGAAATTTCCAAGCCCACTAAAACGTTAGTTTCCAAAAATTGTCAATCTTTCATCCAATTTTCCTTATATCCTTAGTAGTAACGTTCTCATGGCAGTGGTTTCTCAATATTAAAATATTCTTATTTTCTTATTCATTTTGTATAAATAAACAATTTTATTTTCATAAATAGTAGATAGGTTTATTTAATTTAATACATTATATATCAATTTTTGCTTCCTTTTAAAATAATTATATTTTTTTGTAATTTTAATAACTTAAAGTTTAAATGATATCATTATTGAAATTATTATTTTCACAATGATATTACAATTACGAAATAAAAAAATTTAAGTAGAGATTGTTTCTGGTTGGTTGGGGTGGGGGGCAGAGTGACCTGAAGGAACATGGCTGTGTGTGCATGGCTGGGTTCTGGGTCTTGCTGTAACCTGCTTGGTGAATGATGACCCTTGTTGATGCCCTCCATGGTTGGTTCCATGGTGGTGGATACTGTAGGTGGCACATCCGGGTACGGGTGGGAGCCACGACGAGGCCCACTCACGTGACTCTTGGCACTGCAGCTGTGTTCACCCTGGGAAACTCCTCGCACCTATCCACCCAATCAGGCGCACTTTCTATTATATGTCAAGATTTCATTTTTGTAACTTTTTAAGGAAGTATATTAATTATTTGTTATTTAAATTATATAACAGAGTTCAGTGATGGCCATTGACTGAGTACTGATAAAATTTAAGTTTCTTTGTTGTTGTTGTCAAAGTGGTATCTGTAAGACGATTAAAAGGGTAGATGCTATCTCTAAGTATCAGAAGGAGCTTAGCCAGCTCCCTGCCGAACTTGGGCACGTCAATCCCTGGGAGATAGCGCAAGCTATCGACCTCCTGGAGAGACCAGCAGTGCCATAACCTACACCAGAACTATTCACACCACCCATCAATATCAAAGGCAAAACTCACCTTGTATTCATTGCTTACATGAGCGGTCAAGCATCACTGAATCTACCAGAGAAAGTCAGTATCCACAATCACCTGCCCGCCTGTACTATAAGCTTCAGAGCCAGCCCTAGCGTTCTTCCGACCGAGCCACCGCAGGTCCTGCAGCCATTGCCGGTCACCCGTCAACCAAGACTCCCCGTGAGCGTGGTCCCGCCTAAACACAAGATCTTTCTAGCTGTCTCAGATTTTGTGCCCGTCTGGAAAGCCACATGACCAGTCGTGCATACTGGTCGGGTTCCAGTTCCGTGCAGCGACTAGACACCTCGGGTGCGCCTGTCCTCGCACTTGGAGCTGTGAGATACTTCAGGTGCCTTTCAGTGTACAATTCACAGATGACAGTGATAGATTTTCAGGTGTATGGTTGGTAACATCTCATATTTTAGATTTTTGACCACAGAAATGGATCTTTGTATGATAATGCACACTTTTTCCTCTCATTTCAAATAGACAATACTGTGGTTTTGAAGTATTGAAGTATGCTTGATTTTATTTTTTGTTTCCTGGAAAACTTTTATTTTTACGTGATTTAGAATTTAGGACAATAAAGTAGCTTATTTGATGCTTTTATGATATTTTGGAACATGCATGTTACTTGATGACTATGAACATTATAAAGGACTAGGTGAGGATACTATGTGAGCGATGATTTGTTCCTAACTTGTGGCGTTACCCAGTTTGTGAGCATCATGTCTGTAACAGTGTGGATTTAAGTATACTATAATCATGTTCCTTAGTGTTTTCAATTTGGAATTGTTGCTGACCACTTTCTGGATGTCCAGTCACATTCACTACAAATTCAGTTACCGAGAGAAACAAAAATCTAGGGGCTGGGAAAACAGAATTTTTTCATTCTTAAATAAAATATATCTTTACAAATGAGACAATAGTTTTTGAGGAATACAGTATTGTACATTATTGTTTTTCCCAGGTATCTCCATTGGCCTATACTGTGCCATTTCTTGAGGTATTGGTATCATGTTGAAATTTTTAAAATACATATAATTGTGTGACAATGCAGTGTTTTAAGTGATCCGAATTCATCTTGTAAGTTATAGTAATGGGCATAAGCATAAACTTTTTCACTGCTGATAGTAGCCGTGACAGTGTATCAGTGCAAAGAAAATTACTTACAATTTCAGTCACCAGACGAAAATGTGGCATTGCAGAAGCAATAAACGTGTGGAAATTATACGGTACAGCATAAGAACAGGATCTAGGCAGAGAAGGTATGTTAAAACATGTGAGATGGTGTAATGGTAATAACTTTATTACCACATCAACTGGTCATTACAAAATGTTTTCAATATGTGCACTGGAGACACTGCATCCTTAAAATGGTGTGGTCAGTGGTTATTCGCAATAGTTCTGCTAGAGTTAGTGGCCTTCAGTCACATGGATTAAGGTCAGGGGACTATGCAGGCCATGGAATTGAAGATAATGCAGACGTTTACACCTATATGCAGTGTTGTCCCATCTTGCATAAACACAGTGGTCCCAACACATTTACGTTCTTGCAGGGCTGTATGGGTAACTTGCAGACGTAACAGTATATGGTACAGGTCATAGAAATATGGACCAAGAATAATAAAGGTGCCTGTGAATCCACATCATGCAGTCAAGTACGCAGAGTATTCGTGGACAACATGCGGAATAGCTGAACCCATATGCAACAGTTCTACGTATTCACTGCATATTCGAGCATAAAATGTGACTTGTCAGTCTGTAGAATATTCTCCGGCCACATGTCATCCACTTCCATCCATGCCAAAAAGTCAAGCCGTTGCTGCAGATCATCATGTTTCATTTGGTGCATAATCTTATTCTTTATGAGGTACCAGTGTTAAATGTGCTGCAGAACCTTTTGAGCTGTTGACCATGGAATAGACAATTCACGTGACACCATTCGAGCATTGGTTGCATAATGTGAGACACGTATGGCATGACCACAGCAATGTCTATCAGGATGGGTCACCTTTCCCTGGTGCCACACCCAATTTGCCAGTGGCCTCAATTTTTTTATCATCTTTTTTAACCCATTTGTTGACATGGGTCCTCGTAGTCCTTTCAGGTGGCGATATTCCTTCAAAGTGGCACTGCTGTTGCTGGTAAAATAACTTCACTAGCAGCACACAGTCTCTCCTCACAGTACTGATATAGTATTGTTGTGTTGCGTCAAATGACTCTCGTATCTACCTACTACCATTGCCACATTTTTGCCTGATGGCGGAAATTGTAACTTATTATTTTATACTGTTAATTTCTTCCACGTTACCTTGTTAGCATATCTACTAAATATCATTGCCATATGCTCATTACGGTCCACTCTAGGCTACTGTGAGTAACGTCACTTTAATTATAATGACATGGTACTATGCATAATGTTTTTCAGGGAATTTCGATATAATTAATCAGGGAATTAGGTAAAAATGAGAGCAGTAAAACATAATTCAGAACTGTATGGCATGTCTCTTTCAACACTGACTGCTTACTTGAAAAGTTGTGTTTCAATTAAAACTAAAGTTATTGAAAGGGTAGAGTTTACCCAAAGTATTAGTTGTCAGTTTCATCATATGATAAGGTCAAGGCTGCTAGTTCAATGTTTCATTGCAAAAATGTACATTAACTAAGCCATACCTAGGTAGAGCTGTTATACTTAAAAAACTGAGAGAGAAATAGAGATAGAGTGCAAGAGCAAGAGCGTGTGAGTGAGAGTGTATTTGAGTTACTACTGTCATCAGAGATAGTGTATTGTATGGTGGTGGTTCTATGCAGATAGCTGCTATGCTGTCCTATGTTTGGTGCAGGAGTGAAATACCACTCTCACTGGTCGTCCAACCAACAATATTCTTATTCCAGTGACAGAAAGTGAAGGCTACAGAGATGTGGGGAAAGGAAATGCTATTACAGCTACCTGATGAAGAGAAATGGAGGGTGTGGGGGAGAGAGAAAGCTGGCGTTGAAATTATTCGCATGTGGAAGATTTGTAAGCAATCATTACAAATGTATATAGGTTATGGTATGTTGAGTTTAAGTGAATTAATTTTTTTTATAAATTCTGCATATGAACAGCATTTATGAAACTTTTCATGTCCAATGACTAGTTTCTGTGTATCATTTTCTTTTCTACATCTATTTTC
Organism: Dryococelus australis; assembly: GCA_029891345.1. NCBI lineage: Eukaryota > Metazoa > Arthropoda > Insecta > Phasmatodea > Phasmatidae > Dryococelus > Dryococelus australis. The sequence continues at coordinate 28,010,634 of CM056999.1, read as the reverse complement.
TGAAACAGAAAGTTGTGAAAATTGGTATTTTAAAAGTAGTACGGTAAATGCCCTATAGTGCTCACCCTTATCTTGCATATTATTTCAAATTCCATATGGTTTGGCACAATTCAAGCAGGAAACCTTGGGAGTGGAAGGGTGAACTCATATTTCAGTGATCAGCCAGTGGTAATTATCTTCAGGATATATAAATCTAGTGAGGTGACTGCATTTCTGGTTTGTGACTTAATTTCTGGTTTGAGAATTGTTAAAAGAAAAGAGGTGTGGGAGTGATATGGGGAGTTTTATTCACACAGTTGTACTTTGCAGTGTTGCTGGGAGATGAGTGGAATTATGTAAGTTAGTTCAAGTATTACATTAAAAAATATTTTTTTTTTTTGTGATTACCCTGTTGGTGAATAATTGTTTGCAGTAATAATCTCTTAATTTTTTGTTTTAAGGTTTCTAGAGTTAGTACAAGGTAAATTATATTGTTGCCATTGAAACAGGGTTAGCATGAATGAGGTAATGACTAGTGCTAAATGTATAGGTGATCTATTAAAGAGACAGACTGTTCCAGCCAGTCAGAAAATGGATAAGTTGAGTGGTGAGAGGGATAGAGCCATGGCAGCGTCAAAAAGAGAAGGAAATGAGTACCCTGAGAAAACTCTCACACCTCTGCAGTGTCCACCGCACTGCACATGGGAGTCCTTGCCTGGAAAATTACAAGCTGCCAGGGCCTAGAACTGCTACTGACCGAGCACCGAGCGGACTGTTGGGTCCTTGTAGGTATGAGATGTTTGTTGTACAAGTGTAAGCAGTGTGTCATGTCGTTGAATGTTTGCAGGCAAGTCATTGCTGAGCAGAAATAAGACTGCATTGGTAGAGATGTGCGAGAAGTTTATCATCCACTTGACAAAGATCCTATTGGATATGTTGGATCGTCACCCCTTCTCATTTGTGGATTACATTCACATGTCGTTGGAGTTTGCAGTCTACTACGTGTTCACTCCAGCTGGTGAAGGCCTACTGTTTGAACGTTTCATCGTGCAGTGTTTGAATCTTGTCAAAGCAATTCTTTTGTGCATTGAGTACAAACCTGGCAAGGTTGTGGAAGGTCAGTCAGTCAGTCAGTCATACACAGTACTTTGGAATACCTTTTGTCTAGCAGTTTTTTCAGTGATTCAAAGCCAAGGAACATTCAGTTCTGAACTGTTCTACTGTTTTACCTTCAGAAATTAACTAAGGTTTAAATGTGTTTATATTGTATCAATTTACTAAGATTTGCTCAAATTTAAGTGTTGTGCCATAATTACTTAAAATTAATGTTTTTTTTGCATGTTAACTGGATTTTTATTTACGGAAAAAGGATTCTCTTTTTATATGATTTAAAAGCTAGTGAAAGGAATAGTTTTTAGTTGCAAAATAAATGCTAGGATAGAAATTAAATCGTATTTGTGGGTGGTGGGGTAACAACAAAAAGGAAGTTGTAAGAAAAATACTCAGAAACGTAGGAGCTTGTGATGTACCACAAAAAAAAACACAGACATGCTCGTTGAACAGATATGTATAATGACATTCTTTATACAGTTACAATATAATCAACCATCAATTGCAGTATACTGATTCAGGTACAAGGGAATGGTAATCACTAATTGAAAACCTAACCAACATGAAATAAAATTAGTTGAAACATTCATTTAATGCCAGGCAGCTTACTATTATAATTTATTGTAAATTCCCAATCAAGGCCGGTATCAATAAAACAATACTTGTTAAAAGCATTAATTTAGAATATCAATTTGATGCCGGGAATCTTCATTCCTTTAACAGCTCAGTTGTGGGTGTTGCCGATAAGACAGCACATTAAAATACTTGGCTAATAAAATACATGTTAAAATCCTGACAATTACACAGAAATAATAATTACCCAACTCATTAACGGGACACAGGATTCATGGTGTGACATAGTAACACAATTAAGGTAGTCCCAATGCTACAACCTGGATACACATGACCGCTTCAAAACTCACCAAAGACTGAATAGCAGTCTCTGCTTGCCCTACACAACTTCAAAAAATTAAAGAAAAGTATTATATAAGCAAAGAATAGAACAACAGTTGGAGAAGCAGCTCACTACATTACACCGAAATGAATTTGAAATGGCATCCAAACAATAAACTTTGACTAGTGGAACCACCACAACTATCAACCCCCTACTATACTCTACACCCATGTATAGCTCAACGGTTATGAAAATATAAATATGTTCTCTACTTTTTACAACAGGCAGATAACACTTTAATAAAATTATGCACAAAAATGTGAAGCAACTTGTAAAATGTAAATTTTCTGTAATTGTACATTGTAAGTAATTACTTTGAATACAAAATTATGACGCAAAGAATTTCTGCTAAAGGGGTGAAGGGGAGCATAAGGTACTTAATAAAAGGTGACTGGATCACAAAAATTAAATGTGGAGGAAATGAAATAACTCTGTTTGAGTTTAAAATGTGTCTTAATATGTAAAAGAAAACAAAAAAGCTTTTCTTGTTGTTGGCAGGTTATGGTACCGTAACATAAAATCTTGTTGTTATGTTTGTATAGATTTCTTTGTAGCTTGTATCATTTTCGTTAGAATTTGAGTTTATAGTGCAACCTTGTAATTGTGAGATGTGATAATGGCACTGAAAATGGTTGTAGTTATGAGTACTCTCATCATATGAAAAGTGTATTTAAAAAAAGTAACAAGATTTGTCAAGGGTGAGGGGACCTTTATGATATATATTCACTAATATGTACACAGGTATTACATGCTGCTTGAAAAGTGCACTAGGTTAGTATTTATTTGGAGTGATGCAATGCAGTAATTTTCCATTATCAGTACAATGCACAATATGCTCAAGGAAGTTATTCAGATTCTTCACTTGAACTCATTGGTGTACAGCTTATGTCATTATACTTCCAGCCAATCTCGTGCATCAGCTGCATGTGTTTTGGAGCACAATTGTTTGGTGTGCTAATGTCACAGCTGAATTGCTGGTGGGAGCATGTCACAAGCTAGATTCAAAAGCTAAAATATCATCAATGGTGCCCTTAATAAGCGTAGGCATGTATGTAGAAGATATTTGTGTAGTTTTCAGTATGGTTATGCTGACGCGTTACATACTGGGAACATTTACTCACATATGTCGGTGACAAGAGGCAGCGTCTGGAATTTTGTTGAGGAGTTGAGTCAGGTTCTCCTTTTTAAGGGGGATTCAGTTCTGCTTAGGGGCTGGAGCTTTGCCTGTATATAGAACTGGCCATGTGGCTACTTGGCAAGGCATGAAATTTTGGGTGACTAGTACAATTTGGTGCTTTGTAGTTGGTGTAGCGGGAATTTTCTGTTGTCTGTACACTGGTGTTGGGAGTAATACGGCTGGAGTCAAGTGTGCAAATGCTGGAGTTGGAGCTAAGTCAGGCCGTCTGAAGTACTCGAGAATCCACTCAGGATAAGCTACAGGTCCAGAGCACTCGGGTGGTGAGAAGAGATGCTGAAGTACGGGTGTCTTTCTTGGCTCTTGAAGGTGATGTATAGCTTGCACCTGTTCTGTCGGAGGAAGACTAGCTATCTGTTTCACAAGAAAAGGTTGATATTTGTGCACTCGACCTGATGTAGCGAGTGTTGTGTTAACTTCCTTCGTCATACCTCTCTTTCTGGTAAAGGCATCGGGAGGTGGAAAGTACCCCACCAAAAGGTACCACAACTGCAGATAATCGCCTGTACAGAAGATACGTGTGTCACCACTAGGGTACATGGCCTGGTACTCAACTTACAATTTAAGGGGTTTACAATTCCTCAGCGGAGCCCGCTCCAAGGAGAAGTAATTGCCAAGTCAGTAAGTGACTTTTCAGACAGTGTACCTGTGGAAGGCTCCTTCATTCCCACAATCCGGGATTGATAGAAAGGACAGCCAGTACTAGTGCTTGGACTCTGCAGAAAGCAAGTGTGGCTCGACTGAGTAATTCCTGTGAATTCCTGCGTGTACGTTACAAGGGTACTATGACCACAAGGAAGGGTACTCAAGTTAAAAGCCCCTCACATTTTATCTTCCGTGAAAATAAAAATGTGGTGAAAGCACTCTAGCTTTGGGCCAGCGACATGGGCTTCAAACCTAGAAAGCTATCGTTTAGGATGGTCGGTAGAAGCGACTGACTCAAACAAGAGAATGCTTGATGAGAATTACTGTAGAATAATCCCTTGCATTGTTGGTGTGTGTTTCTAAAAACGACATTGCGTTATCACTGACACGAGCTTGGGAAACTAAGCGGGTACGTGGCAGGATGTTAGTCGTAAAAAAACTGGCATAGGATCCAATTTAGCTACGGCGTAACTGCAGGGGGGTGTATGGCTGCGGTGTACGTAGGAGATATCTCCTAACTGACATAGCCTACCCTACCGCAAGCTTTGCTGATGTGTACTGTAGACATGGGAGGTTCTGAGCAACGTGTGCTAGAATGATGGTAATAATACAAAACTTAACGTTAAGCAAGGGGGTTGTGCCTGAGCAACACTTGCTAGGCACTGCAGGTGAACACACTTGTCGGATCTGAGCGACGGGCGCTAGAAACGAAGAATGGCCTACACTCTGGTCACTTCCCGAGCAGCATGCACTGAGAATGAAGTATGGCATTTGAGACGCAGACCGTCTCAGCAGCTTTTATAGTATTTGTGGGCCGGTGCCCAACTCTCATTGGCGGACGCCACTCTGGTGAGGGATGGTCACTGAGCGGGAGATACGAATGCATGATGGCTGGAAGGGGATGTAAAACAAAAGACAAGTGATATTACTACTAGAGTGATCTTGCGGGGGAGTGAATGAACTTACTTGCCAGCGAGCATGATTATGGTGGACTGGTGAATAATAAAATCTGTGAGGCATATAGTGCAATCTTATCGTAACGTAATAATTTTAAACCTTCCATCTCCGTGCAAGGGACCTGAGGGATGGAGCTGAAGTCATTAAAAATGCAAATATCATAATGCGCCAATGCTACATTATGCATTTTATGTAGATTAATATTTGACGCATGATGCCTTAATAGCATGGTACACACTACGACAAGGTGGGTTAGGTTTTGTGGGGCTCTAGGTCAGGAGCACTCCTTCTGGCAGGGTTTACCAATTGCTTCTAATCTCTGTGGCACGGGTGCCCATCCTGTGTAGATAACCGGCCTAGTAGCTTTGCGGCAGTGTATAAAGTCGGGTTCGGGCAATGAGATCTTACGTTTCAAACTAGAAGCTTTTGGTGGTATACCTGGGCGACATATTCCCTGTGAGTTACATTTGGTCTTGAGAGCTTCGGTGGGACATGCATGCGCTACAGGTACTTGCAGGTTCAGACTTCTAATAAGAGTTTGTGTGGGCGGGGGCAGAGCAACTTACTCAATCTGGAGATATGCTATGGGGATTGAGATGTGGCAAGGGCGAGGGTTAGCTCTTGTAATTGCACAGAAGCATTCAGTGCCTGTTTAACTTTCTCAAGAGTGCCACTACTATGGGAGAAAGGTATTAGCAAGAGAGAACACCCCTCATGTCCGTGAGAGAAACACAAAGAATCTGCACTCTACTTCGTGTAATGCCATGTGAAGCGTCTACTGAGGGAGTGGTCACCATCTTCACAATACTCGGCGCCCAAATACGATGAGCAATGGGATTTAGACCTAGCTATCAGCAATCCCTGCACGTGGTTTCAAGTTCTGAGTTAAATCTTCCCAACTAAGGGAACGACCCCTTCAGCGCCTAATCGTGGTGGAGAGGATAAGCACCAAATCAACAAGCCACACTCGAGAACAGTGTACCTGGTGGGGGTTTTTCCATTCTGCTTACCAGGGTGTGCAGAATGGTTGTTCAGAGCTGGTGTGCATGTGGGTTGGCAATACTGCGTTTGGGTCAAATGAGGTATTTTTCCTGGGTCAACTGGGCAAGGTGCTAAGTCTAAAGAAAAAGTGCTACCCTTGAGACGGTTAAACACAGTGTTTATTTCTTATAACGGAAATAATCATGTGATGGTACACTACCTCCTACGTTTGTAAAGAGCTTAGGAAGCTAGATTCTACTGTAAACGGACCTGTGCCTGGAACAATGGATGGGGGTAGACGAGCACTGTGAAAACAACTTGAACTTGTGCTAACTCCCTACGCAATTGTTGCCCAGAAGGGGCTGCAGTGTCTAAGTGGGTAGACGACATTGTGGTTAGTAATCTTAGAGGAAGACTAAGCAGGAATCGAAGTATGGTTACAGCACTGAAAGTGCAGTGGAGATCCAGCAAGTTATAAGTTTACCTTTGGCACTGAAAGTGCGCTGAAGGTTGGAAGGTAGAGCTAGGAGCTAAGCTGAGCAGGCTGGTCAGTTCCGGCAACGAGTGCGGTGGAAGACTGAAGACTGGGCCTGAGTGAGTGGCATGACTCACTATTTATACTCTGGATACAGGCTTTCTCTGCTGTCATTGGCTGACGAGTTTGATAACGAAGGGTTGCGAAACGGAGAGAGGGAGGCGACTATAGCATAGCTTCATGGGCTCATGATATCACCGGCCGACTAGGAGATCGAGAGGCGGTGAATCATACTGGTATAGCCATCTAGCGGTGTGCAGTGGAACTTGATGCCTTCGTTGCATAGTTTCGGTGGGCGGTGAAGAAAACCAATTCGCAGGCTGGGTCATCCATTCTCCTGCAGTGAACAGTAAAGTTCTTAACGTATTGTGGCGGTTAACAATATAAAATCTGTTGTAATTAGATGTATGGCTATGCTTCCTGATGAGCTGAAGTCAGTAAAATGCTTTTGTTGCAATGATGTCATGCGTCAATTGCCTCCCCCCTCCCACTTCTGCTTCGATGAAAGCTCATTCTTGAAGGGAGTTGAGAAGCGAATTCCCCTTGAAAGGATATGGGAATGTCCCCGCAAGAGCAATCTCTCTTTCTCTCAGTTAGGGTTCATCTCCGAGGGATGGCTTGGGCTTGAGAAGGAAATTCCTTTGAGAGTATGTAGTGCTGTCCTCTCAACAGCAATTTCTTTCTTTTCCAGTTTTGCTTCTATAGCTCCTGCTATTCTGTGTGTTTATGCTCTGCGCTTGCTGCTTCCTGTCAGTGTGACCTTGCAAAGCAAAGAATTGTCTGTCTGGAAGAATGGCCATGCGTCGCACGTGCAGTAGCTTCTTTTATTTAGTTTTTTGGCTGCCTGGCTCTGAAATGATTCTGTTTCTCTCTGTTGTGTTGCAAACAGCATTCTTTGTCTCTCTCCTTGTTCCTGGATCTCAAATGACAGTGGCGCCAGCTGCGATGAAGTTTCTTCTGTTATCTTTGATTTTTGTGAGCTTTTAATTTTATTTTGTTTTTATTTTTATTGTGTTCATGATGTCGCGCAAAGGACCTGGAACAGTATGCCGTTAATGTGTGCAGTCCTACACATTGATCGCAAGGCTTGGTTACTGACAATAAAAAATTTTTAGAAAAGCAAGGCTGTGAAAATGGTGGTAAGCAAATACACATTGGGCTGCACTTTCATAAGAAGAAAAGCTGGATTCTATATAATGCAAGAATATAATTTTATTCTTCTGGGTCTATATAAACCAAAGCATGTTGCAAACATTTAAAGTCTTCAAAACAGCAACATGTTTTAACTTAAGTTTTACTTCTGTCTCTAAGTATATTTCCAACAATATATACATAGCGTCTTGATGTTATGAGACACACAATGTTTTCGTAGTACGTGGCACTGATCTGACGTGTCCTAGTGTTCACGTAACATTTACAAGTTCCCATGGCGCTTCACAAGCCATTATTCTCAGTTAAGTTACATAATTGGGCAGTATAGGTGTAGCTAACATAGCTACAAAAAGGTTGGTTGCTTGACAAACCATCTTGATAAGAATATTGTGCTCGTAATCTAAGCGCCCATCAAAATGTCTACAATTACGTAACTACACTATGTTGACACTTACGGCCAACTGATTAGCGGGGTATTGTTCCGACACATTCACTGTACGTTGAGTGTGAAGCACTGTCACTTACTGTCTCAGCGCACTCATTGTATTGGGTGGTCGCCCCTGCTTCTATGGTCATGCGTGTAGCTGGTTCAGCCAGGTGAATCGTGCAGGCGGCCACCATGGAGCCTATCAGTAATGGTCTGTGGGCGAGCCGACTTGGCAGGCACGAGGTGGCTGGTCTTGTCCCTGGAACTTAGCCATCGTGGGGTGGTCATCTTGCTGCAGGGAGCTCTCCAGTGCCGTCAGAGGCAAGGAGATGAAGCGATCTGCCCCCTCAGTTCGCACAAGAGGTCCCCCTTTTCGTTTGGCTATGGGGGTTGGTTTCATACTGGTGTTGGGTGGTTCCATTGCCGTCAGAGATATGGTGATGATACTGTATAGCCCCTCGGTTCGTACGGGAGGTACTGACGGAATGGTGGCTAGAGGCAGAGGTTCAGGTGTGATGCTCGTCCCCTTAGATGCAATCTGTCCATTGGAAACTACAGGAATGGCTTCCATCTCAGCTGCTGGTTGGTAGTGGTTTCTCCTCTGACGGAAGGCCTGGGGCTCGGACAGCATGCATGGCCTCTTGGCAAGAAGCCAGGGTCGTCAGGTGGATGTCCTGGGTGGTGTGCATTATGCTCCCCTTGTTCATGAGGAGCTGCTACGGACGGGCTGGGCTGCAGCTGAACCAGGTGTTTCTGCGGTGTCATCTCTCGTGTTGAGTTGGTGACACTGGGGTGATTCTCAGCATCGGGCGGTGCATGTGACCTTAGAACTGGAATAAAGGTACAAAAATAAAGGTACCTTGTTTGCAAGGTGTGGCTAGGTTAACGGCCTGAACAGCTGGTGAAACGGTAGTCTTGACATGGCTCTCCTCTCGTCCCGGAGGATCGGTAGACTGGGCAGCTGCGTCGTCAAGTGGCAGCCTGTGAACAGTCTCAAGAGTTGTCGACACACAATTCCAAAGTTTAAACATGGCTGGTACCTTCATACTCACATCCTCTAGTCTGGGCATTGTGTCAGAGAGTCGGCCATTGTGCAGGGTGACGTTGGGCACTCGAAGGTGGCAGCTTCTGCGTTGAGTGTAAGGGTGGCTGCATTATTCGGGTTTTTTTTTGCAGCCATGGGTTAAAGCTGAGTGGAGGCTTGGAAGGCAACCTCTTGTTGATTGGTAGTTCGGGTGGTTGATGTTCTCGTGGAAGGCGGCTTCTCCATGGCGGTTGCTTCCTCATCTGGCGTCGCAGGCACCTTACTGGGATAGCTCGTGTGTACTGGTGTTGTCGAGGTCTTCCGTTGAGAGGATGGTTTCTGGGACGCTGTCATCTCCGGTCGGTGGCGTTCTGATGAGGCCTAGGGTGCTTTGGTTCTCTGTCCAGTGGGTTTTGCCAGGAGACTTCTGTTGAGCTGGGGTCCACTTCCCGAGTCAGTTAGAAACTTCTTGCGGATCTCAGATGGCATCGTAGGAAGCGATTGCTCTGATTCCTTGGCTTGCAGTTTGGGGGACTTGACTTGAGTCGGCATCAAGTAGACGATTCCGTGCATTGGCTGCTTTGTCTTGTCCATCTCCTTGGGTTGCGACTTCCGTGCGTTCTCTGGAGGGTCGTAGGTGGCAGGTTTCTCTACGTCGTCCGGCATATCAGAAGTAATGGAGGCGTTGGTGTGTATGGCAGGATCCGGGGCTTCTCCGGGGTAGGGCCGCATTTGTCCTCTTGTTGCCTTGTGTATGCACCCTTGGTGGTCCTCGGTCCAATACACATTGTCCTGGCGCCTGATAACCTTATAGGGACATTCCCACTTTCCAGCAAGCCCCGCACTGAATTGTTTGCTGCCTCAACTCAGGGGGTGACTGCAGAGTAGGATGGTTTCACCCATTTCAAATACTCGAACTCTGATGTGTGGCAGTTTGTACTTCGTGGAGATGTAAGCCTCTTGACTTTCCCTCATCTTATCTATCTGTTGAGCGCGGCTAGACGTATAGCTTCAGGGTGAGGCATTTCTATGGGTTCGTGCTCCCATTCCCAGTCCCCAGGGCATCACAGTGTCTGGCCAAGGAGTAGCTGACTGGGGCTAGTGTTAATGACTTTGTTCGTTCTGCATCGCAGAGCGAAGAGGATCTTGGGATTGCGTTGATCCCAGTGTCTCTGGTCTTCTCCGTTACTGAGCTTGAGGTTGTTCTTAAGTTCCTGGTTACAGGGCTCAGTAGGGTTGGCTTGAGGGTGGTATGGCAGAGCTGTCCAGATTTCAGTTTCCCAGTCTTGGCATGCTAGTAGCCACTGTTTACTAGTGAACTGGGTGCCATTGTCAGTCCGGATGCTTTGCGGGTATTCCCGGCGTGGAAATACTTCATTGTTGAACTTCCCGATTATATGGCGAGTTTCCTGATTCAGCAAAGGGAATGCCTTCCACCAATCGGGAAAACAAATCTGTCACGACCAGCAGGTACTTGTTCCCTTGTGTGCTTCGAGAGTATGACCTAGATCGGCAGCTATTTGCACCCACAGTGTGTGTGGCTTTCTGTGTTTGGCCACCGGTCGCCTGGCAAGGTAGGCCTTGTGTCTGCAGTACGCGGTGCAGCTGTGGATGTATTGGCAAATGTCTCGACTCACGCCATCCCAGATGTACTGGTTACTGATGTCGGCAAACGCTTCCCTGGTTTCAGGATGGCCTACTTCGGGATGGTTGTGAAAATGTCTGCAGATGTCGACTCAAAGGTTCTGTGGTATCCAGATTCACCACTTGGCTTCCGGCTGATTTTTATGTGACCAGATAACGTCGTCTGGTAGTTTAAATTGTTGCGGATGCTTCTGCAGTAGCTCCTTCACCTTGGGATCCTGCTGCTGATGTCGTTCAATCTGGTTACGGATTATCTTGGGCTGTAGAAGCCTGAGTTGCTCTTCTGGGTTGCATTCCGGGGTTTCAGGTGGTAAAATGCGGTCCACATCTTCATCTGGTTTAGCCTCTTCACTCAGGTTGGGCTGTTGGGATAAGGCGTCTAGTAGATCATTGTCTTTGCCAGGGCAGTGCTGTACTTCGAAGTCGAACTCGGAGAGAAAGAGTTCCCATCAATCAAGTTTGGCCGTGTGGTTATGTGAGTCACTTTGCCACTTGAGCGTTTTGTTGTCTGTCCTGAGGATGAAGTGTGTCCTTTCCAGGTTTATGAATATACATCATACAATTACTATTCCACAGATGTTAACGTGACTTGAGGAACCAAACCATGGCAACATGTTACACAATATTAATTCTATCAATATGCACTTGTGGTGTGGCAGTGGGCATGCAAACTACGCAAGATATATTTCTGTTATACAGCTGCAAAATTATTTTCTCAGTTACGTCTTGATGCACGCCATTGCCTGGGCTGTCCCTTTTGGGTTCTAGCGGGCGGCAAGTGGTTAGAGCGCTGACCACCCTTTCGGATCCTATGGGGGAGAGGGGAATCAAAGCCCAGTGTGAGGCGGAGTGTAATACTGTCCCTCCCAGGAAGTTTCACCCTCCTCACAACCAAGGCCGTCAAAAGCGGTCCCAGGGATGTGAATGTGGCTCAGTCAGTGATTAATCGAGAATAGGGGTGGCGGTGGATGATCTGGCCAAGGTGACAGGATTAATCCAAAATAGCCTTGTTGGCTGGCGTGCAGTAATAAAATTGGCCAGGGTTAGTTCTCATCGTGGTTTAGGAACGACTTTAGCAGGGAGTCGAACCCTAATAATTTTCCCGGAGGCCAACTTTATCATACAGAAGATCGGTAATCCCTCTGTAGTCGGGTGTTGAACTCAAATCAATTTTCCAGAAGTTAATTTGATGCTACTGGAGCGAACGGGGGTTGCCTGAAGAGGTGTCTCTTGGGGTTCTTAACTAAGGGTCGGCAATTCCACTTCAGTGTGTTCCGTTGAGGTTTCCTCTGTGTCCTTGTCTGGTGGACACCAACCTAACCAGCGATTTAACGGGCTATCATGTTGTCTGCGTTACAATGGTGTTGTAATCTAAGGGCAGATTATCTAGTTCACTCAGCAACAGTTCTGTGGGGTTAGAATTGGTTATGAGGTTATTTATATCAGACAGTTTACGTAAGGCGCGTATCTCATGATACCTCTGGCGGCTCCCAGTTCCGCCATGCTTGTTGCACATTGAAAAGGGCTGTCTACCTATCTGCAGACGGAGCAGTCCTTGGTGGGTGCGAGTTTGCAATTGCTCCCAAGGACCTGCCGTGTGATGGGCAGACAAAGTATTGAGTCTTACGTCTTATATCGGCGGCAGATGTACTGATAACCCAGAAGCAACAGTGTGCCAGTTTGAGCTTAAATGCCAATCCTTTCAGGCCCCATCTCCTGTGAAGTGTAGCACACCTCACAACCATATATAGATGTGTGGTTTATTGCACAATGAAATGACCTATATTACGGGCCTGCTGATAGGCTTCAATTACACGTTTACACTTCCTAACAGTGCTCATGGAATTCAGTGGCGTTACGTTAAACGTGTCATACTAAATTTCCAAAGAGCAAAAAAAAATTTATTTTGTCTTTAGGAAATGCTTATATTACATGAGTACTTGGAGATTTTCAGGGATTGGCAGACATTAACTTTCCAGTCTACTTATGGGATTGAAGCTATGTTACATTGCCTTCAGCAAACATGATTATTTTATTTATGGTAATCTATGGACAAAATAAATTTTGGTAAAAGATTCATTTCTGTTACTTCTACTTTACATGTGTCCATTGATAGGAGGTTAGTTACTATAATTTGGGACACACTGTTAGGTGAGGGGCCTCTGTTCCTATCAATGCGATTCTTTGAATTCTCAACCTTTCCGAAAACATGTTACAAAAATTTATTGGGTGCACATGCAAAGCAAAACAATTTTATCTTGAAGGGGACGTGGACTTTCTCTCGGCGCACTGCCTATTCGTAACTGGCTAGGATTTGGATTGGTGTATACTGACACTTAGCCATCCCTACTAAACTAGTTAGGAGCTTTCGTCAGCGTGTTTGGCCATAGGGTTCTGGTTTCCTAAAGCTATCACTCTTTAATAGATCAGCTGTTGGGGTACTGTGGCAGGGGTGGCAGGCCAGCGGAATGCAGTATGCGCCTTCCATGGCGCCTCTTGGTAGCGGTCTGGCATGTAGTACATGCGCCTGGTGCACAAGGGGGCCACTCATGACATAGGCCCGGTGATTCAAGGCAGCATGGGGCCAGCATCCTGGGTTCTGGCACTGGCTGCTGTTGTTAGGCTGCTGAGCACATCTACGTCTTGGACTGTGGCGGCACTGCGAGTGCCATCTGCTTCTTTGTGCCCTCGTCACATGGACTTCTTGAAAGTTCGCGTCGATACTCACTCGCGGTAGTATATCCAGATGCTGGAGGAATACAACTGGTGACCATAGCGCTCATGGGGGACCGGCAACTCACACTTACAGATTTCACGATCGTCGCAGTATCTCTCTCTCTTTCTGTAATTAACTCCGAATATCCCTCTCTCTCTCTCTCTCTTTCTCTTTCCAGCCATTACCGATAAACTGCCAGGGCTGGGCGCTGGGCTGTTGTTCCTCCAGAGTCCTGCGAGGGCGATCTAGTGTCGCAAGGAGGAGGGGGATGCTTCATCCGCCTCAGTAGTGTCCGGGGTTCGAGTTGCGCAAGGGATTCCCATTTTAAATTGGTTCCTTTCTGACCATAATAAAGCCTCAGGTGGCTTGGGATCGGAGGTGACGTGTGGGCTTAGGCGTACATAAACTTGCCGTAGGTTTAGGGGCCTACTATTCATCGGGTCTTGGTTTTCCTCCGTGTTTCTGCTTCTACGATTCTGACCATGCTTCTCTAAGTTATGCGGCTGCACATTCGGCAGGAGGGGGGATGAGCTGCTCATCGCTTGGGGTTGCCGCTACGTGAAAAGGGGGGTGGCGGGGACTGACAAGGCAGTGTCGCCTCCTGTGTGCGGTCTGGGGAAGGGGGCTGGGCCGTTAACCCTGGCACATGCCATCTGCTCTTCCCCAGGGAGGGGGTTTTCATTCACCTCCATCTTCTGCGCCGCCGTGTCTACCTACTCTTTGACCGTCTGGGGCAGAGAGGTGACGAATAAGTTTCGCAATGCGGGGAGGAGGGTACGAGTGATGCATCTCACTGGCTGCCCTTCTGTTTGCTCCGGATAAATTCTCTTATGGAGGCGCTCTTGCGCCTAATGAAGAGTTCTACCTCCTCACCATACTTTTGCACGTGGGAGTGCAGATCGGTAGTGAGATCACTTAAGATCTCGTACCCAGAAAAATGGGAGTTTAGCTGGGCCTTAAATTGAGGCCAGCTGTCTATAAATTCCCCATACTTGTCCCACCATTGCTTAACGGGACCTATGAGGTGTAGGTGAACCCTGCTTACACATTGTTTATTCGGGATCCCATGTTCCCGCAGTTCTCGCTCACACTTGGCGAGGAACTTTTCAGGGTTTGAATATGCTTTCCCGTTAAACTTGGGCAGTGATAGCTCACAAGGTAGTCTGGGAATTGTCGAACTAAGCCTGTGGTGCATGTTGTGAGGTTTGTAAGTTTGCTCTCTACGGCAAACATTGCATTGATACACCTGGCCTGGGTTACATATCTGCTCGTCTGCCCAGCCAATACAAATGTAGTGGAAGTCGTGATTACATAGTATACAATGGATGATGTAATACCCCTGCCTTTTACACTCGGGCCATTGGCAGACCCTCACTGCTTCCTGCCTACATGCATCACACCGGTATTCTAATCCATCTGTGTACCTGGGTGTGTCTTCCAACCCAAGGCATGTGTAGTGGTACTTGTAGTGACAGTAACTATACGTGATGTGGTTCAGGCTTGTGCCTGGGCACACGGAGATGGGACAAGGACTGTTGCTTGCCCCAGCGGTATTAGCATCGGCTACAGCACCGCGCACTTCTGTCAGGCTTGCTTCGGAGTCTGATATGTAAGAGACACATGGGCACAACAGGGTGTTTACGACGACTCACCGAAGTCGTAAACAAAACTCCTTTATAAGGAGTAGCGAAAACAAATACACGAGACACGAGAGAAAATGAAGGGGAAGAGGGGGGATGACTGGTTCAGTCCTTGCTCTTACGTCTTAGCTATCAGAAGCATGTTGCCCCACGTTAGGCACCAATTGATGTGCGTATTTGCTTGAGCTGTACTTCGTGGGTTCTAGCGGGCAAGTGGTTAGAGCACTGACCACCCTCTCATTTCCTATGGGGGAGAGGGGAATCAAATCCCAGTATGAGGCGGAGTGTAATACTGTCCCTCCCAGGAAGTTTCACCCTCCTCACAACCAAGGCTGTCAAAAGCGGTCCCAGGGATGTGAATGTGGCTCAGACAATGATTAATCGAGAATAGGGGTGGAGGTGGATGATCTGGCCAAGGTGACAGGATTAATCCAAAATAGCCTTGTTGGCTGGCGTGCGGTAGTAAAATTGGCCAGGGTTAGTTCTCAGCGTGGTTTAGGAACGACTTTAGCAGGGAGTCGAACACTAATTATTTTCCCGGAGGCCAACTTTATCTTATAGAAGTTCGGTAATTCCTCTGTAGCCGGGTGTTGAACTCGAACCAATTTGCCAGAAGTTAGTTTGATGCTACTGGAGGGAACGTGGGTTGCCTGAAGAGGTGTCTCTTGGGGTTCTGAACTAGGGGTCGACAATTCGGCTTCAGTGTGTTCCTAGGAGGTTTCCTGTGTGTCCTCGTCTGGTGGACACCAACCTACCCAGCTATTTAACGGGCTATCATGTGTCTGCGGTACAATGGTGTTGTAATCTAAGGGCAGATTATCTGGTTCACTTGGCAACAGTTCTGTGGGGCTAGAATTGGTTATAAGGTTATTAATAGCAGACAGTTTATGTAAGGCGCATCTCTCACGACGCCTCTGGCTGCTCCCAGTTCCGCCATGCTTGTTGTGCATTGAAAAGAGCTGTCTACCTGTCTGCATTTGGAGCAGTCCTGGGTGGGTGCGAATTTGCAATTGCTCCCAAGGACCTGCCGTGTGATGGGCAGATAATAGTATTGAGTCTTACGTCTTATATCGACGGTGGAGGTACTGAAAACCCAATATCAGCAGTGTGTCCATTCTGGCTTAAATGCCAATACCTTTCAGGCCCTTCTCCTGTTAAGTGTAGCACACCTCACAACCATATATAGACGTATGGAATTAGTGCACAATAAAATGACCAATATTGCCTATATTAAACCACTGTAAAATAAAATAAAATGAGCGGGGGATCTACAATTTAAATTACGACAACACGTAGGTTTTAAATATACGTAATATTTATTTCGTCCTAAAAGAAAAATGGTAAAAATTCCCGGCTGCCTGAGTACACAGTAATAGTAGGTAGAACAAAAATTTTAATAAAAAAAAGTCTCTACTTAACAGGAGAAGGTGAGCCCGGAAAAATTAATTAAAAGGGCAAAATGACTACGTAAATGCAATTCACAGTGTATGGCTCTACAAGGACTTCGTCCAGGGGGAACGCTTATCACATAATGACCTGCTACCGTGGGAGTCAAAAGGACGTTGACAGAGGTAAAGAGGTAGTGGGTACAGGTGTTGGATTACCATATGAAGAGAGTGCTGACCCTGGTGGTCAACTGGAGTGGACAAGCCTTTTTTCAAGCTGAAGAGCTGGACTGCTGGTGGCCTTCTTCAAGCTGCTGGCTGGAGAGAATACTGCCTTCCCAAGCAGTGGGTTGGAGGTTGAGCCCTGTTGCTGGCAGTGAAAAGGGGGGGGGGGGGGAATATATATAGAGAGGGAGAGGGGAGAGAGAGAGAGAGAGAGGGGGGGGGGGGAGGGGGAGGGAAGAGTGTTCGGCCGGCGAACCCTGGCATTTCTGCTGGGTGCTGGTCTGCTATTTATACAAAAATATCTCTTCATCAGCCGGGGGTACCGTAAGCTTCTAACACAGGAACAGGTTTATCGGGTGCAGTAGCGCCGCTCATTTTCTTATCACCCGGGTAGAGTTGATGGACATTTTTACGTGCCTTGGGCTGAGGCTGGCGTGCTGTGACGTCACAAGGCAATGGGGGAGCTGCTATCTCTGGGGTTGTTTAGATTTTCTTCGGCGGCTAAATGTAGGGTAGTGGGTTTTCAAAAAATCTTAATTTATCCATCAGGGTGGCGCTTGCATGCTGGGTTCTGGGTGGGCGTAGAATTCCATTATTTAACACGTTAATTACAGTCACTTAGTCGGCTGTCCAATGCATGGAGTCTTCTCGCTCGGCTAGTGAAAATTATTTTTATCACTGTTTATGACTCTCCCAGAGTGAAGGGTGCTCTTAGATGGTGCAGAGTCGCCCGTGGAGTGCATGTCTGAACGATGCAGCATATTGGTATGCGTCAGTCTTGAATATTGTGATTGATAAAGTGCAGAGAATAAGGTATTCTTAATTTTCTGTTGCCTTTTTACAACTTTCTGCGCATATTTATTAGAGTTACATTTGTACATAATGCATTTGTAATTTTCATGAAACATATATCAGTAAAACAACTTGAGGGTGTTGTTGGCAACATTGCATCGCAAATAGATATCTCGAAAATATGGTACAGCTATTTCTTCTTGCTGCTCGTTAGTCGTTACAAACATGGCTGGGGCAGTAAACATTGCAGTTGTTTGCTAAACAGCTAATAAAATTCCACATTACATTTTTAATATACATGTACTATATTTCTACATTTATTAGGTTTTTTATTTCATGCTCTTTAGTCTGAGATGTCTTTTTTTATTCTTATTATTGTTTGTTACAATGTATTGTGACAAAATCAACAATAGGTTATTTCGGAAGTTGTAAATTACTTAAATAGATCTAAATTCATGGTAGTGAGACTTAAGCGAAAACTACGTGTGTTGAAAATTTATTTTATTTTCGTTATCTATTAGTATTTCTTGTGCATGTGTACATAATGTACTGCATACCGACTTGGATTGTCTTGGTGAGTACAGTTGATAATTATACTTTGTTTTTGATACTTCGTTGTTTAATTATCAGATCATGTAATTTTCCGCGATATTACAGAAATTTTTGTTGGATCAATGTGGAAAAAATTAAATTTTGATTTAGACAAAAACTGATTATTTTAGTATTATTTAAATAGGAATTTTGTTGGGACCACAGAAAATGCTCTGCGGACAGAGTTAGATGGTTTGAGTTTCCACTGTATATGGTTATAAATAATCACAATACTAATTTTTGGGTGTAAAATATTTTTTAATGCCAATATCTTTTAAATAAACCACACCCAACTTTTTGCAGTCTCTTTTTTGTAAGAATGTGCGACCCATACATGCCAAAATATGGTAATCTGAAATAATTTAAATTTCCATCCCTGGTGGTTGTACAAATTATATTTTCAGTTACCCTAAAAAATTATCAAATTGATAAGTTTTCTGGAAAATGGGGCAGCATTTTAATCTAATCCAATGTAGAAAACTGTAAAATAGCTGTGTGGGACTGCTAGTGTCATTGGAATAGTTTTTTTTTTTCTGGCGGGATGGTGTAATGTTGTATATATTTTTTTTTTTTTTTTTAGATAAAAATGAACCTGAAGTGTTAAGAGCACATGAGTTGAAGATGTCATTCTTCATGGATAGTACTCTAACAGAAATTTGCAGGAAGCTTGTGACACACTATTTCCTGCTTACAAATGCAGACCTGGAACAATGGGATTCTGACCCAGAAGGCTTTGGTAAGTTCACTCTTTCTTGCTGTTGTGAATCTTGTTAGTTTAGATGGTGAGGTGAACCCTTCTTAAAATATTTGTAATATTTAACTTTCTTCACGTCATAACCTGATTGTTTTTCACTAATTACATTTTCTTCACCATAATTAGTTTATATAAATTTTTTCAATCTGGTTTTATGTTTTATTTATTCACGGAAGGTTGGCGACATGATTTTAGTAATTTATGAACATTATTAAAACTCAGATTTTATGAACACAGTGATTTTTATTTTGTGACTTACTGGAACTGTTAAATCAAAAAATTGATGAAAATTCCAGAAAAGACTAATGCAAGGTATCCCAGGAGAAGGAGTGGTATGGAAATAGATTTTCCTGGCTGGATCGCAGATCCTCCAAAGTTGGAAGGTTTGAGTTTGTGCCCTTTAGGAGGAGGGCATCCAAACCCTAGAGTGTGTTTAACCACATGTTTCTCCTGTCCTGGGAGTTTGGTTATGCCCACTGTAAAGTTTGTCAAAAATATATGTGATGCCAGCTGTCATGTGAATAAGGCAGACATAATATGTGGAATCAGTTGATTTCGGCCAGCGGCGTCCTCTATAGGGAGCCGGTCTAGTGGGGATGCGTGTTGGCACAAAGTCAGCTGTGGAGGTTGTTATTTTTTGTCGACTAGCCATCTGGGGAGAAATGCGGATAGAGATAAGTTTACCAGCCACTGTGTGTATCTGCCATGTGGGGTTAACCGAACCTACATTCGTTGGGAGGGGGGACGGCGGTTGCAACAGTTCTGCACATAGTGGGTCTGGCTTACAATTGCCTAGATAATCAATGGTATGGTAGGACCAGTCTAATACTAGTATTGTATCCCCACCAGTGTAGTATAGCCTCGCTTCTATAGGATGTGGGATTGTCGAAATCAATTTCTGGCCCAAATAATGTTTCTGAATCAGTGGCTTGTGTGGAGCTAAAATTGTTAATTTCTCTATTTGATGTGCTATTAGCTTGTAGGACATCTAATTCTCGTCGTGCTCGTCGAGCTAGCCTTCTTAAATTACTTCTATGTCCTTTAGTATCGTAAGCCATCTCAATAATAATAATAAAAGCACTAGGATATATTCCGGACTGACTGGACAGTATCCTTCTTCGGTCCCGCTCCAGCCTTGTTCAGGTTGGGGCTATCCAGAAAACTCCGTTCGATACTTCCCTTTCAGGATAAAATAAAAGGAGATGCTTGAATATTTGAAATTATGAATTAGAATCAAAAATGGTCCTTTAAAATTAGCGAATCCAAAAACTCCAGGCAACAGTCGGAATCTCCTGGATCCAGCCTTGTTCAGGCTGGGATTGAGATGGTGGCTGGGATAAGGGCCTAGTAGTTTTTATTGTTCTACTCCCTGGTAGGTCAGGCGGTCAGCAATAATCCTTGGAACTCCTTGCCTTGTTCAGGCTGAAGGAAATCTAAGCATATTTATTCTACCTGCACTAATTGATGAGCGAAATGCTTCTGACCTAGGAACTTTAAAATTATAAATGTAAATTTTACTTGAATTAGGTAAAGGAAAGCATGCACAAATTCTGATAATTATGTATTTATTAAAAATGTTGGAAAGCAGTGGGATGCTTAGCCCTGTACAATATAAAATTAATATTACTAATATATGTATGGCATGCAAAGGCTACCTGCATAAAATATGTAAATTGAGCAAAGTGAGCTAATGTTAAATACTATAAGGGATAGCTAAAAATGCCTAGCAGTTCAGAATGGACGTCATTACGACCTGCTACCGCAGATTCAAAAGGATAAGGCTTTCTGGGTAGGGTTTCAGATGAGGATCTAGAGATACCTCTGGATGGCGGCGTTGGGATGTCTGCTTGAAGCATCTGATGTGGTGCACATTCTAAGTCTTAGGAGACTTTAATTTCGACTCTTGGAGTCTAGTAGCATTTGCTTTCTCAGATATCTGACGTTGTTACAGACTGTGAGAGTTCGAGCAGCACAGCTTATTTCCAGAAACATGTCTCAGTACCGCAGACGTGCTTGGCCTAGTGGTCGGAATCATGGAGTGTTCCAGCTCGAGTCTTGATGCAGATATTGAGGTCAGGATCTGAACCACGTACTAGACTAAGTCTTGCTCAGGCTTGTTGTGCCAGTTGTTAAGCCTTGCTCAGGCTTGTTATGACAGTTACTAAGCCTTGCTGAAGCTTGAGTTCCCTATTTATCCTTGTTTGGGCTTGAGTTCCGTATTTAGGCTGGGAGTGATCCTGTAGGCACTGTATTAATTGACCTGTCATAATATGGCTTGCCCTTGAGCATAGTAACTCTAGAGATGGGATGAAGTCAAAACATATAGTGTGCATGCCAAATGCACAGGAATGCGTCATGCGGCAATCGTCCTCCCTTTGGAACTACGGAAACCCATCTTGATTTGTGAAAAGTTTTTTCAGGTGAGGTAAGTAGATTTGATTTGGGTCAGGCTCCATGGTTGTAGACTGGTTTGGAGCTCTGGTGCAACACCTCTTCTGTGCGTGCATTGCTGGTTCTACACGCAGAGCTCACTATCTCATCGGCCAGTTGGCATGCATTATGTATGTTTTTTATGTTTGGAGTAATAGCTTTTTCTCTCTCCCTTCTTCGGTATCTCTCTTTCGCTTCCCTTCTGCTTGGTTCAAGGTGGCAGGCACGTTGACTCATATCAGCTGGTGGCTTCTTTTCTTCGTTTCCAAGCGGGGAGGAAATAAACAAGGTAGGGAGGAGTAGGTCACATATTTGTGAAAAATTTTTTCTAATTACTGTGGTTAAATCTGAGCTTTTTGAGTGCCAGCGTATCAACGTATTAAGAAATTAGGTTACTTAGAAACAATGTTTGGAGAAACAAAATAAATATTTTAAGCCAACAGGCTGGCCTCAGAAATAAGCGTCCGTAAATGGTCCCACTCGTAAAGGACAAAAATACAAAAGGGGTTGTTTACCGTGGCCCCTAGCAGGAGTGAAGTTAATAGACTGCTTCTCACGGCGGCGCTGTCACACGGTAAACTTTAGAGAAAATCAACTCTTACTGCTCTATGGTTACAATGTTCAATTCTTTAGAAATAATAAATTTCTTAACTCATTACAGTAAAACCTTGTTAATTTGAAGTCAAATATTTCAAAATAATATTTAATTCTATATGTGTATTCGCCCCCAAATGGAAGAATAGGATTTAATATGCTTTTAAGTTTGGTTAATTCGAAATTTGCCTTTTATGTAATTCGAAGTTGGATTTCATCAAAAAATGTATGTGAAGTTCAGATTAATTAATCAAAGCTATAATAATTATAATAAACATGCATCACCTATACTATCGCATGTATGCACACGTAAACCAGCAATGGTGGCGGCGCAGTAATCAGCTGACGCAGCCACTGCCGCCGCCCACCACAGTGATGTCACTGATCGTGCCAGAGTAGAGATTGGCACTATCGAATGTTCACTATCGATTAAGTCGATAGTATTGCACTATTGATTCTTCCAACTACTATGGAAAAACAGTTGACTGAATTCATTTGTTTCTTTATTTCGCGCTCCTGTCCCGGGATGAGAAACAAATCCTTGTACTGGAGCCTATGGGAAGGGCTGTAAAATGTCTTCCTGTTGTAAATCTGACAGCTGACAGGCACAACAGGGGGTCGCCTTTGTTGGGTGATTCTTTTATTTGGGTTTTGCTGGGGGAAGGGGGGGGGAGAAACCTCACTAGGCAATACATTCGAATTGTCAAGACTAACTGCCCTTACACAGTGTTACTATAGTCAGTCACGTTTTTATATAGAATGTTTCCAGTCACATCTGTGAAACGACTGTTTTGAGTCTCTTCTATACAGTAACGACTGTCCAGTGGTTCTCAAGACAACTTTTTTAGGTCCGTGATCCTTGCAAAGCATTGTAACTGAAACATTTTCCCAGTAGTAAGATTATTGTTACTACGAAATTTTGAATGATAGAAATTTTATTGCAAAATATTTGTAGACCAAAATAAACACTTTTGAAATCTTTCTATGCACAAAATTTTCTTATTTTAAATAAAATGAACAGGAAAAAAAAGATCTTATGTGTGGTTATATGTTGAAAAGAAATCACCCATGTCAGCTTTTTGTGTTTTATGTAAAAAAGAATTCAAATGTAGCAAAAACACTTTGAATCTTCGCTACTGTTTGAATAGAAAATATATAACAGTACTTCAGTCATCCAAACTGATAGATGAAGTTGAAGACTGATATCATTATGAGTCTACATCTATTATTGGCAAGATCATTTCTAAATTATAGATTGAAAGTATTAAAAAAAAATTTTAATCCGATCGCAAATAAAGCTTATAGAATAACATTTTAGATCGTTATTCAATAGTAGATCCTTAAGGGTCTTATATGCAGTACAATCAAAATATTGTACTCTACATGGGAAGTACCAGCATCTGCTGATGCTTTTACAACACATTTACCAGCATCTACTCCTACTGCTTCAGATACTTTGGGGATGCTGTTGTCATTGTCTGCTTTAGCCTCAGTCCCATCAGGTAACAGCCAGATAACATGCAGTAAGTGTTTGGGAACACACCAGTTAACTCTTCATGGGAGTTATTTTCGGTTGTAAAAGATAAAGGTTTTAAGAAGTTTATTGAAGAACTCGAGCCTGGGTATGAGATTCCATCTCTTAGAACTCTTTCGAGATCTATTCTGCCTGCTTTGTATACGTCAACTTGCGACAAAATAAAAGAAGGAATTGATACATCAAATTATGTTGTACTAACAATGGACATTTGGTCATCAAAAACACAGTCGTATTTGACTCTTACAGTACATTTCTTTGTCTCTAGCACTGCTCTAAAATCAGCTGTTCTTGAAACTAAGCAACTCACTGAACGTCACACTGGACAATATTTGTGTTCAATTTTAAAAGTTATAACAGAGGACTGGGGAATTTCTCAGAAAATCATGTGCGTGACTGATGGCGGCGCCAACATAAATGCTGCGGTTAATTAGTTTGGGTCTTCACATTTTCCATGTATTGCACATGAATTAAATCTGATTGTCATTGATGTGATTGGAAAAAATGATTTACTGATGCAAACACTGAAGAAATGTAGAAAGCTTGTAACATCTTTTTAAACAAGTGTTGTCGCTTCTGATAAACTCAGAAGTATCCAAGTTCAACTTAACAAAAGTGAACTTAAAAACTAAAACAAGACAGGTGTTCCCGATGGAATTCTGCAATGTTAATGATGGAAAGAATGTTGGTAGTTAGAGAGCCATTAGCAGTAGCAATTGCTTCCTTGCCTAAAGCACCAACACCACTAGTGCAAATCAGTGACAAATCATTGATGACTGTGTCCCAATTTTAAAGTCATTAGAACTTATGACTGCTGAGCTGTCTGGAGAAAAATATCCTACAGTGTCAAAGGTAATACCACTGGTGAGAGGCATTCAGCTAAGTCTATAGGAAAAAACATCTGAAACATGCCCAGGGCACCATCTTAAAGAACATTTAAATGAGGGACTGCACATGAGGCTCGGAAACCTCGAAAAATTTAAAATGTCTACAATTGCAACACTCCTGGACCAGCATTTGAAAACACTTGGATTTGGGTTGCATTCAAATGCAACTGCTGCACAAGAAGATGTAACAAAAGAACTTTATGCCATCTGCAGCTAACGAACACCCACCTAACACCTCGAAGAAGACAGTGCAAACAAAACTAGCTGTAGCTCAGACTGTGAGCTGAGGAAATTTCTTGGTACTAGAGAATCAAATTTAAAACAGACGTCGATACCAACAAGTAATGCAATTGTTGTTTTAAGACAATATTTGGAGACATCGTACGAAGACAGAAGAGGATGTCCAGTAGCATACTGGAGGAAACACAAAAGTGCTATGCCTGAACTTTTTACGTTGCACTGAAGTATCTGTGTGTCCCAGCAACATCAGTCCCAGCAGAGAGAGTATTCTCTAAGGCCGGATTAATAATGTCAGAACGCACAAGTAGAATAAAATCTAAAATCCTAAACATGATGATTTTTTTGAATATGAATGTACAGTAGATGAAAGACATTGTTTTTGCAATGTGTAAAATTTTGTATGAATTAATATAGTACATAATGTGAGAAATTTTTGTATGTAATAATATAATAGGTAATGTGAATAATTTTGAATTTTTAGCTTTACCTATTATATTTATACACATGTATATATGTTAAAATTTCTTTGTGAAGGTTTTATAGTTGTCTTTATTTAAAAGAGTTGGATTTATGTTGGAATATCTATTTTCTATGTTATTATTACAATTTTGATTTAATTTAAAATTAAAAATGAACCAGTTATGCATGGTTTTGCACTTTGTACAGCAACTTTATTGTAAGTAATATAAGCATGTAATATATGATGATGGATAGCTGGCGAATGGTAGACTGATGGGGGGGGGGGGGGGGACAAAGAAGAAGGGGGAGAGCAGCGACCTTTTCAGAGGCCAGACCCAGCTTAGCGAGGGGTGCTGCTTGATGCAAAACTGCATGGCACTTGGCTCTCCTCTAGCACGCCCGGCTGGCCGGCCAGGCAGTGTGGGATTGAGACAACATCTGCCAGAAGTGTATTCATAGTATAAGGAGTGAGAAGATTCTGGCTACCACTGCTGCAGTATTTAACCAAACTTTATTGTTTTTAAAAATATTTTGGCGTAGCAATTAAAGGTAACAATTACAACACCTATATCTTACTGCGCGTGAACATATAATTAATGACCAAGATAAATGCAACAAACTTATTTTTTTGGGCTAATTCCTTCAAATTTTTGCCTTTTTTAAACCAAAAATGTTACAGTTTCACAAAACAGGGTTGTCACTTCGAGAAGGTAGTTTTTCCCAGGGCGATAGTTGTGTTTACTTTGGAAAGGGAAAATGTATATTTCTTTATTACACATAAACTTATTTTTAAATTTGATAATTCGAAATGATGTAACTTAAATCCAAAAATTTTTTCCCTAGCACTTTGAATTAACAAGCTTTTACTGTAGTTATTTGTGATTCAACACTTAACCCTTTATGTAAACATCATAAAACATTCTATCATTTCTTTATTCAAAATAAATATGTATTGTCTGTTCCTTTTTTAAACACTTGACTTTGGTTTTAAACGCTCGAAATTTCATTTACACATGATTCGTTGTTAATTATTATACTTGAAATTTATGTAGTTCACTACTTTATGAATATTACTTTAACATGACAATTAATTCAGAAGCACAATAGCAATATTCAATTAGCTAAACAATAAATATTATTTTAATAATATGTTGTCCAACACCTCAAAACTATTTCTTGAACATGACACGTAATTTCATAAACACCTCAAATGTCTCTTTGGTCAGCATTGTAATATTATCAATTAAAACCTAACTTTTAACACATTTTAACATCTAACACACTTTAACATTTTTACATATAACCAATTCTCTCTGTACAGTTAAGTTATGGTACAGTCCGCTTGAGCAATTGATCAAAACTATTTTAGATAATCCTTAACCTAACATTTGATTCCCTATCTTATTATTTTTGATACACAATTGCTTCAAGCCTGGCGGCATATACCAGCACACACTCTACCTTTCTGTCCCTGGCAGATGCCTTACAATTTTACTGTTCTATCTTATACCTGGTGATGCATTGTTAGGAGTATTGAGTAGGTGCTTTCCAGCGTAAATTACACATTCTGGGCAAGTGTTTCCACGTTTCTTATACTTCCTAACCGTGCTCATCCTTTTTCTCTTGCTCTATGCTATCATATTAATTTCTAATTACATTTTAACACTTTAACATATTAACACTTATTAATTACAGTGAGCACGTTTGGGGGGTAAGGGTCTAACAAAAAAAAAAAGTGCAGCCCCCCCCCCCCCTCTCTCTCTCTCTCTCCTCTCTCTCTCTCTCTCTCTCTCTCTCTCTCTCTCTCTCTCTCTCTCTCTCTCTCTCTCTCTCTCTCTCTCTCTCTCTCATATGCCATTGATGATAAATGATGTTATGGGTGGGGAGATAGGAAAGAGACCATGCCACGCCACAGTGAGATGAATATCTAAGGGAAGGCATCCTTTCTTTCATTGTGTGCATTGCATATGTGTGTACCGTATGCTCGTGTAATAAAGGAAAGTAAAGTGACTTTGACAATAGTCTGTGCTGTGATTCGAGTTTGTTGACCAAGTGTGGAAGAAGTATAACACCATAATGGTGTTTAAAGTGATCACTTGTGTTTTCTCGTACATGGCATGGTGCTTCACTTTTTAAGAATTTGCAGTTTCGCCTATTTTTGATAGAATGTGAAATATGAATTATGAAGCAAACAAAGAAGTTCATCTAGTTAAGCATAAGGTAAGGTTCTTTAGAAGCCATGTTCCTACTCGTTTAGTGTTTTGTTTTTCGTTATTTGTATTTTTGTATTTCATTAGGGGAACACCATGACATTCAACTGTCTATCATGCCATGCTACTATTATTTTTGTGTTATAAGTATTCTAAAATTAAAATTACAGTGTTAAAATAAATAGTAATTATTCACGAATGTTGTTAGAGGGATGTTTAAAATTTAAAATAAACAATATAAAACAAATATGATGTGAAATTGTGATGTAACAAAAATTGTGTCATGAGAAAATACCTATTTCATGAATATTTCAGCAACTTTTTTTGTGAAATAATCCTTATGAGTAGGCCTACACTAAAATTTGTTTATTTCAATAACCTCGCCTATATGTGTATTGAATCAAACAGGCAAAACTAACATGGCGGTGATTTGGTGACTTTTATTTTGTAATTTGTAAGCTTCAAAGCTGACTAAACGTAAAAAAAAAAGTTAATTACAAAAGTACGTCATAGATGTTGTAGATAAAATGGGTCACATGACCATTTTGTTAACAAAAAGTGCCAGTTGGAACACTGCCTCAGTTTAACATGTGTTTGTATTTATTAAGGTCGTGAGCTTCTATTTCTGAAATGTGTGTGTTTTTTTACTTTGTACAAGAAATGGTCTTTAGTGTTTATTAGTGGAAAAAATATTTCCTACCTCCTAATTTCCATATTAATTTGTAACGTAGGAACGTTAGTATAGGTAATTTAGCAGGTCGTATCCTCATGCCTACATTGCGGTGGTTTGTCAAGTGTAACATTTGTTTTGTTAAAGTACTCTTCCTTCAATACAATGGCAGAGCGATCACATAGGTTATGTTTTTTGATGTAGTACACGTAGAAGTTACCTTTTTTATGCTCAAGTTATTCCTTCATTTTATAATTTTGTAAACTTATTGTTTAGAATTGTACAAATTAAAATTAAAAATGCTCAGTATCTACTGAAGTAAAAATATACCATTATTTCTCTCCCTTTTTTTTGTGCTTGCCATGTCAATAAAGTAACCATACAGTAAGGGACTACAGAAATTATTGCCTTTTTAAACAAATAATATAACACATTTTACTTGTCCATTTCATAAAATGAATAATTTTGAATAATAAATCATTCTGTACAATAAAACCATTTCTGCCATATGGTATAGCTTCGGTTATGAGTTGCCACACACATTTTGTGTACTATGTTTTGAAATATATTTACAATCTGTATATTTTCTTGTACAATTTATTTCGGTATTGTTTTTTACTATATCATGGTCAGTAAAAAATAATCACAGCTTTGGTTGCGAATATTTTCCCAGGTTTACTTGCAATCATTCGTCATGATACTTGAAGAAATGTTTTCTTTTTAAGTGATACTTACTGTACGTAACTTTAAAAAGTGGTCTTAAATTACGGGCTACATTAATGCGTTCAAATTTTTCGTCCATCTACTGTGGGCTATATTGAAGTAGTCTTGGTGGTACAACTAGTCTAGACATGGTTGCAATCAAATATTGGCCTAAATGTTTATTGTTGCTGGTGTATTTATTTATGTTAAAAAATTTAGGCCATTTTATTATGAACAAGCTATCTCCTAAGAAATAAAAATGTTTTGTGATAGGCCTATATTAAAATATTCATTAGTTTGACTTGATAGTTCAATAAATTTCAATGCATTTTGTATGGTTTTTTTTTTTTTTTACAGATAGCCACCTTATTCTATATAAATGGCCCACAGTCTGACAAATGTGCAGTTTAGGTAGAAAAATGAGTTCCCATGGGTGCACATGGGAAAACAGCAAGGACATATACTTCGTACACTGTGCAGAAAAGAAGTAGCTTTTAATTCTATGGGTCGAACTGCTCTGGTCAGCCATGCTAGTGGAAAAAACCATAAAGAGAATACAGCAAATGAAAAAAGTCAGGAAATTTGGGAATATTTTTTTAAAAGAGTAACACCATGACAGTGCAAGTACCTGATGTATGCGTGTGCCACTTTTCCATACAGTTTCACGTACACCATCAATGCAGTCCTCTGCATTTCTAACTCGGCCGTCAGCCAGTATTCAGCTCACATCTCAAGAAAATGTCCAGTCATCCAGTCTCTTAAACAAATTCAAAATAAAGGATTCAGGTACTGAAGCAGAAGTTTTGTGGTGTCTTGCACACTGTATTTGAGCACAACGTATTGAGAAAGCTTTTGAAAATAATGTTCCCGGACAGTGCCATAGCTTCTGAAATGAAGTTAAAGAAAGACAAAATAGCCTACAGCATTTTTTATGGTCTAGTTCCATACTTTAAAAAGACTTTGCAAGGTGTTATTAATAGTTACGACAATTATGTAATTGGTTTCAACAAAAGCCTCAACAAAGTATCCCAAAAACAACAGCTGCACCTGAGCATCCATTATTGGGATGAAACTAAGCACCATGTATCAGTGCGGTATTTTTGTTCTGTTTTTCGTTTGCCAATCTAGATCTGTGGACATAATTAATGGGGTAAAAGAAGGTTTAAATGGGCTAGACTTCTCTAGAATTTTGCAGGTATCAATGAATGGACCTAATGTAAACAAGAAAGTTCTTAGCTTGTTTAAGTAAGAACTGCGACATACCACAGATGTGCCACTGTCATTAGAAGTAGGGACTTGCGGTCTTCATGTTATTAGTGAAGCATTCAAAACTGGCGTAAAGAAGACAGGTTGGGATTTGTTTTCGTTTTACGGAGTCTGTTACTACATGTTCAAAGACAACCCAACATGTTATGGGGTTCTATGACAAATTCATTCGAGTTTCCAAAAAAGTTCTGCGCTGTTTGCTGGGTTAAAAATGTAGAAGTGTCTTAAAGGGCCCAGTCAACTCTGCCCCATTTGAATAAATACGTTGAACATGTTCAAAAACACCAATAGTCCGCCATCTTCAAGCTTTAAAGTTGTTTGAAAAGCATTACAAGAACTCCTTCAAGCAATACTGACATTATTTGTCACTTACTGAAGATCTGGAACCCTTTCTCAGAGAATTCCAGTCGGATGCCCCATTAGTACCATTTCTTCATAATAGCCTGATACACTTACTCAGGATTTGTATGGAAAGAATTGTGAAAGAAGTTGTGATGACCACTGTGCCGTTGCAAGAAGAAGAAGAAGGAGGAAAAAAATGGCCATTACAGCAACCTGAAGAATGCTAAAAATGTTGATCTTGGATATGCCACTTGTGCTGCTTTAAGGAAACATAAAGCGTTGAAAGAAAAGGAACTGCTCCAGTTTTGTCAGCAGTGTCGAACATGTCTACGATTTTTAGTGGTGAAATAGTTAGAGCAGTATCCAATTAAATATTCTTTAACAGAAGCCTTGTAGTTCTTGAATCTTTACAAAGTGGTATCCACAGGAGAAGCAGTAGTAAAGCAACTGGCAGCATCATTAGATATTCTCCTGAATTACAATTTACTTTCTGCTCTTCAGAGTGCTTACAGAGAATGCAAATGTCTCATTTCTCAGGATCTCGTCGTATAGGAAATGAAGGCGTACAAAAAAGACATTAGATTAGATGATTTCTGGGCTTCCCTTTTAAGCAGGACTCCATCAGCTGAAAACTTGAGGAAAGTGGTGAAATTGCTACATATTTTATCTTATGGAAATGCTGCCCAAGAAAGAGCCTTTTCAGTCAATGGGGACATTCTTGTAGAAAACCTCAAACAAGATTCTGTTGTAGCCCAGCGTTTTGTGTACAATGCTGTGAAGAACGCAGGTAGTCTTTACGCTCTCGACATAACCAAACAACTGCTATTCTCTATGCGGATTGCAAATGCCAGGTGCAAACGGGCGTTGGAGGATAGACTCACTGCAGAAGAGAAAGCAGCGAGTGAGAAGAGGGAAGCTGTAATGTTCGCTAAAGAACTGGAGATAAAAAACAAAAGCCGCTTCTGGAAACTCAGAAAGAACTTCCTGCCATGGATGAGCAGTTGAAAGGACTGCAGAAATGAAAATTGTGTAACTAGCGATATAAATGTTAATTTTAATTGTATTTTGTAATTATTTAGGTATGTAATTAAGGACACTTTTATTTATTGTGATATCGTTTCTGGGGTTGAACATTAATGTAATTTGTCAATATTCAAGAAGACATATTACATGAAACAGTTTGAATGAGTGCAATATTATCCTTGGTGCTGAAATTGATTCTGAATTTAGTGTTAAAGTTCAGGACAACAGATTTTGATTTTTATAACCCTATAATGGAGGCAAATCTGATGACCAAATCTGCAATTTGAAAGTTTATCAGATGTTCATTAGTTTTCTCAAGACTAAGATGACTACAGTGAACTGGAATTCACCATACTTTGTCCCAAACTCGTTTTACATAATAGTAACCACTGACATTGTCATATTCAAGAGACTTCTCTAAATCTGAGGTTCTGCTCATGAAATCTTTTAAACAGAAATGACAATATCAACAGTGAGTTGCAGCAGAAATTTCTCTACAAGGTTGTTATTTGTTCACTGCAGTCTTCTGTCAACAAACTAATGTTATGACAATTTTCAAAACAGGATCCTTCAGATAATAGTAAGCTTTATAACAAATTATACTAGTACTTGAAATTGAGCATTTTTTGTGGTCTGTTTATGTTGTATATTATCATTTTACTGTAGTGATATGATTCATAATATTATGTTTTATGTTTTTTTCTCTAACTATTGTTAAAACCTTTTAGACTGTGTCTTATTTTACCTCATTTTGGGGAAGGAGAGATTACTTAATTTAAATGGTGGTATTATTTAAAACCATAAATTAATACAAAGCAGAGTATATGTAAGGTAAAAGAATGTTAATTTCCTATTTATTGGGCATTTTATTGACCTGGGACATGTAACACAAGAACCTGGAAAAACCAGGGAAAAACCATTAAGACCTGGAAAAAGCCAAGAGTTTCAAAAGCCAGGTTTGGTAGACACCTTGGTTTCTGCTTTTGTGGACATCTCTGCTGACTCAATCATTGCTCGGTTGATGTCTGGCACCTCTGACGATCCTCCTGCTATAGCCACTGCGTCTTCCATGCCGGGGATGTGAGGAGAGGAAAGGGGGGTTAGCATGTAACGTGACCACACATTCGGATTCTGAGAGATTTCCACGTCCTCAGGAGGTGGCGTGGACGGAACTGAACCCAGTGGCAAGGGATACTGTGCCACGTCGAGTTCTAATTCCTGAGTGTGCGCTTCTTCCACTGCATGAGAAAATGCAGGGGAAATGGTTATGCCATCCGACGATGTGATTTTAGGGAGTGTTAGGCCGTCATCAGCCTGTGCCTGGGCAAGGAGAGGGGCTATGGATGCAGGCTGTAAGGGAGTTTCTACCACAGGGGTTACCTGTGGTTCACTAATCTCTCTAATCGTGCTACCGGCGGGACGCCTCTGACTTAAAGCTCTGTCTACTGGCCTGCGCCAGGAAACATTGGAGCTTAGGCTAGTTCTCCCAGTCTGGTCACTGGGGAGAAAGAGAGAGTTGAGAAGGGGGTAGAGGGAACTGTCTGATGGGACATTCCTCCTTGAACGGGGGGTAATGCAACGCCCTAGTTCAAGGTGGAGAGGAGGCTTCCATCTTTTCCTCAGTCGTCGTCCCAGTTTCTGGGATCACCTGACGTCGGTCCCGCAGAGTTATTCTCTGTGATACCGGTTTGGGGGTAACCGTGTTGATTGTTTGTCTGAGGTTGATTGCGGTGTTCTGTATCCCTTTAGGAGGATACTGAAGTTTGATCTCTGTTCCAAGGTGCGTGAGAAAAAGACCTTTCTTGTTGCGCGGTTTCCCTTCTGGAATGCTGTTCCTGGGAAAGCGTGTCCCGCGAGCCGGGGATAGGTATATTGCCTAAGATTATTTGATCCTTCTCAGGGTGGGGCATGTGGCCTTGAGCAAATTTTGGTTGAGGCATTTCCTGCAGGATGCGGGCACCTAGCATTATTACTTTGAGGCGGCACTCCTGGTTACAAAGGGGGAGAGGGTTCCTGCCCTGTCCTTGCCAGGTGGGATACACTGTTTAAATGCCGACCTGGGAAATACCAGCAGTGCATGGTAAGGGGTGGTAGAAAGAGGATAAGGCATGCCGTGCACAGCTGGCGGTCCGAGGGGAAGGGTGTGGCTCATGACCTTGGGGCTGCATGCTGGGACTGCGCTCTGTTGTTTATTTCCAGCTCCCTCACTATCTCGACTAATTCTTCTACTGTCTGTGGCCGAGGGATCAGTAAGAGGTTGCAAAGAGATGGGAGGCGAGTGCGTGTAATTCCCCGTACCCTTTGCTGCTCGCTTTCGGCAGAGAAAATCCATTTGTGGATTTGTTCCTTGCATCGGATAAATATCTCTACACTTTTTCCTCAGTGTTCTGTGCTCGATTGTAGAAAACTGTGATCAGATTTGAGACCACCTTGTCCTCTGTAATGTGTGCTGTGAGTCGGGTTTGTAGCTGGCTCCATTCCAGTACTAATTCCCGTACTTGTCCCATCACTCTTTGGCTTTACCCAGTAGTTGGGGATGGGTTCTACTTACCCATTGTTTCTGGGGGGATCTGTTGTTCCCTCAAATCTTTCTCACATTCATTTAAGATTGTTATAGGGTTTTCATGGAATCTGCCACTAAACTCGAGAAGTTGAGTTTCTGTCTGGTGTTCCGATGTGGCGAAGCTTAACCTGGGTCCTGGGTTTGAAGGGTGGTGTGTCAAATTTTATTGACATACATTGCATTGGTACACCTGGCCGGGACGAGTGCTTCGCTCATCCCACCACCCTATGCATTAGTGGTGAAATTCTGCGGAACATATGATACATCTTATCATGTATCTGGCTTGGCCATCACATTCCGGCCAATTATATGGCCTTACTTGCCTTTGCCGGCAAGCTTGGCAGCAAAACTCAAATCCGTCTGTAAACCAGGTACTATTATCTTTCCATCCTATTTATACATAGTGATACTGCCTTTGGCAATATGCGTAGTGTATTGAATGAATCCTGGTGCTTGTGCAGTTTTCTGCAGCGCACCTAGTGTCAATGTTGATTAGATAGCTCACATGCCCCTCGGCCTCCAGGGCATCCTGAGGACTTGTTTGGATCCAGACATCTTGGATAAGACAATGTTGAGCGGCACGGGGTGTTTACAAAGAACTCCCTGAAGTCTGTTACTACCACTCAAAATAAAGAGGTGACGCCCTAAAGACCTAGTCATAGCTAATGTCAAGTCCTGCGTTGGAGCTAGTTGACGTTAGTCAAACAATGATCAAAGTGATAGAAGTTGAGGGGTAGGGGGACTGGCATGCTGTAAGTCACCAATTACTTTTCAAATAGAACGTTTGTAGTTATATTAGAAAACTCATATTCAACTTCTTATCCTGTATCTTCTGGTGTCCCTCAGGGTAACACCTTGGCTCCGCTTCTCTTTAATATTTTTGTGAAAGATATCGTTGACATAATTAGTCATTCACATGCACTACTGTATGCAGATGATCTAAAGATTTACAAATGTATTAAGAACGTCGCTGATTGCTTACTACTGCGAAAAGATATTTTAGCCATTTGTAATTGGTGTAGTACAGTAATGAATCTTGATATAAATAAAACCATCTGTATTTCATTTACAAGGAAATCCAACGTAACTCTTTATAAATATCATGTCAACAATGTTTCAATTAACAGAGTGGAGTTTGTAAAAGATCTAGGAGTCATCCTTGACTCCAAACTTTATTTCCATGTTCATGTAAATGGTATAATTAGTAATACTAATCAGACCTTAGGTTTAACCATATTTATTACATATCCTGCCTTATCCCCTGACTCTCTTTTATGCTTATACTATTCACTAGTTAGATCTAGATTAGATTATTGCTCTGTTATATGGAATTACATTACTGTGACTAATTCCAATAGATTAGAAAATTAAAAAAAATAAAAAAAATTTAATTAATTTCCATAAGATTTCCTATTGTTGTAGAATTTAGCTATATTAATGAATATTTATATTTAATACCTTAACTTTAAAATAACCATGTAATGTTAATAATGTGTAATTTTTAATTGATTTCTTTTTAGCTTTTATTTCTTGTTCAGCTGTAAATAATAAAGTGGGTTTAAAAATATGGTGATTGTTCCGTATTGCGTATCTAAATTGCTCAAAAACCATTGTATTACATATCCAGTAGTAAAAAATGACGATACAAAAAACTGCCAATTACGTATCAAACCACGACCGGCAAAAAGCCC
Organism: Dryococelus australis; assembly: GCA_029891345.1. Lineage (NCBI taxonomy): Eukaryota > Metazoa > Arthropoda > Insecta > Phasmatodea > Phasmatidae > Dryococelus > Dryococelus australis. The sequence continues at coordinate 27,975,316 of CM056999.1, read as the reverse complement.
AAATAAAATACAAAGTTTCCCTCTGCGTAGCCAGCACACCTTGAAAAAGTTGGTTTTTACCTAAATTTTTACTTTGCGTATCCAGGTGACAAAACCTGCAGGACCGAAAAGGACGACATTGCGTATCCAAGTGGGAAGGGGGGGGAATTTGATGCCACACCCCATTTGTTTCGAATTGCGTATCCAGCTGAGTTTTGGGGGGGGGGGGATTTTGAACTACACCCAATTATTTCCTATAGCGTATCCAAACCGAAAACGGAATATAGGGTAAAAGACCCCATTTGTTTCCAGTGGCGTATCTAGGTGCCAAAAGTAACTATTGCTAAAAGTTTCCTATTACGTATCCAAAAAATTAATTTTTTTTCACATTTTTCTTGTTCCTGTTTAAATACATGCAATGCGCAATGCATAATTTTTAAATGTATTTTAAAGAGAATATTTGATAATTATTAATATTTGTTTATAATTTTAACCATTTATTATATAAAGAGTCACATGTATGCAATCACGAAAAGAGTATGGTAAAACATTGTACAGTTAAAAATTCGTTTTTTATAAATGTAACAATTTAACACACAATTTTTCATATGTACACAATCACTAAAGTAAAAACTTCAACTTTTTATAAATTTAACTACATAGTTTTTAAAGTTTTATATATTTGCAATCATTTTTTTAGTAAATTACCTCAACACTCGAAACTGGCAGGTCCAAACTCCACGAAAGCAACAGCGTATGCAATTGCATCCACCGGCGGCCGAACCGGTCATGACAGACATGACCGTACTATGCCTTTTCGGGATCGCAAATGAATGTAATTAAAAAAAAAAAACTTTACTTCAATAGTTGAAACTGACAGATCAATGTTTTGCGGATGCAACAGATGCAAATACACCCGTCGTCGCCGGACGGACCCATCATGACCTACTCGACTATTTTAGGCTTTTTTCCGGATCGCAAATTAATGTTTACACAAAAAACACGTCAATCAAACATTATTTTTTTAACTGAAACAAACAGCAAGTCATTCAAAATTTTTGTTAACCGAAGCAAACAGCAAGTCATTCAAACATTGTTTTTGAACTGAAACAAACAGCTACACTGTCTTATTCACACCTGTAAATTAAATCAAAGAGTAACTCAATTAAACAATAATAATTTGAATCAAACAACTACTCAATCAAGCATTAATTTTAACTTGTATCAAACAGTAACTCAATTAAACATTAATTTAAACTTGAATCAAACAGCTACTCAATCAAACATTAATTTAAACTTGAATCAAACAGCAAGTCAATCAAACATTAATTTTATACTGCAATGGCAACAGCAACGCAATTAACTTATTTAAAACTGCAGTTGCAACTCAATTTCGCTCGTGCCTGTAAATTAAAAAGAACCATAACAAACTGATACGTGTCGAAATTAGGATAGCCTTCGCAGCCATCTCCTCTGCGCCGATTACGGTGGTGCATGTCGACGGCGTGAATCAGCAAAGCATGCAGTTATTCTCCGTACTGATGATTATTTTTCCAGACGTACTCTGTTTTGTTTTTATTAGTTTGCAGTAATGAAGTTATGACAGATGTTTGAAGTTTGTTTGTAAATTGCTCAGTTGGAGATGGACAAATGTATACTAGACGGGCATATGTACCTTGTTGATAAAAATTATGTAGTTTTTAACAAGTTCACATTCCATTGTCAATGGGTTTTTGCAGGAAATATAGATGATTTATTTATGAAATCATTACTTATTATTAACAAAAAGTAACTTAATATTAAAGTTACATTACATGGTACTCGTGACATTGGGGTGGAAGAAGGGTGGATAATGTGACGTAAGTACTGTTTTTCTCAGAACCGCGTGCCGTTTGCTGTGTCGTGAATGGAGGGCGGGACCTGGCAAGGCTGTGTACATCTGATGTGTGACAGAGAAGTAGGCTGCGCGTGCACTTACAGCATGGCATGTCTTTTTTGTCTTCCCCTTTTGAAAGTGGTATTAACTTAGCAGAAGTTTACGAAAATTATAATCTGTGGTATTTGTCTATGTAGCACTTGCATTTTTCCCCCAAAAATAAGTCTGCCTAAACAGCGCCACTGGTATGTGGGTTAAACAGAACTTGCGTCGTTTATTCATGCTTACATATTGGAGTGGTAGCGAGTGTGGTAAGATAAGTACTTTTTGTTTTTGTTATGAAAAACATGAATCAAATGGATAGTACAAAAACAGTTTGTGCTTATAGAGTTAAGGGTACTTCAAACTAAGAGGCATTTGACGTATCCCAATACCAAGATGTGTGGGAGCAATTCTAAACTGGCTTTATCTGTCGACAGCTAGCTTCTGTGAGACTTCAGCAGTGACACAATTATATTTTGGTGAAATAGTTTCAGAAAGTTTATATAGAAAAGGAAATTGAAAATGGAAACTAGTCTTTGACATGGAAACTTTAGTAAATAAAGGTTGTGAAGCAGGGAAAAAGGGAGCAGTAGTTTTAATATAAAACTTGTTTTGCCCAAACTCAGCACACTGTTGCCGCCCACATAAGCAGCAGCTTTAAGTGTTTGTAGGAAAGTTAAAAAATTAATGGTGAAATATGAAGGCTGCTACTAAAAGATCATAAAAATAAAACTGTGTAGATGAAACATATGAATGGGATGGAATAAAAACAAATAGTGGTAGGTGTATATTTTACAATCCCAAATATACTGTAACACTATTAAATTTCTTCTGTCACAAGCTTCCTTGCTGTGATCTTCCACAGGAGAATCGTTCTCATGCCAGCCTCTCTCCCCCCTCCTTTTTTTGCGAACGATGACAGCTGTCAAGCACTTCTCTTGCCCCTTCTGCTGTGACTCACATTCCTGTTTACGGGATAGCTATTTGTCCAAACAGATAACCCTGGTGTGTGTGGCATCTCTCTACTCCACAAAAAAAGAAGAGGCCAATGGGGCAATTACCTGCATGGTAACGATTGCCATCCCTCTTCAGCCACTCTAATGCCACCTCATACATACTCTGCCATTTTAGTTACTCATCAAATCATGTTATCACGCACTGTGCACTGTAGCTTGCCCTTTCACTAACCTTACTTACAATTTAAACACAATTTTCCTGGTAAATGGACAACATTGAAAGTGAACTGCCATACTCCTTAATTCTCATCAATTTCCCAAATTACTAAAAAAATGTTGTGAAATAGTGTGTTTATTGTACTTTATGTTCCTCGCACTTGTGTCATTTGAAATTTATATCTATACGTCTAAATAAAATAGAAGTGTCTGTCTGTAATTTTTGAATTTTTCACTTTTAATTATTTTTTCATATAGTATAATTGTTAACTAAGCCATGTCTAATGTTAATTTTTTTTGTGTCTGTCTGTCTGTCCAAATGGATTTAACCCAAAAATCACTTAATGTATTAACATCAAATTTACACAGTATAGGAGTTGTTTATCTGTGGACACAGGGGAAGATGAGCTCAGTTGCTTGTTCCATGCTGGCCACCCGCAACCCGCTATTGACGAGAAATCTGTAGGCTAGGCGGCCGCATGCAGTAAAATGCCTCAGCACCTGATGCGCATACATAGAGGAGCAGTTTGCAATGTTCATTTTGTTACAAAAGAATTTAATTACTGCATCATGTAGAAATTAGTTGAATTTTACCTATACTTTGGAGAAATTTTATTTCGAATTACATATTGTATAGAATTTCAAACTAACCAAACTCCAAAACATTTAAGATCTTATTCTTGTGTTTAGAGCTGTTGACAACTTTGATTTACAAAGAATTCTGAATTAACCCAGTTCGAATTAACAATGTTTTGCTGTAGTACAGTGCTCGAGAAGAGAATTGCAACCATCTAGGGTCATAATAAATGCAACTAACTTATTCTTCTACCCATTTCCCTAGAATTTTCAATTTTTTTAACCAAATTTTTTTATGGTTCCTGAGAAAAGCATTGTTACTTCGAGAGGGTTGCTACTTCGGGGTCACAAAATCGAGAGTTTACTGTATGTTCATTCCAAAATTGTTCGCCAAAACTGCGTGTAGGAACACAGGGTACCATCAAAATTATCATAAAAATTAGGCCATAATTGGTGTTAATATGCAATGCCCGACAAAGCTTATGTTTGCAATTTTATAGATTACTTGCTGACCCATGCTACTTCATTCGCATGACATTTAGGACTTGGAATCGCTCTAGCCATTGCTCTTGGGAAGGAAAGGAGCACAGCCCATAGACAAAAAAGAATGGAGGAATGACGGAGCTTTTTTTTCAGCAATGCTTTTTTTTATGCAGCAATCCTAAGAAAAGCTTAATCCAGTACTTATGTACATCCCTGATAATAATTTTTTCGGAACCGTTTTGAGATATTTCGATGAAACAAAGACTAAGTTTAAGTTAGTCCTAGGGTTTTTATCTATAGACTGTGTAATTTTGATGTCAATACGTTCAGTGGTTTTTGAGTTAAATCCAGTCAGACAGACAGAAAACGATTAACATTAGATATGGCTCAGTAATCATATATACTATATTAAAAAATTATTAAATGTGGAAAATTCAAAAATAACAGACAGATGCTTCTGTTTTATTTAGTTGTATTGTTTAGATAAGACATACATTCACGAAAAAGTTTTATAAAATGAAGGCATGTTCAAGTTAAAACTATTCCTTATAACTGCAGATATGAACACTGATTACTGTCAAAGCACAAATATTACCTTCAATGTAAATGTCATAAGTAATGTGGCCATGTATCTTTATGCCACAACTGTTCTGCTAATGAAGAAAACAAATGCTCATAAACAAATGTTAACAATTCTTAAGTACTGACGCACACTCGCCTTTCACTCTCATCTATTCTGTGGTACGCAACGTGTGTCAACCCTGACTGGGTTGACTAATCTTGCTTTTGGCTGGGGTTGGGGTGGAGTGACTCAATGTATTGTTAGGAGGTTGATACAGTGGCGGACTGATTTAACTCTCGTTGAAATGCCCATCGGGCTAGACTTCTTAACTGGCTGTTGCGCCCACCTATTTTCTTGTGCATGTATTATAATAAAATTAATGAATCAGAATATTTTAATTGGCTCATAGTTTTCACTAGGAATTGCGATGGCGTGCTCGTAACCTAGCAGCGGCGCTAAAGCCCTCCTGGGTGTTGTCTTACTCAGACGCACCAACGTAATAAGCATAATAAGAGACTGGCTAGATAGGAGAGTTTCTTGGGCAGGCTCGGGTACACCTGACACACCTCAGAAGCTCCCGGTCTTGTTCAGACTACAGCCTTATTCAGGCACCAGGAATCCCAAGAGGTTCGATCTACTTGTGTCTGGTCTTGAGAGGTCGCTTGATTTTTGATGAGCCACTAATTACAAAGAACCAATTACACTTTCTCACAAGAATTTAAGTTTTTCACAATGTAATTTTTTACGACTAGTTTGAAAATATGTGTGATGCTTGGCTTATATAGTAAATTCTAAATATTGTAAAATAATTTTTAAAAATTATCATTTTTCGTTACGTTAGTACAGGTGAAGGCAAACCTGTGTTTATAATGCAACCAAATCACTACAAAAGTCCTAATTTCCACAGTGATAATCGCAACAGTCCTAATCGCAATTGACAACCAGTAGAGAGGGGTAGTTGTCCAGAAGGGACGATGTATACGGCCTGCTACCGCAGAGTGCAGAGAATTAACTCTAGTATTGAGGATGCAGAGGTAGAGACATCGCAATACCGGGAGTTTCCAACGCCAACCCGTGTATTGCGGAGTTGGCATTGGAGCTTCTAGTCGGTAGTAGGAGAGCCTTCTTTAGGCCATTGAAGAGCATTCTTCAGATTACTGGATTGGGAGTCTCTATAGACTGGAGAGCCTTCACAACCTGGAGAGTCTTCTGCACACTCAGGAGAGCCTGCCGACCTCAATAAGGTTGGTGGGCTGATGAATATTGGCGGGAGCGATGTCGTTTCTCCTTATATAGTGAAAATTGCAGTTTTGGTGGCTGCGTGAGGGGTATGGGGGTTGCTAGCCTCATATCGCAGGGGTTGTTTAAAACGGGGCAGTGTGCTGCGCCTCACATTTCTTATCTCCCGGTTTGGAGGCTGTTCAAATATTTACCGCGTCTCCACGAGGCTTGGCAGCAGTGACATCGGCCGCAGGGTGCTACTCTTTTGCGGCATCCTTGCTAACTCTCGTATTCCTTTCTGCTGTGTTGGTGGCTTGGTAGATAAAACAAGCTTCGACTTCGGGGTGGAGACAGCATGTCTGCGTTTGGTTGGGCAGTGCAATCTTCTTAATTAGCCATGTGTCTGTAGTTGTCTGTACTGCTTGGATCAACCCTGTAGCCATGAGATTAATTGCTAGTCAGCGCTTGATGATGGCACAAAGTCCAAAAGTAAAGCTCGCATGCTCGTTGCGCAGTAGTGTCATGCATCAGTACACTTTTTCAAATTTTAACTTTTGTTTTATTTCATTGAAGGCACTGAAAGTGATGTTGGCTAACTTCAGTACTCGTGTAGAATATTATAGTTCGGGTTCTGTTTATTTTATTTTTTGGAAGGATTGTGAAGAGGGGGAGAAATAAATCTCTTTCACGAGACATCACTGTGCTTTGCTGTTCTTCTTACAAGATAATGATAATGTTGAAATACATTTCGTTTTATTGGAGCAGTGGAAAATTTAGCTTGAGCTGAAACAATATTAAAATTTTGTAACAACAAAAGTTTTCATTTCACTGAAAAAATAAAATGTGAACCCAAATAAAGATGTTTCAAAACAAGTAACATAAAAAAATGTAGATTGTAACCTGTTTTATCGCAAACGTTAAACACCATGGTACTCAACTTAAATATAACATGGTGTAGCATAAAACTCAAACATAACCTATACTTAAAATTTAATTTTAAAACAAATTATTTTTTCAACAACGAACAGAAAAGTGAGATGTATTTAGCTGGAGAATACAATTTGTTTTGACTTATGCTCTTGAGTTTGTTGATTTGAGAACAAAGTTTTAAAGGCCATTTATGTCTTTACTTGCAAGAAATCTGCTCTGCCCCAAATTTTTATTAATCATACTCTCTTCTGTAGGCTATTCACCGTAAAGTGAGCACTCTTTGAAGCCCTCTTATTTGGAATAATAATCAATAAATATATTTCATTGCAGCCATGTCAATATTTATCTAAAAAACTGGTGGAAGGTTAAAAAATAACTGATACAAAATGTAGCTAGTGCCTCAAAATGGCTCACTTTCCCGTGAACAGCCTATAAGCTGATGCCGGCTAACAGTGAGCGGTGCTAGAGCCCATGACAGCACTCACCATGCATGTGTCACGTGTACATGCACGTGTGCAAAGAGGCAAATATTTTTGAACTTGCACATAAATATTATTTTTCAGTGTAAAATGTGTCTTGCATTTTTATTTTTCAGGGTTTGAAATGTCTTCAAATGTTTTAAAGTGTTTGTTGTTATTTTGAAAATGTTTGGTTATGAAATCCAAAAGTGCCCGCGGCACCGAGATTAAGAATAATGAAATTAGGACATGAACGCCATCATAAAGAGACACAAAATTAATATGAAAAATTCACAAGAAAATTATAAAATGTAAAACAATATTTAATTTAATTTCTGCCATTTTATTTTCAATAATAAAATATTTTACGGGGCGTCCATAGCACTTCAGCTTATGTGAACCCCGTAGGCGGCCATGGTAGGTCCGTGCGACGCTTGCCTCTGGACAGTGTGTCGAGGAGAACTGGCGAGGTAAGACACTGTCACGTACGCACTACAACCTTTTGTTCACTGATGTAGATTTCAATAGCACTTTTAGTTTACTGGTTATCCTTTGCATATGTTTTGCCAAACTTTTTTCCCAGCATTATGCTTTTGCATAAGTAATTTATTTCGCCCTTGTGGCATTTTCAACTTAATCGAGGAGAGAGGAGAAATATGTCAGAGGTGTCACGCGACCTGCGAAACTTGAATCAGGCACCATCGGCTGTTGCTAAAGGTGTTTCATCGTAATTTCTGTATTATTGCTATGTGCAATTTCAAGGGCTTTGTTTTTGCGTATGTATTTGAGGGTGTTTTCCATGTTTGAATATTGTATGGCAACATCACATACAACCACGTGGTTAACCGATGCCAAGTATATGTGTACGCCATCATTGCATTTTGAGTGCTTATTTATGTAATATCGTATGTGCAATATTTTATTCAGGGTTCTATGTTAAATTTCGTCAGGGTTCCGTGTAAATTTCACGTAAATGGATGCTTTTGTGTTTGACCACCAGTCACTTTCATGTTTGATTTTTCCACCAGCAGGCATGCTACAAGCCTGTAATCACTTCAATCGTAAAGAGAATAATTTTCTCTACCAGAATAATATTTTTTTGGAATTTAATTTGCTGTTTTTACAAAGAAATGTTGCAATTCCAACTGCACCTCGTGGTCCGCTACAAACTTCATCCAGCTGCATCCGTATAGTTTAAACTTGTTTTCACATGTGTGTGTTTATTGTGACTTCTCATCTCATGTCCCATCATCTTTTAATGGTATTTATGTAATTTGTGTAGTTTTGTAATTGGTGTACGGTGCAATTACTTCCGTCCTAGCCAGCTCTGTGTACAGTCCATCACCACACTACCCATGTGCTGGCGGGTAAGCCCAGACAAGTTTGCATTAGTGATGGCAAGTAATCACACATGTTAATGTTTTCATCAAGGGTTTCATTTGTAATTCACCGTGTCCTGTCTTCAAGGAAAAACCGTCAGTTCACCCTAGTGGCTGTCGTCCCTCTTCCCTTGTGAAGATTATGTTTTCATACACAGCAGTGAGATCATCCATCTAAGCGTGCGGTAGATTAATTGCGGGCATGGGAACACCCAAGCGGAATTGGCTAGTCATGACCGAGAATATCATCATTTCATTGGCAGATTGATTTGTACGAGCAATAATAATAAAAATACGTCTACAATGAACTTACCTCTTTTATTCAGTAGTGACAGTGTCGTAGCTACATGTATTTTATTGAGTTCTTATTTCGAAGTGATGTTTAGTAAAAGTTACTACGTGTTTGTAAGTCACACGGGTGAGACGGACATACAGAACCCACAGCATCCCTGAGACTCCTGAGTCTCAATAGTGCGGTGATTGTGAAGCACTGCTGGTGCCCATATTACTAGTAAGTATTTGTGTCATCGTTCGTCTTGTGTCTCACCCGACAGTGTCTAAGCATAGAACTCAGCCAAAGTATCACAAAATTCTGTTCACATGTCTGAAAACTTTGTCAGAATCAAATTCTGAAACTGATAGTGATTGTCTCCGTGGTCACTTTATTTATTGGAATGGATAATAATCCAATGTATACATCCACATTTTGATGAAAAAGAATGAATTTGCAGTTAAATTACTATCCTGTATCTGCCACCCCACATTTGACAACAAATTATTTACAGCATGTAAGGTCTTTCCCAACATTCAGCATAAATTTTATTACACAGTTATGTTGTTTCCTGTTTCAGAAATGAATCAAATTGTTTTCGAAAACTAGTACATTATTTATTTCCATCACGTACAAGCAACTGCACAATCATGTTTCACTTTTAAAGTATAAAAAGTGGGAGCTGCAACCTTGAAAAATGTATACTCACAGCTGCTGTAATTAACAGGATTAAATTTTTCTCTCACATTATGAACATGCTGTATTCCTGCTGATTTGTTACAGAAAATATATTAGTTTGATTTAATTTTTTTAATTTGGTGATTTATTCTTTATGAATTCATGAAGTTTGAAACTTTGTTCATTAGAGAAAATGAATGCAGTCTGCAGTCATCCCAAACAAAAAGGAACCAAAAAAATGAACATTTCATATGACTGAAATCTTTTCTTGCTATGGGTGAAATAAATAGGCGTCGGCTAGTAATGATGGGCTTGTAGTGTAGTTTTAGTTATTGGAAATATGCTGTCCAGTACAACACTCGTGAAGAGAAATGCAACATGAAGCAACCAAAAAAAGTTCAACAAATTAATTTTTTGGCATATTCCGTTCAAAATTTAGACTTTTTTTACGGTTCTGCTAAAAAGAGTCATTATCGAAAGATTATCACTATACATGGGGTTGATACTGAGAGGTTCTACTGTATACAGATTTTTGATTTGTAAAGGCAGGGGGGAGGTGTGCCAAATTCTTTCACAATTTGACAGTTTCATTCTTGGAAACCGTGGCACTTTGTAAAATGTGGGCTTTACTATGTTTTAGGGATGGGCCGATGCAGATACAGATTAACTGACCGATACCACTACCACCAGCATCTGAACGTTATTCGCCGATTATTATTCACCGATTAGTAGCACTAATTTATTTAACACAATGTTAAATAAAACCAACATACTAAATCTCGTAAAGCATTAATTTAACACATCCATCGGTCAGAATAACTGTTGAAAACCCAAAATATATTCAGAACAATTGTGTTTGATGATATATTCCATTTTTTTTTCATTTTACCGTATTTCCTATGGGTGCATTCACCAAAGATTGTATGTATAATTTGTTTTCAGACACTACATTAATGCAAAACAACACAGATAATCCATAACTAGTGCTATTGATAGTATTGATTACATCCCGCAAGAGTTTTTTGTTTTCTATTTCTTCTTACGTTTTTACTGTATTCGTAGATTGGCAACAATGAGAAAGCAATGTCAGAAACTAATCAAGAAAACACTAATTCCAGAATTCTATCCATATGGTTTTGAGTGAGGTCACTAGTTTTTACATTATAATTGTGAGTTATGGCAGTCAAATGGAAAAGTTACTTAAACATTTCATGAAACAGGCAATCAATAAACACAGCAAAAATTCACTTTATCACTATGCCTGTCGATTAGCATTATTGATCAACCACTTTAAACAAGCTGAAGGCGTGACAATGACCATCAAATTTTACTAGTACCAACAAGAAAGCAACTCTCTCAAAAACTATAGTAAAATTATTAATTCCTCTTGGATGCCGTGACTCGTGACTCACAGATTTCGATGTGTTGAGCATGGTGGCTGGTGTAAAAAGGTTGAAAATGAAAATGCACCAAGACCCATAATGCAAAGCTTTTCAACTAGCTGCATTTGCCCACCACAGTCAAAGTAGCCCGATGGCAGTTTCCATATTTGTCGTAGGTGCTCACCGTCGAACCACACTGAACCAAGAGGAGAGATCGAAGTAGGAGTAGGGGTGTGCAAGGCCTTAAATAACCTAACCTGGCGGAGAAAGGAGGGAGCAAGGCAGGAGGCGATTGACAGGAGACCTAGGGAAGGGAGCAAGTTGGCCGAGGAGCTTGCAGTTTAGCCAGAGAAATTGACATGTTGGGTCATCAGTGAAAACGCCACTGTCGTAAGCTGTTCGTCGTTCATGCCATTCTGCCGAGAGTAACTGTTGTTTTTGCTACTTTATGACTCGTGAAAAAATTACTTGCTCTCAGAGACTAGAAAAAGCATACCACGTGAACAAACCTAATGCTTGCTGCTAACCTTGCCACATGCATGCTTCGTATTAATTGAAGAGGCAGCACATCTATCCAGTATTTTTCAAATATTTATATACTAATATTATGTAATATATTTCAAATCAGAGTGGTTTTAACTTCGCACAAGATGAAAAACTTACTTTTAAAAGGACGTGCTACATAGCAGAGAAATAGATGATTTTGCTGCCATCTGTCGGCCAGTGCGTGTGGCTTGCTTCGGAAACCACACCCCCATGAATTTACTTGTTTTTCATGTGCAAAATGCAAATATGCAAACAAATTCTCAGTGTTAGAAATTTTCCGTGAGCTGAATAGATATTTTAACGTAACATAATTCCATGTGAAGCTATTCTGCGTGCTAAAAATTTGGATTCTGTCTATAATTGCAAGCCTTTCTGAGTCCGGTTCGCCATTTTGTTTTTTTCCTGGTCTCCCTTCCTACTTTAGCAAAAATAAAAATAAATAAATGTTATTTATTTATTAAAACCACTCGTGACTTGTTGTTTGCAGGAGTCATTCATGCGGCAAATAATATTTATGTTAATGTGATATTTTGTCATCCAGTAGCACTCAGTGCCACGGTTAATTTATAAATATCTTCTGCATCTACTAACGACTGTAGATTACACAATTTCACCTTTTTGACAAGCAGATGCCAGTTTTTATTGTGAAATACTTTATATTATTTTGAATGAACATTTGCTATCTGACTATTAGCCAGAATTTCAAATACTTCCAAGTTTCACACACTTTCACTGTCAAAAAAGTGTTTAAATATATTTAGTACCTGAACACTTTTAATATTAAAATTAATAGGTACCGCATCACTCGACTACAGCCAGGTAATTAACAGCATGCACGTGGGTTATTAATGCGTGACTGGCGATAGCTGTTCAATATTTGATATTTGTACTGATGGCTCCATGGTTAAGCCGCAACATGATTAAGTTTCCTCCCGTAAATCTGGAGTTAACTGTAGTCAAATTCTTTGTTTTATGCTGGCAACCAAGTTACCTCTCAAGGATAGTGCAGAAAAACTGCAGTATGCAGTAAATATTTTATATAGATTTAAAAGCACTTATGAATTGAAAATTTCTGCTGATAAAATAATGAAAATGGCTTTTATAGGAAAATTGCGTGTAAGAACCAAAGTGAAGTACGGTAATGGAAAATAAAATTTTACATGTGAAGAAATATTTTTGATGTGTTTCATATGAACGGGATATAGATTTAAATGGTAAGTGTAACAAGTTTAAGAAGATTTCTGAGATTATCTGTAAATTTAAAAAATAAAACAATTCACGTACTTTAATTGTATAATTCAATAGTAATACAAGCAATCATTTATGGAAAAAATTCAAAATAGTTGTTTTTGAAAGAGATAAGAATAGAATTCAAGCAGCTAAAATATTATTTTTGTGAATCAACCAAACTTACGATGGTACCGAAAATACATTAATTTATATTAGTGTGGAGTAGCAATGTTCAGTTATTACAAAATTTTAAAATTTTAATAAATGCCACTTCCTGTAGCATTTATACTTTGTGTAATTATACATTTAAATGTTATTGTGAAAATGGATTTTGTAATAAATAGATGTAATTTAGGAAAATGCATAAATATACCAATGACTGCTGAAGAAATTTGCCAGAAAATTTGGTTTTGTAATTCTGCACTTGATATTATTGGCTTAATATAGTTGCTTGTCAGCAGAGTCACCATTGGACCCTTTCAACCCCCTCCTTCCTTTTTCTTAGTTTTCCACTCCTCAAAACACCCTCATCAAGTAGTCAGTAGCCAAGGCAAGTATAATCGCCAGTAGCTGGGTGCGAAGAAGAGAGGGGAATATTGCACGATGCACATACAAGTTTGACCTCGAGGCCATTCGCAATTTCTTACCATAATGCTAGGAAATCATTTAATCTATTTTGGTTTCTTAAATTTTGAGTTTTACTCATTCTATTATATAGTTGACATATATTATTAGTTCTGTATATATTATTAGTAGTTAATTTATTGTAATTATATATTTGCAATTAAAATCAATAGTGTAATATAAAAGTGAATAATAACACAATGTCGATAAAAACTGTATTAGATTTTTGTACCACATTATTAAAACCTAAATCATATATTTTAATAATAGTTTTAGTTAATTTAAGTCATCCACTATCACGAATGTGGCTACACTCTGGTAATAAATACTAACAGTGTAAATAAAAGGGTGTGTTTTCCTTAATGGATTCTTTGTTTTCGTGAAGCTGGCCACGATTCTGCTATTCTTTTACAATGTTGGAGACGTGCAAATATTGACGCCAATCTCATAGTTATGCAAAAAAATCAAAAGAATTATTATTTGTTCTAAATTAATTTGGCAGTGTATATGATTTGGACTGAATTAAATGGTAATAAATACATATTAAACTATGTCCTAGTTATGTATATATGAAAATACATCAAAAACAATAAACAATTAATTCAATTATATGAATTAGTATTTGCAAACAGTCTTGAAACAGTTGAGATCTCCACTGGATGACGGCGTTTGGCTGTTAATTTATTTCTACGATTAGTGTGAAAAGTGAGGTACGTGATAGAAATGTTCGGTTTAGTTACTTTTATATGATGGTAACAACTATTTAAATGTGTTTTTCCACAAAGCAACGTAAATAACATTTATGTAGTTTTGACGCCATATGATGGCATAGATGAGCTCATCATTATCTCTGTGCTATTTCAGTAACAACACAGCCATTTATATTTTGTAAGAGATCATTAATAATTGTGATAATAATATCATATCAATCAACGTATTAACAATAAAGCTGCTCAGGAAAATGAATGTAATTTTTTTCTCGTGTTGAATGTGGGTGTGGGGCATATTCTTAAAATACATGCTTATTATTGTGAAAACAAGTTATTAAGTAAAACACTTGGAGCTGCAGATTCTCAGTATTTTATCAAAACAGAATCACACTATGTTGTATGAATTCCTGTAAGAAACGTATACTGCAAAATATTAATTGCAATATATTGTTTCCTGATCAAAAATCTGGCTTGCAGCAAAAGTGATAGGTACTTTGCATTGTTATCTAAGCCAGTAAGTATTTTTCAATGTGTATCCTGATACAAAATGGATATAATTATTCCCTCGGGTACAAAAGTTCTGCTGTTAGTCCTTATTTGATTTTACCGTCGATAATCACCGGGATTTTAAAACTTGCATTTTTTTATTTTACTTCCCATTCGGGAGTACTTATGTAGATGTTCCAAATTAAATTTATGTTTAGGCCTAAAAAGAGAAAATGTTATTCTAGTAGACTAAGTTTAATGAATTGAATAACTTGCATATTGTTATATGTGGCACCTGAGGGGTGTGTCTTGAGTTCTTGAGGAATGGAGGTCTTAATTACAAAATAAAAGAAACTAAATTTTTCACTCCGCTATTATTGACAGCATTAAATTATCGGTCTCCACTTTTACTCTTTTCATTTAACATCTATTTCAACTCTAATTAACGTCCTTCTTAATTGTCTCAGTTGGTTACAGTCAATTAACTTATACTCATTATTTACATATGTTAGATTATCTGTTGCCATCATTTATAATGTCTTTCACTCATGCATCTAGTCCAGTAGTCAGCCTGCCAGCCACGTCCTTCACTGCTTGATACTCACAGTCACAGACTTCCCTTGCGTCTGTGTCTTCTTCTGCTGATAGTCTTCTGTCGCTCGTAACTCAGCAACTTATTAATTGAAAAACTTCAAATCAACTCAACTCAAGGCCTGGAGGCCTGCTGCAATATTTATAGTATTCCCCTGAACATCTCAAAGCTTCAACACACCCCCGAGTCCCAGCGAAAGAACAAGGCATTCTTCAGATAAACACAGAAAACAATACTGCCAGGATAAGCAACACCGCTACCACATGACTTTCCTCATCTTCGTTCGCTCAAGCCTGGCAGGCCAAGGTCAGCAGCGCAGATCAGCAACATGTAACACTGCCCCCTCCTCAAGTCTATTCGTCCCAAGCACTCTGCAATGTCCGGTCCTTCATAGTGTTTAAATCTGTCGATGTGGACAATCTTCGACTCCGCCTGACAGCCTTTATGACTAATCTGATAGATCAGATCTTTGATCTTCTTCAGAATCCTGTAGGGGCCTTTCTAACATTTCTGTAGATTTCAATACTCTTTTTTTTTCTCTGGGTTGTACAGCCAAACTAGTTGTCCTTCTTGAAATACCTCGCCCGACATATTCCTCCCATACGTGGTCTTATACTGTAACTATATGGTTGTTTGTACCTTACAGGGTTATT
Source organism: Dryococelus australis (assembly GCA_029891345.1). Lineage (NCBI taxonomy): Eukaryota > Metazoa > Arthropoda > Insecta > Phasmatodea > Phasmatidae > Dryococelus > Dryococelus australis. The sequence continues at coordinate 27,959,466 of CM056999.1, read as the reverse complement.
CCTTTCAGTAATGTTTTGAAACAATGAAGAAATCCAGAATTTCCCCTTATATTTTCCTTTAAACCATGTCTACCAATCAGAAAATGGCTGGCGCGTGCATTGGATGCTGCAGGTTGTGGCTGGATCCTCGTCTGACGTACACTGAAGCACTGGTAGCTCCTGTATAGACTTCTCACTCCCTTCCTCAAGTTCACGCAATTGGTTCTTTGACCCCTGAACCACTACCTTCATGGGACTGCTATCCTCAAAGGTACTGTTAAGAGGGACCATCTGCTAACTTGCTCCATGCCATGGGAACCTTTCCTTGTTATATGGCACAGTGTGCACAGGGCTTCTGGAGAGCACTGCCAGGTTGTCATGTGCATTTTCCAACTGCTTTGTGAGGTGTGCAGCTTGTAGCATGAGCTTGTCGATACGGTGTCTCAGTTGTTGGGCATATGCACTAAGCTCGCAAATTTCTTTACGCAAGTGCTTGTATGTGCTCAATGAAGCCGTATGTTCTTCACCAAGCTTTCATGGGCCCCAGCTGTCCACATCACCAACACTCCCTCCATTTGGGTCGGGGGCGGCAAAGCTCTGTAGCACGAATCCTGGAAGTGATGTCCCTCAAAGCCAACTATAACTCCTTGAGTATCTTCGTTATCCTGTTTTCATCTTTGTTCAGCTTCACTATGTGTACTGGATGTCAGGGTGCGAGCTCTTGTCGTACTGATGTCACCTCCACTGCTCGGGCCAGGGTGTCCTGCATGTTGTGGGGTGCAGCCAGATGTGTTACTTGCTGTACCTCTATGTCGGCGATGGCATAGATGAACTCTACTGCAATGATGTTACGTGCCATGTCGGGACATCTTTTCAGAGATAGGTGGGAGAGCCGCATATGTCTTGCAATAGTTCCTGCAGTGGCTCCCCGGGTCGTGGCTTTGCAGCTGTGCATGGTGGGTCTGTCACAGGTACCAGTCACTGAAACATAGCTCCAAGGCCCACACCAGTGTGGGGTACTCCAGTTGATGTTGCTCTGGCAGAGATAGTAATATGATCAATGCGGGGCCTCTCAGTACAACTGTGAGGTAATAACCCCGCTGTTTTGTTTTTCAGCCATTAAGGTTGACTATTTCAAACTGGTGTTGGTACTCCCACCATGAAGTCTGGCCATCGTAATGTGTGGGCTTAATTGAGATTACCTTACCCACTGCTGTCTGCGCGACACCAATGCCACAAGCATACCTGCCAAACTTTTATGGCTTTGCCTGTAAAATGTACAGAATTTATAGTGTGTTTATGGTTTTACTGAAAAATGCTGAAGTTTTATGTTTTTATTTTCATCATGATGCATGATGTTTTATATACTTATTAATAAATGACTACTACCCATCATTGCAACTACACCACTTGCAGTTGTCAAACAGAGTTAAGTCTTCACCACTGCCTACAAGATTGTTGCGTCTACCAGGCTGGGACAGATGTCCCATTTATGGAATTTATTTTCGCCAGATGAGCCACCTGGACCATGCAAGAGGTCTGGGGCTAGTACAGCAGTGTGCCGCAGGATGCAGTCACAAGTATGATGCCTAGATCTTACAACTCTCCACTATGCCGCTTGGACCGAGGATCTAGGTGCTGGGCTTCCACCTGCTAACCCCCTTTCCAGATGCCCTACATCAGTGACGGAAGGGAGAGCCGAGGAGTATATAAGGCTATGCACCCCGGCCTCCAGATCGTGATTTCTGCTTCATTTCTTGATCAGTCTTCTGACTCCTCTCCTGGGCTCTCATCGTACAAGCAATCAGTGCCGATGCCCGCACCAATCCAGCTGACTTCACCACTACCTCACGGGGTCGAAGATCCTCTCCAACTATCTACTAAGGAAGAACCAGCGGCATCATTAGCTCAGCACACTAATCCATGTTTGTTCCCTTATGAACAACCAATAGTAGAGCTAGCCCAGAGTAGTAAACTTAAGTTCACATGCACTAGTAACTCCCTACTCCCCTAGTTTTGTGCAGGATGTCTCCCTGTTTTACGTTAGAGTGTTTTTCCTTCCACCAAGCCTGATTGGATGGGAGATCGTACTCCCACCATCTTTGTTTATTTTTTGCTACAGTAAAATAAACAGTGATCTTGCCTAACTTCTCGAGTATCACTCAGACCTCCTACCCTTAACCGTTATTGGATCTAACGGGGACATTAGGAGACTGGGTTTGCTCGTTCTAAATCCACACTGACAACAGACCAAAATATCCCTGGTAGGCCACCCATTCTCTGTCCCATGCAGTGAACGGTAGAACCACGACACTAGGATACCATTCCCTAGAAGGTGACTTGCCAGCTTGAAGTCGCCCCTGCCTCACCGCACATTCAGTGGTGCAGAGTAGTGGAACTTCTTTGGGCCTGGGGAGACCAGTGACATCAGCACACTCACCTCACTACTATTGGAAGGTCACCCGTTCATTTCACCCAAGTGGGAAGAACGGTAGAGCCACAACACTAGGTACGCTACTGGTGGGATCATTTTGCCGGCTGGGGTGAACTACTGTCATCGCACACTTTGCGGTGCCGAGTGGGGTTACACTCCAGTGTAGGGGAGACCAACCCCATGGGGACAACACCGTGCAGTTCCTGTAACCAACACTTTGCAGCTCGAAACTTCCACACCTCCGCCGGAGAAGACAAGAGTGAGGTGCTGTGTTGGCAGTAGCAATTGGCACCTACACTTGTACTCTAAAATGTCGACTGCCCAACTCCTGCAGGCCTGATATTAGTTTAGAGCCAGATGCTTTAGACCCATAGGGGTGGTGTTCAGTAGAAGGCGAGGGCTATCTCTAAAGATCCACTAGGGCTTAGCATTCTTCCCAGCGGGTTCAGGCTACTGAGTCCACGAGAACAAGCTGCTCTGCTGCGATGACTCACCACACCAGTACCACCCGTCACTCCTACAGCTTTGTTCAAGCCACCCACCCGTACAGCGGAATGATGCCATTAAGTGGTGCAGGAGATTCTGTTTGGCGAGGGGTCCACCTACACTCCGGCAATACCTAGCATCACCACAACAGTAGAAAAGCCCAGCACCTCAAATGCACACCTCATGCTCCAGTCAAGTGCAACCAGGGCCGAGGGTCCTACACTAGCAAAACCACATACGGGCGACACACTGTCCCGCTCGCTTGAACTCAGTCCCGCACTGAAAGCCTTCACCATGCAGAGTGGTATTGCCAGAGCGAAGCTTTATACTAAGCCAGCAGCCTACAAGGCCAGTATTATATTCCGGTCAGGCACCAGTGCCAAGAAACAACTAGCCACCTAAAGACGGAACTCGTTTAGCGTCGAACAAGTCACCCAGGGATGCGGACAGCCAATCAGCCGGGTCTGTCCCACGTCAATCATAACATTCTTGTTTTGTTTGATGTATTTTTCATATGATTGCCATAGATTGTGTAATAGAGACGTATCACTCTAACAAAGAAACTGGTTGCTAATCATGGCCTGTTATTAGCTGATTGAAGTTGTAGACAGCGCTGAAATCATACTTTTGTGAGGTATTCATGAATCACATCTCATCATATTTGCATCACACAGTGTGTGTGTTTACGGGTCATTCATGTTTGTGTCATAGTTGCATATTTTTACAATGTCGTGTTGCGTAGTAATTGGCAAAATGAGTGGAAAATATAAGAAAACCTAATTTCAGATTTTTAGAAAAGATTACACCAAAGAATTTCCGTGTATAATAAAGTCTAACAACGGAGAGAAGTTTGCATTTTGCTGTGTCTGTAGGTGAGATATAAGCACTGCAAATGACAGTAGAAAAGATATTTTCAACCACGTGAAGTGTGGAAAATATATTGAAAATCTTAAAGGTGGTGTTAATAATTTGAAATTTTAGAGTTTTTTTGTCAAAAGTTTTGATGTGGGTAACGTTACGAGAGCAGAATGCACTTTCACGTCTTTTCTAGTTGAACAAAACAGTAAGTGTTGTAGACCCTGCCGGGCATGTGTTAAAAAGACATTTCCTGATTCGGAAGTGGCAAAAAAGTATACTATGACTCGTTAACAGTATTAAATAGGAGTAAAGATTGAACTGTTGTTTTAAGTAATATGTGTGTGACAGTGTGTTGTAAATAACACGTAATACAACAGCTACAGTGTAAATGTGAAATGTTCTTACTAAGTGAAGTTGATTAAAAGGAAAGTTGCTGTGAAGGTAAGTCTTGTAATGTGTTAATGTATACTATGTATTTTACATAATACTAGCATAACTTATTATACACTAAGCTGCAAAGTTTTTTAAAATTAAAAGAAAACTTATCATTCAAAAGTATTTCAGTAAACAATTTGATAATAATTTCTCACTTTATATTTTTGCAAATAAATTTCTTTTGAACTTTAGGTTGGTGTACACCCATTCTCACAGAGTTAACCTACAATTGTGAGAACTGCATTTTCTGCAAGATTAAAGAAGTCTTGATCATAAGCATTTTTAACTTTTACTTCATATTTATTTTGTAATTTAGTGTTAAAATGTTATATTAACATGAAAAAGAAATAAGGCTGTATGGAAGAAATTTTCTTTAAAGTACTGTAGGTTTGGAAAAATGGTGCATCTAGTTTACGTTAAAATTGACATTTTCAAAATGTTTTTATGGTTGAGGATTTGAAAAGTGGGCAGGTATGCACAAGGCTGCTGGCTCTTCTCCGAGGTCGCTGTGTTGGTGACAACTCGTACTGCTTCCCCACTTTGCTTGTCTGCCAATGTGGTGGTTGTGGATGCCGAAGAAATTCCTTCATCTGCTTCTCTACTGTATTTATCTTCTGTGTCACTTCATTTTCAATACACTGTTCACTATTTCAGTTACTGTCCATTCTGTCATTTAAACAGTCAGTTTTCGTATTCACTAACTCTCTAATACCTTCTATATTCCTGTCCACAATATAATTAACAGTGTCAATTTTCTTGCTTACGTTATCATTAATAGTGTCTATTTTCATGTCTACATTCTCATTAACAGAGTCCATTTTCCCCATCTGTTTTACACTATTAACAGCTTTGTTCACACTCTCTTTCACACTACTGATTTTGCTATTTACATTACTTATTTAATTTTTTACATCATCCCTCAAGCTATTTGCACTTGCACTCACTTGGCTGCCTAACAGCTCAATTAGTGCTCACAGTGCTTCCACTTCTGTAGCATTTTCCTTGTTAACATTCACTTTGTCAGTTGTACAAAACAGTTATTTTCACCTACAATTATTACATCTAATTAGTTGTTTTAAAATCAGTAAATACGTACATATATTCTGACTTAATTTACAACTGGTTTATTAATAATTGCCTCCATCCTATTTCTGACACTAGTGTTATATGATAATGCTTGAGGGGCGTATCTGAGCTCGTGAGGGATGGAGGTCCTAATAAAAAATAAAAGAAACTAAATTTAATTTCTAATTTATTCACTCCAGTATTATTTACAGCATTAAATTATCTGTCTCCACATTTACACTTTTTATTTAACAGTGAATGCAATATTTAGTATCTATTTCTACTTTAATTAACATCCTCCTTAATTGTCTCAATTGGTTACAGTCAATTTACTCATACTCATTATTAACATGTGTTCAGTCTATCAGTTGTCATTATTTATAATGTCTTTCACTAACACATCTAGTCCAATAGACCAGCCTGCCAGACACGTCCTTCACTGCTTGATACTCACAGTCACAGACTTCCCTTTTGCTAGTTACTTCTCCTGCTGATCGTCTTCTATCGCTCGCAACTCAGCCATTTATTCATTCATCAACTCCAACTCCACTCAATTCTACTGACGGTCTGGAAGCCTGCCGCAATATTTATAGTGCTTCCCTGACCATCTTAAAGGTTCATCGCACCCCGAGTCCCACTGAAAGAACGAGATCAGTAACCCAGAGCATTCTTCAGATAAACGCAGAAATTAATACTGCCAGGGTAAGCAGTGTGCGTGAAAAAGAGATTAATGTGTCAGCTTGCTTTCTGTATCTAATGCACAGTTGCCGCTATCACATAACGACTCTGTCCTCTTTGCTTGCTCATGCCAAGCAGGTAAAGGTTAGTAGTGTATACCAGCGACACGTAACAATATTTTACAAAAGTGTTTAAATTTTGAAAAGCACTAGTGCCTAAAGGAGAGGCTGTTTCAACACTGGTGTGAGATTTATCATCAGCATAGCTATCACGTACGAGAGGCCAAAAAATAAATAATGACAATATATTTGTGTGAATGCATCTGTAGTCATACCAGTACTTTTTAACATTCTCTGCTGTTTACTATAGTTTTAAAATTATATACTATGCATATTTCTAACTTAGATTTTGTAGCCTTCATTAGCCAGAAATATGACAAATCATTCATATCGCAAGACTATATAAGTAGCGAACTTTTAAGGTGTGTGTGTGCTTTTTTTTTTTTCCACTGGTTTATGCATCAGAATAATCATAATCAGAGGTCTGCCTTACATACTAAACTAAATTTTAACTTATACCAAAACAACAGGCGATATTTGAAAATACAGCTCGGTTCAGTTTTCAGGACACTTTTCGCCCTATTTTACAGTCCCAAATTTCCACGCCACAGAGGATGGTTTGTGCTAGATTCAGTGAGAACAAGCGGAAAATATCTCTGTAGCATACAGGCATGAATTCAAGGGTGATTGCCCCCTCCCCTCTGTAGCACCTGAAAGAAAGGAAATCATAGGACACAACCGACATAGTAATTTGTTTATCACTTGAAAGAATGCAGCACATTACACACAGCACTGGGGTAAGTGAAGACAATATGGAGGAATCTGATGCCTGTTCATTTTTATTTTAAAATTCATTTCATAGGTTCTGAGTGAATATAAATACTCATTTAATATAGAGAGCTTGCTGAATACATAAAACTCTGGGAATTTGGTTTGTATTACGATTTTACACATGAAAAACGTGCCATTTCATGGGGGTGTGGCTTCCAAAGGGCGCTGCATGCACTGGCGAACAGTGGGCAACAAAGTCATCCTTTTGCTGCTGTTTCCTAAATGTATTATATATCATGCGTTCTTAAAATTAAATTCATCGCATACTGGCTCAAAATGTATCTAGTTTAAGATATCAGGTTTAAAATATATTGTATCAGATCAATGTAAAATTATTTAAAAAGTACTCTGCGACAAAGTATTTAATTAATATGAGGTATGCACGTGATGTTAGTACCCATTGTTCATACTTTCTACAGGGGCAGCGGTACGTAGTCACTAGACTACTGGCCACCCACCTAGGTAAACCAAACTGGGTTCAATTTCCGACGGGGACTCTCACAATTTTTCACACGGGTTCATTGTGCTAGATGATACTGCTGGTCAGTGGGTTTTCTTGGGATCTTGTATTTCTCCCGCCTTTGCATTCCGGCGCTGCTCCATTCTCACCTTGCTTTTACCCCTATTGGCGTTCAAGATTTCAATGTTAAGATCTGCCCAAATCTCTTCACTCCACTACCATGGTGCAAAGCGGCACGATGAGCTGGCAGTCAGGCAGATTGGCTGTCACTGGCTTACTGCAGTAAATAGGTTGCAGATGTTGCTTTTGTCAGCTTGGTATAAGGACACAGAGTAAAAATTTAAATACTCACTTTAGGAAAAAAGAATAAAGAGAGTAATAAAGTATGTAACATGAGGAAAATATTTGATACAGTTATTTGCCTCCACAGTAAAAGTAAACTTGAATAAGTTGAACCATTTGATATTGAGAATATATATGAGCTACACATGCACTCTCCTCGCTGGTAGTTAGGCATTTTATCTAAAATATATGGTAGCATGGTCTGGGATGAGCTTCGTCGCAGAACCAAATTTCGCTTGATAGTGAAATGGAGTTGAATTTGGTTGTTTGTCGGTGTTAGACATGTTGCACATCATCTTGTTGCTTTATTGATAAACCGATTTAAAAAAAAAACATTCACTAATAGGCTACATGATTTTCATTCTACCTGCTAGTATCTTGTATAATTTTTGTTGTATATAAGAATACATAGGAAAAAGTGGGAAATATATTGAGAAATTCAATTTACAGTCTTTTTGGACACTCTGAATTGTGATTTCTCTGTAGTAACTTGCTAGAATTTTAATATCACATGTGTTTGGCAAGGCACTCTGACAGTAACTGGCGAGGCAAATATTATGGCTTTGTTGTAGAGTCTACTCCAGAATCAGGTCTTGTGCAGAGTTGCATGTAATGAATGGTACAGTCTTTCTTATAATTTTTGGCAGTAAATCATTTAAACCACACTTGTTTTGATTGGAAACTATGTGAGCGACTTAACTTTGTCGCCAGTGCAGCGTACTGTACTTGACTAATTTTCACAATTATTTGATTATTTAGTGTTTTAAAAAAAGGAAGCTTTTCACAGTGAACTGAAAATTCAGTATGGTTAAGAGTGTTGTATTTGAAGGAAGGGAGAGTGCGTCCATATTGGTATTGCTTTGTTACTATTTTTAGCTGTAGATAACTGGAATCATTTAGACAGTAACAGCATAGTACTTAAATATAATAACCATCAGTTGATGGTGGTGAATAGTTAGTTGGACCTTATATGAACACCGCTATATGTTAAAAGGTAAAAATATTTTGAGCTTGGATTTTAAAATACTGCAGAGCATCTCATTGGTAATCCAGCATGTCATATTCCGTGATTTTCATATATTATTGCGCAGGTGTAGGTTTGAATAATTTTTAATTTAACTTGTTTCAAAGTATACAAGATGAAATTCAGGTAGTAGTAAATGTTTTTATTTTATTACAGCCATTGATGAAGGTGGTGAGTCATGGAAATACAGTTTACGGGTAAGTAAAAAATTACATTCTTTAGTTTTATTAATAAATACATTTTTTATTATTAAAAATAATTTCAAGCAATTACCCCATTTATAAAAAATTCAGTTAAAAGATCCTAAAGTGTGGAGAACGTGTACCTGGATCAATCAGGACTTAACTTGGGACAAAAAGAGTTTTTTTTAGAGTTAATTTTGTTGAAACAGGTGATTTGTTCTTTTAATATTTCTTTCATTGAAGTTAAAACTAAAAATATGCTGAATAGTAATAGCAGTCTATTAGTGGAGACGTGCTGCTCTTTAAAAATCTACTAGAACACCCATCTTTTCCATTTTTGTGTGAAAGAACTTTGCCAATTTTCATTTATCAGGTATGTGTTTTGGATATGCCCTTACCCTTTTCAGTTCTTCATAACTAACAATCAGCATCCAAATCTTTGTCATGTTTTATGTTGTTATTTATGGTTCAGTAGGTGGATTGGCATTTGGACTTCAAGTATTTATACCTGCATCCTATTTCCATGTCATAAAGCTGGATTTATGAGCTTTCTAATCTAGTATAAAGTGTGTTCTGGCTGGTTTTAATGCAAGTATTTTAGACGTAAAATGTTTTCTCGCAAGCGTTGTAGGCTGTTCACGGTAAAGTGGGCACTTTTTAAGGCCCTCCCAACATGCATTAACCACTAATAAATATATCTTATTGTAGCTTCAGGCATTAAATTTTGAGGGTTGTGAAACATAAACACTGTGTTTATTGGTCACATTGCAATGTTTATATTAAAACGCAGCAGGAAGATGGAAATTGAATGAAAGGAAAAATTTAGAAGGGCTTTAAAAAGTGCTCACTTTACCGTGAACAGTCTATAGTAACAATAAGGAACGTTCAGCCATATGGATTTTATTTACATTTTTAAATTTTTCGTTTATTTTACAACTATCTCTTGAAGTAATGCTAACCCATTCTATGAAAACAGGGGTAAATAAAATATTGTTAATCTGATTTCTTTAAGCCATGTATGCATGTCTTAATAAAATAATTCATTTTTTGACTATAAAAGATTATGTGTTTACTGTACAATAAAACAAGCTGATGACAATGATGTTGACTACAGTTTTTACACCTGCAAATGACAAGATTTGATAGTAATGACCTGTAAGCTTTTATTGTTTCCCACTGAAGCCGGCACTGACTTGTGGGGTGGCAGAAAGTGTACTGTGGTTGGATGCACAGAATAAGACTTGATGTAAGTGAACAAACTTCTTATTGTTCGACTGAAATACATAGGCAGTGAAGGAGGAAATTGCTAATGAGCAATTTGCCGACTGTGTTACTTCAGATCATGCCACAATAAATTTATGTTATTGATTGAAAACAGCATTAATTTAAGAATGTTACTTTGAGTAGCAGGTGTATAGTATATTTGGTGTTAAGCTTGTTGGTGTATATAATAGCATTGAACAATGCTAATTGTAATCATAGGTTAACGTCATGCCATAAATGAATAAGAACTGTTAACCAAAAGGGTATATTTACATTACACTCATAATGTTTTGGTTATTTAGTATAGTAATGCTTCTGTTTACCACATCTCTGATTAACGGACTTTGTTTTTACCAGAAAAGTTCTGAATTCACAATTATTTTTATCGCAGTGTCCACTTGGTGTTTGTAGGGCATGGAAAGCATTGCTCAGTAGCGAGATATGTGCATGTGTAAATGGCTGTTTTAGGCAGGGGGTGGAATTTATGTTTAGAACCGTGTTGCAGGCATCTACAGTAGCTGTAACCATAATTCGTGATCCAAGTAACGTTTCCTTGTAGCTTTATGTTTATTGCCAGATTTTTGTGTTTGAAATTTTTATTTATGAATACATAAACAGATAAAATTGTGACTGCCCTACATGCATAAATGATCAGCATTCTTTGGTACATTGTATCTGCTCTGTAAGAATGTGTACATAACTCGTAACTGCAACCCATGTAATATATCTGTTTGTTTACTGCATAAATTTTGGGTTTTACAAAACATTCCTATCAAATTCCACAATTCCATATAATTTTCAAAACCTACGTATTGCCATTAGTGATGCATTTTGCGCTTTTTATTTTAATTACAGTAAACTCCCGATTATCCACGGTAATCGCTGGGATGAATGCTGCGGATGATGCAAAATCGCGGATAATCAGCATTCTCAACTAAACATACAATTTTTTTACATTAATTAGCTGGACTTCGAAGCTTTGAATGCTGTTGTATAGCATTTAAAACGTATATTGTTTGTGTGTCCACGTGGAAATGAATGACCATGAGAGCTGGCAACTCCCCGCAATGTCACACGAACAAGGGCACTCTTCCTATTCCCTTCCTACGAGAACCCTCGTCAAGCTGTCAGCCTTTGTTTAGGTGTGGCGACCTCATCCCTCCCTCCCCTGCTAGTGACCCTTCCGGCTTACAGTTCTTCTCTCTTATCTGTGTTGCATCTGCCGTGACCTTCGTTCCTCTTTCAATCCAGGTATTTGTGAATGGCGTGTGTTTAAAAATGTGAGGGTAAAAGACTACAAGGAAAAGTGATACAAAACACTAAATCATCTCAGCTCCATGTCTCCCGATATGAATAGTACATTAACACGTTTACCTTTCATAAATAACTCTTGACATTTACCGTAGTCATTGCATTTAACTAAAAAGATTAGAAAATAACTTTACGCAATATCGCTGTATTAAGATATAGGCCAAGTGGTGCAATTAACCAATAAATAATGTTGCGTTCACAAATAAACTGTCATTATTTAACTCTCCCGCGGCACGTTTTTGGCTGAACCATTCTAACAATGCCTTGTCTATAAGCTATTGACTGTAAAGTGAGCACTTTTTAAGGTCCTCCCAACAGGCATTAACCACTAATAAATATATCTTTTTGCAGTCTCAGGCGTTAATTTTTGAGAGTGCTGAAATGTATACTCTGTGTTTTTTGATCAGATTGCCATATTAGTATCAAAAAACAGCAGGAAGATAGAAATTGGACGAAAGAAAAATTTTCGAAGGGCCTTAAAAAGTGCTCACTTTACCGTGAACAGCCTATAGTTCCTTGTATGTTGACGGTTTCATTGTTTTTCTTTTGAACATTCCAGTTGTAGACTCTGCATTGCTTGAAAACTCTAGGAGTTTATTTTCATTGTCACGTATGTCCCATGGGACATGTTCCTTATTGAGTTCGACTTCGAGGTACAACATTGCCCAGGTAAGATGAACGACCTGCCAGACTTGTTCCCCGTTGTTGGAGGAGAAAGCTGAGGAGGAAGAGGAGGAGAAAATACTTCCCCCCCCCCCCCCCCCCCAGGATCAAAAGAAGTCCAGAAGAACAAATCCGACTTCTTCAGCTGCAAATAACCCGTCAACAAATACCCTTAAACCAACAGAAGGATCCTGACATCCAATACTACGGGAACAGCCCCAACAGTATGCACTATGGGATGATGTTGTATGGACAAGTAGCGGGCAGCCCAATACACAGTGGAAGATCTGGGTTCCACCGCAACTACGAGCTGATATATACCGGCACCATCACGATCATCCCTAAGCTGGTCACCCGGGTGCTAGGGAGACCCTATTGGATATTAAAACCTGTTACATTGGGACGGAATAACCCGCGATGTCCAGCAGTACGTTAGCAACTGCGTCATGTGCTACTGCGGCAAAGCATACCCTGTTCCCTCTCCCACCGCAAAACCATGGAGACTCAAGACAGCATGGACCTACATTGCCGCCGATCTGATGGGCCCGTATAAATGTAGCTGGAAAGGAAACTGCTACCTCCTTGTAGTAACAGATCAATTTTCAAGAGGGGTAGAGGCATTTCCTCTACCCAGCCAAGAAACCACTCCAATCGTGTGGAAAATTGAGACGGAGATTTTCGCACTATGGGGTTATCCGAAAGCCATACTGACAGACAGTTGCATCTAGTTTACTAGCCATCAATGGCAAACTGCCTGTCAACAGTGGGGGGGGGGGGGGGGGGGTTAGAAACCTGGATTACCCCTCCCTACCATCAACAAGCCAACCCCACTGAACAGAGGAACCAGGAGATCAAGAAGTGCCTCAGTATCAGTGTGGGTAATGATCACAAGTATTGGGATAAGCACATCCCCACCATACTGTTTGCTGTTCGACGTTGGACGAATGAGGCCGTCGACACCAGTCTGAGCGTCTTGCTCCTGGGACAACCAGGTGTCTGGTAGTGGGAAAGTGTGCCGAGAAGATAGCAACCAAAACGAGATCTAGCTGCTCCGAGTTATCCTGGCGGAGTCCCCGCAGCAGAGAACCCGTCAAACACCCCGCCAATCAAGCCGGATCAGTGATCAATCGGAAGTACCTTTGGTGAGAGGGGTAGGAATCACCCAGGTGCCTACCTCTACACCTGGTACAAATATGGAGCTGGAAGTTGAGGCCATCCCAACTTCAGCGAAGTAGTCCCCTGACGAAGAAGTACAAGATGCCACTAGATCACTGGAAACCGGGACGTCGAGCTCCGACGAGAATGCTTCTCCCCAACCTCCTGCCACACAGGAAGAACCCGCCGCCGGGACGTTGAGCTCAGATGAGAGTGCTCTGCGCCAACCACCTGCCACGCAGGAGGACCCGCTTATCGGGACGTTGAGCTGCCACGCCGGAATTGCTCTGCCTCAAGAACCTGCCATGCAGGAACTCCACCACCCTGGACATCGAACTCGGACAAGAGTGCTTCGTCGCAGGAACAACCTGCCTACCAAGACGTCAAGCTGCCATATCGGAAGTGCTCTGCCTCAAGATCCTTCCATGCAGGAACTCCCGCCAGCTTGGACGTCGAGCTCGGACAAGAGTACTCTGTCCCAGCCTCCTGTTACACAGGAAACACTGCTACCCTGGGCATTGAGCTGCAACAGATGTGCCCCGTCCCCATGTCCTGCGATGCAGGAATACCCGCAGACACTGACGTTGAGCTGCCACATTGGAAGTGCTCTGCCCCACCATCTTGCTACACGAGAGTGCTTTCATCGAGAACATCAATGCCACCCACTACTCCTCTACAGGCACATCACCCGCAGTGGAGGTCGGCTGAATCTCCTTTCCACTGCCTCGCCCCAGGACCTGGCCACCGAGACCGTCGATGCTGCCCACAACGGGGTACCATGATGAGCTATGCTGCCAGCAGTCGGGGTGGAGATCTTTCTCCCCTGCACTGCCCCATCAGAGAAACATCCTGCCCTACCAGTAGGAACCCGTGCAGTCATGTTGGAAGGCTTGACCCTCCCCCGCACTTCCCTTGAGCGAGTGCCCTCCCACTTTGTTGTGGCAGAAGCAGATACCAAGATGCCTCAGGCTGCTTCGCAACTCCTGATGCCCCCACGTACCGCCAAGGCCGCCCACACGCCTGGTTGGTACCGGGAATCGTCATGGAGACCTACAACCAGGAATATGTGGTCATACTCTCTGTAGGCTGCCCCTCGTTCAAAGGGGAGGCCTTTTGAAAGTGAAACCGAAGATCGCCAGTAAGTGCACGAAGTTTAAAAACAGTGTAGTAGCAGTAAACCACTACTTCGTGCACGTGGCAAAAAGACTCTTTATAGACCGGTCAAGTGCACCACAGTTAATTTAGCCGCAAGCCAAAGACAGTGAAAGCAAAACAATCACATTTAAGCTAAATTAAAATTCAAAAGTATCCAGTACAGTTCAAGTATAAAGAACCAACAAGGTAAATGAACCAGAAATTAGTCACTTGATTATGTGCTTAATTAACTTTTTTATATACAGCCTTGAAAAGCTGTACGTCTGTAACTTTTGATAGACATTTTACACCTCACCGTTAAAGTGTTTCAAGGGCAGACAGCCCATTTAAATAGGTACCATTACGAATAGACACTCTCTACAGTGACAGTAATGGCTACTATAAATTAATCATGCAAAGACACTCACCACAGTGCCTGTGATTAAGTTGAAGACAGAGACTTCGACATTACAATGAAAAAATTATCTTTTTCTATTATTATAATGATGATCCATAAATCTGACTTGATGTGTAGGTAAACCTATAAATGTCACCACATGTGTTGAAAGTGTTTATGTGGAGATCACTTACACGAAGAATGATGTCGTGTAAGAGTGTTTTCAGCACGGACAAAAGTGAACATTCCGTAGGAATTTACCTTAAACATTCCAACGAAGTTATATAGTTTACATACTAGTTAGACCTATGATATAAGATGGACTCCCGCAAGGGATAGCTTGGTTAGTTTTTTTTTTTTTTTTGCTTTTCAGCACTAAATCATAATTGATGTGTAGGCACACAATTAAATATAATATGTTTTAAAAGTGTATATGTGAAGATCGCCTACAAGAAAGAATGCCATTTTGTAGGAGGGTATTTTTATGTGTATGCTTATATGAGTATGTGCTTTTGTTTGCAATATCTAGTGCACCTACTCAGTTATCAACCAAAGACTCTGAGCATTAAAGCTCCCCAAATCTGGTGCAATATATTCTTAACTGAAATTTTTAGTGTTTATGTGTATTGTATTTAGTGACCACCGTGCGCACAATTTGGCGCGATAATCATGCATGTAGTGTACTCGCTTTATATTCGTTTAGTCTGTCAACCCAGGTATTGAAGGGCCTGTGGTTGGTCACTTCATGATCTGTCACACGTAACTATTTAGCTTGCTGACAAACATAAAGGTTCGCTGGAAAGATTGTCCTTTTTCTTTAACTCACTGCATCAAGCTCTAGGATAGTAGTGGCATTTCCCCGCCGTGTGCGAGTAAGGCTTGTACATATTATAATTATTCTTACTTTAATTCCCTTGTTTTGACTTGCCATTGTTTTATATAATTTTTCTTTCAGGTCGTTATTTACGATTCCAATGTAATATCCACTAGTTCTCTGCTGGTTTTTGTCAATGGCACGAATATGAAATTTAGGCCGGTGGGACATCCGACACACGCGCCTTACTTACCAGTAATCTTTCCAACATGGGGGGAATACACACACTCGCCGCATCAGCAAAGCCCGATAACCAGGGCGAGGGTTAGAGAAGGACGCCGCCCGAAAAAGAGAGAAAGAATCAAGGTCGCCAGCTGGCCACCGCCGCTTCACATCTCGTATGTTTCGCCTCGTTGGCCGGACGACCAGAACGCACAGAACACGTATCACTACAGCAGTTAAGCACCTAAACCTGTGTACAAAAATTTTAATTTTTGTGCATGTCTACCGACGTCTACCCAGATCTTCTAGAGACCTTCTCGACTTTCCAGAGAGGGGGCCTACGCCTTTCTCCACTACCTTTTCCACAATGAGTCTTCACCAAAACAGAGGAGGCTAATTAATGCGTGCCTATACATCTAATATAATATGATAAAGACTCATCGCCAAGAGTACCTCTTCCATCACTACAGACATGGGTGACATGTTGCCTACCCTACAGGGAACGGGAACTTATGAGCGAATCCTTCTCACCTGGAGGATACGCAACCCGGCAGGCACGCCGCTCCCTACCCCGCGCTGAAAGCCAACAAGCTGCTGAGACCTTGGGCGAGGCTGAGCATCTCCGACAAGGCATAAAGTAGAATCGCTGACCAGAGTATTCCCACGCCAACCAGCAGGACGACATTATGCCTCCCACGCACCCTGCGCCGGTAGCCTACAAGCTCCACAATATAAGTCCGGATACTGCCGAGCTCTAGAGTCATTCTTTCGTATCTCTAGCAACCTCCCAGAGCACTAAGTCAGTGCTTGGGATCGTCGGAGAATCTTGTTATTTTCAAGTACGGCCCAGCGGCTACTTACTACGTACGTTACGACCAGTTAACCCGATGACCAGTGAACATGATCACATGTTTATTTAACTTCACTTTGTCTCATCTAGACACCTTGTACTTAGCAGTTTAACTTTAACTAATTTGTATTAGTCTAGAAACAGCTTTTCCCTTTGGCTTAGAACCAGGTTGCCTACACCTGGAACCGCAGTTACCTTCAACTCTGCACGACTTGGTAGGGGGTAGCACAGGTCACGTGTTTATTGAACCGTCAATAAACACTCATTGTTCTCTGCCTTCCTGTTTTTCATTTCCAGGGTATTTATTTGTATAAAAACTTGGAGACAGAATACGCCATGCACTGCCAACAGGAACCAGGAGTTTTGTTAAATTGAGTTAGCCTGACTGTGGATCCCTTTCAGGTATCTGCACGTCAGAAGAGATACATATTAGACTGCTACCTGTTTCTTCCCAGTCACACATCAGCATTAAGTCAGTGCTCGTGGGCGAGAAAAAGCAACGCCACAACCACTAGAAACACCTTCACACCGGGAGGCACGAAAGACTTAGTTTACTTCTCACCATTCGCATTAAGTCAGTGTGCGGTGACCGTAGCCTGAATTTTTGCAGTTCATCCTAGTGCAAATGCACAACCAGTAGAGGCTTGGTGGCCCCCATGGCTCTACATCCCTGATCAGCCCGCATACTGTGGGGGGGGTGAGTAGGGACTCTTATCTAGCTTGTGCTGGCAAGTCGCTATTGGGTTACACTGTTAACCTTCCTGTCTAAGTGCATCGCGTAGACTATATAACTGTTGGCCCTATGCCTCACGAGAGGAGGAGTGGTAGAAAAGTCAGGGTACGATATCTGGCTTACTCTGCTCTTAGGCCGTCGATAGCATTACCACCTTCTACGCAGGAGAGGAAGATGAAACAGGACTGTGCCGCCGAACTTAGACATCAAGCAGTTGCGCCTGCTCCGGTTCTGATAATTGACTTCCCACCTGGTTTCTGCATGTATCCTACATGTCATCCTGTTATCAAAGGACTCCTGATCAGTACTGAAGTGCACCTAGGCTGAACCAACCTCATCTTCTGGTCTAACGAAGCACATCTGTGGAACCTTAGTTCCGGCATAGACTGAATTCGCATAGACCAAAACCCCTTGCCTCATGCAGACTATCTAAACCAATCTACCCCGCTTTTGGTTTAGCAGACGGACCAAATCCTTTACTAACAAGCCAAGTTAATCTAATCGGGCACACATCAACACAAATAAAAAAAGAACTCCATGCTAATGGCTATCCGAGCAACATCGTAAAGCAGCAGATAAAACCTATCAGAACACTTACTCCCAAAGAGACCAGAAAACCTGGCAGAATCCTAGTTATCCCCTATGTTCTGGGTATTTCTGAAAAATAAGACGTCTACAAACAGCATTCCGGTCAAAACCCTCTTTTAAAAGAATGGTTATAGGGTGAAACCAGCAACAGACTATCTACAAACTCACAACTTGTTTATCAGATTCCCTGTGAATGTGGTCATGGATACATACATGAAACTGGCAGAGGTCTTTTGACCCAAATTAAAGAACACAAAAACAATTGCAAGAAAGGTGAAACTTGGAAATTCAGACTTGCTGAACAATCTTGGGAAAATAGCTATAAAATTTTTGAGGAAAATTCCACTCTACTCACTCAGGAAGCTGACAAAATGAAAAGAAAAATCAAGGAATAACCTTGTATTTTAGCAATAATAATATTTTCATTCAACAGAGCATTGAGTTAAAAAATATGTAAATTTCAATAACTAAGAAACATCCTTGCAGCACAAAACAACAGCAAAAATACAATCCATAGAAGACCACACCAACCAATCACGACCACTCTTAGCTGCGCAGCTAATAAAGAGACAGCTAAACTGTCATTAACTGTGGCAGAAAGTTGGTCAAAATCTATATAAACCCATTGTTTTCTAGTCTTCTCGTCAAACGCGCTTGTGTTCACAGACCCTGTGTGTCACTGCCTGGACAGGTACACATTGCAGTTCTCAAACGTCAAATTTTGTCTGTTTTTTGAAAAACTACTGTGTTTGTTTTATTCGTGTAAGTAGTTAACTTGCCTGTGTCGTCTTTCGTGTGTTGTCTGTTGGCAGTATATAGTTTTTTCGTTTACATATATAGTATATCAGTTTTCCGCAATTAGCTTGCTGTTCTTTTTTATTTGACTGGTTTCCTTTATGGCTTTGTGCATATATATATATTCTTGATTACAACACACCTGTCTTGTATTCCGTCGTTGGTATAACTGCAGTGTTTTAGTGCGTTTCGTTGTGTGATTCCATTCGCTTCCTCCTTATTTTGTCAGTGTTTTCCTGATTGTATTCTTTCTTGAAATTTCACAGTGTAGTTTACGCTTATTTATTTTCTCGTCTTAAGGTTACTTGTCTTATACAAGTATTTTTTCCTCCTAAGTCCTGTTTTTCCACGAGACATCTCCATCGTAATGGCGAATGTCCAAAAATCTCCATCTAGTCATTCCCCCATTGCATTATCCATTCAACGATCATATGATACTCTACATGATTTTCAATGTTTAGAGTTAACTAACTTTTCTTTTGATATTTAATAACATCGCTGCTTTCTTAAAATTTTATTCATGCGCTAATTTAAATCAGAGCAATTTTGTATCTCAAAATTATTAATAAATTTTAATAAAATTTGTTTTTGCTCAACTTTTGTGTTGCACACCAAATTAAAATAAAAACAATGGGAGAAGATGGGTGAAAATGAGATCAACAGATTCAAGTGGGTATGTGCAATTCATCACAAATTCAATTTCAACAGCGATATCTTGAATTGTAACTCAAATAGAACAGACGGTAAATCTCAAAGTAGAAATAAAATAGAACAGTAGTGATACCTGGAAGATGAACACTAAGAGGCCGTATTAATAAACACACATGAAATACTAGCTTCATCAAGGCAGTCTTGTTTTAAGTCGTAAGTCCATAAACGTTGCCGGAGCTTGTCTCAAGTACAGTGGAGTCCCGTTGTCACAATTCCAGGTTCAATCCTCGCTATAAGTGTCCACGCTGTTCCCGAAATAGACCGATTTAAATTCCCAGTAGGGCTTACTACTTAAATATCACCTTAAAATTGCTTTTAAATTGTGTTCAAACCACCGTAACGTAAAAATATCCCGCTATATGGTAACTGATTGCGTGAAAATAAGCGGAAAATCTCACTGCGCCATGAAAGTATAGCCGCTCAGCCTGCAATCAGTTGCTCGGCCAATGCAGCATTGTCCTGCAATCAGTTTCCCGGCCTCCATAACATTTTCCGCTATCTCTTACTCGGCCGCCGAAGCAATGCCCTGCAAAAGATAACTCGCCCATCACAGCTCCGCACGATCGCCTCAAATCAAATACCCGTATTTATCTGCATAATTCTCGCACCTATTTTACAGGATTTTAGTGCAAAAATTAAGGTGTGTGAATTATGCAAGGAATCGCCAAAATGGGTATGTTACCATTAAAATGTGGCCTACTGTAAGTAATCCCTCACCAACTGTGGGGGATAAGTCTTTTAAGAACATAGAACATTATTTATTGATAATAAATATAAAGATACATATTCAAAATTAAATCACTTGTGTGCTGGGGCTAGCAATGAAAACATTGCAGTGTTCACGTAGTTGCAGCTGGATGAGCACCTAGATTCTCTGCAGCGTGGCTGGGCGGGCGGCTTGCTGGTATCGCTCGGCCCTAGATCCTTGGGCGGGGCAGCTATCAGTCGGTCGGTCGGTCGCTACACGATTATTCTGGTGGGTGCCGGCCGCCTGCCACTGCTGTTGTTACAGGTCTGGTTCACTTCGTAACAACGGTCTGGTATTGGGAAAACATGACATGCACGTTTAACTAATAAACAGTGAATTTTCGGCCCTCTTCCCTATTGCAATGTTCCTTTGCATATGCAATTACCTGAAGTTTAAATGCAGCATTTTGACTGGCATATTTACCCATTATGCATTCGTTCTAAACAAAAATTAATATAAATGTAAATTATTTCCTTCGCATTAAAAAACCATCTCTATACAAATCAACTTTGTGACTCATTTTGTTTACATGTTTGCAGCGTGGGTATGGCAGCCAGAAATCGATAACGGGACCAGTGACCTTGAAGTGGTGTCAGTGACCTGGTGCCGTCGAACAAAGTGTGTGCCACGCGGGCCCGTTAGCATTACATGCCTCGTTGAGAAAAACACGCTGCGTGAAATATGAAAGGAACAGTTTTTTTCCCCTAATTCGGCACCATAAAAATGGGGGCGTGAATTGTGTCAGTGCGAGAACTATGCCAGTAAATGCGGTAGTCACTGGAAAATGATACATTTTCAACTAATGAAACCTGCATGGTGCGAGGCTTGCTCAAAACCAGCAAAAATTCAAGAAAACCTTATAAAAATGGATTAATATTAAGTTCGTTATAGCACAGCGATAAAATGTAGTGGTAATTGTTTCCCTATCCTTAATTGGTATGCCACAGTACGGAAAAAAACTGGCGAAAATCTGTTAATATGTAGCTGTATTTGATTCCAGCTATCGCTTGGACTGTTATGTTTAAATTAAGATTTGTTTTTATTTAACAATAACGTTCGACCCACGTACACCCAGTTGTTTGAAACCAAACACAGTTTACAACACAATGATTGTGAACGACTACAGAAAAACAGAACTGGTTCATGAAAACGAGGTCAAGGTAGAAAGGGTGGGATTCTATTTATAGAACAATGCACTTGGTTTGAAAGAGAGGGTGGTTAGGTGGCAAGGCGGAATAATGTGACACATGAGAGCGGCACAGAGTGGCAGGGCGAGGGAGTGGAGTTACGGCAGACACATAACAAAAGTGTGTTTCACACAGTCACGAGTCCCGCCGCAAGCCTGCTTCAGACAATCTCGCCGCACATGTTTCAACTCATAAAATTACAATTTTTCATGGAATAGTTTTGTGATTTTTTGATGGTTCCTCAAAAAGACCTTGTTATATTCGTGTTCTCGCAGTTGCCATGCTTGCTACAACGGGATTCTACTGTATATGCAAACAAGGTAGTCTTCATGAAGGCGATCTTATTTTTGCCCTTTGACTGAATATTTCTGTTGCGTGGTCTCATTGCTTTAGATCACAATTTAAAGCCCGTTTCATTGTAAGAGATCTTGCTTGAGGTGGCGAATAACCCATTCTTCACCAAGTTTACTGTAGACCTGAATTAAGTCATGGCTTTTGTTTAATGGCAGACACTTGTTGAATAACCTTACATATCAAACTAAGGGAGATTTTGCCGAATTTGCTGCCATAAAGCTTGCATTAGATTGTGATTAGAGATTTAATTATCCTTTTAGGTAAGAATTTGTAATATACTGCCCTGTGAAAGTATGGAACTGGATTTCTGCAAGCAGTAGCATCTATTTTACAAAAATAGACTTTAATTGTTTTCTCGTGTACAAATAATTTATTATAAATGTACAAAATATTTTTAATTGTACCATATGTTCAATGAAAAAAAAAAGTAAAACCACTGTAAATATGTTTACACTAGAATCTGACTGTTGCATCCCAATTTATTGTGACCACCTCTTTGTTATCACTCGTTTTTCAAGAACTGTAAAATATTAGGTTAAAAGGTAGAAAATTTGAGGAAAGTGTGCCAAAAACATAAGTTTATTATACTTTTAAAATGTTTTCTTGTACAATGTTTAGTAATTAATCATTAAAACCACATCCTCTGATTTTCCTATAAAATTCCACTGGGCATTTACCATGAGTTAACCGCATTCATACATGGTGCATATTTGATAACAAAAGAGATGTCATATATGCATTTATATAAAATCATTTCATTCAGAATATTGGGTTCTATTGAAATAAGTTAAAATTTAGGAACAAATACTCTAATTTTCCCACAAGAAACCATTGAAAATGCACTTTGCACTTTGTAAAACTTAAGTGCTGCTCAATGTTTGTAAAAAATTTTTGCAACAAAGGGAGGTACAACCTATATGGGCATAATTTTTTTTATGACATCAACGTATTATAATGCTGGAGATGATTAAACATGAACTTATCACAAAAAGCTGCGAATTTTTTTTCATTTAGGGATTGGGGTTGGGACATCAGTTCAAAGCTTCCCAAATATCTGTTGTGGCGACTCTTAACCAGCAGCTCTATTCCTGGAAACTATGAGGGATCATCAGACAGGTTCTAGTGTAGCTGTTCATATTTAAAAAATGGATAATTATAACTACAAAGTTATAAAATTAATATTTGCCTCTTAATTAGTTTTTGGTTTTATAATATTTCAGAATTAATATTTGTAATTATGTGCTGAGTTGCTTATTATCTGTTCATGTAAATAAATTACTTTATTCACATAGTTTTGTTTACAATATTTTGCTATACAACTCTTCTGCAGCATTTCCACAAGCAGTGTCCTTACATATCGACAGTTTAGCATCACTATTTATTTTCAGTATTTTAAAAACTCGAGAAATACTTTATTTTGTTGGCATATAATACTACACATAGACGTGGTGACAAAAATACTTATTTATTTCTTGTTTGTGTTTAGCTGCCAAGGTTTGTTTCATTTTATGTCTTTGTACCATGCCTTAAAGGGGGTTGACTAAACTTCAACTTTTTTTTGAGCTAACCTTCTTCATGAAGACTGTCTTATTTGCAGACTATGAAACGCGGAGAAAAAAAAAATAACACTAGTATCTGGAAAAATAATGTCTTGGCAAAGACTATCATGAGCTCAACCTTGAGACTATGAATTTCACTTTGGATGTTTATTCAATTTTTTGTAACAATGTTAGCATTCCACATACATTGCATTATGTACGAATTTGTAGTGACAACTTTACACAAGTAAAAGAAACACAAATGTGCATTTCGTGTTTGCATTAGTAAGTAATTGTATTCAAACTCCTTGCATCTGTTTTATTGTGTAAATAATTAAAGTTTTTGACCAAATTTGTACAATATGAGTGAAAAATATAAACATTATGATATACATTATGTGTGGGAATGCAAAAATGTTGTCCCGGGAAAATTTTTACATTGCGTGTATGGAACACTCTTAGGGACCATTAAAATGGGCGTTATAGGCAAGAAAAAAATTTCAGGTGAGAATGTTATAAGCAGGTTTTAATGTACATTTTCTAGATATATGCCATCACTAATTAAGGGCATCATTTAAGTTCGCTTAGTTTTCTAAACTAAGTTGGTGGCATGTTCCTGTCAGCAATTCATGCTATCACATCCAGTCTAATGTTTGTATTTCACTAACATTTTTAAAAGTTTTTGTTTTGCACATCATCATAATTTCACATGTTGAACTATCTTGTTGTTTGTCTGCGCATTCATTATTAGAATTATCTATTTCAATGTTGCAGTTTATTCTTGCTAGAAAAATTATATAGGCTGTAACTGAATAAGTCTTACAGATTAATAGTGTGGTACACAAGATGAAATGGAACATATTTTATTAAGGTACCCATGTCCGAAAATGCCTCCTTATACCAAAAATGGTGATTATAGCATGCAATGGTTGTGTCAGGTAGTAAGAAAGGTGCATGTGAATCAGTTGTGTGAATCTGGTTTATTACACATAGATTACAGCAGTTACTCACCATTTCTCCTTTGCATTAGATGCATGTTCTGCAGTGCCACAGCATGTAGAGCACATCATTGAAGATGGCCGGCGTGTTCTTGATGGTTTCGAATGCTGTATGAATCCTGGCCCCAAGTTCTTCTCCGGTATTCACAGTAGTGTCATACACCAGTGTGTTTAATGTAGTCCTGAAGGTAGAAATCCAAAGGCGTTAGATCGGGCGAGCGAGGTGGCCAGACAATGAGTCCTCCTCCTGTGCATCAAATGGGGCAGTGCAAAATACCTTCAACCTACTCATGTAATGCCCGGTACATGCTGTTAACACTGCTTGGTTTCCACCGGGTTGCCGATTAACACTGTTCGCTGGTATCACCATGTTTTGATGAGAATACCTCTTAAAATTTGCGACAAATGTGGGAGATAATCCAGAAAATCCAATAACAAAATGGGGGCATACAGTTTGGCATTGCAGCTCTGAATCTATAGTCTACATTCAAAATTAAACTACTCCACACATTTTCAAAGTATCAAAGAAGATGTTATTTATGTTGCATGAGGACTGTGAAGCATCGCTATTTTGAGTTCTTTTCACAGTGTCTCATAACTTCCGTGAAGTATAACTTCTGACTAGGAGAAGCTATGACACTCGATTAAGTTTCAATTGACAGCTCTCGTCAAGATCAATCAATTGCGCGTATAAAAACATTTGTGTGGTGTGGTTATGGGGAAATTGTACGAGTTAATGTAAAAAATTAAGAAAAGTGTCACAATGTTTGTCTATACTTGTCTAAAAGCCAATTTGAAATACAGAAATCGTATAAGGTTGGAAAGAACATTTCATAAGCAATCCATTGATACCTGTGAAACCCCATATGATAATTAAGTGGTGCCAGGAACGTAAAAAAAATCAAGGCGTCAGAGCGCATCAATGTAGATGTATTCATGCAAAATAAACAGCAGTGTCCCCAACACAGCCACACCCCATTTTTTGTATG
Organism: Dryococelus australis; assembly: GCA_029891345.1. Taxonomy (NCBI): domain Eukaryota; kingdom Metazoa; phylum Arthropoda; class Insecta; order Phasmatodea; family Phasmatidae; genus Dryococelus; species Dryococelus australis. Next base: position 27,934,183 of record CM056999.1, on the reverse strand, counting down.
GGGAGGCATTTCTGAATATGGGTACCTCAATATAATGTGTTTCATTTCATCTCATGTTCCATTCCTATTAATTTGTTACACTTATTCATTAGTATCCTGTATTCTAATGTACCTAATTATTTTGTAGCATGGATTTGGAATTCAAGGGTATTTTGAAGGATTCGCCGTCGTACATGGATTTGGCTGAAAGTGGGGATAGGCCACCTTCCATAGATAAAAGTCTTAAGAATTTAGTCCTTAATCACACAGACGGTTCATGGTTAATTATTTTTTCTTAGAATGGGGAAATCAACTTCATCATGATTAACTGTGTAGTATTAGTGAAGCTACATTTTTCTGGCATATTGAGGTAGGTAGGTAAAGAATCCTTTAATTTTTAATTTAAAATAGGGTTGTTTTGTGTGTTGATAATTGTATTGTACAGGATGGGAATGAACAGTACCGAGAAACTTCGGCTGGTGATTCTTCAGCCAAAAATAGATAGAAAAAATGTATGTTCCTGTGTGTGTGTGTGCGCGTGTGTGCGCGCAAGGGTATGTGAGTTAATGTGTGTAATATATATATATATATATATATAAAAATCACCTGTACCCTAAGTCTATGCCGTAGGGGTGCAACCATCCTTGATAGTGTATCTAAAGCAGACTTTTATCACTAGTAACACAGCTAGAATCAGAGATAAATCTCTCAATTTCTGGATAATGCATTATTGAACAGTGATTTGCATGCCGTAAAAATTGGGTGCTGATATCAGTCCGCTTCCATAAAAATGGATAGGTGGGAATCCCTTTAATGCATTAAAAAATATTCTCTGATAATTGTTGTTTCTTTCTGTAGCTTAGCAATTTATTTTATGTGGTAATAGAAAAGGCTCTGTTGTGTTTTTATGCTAAATGCCACCATTTTCGTTAATTTAATACATTATAATAGAACACTACAAAAGTGCAATTCAGAAAGCATTAATTTCTCGAAAATGATAGCATTCAGTGTAAAAATGCAATTCTAACCTTTTTTAACATGTATGGTAGATTATTAATCTGTGGCGATCTAAGCAAAAATTTTCCTACTAATGTTTACCAGAAAAGTTCATTTACACTTTGTAGATGTTTTATTAGCCAGTTGGGTTTTCTTCAATATGTAAATGCTAACTTGAATGTCTCACATGTGAACAGAACCTGTTCATTAGCATCTTTTCTAGCTGTGGGAAAATTGTGTCTGCTTGATTGTCACTAAGCTGTTGGCTTGCTGAGATTGTCTGGGACCAACTAAAGAGAGGGTGCCGGAAGTGATCTATGTATAACTGGGCTGGGGCAGTGATAATTTTCCAAAGACATAGTTGCCTTAGGTCTTGGATCAGTACCTGAGTATTATTCTGGGTGATCCAACCATGTTACTTTGCTGACTGAATATGTACTGTGCTGCAAATAATGTTTGTAATGTAGCAGTTAGTTTAGTGTGAAAATGGACATGCATTGCAGTTTAAGTTTTCAGTTACTGCTTCATCACTTCTGTGATGACCTGCAAAGTTTTTATTTTCTTTAATTATTCATAATTCAGAGGAAAGTAAGTGTTTTATGGCATTATGTTTGTATAATAAGACAAGAACAAAATGTGCAATGTAGGTTATGTGAAAGCTGTGTTGTGTAATACTGTGTATGCAGGTATATTGTTTTCTTTTGTAGCCTTGTACGGAGACAGTATTCGTCACTCTTTTCCATGAATTCAAAGCCACCCTGTCACCAGTGCTGTTGGACATGGTTCAGAACAACCATGACCTAGTGCCACCAAATGATTTGACAGCGATATTAAGGAAAGATGCAGTGTACAATGCAGTTGGCCTCACATCTTTTGACTTCTATGATGAGGTAATAGTTCTCAATTTATTTACACTTATTTTTGGTGTTTCCCTTTGTGATTGATTAATATTTCTATTCACATGTAATGCAAATTTATGTTGGTTCTTTTTTTGCTTGGAATTACTGTTGATGTGTACTTGTGTTGAAACATTTGCTCTAGCTTCCAACCTTCACTCCCCACATTGTAACTTTTTACTTATTGTTTGTTTATTTAGGGTGACCAGACGTCTGGATTAATCCGGACATGTTCTTTTTTTTTACGCCTTTGTCTGGGGTCCTGGCGGATTTTTAGGAAATCTGAAAATGTCCTCCTTTCTTAAAGTCATCAATAATATTTTATTTATTTATTTATTTTTTCTGTGGTTTTCCATTTCTGAGAGTCGGAAAATGCACACATAAGATGGCAGTATTAATGTTTTCTGGAGTATTTTCAGTAATTTAAATATACAACTTGAAAGTAATTTCTTTAGAGCTATATACAAATGTTGCATGTATTAAAGAATATTAATCATATTTTTGCAATTAATCTAAGAGAAAAACAGCAACCCTTTTTATTGTTAGTGTTGAATGGGTATATTTACATAACACAGGCAATGCAGCGCATTGAGATGAGCGCTACAGATTTTTAAAAGCTATTCCAAAGACATTTTATACAATTTATATGGCAATTCTTAATAGATATGTGTCTATTTGCTGCAGAAGATGATTGTGGTGTTTTTTGTGAATTTGTGTGGCGTTTTTACATTTAATAGATTTCATTATAATGCAGAAACGTTTTCTGATGAAGTAACCAAGAAATATCTTTCTTTTAAGAAGGAAAGTCAAGAATCTGTCTCAGAATGTAAAGTTCATCGTGCTGGAACTTTCTTCTCCATTGCTAACAAAACAAGTTGTTGTACTTAGTTACCTATTTATATTTGTAGCAGCATTAGCAATCTGAACTATTTGTCATTATAAAATATTATGTCCAAATTAGTTTTTAGGCTTTTAAAATTTATTTCCAGCAGTTTAATTCCAGTTTTACTAAACTTTTATTTTGTTATACCCAGAGAAAGGTTATTTATATGTGTATATCACTACATAGTATAAAAGGAAGTTCCTAATGCACGTCTGTCTGTCTGTATGACAGTGCTAATCTCGAGAACCACTGGACAGGTTTGGATGTGGTTTTTACTGCAATGATCTGCATTTATCGAGGAAAGTGTATGTGTATAAAAAATTGTCCTGGCGCTTATAGGAGCTGAGCATTAACGGTATTAGTGAATCAAGTAGGGGAAAAAATTTTATTTGCCACCAGCACACACTCATGAAATACGCTGTCTAATCCTTTAGAGATATAACAAAATCATGTACAAAAGAACTGTGTAAAATTTAATGATATAAAAAATGTCAGCAGTAGCATATATCTATCATAAATAAATAAGTACGCATAGTTACAATTTAAAGTATGCAATAAAAACAAATGTAAAATTCTGTCTTTTCTAACCATCACAATCTTAATCTTTATCAAAATTAATTAATTCCTAGTTAAAACTGTTTAATATAGATAAGAAATGTCCTTTACATCATACAATTATCACAAATAATTTAAAAGTTATGAGAAGTTTTGTAAGAAATTAATTTCTAAAATTGAGACGCGCACACGGACCTATACGTGGGCGGGTTTGCAGTGTGGGGTGTGGGCGATGCGGTGGCAAGAGATGTACTAGGGGGGAGAAGGTGTATGAGGCGAGTGCGCGACCCAGCGTGCCGTGGCAGGCAGAAAAAACCTATATTGTATCCAGGTGAAGCAGGGCCAGATCACTAAGTCTATGTATAAAACTGATTTACCACGTGTACATGATCAGAATGAAGCAGTTGCCTACTCACATAATTTGAAAGTGGTTTTCAATTTTTAAAGCCTTAAGAACTATCAGTTTAACTTTCATCTCTACATCTGTTAATAGTATGCAGGATTGTGTGTGGAGGAATGGTGAGATGGAGAGGGATAGGGGGACAATTCTTAAGCCTGATACAGATGGGCATCTTTCTTGTACTAGAAGGTGTACACCGTTCTTGTTCGTAAGGTAAACACCCTCTTGTACGCAAGTTCCATGCACATACTATGCACACAGTAGTCGTAATGGAATGTTGCAGCATGCCAAGAGATTCAGATCTGGAGGTTTTTTCGGGGCTGTAGCAATAATTTGTACATTGCATATAGTATCTGCTGTTAAAAAACATGTGATGGTGACAATATCAGTATTAATAAATGTAGGTTGACTACATAAATGTATAAAACACATATGTAAACAAACAACTTGCACAAGAATGTAAGTAAAAGATAGGACCGTTTCTAAACGATTCTAGCCAGTATGCAAGCCACTTGCATATAAGTTAGCCAGTCACACCTTGCAAGTTGCCTTGCACAAGGAGGAGTGATGGTGTCATGGAGTTTATCACTGCATTCTAAGCTATTTATCATTAATAATTAAACAGATTGATCTTTTGTTTCCCCTTGCCTGAAGTTTTCATTTTAGTGGGGATCTTCAGTCAATTGCCATCCATAAGCATTGCAATGTTAGTATGGTACATTTTTCAACAGATATTTTGAGTCTGGCTCTTGGGTGAGTGCGCACGGTTGCCTACGGTGTTGCTGTCCTACCCCCTTCCCCTCTTTGAAAGCCATTGTGGATGTCAGCTACTCCCAATTTGTGGATCTGGAGGAGCAGCAGCAGTTGCATAATGTCAAGATAAAGATTCAGTTATAATTTTATTACAAAATTCAAGTAGAGCTTAATACTACTACAGGGTTCTCCCCGAAAAATTTTAGCAGTCGGGTGGCTTAGCTAAATAGCCGGGCTTACAAAACACTGGCCACTACAGCTCTGTTGACTATTTTCATATGGTTGCCGGGCGGTGGGTAAAACCTGCCCATTGAAAAGGGCCTGGGAAGAACACTGCTATTGTCCATTTCATGTAAGTGGGGTAAATTTTGACAGTTTTAGAAAAGTAGTACCAATCAAAATGTATCCTTCCACCAGAACTGTTTTGTCACTGAAAGAAAGACGTTTGTAAACAAATGTTTGGAAGTCCAATTCACATTTGCATTTTCATCCTTCCTCGTGTTCAATGTCATGGCAGGCACTGAAAATCTGACGGTAGCTAACTTCCGTCCAGTAATGAATGTAGGATATTCTAGCTAGGTTGGCATTCCAACTTGTTTTATTTTTGTAATTACCAAGTTAAATTTTTTGGGGTTCTGTTTATTTATTTAGAGGGAAAAAGGAAACAGTGTTTAGCTCGAGAAGTGTGTGTTTGTGTGCATGCATGTCTGCATGTCTGCATGCACACATGCGTGCATGTGGATGGGCGGGTGCAGGTGCGAATGCACCTTGTATAAAACGAGGGCCACAGTGCATTGGTGAGCGGTAGTGTGAGGACCTTTTGCAATGCGAGGACCAGGCTCCGGTCCTCGGAGTGAATGGACCTCTTATAGTAGCTTAAAATTCGTCCCTGATGTTAGTAAATGTGTAAAAATTCATTTTGGTGCCAGTCTTCGAATTGCATTTATAACGTAGAGTCAACAGTTGAAGCGTTTTTCGCCATGCAGTGCTTCAGTCAAATTGTGTATACACAAGAATTGAAACTTTACAAGCAGCCCGAGGTCCATTTTACACACACTGCGTATAACACGCGTCTGTAAACTCTTGCATTATGCGAGGACCAAAGTTCTGTTCTTACATACGTAGATACTGACTTGATTTTAGAGGACCGATGCTCTCTTCATATACACATGGACACTGACGGATTATACGATGTCTGGTGTGCAGCTTTAAAAATTTACATTTAAATACAGAGTTTATCAATAAACATTTGCTGGTTGAAAGTAAGTGAGTGTGAAAGTAGCTGAATTCAGAAATGCATGCTACAGATTAAAAATAATATTTTTTAAATGTTGGAAATCCTGCTGTTTTTAATTCATAAAAAAAAAAAAATTCTGTGACTGGCTGCTGTGTATTAACGTTATCCGGTGATACTTGCATGTCAGGAAAGAACATCCCGAAGGTCACATCTGTTGTTTACTGCTGACATGCTTGTTTGTGTGTGGTGGAGACCAATCGATTTACAGGTTTTTTTCTGCTTACACCATTTTTAAGCTTAATACTACAGCCAAATATATTTCTGAAAAGTTTGAAGCACTTGTTTTCAGTTTGGAGGCTTATTTTTCCAAATAATTTGGTAAGTAATTTTCTTAATTTGAAGCTTTAAAGAGATAAACTACATAAACAGTTTTATAAAAGCGATATTAAAAAAAAACCTTTATATTAGTGGTAAAGTAGTTGCAAAATTTTTTTGATATCTGAGTTATCTATTAGTGCAGAAATGTGAGTTTTGTTAACTTTTTGGCGAGGGCACTTACAGAAACACAGACGGTGAAATAAATAATTTAAATTATCACAATTGGTTACCTAACACTTTTTGTTTGATGTTAAGATATGGAACTACTTTACCTTCATCGTTACCAACTTTACTGGGCGCATGTCACTCAGTACGCCCGATAAAATATACGCAGGTAGGAGCAGTGACTTTTTTCTGAGGTTGATTTCAAAAGTGCTCACTTTATCGCGTATAGTCTATACTCCACAATACAGTTATGGTCTGTCACTGGCCTACAACGAAATATACTGTGCTGTCCTCTGTTATCGTGCAGGAAATTTTTTTTAAAATTCTTGAAATGTTTATAGATTATCAATTTACAAAAATACCACTACTACCACATATTGAAGAATTATATTAAATCTTAAATTGAGATACACCATACAAATGTTTTAAATATATTATTGGTCCATTAAGTTGGCATAGTTACTATCATCTATATTATGTTTTCTTCAGCAATTACACACTAAAAATGCAAAATTAAAACAAACACAGCAATAGCTGTTGGTGACAATGAATAAAAACTGCACGAATAAATGTACTGTATTGAAAGAGTTCCTTTCATGGGTTTAAATGTTGTAACCTCTATACTTGCACACTACTTGTAAACAGAGGTCCTTTTTTGTTGTGTCCGTCATTGGTGACAAGCAATAAATTTAACGTATGATGCTCATGCGATGTTCTCAACGCTCCTCGCTGACGTTAAAATACTGATTGGCTGAAGCTCATTGCACCGCGTAGCATCGTGCTATTGTGAAAACTGATTTTGTAATAAGTGTAACCTAACTTTCATATGTGATACAAGTTTTGTATGAACAACGAAGTACAGAAATCTTTACTTTCATATGAATTTTAGTTAAACGTTTATTAGTCTACGTGTAAGTTACATGCTAATATAATCTCCTGAAATTGAAAGTATTTGCACCGTCTCATGCAAGCATAGCCTTCGTGAAGGGATATGTGCCATCGACCACTGCCAAATTTCTTCTCTTGCGGACGGTGAAAGGTAAACGAGTTTTGGTTCCTTACTACAAACCAGTTGCCTAATATTTGTAATATAATGTACACATATCACTTTAAACAACTAGAAGAAATGTTTCTTGGTGAAAATAATGTTATACCTGACAATAATAAATCTATTCTAGTTCACCCACAAATTAATTTATCTGAACCCTCAAGTCGACCTGATGGGACTTTGAGAGACAGCCCCCAAAAAGTTGAATCCCATTCACGGTCATCTCATGGGATGCCACGCCGGCCACTAGGCTTAAATTTTGAATACACAAGACGCAAATATGTGTACAACTTTGCCCTCAAAGTGGTTATGAAGAAAGCTGTAATTATGTTTTAAATACCCTTATGCTGTATTGTGGTTTGCTTACTTGTAAGGCAACATACGTTCTGGTTTGAATGTTTAAATTATCCCACAAACTGTTAACTTGAGAGTATTCCAAATTATACAATCTTTTTTGCTACTTTGAATAACATCAATGATACGTTTTCATAGGTAAGTTCTGGCCAGTTATTATAGCAAAATGTCATATATTAGTCTTTTTATCTTTATTTAATCGTTATTTTGGTTACCTTCTCTGAAGTCTCAGCTGTGCTGTTATTTTGAGAAAAGTGAAGGCTGCATCTGAAAAAATATCAATCCATTTAGTTGTAAAATTGTATACAGTTAGCTATACATTAAGCAAGTAAAACTGATCACCGCTAACTGACCGTGAATGGAATGCTCAAGCAGGGTATGGTAAATTTGCACTTTTTATATTGTCTCCTCGGAATCCAGCCTTTTGAGTTGATAAGTGTATTTTTTTTTTTTTTTTTGTAATACAGTAGGTATGGAATGACACTATTTCACTTCACATTGAAATAGGTTTACTCTTTACCATTCTTTTTTGGAATTCTTCTAGGGATATGAGGCTAGATATTGGTGTATTTATTATTTACATTAATTGGATAATAGCTGACGATCCATGGTGATTATGAAAAAAAAAAATTGAGTACCTGAGCGTTGTGCTCGTAGTCTACAGTTTGTGGCATCCGTATGTCCCATTGCAAACTGTGCACCATTTCTTCAGGAAAATTTCCTGAGATTAGAATAATGGTTCCTCGAAAATTTAATACTTTTGAAAGTGATTCTTTACTGTAATATTTTCAAGTAAATTATTTGTCAGCAATCTCAGACCAATAATTTGATAATAACTTGAAGCTTACCTTCATCCATAATGTTCTTAGAAGACTCATTACTAACAGAAACTAAAGGAATTTACAGAGCTAGTGTAGGGACTCTAATAACAGGCAATCCCATATAAAGGCTTTTGCATACTTTGTACGGCAAATATTTGATAGAATTATGTAAAAATTTGGTACAGTATCACAAGATACAGTAAAATACGTTAATTATGGAACAAGAAATAATTCAACAGAAATTCATCGCCCTTTAAAAATATTTGATCATAAAGTTGGCAGAAAACACTGTCTAAGATTGCCATTTTTTAATTATCCATAGTGCCTCCCAAAAACCTGCAGTCTTCAATAAACGTTTTTCGTGTCAATTTTTCTTTAGAGCCCTTTGAATTATATTTTAGGTAGGTGTTTTGAAAATATTTAATTGGTTATTTGTTTTCTATTGCAATTATAATTAAGTTATTTTGTTTTATATGAATATATGTTTTATTGCAAATTATTTTTCACAGAGCATTGCCAAATCTGTCCACTGTCCTTTTTTTAATGTATGGTAGTAAATGTAAGAGCATATTACGAGATTTTTACTCGTAAATCCGGAATTACTGAACCCGTTTACAAATCTGAAATGAATTCAACGCTATATGATTAGCGAGTGATTTACATGCATTCGGCTCTTTGGAAGTTTTGTGTGCGATGCTAAATAATTTTAATATTATTATTTTTCTTCTGATTGTTAGTTGAATGTTCATTTTCATGGCCTAGGCAGTGGAATTTTTTTTACAAAAACGCACATTATAAATTGTATGCAAACCAAGCAAATATAAGGAAAACAATAATTAATTTCGAAAACATACAGCTAATAAATATTTTAAAAGTATCATACATTCACTCATTTCACTCAACATTTCTATTTTTATATAAATGTTAATATTTCCTTGTTATGCTTTGGTGCTGTTTATGTTGTTGGCCGTGCCAGTTTAATAACTCGTTAGGTGTACGTATGGAATTCACGCCGGGCTTTTTTGTCATTTTGGCAATTAACATTGATTAAATGACTACACACATGGACTGAGAAGATATGTCACGGGACTATTAGTAGTAGGGGCGGGCCAGTCCTACCCCATCTGGGATTAATTGATGGATTATCGGTTTGATTGATTGATGCTTCATCCGATATTAATCCGATCAAATATTTTTAATCAAAAAGAGGTTAAATTGATTGAAAGGATTAATTACACAGTATAAATTACAAAGTTAATAATGTTTAATCAGAAATATTCCACGCTATTTATTTTAATTTTAAACATCATTATAAATTGAACATACCAGCCTTTTTCACATGGATGTACAAATTTATATATTTTTTAAATATGTGATTCATTCTTTATTATTTTTATGTTTACATGATTACAATCATACCTAACTAAGCCTTATAAGGGATGGTATATTATATTGCTATTTATGGAAAAGTGGTTAGACTGTTCGCTTCCATAACGTTTTCCTCTCTGTGGAGAAAATATTTTTATTACTGAAACAGGTACATTTAAAAAAAAGGAATAGGGTAAATAAATTTTACGAAAGGATTCATTTTACATTATATTTATTTACAAAAATATAAACAAACGTAGTGTGATCCAAAAAAAATCATAACACTGAAGCAACATATTTAAGCAAGTAGATAAATTTTGCTCCAAAACAAACACAAATTACACATACTTATTATCAAGTACAAGACGTCCCAAAACACTATCAAGGAGAACTTGCTCCAAACATTAGCATGCTAAACAAACACAAGCTGTTAAAAAAAAAAAAGTTGCTAAAACTATTTCTTTCCGAAACAAAGTCGAAATGGTTTACTCCAACGTGCTAATAACTTGCTGATATTCAATTTACGTTTGGATTTCTGTATACACGAGCATGTGATTTTTTTTTCTTGTTGCTCCATATTTACGAAGTAGTGAATTACATACAACTAAATACTTTTTATACCAAATTGCACTCATTACTTCTCTCATCGCAAATAATGGTATATGATTAGACTAATATCCACAGGTGATTCGGGAGCAGAAGCATCAGAATCTGTGTCATCCCAGTCAGTCCTCATTGCCCAACTTAACATTAATTTTGCGTATTCCTCTTCAGAGAAAAATGTTGAATTAGATCCATATGTTTTACATAATTGTTTGAACGAAGGGCAATTGTATTCTTTTTGAATATGTATTACTTTCCCATTATACACACTTTCAAAAACACGTTTTTGCTCAACTCCACCTACATATATTTTACAATTATTTAGGTAATGTTGGCAAATATCTACAACATTCTCATACTCTATACATCCACTTTCCCATTTTAAACCATGACGATGGTTAGTAACCCATCTATTTGTTTTCTTGTATTTAGGAGTTAGATATTTCTAGTCAAATGGTGATTTGAAGCCGAATACAGTAGTTTGTTCTTCCGTATCAGTGATAGCAAATTCTTAAATGATAATTTTTTTTCTCTGCAGACTGAAATCCTTGCACATTGCATAACATCTCGTCTCACCCGTAGTTTGTCGCCTACTGACTCAAGTCATTATTTTCACCAGCTTATCTCTTACATTGTAACTCACTAATCTGTTATGAATTATAATAGCGTAAACTTGCGTATTTGCTGGAAATGATGTATTTGCAATAATTTAAATTTGTGAATCAATCACACCATTGGTAATTCTGTCGTCTTGCTGCTGACATCAAACACAAATAATGTTCCTCTGGTTTTAAATGATTCACGTTCTAGGATCGGTCAACTAATTTTGTTATTATACATTTCCTAAAACTTTGAGTGCATATCATACCAAATAAGGAATTCCCCATTGGCAAAGTTCATATTTAAATCCACATAGGGGTAAGCTTGACTGTTTAGATACAGTTTAATATTTTTCATATCACAATTATTGAATACTATTTTATCCACTTTTAAATTGTTTTGTCGATTTGTTTGAAAAAAAAATGACAACATATCTATGTTTTTTCGACGAAAAACTTGATTTCACATTCCAAATGAATTTTTGTGATGTTGGCAGTATTGGAAAAACCTCTAAAGCCCACAATCTGAATGAAATGTCTAGATTCTTCCCTTTTTTGATAAATTTTAAAAACTTTGCATGTTCACGAGTGTTAATTTCAATATGCGGTATCAACCATTCCACACTGCTTAATTCAAATGTTACATCTTCCCCATTATTAGCCAAATCGTATATAGCATTTAAATGTGTGTTACCGAATAGAATAACAAATTCTTGTTTAGCATTTAATATGACGTGTTTGTAGTCTTCAAAAGCCCAAAACCATACTTAACGGTATAACAACTTCTTATTTTCCACCTGGATTTATTTGTAGTGAGTAATCACTAGCATTGTTCCCCCCAGCCATAAGCCCTGTATACATCATATTGTTTACAGTTCCTGAAAGATAGTTTTTTATCGTGGAAGTAATTCCAACATCTCGTGTTTGATCAATTTCCACTCCATTTAGCAGATGTGCAATTCTGTCGATTAAATTAATTATTCAATTTCATAATTTTTTGAAGTTGCTGGATTACTTGCATCGGCTGTCTTTTTAATTGTTCCTATAAACCTTAAACTTGATTTTGATGGTAACATGTAAATATTGTGATTTTGTATTGAAATCCTTATTTCTGAAAGAAACGTGTACAGACCTGCTCAGAATGGTTCATACACATGTATTTCCGTATTGGTGATTGCATTTTCATAAGTGATCGGTTCTTCAACATTAAGTATGTCTTCCATTTCTATTAACAGTATATACTGATTATTTTAAATAGAATTAGTTGCCTCGTGTTAACTTCATGGGTATCTTATTTGAAGTGAGCATTTTACGTTTGTGTTTACGTCTTTTTATACGTTCTTTCTTCGAAATACGTTCCGTAGTGATAGTGACATACTTCTTAAAAGAACCGCCTACGTGATGTCCAAATTTACTATTATACACATACCCATTATGATTGCAATGTCTCCGTTCGTAACCTAACATATTTGCAATTGAATTGTCTTCCAAGAAATCAATATCAGTGTTACTATACATTGCACTAGTTAACATATTTGGATTTCCACATAATCGGAAATGTACATATTTAGATAATGCCGCTTTAATGAATGTTTCATTGTCATCCAACTCGTATAATCCTACCGGTATCACAATCTTGTATGTTTTTTCCACCAATATTAGCCGTAAATGATTGGTTATGCATATCAATGTTTGGTATGCTGTTGTAACTAATGAATTCTATTAGACTTATTTGACATTCTCCATCAACTCTAACACAGGGAAATATACAGCACACAATTGCGACGTATTTCCACTTAATATCAATGTAATTCACATATTACTAATATGTTTTACAATTACTTACATAGCCTATTTATAGCCAAAAAACGTAAACATAAATGTCCGCAGTTGATTGTATTTGGTAATTGTTCCATTTTGTAATTGTATCTTAATTGCGTGTTTTTTTAATTATTACATATTTCAATTGGAGGACATAAATCGACAAAACTGTCGTAATACAATGATTGATTTACGTTTTTAATTAATTATAGCAACCCAATGCGTTCCTTCATTTTATTTCGAATCTAAATTAACAATCTTACATTCAAGAAGATTTGGTTTCTTTGGTAAATTGTCTCTCATATACACAACTTGGAAATAGGGAATATCCAGTTTCTTTATAAATACATTAATATCTTTGTTTGTTAATGCACGTTTTGGAAGACTGTTTAGGAGACACTGCATTTTTTTCCACGTTTGAAGTTTTTTTGTCTTTGTCCAACTTTATAGGGTTTCAAATACATTCCTTTACCTTTTGATTTAACGGCTCCATGAATTGCCAAATTCCCTCCGGGGATTGATCCAAGAACTATTAATGCTTGAAATAGGAATGGAATGATTCCTCCTTTCTTTATTTTTTGTTTGGTTTTGCGTTTTAAGCCCATGCCTTTTTGTTTAGGGAATTTGCACTTCTCTCTCTTTTGTTTTTCACATAGTTAAAATTCTCTCTCTCGTGTAAATTATATTTCTAAGCCCAAGACTCGCGTTACATTTAAGACTCATCAAAAAGGAAAGAAATAAAGAAAATCAAGGGGAAAAAACTTGATCCAATGAAAAATTAACTCTTTCAATCCATTTAACCCATTCACTCAAATTTACCCTTTTTGATTAAAATTTGATCGGAGTAAGATTAGATTAAGAATTAATCCAGGCAATCAAATTGATAATCCATTAATTAATCCCAATTAATCCCAGGTGGGGAGGACAAGCCCACACCTACTACTATTATAAGAATTAAAAATAATGTGTGGGGTATGCAATAATTGGTACACATTATGTGCACCTGAAATAAAAAATTAAACACAAATTGTGTAATTGCAGGTATTAAGTAAAGAAGTTTAAATGCTATACTGAAATGAAGTAATGAATACTACAACTCTGAAGTAGTACAACCTAATTGACGTAAACCGCATGAATATTTGAATGTTTCAGATTTAATACCAAACAATACAATATTTCACAAAATATGGAACTTTCTACACTCGGTGGTTGCATTAATACGTTGCGACTGGTGGCAATCCATATTTAAAATGTTTATGTAAAGCTACAAAATTCTCCATTTCTCTGCTAACAACGTGCATTTTTGGTTTCCAGTCTTATTTACTACCTGCCTCAACATCAGAGATTTTACTATAAATCAAAACCAGAGCAAGATGTTACCGTGCAATTAATGTACCGCCATAATTATTTCTACTTTTACATATTCCTTTTGCCTTTACTCTGTTTCTTTAACTGCCGAATAACAATGTATATAATATTTCAAAATGTTGACACAGATATCATATACTTAAATGTAAATAGAAGCATTATTTTGAAGGTGACCGTAATTTTTATCAACGAAAAACATACAGATAAACCATGAATATACATGGAGAGTGAACATGCAACACAGCACGTTCTACCATTAAACTAACAAAGCTGAAATATCTCTTTCTAGCTCTGAGTCAAATTTTATGGAGACATATTTTTACAGTGAATGCATACATATAAGTTATCTTGAAATGTTCTATAACGTCATTAGCTACAACAGAAGTCACTGATGTGCAGTTGAAATGCCGACCTCTCATCAAGGCGATCCTGTCTGCATTCCTGACAGAGTTGTACTGCAGATTTTCTCATGTGCAAACGTTGCAGATTTTGCCGGTAGTCTGTGTGTTTTCTCGGGATACTCCCGTTCCAACCATCATTATTTTCCGCCACTACTCAATTTTCCCTTCACTTCACCATCATCGGTGCTGAAGACCTTAGCTATTAAGTGATTTTACACATCTCACTCACGAACGCATAACAGATGGCACATAATATTCTTCAATGTGATGTGGATTTATCCTTAATACATATAGGTGTATTATCTTTATATTAAATACACCCTATTTGGATTGCTGTAACATTATATTTTCAACGAGAAGTTGGCACAACTGTATGTTATTAATACTTTACAAAATGTTGCATTGTAATGTTTGATACTGATTTACATTCCTGCAAAATTTTATTAAGTAAAATCTCCCCTGCAATAAAAAAAAATTAATTGATGGCACTACTCACATCAGAACAATTTTGTTGGCCTATCTTTTAAAAAAAGTAGGTTTGAAATGAAACAAAATAATTAATCCTGGAATGCTGCATTGTTAGCCAGCAGAAATGGAGAAGTGTTTTCAAAACTGTGTCCTTACCATTTAAATAAAATATTCTACTGTACTTAGGATGCATTACAGTACCGAAATATAAACGTGTTTATTCAGCTGTGCTGCAATGTAAACATCATTCCACCATGTGTACTTTACGAAGATATTTACAAAACCTTTCTCGTGTAACTAGAGGCTTACGAGAACATTGTAATCAAATTCGAAACTAGTATCATACACATATGTTTAGCTGCTGTGTCACTGTAAGTGAAGCTAAAGTTGGTCTTAAAATCCTATGAACTCAAATATTTGTTGTGAAAATTTAAACACGTTACCAACAAAATTTTCATTTTATCTTTACTGTTTCAGGCGTTCACCCATATTGCAGAAAATAAATTTATCTTGCAATTGGTTGTCCATTTCGTCTTTTTGGAATTGTTTTGGAAATTCCTAAATGACTTATTCATTTAACATGCAAGCACGGGAGCACGGCAACATTATGATTGGCTGCCTCACACAGTACCACTCCAATTAGTCATTGACAGTGTGAAGGGAGTGAAGCAACTATGGAAAGAGGACTTAGTGTTGACCATGCGAAAGGGGGGAGGGGAATAGGTCCCTTAAGAGAGTGTAGCAGTTTCTCGGTCTGACATGACATCATGGGGTATGGCAAGGAGCGGCTACCAGACGCTCACCACATGCTGGGGAAGGAAACTTTTAAGGTGGTCACCTGGGTGAAGTATTGTTGTGTGTGTGTCCTAAGCCTTGAAATGTGTGAGCGTGAAGAGCGACCCAGACACGCTCAACATACGATTAATCCTAGCCTTTAGGCGCATGTCGGTGACTCTCATATTCTCTTACAAAATACTACAGGTAAAAGTGTGCCCCCCTCCCCCTTTATCTCCCTACCACCTTCTTAACCCAAATAAAATATTCTGCATCGGGACGTTCATGTCTATAATTAGCCATAAAAACGCTCATTAACTCGCAAGAAAATTGCCTTTCAAGACGTATGGTGTACCTGATATGGGGGTATACTCAGGCGTGATGGTTTTTGTAAGCTGTCCCTAAAAATGTACCACTCACGCGCCTTAAACGGTTTTGGGATGAAACGTTATGAGCCAAAGCTCTGTTCGACATTTGCCAGCCAGGGCATTCAGGCTTCCACCTTTACGCGGGTCAGAAATCTATATCCAGTGACATGCGGTAGATGCATTTTTCGTTACAGAAGATACTGCAATAATACATAACCAGAAATGTAAATATTTTGCAAATATAATATAGGCTATTTACTCATCCCATAATATTCCTGAAAAATCATGTTTATATCATATATGTAGCTTGTAGCTACAATCATTGATTTGGTTTTGATATATATATTTCTAATAGCAATATTTCGTAATAACGATCCTAAAATATTTACTTTGAGTACAAAGCTAACATGTGAAATCACTCGTATTTATAATACTTTTAAACATATGTTATATGCATACATATCACAGGAAGAGATGCCATGTTAGGTTTCTAAATATTAGCTCAAAATTTCTAGTAGGCCTATGTATATTTTGTTAATAGCTTGTGTTATTGGGTAAGGTTAGTATTTAAATGGAACTATATAAACCCCATTAAGACAGTTTTCTTCGGGATTGTGCTATCAAACATGAAACAGGTATACACAGTGGTGGCGCAGTGACCAGAGCGCTTGCCTCCCACCAAGGCGATCCGAATTAGATTCCCAGTGGGGTTGCTCCTGGATTATCGCATGTGGGGAGTCGTTTCGGACAATGCCGCTGGTCGGCATGTTTTCTCGGAAATATCCCGTTTCCCCACCTTTACATTCCGGCGCTGCTCCACGTTCATCTCTCTTCATTTCTATCGGCTCTCAAGTCCTCGAAGTTAAGAGCAGCCAAAATATTTCTACTCCACATGTATACATAGGGACTGGTCACTGAATTATCTGATGACCTATGTTGCCTTTAACAAAAACGCTGTTATGAACACAATATGTGAACATTACAGTCTAACTTGAATGGTATTTTCTAATATAACTGAATATTCTATCTGCATCCCAAGAAATGTAAATGATCTTAAATTATATTGCGGAACGCTACATGTTATTTGCCGGCATATACTAAACTAAGTATCTACAGGCTATTTTTTTTTACCAAATAACCTCTTTATACACCATATCAGTGGTTCAGCTCTCATGTGCTAGGTTTTTAAGATAAGCTTGCTCTGAAGAGAACTGCCCATATGAAAAGCAGCTTCAGTTAATTATGTCCTGGCCACATTTAGCCATTGTTTCTGGGCTTTATTTACAGTCATAACAAAACTGACTATAACATTGTTAACGCTCAATTATAATAGCATTTTCTCATGTGGCTTTTTCTTTACAACTTTTAAGAAGATATTGGGTAAACTGAATTTAGTCTTCCAAGCTTATGCCATTAGAATAATTAAGTTCTATTAATGTTTATTTCGTGAAAACTCTCATTTATTGCAAAATATAAATTTAAAAAAATTCTTGTAAATACAAAACGTGACTTTGACAGTCATAACAGATTAAATGCGAGATTATAATTCTGACGGCAATATTTGCAAAAAAAAATATGAGAAAATTTTATTCTGTGCACCTGATGGAATATGTCCTGCATTTCAGTTTTACTATATACTGAAAATGACATACTAAATAATTAACCATGGTATATGTTGTGATATAAACAATACAAATATTCTCACTCAAAAAGAGAACCGAGCGCGATGTTTAGCTATGTATGTACAATTGCCTAATCGAAATGAATAAGTTATTCAGTACCTAACTGATTCTCTTCATGTGTGACATTTCTTGCATTTGTGAGGGGAAAATACTTAATGATTTACATATGATAGCTTCTTAAAAAATGAAGTAGATCCTGAAGATATACCAAGTTAATTTGGGTTGAAAAACCAAGTTTTAGTAAATTGTGCCAAAAAATTACACGAAGAAAAATTTTATTTTCAGTAATATCTATTATTATAAGAGGCTGAAAATGGTTACCGAATGCTATGTACAGTTAAATGATTTTATGTTATATTCTTACCTAAATGTTTAACCAGTAAATCGAAAACAGTTAATATTGTTGAAAGCATCACATAAAAAGTGGTATAAAGAAAAATTTCACTTGAAAGTGTATTCAAAACTGCACATAATATTACTCGGATTTTACTATGTAAATACAATAAAACATGTAAGGTACAATTATTAGAACATCACATATACTAAATGGAAATAAAACCCATAAACTCTGATTGCCTGACATACATGGAGGTATTTTATTGAGAAAATAATCTACAATGAGTAATGGCATACATATCCAAAAAGGTGTGATAAGTTACATATTAACATTGAAATAAATCATACATTCGTAGGTACATAACCACATAATGTCTTAAACAAAATGAGATATTTGTATTATATGAAACTATATTACTTATTTACAGTTTTCATTTCAATGACTACAGCAGGTCTCCTTTATTTTTTTTTTTGCGGTATATAAGCAAATGACTGTTTTAAATTCACTTTCTCATGACATGTTCACGTAAGGATTCAGAAAAGTTACACTTAATTTATGTGCTAAAACACCAAAACAAACTATAGTACAATATTTAAATAAATAGTATAAATGTAACTTTTTTCCAAATTCCCTTGAATATAAATGCACTTCAAAAATGTAAAAACACAATAGAGAGATTAATGTGAACTGGCAACTTTAATATAGGTCACAGCTGCAATGATACAACATAAAGTGGAATGCTATTGGTTACTTAAGAACACTAACATTAATTTTACAGCATGAAAATGATCTCATGTTTTAAAATGCAAAGCAGTGGGCTATGACTGAAAAACGTAACAATACCAATGGAACTAATGCTTAACTTGAATAAATTGCTGATGTTCTACACAATCATAATTTCATTTTAACATATCACATTATTTACTGCAGCATCGTTGAAAAAAAGTCTCTTTGTAATCACCATGACCATGTTTATCAAACACTGAAATAAGTGCAGATTCACTACATTTGCTATGCTCGAATGTACAGTTTTGTTGTAGGGCTTTCCTGCACAACTCATCATTTACTCTTAACTATTTCTCTCCAGGATATTAAAAACTGCAATATTAAAAATACATGTGCATAGTTAATGTTAAAAAAGCTTAACTTTTTTTTACGTATATATTGCAACAGTGTACCATAAACTATGTCAGCAAAATGACTAGATAGAAAACCTTCATTTCCTTTATTACCTAGAGAGTAATTTCATTATTTTTACGTGCAATAACTGTGGAATCAATATTTTTTAATATATAGTGTACTTATTCAAATTTTAATTTTTGTGAGCCACTTAAAGAAAATGCTTTTCGCATGTATCCACGATGTTGGACATTTTAATTAAATTTTTTTTTGTAAATGAATTTTCGACACACTATTTAACGTTGGTCCATGTTCTCGAGTTCAGCAAATGGCTACATTTATCCAAGAACTTAACAACTTTGTGTTTTTGAGGAATTTTTCGAAGTTGTATGTGGCCAGTAAAGTGTTTTCTCACAGCACTAAGCTCAGTGCTGGACCAAGGTCGATACTGGACTATACGGCTCTTTTGTTTCATAGAATGCAATCTTTCAGGTGGTGTTGTGGATTTTGAGGAAAGACTGTGACTTGGGCGGTTCTGTAACTACACAAATGTTCTCAACTTTCTTACTTCTTTGCCCTCCTAAAGATGTCATCACATCCACATCATCTTCAGATGCTTCTTCCTATTCTGTAAGACACTCATCGCTATTTACCATTATTTCATCCAGATTTTTGCCTTTCATCTATGATAGATCACCTTTGTCCATATTTATTAATAGCTTGCTCCATGGTGTCCTCCTGCTAACAGTAGTATTGCCTGTGGACTCTAGTATCATGTCTCATGAACGATGCCACAGCATCTTATTCATGTTCTCGTAGGTTGAGTAACTGGGCCATGGTCGCAGCATGTTTCCTTAGCCTTGTCGAAGTAATAAGTGCTGGATGCTCAGCACTGCTTGCAATTGCCATTTTCTTCTACATCACATGTGCCCTGAAATATCCTCCCTTAAGTCTCATGGAAGGGAACAGGTATTTTCTATTACTAGCTACCCCATGTGCAGAATGCTTTGCGATCAATAGGATCAATTGCTGATGTGAGATTGTAGGTGAGCAAAACAGCTACTTTCCGTCCTTATTTGCCTCTAATTTCAATGCGCTTCAGATTCTGCGCAAGAGCTTTTTATGATTCAGACAAAATTTTGAATGTATCAGACTGAGGGTTCACAGAACTACGTTCGAAGTAATCGCTCAAGAGTGTGAACTGCACCTCGCCTACACGTCTTTGTTTTAAAATCAGTGTGCGGGAAAGAGTTACTACTGCAAGCCTTTCAAAATGATGAGTACTTGGCTGTAAGAGAATTTTTTTGTGGCATCTCAGTCTTCATTATTCGTAGGGAATCTTCCTCCTTTAAATTTTGGTATCAGTAAATATTCTCGAGATTACCAAGAATATACTAAACATTGAAGAAAAGAAGATAACCTGTAGAATCACAATGAGCCACTAAAACCTGATCATATTAAAGCAATAACAAAGTAGGCCTTCATCTGACGTGAAATACTATAAATGTGTGGTAAAAATTGTTTGGAAAAATTTTATTGTACATAATACAAAGGTGTAAACAATTTTTACTTTTTAAAGTATAAGAAATAAGAAAGAAATTTATTCTGTGGGTTGAGAGACTGCCTTTGAATTTGTCTGACGCCTACTCTCCACATGTTTCACACACATTTTCTAGTTAAAACGTGCCTATTTTCTCTCTGAATAATTACTTAACTCTTCTGTCGCTACCATTTTGATTCACAGAACTGTTGAACGCAATTGAAATATGAATAAGTCTTTTACATTGTAATTATTTACAAAACTTGTAACGTTTATCAATACATATTTTACAGAGGAGAAAAGTGAATTCTGCGATGTGTAACATATGAAATGAAGAAAACATTTGAAATGTTTATTTGTGAATGACAGCAGAGAAATTCTTCGACGAATGGCAGATGAGTGTCACACCGATATGCAATATTACAAAAAGTTAATTTCAAGAGCCTACAGTTTTCATACGTCCTTCTTGCATGTACTGAACTTACAAATTAGGAATACTGTTAACCGCTTGAAAATTTCTTAACAAAAGTGTATGGTGTCTCATAATTTTTATAACCTTTCTTATAATGACATATTTAATATGTGATGATTATATAAACAGATAACATAACTCCTGTTTGGTTTTTAAAACATGTATCAGATTTTCTCTTATGGATTTCACTTGAAGTTATTTCTAAAAATATGGCACAAAATTTAAGTATTGTAATGGGGAAATAATATTATAAACTCTCTTATTTTCTTCACTAAACAAATAAATTTTAAAAACAAGTAAATAATTAAAAGTGTTCTGTATTTCTCAGAAACTTAACATCATTCTCGTTGTGCTACAGTGCGAACGTAACATTTTTGTTAACTTCCCTAAAATGCATTGCAAGTTGCTTAAATCACTCACATTACTCACTAAAGGGAGTAAATCACGAGATATTTTGATAAAGTCACATAAACGTATGTGACAGAAAACGACCGTCTACACGAAGCAGTATTACTTTACTTTGATTTCCCTGTTGGCAAATGATGATGGTGGGAATATTAACCAATAATGTAGTTCCATGTTAGCGATATTTGTAGTAGGGCAGTAAAATCAATCATGACTGATACTGATGCAATTTTATTTAGAACAGTGGACTTGCTTTTACGATATTCCAAAAGCTACAAGGTACATGAAACTACACAATATTTTTATTACCGGTACATACATTATCAAGTTAATTACAACTTAAGTATATTCTCTAAAGCACCTTTTTTTAGTCGTAAATTTAGCTACAATTAAATAGATTACTGGATATCCCAATGAAGACCGACTGTGTTAAGTGATACTAGGTACCTCAACTTTTTAAGGATATTTTTACGTGTTAAATTTATATTTTGGTTTTTGTAGCCCTCGCATATTTTCCCACATAGTAAAATTGTTTCTGAATGTCGGAGAAACATTTTACTGGCATGTTCGGCAGTAACTTGCGACAGCAACAGAGCGATTAAATACTGTTCAGACAGAAGATTAAAGCGGAAAAATTCCGTTTTTACCTAAACAGCGGATTTAACATATTTTAAAAATGTTGTGTTAACTGAATGTACAGAAGAAATTATAAAATTTTACGGTGACAGCACAACATTTTTGAACAATTAATTTTCACATTAGCTTTTTTAAAGAGACTGTTGTTTATTTCTGACTAAACTCTAACTGGCAAAGGATTTAAATCTAAGAAATTGGTTTATTCTTATTCTGTCTGAGAAATATTATTTTGTTTCATTGGTTTCGACACAACTTTTTTGTATAAGGAATATGTAAGTTATTGAATTTTTTCATTGAAAATGATTGAACACTTTTGTTGGTGGATTGCATTGTAGACTTTAAATGCTGTAATTAGTAACATGTAAATTATTTTTCCACGTGCGCATGATACCTATTAATCTTACTTGCTACAGGTAGTTGTTCGCTAATTTTCTGAAGTGTTTCAGTTCTTGAGCATGTCAAATATGCAGTGGGGGATTTGCAAAACATTTTTTTTATAATTGCTCAGATTAATCTAATGGAGTTAGTGCTCTTGTAGTGTGTTTAGTACCGTAATAAGTTTTTAGTACGTGAGAGAAATTCAAAGTATCCTCCAGAAACAAGCTTATAAATATGTAAGTAAGAACACGCTTCTACAATATTTGCTTCATTTATAAACTTAAGATTCACAGTGAAAATATTTCCTGCTGATAAATGCCCTAATAGATGTTTAAGTGTATGATTTGAAATACTGAGTGATTGAATGGAATATTTTTACTATACTCTATATGTTATTTAGTATTTCTTACTCTCTAAAGACTGCTTTGGAATTTGTGAACCTGAGCGTCGAAGACTTCTTCTGAGAAGCTAAGACATAAAGAATGTCAGCAAGTCTCGCTTACAGATTTAAAAGGGTATTCTTGTGTATATGATTGTAATTGCAATGGTAGTAAAAATCAAAATGCTCATTAAAATTTGAAAGGTTCATTCAGATAGGAGAAGATAATACTGAAGAAATATTAGAAAGTCACTGGAATTTTCAGTCTCTTTTCGATTAGGTTTTTTTTTCAACCTTCAGTAAATATCGTTGAGAGCATTTTACTTTACTTGGGCGAGACTTCAGTCAAATTCACGCATAATAGATATGCACATTGACCTCAGGCGATTTGGAAATGTAAGAATATATATCTCAAATTAATTATGTTATTGTTGGATTAATGGTTTAGACTGGTTGCACTCATAATGGATTCGTATACTTATCAGCTGAACTAACTTGGAAAAATTTTACTGAACAAGTTTTACAGCATAAAATGATGCAAAAATGTGAATTGGAACTGTAGATTCAAATGTATAAATGTGAATTGGAACTGTAGATTCAAATATAAGAAAACTAATTTCCACCCATGTATGCCCACAATATTGTGAGATGAATGTATGCTATTCGAAATGGTGTGAATATGTATTAAGGCACTCCCGCCTCTAATTTCAGTGAAGTGCTGTTTCCATGAAATTCAAAACCATATTGTTTCTTACATTAAAGAGAACTCAGAAAGAACCATATAGATATAGATGATAACACAGCTAGTATCATTGATAAAGTTGCTATATTAACTATATTAACATCAGTTGTTATAAACCAAGTTGAATGATTTTTTAAAATTACTTTCCGTTTTTCCAAACTAGTCATTTTTAGTTTCCCTACAATTTGGGAACTTTCAAGAGTGGCAACTCAGCTGTAGATTACAATCACCAAAAATTTTTATGAGGTAATGAAAAAATCTCATAGGGATAAATTATTGATTTCTTTCAATCCACATAAAATAATTGTTAAGAACTGTACAATAAACTTAATAACAATTAGTGCCATACTGTTACTCTTTCATTGTATATAAGGTAAGTGCACCAAATATGGCCTAACTAAGGTTTGAAGATGTCAACACCCAAATCCAAAGGATCTGACTGGCAAATGAGTTACACACAGTATAGAGTATGTTATTAGGCACCCTTAAAAACATTTGTGAGATGTCTTGCAATAATGTAACATTTTATCAAAATGTTTATGTAAATGTGTTTAATAGACATAATATGCCCTAGTGCTCCTAATATGGCCTAATTATCTTAGCATTGTATTCAGTGCAGTTAACAGTAATTAATTTTAGCTACCCATTTGAAATGTTTCTCACTTAAATATATACATATTAGGTTAAAACATTTTAATGAATTCCTATATTGATCATAATTGTCCAAGAGATATTAAGTACTGCGATACCAATACCTGCATATCATTAATATAATATAGTCAAAATAACACACAACTTTCATCATTTGCATACAAATGTACATACATATTGTCACATAAAACAGTTGTCAATATTGGAGAATATGATAGAAAAGGGTGAAATCAATAATAATTGTTATAAATTATCTCACATAGCTACCCTTAACTTTCGATGAAATTTAAAAAAAACATGACTTATATCATTGTAAATTTTCCAAAATAAACCTATAGTTCATTTTTCACAAAAATGGCAGATAAAATCATCAATGTGATCAGCAGTAAGTCCTACACATTCTTCACAAAAATATTTCTTACAAAGTTTACACTTACGCATATACTTGGTCATTTTTGCACAAATCACAATACCATGAATGGAGATGCTGGTCAGGGACAGATGTTGAAGCTTTGGGTAATTTCTGTGAATGTTTTCTGGTTTGACAATGTTGTATACTTGACTTGGAGGCATTTGCTCTTGTTTTAGAGCTTTTGCTTTTTGTGAAAGTAAATTCCTTGGTCTGTTTTGTTCTGCTTGGTCTTGGGAAAAGAGATTTTGTAAGTTCGATGGCTTTCAGTTTATTGTTGCGTTCTACTTTGTGGCTCTTACAACTTTTTAGGGTGTTGGCAACAGAGACTGGAATGAATTGTCTATGCTGAAAGCTGAGGTATGGTCGGTGTCATGGCCAAGGATTTCCTGTACCAATTCCTCTTCTTCATCACATTGTAGAATAGGCACCACAGAACACACAGGTAGCTCGTTAGAATCTTTGTGCGATAAGTCAACACGTGCTGGCTCAGTGCAAGTGTTTCCTTCTAAGTGGATGTTATTTTCGGTGACAAAACTAGGCGCATATGCTTCGTCAGGCAGAACATTAGGGTTGAGTGGGTAAATACCAGTAGCTCTGAAATCAAACTTGATATTGGATGGAGTCATGCATTTGTCCCACACTCTACTGAACAGTGTTCCAAATTGTCTTGTGGTTGCCCTGTCACCATGATTACTCCAGTATAATAACACCGCTTCATCCCAATAATGCTCAAAAGCTCTGCAAACCGACTTTTCCAGAGGCTGCTGGAAGACAGAAAAGAGTTATTTTGTACTGCTCAGCCACATCGATTTCATAATCTAAGTGGCTTTTGGCTCCATCGAATATCATAATGCATGCCCATGTGTTTTGAATGTACTGAAATGATGGATCCAGCTCACGAATGCTTTCGTTGTCATACTGCCTCGGGGAGTCATCTGGCAGGCAGAGCTAGGAGGTAAATTGTCTACATATTCTGCCTTCATGCGAACAACTTTAAACAAGATCATGGAGGGTACAGCAGATCCCAATGCATTGCCGCAAGAAATAATGGAAATACTTTCTCTATGCTATTTAGCAACAATGTGCACCCATTTGGTTCCGGTTTTGGCATACACTGAAGGTTGCTTGAGCAGACTTAACCGACACCCCTTTTCGTCAACATTGTATATTCTCTCCGGTTTCCCCATAAGGTTTTTAAAGAGTAGCAGATCATTCAGTTTATTGAAATTGTCAGTAACAATGAACCTGTTGACTTTCTGTGCTCTTGCTGGGTTGAGATTCTTAGCAGTATGCTTAGAAATGTCTTTATTTCTTGCCAGGAATCCCTTCAGCCACTTCCACCCAGAAAGACCTTTTCGAAGAGAAAACGTGTGTTTGATATTCTCCTATACACAATATCGGAAAACAAGGTATCCAGTGTCTGCCAATTTAATTATGCAAACACACAAATCCTGCTCTTGTACAGGGGTGAGAATGATTTTCCTACCAAGTTTTGATTTCAATATTTACCCTCTTTGATAAGGGTGACGTAAAGTCCGACGTGGAACGCCAAATATTTCTCCTGCGACGTAAGTAGATAGTGTTTTCGACTTGACAGCTTCCACAGCTTCTTTTAGGTTTTCTTGTGTCCATTGGTCACTCTTTAGATGGGGACCCATCACCTGCAACATACAGGAATCCGTACAAATAAATGCATTGCAAAGAATTGTAACACTGGATGCTTGTTCTTAATATGGCCTCTCTGATTCTAATATGGCCTAGATAAGCCATAATAGGATACACTGCAGTGTATGACGTTAGCGGCCTAAAATAAAGTTGTAATAAAATTAACACAAACATTCATTACATGATTTAAATGAGCATTAAATTCTATAAATAATATGGTGTAGCTAAATATTATCCGACTTATGTGTGTGGAACAATTAATATTTGCATCACATCACAAAATAAGATTGCTTCCTCTGACGACTTGACCAAACACAATGAAAGCATTCTGTGGCGACCGCTTGTACTGGTGGTTCTATCCATCACCTTTCGCATAAACCACTCTGCTGTATCTGCTGTACTGTGGTGACATCTATCGGATTTTGCTGAACTAAGTACAGTTTACCGACACTAGGCCATATTAGGAGAATAGACCATATTTGGTGCGTGAACCTTATAATGATTTATTTTCACTCTGAATATCGCTTGGAGATAAAATGTAACTCTACCTATATAAAATACATGTAAAATTATTCTTTAATATAAATTATTCTTCATAGAATACATCATTGTTATGTTAAATTTAATATTTCCCGTGCTGGAAAAAAAAGTACATGTAATTTGAAATCTTCATATCTCTAATTGATATACTAAATTTGCCTTCAATCATAACGATAAAGAAACAACAAACTTTCAGTTCCTATGGGAGATTTCATTAGGTATCACATAGAAATAGCTATGCATTTAAATTTCACTTTGAAACAGTTTAAAAATAAAAATAACTTAGACACCACACAAGGCTACTGCAATCAAATATCTACCGTACATCAAGAACAATTATGAAGTGTAGAGAAATATCACTTACCGTTTTCTGACAGTTTTCTTTTTTGCGTGTGTCTTGTATTTGAATGCATATCTCTCTTCTTCCATACGTCGGCACATATCAGTACAAGAACACTACTACGAATATGATGTTTAGAGTGAAGCTGTTATATATCCCTTACGGAGGTTGATTCTGGGTGGGCAGGGCACATAATTTTTTTTCGGCACAACAGGGAAAAGGAGTTTAGCTGGGACCCATGTATCTGCGGTCACTTCCTGTACCTGACCAGGCTGTTCTGGTCTCTTCCCCCTCCCTCGAAGCCATGTTTGCAAACTTCTTCGGCGTCAACATGCCTTATCATTCCATTAAATTTCGTAAAACAAAAAATGTTCAAAAATTGCAATACCAGTTCATACATAATTCTTGAACAGCAACATGAGAATTCTTCATGGTTATTTTTAGGCTGCGACAGTCCTTTAAACTTAAAGCAATCAATGTTAGTTTGGCCGACAAAAGAAAAAAAATTACATAATTTGTTTTATAAATTCTGTAACTAAACTGAAGGCACATTCAAATTAATAACTGCAGTAGTTTTGGTTCTGCAGATTGTTGTTAATTAATTTTTTATATTGATTTTCACCTTTTCTTACACATACAATAGACCTGTTAAAATAGACAAAGACCATACTATATTTGGTTAATTTTCTGGAATAAATGACTTGCATTATTCAAAAATAATGAAACAGGGTACAATACTTGGAAGTTGTAAAAAGATTTACTTGGAGAATTTAGACTTTGAATAAAGCTATTACACTTTATAGCGGAAAAAAAAAATTACAAGTGAATAATTATGTTATTAAAAGAGACAAAGTTTCCGCGATCTTTTAGTTTAGGTACGAGAAAAAAAAATTGTATGTAAATTTTTGATGATCTACATTAGCTATTTTTAACGGACACATATATAGTCCTAGAGCAAAATGTAAAAATTATCTTTGAATAACAGTTTCTCTGAGACCCGCCTACTTGAAGATGTTTTGCTCCTTTGTGGACCAAAAGTAGAGGAGCAAATGAGTGACATTGATGAGCATGCTTAGCTCCCCTTCTCTTCTACACGTTTTGAGATAAGCAGCGTCAAAAAGTAGTTTTTGCTATGTAGAGATACTTTGAAACAATATCTGTAAGGTGCGTAACATTTTGAAAATAATCGTTATGCCTCATCTGAAGTGTTTATTTTTTGTACCGTAGTGTGATAAAAAACATTTTTAATACTTCCGCAGAAAAAACGTGGATTTATAATACTCTGCAACACAGAACAAGCGTCATGTACGTGCCCTCTTGGATGATCTTCAAGATCATTGCACACTTGTTTTAAGCCCTGCTAATGTCATACAATTGTGTTCTTTTCAGAATCCTTCCATTATACATCCAAAATTACATTTACGTGTGACCTGTATGTTTCAACTACTATGATATTTTTTTCTGAATGGATTTGAGCACTTCGAACTGGTTGTGGCCATGTTATGGCAAACATTTTATTCACACAATCATCTAAGCACGTTACAGAGGTAATTGTGTTTCAGGTACATAGAAGGTAGTTACAAAGATTTATAAACTGTTAAAAACATCACTGAGATTAAAATCTTTAACTTTATCCGGTCAATACTCACTATAATTTAAACACACACCTAAAGTGGCTCAATCACAAACATAAATCAGCGGATGTGTTATTGCTAATTGGTGCACCACTGCGAGCTCTCAATATTTCTCTTAGTCAAGGTTTGGCCTCACACGCCATGCTGAATTTTTAATTATATATATGTCTTAACTTCCTTTTCAGTGAAATAACCAAATATTTGTTACTATAGCATTATCACAATTGACAATCCCCTTCCAATTTAATCGTCAAACAAAATATGGCATGACTACTTGACGAATTTTCAGAATTTATGTTTGTACTTCAGCATAGCGAATATTGTCATGATTGTATAGTTGCAGTTTCATAATAAGTGTCTGTACACAACCAAAATAAGCTAGAACCAATAATTTAACACTGCCTGCGAGGCTGACCCTGAAATCATCTAGCCGGAAAGATGGCAAGAGGTGAAGCCAAAAATTTTTTTTTATTTAAACTGTGTTTTGTTTTTCTTTTACATTAATATTGCCGGGTTACGAAATACGCTGAAATTGAAAATACGTAACCACCAGCTATAAGCAGAGTAAATAAAACAAAGTTTAATGTTTAAGAAAGCGACAAACTGTGCCTGTGTGTTTACCTTCCCCTTTTTCTGAAGTGACCAAATATGTATACTATAACACAGACTAATAAAATACGTTTCCACTAGTGATACGTTAAAGTGTTAAGGAATGTAGTACGAAAAATATGTGAGTGGGTAACATGTTATTTGCAAACAATTTCTTACCAGTCGCTTCTTACACAGTACAACTGTCTAAATTAAAGATAATTCTGATTAAAAATAACTGTTAATAGACTACTAAACGACATTGAAGCTATTTAAAATATTGCATAAAGAAAGGAAAATGAACACTCCCTACCATTTACGGAAATTATATTATGTTCAGCATGTATTCTTTTTTCGTCATTCGGACTTATATCGTGACACTTAAATTTAAGTGATTTAAAAAAAAATTACGAATCAGTACATCAAAAACATTTTTAAAAATACGTTCTTGATGTCGAGATATTCAGTTGTTAAAATATAATGCGTGATTCCTGGTAGGTAGGGAAAAAAAGAATGCACTGGAATTAATTTCAGGTTAATTTTTCTGCAGGTTCATTTCCCTTAGTAATAATTAGGGAGAAAGGGATAGGTACATTTACTACGCTCGTCTTATATTATCTGCCGAGTGCCGAAGTTTGACAGTGTATATAGTACGCTCATATGCAGTTTTTTGGGCATTGTAAGCCCCGTCCGTACCCCTCCTTGCAAATTTTCGCCTGAACGGTTGTAATATGAGAGGTTGTGCACTTATGCAAAGGGCAGAAGACGAAAGCTAGCAGGAGGCTGTTGTCTGGCCAACCGAGGTTGGTAGCAGGAGAGGGCTGGGACAGCACCCTCAGATGGTATTGTCCGATACCGCTTAAGGATCCCCTGGCTTGGAAGCAGGCGAAGCAGGCACACGACTCGCGACACGCTCGCCATCACACTCACTTCTTTTTCCTTCAGGCTAGAGCAATAAATGACCCATCCCTCCTTCTGGTTTGTTGTAAACGTTGCCACCCAGGGCGATGGAGACGAACTCACTTCCGTTGACGATTCGCCTGAACCCTGAGCGTGACTTTAAAACTATGATCCCATCATTTTATTGGATGCAAATATTTAAAATTATATAATGCACTCTGCTATCGTAGGTTTGCATGTGTCCCATTCTTAAAGTAACACAAAGTTAAAATAAATTAAATTATAATTAAATTTTTAAAAAATGTTTTGAGATACAGTGCACTGAAAAGTCCTTTTTAGCTATGTTGGAAGACACTGAAATAATGTTTTCAATGTACGCAGTGAAGTTAAAGTAGGTTTACAATTGCATCATCGCCGTAAATGTGTTGTTAACAAATCATTAGATAAAAAATTTATGAAATAAAAAGGAAATAACTTTACCATACCTCTTCACTCACTATAGCTTGACATCTTGTGTAATACTACGTTGAATCGAACACTATCCCTTCAAACAAGATATACATTAAGAATTTCGTTAAATATTCATCATAGGTCATATGTCAAACCTATTTATAGGTTCTTCAGAAGATCTCATGTCGAGAAGGAGCCTGCACCAAAGGATATTAGTGAGATTGATCCAAACAGTATAATCTGTAGGAAGACTTTTCCTGTTCATGAGAGCAAGACAGACAATACTGGTGTAATTAGTGTTTTTGTTAATGTGTCTATATATTCACATAAGAAGATGAGGATGGAACTAGGTGATCAGATTTGGTTGTATATGAAATTAGTTGGTACTACTGGCGACATGCATATTCTTGGTCATTTGGAATTGTTTTTTTAATCCGTGATTATGTGTTAGTATTTTTTATTTTACAATTAAATGTTTTAAAGGTACAAAATGTACTGCAGCATTTTTTTTTTTTTTTATATATTTAATATCCCTTTCCTCTAGATTTAAGTGGAGGTGTATTGAGGGGGGAATATTTGAACATTTATTTTATGTTATTAAATATACAGAGTGATATAAATACACATCAAGGACATCTCACTAGTTACTCAAAAAGTGCACACTTCAAAAATCCTATTATTAAAATTAATAGCCAAATTTATGGAGCTTCCTTAGGGAAACGTCCAACATGGCATACATGTATATATATAATATATA
Source organism: Dryococelus australis (assembly GCA_029891345.1). NCBI lineage: Eukaryota > Metazoa > Arthropoda > Insecta > Phasmatodea > Phasmatidae > Dryococelus > Dryococelus australis. The sequence goes on along the minus strand of CM056999.1, from coordinate 27,902,321 downwards.
TATATATATATATATATATATATATATATATATATATATATATATATATATATATATATATATATATATATATATATATATATATATATATATAACATAAGATTGATAAGACATGCAAAAAGAGTTAAATTCATTTCCCCCTCTTTTTCTCTTGATGTGATCCCTTTAATATACCCAAAAGGAAACGTATAGGCAAAACTATTTTAAAAAGTCATAATTATAAATTAAACTGATTTCAACATTTTAAATGCTCTATCTTTAAATGATTTTTAGGTTTTTTTCAAATAGTTCAGTTAAGTTATATGAAGATAACTGCAGCTTTCGAGGCAAAAATCAAGGAAGCGTTAATGGAACGCGCATCAAGTATTCCATCGTTGATCCGTGCAAGGCTCAGATTGTGGTAGCTGTATACGATTTACTACGGATGAAGATGGCGGTTTTTCGCAAAAATTTTCAGAGTGAAGATAATTTACTTATCTCTATTGCCTAATTGTAGGTTTATGTTTGGATGAGGTATCATTGATACAGCATAGTTTATTACAGGCAAAACACTGGTGTTCAATATCACAGTAATTGAAGACTCATTGGGCCCGCCAAATGAAGAAACGGTTTCTCACTCTCACACCAGCCAGTAACTCAACAAGCTCGTAATAAATGTGAGTGGTTTATTGCAACATAACAGGTCCTAAATTTTCACTATATATCATCCCTAACTATGGGATTGTAATAGGTAACCATTAATTTACTAGTGAAAAGTTTCAAGCAAATTTCAATGCAGGATCTTTGCTAGTTGTACAGGCAGTCACTTGGAATGTTATAAGCTATAACGTTTTAAATTATGTGGTTTTTGGTCACTTTCAATATGTTGTAAATAGTCTTTGCAATAAGCATAATTTGTTAAAATTTATGTGTCCCTCTAGTCTCAAATGTTTTCTTATGAATTGGAGCATTATTTGTGTACATATAGAACAGCTTGCTTAGAAAACATGCACACATTGCAAACTTGTTGCAACCCATTTCAGGTACTCTGCAGACGAGTTCTACGTGATTACACCCTAGCACAAAATATAGCCATTTCTATATGATAATTTTCAGTGGCATAAAATAGACTCTACCAATACGTTATTGCCATATGTAAATATCTTAGATATCATTTTGAAAGCAAGGAAGCTCATTGCAAAAATATTGTATCGTATTGTGATAACCAACGATCTGCAACGTTACACACAAATCCGTAATCAGGGATAATGTTTCAGCCCAAAAATTTTCGTTACTCTTCGGTCAAAATAATTGGTTCATTATCACCCCTCTGAATCTGGACTTGTTCGTAATCGAATAACATCCCTATTAGTTCTTCATTTAAATTTGGTGTGCAGTATGTAAATGAAAATGTTACGAATGTTTGGTGGTATGTAGATCATATTTTGTATGTAAATCCAAGTCGAGAAACATTTTGGTTACGTGCTAGGGCCTTTGAAAGGGGAGGGCGTGTCTTTAGATTAACGTCCGTTACTCTCAGCGATGCACAGTACAGACGTCGCAGTCTGTAGCTGAAGTTATGTACTAAAGATACGTCATCAACTGTTATGTGAAACACTGCAGTTTTTCACCATACCTACGATAGTCTTTCATTCTGTTTAGTGCTTTCATACTGTATAGTTCATTTGCGTGGTTAAAGTTAAATGTGAGGGAACAGTGGCGGACTTGTACACAAATGCAGAATACACCGAGATTCTTCTCATGTAGGGTGAAGCCCGAAGTTATAGGCTGTGCAAGAGAGGTTTACAGCTCTTATCAACAAGGGTACCCCCAACAGGTGTCGACCAACCTGCCCCATTTTTCCAAGGATGATGGGGTGTATATGTGAAAAGGCAGCTTAAGTTTTAACAAACACCGCAGTAGACGTAAATGTTTGTTTACTTATTTCCCAATTTTAATGATCCGTACTGCTTCCATACTCCTCTACATTTCAGACCCCCTAGCATGTAAACAAACGTTTCTGGACATGGGTTTATGAACAGTATGTGATAATATTGAAAAGTAGATTCAGGTCGATTAAGTTTTAAATTTATATAAATATGAAGTTTCAGTTAAGGTGTGCCAATAAAGTTGATTTAACTTGTAGCTGTGTGTATGCCTGGTTAGCTGTGTCTCATAACTGTGCCCTTGACCTTTACCTTTTACCAGTTGAATGTACAGGAATAAGTGAAATGAAATAAACTGATTTATTATCTTTGAAGATGAATATTCAAAACACTGAAATAGTAGTACGCCATGAAACTAATTGAAATAAGAGGAAATAATTTACTCAGTCACTTTAAAGTTTCAAATTACTTATTGAATTGCACCAGTGCTAACTTTGGGAGAGCAAGAGTCTCATACTAGTATCTCAAGTTTTCCTTGGATAAATTTCCAAGGGAATTAATTTGGTTTGTGATATATTTGAAATAGTAGTCCAAGATTGGCGGGAGAAAAATTAAATGTTCACTCAATTTCTTCTTAAATTGGGTTTACTGCTCGGTTGAGAAAACTTCTCAAATCGCCAAAAAATTGTTTTCAAACTTGCCAAATTTCCAAAATCAATTCACTCTCACCCCCACTTGTAATTTTTCTGAAGATAATTACGCTGCTTCCTGGCAGTCATGGGATCCTTAATTCTGCAAACCCGGGAACCACCCGGTCCAGGGCATCATTGATGATTTTGGCCCAATAAATATGCCCAAAATACAAAATTGGGTGGCCAAAACTTAATCTCCAGCTGTCTTCTTGCTTCTTATTTTCTTTCATGACGTTTTCAATTACCAATGTGGCCTTTTCCTCTGATTTATATGACATCTCTCGCCTACTTAAAAGACAGCCTCATCCGTGTGCTACAATCACAAAATAAAGATGGCATCGGGACACTACATTTTAAAAAATTTGCAAAAATGCAGAACAAATTTGAATTTTGAAAAGGGTTCAGATTTAGCTTTGGGCTACTGTCATGCCTGCTGGTTTCCGTGGCAATCAGTCACCATCGGGATTCAAATGTAGTGCTCTTCAGCCGGCTTACAAGGCTGACAACTATCAAAAAATTCATACTTCAAATTACATTTTCTTACATGCCGAAAAATACTCTAGTTGTTAAATAAATAAATAATAATAATAAATAAATAAAATCACAAGAAAGGTATTAGAATAAACAATTAATAAGAAAAGTAGACAAAGATGGAATACGAACACAATTTTGTTTAATAACATTTTTGTATTACAGTTGCAATGATGTAATGTATAAGGAATAATTCAAGCACTTTTTGCCTATTAACTATAATGTACAACAAAACCGCTATCTTGGAAAACAAAACTTTTAAAAATAAATTTTCTTATTGTTGCTTGAAACATCAATTCACAAGAAGGGTGACAAATTTGGAATAGTGAATTTAGTATGGCATAATGTGCAGTCTATCATGTTACACTATCGACAAAACACTGTATGTATTTACTACTGTGCACATTGATTTGAAATTGCTCTATTTACAAGCTAGGCATATATTTAATTTACAATAGTCACAAACATATGCGCCACTTTCATAGCCGGCACCCTCGGAATGACACCAAAGCTGGCAAATGTCACACTGTATCCATGTTTCACCTTGTGTATCCTCTGAATACTTTGTTTCACAGAAAATACACACTGCATCATAATTATCCGGAGTTGTTCCATTGTGTTCCACTTCAATGTCACTGGAATCATCGTGAACAGATAATTCTTCAGCAGAAGAACTAGATTAATTCTCATACTGCCCTGACTTATAGTACCAAGAGATTTGGCTCCCCTACCACTGCTAACTGTAGACTTTCTTTGGCGCCGTCCTCTTCTCACATCTTTCTTCTTTTGTGACAACAAACGTTTGGCTTACTCGTTCTGTATTCGTTCTTTGTACGGTGATGAGTGATAATCGCGCATGTCCCAGGCTTTCTGCCACGCCTGAAAGTTGAAAAAGTTTGTTGTCTTCTAGATCTAATGTTAGGGATGGAAGAAATTTGAGCTGGAACAATGATCCTGGATGTAGCTGAAGCTGGATTCCCTAGTTTCCTGAGTTCCTCTCAGCACTCATATGTTGAATGTTAGTTGTACCTGGAATTGATTGAAGTGGCATAGAAACATCTTCTGTTAAAGTGTCTTGTAGGCTAGTTTCGTTACTGCAAGAAGAGCGTAGCAAAGGTGGAACACATCCCTTCAGATTAGGTCTACTACATGGTAGATTATTTACTATGGTACACTGTAGAACCACTGTATCATTAGTTTGACTTTCCTCTGGCGTGGCAATAGCATGATCATTTTGTTCATTACTAACTAGAAAATCATGGTCACTGAAGATATTCCTGTCAACAGGATAAAGCCCAGTTGCCTTAAAACAGTTCACAGTGATTGCTGCAGATTGAACCTTCAAATATGCGCGCCCAAACAATTCAACAACATCAAAGAGGTCTGCCAGAATGTCACAACCAGGTACGCACTTCATCATTATAGTAGGTCTTAAGAGCACCCATTAATGTTTTGTCTAGTGGTTGAATCTAATGGGTGGTGTGAGGAGGTAAACATAAGATTGTAACATTGTTTTCTCTTGCAATATATATATAACACCAGTGGTATTCCATATTACTGCCATCGCCATCTTGCACTACTTCGCTTGGAAACAGTTTTAAAATTTTCGTAAAGAGAAATGTGTTATATGTTACAGGCAGCTGTGAATGTGTATTTTAGATAGAACATAAGTACTTTGCTAAGTTATGGGAGGTTTAATATATATAAATTTATCCAAACTTACCTGTTGACTTCTCAAAATTTCGAATTTCACAAAGGCTTCAAAATAACATGCGTCTTCTGCTGCAACACACTTACAATGGTAGTAGCCCGTAAGTTGTGCCAGTTTCCGCTAGATGCCAACGCTTCTGTCGGTTGATACAGTGGTATTCCATATTAGTACCGTATTCCATATTTGTCTACTTAATAACACGGGTGAAAATTTACAGACGTTACAACATGGCATCCTTATACCTATCACCGAGCATGTAAAAAATGTATTATTGAATATGGCAAAAATCATAAGTTAAATAAAAAGAAAGTACTGTGCAAATGTGGAAAAAATATTTATAATCTACATCTCAAAAAATACTAAATCACACAATACAGCAGTAGATATTCTAAATGAAATTCAACTAGATAATTATACAAAAAAAACATCCGCAGTATATAATGAGAATGAATCAATAAAATTATTTTCTCATAAAGCTACTAAGGACAAAGATACAACAATATGTAAAAAAAATGCTTTAATAAGTAATATTGTCCTAATAAGAACTTAAATAGTTAGAAAATAATTATTTTCAATAATTTAAACAGTTTTTCGATTTCATTAATTTTTATTTTTTTATTTTTTTCACTTTCTTTATACAAATTATTATATATAAATAACACCCAATAAAAATTACTATCAATAATTTAAACACTTTTTCGATTTCATTCATTTGTATTTTCCATTTTTGTTTTTTCACTTTCTTTATAAAAATTATTTTTCGTAAGTAACACCCAATAAAAAAAAATATTATTAGATTTATTATAAATAAAACAAACAAAAATGTCTGAGGAAAATCCAAATGCTTTAAAAATGGTAGAGTTAAGACCTATCGCTAAAAGCTTAAAAATAAAAAAATATAACAAGGTTAAGAAAAAATAATTTTATTACTAGTATTATAAAACAATGCAATGTTATTAAATTATGTCAGGAGGTTTTTAATAGAAGATGAGAATTAGAAAATTTATTTTTTTATGATGCCGATATCAAAAAATTATTTCAAAAAGATAAAAATGATTTAATTAGTAGTATTATAACACAACACAATGTTATTAAATCATGCAAAGAGTTTTTTAATAGAAGACAAGAATGAAAAGAATTACCTTTTTATGATGCTATAAAAATAATTTAAAAAGATAAAAATGATTTAATTAGTAGTATTATAACACAACGCAGTGTTATTAAATCACACAAAGAGTTTTTTAATAGAAGACGAGAATTTTAAAATTTATCTTTTTATGATGCAGAAATAAAAAAAATTATTTCAAAAATATCAAAATGATTTAGAAGAAACATTTTGTTTTTCTAATGAATGCGCGCGTGTGCGTGTGCGTGTGCATGCACGTGTGTGGGTGCATGCGTGCGTGCGTGTACACACACACATATATATTCATTAGAAAAAAAATATATATATATACACAAGAAAATAATAGTGATTCTAAAGAAATTACTCTTTTTATAATTATGTATTTTTGGGTTATGGATACATTACTAATTTTATTTCTCGAGGATACAAAATTTTAAGAATAAACAGTTACCCAAAAATTCTCATATTTCTCGAGTTTACAAAAAAGTTATAAATAATCAGCTGTTGGTTTTCAAATGATAATGCCAATAACAAAGGAACATAGGAAGATGATAGCAATTTGTTCAAAAGTTTACTATTTGCAGATGATAATGTTAAAGAATTATACGAACAAGATAAAAATAATTTAAAAGTAACAGAAGAAACTATAAAAATTACAGTGTTTATACAGCTTTTAAAAGCAAAATATCAACATGTAATATTGAAAATACCTTTAATTTAGTACAGCCTAATCATTTTTTAGCTTCAGTAAAAATTAAGGTATTTGTGTTAATACATGATCAACTTAGGCACTTTATAGGGTAAAAAACTAGCATTGAATTATTTACATTTGAATCATCTAACTATACAATATTGAACAAAAGGGAAATTTTAAATACTTACAAAATCATAAAACAAGAAATACTTACACATTTATCTGAATTTCAAAAAAGAGGTTCAGGATAGATTTTAGATAAAAATAATTGGAATGCAGTTTGCTATAAATAAGTATAATCCATTAAATGGATCATCATATATTGATCTACCAGAAGAGATTAAGAATAAAAAAGCATGCATTAATGTGAAAAATGATGATCAAAAATGTTTTCTTTGGGCACTAAAGTCAGCATTATTTCCAGAAGAAAAAGATCCACAAAGAGTAAGTAAATATATTAATGTGGGGCTTAATATAGATAAATTAATAGATAAATAAGAATACCCTATTAAAATTTATGATATACCAAAAATAGAAAATCAAATTGATACATCTATAAATGTATACTCTATGGAAGGTAAGTCCACTGTATAGCCACTAAAAATTACAAAAAATAAAAAGTATCAGCTTTTAAATTTACTTTATTTGTAAAATAATAACTCACATTACTGTTGGATTAAAGATTTAACGAAGTTGCTTTCTGCACAAATAATAATCAGCATAAAACTTTCATATGTAATATGTCTCTTAAGTTCTTTACATCTCAAGAAAAATTAAATAAACATGTAGACGACTGCTCTAAAAATGAATCCGTAAGAATCATTATGCCTTTGAAAGGAGAGAAAATATTTTTAAGAAATTACAAACATATAATGAAGGTTCCTTTTACAATTCTGCAGATTTAGAATCAATTTTAAAGAAAATATCAACCACTAAACCTAATCCAAGAGAAGTAAAAAAAATTAATTAAATATTGTGTTTTAACAGAAGATATGGATAGTGGGTTTTATAGAGAAGTACTTAAATAAAGATATAATCTTACTAATGATAAAATAAATAACATTGGTTTAAAGTTAAATGATGAATCATATACAATGAAATATCAATTACATGAAGCATCTGGTTTTTGTTATTATATTGTATCTAATTGTAAAGATTATAAAATACCAAGTGTATATCGAGCTTCAAATGCACATAAAAAGTTTATAGAATTCATGAAAAAAGAAATAGAATAAATTGACGAAATATAGTCACAAATTGAGCCAATGTATCCTTTAACAAAAGAAGAAGATGAAAATATTTAATAAATCTTAAAAATGTGTTGTATGTGAATTTGAATATACACAAGGTAATAAAAAGTACATCATCATGATCATATAACTAGCAAATTCATTAATCCAGTATGTAATAAGTGTCATCTAAAAATAAAATTACCCAATTTTGTTCCAATTTATTTTCATCACTTGGCTGGTTATGATGCTCATTTATTTATTTATTTAATTTAAAATGAGGTTTATAGACTCATTTAAATTTATAGCTAGTAGTATAGATAAATTATCATCTAATTTAACTAAAGATCAAATGATACACATGCAAAAATATTTTGCATAAAGCAAAGTAGATTTAGTCATTAGAAATGTTATTTATCCATATGATTATATGGATAATTGGGAAAAATCTGATGAAACTGAACTTCTGCAAAAAAAATTAATTTGACAATAAATTAAATGAATCTGATATTACTGACCATGATTATGAACATGCAATAGGCGTATGGGATAAATTTCATGTTAAGAATCTTATTGAACATCATGATTTATATTTTAAAAGTGATGTATTATTATTAGCAGATAGATTTGAAAATTTTAAAGACACATGTATAAATGCATGGTATTTTACAACACCAAGATTATCATGAGATGCAGGGTTAAAAATGACTAAACAACGATTAGATTTATTACATGATTATGATATGTTTTTAGAGATAGAAAGGGGATTAGAGGTGGAATATCACAATGTTGCAAACATTATGTTAAAGGTAATAATAGATATTTAGAAGATTTTAATCATAATCAAGAGTCTAATTATTTAATGTATTTAGATGCGTTTAATTTATATGGTTGGGCAATGTCTCAATATTTACTATAAGATGGTTTTGAATGGGTTGATTATCCAGAATTTAAAGTAAATTTTTGGCAAAAATATATATTAAATTTGAATGATGATTCACAACATAGATGCATACTAGAAGTTGATTGAGAATGTCCACAAGAATTGCATAATTCACAAAAAGGTTTTACATTTTGTACAGAAAATAAGGCAGTTCCCTGGAACAAATCAATCTGAATTATTAACAACTTTACATAAAAATGAAAAGTATGTAATACTTAATCATAATTCAAAACAATGTCAAAATAATGTATTAAAACTTAATCACATACATAGAATATTGAAGTTTAATCAGTCTGATAGGTTGAGAAACTATGTAGATTTAAATACATTAATGAGACCTAATGCTAAAAATGACTTTGAAAAAAGAGTTTTATAAATTAATGAATAGTTCTGTATTTGGTAAAACAATGGAAAATATAAGAAACAGAGTAGATATAAGACTTTTAACAGAGGAAGAAAAGTGTGAAAAATTAATAGCAAAAACAAATTTTAAAAAATGTACTATATTTAATGAGAATCTTATAGCCATACAAATGAACAAAACCGGCATAAAATTTAATAAACCCATTAATGTTGGTATGTCAATTTCAGATTTATCAAAAGAATTAATTTATGATTTTCATTATACTTATAATTATGCTATCAGGATACTAATCATACATTTATGATATAAAAATAAAATATTTTTATGAAGATATGAAGACAATGTTAGAAAAATTTGATACAAGTGATTATCCAAAAGTTGATATTGATAGCATACCTCAAATAAATGAAAAAGTTGTACAAAACATGAAAGACAAGTGTAATGGCAAAATAATGACTAAATTTGTTGGTTTAGGTACGAAAATATATTCTTACAAGGTTGGTGAAAAAGAAAATAAACAAACTAAAGGTGTAAAAAAAGTGTAGTTAGTAAGAGAATAGCATTTGATAACTATAACAATATGTTTGTTTAAAGAAAAAATACAATGTAGAACAATGAATTTAATAAGATGCAAAAAACATCAAATATATACAGTTGAAGTGAAAAAAAAATAGCATTAAACCATTGTGATGACAAAACAATTATACAAGAAAATAAAACAAAAATATTACATATAAATAGTATATATAAATATCAAAATGTTAAATTTTTAGTTATATGCTATATTATATTTAATATTATTGTATTCTATATTATTATATTGTATACATATTTTATGAATTCATAAAGTCTGTAATATTTGTATTATCTTTAGTTTCTAAAATATCAGTATCAGAGCCATCAAAATCAATTACGTTTGTATTTTCATCTCTAATTTCTAAAACAATATAATTAAACTGCTTATTAATAATTATTAATAAAAAAATTGGATATGCAGGCTCATAAATAATACAATCTCTAAAACCAAACATTGTGATTTTGGTGGAAAATTAGCAATTATGTTTGTTTCTAAATGGTTAGACTCATCATATTTTATAAACACTTCCATCTGCTAAATTACAATGAACATTTATTGTTTTAAATGGATCAAAATTAGGTAATATAGTGCAAATGACCTTTTTTCTTTTCAATAATCATATTTCTATCAAAACCAAGAACATCAGATAATCAATCATCAAATGTAATATTATACTTAAATTTAACCAAAACTATTTTTCACATTATCTGATGTTAATTCAATGTTATTTGTTGAACTTGGTTCAATTGAATTTATAATTTCTTTTAATGATTCAATATTGTATTGTCTTCTAGGTATATTTATAATTTCATTGTTATCAATTAATGCTGTAGTATTGTTGTTTATATTACGTGTTACAAATTTTTTATGAAAACTAACCACTGCAATAGATTTATCGTGATGAATTATATCATAATGAAGTGTCTTATTTAAAACAGAACTATTATTTGCTAATTTATTATCCAATTAATACTCAAGAAAATTATCTAATTAAATGAAAAATGTTGATTGGGTTGTTGCTATTTTAATTTCTGAAGAAAATTGTGAAAATAAAAAGAATGGAGAATTATTACCTGACAGTATGTGGAAAATAATGGTGGGTCCAAGTAATAGTACAGAAACTAATTTTGTTGATAAATTTTATTTATAAGAATAGGTTGTTAAATTTTAATAAACTGTATGTTTGCTCAAAAAGTTTAAATCAATTCCAAATATATTGAATTACAAAAATATATCGATTTGTTATTCAAAAAGCTAAAAGTTGAAGAAAATTGGGCTACTCTTTAAATAATCATGATGATATGGTACCTTCAGATCTATGCGAAAATGATTCTTTGGGTTTTTTGGTGATATTATTTTAGATGATCAAGAGATAATTCACAATTATTTTATTAGAGGCAAACATAAAAATATAGATGTATTTTATTTAGCTCAAACTTATTCAAAAATACCTAAATAATTGGTAAGAGATAATACAAAATTTTTATGTATATTTAAACTATATGATACTAATTTAAAACACATTTATAATGATTTTGTTTGTGGAAACGTGTCTTAAATATAACGAAATTCGTGCAAAATGTTGATATGAAGAATATGGTTTTCTTACATTAGATTTGAGTAGAAAAATAAAAGATGGGAAGTATAGTAACAAAATTAAAGACTTTGTTATTATTTGATAACATTTTGTATATTTTCAATCTGAATGATCAATCTATTTTATACATTTTTGAACATAAAACATGTTTTATGAACATGAAGATAGAAATCGGTTGAAAGAAAAAAATCAGCAGGGGCTCAAAAAGTGCTCACTTTACTGTGAATCGCCTATATACATAAATACGATAATTTTTTCCCCAGTTTTTATGAAAGTGTATGTTTATATAATAATACCCACACTTTTAAATACCATGCTCCATCACATTTAAATGTTAGGCTACTTTTAAAAACACCAAATTTGTTATCCTAAAAAGCAAATGGTCTAAAACTGCTACTGTTTTGTATACATGTTGAATTTCTTAACATTTTTCTTACAAATTGACGTACTTTTTTATAGTTTTCTAGTTCTTTTTTGTCACAATGTTTACTTCATAAAATATTTCCCATGGTTTACAAGTAGAAACGCTTAAAATTTGGCAAATTATTCTTTTAGAAGATATTGTGCATATTTTTAGTTTTCTTTAAGTCAAGTTATATATTTTGTTAAATCGATCTCTCCACTATAATGTACAAGTAAAACAACTAACTACAGTCGTGGTGTGCGTACATCATCATGGAATACAATGTATGACAGTGGACTGTTTGGGGTTAAGCTAATTTATTTAAAGAACATTTGAACAAATCAAATATCACTTAGTATATTAAGTAAGCACCGAAACATTTATAGTAATTACTTGTGATGGTTATTATAATTAATTCAAAATATGTTATATATTAACAAAAAAAAACTGAAAATTTAGCTTTGGGAAATGGTATTGGCAGTAAGCAGCATACTTTCGATTAATTTTTTTGGGCAGTGTAGTGCACGTGTTCCAGTCATTATTTAATGCTTCTCAAGCGCCCAGTAAAACAGCTGCAGCGGCATAGTGAAATTATGTTACCAGTTGCTTTAACATGACACCCTGAGCTAATGTCCAGCACCTTAGAGAAAGGTGGAAACACGTACATGGTAATCGTCGGACCGAGCTTAGTTAGGGTCAGTCACACCCCTTTAACTGCTTTAATTGCTAACCGCACATCCGCCGCGTTGAAACCTACATTTTCGAGTGGGCTGAAAATAACCCCAATAAACCTCTTTGCAGTACTTTTGCCGCTACTAGAGAATGGATATTGTGAAGGCACCAAGGATCATAAAAATGCTTTCATGTTTTTCCTTCAAAACAAACAGATAAGGCACGTAAGTAAATGCTTAAACTGAAAATATTTCACAAGTTAATATCTTATATTCGGTGACACATCAATGACACCAGAGTTGACATGATGGTTTCGTCATGAAAATTATTATTCCAGAAAATTCCGAAAAGGAAATTCTAGAAAATTACTTAAAATAAAGTTCATATTATAAAATCGATTTTCGTTAAACTTCAAGGGATTTTTTGTACTTATACTTGTTTGGGTGTAATCTACAAGCTTAAATTACCTATATAATACTGTATTACTAATTAATATCCTGAGTAGGACTTACAGAAAACTAAATGTTTGATAAAGGGACAAGGGAATAACAATTTCTTGATACAGGCTGTTCCAGAACTACAGGTACAAACTCTGTGAGTTGTATCCCTTTTCAGAACGGGATAAAAACCTTATATGATCTATGTCATACAGAGAAGGTTGCCCTGAAGAATATTTTTTAGAATTCCTAAAAAAAATTAGGACATACTGGTAAAGAACTAGCTGATGCTGTATTTACCTTTCTTTCAGATCGTGGGTTAGACATAAATAACTGTCAGGGTCAAACATATGACAATGCTGCAAATATGTCAGGAGTATATTCTGGCCTGCAAGCAAGAATCCAATCCATTGGCATTCTTCCTACCATGTTCAGCTCACTCGCTTAATTTAGTCGGGTCAGGCTCTGCAACTTCTTGTAAGATAGCCATTAACTTTTTTTGATTTTCTACAACATTTATGTAATTTTTTTTCTTCATCAACCCATCGCTGGTAAATTTGTGGTATCTTTTCAAACAAGGAAACTTTTCACTCAAAACACTCAGTGAATCAAGATGGTCTGCATGAGAAGAAACATGCAAAAGTCTCATTACTGATTTTGATGCAATTATCAAAGCACTGAAATTCATAAAAGAAGCTGAAAATGAAAAGTCGGTTACTAGGCAAGAGGCAAAGGGAATTTTGATAAAGTTGGTATCTTCTGAAATGATTTTCATGGCTGCATTGTGGGGAGCTATTTTGGAAAGATTTATTGCTGTAAGTGAAAAGTTACAGTCAGAAGAAATGGATGTTGGTACAGTTAACTTGTATAATTTCCTTATTACATTTGTGAATGAAATGATAGCATCATTTTATGTTTATGAAAGTATAGGGAACAGAGAATTTCAAAACTGTCAACAAGATGAAGAAATAGAAAAATTTAAGCCTCAAAGAATTAAGAAGCCTAAGAGATTTTTGTTTAGTCAGGATCTGAAAGTGAATGCGATCCACAAAAGGAAAATCATATAAGTTCTATCCTGCAGTTCAGTTATGTGACAATATTAGACAAATTGACAACAGAATTGACTACTTGAATGTCTGTTTACAAAGAATTGTTAGAAAGATTCTCATTTTTATCTCATCTCACAGACACTGAACCTGATCATATTTGCAAATCAGCTGACATATTGCAACAGATGTATCCTTCTGACATAGAAGAAACATTTGGAGCAGAGTATATACATCTCAAGAGTTTTCTCTTAAAGAAGGGAACAAGTAGCATTTCTCTACAAAACTTAAACAAACTTCTGATGTTTAAAAATCTTTACATCTTGTATCCAAATGTTCAAATTGCTTTGATGATTTATTTATGTACTCCTGCTACAAACTGTTCAGCCGAATGGTCTTTTTCTGCACTTGCAAGAGTTAAATGTGTTCATCGCAAACTCAACAACGCTTGGTACAACTCTGTGTGCTTACAATTGAAAATGATTTAACTGTGAAACTGGAATATGACGATGTTATAAACAAATTAGCAAATGAAAAAGCAAGATGTAAACTACTTACCTGGTAGTTAAAGGTGTTTTATTGTTTGACAAACTGTGAATAAATATGTGTTATGTGAGTTATGTGATATGTTTGTTTTTTATATAAGAGATTTTGTGCTCATAGAAAAAATGGGGTGGGGAGGGGGGCAAAATATTTCCTTGGGCCCAGAGGTTTACCAGTAGTTAAATTTTGCCCTGTGCACGATACTCAAACTTGTTCCACACTCTTGTCAGCATGTCCGGTGTTACAGTTTGGATGGCGTTTGTAACTCTCAGTTAGAGGTGGTGAGGGGGAAGCAAGCTCGCATTTGACACGTTAATGGGAAGGGGACGGTCTGATATTTCTTTTGTGTGCCCTAGAGATGGCACTGGGAGCATCTGTCATCGCATTACGAGTGTGTGTTAGACCACATCATGATGGCGACAAAACAACAGAATGCATTCTGTGTTATTCAGTTTGCAAAATGTGAATCTGTTACGACTGTTCAACATGAATTCCATTGCAAATACTGACGTTGTCCTACCGATAGGTAGAGTATTGTACATTGGTTTTGTCAGTTCTGTGACACGGTACTTTTGCAAAGGCAAAAGTCCCGGGCGGCCATGTGTGTCCAAAGAGAATGTGCAACGGATTCAGCAAGCGTTTGTTCGCAGTCCAAGAAAATCAACTCAAGCTAGCCGGGAAATTCAAATCCCTCAATCGCCGGTATGGACAGTGTTGTGAAATCGATTGCTGTACAAACCATACATGTTACAGCTTGTATAGGCCCATCCTGAAAGGGATAAAGAACTGAGACGTAATTTCTGCGCATTCTTTCTTGCCTAGAACGAAGTAGACGATGCCTTCATGTTTAACCGGGGTGTTAGCGATGAAGCGTCGTTTCATACAAATGGTAAGGTAAACCATCATAATGTGCGGATATAGGGTCAGGAGCATAAACATGAAACCACCAAACATGTGCACTTCCCCCAAAGTGAATGTGTTTTTTGCTGTATCCTAAGACACAGTGTTCGGTCCTTTCTTTTTTCAAGAGCCCACTGTTACTAGACTCCCTTACGTGGACATGCTTGCAAAGTGGTTGGTTCCTTAGTTAGAAGAGGTGGCAAGGGACTCATTTTCCAGCAGGATGGTGCGCCACTCCATTGGCACCTAGCTGTTCGCGGATACCTGAACGAGACGTTACTGCAATGCTGGATTGGTCTAGGAGCAGCTGGTGACCAGACTCTTCATCACTGGACACCAAGAAGCCTGGATCTTACCTCGTGTAATTTTTTTCTATGGAGGCACATAATGGATCAAGTGTTTCATCCACTAACATTGACGACCTCAAAACTAGAATTACGGACGCAATCCAAACTGTAACACTAGACATGTTGACAAGAGTGTGGAATGAATTTAAGTACACTGTAGATGTAGTTCGGGCCACTCAGGAGGGTCACATTGAATATCTATGAAGCTATGGTAAACAAACTTCATGGTTCCATGGTTCATTTAATTGGTCAACAATAGTGGTAGGTTGTTTGCTTTGATGATATAGATCTTCAAATTCGGGGTATTTTTTTTATATACTCGTCCTGTAGAATATTTGCTACACTGCGCATAAAAACGTTGACACAAAGATGACTCGGTTGGTAAAATTTTTGCTGTGTTCTGTGTATGTTATTTTTCATTGTCTTTGAGGTGAAGGAACTTAGTTTCCAAGTTCATAAAATATGTTTATTTCCTGCAAATTTTTTAATTGAACACAAACTCAATGTCTGTTTTTCGAATGGAACGTGAGCCGAACTTTTACACAAACAATTTTGAACTTAACATAACCTTCAAATTTGGATTCGGTTTGAAATTAGAACACTTCTAATTTTAGTGCTAAAATACTTGCTAAATAACTAAAGATGTGTATGAAATTTTACTCCATGGTATGTTATTACTCGCATGGTTGCATGTTAAAATGCTGCAAATGAAAATTATGTCAGTTTAAGTTTGTCATCTATTGATAAAAAAAAAGTGTGTTTACATTTAATTTGAAGCCATTATAGTTTTTTAATTTTTATACTTATATAGCAGTATTACAAGACATTTGTATATATGTTACCCTCATTGATTTACTCAATATAGTATCATAAAATACCACCTCTTTGTGTATGTGCATGTGTCTTTTCTCTCTCCCTTTGAAGCAGAGCTTGGAAAGAACACAGTCCTATCAATGTGTTCAATTTATTTAGTTCTTTGTTGTGTTGAACAACTGTGGAACATGTTCACTTTTTTTTTTTTTTTTTTTCAAGTGAGCAAAGTTCCAAGCTTGGTTCCTTTTTTATATGATCTGTAAAATATTTTTGCACTCCTATGAAGTTCACAAAAACTTAGTTACAAAATTTAAAATGTTAAATCAAATTAGGGTAATGTATTTACTTTAACAACTCGGCAAGAATACAGCCATGTTCATAATGTGAGAGAAAAATTAAATCTTGTTAGTTTGGCAGCTGTGACTTGTTTACAGTTTGCGAGTTCACAAGCTTCCCGCTTTTTATTCTGTGAAAGTAAAACACAAGTGTGAAATTGCACAGGCATTGTGGAAGTAAACAAAAATTAATTATTTTTTTAATCAACTGGTTTTGAAAAACAATTTAATTGGTTTTTGAAAACAGAAACATCACAACTGTCATGTAATTATGCAGACTGTTGGCAGAAACCTCAAGTGCTGCAAGTAATTTGTCGTTGAATGTGAGCTGGCACATAGAAGTTAGTGATATGACTGTACAGTCATTCTTTTTTGTCAGTTTGTTAAATGACAAATTTTAAAAGTAATAACTGCACTGATAAAATTAATGATTATCCATTTCAATAAATAGAGTATCTCCTTTGATAAACATTATCAGTTTTGGAATTTTACCTCAAGTTTCGAGACACGCTAACTAAATGACTTTGGCTGAGCTGTGTGCTTACAATTGCAAATGATTAATGATAACTTGGAGCAAGGTAGATTTCATGCACTTAAAGATATAGATTGTTTTTAAAACTTAGTAGTCAGCAGAACAAACCCATGAGGATGAGTCAAAACAAATAGTATGAACTGGCTAACGACACATCAGTTTTCTGTTAGTTGTTGAAGAAATTTGGAAATATAATGCCTTGTGCTTGTTTTTGTTTAATAAGTTGAAACAATACATTCTATCACTTACTTGGTCTCCCATTATAAGAAAATGCACTTTTAAACACTGAGTCAATGCACAAATTCTGTCCAGACTCATGTAAATTACAACTATGTACACAGCAAACTTTACTCTAAGAGAGATACATGACAACTGAATACTGTGTGCTGCTTCCTCACACAAGCTCTAACTGTCACCCAGCATGACTCATCTAGCTGTCCCTTCGTACCTACAGCTTGGTTTTCCTTTAGACCTGTAACCTGTCCTGATCTACTACAATCCATCCATGTTTCAGCTTATGATGTTCTATATCTCACAGCCTACCTGTTTCAACTGGCCGGTTACCAGTGTTTGATGATCCCAACAAGTGTAATACGATAGTTTCCATAATTTTTTATAGCTACTAAGGTCGATTAAAAAATTACGTACCACCTCCAAATCCAGCCCTAAACACTGCTTAAAGTTTGAGCCCAATATGATCCCCTGATAAAACTTTCTACAAACAATGCTGAAATATGTAAGTTTCTATGAATATTTTGAAAATTTTTGAATACACTTTTTGAGCTATTCAAGGTCAAATTTTGAATTGGGTCACATTGAATTTATATTTTACTCCCAAAACTGGTTATTCTAAAGTTAATAAACTACGAAATGCTTTTTAGTTCAGCCTTCTATCACATTTGTTGTCCAAGTAACAGTCAATTTTATAATTAAATAACAATTTAAGAATGTGAAATTTTTAAGAATTCAAGGGCTGTAACTTAAAAACTATTCACAAAAAAACCTAAACATTAATGTGTTTTACTGTCTCTGGTATTACATATGTGAGCCAAATGTGGGGGGGGGGGGGGGGGAAATTGAAGGGGGTTAGGTTTAAAAGTGCCAAATTTTGGATCACTTGACAAGAATCACCATTGTAGAAACATAATTAAATTAAGTCATAGGTTACAGTCGCAGTCATATTTCATTTAATAATGTGCAATGTTGTATATTGCTATAAAAACTACGAAAATAGATAGCAATAAAATTTATATATATACATTTTATTGCTATCTATTTTCTTAATTTTATATATATATGTGTGTGTGTGTGTGTGTGTGTGTGCGTGCGCGCGCGCGTGTGTGTGTGTGCGTGCGTGCGTGCGTGCGCGCGTGTACATACTGTATATATGTTATCATTCTTATGTAGGAATTTCTCATTCCTTTTGTTTGACACAATTTATGACGAGCATGTTTGTTACAGGTCAATTTTGATCAGTGGTTTTCTACTACTTTGACCCAAGAGTTGAGGGTTAAAGAAGGCAACTATAGAGTTATTCGACGTAGAGTTACGTGGTTGATAGGTGAGTATGTAGCATGAAATGCTTAGTTAATACTAATTTTAATTTGTGCTATTAGGTTAGGTTATTGGATAGCACTTGAGCCTTTATGATAGTTCTGAAGCTCTGATTACCTCCCAGAGAAACATGTATTTGATAGTATGTCAAAATTACAATGTGTTAGTAATTTCACAGTTTTGTTAGTTCAGTAATAATATCTGTTTAAAGCCATCAGAAATTATTTAATTCATAAAGTGTACCATTGTGGCATACTCTTCAATCTGCACCTCTTGTTCACCCATATTCCTTTGCAATAACTGCTTTCATAGTTGAAATACCATGTCACTTTTATGTACATCCAGGGAGATTGATGTTAATTCACCAAGTGGTGATCTTCATTGGGCATCCTGTGGTACACAACACCAAGCAGAGAGCAACAGTAAACTATATTGTTCAAAGAGTTTCTATCTGGTCTGATCATGAATACCACAAACTGTGATATCTATAAAATTAAAATGTAAGTCTTCAATCAATAACATAGTTCCTTTTATTGTGATTCACAGATGTTGGTTTGCTTCTTTTTATCCCAATAGTGGGGCCGCAGTAGCTCAGTGGCTAGAGCACCAGTTAAGGGGGCTGCCGTAGCTCAGTGGGTAGAGAACCCAATAGTGGAGCCGTAGTAGCTCAGTGGGTAGGGAACCCAATAGTGGGGCCGCAGTAGCTCAGTGGCTAGAGAACCCAATAGTTATTTCAAGTCCTAAATTTCATACGAATAAAGCCACGGGTAAAAGCTAGTATTATATAATTATTGCCAACCCTTTAAAATTCTAATTAATTAATACAGAATGAGCTGTGGAAACAAAACGGACAACTAGGAAATTCAATTTTAAACACAAACTTATTTATTAAATATGTCTGAAACA
Organism: Dryococelus australis; assembly: GCA_029891345.1. Lineage (NCBI taxonomy): Eukaryota > Metazoa > Arthropoda > Insecta > Phasmatodea > Phasmatidae > Dryococelus > Dryococelus australis. The sequence goes on along the minus strand of CM056999.1, from coordinate 27,882,504 downwards.
CAATGCAAATGAAATGTAAAAAAAAAAAAAAAAAAAATTTCATAAACATTTAAATTTTACGGCCGATGAAGACAAACCTCTGGGTTTGAACAAAACTGTGTTCAAATTTCTAAGTCACAATTTAATTCGCTATTTGAGGGGTGGCAGTCCAGAAGGGATGACGGTACCACTTGCTACCGCGAAGTTTGAAGGATTGAACTCGTGGGTAAATGGAACAGGTGAGGGTGTCGGGACAACTTTTGTTGTTAAAGGTATCTTTGGCTGCAGACAGCTTTGGCGTTGTGAGAGACCTTTGGATTTCCGGCAGTTTCAGTGTGCTGCTCTGGCGTAAGAGGTCTAGCGAGTGCAGGACCCTGGTTTGAAAGAGGGAGAGCTTGTATAGTCTCCTTGAACAAGGTGGCAGCCACTTCCCTGTTGTTGGTTCTTTGCTGTGCCCCCTCTGGAGAGTCTTACACAGACTGGAGCCCGTCGACCTTACTCAGATCGGAGGGCCGACGGAACTCTCGAGCTGTGTTTTGGCACCTTCTTATATACAGAAATTTTCTGCTTGTAGACTGCCCGAAGGTGGGGGTATATTTAGCCTTGCCTTACAGGGGTATTTTAATTTAGGGTTGCCGGTAGCGTCACTACTTCTTATGTCCCTGTCTAGAGGCTATTAACATATTAATCACCTTTCCAGGAGGTTCAAGCAATAGTAACGACATTGTGCGAATGTTGCTGCCCTCCTGCAGCATCCATTCCAACTAGCTTCTCTTGCTCTGTCGTGTCGGTGATCGGTGGATAACACAATTTCTCAGGCGTGAGTGGACATCCGCATGTCTGCTTTTGAGGGGGCAGTACAATTTTAATAATTTATCCACGTGTCTGTTATTGTCCTCTGAGCTGAGATCAACCCTGTAGGCACAGAATTCATTGCCTGCTGACGTGTGACTTCCCCTATTGGATTATTTGTTTGATGATAGGACGAAAATGAAGAGCAGAGGGCGCATGTGCAATGTACAAGAGAGCAATATGCATTATGTTGAAACCTTAGAGCACACTCACTCCATTATTAAAACTTTTCGAAGGGATGAGAAAGTCCCATTTAATATAACTAACCCCTGGATCAGGGGGCAACCAACTTGTCAGCCCATCTAGGGCCACTAGCCAATCTGTCAGCACACCAGATCCAGCGCCAACACCAGCCACTCACCACAATTGTCGCAGCAGGGTCAGCAGCTTCCATGGGTCACCAGTCATCCAGGTGTAAAGGTGAAGTAAGTCCAATCAGACGAAATGTCGTACTCGCTGTCCCGGATTTAGTTCCAAGCAGGAAACCCACTCTGCGATTTCTCTATACTGGCAAGGCACCAGTACACTATTAAGTATGGCCAAATCAATGTAACCCGGTGCATATGTCCTCTAGCAAAAAAAAACAGCCCGACTTTGACAATGGGCCATTAACCAAAGGATGTCACATTTTGCAGCTATAAGTAATTCAGCAAATAACACAATCAGCAAAAACAAATTCTATTTTTACTTTTGGTGTAGAATACAGAAGAACTGCATTGTGTAAAATAAACAACCAATTAGCACGAACTTGTGTTATATAGATGTTGATTTGCAGGTAATTGTAATACTCTTTTTTTGCCTATATCACGTGTATATTTAGTGGATAAATATATTAGCTACAGTTTTCTGAACAATGAAGTGTAAACATTATATCTGAAAAGCAAAGTAGAATCCCCATTTTACGATGTGGTTCCCAAGAATACCATTGTATGATTGCTGTTTTTACAAAATCCAAAAAATATCGTATTTTTGCCCTTATAAATTAAAGAAAATTATGTTTAAAGTCCATTTTTCACTTAAGTTCGTATTTTTCACTGGCATAAAACAACACATTTTAAAAATGAATTTTTATTTAATATATTACGCAGACGTCTTCAGAATAAAACAGTACCTGATAAACATATATTTGCCCTTCCCTTGTTGTCAAAAGTGTTAAAAATATTGAGCAGTGCGAAGTTGTACAGAGTGGATTACGTCAATAGTTAATCGCCTCTAGCATTAAATTTAAATTAAATTTCATTATATACAGCCAACTCTCGATTTTGTGACCCTGGGATAGCAACCCCTTGAAGTTAGAACCTTTTTCCCCGGAAGCATAATAAATTAGGTTTAAAAAAAATTACAGGGAAATGGCTAGAAAAATAACTTTCTTCCTGATATAATGGTCATAAATGGTTGCGATTATCTTCTCGATCATTGTACTACAGTAAAATCTCGTAATTGAAACAGTTGATGTGAAATAAATTCTATGTGAATTAAAGTTGTTTGCCCCCGAACATAAGAATAGGATTTTCTATGCTTTGGAGTTTGGTTAATTCAAAATTCCGCACAATATGTAATTTGAAGTAAAATTTACTCATGGTTAATGTAAAATTGAAATAAATAAAAATGATGGAATTATTATATGCTCGGTATCGCATGTGGCTGTCTTACATGCACCAGAACGGGCCGGCTGCTTTGAACAACAGTTGTCACTCTTTCCCCCCCTCCTTCTGCTAGTCTATAGACAAAGAACTCCTGCATTTTGCCCTTTCCTGTCTGATTTGTCCTTCTCCTCTTTATTTTTACCTTAACTTGATGTTAAGGAAAAAATGAAAGAATGAGGGGTACAGAAGTATGTGTCGAAAAATAGTTTTGAGTGATTAAGGGGGTTTTTTTTTTTTTTTTTTTTTTTGAAGCAAAAGTACAATCAAAAGACTTTTTCAGAAAAATTAGAAATACTGTATATACTCACGAGTACTATACAGCATGGAGCTGAATTCGACCAACAAAAACTTTGTGATACGATTCCTTATGCAAAATCAAATGGCACATTATATAGGATGCTTTGTACTTAATCTATATATTAAGGCAAAATAAGTATCCAAAAATTGAGATTTTGGAGTGTACTTTTTCAAAATATCTGAAAAAAGGTGAGACGAAAGTACATTCACGGAACATTGTTTTGTATTTTCAGGATCTTTAACCTAAGAGCAATCTCACATTAATAACACAGTCCATTATGAAAATAACGGGGGTGGCCACGTTCTTACTGCCGACAACTTTTTTACCGTCGTAAGTTATGAATGTTTGATGATGGTTTATTGATCAGAATGACCTACAAAACAATAATGATTCTCTTTATTGCAACTGCCTAGGACCTACTGTTTTTGTACAAAATGCATACAAAGTTTCCGCTAGATTCCGCTGCAGCAATACAGTGCGTCGTACGTAGGCAATACGTCATACATGTGTGTATGGTAAGCCACTGTTCTCACAGCACAGACAATGGTGACAAATATTTATAAGGTACTGTAAACAACAAATGCCATGCATTAAGAAGCTTTCATTACTACATCTGACAATTTTTCACGTCAACAGTTGGTGTGAGATTCCCTACATGAAGTATTGGTATTGCCTACGTGTCTGGAACCGTATTGCTGTTGCTGCTGTGTACTGTAAAGACTATATTTTATATGCCGAGACATGTATCGCTGCAGCCGAAGCTTTATGTATGTGCTTTTTGTACGAAAGCGGTGATCCTAGGCAGTTGCGACAAGTGGTCTTATGTGTTGCCTAGGTATTACAGTTAAATAAACAAACATAAAATATTTATGAGTCATGTTGGTACATATAAACATCACCCATCATTAATAAATCAGAGGCAAAGCGAAGTGGGGTAACTGTTACCTGTTGGACTCACATTCGGGAAGATGCGAGTTCGAATCCTGTCAGACCATCCAGAATTGGTTTTACTATTGTTTCCTGAAGTTACTCTAGGCAAATACTGGGATGGTTCCTTAAAAAAGACCAAGGCCAAATCCATCCTCATTTCCTTTCAAGTGCCTAGTTGTATGTTCCTGTATCTAATAACCTCGCTTTTGACGAGACATTAAACGTACAAAATAAACATGTACAGGTAGCCGTACTGTATTATTAGCATGAAAATATGTGTTATTTTGGGGGTGTTGCAAGTAGCTTGGCTCCTTGTCTGTGTCTGGTGGTCTTGCCTCAGGCCTCCTGGTAGGCCTAGGCTAGATTTCGGCAGCTGACAACATCTGGACCGGATCATCGTACTCTTCCTCCGTGGGCCATGAAATTCCAGCGACCGCTGGTTCTTCTTCATGGTTCGGAATAGGTCTTGGGTAGGGACGTATTTGACCTCGGGTAGCTTTTCTTATACATCCGCGTAGGTCCTCTACCCAGTAGACGTTGTCTCTTGACATCCGAATACTCAATATGGGTTATCCCACGTATCAGTAAGTCCAGCGCTAAATTGACGGATGGCCTTGCTGAAGTAATGGCATTTCAGGAGAACTGCTTATCCCAGGTTAAACGCCCTTACACCTGTATTTGGCTGTAAGTATTTTCGCTGGATGTAGGCATCCTGGGCATCTTGAGCCATCTTCGTGGAGCTAGTGTGGCTAGTCAGACGTCTTCGGGTTGAGGCATTTCTGTTGGTTCGTTATCCCATTGCCAATCTCCTAGGCATTGTAGTGGTTAGCCCAGGAGAAGTTGACTCTGGCTTGCGTTCATGGCCTCGTTGCTTCTCCGTTGAAGAGTGAACAGAATGGTGGGGATGTGTTTATCTCAGTGCTTGTGATCATTGCCCACACTGAGTCGGAGGCACTTCTTTATTTCCTGATTCCTCCGCTCAGTGGGGTTCGCTTGGGGGTGGTAGGATGGTGTCATCCACGTCTCTACTCCCCACCTTTGGCATGCTGATTACCACTGAGCGCTGGTAAATTGTGTACCGTTGTCTGGGAGAATTGCTTGTGGGTATCCTCAGTGAGTGAACACTTGCATTTCCAGCTTCCAGATAATTGGGGTTATCTTTTTGCTGGGTAAAGGAAATGCCTCAACCCACCTTGAAAACTGATCAGTAACTACCAGGAGGTAGCGGTTCCCTCTGGTACTCCTGGGGTAAGGGCCCATGAAATCCTCTGCCAGGTGGGACAATGCAGTTCTGGGTCCCCTGGGTTTTGCGGCTGGCAGGGACCTACAGTATGCTTTACCTCGGCAGCACGTTTCGCAGTTGCTGACATCCTTCCAAACTTCTCTGCTCATCCCGTCCCAGTCATACCTCGCCCCTATGTTCTGGAGGTTCTCACGTGTCGTGGGATGACCCGTTGGAGGGTGATCATGGTGATGTCTGCACACGTCCTTCCTCAGCGATAGTGTTGTCATTTTCTATCACACGGAGTAAGGAGCATGCGCACTCTCTTTCACTCGGCAGCTGCCTCACACCCAGCTGGTATGCTGCGTCCTTTTCTATCACAAAGAGTAGTATGTGCAGTGCTTCTCTGTCTCGCCCCACTCTCTATTCAAATATTCATATTTTAATGCGCGACAACTGTGAGTCTGGACCATTTTTGTTTAGGCAACCTAATAACATCACTTTCACAATTAAATTACCTTTATTTTGACCTATGTTTCGATTAAATAACAGATAAGGGTAAATTTATAATGCAAACTCACCTGTTTATACTTGGCAACTTAGTAGTAAGGCCAAGCAAAAGATAGGCAACCCAACTTTGTTATTGTACTGATGTCTTGTACCACCGATTGGTACAAAATGTTTTGAAATAACAAATGAGGGGAGCGATTACACAAAGATGAATCACATTTGGTTTAATTAAGGGTAGCCTGGTCAGGAAATGATTAGGCAACCTATGTGCGATTTGTTCATTTATATATTATCTTTTATATAGAACACATCTCTTTCAGTTAACATATGAGGGTAGGTCGATTTTAGTTGGGATCTTGTACTAATAGAGTGTCTGGCAAGTCATTGTTTTTTCCCGGACAGTGCTGGACCGACCATGAAATTGAACTCTGTCAAAAACATGTCCCACCAACCGAGTTTGGCCTTGGCGTTGTGGGATTCCTTAAGCCATTGTAAGGCCTTGCAATTGGTGTGCAGGATGATGTGTTACCCCTCTAGATAGTGCTGTATTTCCGTACTGCCCATATGACCGCTAGACACTCTTGTTCGTTAATTGGTACCGCTTCTCTGTCTCATTCAGGCGGATGGACGCATTAGCTATTACCTTTGGTTGGCCGTTGCTTTCCTGCTGATGCAACACCGCCCCTAAGCCATTCTGGCAGGCGTTGGTCTGGTGGATGAGGGGATCTTTTCCTTGAGACTGGTACAGTTGTTTGGTTAATTTAAAACTGGCTTTTAGGGCTAGGAATGCCCGTTGTTGCTCGTGCCCCCACCTCCAACATATCTCCTTCTGTAGTAGTGGATGGAGTGGTGCCATGAGGTTAGCAATGTTTGGTGTGAAGTCACATACCCAATTGCATAAACCAAGGAATCTTCGTAGTTGCCGTTTGTTTGACTGCTCCTCTGCCTCCTTTATTGCACATATAGAGTTTCGTTGGGGAAAGTTTCCTTCCGGGGAGACTACGTGCCCAAGGTAGTCTATCGAGTTCTTCCCAAAATGGCTTTTTGTTAGTTTACATGTCATCCCATGTAATTCAAGTCGGTCAAATACCCTCTGGATGTGGTTTAGATGTTTCTCCGACATCTTTGAATAGATAATGACGTCATCTAAATAGGTAAAGCAGAATTTGAAGATATATTCAATTAGCACTGTGCCACTTTGAAAAGTGACACTACCCTCTTCATGGCACCATAGAGAATATCCTTCAGTATTACTAAGAATTTAGAATTTTCTAACCTTTAGCTTTGTTGTTTTCATTCCAATTTGTGAGATTGTGCTATTTTCTCTTAAGTGAGCTAATTTTTCCCTTTTCGTGAAGTTCGTTTCATGCAACATTTTGATGAACTCAGTGTAATTTTCGAAAATCTAATTTCAGTAATTTGATTTGTTTCTGCATAAAACTTTATATATTTTGTTAATCACTGGTAACTTTGATAGTCACTGTTCCTCTGACCAATTATGTTACTCTGGCCTTTACATTTATTAGTTCGTCAACTTTTGTGTCAAAATGTTAGCATTTCAGAATAATTTGTCATGTTTGTAGTAATTTGTTGTAGCAATTTATTTTATTGGCCAGAATTTTGGTAAAGTTTTCTGCATTTAAAGTTTCTTGCAATGTTAGTAAAACATAGCGTACTTTATTAATTATCTATGTATCGGGAAAGTTACTATATTAACAAAACTTCAAGTTTTATGTAAAATACCTTTTTCATAATTTCGTACTATGTTGAAATATATTACTAATTGTTGATCTTAATTTTGTCAGTTCGTTATAGATAAATCACATGACTATTTTCTTTATTATCGTAACTTGTTATATAGATTGTAGCCATAACTGTCCGAATCAATACCTGGTTTACGACTACTTCCGCCAGTCCGTTTCCTCCTTCTACAACGTTACAACAGTGCATGACGTTCTTCAAAACTGATCTCTTCTCCATCATTATGATCCTTCGGTAATTTTGAACCTTCATCGCTTTTGGTAAATGTGGCTTGTAGCCCCATTTTGTGCTGCAACATTTATTCCTTTGAGTTTTGCAGGCCATTGTTATTTTATATGTTTTGCCATTTTTGTTTAGTAGTTCTCGTGTAGGGCCTATCTATAACTTGGCCTAAGATGTGACGGCCGGTTTTTAGTGTCCATCTTCGCATTCTTGATAGATCGATAATTCTTATACTTTCCGAGGAGGGGCTGCGGGCGTGTTCCTACTTCTTACTGCTGCTTTCAGGCCTAAAATATTATTCTAAGCATGTATTTACGCTAACCTACTCGTTAATTTGAACTTTCAACCTGGTGTCTGTAGTCCGACCCTACTTTTGCAACATTTCCAAATATTCAAGCAACTTTAAAAATAATACCCAAAAAAAAAGAAAGAAGAAAATGTAACTTAAAATTACAGAAAATCTGTTCCAGCTCTGGCATTGTGCCATCTTAAAGTTAGTGAAAATGTAACTTAAATTTTTGTGTTCTGCTCTAAGTTGTTATCACCTTAACCTTTAAAGGTATTTAGTCGGGATCCCATTTACGAAATAAGATGGATATTAACGTTATTATTGATATAATGTAGGCCAGTAGCCTAGTGAACAAGAGATTATATGAAGGTGTGTGTTAATATTACAGAGATATTTTATTTTGTTTAAAGAGTGTCATATATCTTTTTTTTTTTTTTTTATTCTTTGATCACCTTTTGTCACTTAACCTAATTAAATTAAAATCACAATTTAAAATTACTTTGACAATGCAGACTATTCAATATAAAAATTAGTGTGAGTTTGCAGGAATGGGCCAGCGGTCGGCCTTATATTTTTCTGGTATTTTGTAAAGCTGTTGGAAATTATAGTAAAGTTTGGCTTACATACTATAGACTAATCCTTGGTAAGCATACACACTGGTCACAACCAGGTTCATGGACAATTCTGATAACTTTTGCTCGCCTTTAGTTTTGTCAGTATTCGGGGGCATTTGGTTCTGGTAAGTTTTGTTATCGTGCTTCTGAACCCCTGAATGCCGGTACAGCACTTCCGCTGACATGAGGCATTGGAATGTGGCAGGTGCATTCTTTAGGCCAAACGGTATTACTCTTAGTTGCAGAGTTTCTCCTTTGGGTTTTGTGAAGGCTGTGAACTTCCTGCTGTCTGGATACATCGCAGTCTGCCAGTATCCCAACTCCATGTCAAGGGTACTGAAGATCTTCGCTTCTCCTCTGTTTCGGAGGGTATGTTTAAAGTTGATGGCAGGAGGAGCTATCGGATGCGTCACGTCGTTAATGGCCTTATAGTTTACACAGAATATAAGTTTACCGTATTTTTTTGACACTAAGACTATGTGTGAATTATAAGACAAATTTGAGGGCTCAACTATCCCCTGCTCCTTCATGTCATTGACCTGTTCCATGATTAGCTGATGCCTACAGGCAAATACCCAGTAGGGTCGATTATATATTAGGGCGTCCATGGTAGTCAAGATCAAATGTTGTATGGATCTGGTCTGGCATAGTATGCCCCCTTGCCCAAAGGCGCTGGCATGTTCGTCAAGGACAACCCTTATCTCTTAAAACCTCGATTCCGGGAGTTCATGGTTTATCTTGGTGTGGTCTATTGGCATCGGCATCACGGCTTCGGGTCTGGTCTCCCATTTTACCATGACCCGGTAATTCATGCCTAGGTAGACTCGTAGTTTCCCATGGTCTGCTAAACATTACTGTTGTCGTAATCAGAGATAACCAAGTATAACCGCCTCGGTGAGGACTGGGGAGACCATAAACTCACCTGGGTTAGAATACAGATGTAAGGATACGGTTAGTTCAATATGACCATCCACTTTTAAAGTATCATCTGGTAGGGCCAAACGTATGTTATTCCTCTGTGGCCTGATATTTTTTTATTGGTGTTGGCTGAGTAAATTACTCCTAGTAAAATTTCCCGCCGCTGCAGAATCTAATAAGGCCAAGATTTCCACCTCTATTTGGGGGGCGACATGAGGGGGTATCTTATTCACTCAAGCGTTGGATGTAGGGCCCTGCTTCGCCAGCGGTGGTGATTTGCTTTGCACCCCAGCGTTGGCGTTTCCTGCTTGCTGTCTTGACGGATTGGTAGCGGTTTGAGTAGCTGCTTCGTATACTATCTGACCCTGCAGCCTTTCTGGGGCAGTCTTTATTTCAATGGCACCCTGGACAAAACCAGCATTTGGGTACTGATGGCGTTTGTGGGTTAAGGGAGGTGTTTGTTCCTTTTTGTTCAGGTGAAGGTTGTCGTGCCTCCGTTGCCTTGTTCCCCGTGGTTTGTCGAGGGCCACTTATGCCTGGAAGTTGTGTTCCACTTCTTTCTCACTGTCTACTAGCTCATCCAGGCTTTCGGGATTTTTGCATCAACAAGACGTTCCTTACACTAGGTAGTAACATTCTTCCTATATATCGGATAGCTTTAACTTCATTTCCGTTGAGAAATATTTGGTTGGAGATATGCCATGTTCTTCGGATAAAAGTCTGAGCCTCTTCTGGGTGCTTCTGTTCTTTACTATAAAACTCTGTTTTCAGCCTAGCTACCACCTCATTGCCCGTAAAGTTTGCAGCTAGTATTTTGCAAAACTGACCACACTCAGAGACAAACTCTCTATAGCATTCCCACCACTGTAAGGCTTTCCCGCTTAGGTGGGTTTGTCCACGAGAGACCCATTGCTTCGTGTGGAGGTTGCTTTCGTTGAATTATCTTCACACTCATATGCCTGTGCAGGGCAGCTCGGAGCTGTTCCTGGTTGTCTAGCATGTCTTGAATGTCACCTTTGGTTGTGCGGGTAGTATTTGGCAGCTCTCTTACGCAACTCGCATCGATACAGAAATCCCGGCCGAGTGATTCTCTCTTCTGGCAAGCGTATGCAGGTGTGGTGGTATGGCTTGTTACATTTGATACAGTGAACTAGATGTATGTCATGACCTGGACATGAGCTCCAGCTACAATACTTGTCTTGTCAAGATCGACATGTCTCGTACCTGTTCTCTAATCTGTCGGTATTACGGGCTTCGTCTTCCCCTTCCCAGACACTGGTAGTGGAATTGTCACTGACAGTGAATGCATGTAATGTGGTAAATACCGGTACCCCGGCAAGTGGTATGACTACATGTCTCTGGGGCTACATCAACCATGTCGTTGGCATGTGACTCTGTAGAACTGCCTTTGCTATCTGAAATCCTGTTGGCTCGGCACCACAAGGTGTTTCTCGGCTCCTCGAATGCTGGTTGCTTCGGTCCCGGCTACTGTCTTAGCTCTCTCGGGTCATTATGACCTAGTCCCGCTTTCACTGATTAACAGTTATTTACGCTGACGCCCTACGTTGGGCACCAGAAATGTACTTGATGCGTGCTAGTCACAGTTACTTTGGTGAGCATTGGTCAGATGTGCTCTGGTACACAGTTACTGAGGCTTAGTAGTTTGTCTACTGGATGCTAATACTTGTCTAATTGGCTGTTGACTAGGTACAAAGTCAGCTATGGTCGACACTGCTATATGCCTGGGTACCACTTTAGCCCTCGAAGGTAGGGCGGACTTACCAGGGTACTCCCTCACCGATTTCCAGGGTTCTGGTGTAGTTGCGGTCAGCTGGGGTCAGCAGTCACCTGGGTGCTGCGGTCTGACAAAGTGCTGTATGGACAGGTGAGATATCTCTGGCTCTAGGCGGCAACTGCACTGCTTCCAAAGTACGAGTTGGATATGCCCAACCTAGTGTCACTCCCAGTGACTGGGGCACGGACTGCAGGGTGTGGCTCAGTGCCACGTCTGGTGTGCGGAGGGATTTAAACTGGGGTCATGACTGAAATTCCCAAGGGGTATCTCCACCAAGTGTGGATGGGTTACTGGTGCACACTCTTTTAGCAGCAAAGAACTCCTCCCTTTTCTCCTCCCTTCGAGTACCATGCCTTATTCCAAATGGCATAGAGGGAGTATTGACACTGAATGTACAACCCGTCGGGGCAAGCAATCAGCGGTTCCCCTACTAAGTGTAAAGCCCAACAGCAGTTGATGCCGTGGACCTTGTGTTCTTACAGTCCTGCACTCTGGTGCACAAACGTAGAATGATAGGTCGTATGGGCCATCTTCCTACTACTGCCAGGGTGTGGTCCAGCAACAGTCGGGCCTCCAGTCCCAGGCAAATACCCCTGCCAGCTCCCTCGGCGCTCCGGTCAGCAATACAACCTGAGGTGGCTGTCCTGCTTCTGATGGAGGTGTATCTAGTGGTTGGAGTTCTGCCTTTCTGTACACCTGGGTGCACAGAATGGGTGGCCATCGAAAGTGGTGTAGGTGTTGATGTATAGATACCTGACAGGGATCTGTAGTCCTGCACTATGGTTTGTAATAATATTATACCCGATCGCTTGCTTGCTCTGTCTATATCTAGATTTCCCAGTATCGGACAGGATTAATCTCTAAACAAACTGATTCTCAGGATAGGATTAAAATGGTATTAATTATGAATAATAAATACTGGTAAATTGTATGTACCACTAAGCAGAGCGTGAACAGAAATAAGCTACACTTATCAGGTGGATGTGACCTGCTCCTAAACTAACTCAATTTAGAATGAACTCGATGGCTATTAAAACAACTCTGGCGCAGTTACTCTAACCTGGAGTTGTCTAGAAGAGAACTAACACTTGGGGCCACTACGAGAAGGGCAGTGGTTGTGCTTGCCACTTATCTGCAAGCTGTCTATCCACGAGAGTCAACAGCGAAAGTGTGGAGTGAAGTTGAGCAGACTTCTAGGGTTGAACACTTCTGGAAGCCGAAGGTGCTTGAAGCTTTTGGAATTGTTTGGACGAAGTGTGGACGTCTCTGGTCATTGGTAGCGGCAGCCACTGGTAGTGGTTATTGAAGAACTGGAAGCTCTTGGAGAGAACTGTGAGGGCCTAGATCAGTAAATAGCCCCAGCACTGAAGTGTTGAGGCGAGCTACTGGAGAATACAACTTGCGTCTTTGGCAGCGCACAGCCTAACATTGTATGTTCGGTTGGCCCATGCCTTGGCTGGAGTGGGAGGCGTGATGTCGCTCTGTGACCTCTGCCTTGGTGTGAGCAGGATGGGAGATCTACCCTTACGCTCTGCTATATGGCGTCAGGCGCTTGGCGGTGCTCTGCCATCTTCGGAAGGCTGGGGACACTGTCTAGCAGGTGCTTCGGGGAGGTTGACGTGTTCCACTGCTGCTTGGAACAATGCTTGTTTCACATGCTAGGATTGCCCTCTAGGGTTGAGCAATCCTATGCACACTTATGAATAATGTGTTGGGTTTGACCCTTCCTTGGGATACGTTGATGCTACGTGAGTATTAAGAGGAAGTTGGATCTGGAACATTATGAAATACCACATGTCTGTAACTGTCCCTGGTCAGGAGCAATCCTGCAGCCATTTATGGTTGTGGTTCCTGGTGTAAGTAACACATTAGGATGAGCCATAGTCCTGTTTAATATAGCTCGTATAAGCGGCATGTGTCAAGCTTTTGTTTGCTCTTTGAGAAAAATTTGTGTAACGTCACTTAAACAACCATGAAAGCAACCATGGACTGAAGCTGTGAGAGCAGGTTGCAAGAAGAGAGCCTTGTAAATAAATGGTAATGGTTTTGGTTTTTTTTTTAGTACCATGTTTGCCGATAACATAAGGGTAATCATATATTTTAAATGTTTTCCGCGAGCAGCTATGGACTTTATATGTGAAAGGCTGCAAGAAGAGTAAAAGGCAAAAAGGTTTTTGTATAGTAATATTGCCTATATATTTTCTAACGGTACTACCGGGTAGTGAATAATCAGACCTTGAAATATAATTAATATCTGCCAGTAGCACGAGACCAGCTATAAGAAGAAAATCTTAATATTGTTGTATAATTTTTGAAAGTATTTATGCAAAGTGTTTTTGGTTTCTCTGTAGTGATGAAAGCACTCCTATTTTTGTAAATGATACCCGCCACCTCACTCTATGAACAGCCCTTAACTAGGAGACGGGTCTGAAAGCACCCGTACTATATGGGAAAGCCCCTTAGGTTGTGAAGTAACAAAGACGTAAAGTAGCTAGCTGTGCAACACTAGAGATATTGTTAATTATCCGTGTAGCTGACCACAGCATTACTTCAGGGAAAAGTAGTACAAAAGTTCCTTCCCAGTCATTTATATTTTGCGTGCAGATCACATGTTCATTTTGTGAAGTCACCAAGATTAAGAATTAGTTGTAAATGCATGCTGTAATGAAAGAGGCCTGCGAGACACCACTGGTAGCTCCGTAAAAAAAACTGGAAAGCACTGACATGTGCCCGATTAATGAATATCTGGCACGGTTATCATGGCTTTTATTACGCTAGACCAAGTGCGCTATCTCAGGGATTTTTGGATCGGTAGCACGTTTGTGACTAGATACTTTGGTGGGATGTTTAAATTTACGGGTTGGTACAAAGTCGTTCAATACCAACTTGTTCCCTGTAAAGGGTCGGCATGCCAGTAGTTGATGGGAGGTGTTGGCTTTACATGGCTTACTTGTATGTTCTTTTGCCAGTTGGTGAGGTCGTGTTGGTTGCTGTGTGCAGTTGGCAATGCAGTCTTCGGACGTCAAGTGGGTGGTACCGTGCTGGCTCACACGGTACTGTAGGTTCCAGGCAGTTGACTCTTGGTTCCAAAACCCGGTGGTGGAAATACCGTACCTGGCTTCAGTTCCATAAACTACACCCCTTAGGATGGGATGGTAGTCTGGGCTTGTACGGACATGCGCAGGAAAAGGTGTATATAATATATATATATATATATATATATATATATATATATATATATATATATATATATATATATATATATATATATATATATATATATATATACATACACACACACCCCGGAGCAGTCGGTATTGCTCGTAGCCTTAGTGAGGCGGTGCTGTCCTGTTCCGCCTGCCTCTCCTTTATAGGAGGAACTAAGGTCGACTGCTGCTTGGCCGCAAGATGAGCTGCCCTTTGCTCTCTACGCCGTCGATTGTGCCGTACCTTGAAAGGCATAGAGCATGGTTCGCCGCTGAACGATACACGTAGTGCACTACAGACGAGAAACTACTCCCTTTAATAGTTTGTGTCCAGTTGTCGCTGATAGCATGAGCTCGGTACTTCAGAAGGTCCCCCGCCACTGATGGGCAGACCAGAAGTGTTGAGCCGTGGGGGCCACCACTGATTCTACTGGATGTGTATCCAGTCAAGGCCAGGCTGCAATACCCAAATGAATACTCCCTCCAGTTCCTAGGAGCTCCGGTAGAGCATACAACTCAGGTTTGCTGTTTATCCTTGGTTGGGGTAATTCCTAGTGGTTGGGGCTCTGTTCGCTCCCTCCAGCACCTAGGAGCTCCGGTACGGGTAGAACAGGCAGCCGTCTAATAAGTGTGTTCGGGACAGGTGGACTCCAGAAGGGGATCCCCAGACAAAGATAGTTCAAACAGAAAACCCAGTTTCTGTCAGCAGTGCACAGTGCAGTCGTTCCTAGCTGGCGAAGTTGATATTACTCTAGGAATAAAAGCTGGTGTTTTAAGAACAAAGCTGTATTTATTGAGAACTCAATATATACAGTGACTTGTGCTATCACTTGCCAAGCAGATGGTATACTGAAAGAAATCTATGTTAGCCAGGTGTAGGCGACCTGGTCCTAGGTTAGTTGGGAAGTTGAACTAGTTAACTGAAAGAATTAATACTGTATGAACTATTTAAACAGAGGGTGTCTAGAAGAGACAAAAGAAGTTAAAGTTCCTTTGCTCTAGTAGCAAGGTGTATTGATGTTCACTGCTGTTGCAGAAAAAGGTTCTGGTAACTGTTCGTTGTTGCCATCACTGAAGCCTCTGGGACTGCAATGGTAGAAGCTACTGGTGGTGGTCAAAGACTGTTGTCGTTGCTGGTAGCAGCCTCTGGTGGCTGCTGAAGAGTTGTTGGTTGCTAGAGGCCCCAGCACTAGGAGTGATTGGGGTGAGCTCAAGAAATTGCAAGAAATAATAACTCACAAGCCCGGCCATGCACGGACTTATATAGTCAGTACTGCAGGATATGGCGGCGGGTTGCGGGGAGGGTGTGTGTCGTCCCTCTGCTGTGATGCCAGAGTGGGAGGTAGAACCCTCTAGTCATCACTTTACTTCGGTCATTCTCGGCGGCGCCCGGCCGTGCCCCGAGACGGCAGACAGTTTGTTGGCACTCAGTGCGGGGGAGGAGGGGTCGCATGTTCACTGGTTATGCAACATTGCTATCAATGTGTATGGGCGCCTGGCAGGGTTGTGGCGGCCCGCAACGACCGTGTTCAGGTTTGCGGTTTCAACTCTCACATGAGTTGAAGTAAGAATACTTGACGTGAACAAGCAATGAGTCATTATTGTTTGAAGTAGGATGAAGAAGCAGGCATGTGTCAACACGCACTGTAATTTGAGAGACAAAAGGAAAACGACAGTAGGTTTTCTGATGTCAGGGGGATGAAAAGGCAATCCGTTCCTCTTTTATCCTCGTAGCGAGAGAGAGCGAAGTAGGATTAGTTACATGTGTCTGAGCGAGACAGTGAGTATACCTTTTTTGTCCTGTTGTTTTTTGTAGTGGGCAGTAAGAGTGCTTTAGATGCCAGATGTGATGTGAACGATCTTCACCCCATTCCCCGTTGTTAAGAAACTAGGTAAAGTTCACAAGGAGGAGAGTGACTGCATATCGCGGCACACAAAGTTGTGCATGTTACAGAAGCGAAGGAAAGAAAATTGATGTTCAGTGGACAGCGTTGCATTCCCGCATAAGAATTTTCTTTCATTCAACCATCCCTCTGAAGGTGGTGGCATTATAGGAATGTTGATTGGACTTCTCGAA
The DNA here is from genome assembly GCA_029891345.1 of Dryococelus australis. Taxonomy (NCBI): domain Eukaryota; kingdom Metazoa; phylum Arthropoda; class Insecta; order Phasmatodea; family Phasmatidae; genus Dryococelus; species Dryococelus australis. The sequence continues at coordinate 27,866,185 of CM056999.1, read as the reverse complement.
ACACATTTTCGTTTCAAGCTGCTAGATAGCAAAAGTTGAGTGGAACACTATCACTTTTTCACTGCCTTTCTGATCGCAGAAATGGAATACGTTTTGTCTCTGTGCAATAATGCCAGGTTGATTACTGTGATGGTGGCTAGTAGAGGGGAATACGCTCTCCCTCTCCAATGGGCGGGGGGTGTCTGAACTTACCTATGTTGCAGAATGCTAGATAGAAGCTAGAAGTGGTGGGGAAGAAGGAGACCGGCTATGCCTGCAATACTGGTAGCTTCCACCTGATCAGGGAACAATCCCCGGCATCCCTCTGTAGCTTGGACTACTGAGCAAAAAGCATAGTTCTCCTCGTCAAATCATCTTCCATCTCTCTTCAGAGATGAGTTCTTATCTCATCTTGTTCATATGGAGGCCATATAGAAAGTGTGACATTAGTCTATGGGTAATATGCCTTCCCATGACCACAAGGATAAGCTTCAGTCTCAGCGGAGAGGGGGAAAATTGGTGCATGACGGTTTTTGATTGTTAATTTTTTACGACTTCAGCCTCTATCCCTAGGTCCCTTGCACAGAGTTTGAAGGTTAATTTTATTACTTTAGCGTGTGAGATTATACTGTCTACCTTGCAGATTGTTTTATTCACCAGCCCACCGTAACAATGGTTAGAGGACAAGCGTGTTCATTGACTACCTGCTAAATAGCTCTAGTAGTAATTATCACTTGTCTTTTGTTTCACCCTTCTAGCCGGCTGGTGATGCTACAGAGGCAAGCCATGCATACACACCCCTCGCTCAGCGATCACCCCTCTCCCTAGTGGCAACAGCCATTGAGAGATATGCAGCAGCCCTCGATTAGTATATAAGATCAGACAGCCCACGTGTCTACACCAGTCATCATTCCCAGCGCCCGCCGCTCAGGAACTGACCAGATTGCCAGTTGTCCAGTACGCGTTGCTCAAACACTGCTCCCTTTCTTTCACGTTAAGCTTTGCTTTTTTATTGTATGTTCCAGTAAGCGTTACTTAGAACAACCCCGGTTTCAGCGATCACGTGACGTCTTCCTCCAAAACACGTACACACAACAATGCAAGAGTTTGTTGCCAAGCTTCAACACCCGTAAAACGCATTTCTCCTTTTGTTATGCCGGTTGCCTCTACTGGCCAATGTAATTTCACATTTATCTTTCTAGGTGCTCTCATCATGTTTTTATTTCTTTCACACAAAATAAAATGCGATGTCAGCTTTAATCTTGAGTACATTCTTATATGGATTGAAGGAAAGGAGGAGCAACACCTAGGAACATTGTTCATAGATGTGTTTGTTGACCTGGTGTTCACGACTCTCCCCAGAGTTGCTCCTCTCGGGTGGATGTTTTTGTCCCCTAGGTTGGGAAGATTGGGATTGGACCACGCACCTTTGCGGTGAACACGTAGTACTGTCCAGCCACTGCCTGCAGACGCGGTATAGTTGGATAAAGGTGAATCTCCACTTCCTGATGCTTTTTCCACAGAGGAGAGGATTCAAGGAGAGGGTGTGTCAAACACTTGTTGCATCAGGTTGAGCACACGAGTATCTACCTCTTTAGTTAAGCAGTTAGCTAGTCTACCTCCACGAGAGCCGGCACAAGCTCTACACCATCTGCAAGAACCAAGAAAGACTCCTGTGTTGCAGCATCTCTTTGCTCTACCTGAGAAAACTGGCCCTGGCATGTATCCTGAGTGGGTACAAGAGTATCGTCACCAACCTGAACATGCTCGTACTCCTGTCATCGCACACCTCACTCCAGCCATACTTCTACCTACACCTCTTAGCAAACCTCAAGAGAACACTAGTTCACAGGCTGTACCCACAGTAACTACGTCTCAGCGCAACACTTGTACACTTGAGCATCGCCCAGGCATCACCACAACAGTAGTACCACCAAAACTTTGCATCATTATAACCACCCCCAAGTTCGTGCCCTGCAGAATAGCCACGAAGCCAGTTTTGTATACAGTGTAAGTCACATCCATGAAAAACAAAAAGTAATAATTTAAGGAGAAATATATTACACTCATGAAATAGCTACATCAATATACTTTCAAAACAGAATGCAAAAATCTCGGTTTTTTTATTTTTAAAGCGAAAAGCTGCTACAAAAGGGTTGCATGTTTTCTTTACGCCTGGAATTCCGTAATATCTCAGATGCAACCTGTCACACACCTGGCGACCGGGAGTCTGAGGGTGTCTGGCAGGGTAATACCACTCCCTCCTGTGTGTACAGCTGGATGGTCCAGCTCTTTCTCTCAGGATCCCCTCACGACTAGAATTTTTTACCTGTCTAGTCTCGCCCATGCCTGTTCCTACTCTCAACTGAGATGCTCTTTGAAACTGCGACGTACAGTTGTTAGTAGTCGATCATGAATTCTTGTTAATACTTTTACACTTTTTGAGTGTATCATTTTACCATTGTATTTAGTAAAACGTATAACCTAATTATACAAGAAACACTACTTTTTTTTTGTGTGCAATGGCTCCGCAAAAATCCAAGAATGGTAATTGTTATATAAAACTAAAAGGAACAAACTTTCCCAAGCAATGAAGAGATTTAATGCTGCTCAATGATCGTCACAACAAAATGGCTACAGTTTTGAATTCTGGTAAAAACAAACCAATAGACATATACTAAAAATTACTAGATAGGCCTACAACTGATATGACTGAGAAAAATTTATCTGTTAACAGATACCAACAAAATTCAAAATATTGCTGTCATAAAAATAAAGTGTGTGGTGGTTGTTGTTATATTAGAGTATGCTGGCATATAATGTAAGGAAATATGAATGAAAATATGTGCTATTTCAATTTCGGAATAATACGTACAGTATATCACCACTGGCGTGCCACTTTCTCAGGCTTATCAAGGGACCTAAAAAACTAATCAAAGGAAATTCAGTTATTATTAAAGCTGTGGTGTCTATGGCTTTCCTTTTTGTAGCTATCACCATAAAACAATAAGAACAACAGTAAAATGAGAGAAAGTGTGCATATTCTCTGTACAGTTAGTTTATTTATATTTATCACTCTAGTTTTCTGTGGTTAATAACATAGATGGTACAACCTTTTAAAATCAACCTATTAACATGCCACTGTCCCTACATGTGCATGCATTTTAACGTGGCACACAGACTGGCATGTGTACAGTAAAGTTGGTAGCTACGAGAAAAAAAAAAAATTTCCAGGTCTTAAGAGGAGTGTGCATTGAAACATTTTTGTGAAATCGTTGTTTGCGCATATTCGCCTATCTCGGTAATTATATGTTCTGTAATATGACTTTTTGCTAGAAAATGTAAAAAACAATTATCTGTGCGTCTATGTTTTTACTTTTAACATATGAAGTATATTCATGGAGGAAAAAAATAGTGAAAATGGTCAAATATCACATTTCTAAAGCACACCTATGCATTTCCCTTAAGCGGTAAGAGAAAAGTACAAACATACGGGCATAGTTTAATCTGTGGGCTTTCATTACATGTTATAAAAATGAGGTGAATATGAAGCATTGCCAGACTGAAAGCCTTAGGAGGGAAGGGGGTGGGGGGAAAGGGTGTATCCTCCGAGAATACTCACCGACCAGCGGCATAATCTTTTACGATCCCCAAATACGAAAATCAAGGGTGACCTCTCTGGAATCGAGCCCAGATCACCTTGGTAGGACGCGAACACTCTAGCCACTACACCATCTCGGCACCTATTATTATATTAGATTAGACTAAGAGTATGAGAAGGCATTGCGCTATCATAGGTTGTTCTCTCGTTTAATCCATGAAGTTACAGAGAGCTGTGGATGGTGACTGTGAAAACAGCTTGCGGGTAGGATAAACAAATAATATAAGATCTAGCTTCAAGAAGGGACACTTCCATTTCTTGGACATTGTGATAAGAGAGGGCAGCTTTAGACTGTTAAGTATTCATCCCGCAGATGTGTTCATAAGGAACATTTACATTGGAGAAACATGTTTAGCACAAGGGTTGTGTTTTTTTTTTTTTGTAGCAAGTGATAGTAATGAGCTGCCTCTCTTGTACTGCAAGATTCTGAAAATGTTAAATAATTAATTACTAGTTGTTTGCAAAAATCAGTACTTATATTCGTTCATCCAGTTTACTTAATTTTAAAACAATTATTATAAAATATTATGTCATATTTGATTAAAGTGATATAAAAATAAGGGTGGTTAAATGGGAGAGTTTTTACCGGCGCTGATTATCTGAGGTCCTTATTTAGTGTTGATGAAGGTGAACTGGGATGAAGATTGAGCAAAGATGAGATGCAATGGGTGTGGGTGAAATTGGAGTACTCCAAGAAAACCATAGACCAATCCTAACGTTCTCTGTGTTTCCTGAATGCAAAATACGGGGTGACCCACAGGGATCGAACCCATATCACCTTTGTGAAAGGTGAGCTCTCTAGCCATTACACAACCGCAGCTTCAGTGGTCAAACATGAAACAATTCCCTTTGGCTATATTTGTATAGTATAGCCATAACTTAATTTACTATCCATCTAGTATCTTCGTAAATGTGGTAAGTGTAAATGAATCGTGTGCGCTAGCCCAACCGTTTGACACAGTTCTGGTGGTTTGCAAAACAGCTGTAATGGAAAACACGTAAACTTTATTGTGTAGAAAATTACATGTATTAATAAATAATATATGTAAGTGCCGCTTTCGGCAAAATAAAATTGTGTATCGGAGAAAGCACAAAATCAAACTCTCCATTTATTAGGCTATATTTCGTTTTGCAAAAGAAAAAACAATAATAATAAATAAACTGACATTACATAGAAAGGATGTGTCCTTGTAGTTCATAGAAAAGTAAACGTACACGTAACGTTGGAATCACTGGATCAATTACTGGCAAACAACAATGCACTGAAGTGTAGTCATTCGTGTTTTTACATTATACAAAAGTAAGCTTAATAACTATGTTACTTTTTATAACAATGTACATTTTATTTCTACTATTATAAATTTTTTTTTCATACTTCAACAAATGCTGGTATTACAGATTGCGTTATGTGACTGAACCATAAGGAAGTTTTTTTTTTATGTAATAAACTTGATGTAAATAAACACTACTGTCTTCAGCACCATTTATTTCTGTATATCCCAGCATGCAATGGTGAACAAAACACAATTGCTTATTATAAGTGCTACCGATATAATATACTGAAAATATGTATACAAGTACATCCGTGGGCCTGTTCAAGTCGCACTGTACTGGTGTAATATCATGTTGTTTGGGATTAGTTCTTCAGTTAATATATTACATTCAGAATCCTTGACATTCAAATACACATTTCCAAACAAACATGCTCTGCTACAGCCTCAACATCGGCTCGAGCGAACTTTCTTTAGCCTTGTGACTTCGACATATTCATTTTTTGAAAATTATTATTTTAGAGGACTTCATAGGCATATCCAGAAATTTTTTTCGAAGGGTGGGGAGGGGGTGGCTGATGAGTATTCGTATTGTCACTATAGTAGTACATCGTTCACAAGTCTCAGTGGAAGGATAGAAATTATTTTTGCAAGCTCGCTCACATTTTTAGGAGCTATGTACTTGACTATTTCTCCCCCCCCCTCCCCCTCCGTTTATTCAGAAAAGGAAGTTTTGATGTATAAGTTGTAGGCCTAATCATATGTGTGGTTAATAACAAATAAATAAATATAATGATTGCCATTTTAATAGTGGGTGTAAAAAAATGTGTCGTGGGTAATGCCAAATATATAAATATAGTGATTGACATTTTGAATAATAGGGTTTTTAAAAAAAAATGTAACATTTCGGGGGGGGGGGGGGGGGGGGGAAGCAGCAGCCGTCATCAGCCCCCCCCCCCCCCCTCCGCTTTCCCGATACGCCCCTGGAGGACTTTCAAATGCAATGTTAGAGATTTTACAGTTATGAGCTATTTACGAGTGTGTGAAGGTACTTCTGTTTACATATCCAAATGTTCTGCTATGTAGTATCTTTCAAATATGTGCATCCTTATAATACCCAATGAATACTACAATTGGTAAGCGAACTTGGTATTCATAAAGTCAACATGAACCCTGAAATTTCACCACCTGTATATACAACAAAGTCATGGAAGTTGAGGTTACAAATATTAATTTGGCTTTGTACTTGAAAATAATGCTTATGTGTTCTGCATAGTCTTAGTACATTGTCAACTATTTCCATACATTGCTTGTGGCGCGGCACTGAAAGTGCTTCTGGTAATGATACATTCTTCAATGAAAACAAGCATTTTACCCCACTCAAGCCATAATCACGACAAGACCACCTGGACTTGCACCGAGAAATGGATGTAGCATGTCAATAAACAAACCATGCTTCCTCACTTCACACCCTGTTTTTTTGTTTGTACATATTACTGACATTGGCTTAGTTTACCCTCCCATACTGAATTACTGGTGTATTGAGTTCCATTTTGTAAAGGATATTCTTTACTAAGTTCAGTCGAGGGTACTCAAAGAGACAAGCTTTTATGGCAGAATGTAATGCTTCCTAAGTGAAGTAATTCCTTATGCAATTCATGTTGCCCAAGCTAGCCGATGCTCACATACTCAGAGGCATGAGAGTCCGAGACCCGCCTTTCGTGACTGATATCCTGCAGGCCATGAAGAAATGAAAGCATCCGTATAAGCTTCTGTTCCTAAAATGATGACTGTGCATTCTAATGTTATATATACTATATATAATATGTACTTTATATAATATATACTATATATAATATATAGTATATATAACATATACTATATATAATACATACTATATAAAATATACTACGTATAAGATATACTATATATAATTTATATACTATACATTATATATATGGAATGCAAATTTTTTTACAATATGGTATTTTGTATAGTAAAATTAAACGCGTATACAGTAGCCTCTATATCAAGGTAGGGACAATCCAAATTGTTTTTTTGTTCATAATGGTTTTGGCAGGTTGTTTTAAAATGAGATAAATTTATTATTGGGATTTTATTGTTGTGCTCACTGTTTTGTATGTATATATGGGTATATGTTGAGATATATAAATATATATATATATTTATATATGAGTGTATGTGTGTTTATTTTTTATATAAGTGAAGCGTTTATGTAAATATAGATTAAGGGAAATGTTTCTGTTAATATTTTAACTGTGTTTTTATGTTGTTGTGAAGTAATTGTGGCTGTTCAATGCAAATTAATTTTTTTTTTAATATTGCTTTTAAGATAACTGGTTTCTGAAAGAAAGCATGGAAATGGATAAATGAGAATGGTATGAAACATGTAACACCGTGTCATAATTTTTCCATAGAACTATATTACGACAGAGTCAACTGTGAAAGGTGCTGAATGAGTATGTTATAAGTTATTGTTCCTGAAACGTTAAATTGCTGCACACATTCTGATCTAAAAATGTCAGGGCACTCACTTAAAATGTGAGCAAAAAACTGCATGTGAAAATAATTTTCCCTTACAGCCATTGTGGAGCGAACCTAAGGCATCATGGATTCTTGTTGGGCGGAAGCCTATTGAGTGTGTGAAAATTTTTCCATTGCTTTTCCCATATTTGATTGCACGCAGAATTTTAGCAACACTCACTTCTCAAGAAAATACTACAGTCTCAAATTTGCAGTACTATTTTTCAAAAATTAGTTACGTTGTTGATATCACTAAGTTGGGAACTTTATTTTATAGTAATCATTTCCTTGTGTATTCAGTACCTTTCAATGAGTGTTAAAAATGATAAGCTTATATTCTCCAACGCATAACTCACAAAATTTGTAAATTGTATACTGTAAATCATAAACATCAGATCCATATGTTTTGAAATGCATGTGGGCACCATGGCTACAGTATTTACCCCCCAAAAATACTATATTGTTTTGATTCCCGGTGGGGTCACTATTGAATTTTTGTAAGAGAGAAACATTACGGGCCATGCAATCGGCCTCAGGGTTTTCTTGAGGTACTAACATTTCCCCCACTACTGCATTTGTCGCTCCTACATAAACTCATTTCATCCCTCTTAATGCTAAAAATATTAAGTTTATCGCGTTACACAAACTTTCCTGTAAGTCACTCATCAGTTCCAACCAATCATGTCTACAGTTTTCATACAAAATACCTAACAGAGTACATTTTTTTTTAAATAACCTTTTTGTATGGGCTCCATCGTATTCAATTTTGTTAAGTGTGGGAGAAGGCATTTTAGCCTAGCTTTGCCAAAGAAAGATGAAATCAAATGAAATAAATATCCCTAATATAACAGGCATAGTAAGTGATATTGTTCCGGCAAATTTCTATCAATTTATGGAGTATAATAAACCGTTTTGTTGAAGCTCAACATAGTGCCAAGTACACAACTGTCCCAAATTATCATTAACGGATTTATCAGCCAGGGGATACTTTTATAATGGAGTAGTATATTTATATTGGTCATCTTTGAAATTATTTTCGAAAGAATGCTGTCTATGCCCCTATACGGCTGCGACGAAAGTGCGACTTCTGATTGTCATGTAACGTTAGCATTGTGGCCCTTTTTTTTACTGCTCGGCTTACTTATTATAAGAATTTTAATGAGTTTATCCCGAGAAAAATTGTTATTTTTAATACCTAAATTCCGATATGGCCTTTAAAATTGGTAGCTTTGTGTGATAAATGCTTGTTAGATGATTTATTGCCTAACATGTAATTGCATTGCAAACAACTGTACATTCAATAACTGCAAAGATTGCATATTAAAGGTCTTTTAACCCACATTTTACTGCAAAGAAAATGTTGTCATTTCACCTGTATTCATTTAAAGTATTAGGTACTGTTTCTCAGTAAATTGTTTTACTTTGTACAGACTGGTCTTAGTATTAAAAAACCATTGACATAATATAGCATGTAATTTACTTTACACGCCAGCTTCATTTAGCATGTAAGGCCGGAATGGGCCTACATGAATAGGTCTATTAATATCAATTAACTTCTACAAGGAATTTGAAGAAACTGCTGCCCAGTGTAGTGCATTGTAGTTGTGCTATTGTGTTACAATCCTGTAAAGTCATTGTAAGCCTTTCTTACTGTATAAATATCAGTACAGGAGCGATTTCTCCCCATGATTTACTGTAAATATTTTGGCCTGGAGTGGAAATAGTTCCATGCTTGTTTGTCCAGCCATTGTTTGTATGTGAAACTAAATTGGTAGCTAAATTTCCCTCCCGTATCATGCAGCTACAAAGAGAGTATGAAGGAAAAAGTATTAAAATTATATGTGTAAACTTTATTACATTACAGAACTTTTATTGGTATTGCATTGTTTTTAGACTAGTCAAATTACGTTTTTTTTGATGTTCCAATATTTTAAGCGAAACGTTTTTTATGAGACTTAAAAAAACATTCGTTATGGAATGTAGACTCTATTCTTTGGAAAAATATGCAACCAATTTTCAAGCGACCCAGTAGAACTTGTGTTTAGAAGCAAAATATATTGTACATACTGAAGTATCTTCCCTGTGACAGTTGCAGGACCAATTTTTTGCTGCCTCGTCAAATAATCGCAAACGTACTTAATGAATCATGCATTTGGAGAACTTAAAGTGCGGTATACATTCAGAAACTAACATTTAACAAATCTGTGTATTTTAGGTATTAGCTAATCTAAACAAATTATTTACCAATATTTGAAAATACATTTTAAGCATAATTTGCACAAAATCAGCTACTGCTACTAAATATTTAGGAGTTCAATTTTTTTTTAATAACACAAAAATTATCAGTTATGAACACCAGTTTCCTTGGTATTATGATCAACAACTTTCATTGATGAAGTAATGATACAAAGTGTCCAATAAAAAATCAAACTCTACTTGTTACATGTTTATAGTACTTTCATGCGTAACCACTAAACAGTGGTGATCGAGCTGCTGCTAGAGTGCTTGCCTTCCACAAAGGTGATCTAGATTTCATCCCCTGCAAGGTCACTTCCAGAATTTTTGCATGCGGGAATCATGCCTCGACAATGCTGTTAGTCGATGGTTTTCTCGAGGATTTCCTGTTTCCCCCACCCTTACGTTCTGGATGCTGCTCCAAATCAACCTCTTTCCATTGCTCATTTATTCTCAAGACCAAGCCTCTCAACTCCATCCTTCAACTAAACAGTGTTTGTGAACATTTAACTATGCATATGTATATTTTCACATCAGCTACACACAAGTAGCTTAATACAAAATATTGTAAATATGCATTTCTGTCTCTGTGTAAATTACTGACATTTGTAATTTTATGGACCATTATTGTTTCCTATCTACTTGACTGTGTACAGAAAACTGAATCTTGTGATTTTCAGAATGTGTATTATTTTATTACGTATTATAAAATATATAATTTTATATATATATATATATATATATATATATATCCTTGTGTTTCACTGATAAGTTCTTTACTACGTAAAAAATGTTTTCTGAAACATCAATAAATACAATGAAATTCTGTACTCAAATACCGAAACATCACAACTACCACCACGCGACTCGCGCATCTAAAATTATCAGAACGAAACATATGGTGAACCTATTACAAAGCTTTGGTGCTGTCAACAAGCAGCAGTGAAAGCACAGGAATGACCTGCCTTCCTAGAACTGGTTTATTAGCTAACAGTGTACATTTGGCAACGCTGTGGTTTCCGGGTAGTTGTTTGGGGACTGTCATGTGTTGAAGATCTTTATCGCACTTTGGGAAATCTTCATGTTCCAAAGTGAGAGCTGAAACATGGGAGTGAGACAGAGATATGGGAATCAGTTTGCTACCAGCATGGTACCTGTGGCACAGACAAGCGGAATTTCACATAGGTCGAAGGTACCCTTTGCCGTTAATTACTTTAATTTTGGGTGCAGATTCATGATATGGCACGCACACTATCAACTCTTTATCTTTTAATTTTAACACTACTAGTATTTCTTTGCAATGCCATAGCTTTGCTGTAAGGACATCCGTTTTAAGCTGTTCTAAAGCTTGAACTACCTCTTCAGGATGCTGGAGCAACTGAATTCTACAGAAATGGGAAGGTTTTACTTTTAAATTCACAACTGTTTTATGGGAAAGCTAAATTTTAACACTTTCCTTGGTCCATCATTGCATGCGCACGTACTCCCCAAAAAATTGATGCCTATCATGTCATGTGACAGATGTTCGAACACATGGAATGCTACTTCCCATGAAGATAGTTCTATTTTAATTTTAATGACTGCTATTACATTTGACTTAATCAATCCTCCGTCGGCTAAGGAAAAAAACATCAGTCTCACCCTGTTTCAACTGCACGGTTCCTACGGGCGTTTGACGCATAATTTTATTTAAAGTTTCCTGTTTTATGAGCATCGCAGAATCTCCCGAGTCTACCAAGGTCAACACCGTTAAATTAGCACTTACAAGCTGAACATACAGCAGACCATTTTAGTTACATAAATTTGTGTTTGCAGTGGCAACTATTCCTACAGGTTTTCCCCTCAAAGGACAACTTCATTTGACATGACCAGGATTGCTGCATTTGTAACTAATTAGTTCTTTTACAGTTTTACAATCTTCAGACTTTTCTATAACTTCTGACTTTTAACTTTACCTCCGACTGGCCCCCGTTTTCTAGTAATTTCTCTTTCCTGTCACACTCAATTTTCTATAATAATACTTCTCTGTCGGGTGATCATTTCGAAAGCAAACCTGAGATTTTTACTTGGTTTTTGCCTGAATGAAATTTTCTTTGCCTTTATGCATTTTATAGAAGCATTTAGTCGTTTGATGGTTTGTTCAAAAACAAATTTGATGTTGCAGTTTTGGTGTTACAACTTTTTGCTCTCTTTGCTTACAATCACCAATTTTTAATTCAACCTGAATTACTAACTTTAATAATTCTGTTAAAATATTTGGCTTTGAAGCAAAATTGAAATATTTGCTATTTTCCGGTAACAAATTAAAAAACATGATTTCCACTAAATCGGTTTCCGCGCACTGCAATCCTAGCACTTCTACCCATCTAATGGTCTGACTTACAAATTGCTGCATGGACTCATTCGAACTTTGAAATCTTTCAAGAATTTTCATACGCTGGTGCGCAATAGCTACTGGTGAACCCGTTTGTCACAATAAGGCCTGACTGAATTCACTAAATTGCATACATACAACTAATAATTTAAATTCAGAATTTAATTTCAAACTCCTAACCATTAAAAAAATTTCAATTAAATTCTGCGGTAAGTATTTTAAATGCTTGAAGATGCTAATTGTACCACACCGACCCTCTTGTTGAGCAGCTATGCCTCTTTTCCTCACCAGATCCCTCATCAGCTGACATAAGGTTTTGATCCTGTTGTCTGGCTTGAACGACACCTCAGTGTGGGTGAAATTTTTTTGCACGGTTTCCTTGGTTAAACTCTGGACCCGGGCAGTGCAGGCTATACCTGTAGAAGTCTTTTTGTGGATGAGTTTGAAGCACCTCAATTAATGTACCCCTATGGTCACTATAGCGGACCCAAAAGAATTTGTCACTATTTACTTTCAACTTTTGAAAATTCCTATTTTGACTTCCCCTTTCAATTATTCTGCATTGAGGAAACAGAGTGGCACAGTTTTCTCCTTCCTGTGTGACTGTTTTTGCCAACACAAAAAGGACGAGTGTCTTGTGTCTCAGTGTCTCCTCATTAACATAGTAATATAGAGACGACCAGAGACCTCCCCAATATGTTCAAAAAGGGATTGGGTTTACTTCAGTGAGATTTTCTTACAAAGGTTTACTCCATATATTATAGAAAATTCATAGTTCAAGAACTTTTCCCCCAAACTATACAATAAACGGTTTATAAAAATATAGACTCCATATAAACTATTTTCTTCCCCACATGTTACACTAAACAAGTATTTAAATAGATTATATAACTTGATTAAAATGGTGTAAAGCACCCCCCCCCCCCCCCCTTTTATAATATCTTGGGAACAGCAGTTCCTTCAATAGAACTAAAGCTTTGAGAACGTTAAGAAATGTTCCTTGTTCCCGGAAGTTCCCTGGTGTTGGTGTCAGTGGCTGGTTGACGTCATGGTCATGTCATCAAGGAGATGGTCAGGGGGAGGGGTGGTGGACAGCAAGGCTTCACCGGCAGCATTTGCCGAGCAGAAGTCATGCCAGCTGGACGTGAGACAATGTGGTCAGTCAAACAGCCCCAGACACACCAAAGGTAAGCCGTCCCTAAGGCCCACTCTGTGGTAGAAGTTCCATTTTAGGGTCCCGTAGTATTAACTTAGTCCGATGTGCAGGGACAACGGCCACAGTCCTAACCCCAGTTTTTGTTTTGGGGTACTTTTTTTTACGTACTGGTCTGGGGCTTTCGGACAGTCTCGGGTTGGGATAGGGTCGAGGGTTCGTTTTCCCACTTCCAATCTCCTTGTCGATGAGAGTGTAACCTAATATGAGCTGTCTGTGCATGGTATCAGTGTCCTTATTACTCCTTCGGCAAAGGTCAAACAGAATGTTTGGCAATTGGGCATCCCAGTGGTGGTGTTCCTCTCCCACGCTGTGATGGAGGCTTTTATTTAGTTCTTGATTCCTCCGCTGAGTGGAATTTACCTGTAATTCACCTGTTGAGGGTGGGAGGTTTGGTTCATGTTGCTACTCTCTATTTGTTACATGCTCTCCTCCGTTGTTCTGTGGGTATCCCCAGCGGGAAAATGCTTCATTATAATTTATTCACAATTCCTAAAGGGCAAATTCCTTGACCCACATAGAGACCTGGTCAGTAATCACCAGTAGGTAGCGGTTCCCTTTCATACTTCAGTGGTTAGGTCCCATTAGGTCTCCTGTGGGGTAAGTCTATGAGATATGGAGACATCTGGGTTTTCGGTTTGTCTCGGTATGGGGTGTGACTTACTTCTGCAGCACATTTCACAGCTCGAGACATAGCTGCAAATGTCCTCGCTCATGCAGTCCCAAATATACCATTCCGTGATAAAGCGCAGGGTTGCTTTTATCCTTCGATGTGCGGCTTGTTTGTGGTCTTGGCGGTGTTGGCAAATTCTGGGTCTTAACTTGCTAGGAACCCAGATTTTCACTGGCTCCTCAGTTACCTTTTCAGGTCCAGACTATTCCTTCTTATACCTCAAACTTTCTCAGTTGGTTTCTTAGTAATTGCTTTACTCACAGGTCTTACTGCTGGTCATGACTCATCCGGTATTTACTGAACTTTAATTTTTGTGGCTGGAGGTGTTCATGGAGTGGGACGGAGAGGAGTCATTCATTCCCAGTCTTCTCCTTCTTTCATGCCCCCTTGAATTTCTGGTTGGCGGCAGAGGGCGTAAGGTAAGTCATTTTGTTTCCTTAGGCAGTGTTGGATTTTGAATTTGAATTTTGCAAAGAACGTCGCCCACCTAGTGAGCTTGGCTTTTGCATTCTTGGACTTATTCAACCAAGTCAGAGCTTTACTATCCATCCTTAGTATAAAAGGTTGACACTCTACGTGATTTCTATACTTGCGCATAGCTCAAATTAGTTCAATTCCGTGAGGTTCAATTGAGTGCTGGTCTAAGGTATGCCCTGGGGTTGACCACCTGGGTCTTCCTGGTATAATAAAGCTCCTAGTCCATCTTGGCAGGCATTGGTATGCAAAATAGGGGCTTCTCTTACTGTGACTTATGTAGCTGGTTAATGTCTCTGAAACATTATTTTATGTTGTGGAACGCAGCTTGGTGTTATATACCTCATTTCCAGTGGATTGTTTTTCCAACAGAGGATAGAGAGGGGCCATCAATAGGGCATTGTCTGGTATGATATCTTTCAACCAGATACACAGCCCTTAAATTCTATGCAGCTGTTTTTTGGTGGAGGGCACCTCCCCTTCTAATATATCCTATATGGATTCTATTTTGGGGGTTACAAGGTGTCTGAAGTTCCAAAAGTGGGTCTTGGAGAGTTTGCAGGTCAAACCGTGAATCTCTACCCTCTCTTTACACCCATTGTAGGTTTATACAATGATCGTCTCATAAGTTTGAATAAATAATGATGTCATCAATGTAAAGAAAGCAAAACTTTCTTATTTACCGGACAAGCACTTTGGAAAACATTAGTTATTGAAAGGAGGCAGGGGCATTTTTAAGGCAGAATGGCATGACATTAAATTGTAGTGTTTCTCCTTCGGGTGTAGTGAAGGCAGTGAACTTCCGGCATTCCAGATGCGCTGCATTCAGCCAATACCCTGGGTGAAGAAAATTTTGGCTGTGTCTATATCTATCAAAGTGTAGATGAGGTTAATGGCTAAAGTTGTAATAGGGTGTATTATTTCCTTTAGTTGTTCGTAATTGACATAGAAGCACAGCTACCTGTCTTTCTTTCATACTAACACGACCCGGGTACTACAGGGTGAGTCTGAAGGTTCCTCAATCTCTTGTTCCTTCATGTCTCCTACCTGGTTCAGTATTAATTCTCGTCTTCCTGCTGATATGCGATACAGATGACAATATATGGGTCACTCGTAAGCTTACCATATCTCATGTTGTCTGATTTTAGTCTGTTAAGGGGTCCCCCCTTGTCCGAAAGCCAACGAGTGCTCTGTCAGTATATCTTACAATTGGTGGAACTCTGGTAAAGCCAAGTGGTGGTTTATTACCTACACTTATATTGTGGAGGGGGAAGGGGGTAAGCTGTTACATCTCGACTATGCTCCCAATATAAATTCGGCATTGTCTGCAGTTGAGTAGGCATTGTTGTTGATGAAGCTAGGGCTGCCCCAGAATTACCTCCTCTCCTATTTGGGGGGCTACTAGGAATTCGGCATATGAAATTTTGTTACATATTTTTATGGACACCATTATTTTTCCCTTCCGTGGGCCGTCTGCCTTCGAATTTTGTGTGTTCTTGCTGGTTTGGTATTAAGGAGGTTGCTCCTAATAAAATTGCCTTTGGGTAGCCATATCAGCAAAGCGGCTATGGTTTGTTCTTCTCTCTGTGCAGAGGGGGCATCAAGGGATAGGAGTTGTCTGTTAGCATCTGGAGGCTGATGCAGGGCCTGATGTGATCGGCGGTGGTGGCCTGCTGCTCATCCGGGATCCCTCATTTCCTGCCTGTGGGGGGTGTTCCTTGTTTCCTGGAGAGCGTCTTGTGGATGTATTTTAACCCTGTTGGTTATTGCATACCTCTTGTTCTTTGTTTTCTTCGTCCCTTGACATTTTGCGGTGGGGCTGTTTCTTCAAGCAGTCCTAGTTAAAATGCCTACCCGGGATAAACCAACATCGGGGAATTGTTTGTAAGGTGGTCGCAGGATTGAACCAATTTTCAGTTACGTTTGTCTGTTCCCTGGTTCGACTGCCTTGGGTCTATCCTAAGCCGCTTGGTCCTTATTATTACGCTCCATCTCTCTGGTCCTCTCTATGAGTTCATCTGCTGAATGTGGGCAGGGAATTTGTAGTAAATTCCTTTGATTAGGAAGTAGCATTCGAGTAACGGCTCTTGCACAACTCTCCTCACTGGCTTCGGGCGTAATCCATTGGTAAATCTGAACCTTCCTCCTAATGAAGAACTTGGCTTCCTCGTAGGCTGTTTGGTATCTGCTATGAAAATCGGTGGTTAGTCAGGCCAAGACTTCCTCTCCTGAGAACTGTGTTGCTAACCAGTTTCATTATTTTGGCCAATCAGTTATGAGTTCTCCATATTGTTCCTACCATTCCTGAGCTTTCCCAGTTATCTGTTTTCATGCCTTCATAACCTAGTGATTGGGTGGAATCCCATTTACACCTAATTCACATTTACACTCCTGTGTGAAGGTTACGGGTTTTTTTTGCAATCGTGCTGTGAATTCAGTAATTGGGGCCAGTCAGGATTGCATGCAGAAACTGCGTTATGTGTACTGTGTATTAGGTTGATAACTCTTCAGCTCTTCTGCAGACTTTGCATTGGTAGACTAACTCTGGACTAGTAATACGTTCATTCCGCCAGCTGAGGAAACTGTGGAGGAACGAATGGGTGCAAGTTATGCAGCAGTTAGTGTTTATCCGCTTTCCTGGGCAGGTAATCCAGTTATAGTGCACTGCTTGTTGCATTCAACATTATTCTCAATTATATTAAAGGCCATCAGTATATCGGGGCTAGTCGATCCACTCCAAACAGGTGTAATAAAATGGACTCTGACATTGGACGCAGTATGCTATGTTTCCGTTCCCCATTACATGATGCTATTTGACGTATATCCTCTCTCTGGATCTTGGCTCTATGGTAGCTGTCAAGGCTTCATTGCATTTGGCTAATGTGTCTCCTACTATTGACATGTTACTTTCAAAGGCATTTTTTAATTTGGTGCCACAGGGTGTTTTCAGACTCACTGAAGGCTGGTAGGTTATACTTGATTTTACCCGGCCCTCTGCTCATTCTCAATGGGTCGTGCAGACCTGGTCGTGCTTGATTAGTGAAGCTATGGCCCTACGTTGGTTGTCACAAAACTCTTCACTCGTGGTTGATATGCATTTACATTGCACAGTCGTACTGGAACAAGGTCTAAGTGGGTGTCAGGTCATGGGCACCTGAATATGAGCGAAGCTCTACTCTTAGTTTGGTGGAGTTCTGAGCAACTGGCACTGAGAGTGCAGTCGAATGCTTACCTTTGTTGGGTCTCACCTACGGTTGGCTGGTTATTTGTGTCCACTGATTCAAGGCTGCTATTCATATCTGGGCAGCTGAATTGGAGGTGTACTGGTTCTGGCCACTGGAGATGAGGTGCTGGCTGTTCGTGGGGCATGTCTGAGACATTCCCAGAGTCACGGGAAGACCCAGTCTTATGTGGATTACTATTTTATGTGCTTCTCCTGGGATCCTGATGAATGGACAGAAGAGTCCGATGGGGTGGATTGTGAGGTGAGGTCTCGTAAAGCTAAAATGAGTGCAAGCCCCTTGCACTCATTTTTGGGGAGTATTGTATGTTAATGCGGGTTCACATTGGTTGCCCAAAGACTGACCAGCTGAGAGGACAGTTAGAGACTTGCAGTCGCCCCACTGTGTACTCCTTCTGTTGGTGAATGGCATGGGCAGGTAGGGTTTATGGTTCACACCGCAAGGATAGGGCATGCAATGTTTCCCTAGGTAATCAGTGCCTAGAAGTTGTTAGGACACGCTTTGCTAGGCCTGTCACTCCATCTGGCAGAATTATATGCGGTGGATGGAGTGGGTTAACAGACTTAGTTGGCTGAACCGCTTTGTCGTGTAGTGTTCTTAGAAGGAGGCTCACCCTACGCTGCCTTTGGTACCTTAACATATCTTGTCCGTAGTATGGGTGGCCTATGAAGGTGTGTTTGTGTTTGGTGCCTGGGCTTTCTTAATTTGAGGTGGCCTGTGTTCCTACTTTATTTTTGGTAATGACTATTAATACTGCAGTCACCGGCTGCTCCCTTAAAGGGAGTCACTTACCAGGGTTTGGGAGAAGGTTATAGAGTTCATCCTGAGAAATTGTACACAGATGTTATATTGTAACACATTTATACCCATGAAAGTAAACCCAGCGGCCCATACTATTCTTCTAAACCTGTCAATCGCTTGACAATGTACAGAAGTTATGTTAAAGACAGGTGAATTGGTGTGTCGGATTAAGAGAGTAAATAGACTTGACTTTTCAATAAAAGAGTACTAGAGTCACAAAATGAAAGCTTACTTGAGGTCCTGGAGGAATTCAGAGTGCCACTTAACTGTGTTAGGCTATATTTGTGGTTGGTTGACCGTAATGGTCGAGGGTGCCTGTAGATTCTTCGTGTTGGAGTTGGCGAGTAGAACCGCTGGGGTTCGATGAGAGTTGTTGGTCGCTGGAAGGCAGCTTATAACTTCACAAGTGGTGGCTCCTCAAGAGGAGCGTAGGCAAACAGCTTCAGCACAATATGTGCTTAGGCAATCTGCTGGAACGTACTTTCTTTCCTCAGAGTTGTGCAACCTTATATCCACCTGGCCGGTGTGTCATCTGCTGGGGAGGCTTAAGTCATCCGCTCTCTTCTTGCCTACACGTTCTATCTGCGTGCGTGTCTAGTGATTGCGAAATGCTGGAGGGTAGTATTCCTTGAGTGGTGGTCTGGTATCTGGTGTTCACTTAGGGGCAACATCATTACATTGCTGCTTTTGGTATATCCCTCTCCTAAGTAAGTATTATGTGTGTGGACTTTGGCTAATTGAGGCATGTAAATTGAAAATGCTGAAAGTGCTAAAAATATAACCAATAAACCCTTTATTGTAAAATAATGTACCTGCCAACGACAATGTCATAGGAAATGCTGGAAGTGCCTTTGTTGCGTTTATGTTCGTTAGACACACCTGATAGATAATGCAGTGGTATAAATGTGTGGGCATTTTACTAGAGAGCGATGAATGTGCCAGGGAGTCAGTCAGTTTGCTATTACGCCGCAGCAGTGAGTAGTGTACACAAAGCTGGTGGATGTGGCATATGCAAGTTTTATCGTTGTGCAATTTCAGTATTGTGAAAGTGTGTTTTACAGAAAAACATTGTTGTTGTGTAAAATGCTCATTTGGACATTGTACATCATCATCATCATCATCATTGACTGTATGATGATCCAAGCACCAGTAGGAGGCACGCTACTATATCTTATGTACAACGTGTGAAATGGTAAAAACTTGCACGTGTGCAATAAACATTTAAAGATATTTTTGGGCTGACACCTTGTACACTTCAAAACTTGTAAACTAAAAAAGAAGGCAGGTGTCTTAGTATACATTGATGAGAGGGGAAAACTTCCTAACTCGGACAATTTAAAGGGAACGTATACTAGAAATGATCAAAATTTAATATGAGCTCATATTACATCTTTTACACAGCATGAGAGCCATTATTCTCTAAAAAAAATTTAGACGTGAATTGTTAAGAGCAGACATAAACATGAATCCGATGTTCCGAGTTTTTAAGGAGAAACATCCACACTCCCAAATTTTGTACCGTTACTACTATGATGTTTTTAAGCAGAATTTTACCAAACTTAAATTTGCTCACCCTGTTTTGAATTCATGCAATAAGTGTGACAAACTTAAGGCTACAATTATATGCTCAACAACAGAAAATAAAAGTTAGAAGCTAAGACAAACTTGGAAGAGCAACACATGAAAGCTGAGGAAGCTCAAGAATGCTTTAACTCTTCACAAATGCCAGGGAGTAAAATAGTTTTAAAGGGGTGAGAGGAAAGAATAGGAATCATGGCAATAAAAATAATTTAGATTTTACCCGGCCAACACCATATGTTAAACAGGTGGACAATTACATATACTAAATAAACGTCAAAAACTGCATTTCCATCGTAGTCGGCAAACCCAAAAGTGAGGGTGGGGGGTAAAAAAAAAATATTAAATACGACCAATGACTAAAACTCAGCAATTTCAAAACACATCAAGCTCTAGGCTTACACCTTATTACTGAGCATAAGGAATCATCAATAACTCCATATCGTCCATAAAATAAAAACTTAAACTCCATTGTCTCCTACAACAGCAATTGCATAATGACTCTCAAAATAAAATACGAGGTACTCCAAGTTGTCTAATATCCAACAGACAGCTTCACCTGTTATTATGGTGGTGTATAATTTAATTCAGTATTCACTTGGCACACGAGAGGATGGGTCGGTCTGGCGCCTACACCGGATATAATGGATCCTGTTGTGCTCCACAATACACCATACATATAGTTTGGGGTGTAACTACTACGCTAACATTAACTGGTAGGCAAGTCGTAAATGATACTATGTGTTGTAACACAATAATCTGTATACAATATTCTAATTAATTGTGTGGCCTTAATTGACGTGGGGCACTACTGAATGATGTTAAATTTTTAGTTAATCGGCTACATGACAATTTGTTAAGGTGCTCTTCATGCTGCCGCTACAGACGCCCTACACTATTGCAAAACAACTTCGAAAAAGTGTAACTCAGATCTCTTAGAGCACTACTTGACAAAATGTGAGGCGGTAAATTTGGGGACCTATTAAACAGGAACTACTGACATGGGTAGAAAATTAAATTATGTAAAAAATAATTGATTTAAAAAAATAGTAGTGAATAGAATTTTATCCATTTAGTTCATTCATTAATTAAATTATAGGTAAGCAGTTTTGTCAACAAAACCAAAACCAACTTTAAAAAAACATTACACTAAATAAAAGAGAGGGTCTTTGACCTATTTAAATAAAAGAAGATGGATTCCAAAACAAAAATTTTCTAAATCCAAAAGAAATTAATAGATTTGGGCCACAAACAAATAACAATTATTAAATTTTATCAAAGTGAAAACAACAAATTCCAGTAATTTCTTTTAAACAGAAGAATAAAAATACATAAATACCAATTTCTGAGTCTTTGGATAAAATTTAATACAGAGTAATTATTTAAATTTTAATATTTAATTATAGTTCTGTGGTAAGAAATGACAGACACAAATGAAACGACCTTTCAGAAACAATTTCTTAAAATTGTAACTGGCTAGTTGATCTCTAGTTTTATCCACTTTACAAATATTGAAAATCCATCATCAAAAGAAAATGTTTACTCTGGTTTGCAGCTTTGTCGGCGAGATGAAAATGGTAACAATTTCTTTCAATGTCAGATCACATAGTCAATAAAAATAAAAAGTACAGCAAACTAGTAAAGCCTAAAAAAAACTCTGTCAAATACTTCTTCTGGGCTTAAGCACTTTCATTAAATGGCTAGTGGCATCAGAAACAACTCACTTAACATCAAAACTGCAATAAAA
Source organism: Dryococelus australis (assembly GCA_029891345.1). NCBI lineage: Eukaryota > Metazoa > Arthropoda > Insecta > Phasmatodea > Phasmatidae > Dryococelus > Dryococelus australis. The sequence continues at coordinate 27,844,393 of CM056999.1, read as the reverse complement.
TCTCACTATACAGCTTAATAAATTTCACAACTTCTGGTAAACAAAGGAAAAATCATACTTTAGATTTAGGCTTTAAAACAAAACTTCGCCATTAATGTTACAAACTGTTCTCTGACCTTTCTAAAGTGTTTAAATTTCTTACATCTTTACTAATTCCTTTACCAGGGCCCTGGAACCAATCTACAACTACAAAAAAAAAAAAAAATTCAAGGTTACTTAACTACATGATGTACTTGTCCTCTCTAGCTCCTCTGGCCACCAACCAATTTGCTTACTTTCTCTGTACGTCCGTCTGCTTCAGAAGTTCAACAGCGACTCTCCTTAGCTGTCGCGACCAATGCCAAGCGACCGCGTCACCCACGCTGCCACGTAGTTGTTGCTAGGTAGTAATCAGCGAATCACTCCGCCTCTGACCACTCCCGCCTCAGGCAAACGGTATAACCTCTACCACCTCTATCCCCTTGATCACCTTAGAGCCAACACACGACATTCCTTCAGCCAGTGTGCAGCTCAGCGAAATCACGCATCACACCACCGTTCACTGCTTGCTTTTACTGTTTCTTCGCTCTGTCAGCCTCTACGCAAATGAACATCATCCAGCACCAGACTGGTTGAATGAAAACCCTGCCCAGCGCCAGCTCATGGCTGCAATGCATAATTACAAGGGCCCCGAGTTTCCTAAGTCCCTAGCCAGCCATCTGGCTATACAAAAATGGATGAGAATTTACAAAATTTTCTAAAGAAAAAAACTACAAGCTAAAAGAATAAAACACTAATCGCAGCTACAAATTACTGCCTGAAAAAGGGTCCTAAAATAAATCTCAAATTTATAAAATTAATAAAGTACGAATAGACTTAAACACCCAAAAAGAAAAACAAAAAGAAAACTGCTCACAACTGTTCAAATAAAAAAAATGGCCTGCATTATAACAAAAAAGGTGACTGCTTCTCAAACGATACAACCGCTAAGAATTGGCATCTTGATAAAATGGGCATCTTGATAAAAAAATCAAAACAAAAAAATGGTAATCCATTGGTGGGGGGGGGGGGAAAGTTGACAAATTCATGTTGCAACAATAGCATCACTGTGGATGGATTTACAAATGTAAAGTTTGTGCCTACTTTGACACACAGCTCTATGTATTATTCCAGACAGTTTTCAGCATACAATTTATGCTTACATTTATCTGAGACAAATGACAGCTACGTGTTCATGTGGCACAAAGGAATGGTAGGAAGAGGCAGAAATTTATGTAGCCTGCTGTTTTTTCAAAGTTGTGACACTTGCCTATCTACTACACATTGAGCATGCATACTCTAGTCTACGACTTCGCCCTATCATCACACTCTGATAGAAATTCGGGGCAAGTCACACACCATCAGGCAATGAATCTCTTGCCTACAGGGTTGAGCTAAGCAGTACGAACAACTATAGTCACGCTAATATTTAATGGAAATTGTACTGCCCACTTATACGTGGACATGTGGTCGCCACCCCCGAAGAAGGAAATGGTTTTTCCCACCGAGCCACCGACACTGTGGAGAAGAAGAAGTTAGTTAGCAGGAAAGCTGAAAGAGAGCAGCACCCTGCGGCTGATGTCGTCACTGCTGCCCGAGCCTCATGAGAGGCTGTAAATATGTCAACAGCCTCCAGACAGGGAGATAATAAATGGTTGTACGACCCACTGCTCTACATTAAACAACCCCTGCGAAATGAGGCTAGCAACCCCCCACCCCTGGGGCAGCCACCGAACTGATTTTTTCTGTATATAAGGAGAAGCGACACTGCTCTCGGCACAGTGTTTGTCGGCCCACCGACCTGATTAAGGTCGGAGGGCTCTCTCCAGTCTGCAGAAGACTCTCCTAGTTTGCAAAGACTCTCCAACAGTCTGAGAAGACTCTTCCAGCCTGTGAAGGCTCTCCTACAGTGTTTACGAGGCTCTCCATCCAGCTCCAAGAAGTTCCAACTCCACTCCTGTAGCTCGCCGAGAAAAATTACTCGAGATTCAGGGGAATCTCCAACGACACTGTCAATATGTGAAACTCCAGGTATCTCGACGTCCCTACACCTGTACCCTCTCTACCTGAGTCAATCTTCTGTACTCCGTGGTAGCAGGTCGTAAATTTCATCCCTTCTCGACAACCAGCCCATATTGTGTAAAATTAATTGCGATGTAGAAATTTGGAATTTTTTTAATTTTCTCTTGCAGGTTCACCTTCACCTGTCATAATGCACCAATTAAATAATATTACATTTCATAAAATTATTAGTGAACAGTCAGACATCCTCCTGTTTTCACGGGTGCTATAATAAATACATTTGTGGCAAATTTTAATTCCTGTAAGTTAATTAATATTCTCCGCTCATTTCTTTAACATGTGTCAGTGTAATTTGGATCAGTGAAAACGTGTGGCGGCTCATTGAAATTCCAGCAACCGCTCAGGGTTAGGCACGAGTGGACTGAACCATCTTGGGATTCATGGCACCTGAATAAGGTTATTGTCTGAAAAAGACCGTGAACATCTGAGAGGTGTCTGGTACACTTAAGCCTGCCCAGAAAAACGCTCACGTTTATTCAGAATCTCAAACTCGCTCATTACCTCGGTTCATCTGAGTAAAACAACCCAGGAGGGCTTGAGTTTCATTGATAGATTGGTAGCATGCCTATAGATATAAGCAGTTGTTGCGAGCTAGTAAGATATTTGTTCCTTTTCTTGCTAATTAAGAATATTTCAAATTCTCAGAAAAGGAGGTGGGCGTAACAGCAAACTGAGACGACTAGTCCAACGGGCATTGCAATGTGAATTAAAGCAGCCCGGGCATGGCAATGTGAATTAAACCAGCCCTCAGTTATTACAGTCCCCAACCAGGACATTGAGCCCACCCCACCAAATACTCAGTCTATCGAGCATTTTTTTTAACCTGGCCAAGGAATTACCACTCATTACTGAGGAGTGTAGATCATTCTTAGACTCCTTGCTAGGGATCTGTTGGCCGTGGTCAGATCAAAAGCACATAAGTAATTTAGTTCTCACCACAACTGTGCGCCGTTCACAATACACCCCCTACCATGTGTCAAGTGCGTACTGCTGCCGGAAACATGATCACAATAGTTATTCCCCCTTACCCGGTGCATACATATAAAGTAGTGACACCCTTGACGGATTTTGCCCCTGTATGAAAACACCAAACGGGCCGGCCCCATATAAATGCCCAGGTAACATACAGGATACTGAATAGTAGCTATATACAAAGAGCAGTACGATTTGCTGCCATTTCATAACTCCAACATCCCCATTTTATTTAATTGCGACAGCTGGCATCACGATTTTGGGCAACCTTTACCGTGAGCAAGGTCAAGCTCCCTGGGAGGGAAGCCTTAATGATCAAGCTCACCTCGAGGTTTGATTCCCCTCCACCATCTCTCAACCCTTCGGCGAGTCAGTGTCCCACCGGATGTCACAATATGGACAGATCTCCGACTCACCAGGCAAAACACTACCCAGATTTAATCACACTGTGGAAGGGTACCTTATCCAATACTGGAGGGAATCAGCACTCTCTTTCACCCAGATTAGCAAACCATAGCGTACGTAGCTTAACTGACCGTAACTGATTGATAAGAGAGGTTAGGTCATCATCAGTTAATTGATTTATCAAGTGAGTTAATGAGAAGAAGGAGTGCTTCATTTTGGCGCCTATCAGGGAACGTAAGTAGTCGAGTGACAGGGAGAGTGATTCAGTTTTTACATCTAGAGTTATTGTAAAAAACAATTATTCATTTGGTGTGACAACTGTGCGGTGAAAAACAAGAACCATATCATACTAATGGCCATAATCTATTTTGTCAGTAAGGGATTCTTCAAGTCAGTGGAACTGAAATATCTTGTCAGTGGGCAAAGTTTCATGAGGATTGTATTTGTTACTTTGGGGTCATTGAAAAGAGGCGGAAAGTTGCATAACCTATTCTGCCAAAGGAACTAGAAGACATAGTGAAATCTGCTCAAGTTTATACTACTCCTTTTCAGGTGATACCTATTACTACAGATGATTTTATTGACTTTGCTCTTTTAGCATTTCAGTATATAAATACTCAGAACCTAGGAATAAGCAACACATCTCATATAAAAGTTACAAAGAAGAAACCGTGCATCATCAAGATCACAAACATGTTTGCTTTTGAGGAGCCTAGTTGGACAAAAAACTAATGTGTTGAAAAAATGAGTCGGCTTGGACTTGCCCCCAGCAGTAGAGGAGTTACTACGGGTAAACTTTACATGTGGCTTTGGTAAGGAAAAGAAGGAAAATCTTCTAGCAATGCTTCCATACCTCAAAGAAGAGTACCGTCAATTCTATAAGGACTTTCTCCAGGAAAATTTGGATAACATTATAATGGAGGAACACGCAGAACATATATAACGGACATTATTGTTAACGTTTTGAGGATGTTTCTTTATATTAATGTTATTGTAATATTTCATGCTGGTTTTCTTACATGTGTTGCAATGTGACATATATCGCTAATAAACTGCGTCTTCTTTACCTCACATTAGTTTTCTTTCTTGTGTTATGACAGCATTTTGTTGCACAAACCTCTTGTTTTCCTCATTCATATTTTGATACAATAATATTGTTTCAGTTACCTTAATCAAATAATGTTATAGAACAGAATGTTATGTATTTTATTTTTTAAATATTTTTGTATATTATATTTATTTCAGCAATGTATTTTTTTTTTTATATGGCTAATTGTTTTTGCAAACAGATATCATGTTTTTCACTTCATAATTGTAATTATATATTTGTCACAGATGATGCTAGGTCATTTTTCGTAGTTCCTGACAGTTTACACTTTTGGCACTTTAAGCATTTCACAATTACATATTGCTATATGTTGAGTGCTCATCTTAGTCTTCTTTAATTTCTTACGTGTCTTGGGATTCCTACCGGATCTGTAGGCTAGCAGTATCGTGGTTCACTTGTCTCTGGACACCGGCTTCTCTTCAGTACAATGTGATGTCGTAAGAAATAAAGGGAAGTCGCTGGTGTTCTGGGGTGGCATGGAGAAAAATTCTTTCGCAACAACAAAAAAAACAGCATAGAATTACATCCAAGTTTCATTTACAGTATTTGCAGTAAAACCTTCATTAATTAATACTATTCCAAATTGCAAAATATTTCATACATTTAATTATTATTTTTATTGTGCTCTATGCCTTTAAGAAAAAGTTATTTTTCACCTCAATATATTGAAATTTATTGTTTGAAACTGCAAAATCCTCACTACAGAATAACTATCATCATTGTTGATATATATAATGTTTGTGCACATCCTGTTTTGTTTTAGTGTTGAAATATATTTAGCCTCCTGGAAACCTAAGTAAAACAACCAACCTACATTATTTAATTTGTGAACCAAAGATAGGGTGCATGCTTGCAGTACCCAGTACCAAATGACTGGCAGTATCATATCCAAGGTCTTCGCTTTAACTCAACTTTGATGTAACTTTGTCATAATTTGTGTGTGAATACAGTATTCTCTGTAGCTGTTACTTGTTGCTTTAGTCACTGTTTACCACAAACCCCTAATGTCTGTATATTATTGCTCCTTTACATTTTGCTATTGGAAACAGATATTGTATTTCTTCACAGAATGAATGATAAGTGAAGCAGAGGTTTCAAACTAACATGACAATAAAATAAAAAATTATGCTATTTATCAAGGTGAAAAAAGTGTAAGATTCATTTTGACATTCTTTCATCATTGTCATTGACCATTATATGTATGTATGTATGTAGAAAACAGTTTTAGTTGACTCAAACACAAAATGGTTTAGAAACGTGTAAAAATAATTGCCTGTGCATCTTTTTGGCTGGTACATAGAAGCTATGGCATCCAACATAAGTGTGTCGGGGCCTATTTTGCAAGGAAAGGCACATGAAGAGAGACTAAGGAGTGTATCTCATTTTGGGGTACTCCTATAAATTCAAGAACAAAAACCTACCTTACTTTTATTCACCTGTAATGATGCTAACAATTGATAAATACAATCCATTATGTATATATTCACACTCATACTGTATGTTACTGACAGTTATTCTTGTTTAACAAGATGTCCACCCACAGGAAAATGTCAGGGAAAATGTAAATAATTGCTACTCTGCAAAAGTTGCTAGTTGTTTAAATACAGGATAATGTAATTATAAGCACATGCATTTTAAAATGTAAACTTTCAAGTTCGTGAATTGGCAATAATACATCTTTGTCAAGTGACATATGGCCTGTATGAATAGAGTAAATTATTTGTTTGTTTGTTGTGGTCACTCATGTAAAGTCAATAGCATGTGTCGTGAGAAATATTGATGAGCTGAATAAAATGTTCGATCTGCTTGCTCCCTCCTGATTGCTTGATCTGTTGCAGTATAGTTTAATTTTACTTCATTGACAGCATATCTGTTCTGTTAGCAGTGAAAAACTTTGATATTGGAAGTTTCAATCCTGAGAATAGGTCAGGGAAAATGGTGAAATTCTGCGTGGAAAACAGGGGAAAGTCAGGGAATTCCAAAATGAAATTTCAGTGCAGTGTACACCCTGTTAAAGTTAAAAAAATGTAATGCATATGTAAAACCTTCGTGTTGCTTACTTGAAACCTCGATACAACAAACCTCCTTTATAATAAGTTAACCTGATCATGGTCTTGTTAAGAGTTATGTGGTGGTGTTACTGTAGCTACCTGCTGACTCAGTTACCACATTCCTTTCTAAATTAAGAGGCCTACCTGCTTTATACTTCAAATGCCTCATAGAGAATTTTAAATGCACAAAACTGTTTAATGTGTATCCAATGTGCTGAACCACATGTAGAAATTGGCTCTCAAGAGCTCACTGTTATGAGCCAAAATCTATTTACTTCACTTCACTACAGATAGAACACACTCTTCAGACTAGTCGTGTATGGTACTTTCTAGGCATCATGCACGTTTGAAACATTTTATTGCCTTCTGACATGGCTGAAAACTGCTGTTTCTCAAAATATACAAACCAGATTCTTGTGAAACTATGATAGAGCAGTGCATTGCACTTGGTTACAGTGCTGTGTCCGATAAAATTATAGGGTCACCACTTTAAGTCCCATAGTTAAAGCGGTACGACGGAACATATCTCGCAAGTTCACAACTTGTGCATGGACACACTATTGCTTTACATGTGTTGGCTGGTATTGCCCCTAGTGCTTCATCAATTTTTGCCTCACACACAAAGATATCTCCCTCTAGAGGGCAGCCTTAACAAAAGCTATTTGCTGTTATTATATCTGTTTTTGTTTAACATGCTAATGCATAGTCTATTTATAAAGTTGGAACGTGCTTTTACTAAGGCTTACATTTCCTAAGAATGTCGTTATAAAATTGATGCCTTCATTAAACTATAGCACACCAATTTCAACCCTTCCTGAAACTTAAACATTGCGTTAAAAGTGGGTTTTTTGCATTGAGTAAGTTTTTAATCATCTTAAGCACAAACATAACTACTTTTTCAAGTAAAATATTAATTAATGAGAAGGAACAAGTGCAAATGTGCTTCTATAATGCATGAACAGGTTATCAGTAAATCAAAAGCACATGATAAAAATCTGAAAACTTAAATAAAATTGTATTCCAAGAAACACATTGTAAATATGCCATAAACAATAACAATCAGTTCTGTCATTTCTGTACGCAATCTGAACTTGACAACCAAAAAGAGAAAATAAAATAAAACTCATAACAGCAATATCAGGAAAGGTATCTGAAATTCAAACACAGTGCACACAATAACTAGTATGGTGAAGCAATCAAGAGAATATGGGCTGAAGGGTGGAAAGGTGTGGTTTGTTAACTCACAGTGTTATTGTATGGCCTCGTTGGTTTGGATGTGATTGTGGACCTTATATTGTTGTGACAAGAGATAACTAGGTGTTGAGAAGGGTAGTGGGAGGTGGGTGTAGGACAAAACATCTCTACATGACATCATAGGTGGTCGCTCATTACAAACTACTAATGCCTCATTTTTAATGGATTTTCACAGTTTTTTTATGTTGTAGGATACCAATGAAGTGTAGCGACATTACACTCCATATATTTTATCGCTATGAGCTAGCAAATTAATTTTTTATTGTTTTACAATGGAATATGTTACATTTTTGCTGGGAATTCTTTTATTTTTAAAATAATATTTATAATTTTTCTTTACAGTGCCGGAGAATAGCCTTGTAAAATTTTTGCACTGTTTAAATCAGGTAATTTTCAAGATTGGGTCATAACTGTGTACTTTGTTTACTAACTTCCATTGCTGAGTGCCTTGAGGCAACGAAAGGCACACAGCATATTGCAACTAAAGCCACAAACTATATTTACCTAACCAATGTAGGCATTTGCATGAGAAGGGAGTGTAATGTATGCTGCTGCACGGTTGAGTTACAAAATTGTAGACCTTGTGGTTGCAGTGAAATGATTTGTGTCGCAGGCCGGTGGATAGGCGTGAAGTTGTCGCAGGAGCTCAGGCCAGTACTGTATTCTATCATGCTGCCCTTGTTGGAGCGAGAGGAGGACATGGCTGTCCGTCTTACCGCCTCCAACACCCTCAAGATGGCTATAGACGACTTTGAGTTCAACACTGATCAGTTCCTTCCGTTTCTGGAATCTGCATTCTCCTTGCTGTTTGCGTTACTGCAGGAAGCTCAAGAGTGTGACACAAAGGTATGCATTGTTCAGTAGGTGGCAATGGCTGTGGGATAATGAATATCAACAAGTCTTAGGATGTTTTATTCAACATAAATGTATACATACTGCTGGGATTTTGTTTGGTTAGTAGTTTACAAGGTTGCCTTAAAGCCTTTCTCTCATTACAAAATTCAATAACACAAAGTTTACAAAAGTTAGCGAAGCACAGTTTATACGAGAAAGTAAGCAACTCTTGAAATATTTAGCTATAGTATAAAAATCCCATCGTGTGGGCTATTGGTTGCACAGAGAAAATCTTGTGAGCAGTCAATTTCTCACCATGTTTTGCTGTGCATTTCTTCTAAAATGGAAGCAATTGCATTTCTTATGTTGCTGATCACTGTTGTGACATCAGAAACATGTGTTGCACAGATTTTGTCTTTAACATAAACTCAAATGAGGGGAGAAATTTTTGTTTGATCTTAGCCAGGATGTTTGACTGTCGCATACAATCCTACAATCAGGCAATATTGCATTTAGGAATTTAAGTTGCTATATTTACATCTTTCCTATTATTTAAACATCTGTAAACATAACGTTTGTGTATGTGCCAACAGAAAACCCACAGTATAACTAGTAACATTACCTATGAATGCCAGTTCTTGATAGTAATTCATCTGTTTAGTATAACAAAATTGCATCTCAATTGATATTGTTAATGAGTCTGATTTCTAGAGCTCTCCGATATTCACTTCTCTCACAATGTTACACTGCAAAATGTATTCACCTATGGTTGAATTGTTTTGTTTAAATTTCTGTAATGAATATCAAAAACAATTGTGTGGTTTTTCTGCAGTAAAGTTCATATAAGCATGTTTGAATATCTGTGATATAGAACCACTTGGTATAACAGTTAAAGCAATTTCATGTTCAATTAACAATTTAACATTATAAAGATTACTTCATTTTTGTATCCCAAATGTACTTTGCAGAAATTAGTGTTTCATATGAAGCAGTATCATATTAACATAGTTTCACTGTATTCTTGATTATATAATGGATTACAAGAATTCAAATATATGTAAAGTACTTAATATTTTTCATAGTTATCATATGTATAATGCATTATGAGAGAAAAATTTTACTCTTTCGAAATCACAGAAAGCAGTATTTTTAAACCTGAAAAGTGGTGTTTACATTTCAGTATTTTCTTTTAACTAATATTTTCATCTTTATATCTTCTAAAAAGATTTGTTAACATTGATACAAATGAATTGTGGAGTGTTCACATGCATTTATATAACTGTTGAAACCACTGTTTTTAACAGACAAAAATGTAATAATTACCATATCTACATCACTAAGGGTGACAAATGATAAATTTCCACATATTTAATGCACACTCTACAAAATGACTTTGCCCAATCTTGAGCGCAAGGTTCGAACTGGAGCAGGTTAATTAACCTAAACATGCCTACAGAGTATGATGGCACATTGTCAGAAGCGACTACAGACATGTGATCCTAGCTTGTACTGCTGAAATTGCCAAGAAGCCATCACGTCAACAACCCCCGACGCAAGATTGTACAGTCTACTGAGCTGCCCTATCTCCAACCCTCCAATTTTGACCCCTACAGCTGAGGTTATCACTCCCACACTCCTCACCTTCGAGCCCCTATGAGAGATAAATATAAAAGGTCTGTAATGACTAGAAAACTTCAATCTCTGCTCCTCCACCGCCTCTCACAGGGCTGGAGGCAGCCACCACTAGGACTCGCTCGCTACAAATCTCTGCTCCTTCACCGCGTGCAAGGGCCGGAATCTTTACCAGTAGAAGACATTGCTGACCAGAAGTCAACACTGCTGCAGCCAACACAGATCCAGCTTCTTCTGGGACTGGATCCTACAGAGGCTCCCGAAGATATTGCTCCTCCTTACCACCTTCTGGTGTTGAACCCAGACCCGTTTTGGTAACAGGTTACGACGATGTCCCGTCAGGCCCTCCCCCTTGCTCACCGGGCGGTGTGGCAACATTGACACTACTCTTCTGATAGTAGTCACCGGTGGTTGTTACTTTTACATGTAAATAATTTTCAGTAGTTTAAATTTTTTACTTATAATTTACGGTCAGTTTATAAAATATTCACGTTAATGAACACCTTTTGTGCTTCACAAGTTGTAATATTTAGGTAGTTAACTTTTTTTTTTAGAGAAATTAAATAAACTTTTTGCATCCATGAATGCCATGGAAAAATACTTTATGAAAACAAAAACAATTCAACTGGTATTCTCATAGATGCTGCAGTTCTTTGGTGCGGTAGTTTGGTCATAAGTTTTGGGTTGGCTGATGCGAATACTACCGCTTGACGGCGGTTCAGTGGAGAACTACGCTAGCGGCAGCTGATGCGACTACAGTGCAAGGTGGTGAGGTTAAGAAAACACTTGCAGCTTAGTGCCTAGCGCTGCATCGTAACACGGGCTATGAAATCTATGTCTGTGACTTAACGAAAAAGTTTTCGTCAACCTGTAGTATTGGTGCGTTCTACGAGTTACATTGTACAGTATGTAAACATTGTGTTGGTTTACTTACGTGTTTGCTGTGACGATTGTTACATTTAGTTTTCGTTGGTAAATTGTACAATAATTTTTCGTTACGCTTCATTGAAAAATGCTGCGGAAAAAAAAAAAAAAAAAGGGGGAATCAATCTAAAAACTAACTTGGCGATTTTAAAAGCGGTAGATGCCTGGAGGAAGATGGCCTTTCCTAACGTCTCAAAATTTATCACATTACATGTCAGCACTACAAAAAATAGAAAGGTATGTAACTAAAGGACTTAGACACATGAAGAAGCAGACATCCATCAAGGAGTTCTTTTCTAAAGTTTAAATCAATTTAAATGTAATGTTTTTTTCATAAAACATTTTGTTTTCTTCAGTGTTGTTTTAAAATGGTTTCATGTACATACACAACTTTGGGGGTTAAGTGAATGTGCTTAAAACATTTTAGTTTATATCAACAGTGTGTTTTGGGGTGGTGTTTTGCAACATTCACTCTGAAGGTTTTAAAGGTAGGCCTGCTCTACATTTTATATACTAGCATTGTATTCTTAAATCTAACGCTATTAACTCTATATGGTATTGTTTCTATGTAGTACATTCCTCCTTACGTATGTTTGTGTGTATACCAGATTTCATATAGCCTAAAATATAACTTTCATTTTTAAAATACGTACACCTCCTAATTTCAAGTGGTTTATTGATGAAACAAATTATGATCTGTAAGATTTTTGATTTCAGTATAAAGAACTTCATTATAACAAACAAGTGGTAATTTGGGTCCCTTGGAGTTTGTCGTAGTGAAGCTTTACTGTAATTCGGAGTAGGAGGTAGCACAGTGCCACCGTGTTTTATTACTCATGCAAGAAAATGTGTGAATCTTACCTACACTCCAAATACTGAATTTCTTTGTGTAAAATGTCATAGTTTCATTCGTAGTTCAGACTTCTAAAATGGAGGCGGCGACACCACCAGGTACAAAACCAGATACACATTAAGAGGGCCACCCAAGCTCTGCCGAACTGGTAAAATTTGGTGGATTCTAGAGCACTAGAAACTCCACTGCAGGTGAATCAGTGACTCAGGGTGTTCCATACTCTGTCACTGCTCAGAGTAGGTCAGGAAAGGATCGGGAACCACTGCTGATAAACTGACCACCTGCGGATACCACACCTGGGTATTCTGTTCAGGAAGTAACTTGAACTATTCAACGTTCTGTCCACCATTCTCCTGCAGGGCCGGACAAAAGGAACACAGGGTGCCGTCTCTCGTTACAAGACTGGTCAGTCAAAAGTACACAATAGAGAATGACAAGCATCGGCTCTACTTTCATTGGTCTCTGTTGTACGCTTAATCTGCCCATGCCTTACACCTGGAAGGGAGGTAGACAGAGAAGGTTGAAGCGGGCAACTGCTGCCCTTGAAAGTAGACTGCTTTGTGACCATCAGTTAGAAATGGCACTTCGCGCTTCCACCAAGAAACATAACTCCTTATCACTTTAGAGATAGTTATTTACACCTTTGATTAAGCTTGAAGGTCCTCCTCATCCCATATTACAATACATATTACGGGGGTGAAGTACCTCCAATTGGTATCGCCAACCCGTGGTTGTGTGGTCCTAATCACCCATCAACAGTTGTCTGCAGTACAGCACAGAAGCAGAGTCCATGAGTCACCAAGGCGACTACGAGCCCACACACCATGACCAGGTAATAGACAGCACCTCTACCTTAGCAGAGGAATCAGCCTCCAGGTAAATGTGTTAATAAGGGTCAGCTGACTCGTAGGGCCATGTAAGTGGCTTTAGATTTTGTACCCCCGAGACAGGCCATTAGGTCTGTTCTTTACACTGGCCATCTGCCAATCTACCATTAAGGTGCTCAACTTCGTCATTCTGGTATCACATAATTAAATTGTTAAGGTGAGTAAGACCTCTACAGTTTCATTTAAACGTTGTGTGACGGTCACAATAATTTTTAACTCCAAAGGTCTTAGATCATTCTTTGATGCTGCCAGCCCCTTTAAATAATTGTTGTTTCAATTATCCTCCCACTTGACACGAGTCAAGTGTTTATATCAATAATACATTGTTGATACTGGCCCTTAGTAATATAGATAGGGTACATTTGTGAAAGTTTACAAACAGTGGACATGATTGTAAAAATTCTATACAAAACATGATAATGTAATGTGCCTTCCTGAACAATATAAAGAATATTCAAGTGTTTCTTGACTTAGCCTTTACCTTTTAATGCATTGTGTTAGCCTCTGAGTACGCAGATGTTTTAAAAATATTTCCAGGTTTTTTCAACGCACCTTATGTAACCAGGGATGCTCACACACACAGCTGTAACTTTCCTTACATTGCTTCCTTTTTTCCTATCAGCCAATATTTATCCTTTAACCACCTTTTAAAATAAATATTGCCATGCAAGTAATAAATTCACTGTGTATATTCCACTACACTCTAAGGTTAACAAAGGCTAATGTGAAATGTTTTTATTAACTATTATTCCAAATGAGAAGACTTTCTAATGGTCTCACTTTACCAGGAATAGCCTATAGCTGAGGTTTTACATGACAGTGTGGTACATATTGACAATATGGTTTATCACATTTAGTTTTTGGCATCAGCGAGCAGACAAATTTATATTTACATACTGAAATATGTAAATACAAGTATGCAATATACAATATGCAAAATACAAGTAGAAAAAGTTTTTTGGAAAATAATATTTTTATATCTGTAAAATTATGTCTTATTTTCAATTACTGTATTTGTGGTTGTGTTATTTTTAAGTAGTACTCATTTTATAGTATCCCTATATTCTTGTAAAATAAGTCCTATGTTCGAGTAGCAGTCTCTTATATGTACACCAAAAAAAAAAGTCTATATTTGAGGGAAACATCTACATTTGAGAGGAAATCTATATTCAAGAGAAAACGTCCTTTTGAGGGGAACATTCCTTTATTTGAGGGAAAAGTCCTGTATTTGATCAGCTCTCAAAACCTCGCTGTTAAGAGCTACCCAAATCTCTCCACTCACTCATATATTCAAGTGGGGAAAAGTCATGTATTTCAGGGGGAAAATTCATGTTATTTGAGGTGGGAAAGGTGTTGTATTTGATGTGAGAAAAGTCTTATATTCTAGGGAAGGAAGTCCTGTATTCTAGGGGAAAAGTCGTGTATTCTAGGACAAAAGGTCCTGTATTCTAGGGGAAAAGTCATGTATTCGAGGGGAAGAATCATGTATTCGAGGATAAGAGTCTTGTATTTGAGGAGAAGAGTCGTGTATTTGAGGAGAAGAGTCTTGTATTCGAGGATAAGAGTCTTGTATTCGAAGGGAAGAGTCCTGTATTCGAGAGGAAGGGTCCTGTATTCGAGAGGAAGAGTCCTGTATTTGAGGGGGGGAAGAGTCCTGTATTCGAGGGGGAGTCTTGTATTCTAGGGTAAATGTCCTGTATTCGAGGGTAAATTTCCTGTATTAGAGGATAAACAACTTGTATTTGAGGGGAAACATCCTGTATTCGAAGGGAAATTTCCTGTATTTGAGTGGAAATGTTGTGTATTTAATCAGCTCTCAAGACCTTGCTGTTAAGAGCCTCCCAAATCTCTTTACTTTCTCTTGGTTAAAGGATAAAATTGGCTGAAAGGAAAAAGGAAGCAATGTAAGGAAAGTTACAGCTGTGTGTGTGAACATCCCTGGTTATATAAGGTGAGTTGAAAAAACCTGGAAATATTTTTAAAACTTCTGCGTACTCAGAGGCTAATAAACTGCCTCTGGAGCTTGTAATGTACTTTGTAGTGATGATTATCAGTAAACTGTTTGATAACTGTCCATATTGTACCACAGTTATTACATGGTGCAGTCACTAAATGAATTGATGCACAAATGGATGTTCGAGAGTTGAGACAGGCAAGGTTAAATTTAGGCGTGGTGAGATTTGTAATAAGACCACAGGGATCGAGAATGATAACCCATTAAGGACCGCAACTTTTTTTTTCAACTATTTAGTTCAAATTTACATATGTAAGTTAATAACCATTTATATGTCTTCCCCAGTTGTCAGTTTTCTGATCCCACTAACAGTTTACAAAATAATGGGAATGAAGCAGTCATGTATTACCCAAAGAGCAAAAGTCACACTTTTTCAATTTGAGATTTTGCCATAAGATTATTGGTAGTCTGTAAAATAATGTAATTGGCTTTTGCTGCAACCCTCGTTGAAATACTTTATTTTACGAACACTACAAGAATTTTCTTCCATTATTTTTGAGGATTTTGCTAACTGAAATGAAAGGCAGATATTCACATTATTCGGCTCATAATGCGTATAAAAAATTCAAATGCTTTTGCAGTCGAATAGAAATTGAAAAAAAACATTAATTTCTTTATTTGTTTATTTATTTATTTATTAACAGGCTTTATGTACCATCCAACAGTACAGAAACGACCTATGACAGGATGGCACCAAAACTACAAAATAAAAAAAATAGACATAACATAACACATAAGACAATAACAGACATTAAGCACAAGAGAACCACAAACAATGAAGACAAACACAACATAGAAAGACACAAAAATGGAAAAACATTAAATAAATCAAAAAATAAAAATAAATTGTGATAGAAGATTCTGAACATTATATACAAATTACTTTACAACATAGTCTAAGGAAAACAACTTAGAAAACAACTGTTTACTAAAACAAAATTACTAACTACTGTATTGTTTAAATATATACAGAAAGGTGAGTTTCTTACCTGAAAAATGATCAAATTTTGAAAATTTTTTATTGAAAATAGTAACACACCTGTTAACTAAAATTTTTTTTTTTTTTTTAATTAAAGCAGAAAAGGTAGATAGAATTCTATGAATATAAATTGAAATTTTTAGGCCTACTTTTTTCATAACAGCTATACAAGATATATATGCTAAAAATGCATTCATTAAAAATAATGCGTCATTCATTTCACAATTTTCTTTTAATGTTTGGGTGTTAAAACTAACTAATGCATTTTGTAATTAAATCCTACACTAGTTGAAACTCTATTAAAAATCAATTTGAATACATTTTTTTCTTTGTATATTTTATAATCTATTGCAATCTGTAAGTGTGATATAATTCCATATTACTGAACAGTAATCTAATTTCAATCTAATTAGTAAATAATAGACACATATTATTGAATCAAAAGAATTAGCAGAAAAAGTAATGAATATTATTAAACCTAGAGTACGATTTGTGTTGTTAATTAAACTATCTACATGTATGTGAAAGTATAATTTATAGTCAAGGATAATTCTGAGATCTATTACGTGTTCTACTCTATTAATTAGCACATTTTCAACATGGTAAATAGGATTGGTTTTTCTTGTAAATGAGATGCATATTGTCTTCTCTGTATTGAGTCCCATTGAATTTACTAAAACACTAATTCTTAAATTACTACAATATCAGTTTGTAATAACGTGCAGTCTCCACCATCTTTAACATTTCTATAAATCTTTAGATTGTCGGCGTAAAGAAGTGCCTGTGAGGGCCTTATTATGCCGACAATATAATTGATAAATGTATTATAGAGTGCAGAGCCAAAGTACTTCCTTGTGGAACTCTGGAAGAAACATTGTGAGATTTCAAAAAAGAATTTTCCATTTTTGCCTTAAAAGTTCTGTCTGTAAAGTAATTGCCAAACCATTTAATAAATAAGAAATCAAGCCCAATTACTTGTAACTTATTCAAAATTATTTGATGTTGGCATGTATCAAATGCCTTCTGTAGATCAAAAATATAACATCCACTTGTTTTTATGTAGTTACTTCAGAGTATAAATCATCAACTAGGTTGAACAGATTTGTTGTTGTGGTTTTCCCTGTTTGAAAACCATGTTGGGACTCGCATAACAATTTTTTTGTAATAAAAGATAAGTGTTTGAAAATTACTTTTTCGAAAACTTTAGAAAAACTACTTAATAATGCGAAGTCTATAGTTACTAACTTCATGTTTATTTCCTTTTTCAAAAATGGGAACTACTGTTGCTTGCTTCCAGATATGAGGAATAATGCCACAAGTAAGGCTATAGTTATATATGTGAGTTAAAATAGGGGTAAAGATGTTTGCACAACCTTTAATTATAAAATTTGGGATTTCATCGCAACCAGTTGCCTTACTGCTGTTAAGCTGTTTTATACCCCAGAGAACCAAACCGTGTGTGATGCTAGGAAGAGATATATCTACATAATATAAATTTAAGCTTGTAGCTTCAAGTTAGTCTTTACTGTTTGGATACAAACAGGATTTTACTTATTTGATGTGGAAATCTTCAAAACAGTGAAATTGCAGCAGTGGTGTATTATATTTCCTACAGGCTAATTGAGTTTTGTTTCTCCGGCCATGTGCACATGTGCGACGATGGTTGCCAGTGGAAGTGATGTTACCACCATGAGATGTTCGTACTGGCTTTGAGGTTCTGTCACAATATCGCATTGGGTCTGGACACAATACTGTCTGTCTGTACTTCCCTAACAATGCCCTAACACACTGCCGCTGAAAACTCAGTTGTTCTAGTGTCAGTTCCTTGCTTCTGGCAAGCATCTATGCATTAGTCATACACACATCAAACAACCAGAATGCAATTGATATATGCAATTTTTTCTCTCGGATACCAATGCAGCAATTTGAAATGTTATTGTCGAGCAAATCGACCCATCTCATGAACTTGTTATATTTGTGAATGGCATTTGGCTGTGTGACTTCCAATGATTTTTTTACCTTGGAGCTGTACCAGTTAGCATACTGAACTGGCTGTACTCCATGTTCATTAGATAGTTTGTACACCACATTGTTGTCCCTCCATGCCATAGCTGAAATCCCCTTATTTTACTCAGTATTCACTTCATAAGATTCCCTTTCACGTTTCTGCATTACTGTACTTTCTTGTCTGAAATAGGACACTTCCCCATTCTGTTTATTCTAGATGTTCCTGTTCCCTTCATGTCCTCAGATAATGAGCAGATGAGCTTAGTGTTGGCAAAAAAATTGTCTAAGTAGAAGGAGAACTCAATCCCTGGGAACAATGTCATTAGAGAGACACAAAAAGTTAGAACTACTTACTCTCCAAGGCCTTGGCCACCAGGCTTCATACCATTGGGATTTTTCCCTTGATATAAGTCTGCAGCAAGACAATATCCAGAGATATGTGCCATAACCCAAACCTTGAAGCCAAACCGTACAGGTTTCAATTGCAAAAATTATTTGCACCTATGCCTACCGACATAAGGGATCATAGCCTCATCAACAGAAATATTCTCTCAATCAGGAGCATTTGCAATAAATTTACTACTGAGCAAATCCAGTAGGGGTCTGATTTCACCCATCTTATCCCTGCCATCAAGTTCCTCATTGTTGCAAAAGTGTAGGAATTTTGTGATTTCTGCAAATCTATTCTTATACATTGCATTTGAAACCAGGCTGTTTCACACATCATCTGCAGTTTCCCCAAAACATTTTTTTACGTGGAAGAATGACGTATCCACTGAGGTAAAGAATGCCAATGAAAACATCAATTTCTTCAATAGACAAAGAATAGCATGGATTATTGTTCTGGGTGGCATATAATACAGAATATTTCACTATTTCACCCATAAATTCATCTGTCAAAAAAGTGCAAAGAAAATCCAAAGGATGATTTTCTGGTGACAGATTTGCAGCATCAAAATTAGTCATAAATGCCATACCTGACATTGTTGGGGCTGCAGGTAAGTCTCCCTTGCTCCACCTGAAATTACGCTGTACCATATGAGGCATTACTTGTGTCTCCTTCTTGCTGAGGTTCCTCATCTGAATTGTCATCTGGCTCGTGTGTATCTGACTGCATAGGCGAATCTTCTGTTTCGTTGTCATCTGCGGTATGGATTTCAGCCATGGCGCCAAGTTATTTAGGTGGTAGAACATCAGGGTTGTTGCAACTTTCGTCTCCAGAATCGTCATTGGATGCTCCATCATCCAGGGGGGGGGGGGGGGAGATATGGTGACATCAGCAGACCCATGACCACTGATCACTCCTTCGTCAGAAAGATTGTAGTCCAGAGCTTCTGCAAGGGAAGGTAACTCCCACCTGAAAGAAACAAAAGCAAAAATATGTAAATAAAATATAAGCAGATTAGTATATATTCTTATTTTTATTCAATATTTTTCAAACAAAAGAATAATATCTTTCCCTCTGAATAAAATAGAAACAAATTAGGTATAAAATAATACAATCCCTTGAAATGTTTTTTCGCTATCATGGGGATCATGGGAGGGATTAACCAGGGCTTTATAAGCCCTTAAAATTTACATTACTGGTCTGGGTAGCAAAATGTGAGAGTTATTTTCAGATACAGTATTTATATCAGTATCAGCGCACATATCTGAGCTCAGTTCCAAGGGGCATTTTGATGCCGTCTTTGTGTTCAGCATGCCACAAAATCAATATTGATGTAAATATCATGAAAATATTTGTTCACTTGCACTCATAATACTCTTAATACAAGAAGAAATACATTTCAGAATAATTACATTTACGTAACTAATACTTACTGTTTTCATGGTGTGTGTGTTGGCTTGGAAGACATCTTGTATACAAAGTATTTCCATCAGGCGAACAGAGATAGCGCAGGTGCAGCAAATGCTGCTACTTGTAGTGCTAACCTTTCCTACATATAACACAGCATGGCAGATTGTTGGTAATAAATACAAAAATTGTTGCGATTTTGTAAAGAAGAGGGCATCAAAATGCCCGTTGGTACTTAATGGATTAAAGCCACGAAATGTCTAATATTTATGGGCTACATAGCAGAGAACTTTAAGAAGTTAAATAATTGTTTAATTTGTACATGCTGGCAAATGGAGGTGCAACTCAAACACCAGAGATGAAGAGTGTGATTTTACTGCGTGTGATAGGTGAGTAAACATTAGACATTTATAACATCTTTGAGCTCACCGATGAAGAACAAGAGGATTATACAAAAATTATGGATTGATTCGTGTAGTATTGCGTATAGAAATCAAATGCCATTGTGGCTAGGCACATATTTTTTTGCAGGAACTAACATGGTGAGACAATTGATCAATATCTGATGGAACTAATATGCTTAAGTAATAATTGTGAGTTTGAAGACATGTGAGATAGTCTCAATTAGAAATAAAATTATCAGTGGAATTAATGATGGGAAAGTGAAGAATAAATTACAATACTGATGACTTAAAATGCCAGAAGATAATCTCTATTTGCAAACTGGCAGAACTGACAAATTTGAACTATTGGCTGTGTCAACTATAGGGCAAACTTGGTTCGGAAAACTGTGTCCAGTGACCTGGATCACATGTAATCGGTGCAAAATAGAAGAGACCAATGGATGGAGCGAGAACATAGACGGATACCACCAGTAACTGTAAACAACAATCAGCAGTTGTCAAGAAATGAATATGTCCAATCGGCTGAATCTCTGCGGACCAAAGGGAACAAGCAATCAGTACCAGGACATGGAGAAAAAGCCACAATAAGTATTGTTAAAATTTCTCTCTCTAGGAATTAAGTGGGCTATACCAAGTATGTTAAGAGATGAAGGTCTTAATCAAATTAAACAATTAATTACAATTTCCTTATTTTATTTACAATAACTACAGCAAAATTCTCTGAACTCAAATTCTCACAATAAATTGAAATCACTTTTGTTCACAATTGACACCAATTAATAGAATTTATAATTACGACAAAGAAATCAATCACATTAAATAATTAAAGATCAGTCCTAATAGACAGTGTATCAACCTATTCAATTATTTTATAATTTATGCGTCCATATTTGACAGTTTGAATATTTACAATAAAATCAGTATCACACTTCCATTCAGTCCCACCTCAGTTCAGTCCATGTCCCCCCCCCCAGGTCGCAATGTTCTAGAGTTCTCCAAGCGCCTCACACACAGTAGGCTTCACTCAACAGTTTCACACCGTCTCGTCCATTCAAGCCACGAACACCTCACTCGCCAATCTCCAGTCGTCTTCCACATTTCTCTTCGTTCGCGCACACTAGCCAGGCGGCCTCCATCAAAGACTGCCGGCCGCTGGGTTGCGGCAGTATATATAGTATCTTAGGCCGCCACCTGGAATCTTCCCCAACTCGCGTGATGTGTCGCGGAGGGCTGAGGCGCCAGCCAGTTTCACCAGAATATTCTTGCATCGTCGCTAAATGTATCGAAAACTCTACAGGCGAGAGGAGGTCTGTGATGCCAGCAAGTCTCGCCGATCAGCATTCACGGGATTCCCAGAAGGGGAGATTAGGAGGCCGCGAGCACATCGTTCCAGGAAGAGGGGAGGGTGAGATGGGTCTCCGATTACAGTATGGGGCAGTTGAGTCTGTGCCAGCTGCAGCATGTAACACTATCAAGGCAGACAATGAAATTGAGTATTTAAAATGTGGTGAGAAACAACCCCTACAGGTTTCTCCAGCTTATCAGAAACATTGTCTCGATTGTAACTGTTTTAATCACTTTAGAACACAATGTAACAAGATGTTACTGATATAACGAATGAAGCCTACTTTCCTCAACATGGGTGCAATTAATTTTTTTATAATTATTTAAAGGCTGAGTTGGTAAGAAGGACTTGACTTCTCTTTGAAAGCAATAACTTAAGAAATGAAACCAGAAACTTATATAACAGTAGCGAGACAATTACAAATACACGTATGCCTTACCCCAGCCATGAACCCAGAAAGATGCGAAGTATGAGGATGATCCCCGAGCAACGGGTTCTAGACTGTTAAAACTCATCGGATCTAAGCGACTGGTGCTAGAAACTAAGATTGGCTACAATAAGCGAAGGCGTACGGGTGCAGGCTGGTCATTGTCTGAGCAACTAGTGCTGGACAGCAGAAGACTGGTCGCAATCTAGTCAGTTCGGAAGTGGCGGGTGCTGGGACTGAAGACTGGATTTGAAACGCGGGCGGTCTCAACTTTTATACTAATTGCGGGCCGCTGCCTGTTACTGAAAGGCTGGTGTCGCTAGGGCGAGGGCTAGTCGCAGAGCAGGGGGTGGTGCTGAAGTCGTTAAAATCTCCATTATTAAATAGACGTCTTGCATCAAGTTAAAATAGATTACATAGGTTCGTATATATTGCCAACAATTTAAAAATTATTTTATAGCCGCCATTCTGAAAATGTGTCCTATTTTAAAAATACATTTATTATTATGTCCTACCACAGTACATCTTCGCCAAGTTGTGCAAGAGAGCGTTGATTGTTTCCAGAGACACAAAATAAAATCATTATTTTTATTGTTAGGGCTCCCTTACAAAATTACAGAGAAATGAGGCTTTGCAAAGACAAATTTGATGGTTGTAATTGGTATTGCTAGCATACAAAATTATGTTAGAATTTGTTTCATTAATAAAATATTTTGAGCTAAAATATTTATATAGCCTCCTATTTGAAAATAAGTGACTGATCTACATAAAACATACCAGTTTACACCACCTGCTGTGGTAATATTTGTTTTCCAAATTTGAAAGGAATCCGTCAATTGATTCCTGAAATATGACAAAAAACTTTGTTTACTAGCATGGCACTATCTTACAAAATGGCAGACAGAAGACGCTGTGTGTACATGCAGTTGATAGTTTTAATATATACTGCCAACCTACAAATTTTGTTGATATTGATTGATTTCATCGATATAGCATTCTAAGCTAAAAATAGCTACATGGCCGCCATTTTGAAAGTAATTTTCTGGCATGCTTAAAACATACTGCTATGTTTGAGTTATGACATAATTACTTTATTTATTTTTATTTATATGTTACTGTCTTCCAAAATGGCCAATAAAAGTGTTTCTTTGTTGGTATATATGTTGCTTCTAAAAGATACCAAAAATAAATAAAATTTTTGTATGGCCACCATTTCTGAAAATAAATTGACGGGTGATGTCCTGTTGAATTGTAGACTTACGTGCATTGAGACTGGTTTTTGTGCGAATGTGGCGTCAGACGCACCCTTGTATGTTGGATTTCATGCGTGGGGTTTAGACCTGGCAAGTTGCTGGAGCATGCCTGTTGTACAGGACTTGCCTGGTAGCTTTGCGGCAGGGCACAAAGTTTGGTTCTGACAGCGTTAACTTGTGTTTACGTTTTCCTCCCTTCAAGGGTATACCTGGGCGACGGAGTTGATTGTTAGACGTGTCAGCAGTGGGCACATTAGCAGCAGCTGTGGGAGATGAGAACAGTTGTTTGATTATTGTAGGCCGAGTAATTTGTACTAGTACAGCAGGAATATGGAAGGCAATGGCTTCAGTAGGCCGCTGTTCTGGTTGGTTGAGGTAGACAGCAAGGCACGGATGAACTTCAGAGCCTACACGTACTGGTTGCTAGTCTACAGGAAGTATTGTACTCAGGATTGCAGCAAAACATAAATTTTATTTCCTTATAAGGAAAATAACCCGTGATGATGCACTAACTCGTATGTCGGCAAGAGCGTGTGCTGGCAAACTTAACTACGCTTTGCCAGTAGAGGTGACCTGTGCTGTACTAATAGTGAGGACAGGGTAGGCTAGTGCTGTAAGAACAACTTATAACTAGCTATCGCTGGATCTGATTGTTGCCCAGAGGGGGTTGCTATGTCTTAGGGTGTAGTCGACGGAACGGCGTAACTGGCACAGTGCTAGGTTGACTAAGCAAGATGTGACGGGAGAACCCTCAGGGCATAAAGGAACTGGAGTTTCCTTCTGGCACAAAGGTGCAGTAAAGAAAGGAAGGTAAGCGAGGATACGCTAGATTAACCCTAGTGGCTAGCGGATGGGTATAATCAAAACTAGGCATAAGCTAAGGCTTAAGGCACAGGCTGGTCAGTGTCTGAGCAACAGGTGATAGATGACTGAAGACTGGTCTGGAGGTGAGTTGTGTCTCTTTTTTTATACTAAATCTGGCTGCTACTCAGCACTGGTTGGCTGGCGTCTGCTAGGCGAGGTGAGGTTGCAGAACGAGGGATGGCGAAAAGCACAGCTTTCTGGCATGATGTCACCGGCTGGCTGGAAGGAAGACAAGCGAGTGACGAAATAATACAACAGTGCTATCTAGCTGCATGCAAAAGTACTCATTGCTCTAAATGCATAATTACAGTGGGCCATTGTATAAAAAAGCTACCCTATCTAGAACGTTCATCCTAAATGGTAAGCAGTGTAATCTCACGTGGTGGGGTTAATGGCAAAGTGCACTTCTGGAACTCAAAAAGCCAGGCTATGCATAGGAATTAACTGAAGTCATCAAACCACCATTGTTAAAGAAAAGTGGCATCCGTCAAAGTAACTCTTCAAGTTCAATCACTTAGGTGTGAATTGGTTGAATAGTTTGACGCTTGACACCCTGTCGACTAAATGTATGTCAAATTTAAGTGGCAGAGTTTTTTGGTTTGGGTACTAAGTTGGGCACACCTGTATACAGAGGGTTGTTTAACAGTTACTCTTTACATGAAGCCGGCACAAAGTCTGTTTCCACCAGAACAATCTTGTGTTTCAGACTCTGAGCCTTGGGCGGTATACCTGGGTGATGGAGACTGCTTGTGCTAGGGCGTGGTTTTGGCTGAATGACGGTACTTGAAGTCGATCCTGAGTGGGAAGCTTGTTGAATGTAGCATGTGTTTCATGTCGTAGGGGACAGAGCAACAGGCGTGAGATAGGCTACTGGTATTGTAGGCCACTGTTCCAGTTGTCTGATTTACTCTCAAAGTCATGGGTGAACTTCGTTGTTCAGGCATGTTGGTGGCTGAAATAAGTCTTGAGGGACTTCAGGTGTGACTGGAACAAGTAGTCATCAAGAGTGCTTGGGCTTTATCTCTGGGTGAAAACTGTCCTAATGCCGCAACAAGGGTGGGAGTCAGTTCATGAAATAGCCAAGCTGAAATGAGCACCTGTTTTATCTTTTCTTTCAGGCCACTTAGTCTGGATGAAGATATCTGCAGTCACACACTCTCACGTCCATGAGATTAAAAGCAGGATTTTTGTAGTATTTTACTGTGTAGAGCCATGTGGATGGCTGGAGATAAGCGGATACCCAATCTTAGTGCTCTGCACTAAGGTGCAGTGAGTAGAGCAAATTAGGCCTTGCAATCTGCAGTTTCGCATGTGGGTGTTTGTTCTGTCTGCATCTTCCCAGTCTAGGGAACATCTCCTCCGGTACTAAGGTTCGATGGAAAGGATGAGCACCAAACAGACAAGTGAGTTTAGAGACTGTGTACCTGTGTAGGCTCCACCATTCTACTTAACAAAGTAAGCAGAAAAGTTAGCCAGGCGAGTGCTTGTGTGTAAACAAGGTGCGTACTGAGTCGTTTGAGTTAAAGTTCCCAGGATCACATGTATTTCACTCTAGGGTGAGGTTAACTGTGGAAGGTGCTATGTCTACAGGAAAGTGAAACTCAAGGATCAGTTAAACCTATGTTTATTCCTTTTTAGGGGAAGTAAACATGTGGTGACGTACTCCCATGTGTGATTAGCAAGAGCTTGACGTGGAAGCTAAGCTGTGCAATCTGGGTGGAGGCGATCCATTTTTAGGCTAGCAATGAGGTGGGGCAGAGTAGCCCTGTGATAACAACTTGAACTAAACTGTCCCCCTATTGCTTTGTTGCCTAGAAGAGGCCACTGTGTGTAGTGTTTAGATGACAAGTAGGTATGATGTGTAAGGTAAACTAAGCAAGGTGAAGACGGGATGCATACAACAATGGAGCTGAGGAAAGGTTTTCCTTCTGGCACAAATGTGCATTGAAAGGAAGGTATGTTTAGCAAGCAATGAAGCGACGAGTACTTAGACGGCTAGCGTGGTAAAGACAGTCAGGTCAGGCTGCTCAGTTTCCAGCAGCAAGTGCAGTGGATGACTGAAGACTGGCCTGGAGTTGGATTTTTTTTCCGTATTTATACTCTGTTGGGCGGCTGCCTCGTAACTCATTAGCTGGCATCTTGATGATGAGGGGTGGTCGCTGAGAGGGGGAGTAGCGAAAAACATAGCTCTCGGCATGACGTCAAGGGCTGGCTGGAAGAATGTGACTGACGAACAACGAAACATACTAGTGGTGCAATGTAGCTGTTGTTAGTAGCACTCATTGCTTTGAGGAGCATAACTTCGCCGGGCCGGTGAATAACACTATCTCCGCTGGCTGGAGTGCCCATTCATGCTGGGTAGACAGCACAAACTTCCGACATCACATGTGACCAATACCAATTCAAACTTCAAAGGAATCAGATGCACTGCGGGCTATGCTGAGGAGCTGAGGTTGTCTTCTTACCACTGTTGAAAAACCATCATGCGTCAAGTTCTCAAGATATAATGTAAAAATTTTTATTTTTTCAATTTGTGCTATCTTACAAAATGGTGGACCAACAACAATACACATCTCAAAATTTAATGCTTACATAATGCTCTGCCAGAATACAAAATTTGGTTTAAATTGACTGAATGGTTCCGAAGATATGATATATTACCCAACATTTTTTTAATGGTCACCATTTTGAAAGTAAGTACCTTTTGTGGTAAAAACTATAAAAGTCAGGTGTGCTTACTAAGGGGGAACATAAACATGTGCGCGAACACACACACAAACCACCAACCCCCCCCCCCCCCCCCCCCCTATAGTATGTAAGGTCTGTAGGATTTATGCCACATGGAATGGAACCAGATCACATAAATAATTCAGACATTTTTTGTATTCAGAATGATTACTGTAATACTACTATCAGGTTGGTTTGGTTACAGGGTCGGAATGGACAACTAAGGTTGTAATGAATGGAAAATTTGTTATGTTAAAGCTAGTTAGTGGAACTGATGTAGATGTGATCCCTAACAAAATTGATGTCAATCTGGGGTCAAAATTATGCAGTCATCATAACTTAGTAATGTTAATGGTTCAAAAATTATGGATACTGGTAAGTGCCTGGCAAGGTGCAAATTTGATCATGGTAAGGTAGGAATAGTGTAATTTCAAGTAGCAACATTATCTGATAGCAATAAACCAGTTTTAGGGGTACCAACCATGTTAGAATACCAGTTGGCAGCCCAGACAAATGTACGAAAAGACAGGGTATGAGGTAGGAGAATTTAGAATCTGTAACAAAGACTCCTGAAGTTAGAGAGTTGATAGGTCAGTACGCAGACCTGTTTGGAAGGATTGGGGAACGTACAAATGAAGGAGAATGTTGAACCCCACATAACAGTAAATATGAAAGTACTGTTTCACCTATTAGATGGTTTGAAAAGTGAGTTAGTGAAAATAAAAAATATAGGATTAGTCAGGAAAGTGACTGAACCTTCAGACTGGGTCAGTGCTTTAGTGATAGTTAAAAAACCATTAAATAATGCCATAAAAAGGGATATGTACCAGTTTCCTACTTTTGAGGAGATTGCAGTCTGTATGCCAACTGCTAAGTACGTCTCAGTAATTGATGGATACAAAGGGTTTTGGAACATAAAATTACATAAGGATAGCCAATTGCTTACAGTGATATCACCACCATTTGGAAGGTATTGCTTCACTTGCTCACTGTACGCCATCTCTAGTGCACCAGAAGTGTTTCATTGAGCATGCATAGGTATTTTTACGTGTTTAGATGCAGTAGAAGTTTACATATTTTATATTGATATTATGATAATTCTATGTACTATGATAGATGAAAACAGTGAGCGACTGAAAACAGCTTTCGGTAAGGCCTGGGAAATTGAATTTAAGCTCAACAAGGAAAAGTGTAAGTTTAGAGACCAAGAATTCATGTATATTTTGGTCATAAACTAAGCAGTAAAGGCATTGAGCCATATGCAGACAAGGTTACAGCTATAACACACATACCAACACCAACAAACAAAGCAGAATTGCTCACATTTATGGGGATGGTAACCTATTAATTGAAGTTCATACTATACTTGGCAGAGTTAACCCATCAATTAAGGGAACTTTGGAAACAATGTGAAATGGTGTTAGCTAGACCAGCATGAACAGGCTTTTAGAAAACTGAAAATCACTTTGACCAACTTCCCCAATCTTACAGCTTTTTTATGTAAACAAACCAATAACACTCAGTCGGTGCGTCACAACATGGGTTGGGGGCCTTGATTCTTCAGGATAAATTGCCTGTAGCATATGTGCCCAGAGCGTTAACAGCTACTGAGCAACAATATTCACAGATCAAAAAAGAAACATTGTTTATGGTTGTCATCTGTTTGAACAGTACCTATATGGAACAGTTTTCATGGTTCAGACTGATTACTTGCCTCTGATCCCAATTTCTATGAAACCGTTGAACCTGAGACCAATGAGATTATAGGCTATTCATGGTTAAGTGAGCACTTTTTAAGGCCCACCCAACAGCGATTAACCACTAATAAATATTTTTTATTTCTGCATCACGCATTAACTACACTGTGTTTATTAGACACATGGCAAGGTTTATATTAAAAATTGGTAGAAAGATAGAAATTGGGTAAAAGAAAAAATCTAGCAAGGCCTTAGAATGTGCTCACTTTACAGTGAACAGCATATATAAAGAATGAGGTTACGTCTTCAGCAGTACAGTTTTACGTTAGTACATGTACCAAGGAAAGAATTGTATGTGGCTGATGCTATTTCATGAAGAATGCATCCCCCACACAGACAACCTGTACAGGCATAAGTATTGAAGTAGAGTCTCAGGTAGGCCTTGTAATACAGAAACTACCGATGTCTGATAGGTGATTGATAGAAATGAATGTAGCTACAAGTAAAGATAGTGAAATGCAAGCAGTTATCTAATAGACCAGAATGGGGTAGCCGGATCATATTTCTAAGTGTCACTGTCTGACTAGACCATTTTATAAATATAGGGATCATTTGTTCATGTGTGATGAATTGCTGTAAAAGGTGACCAAGTTGTAGTACCAAATGATTTGAGGAAGGAAATGTTCAGTAGAATTAATACAACCATATGGGAATGGAGAAATGTAAAAACATAGCAAGGCAACATTTATTTTGGCCTAATATCTGTAAGGAGATGGAAGACATATTATAAAACTTTCAGGAATGCTTGAAATGGCAAAGAAAAAATATTGAGCCAATGTTACCGAAGGAGATTATACTGATGGACCTTGGCTTACGTAAGGCACATATATTTAGTCTATACAATCAAAATTATTTGATAGTAGGTGACTACTTCTCAAAATTTGTGGAGGAGGAACAGTTAACAGAGTTATACAGTTATGAAACTATTAATAAACTCAAGTCTAGTTTCAGTAGGTATGGGATACCCCAAACATTAATCTTGGACAATGGTCCGCAGTTTAGTGCAGTCCTGTTTTGCCAGTTTGCGAATCAATGCAACTTCAGTCATATCATCTGTGCCCATTTCCTGCAGTCGAATGGCTTAATGGAGAGCCACATCTAAACCGTTAAGTGCATGTGCAAGAAAATAACGAATGAAGAGGAATATTTTCATCTGGCTGTACTGGAATTGACTGACACCTTTAAGTCTCCAGCTAAAATATTGTATGAGACAACAGTGTAACCTATTGAACTTTGTTCCCCTAGCCAAATGCTACCAACAGTGACCAGGAAACCAGAGAATTTCTCAGACAATAGCAGGTTAGGCAAAAGTGTTATTATTAAAGAGGAATGAGGAATCTGTATAAATTGAAACCAGGGGAGAGTGTAATGATTAGATGCCCCAATGGTGACAGGAAATGCTTGCAGAAAGTAGTAGTAGTAGTAGAGCATAATCCACTGAGGCCTATATCATATTTAGTCATGAATTATGAAGGTTCCTTGTTGGAAAGGAACAGAGCTCACCTGCTAGACACACCTAGGTTAACTAACTTAACTAATGTGATGGAACCACCGGATACTGTTGATCAGGATCGTCTCTGCCTGCTAAGGCTATGATTGGACTATAGGAACAACCATCAGGAAAGGCTCTCGGTACTTGATCAGGTTGAAAGGTGCATAAGCCTAAATATCTAGCTGACTTTGTAATCACTGGAATGTAAGCCAGTATATTTACTGTAGTCAATTATTATATTTCTGTGTAATGTGTTAGGTGTAGTGTATTATTTCAGTCGAACCCGCTTATTAGGTTCCCGTTTTATTTTTTTTATTTTTTTTTTTCTAATTTACCCTATTGCTAAGTATTAAATGTATGACCGAAGGTAGGGTCTGCTTCTAATTGCATTTCAAGGCGAACCCCTTACGCCTAAAGGAGAGGAAATTGCATGCTGAGGAGGTGGGCATCACGGCAGTGAGGGATTGGGTAGCCATGGCCAGCATTTGGAGCCATGGCTACCTCCCTAAATGTACCTATAGCTGTACTATAGTTAAGAAGGGGGAAGTTAAAACCCGCATAGACACGTAAAACCCCTCCCGACAGAAAAGGGTTCAAAACTTGTGGAAGCATTACGAAATACTACAGGAGATAGCAGGTATGGAATCCATGCTGATTTAATAGGTGACAAAGAACTAGTAGAGATGTGACGGGGCTTGTGGGCCAGCATGTTAGAGGCACATGCGCCCTTGAGGGGGGACTGCCATCCATATTCCTGCGCAGGCCGCCTGACTGCCCGCACAGCAATATTGACAGCAATGACTTCAGGCAGGGTCCTTAAGCTTCCAGCTGAGGGCGCAAGAAATCTGGGCTTCTCAGTCATGGCACCTACTCCATCTTCACTCTACTGCGCCGACATCAGGAACTCCACATTGCGGGTGAAGGTAGGGAGTAACGGATCGGGTAGCCACCCCTTCCCCTCCTCCAAAATCTCCCTCGGTCATAGGTGAGCAGTGCTCGGTGCGACATCCAGGAGCTACCAGTTGTGGAGACGAATCCGCTGTCCCACGAAGCAAGACTGATGCCATTGCTTCCAAGTTCCAATGCTGTTCTATTCCATTCCACGTGCATCTACAGTTGACAGCCCGCAGAATCCAGCAGTGAAGTGTTTCACCAACTTCGCATGTTTCAGCACCTCTGGATTGCCCCCAGTCTCCCCACCTTGATCTTTGTGCTGCCTCCAGCAAACGCGTGAAGCCATCTTCAACTGAGCCACCCAGGTTCCCGATGCACACGACCGTCCACCACAGGAGCCCGAGACTGAGTGTGGCCCATTTTAAGTGTTTTCCCATCTATAGTGCAGGATTTTTCTGGCCTCGATGGTATATCCATAACCATAAAAATACATTCTCGGAAATAGTGCTTTAATTTTACCGCAATAATGTAAACTATTTCTGATTCAGTAATTTATCTCTTGTCACCAAACCATTTTACATAACTTCAGTTCATTACAGATTCACACATTTTGTTTACATTAGTACTGTATTTTCTTGATTTGTAAATGCCATAGAGTAACCACTATCAAGTGGTTACATTTTGAGATTCTATGGCTAGGCACTGAAGCACAGTATGCACAACTTTGTACGTCTGGAATAACTACATATGTTGTGAGTGGTCAAATTTTCACATACCAATATGATGCACTTTACTTGTATGCATTCATCTATGAAATCATACAGATTTTTTTATTTTTTACTTGAATGTAAATGAATGAAAGTGGTTTATATTTTCGTAGTCTGTTAATATTTAGGTAGAGAAAATTAATTAATCCTTAAACAGTATCAGTAAAAAAATTTAATGAGTGCCTTTAAAAAATTTAACAGATATTTTCATTAACTGCCAAGATCAACTTCATAAAGCAAGTTGATAGTAATCCCGGTAGAACTCCCACAGCTATTGCTCGTGATTTGGCAATTCCAGTGAGTACTCTGAACTGAATCATTTCAAATTTGGACAGAATCATAAAAGACTGCTCCACGCGATCAACCACTGTGAAGAAGATACACGGCTGGAAGTATGAAGAAGTAAACGAGAGGCTGCGGGAATGTTTCAGGCAAGTGCATTTCGAAAATGTGCGTGTAAAGGGAACAATTTTACTAGAGAAGGCAATGGAAATAGCCTTGAGATTTGGTGTAGAGTGTATTATTCCTTCAAATGGCTGGATCAGTTGGTTCAAGAAACTCATCAGTATTGTATATAAGATGAGTGTAAGGGTGCTAGTGTTGACAAGTATGGCATAAATGACTGGAAAATGACTGTGCCATTTCTTTTCCAAGAATATGATGCAAAAGATGTTTTCAATGTGCATGAGTTTATATTTTTTAACATGCTTCCCGATAAAACCTCTCAAAGGAGAAAATTGTATAGGTGGCATTATCAAAGGAAACAGTCGCTATTTTGCTGGGAGCAAACATGGTTAGCAGGGAGAAGCTCCCTCCTCTCGTGATTGGAAAGGCAGCAAAATCCAGATGCTTTAAAAACATAAAAGTTTACCCTGCTGGTACGAAAGTAATCAAAATGCCTGGATGAACTGCAAAATTTTCTTTCTGTATCTACATTTTCTGAATGCTAAAATGGGTGTTTAGAACAGGAAAATCATCCTTTTCTTGGATCTCTGTTCTGCACATTCAACAGAAACAAGTGTAATCAGGAACATCTTTATCAAGTTCTAGCCACCAAATACTATAGCATGTCTGCAGCCTATGGATCAAGGCATCATTAAGAATTTTAAACGTAATTTCAGGTCACGCCTCTGTAAAACACTTTTCCGTGATCCAGAGGCGAAGAAAGCTCTCAAGAAAATAAGCTTACTGAGCAATGCACATGACTTCTGTATCCTCGACATCCATGCCACACTCAGTTATCACCAACTGCTTTAGGAAAGCAGGCTTCACACATGCTTCAGTGTCATCCACAACAGGTGATGTTGAGATGCTAGTGCCATCAGATGAGTGGGGAAAACTTCAAGAGAAGCTCGAATTCTCATCTAAACTTAAAATCTAACTTAAAAATTGCCTATAACTTTACTATCCTTCACTAATACCATTGTGCTAGTATAATAGTTATGTAAATTCAACTTAAAAATAAGTCAAAAGTTGTTACACGTGTTGGCAGCACATTGGTGAATCTGCATTACAAAATCTGCATGACAGCATAATTTTATGAATCGGCACATCTCTAATGACAATAATTGAGAGCAAAATCACACTAGCAATTAAGGTCGGGAAGAAAACATTTGCATTGCAAGGAAATTTGGGAACACTACAACAGCGTGTTTTCCTAATGAACAAAGTTTTACAGGGCTGTGAGTAGAATGTTCACTCAAAGTGACACATCATCACTTGCGCTCATGTTATCTATGGTCGTAAATACATGTGATAGAAAGTAAACATGTTTTTGTTTAAGGTGATAAAATGAAGAAATCTACTGGCCAACTTATGCATGCATTTGTATTTGAATATCCAAAAAACGTATCAAATATATCTTAAGAAGCAACTATGTGATGTAAAACAATAATAATTTGTGAAAATACTACAGGATTATGTACAAATCCTAAATTACAGTTTAAATTCTCAAAAATCGCCATTTTTAGTTTTTTTTTAATGTCAAAATTTGCATTATTTTTTGCTATATAGTGTTTGATAATTTTTCAGGTCTCTAGTTATTACTATACATGGATAATTACTACAACAGTGTTGTTATAGCATGAGAGCTTCTGCAGTACAAAATAAGGATTTGTGGAACTATTCGGAAGAATAGGGGTCTACCAAGAGATCTACAAGTTGCGGGGAAAAACATGAAGAGAGGTGAGATGAAGTCTCGCCGATCTAGTGATGTTCTTCTGGTGTCGTGGAAAGATAAGAGAGTGGTAAGTATGATTTCCAGAATCCACTCTGACAGCATGGTGGCAGTAATGGTAGCAAGAGATGGAACAGAAGTACTAAAGCCTGCTTGCATTGCAGAATATAACAAGTATATGTGTGGTGTGGACAGAAGTGATCAATACTTGTCATACTATCTCTTCACCAGGAAAACAACAAAATGGACTATGAATATATTTATGCATTTGATACTGATGGGTCTTCTAAATTCCTTCATCATCTTCAAGACATTGAATCAAGAGAGTAAGAAGAAGTTCCGAGAATATATTGTGGATGTTGTAAGGGCTCTTATAGAAGGAAGTTCAGTGGAACCAGAAGCACTGGAAGAGGATTTAGGGCATGTGCCATCCAACAGACCTCCACATAAGGACTCAGTTGGAAAATTGTCTGGTGACATGAAGAGCCACCCATACCACATACTGAGAAAAAGAAGAACCCTACTTGCCACTGCAGAGTCTGTTTGAAGAATAAGTAGAGAGGAGAGAGAGCATATACCTGTGTGCTGCCTACAATGTGACTCTATACAAAGGAAGCTGCTTCACTATATACCACACTCTCAAAAATTATTATTATTACGTTATTTATTGTTTATCCAAAAACTTGTATTACCAATTCAAAAGCTTGAAATAAATATTTATTTGATAAAAACAACACTGTTTTTCTTGGTGAAATCTACATAAATGACCAGGCCTGCAGTACGGGTCATGGAGTCAAAGGCTGGTACTGAATGTGTTAAGAGACCTCTCACAATGGCAGAAATAATTTAGTAGTTTAAAACATTGACCTGAATAAGAATTGAAATAATGATAGGTTATTGGTGCAGTTAGTGTGAAT
The DNA here is from genome assembly GCA_029891345.1 of Dryococelus australis. NCBI lineage: Eukaryota > Metazoa > Arthropoda > Insecta > Phasmatodea > Phasmatidae > Dryococelus > Dryococelus australis. Next base: position 27,809,555 of record CM056999.1, on the reverse strand, counting down.
CATGATTGCTCAAAACTTTGTTACGTGGCAGTGGCCTCATCCAACCTTAGTAGATATTGAAAGCCATACTACACCACCAAAACTTTTAAGTCCTTTTAAATAAAAAGGAAGCTTACATTTAAAATAAAACATATGTATCAATATCATATTGTGGCAAAAAGTGGGAAAAGTAGGACAACTGGAATGTTGTGACAAGGAAAAAATTAAAGGGGCAGGTTTTATCAAACAATTTCTCACATCTATGTACACTGCATTTAATATGGTATATCATGGCGTATTAATAAATTATTGCTGTAACAGTTTCGTGGCTGCTAATGATTTGCCTTCACCAGCATACTTCTGAGTAAATAATTACTTTAATTAAAATTTCACTAAATCAATCAAGATAGGTAGCTTTTACTGCTTTTACTTCATTGTTACATTGACTGCCAGTCAATAAATGCAGGCAGTCTGTGAGTGTGGTTTGTAATGGCTATAATAGACAATTTTTAAGAACATGATAGGTTACATTCTAGACTATAGCCCATGTATTCAAATGCTTTTAACTGGACACATGTTATTTACAGATGGGTCATAGTGTTGGTTACAAGTCTGTCAGGTGGAATGCAGCATGTCATGTTTCACATGTATGTTGAATTTTGTAACCAGAATAGATGAGCGACTCATCCTCAAGCAAATTTTCAAGTTAATCTGTTGCATGCTGTGAGGGCTATTGTGACTCAGTCACTCACAATGTTTGACATAGAGAAATCTATCTTTTATCTGTAGTATTGAAAAACAGCGTATCAAAACTCTGTACCGACATACATTTATATGAAATAAATTCCTATGAATGTTTTTGGTGCCATATTTTAAATTAAATTCGCTAGCAGTAAGTCTCCCACCAATGACGATGCCCTTTTTTTAAGTTCATAAAACAAATTATAGACAGCCACATTTGTGCTATGTCCATGTTGCATTTGGAGTTTTTTGTCTTCCCCTCTGTTTGATTGTCTTACACGAAATCCACCATCTTTCTCCCACCATGTTTTTAACACTCATATTACAAAGGCTCATATATTACAGCCCTAAGTACCATGTGAGCAGTATTTGTCAAGTCTGCAAGCCAGCTGTTTTGCATGGTTGGATTGGGGAGGGGGGAAGCAGGCTGCCCTCTCACGTCAAAGCTGCATCATGGATATATGTATAACCTACGAGACCTGTGTAATAGACCTCTAATAATACGTTAACATTTCATTAATAAATCTTTTAATTTTCCCACATGAAATCAGTGGAAATGAAGTTGGAGCTTGCTAGAAGTTATATATTGTGCTGTGGTTAGGCATTTTTGGTGACAAGGGGCAGTCCAATATGCACTTTTGGGGTATAATTTTTTCCGGAAAGAAAAACTTGTAATTTTCGCATCAGAGATTATTTAATATGGACTTCACATGACAAATAGCAAATATTGGCATATAGGAGTTGGGGGTGTGTCAGATCTGGCCAAAATTTCCCAAATGTATTACAACCCCCTCACTATTACCCTATTCATGGAAACCATGAGGTGTTGTATCATTGAGGTTCTGCTGTAAACTGTATGAGTTCCCATTACGTCTAATGGTTATTTCATCTAGGTGCATTATTTTTATAAAAAAGTCATTGCAACTCCGAATATCATTATGGAACACTGCATATTTTGTATGCTGACTTTTCTATTGTTAATGAAAGGATATGTTACTGCTTAATTGTGGCTAGGGCGAAGAAGGCATACCTGCTTATTTTAGGATTGGGTGTATTTATTTATTTTTATTTTATTTTTATTTTTATTTTATTTTTTTTCAGAGAAAAGGGCTCTATTTTTAACATCATATATGCACATATTGTATTATTGTTGTGATGTTATTTTTAAATAACATTGGCGCCAAGAGAATTTATGATGTCAGCTTAGAGAAGTAGGTTGGTTCTCATCATGTTCACAACTGAATGGATTATACCCTCGAACTCTATTGTGGAGTAGGGAATTATCCCTCTGGGAATAGGGCATGGTCAGCAAACAAGCCAACATTTTTAGATGAGATAGTATCTGACCACACAAAGAGGCAATCACATGTAGTGTTGGGCTCTCCAGTACAAGCTCAGTAACATCCTGCCCAGTGATAAAATGGTGGTGCCATCAATCTAATATCCCAAGCTATCAACACAATGTCTCCTCCTGTAGTAATAAGGTGCCCAGATGGCACAAGGTAATGCCTAGCTGAGCTTTCATTAGTTTAAACCCAAGAGGAGTGGTTATCGAAGCACCATTTCAGGAACCAGAAAGTTGCCTTGCTGAAGCAAAGTTTTGTAAAATATTTCAACTAGCCTTTCTGGTGTAACATGCATAAAGATAGCACCTTGGCCACACCATGGGTGGATGTGAGGCCTCAGTGACAATGTAGGAGGTTACTAAATGAACACAACTTCACCATCATGTGTGTGCATTTAGTCAACTGTTGTGTAAGTTAGAGGTGCTAGTGCTAATCAAGTGTCTCAATCCTTGGCTTTTGGTCCCCTAATGCAGAGTATATGGGTGTAACATGCAGTTGTGTGAGCTTTAGCTTCCTGTGTGTGAGATAGTGTGTTCATTTGTCCATTCCAAGCCACTTTCTCACATACTGTGTTGTTGGCTGTGCATTTCAGCCAGATTTGGCATAAGCTGTCACCCCAGTCGCCATCCATATATTCTCTTTGTCTTGAAACAGTATAGAGCTCCTGATGGTGCTGTTGTTGCTGTTATGAGAGGCAGACCCATCATGAACCCCTGATGACAGTGCAGAGATGATTATACTGCAGTGCTGGGAATTACAGTGTGTGACATATTCCAGAAATGCTTCCCATTCCCATCCTTTGCTTCTCCCCACCCTTTTCTACGATCTGTTTCTGGTTTGATACCTTATCTTTACGAAATAATCATTGAGCCCAACTACCTGACTAAGTTAGCTCACTGGTTGCATTGGCCAGCCTTTGTGTATTCTAGTGTCTGTTCCTATCTTTGTGTACTCAAAGTAGTTGCAATTCACTATTGCATGGCAGGTTGGCTTTGGCCTGGAGGGACCCTAGTTCAGCTACTAAATAGGTCACTTGACAGCAATAAACTACTACTATACTTTCTTATTCCAAGAGGGGATCTCAACATCAGACACAACTTTAGTTAAAGGTATATGTCACCCCTTCATCCAGTCCTAGAGGGGCCAAACCCAGCATGACAAAGAAGAATTGTTTCAATCAGACCACATAGTTATTGGACAGTAGTCTATGTAGATTTTCAAGACAAGAGAAAATTGTGAATCAAGTCATGTATGAATGTGCAACATATTTGGTTTAGAGGATAAAATATAATTTCAAGAAATCATTATCTAGAAATTATTATATGAATTTTTGTTTTCAATATTTGCTAAATTAATTTAATTTATTGCATGTGGTTTATTTAATAGGCACATATATCATTTTAAGTTAGGGCAGAAGACCATAAAGTTTTAGGAACTGTACCTTGTCAAATTAGACCTGATTTAATGTTAAATGACATGTTACTAAACAACGATTAGTTTTGTGTATTAGCAAAGACTTATTATTGTATATACCTTAATAAAATGTGTTTGTTGGATTTTGTTTTGAATATTTTTTTTTTCTTTTTCCAGATGCATGTGTTGTATGTCCTATCATTTATCATTGAAAGGGTTGGGTTCTCAATCAGACCGTATGCCAACTCACTGGTGCAGTATTTACCGCAATTGTGGCAACAATCAGCAGAGCACAACATGCTTCGTTGTGCCATAGTCTCAACAATGGTTCATCTTGTCAAGGTTGGTAATAATTGTAGTTATTTAATCTGTGAATACAGTGAAGTAGTTTGGTGCTCCCATTAACATTTTGCAAAGTTTTAGTATACTGGATGTCAGATAATTCGGGGATACTGTCTGTACCACACGAATCTGCGATCAAAATTTAGTAGAAATTACTCTTTGGTAAATATGCATAAGACAGTTCATTTATGATAAAAATGACACAAAAGGCCATTGTAGCAAACATGTGGTATTCTAATTAGATAAAGGTGAGGTGATGTGACAATGCTGCAACTAATGTGTTGGTGGTAAGAAATACAGCAAATGCACGGGTTGAGCTCAGTAGTGCCAAAGAGGCTATGTTTTTCACATACAGTGAGTACTGGAACATGGCAATGACCATGGGTGCATCCGGCAGTCAAGCTCCATGCATGCTGCATACATCCAGTGTGAGGAAACATGCATTGTTATGGGCAGAGCAAACTTCTGACATCTGTAATGATGTTTTTACGTTTTGCATGCTGAGCTTAATGTGAAATAGAACCATTTTAGCTACTTGAATGTATTTTTTCTCAAAAACTAAGGTCTCTAACCTTTTTTTATCAAAGAATATTTTATACATAGTTTTGATCACAGATTTATGTGGTGCAGTCTGTATCCATGAGTTACTTGACACCAGGGGTCGGGCCCGCAGAAACTGCAGGCTGAGCCACCAAAAATGAAGCAGGTAACCATACGAATAAGTATTTACGGTGCAATGTCATCTGGGAACTTTGGCTCTTGCCCACTCACGCCTATCGGTGCTTGTCCGCACAACCCTACATGCAGTTGCAAATATGGTGAAAGTAAGATTTAAAATTTAAGACTTAAGGCTAAATACTTAAGACTTAGGAACTAAGCCTTTGGCTTATGAAGGGCCTAACTGCCAATGCTGGGGAGGGCGAGGCACGGATAAGCATCCCTCCCCCAAATTTGAAGGAAATGGGTTGAAAAATGTGGCTGCCAGGCCAATTCAAATGCGAAAAACACACCCCAAATCCCACAAAATGGTATCATACTGCCCTTGTCCCTCTAACTCCTCCCAGTGAGGGGGGGCGGTTAAACGGGGAAGGATGGTGGATCAGTGAGGGGTGGGGTCGGCTCCCCTTTCCCTTCCGTTTGCTGACTGCGGACCTCGCAAAAACACAGTTTTTTGTGCAAAAACTTTCATTCTTGATTAAATAGTATGACTCTTTATTGCAATGTTTCCATTCTGTTGTATGCAAAATAGGAGTGGGGAGGTGATACAGTGTAACTCATTTTCCACATTTCTCCAGGAACCTGCAAAAACATAGTGAAATGCAAGGAAGTGTAAAAAAAGAGGGAAATTTTAAACTGTAGGATTGTTAGTGTGGGGTCAAATAAAATTGGTCTAAAATTGTGGAAATAGTAAAAATGGAGTGAATAGCAGTTCAGCTGTATTTACAAAATTTTGTTTCTCTGTATATCTCAGTTTATTAGTTTTTTGCTTCTGGAGTCTTGCATTACAACCTTACTTTTATGGTCATAGTTAAGATTCAAGTTGTGACACACATTGTGAGCTTTCGCTCATTAATTGCATAGTTTACTTATTAACAGGAAATTCCTTGTATAGTTAAGTGGTAAAAATGCACCAGTTTAGTAAGAATAAAGGGTTTTATGTATAACTAAGTAAATGAGAATTTTTTACTCCATTCAGGGTGTTAGGTGGTTCCCGTATACGGACTGCACCACACGAATCGGTAATCAGAACTGTTACGCGATGTTTTCTGTGCTTTTTGGAAGTGTACTCTACTTGCGACTGCATCTCATCTTGAAAAGCACTAGTCCTTATGGGCTAGTCATAAATAACTATGGAACAAGGAAAAGGAGACGGGACACATATCTACAAGAGCACCTTGGGACAGTGCGCTTATTAAGACTTGTAACATGTGATCCTAACTAATACTACACTGTCAATAGTGTCACCCCTCTGCTACATTTTGAATCGCCCGCTACTCCAGGACTGCAGCGGTATCTCACAATCCCGCTGCTGGAGAGCAAAGTGCCATCTGCTGGAGCAGTCACAGCTTCCAGGATGTGTGGGTTGGCAAGATATATCAACACATTCGAGCCACGTGGCGAGCGCCATGCAGATAAATCCAGTCGGCCGTGCATGACATCACAAGTCGAAAGTCAAGGACTCCAGATGGTCCTCGACTTCCGATGTTCCCCAGCAGCTCGAAGATCCCGCCAGCAGTCCAGAGGGTCTTCAACCTCTTCAGCCACCTCCAGCTCCAGAGCCTTTCCAGACACTGACACCAACTAGAGAGTCCTGCCAACATCAACTATCTTCCCTACCTTGGTAACCTTCCCTCGAGGTCTTCCTTGGTCTTTTGCAATGATGACGTTCCCTCTTGGTAGCAGCCACAACACTCTTCAGCGTCCACTTTAGGAAATTAATTAATATTGTTATTTTGGCTTCTAACATTCATGTCATAACAATTGCACATACACTTACTATTTGCTTTATGATGCCGTCGCTTGAACTAAATTGAAATCTGTTTTCAGGTTTTTATTAGTTATTTTATGTTGTTATTATTGCTATAAGAGTGTGGCCCCTGTTGCTGTTTTTGATAAAAGCTCACATAATTGAATTAACTCTTTATTTCTATTGCTTAAAGTATCCTAATTGCAACACACCCTTAAGGTATTTTTATAATATTACCTATAATTAACTATCAGCCCTTGAGGCCATAATTAAGTAAAGTAATCCCTGACCAACTGCGGGGGATACGTTTTTTAAAAACACAGCTGTTGAAAAAACAGCTGTAGAAGAATACAAATTTTTATGGAGACTAAGACACTAAGTGAAAGCAGCCTTTCGAATGCCTAAATGGCAGAAAGGATTTTATGACCACTCGGACAACACATATACATTTCTAAGAGTAAGGTACAACTTCCACGACAGGGCCTTAGGGTGTGTGTTATAAACACAGAGTTTAAGAAGCGATGACACAGTCTCTGCGTGACTATGGTGGATCGAATGAAAGCAGTGGAGGCTTGGAGATTGGCGGGATGAAACAAAGGTGACTGATTGGTGGGGTGGAGGCCTTTAGGCTAATTAGCCAATGAAAGCTGGGGTGGGGATTGAGCGGAGGCATTTGATTGGGCCGAACAAAAGTTTCCTAAGATATCCAAGAAAATTAGCCAATTGGGAGGGTTATTACATGGGTAATTAGCCAGTGAGAATCATTGATGAAGATTTAGGGAGTCGAACGGAGGCATATGATTGGTCGGAGCCAAGGTATCGAAGACACCAGAGAAAAATAGCCAGTTAAATACATTGGATTAAACGAAAGTGAGTAATTGGTGAAGATAGAGGTGATGGACTGGATTAAAGTATTAGGAGGAGGTTGGTTGTCTGCTGGTGGTTGAATGGATGTGAGTAATGTGTCAAAAGTGAGAGATGAACTTCGAAACAAGTTACGAATGAAAAACAAATATGGCAGCCCCCAGTAATGTATAAACAAATTATGAACAAAACAAATTATGCTTACCAAGACGGCGTTGGTTGCACCAACCAATATGCCGGTGGAGTACACACGACTAATTGGTCAAACAAGAGAGCATACCAAGATGACGTTTGTTGCAGTGACCAATATGGCAGTTGAACGTACACGACTATTTGTTGAACCAAAGTGAGATCATACCAAGGTGGCATCAGTTGCACCAGCCAATATGGCAGTGGAGCGCAGGCAACTAATTGGTCGGACGTAAGTGACAGGTGAGAGGATACCAAGACTGCATCCATTGTGTCATTCAATAGGACAGCTGTGTCAGAGAGTTTCTTAAAATAATTTTTACATGATTTTTGTTTTAAAAAAATTACGCAATTTTTAAAGTAATTTTTAGCACATTTGTTATAAATTCTTAAAACAATTTTTTTATATTTTTTTTTATAAATTTTTGACACGTTTCTTTAAATAATTTTTAATCGCTCATTTTTTATAAATTTTTGAACAATGTTTAAATAAATTTTAGATAGTTGATTATTAAAATTAATTTTTTTGGTTTTTTTTTTGGGGGGGAGGGGGGGTTGAGGTCAAAAGTCAAAGGTCAGTGGCCAATGCTTACTGGTTTCCAAGATGGCATATGGTGATCTAACAACATGGTGGTCGGTTGGCTTCTGTACTCCTGCCCCAGGTCGCGATGGCTCTCAACCAGCATTTTCCTACTACTATTGTCATATTATTTTGTTCTCAGAGTGTTTGAAAGTTTGGCATTGACGTGCACTTGGCATCACTTTATAATCAATTAAGTCTTTTACGTCGTGTTTAGGTTGAGTTGAAATGTTTTGAAACATGTTATTTACAGTAATTTTTATATGTGATTTAGAGTATTAGTTAAACTGCAGTCACAGTTAATGTTCAGTTTGTGTGTTACTTGTCATGAAGAATAATGACGTCGGAAGTTGTATGTTATGGTACGTAGAGAGTCTATTGTAAATGTTAACTTGTTCTTTGGAAGTGAGTTCTTAAAAAACTGGATATAAGAAAGTAAAGATGATAGTGGCTGTGGACCTTTGCTTTACAAAATTATGTTGGAAATTAAAAAATGTATATTTTGAATGAAAATATAAATGTATGTTGATTGTTTTTCAAAAACTTAAAAGATGTAGTGGACTTAATTTGGTAGGTGTTAATTACTTTGAAGACAATTTTTTTTATAAGTATGTAGTTACGTATTACCATTGCAGTTTTTTCGCAGTTTGGGATTAAGTGCCATTGGTTAAACAAGTAGTAAAAATATGTTGTAAGAGGGTAGCTAGAACTGGATAACTATCTTCTACAATGAAAATGAGTATATTACCAGGTCCTGTGAATAGTGAAGATTTGAGCTGGTACTAAAAAAATATATGGTGGTGTTTATAGAAATATAGACTATTTTCATGTTCTTTGGAAAGAACAGGAGAATACAAATCTTCCTTAACTAATTTAAGTAAAATCGTTACTTTTAAAAATTTTCTATTGTTCAATGTATTATTAAATGGTTTTAAGGACAAGTTACATGTAAAATATAACAGAATATTATGTGATTCGGATGGTTGTGTTGGTTATATCGGGGACATGTTTTAGTTCCCAATCAGTTTGTAGTGCGTTAAAGTCTCTTCTTTTATGATAATAATTGCAGCAGGACAATTGAACTTCTTAGTTAAATACAAATTATATGCTGTGTAATCTGGGAGACTATAGATGTTACCAATTAAGAAATTTTTCTTGTGTTATAATTTTATTTCTGTCCAAATATATTCAAAATGTCAATGCACAAAAACAAAGAAATGTAATTTTTATTTATCGCTATAAGAACATCACCCTCTTTTATTTCATTAGGGTACCTCTATTCCTATCTGTTCTGAGATTTCCTAATTAGGAGGAAAATATTGAGAATTATTGATGATGTAATTCAGCCAATTTTCCGTTAAACAATTAATTGAGTACTTTATCAGACGAACATTTTTTTTTTTTTTTTTTTTTTAATCTGAAGCTTTTGTACAAGTCCTCTACCATTCTGATAATATGTGCAATTATAATTCTACACTGTAATTTTGCAATTTTGTCAAATAAGCGATGTCGCCTATTTTTTTACAGGTAATTTTTTTATTATTCTGAATTTCATGTAAGTATACCAAATTTTGACGGACATTGAGACCAACCTACATACTACGTAAAGAATAAATGCTCCTGTTAGCTAAGTATTGTATCAGCTGATAAGTTGTTGCGGTTTGTATGTTGTAATGTCGGCAATGTTGATGCTTATTATGAAAGAAAATAGAACCTGGAACTAAAAGTTCTAATTCAAAACTTAAATTATAGTTACAACAGTTATGGTTTCAATTCTAATTTTAAAATAGTGTATAATTATTTTGGCTTTTATCAAATTGGTTTAAAAATATGTTTAGCAATTACGACGGAGCATGCGGACACTTACGATCAGGAAAACATTTGTAACTTGGTGAACGCCACTGTGCATGTGATTTTTTCGTTAAAATTATGCGAGTTCCTTATTGGTGTTATCTAAATATCATATAGATACTTAATTATTTTTGTATTTACTTTAATAAAGCTTAGTGTGCTTCAGGGGTGCCTTTTTTACTGAGTTTTTCCCCATGAAATGTAATACAGTAAAATCCTGAAGTAATGAACATGTAGATAACAAAAGCAGCGCCATCTAAAATAAAGGTTTTTGGGAACCATCGAAAAATCCCAAAAATTTATAAAGGGAATAAAATATCCTTTTTAAAATGGAATAAATTGCAATGAAAACCTAATAAAAATGTATTTACTGGCCCATGACAATAATATGTAGGTATTTCTAAGTAGGTACCCTTAAACCATCTGCCGAAACACAAGAAAAAAATGGTTTAAATCTATTTTAAAATATAACCACAGTGATTTGAGTTGGCACACGTGGGCTTGGTGAGTTAGACTTCGCACGGCACGTGTGACATCACAAAGGGCGCCTTTGTTCTGCACCCCTCCCTCCCTGTCTAGGCCTTCCCTCTCCAGAATGCCTAGCTGCCATCCAACCGCATGCACATAGCAACAACAATACCCAATAACAGTGTGGGTTACAGATCTTCCCTTTCCCTCCCATTAGCACCTTTTATCTTGTGTCCATGCTGTCACTATGTTCCTAGTCAGGCTTTGTGTGCTGTGTTTAGCTTTGGGCAACATTTTTCTATACTGCTGTTATAATTTTGATTTTTGGTTTATCTTCTTGGTTTTTTGATAAAGGATTGGAATTGACTGCATTGCCTGTTAACGACCTGCTTATACAATTTTTTTATTGGAATACAATTTCATGTATACTTTTGTGCTTCTTATTACTGACTCCTTTGCATATTTTGCCTTAGACTTTAGATAAAAAACATTACATCAACAATAATGGTGTGCCAGCACCACCCGTTTCTGCTGCAACCCACCTTGCTTCTATGTCGCACGTGTCACAGTTGCCCTTGAAAAGTAGGTCATGTCCTTCACACCAACTATGTGAATGCATGTTGGCTGACTTTACATGTGCCACTAAGGGCTGCGAGTGTGTTAGATAAATGAAGGTGTGATTGTGGTGCAGCATACAAACAATTGTTTATTTGTTTATATCATTGAGGTGAGAAAGTTTGCCTTTCCACTGGCATAAATGTATGCTAGCCAAAAATATATCCATAGTAGCATTTGCTATAATGTTTATGTTTATATGCCAGTAAGAAGACGTCTATGGCCTTGTGAGATGCACATTTCTATCCTAAGACTTCTGCTTATTGAAATAAATTTATTTTTCATTGGTAAACACATCTAATTTTTGTACAAAAAAAGGCTTTCAGAAATGGATTTCGCACCCGTATAAGGTAAGTGCCACACGATGTTTGAACTTTTTTCTTGTTTACATGAGGTCGTTACGTCTTCTTAAAAATTTATATCTGTTTCCAGAAGACTCCTTCTAATTTAAAACTATTAAAATTTCATTAATAAATTTACACATGACGTCTCTTTAGCAGTGGCGCATCATCACTGTCGGGGATGTTTTATATGGTGTGAGGACAGATACGCTGGTTGGTTTGACCTCTGTCTTAATAAGTGATGTACCAGTGCCCGGCCGGTATAGAGAACTGCTAGTGTGGCTTTCTGACTTAGTACAAAGTCAGATTGAGGTTCCACTGTTTTAATGTCACATGTGTGGCTTTGTCCGCCATTTTCGGTTCTGTATTTTTTTCCACAGTTTATTATTTTCAGAAATCCGGTGAATTTTGGTATTTTCTGAATGATTCTGCTAATTGTAAGTGGCAGACAAAATTTTCCCAGGATTGCAATAGATGAACATTGTAACAGATTTACTGTCCTGTCCTCTCGTCGTAGTTCTCAGTAAACACCAACGAACTAGCTCAGCGTGAGTTGGAGACTGACTACATAATAATGAAAGTTTTTTGATACCAGGATTTCCAATAAATAAAAGAAGAAGTTAAATGTTTACTAGAGATTTATTGTCATCTCGGCAAAACAAACTACTGACACTCGCAGCTGACGAAAAAAAAAGACAGAATGGTAGCCTTCATAAAACAAAACTTCTCACTTCAAGAGTTACGAAGACGAGAGAGAATCGTTACTTTTCTCTCCTGGCACCTTATTGACTCCTCGCACTGACGGAAAATAAATTTAATATATATTTAAACTGACATGTCCAAAATATAAATGAAGGTTAAACTCGTGGGCACTAGTCGGTGCGAGTAACGTGATTTTCACCAAGTCATGCCTTGCGGTGGTGATGGTTTTTAGTTTACTAACCCAGTGAAAAGGAAAAGATGCGCTATCATCCTATGACATCTGTTACTACTGATGAAATGAGGAAAGAAAAATAACAAATTTGAAAAAAAAGAATATATATGAAACACAAACAAGTTGTCATTGCCACGACCTTTCAAATATTACATGAATTACTATATCTGACTGAAATACATACAATTGAAATACTTCCCGAATAAGCCTATTTTATTTATATATATATATCTAGTTGCAATGCTACAACATGTGTTCAGGAGTTGTGAATATGAATTACCAACATTAAGTCAGTGTGTGTTGTAAATAATGTATTTCATAACAGTTATTAGAATGTTTGATATATACTTGTTCTATGAAACCACCATTTCAACTCTGTTCTATAGTGTAAAATTAACACTTTTTTAAAATAGATAATCTCACTGCACCGAAAATATCTACGTAATTTGAGTTTGAGTCATTATGAACTAAGTATTTATCATATTTTATACTTTCAGTGAGCCTAAAGCTTTCTAAATACAATATGTAATTCCAAATAATACTGTCTCGTAACAGGAGTTGCAAAATTATGTATCATGAAAGACCTTAAACTTAAGTCACCTCTCTCTCCTATGGCAATAAAATGAACAGATCTCCAGCAATATAACTTGGCAGTTGCAAGAATAAAATATGAATTCTTAGCTACATTGATCTTAGCATTTAGTTACATACATTGGTGATGGAAGGATATATTGTGGCTGAGCTACTTTTCTAAAATTTTGTGAACTTTACTGATGGGCTGTTACATTTTTCTTTTATTTTAGTTCTTGGTTTTTGTATATCAAAAATGTTTGGTGAATGGTAGCAGAAAAATAATAATACAGGAGATACAAACTGACACATGACGTCTTCTCTATCATAATAAACGACTGCTACTCATCAGTCAACTACACCCCTGACAGCTCGTCCATGAGTCATGTTGCTGCCGTCCACGTCTGCTAGACTGTATTACCTACCGGGCAGGGACAGGCATCCCATTGATAATTATTATTTTGCCCAATGAGACACCAAGAATATGCAAGAGGTCCGTGTCAAATACCACAGTGCACCGCTAGATGCCGCCACAGACAAGAAACGTAGATCCTGGCGCTTTTCACTACACCGTCCGCTCGGAGGATACAGATGCTGAACTCACACCTGCTGTGCCCCCTTCCCGAACGCACTATGCCAGCAGAAGAAGGGATGCCCGAGAAGTATAAAAGGGCCGGCAGCCAAGCCTCCCAATCGCCAGTTCTCAGTACTCGATCACTTCCTGAGCTCTCACCACTATAGTTACTGGTGCCTAGGCTCCAACTTCTCATAAGTTTCATCGCTCTCTTCGTAGGGCCAAAGTTCCTCTCCAGCAGAATCTTAAGGAAGACCCAGAGGACGTCAAGAAGTTACACTTAGACACATTCTGTCCCTTACAGACAGTGAGAGTAGAGCTCGCCTCGAGAAAACACGCATTAAGTAACTGCCTAATCCACCCAACTTTGCACAGGGTGCCTTCCCATGTTTAACGATAGGGTGTTTAACATTCTGTATACTCCGTGGGGGAATTAGGAGTTAGCACCTCTGCCTTCAGTGTGTATTTCACTTCGTTAATAAACAGCGTTCTTACCAATCATCTCAGCTTCCACTCCAAGCACCTTCCTGTGTCACATCGGGGCTGCAGGATTTGGCAGGAGACCGGGTTTTGATACTGCCGAACGCACACTGTACAACAGAACAAGTACATCCTTGGAAGGCCATCTGTTCCTTGTACGTCGTCGTAGGAACGGTAGAGCCATGACATTAGGATATCGTCCTGTGGAAATAGGCTTGTCAGCTCGAAGTTGCCCCTTCCCCATCGCTCCCTCTGGGGTGCAGAGGAGGGGTTCTTCTTTGTGTTTGGGGAGACCAGTGACCCCTGGACCCTCACCACGCCACCATTGGAAGGCCACCCGTTCCTTGCACCACGTGGAAGGAACGGTAGAGCCACGACATTAGGTACTCTCCCGGTGGATTGGACTTGCCAATCAAGTGCCCAACTCTCATCGCTCCCCTAGTGGAGCAGAGAGGGCTGCAGTCTGGTGCAGGGAAGTCTACTTCCACGGGACACCCGCACACTGTTAAACACTGATGACATGTCAACCGCCCAACTCCTGCTTATCTGATCTATACCTCATGCCATACACCCACAGGGTTGGAGTTGAGAGATGGGCCAGAAAGGTGAGGGCAATTGCTAAGCTTTCCGAGGGAGTACGTATCCTTCCTAGTGGGTCCGGGTTACTCAGTCCACGGGAACAAGCGGCACTTCAATGGCGCCTCAGCATATCAGTTCCAGACATTGTTCCCGTCGGATTGTTCGAGCCACCCACCAGGGTCACGGAGGGATACCATCCGGTAGTGGAGGAGGCACTCTTTGGCATCAGACAGCCAGACGAACCCGAACCACAGCCAGAAGCACCCGTACGGGAGCAGATCACACCCAGTCAAGCGAAAGAACAGTCAGTGCTAATAAACAGGTACCTGCCAACCCCACGCCACCTCGCCGAACCGCTGCGCCACTACCCAAGCCAGTACTTCGTAGGGGGGTCAAGGTTGTAGGGCCTGACTTTGTGCCCAGCCATCGACTCACAAGGCCCGTACTATACACCGGGCGGGCACCTGCGCCCCAGACCGAATAAAGTAGATTATACGCGACTCGCCTAGCGTCGCCCAAGTTACCTAGGGGCGGGGCAGTCTAACAGCCAGGACTGTCACGCATCAATACTGACTTTTATTGGCCCTTAAAATAATCACCATCTTCTAGAACACATGTTTGGCAATGTTCATAAAGCTTTGGGAAACTGTCCATGAAGGCCTCTTTAGGATTTGATCGCAGAATCATTGTCACCCATTGCTGGATTGTCTCTACAGTAGTAAAATGTGCCTTTGAAGACGCTCTTCAGATGGTGAAACAGAAAGAAGTCCACAGTCACCAGATCAGGGGAGTATGGTGGGTGACTGAGAACAGGTACCCTTCTCTTAGACAGGAATTGATGCACACAGGTCATGCAATGTGGAGGCAGGTTATCGTCCAGCAACATCCACTTTCCAATCCTGTGCACATCTGGTCGATCATGGCGAATGCATTGGAGTACCCATTTCAAAACTTGCTCGTAGAATGCAGGAACAAACCCCTTATGGATGATGCTATCGCCATACAAGAAGGAGAAGAACATTGTCTTGACCTTAAACTTTTGCAGGCGGCTCTTTTTGAGTTGCAGGGATGTCGATGAATGCTATTCCATTGATTGCCTCTTTGATTCTGGATCAAACTGATAGCACCATGTCTTATCCCTTGTCATGTTAGCATGTGCATTACGAACCAGGCATGGATATTTCGCTTACAAAATCTTTGCGGACAATGATATGCACTGTGTCCTTACTGATACCTAATTCCTTTGCCATCAGTCATAGCAGTTTTCGCACCCTTGGGACATATCTATGTTTCTGCTTGTCGACGGCTTTCCCAAACGCAACTTATCCTCCATCATTTCCTTCCCGTCGCGAAGTGTTGGAACCATTCATGAAACCCATTTTCTGCTCACAGCTCCATTCGGTACACATGCACCAATATTTTATTTGTCTCCATCACCTTTTTTCCCCTAATTTGTACCAAAATTTGATGTTTACCCATTGCTCCATTGCACTCGTTGCTCCACTGTGACTGTACCTCTCACACTGCCACTTTTTGACTGCCGTGAGCGAGCGAGTTTACCCTGGCTGCCATAGACATGTCGCGCTACATGGTGCTTTTCTAGGTGCTCCTGTGTCACCATGTTGCTGTTGCGATATCAGACCATTCACCAAATATTTTAGAAACTCACAGTGTTTAAACCAATATGATTTAAAAATACGTATAATGTGTAGTCCACATGCGATGTTGAGGCAGATTGACTCAATAACGCACCAGGGAGTCTTATCCGCCTAGGCATGACATGTGGGCTATAATTGTGGTGATACAGAAATATTTCAAATATAACTGCTGTACTGACAATATGCAGTGTATAAGCATATAGTAATTTTTTTAATTTGTCAAGCGATGTAAACATGTTATATGCCCTTAATAGACAGCTCGGTACATATGATCTGTGCACATTGCATGCTGGGTGCAGTCAGCTTATTATGCACAATAATAAGCTTCTCTGTCATAAGTTTGCAAGCATATCAGGATTGCATTGCTGACCTCAGCATGACCATTCAAGATATTGAGTTGCCATGCACTCTGAATTGTTAAGTTATTGGTCACATCTTTGGCACTGACATTGTCGCGTTCCTTTCTCATCTTTGTATTATAATGTAATTACAAGCTTTCTCATCCTGTGTACTTAAATTATGTTGTAAATAAACTTCTTTTACCAACTTTGTGAGTCTGTTGATATCGTGCACTGTCATGTGAGTTGCCTAACAGCCTAATGGTAGCAGTGCTGGGTTGTGGTGGCAGTTCTGTCCACAGCAAAACATACATGATTATAATACTCTTACAAGCATGCAGCAAATTTATTTTGATTGTAGTTGGTTTTATTTTACTTTTTATATTCTTCACTTATTAAATTTAAAATTTTTACTGTGAGAATGTCGAAGTTTGCTCCTTTAGAATTAATCACTCTATATTACAATAATTACATATCTAGTGTTGTTATTATTAAATATATACACACGCACACACACATACTGGGAAAAATTTCAATGCCAGAAGGCCTATATAGTACACCTCCCCTCCCTCTGTGTAAATAAAGATATGAAGAAACCTGGGTTGCGTGTTATACACTGAAAAAAAATTCAAAGTAGGAGCGTAGTCATAAACTGTCTGAATATAATGAGAGGATGATAAACTGTAGCAGGACAGTCTGATACCCCTCTCAATTTTCTCTCTTTCGTCATCACTCCTCTCCCCTTTTTTCTCTTGGCACCCCCTTTTTTTGCCCTTCCAGCCCTTTCCCCACAACCCTATCTGCGAGTAACCCCTATTTTGTTCGAACCTGAATCCCTGTTTCCAATGTTTCCAGCTGTAATTCAACAAAACATGGGTAAAAAGGTGTGTTTCAATCTATGAAGGAAAGGGCAAGAACAATTTTTTTTAGGAGTGTCACATTCCAGCCCAACACAGTGTAAAAGAGAGAAAAAAAGAAGTAAGTTACCCACCTGAAACACTGCTACAAAAGATCTTAAAGAAGGAGGGAAGCTGACCACCTTAGCTGTTGCCAAATTAAGGGCTGCTGATGCCAGCTACTGTTGTGAAAGAGGAAATGGAAGCGGGGTGGATAGAGGAGGCCACCAACTCCAGCCACTGTGGTACTTTGAACCAAAAAATAAGGGGAAAGGAAAGCTCGGACTCCAGCCACCGCTCCTAAAGGAAAAAGGAGAGAAGCCACCCATCCCTGATATTGGCATTCTTTTAGTGGCCTTCACTGGGACAGGACAGAGCACCACAACATTTTGGCTTTTAGTACGCAAGTTATTTAACAATCACTACACACAATTTTAGGAATGAGAATTGTCTTGCATTTTTACTCAACAGGACATCACAAATTGTTAGTACAGTTTCATTAAAGAAAATAATTTTTCCCTGAAAATTGTTGCAAATATTATGTTGTGCGCTACAGTTTTAACTAAACAAGCCAAATTGGTAATAGATTATGCAAAACACAGCAGTGCACATAGCATGAAACTTGCAGCATATGTGCAGCATCACTAGCACCGCCACCATTATATATAATTTATTGCCAATTGATTGTGGCCCATAGTAAACTTTCTTTGGTAAGTGGAATGCACTGCATTTAGTTTTATTTTTATATTTGGCATTAGGAAAAAAACATTCCAAACATGTGTACAATAAGATAAATGAGGCTGTCTCATGCTTCTTTTGTAATAAAATAAAATGCTGCTGCTGGCTGGAAGGGAAGTTAATGAGTGAGTGCTAACAATAGGAAGACAGACAACGAAGCAGACAAAGTGAAATCTATAAAAAGGAAACAAGACACAGTGGCACCAGATGGCCCTCTCGCACTGTATAGTTTTAGTCTATTTTCCAAAGGAAAGAAAGGTTTGCAAGATCACTTTCTTGTGTGTGTGCATTTATATTTGTGTATACATGTGTGTGCATACACGTTTGTGCATGTATGTGTGTGCGTGTCCCATTCCCACCCTTTTTAAAATTTTGAATATGTAGATCTAATTTCACCAAATTCGGTACAAATATATTGTTTTGTAAGGACACCTCACTTTTGTAGTTTTTAATCATGCTGGGCACTTACTTTCAAAATGGCAGCCATGATACTATTTAGAGAGGTATTATCTCCGGAATCATTCAACCAATATAAACCAAATTTCATATGCTGGCAGAAAACTGTATAACTATTACATTTTTAGATGGATATTGATTTTAGCCCACCATTTTGGATGATAGCACCAATTTAAAAATTTGGCACATTAGTAATATTATAATAAGGCGGGTAAATGTACGAAATTGAACTTGACTATGTACTTATTTTCAAAATGGCTGGCATGCACATATTTTAGGTTTATTTGATATATCTACCATATCATTTAACCCATTTCAACCAAAATTTATATGCTGAAAGTAATTATAATGAACATAATATATGCCTACTCATAACCTCTTTCATCAGTCATTTTGTATGTTAGCACCACACAAATAAATGAAGTTTTTATGTTCTATCTCAGTAAAAAATTAATGGATTCGTACCAAATTTGGCAAACAAGTAGTGTTTTGGCAGATGTGTTAAATTGTAAATGTTTTAAGAATGTCAGACAATTATTTTCAAAATGACATTCATATAACCATCTTAGCTTAGAATGCTATATCATCGAAACCATGTAATAAATTCGTAGTTAACTTTTTATGCAGGCAGTAGATATTAGAACTATTCACTGTATCTGCACAGAGTATCTCTTGTTCTCCATTTTGTAAGATAGCGCCACATGAATAAGTATATTTTATGTCATATCTCGGTAAATAATTAACCCATTCTTATAAAATTTGGCAAAAAATTTGTAATGTGATAAACCATATTCAAGTATGACGGACACTTATTTTCAGAATGGCTACTATAAAATGGTTTTAGTCTAACATGCTGTATCTACGTCAATATCTCAATTATTTTAACTTAACTTTGTATTCTGGCAGTATACAATTATCAAATGTGCTAATATATAACTTTTTGGCCCCCTGTTTATGAAAATTGCCACATGAATAATATGGATGTTTTTTGCCATAACTCAAGGACCATTCAATCAATTCCCACCAAATGTTACACACAAGTAGTGCTTCATTTTATGTTATTTAAACTGATATGTTTCAGGTACGGCAGTTTTTTTTAAATGGTGTTAATATAAATACTTTTATTCAGTGTGTTGTATCTATGAAGCAGTTCAACAAAATTCAGCCAAATCTTGTACTATTAATAGTATTCATTACAAGCATCAATTTTCCACACAGAAATATGTATTTTTCCGATCTACGTGCAAAATAGTGCCAGTTGAAATAATTGAACAATTTGCTATATTTTCGGGAATAGTTAAATTAATTTCTACAAAATTGTGCACATCATAAATACTACATACGGCCATATAAACTTCCATCATTTAAGTGGGTTAGACAGCGATGTTCCAAATGGTGGCTTCTAAAATAATTTAGATAAGTTTGCCACATATATTGAACAATCTAACCAAATTTAACCAAACTTTGTATGTTGACAGTATATATTGGAAGCCTCGTATACAGAGCCTCTTATGTTGGCAATTTTGTACGATAGCAACAAATAAATGGAAAAAGTTTTTTATGCCATATCTCGGTGACCAATCATCTAATTACCACCAAATTCTTCACAAAAGTAGTGCTATGGTAACCCATGTATACTTACATGTTGGCTCAGTTGTTAATTTTCAAAACCAGCAGCTGGGGTGGGTGTGGGTGGCCTCCCCATCTTTTTTTAAAATCACACAGCTATTACTTACAACATTAAACTATCTATCTCTACTATTTCACTTACTATCCTATCAGTGAGTGCAATATGAAATACCAATCTTGATTCTATAAATATTTTAGGTTAGTAAACCCTATCATTCGAAACATTAAACTGATTAAATTCAAAGTTGGTGCTTGAATCCGAATTTCAACAGTCTCAGCTACAATGTGATAACTTAATACATAGTTAACTAATGCAGTTGATTGCATGCTAGCTTATGGTACAAGGTTTTCTGGGTTCGAGTTCAGAGTACGGCACATAGATATTTGTAATTGTCTCACTACTGTTGCATATTTTTCTGGTTTTGTCTATAATGATATTGCTTTCAACGAGATGTCAAGTCCCACCTACCAATTTAGCTTCTAAGAATTTTGAAAACTAATTGCACCCATGTTGAGGAAAGTAGACTCATTAGTTGTTTCAGTAACTTATTACTATATTTTTTCCCTCAAGCAGAAAGGAATGCTTGAAATAGGGGTAGGTAGTGTCTCCTTGCACAGTTATGACACAATAAATATGATTTAGTCTGTGGCTACTTAACACTGGCTGGCAGGCACGATTTACGCTTAATATTCAATTCACACACTGCATTAGCACTTTATAAATAGTCGGCGTGCAGCACAATTACCATTTTTTTCTGCAAATAACTTTAATTTGAATTATACGTGGAATATAACTGCTGAGCTTACTCTTTATATGCAACAAAGTGAACCAATAAGAAACGCTTTTGCTCATCAATGAACCATATGTAAATTAATATCCTTTCACTGCATCTCCAGTCTCATCTCTTATATGAAATAAATAACATAACCGTCATTCTCTTAACCCCTGCTCCTGAACCTTTTGCTCAGTCCTGCTCTAAAGGCCATCGGCTTTATCCCCCACCCACATGACAACTGCTTACAGGTTCAATGTACACTCTGCATTTGGCACAACTCCTGTAAAACCACATTCTTGCACAACCCTAAAAATTATACACCAAAATTACAAAAAGAAAAAGATAAACACATTATTCACACATGAAATAAAATATCAGGTGGTGATGCAAAGCTCTATGACTTAATTTGTCAAAAATTGGCTTATGTAAAAATTATGCAACTTCTCTTAATGATACTTTGAAGAGCACCAAAGAAGTTTGCGCAAACTGGACAGTTTCGCCCACATGTCAGATTCAATATAATCAAATGGCCATGTAGTGGTCCCATATTATATTGATGATTAATGTTAGTAACATATGTAAATTTCCGTTATTCATGCCATTATTTGAATTACATTAACAGATTTTCACCACAAGTTACATTTCATAACAAAACAGACACACTAAAGTGACGTCTATCTTGGTGCAAAACACTTGAATAAGTTATAGTAGAGAGTCACCATAAATTATGTTTACAAAACATTAGCATTAAATTCATTCTACGCTCCAACAAAGTAAAAAAAGCGACACCAACCAAATCTAAAATAACCAAAATTAAAAAAGAAAAAATAGAAATAAATATATCAACTACTATCAATACTAATTATTATAATAATAATATAAATAAATTCTAAATTTAATGCACTTAAATCTGCCAAATTAGTATATTTAATCAAAACAACAAAATTTTTTATTTATGTGGTCCTTTCGTACTAATATAAAAAATTTATTCTAAGGATAGAAACCAACCTGGCTCACACCGGTTTGAACTCAGATCAACCCAACATTTTATATTTTCATATAGCAAAGATCAACAGTTTTGTAAAATTATTGACAATTACTTGAGGAATGAAACTAATAAAGAACAAGGACAAGCAACAGGGCTTTGCTATGAATATCGCTGAAAAGCAAATTAAAGTTTGAGCAGGTAAGTGCCGCTTAAAACAACACACACATGCAAAACTGATACAGTCTATCACAAAATCAAGTAATCTACATGGTGTTTGCCATGTGCAGTATCCTGAAGTCTTGCTCTCAATGGGATGAGCCAGGTGACATAGCACTGTCTTATCGTTTTTAATTCATGAAAGTTGACATTGTTAAAAGTACAGAGTGGAAAAGTTATATTATAAAAAATTATTGTGTTACTGGAAATGCAATATTGTATACAACTTTTGACGGGAATCTTAATTTTGCTAATTTTATGTGCTCACTATTTCCAGTAAGTATTGCCAACATGAACAAGTTAATCCAGGGCTAGGAGGAAAATCAAAAGCCCCAGAAAACAGGTAAACAACTTGAAATATCTCGACCCTAGTCCCAGAAGTTGCTTAAAAGGAAGCACGTGAACCGAAAACTTGTACATGTGTAGCCCTTTTCAAAGGAAAATGTATGACAGAAATGGCTGTGTCCCAAAAGTTGTTTTCCCTTTTGCAAATTAAAAAAATTGTTAATATAGAAACAACAAAAATTCTTCAGTTAGCCCCTTTTGTTATTGGTTTACATGTTGCTATGACCTGTAACATGCGAATCACTTAAGGTGTAAGGTAAAGTTATCAGAACATAAATTATGCAGTGGTTAATAAATCAATTATTCTTTAGTATTTGGTTTATGAGTATTTGATATTAAAATGTCTTGGCTGTTGAACACCAGTCTGGCATATTCCAAATAAAGTAATAAATAATATATATGAATAGTGGTGCATCACTTAAAATATTTTAAAGTACATAAGTTTTTTTAATTTAAATATAAAATTTCAATTACAATAGAAAATTTTAATAGAGGTTACCTTTTTAACGTACTTTCCCAAGGAAAGCTAGTTATAGCTTGCTTTCCCAAGGAAAGCTATGTTTATGCAATCACCCTAATGTCCGTTTAGAATGTATTTCCCCTACAAATAACTTTAAACCCGAAAACCAAATCTCACCAAACTAGGACCACATATAGTAATTTGTGAGGATATGGGAATTTTATAGTTTTCTATTATGCATGGTACTTATTTTCAAAATGGCGGAAATTTTAATATTTTTGCCACTATGTTGTATCTCAGAAACCATTAATTCAATTTCAACCAAATTTGGTGATTAACAGTGCATGGTATAAGCATTGGATTTAGAAAGCCATAATGTTATTAGTTCCCCATTTGGGAAGAAAGTGTAAATTTAAAATTGAAACTTTTTTGTTTTAAATTGGGAACAATTTAACATATTTAAACCAAATTTTGTACATTGACAGTGCATGATGTAAGCATTACATTTGAAAAGTGATAATGTTATAATATATTAATCCACCATTTTGAATGATATTGCAACATGAAAAATATAACTTTTACATTATATCTTTGTAAAAACACAACAGATTCCAAGTTATTTAAATTTAAAAATTGTGGCAACATAGATATTTAGATCTATTTGCTGTTTGACCAGTTTCAACCAAACTTGCTATGCTAAAAGTATTTTTACGTGCCTCAATTTTGTCATTACATTTGACCAAATTTGACATTTATAAAAGACTATGGTAGGTCATGCAAACTAAAATGTTTTAATCTGTCATACTATTATTTTCATAATAGTGGCAATATGAACATTGTATACTACTATGTTATATCTATAAAATCATGTAACAAATTTCAGCTTAACTTTGTATGATGATAGTAAATATCTATTACAAAATTAAAAGTG
The DNA here is from genome assembly GCA_029891345.1 of Dryococelus australis. Classification (NCBI taxonomy): domain Eukaryota; kingdom Metazoa; phylum Arthropoda; class Insecta; order Phasmatodea; family Phasmatidae; genus Dryococelus; species Dryococelus australis. The sequence continues at coordinate 27,785,791 of CM056999.1, read as the reverse complement.
TGCACTCAAAGCCTCCTTTGTCCTCCATTTTGTAAGCGAGTGCCATATAAATAAACCAAGTTTTGCCATATCTCAGGAAACAATCAACTGATTACTTCCAAATTTGACAAACAAGTTGTTGTACAGTAAGCCAAGTAAACCCACATGTTTTAAGTAGTAAAATCTTTATTTTCAAAATTGTGGCAATGTAAATTTTTAATTTAGTGTGATATATCTACGAAACCACGTAACCAATTTCAACTTTACTTTGTATGCGAAAGTATCTCTTAACAACAATCTAATGTGTGTACACACAGCTTCTGTTTTCTGTCATTTAGTAAGATAATGCCACATGAATACATAAATGAATTTTGACCTTATTTCGGGAAACAATCAACTGAAGCCTACCAGACAGTGCATACAAGTAATTCTACTGGTGGCCATGTTTTTAGTTTGTCTGGCTTTTATTTAAAGTATGGCTGCCTTATAAATCATTCAGATAAGTTTTTCGTATCTAGTAACAATTTAACTAGTTTGAATTAAACTTTGTATACTGGCAGTGTCATTAAAAGCATAAGAAATGCTTAGAGATCATCTTTTGCAGCCTTTTTATAAAATTGTGCCAGATGAAAAAATGTGGCATTTAAGCTGTATCTCAGGAACCAATCGCCTAATTCCTACCAAATTTTTAACACAAGTGGTATTACAGCGAGCCATGTAAATATGTATAAGTGCTTCAAATTTTTTTTTTTTAATTATGCAATTTAAATAATGTAGGCCTAGATAAGTTTCTCACATTTATTAAATAATGACGCACTGCTTCTCACACCAGCCTAGATGGATATACGTGTTTTATGCCACACACTGGATGCAAACTGACGCACTCCTGCTCTCTCTTGTCTTAAACAACTAAGGCGAGCTAATCTAGATGGATGAGAGTGCTGATTCCCTCCGGAGTTGACTGTGTTACCCTTTGGCCATGTAAGAATATCTGGAGGGTGTTTGGCCTGGCGGGTTGGAGATCTGGTGGGTCACCGGCTGGATGAAGGGTTGAGAGAAGATGGAGGGGGATCAAACACCAGGGTGAGTTTGATCGTGAAAGTCTCCCTTCCAGGGTAACCTTGCTCACCGTAAAGGCTGCCAAAAGTCGTGATGCCAGCTGTCACTAGTATAAAAAATTTAAAAAAAGTAATACATGGATGTAATGAGATGGAGATGAAACCAATATTGCTCTGAGTAGCTTTTATTCCATTTCCCTTACACTACCGGGGCGTTTGTATGGGGCTGGCTTGGTTCGTTTCCGTGCGGGGACATAATCAGTTGAGGGGGTCACTGCCTTGTGTGTGCATTCCGGCTTTGGGGGAATGACAATAGTAAACACCTTCCCTGCTGCGGTCCGTACTTGACACATGGTGGTAGTTGCATTATTAACAGGGTGCAATTGTGACAAAGGCTTAGCTTTGGGCTTGGGTTCAGGGAATTTTAAATAACTGAGGTGTTCCAGGTCTGCCCAGCAAGTCCCTAGTAATGAATCTAAGTAGGAACTACAGTCGTCTGTAATAGAGGGTACTTCCTTGACCGGGTTGTCTACTTGTACTATGACCTGAGTAAAGGTTGGAGTGGGTTCACTGTTCTGATCGGAACAGTAACAACTGGAACCACATTGAGTTCACGTTGCAATGCCCGTCGGGCTAGACATGTTAGTCGCTGTTGCACCCACCTCCTTTCGTGTGCGTTTGAATAATTAATAATAAATGAATAAAAGACCCAAATAATTTAATTGGTGCATATCAATTATTAATAATAAGGATGGCATGCTCCTAACGAATCAGCAGCTGCTCCCAAGCTATCAGCAGTGCTCAAGCCCTCCTGGGTTCTGTTCTCTTCGGACACACCGAGGTAATGAGCGAGTTCTATGTACTGGTTAGATAGGAGCGTTTTTCTGGATGGCACGGGTGCACCGGACACATCTCAGGAGTTCCTGGTCTTGTTCAGACTATAGCCTTATTCAGGCACCAGGAGTCCCAAGAGGTTCGGCTCACTCATGTCAGATCCAATTGCACTTACTCTTATTTAATCAAAGGACAGGAGAGCTAAATAATTGTCTCAAAAGAATACTATTTGCTACCAATGTATTTATTATGTCTACGTGAAAACACTGGGATGCTTGCTCTATATAAATAATTCTAATAAATATAAATTTATTTAAACATTACGTTAGGGCAGGTGGTGAACCTGCGTTCAAATAAAAGAAGTTAACTCCAAATTCCTAATTGCAATTTACTTGCACATAGTGAGGGGTGGTTGTCCAAAAGGGACGACGTGTACGACCTGCTACTGCGGAGTGCATAAGATTGACTCAGTTAGTGAGGAGATAGGTGTAGGGACGTCATGATACCTGTAGTTCCCAGTGGTAATCTCAGCGTGCTGCAGGTTGGAGCTTTTGATAGGTGTTGGAGAGGCTTTTTCAGACCGTTGGAGAGGGAGTCTTTGCAGAGTGAAGAGCCTTTGCAGGATAGGAGAGCCCTCCTACCTCATTCAGATTGGCGAGCCGACGACAACTGGCGAGTGTGGTGTCGCTTCTCTTTATATAGTGCAAAATGCAGTTTTCGGCTGCCCCAGCGATTGGGGGGGGGGGGGGTTGCTAGCCTCGTATAGCAGGGGTTGGATAATGCAGGGTAGTGGGTCGTGCCACACATTTCTTATCTCGCTGTCTGGAGGCTGTTGACATATTTACTGCCTCTCCATGAGGCTGGGGCATTAGTGACATTGGCCGCAGGGTTGCTGCTCTTGTATGGCATGCCTGCTGACTATCTTCTTCCTCTCTGCCATCTCGGAGGCTTAGTGGGTAAAACAAGCTTTGGCTTCGGGGGTGGTGACAGCATGTCTGCATATGGGTGGGCAGTACAATTTTCATTATTTAGCCGCGTGTCTGTAGTTGTCCGTACTGCTTGGATCAACCCTGTAGCCAAGAGATTAATTGCCTGCCGGTGTATGACTTGCCCTGAATTGATATCATTGCATGATGATGGGGCAAAGTTGTCGAATAGAGCGCACATGCTCGCTGTGCAGTAAGGTGGCATAAGTCAAAAATAATTTGACAACATTCAACCAAAATTTGTATTGGGACAGACTCTGTTATAAATATCATATATATATATATATATAAAGAATTTTTGAGTCCTTTTTATACGAGAGCACCAAATAAGAAACAAAAACTATTATGCTATTTGTCAGGGACCAGTCAACCTATTTAACCAAATGCTGCACACAATTAGAGCTATGGTGGAAAATGTAAACTTATATGATTTAAGTGACTCACACATTTGTTTTTAAGATGATTACCTTGTAAATATTTGAAGTTAGTAAACCCAGTCTGTCAACACTTTGGAATGATACTACCGAAGTTGATGCTCCGAATCCTACTTCTGTAATGTAGCTGGTGGCATCTATTCTATGTTCCGAGTCCTAGGTAAGGTACGTGTGTATTTTTAATTGTTTCACTAATACTGCGTTTCTTTCTGGTTGCATCTCTAATAATATCGCTATTAAGATATCAAGACTTACGTAACACACTTATTAAAGTTGGTAATGCAAAATACTAAGTCATATTTAGTCGGATAAAGTTTTACGTCATAAATGTTTCATAATATGTCATGGTATCTTGATGCAAAATTGCAGAATGCTTAGACATCATAACCAAAGATAGTAGTGCAACTGAATGTTTCTAACCACATGGTGGATTCAATATAATCAAATTTCCATGCTGTGGTCCCAAATACAATATTCATTATAATTTTGAAATTAATTTTCTTTTCCTTTTTAATGTCTAGTAGAAATTACATTCATGAAATTTAGATATAAATTTTCACCTTAGTAAACATTAAGTAATTATTATAATCAAAAAGGAATTTTAACATACTCTGAAGTTAAAAACAGAATCTAAAGTGCCATCTATCATGGCCAAAAGGAAACACTTGAATAACTTATTGAAATGAGACAATTTAAGTGTGATTGTAAAGAACAACCACAAACAACAAAGCCCCATAAAATAGTATAAATTACACATTGTAAGATTTTAGGTAACAATAGTTGACAATTTAATGAAGTTACTGATAATTTATAGTGGAAAAAATCAGAAGTACAAGGAAAGACAACTGGATTTTGCCATAATCTGCTAGAAAAGCAAATCAAAAGTTTAAACAGGCAAGTGGTGCACAATAAACCAGCATCAATTATACAAACATGCTGCAAACCATCTGACTGCAGGCGCTGTAAATGGTGTAATTTTATGTGACATTCTTACAGATTTGGTGGTTCTGTCTGTCAAAAACTGTTGGCATAAAAGAAACTGTGTATAATGGAGCCTGTTGAGGGAAGGCGTAGGCTGCTTCTTCAATGTTTCCTCTCTCATTTAATCATGACCATTGCATTACAGTGATGGTTGCTCTAAATTGCTTTTTTAAACCAATTTTTACCTTCTTTAATTTCTAATTTTATTTTTAGTTTTTGTGATGTGCTAATCAAAGTAAAAACATTACACTGACTATACTTTTCGCCTGTGAGCATATTTTTTAAAAGAGTTTAATCACATATAGTTATATTTTTGCCACATTTTTGTGACTGTTCCTCTAAATGACCTCGTAAAAACATTGCTGTTGTAACACCTGTACTTATTAAATCTGTGGTGTCTCGTGTGTGTGTGTGTGTGTGCGTGCGTGCGTGCCCCCCCCCCCCCCCCCCCCCCCCCGTCCGTCCGTCCATCCGTCCTTTCATTCCAGGTAGCCAGAAGATTGTGTGAGGTGAGATGAAATGGAAATGGTGCAACAGCAGAGGAAAGAAAGAAAAATATAGAGCACTCTGAGAAAACTTTCACACCACAGCAATGCAGTGTCCATCATACTGAATGGGATCTCCATCCAAAAAATACTTGCTAGCCAGAGTCTAGGATTGAAATGAGAATCTAAGGTGCAGGAGTTCAGAGTATAAAAAAGAACAGATGCTACTGTGAATTCAATATTTTTTTTGTAGTAGTTGAGTGTAGAAATTGTGGTGACTCCTAACATTTGAGGTAGAGGTATTGAGAGTCGATGAAGGTGAATTGAGGTGAGTATGGAGCGGCGCAGGAATGCAAGAGCGTGGGAATCTGAATATCCCTTAGAAAACCTGCCAACCAGTAGCATCACCTGGCATGATTCCCACGTGCGAATAGCCAGGTACGACCCCGCAGGGAATCGAACCCGGTTTGCCTAGGTGGGATGCGAGTCATCTGATTACTACATTACCACAGCCTCCATTTCTGTACCATTTGTCTTAAATGTATGATCTGGCTTGTGCCCTTGTACCTTTATCTACCTACAAAGTTTACTCTTCAAAAGCAAGATAAATTTCTATTTTTCATTAAAAGGGGTTTCAGTAACATGCGCGCGCACATTTTTCTGTAGTTAGACTAAGACTTGCATACTCTTGTAATGCTGTGTACATAATATCCTTTACTGCACTATAGTACACTAACCACTAAAATGATCATTTTGAGAAATTCGCTGTTGTGTTATAATGTATTTTATGACATAAGTGTTAGAAACAGCGTTGGCGCTATTAATGATAATAGCCAATATCGTATTGCATATCTTCTTGTATGTGAATTATTGAAACATCAATACTTAGCATTTAAAGAATATCACTCTAATATTGTCTATGTCTGTACCGTGACATGCTCATATGTTTTGTGGGGTGGTTTGCTCATAGGTACATATGTGCTTGAACTACTAGTGCGCTGCACCCTTCTCATGTTCCTCTCCCTTCCTCTCATTATAGAACTATTTTGGTTAGCATGAATAAGTGGTTATGGTCATCTTTCACAGCAGTGAGTTGATGTTCATAGATGTTCCCTGTATGAAATTTATCCTGTCATATATTTTTCCAGGCTTTTGGTATGGTAACAGAAACACTCTATCCGTTTCTCGTCCCCATGATTGCTCTTAGCACTGATCTGAATCAACCAGCCCACGTGTATCTAATGGAAGATGGTCTGGAACTGTGGCTTGCTGTGCTGGAGAACTCATCCCAAGTGACGCCTGAACTCCTTCAGCTTTTTCGCAACATGCCACATCTTCTGGAGCACTGTACGGAGAATATTCGTACGTGTTTTTACATCATTCAAGCCAACATTCTTCTGGCTCCAGACCTTTTCTTAGAGGTGATGTGAATTAAATAATTTTATGTGGAGTAAGTTTATTGTGGTAAAAATTAATTAATAAGTAGTGTTTGGTCAATACCACCAATTTTATTATTTCAGCTCTTGTCCTCATGATGAGTGTTGATTCTGAGTCCCCTAGTTTTTCCATATCTTCAATATGTAAAAAAACCAAAGTACTAAACTCAAGTCTGAAGTAGCACAGGGAAATCATCATAGAAAATAAATACTTGATTGTATACAGTGAACTCTAGAAACTATGAGCTTTCGTGGTTCCCAGGAAAGCTATTGTTACTTTGCAAGGGTTAGGAAGTTATTGGAATTTGAACTGAATCTGACCCAGCCGTAATATCTATAAGAGGGGTCTAGAAATTTTCATGAACCGTAAAATAATGGGTTTATACCGAGAAATTATGTTCATTTGCGAAATTCTGAAATAATTCCCATATTTTTTAAACATTGATGAAATTGCTCTTTAAGTGTATCTTAAATCACAGCAAGCTTATTTTGCCATGAAAACTCTAACAAACATTAAATTTCACAATTTTCCATTGATATTATATTATTTTCTCTCTTTTACGTCACATACATGCAGATAACAAATCTATTTGCATGGTTGCCACATTGTTGACTATAAAAAAATTAATGAAATCTTACCTCATGAGAACTATTTATAAATCAATTGGTGGCAAGGTCGAAAGATTATTTTTGCACGTACGATTCTATATATATTGAGCCAAATCGCTACCTCACTCGTTCACATCATGCCTATATTTATTTTAATTATAAATGAACAACTCTAAATCAAAAATGAAAGTAAACAGTACATATTGTTGTGTGTATTACCTGCCTCTTGACTGGAAGAAGGCTAAAATGAGCACAGCAAAAACACTACACATGATATATAAGTTTGAATTAGGTCGGAGCCGAGACCCAAGCCTGTGGTTGACTTGTGAGTGTGGTTTGTTTGCCGGCTGGGCATGGACTCTGCCACGTTGGACAGTTGCTTCAGAGTAGGGAATTATTACGTTGTGGGCTTTACCAGTATACACTTGTGGCCTTGTAGGTTTTCTGGTAGGTACGAAATCTTGGGTGGATAGCACAATACGTCGCAGACACCTTACCTTCATTACGCCGGGCCATGCTGCTTGCTGCTGCATTGTCAAGCTACTTGCAGATGGAGGCGGTCGAACAACGGCCGACACTGGCTATGATGGAGTGGTGCCCAGGTAGTATTCATTGCCATAGGAAGGTATTTGGTCTGGAGGATATGTTACTAGTAGAGGCTCTAATCCTAGCAGGGCTCCTGATATTGATCGATGATCAAATGTATTTTGTGCTCTCTTCTTAGAAATCTTGTAGGTGGTTCAAATAAAGGTTATTATGTGTCAATTCTATTAGCTACAGAATCTGTTAATTCATTAAGATGATTCTGTAAATCAATTTTCCTACTATATTTAACACCACCTTTATGTAGATATGGTATGAGTATGCCTAATGCAAACAGTACTTGGAAGTAGCAGGTCTATAACGTATTCTACCCTGTGCTACTGTACACTTTACTTTCCAGTGGGTTCGTACACTCTGATATTCCTGCCCAGCCTTTTACAGTGGTGGGTGGAATGTACAGGATGTAAGCGGCACCGTGGAGTAGTAGTTAACATGTGAGGTTTCACCGTGGGTCCAGTGGTCAGTGCACTCCTCTCTCCTATCCTCAGCCATTTACAATGGTGGCTGGTGTAGGTAGGCACTCTGGTCACTTGAAACCACGAGTGAAAGGTATACGCTTGCCTTAGGACCATTTTTACATGAGGCGCAAAAAGGTTTGAGTTCAAGTCACGGAAAGGCATCCTGATGCAAATAAGTAAAATGTGTGTGTAAATATTGGTAATGAAAGTTGAATAAATTAAGCCATAAATAAAATGTTAAATATTCCCTTAAAGAAGAATATGTTGTTAAGGAACCTAGGAAAATCGAGTATGCAGCACCAGAAGGGTGCTGAAGAGTATCGTGTCTTCTACCTAGAGGGAACGTTGTTGTTGGAGGCGTCCAAGGAAGTCCTAGGGAGGTTACCAAGGTGGGTAGGGTAGGTTGTTGTTGATGGAGTTGGCAGGACCCTCTGGTTAGTCTGTGTCCAGAAGGCTTCTGTAACTGGAGTTCGCCGAAGAGTTGGATGACCCTCTGGTAGCTTGCGGGATCTCCAGAGCTGATGATGAACGTCGACTGTTGAGGACCTTCTGGAGACTATAAGATGCAGATGCGGTGCGAAGAGTTCTAGCTGCTAGTTTGCTATGTTAGAAATATCTCTTAACCATTAAAGCGGGAGACAGCGGTCTAGAGCTTACCCTTGTTGGCTAACACCTTCCATTGGCCATTGCAGTGGTAGAGGTGTAGCGTACTGCCTGGGGGCCAAGCTGGCTCTGCGCTTTGGAGATTGTACTTCTGACGTCATGTATGGGTGACTTTGTTCCCTCGTCTGCGCGGTACTCGCCACATAGCTTGAAGGTGTTGATATATCTTTGCCTTTCCACACATCGTGGAGACTGTGATGCTCCAGCAGGTGACACTCTGATCTCCAGCAGCGGGATAGTAGATACACCACTGCCGTCCTGGAGAAGCGGACAATTCAAACTGCTGGGATGGGCGACACTTGTGACAGCTTCTTGACACTCATATAAACACATGTACCTGCTCCTTTCCTTCGTTCCTTAATGAATTATGACTGACCCATAAGGAGTAGTGCTTTCCAAGATAGGATGCATTCCCAAGTAGAGTGCGCTTTCCAAAATCATAGAATGCATCACACGTCAATTGCTCCTCCTCAGTTTCGACATAGGCACGTCTTGGAGTTATAAAAATTTAAGTTCTGATGTTGATCATCTGGGTCAGGGTTTCTCATCTTTTCTGACTGGTTCTCTTCTGTAGTGGCGGCTGCTCTGTACGCAGTGACTCAAGCAGGTGGTGTGTGAAGCCGTTATCTGAGTCCACCCAGCACATCGACATCTGCTTCCCATTTGTGGCTGCTGGGACTGTCTCTTTCTCTCTCTGCTCAGCGAAGTCCTTGTTCCTCTTCATTCCCCCTTCATGTCTCTACCTCATCCTGGAGTAGCAGGCCGATGTCTTAGCTGTGCTGGCGGGTCCGTTGCTATCGCTGCTGAAAGGGAAGTTTATGGATGGGGGTAGGGAAGAATGTCAAGGTCAGGACGTGTAGAATTTCAGAATGCATGTTTCCTAATCCCTACATGTGAGGTGTCCTGAGAGTTTGTATATTTTGTTGTATGAGTTAACATGCGTGCCTAAGGCACGATTACTGATAAAACATGTATTTTTACAATATAGTGAAAAAATAATGAATATTTTTTCTAAACGCACTGATACACCTTGGTCACTTGTGTAGCAAAAGTCCTGCTCACAAAGGAGTGCAATAAAAAATTAAAAGTAAATAATAAGTTATTTTTATCTATCCTTTCTAATGACATGTGATGGTCCATAATTTCTTATAATGCATACAATGAATATATATATATATATATACACACACACACACACTCACACACACACACATAATCTCCATACATTGTTATATGTTGGTTATATAGATTTACGTACCTTGTTATATGATTTACTTATAACAAAATTTTTGGTAAAATAGTACCTTAAAAGTTATTTAAAACATCAAACTAGTAGTTTTAATATATTATGGTACCTTGTAGTGTGAAGTGCTTGGCAATGGTACCTTAGAGAAAACAGACATAATCAAACACTCTTACAGATGTAAGACATATGTTTTCAGTGACAATTAACATGTGATAAATTCTTACAAGCTACAAATATAGTCGACTCTCAGCTTATCTTTATCACATTTACAGATAAACCACATCTACCAACAATGTTTTGTGGTCCCGGCAAAATTCCTATGTAAATAAAGTTAACATAAACAGTGTATATCGTTTATTGCATGGTGCAGCGACCAAAGTATATTTCGGGTCTCTTCAGCTAATATTTTCCGCAACTATCATTTTTAAGCTGGTTATTTATGCAAACGTCTTGTAACTGGATGTGAAATACCTCATGCGCGCCATTGTTGATAGCTGTTTTGCGGCACTTTGTTGAGTGTTTGGTCTTCCCAACACATCTGTCGACACTGCTGCGTCGTCCAGTATGCGAGACTGGCTTGCTACTTCCTCTTAACACGCCTCCGAGAAGGGAAGTGGTTACCTATAGCAACAAGCATGGCTACCAAGCGTCCTCTCTGGCACCTTTCTTTTTGTCTCTCTCAGCCGTGCACCTTCCTTCCTCCTCTCACACTTCGAGAGGAGAAGCAGGTGTCTAGCAAAAGGAAAAAAAAAAACAAGTCTCGGCTGCTCGGCTGCATGGGCTTGCCTTCACTTGCTGGCAGTGAGAAAATGTGTGCCTGGAAAATGTAGAAATTTTATTAAGATAATGCGTCTCTCAAAATAGTTTCACCTATCATCACTTGTTTTTCATAGCAAATGGTTTTGCCTGAAAATATTAGTCAAAGAGGAATTATTATTTACAAAGACGTTTTCTTTTGTGATTAAAGGTTGTTTTTACCCATAAGGTTGATGTTTCATATTATCTAGTGTAAAATCAACATGACTTTAAAATTTAATATTAATTTAACTCAAGGGGCAGCATTTTCACAAATAAAATTATATTCCCAGAAACATATACTTGACCTCCACTTGTGACCAAAAATTGTTTGAACATCAAGTGACTTGTATTATAAGTGTAAATTTAATTTTCAAACTTCTTGTGGGGAAATGAGAAGATTTATATTGATTTATTTCAATAGACATGGGTCTTTTGAATAAACTGATAAAATGTTAGGGACTATTCGACATCTTTTGCCATGTAATAATGTATAGGTAAGTACTGAGCTGAGTGCAGTGTAACTCACGACAGGGAAAATCAGATGACATGGTTTTGAATGATGAATTACTAAAGTTAGTGAATGAATCGATTTAATCACTTTATTTATTCATTTCTGTCTCAAAATTACACAATTTCTTTGGAGTAAAATGTAATTACTGTAACTACTTTAAAATACAGACATTTGCCACCCGTGCAAGGGGTCTGCAACAAGTAGTGGCGTAGAGGGATAATCCTCCCACCATCACCTCTCCTCCACTAGCTGCTGTGAACACACTGTCCAATCAATAATTTCTCCACTTTCTCTCAGCTGATAAGAGTGCCTGCAGACATTCAAACTTTGACTTGTATTTAGGGTCCTATTATTTTCATTTTCAGAGGGTTTGAAAGTTTTATGTCAGCTTACATTTGGTGTCCGATTAAAATCAATTATATACAGTATTTTGATATTTTTTTTCTTTATTTAAACTAGTTTAGGTGAAAAACTTTAAATGTATTATTTACAATAATAATTTTCCTAAAATTCGTATTTTTATTGTGTTTACTAACTAAACTTTATTCACAGATAATGTACAGCTCAACATAAACCTTAAAATGTTTGAAGTTGTATTTTATTGGTGTACATGTCAGAAACCTCATCTACTGAAATCCCGCATGTATGGACATTTTTTGGCAGTCCCCTGCATAACGATAGATCGAGAGTCAGCTGTATTATTACTCCCTTCTACATAGCATATGCAAATCAATCTTACAAACTAACATCTTATCTCCTGCTGTATATTATTAATCTTTAAGTCACAATTGACTTTAATCCCTAAATTTAATACATAACTTTATTGCATTCAATTCTCACTACCTGCTTGTACGAAATTCAACGTCACGTGTTTGCTAACTAAATTAAAGACAATAAAAGTTTATGTCATATTACTATGACCCATGCCCGCTTTTATCTACTACTTAAACCATTATGACTCATTGCTATTTCACGTCAAGTGTTCCTACTTTAACCCACGTGAGAGTCGAACCCGCAAACCTGTACACGGACGTTGTGGCCCGCCTATAATTTTACCGGGTGCTCGAACACTTGGAGATTTAAGGTTATGCAACTAGCGAGCATGTCGCCCCCTCCTCCCCCGTGCTGAGTGCCAACAACCTGTCAGCCACCTCGGGTCATGGCCGAGCGCCGCAGAGCATGCCCGAAGTAAAGAGATGACGAGAGGGTTCATCCTCCCACTCCAGCCACGCTACCAAGGGACGTCACGCACTCCTCCCCGTGGCCCGCCGCCACACCCTACCTTCTGACTATATAAGTCTGTAGCGCTCGCTCCTTCACTTCACGGGCTGGGGCCTCCTACGACTGAAAGCTCTTCGGCAGTTACTAGTGTCTGCTATCACCAGTGACTTCAACAGCCTCAGCGGTCACCAGAGGCTGCCACCAATGTAGTCTACCACCTTCAGCAGCCACCAGCGGCTGCTACCATTGCTGTCACCAGATGTTTCAGCAACCACTGCTACCAGAGGCCCTAGTGACGTCAACCACTACCGGCTACCAGAAGCTCTTCTATTGGTAACACAGACATTAAACATAACCTGCTACTAGAGCAGTAGTCTTCGACTTCAGCCGCCTCATGTAGGCAACCCATGTACTAGTTAACTAATTTGTTTTTATTAATTACCAATCTTATACTTCAAGTTCCAGACTATCGTAGTACAAGGTCACCTACACCTGGATTACTTAGGTTTACTTCCAGCAACCCAACTACTTGGTAGGAGTTAGCATGAGTCACGTATGTTTATTGCGATTTCAATAAACACATCTTTGTTCTTCTAAGCCGAGAGTCTTACTCCAGAGTTATCTTGAGTACGCCTGCTCGGAAGATACGAGTTGTGCACTACCGGCCGAATCGGGGATTTTACTACTAATTAGCTATGACTGGGGACCCCCTTCAGGAGGCTCCAGTCCTGTAACACACCCATTAGACAGCCGCCTGTTGAATCTTCACCTGGAGCACCTAGGTGTTGGAGGGATAAAACAGAGGAGCCACAATCACTAGGAATACTTCCAACCTTGGAGAGACTTTACATCTGAGTTGTATCCCTACCGGAGCACCTAGGGGCCGGCAAGAGTATTTGCTTGGGTGATACAGCCTGGCCTTGGTTGGGAATTCTCACCCATTAGGAGCAGTTGTAGTCCTTACGGCTACGTCTCTGGTTCGCCCGTTAAGTTGGGGGGCCTTCTGAGGCACCGGACTCATGCTACAAGCCTCTACTGGGCATACACTAATGTATTCTTTTCTCTCACGTTTGTAGTGCTCGACCCGTTCCTTTCAGCAGCGGTAACCACTCTATGCCGTTTAAGGTAAGGCACGACTCACGGAGAGAGGAGCAAAGGATTGCTCACCTTGCTACAAAGCAGTGGGCTGTAGCAACTCAGCCCACAGCGGACCGGTAGGCGGAATGTGACCACATCACCTTAATTAGGCAACAGGAGAGACCGTCCTCTCCCGTGTGTAACTACCCTTTTTTCAAGTCACCACCAACCCGTACACACCCAGAGTACATCTTGAGTGGTTGGGTACACAATACTGAGAGGCACCTAGGAATCTCCAACCTAAGGTTTTGGAGTCCGGAGGCAGCCAACTGGAACCTCGGGTTAATTGTTGGTCGACACAGTGCAATCAACTCCACTACCCCTGTCTGCACCAGCGAATCCAGCCAGCAGACGACTACTACCTTCCAGTTGACCGAAGATTCTACTTGTAAGCCAGGTAACCCCAACACCTCCCGTCTTACTACCTCGTCGACATCCGAAACAGGGGTAGGGATCAGAGTAAATGACAGACTTCGCCTAGCCATCCAGGCTATCAACAATTTTATTCCAACACATAAGGCAACGTGCCCAGGAAAGGTTTCTAGCTGGAAGCGCCCACGAGAGTGGAAAACCACCCGATGCTCACACTGACCCGCACACACTAAAGCCACGACTGTGCCATATACTAGTAAGTAACCCAGGCATGCTTCAAGTAACAATAATTATATACAATACATTACCCTATCCTAATGATGACCCACTGTCAGATTTCCAGTAATTTTACTTATCTCGACGAAGCTTGCTGGCAGTGAGAACAAGTTTTGCTCAAAAGACAGTCCTTCAAAGGAAAAGTAGCACTCCAAGCATCTCATTACATTCCTATTCCGTACCCTAGAATCGTCATGTGGATTCAGCATATGTGGATCTTAGTGTTTGAAGACTGCAAACGCTTCCCTGTTACTCAAGTTTAACGTAACTAATTCATTGCAAATCCCTTTTCAACTACATTATTACTCTATGATTACAATATACAATATATATTCTAACATAAAATAAATGAAAATTAATTTAACTATTATTTATGTACATAATGCGTGAATAAGAAGACATTGTACGTGTAAAGGCATTCAGATGCCGTTATTAATTCTTGTTGAAAATAAGGTGAACAGAGACAAAAAAGAAAACAAGTTCTGAATATGTTGACACATTTCAGAGACTTGAAAGCTTTCAGTATTCTTTGGTTTGTGTAGAGTCACAACGAGAAGTATAAATATTTCTTGCTTTGCATAGAATCAAGCTTTTTCTTTATACAAAAATTTTTTAAGTTACAGATAAAAAAACGTTGCATTTCAAATAATTATTGTGTAGCGTCTCTTCAAGAAACCTAAGTCGATTATGTAAATGAATCCACGCTCTTTATACCACATATTGAATTGGGTTGAGTCACAATCACAAGAAATGCACCGTAAAAAGACATTCTCAACCGAAGCAAAGGGTTCCGTCAGAAATTGTAAATATTTTGAAGTGCATATGTTGCTTGAAGTGTTTCTCCATGTTCTATATTATTTTATTTGTAGTAATGTATCACACGTCATTGTTGACAGTTAACTTCATGCCCACACACTCGTTTTGCTAGACTTAGCAGGCAGCTAAGTCTGGAAACACCCAGCTTGACTAAATCCCTTACCATTACAAAAGTAGTTTACCTGCTGTGTGTGACATGTAGGAGACTAGGGTGGAAACCATTCTTTTTACTTTTGCACAGGCGGCCACAGCAAAGTCTAGTGGACATTGCTTAACAAGTGGGGCATTTGGTAATTTTTATTATTTATTTAATATTTTATTGCGTTAACAATCCTATGTTTTAAACCCCAAGGGTTGTCATTATTGAACGTGCCACTCGCCATGTAAAGACTTATCCCTTTTCACACAGTTCAACTTCGCTAAATATACTGATTGTACGCACCCAAACTGTAACACTGTTTTTGTAAGATGGTACGTTTTAATGAAAGCTGCTCGCATCACACCGTTTTGGGTCCTTTATCACGACACAATCTTACACAAAAGTATAAAAATAAACCCACACGAAGAGTTCACGAAAATAAAAAGCATGGACTCCAGTGAAACCCGGAACCAAGGAGAAAGAAGAGACAGAGAGAATGCCTGTTTGCTATGTATCTGTGAGATACAGCAACGTCTAGCCAGCCAAATGAGCAATGAAACAAAATAAAAGTGTGTCACTGCGGCCACCTGGCTATTCCTTCAAACCCAGCTGTTTCTCCACATCACCAAGGTCAATAGCATGCCAAAAATGCTGAGCACAGAGCTGCAATGTTCAGAGTAGCTGCAGCTACAGAAGCAAAACTGGGGAAAAAAAATTGTTGTTGAGAGGACAGATCTGCATTCTCTCAAAGGAATTTCTTTCTCGACCCATGCCATCCCCCCAAGGAGCCTAACCACTATCAACAGTTTGCCGTACCTTACCACAGAAGGAGGTAATTTACAAAATATACACAAGATTTCAGAAAAACAGTTTAATATTACAAAGGTAGCTCTCAACTTTTAACATACATTGACTTAAAAAATTCTTGTCGTTATAATTCTCCATGCCATATTCACCATTTATATACACCAAAGTAATAACAGGCTTATAAAACCAGAGCCTTAGTTGGCAGTAAAAAATAAAATACCATGATATTGATCAATCCATTCACGATCATTTACAGGTAAATGCATAGGAATATTATTTTGGTTTTCACAAGTGATAATTATCAGATTTCTGATATAGCCAATATGTTTTTAATTTCAGCTATTCCTCACTTATAGCCTGTATATACATTATTAAAATTACTAACTAAGCAACGTACGCATCAAGTAAACTACTTCACAATGATTATTAAAATATTCCCCCACATGGCACTTTTAAAATTCTAGACAATTATGCTAAAAGAATATTATGTATCATAGAAAAGGTTAGCTTGTCACTAAACAGTGTTACAAAATTGATAGTAATATGTATATGTACTCATCAGCTATCATACTTGCTGATATCATTCACCTTTCTCAAAACCTCCGTAATAAAACATGCTTTTTACACATTTAAAATTTTTCCCACACGGACAACTTGCCAATACTCTTTTGGCAATAAAATTTCAAATTTTAATACAGAATAATTCACTTACAACCTTCGGTCAACTGATCCCACTTGACGCATGCGCTTGCTAGGTGGACAAGTGGTTAGGGTGTGACCACCCTCTGGTTTCCTATGGCGGAGAGGGGAATCAAACCCCAGTGTGAGTCGGAGTGTAATACTATCACTCCCAGGGAGTTTCACCCTCCTCACAACTAGGATTGTGAAAAGATGGGATGCCAGCTGTCCCAAATATGGGTGATGTACTCAGTCAGAGATTAATTGAGAATGGGGGTGGTTATGAGTGATCTGGCAAAATTTTTGGCAGTTACCTGTTGCGACCTCGTTGGCTGGAGAGCAGGGATAAAATTGGCCAGGGATCGTTCTCCGCATGGCTTGGGAGCTACTTTGGCAGGGAGTCGAACCCTGTTCGTCCTCCCAGAGGCCAATTTTATCACACAGAAATTAAGAATCTCTTCTGTGGTTGGGTGTCGAACCCGAATTTGTTTTCCAGAGGTCAACTTAATTGTGCTGGCATGGATTGAGGCTTCCTGAGCCGGGAGTTCTGGTGTTTCTATGCTAGGGGTTGGCAAATCCGCTGTATTTTGCTCTGAGGGATTATCTTCTGACTCTTGAGTCCTAGTCCGGCGGACACCAGCCTAACCAAGGTTTCGAGGGAGTTTTTTGTGTCGGAGGTGTTACAATGTCATAGTCTACTGGCAAATTTTCAGGCTCACTTGGTAATAGTGTGGTCGCATTTGTTTCTGTAATTAATTGTATGAGGATTGATTGTTTATTTAAGGCGCCGCCTCTCGTGTCGCCTCTGACGGCTTTCTACTCCACCATGCTTACTGCACATTGAGATAAAATTAAAAGGCTGTCTACTTGGCTGCATACTAGCAGTCCTGGGTGGGTGCGAATTCGCAATCGCTCCCAAGGACCTACCGTGTGATGGGTAAACCTAAGTGTTCTGTATCTGTATACAGTATATATTGTGTATTCAAAGACTTTCTGGATGTGTTCATGTGTATGTACAATGGAAACACTAGACTATGTGACTTAGCTTTAACTGCCTGCACCTATGGCAATCTTTATGACAGTGGTGCCTCCAAGTGGAAGAAAACAGCAGTCGTAAACAATATGGCGGGCTGTTAAGTTGTGCTATGGTCCACTGGTTAATTTTTTAGTTGTTTTGTTTGAATTATTCAGTCCACAAGCATATCGGCGCTTACATTTTGGTCCTCTGGGGCCGGATAGTTCCGGCAGTTGTTAGTTTCCTTGTTGTTGGCATTGATAAGTGCATGGTATATTTGTGTCACGAACGATTCAACAAGTGTAGAACAGAATCAGCGTTTCAAGATTAAGTTTGATGAAAATAATAGTGTTGTGTCCTAGTGGGTGTTTTCGGATGCCAGGATATAATATTCACACCACATCCAAGGGCTTTCTGTCACTCGCGGAACATAAAATAGCGACATTGTAGTGCCACTTTCTTGTTCGTTGATTTCACACAGTAGACTATATCATCTATGATAATCATGTATGGCCATGTTATCATCATGTATGCCCACATTATCATGTATGCCCATGTGATCATGTATACCCATGTGATCATATATTACAGTTATATATGTGAGGTGCAATTATGCTTACGCACCGCCCTTTAAAATGTAAAATATTTTGTTGTGCTTGTTTTTGTATGAATATTTCTGTCTGTCTGTAGGTGTGACAGAGCTTATAATACTGTAAATATGCTGTAATATAGTTTTGGGGAAATTTATAGGATATAATCTTCTGATTTGTAGTCTGTAGTGAATAATTATTCTTGTAACATATGTAAAAATGTAGTAATACTTTAACATATTTTGCCATTGTTCTAAACTAACTTTGATTTTGATTTTTCAGTAAACATGGAGTAGTAAAAAGTGTTCCTAAAACCTGTTATTTCTATTTCTTAGTTATGACAGTTTGTAGATGGCATGCATTGCTTTATATTAGTTGCACTATTTTCTTTATGGTTATTCAAAACTTTAGCAACTAAGAAACTTAACAATAGTACACCTGAAAAACAATTTGTTTTTCTATTTAAAAATATAGTTTTAGCACACATGCGCACACACACAAATAGTACATTTCACATGTGTAGGAACATACAGGTGACATGTGTTCAATTTTTTTCCTAAAGTTTTCAGCAATAATTTTGATAGTGCTGCCAAAAATATCATTGGCTGAAATATAGTCAGTGTTTTTATATATTAGAAATACATTTGAGCATTAGAAGAGAAGGGTAAAAATAACAGAAATGTGTTTTTACTGTTATAGACATATGGGGAGCCTATAATAGTGTACTGTGATGACATGCTGTCGGACATGCGCAGTGAAGGGGTTGTAATGACCATGAGGCTGGTGGAAACCTACCTCCGAGCTGCTCCTTCCTTGGCAACTGACGTAGTGAAGCCAATATTGCCTCGAGTCTTTCAGTATGTATACCTTGGAACAGTCACTATGTAAAGTTCAGCATAAGAATTCATAGTATAACGCACAGACTACTAAATAATAGTGTATTGTAAGTTATGAATAGCCCTAATATAGGTTTTTTACAATAAGCTGAGCACTTTTAAAAGCCCTGCTTAAGATCTACTTGTATGCACAGTGAATTCTTCCAAATGTAGAACTAACAATGCCATGGGCATGGTCACTTCAGTCATGTGTCAGAAAAATCCTGGAATTATTAGAAAAGATAATGTTTTAAAAATTTGATAGTTCTTAAACTTATATGCATTAACAAATAACAGAAATCAAAAGAAAATAATTTCAATATTACAAATGTTTACCTCATTTTTAATTCAGTTTTAGGGGATAGAATTACTTTCCTCCCACTGTTATCAACATTACTGGGTACATGCTAATCTGTGTGTGTGCATGCACATGTGCATGTGTGTGTTGAAATACATGCAAGTTGACAATGTGACATTTTTCAAAGCATGATTTCAAAAGTGCCCAGTGTTAAAGTTTCTAAAAAACTAATTTTACATTCTTTTTTATACAAAAACAGGCAACATTAATACCAGTATGTATTCATGAAGAGTAAAATCTCCACCACAATAGATACATTAAATTTTATAGCCTACCCAACAGAGCAGTATAAGTAATTACATTTGGCCAAGTGGAAAGTGGACACTGTGTCCTTCAGTATCACCAAAGCCAAGTGAAACCCTCATACTACGAAATCAGTTGGCATGTCCAAAGGTCTTTGTTTAAATGCAAAGCGAAGTCGAAGGATTTGAATATATTAGGGATGTCAAAATATCAATTTTTCTTGATTCCGATGCTCGATTCCAACCGCATAACCTTTCACACTTGATTCCACCTCGATTCCGATACAATAAATTAGGATATAGTGATTATCAACATGTCAATGTATCCTTTTGAAGTTTATTTTTATTGGTCTTATTAGACACACAGGTATGAAGAAAATAGTGTTTCTGGTCTGCTAAGTGAAGTTAATTTCTGATATTTATGTAACATTGCCTTATCTAATTAGGCCTAACAAGTTCATATCAGTATTTTTGATAAGTCTGTGATTTATTTTAAATGAATGTAGACACAGTATTATACAAAACAGTTAAGCAAAAGTTCTCAACGCAATATTTTAGGTCAACTTATGAAGCTAACCAATATGTACACAAATATTGATGCTATTCTGTAATGAAACTGAAATACATGTAACATTTCATTTAGCATTGCTAAATGATAATGCTCCTACCGGACATTTTAAGTTGCAGGGACACTGGATGACTTGCTGCTACATGCATCTTTGCCCAAAAGATCTTCTGAAACATCATTATTGGCAATTTTATTGTACTTGCAGTGTTTACTTAAGTGTTTTCTCAATTTACTAGTTGTGTGACTAACCCCACCACATGAAATTTTTGCCGAGCGCAAACTGCAAAATGTGTCATTTACATCATTTATGTCAACGAAAAAATAATTCCACACATTGCTAGACATTTTCTTCACGTCTAAGTAAATAAAATGCTTGGTACATTTAAAACTTTAACACTACCCACTTTTAGAAAAAAAAGATGGTTATTTTTGGTAAAGGTAAACACAAAAATGCGTCAGATTTATCAGTTTACTATTCAAAAGTTATGCTATTTCAAGAATGGATTACGGTATTTATTTGTACTAAATATGGTTGGGCTATTTGATTACCAGCATAGCAAAATACCTCACCATCCTCGTCTTTTACCACAATGAAGATTGCAAATTACAATTACAATTGTTATAGCCGAAAGCAGCGACACTGTTTAAAAAGATTACCATAACCCGTGTCGCAAAAGGTAACTTACCCCCCACTTTTAACATTTGCTGCTGGTGATGCTTATAAGCGTCTCACAGCATTCAGGCATTATCATCTGAATCCAGTGCCGCAGACTCTGGATATGGTTCACTGCATACTTTGTCAATTTATTTTCATTATGCTCCCTGAACACCTATAAACCCTATTACATAATTAGTAGAACTACACTATTAATTAAGGCCCCTCATGGTTTCCAAACATGGGCTTGTTATTGAAGGATGGTATTAATAGGAGTGTTTGGGAAATTTTGGATTGATTTTGACCCATCCCGACATACATAAAAATAAGGGTGATATCTATTTTTAGTGTTCAACAATATAAACACAATGTGTAGCGACCAAAGAAAGTGCAAAAAAATTATTTCCCTCAAATTTCAAACTTATCATAACTGAATTTTTCACACTTCCTCAAAAATGGGTCTTAAAAGAGGGGTGTCTTAATAAAAGGTGTCTCAACAGCGAAGTTCTACTGTACTACATTTTCCCATCTTCCTACCAGACAAAAAACCTGGTGATATACACTGATATTGTAACAATAGTCAAATTTTTTGTTGTAGTGAGAGACTGGATGCCATCTTGTTTATATTAAATATCAAACTGCACTGTCCCAATACCTTCATAATGAACAGGATGAAACTACATTTAGTAAATTATATCTATGGTTGTACTATGTCCATGTTTTTATGAATGCATTGAATGGACTTTGATAAAAATGATCAGCTTACACGAGCATTCGAGTTTTTTTTTTATCGTGCCTTTTCTTGAACTAGAATAATTTTATGCAGAATGTATTGCAGCAAATTTTATTACTTCTGAATCAGTTTCAACTATCGTATATTCATAATATCACAGAAAACAATAATAGTATTGAATTCATAAATTGGAATCCACTGGCACCAAAACTGAAGTTTAAAATGTTTACCACACTGTTTTATATTTTTTATAGTGTAGAAGACAGAGTATTCTTTGGGAAACATTATGTATTAACAACTGCCCACTGTACATTGAGTTAAATTGCAACAATATTCAGTGGTACACAAATTATGCATCTTTCAAATGCACATACTTAATTTCACACATTGTTAAAATGTTCATTAATTTTCAGGGCGGTGTAGGAGGAGGGGGAGGGGAAGGTAGGGCTGAGACGAGGTGTTGGAAATATGTTCATTTTGTTTAATACCATTTTATTATTTCAAATTATATTTAAGTTACTTCAGTTTTGTTAATGAAGTTTCACTGTAAATAAGCTTTGTAATACAATCAGTCAGAGCCAACCCAAGTGATTTTGCAAACCAGGGCCACTCGCTCAACAAGCACCCCAATCCCCTATTTTTTGTGGTGCTGACACATACATATCTTAATATAACAGGTTTGGGTTCTTATTGAAACTTTTGACTAAATTAAAAATAAATATAAAGCATTTGTGCAATTATATATTAGACTAATCTAAATCAATGTAAGTTGAGTTTTGTTCATTTAATTTTTCCCCTCGGTTAGTCACACTAGAATAAAGTGCATATTTAGCTACATTCATGACTATGAGGAAGAAATGAACTTCAGTTGGAAAAAATCATTTAGTACCCTTACACCATTAAACCTAATTTTTGTCAACTGCATCATGTAATCTATTTTTTCTTCTTTCTTTCTTTCTTTCCCCCTGGCCCATCTGACCTAACCCTAATTATAGTAAAACCATGTTGTTTATTATATTCCCTCTCTTAATATTTTTAGATGTATGATGTTACTTGTTTCCAGATTCCTTTTTGCACAAGTTGTAATAATGTTAAACATTTTTCTCTTGCAGGTATTAGTAAATTTTTGTGGTTCCTTCTGCAATGTTACAACATTGTTACACTACACTGAATTACATTCATACTCTATCTTCACCATATGTTTTGTATACTGTATGATTTGACTACTTAGGCAGAAGCTGCTACATAGGTTAAAAACAAAATTGAGCCAAATATTAGTGCTATAACACCATATCTTTATGAAGCATTTTTCCACAGGAGTCTGCCAGCCACACTTGCCTCAGTAACGTTCCAGATGATAAAGTGAAGAAAAGAAAGTCAATATTTCCTTTACATTTCTGGTAGTTTCAGACCAAATTTTATTTGTTGCGACATCTGTTAATGCACTTAAAACCTATATATAAACTATATATAAAAATATAGCAAGTTAATCAAGTTCACCATGGTCACAATTTTTTCCCTTTAGAGTTTCACCTGAAATTTAGAATAATTGATACGTAAAACTGCAACACTTGTTGTTGGACTGTTTAGTTAGTAATTACAATAACAAATACAGGAAATACACGATCATCCCTAGTCACTTCAGCCTCAGGCGATAACAGATTCGTCAACCTGAAAAAGTATAAAGCATACATAAGTAAATATCTAAAAAAAATCAATAGTAACATTTAAATTGTTATGGTCAACTAAGTTAAATTATGAAACACTAGGCTAAATAAAACTATTCTGGTAGTCTGTCTCAGTTACAAAAGCCACTTTCTGACAGTTGGATAGAACCATCAGCATTGTGCCGATGCCATAAGATATGGCACCATTTGCAATGCCTGTCATCAACTGGCCTGCAACCTGTTTTTATATCCACACATGTTTGCAGCACCTGCCTACACATTATTAGTACTTCATTACTATTTTAGCATCACAGTATTGTTTTTCGTGTTCTGCCCCTCAAACCATCTCTGGATACACCTAACAAGATAAATTGTTTCCAATAATGGCTTGATTTTCAAATAACGCATCATTAAAATAAATAGTATCATAAGTAATTCCCGTACACTTTCATTGCAACCAGGTCAAAACAGGCACTAGACAAATGTTTGCAGTATACTTTGTGTTCATTTACAGTAATATTTGATATGTTATAGCTGCACAAAACAGCAGTTAAAACTACCTTAGGTTACTTTCAGTAAAAGACACTTTTTTTTTATTTTGGAGCCTCATTTAAGTTTTATAGTAGAAAGTGTTCTGCAATTGTACACTTTAGATGTTATAGTTTCTGATTTTGCAATAACTTTACACTTTTTTTTAAACATATGTACATATAAAGCTTCAAGTTTTTAATTTACATTATTTACTTATTGTATACACCTGCAGTAACTGATTTAATTATGGAACATTCTCTTTCATGTGTCATAATAACTGAGGCAGAAGGATATGCTATCTAAACAACAACACTGATGCTACTCACCAGAAATGTCAAAAATTGGCCTTCGTAGATGAGACAGTATATCCAGTCAACAAGCACCATTAACAAAAACTTGCTTATTTCCTCACTTGGCTGATTGTCATGCAGCCAAGAGTCAATAGAGACTATATTATATGGTAAATAGAAATAAAACCGAAGAATGAATTTTTATCATAGCTTGTTATAAGGACTGACTGCTGATGTCCAATTTTTTATGTTTATATAACACTTTGGTTTTTACACGCAAGTGTACAAAAAACTGAAATTTTCTTATTTCCAAAATGCATGTTAATACGCAGCATAGCACCTAACTAAATTGGCAAATCACACTGAATTCATCCGCACTCTGTTGTAACAGTATTTTGTATAAGAACTATTTCTTACGAGGCACTACCAACACACATTTTTCTTACTGTTTTTATTCAAATTGCTTATAAATGAAGCATTATAATTTATAGATAAACTATGAATAACATTTAAATTTAACAGAAAAAAAGTAACTTGTATGAACACAAATATAAAACACTTGTGTTACACAACATATTTAGGAAACAACCAAGCACGTCATACATGGGGAGATTTTTCAAAGGTTTAATTTAAAATGGCCTAAGAAACCGTGAATGAACTATATCAAACATTTCTGAGTGATGTTAACAAAAGGAAATGCACATTGTCTAGAAACTTCAACATTTGTACCACAAAATTTTATTTTACATAAAATGCTTACTCTTGATAGAATATTTCTTGAAATGCTGCATATTAGAAGTTTTGTGTGTTTAAGTGTGTATTTTTGCTAAGTGTATACAGTATTTACAAAAATATAACTTTGAAATCTAAATTGAGTTAAAATGAAACCATAAAATCTTGTAGGATACCTACCAATTATGCACATTTAACCATTTAATATGCATTTTGAGTATCTTACTATTTCGAAAAGTCTAAAATTTAGTTTCATGACATTTAAACACAATTAAGATGTTTATGTAACATTATATGGAATTTTCATGTTTGGTACCAACTAGTAACCTCAAGAAATGGCAAATAAAACTGGTTAATTTTGGTGTTTAAATTAAACAAAATTGTTGCAAAATTTTGGAGTAAAAATACAGAAACGGTGTAAAATTTTGGTGTAAAAATTTAAAATGGAGTTGAAAATACTCAAAAGTTTTTTACCTACGTCAGACTCAAGACTACAATAATTTAACATCAATACAATAGAACCCCATTTTACACTACCACGTATTACTCTCACCACAAAAATGCTTTTTCTTTGGCCCGTGTGATGCTCATAGAGTTTAAATTTCTCCCTTTTTTAAATTCTTTCCATTTTCTCAATATCCCATAATTGCTTTGAAACTATAATCTAAAAAGCCTCACTATTATGTAGAGACAATATAGGATACAAATAACTGCCATCCAATCCTCATTATCTAGTTTGAATGAAATTAGCATTTCCAGAAGTGACTGTGCATAATGAGTCTAGGATCGATACTGATCACAGGTACAGTGTAATTGCTAGGGTTTTACTGCTTAAATTTTGTTTGACATTTTAATTCAATTAAAAGAAGTGATTAGAATTTTAGTGCTTTTCTTTTCTAGTAATTTCCATATGACGCATGTGTTTGCAGTTATTATAGCTTTCATAATCAGCAGAACATTATCAAATCAGAAGTCTCAGTACAGTTTTAATCAGTTGTCAAATGGCAACACATTGGTTCTCTAAACAAGCTGAAAGATACAGTTTCCTATTTTTCATGCCAACCAGTAAGGCAGGCACTGATCCAAGAGCTAGTTTACAACTATAGCAGTAGACACACAGTTCCTGTTCTCCCAGTGTGACAAGAAGAGGGGAGTCTGACTGCTGCTAAGGCGTGAGTGCTGTTCGACAAGTCATCCAGCCAGGTGGGCAGGTAGCTTACCTGTATCTCACAGTACTCAGCTGCCGAAGCTTTTTCCATTTCACTTTCTCTATGGTAATACTTTTGTGGTATATCAGATTGTGTAATGAGTCAGCTGCAAAGCAAGTTCTAGGGGTTGGTACACATCATAATATTTATATAGAAGATGCCAAACTACACATGTTGTTGTATTATGTACTATTGTACTGTAGAAGTTTGACACACTATAGCTGCATAACCCATATTGTAATTGCACACTTATGCTATTGGACAGCTTGGAAAGAAAAGGTGGACTTGCATACACGCACCTTACTTGGCTGCCACTCTCTGTACACTGTGCTCAGTCAACTCCACTACAAATTATTGTGACAGATTTCTGGCTATCTTTAAATGGTAGCAACAACAAACATACAAAGTTATGTGATTCATCCCTCTACATACACACTACAGTACGTAAACATTTTTTTTTGTTCGTTAACGCTAATGTCTCATGAAAGAGCAAATAAAAAAGGAACGGGCTGATATCTGCACATATTGACAAAAGGCACATGGCCGCTACCACGACTCCCTTTTCCTGCTCTTAGAGTTGAAGGTCCCGAACTAGACAACACTGTTCTCCATGGAAAATAATAAGTGTCGATTTTCCAGTATTTGTGCACAACCAAGCAAAAAGATGTTGCAAGCAAGAGTTGCTTAGTGTGGTGGAAAAGCAGGTATATATCTCAACACCTGTTCATAATTTCAGCGAAGAAACCACACAGTTCATGACTCTGCAGCATTGACCCCTTGGGAGATTATAACCAGGAAACGATCCGTAATCTTCGATCCTACTTTGTTACCAGGGTAATTCTTAAGAATAGGGTCATTTCTGAAAAGAAAAGAAAATCTCTGAAAGTGGTGTAGTTCCATTCTACTAATTACACAGAACACAAATTTACTAGGGGCATCTACATTTGACCAATAGAAACCCCACAAACAATAGTGGAGAGGGCTATGAAGATCAGGAAAATTATGGAGTAAAATTGGTAAAAAATATGTAAATAATGTAATAAGTATTCGTGAAAATACATTAAATTGCAAAAAAACTAAACCAAACATTAACTAAATAGACAATATTACCAATACAAGCTACAAACACGATAGCAAGGAGGGCTATGAAGATCAGAGAAATTATGGGGTAAAAAAATACAAAATATGTACATTTTCATTATAAACTTTTACCTCTCAATTACCCTCCAGTTCATAGTCCTCCCCATTATCGTATGTCTAAATTGAATTGTAAACATTGTCAATTTAGGTAATGTTCAGTTCAATCTTTTTGCAATTAAACATGTTTTCATGAGACAATATTACAGTAATATTATGAATTGTACAAAAATATGTAAAATTGTAAAACACACATGTATAATTTCTTAGTGCAAATAAGCTACACATGACAATCATTTATGGGGAATTTCCAAGCTTTGCTGATGCGTGATGCTTCATGTCACCACCTCAAAAAAATTGCCACCGTGCCTTGAATCACTGTTATGGGGATTTACTCCCCTGCTGGTGCTGGGACTCTGGCTCTGTGCATAATGTTTGGCTACACTTGTACACTATTTTTACAATTTAACATGTTTTCGTGAATAAATATTACGTTATGTAGATACATATGTTTCACTGGTTTTACCCCACAATTTCCCTGATCTTCATAACAAACCCTGCTATGGTTTTTGGGGTTTCTATTAGTCAAATGTTGATGTACCTAGTAAATTCATGTTCTGTGTAGTTAGTGGAGTGGAATTATACCACTTTGAGAGGTTTTTTCCCCAAAAAATTTATTTTATTTAATTAATACTCACCTAATTAGTCACCATTCATACGGTGTATATAAATACGCATACCACAATGTCCATCCATTTGACCTCAATACAGACACACTAATCACCGCACATATATTATAAACTTTTCCCTTTCTATAGTAGCATAGAAGCACTCGAAATTTTGCACAATTATTAGATTTAACACTTCAAACAACGTGAATTGCAATAAAACACACGTTTAAGCACTCGCAAATCTGAAACTCCCGACACATGACACAATCAAACTGCAAGTACTGTTCCTTATCTGTCCGGCAATTCCCCACAATCCACCTGGTAACCAACATGGACGCGCAGTGTAAAAAAAAATAACATGGCGTTAAACATCGCCTCTAATATAAACACAGTCTCTGAACAGGGATCTGTCATGTACAATATGTATATTTATTGTACTAGTAATACGTTTTATCCTCTCATCAATATAGACCAAGTAAGCCTTGAATAATTCACCAGAATTACATAATGTCCCGCATACCTGTGTTGTTTACCTGTATAATCTTACCGCCGCTCTATAAATATACCCCGTAAATGACTTTTTATGCATTAAATATTCGTTGCAAACAGTATTCTTATATGTAAAGCAATTTAGCTACCCAATATAAATATATTCTACGTAAATTATATGTATTTTATAGCATAAGTACAACAATCCCTATCACATTATATTTTTTTTACAGAAAACTACTTAAAGCCCCTTCAAAATTTGTAGTAATTATGATTACTAATAATCATATCTCTCATATCCAGGTATTATTTTAGCCCATTTTCGATAAAGCACCTTTTCGTAAGAATTACCCTACAATATTACTCACTAGCAGGTACATTACTATTTAATTTTTTTTTCACAACTTTCAGTATATTTTATTCATTATATTATTGTACTGGGTTTATAACTATGATGCCCAATGTCATGAAACATAATAAAACTAAAGTACCATTAGAATATCCTAGGGATATCCAGTAGATGTCCGGGATGTATTTGGCACATTCGAGACACTTACGGGATATCCTTAGGATGTCCTGTGCTGTTTGGGTTATAACTGTAAAACAATTCTTTTTAAATATATAAACGCAAGTCAAACTGAAATACATTGTAACCTGTATGGATAGTTTTTCAAGGAACTAAAATAAAATATTGATCATGCATATTGACAAGCAATGCATACAGACTTAATCACCATCCAGACTTGCAACATCTGGTTTTCCACAGCCTGCTGTTTACAGGCACCCCAACTGTGATGTCAGGCATGGCCTGACATCTTGCTCGCCTAGCAAAAGAGAGATGCAGAGAGAGGGAGAAAGCGAAAGAGTAATAAAGACACAAATGAAAGGGTGCAGCTGTAAAAACAGCCCCTCTATTCTTCCCCTCCCCCACCCCTCGACAAGCTCTGACCCTGGGACCCTCCTCAATGTCAAGCTTGGAGATTATCTCCATAGGATGGAGTTTGGGATAAAAACTACAAACTTTGTTTAAAAAAAAGTGGAAGTTGGCCATCTTTTCCACTTACGCTTTCTACCAGATGTGCTTCCTAATGCGGAAAACTTTGAGTTCATAAAGAACTCTGAGTTCATAAAAGCCAGCACAGCTATTAGCAACTATTTGAACTTTCAAATATCTGCACATCCCTATTAATGATACTGGCTGCTGGTTTTGATATTAGTTTCGGTGAAAAAACACTTGGTGCAAATCTTTGACTTTTCATTCAAAGGTTTTTTAATTCGAAGATGAAGTCAAAGGTAATAAAAGTCTTTGATTCGACTTCGAAAATGCGAAGCTTCACACGCCCATAGAAATCAGATTTTGTGAATACGGTAATGTAAAACAGTAATTTTTTGGAACAATAAAATAATCCCAAAATTTCTCATGAGGGACGTATATTTGTGTGTGTATCTACACTACGTGATCAAAAGTGTCAGGACACCACCTGAAAATGAAGTACTTGGGACTGCCTTCCATCCAGAACACAGGCAGTCAATACGGTGTTGGCTTACAATTATCATTAATTACAGCCTGCACTCTTGCATGCATACTTTCAATGAATTGGTGGACGCTTTCCTAGGGAAATACAGCACATTCCTCACAGAGCACCAAAATGAGATGTATTAATGTGGGTCATGTGGTCTAGCATGTAGTCCAAAACATTATAGAGATGTTCTGTTAAATTCAGATCAGGACTCTGCACAGGCCAGTCCATTAGTGGAACATTGTTATCATCAAACCACTCCTCACACTGCCTGCAGTATGAAGTTAGACATGACACTTGATACATTTCTAAGCATTCTTTCTTTAGACTCTGCCTCATCACGTGCGATGCCATGTAGCCCAAACAGAGCTTCATACTCCAACACTGCTTGCCTCCAGATCTGACAGGCATTCTTCCCGACCAGGGATACCCAAGGAAACTGCAATCAAACCACAGACACCCGTTATGCCAGAAGCACATATAATATTAATAGTCCTTGACCAGTAAAACCAAGTGAAGCTAGGCACGTGAGTTGCCCTGAAGCAAGAGACAGATACTGTTTGCACACAAGGAAACTACCCCGCTTCGAGCCTTCCCCTAGAGAGCACAGCCAGTGGCAGGTAGCACACAAAGGGGTCTGCTGAATATGCCTGATGGCCAAAGGAACCTGAGGCACACTTGGCCAGCACTATATGAAGCAGCGCAGCACCAAGAACGCCAGTTAATTCTCAGCAGCTCACCTTAGCACAACTTGTGTTGAAGCTCTCTGTCTACTGCCTGCCTCACGAAGAACCACCAGCGACCAGACGATCTTCCAGGTCCAATGTCTAGCTAACCCCCAAACAAATCTTCACCTCCTCCCCACTAACCCCTCTCTTCTCTCTTACTTCTTTGGTAGTGACACTCAAATCTTTCAGGACCAACATTGTTGACAGTTAGGGTCCATTAGTTGTTACGTCTGCCTAATTAGTTAGCTCTTGTTTAGTTGCTAACAGGTCCCCTTCACCTGTTTGGCTCTAACTTTCGTAGGTTATGTTGTAAGTGCGTAAAGTGCAGGTCACCATGTTTATTCCACACTGAATAAACACGTCACTAGGCTAACCTCGGTGTAGTCATTCTAGAGTGACACTGCAGCCCCCCTACGTCATGGTAAGTACCGTCCTTCAAGGGAGAGGCATGAGACTGCATTTTTAGTACTGATTTCCGACACTAGTGTAGGACTGCGTGCCTTCCCTTAATCAGGGCAGCAATTACGTAGTCAAACACCACACATTAGCAGGCCACCCATACTGTTGACAGGGTACATAGAGGTACTTGGTACGCAGTACGGTTAAGCCTCCTACTAGCAAGACTACACTCCATCTACCACATATAGATATGCTGGTTGGAGTGATAGGAGTGACCTAGCCCTCTAAGTACATTCTAGCTATGGATAGGAGTACATTTGTCTGCCCTGCTTCGTGGAGGTGGACTATAGTTTTTTCCATCTACGCCATTCATCCACAGAGGGAGTACTAAGTGGAGTGACAAGAGGACAGGTGCTGCTCGTGAGACTTATCAATTGCTTAGTAACCAAACCTCATCAGCCCTCAGCTGTTTTACCCCCCGGGAATTAGTATATACCACCCGCCAACTGCTGACGCATCACCTCAGAGTTCACCCCCTTAATCTCTTTGAGCTACCACGCAAGACCATCGGAGACCCACATCCCATCGTCATCCACCTGCAACTAAGCCTACTGGTGACCTTGGGAGTCCCCATGCTAGTATCCATCCTGCAGCATCCAGCTGCCTACCCAGGCACCCAGCCGCAGCCACCTCAGAGGACCAGTGCTCCCCAACCACCTGTAGCCCTAGGGAGGTGGAGTAGACCTGTGGCACCAGTATCCAGCAGCAGGTCAAACCCGGGTGAGGCCCAAGCAAGATAAGCCAGCATTAGCACCTACCACAGCCACCAGAAGGGCTTGCAATCTACCCAATGGCGTACATACACTGTAGACGGCCTTCCTGTTCAATTCTGCACAAGGGGCTAGTTAAGGGTAAGCACCTCACAAACTCTCCCACATTATAATTTGATTGATTGAACTTGTGTCCCTCGCCTGACACCTTGTAAAACACTTGCTCACATGTGACACGCACCACCTGAACTCCACTGTCGTGCATCACACACATTTTGCAGGGTCTAGCAATACTTTTGATTACATTGTTTGTGTGTGTGCACATGCACACGTACATGTGTGTATGTGTGTTTGTCTGTGCGCAATCAAACCATGATGGTACAGACATTCGCGGTTCCCCAAAATTTGCCTGTACAACGGAGTTGTCTGTAATCTTCATTTTCAACATATTTTCGTATCTGGATTTTTTGATTATCCAAATTACCTTTGGTCCCTACTAGTCTGGATAATCAACTTTCTACTTTATACCAAACAATAACAACTGATGGAACAATAAAGTTTTAAAATCTAGACATGTAACTGATACAATTTTATGAGAAGCTGAAGAAATAACGTTTGGTAAAGATGCACCAGATGTGAAAAAAAGGTTTTTTTTTTTTTTTTTTTTTTTTTTTTTTTTGTGAAAATGAAAAATATAACTTCTGATATGTTAATCAGTTAACTGTATTGACGCAATTGCTGTTCTACTCCAGTGGAGGTCGTGCACAGCTGTCCAGTGGGATAACCTAATGGCGACCTGGTAAGAAGTTTGTGCCATAGTGTTGTACAAGTCATTGAAAATTACATTTATATATAGTTTCCATAACTAATAATTTGCTTATTTGATTAGCTTTTCAATACGTGAAACGCCAAGCGTAGCCATTATGCCGAAAATAGTTTTACTTTCACTTGAAGGCTAGTACAACAAAAACTGAGCACATTTTTATGTAATTGTCTTCATGTTATCTCTCAGGTTCTGGGACCATTATATGTTACGGATTATACAAAAATATTACTTGAAGTTTTTGAAAATTATTTTTATTATTTTAACTTGTATAACACAAGACATTTTATCTTATTAAACAATCCAAAACAGCATAGCAACTGATGTTAGTATGTCTTTTCCATGGTTAATATAATCAAGTGTTCGAAGAGATAGATGGTGACATTAAAATGGAGACAATTGCAAATCCTAACATTGGTTACAAAACCAATTACCCATATTGTAACCATGGTAATTAAATATTGCAAACATTGCCAAATGGTTTACAGTTCGTTTACAAACTGCATTGTAATTTCAAGTGCCAAACCACCAAGTTAACAGAATTTGCTTCTAATTCAGTTGCCAAAATTCCTAATTATTTATTGCAACAACGTTCTTAACATGTCACCTTTCTATGTCTAAATTACAACAGTTGCTTAATTAATTGCATATTGGCTATACGTTCACAAATAAGTGGTAGTTATAATACTTATAGTTCCATACTCCGTATTCTTTGGTGTGGTTTGTGTATAGTGCTTACAAAGTTTTACGAACAAGGTAGTGTAAATAGCTTTTCGAACAGCACTGCAAATACCGCTGCAACTCCACGGCAGCTGCTACCTTTGAATTCACTGTAGACCAGTCTTGAAGCCCAGTCTACAATTGCAGTCGCAGAGGAAATCGGCATTGCATGACATAACACGAGTTGTAACACTGTTTGCATATGTCGCAGAAGACTAGTACAAGTCTTGCAGCTACAACTGCCACAGTTAATCAGGCAACACTGATGAGACCGTAGACAAGGGACTGTGATAATCTGAACTACACACAAAAGTATCTTGTTCACAAATAAATATGGCAATTATTGTATTGTCATTGACTTTGAATTCTTTAATGTTTCATATTCTTTTTGATCTGTGATTGGTTCTTTCATAAATATAAACTAACTAAACTTTGTAGACGTCTGTTAGTACTGCACTTTTAATTTTAAATCTATGTCCACGATACTTGCAACCTATAATATCATTGCAGACCAGGCTTCATTTGTTTCAATTCACTGACATTCTAATGTGCCATATGATTGTGAAGAAAATGGGCTACATACCTTTCATAAATCTTGTGCTTAATCCAGAGAAAATATCATGCAAAACATTTTATAATTAGATATTTTATACTAAAAACAAAGTTTTGCTTTCTCTCATAACACTGGACAATCTCACGCTTGGTCTCACAATACAAATTGTTTAAACTGCAGCTAAAAAAATGTGCACCTTTCGGCAGCTGCTCGGTATTAATACTGTATTTTACTTCTGATTCAAGCTTTCAGTGTTTTGTTTATGTATAGATACATAATTTGATTAATATGTAAAGTGCAGACATTTTATTTTGAAGGTGTAAAGGAAGAACAATAATGATGGAAGATTACGTATAGTTTGGTTATTTGAGTAGTGAAAAAATTTTTATTTTTTAGAGCAGAATTGCGATGTTATAGCTTTTCCTCATTAACAAAAATACAGTATTTATGCATGTATAGCCTGCACATTTTTACAAAAAAAGACTACAAAAAGTGGGATGAGGCTTATTTATGAGATATTGGCATTTAAAAAAATATTTGCCCCTAAAACATGTTTAGTAATTTGTCAACATACAATACATTTTATTTTTTAAGTTAGTTTCTAAGGAAGTAAAAATAAAAACAAATCAGCAGCTTTTCACGCGTACAATAATTTTTTCACTCACATTCGTAAACAAAATAACCTTCCCGGTTGCGTAAAACGTAAACATGTTGGACCTTGGCCATGGATGCCATACATGTGAAAATAATTTCGCTGCTGTACAACAGAAAAATATATTCCGTAGTTCATACGTCCGCTGCCATGCCACAATTGTAAATTGATAAATGCAATTTTGTGTAAATATTTATCTTATTGTAATGGACGCAGGAAGTAGAACAGTGCAGCAAGCGAGGACACAAGCAGACAGCATTTTGATAATAATCTCCTGTCTGTAAACACGGGAACTACATTAATGCCTGCACGGCAGCGAGCAGGGTCTTACCACATCCAGCTGCCGACAAGCTAAGATGGGACAACGTAATGGGTTCCAGCCACCGTAGCACAACGATATTCAGCCTTCTGCATCATTAAGGTGAAGATGTTCCAATAGTTCCAAACAGCTTATTACAGACATTATAGATAGTTGATCACACGTGGCTAGCTATCTAAACTCTGGATTGCACCTAGATATTAAGTTATTAATGTTATGCTCCCCCGAAGTAATCAACTTAATGTAACGTATTCGTAATGTAAAACTTAATGTAAATCATTGTGCTACTTATATTTTTAATATAGGATGTTAAAATAATATTATGCATTATATTCATCTGAGTATGCTTCCTCCACTTAACTTGTATGGCCTCTACATGAGACCATAGCAATGGTGGAGGCGCCGGCCTGTTCAACGTCTCACGGTAAAATAAAATAAAATAATTTGACCATAAGCATTACAATTATGGAGGCTAGGGTTTTTGCGTACCTCTTTTTAGCATGCAAAGCTTGTAAACTCCGCCTATCCCCTAAAATTACTTTTATATAAACCACATGTTTAAAATTGTAATAAATTCCTAAACTTTGCAAAGTGTAATGTGTTTCTCCTGTTACAATTATTCTTTGCAGCAGTATTGGTAACAGTACTGTCTGCAAGGCCCCACTTAAGGGTGCCAATTCTGTAGAGTGTACTCTACACTCAGTTGTAGAGTAGTACACCAGGTGTGCTCCACATGTGGGAAACAATTCTGTAATAGGTGTGTAGTGTGCACCCAGTTATTTAATTTATTGGTGTGAGCTGTAAAAAATGCAGATATAGTGTAAGTGTAGAAAGTTTGCCCGTGTGTAGGTATTTGCACCTGAATGAATTAGAATGGCGAAAAACTTACACTTCCTCGACACAGGTACCAGGAAACAGAAGCTCAGTGTGTAGTGTTGTAGTTCCAACATTGCTCTCCTTTAATTTTCTTACCATAGGAGAGAGTACCATAGGTAAATAATGGATAACACATAAATTCCCTTTCAGTTTCATTAAAAAATAAAGGCTGATGTGGATATGTTTGTCTTGAGAAAAGATGCGCTCTTGGTTCTAATTAATTACGAATTTATTTACCTGACGTGGAAATACTAGACACATTTGAACAGAATGGAAAAATAATAGTTGTCTCCTCCTTATATACACTCAGGTTCTTTATGACAAATTAAACCGTTCTTTGAACAGGAATAGTTAAAGCATTATGCAAAACAGATCATTCAAGTTTGTCTTAGTAGTTAAATACTACTGTTATTTACATTATCAAGCTATAGCTAAATTTATGAAAAATACGTGTCAGCAACTGAGATTACTCAAACCAGTATTAGCTGCACCATATTCTTAGTATATCTTGCTAAAATGGTATTCAAAATAAATATTTAATTTATGATCTGAAAATAGCTCACAACTAAACTTGGGAGCATGAGAAAATTTGAAATCATTTGGGGTTTGCGAGTGTAAAAATTAAAGTAAAATGTTGACTTTTAAACATGGTGGACTGGTTTGCTTCACTTTCAGTATGAAGAAGGACTTTCGACCATCATGCGAATTATTTCAAATGTAGATAAAAAAAATGTCTTAACTCACTAATAAATATAGCGTAGCAGCTAATCCTCGTCGTGTGCAGCATGTAGGGCCCTGGAATTGAGTCCATAGTCTTCCCTCATTTCTGGCCAGTGAACCTTGGTACACGTAAAATTAAAGCCAATCTGGTGGTTTGTACCACACATCACTGACAGGTGGTGAACATACTAAATAAGCGCGTACGTAGCATGAACAGATGAAATTATTATATAAAACCTGAGGTACCGTCTTCTGTTCTTCGTTGTCTGCTTTCTTAAAATACGAGATTCAACTTAAACATTCCTATCGGGTCTGCGACGACTAGCCGCAGCCCTCCTAAGGTTAAATCAATACAGTATGGAGATCACTCCAGCAAATGCTTAAGGCGTACCACCACCTCGACCAATCCTGGCATGGCAATCTCAGTAATGATGATCACGCCACTGCGTTGTCAATGCAACCAAATAACAAACATTAACCTGACTTATGTAACTCATAGCAATAAATATCACGAACTTTGAAATGCTTGTAAAACATAAACAAATGAATATAATTATGCACCAAAGAATCACTTGAAAGAAATAAATTAGGTTACTGAAATAAAACTGAAAAATTCATATTTACATTCATCACAAAGCAAATATGCAGTTCATTAGCTTAATAACTGTGGTTGTACCTTACCTATTAATAAATAAATAATATTGGCATATATAATAATACCTCCAAAATGGCAGGCGTTACAAAAGTTTAACTTGATAGATAAAAATTTTTGCAAGGGATATATTATATACCACCTCCTACCAACAAATTTAAGTACCCCACCCACCCACGCTAAAAATATATTGCAAATATAAATAGGGTTGACCACCCTACCTTCGTTTAAGCTCTGCTTGCGATTATGTTTTGCTTCCAGTGCTAGCCCCTCAGAATTTAATTTGCCCTTATGTTAGCTAGGTTCTCTCTCATGCTTCAAACCCCGCAAACCCCACATCGCCCAGGTTCATCCAGTAACCAGTGGCACTCAAATACAAGATTACATTATCTACTCTCGACTTTGTGCCCTGCCGCAAAGCAACCAGGCTGGTCCTGTACAAGGAAAAAGCATCAGTGTCCCGTCAGGATTGAACCCTCCTTCCATATAAGAGCACCTGGCGTAGCTCATAGACAAAAGAATACTGCTTTTAGAGGAGTGAGTATTAATTCCTGTGTTCGTCATGCGTCAAAGCTATATATTATTTATAACCTTCCATAGAAACTAAGTTAAAATATGTGCTGCTTGGTGTTGTTTTGTGTGCTACCTGTTAGAGGTAGGGGAGAGTTGACTACCCTCTCAGAACCTAGATGGACTTACCACGGTGAATAATACTGGTTTTAGGCATCTGGCGGGGCGTGAGGGGGTTAAGAATAGCAGTGGGCCATTTGATGGTAGGGTGGCATCAGGCTCGAGGGGAATCAAACCCCAGAGTGAGATGAATGGACGTAGCTTCCCGCCCAGGGAACTCTATTCTCCTTACTATAAGGGTCGCCAATATGTGGGATGCCAGCTGTCCCAGGAGGTGGAATGAAGGTGTAATTAATTGATTGTGGAGGTGGGGTGTATTTCCTGGGCAGGGAGAATTTTGCAGGATGGGTGGGTCATCGTGTGGGGACGAAGTCTAATGAAAGGGGTGCTGCACGAGGCCTGCCGTCTGCCTTGGACGGAAGTCAAACCCGTACAACCTTCCCAGATGCTAGCTTCACGGTGCAGTAACTCGGCAATTCAGTTTCTTCTGGGTGTGTAACCCGGATCAGTCTGCCCGAGTTAAGTTTGACGATGCTAGTCATCCTGGGAGGTTGAATAGCCGCGGTATCCACCGGAGTAGTACTAGCTACCTTTCGTAACTGCTCAACTTGGCTTTCGTAATTACCGGTTGGGTATCCGGGCCAGCAAGTACCCAAATTATGATCCAGTGGGGTGGCGTGCTAAGTGGTACTAAGGTGGAGATAGGTCGCGGGATGAAGTCGTAGTACTGTGGGTGGGTTTTGTCCTCTGATGTTGATCTTACCGGAGTATTAGTTCTCTCAGCTCGTGGTAAAGCACAGTGTTCCCTGCATCGCTGCCTACTCTGAATTTCTCCCTACCTGTTATACATTTAAACCACTGCAAATTACACAATATCACACTACACAAAAAAAAAACACTGAGGGACACGGGGTATTTAACTAAAAAGGATGGTACAATTAAATCTGACGTAATGTTTACTACACTGTAAAACCCTGGATTGTCCTGGCTAATCAAAAATTCAAAATTAAATATGAAATTAGCTACCTGGCTAAACACACTAAAAATTATGAAAATTATGGGATCATAATAAAATGCAGACGAAGAAGAAATGCTAATAATAAACTCCAAAAATCCTCTGGCAAAATCTATGGCTATGCAATATTTACAGCGTGCTCAAATAATCCACTGACAAATTCTATAGTACGGCTACACAATATTTACAGCGTGTTGAAATCTCCCGGAAGTTAATCAGGGAGGTAAACTATGATGCGCCGGCTTGCTACCACGGAGTCACTGGGGTAAAGGATACCAGGATCAAGGAGTGGTTTACCTGACGAATGGAATAGCTGTCTCTCAAGCTGATGAAGGTGGCAGTTCTTCAGTGGAATGGATGGTGCTCTGTGTTGCGAGTCGCGGAGAGGAGAGAGAGTCCTCGCAGACTGAAGAGAGCTTTGCTTTATGCTGAGGAAGTCCTTGTCGGACTGAGTAAAGAAGTCTTAAGCAGACTAAGGAGAGGTGAGTCTTTAACTGACTGAGGATGGGAAGTCTGCAGACTCACGAAGGCTCATGTTCTCTTCGGCCGGCGACCCGGGTATATCTGCCTGTGCTAGAACTTGAACTTCTATTTATACTAAAATTTCTCGTATAAGCAGTTCTTCGGGGTGCTGGGGTGTAACATAACCTTACACACAGGGCGTGTTATCGGTGGTGCAGGAGCGCCGCTCATTTCTTATCGCCCCGCGTTGAGGCAACGACAAATTAAAACCCTTGTCTTCGAGGCGGGCTGGTCGTAACGTCACAAGGCCAAAGGTGTTCTGCCATCTCTTGATGTTGAAGGAACTTCTTCCAGGGCTAAGCGACGAGTAGTACAACTCACAAATATTTGTTTATTTTCATGGAGGGTGCCTTTTGCATACACTAATTTGGACGGGCAAAGGAGAATGTAATTACGCACGTAATTTACAGTGATGTATTCGGCTACCCAGGCATGTGAGCTTCCCATGCTCGATACATTTCATTCAATTTGGCGCTTATATATCTAACCCCTGAGCACGGATGGCTCATAGATGAGGCGAAGTCATCCATAGAGTGCGCTTCTGCACAGCATAGCATGTTGGCATGCGTCAAACATTAAAAAGTACTGTTTGTTGACAAATTTCTGAACATGTTTTGGGGAGAACAAATTTTTTTAATGCGAATACCTTGTAAATAATCTGCACCCCCTTTTTGTACTTTTTTTTTTTGTGTACACCACCGAAATACGGTAATGTTCCACATTTTGGAAGCTGTCTCTGTATTGGTTACATGTAACTGGTGCCTAGTTATATACAAAGTAACCTTTCTGAAAACACTTCTAGTGTATGCATTAAGTATTTTCAAAACATTTTCTTTATATTTTGTTTATAAATAAATGTTGCTTTGAGACACTCATTTTAATTTTCTGTGATGTGTGTTCCAGAGCTGTGTACAAAGGGGAAGATTATCCTATGGTGATGTCTATGTACCTGTCAGTTATGTCAAGAGTGCTCCTTAACTCCCTTCATGCGTTCAGTCAGGTACATTTCAACATTTATTTGTCTTTTCGTACTTAAGAAAATAGCTCAAAAGTTGCAATGCTGCAGTGGTATTGCTAATGTTATACTCACAGGATGGCAGTGTAGTGTTGGATAATTAATTGAGAAATGCCTGGGCTATTATTTTTGCACAAATTATTAGTGTTTAAATTGTGTGTATTTGGTTGGTTTATTATTATCAGTGTCATTTTTATAAAACCACTTGTGTTACTTTTTTCACTGTGTGTATTCTATTTACTGGGTGTCATGTTGTTTTAAAGTTTTAAAATGTATGGCTGTGTTGTGTTGTTAAAGTTTGTGTACATTTTGTGTTATATTTCCTAACTACCATTTATTCAGTTTTTCTTGATACACGGACTATGCAAGATGTTCCATTTATCTCCCCTTTTTTCTGTAGTTTCCTTTCTCAATGTGGCGAGTATGCTCACTGCTTTTAGTGGTAACATTGTCTTATTTAATCAACATAAAGACTTTGTCTAAAGTTTTAAAACACCACTCTATAGAGCATGTTATAGGAGATAGATGTTGCTGCAATCCTATCTTTAAGTTCAATTTCATGCACAGTTGCATTTTTTATATATAAATTTACTATTTTGGAGGGCGTTTTTATTTAAGATTATTTGTGGCTTCAATTTTTTACTTGTTCGTGTTGTTAAATTTCAAGCCCTGCATATTTTAGAACAAAATTTTCATCAGTGTTATTACAGATTATGTTTAAATAATTATAAGTAGCAGTTGATGTTTATTTTTCTACATTTTCAAGTTTCTTCATTTTTGCACCTGTTAATACATGAGGTATGAGAAATGCTTTAATTATGATATTTCATACTAGATATCTAAACGGCATAGTGCTTCTTCAAATTTTCCGTATTAAATCACACTGAAAGCCGCATTACCCGACATTTTATTCTTACAGTTTTTCTTTTGAATTGCCTTGGTCCTGTAGTGTTCAACTGTTCAGACAACAAAGCCAAACAGGTTCATTTCTTGGCTGGATGAAACAGGGATGTTGGCATGTGCAAAAACTTGTGAGGTGCTGCTGGTGACCACAGGTCCCCCCCAATCCATATCATGTTTGGTCGCATCTCATCTTTACTTCTTTCCGTTGGCACTCAGGATTTCTGCTGTTGGTGATGCCCAAATATATATATCTTCTAAATTGCTTTACAATGAAGATCTTCCCCCCTAATGTAATTTCTTTGTTTGAAACACCTCGAGAAAATTAGCTCAGACAAATGTCACAATCAAATTCTTGAAACAGAAATACAATCAAGTTTATTCATATCAGTCTATATTGACAGGCTGTTGGTTTCTTGAAACCAATTTTTCACTGCGTTTGAAGAAGTGCAGTATTTGTCTTATGTCCTTTCATTTTACCGCTATACAAAATGATGTATGCTCTTCACACTGTGCAGGATTTTCATTTTGTGTATTGTACAAAGTTCATAATTTACATGTGATAATGATTTAGTGCTTCCACATTTTTCTACCATTCAGTAGTTGTGGTTCTAATCAGTGATCAAACTTCATATAATTGAAATTAAAACACAATGAAGACATTAACTGGATACTGCACTATTGTATGAACATCAGATAACAAAGTTACATTTTATGTAAAAGAAAAAATTTATGAAATATCTTTCTTCAAGCAGTATTTATTCCATGGACTGCCGTACATGTTGCCAATCAGTATATGCTATTCACAATAAATTTAGCTCTTTTGGAAGTCTTACTTAGGATCTACAGTGGCTGATAATTATCTGGGCAAGTCTAGGCTTGGGGAATTGGAAGGCGGGGTCGCTGGAGAAAGGGATGAAAGGAGATGTACCTGCTGTTAACAGCCATGTATTAGCTGTTCAAAAATATTGGTAGCAGATAGTGTACATGGCCAAAGATGGAAGGGAATAGTAACTCGCAGAGACGCTACAAAGTCATTTACAGCAGAAAACGGGAAGTAATGAAGACACTGATACCGGCGACATCAGCCAGAGTTTGCCTTTAGCAGAGCCATTATGAATTCAGATCTATTAGTTTTTTGGAATTTTTCAGTTAATGTTATTTCAATAATTTTTTTTTTTTTTTTTTTTTTACTGTTGAAGTATTGGCATACGGACTGTGTTTACACACCAGCATTATAATTGAAGTATGTTTTTTTTTTTAGAAGATAGTGCTGTTTTTGTTTATTTTATAAATTGTTCTTTTACACAATTGAGGCCTGACAACTTTCTACAAATTATTTAACTGACTTATACTCATCAATGTAAATGAACTGGTAGCATTGTTAATGGAATTTGATTTGCTGCCACTAACAACAAGATATCAGTAACTGTACTGTCTACAGAAGGCAAGGCAAAGGAAGGACGCTCCATGCCAGATGAGATTGTTTGCCTGCCAAGTCACAGAAGCCATTCATTGGGATCAACCGAGTACAGCAGCGAGCCACTAGATGCCACTAGTAGTACGATCGCCGAGAGACATGAGCCAGGATTCAGCACTCGCCACTGACGTCACACGCCGAGGATCTATGTCATGTTCTCAGCTGCTACCCTCTCAAGACAACCCCTATGCAAGCCTATCAAGGGGCACGCCACTGCAGCCAGAGTATAAAAAGAGTGCCACACCAAGGCTTCTGACCAATCTTCAAGCAATTGACATCTGTCCCGTTCCTCCACCGCATTCCTGGTGCCGAGGGAACTATCAACTATCGTAATTTGGTCTTCATCGTGTATTTGTGGTGCCAAAGACTTTTACCGGTCCTAAAGCTTTATTTTATCTTCCATAGAGTGCTTGTCATATTTAAGTATGTTTCCATGCTCAGTCCTGTTTTTCCAGGACAGACATCTGCAACACAATGGCGAATGTCCAAATATCTCCATCTAGCCAAAGTTAATGCTCCAAATCCAACCTCCGTAATGCAGGGGATGGCATGCTAGCTTATAGTACAAGGTTGTCTGGGTTCAAGTACTGGGTAAGGCATGTATGTATTTGTAATTGGTTTATTACTGTTGCATAAGTTTCTTATTTCATTTCTAAAGTTATTTCTTTCAAAGAGAAGTAAATTCCTTCCTACCAACTCAGCTTTTAAGAAATTATTTAAAAATTAATTGCACCCACATTGAGGAAAGTAGGCTCATAAGTTATATCAGTGATTTCTTATTTTACTTAAGAAAGTAGGCTAAAAACATAGAGAAATTTGATGTAATGCAGATATACAAAGGGCGAAATCAACTTTTGGGCAAATTTTTTTTTTAAATTGGTTTTATACTTTACTGTTATAACAGAATATGCCGGTAGAGCATTTTAATGAGCTTGCCATTGTGAACTGTATACATATAATGTTTGCATAAATATGGCGGTCAACTAAACGTGATAAGAGTTGTAGATATGAGGGGTGGTCTCGACATCCTGCCCCACATGATTTAGCAGCCTACCGCACTGCTCCACATTGCTTCAATGAAGCAAGTGTCTGTTCTAGTTGTGATTCATAATACATGAGACAATTAACTGTGGTGGATGTTGTTGCAATCATGGACAGTGTACTAGTGCCACGATATTAATAAAAATGGGTTGAATCCATGGAAACATGGCAGAAGGTGGAGGCAAAGAAGAAACACAATTCCAGAGAAAAATAATTTTCACGACACAAGAAAAAGTTAGTGCCAGCTCGTGGAATTGGTATGGCATACTGCTGTGGGTGCTTGAGCAAGTAGGTCATGTCAATGTGGCCAGTATTTTTAGTTTGTTTTGGGAGTTAGGGTATTACAAATTGCAGAACGCAAATTAGATGAATATGGTTTCTAGTAAAGATGTTAAAACTTCCTTCATAAGGGGATGGCCAAGCTGTACTTTGCACCAAATATTCTACACCTAAAATGTTGACACCATTAAATACAATGTTTGCCTTACTTCATTTTATAATATGCATGGGATATCCGAGAAACGAGTGTGTGTTGCTATAGATAAAACTACTTTGACAGGAACAGTAATAGCTGCCTGAAGGGAGAAAAGTATAATTTGGTCATAAAATACATCATGGCCCAAAGTCTAAGATAAAGCAACACACACTGTGTCCAGTCACTACAGTAGGGCAGGGCAAAAAGTCCCAATCGTAAGTACCTCACGGCATGTTTGAACATAAAATTGCTGTTTTCCCTGTACTTAGCATGACTAAAGGAACAATTCCCGGGGAGCAAGCTTGTCACACTACATTATTATTGTGACATCTTCAATGGTGAATTGAACATTGTCTTTGAACCCCCTGACCATAGTGATACCTGTAACTTTTGTGATAAAACCGACATTACTATAATCGTCCTGAACAAGAATGGAGGCCGGGACTGAGATCCGGTACTCAGAAGACAAAAGTCTGGAAACTGAAAAAGAGCTGCACATGCAGAAAGCGAAACCTCAGACTGGCATCAAATCACGGAATTTACATGTGGGATGAACCATGGCGAAGCGCGGACCATGTTAAATTACTAGCTGTGCTGTGCACTATTCAGATTTTTACAACCTTGCTAAATCTAAATCTCATTTAACCTAATTTGTCACTAATTCATCAGGGTTGCTTCGATC
Source organism: Dryococelus australis (assembly GCA_029891345.1). Taxonomy (NCBI): domain Eukaryota; kingdom Metazoa; phylum Arthropoda; class Insecta; order Phasmatodea; family Phasmatidae; genus Dryococelus; species Dryococelus australis. The sequence continues at coordinate 27,741,011 of CM056999.1, read as the reverse complement.
AGATACTTCACTACTTCTCACCATTCCTATATTCCATGTGAACGGGATTTTGGTCACATCGTAAAAGCAGTATGACACGCCGTCATTTATACCAGAGACCATTATGCTTGTGATATCCAAAACTGTTGTACGAAAAGAACGTTTACAGTAGTAGATGTTATACAAGATGAAGTTATGATCTACACAATTCTTCAAAAACACCAAGGTTAAAAAGGGCAACATATTAGAGTTCTCAGAAGAGTGCAAACAAGGCTTCTGTATTCATAGAATTTATACATTGGGCATTACATTTGCAGTGAAACTTAAAAAAATAAAAATACGCTGCTTACAACACAGAGATGTTTAATTTGGTGAATACAAGTGCCTTAAAGGATGCCTGGGATCTGTCCAACCACAGACTAGCTACACACCACATGCAGATGGCAGTACGGCAGAGGACACAGAAGACGATCAAGTGGAATATTTTAGCTATTAAAAATTTTTTTTTTCCAATTGTTTCACACGATGTTGTCCGGTATTAACCCTGTGTTCCCTTCTATATTATGCCGAGTAATAGCGTCGTTTCTCGACTGGGCGTCCTTTGCTCTTTCTGTGTGCTGTGTTTCCTTCTTGAAAATATATTCATTCACTATGGCATATTATGTGTGTCAGTCAATATGTGGTAATAAACATCTCGTTATCTAAACGTGTGGTGTGTACATTCATTCTTTATCCTACCTCATGACATGTGGAGGGGTCTATTTACAGATAGTGAGACTCTGTGGGGGAGAAACTTGTGTCATGAAATATTATCACCGACTTTTCCTAATTATGTAGGAACACTTTCCTATGCATTGTGAATACTTGAAATGCAAATTTTTTCAACGCGTATGTTTGTCGAGTTCAACCTTCGTATCCACAATGCCTCGTGTGTTGGTAATCCCTAGTATAGGCTGTTCCTGGTAGACTGGACACTTTTAAGGCCCTTATTACTTTTTCCTTTCAGACATTTTTTATCGCTTAACCACCTTTTTAAATAAATAATTTCCATGTAAGTAACAAACACAGTGTGTATATTCCACCATACTTCAAAATTATCATCTAAGGCTAAAATAGAATATATTTATTGACTATTATTCCAAATGAGAGGGTTTTCAAAAGTGCTTACGTTACCATGAATAGCCTATAAGAAATAGTTCTCATGCAAATATTATTAAACTGAGTGCGCACGAATGCAGTGTGTTGTTCCTCTGGTGTAATTTTATAGACATAGTAAATCTTTGTTTGCATGAGGCGGAGGAATATCCTGGAAGTAGAACTTTAACACAGCTTCAGAAAAGTTGGAAGTAACCGTGAATGGACTATATCTTTTTCCTGTGAGTAGATTTCATTTTCATAGTTGGTTTCCAGTATTATTGTGGCATTTAGTATCATATTTAAAATACAAATTATTAAGCCATCAGGTTGCTGGCGAGTTTTTACCTTCCTTTCCTATCCTTGATTTCTTTACTCTCTCCCCTTGTCTCTACAATGTTCTCTAGCTACACCATGCCCTCGGCCACAGACCATTGGCCCTCTGTCATAAAGTTGCCAATTAGAAATAGCTTACAGCTGGCTATGACATTGTGACTGACACAGACTCACTTCGCAAAGTTGATTCAAAATAAATCATTTGCAGGTAGTGTGGTTATGAAATGTAATTGAAGACGAGTTGAAATAGAGAGCCAGGTTTACATGGTGCAAGGCTCAGTATAATTGTTGGACATGTATATACATATGTTAGTATAAAATATCATATTTCGGTGTGTATAGGCCACACATTTTTTCCAAAAAAAAAAAAAAACTTCATAAAATGGGGTGTGGCTTATTTACAAGATATTGGCATTAAAAAAATTTACCCCAAAAACATGTTTGCAAATTTGTTATCATACAGTGCCTTTTAATGTTTTAAGTTAGTTCTAAGGACGTAAAAAAATAAGAAACGAATAGCTTTTCACTTGTTCATGAACACAATGACCATCATCCCGCACACGTAAAGTGTAAACATGTTGTAGGTCAGCCATAGATGCCGTACATAAGAAAATAATTCTGTTGCTGTGCAAGAGAAATATATCTTACGTAGTTCGCACGGCTGCTGCTGCACCTCAAGTGCACATTGATAGATGCAATTTTGTGTAACATGTTACTGTGGTTTTTCTTTCTCAAGTCACGTTACCATCTGTTGAATAGTAATTGCGCAATGTATATTTGTGAACATTGCAACATTATACAAATTTTCTGTCACAAATTTTTGTAAGGGATAAATTAAGTCAGAATTTGTAATTTTTGTACGGAATTGTGACTTAACAATATAAATAGGAATACAAAATTTCAGTGCGGCCTATACTTGAAATATTAATTAATTTTTCATCAAAAATGTCTGTTGCGGCTTATCACGTCAAAATACAGTAATCGTAAAATAATTTTTTTAGATAAACGTAAACCTTGTAGATTTGCACTACTGTCACAGTATATGTTTTTTATTGTGTAGGCGTAACAAAATATATAAGTTAATACTTTATTGGTGGAATGTAAACATAGAGTTTGAAGAGTGAGATTTAAATTATCATGAAAGAAAGGAGTCTCAGTAACTTGCAACAGATTTTAATCAGTGTTTTTAAAGCATTGAATTAATTTAAATTATTTCTTGCATTTATTATCAAAATGTTCATCCAAAATGCCAGCAGTTCTTAAAAAATTTTAATAAACTAATTATGAGAAAACTTAACGTCCTGTTTTACAATTTAGTGTATCACTGCCATCAGCCATAGCAACGTTTTGGGATAGTTATCAGCTCTCCCAGTATATTATATATGTGTGAGACTATAGGCTACGTTATTTATGAAATTACATACAAAATTTTTGGTTTTGCAATCATAGATGCTATTCGCACTTTTAATTACAGAATTTATTACAGAATTGTGTATTGTATGTGCAGGGTTTCAGGCATATTTTTCTTGTTTGTGTGTAGGAATAACATTTCCACAATGTATTTTCAAGTAAAATACAGTTTTTGTCTATAGAGGCCATATTTTCTTGTTTTTGTTATAACGCTTGATGCACAGTGGCCTTTGGCTGAAATGGGTCGTCGTGGTCAATTACAGTTTTGTTAGTGTCGCTAGTTGCATGAGATTAGTGAGGTCATTACTTCGTACTGTTGGACAGGCACACGGCCCGTGTACTGAGTAGAGCATGTGGACTGCCACGGGTTTACCTGTCTGGATGGTGGCCCACGGTGCCTTCTGACCCAGCTTTGGTGATGACAGTTGGCCGCTGCTACTGACTCCGGGACGTGGTGCATTGGTGACACCAGGATGGGCTGTTGACTGTAGGTGGTCTGATAACCCCAGAACCAATGGATGTCCTCGCCCTGCTGGCGGGTGGCTGCGACTATTAGATGTGGTTGTCTGGCAGTCATGATAAGCACTCGGAATAAGTCTGGGGAGGGAGCTGAGAACTGAGGTGTCTCTAGCTTGGGGCCGGCAACAGCTCATTCCCGAAGGGTTAGGCTGCAAAGTGCATTTAATGATGAGTTTGCAACTCTGCTTAATCTTGGAGTCAGTAGGTGCCCATCTCACTTTCCACCAAATACCCTTCCTCGTAATATAGGGTTTAACGGAAAGGAACTACTGCTGGCCTCAACAAAGTGAATCAGGTGGCAAAGTCCCGAGTGATGCGCAAGGCCAAGACCGAAGTTGAGCAGGCAAGAGTTGTACCCAGTGCTCCTTCGCCTGGCACTGTTAAGCGCAGTGGATACATAGCATTGGGTTTCCTCAAGCTGCTCGTCAACGATACTTGGATGTGGTATCCAAAAGGGGTCAGTCTTCCAGAACCAACTCTTACAGTTCAGCGCAGTGGACGGAGTATAGGCTGGTCTGGCTGGCTAGCCGCCTTAGGGAGGTCTTGCTAGTGGTGGAGGCTCTACCGTATTACACCCATGGGGCACAGCATAGGTACCCATCTAATGGGTGTGTGGTGCGAAATGTATAGTTTCCTCCTGCTTCACTCTGTAGGACTTGTTGCTATGTAGAGCTAACACAACGTGGTGAAAAAAGTACTCAGATGTAAGTCTAAAAAATTTATATATAGTAAACTCTCGTGGTTAATCGGGGCCAAAGGAAGCACGAATAAGTGAATTTGTATTTTAAAAAGCTTGGATAATCGAATTTACACATTTTTGCTATTAATGGAACTGTGATATTGGATCCGAAAATCATGATAAAACACAGTACCTAGTATACGTTTTAAAGCACACACAAATCATGCACTGTATGTGCAGGATTTAAAGTACAGGTTACTTTAGCTGATAATTATGTTGCACCGAGTATAGTGTGATTCACTTCACTGTGCATCAAGTTAACACAGCTTGCGCCATTGTGGCGCCAGACGGGCAGCACGGACCGATGTGGTGGGATGCGTAGTGTGTATGTGTGTGTGTGTGTTGCTTTCTCAACTTGCGCCACTCAGACCCGTCCTTCAGATGGAGTTGTAGTGTTGATCTGTATAATAAAACACAATGTATGTAAGTCTGCTTGGCTACCAGATGTGGTTTGGGGTCATTCAGGTGCTCAAGCTTAACATTAAGCTCTACAATGGCACAATAGTCGAGAACATTTCTGGTAATGGTGTGTCGCAGATTCGCCCCAGAGCTTGCAGAACATGTCCCTGAACTATTTGCTCATGACAAGTCACAAATGCCTGACAGTGAAGCTGAAACTCCATAATCAACACAGCTATTTCACTGTATCATTGTTCAACACACACAGTCTTCTCTCCACCCGGCTCATGCCAGGCCGCCGACGCTACCTGCTACACAAGACAGGGAAGTTCTATAAAGACATTTGCATCTACCATTATTATGATAATTACTCTGCATTTTTATTGTGTACGTGGACTCGTGGTAATTACTTGCTTTACCCAGTGTAATTTTGGTGGCGTTGCCAGTATCGGTATTGGGGGTCATGTAACCCAAGCGGTGTTTGTAAACCTTGCAGTGAATAAGTAAGAAGTACGTACATGTAAGCTGTAATTTTTAATATAACTTTTGCTTTCCTTCTCAGTATACAATACTAAATAACCAAATTCCAAAATCACTGTTGTATTTGTTTAGTTTTTAAAAATCTACACAGAGATAGTAATAATCTTATATTGTAAATAATTGTTTATTTGTCGTAATTAATGTTTTTAATTTCATGAGTGAGTGCTGCTGTACACCATAATTACTTTCTTACAAAATAGTAGCACTTTGATTATAAATTTTTTATACCCTTAATTATCGCTTATTTTCCAGATTTTGTAAAAATTATGTTTACTTTGACCGTAGATTATAGTTACTTAATTTTAAAAACCAGAATTTGATGCTTTGTTACAAATGCTAGGCAATTGACTGCTAATAGTACCCAAATTGAAATCTTCTAAATCTCATATTACTAAATTACCAAAATATCAATTTGAACATTATCACAGTTTATGGTTAGCACATTATATGTATTAAGATAGAACTGCATCCTCACATTTAATACCTGTAAGATATACAATGCTAAAGAAAACAAAGTTAAAAATGTGTGGTATTTCAATAAATTTAGAGCCAACACCTAAAATTCACTTCTCTAAATTTCAGAATATAAAAATGTTTTGCTTATTAAATAAATTAGACCTTGTTATGTACAAGTACATAACTTTGCTTTGCTACAATGCTTTGCGATTCATAGCAAAGAAAGTTTTCATGATTAAAAAAACAATGATTTCCACTGGTGTTCCACAAGACAGTGTAGTTGAACCCCTTTCCTGGTTTACGTTAACGATTTGTGCAATTTACAATTAAATGGGGAGTTGTAACTATATCTTCTGTGCAACAACACTTAAATGTTGTTCATAAAATATTTTGACTAAAATAAACTGGTGTTGAATCCCAAAAATACATAATATAAAATTTTCAAATCAAACAAATGTACTAACTAACCTCAGGTCCAACAAATTCCAGTTCATCAAACTAATTCCTTTTCACCAAACTAATTCCTTGAAGTATTTGGGACTAATTTTAGATAAACCCCTGACCTGGCATGATTACTGTAACTCTGTCTTATAGATCCACCCTGCAATAGGAGCAATAAAAGGATTACAAGAACAAGGAGTGCCCAATAGGATCAAATTGCATGCTTTTTAGTCCTTAGTCATCTTCAGTATCAAGCCATGTTTGGAGCTCAACTAAACAAAACTTTTATAAATTACTTGGAATAAAGCACTGAAGACTGTGTTTGGTCTTTCTAGATACAATTGTATACAGGATGTATACATTAACTCTTTAACTGTGATGTTCGTCTATTCTAGAATGCAGAGAATTAACGCTTTCTTGCGGCATGCGACTAGTTGAATTGGGTGGTTTCCTAAGTTGCAATGTGTGTTCGGCATGGAATCAGGGTCACATTTATGCACAGGCTAGGATGCAGCTCTCTTGTAATCATAAAAGATGTTGACACAGTTATTTGGTGGACAGCTGTTATGAGTTGAGTCAGCACTGGGGAATTTCGATAGCTCGGCGTGGTGTTGGAAAGCTCCAATAAGTCGAGCACTGCCTAAAAATTCCTGTTGACATTCTTCGCTGAATAATTTGTATTGTCCTTTTAACTTTTATATAGTACCTATTTTGGTGATCGTTATCATTTATCATTTGTTCGATCTTAATATGTAGGCATACTGTTTCATATTGTTACTGAAACACCTTTTCATAACAACAAATTAAAGCTATTTTTGCCCTTCTTCTTCTGCGCTAGTATTAATGACCACCATAAAATACAACCTAATCGCCATAAAAAGAAAGAGGAATTTAAAAGCAGAAGTTCCAAACGAAAGATTGCAAAAGAGAAAGAAGAGAAAAATTAAGAAATTATAGTTAAGTCACATTGTATGACCAATTTTATGAAGTTTAAGCCAAGTACATCAGCTTTTCCAAACAACAATGATGATACATGTTCACCGGCCAGCTCAAGTCAGCGTCAGAACTTTGAAGATGGCGAAGTGGTAAGTTCAATAAAAATAATTACGAAAGTTATTGAGTGCCTTGGCCAAAATCGCTTCCCTGTATTGCTTACAGAAATTTTTGCAAAATAGTTTAATGTTGTTATTATTGTTAAAAATAATACAAAATTGGTTTTTTTGGAAAATTGGTTGTTCAATCAACTGTTTCTAATTTACATTTATTTTAACTTTAAATTGGTGACTGATAACAAACTTAAAACTGTAGACCTACTTCTAGTAGTATTGTACAACTTGTAGAAGTATTTCAGTACGTAGGTGTGACTGATGCAAGCTTCATCACTTCAACTATCAATTAAATTTAAATATTTTTTTTGCAATTATTGTTTATAAACGATAAATTGACAATGTGACAATAATATAAACTTCACGTAATTTGAATTTTTCAACAAATCATAGGCACAATTTGTACAGAGCAGTATTGATAGTTAATTTGTTATTGTGAATGGTTAAAAAGTTAACTACTCTGCATGATACCATGCTTATTGCCCCTATGTTCTTACTTTGACAATTTCCCTGTGGTTTTAACACTATTGTAAGCAACTATGACAACTTGCTAACCTTTTACATGCCTGTCATGCCTCTTTTTAATGATTATATAATTTTTCTATTCTTCCACTCTAAATTGAAAATTATTAAATTTTATATATATTTTTTAGGTTCCGGAAATTCCAGCAGAGGTTTCCAAGACATTGCCAGCACCAGCGGTTTCTCTTGAACCTGCTTTCAGTGAAAATGTTTGCTTGGAAAAGGACATTTGGATTGTGGCCGGAGTGTATGACGCAGGGTAATATATAGGTTATGTATATATAACCTATATATTACTGCATAAAAAATGGGCTCCACAGCATTTCAAAATTGTGATGGTGATCTGTTTTACTGTAAACCTTTCAAGCTAATTGATAGATGTTCTGAAAGAAGTTTTACAAGAAAATGCCAAACAAGTATTTTTGAGCGGAAAACAGAACGGTGAAACCATAAAGCATTCATAGCTATGTTTTTCTCTTAGCAATGGACATGTCTACTGCTATGTATGCAAACTTGTCTCCTGAACACGGTCATAGTTCACTCATGGTGGTTATTGTCTAGTTGAACACACAACTTCTAAAAACCACCTGAATGCTGAAATTGATTTTGCAGGATACTCTAAAGAAGTGGGTTGTAATGATCAAGAACTGAGATGGCAAGCAAAAGATGTAGCAAAATTCTTGTGAGAAGTTCTCAAAAGATTGATAAGTGTGATAGTTTTCATCAATGAAAGAGGTCTAGCATTTAGAGGTGGAAATCAGACCCTTCGGTCACCGAGAACTGATAACTACCCGGTACTGTTGGAGTTTATGGCAGAGTATTAAAACTTTTTAAGCAGTCACATAACGAACCATGAAAACCGTGAAACTACCTATCTTTGACAATTTGCGAGGAAGTTGTGCAACTATTTGGCAAACGAGTTTTCAGTTAAGTTATCTCTCGAAGCAAGCAGTCAACGTACTATTCCATACCATTAAGACTCAACTCCAGACAAAGGTAACATTAATAATCTTATTACCTTTTATTTTCAGACATTTAGAGGAACATATCCCTGTTGAAAGATTTGTAACAGTCCTTTCTAACCAGGGTCACAAAGCTAGAGAAATGTTTCAAGACTCAGCAAGTTTTTTTAAAGAGAATGCTATAGACATTAAAAACTGCCATAGTCAGTCTTATGATAGCGCTTTTTCAATGAGCGGGAAGAACAATGGCCTTCAAGCGTTGGTACTGGCAGGAAATAGTTTGGCATTATGGGTACCTTGCGCTTGTAGCAGCCAATGTATGGCTGCACACGAAATTTGTTAAATATGCTGCACTGACCCACTCAGCCAAGATTATAAATATAAGGGCACAGCGCACACACACCCCCCCCTAGACCCCTAGACCTTATACTGTGTGCTACACGTCGGAGCCGACGATGATGAGGTCCCAGCAAGGCTGAAACATCGAAGGCAGCTATCCAGTACAGGCATTGAGGAGCTTATTGCCAATGACGTCTATGACTACTGTGGTGAGCATATTTGGTATGGCACTAGGGCGTAAGGTTATCTCTCGAGGCTTCGTTAGGAGGTAATCAAGCAGTAATCACTTAATATTCTGGCAAGGACAGGCAGGTTGTAACACTAGTCTCTAACTCCACTTATTATGAGAATACGGATTGCGTATAGGGATTAAGACTAATTGTAAATGTTCTGTATTGTTTCAATTAATGTAAAGATGTGTGTTAATAAAAGAGTATTGTGTTTTAGAGAATTCCCAGTTTGCTTGTACTTATTGGCCACTTAACTACTAACCTCCATGTACCTTATCCCCTTGTGCTGCCGTAACTTGAGTGATCAATTAGGCTCTAGGTACAGAGTTAATTTAGCAATGAGACAGGAAGTAAGTAGGCAGTCACAAAGGAAACGCTGCATTGGTGAAGGCGCCTTACGTTCCACGTCACGCTTATAGAGTAGGCTACTTATTTAGGAATTATTTTATTCATTTTTGCACTACACACCGTCCCACTGCAAGCAACAGATCACAATCAGCATATTGAGAGTTTCACAAGTGGCTGCGATTTAGGTATCTATCGTACGCATAGGCAAGTATATAAGTGGTATCAGAAGTGTATATCTTATTGTATTCTATGTACGCATGTTCTTGTAAGTCAGTCTCAGTAGTCAGTATACATAGCAATCTATATTTTATTGTCTCAAGACATTTTAATATTAATAGGATTAATAAGTCAGCATTAGCGCGAGTTGCAGCTGTTCCCTTTCACACGGTCAAGGCAAACTGTGTTTGCGGAAGCACGCAAGGTTAGATACGCTACATCTTGTCAATCAGCAGTTTTCGACCTCACGACAGTTGCCTTCCAGACAGTGCTTTTAGACGTCATGCCGCATACCGCCGCGCATTTCTGCAGTTTAATTTTGCTTGTATTGTAATCATGCATGCTTATTGCTTATTCCTGCACACTGGAACATCTCTTTCCTTGTGAGCTAGAAAGACTCCACTTGTTTTGGTGTGTTTTCGGAGTTCTTTCAATATCCTTCTTTCCGTGTAGATAGAAGTAATTTTACGATACCAAAGTGTGCATTTTACAACACACACATTCAGACCACAATTAATCACATCACTTTATGGACACACCCACCCACAAAAAACATGCCATAATCGACACTTCTAAATTTAAACGTGCGTTGGAAGAATGAGAAAACTCAGCCAAACAGCTAGCATAGCTACACAACAGGTTTCTGAATTGGTATAAAATCTCACATTACATCTTTCTGACAGTTCCATCTCACCTAACGCGGAAGACTATTTAGGTTTTAATTTATACGACGAAGCGGGACCAGAATCCCTTTGAACGAATACTTTTACACCACCTCCCAACACTCCCCAATACATTAACACGGACACACAGGCAACCCCACCCACACTACACAACATGCAACAACCACAACCACCCCAGAAGATTGTCGTACATCAGCCAGAAAAACCACCACCATTCTCGGGTGCAATAGGAGAAAATATTATTGCGTACTTTTTGGAATCATATAAGGCTGTCGCAGAAATTTACCAGTGGAACGAGGCAGAGAAAAATGCAGTCACCTTAAATTTTATTTACTAGTCACAGCCAAACATGCATTAGACAATCTTTAAAGCAACTACCCCGCTCCGCTTACATGGCAGGAACTTCAAACCATACTCTGTAATACTTTCACCACAACCGAAGACACAGAAAGATACAAACACCTTTTGTACACCAAATGCCAAAACATTGGAGAAAACACCATACGGCACATTGAAACCATGAAATATTATAGGCACAAATATAATCCTCATGTTACCGACCAGGAGTTTTTGAACATTCTGTGGAAGTCTTTGCTGCCATCAATGGCATATATAAGCTGATAGGACTTTCAAATGACATGCTTGCACAAATGATTAAGAACCTCAAGCGTATTGAAATTGGGATCTATCATTAGAATCAAATAGTATCACAAGTTCGCCACAATCCCGCTTTCAAATGTTTTGAGTCAGAAAAATAACAAAACTTAAAGAGGAAATTGCGCAAATCACATTGCCAGCCCAGAAATCCAAAGATGATTATTGTACATACACAGAAACACAACACACACCCGCTAGTTTTCGCCAGCAACTGCTATGGCTTTAAGCACCAGTGACCCGTGGTTATTTTTGTGGTAATCAACCTCGTCAGGGATATCAGAGGAACAGACAAGCCAACAACTGTTAATTATTATCAAAGAATGTGCCACGGGCTCACACCAAGATCAGGGCCCACATCAATATCAGAGGGGGAGAACTAGTTTCCGTAGAGGTTCCTACCGAGGTAGAAGTGTACACCGTGATAATTATGGTTCCTAGTATAACGAGACACAATTGTTTCAATATGCAAGGACGTAACAAAGGTAGTACGCGGCCGGTGACTAGTCAGCCACCAAAAAACTTCCAAACGAGGGGGTAAAACCTGTCTGCCCCACTGATAAAACGAACCACAAGGTTCAGGATGCGTGTCGGACAATGTTTAATAAAGTTGTCCCAAATAGATTGTATTCAGAAATTGCCAAGTTCAATTCACACAGCGACCAGAATGTTGCGAGCAGACCGACCCCATCTCAGGAACAAGTGCATAACATAAAACAAAATTTTGTAAGCCACACTAAATCAACACCGCCGGCATTGACAGCGAATGCTGTCACCGCATGAAAACCTTCGCTTCAGCGAATAGCACGTGCGTCGCCGCCCAAACAGGACAAAAAACACCACCACCACCATTACCACCACTCGCCGCCCTATCACAGGATCAAGGTCAACGTTGCCACACCACCACCGCCGCACGCAGAGAAACGCGACATTGCCAATTTGCCGCAAAACATCAAGCGGCCAGAAAAAGTAATGAGCCCATATAGCCTTGCCCAAGATACTTGCGCATTATGTTTTTACACAGGCCACAAGGCATGTCGGTGCACATTATTTCCACAGCAGAATTTTGAATTTGCAACAAATATTGGTGACCGCTTATAAAGCTTCAAAAACGAATTCGGGCTTGCTCACAAAACAATTTATCTAGCACAGGACGAACAAAACAGTGCTGTAGACACTACCGATTATCATCATAACACTAGTTGCCAGCCCCGCAATGTTGAGACAAAGTATCATAACTTCCTGAGCAGGCCTGCACTTCCATCTAGAGCAAGTCATCAATTGCATTGTATCACAAAACTCGATTGTCAGCTAGCCGGCCTCTGCTCATTGACACCACCAGTTGTCAAAATAAAAGGCAGGAAATACTATGCAGTACTCGACACCGGGTGTTCCCGGAGTAGTATGGCAAGCACTTTGCTTTCAACACTATTACTCCAGCCTTTAACAGAGAACATCACCTTAGTCGACGCGACTTCAGTATTGGCAACACCTAGATTTAAAACAACAATTAACTTGTGTATCTTGGGCAATACATATCTGCAGGACTTGTTAGTCATGGACAACTTTAAACAAGACATCATATTAGGGGTCGACTTTATTAAGAAGTATGATGTAATACCAATTTTGAAACATAATGTTCTTTTCATACATGACGACTGTAACAAATTATTGCAGGTACTGGCTACAGCCGCTCATGACAACGCTGCTTCCATTGAACATTGTATCAATAAATTAGATATTGAAAATTACCAAAACAAACTACCCAAGGTTAACAAAAGTGTAGATAGCCAACATGCAGCGACCTATTACTAATGTTATCAAGTATAAAGGTAGGTTTGCCAATAGCATTTTGGAATTGACAGAGGTCAAAAATTTCTAAATTAAACATGAACTAACCACTGACAAACCTATAGCAACTAGGCCTTATCGTGTAAGCCCAAAAATTTGTGACGAATTATTGATGCAAATTACAGATATCCAAAATGCAAGTATAATTGAAGAAGCTGACTCATCTTGTTCCGCACCAAGCTTATTAGTTTCCAAAAAGAACGGCGGATTGAGATTCTTAACAGATTTTAGAAAGCTCAACCAACATTTAACTAGGGTTCAGTATCCCTTACGACAAACTGAAGATATTTTGAACGCATTGCAAAATCACCAGCTTAGATTTATTTTCCGGATTCTACAGCATCCCAGTCAGGGAACGGGATCGTTATAAATTAGCGTTTAGTATAGATAGCGTGGAACTATACCAGTACAAACGTATGCCAATGGGCCTATCCACATTACCACAATATTTCCAAATGTTCATTAATGTGCTCTTGGGGCCTCTTCGATGGCCAACAGCTATAGCCTATGTTGATGACATATTTATTTTAGGAGATACATTTGAAGAACACATCGCCAATATTGAGAAAGTTTTCAAAAGATTGCGTGCATGTTTAATGTTAAGGTGAACACCAAAAAGTGTACATTCGCGGAACAGTCAGTTAAAGTATTAGGTAACATTATCACACCAGAGGATATCACTACCAGCCCAGACAAGGTATGTGCTATTGAGCAGATGGCACCGCCAGCCAACATTAAACACCTTTGTACATTTTGGGCATGACCTCATACATTTGGCGATATATATTATATTATGCAAAAGTAGCTCATCCACTAGTTGAACTCACTAAGCATAACATACCTTACAAATGGGAAGAACAGCATCAAAAAGTCTTCATACAACTTAAGCAAGCAATTTAACAGCGTCTATTTTACAGAAATTTGACAAACACAAAAATATTATTCTCACCTGTGATGCGAGTAATGATGCAGTAAGCAGTATTCTCATGTAAGAAAACCCACAAAACCAGCTATGAAGCATAATTGCCTTCGCTTTCAAAAAGCTATCCCTTAATGAATCATGCTGGAATGCGACCGAAAGAGAGCTTGGTGCTATTTGCTGCTCATGCAACCACTTTAGGCAGTATTCATACGAACGTCACTTTGTAATCGAGACAGATCATGTCAGCCTCAGGTACTTACGAACAATGGCAGAACATAACATTTGTATACAGAAGTTGGCTATCGCACTCAGTGAATACAATTTTGAACCATGCATAGTAAAAGGAAAATTAAATACACTACCAGACGCATTAAGCTGCATTACCACCCATGCTGGCAAACACACATAAAACATTACAATTAACAATACCACCTACAAGGTCAAACACAGTTTGCTAAATTGTACGTCACATTATAAAGCATTAGCAGAATGCGTGTTACAGGGACCTGACAAACACTACGAAATAAAAAAGAGTTTAGTTAAATACATAACAAACAATTGGGCGGAAATGAAAAATTTCTTGCGAAACAAATTACACTCAAAAGATAAAGCTAAGGTAGCAAAAGCTATAGTAGATGAGGAAATTTTCCCCATGTATGCTTTTCGCAAAATAATAACCATCCTGTATCAGGTAAATATGCAATTTATAATGGAAAGCAACCTAAAAAAAGGTGTAAACACATTGTATTGACCCTCTTCTGAATTGCAAAATTATCATTGTAGACAAAAACGGAAAACCACAGTTTTTGCCAACGTACCACTACAAGCAGGAATATATTAAACTTCATGATTCGATATTACACTTGTATCTTGTAGCTGTTAACACTTCAGCCTTAACAGGAGAGTACAAGCGCGACCCTCACATCCGACAGTTGAAACTTGCATTTTTAAACCCACAAGAGGTAGGTACGAAATACCGCAGACTTAGTCGCCGATATGGAATAACTGCGAAGTGAGAAATTTACCTCAAAGTAAACACGGCACAAGGACCAAAGAAGTTAACATTAGTGCCACGGTTTTACGTCAAAATAATACAGGCTCATCACAATGCCATCTTTGGGGGCAGACACTTTGGTGCCTTTAAGACGCTTCAAAAAATTAAACATGTCTATCACTGGAACACAATGAATACATGTGTCTAGAACTATGTACGTGGATGTCCGGTATGTCAGAAAATTAAGGCACCCAATACTAAACCTATTGGACAGATGACTTCAATTCCACCCCAGCCTCTATTGAAACCTTGGGATCTTGACGCAAAAGGACCTCTCCCTTCTACTGCATGTGGAAATAAGTATATTCTAGTAATGATGGAATACTTAAACAGATACGTTATTGTGAAAGAT
This sequence comes from Dryococelus australis, assembly GCA_029891345.1. NCBI lineage: Eukaryota > Metazoa > Arthropoda > Insecta > Phasmatodea > Phasmatidae > Dryococelus > Dryococelus australis. The sequence goes on along the minus strand of CM056999.1, from coordinate 27,725,819 downwards.
GAGCCTTCCAGAGATGCTGCTACATGTGCCCAGTTCATCAAACAAGTCATTTTATATTTTGGATGCCCCAACCAGATTTTTACAGGTCACGGAACGAGTTTTCGAAATGAATTAATGGGCCAGCTGCTGAAAATGTTAGGCATAAAAAAGTTAACCACCACTGCTTACAACCAGAGATGCAACGGTTTAGTTGAAGCCACAAACCGCATAGTAGGAGAATAGTTGACTGCAAGTGCCAATGCAGATCAAGTAAATTGGGATTTATATGTTGACTTTATTGTTTTTAATTCCTCTGTAAACACAACTACCAATTATACACCCTTCTATCTCCTACATGGTCTAGAAGCTGCGCATCCAGCACAGCCAATAGCAGACAAATACTCTGACCGTGCTAACGACTGGTGCCAAAAATTTCTGCAGGAGCGCAATAATGCCAAGGTTAACTTACTTCAGGCTCAAAGACACCAGAAAAATCAATTTGAAAGGACGCACAAAAAAAACACATTGTGTATCAACGATTACGTCTGGGTGCGTAACCGCGGAAGACAAAAGGAGCTTACGCATCGTTACCGGGGTCCTTATAGGGGGACAGACATTTTAGGAGATTATACCATTCGTATTCAGGTAAATAAAACCGGCCCTCCTAAATTTGACACTGACTGCACCCGTCACACGAAACCTGCATTTGTTAAATAATTCTCCTTCCTTTGCTATGCCACAGTGTTGTAATTGTATTAAATGATCAATGTTTAACATGTACCTCAAAATGTGTTATTGTGTGTGTGTGTGTGTGTGTGTGTGTGTGTGTGTGTGTGTGTGTGTGTGTGTGTGTGTGTGTGACTTTAACAAAACAAGGGTACTTGAACATGGCAGTCGCTGCCGCGCAAGAGGACGCCTGTACACGCCACAACTGGGGCATGCTGACCCCACTCAGAGTTCAGCACGTGGCTGCATTAGTGGAATTCAGCCAGCGCGAGACACGGGACTGCACTTCATTGCTGCCACCACACCGCTGGGCGTCTACAGAGCAACAGCAACGTGGAGAAGGGATCCACAGCTGCCAACCCCTGCCCGAGCGTCGTGTCACACCGAAAGAGGCAAAGAGCTGCTCTCGCAGCCCAGCTGCAGTTGGTAGAGGTGCACAAGCACGAAGTGTGCTATGCGCATGTGATGGCATATCACCATGGCAATGCCAATCAGCAGACGAGCAGGAGCCAAGGAGTGGGGATCTTGCTGTGGTCGGCGCAGGTCAAGGCCACCATCGCAGTCTGCCTTGTCCTACCAACGATACTCACAGCGCCCGCCACCTTCCGCACTCACGCTGGCATATAGTGGATGCCGGCCGACGTAGATTTTATTTATGAAGATAGCGTCCCACTCATTTACACAATTCCCTTGCACCTACCCACCACACCAGCTTAGCTCGACCAATATTTGCATGTCGCTTGTACGGATCAGAACTCACACTCCTGTACGAATGGCAAATTGACATATGAGTACATGCAGGTAGTAGAGCGAGGAGTGCTCCGAGAATACCTTGGCGATGTCAATTGCAAAATTCCATAGTAAACGCGGAATAAAGTTTATTGGGAATGTTACAAGCTGGTACTGCAACGTGCTCATCAATAAGCACCTTCGTGTAATTCTCAATAACGATGAACAGCAGGATAATGAAATCAATGACCTTGCAAATAAAATCATGACCGCTAACAATGCTGGTAATATTACATTCAACGTAATTACAGAACGTACACACCAAGTTGAAAGTAAAGTCAACTCATTAGTTGCTACTATTAATGGTATTTCACAAGCCTTACGCCAACAGAGCACGGCAATTAGTAAGATAAATAATTTTGAGGCCCAACTGGACATGTTTACTACCAGTCTCCTACATTTATTAAATAATATTGTACTTGAATATCTTGCCAAAGGATACATTCAATTGTGCCAGCTAAATAAATTGCCATTAACTGCTGTAAACAAGATGCAACTTAACCATGACCTTGAAAACCTTAGTCTGAAATTGGACAAACTTAATTTTATGTTAAGTATTAGTAGTAAGAATATTATCAAATATTACATGCATGAGCTTACTGAATGTTCGTTTTCTAACACCCAGGTGGTGATTAAAATTCAAATCCCTATTTTACAAACTAATTCCAAATGGAAAATTTATAAAATCATTCCAGTACCATTTCATTTCAAAAATCAATTGTGCACCATCAGAGTTCCATACTCAACTATTGTCATCGATCCAATTGTGGACATCCTTAAGGCCATTCCACCATTCAGAATTGGCATCTGCTGTAGTACACATCCCCAAGGAGTCCCTTACCAGTAATGATTACCAGTGCATTAAAGAAACTATTCTTCTTTCCAACACTACTAAGTTATGTTCTACATGTAAATATCATTGCACCCTGGATACGTCATTCACCATTCATCGCATCCTACCCCACCAATATGTGCTCACTAAAATCCCAGAGGGAACGTGCCTCCAATGTGTGAATGTTTCTCGTAGGACAAATGTCTGAAACCATAAGCTCAGTAGTATTGAATTGTACATACCGTGTGGTTGCCAGATTACTATCCTGCAACTATGTGTAGTTGAAGCCACCCATCTTTGTGACATTCGAGCACCCATCATTCCAGCAGCAAACAGTCATCCCCATTAATTTGTTAAATCAACAAGCATTTCACCTGGAGCAGTTATCATTAAGTGCAGGCATTCATTTTTATAATATTAGTAAAGCATTAGACACCAACTGGCAAATGAACCATACCATGCAGCCAGTGCTGCCAGCTGTTGACATACTGTGAACACATCTTAACATGGGCTAAGCCAGAGTGTTTTCAATACTTGAATCTGCCCATTTTGATTACATTACCTTAGCATTAATAATAGGTCTTGTGTTTGCAGTCATTACAATATACATTAGACTTGTTAAGATATTGATCATTCTGTCAAGGGTCAATACCACATCTTTATTACAGTAAAACCCCTCCATTACGACCCCATTTATTACGACATGTCTAAAAATAGATACAGTAATCCATCGCCAACCGCGGTATCTTGAACTGCGGTTTCAGTTATGCCCCCACCAGAATGATCTTGTAGCGGGCGGCTGGCCACCGCCCGCAGCTGCCCAGCGCCAAGAATCTAGGACCAATCGACATTGAGTCGCCGCGTCCGGCCGTGCTGCAGAGGATCTAGGCGCTCGCCCAGCTACGTGTGCACATTGAGTAAAGATAAACACTAGACAGGCTATGGGATAGGAAAAGTCTGACCAGTTTTATGTGTTAGTTCTGCTAATGATCCAGAGGAGAGCTAGTGTTCTCGACGACGTCATCCACGTGGTGTTGGCAATTCAGCAGCAGTGAACTGTGCCCTGGTCTCGGCTCACCCACGTGTTCGTTCAATATTTTACTGTTAAGAACTTTGTTCAGTGTTGTTTCTAGAAAGTTAATGCCGCCATTCCGCTCTTTATAAAAAAAAATTTTAGGAATAACAATTACTAACTACATGTAATTCAATTTTCTAATTAGTAGATTGTGGGATGTAAGGGCACGAGACATACACACTTTCGTTTCCCCGTGTATGTGTGTACGTCATTTCTCGAGACATGTAAAACATTTACGTACGTAGATGAATGTGAACGCTGTATGAGTGTGCATCTCATTAAGCAGAAAACATTATGCGCAATGCGGGAAAAGGACATTAATGATCAGGTTTAATGCTCAATTCTAACAGATGTTTGTTTTAAGGCGACAATACAACTGTCGTCTCTGTAAGATCTAAGTTTAGAATAATGATGTGCAGTAGTGGATATTGTCTGATAAGTTGGCAGCTGTGTGTATTTACATTTACACGAGTGTAACAGAGTATACAAATGTATATTCTGCACTGAATCCTCAGACTCATAACAATGCAAAAAATGTTGACACTGAAGTGTTTATCAGTAATATTAACACTAACGAATGCATGAAAACTAGACTTAACAAAGAGAGTCGCAATATTATTATTCAGACTAGGTACGTTACAAAATATAACTATTTCTACACTAAACATCGGTTGAATGCAATAAGTCGATGCCAATCACTAATAGTTAACTAGCTAAGGCCTGGTTGTCGGAAAGGACAAATTCGTTATTTTGTAATTTGTCATTTCGTAGGTTTCAATCCGGACGTTGTCGGCAGTCACTTATCACTCACAGCAACACATTGTTACATTAATAGTGAAAATTTGTTTTATGTAAATTAAATGCTTATAATGGATGTAATATATCTACACTCATCACTGGAATGCTGCAAATATATTAATAAACAAGAAAATAATATAATATCGAATAACGACTTAAAATAAAACATGTTTTGCGAAATATATAAACAAAGCACAACACTTACTTGCTTTTTATAACGTGTAGTGTATTTTAAGAACAGTTATTTGTCTTGAAAGACATTTTAAGTATGCATTCGCGCATATGTTTTGAATGTCAAAATCATTGCGGCTCTGATTTTGTCATTTTGTATTTTTGCTAATGTACAAGATATGAAATGTCAATTTACCAAATACGTCACTATGTTTCTATACAAAATCGGGTCTCGTGATCATTTTGTCAACACAATCTGGCATTTCGGACACGACCTACATTTACAATACAAAACTAATGCATTTAGAATTATGAAGTAGGCACTTATTTGTCATACGGAAACACGTCTTCTGTATTTGCAGTTTCCCATTAATGTTTTAATCAGGTGTTGGGCCAGCGGAAACTGTTGGCTGAGCCACCATAGATGAAGCAGGTAACTGTATGAATTAGTATTTATGGTGCAATGTCATCTGGGAACTTCAGCATGTGCTTGCTTGCGCCTATCAACGCTCGCTCACGCATCCCGACATGCAATAGCAATTATGCTGGAAGTACGACTTAATACTTATGACTTAAACATAATACCTAAGACTTACGACCTAAGGCGTAAGACCTACGAATAGTAACTGCCCAAGGGGAGAGGGCGGGGAATGGAAAGGTAACCTCCCCCCAAATGTGAAGAAAATATTTTTTAAAAATGCGCCTTTCAGACGAATACAGTCAAAGAAATGAGGGATGGGTAATTGCCCTTGCCCGCACCCCCCCCCCCCCCCCCCCCCAAAGGAGGGCTTGCCCATACTGGCTTCACCATAAAGAGGCTCAAAAAGGTGAAATATTGGATGCACCACAATCCCACAAATTGGCAAACATACCCCTCTTTGACCCTTTACTCCTCCCAGGGGGGAGGGGGTCAAAGGCGAAGGATTGGGGATCAGTGAGGGGGGGTCGGCTTCCCCCACTCTCTTCCGTTTGCCCACAGCGGCCCTCCAAAAACAGCTTTTTTTGTGCAAATACTTCCGTTCTTGATTAATTAGTATTATTCTTAATTCCAGCGAATGGGAACAAGCAGCAAGCCTGTCATGTTTACTTCTGTTCATAACATAACCTCGTATATCCAACTATATTGTTTTATATTTACATTACCCTAAATAACAGTATCTCGCTAACAACACTGACTGCTTGGTCGTAGCCTAGAAATTATTTCTAAAGATATAACATACAACTATTTCTTTTAATGCTGAAGGAAATCCCACCAATGCACACGACCTGATAAGGTTCCACTGAGAACCAAAACGTGAGACAACACACATTCGTTTCTTCTGCACACATCTTAATGCATAGTATAATGCTTAAATATTTCGATTTTTAAGCCAGCTTTACTTCAGAGGTCGCAATTTACGTTGCATTACGGTGTGGAGGTGTGTTTAAATGCAGTTGAATCAATACATTTCTCTGTTCATAGTGTGCAGTTGTTACCAAGAATAACAGAAATATTATGAAATATCTTGACTGTGTCAAAATTTTTTCCATGTATTCGGGAATGTTTGTCATCTCCTAGCCTACAAATGGATAATGACAGCAATTTACAAACACTATGTAAAAATTAGAATGATTTGTGACAGTAGGGCATTCTTCTGTATTAACTTTGTGGCGTATTTACATAATTATAATTTACTTTTCCTAAAAGTAATTATGTTCTGTGTGCCCCATGTTTCGTTGAATGAATAAGCACTTTTATCGTTAAACCACCACTAATTTTGTTTGCCTGATTATACTATACTAACTAAATATATTTGATAACATGTACGATCATCTTCATAACAAGGAGTGTTAATTCATACAGCAAGTGTAGATTCAATTTGTTTATTTAAACAAGGGCGTAGTTAGGAATGTACTCCTTAGAAGAGGGGGGTGGGGGTTGATATTTCATATTTCTATTTTTGAACAAAAACCTGTATATTATACATTCATAGTTACATAATTATTTATAATCAATGGGTTCATGTACAGAGATGGAACCACAAAACGCTATAAACATTCTTCATGTTCAAGGAAGATCACATAATCCTTGAATTAAAATAAAACTTGCAATTTTGTTTTCAACGTTTATTTTCATTTCGGTGGACGGATATGTTCCAATATATCTCTTCCCATCCCGATTATGCCTCTGTTTTTAAATGTGTATCTTTAATGACCATAATAATCAATCTTGTGCTCTCCGTAATTAAACACGCTTTTATGATTATACGGCCAAAAGAAGACATTACTTTTACAATATTAAACTTAAGGCTTTCATGTATGCCTGTTAACATTACTCATGCTATACAGCTCAAATTCTCTACTTTAGAAACCAATTGATATGATTAGCCAATAACTGCTGTTAGTCGATTGTACTGTGCTGGTACTTGCGTATTATTACTTGTAGACAAAGATGTTCTGGAAATAAACATTTTCTAGTGATAAAATAAGTTATAAACAGTCATAATGTGTAACATAAAAATTTTGTTACTCATTGGAGATTTGAACTCTACAACCTACAATTATGTGGCTCAGACCTGTGCACTAACTCACTGAACTACAGAAACTATTTACTGTGCACATGTGTGATAAGATATATATAGAACATAAATCCACAGTTATCGCACATTTTATAAAGTTGTGTTTATTCTTTTATTATGGCCGTGTTAGTAGTATGCAACGTTTCCCGTTACTTATGCGTACATTAAGATTCACTTTGTTCATACATATATTTTACAAAACTTGTATTATTTTCATAAACGGTTATATGCGAATTGAGATAGGCAATTGGGCGTCCGCCATCTTGTCTGTCCCAGCTTGTGGGTAAGCAGACATTCAGAACACGTACTACTGTTGCGGAGTTGGGACTGGGGGGACAGAGATGTAGTATGAGTGAGAGAGAGGGTAGGTGACAATGTGGCAACGCCGCCAACATTCCCCATGCACACGCCACAAAAATGAACTAGCGCGACGTGGTGTTCATCCCTCGAACTACAGCTGGTGTGGTCAGAAAAATTTAACCTGGGGAAGTCCACTCTAGGTATATCTTTACTCAATGGTGAGCACTGCAATGTATTCGCTGCTAGCCCCAGCACACGACTGATTCACTGTATCTTCATAAATATTATCAATAAATAAAGTTCTGTGTTTTGCTTCAAACATAAGGTATTTCCAACCATGTTTAGTTATATTTTAATAATACATAGTCTAATCTTTTCACACACTTTCAATGGCCATTTCATGCTGTGTTTAGGCCTTCTTTTTTACAAGGGGTGGTCCAATATGCCTTTCTTTGGTATCAAATTAATCAGGAGACACCCAGCTATTAAAATGTACATATGTATTTACATTTAATTTAAAAAGTGTTTTTTTAAGCGCTAGAGACAAACTTCGTGCAAAAAATGGCATGTTTGAGGGTTAGGGGTGGGTCAAAATCAGCCCAAAATTTTCCAAATGTTTTATTACGACCCCCTCTCTGTTATGACCCTATTCTCAGGAACCGTAAGGGGTCGTAATAGAGAGGTTCTACTGTATTACCTTCGCCTGGCTTCCTAGGCCACAGGCGACTAATTGAGTTGAACTCGCATTAATTTTGGCCTTCTACTTACGGCCTTGTACAAGTGTACTGTTACAAGCCTCAGTGTAAATAAAATTAGAATTATGTTTTATTAATTGTGGTATTATGCCACCTCTCATTCAATAAGAATTGAATTTTATCTTAGGCAAGTAAGGACGAAGCAAGGACAACATGCATGGTTGTTACTATCTATATACACATATACATTGGTTGACCAATCTACTGTATTTATTACAATCTAAGTTATATTAATTACCTTGGTGAAAAATCTAACATCACATACCACATGTTATAATTATTAAATTCTCGTTTCTACCATCCTTACCAATAGTAAGAAAATTAAAATATATAATTCGTAATCTTTGTTTTCCCAGTGTTCAAAATAATGAATGTTCCGATTGTACAATGGAGTCTCGAATTTAGTCTTGTGTTCTCGACACTGCCCTTCATTGAGTCTCGGATGCCACTCTATGCCACTATGCCTTGTATGCTGAGAATGAGCTGCTCGACTTTCCTACAGCCTCGGACCTCTCTCCAGGGTATCTCTGGCACTCTTCTACATCTACTTCCACTGCAGCAGCCGGCACAGCTGCTTGTCCAACTAAGGGGGTAGTGTAACACCCAAGGTCTGGCTGCACACAATATTCAGTAAATAGGCTGCGCTGACCCACTCGGCCAAGAGTATAAATATAAGGCCGCAGCACACCGCCCCCTGCCCCACCTCCCAGACATCCAGACGTTATAGTGTGTGCTACACGTCAGGGTCGACAATGCCGAGGTCTCAGCGAGGCTGAGAAGATGAAGGCAGCTATCCAGTCCAGGCATTGAGGAGCTCATTGCCGATGATGTCTACGACTACTGTGGTGAGCATATTTGGTTTGGCAATAGGGCGTAAGATTATCTCTCGAGGCTTCGTTGGGAGGTAATCAAGTGGTAGTCACTTAGTACTCTGGCAAGGACAGGCAGGTTATAACGCTAGTCTGTTTTAACTCCACTTATTACGAGAATACAGATTGCGTATAGGGATTAAGAGTAATTGTAAATGTTCTGTATTGTTTCTATTAATGTAAAGAATATTGTTAATAAAAGAGTATGTGTTTTCGAGAATTCCTAGGTTGCTTGTACTTGTTGGCCACTGAGTTACTAACCTCCGTGTACGTTATCCCCTTGTGCTGCCATAACTTGAGTGATCAATTAGGCTCTAGGTAAAGAGTTAATTTAGCAGTGAGATAGGAAGTAAGTAGGCAGTCAGAAGGGAAATGCTACATGCTGTGCACTCACTCAGTCTAGTAGTAGAGACTGCTGCCGAGTGCGGTTTGAGTGCTGTAAGCTTTTTTGACTCTTTGGAATAACTTTATGCATATTGTACAGCCTCAACTGATAGATATAAAGTTCTAACCGATTGCTTGCAAGGAGTTAAATCTGACAAACCCATTCCCATGCCAAAAAAAACAACACATTGGTCATGCCGAGTGAGTGTGTGACAAGATATGGATGGCTCTTAACAGCAAAGTCTTGAGAGCTGAGAGAGTGAGTGAGGTGAGTATGGAGTGGCGCCAGAATGAAAGGGTGTGCTAAACGGGAGATCCCTGAGAAAACCCGCCGGCCAACTGCATCATCCGGCATGATTTACACTTGAGAAAATCCGGTAACCCAACCGGTGATTGAACCTGGTTCACCTTGGTAGGAGGTGAGAAAGCTAACTGCCCAGCCACCGTGGCCCCCGGACGTGCCGAGGAGATGGTACAAAACCCTCCTACGAGGTTATAAAGACATAAAAAATGCACTTTTTGAAATTTCAGAGGAAAAAGAAGATTCAAAAGAATTATGTGTTACTGCTCTAAGTTTGCATGACAAAATGTCAGTAATGGAAACGGGGCTGTACACAGTATTTTGATATGACATCTTGGGAGACATTAACAAAACTAGTAAAACTCTGCACAACCCTAGATTGGACGTAAACACAGCCGCCTCAACTCTGACATTGTAACAAGCTTCATAAGAACTAAATGGGATAACTTTGAAGAATATGTGGTGAAAGCTGCTGAGTTAGCTGATTGCATCAAGTATGAGAGTGAAACACAGCGCAAGCGCAAAATAAATGTATGTATGGCACCTCTTGACTGTGTCCAAGCACCACCAGAAGTTGAGCTAACCCCATCAAAATAATTTTGAATCCAGAATTTCCTTCCTGTCATTGATCAATCTGAATCTTCATTGCGGCAGAGGTTTGAAGCATACAAACTAGTTATTATTATGTTTTGGGTTTCTCAACAAGTTGGTTCACCTTACTAATGAAGAGATAATTGCAGCAGCTCAAAACTATATAAATGTGAATTGGATGATCAATCGGGATATGAACTGATTCAGTTCGAGGCTTTTTACTACAAGTTCCAAGATGATGATGATGATGATGATGATGATGATGATGATAATGATGAGAAAAATGAGAATGTCATTAGTCAGAAGAGAGAGATGTATAAACTCCTCCTAGGAAAAAAATTAAAAGTTTTGTTTCCCTAATATTGAGGTCACTCTAAGAATGTACTTGTCACTTATGGTCACAAACAGCAGTGGAGAAAGGTTTTTTTCAAAATTGAAGTTGATAAAAAACAGGCTTCGAACCTCCATGTTAGAATGACAGGTTCAACATTTTGGCTTTGCTCAATATTGAAAGTGATATTTTAAGACGACTAAGTTATGAATATATTATATAATTAGTTTCATTAGTATGAAGTGTAGGCACGAACAAATTTGCCACTAAGCCATTTCCAAGTTAAGTTATATGTAGTAACTACAATTGAGTAGTAAATTGTACACACAGTTCTAAAAATATTAGGTAAATGAGGATTCAAATGCCATGTAGGCCTACTGTACTATATATTTTCCAATGCATTTATATACATTTTATTTCAAATTATTTGACACTTCATTTTCATTTTAAATCTGATTGTTCAGGAAAGTTCTACAGTTGAATGAAATATAAGTAAAATTACCTTGTTTGGTACATTCCTTTTTATATCTTGCATTTGCCTAACTTGTTATTTTAAATTACAAAATGTTATTTTTTTAATTGATATAATGATATTTACGTACTGGGCAATGTAGACATGAATCTCAACTCTGTGCTCTTTTTATAATATAGTTCATAGCAATGTTAATAACTAGTGTTGAATGCCTTATTGATTTTCAATTATTTTTGTTTTTATCTCAACAATTCATTAACTTATAAATATTGTGTAGTAAATTTTTTTACAAGTTAATAATAAACTTTAAATATTTCTTTTTAGATTTTTAGTTATAAAATTGCTTAAAAATGTGATTTTTGCAGGTAAAATTTCAAAATATTTTCGGGGGTTGGTCCCCGAAACCCTCGTTTTACTAGCTGGTATTCCAAACCCCCATGTAGGGCCCACACCACATGTTCAGCTTAGGGGTCTACAGACCCTAAATACAGTCCTGCATGGGATTGTTTTCTAACAAGGTTTGCTATCTATAAAATTGATACATCGATGTTCCGAAACTATCTTTGACAGCATATATGTACTACGAGTGTGTTATCTTTGGTGTTATTCTCGCCAACAACAATGGCATCAGGTAGTAGGAAAGGATTGTCGCAAAAAGAATGTTGTGGTATTTTGTTTGCTGATTCAAATTCAGATTTAGAAGTAAGTGAATCTGAAAACGAAGTTGGAAGATGAGAAAACTTGTGGTGCAGTGTCAGAAAATTTGAGTGGTAGTGACAGGGACAGTGACACAATGAGTGACACGATCCTGCGCAACAGTTTTTGGAAGGTAAGAAAATGTAAACTACGTGTGTTAATATTAATGACTGATTGAACACAGACAGCGAAAATATAAATATTTTACTGGAGTGGTGTTATAAATGTCCAGTACATTCATCACTAAAAAAACATTACCTCAAATGGCACAGCCAGCAGTAGACAGTTTTTTACAAATTTTTCCCAGGTCTATTTTTGCTAGAATAGCAGACCAAATAAATGTACGTGCATTCCAGTTTTATGAAAATATGACAACAGAGAAATTATTACCTTGTTCAAGGTACCATCAATGGAATGATTGTACTCCTGAGGACATACAAGCAGTGACAGCTGTAGAAATTGGTTTGGGTTTGTATCACTAAATATCAATAGAACAGATTTTTTGTGAATCATCGTGGATAAATGGTACCCCAAGTTATTCAAATAATATGTATCATGGCAGATGCCAGATTCTCTGGTAATAATTTTGTCACTTTGCTGACAACAAAAATCATAGACATAGTGAAAGACACTTTCTTGCGTGAATTTGAATCACGTCAAAGCTTGTCTATTGATGAAACTATGCTTCGCTTCAAAGGACGTCTATGGTTCAAACAATACGTGCCGTCGAAACCTTCTACAAAGTAGGGTGTGAAGCTATTGTCACTCTATGATGGTGAAACAGGTTTCTGGTTGAGGTTTGATGTTTGTCAGAAAAGGTGGGCAACAAGTAAATGTTGATCGCACCTTGGGGTTAGGTGAGTGAGTTATTTAGAAACTTATTTTGGGGTTTGAACACACAAGGTGAATTCTCTATTGTGACAATTTTTTTCTGGCCCAACACTTTTCCAGTTCCTCGGAGAAGTTGCCGTAGGAGCTTGTGGCACAGTTCAAACAGGCGTGGCATGCCAACTGAGTGTAAACCTGTAGCTTGCAAAATAAAGAAAGGTGACAAGCCAAAATTTCTGCTGAACAAAGGAGAGGAAATAATTTTGTGCTCTTGGCAAGGTTCTGGACGAGTTAGTCTGTTGTCAACTGTGCATGACAATGAGTTGACTGAAGTGAGAACAAGAGCTAAACAAACTGAAAATGTGTTCAGAATTGTTTCTAAACCAAAAATGGTGTTGGAGTACAACAGGAACATGAATGATGTAGATCCGTTTTACCAGCTGTCATCGTCATAGTTAAAACAGCACTCGTGTATGGGAAAATTGCCTTCAATATGTTGCAAGGTACTAAAATGTCTGCAATACAATACAGGAACTGCGTCATTAAGCAACCACCACCAAAAAAGAAAGTCCGTCTTTGTGCTGATGTCCCACTTACCAGACTGAACACCATTATATTGGACCACAAAGTGACAAAAATCACAAGCCAAATTGCATTGTTTGCTTATAATGCCTTACCAATGCAAACAAAAAGGAAGAGAAAACTTTAAATGCAATCAAACCCTCTACATGTGCAAGAATCGCCTCGATCATCCTCCACTCTGTCCTGTGCCTTGCTTTGAGGAGTACCACAGTTAAAAATAAAGTCTGCATATGTAATAAATTGTAAATACTTTGTATATTCTTTCTGTGTTTGAAATAACTTATATGCAAATTTATTCTCAACTCTGACCTGTGCCTGGCTTTGAGGAGTACCATACCATTAAATCTACATGAACATCTGCATATATAATAACCTGTAAATACAAGTATGCACATGTAATAACGTGTATATACTTTGTAAATAGTTTCTGTGTTCAAAATAAGTTAATATTTATTTTAATGTAAAATTTTTTGACGTAAATACATCTTTAAATTTATGACCATAGTGGGAGGCAATCCAGAAAATCTGATAACAAAATCAGGGGATACAGTTTGGCATTGCAGCTCCAAATCTATTGTCTACATTCAAAATTCAATAACACCACTCATTTGCTTAAGGATCGAAGAATTGTTACATTCAGTGAGGACTGCAAAGCATCGCATGCTCCGCCATTTAGAGTTTGTTTCGCCACATCTCATAAATTCTGCATAGTATAACTTTTGACTAGGAGAAGTTACGACATTTGTTTAAGTTTCAGTCAACAGCTCTTGTCAAGATAAATCAATTGTGTGTATAAAAACATTTGTTGGTGTGGGTCATGGTGAAATTGAATGAATTTAATATAAAAAATTAAGAAAACTTAACACAATGTTGGCCTGTACTCGTCTAAAAGCCAAATCGAAATACAGAAATCGTATAGAGTTTGAAAGAGCATCTCAAAGGCAATCTATTGATGCTCATGAAATTCCATATGATTGAGTGAAGCAGTGCTGGAACGTAAAAAAAACTAAGGCATCGAGCGCGTCAACGTAGGTGTATTCACGCAAAACAAACGGCTGTGTCCCCAACACAGCTGCACCTAATTTTTGTTACTTTTTTTTTTTACTTTTTTTTAACACTTTTTGGGGGAAAATTATTAAAAAAATTGCCGCAGCAAAAGAGTTAAAAGCAATATATTACCAATTCAAGGGCTCTAGTTAGTTAGTATAATAATGAAAAATACATCTAATGCTGCTAAATAGCAAATTCAAAAAGGGGCAGTCAAATGCTTACTTTCTATAAGATTTGGGAACCTATACCTGAATCATGTTATAAAAATTATAGAATGTGTGCTCTTGCCTATTCAGGCTTTGTCAAATATAACACTTTCCCCAATGATCTCAAGACTTTAAAAAATAAAATAATCTGTAAAGGAAGTGTGGAGAACTGACTCATCAATGCTGTCAATGACTGGGGCAGTGTTTTACTACTCTGAGCTTGTAGGAATCAAACCAAGTAGTACTTTAAATAAATCTTGCCATTAAGTATGTGATGTCTTTTATTTTTTCTGGTTTTCTGTTGTTCCTCTGTAACACACCCTTTTTACATACCTTTATGTTCAAAAATTAGTGAAAAACTAGCTCATCAATCATGATAATGTCTGTGTCATTATCATGTGAATGTGACCAATCCATTAAATATGCAAAGTACTCTCTGTAATTTCCTTCATTTGTTGTATGTTAATTTGTAGTATTTTAGTTTTGGTCTTCTAACTTGCCTTTCTAAAGTATCTGTATGTATAAAAGAAACATCATTAATACTGTTAATGACAGGGCCAATATTTTATCAATTCAGCCAACTAAGGCTGTTCACGATAAAGTGAGCACTTTGAAATCAGTTGTAGAAAAATGTTACTGCCCCAGCCTGCATATATTATAATGGATGCACTTAGTGACATGCGCCCAGTAAAGTCTGTAACAATTAATGGAAAGTAGTTCAATATTTTAAAATTTATTTAATAGGGTTAAGGTAAACATTCCTGATAACATGAATTACTTCTTTGGCTTTTTTTTTTCGTAATGCATGGAGGTGTCATAATTAACAGATTTGTGAAACATTTACTTATCGTATAATCTCAAAGTTTCACATGACCGAAGCATGACTAAAGTGATGAAGCACATAGAAAATTTAATTTTACATAAGGGGGAAGAATACATAACGTGCACACAAGTAGATCTTGAGTATGGCTCTCAAAAGTGCTCATGTTACTATGAACAACCTTTATAATTAAATTAATTTGTACTTTCTGAAATGTGCTCCACTAACAGATTCATAATCCATATTGATTTACTTTGATCGTCTGTGATCTGCATGTCTAATGTGATGAGTGCCCGCTTTTTTTATCCTACTTTAAATGATTGTGACTCATTGCATATTCACGTCAAGTATTCTTTCTTCGACCCACATGAGAGTCGAACCCGCAAACCTGTACACGGACGTTGCGGGCAGCCAAATTCCCGCCAGGCACCCGAACACTTGGATATCAAGGTTGCGTAACCCAGCATGCACGCCGCCCCGTCCTCCCCCATGCTGAGTGCCAACAAGCTGTCAACTACCTCGGGGCGTGGGCGAGCGCCACCGAATATGCCAGAAGCAAAGTGATGACTAGGGGGTTCCCACTCCCACTATGGCCTTGCAGTAGAGGGACGTCACCCCCCTCCCGCGGCCCGCACCCTGCAGTACTGACTATATAAGTCAGTGTGCGGCCAGGCTCACGAGTGCCTTCTTCCTGCTCATAGCGCTCACTCCACCACTTACAGTGCTGGGGCCTCCTACGACTGCGAACTCTTCAGCAACCTTCCAGAGGCTGCTACCAGTGACTTCAACAGCCACAGCAGCCACCAGAGGCTGCCCCATTGACGTCAATCACCTTCAGCAGCCATCAGCGGCTCCTACCATTGCTGTCACAAGAGGTTTCTGCAGCCACAGCTACCAGAAACTCCAGCGACATTAATCGCCAAACAGTTACCTGAAGCTCTTCTGCGAAACTTGAACATTCAACACACCCTGCTACTAGAGCAGTGAACTTTAACTTCATTTGCTCTTATAGACATCCTAATTAACTAGTTAGCCCATTGATATTTTTATTATTTATCAGACTTTTACTTCAGTTCCCAACTAGTCTAAGACCAGGTCGCCTACACCTGGATTACGTAGGTTACTTCCAGCTGCCCGTCTACTTAGTAGGAGTTAGCACGAGTCATGTGTGTTTATTACGACTTTAATACACACATCTTTGTTTCTCTAGCCACAAGTCTGATTTCTAGAGTTATCGTGAATATGCTTGCTAGGAACGCTACGAGTTGTGCACTACCGACCAAGACCGGGAATATTACTATACGAACTATCTACGGCTGGGGACCCCTTCAGAAGGCCTGCAGTCCTGAAACACACCCATTAGACGGCCGCCTGTTGTATTCCTACCGGAGCACCTATAGTCCATTCACGGTTATTTCAGCCTTTTCTGAAGCCCTGCTTAAGTTCTACTTCCAGGATATTCCTCCACCTCATGCAAACTAAGCTTAACTAAGCCTGGAGAATTACACCAGGGGGACAACGCACCACATTCGTGCGCACTAAGTGAAACAGTATTTTGTATAAGAACTATTTCTCAAGAAACGTTACCAACATACCTATTTTTTCCCTGAATTTTATTCAGATTATTTATAAATGAAGCATTATAATTTATATATAAAATATGAATAAAATTTCAATTTAACAGGAAAAAAGTAACTTTTATGAACACAAGTATAAAATGCTTCTGATACAGGGTGTATTTAGGAAATAACTAAACGCTTCATACATGGGGAGACTTTTCAAAGGTTTGCTTCTAAGTGGCAGAAGAAACTGTGAATGGACTATTAAGTGCTGGAGGAATAGAACAGAGGAGCCATGACCACTAGGAATACTTCCAACTCAGGAGAGACAGTACACTTGAGTTGTATCCCTACAGGAGCACCTAGGTGCTGCCAGCCTCTACTGGGCTTACACTATTCTAGGCTTTTCCTTCGCATCTGTAGTGCTTGACCCGTATCCTTCTGCAGCGGTTAACACTATTATGCGGTTCAAGGTAAGGCACTGCTAACGGAGGGAGGAGCAAAGGATTGCACACCTTGCTGCCAAACAACGAGCTGGTTTAGCTCCACCTACAGCGGACCGACAAGCGGAACGGGACCGCACTGCTTTAGTGAGGCAACTCAAGAGACCGACCTCTCCCATAGGTGATTGTACTGCTTTCATGCTACCTACCCATAACCCACCGGGACTACCACCCCATCTTGAGTGGTTTTGTGCACAAGTCCAAGAGACATCACGGCATCTCCAACCCGAGGTTTTGGTGTCCGGAGGCAGCCATCTAGAACCTGCAATACTGTGTTGGCCGACACTATGCTAGCACTTCAACACCATCTGTTTGCAACAGCGCCTCCAACCTGCCGTCGACCACCGTTCCTCAATCGGCCGAAGATACCCAGGGTAAGCCAGGTAACCCCAACACCTCCTACCCTACTACCACCTCTGCTATCCAACCTATTGTAAATAAGATGGTAATCAACCGATCCAGACTCGCCTCCGGCATGTAGGACAACGTGCCCCGTGGAGATTTCCAGTCGGAAATGACCACTCAAATAAAGTAAACTACTCAAAATGCGTAAGCCGACCTGCGCAAACTAAAGCCACCGTGACCGCGCCACATCTTTATAACCCGGGCACGCGTCAAATGTATCTACATATGTGTAATGAGTGAAAACTGTGCTCATTAATGCTGTTAATGACTGGGAGAATATTTTAGCAGTCTGACAAATTATTTTAACGTTTGAAGCACATTGGATGTAAATAATTCAACTTCTAAGCTACCCTGTACAAGGGGAGACCTCTCCTTGTACTTGTAATATTGGTGGAGCCCCATACCAGTTAGGGTCGGTGATATGAGGGCTAAAACCTCACTTGCCAGCTTGTGAATATCACAGAGGATGTACGCAAATAACAAATCGCTCATCTACAAAGTCACGTGAGGGATCACACACAAATCTCAGGCTAGCGAGTCAGTGGGTACGTTCCACATTGAATAGGGTGATTACGAGATGAGGCATTATGTGGCGAGTTAGCTGTAGGTGGCTTGGGGATAGTAACACCAACAAACAATTTGAACTTGAGTGTACACTCGTACATGGTACATATAGGAGAGGTGTGAGTGGCCTTCAAATATTTGAATGCAAGCGTCGCATAAATCATGTCCTGGGGAGATTATTCCCTCTTGGGCAAGGAACCAGCATAAATCATGGGACATGTGGGTGTGCGTTACAGGACAAAATCAGATTCACTGGGCAACTCTCCTCACCGACATGTCACCTTTGGTCTTGCAGGCAGCAAAGATCTCCCATGCTCCGTTGGCTGTGCGGGAGCAGCCAGCTGAGGAAAAGTGGCCGACTCTGGTTTTGGTGGGGTGTTGCGTGTGCTTGATGAAGTATGGAAAGGGCGTGGAGGGATGGCGGTATATTCAATAGTGAGTACAGAAGGTTCTATGCCTTATATGGCGGTATCTCGATATATAATCAGATACTTAAACAGCAATCTGCCTGGAATTCTTGTGGATAGAGAAAATAATGAGTCATTATCTTGTGGTTCAGAAATAGAATTGTGATTTATCTCCTCCTTGAGGAGTTTCAGGTTCCGTTTAAGACTGTTCTTTGCACCATGTTTGTAATTTTTCGGCATGAGACCGATCTACATAAATTAACTCTAAATGCTGAATAAAGATGCGTACATGTCGGGAAGCCGGGTATCGTTAGAGATCCTAAGGTGTACGTCCGAGTATTCGACTAGACCCAACGTGTCTTGCCACTTAACCTCTCCTGGCTATTCACTAGTCCGAAGTGTTGTAAAGCAGATCATGTGAGTAGCTGCAGTAGCAGGGTGTATTGATTTCCTAGTGAAAGGCTCCCCCAAAGAAGCCAGTGCAATACCCTGAACATAACCTTGACCAAACTCTGAATACTGCTCGGTGTTGCTTGTGTCTGCCATTTGGTTGTTTTTTACGTAACCGGCGTTACCTTACATACACACAAAAAGTTAAGAATTTAAAATTTTGCGTGTCTTTCACATCACAAGGGAAGCAAGGTTGATAACAGCTAGGATTGAAAAGTCTTTGTGATTTCAGTGGTTTGGGTATGACTTTATTGCATTCACATAATTTGGAATATAATTCAGTACACCAAACTGAAATTAAAATAATTGCGTTAACAGATGTTAACCTGGAATACTTAACTCCAAAGGTATAATTTATTGCAATTAACTGCAGAAGTCAATTCTGGTAAAAGAAATACAAGTCAGACAAAGGCTACCTGGTTACGTTACATTGCGCTACTTTCAAGTATGTTTGTGAATTTAAGTAAATGTATTTAAATTATGCTTCTAGCGTAACTTTACTTCGAGAGAGTGTCCAGAAGGAACCTCGTAGTATAGAACATAGGGTTCTCTACCCGACTGGTAGAGATGACCTTAGTAGGGTCTTGATGAGATTATGTCGCCGTGACCTTAGGGTACCTGGAATGTACAGGGTTAGGAAGGTTTAGGACAACGTAATGAAGTGCTAGTAGTGGAGACGACTGGAGGCACTGCAGAAGTGGCATCCTTCTGGTGATGATGGCCTCTGGAAAGATGGCATCGTTGTGGTTGTGGTCAGCTATCAGCTTGGTCTGGATGCGCCTGGCCTTCACAGCCAAGAGGGCGTAGCAAGACTCTATCATTGCAACTGGTGTCGACACCGGCCTTCATAGCCTAGAAGAAAGTGAGTGACTCCGATGAGCCACTCCGAGCAACTCTGGGGGCCTGGTCGGGTCAGCCTTTTATAGTGATCTCCAGTGACCTTAGGCACTTTGAGCTTGGCTCCGCCTCTTAGGGGTGGAGCTTGTGGCATCACATGCATGGATGATGGATGCTTATTTTGCCTGTCGCTAGGCGTCTGGTGTGAAAATTTTCGAAGTCAGGGTGTTCGAGTAGGCCGTGACTCTTCTGTGTTTGGCCCATTTCCTTCTGCGGTACCATTTTCAAATGGTGCGCTGTTCAGTTAGCAGGCACGGTGAAATAGAATATTGTTGCTTCGGGGAGAACATGGCCACGACTACTCTGTCGATTCTGGTGGACAGTACAAGCTAGGAACACAGGGTTAAGACATGTTGTGAGGCACTGTCAATGTCTGGAAGTTCCCTGTGTCCTGCCTTCATTACTGTCAGGAGACTTGCCCATGTGGCTTGCCATATTCAGATGGGACAAAGTCTTGCTTCTGGAGTGTGCTTCCTCTAAATGTGAAATACGTCATGCATCACATTTAACTACTTGTTGACCTGTACTGCTTTAGAGTAGTTCTTTTCTCTGTAATTTTAGCTTTATGACTTTCTCAATGCCTACCAGAATGTAAATGTAAGATTTAAATAGTCTGCTGTAGCATAATTATTGCTAAAAGAGATGGTATATCATTATATTGAAATGTTTAAATGTAATACCAATTATAACTTGTCTAAATAAATTAAATAAAGAAATTTTTTACCGCCTAATTGATCTTGATAACACTAAAATTATCCAGAGAATTGTAGTTAAATTCCATACTGTTTCTGATATTTTACGAAAATACTATTTATAAAATTGATTTTCAAGTGTGGATATCTCCCATAAGAGTTGTGCTAGGCTATAAGTTGCATTGCATATGTCTACCTCATTTTCACGCGGAATCTCTTTCCCAAAATATATGGGTGAGTTTCTGGACAGCCTGTGTACAGGATGGAACTGAACTTTACTGACAAACGTCAGCAGGTGATTCCTCATCAAAAAGTTGATTGAAAATATATACATGACCTATAGCCTAAATCTATTCTTAAGGGGTGTAACTACCCTTGAAAGTGTAGTTAAAGCAGATGTTTTTTGCTTCAAGCAAAGCCAGAATGTATGGTAAATGTCTTGAGTTTCAGGATATTACTTAATTAAACAACAACGTACAAAGCACAAAAATATGGTCATCAATATCAACACGCATCCATGAAAAGGGATTGGTTGGCACCACATTTGTGCAAATAAAAATGTAACTGCATCACTTTGTTTGTGGATTTCGGTGGAATTGTATTCTACCGTACATGGTAAATGAAAAGTTCATCTTGTGTTGCTCAGATAAATGGCGTCATTTTTTAGAAATTAATTCATAATGTTCCAACAATGAATCTCAACATTTGGCATGTAGCAGCACAATTTGCTGTTGGTGCATGATGTTTCTGTTGTAAGCGACACCATTTAATGATGGAACAAGTGGTGTGTCATGTGTTAACCCAACAAACGATCACTGATATGCAAGTGGGGCCCATGGTAGTGCAGTGGCCAGACTGCTCACCTCCCACCATGGCTCTATTCCTCGCGGGGGATGTCATGGGTTATAGCCTCATTCTCCTGAGCTAACAGCTGTTCCTGTTCCTCGTATTCCACCGTTGGGTATCCTGGCCACTGAGCAGGTGATCTAATGACGTGGAAATGTCCAGAGGAATAAATGGAAAATGGGTCATGGAGCTTGTTTGTTACACCTTATCTGAGGTTCGTCCTCGGACGTAGAACTGACTATAGGATGAACTAGGGTGCAACGTTCCCTACGTGGTTGTTTGCTCTATATACCACCTTTTCTACTGTACATCTGACTGTTCGTGTGAGACAAGTTTACAGAATACCACAGTATAGGGAAGGGGGGTTCGTTAACTACAATTAAAAGAACACAAAGAGACAAGTTAGATGTGGTGTTTTATTAAAGGGCTTAGTCCCTGGAGAGAACCAGCAAAATATAACTAGAATTACAATTAAAATTGCCTTAGCAACCACTAGAGAAAAATACAATACATAAATAACAGTGTCAGGGGAAGGCGAGCCTGAGAGGGAGTAACTATAGCAATGTAACTTTACAGCGGCTAGTAAAAATATAAAAATAGCAATGCAACTTTTACAGCAGCTAAGATTTAAGGGAAAGCTAATCAGGTATGCAATACGAAACGCGATGGCTTGTTACCGCGGAGTCAAAGGAAGTTGACTGGGGTAAGGATTACCAGATTTAAGGCTGGGTATACCTGTAGCTGGAGTAGGCATCTCACTTGCAAGTACTCGGTACCGTGCAGGTCTAGAGTGTAAGTGAGGGTGAGTGAGTGTGTCAGAGTGAGAGAGTGCGTATGTGAGTGAGAGAGTGCGTATGTGAGTGAGAAAGCATGTGTGAGAGAGAGTATGAGAGTGTGTGTGAGTGAGAGTGAATGTGTGAGAGAGTGTGTGTGTGTGTCTCTCTCTCTCTCTCTCTCTCTCTCTCTCTCTCTCTCTCTCTCTCTCCCCCTCCCCCCTGGTGGTGGACTCGTATCCTCTTCGGTCGCCGAGCCCAGCTCATCTGTCGGGGCTAGCTACTGGGGTTGTATTTATACTAAAATTTTGGTTATCGCCAGTTCTTCGGGGTACGGATGGTAATGTAGCCTTCCACCACAGGGGCGCATTTATCGTGACTGCAGATGCACTGCGCTTTTCTTATCACCCCGCATGGAGGTGACGACAAATTAAAACAGCAGGGTGGTCGTGACGTCACAAGGTCATGGGGCTGCTGCCATTTCTTGAGATTGTAGGAAATTCTTCCAGAGCTAGCCACGAGTAATAGAATTCTCAATAATATTTATTCAAATTGTGGGGGTGCCTTTTGCATGCAAAAATCTGGGTGGGCAATGGTGATTGTAACTACGCACGTAATTTACAATAATTTTATAGGCTACCCAGGCTTGTGGGTTTTATTAGCACAATACACATTTTCTGGTTTGCCACTTATTTATTCCGCCCCTGAGCACACGTGGCTCGTAGATGGGGTGAAGTCGTCCGTAGAGCACGCACTCTTACTGTGCAGCATGCTTGCATGCGTCAGTAGAGAACATGGGATCAAACCAAAGTGTAAAGCAGTTTACAGAGGAATGTTATATGATTTTGTTTCCTCCCAAAGGTGGTGCAGAAAGTGGCAAGCATGGTCGAAGAGCGACAAGAAGTGGTGCTCGACAAAATTCTCGACATATGGCTTGACAGAATGCCACTTGTGACACAGTTAGAGAGGCGCAAACTTCTGGGTCTAGCCCTTGCAACATTACTGACAGCTCAGTCCAGGTAATGTAACACACTTAAGAAGTCTTAGTTGTTGTTTGGATTTAAATTAAAGTTAAAGACAAGATAGTTATGGTATTTTATTGATACTTTCGTTTGTATGCCTTTACGATGGAATTTTTTTTTCCGCTGATAGGTTGTGCACATTAAGTATACTTTTAACATTGTATAAATTAGTGCAATTGGAAATTTTCTTGTAAAGTTTTACAGCATTGTATTAGTAAACTGTTCTATTTTTTAGCCATAAATAAACTAACTGGAGACATTTCTTATTCCTACAGATACATAGTGGCAGTGGCCAGAAATGTGCATAATGTGCATGTTCCTGAATGCTGATTTGTAATTTAGTGTTTGTTGTAATTTTTTGCAATGGCATGTCACACGTCAGTGCTCATCACCAAATAAATAATTATTTATATACCTATTTGTACAATTAAACATTCAACTTGTAGACATTACTTGTACGTACTCTTTCCTCACACAAGAAACTTTGTTAAACAGATGTGCTGTGCCGACTTAACTTTCTTTACTGCTGCATTCATGCTGCCTGTATATCTCCTGGCATAGTGACCAATGTGCTCACGACCTGCCAATCTATCAGCAATCACCTCATATAGCAAGTTTCTGGTGTGTGATTTTAATTACCAATCTGAGATTAACACACTACAAACAGGTTAAATTGAAGAAATTAATATTACCATCAAAAATTATATTCCATTTTTAATAAACTAACTTCATACTATTGTCTTAGATATTCTATGGTTGGGTAATTTGTTTTAGCAAATACCTGTTATGGGGTTTTTCATTACAACACCATTGTTTAAATTATTATACTTAATAAACAAGATTAATAATGCAGTTATAACTACAAATGTCAATAACAGAGTATCAGTATTTTTGTCACTATTTACGTACATGTAGAGCAGTGTTTATATTGTGGATCCTATAAATATATAGGAAAAAATTACATTACTACACTAAACTTTAAATACATGTTAAGATTTTAACATGTTGGGTAAAAATTTATAAAATATTTCAATTTTCCATTAAAATTCTTACCCCTTGCAGTTTGAAAATCCATAAGAACCAAAATGTTAATACATTAAACATGTAAATAAGAAATGTAAGCTTTTACAATTTTTACATTTTAAGCAACCAGGTTGATAAAAATATTTTTACTGCAACAGATTATTTTTTTATTCTGTTTGTGTGTTCTGTTTTTAATAAACAATGTCTGGTACAGGTGTCAAAGCTTATCTCACAAAGTTTTCATGTATGATTTGCATTAGTAATTTCTTGATTTAGATGAGTACTTGTTGATAATTAATTTTATATTTTGTGCCAATTACATTATTTTGGTAGTGCACATAACTGAAAGTTGCTCTTGTTTATGTTGCTGATCTTGGTCAGTGACCATCTTAGTTTTAATGTATTTTATTTAATACTTTGCTCATCCACAAATTTTGCAGGTATACCATTCATGCATTTGTCTGTACTATTATCCAGACTGCCTTATTTTCTACCAACGCACATAACTTTAGAAACAGATTATCATTCATCATTTATGTAATTTAAAATTTAATTTATTTAAATTTGACTTTTTTTTTCTTTTCTTCTTCTACGACTCCTACAACTTCTACTAGTTTCCTATTTTTACGCCTCGCCTGAGGTGTTCACTCTTAGGTTGAGTGGAAACATTAGCAGTTCTGATTTCCCTCCAGGATAAGACAAGTTAACCCTTCGGTGTTTGATACGTTTCTGATGGGGCATTTCGCCTGGTGGGTCAGGGATTGCCCACGTTGGGGTCCCTAATGGGGTACCACCTGGAAGAAGGGTCGCAATTGGCTGGAGGGTGAGCTTAATCAAAAACGTCTCCCTCCCAGGCAGCTTGACCTTGCTCACCATGAAGGCCGTCAAAATATGGGACGTACAAAGGAGAACAACGAACAAAAAAAAGTTAATGAAAATGAGGATATAAATGACAATGGAAGGGGGGTGATTTTTATCTCAAAGATAGTTCCTTACTTGGCTTCTCACTCGCTACTGGGACGCCTATAGGGTACCAGCTTCATAGACCTGCGAGGCGGAACTAAGTTATGAGCAGGAGATGTTATCCTGGGTTTTCATATATTTTGGTGGTGGGGGGGTACGACGATATTAAAAATTTTCCCAGCTTCAGTTTGGATCTTACAAGTCATTGGTGCATTACTGCTACCGGATGGCGATGGCATAGGTTGTTTCACAATAGGTTTGGGTGTAGGAGGGTGCAAGTAACTAATGTGTTAGTAGCTCGGCCACGGCCAACAGAGGCCTAGCACTGGATCCAAATATGTCTCATGTTCACAGGCTATGTACGGAGTTACGTGGGTTCATTAACACTGACTTCCGGTAGGGGTGGAGGGGGTGCAGCCTCGTGAGTAAAGTCGACTTGTGGTGCGTTACTTAATTGGGATAATTCCCTCTGCACGGCCCCTCGAGCTCGGCGACGATTTAGGCTATTCTGTCCTCCCTTTTCTGTCATTTAAATTATTTTATTTACCAATCTGATAGTGCAATGCAAATATTAAATTCTCACTAGGTAAGGCTCTTCCCATATACCAACTCACTGAATGGGCTTGCTCTATTCCTAACCATCGAGGTACAGTCCTTTTGGGAGTGTTACTCAGTCACTCCGAGGCATTCACCAAGAGATGTGATGGGCTAATGTTTGAGCGCTACCGCAGATAGGCGTAGGTGTACTGGACATGTCCCAGGAGCCCCAGTCTTATTCAGATTATAGCCTTTACAAGCTCCAGGAACCCGAGGGGTTAGGCCCACTCGCACTTATTTCACCGTAATGCTAAGTTGGTTTAGAGCCAAGTAAATGAAGCCACACAAAAATATGATTGAAATTACTAATAATCAAGGGGTGCGAAATTACTATCTCACCAATTTTACGTAGCGTTTTTATTTACGCTTCAAGAAAACCACGGAGATCCGGTTCTGTATGATTATAAAATAATTAATTATTAATTAATCATTAATGAATCATTAATGAATTAATTATTTAAGTCACGTCAGGTGAAGATAAACCTGAATAAAAATTTAACTCCAACAAAACTAGTTCCAAAAATAACTAGTCGCAATTTACATCAAACTATAGACTTGAGGGTTGGTTATCCAGAAGGGACGTTGCGGCGACCTGCTACCGCGGAAGTCAAGGAGCGACTTGGGTTAAAGGGTGCAGGGTGAGGACGACTAAGTTATCTCTGGTTCTTCCCTCTGGGTTTTCTCCACATGCTGCGGGGTAGGTGCAGGAGGAAGCAAGGACTAGCATAAAGGGATGCTTATGGAAGCCCCTGCGGGATGATTTTAACTGGTCTGTTTACCAGCCAGCACTTTCGCACTGTAAACAATTTATGTGTGAAAAATGTGAGTTGGTTACTCTTAATAATATTAAGCCCTACAAGTCACTATTATCCCTGTACAAGCAAAGAGGTAGAGCAAAGAAGATATGAACACTTACATAATCACACATAAAACATGGTACACTTGCAGGTTAATAGACAATCCACTTGACAGGTATGTTAAGTACACGTAAGACAATTTTGGACACAATGAACACTTGTCATACAGTTTGTATGATAGTTATTTATATCTTATCATCTAATTTACACACATTTGCAAGTTACACGTTCAATTAGGTAAGGCTGCTGCCTATTTTAGTTTTGCAACCTATGACTCTGCGTGCTTATATATACAACATTTATCCTAAGTCTTGTACAATTTTTATGCTACTTATATACAGGTTAGGCCATTGCCTGGTTTTAATTTCAGCATAATGAAATTACGTACTTTCATATGGGACATTACGTGAGCTCTATAAAACTGTTTCGTGTACAGTTATAACACTTCCTATCTCTAAGTCTCATGTAACAGTTTGTGTGCTCTCACTAGTTGTCCAAGTAAAGCTACTTTAGACATTACATATCCGTTTATTTTTCTAATTATATCGTTCAACAGCATTTATGATTTAGCTCCCATTGCACTTAATTGGGATTATTTACAGTGGAAATTCTCTCACTCTACACGTACATGTGGCACATCTTACGTAAGCTCTACTATTTACTAGCCACTTCCTTACTTTGAAATCTCACTAGGGGGGAACAACTTATCATGTATCATAGTTGTTCTGGGGTTACTGGACTCCATTTGAGTCTTAATTTCTATGTGCCGTACTACTGGTGGGATACGTCAAAATTACATATTCTGCAAATCACTCACATTATACATTGAACTAATCTTATATGGGGAAAATCTCTCATTCTTATGTTACAAGTCACAATGTTACAGATAACTCTAAAAATTCTTTATCCTCTCTATTCTATCTTATTTCTGGGAGCATAATTTTTTTTTTCTAATGCATGTGCATTTTAATGTATTCTCACCCTTATTAGGTCACTTCATTGATAACATACTGCTGGCGGCTTTTACTTGTGACTTAACTTTGATTACATTTATGCGACACTCTGGTATATTTTATTTCGGGTAATTGCAATGACTACTAGCCTCAGAAGTTCTGGATGATGCAGCTTGCCCTCTTGAAACACTTGCGCTATGCTGTGTAATTGCGAAGACCCACAGCAAAAGTCTCTCTCATTCACTGCTGTATAGCACCCAGGATCTACAGCGAAAATTTGTTACTATTGAATAGTTGTGTTGCATAGTCGCCCCACAGCAAAACCTTTCGTAATGGGATAGCTGTGTAACAGGGTAGACCCACAGCAAAAGTCTTACATCCTCTCAATCTCTCTCATTACACCCAGATTCCGTCTGGTGGGAGAACTGCTCGACCCCACAAAGGTGTATTTTATATATGCAACTATACATATATCGCTAGGCTCTCACTCTAGTCTGGGTTCTATCCCCGATAGAGCCTGATATTTTATCCTACTCTTGTACTGAGAATTCACTAGACTAGCCAGCTGACTAGACCGCCTTATGCACTATTCCCTGTTTCAATTGGATTCTGTAAAATTTTCTTACTGGGTAGCATATTCTGTAAACCTGGTGGTGCTTGTAAACACACTGCACATAGCTTGTGTGCATTTGCAGTCATGTTTAATCAGGCTAATTAGAGGCATAATTTTGTGGTGAATCACAATAAAACGAAATAACACCAAAATATATGTTAAAAAGCAAAATAACACAAAATGTAGACAAATGCACGATATCTCACAAAATTAGCTTTCTCCCCAAGAAATGAATTCTTCTCCATGTTATATAAACTAATTTACTTCGGGACTATAAAAATTAAAATTTTAAAAAAATCCGAGTTCTAGGCAATATCAAGAAATATTAGAGATGAAAAACTTCTCTATTTTGTCTCAAAACTATTTTTAAATCATGGAAATTATAGTTCTACATGCAACACACACACGTAATTATTTTAAGTTTTTTTCTTGCATAACAAAATTTAAACAAACATATTTCAATGATTACACAAGCAGTAAAATATGCACTTCGAAATAAGCTAAATTAGTTTATCAACAAACTGCCTTCAAGTGCTAGTAACATTGGTGTGAAGTGAACACTCGCAACTAGAATGTGTGCAGTTATCTATGGCCACAGTGCCGATCATATTTTTGCATCACCTTAATTGTAGCAATTAAAGGATGGAGGGATCAAAATTCAAATTGTGTTATCTCCAAAAACTGTTTAAAATACTGCTATAGGACTCTGTAAGCATGCTCAAGGTCCCATCCGCTTTGTCTGTAAGGTACTTATTTTGCTTGTTTTTTTTTCCTGATTTATCCACAGAGAAAAACAGCATTCAGATTCAGCTACCGCAGGTTATGTCGACAGAGGGTTAGTCTACTATGGTTTAAGTTTAGCGCAGGTTTGGCTACTACGAGTTGGGTCAACTGTGGGTTAGGCTACTACAGTTTCCACCAACTGCGGATTCTGTTACCGCAGGTTATGTCTACCATGGATTTGTCTACAGCGGATTGGTTTTAATGAAATTAGGTAACCCTTATTTACAAGAAATAAAAGATTTACTTCAATGGTACGAGCTGTTATTAAAAGGCTTCTAAAACAATGGGGTTGCACTCCCCTAGAAATATATTTAAATACACATAAAAGAAAAAGGAGGGGAATCTAAATCAGGAGAAAGTGTCCTGAATCACATTAGTAATAATAGGATTTATGGAATATATTACGTGATTGGTAGTAACCACAATAAAAAGTATTAAATTCATTTAAATTTAATTAAGGTCATGTTCTGAAGGAACCTAATTGAAGCAGCACCAGAAGGACACTGATGAAGTGTGGTGGCTTTTGGGAATACCAGAAGGAATGTCATCAATAGCAAGGAGGGATAGGGGTTGATGGTGTTGGCAGACCCTCTAGTGGCATCGGCGTCCCGAAAGCATATGAAGCTGGAGATCCCAAAGAGTATCGTGGAACTCCTGGGCAATTTTTCCTGATCCAAATTATACTCTATTAGCTCTAAGTGTATAAAAAAAAGTTCCCCCCCAGTTGTCACTCTGAATTTCAGGTGCAACTTAAATTTGCAGAGCAGTGTTTATCTGGTGAGCGTGCATTCAAACATGCTTGTAATAACATCAACACTGTGCCTCACGCGGCGATGTGTTTTGCGTCAGCATGCCTGTCCGCTGCGCGATGCGGAAATGCTGATGTGGCTGAAGTGAGTGGTGGGAGTTGGGGTGGATGCAGGGTTTTGCGGATGCAACCGTATGTGGGTCGAATTTGCTTGCAGCCTTGGGCGGTCTCAACTGTTGTCTTCCTACTGCATTTTGCCACAGTGAAAAATGCACACATTTTAGTCTGATTTTCCTGTGCAATTTATCTACCTAAATATATTTGCATGTTTTATGCTCAAAATATCTCACACAATTTTTTTCTTCTAATTACGTATATTTAAATGTGGTCTTTTTGCTCTGTACTATAAATTAAATATATTATATAAAATGGCGTGATATAGCATTAAATTGTATTTCTTTGCAGTTTTAACTTGTATTTTATAATTGATGCACGCACACAGATTGATGTAATTTAAATACTTATAAAACTTAAAAACTCACCCTAATTTGATTGTAAATACATTCCTTCTGTATTTTATTTAACACACGCTTATACTAATATTAATAATTTAATTAAATAATTCTTTCTACTTCTGGCACTTATATTAATTTATATGTACTATCTATTTTATTACTTAATTACTTCCTCTGGCCATTTACCTTGTTTCATCTTCTAACATATGCAAATTGCAATATTTCTCTGTTCCTACATTACACCTCTGTTATTCCTTTGTGCTCTCTGTGTGTGTGCATAGGTGGACTAATTTACTTCATTATGTTAATACTTTGCCATTATTAGAGAATGATATTCATAATTCTATTTTGCACTGCCTCTTTACTTAATACATATATTTGATTTCAATAATTAATTTCTGCATTGATGTGGCATTTACTTATAATAAATTTTAGTTTTGAGTAATAAAATATATTTTAAATATGTTACTTTACTAACGTATTTCAATCTTGTATAGCTATTTACAATTATTTGTCACTTTAAGCATTATCGGTACACAGGCGTTTTTCTGCTCTCAAGGGTTTATCCAAAGGGGTCGAATTTTGCAGTTCCCTTGTGGTATACCGCACAATTACTGTTATCATACATAGGACCCCACAGTACAGAAGTCTGTCTCATCCCATATGCCCTTATACTTCCTGGACTCCGTCTACGGGTCAGTGGTGCAATATTGCGGACCCTTAAACTTTCTCGGGTCAGCTTCCCAACAAAAGCCCAATTTGTTTCACGCTTGTGCATAAAAGCTGCATTTTAATTTCACCTCTTGTTGGACGAGATACTACATTCTATTCTATTGTATGTATGTGAGTTTCCTGTACAGGTGGAATGGATGTGTCTTAAGTACTATTTCTCATTTCCTTAAAATCCCTTATCGTTACACACAATATTGTTACGGGGAGGGATAGGGGGTGTGATCTCCAGGAGTAACCAACCAAGGAAACTACCCGGAGACTACACCAAATACTACGGGGAGGGATAGGAAGGTAGGGTGAGGGGAGAATAGAGTTTGGACTTAAAAAAAAATGAGCCTACACCAAAACCTAACCTGCGAAGCCTCCACCATGTGCTGTAAGTTTTACTCAGCAGGGCCAGCGCGATACTCTGTACACTAACTAGCCTACTTACTCAGATACTCTGTACACTAACTAGCGTACTTACTCAGATAACCCGAAAAAGACTCTTTTAAACCAAAAGTAAACAAGGAGATGGGGAAGGGGGGGGGGATTTATCCTTAACAAATTGCAAAAATAACTATTATTTTTAATAAAAATAGGTTTTATTAAGAACAACATGATTATATAACAAAAATAAAAAGAAATAAGGTAGCACAATAAAAATACAAGACATAGATATTTTAACTTTTAAAGCTATGTTTTATTTCAAATTAATAAATCATATAGGACTAACAGGATGCCCTTCGCTTTGGTGTAGCTCACCCAGAGGTGAGTATAAACAAAGATTTACTTCAAAGATAATAGGGGTAGACAGTCTCTTTATGGAAATGTTCATTTAAGTTACTTTGCTACTATTAAGCTAACTTAAACTGAATTATTTGGGATCAGTGCATCAGAATATTTGAATTTGCTTAAATGTATCTATCGCAGTAGCGCTCAACCATTTGCCCCCTAGAGCTAAAATGATAATCAAACCCGTGTTCATTAAAGTTACTTCATTTACGGGCGCTTATTATAGAACCATTCATTTTATAGATGGATTGGCCAGGTTTAACAGAGCTTTAAATAACTAAAACATTTAATTTAGGAACCTAGATAAGGGTCAAACAACTTTTAAATGCAAAAAAAAAAAAATAGTAAATGTCTGAAATTTTACTTAAGGGAGGAACCTTTCAAAAGAAATTATCGGAAAACATAACCTAGACCTCGGTTTCAGTCAGTGCAGTAGTACCAACACTACTCACAACTCCACCACCGATGAACCCAGAACCATTGGAGCCATCTACAAACCAGGCACTACAGATACCCATAACCTTACATTTAAATCTTTCCTAAGAGGTCTGTAAAACAACTCTACTGCAAGAATATAGGTTCCTCCCCAAGTTGCTGTTAGTTTAATTACAACATAAGAAACCTAACCCTGATGGCCCCTTAGCCAGTGCTGATGGATAAAATGTATTTACCTATAAATTTGCAGCCCTGGTCTCTCGACACCTCCTACACTCTCGCATGTGGCATCCTAACTCATCTTCAAGCAACTGACTTCTACGACTTATTTGCTAAAATAGCAACTATCAACTTAAACCTATTGAAAAAAACATGGCCAGGGCCATTCTTCCTGCCAAGCAGGGAAGAATGTCCTGACCATGCACCTCTGTAAAACAGCCTAAATCCCTAACCTAGCCTCCAAGGAAGGGAATGCCAAATGAAAATACAAAAAGAAAAATTAATTAAGCGTAATCCTATCAAATCTTAACAAAAAACAAAGGGATAAAAAACTTCCTGCTGTCATAAAATCTAGGGCTTCTGAACAAAAATAGAGATAGCTAGCAAAAATACCACTACAGCCATCATGCTTAACAAAAAAGCATACTTTAACTCAAAATTACAAAAAATAAATAAACCCCAAAATTTGCATAGTAACAATATCCTAGCTTCTGCTCCCAAGCCGAGAATCTGTGCACCCGTGCGGGCTACTTGGCTGCTTTCTAAACCTGCTCTACCAAAACCATTACAGATAAATTGAAACTTTGCTAGAAAAAATTGTGTATCTTAATTTTAAAAAATTTGCAAGTAGTTTCAAGTAGACACAGCTAGTCGTAGTTATTCGCAGGTATAATCCATTCACGACTGGAACAGACTTTTGAAAATGAACCTTTGAAAAATCAACTTAGGTGTAACCTGTCAACCTGTTTTTTTTTTCAATAACCTGTATTCCACAGGTATATAACAGTGTGATTAACTTTACAGTACTGTATTATTAAATAAATGAAACTTTACTTTAGTATCTTCTATAACTTGAAATATTTATTTTGTATTAAATATGAATTAACAACAGCGAGAGCAGCTATGTGTTGGCAACGGCTAATATAGGCCGTTCACAATAAAGTGAGCACTTTTGAAGCCCTAGTTACTTTTTTCTTTCAACCAAT
Organism: Dryococelus australis; assembly: GCA_029891345.1. Lineage (NCBI taxonomy): Eukaryota > Metazoa > Arthropoda > Insecta > Phasmatodea > Phasmatidae > Dryococelus > Dryococelus australis. Next base: position 27,692,390 of record CM056999.1, on the reverse strand, counting down.
TTATATCATTCCACCACTTGTAAATGTAAACCCTGCCATATGAGTAATAAACACAGTGTATACATTCAACATACCCAAAACCAAAAGTCAGTACCCAGAATGAAATGTATTTATTGGTTATTATGTCTGATGAAACAGCTTCAAAAAGTGCTCACTTTACTGTGAATGGCCTATAAGAAATAGTTCACAGATAAATATTGTTTTAACCTAATTTTTCGTATGCTATTTGTAAATTACATGATATCTATTGATATATTTAAATATTTAGGTAGCCCAAATGGTAACATATTTCATTGTTACAGTTAAAAGTAACAGCGTAAAATATTGTGCGTAGGCCTTAGTGACACAGTGTTTGTTTTATTGACTGACGAAGCAACTGTCTGCTGTCGCTCACTTTCACTTTTTCTCTCTCCCCCTGGGGAAGTTTCGCATCGTTAAGTAGGAGACAAAATATACATGTTTAAAATGTTAGCATATTTCATACGTATTACAGCAAAATAATGATTTTTTAATTTTTAATTTACAACGGTGGAGGTACAGAGAGTGAAGAGCTAAAAGGTGCTAGCCCTTTTACACTTATATCGGCGAGGAGCTGGGAGGCTGCAGGGTGTGGAGGAAGCTAGCCTTGTTTTCGGAGGCTGAGACTTCTTGCTGCTGAAGCGGCGTTATTCATTTCTTATCTCCTCTGCTGGAGGCGTGATCTTTTCTTATCGCCTGTGTGAGAGGTGCTTGGAGGCTGGAGCTACTAGAGTAGACTGGGTGCTGCCCTCCAGTGGCAAGCTATGGTACTAACTTGGCTTTCGTTGGAGTAAAATTCTACATCAGGGATGGGTGTTGGTGTGACTGCTTTGTGGAGTTTCTAAGCAAACAATACAATCTAAGATCATGTGTGTGTAGTAGCTCTTGACGTTCGCCAATATACCCTGTAGGCACGTGTCCTGCAAGTACCATTTATGAGTAGTAACCTGCCGCTATATGAGCATTGTTCTCAAAGATGGGGCGAAATTGTTGAGTAGTGTGTTCATCATAAATGTGCAGGAATGTGTCATGCATGTGTATTAATCATGGGCAGTAGTTTATGTTTGACTATACTGTATTATTATAACATCTCTCAAGAATTTGCATTTGGATACATTCAAAGGCAAGTGAAAGTTTTAAACATACTTGGATATTCTACCTGTTTATGTATTATTTCAGAAGATGGGCCTACTAACCTAAACCGGAAATGAGCTATAAACACTACCCGTTAAGTCCACTTGTTCCCACAAAGAATTGTAAGAAGGTATACATGTAATTTGAAAGTTGATTTTAAGCAATTCACGCACTGCCATGTACGTGGAAATATGAAAGATATAATTCTAAAAATAGTGAACAAATTTTAAAAGAAATGATTTACCAGCTGCGCTACGTAGTTTTAACGCCTTATTTATTTTGTTATATCATCTTGGGAATTGACATTTGTAATGTAAAAAAAAAAAACCTTTAATAATGGGTGTTAAATGTAAATCATTGTTTTTCCAATTAAAGTAACTTACAATGCTTGATGCTCATAATTTTTCTGTGGCTAGGATAATGGGGGAACCATAATGTTTGCTCAATTTATAGGCTTCATCAGCAGCTTAATTGTTTTCCAACCTTTTTGCGTTGTTTAAATGCAGTAGGGGTTTTTCTCTTCTTTTTCTTTGCTTTGCTTGAAGTAAGTTGATGCATTTAATTTTGTATGCCTTTTAACATTACTTTTTTGTCTTGTAATTACATATTTCTGTGTGTTTAATTGCAACAATTGCCTCACTTGATTTGTAATTTTGACAAAACATGAAGCATTAATTGTAATCTTTTGTAGCCATTGTCAAGTAGGTTGTCTTTGTTTTTGAGTGTGAACCATGTAAATATTTGGCAAAAGTTTTGGGAAAATTTTTAGATTTGGTGTGGCTCATTCTGAAAGCCAAGATAACATACCTATATAAAGTTCAAGAAAATGTCACTAAAAATAATTTATGCAAACCAGTAGACACCATGTGTGTTCATAAAAAAACCTACTACCACAGTTTGTTCATTTGGCCTTGCTACCTGCATTAATACCTGATCATCATTGCATATGTACATTGTTTTTACTACTTTAGTAATTAAAAAAAAAATACTTTTAAATATTTGAGAAAAATTCATTTACATAATTTTTGTGCTCATGCATTGTATTTTTCTGGTGTTGAACTGTAGTATATCAAAAATAGTAATTTAGTGTGTTCTGGATCCTTTAATTCATATCAAAGGCTCAGTGATTTGCTCAATCAGCCAACTAATTTTAATTAAAATTTTTAGTTACTTAGTTATTGGTTTCATTTTTGTTACAGTGCAGTTTTGGAGAGGTTCTGTGGCATAGTTCTGTGTGTCACTGAAGCTTTAAATGATGTAATGAAGATTGATGAGGAAGGTGCTTTATATGAGTAAGTCATAAATATAGTGCATAGTGAATTTTTAAAGTAATAAATAATTTGCCTTGTGTGTATGCAAGCATATTTTTCTATGTCTAACAACATGCACAATGAAGTCTTGATATTTTGGACTAAATGGGAGGACGATTACAATTTTCCCATGTTGACTTTCCAGATGGCCTACTTTTCCTACTGTTTAGTAGGAAAATAGAAATGATCCTATTTTTTACTAAATGTACCACACCTGTTTTACTTGTCTTACTTTTTGCCACCATTTAATATTGATGTGCACAGATATATACACACATACGCATGACGTGTACCTGGCAATTCACTATGTATACATCTACGACCTCAACTCATCCCATGGGAAGCCACGACACCCTCAACGGACTTCTACACTTGAGAGATGAATACTACCCACTGTTGCCAGTAGCAATAAAACAGCATCAGTCATGCACCCTTGCCCAACCACGTGAACAGAGCTCGCCTGCCCCTAAGCGAGCACCGTGATACCACCCGCAACACAGAGCTATCCTGCTTCCAATCCTTGCCAAGAGAGTGCAGCAAGTAATGATGCCGCCCACACAAGAAGGAGCCAGCTGGCTGAAGATGCCCAAAGGAAGCCAAAGGAAGACACCAGTCTGTATTTAGTCAGATGAGCCCCCAGAACACCAGTTGACATTGAGTTGTCATCACATTGGCTTCCTCTGCCTTGGCAACTCAGCAGTTCGCCCTACTACTGCCGTGCTAGGGCCTTCTGCTACCAGCAAACCTTGCTTCAGGGTCTGAGTCATTCTCACGACTACTTTATTAGTTGCTCTAGGTTCGCTCTTGCTTTAACAGGTCTCCTTCACCTGTTTGTAATACGGTTGCTTGGTAACTACGCAAACCTAGGAGTTAGTACGGATCACCGTGTTTATTCTCCCGAGAATAAATACTTTTAAGTGGACATACTCCGTCCTAATTCCAAAGGTTGTTTGTACCTCTAAACCTCCGTGTAAACACTGTCCCCCAAGAGAGCAGCGGGTGATCAGGACTTGTCAAACCATTGCTGATACTAGAGTAGAACTGCGAGCTCCCTTAACTTGGTAATTTGTATGTCGCAAAACACCACACGATTCGCCAGCCACCCATGCTGTGGGCGTAGTGCGTAAAGGCACTTGGCGCACTTGTACTGTAGACCTCGTACTAGGTATACTCCACAAGGAAGCAACTGGACCACCCAAGTCAGGTAACCGACACCACCCACCGCATGCAATTTTCTGGTTGGAGTGCCAAGTGTTTTTATTTTACATGTATATGTATTGGGGGGATGAGCGAAGGGGGATATTTCATTTTGAAGTGAATTCAAATTGAATATCAATTCAAAGTGTTTGTTGACAAGTATACATTGCACCATATATTTTTTTTATAAAATTAATAAATACATACATTCTTACAAGACGGTAAAAGGCAGATAAAAAAGATTTGTTTTCCACTGATTTGCAAAAAAAAAATATATAGTTTTTTTTTTACCATGTACCGTATTTACCCAAAAGGAAGACGAGGCTTTTTTTGACAGAAAAGGAATAGAAAAAATAAGGAGTCGTCTACAATTTGGGGATCGTCATCAATTCAAAAACCTAGGACCACAAATACCATAAATGTGTGACACTGCTAGTTCAGTATTTAAGTTTGTATTACATGCACAACATTACTACGGGCTTCTGTTCATAATTTTTTATTCAAAATTTGCATGCCATGAGACAGAGGATTTTGACAAATACTTTTCATACTTAAATACAGTGTGTCCTATGGTTGGACATATTTTTGTAGTGCTGAGACTGTACCTGTCAACTTTGACAAGGGTCCCCTTGATTGATTTTGAATACGAAGCCGAATATTGAAAATATTCAATTCGAATTTTCGAAGCTTCGCCCATCCCTAATGTGTATATTTAGGTACATGTTATATATTTTTCAAATAAAACAACTTAAAATTCTCATATTAAAATGTACATATACATGTACACATATATGTACATATAATATGGTATGTATAGATATATTATGTAATATACTGTATGTATTATATATATATATATATATATATATATATATATATATATATATGTATTTGGATTTACACTTTTTTTGTATGTGTAATGCAATTATTATGTAATTAGATATAATTGCTCATTACTGAGGATGTAAAACACTTTGCCAGTGATGGAATGTAATCATTGATTTTGACATGTGGCACTCACATGGCAATGTTTGTTTACATGTGACAGAAGAATACGTAATGGACAAGAAAGTATAACTTTAGCAGGGCTTTCAAAAGAGCTCATTTTACTTTGAACCTCCTATAGTGGTATTATTTTGTGAACAGGATGTACAGTTGATTTTCTTTTCGACAGTTCCCTGATGTTTTCAAATAACCATTTGAGCTCTGGAAGTGAAGACGATGTGGATTATGAAACTGAGCATGACCATCGACGGAAGATGCTGTCTGCAACAGACCCAGTATACACTACGGTCCTCCGAGACTACTTCCAAAGACAGGTTAAACATCAATTTTTGTTGAGACTTGTATGTTGTGTATTTTGTACTTATAGAGTTTACAGTGTTGAGTAGTCCAATTTTAGGTAACACTTAAAAGCATGGTATCAGAACGGACTGGTATTCGACAATGTGTCACTTTGTGTAGTTTAGGTACTGCCTTACATTAATCTCCTTGTCTCTGCAGTTTGTCTTGCCTCCCAAGAACTTGTCTGTGGCTTCAGGGAATGCCCACTGGGAACTCTGTTGCCATGTATGTGGTACAAAGATGCTTTGGCTAAGGCTGGTTGAGAAATTATTTTGATATAGGCTGTTCACTGTAAAGTGAGCACTTTTGAGGCCCTAGTTACTTTTTCTTTTCAGCCATATTTTATCCTTCAACCACTTTTTAAAATAAATATTGCTGTATAAGTATTAAACACAGTGTGCATATTCTACGGCACTTGGAAGTTAACATCTAGGACTAAAAGAAAATATATTTATGGACTATTATTTTTAATGAGAGGGCTTTGAAAAGTGCTAACTTTACCATGAATAGTAGATTGTATTAGCACAAATGTACCCTGGACAAGGCTGCTAATACAGTGAACTTTCAATATCTCGGACTAAATGGAGGGAGCGATGGACCAAGTTACAGTTTGCCTATGATACAGAGGGGTGATAAGAGAACACATAACAAACAGGGCCACTGTTAGTGTTTGTGCACTTGGGAGATGTGGCAACAAGAAGTTAAGTGCAGTACAACAAGGTCATGGTTGGCTACAGTATTTTGTTGCAGCTGGTCTAGTTGGGTACATACCAGCATCTAGCTGTTGTATAGGATAACAGGAAGTGAAAGTAGAAAGTATCTCTGGGCTGCCACGCCAAAATTTCATAAACACATTTATACACTACAGATACTGCTTTGAAAATCATTCAAATTATTGGTGCACTGATATGACGTTATCTATTACCAATGTTATGATAACAATATTCAGCAGATACATATTCAACTATTTTATTAAAGTTCAACTTACCATTAATAACAGGAGAACAAAAAATTAAGGAAATAAGGGAAGACTGTGATATTTTCAACAACGAATCCATTGTACCCATAATGTAGAGATAGGATTGTTTACTTCGAACATGAAGGGTCGTTAGGTAATGGGTGAAAAAAAAGAGAGGCAATATCATCCATCAGGCAAGCTGTCTGAAGGGAGGGGAGAGAAGAGAGTCTTAGGAGGAGGATGTAGAGAATACTCTAAAATCGAGCTTAAGCTGAATACTTCCTTGCTATTTGAGCTCTCAAAATATTTTGCAGTTAAACAAAATTTGAGATTTTATATTGACAGATTGTTATATAGGTTAATAAAACAACATTCATTCTGGAAGCAATATTTTAAAAGATAGATATGTTCCGGTTGAAAATATTCCTCATAACTGCAGAAATGAACTCAAGGTTGTTATCAAAATTAGCATAAAAATGGGACTCTGAATCAGCTTACAAGGCTTTTGTTTACTATTTCCTAGAAAGACATCCATTCACGAAACATTCAAATTGATAAGCATGTTGCGATCAAAATTATTCCTTAGAACTGCAGATATGAATACAGATCACTGTCAAAACACAAATATTATCTTCATTGTAAAACATACTGTACGTTACCTGAATGCAAGCCTAGGTTTTTTCCTTGTGGCAAGGGTAAAAATTTTGAATTTGTAGTGCTTTTGCCTATTAAGGTTATTTCAAGACATTTTGGTGAAAATTTTCCAGCAAAATGTTTACATATGTGTAAGTTATTGACTTTTATGCTAACAATACTGTTTTCGCTGGCAAACATATTGAATAATAATTAATTTTAATGCCATAATATATTGACATGCATTACTTGACTTTCGCGAACATTATGTAAACAGAGCATATTATCAACATGTCTGCAAGAAAATGTCATATGTATATCACGAGAGGTGTATGTTCCAAAAATGTTACTAACATGAGCTACGCCTAGCACTTAGTAGTTTAGCCAAGTTAGTCAGTATTATTTTCTGTACAAAGGTTGGTGTAGCTGCCAGAGCTTGTCCGCTCTTCATTATTGGTAAACATGTACAACTGACCACTGGGGCTAGCGTGTAAATAGGAGGTCGCAGCTTGCCACCCCCTAACCCCCCCCCCCCCCCCCCCGACGACAAAGAGTGACATTTGTGTGATACACGTCGGAGCCGACAATGCCAAGGTCACAGCGTTGCTGGTGGAGACACCTCACGTCCCACCTCACATTTATGCAAGTAAGAAGTATCTATGAGAAATTACAATGAGTTTGTGCTTCATACTGTCCCCTTGCAAGCAACGGACAATAATCTATATTGTGACAATTTTACCTGTAGCTGCAAAGCAGATGACTACCGTATTGTAGCATCTCCCTAAGCCTGCCTATTCTCCTTCAGTAGCTCACACATGTAATTTGGTATTCAAGGTTTACTATATCAGTTAAGCAAGGCAGAATAAGGGAACAACATACATGGGGGATAGTAGCTCGACGGCAAATGATAACAAGCAACTTGGAAATTCTCTAAATACAAGACACATTTATTATAACATTATTTTACATTAAATAGAACGATACAAGATGTTTACACTTATGTGGATCTTACACTCTGTGTTCTCATAAGAATAAAGTTAACAAGCTAATAAGAGACCTGCCTATCCTTGCCAGAAAACTAGAGTTAATATGAATTAATATTGACAGAATCCCGAGAGCTAGCCTTACGCTCTAATGCCAAACCTTTTATGATCACACTAGAAGTGTGGATGCTGTTGGCTATGAGCTCCGCAAGGCCTGGACAGCTGCGGTGCCTTCGTCTTCAGCCTCGCTGTGACCTCTGCGTTGTCTGCTCTATTGCGTATCACACGAATGTCACTCTTCATCATCTGGGTGCATCTGGGGGAGGGGGGTGTCGCATTGTGACCTTCTATTTGTACGCTATACCCCAGTATGTCAGTGGTAGATGTTTACCAAATAATTGTGAGCGTCCAAGCTCTGGCTGCTACACTACCCCCTTGGTTGAAGAACAGCCATCCCGGCTGCTGTAATAAATGTGGATTCTTCATGTATATATACTGATGGAGCCATCCAGGAAAGGAGTCTGAGGCAGCAGAAAGGCAGAGGAGCTCATTATCAGTAGAGACATGCATAGAATGAAGGGTAGCATATGTGAATTTATTAACGGGTAATGTCGAGAACGCAAGACTAAATTCGAGACTTCATTGTACAAATGGATAGTAATTAATTGTAAGATAAAAAGAAAAATTGGTGAATTGTTACACAATGACGTGTGTGTGATTGGTTAGGACTGTGACACAGTCGTCATGGCTTTAGTTGCGCTTAAGTCAGAGGCGCATCTAGGGTTTTTGCAATGGATCGCTTTCGGCTATATATAGCGATGGGGCATGTGGCCTTCCCTTAGGGGAACAAAGTTCTCTATATTTCGTGTGACTAGCCCCTTATGCTTATCGACCCTCTTATTGTCCACATGTTTCATTACTGTTGGTGACTGATGGGAGGTGCCGGGGTTACTCGACTTATTGGCGTCTAGGCGGTGAGTGGTGACTGGCTCTAGACTGGAGATGCTGATGTCAGCAGGCGAAGCTGTGGCGAGGAGATTGTATTGGACAACACAATACTTGTGGTTCCACTTGGCTGCTTCCGGACTCCAAAAGGTGGCTTTGGAGATCCCAAGTTGTCCCTCTGTTTCGTTCACTACACCACTCAGGACAGGGTGATAATCAGCTTGCGTACGTGTAGGTGGAGAGACAAAAGCATAAACACACACTGGAGAGGTTGGTCTCTCCAATAACCTGAGTAGGGTGGAGCGATCTCGTTCCGCCTGTCATTTCGCTGTTGGGGGAGCTAAACCAGCCCACTGCTTGGCAGCAAGGTGAGCAATCCTTTGCTCCTCCCTCCTAGAGCCATGCCTCACTTTATACAGCAGAGAATAGGAATGGCTGCTGAGAAGTGCAGGTCGAGCACCACAGACACGAAGAATGACCCTAGAATAGTTTCTGCTCAGTAGCGGATTGGTATCACGAGCCTGGTGCTTCCGAAGGCCCCCCACCTCTGCGGGCAGACCAGAAGCATTGAAGCCATGAGGACCACCAATACTCGGGTGTGATTTCCCAAACAAGGCCAGGCCGTAGCACCTGAGCAAATATCCTTGCCAGCACCTGGGTGCTCGATGGGGATACAACTCCGGCGTACTGTCTCTCCCTGGTTGAAAAGTATTCCTAGTGGTTGGGGCTCCTCTATTCTACTCCTCCAGCACCTGGTGCTTGGTGGGAATACAATAGATGGCCATCTAATGGATGTGTATCGGTCTGGAGCCTCCTGAAGCGGCCTCCCCAGCCGTATCTAGTTTGTAGTAAAATATCCCGTCCCCGGTCGGTAGTGCACGACTCAATGTCCTCCTAGCATCTTACTTAGAAGTACTCTAGAAATGAGATTCGTGGTTTGGAAGAACAAAGTTGTGTTCATTAATTGCTTAATGAACATAGTGACTCATGCTAACTCCTGCCAAGTAGACAGGTGGCTGGAAGAAATCTACATTAGCCAGGTGTAGGCATCCTGTTTCTAAGCTAATTGGGAAAGTGAATAGAAACTGGCGAAGATTGATTAATACAAAAATGAACTAACTATAAAGCAGGTTGTCTGTAAGAGACGGTGAAGTTAACCACTTCTCTAATAGAGACACGTGTGGAATGTCTCTAGTTACCAATGATGAGCTTATGGTATCTGTTGTTGATTGGCGTCACTGGAGTTTCTGGTCGCGGGTGCTGCAGAGCTCTAACGGTGATGACAAGGCTGGCAGCGTTTGGTGGTTACTGAAGACTGTTGAGTTGTTGCTGTCAGCCTCTGGAAGGATGCCAAAGATATCTCAGTAGTCGGAGGCCCCAGCACTGTGTACCGTTTCCCTTTCCTAACTCCTAATCTGACCCGTGACTACTCACTCTCTCAGTTCACTACTGTCAAGACTGGTGATGGGGAAACGTACTTAATTGGGTAGCATAGCTCTATCAGTTCACAAACAACTCCAGGGAATTCATGAACACAATAACATTTATTAAACATTAAGCATATAAGAATAGAATACAATACTTTACAATGACAAATTAACATTTAGTGAATACTCGCAGGTGGCACAATGCCGATCAGATATACTACGCTTGATTCGCCTAACCTTGCCACTAATTATTAATCAATGGTTAAGGGGGGCAACGGGGTCTCAAAGTAGAGAGTTACTCCTAACTGCTAGCTTGATAGTTATGCTTACCATAAAACCTCTTGTAGATGGACCCAGATATCCTCCAGGCTTCAATGTTGTGATATCCTCCTTCTTGTTACCAGCTTCGGTAACTATTGTAGCGGTACCTCGTTCGTCTGCGTGGCACTGGGGGGGGGGGGGGGAGGTCTCTGCGGCCATTTTATACGCTTTGCCCAGTAGGTCAGCGGCGTTTATATACACTATAGTCTTTTGTACTTTAAGTATAATTTTGCCATTTGGCCGTTGTAGCTTATGTGGTATTTTTCGTGAGCAGCCCTTCCTGGCCACTACACTACCCCGAGGTCGAAATAGCAGCCATCCCGGCTGTGGCAGTAGCATAGGTAAGGTACGTCGAATGAAGTCTTCCAGGGTAGTTGTAAAGAGTAGAAGCAGGCCGAGGAGTTCAGGCCTCGGACGAATGTCAACGAGAATGGTGGCAATCACGGGGTTAATTAATGGCAGTATCGTAGGGGCAAGGCTAAACTTGAGACCTCATTTAACAAGTAAGTTATAGTTGAAATGCTTATAAGGGGTAGTTTTAGCAAATGGCAAGGTAGGGAAATTGAAAAATTATAAGCCTGGGAACGTTAACAAGGTAGTATACAAAAACAAATGTGATTAAGATGGCCAAAGATTAAATGTAAACTATCTGAACACGTTGTGTTGCGTGACCACAGGAGAGGAGGAATGTCCAACGCCACATTTAATGTTTAGTTAAAATATCTCCCCAAAGCTAAATGCTGGACACAGGTGAGAGGAAGTTTTGAATATTGCACGCGCGTGGCCAAGTGCGCTCTACAACGTGACAGAATATGAACTCTTAAAAAAATACACGATTGTTAAATAAACGTACCGGCTGGCTGAAACAAAAAGATACTTGAGAAATATGACAGGGTACTTAAGCTGGTTAGTTTGAAAGTGAAAACTTATACAAGGGAATTAGTTAATACACTTGGGAAGTTACTATCTGCGTGAAAGGTAGGAGCCCACCTGAGGTTAGCAGTACTGGACAGTCGTGCCATCTTTTGTCTAACTTGTGAGAGCAAGAACACTTAGTTAGCAAGTTCTAGCCACCGAGCTGTGTGTGTGCTTTGTTTTTGCACTGGGAAAATGCTTGCATACAACATTTGCACACTCTTGTTTGTTCTTAACCTGCAGCTAAGTACACATATTTCGTTGACATATTGTCTAATAACTCTTTTGTAATATATAAGTGAGTAATAAATGTGACGCATATATGATGGCTTAAGTCATGTGATAAGTTTAAGCTAAAATTATATGAGTAGTAATTACAAAATCTTTTGTCTAACAATACATGGCAAGTAAAGAGGATTCAATTAGAACAACAAAATATTAGTGAATGACAGTAAAACACAGTGAAATATTGCAAGGAGGTTGTTATAACCTCTATAGGCACACCTGTGGCAGGTAGATAAATGTTCATATTCGTTATGCATACCACTTAACGTGTGCGAGGGTACTTAGTAGTGTTCGCTTTTAAGACGCACTCGTTTGGATTCAACAAAGTTCAACAGTGTAATAGCTCGCACGCAGGCAGAACTGAGAGTCTGATTAACTGTTTGCAGTTGTAATAATAGTGCCTGTGGTTAATCACGTTCAGAGAACACACAAGTGGTTGAAGTGCAAGATGCACACGTGAGCACTTAAGTTTAAAAGACTGAATTGGTGTCAACAGTGACATATTATAACAGAGATATTCGTGAGGGCACAAATTGGAAATATATATAGTAACATACTTACTGATAAATATCTGTTATGATTAACACACATATAAAACAATCTTAAGGCAATAATTCTTAAAAGCTAAAACTTTATAGTTTACATACATTTCCTATATGTAGGTCGTTTTGCAAACATTTTCTTCAACATATTTACATACAATTTTGTTTGTCGAATATACATACAAGTATCTGCAGGTGTAAGGTACGGAAGAGGAACAAAATAAAAGTTTTTTACACTAATGAACACAATACTTAACGCATACGCAAAGATAACAAGAAGAATATCGCAGAGCTAAGCATACAGGAAGGACCACTGTTGGTGGCTTGAATTGATAACAAAATATGCACTTTAGTGTGGTTTACTCATTAGAGCCATGTAACTGAAATCAACTAATTTTACTGTAAGCATTGAAATGCAATTAAAACTGGAATAAGTAAGCATGCCAGGAGGCATTGACTCTTAATAATAATAATAATAATAATAATGATAATGATATTGTAAAAGTAAATTAATAATTATATACATTTGGACCAGTAGGCCTGAATTCAATGTAGAGGCACTGAAGTGCTGTTGTCTACATAACCAGAAAATAGCATTGCTTGTAGCAATTTGTTTATCTTATATTTGACTCATAGTTATGGAAAATATATACCTTACCAATGTCGGGTAAACACTATATTTAAACACCAATAAGAAATATACTTACTTTGCGTCATTGGTATATTCGAGAGAGTAGCAACACTAACATTGTGAGGCAGCAAATACATGGTTGTAGAGCTTATGGAGGTCCATTAGTACATGACAAAAGTACGGACATGTGCACTAGTTTTACATATAATGTAATGACAGCAAAAACAAATAAAAGAATAACTTTCCATAGAAGCGTAATCAAAGTGGCTTGGCTCCAAGATAGAGAAAAGTTTGTTGTTTCTGTACAGAACCTGGTGGTGATTGATATCAACAGTTGGCAACACTGGTAAGTCCGTTAGATTTAAATGAAAGTTAGTATAAAGTGTAGAAGTAATATTGGATAACTGAATCCCAGACGTCACTGACAATTGTTATAGGTGGAACGACTTTTCGTTCAGCCAGTGGACAGGTACCACAGTCTGCTGCAGTGTAATAGTTGGGGCATGAACATCACATAAACGTGTGGCCTCAATGATAGTTTCATCAGGGGTGGCAACACAACAACCGCATGGTACATGAAGTTCCACACTCTCCAAGTTATAGTTCGTAATATTGGTACTGAGGGATGCATTCTAACTAGAGGTGTGCGGGATCCCGATGTTCAGGAAAATTCCCGAGAAAATTTTTTCCATTTTCCCTTCGAGTGGGAAAATTTTTTTCCCACGAATCTAGGGTTGGATATTTTACAGTTAAATGTTAATTTGACACTAACTTTGACGCAGTAAACATAAATAAAAAAGAAACATTTCTATATAAGTTACGAATATACCTGAATAGCGCATGAGAAAAGGTTAAGAAAATGTAGAATCACATACTTGCAAAAACCAAAGTACATAACTTTTAAACATTAAGCCACTTGAAGCTTTACGTGTACCAGTGTTAAAATTAATTCACATTAAGGGAGATAAATAATTTGTTATATTTTCTTGTCACTTAGACACACTTTACATCAGTTATAAAAGTACTTTACGTATGTAAACATAAATTAAAAAATGTAAACAAAGTTGCAGTGTCACCAACCTCTGTATTACCTACTGCAACATATGAAATGGGGTGCTTTCCAGTTTGGGGTGCAAGCGAGACATTGCAAGTTGTTCAAATTTGAGGCAATTTAAAGCACATGAAAATGGTGCTGTTTTTTGTTTTTGTTGTGTTGGTGAACTCTTACGGCGAGCCGATGATGTATTATACATCCATCATCAGTCAGTTATGTTTGTCAGATGTTTGTCATCTGTCATATGTTTTTCCTTTCTAATAAAAACATTATCTTATATTGCTTCGTGCTCATTTCTTGTGTGTTAACCTCTAAATACAAAATGATTACTTTTGTATTGAGTCAGCTAAAAAAATTTTCCCGTTTCTTCCCGATTTTCCGAGTGAAAATATTTTTCCCACCTGAATTTTTCCCAAAGGGTAATATTGCTTTCCCACACACCCCTAATTCAAACACAATACTGCAGTACCTGAAGGAGGTTTGTTGTGACATGGTGAGGCATTGTACGTTTGACAGACAATGACTAGAGACATGAACTTTTCGGTAAATAAAAATACTAAAAAATGGTGAAACAAAAGTTGAAAGTGGTAGAAAAAAAACATGAAAAGCAATGAAAAAATCTGCTGTTATATACGAAAATGCATAAGTTTACGATTACCAACATACCTTACAATACATGTGGTTATTTTGGCAGTATTCCCATTATTTACATGAATGTTTTAGTCACTGTTAGCCACATAAACACTACATAGTTCACTTGAAAACATGTACACAAGATTGTTTCTCTCACTGACTCAAATGGACACAACTTATCACATTCACCTAACATAAGCCTAGACTTTCAGTGGTGTGTTAGAATAAAGAATATAACTTAAGACTATTGACTAATGTATGTTCACTATCTAGATTGGTCAAAGGGAAATATTGTCATTATTTTTGTTTTCCTCCAGTAAGTTGTGTCGCCTGTCTGTCACAATGGTACCGTAAGACGAAAAGCATCTCTCACTGTCAACATTTGAGCAGAGCAGCCAAACAGCTGTAAGCGCAACACATGCAAAAGCAGGAAAGTCATGTTTCATAGAAAGAAGAACTTCTACAACATCAGGCTGTTTCATTTCAGCCTCTGCTTTTACAATTTCTTTAAATCTTGTGTAACTACGAGTAATTTCAGCTGATGTCAAGTTGGTGCGTTTCATTCCTGGAAGATTTTGAAACGATGTGACCAGGCTACTGCTCACATCGTTGAGGACAACACTTGATGGGTTAAACAGGTTATCCACCACTGCAAATGTTTTTCGACAAGGGTCTTTAGACATTTGTTCTTGTAGTTTGTCCATGGACAGTGATGCAGTGCGCTGGAGTGTCTGTTTTACTTCAGCTTGAAGGACTTTGTTTCCCAGCTCTTTTATTAAGGAAGTGGTTTCAGGTTCAAAAATTCCTGAAGCTGCTACTGCAACAAATTTTTTCACATGTAGAAACTTACTGTGAAGGATGTGGCTGGTGGGATATGAAGACTGATCAAGAGAGTCAATAAGACTCATTAACTGTGCAGCATGCTCTTCGACAAAAACAGCTTGAATCTGTTTTTTTTGGGGGGGGGGGGGGGGGGTTAGCACGGAAGTGTTCAACCCCTGCATTTGGTGTGTTTTGCATTTCACTTGAACTGAAAAATTTGATCATATGAGTCAGATACTCTGACACAACACAGACTTGAACCAGCTATACCACCAAGTGAGTACAGGCACAGGGAACTGGATAATTTTCTTGGTGCCATCTGGATATTTTACCGTCGGAAACTGGGTGTACAAATGATTGTGTTTCCTAGTGTTTTGAAATGATGTCTTTAACTTGATAATTACGGTCTTAAGTTCAAAATTTTTGGCCAAATGTTTCCAACAATGCAGAGGTTATATGCCCAACATTGCACATACAACACTTCACCATCACCGAAAATTACTTTCAGACACTCACAACACTTCGACATATAATGAGCTCCATCACTGACAAACGCAAGTACAGAATAATAGCTAACTTCATACTTCTTTAACAAATCTAGCACAGCTCTAGAACAAAGTGTAGAGTTGGCAGTTTCTAAAAAGTGAACGCTAGCCAAAAAAAAATTTTCAGTTGCACCTGGTTCAATGAGACGGAAAAGTACAACAAAAACACACTTTCCTCTCTTGTCCATAGTCTCGTCTGCCAACACATTTACAAATTTTCCGGCCACTTCTGCTTTAACAGTGGCAAATCTTTCCTCAGCTACAAGTAGCACATATTTTTCCCTCAAAGTTTTGACAGTTGGAAAATCTCCAGCTCCTAGAAAAAAAAGTAATAATAAATATACATCACTACTGACTTGTAACATGTTACAATTATGGCAGAGAAAAATTACCAGTAGGCCCTATTCTAGTTACATTTTGGAAACTGTAGCAAAACTACAAATGGGCATTACAACTTCTTTTCCAATTACATTGTTTCAAAATTGGGGGAGGAGGAGAGTCTATCCTCAGCTCTGTATTGTGTGGAAGGGTTCTTACTAAACATAAAATATTATTTACAACTAACCTTCAACAAATTTGTTCATCTATTCTCTTATACTCGTTTCTTGGAGTTTCTCAAGTGGAATATTCAACTTTAAAAATGCTGCAGTAGTCTTAAGTGCAAAATTATCAGCTGCAGATTTTCTTTGGTTGACTACCTTGAAACTGCTACCAATTGTTTGCTGAAGGCTGGTCTTTTCACTATAAAGTCTTTTATTGTTTACACGTTTTTCACTGTTGATGTGTTTGATTATGGTATATCTACGTTCCCAACTCACACATCCATTACAGAACTTGCAAAATAAAACATTTCTGTCACTTGAATGAAGTCCTTCAGCAGAGAACTCATTTCCCTGAGTTAGTGCAGACCCTAACCCTTTAGGCATTTCTGTTATGCACACAAGTAAAACTAATGTATGTCAAGTACTCCACATCACCCAGATAGCACTAGAGGATTCCGACTTTAATTGAAACGCTTCAGTCACAAATGTAACAAAAATTCAAGCCATTTGTGGGAAAACACTAGGTAATGTCAATAAATGTAGACCTAAAAACTACCGCCGCAATGACAGGTCAATATCCCGGTTGCTTGTGAGGCGTGAACTACACAGTACACCTGGCAACCAAATGTTTGCATCAAGTAAGCGCCAAACTGTTTCGCATCCACAGATTTTAAAAGCATTTATCTTTTTCTCAAAGTGAAATACGCGTCAGTATTCTCATGAAACAATGGAATTTTATTTCTCCCATCGCCCGATCAAGCCATAAAACTATAAATATACACACTGTCTCCATTGTGGTATCACGTCCAAACTTTTGTTTTGACTAAATTTTCACGGATAGAAGAAATACGTTAAGAGGATACTATACTCTGTAATTAGAGAAATAATCATTATTTTTATTGTTTGTAGAACTACCATTTGTTTGTTTATATTTATTTCGAAAAAATTACCGCAAATTTAAAGTCCCGCTTAATTGTGGAAATAACCTCAAAAGCAATCATGGCGACATGTAATGTTATTGTTTCCAAACGTTGTTTGCTTTGCTGTGTTTCGCCGGTAAAATAAAGGAACGGTGGAAATAAAAATTATAAATGTCTTTATGCTTATGTTGTGAACCAACGATAAACGTATAGCCAAATAATTACAGCTAAAAATATTTATACAAATATGTCTAAGGTAAAGTGTATTGCATCAATAACCTCAAATTTCGTGAATTACTTAAAGAATTTGTATAATTTCACGGAAACCTGTTAAAATGCCAAAAATTTGCGAATTTGCGATGAAATTTCGCAATTGTGAAAAATTCATGTCTCTAACAATGACGTATCAGGAAAACACAAACTTGCAGGATGTAAACAAGAGATTAGCATCAACAAGTAAAATTGCAGCTTTTATGCACTTGGCATTGGAACCGGCAATTGATTCCTTAGAGATGATTATAACATCCGTGGGGGCGTCGGGAGTGCAAGAATATGAATGATACATGAGTGGTTCTGAAAATGATAAGGGACTGAAATGAGTTTGTAGATTAGCCATGCGGAGTGTACACTTTTAATGGGGACTTGCAAATTAATGACCATTTGTGACGTCGTGAGCGAGCATTCGACTAAGTCATGGGATTAGTACTTTATAATGTTAGCAAGATCAATACTGAGGGTGAGATCCAGTTTTAATAAATCTAATTTTAGTCTCGTTAGGTTATCTGTGAGTTGGCTTTTGTTTGCAGCGTTGAGGAGCAATCTGTTCAACTGGCAGGCATGGATATAGGACTGGACCAGGTGTTCAAGAATTATATTTGTTGATTAACTCTATCATGCTTGTAGAGAGTAAGTGAATTTGTGCTTCAACATGGTCAAGCATATTGACAGTTAAGAGTTGTGTTTACAACACTTTTGAAATACTGTTGACAGTTTGAGCCTAGCTGTTTACTTTAGTTTCTATTTTATACTCTAGTTCGTGAATTACTTTGAATGATATGTTGAGGGCAGTATTTGTATTTTGAATATTATCAGCGAGTGTTGTGACTTGGTTATCAAGCATAGCATCATTGTCCAACAAGGCACGTGTTTAGTAGTTAATACATAACACCATGTACCCAGGTTTCAGAGGAATTGTATTCCACTCTTGTGGCAGAACTGAGTACTGATATCCAGGAATTCTCTCAGGATACTGTTTTCTATTACCTGCAAATAGTCATATATAATTCTTCCATTCTGACAATATGTCGAGTTCTTTACAGCACAGGCAACGTGCAGGTATTGTTCTAGTGTTGTGGGAAGTTTGGGGAGGTGCAGTGGGAATGAGTAAATAATTGGAATAGTTTCCTCGTAATAGAAGTCAACTGCAGCGGGAGAATAGTAGAGTCCTGCATGTGTATGAGATGGAGCCGGTGCCGCCAGGAGAGCTGACAAAACCAAGGACATAGTGGCGATGACCTTGGCCACACGCCAAGTTGTACAGAGCCCCCACTCTGTGACTAGAACTTGTGCTGTGGTTGGCGTCGCTACGTCGCGCAACGGGCTGCGCATATGCCTGGTGTGTCTTGCACCGGTGCAGTGTCACCAACAGTGACTGACGGTTGAGGCAGCGCCTTGTGGCCGCAGGGAACATAAAGTTGGCGAGCATGGAATCCCCACTCTCCTCGCCACCATGCTGCAGTTGTCGCCGGGCGTAGTGGCAGTCAGAAAGTCTGTGAGCGGCTCGCGGTGGTCAGCTCTGGGCTGCGAACACCGTACTGAGTTGAGAGTGTTGTCAGCACACCCTAAGTTGCGACAGTAGCAGACTGCACAGGTGGCAGTTCATGCGACGGCCCACTCGTTAAACACACTGTATTTCCCCTGGAGAGAATGACATAAACTGGAACCTATTTTTAAGGCACATATTAATCACTGAACAATATAACACTGAAAATAAATTGACAATAGACTAATTTAATGCACAAATGCAGGCTTAACGTGGTGTGTACACACAGTGTTATACTTGGGTGTACCAGTTTGGTTTGTCTGAATACGCACAGTGGAGTCGCCTAAAATATTGGTCACCCTAAAGGGACCGTGATAGCGGTGCGAGGCCTTCTGCCTGTCTCTATTACGTAGCCAGATGTAATCATTTGCAAGTAACGTATTCTCTTTATGAGTGCGATCAAACTGGTTCTTCTGACTTATCTGAGCATGTAGTAAATTGATTTTGGCCATTTGATGGTCTTGCAAAATTTTCTGACACCAATCGTGAGCATGTGGCAAATGCTGAGCAGCGACCACCTGTGCCGGAAGGGCAGCTTCTATACCATATAATAAATAAAATGGAGTAAACGTGGTCATAGTATTGATACTGGAATTGTAATTAAACGTTATGAACTCGACGTACAAATTCCATTTAGCCTGATCGGTATTAGCACAAGCTGTAAGTTTCTCACCAATGATATGATTAGAACTTTTTACAAACCTGTTGCGCCTGGGGTTATATGCCATGGTTTAGAGTTCCTTTATCCCTAAAGTTGTTAAAAGATTACTAATCAATTTGTTTTGGAAACTAGTTCCCCTATGTTTTAAGATCTGTTGAGGACATCCAAATTGTAACACCCTCCCTGTCTTTTTTCTCTTACATTATCCCTCCTCTTTTGCTCTAAAAACAGTGGCCCATTACAGACTAGTTTCTTAATCAGTGTATGTATAACTTCAAATTTAATTCACTATCCCTTTTTTAATGATTTTTTTTTTAAGTTTATGGACACCCATGCCTACGTATATGCTTATATATATATATATATATATATATATATATATATATATAAAACACACACGCATGTGCACACACACACACACACACACACGAAGTAAATTTTATATGTAAAGTGGATGAAGGTAGGTAAGTGTGTGTGCAAATAAAATGTTCTTATGTTACCATATTTTAGCGAGCAAGGCTGTGTGCATGTATAGGTCACGTCAGAAGTTTTTGATGAAAAGTTTGGGATAATTAATATTTCAAGTAGACTGCACTAAATTTTTATATTCCTGTAAACATTGCAGTGACTCATCATGCCAGTGTAGGGGCCAACAAGCCACCTACATTTTGTATAAACTCAACACATTGACGTGAATCGCATCTATCAGCATGTTTTATCAACTCTGGGCCACTGTTACGAAGCAAACCAGCCCTGTAATGATAACACTGGGGGTGGCCGGCTGGCCCCCGCCCGCCACAATAATTTTCTAGCTAGCGGCGGGCGGCTGGCCACCGCCCGCCAGCTTGTAGTGAGTAATGACCGACCGACAGCTGCCCAGCCCTGAGGATCTAGGACCGATCGACAGATGCAAGTTGCTGCATCTGGCCATGCTGTAGAGGATCTAGATGCTCGCCCAGCTACCTGTGCACGGCTGTGTATTTGCTGCTAGCCCCTGCACACGAGTGATCCAATGTATCTTCATATATACTATCAATAAATCAAGTTATGTGTTTTGCTTCAAACATAAGGTATCGCCAACAGTGTTTAGTTATATTTTAATAATACATAGGCTAATCTTTTCACACTTTCAATGGCCATGTCATACTTTGTTTAGGCCTTTTTTAAAACGAGGGGTTGTCCAATATGTCTTTCTTGGGTATCAAATTAATCAGGAGGCTTCCAGCTATTAAAATATCCATACATATTTCATTTAAATTAAAAAGTGATTTATTAGCGCTAGAGATGATTGAACGTGAACTTCATGGAAAAAATGGCAAAAAAAAGGGGGGGGTATCGTGGTTAGAAGTGGGTCAATCGGCCAAAAATTTTCCAAATTTTTATTGCAACCCCTCCTCTATTACAATCCTATTCTCGGAAACTGTTAGGGGGGGTTGTACTAGAGAGGTTCTACTGTAGATGGCCGTCTAATGTGTGTGTATCAGTCTGGAGCCTCCTGAAGGGGCGTCCCCAGCCATAGCTAGTTCGTAGTACAATATCCCGTCCCGGGTCGGTAATGCACAACTAAATGTCCTCCTAGCAGCTTACGTAGAAGTACTCTAGAAATGAGACATGTGGTTTGGAAAAACAAAGCTGTGTTTATTAATTGCTTAATGAACATAGTGACTCATGCTAACTCCTACCAAGTAGACAGGTGGAAGTAACCTACATTAGCCAGGTGTAGGCGCCTTGGTTCTAGGCTTATTGGGAAAGTGAATAAAAACTGACGAAGATTGATTAATACAAAAATGAACGGACTATAAAGCGGGGTGTGTATAAGAGACGGTGAAGTTAACCACTGCTCTAATAGCGGGGTGTGTGGAATGTCTCTAGTTACAAATGAAGAGTTTCTGGTTACTGTTATCGATTGGCGTCACTAGGAGCATCTGGTTGCGGGTGCTGCAGAGCTCTAACAGTGACGACAAAGCTGGCAGCCTCTGGTGGCTGTTGAAGACTGTTGAGCTGTTGGTGTCAGCCTCTGGAAGGATGCCGATAATATCTCAGTTGTCGGAAGTCCCAGCACTGGAAGTGGTGGAGCAAGCTTGAAGAACTGGATAGAACAAATGGCGTGGTCCGCCACGCACGGACTTATATAGTCAGGGTTGCAGGTGTCGCAGGGGGGTGTGACGTCCCTCTGGTTCAAGGCCAGAGTGGGGGTAGCAACCCTCTAGTCATCTCTAAGCCTTCGTGTATCTTTGGTGGCGCTCGGCCATACCCTGAGGCGGCTGACAGCTTGTAGGCTCTCAGCGCGGGGGAGGGGGATGACGCGCCGCTGGCTTGTGCAACTGCTTGTATCCATGTGTCCGGCTGTCCCTTCAGGATTGTGGCAGGCCGTGACGTCCATGTATGGGTTGGCGCAGGGTTCGGCTCTCAAGTGGGTAGAAGTAGATATAGTTGGTTTAAAGTGGAATGAGTAGCAATTGTATTTAACAGTGGTATAAGCAGCACACGTCAACTTTAAGATCTCATTATTGGCAAGGAAGGGTGTAACTGAAATTAAAATATGTATACATGTTATATTTGACGCTAGAAGTTTTACCATGGTAAATAATATAGGTTATGTTGAGAACTATAATGATTTAAGGCCGACCACTAATAGTAATACCTTTGCACGCCGTGTAATGAGACCACAGGAGAGAGATGGGGGTCTGTCCAGTGCCACATTAAATTTTTAAAATAGTAAAAACCCCAAAGACTAGGCGGTGGACATGGGTAAGGGGGATGTTTGAAGAGTGCGCGCATGTGGTACTGAATTCGCTCTGCAACATGCTAGGCGTAAAATTTTTCCTTTCTGATGAAGAAATATTATTTAATAAGTTGGTATACCTGCTGGCTTAATTATCGTGAAGTTAATTGTGAATAACTTTTACTGAAAGTACAGTGAAATTCCATACCTACGAGTATGGCCTATTACGAGAGTTCCGTACTTACAGCAGTTTTTGAATACACTGTCATATAGTACTGTACTACCAAGGTTAAATTATCTTGTTACAGCGAGTGAGGGTTTATTTTGTATTTCCGTTTTTACGAGTGATTCAAATGCATTTTGATTAATTGTAATTGCCTTTTCTAACTATTGTATTGAATTGAAATTGCTTAAATTGTGCCTTTAGTATAATTAATTTCGTAAAACATGTATAAGCCACACTTCATGAGAAGTGGCAATGCTGCAGTGCAGTACATATTGCAATGCTGCACGCTTCGTTCGATCCACACTCGCATACTTTGTCAAGGAATTTAGTTAGAACAGCGACACAGAATCAATACGAGCGCGAGCAGATGATTGGTTGAAAATATGTGGAAGAATCTGCGGCTTGCAGTTTAGGTTTCACAAGATGACCGTATAATAGGGGCACTGGCATTTACTTAGAACAGAGGCACTGCATCAATACGAGTGTGAGCAGATGATTGGTTGAACATTCGTGGAACATACTGAGGGTGCGGCTCAGGTTTCGTTATCGATAAAAGTTTTTAAGTTGCTGGTTTACACGTGGAGTTAAATTTGCTAATACTGTTTACATAAACAGCAACATTTTTATCATCTTTTGATTTTGCGGGATGTTTTGAAATGTACGTAGCTTACATATTTTCTTGGTTTTTCCTACTAAGCCGCCATGTTGAAAAGAGTTGCATTGCCATTACAGATGTTTACACACACCTTTTTCTACATTTAGATGCACAGTAAAATAAAAACTTTACAGTAATACTAACAATTGCCCTTTATTTCTTTATTTTGTTCCAGTAATTATTTCACCTGACGATGTAGAGGAAGCAGCTAGCAATCGGCCACAACATGCAAGTACAGTAGACCTCATTTTAATGTTTACATGCACGTGTCTCGGCAACTCCTCGTATAATTCACGCACCCTAATTTTTTGGACTAAAAAATTCTGTAAAAAAGGTGCGAGAATAATGCTAGTAAATATGCTATAGAATAGTAACTTTTTGCGAATAATTTTTGCTGCTGTAATGACGTCCACCGCTATCACATCTGAATATAATTTTATACATACATATTTTAACATTATAATTATGTTTTAATTATGGATCATGAATTCAGACATGGTTGTTTATTACTATATAAGTGATAGCACACATAATCAAGCTATATTTGTAATTCCCACCATGTTATCAGCAGAGTCACCCTACGTTTTCCATCAAATTAATACTCAATTTTTTTTATGGATCTAATGTTACGAGTACTCATAATTAAGTCAGTTTTTCACACTTATATGAACTGTCATAGATACGGGATTTCACTGTAAGAGGTGCATAACTCATCTCCTTACTTAAAAACCATATATATGTATAAGGTCATAATTACTGAAATGGTTAATACATATTCAAATAAGTGAACAGCTAAGACAATCTACACAATTGGTACAACTGGACAAGAGTGCCTTCATTTGTTTGACTTGGCACTCTGGGAATACACTTAGCTTGTAATTTCACGTCCACGTGTGGTACGGTTATGTTCTTTTTATACTTTGTTTTTCATATTTTGAAACAGTGAACAATAAGAATTTAAACTATTTATAAAGTACCTAATATACATAATATCATGGTTACTTGCGTTATAAGAACAGCAACACTTGTTTACTGTTATGTAGACTATGTCTAGTGCCATATGATAGTTTTGATTGACATTTGAAGGTTAATATTTTGTAACAATCTACCCTAATGGCAGGATAATAAAGAACTATGAGATATTAACAATAAAAATTATTGTCTGTTTGATACAGCATTTTCCCGTGGGAATTACATTGGTCATCGAAACGATTGCACATTTACAATGTCTATATGTCTTTTATGCAATGCGTGTTAAGCGTTTAAGTAAGTAGGAAGTAACACTTAGTGATTCTATATGTTTATATCTTTGAAAAATGTCTTTCATATGTAGTAAAATAAAGCACTCAAAAAGGAAATGTTGCTTAATTTGTGCTCTGTCCTCATGATGTACATCTGATTTCACATTATTTATTCATATTTGTTATTGACGTAGCAGTAGTCTTTTGTTCAGATATATACTGTTTGTATCACTAACACACAAGACGTTAATATTTACACTGTTATTTGAGTCTGGCATTTCTTATATTAATTCTAACACATTTTGGCTTTTAGTATTTCATAGACAATATATTAATAAAGATTATTTCCAAGTAATTTATATACAAAACTTAATAATTTAAATGAGAGGTATTATATTATTTGAAAATGTTGTTACAGATTGAACTTGTACAATAACACTATAAGGTAGGTCATAGTGCCCGTAACATAATCATAAATGTAAAATTGATTCATATTTAGTCGTTTACATTATATCAGAGGCACTCACTTCATAATATATTTAACATTATTATATCATATTGTACATATGGCGGTACTTTCTATATTAGCAGTAAGCCTACACTATCCTAATAAGGTTCGAGCTACTGGTCCTTTCCTCAGGGCCTGAAAGCTACGCCCTTGCTTGTCTGAGATAAGCTAAATTCTTATGTAAAGAAGGTATTGTGTTTTACCATGGTTTTTACAGTGAAACATGTAACACTACAATTACATAAATCCATAATTTGAAGGCCTAGTACTGTAGATTCCAGTACGAGTAGTCTTCTATGGTTTAGGTAGCTAGACACTTTGTAATACTTACGATGTGGTTAGGATCCTTGACAAAAGGATCAATACTTTAATAATCTTAATATACAAGGTACTAACTGCAATTGCAAGCATTGTAATTATTGCCAAAGTGGCATAATCAAAATGAGCTGGTTCAAGTAGTGGAAACAACTTATCTTGACCTATATTAAGATGGGTTAGGGGCATGTCAACAATTGGCAGCACTGGTTGTGCTGTATGGTTCATTTGTCATTTGGTATCCAATATAGTGGTGATATTATAAAATTGAATGCCGGCAGTCAATGACAACTGCTCCAGGTGAAAGGCCTGTTGGTTTAACCAGGGAATGGGTACTACTATCTGTTGCAATGGAATGGTAGGTGCTTGATGTCACAAAGATGGGTGGCTTCAACAACAGTTTGTTGTGGGGTGTCAACCTGACACCCACATCGTACATACAACTCAATACTTCGGAGCTTGTGGTTTGTGGCATTAATATTCATAAAAGTATTCACATATTTGAGGCATGTTCCCTCTGGGGGATTATTGAGCACATACTGGTGGGATAGGATGGAATAAATAGTAAATGGCGTGTCTAAGGTGCAATGATACATACATGCTGAAAACAGTTTTGTGGAATTTGAAAGAAGAATAGCCTCTTTAATACATAGGTAGTCATCAGTGGTAAGGGATTCCTTTGGAATGGTTACTAAATCTGATGGCAATTCGGATGAGGGGGGAATGGCCTTGATTATATCCGTACTTGGATCAATTGCAATAGTGGAGTATGAAACTCAATTGTTACATTATTGATTTTGGAAATTGGTATTTGAATTTTAATCACCATTCGGGTGGTTGAAAATGAGCATTCAGTAAGTTTGTGCGTATAGTACTTGATAATGTTCTTAGTACTAATACTTAATGTTAACTTATGTTTGTTCAAATTCAGACTAAGTTTTTCAAGGTCATGAGTATGTTGTGTTTTGTTGACAGCAGTTAGTGGCAATTTGTTTAACTGACAGGATTGAATATAACCTCAAATGGGTTCTTCTAGGACTATGTTATTCAATAATTGAAGTAGACCGGTAGTTAACAAATTCATCTGGGCTTCAACATGATCAGTTTTGCTTAATTCAATATTCCCTTTATTTGTAACTTGTGAGACATTATTGATTGTGTTAGTGATTGTATTTACCTTCGTTTCGACTTGGTGTTTCAATTTAGTGGTTACTTTAAATGTAACGTCTACGGCATGGTTTGTAGTCATGATGTTTTTGGCAAGTGTAGTAACCTGGTTGTCAAGCTGTTGATTAATATTCAAAAGTGCATGAAGGTGCTTATTTGTGTAAGTACATTACTCAACTGGCCACATCCCCAATAATTTGAATTCCTTGTTTATTGCCAAATTTTGTGTTTACATCGCCAAGGTATTCTCGGAGTATTCTTGTTCGACTACTGCATGTATTCATAGATTAATTTTCCATTCATGAAGGAGTGTGAATTCTGATTTATGCATGTGACATGCAAGTATTCATCAAGTGATGCTGGTGTATTAGGGAGGTGTAAGGGAATTTTGCAAATCAGTGGGATACTATTTTCATACGTGAAGTCCATGTTGGTGGGCAGCCAGTAGACGCCTGCATTTGTCCTAAAGGTGGCGGACGTTGCAAATATGGCTGGCTGGACAAGGCACACAGTAATCATGGTCTTGACCGTGCGCCGATCACAACAGGCTCTCCACTTCTTGACTGCAGCTCATCTGCTTTTTGGCATTGCCATTGCGATGCTGCAGCACATGCGCAGAGCGCACCTCACGCTTGTGCACTTCTACCAACTTTAACTAGGCTTTGAGTGTGTCTCGTTGCTTCTACTGGTATGACATGACGCTCCGGCAGGGATCAACAACTGTGGATCCCTTCTCCACGTTGTTTTGGCTTCGTAGTCTCCCAGCAAGGATATCAGTCCGGCGCTTCACACTGGCTGAATTTTGATGCGGAAGTCAGCTCACCCCCAGTTGTGACTTGTACACCCGGCACAGGCTTTGTCTCGTGCAGCAGGAACACAGTCGTTTGCGTACCTTTGTTGGGTCAAGTTATTCAATGATACACTGTAACACATTTGAAATACATTTTAACCACTGATCTAATTATACAAATACAGTACACTGACGTGTCAAGGTATCGAACGTAGGCAGGTTTTGTGTGGCGGGTGCAGACAGTAATGAGTGCTGATTTTGTTTACTTGGATACCAACCATAGTGTCTCCTAGAATGTCTATCACCCTAAATGGACCTTGGTAACGGTGTGTAAGCGCCTTTTGCCTACCACGGTTATGCACCCACACATAGTTGTTAATGTGTAAGATATTATGTTTGTGCATCCTATCAAACTGGATTTTTTTATGTTTTTGGGCTTGAAGCAAATTAACTTTAACGTTATCGCCATCTTGTTGTAGCTTTTTACACCAGTTGTTTGTGCAATCAGAGTATTTGGCTGCTATGACCTGCGCTGATGGCACATCTTCTACACCATGTAGGAGATAAAAGGGTGTATATTTAGTTGTTGTTTTGACACTTGTGTTGTAGTTGAAAACAATAAAATCTACATATAGATCCCAACTCACTTGGTCTGCATTAGCATATGCAGTTAACTGTTCTCCTAAAATGTGGTTCATGGCTTCGACTAAACCGTTTCATCTAGGGTTGTAAGCAGTGGTAGTTAACTTAATAATTCCTAGCGTTTTCAACAACTGACTGATTAACTTGTTTTGGAAGCTGGTGCTCCAATCTGTTAAAATTTGCTTGAGACATCCAAATTGCAAAATTACTTGCTTAATGAACTCGGCACATGTAGTGGCGTCTATTGATGGTACGGCCTTCGCAACAACATATCTACTCAAGTATTCAGTAATTACCAAAATATATTTGTTTCCACCCTCTAAGGAGGGGAGGGGTCCTCAAGTGCCCAGGTTTTCAATAGTGGTTGAGGGTGAATTTAAGTCATCTGGCCCATAGGCTTAGTATTTAGTGCTTTGGTTTTTTGACATACCAGACATGTACGTACATAATTTTGACATCAGTAGTCATTGTGTCCCAGTGATAAGCTTGTTTCATCTTTTGGAGTGTTTTAAAAGCACCAAAGTGTCCACCCCCGAAGATTGCATTATGATGGACTTGTGTCATTTCATTTACGTAAACTTATGGCACTGTCAGTTTCTTTGGTCCTTGTGGTATTTTACTTTAAGGTATATTTCACAGTTCGCTGTAATACCATAGCAGTGACTAAGTCTGCGATATTTCGTGTCTGCTTGTTGTGGGTCTACTAATGCAAGTTTTAATTGTCTTATGTGTGGGTCACGTTCATATTATCCGGCGAAAGGTGATGTGTTGACAGCTATAAGGCACAAGTGTAGAATGGAGTCATCGTCAAGTTTGATGTATTCCTTCTTATGGTTGTATGTTTTCAAGAAGTGTGGTTTTCCGTTTTCGTTTAAAATTAAGATTTTGCAATACAAAACAGGGTTGATACAATGTGTTTCTATATTGTTAGGGTTGCTGTTCATGATGACTTGTATATTAACTTGGTACAGTGTCGTTATTATTTTGCAAATAGCGTTTATAGGGAAAATTTCTTTGTCTATGACTTTCGCTAATCTAGTCTTGTCTTTTGACTGTATGTATTTTCGGAATAAGTGTTTGATGTTCACCCAATTGTTTGTTGTGTATTTTACTATGATTTTCTTTATTTCCTCGTGTTTTTCGGAATTCTGTAATACTTATTCTATGATTGCTTTGTAAATTGATGTGCAGTGTTGAGCATGTTTTGGTTAACGCTGTATGTGGCGTAGATGATTATAATATTTTGATTTTGTGTGTCAGTATAGTTGGTAATGCGGCTTAATGCACCTGGTAATGTGTTTAATTTACCTTTTATAATGTGTGGTTCGAAATCGTATTCGCTGAGAGCGATAGTCATCTTTTGTATATGAATGTTGTGTTCTGCCATCATTCGTAGATACCTAAGGCTGACGTGATCAGTCTCGATTATGAAGGGGCATCCATAGAAATATGGTCTAAAATGGTTACATAAATAACTAATAGCTCCCAAGTTCTCTCACTGTCATATTTCAGCGCGATTCGTTAAGGGATAGCTTTTTAGAAGCAAATGCAATGATATTTCGTTCTTCTATTCGTGTATATTCAATTAAATTAGTCATCTCAGTTTGCATACGTAACAGTGTATATGTTATTGTCATAATAAAAATTAAGATTGCCAGTAAACAATAAATTAGTGCCAGAGCAAGTAACAGCTGTTCGCTTCCAATAGGTCAATGCAAATTGAGTTTGCGAGAGCACGCAAGTTTAGCCATGTCTGTCAGTCAGCTATCCACGACGTCACGACAACGGCTTTGCCAGCTAGCACTTCTAACGTCATGCCGCCTATTGCCAGCCCAGTACAATAGCTTAATCTTGCTTTATTACACTAATGCTTGCTTACCGCTTATTCGTGCATGCTGGAACATCTGTTTCCTTGTAAGCTAGAAAGACTCCGCATGTTTTGGTGTGTTTTCGGAGCTCTTTCTAAATCCTTCTTTCTTTGTATTTAAAAATAATTTTAAGTTACACGAAGTGTGCGGCATACATCAATACACACATTCAGATAAATTTTAAATCTACACCATATAATCTTATTCTAAAATGCCGAAATGAGTGCAGAAGAGAAATCTACCTCAATATCAATAAGGAAATTTGTTAAAACTTTGATACTTGGCTTAAGCTACGCTAAAAGCACAGTAGAGTTACACGAACAGCTAAGGAACCAGTTAACCAGTGAGACTACAGAACCAATACATGTACAACACACCCCACACACACAACAGAATTCCGCACTTAAATATTCTTCTCTAGACCCACACCAACACAATTCTTACGATGCTGGTACAAGTGGATATCTCAGACCACACCCACTCAGAACACTTCAGGCATCAGAGCCACTTTTAATTTCCATCCCTAGCACAAATACTGCCATTGTAAGACACGAGTACACAAACACCAATAATACCACACAGCACCATCACACTAATATACCAGAGACCACGAATCAGACTCCACAACCACCTAACACAATAAATTTAGTACAGATTATTGTAAAACAAGCACAACAAATCCCCACATTCACAGGTGACAGTAACAAAAATGTGGAGGACTTCTTGGACATTTACAACACTGCCAGTGACATATAGTAAAATCTCATTACAACAAAGTCGTAAAAAGTTCCAATTTTTGTTCTTTATAATGAAATTTCTTTAAACTGAAATTTCACTATTCTTTGAAAGGACACTCAGTAAGGAGCCAATTTTAGTTATCATATTTAACCAAATAAAGTGCAGTAAATTATGTATGGTATATGCAAGATGGTTTTATCTGTTTATTATGAGAACACTCTCAGAAACTACAGTATAGGATTACAATAACGTTTTTTAAACTTGCAAATGTCTCCTTCCAAAAATATAATAGCATCACCTACCACAAATAAACTAGATGCAAGACAATCAACATACATACACTGTTTAATTGGAAAAACAAGTTAAGAAAGAAAAAAAAGTACAAATTAAATAATAAGCCCTGAAACAATTGTAGGCTAAAACTGTCTCATTCACAGGTTTTGCCTGTTCAAAGAACTGAGATATTTTTGACTACTTATTCTGTCGTAATAGAGTTTGTTGTAGGAACTGTTCTACATCATGTAACGAATGCAACACACTGTTTGGCACACTACCAGTTTTAGTAATGAACTTCGACAGTTTTTCGAAACACACTACAGCATCTCTTGAGGTGATTGGCTCTTCCTCGGAGTCCTCATCTTCAGAAGATCCAGTGTCTGCTTCCTCCTTTTGAGTGACCTGATTAATTATTTCACTGTCTGTCAAAAGTGGTGTTGTTTCAACATCATTGTCAACTGACACATTCTCTTCGAAAGAAATGTTCTCAAACTGCAGTGTGTCCGAAACATCTTTCCAAAGTTCTACTCAAATGCTCTCTTCACTACAGCTGGGGTTGCCATTCTCATCCTGGATGATGCTATAGTCCATTCCTTATTGGAAGCGACTTATGAAAATCAACCTTTGAAAAAACACTCTAGGCAAAACATGTCAACCTGTTTTTTCAATAACCTGTATTCCACAAATATAAAACACTATGGTTAATTTTAGAGTACTGTATTATTGAATGAATGAAAGTTTACCTTAATATCTTCTATAACTTGTAATATTTATTTCTTTTTAAATATGAATGAACAGCAGCGAGAGCAGCGACGTGTTGGCAACGGCTGGTAAGAAATAGTTCACAGTTAAAACATTATTTTAACCTAGTTTTTAGTATGCTATTTGTAAATTAAACGGTGCCTATTGAAATATTTAAATATTTAGGTAGCCCCATTGGCAACATATCTCATTTTTACAGTTTAAAATAACAGCGGAAAATATTGTGAGTAGGCCGTAATGGTACAGTGTTGTTTTATCGAACGAAAGCAATTTTGAAGCAACTGTCTGCTGAGTGAGGCTTGGCGGTCTCTCTCTGTCTGTCTCTTTCACACTCTGGAAGTTTTACTTCGCTAGTATGTGGAAATTGTACCTGTTTTTAATTGTAGCATATTTCATACTTATTACAGCAAAACAATGATTTTTGAATTTGTAATTTACATTTGAAAAGAGATTCTAATGTTTGAATACTTATTTTAATATTTTTAGATATGATGGCGGAGCAGAAACAAAGTGAAGTTGGCAGACGTGACGAGCCATGACATGGCGTGTTGCTGTTTTACCAAACGAAGCGTAAATGATACTTACTCCAAAAAATACTTGAAACTACCACATCACGTTTGTAGACGTTGTGTTTGTTGTGTTTTTTTAAACCTACCTAAGTAAGTTACGATGTTGTGATAAATCTGTTTCTCCACTGCAGTAATAAATATACTGTTAGGGTGTGTTTCATTAACTGCTGCGTGTGAAATAGCGTGGCATAGCTGTTTGGTGATATTTAACGCTGGATCTGTGTCCACGTGATTTCAAATATTTGATGTGAATTATTTATTTTCATCCACGTATATTTATTTATCACAACGTTGTACCTTTGCCCTGGGTGTTTGAAACACAATCGTGTAACGTGATTTACCACCAATCCCAACAAAATAACCAAGCCCAGCCTAAATAAATTTCAATAAACCTAATACACAGCAAGTAGCAATACATATTAATATGAGTAGAATAAAAATTTTGGTTGGGTTATTTGAGTGCATGTTCACCGCTATATTTTAAGTTTGTATAACAAAAAATGAGCGACATGAGTTGCATGCTTGATTTTAATGTCACTTTTCGTTGGACTGTCTATTCCTTCGTTATTCGAACTGAGGCCGACCTTTTAAAGAAATAACCCAACACACATCAATAACAAACAGTTAAATACTACTGTTCATTACCCCACAGTTGTAACAGTGTTTAACACAGTCACTG
The DNA here is from genome assembly GCA_029891345.1 of Dryococelus australis. Lineage (NCBI taxonomy): Eukaryota > Metazoa > Arthropoda > Insecta > Phasmatodea > Phasmatidae > Dryococelus > Dryococelus australis. Next base: position 27,659,587 of record CM056999.1, on the reverse strand, counting down.
TAAAATATTAACGTGCATTACGTGTAATGTGCTATGTCGTGGAAAACAAATATGATAATATAACGTAACCATAAGAATTATTGTTAATTCGGGCATTTTTAAAGCGTCATAAATCTGACCTAAATAATGTTATAGGCCTAAACTGTGAATATTCGTACAAAATGGTTTTTGAAATAGACCTAAGACAGAATTCTTTGAAAATCTGTAAACAGTAAACAACACATTTGACAGGTATAAAAGTAGAAGTCCCATTTCAATATTTATTTTTAGGTGTAGGAAAAGTATACGAACACATGTACATACACAGTGGCATGTAAACATTGATTTTGATAGATGCTACATGGCAGTCACATGGCAATGTTTGTTTACATTTGGCGGAAGGATTCAAAACGGGCCTGCAAGTAGATATTTAGCAGGGCTCCGAGAAAGTTGCTTCCAATGGATAATGGACTATAGTTACCCATGCAATTCCAGATTTCTTCCAGCAGTTTGTAATTGTCTCTACTTTCACATTCCACCAGCCACCAGTTATTAGTTGAATAGCTTATCGCACATCAATGTTGGTGGGTAACTTCAACCTGATGTTGATGAGTATTCTTTCAACAAGCCTTTTCCGAAAATGGACTTTGGCATTTTGGATTATGCCTTGGTCCAATGGCTGCAACACTGAAGTGCAGTTTGGTGGCAGTAATTCCAGCATGATATTGTCAAGCCATACATCAACATTATGCGCAGCACAATTATCCACTAAAATCACTAATGGCCGTAGCTTTGTGGTACTAGTAGCGTTGCAACAGAACATTACTAATAACCTGTCTTTAGATTTCTTGCCACCAGAACATTTTTTACCTTTGTGCAACATTGTTTTATTAGGCAGAAGTTTGTAAAAATATGCAGTTTCATCTGCATTAAATATGTCTTCAGGAGCATAAGATTCTAAAATTTCTTCTCATTTTTCTGATTTCCACTGTTCTGCAGCTGATGTATCTGCATCCCTTTCACGAAAGCGATGCAGCCATCCAGAACTTGCCTGAAAGTCTTTTATGTCCAGCAAAAAAGCAAACTATTTGCTTTTGCCTGTAACATCGGTGCTGTGACAGGAACACTTTGTGCTCTGGCATCCTTAAGCCAATTATTCATTGCCTCTTCTAGATCTGCATCACCACCAAGCCTAAGTCTCCTGCGGTTAGAACAAAGCGATGACTGTTCATACAGTTTGCTTATTTTTTTCCGATCCTTTAGAATTGTAGAAAGCGTAGATGCTGCTAAACCAAACTGTTTGGCCATGTACGATTTTTTTCTTCCCTTAACATATTTCTTTCCTTCTCATCGCTTTGATCACCTATAGTAATAACTAGAGATGGGACGATTCCAATTTTTCTATACCAATACCCGAATATCAATTCTCTGTCGATTCTAGATTCTTTTCTGATTCTAGATTCGTTTCCGATTTTCGATTGCTATGATTTACAACTTATAAGACTTTTAACACACAAAATCGCACTACCGTTCACAGTCAAAACTTTTCTACAGTGAAAGCCTGATGTGTATGCTTTATAACAAAAAGGCCCCCTTTAACAATAACTTTTATCGGCACTGTCAATTGCCCATGTACCCAGTGGGGAAAAAAGTCATAACGAATGCAGCGAGGGCTTATTTTCGTTATAATGATAGCTTAAATAGCAGTACTCAGCAGTTTCCTTCAAAAACAATACGAAAAGAAATTTTGTGTAAAAAAATTTAACAAAAAGTTTTGATTTCTGTGCGTAAACTTCATGGTTACGCCTAGTTCGGAAACATTATGTGTATTTACACATTTTACCTTGCAGAGCACTTTTTTTGAGCACATTAACAGCATATTTTTTCCCCACACCAACAGCGTACATTTTTATCATCGACACAAATTGTCAACCAGCTGCATTTTTTCCATTATCACGAAGTCGTGTTCCAATTGGCACTTTTTGTTAACAAAATGGTCATCTGACTTGTTTGTCTACAAAATCTAAGACGTATTTTTTTAAATTTAAGTTTTGTCAACTTCGAAGTTAACAAACAAATTACCAAATCGCCGGCATTTCAGTTTTTATTTTTGAAATCATGATAACACCAAAATAATACAGCATTGCATGCTAAGCAGTTAAACGTCGTATTGTTCCGACTAAACCATACAAAATTCTAAACACAAATGAAGATAAATGAAATTAGAAACAAATTGGAACACAGCCACGAGTTTGTTTATCTCTGAGGCGGGAAGCGCGCACAAGAGCACTACATGAGAGGGAGAGAAAGAGAGAATGAAATTAAGCTATCTGTACCAGCACAGCTGTAAACGGCCTGGCAAGGTCACACCCAGGGTCACATTAGTCACAGGAATCTCCACTTGTGCTATTGACAAAGGATGCCTGCAATCGCTTCTCGGGAGCGCATAGTTTCCAAGTATCATCGTAAAATAAGTTTTATGGACACTGTTACTAATCAAGATTGCAAAGAATCGACTTTATTTTTCGATTCTCTATTCAAATTGTAGAATCGATGGGTATCGTGGTATCGCAGAATCAAATTTCCCATCCCTACCATTAACGCAACCAAATATTCACTGTGCGTGGAATACTGTATTGAAATCCAAGCCGTAAATACTACACTTTCAAAACAAACAATAAATCACCGGTGAAGGAAAAACACCATAGACGGAACAATGTGAGCACAAAATGGTCAAAACCAGCCACATAAAAGTCCCTGATTCAGTGCCATCTAATGTTGTACAACAAACTTTGAAAAACAGAAGTCAATTATCGGACACCATGTTGGATTTAAAGTTAAATTGAAGATTGCGTTGTATGTTTCCTTCAAAAACCAATGCTTTACAATAAGTGGCCGTAAGAGAAAGCCGTCGGCCATCTCACACAAAAAATTTTGCAGTGAGTGATGTAAACAAATGCGATAAAAATATGTTGGTGTCTAAAATAGGTTATGGAAATTACTATGACAAGTCAGATAAAGAAAGTAAGTTAACATTTTGACAAAAATACAATACAATTTTGTGAATATGTGCTACAGGAAAGAATGAAATGTACAAAATGCTTTCATTGAAATGAAAATACGTTTGGTAAATCTGAAACATTTCAACCTTTTAAATATATACACCATGTAGGGGAATTAAAGATCATTTATTAAACTGAAATTTTTGTTAATCTGAAGTTCAATGTAACGGTATTTTACTGTAAATGATTGGAATGATTTTGAAAAACTTAAGCGACTAAAGTTTTACCCGCAAGACAGAGCCAAAAGTGCTTACGAAAATGTATATTACACCAATGCAGTACAAATTTCTGGGCAACATATTGAAAACAAATGATTGCATACATTCACAAAATTTGACATAAAAGACCACTTCAGACACCTAGTACACACAAAGAGGCAACAACCAGGCAAAAATTGTCAGGCTTATACAGAAGAACAAATGTGAACCACAGTTGCCGAAGCCAGAATTCATTCAAATCATATGGAAATCTCTCTCAACAGCCGTTGCCAACAACACTAAACCAACTCCTACACAACATGAGAAATATTGAACTAAGAATATACCGGTACAACCAGGTAATTGAAAATCACTCCCTAAGTTCAGAACACGTCAGACTCCAAGAGGAGATTACAATGTTGATAGATGAATTACACAAACTCACAAACGTGACCAAAAATACCACAAAGTCACCAGCAAAAGTGAGCCAAGTACAACAGAACACATTCCAAAACAAATATAGAAACCCCTCATTTAAGTACACCAATTCAAGTCAGATTGCACCAGGCAACAGGATTCAAAAGGACACACCGTAGGGAACTCTACAGAAACAAATCAAACCAAGACCATTACAGATACACAAAAAAAGACAGCCAGGCAGGCCCCTTAAGGGCACAAAATGAATGTTACGAACGTACACAGGCAAAAGTATATGAACAAAGTTACAGAGAAAAACGTCTTTCCCCCACAGATGAAAGTGACAACAAAGTTCAAGATACGTGTAGGGCATTTTTTAATAAAGTTGTGCCAAATATATCTTATTCTGATATTGCTAAGTTTAATTCACATAGCAACCAGACATTCACGTGCCGACCGGCCTCACTCCATAAAACAAAATACCGAAAAACACACTATGTCAACTATAGACTTCATGCTGCCAACATTGACAGCGAACGCGGTCTTGGCACAAAAACATTTGCCTTAGCTAATTGCATGTGTGCTGCCACCCACGCGGAAGACAAACAACAGCGTACACATACCGCCCCACCACGTGATCAAGGTCAACGTTGCCACACCACCACTGCCGCCGCATGCCAAGAAACGCGATGTTGCCAAGTCACCACTAAGCACAGAGCGACCTCAAAAAGATCATTGGGCCATGTAGTTTTGCCCAAGTCACCTGCGTCCTATGTTTTTATACGGGACACGAAGCACACCATTGCCTACTGTTTCCCCAGCAAAATTTTGAATTTATAAAAAATATAGGTGACCGATTTAAGAGCTTCAAAAACAAATTCGGGCTGGTGCACAAAATAGTTTTTCTAGAACACAACACACGAAACAGTGATGTAGACACTACCAGTTGTCATTATAACACGAGTCGCCAGGCCCACAATGATGAACCAAAATTTGATAACTTACTGAGCAGGTCTGCGCCTCAATCTAGAAAACATCAACATTCGCGTCACTCCACAAAACTGGAGTGTCAACACGCTGGTCTCTGCACATCAGCACCACAAGTTGTAAAAATAAAAGCAGAAAGTATTACGCATTACTTGACACTGAGTGTTCCCGCAGCAGTGTAGCAAGCACTTTAATACCAACACAACTACTCCAGCCATTTAGAGAACACATTACCCTATTTCGAGCAACCTCAGTATTGGCAACACCTAAAATCAAAACAACTATTAACTTATGCATTTCAGGTCATACATACCAGCAGGACTTTTTAGTTGTGGACAATTTGAAACATGATATAATATTAGGAGTAGACTTTATAAAGAAGTACATATGATGTTATTCCTCTTTTGAAACACAATATTCTTTTTATACATGCTAACGACTCTTAACAAGTTATTGCAGGTACCGATACACTCAGCTACTACCACACACGACAATACTGCGTCTATCAAACATTGTTTCAATAAATTAGATAGTTTAGAAAATGAACAGCAGACACAACCCAAGATCAACAAAAGTTTAAATAGTAAACAAACAGCAGCCATTACCAACATTATAGATAAATATAAGGATAGGTTTGCTAATAGTATTTTGGAACTGTTTGAAGCCAAAAATTGTGATATTAAACTTATCGTATAAGCCCAAAAATTTGTGACAAATTATTGATGCAAATCAAGGATATGGGGCAGGCTGGTATAATTGAAGAAGTTGACTCACCTTATTCTGCGCCAGGCTTAGTTGTTTCTAAAAAGAACAATGGATTGCTATTTTTAACTGATTTTAGAAAGCTCAACCACTATTTAACCACGCACTGAAGACATTCTCAATGCATTACAAAATTCACACAACATTACGAACTTGGATTTATTTTCAGGATTCTACAGCATTCCTGTCAGGGAAAAATTTGTTACAAATTAGCAATTAGCATCGCTGGAGTTGGTTTATTTCAGTATAAATGTATGCCAATGGGGTTATCCACGACACCACAGTATTTTTAAATGTTCACTAACTCACTCTTAGGACCTCTTCGGTGGTCAACAGCCAGAGTCTATATTGACGACATATTTATTGTAGGCAAAACATTTGAAGAGCACATCGCCAATATAGAGTATGTCTTTGAAAGTTTACGTTTAACGTTAACTTGAACATACAGAACTGCACATACGTCGAACAATGAGTGAAAGTGTTAGGACACATTACACCCCAAGGTATCACTACCGACCCCAACAAGGTACGTGCAATTGAAAAAATGACACCACCAACCAACATTAAGCAATTGCATACGTTCCTGGACATAGCATCATACTTTCTGTGGTATATATTGCACTGTGCAAAAATTTTGCAACTTCTCATTGATCTTACTAAATAAAACATGCCATACATGGGAAGGAAAACAGCAAAAGGCATTCATAGACCTTAAAAAGGCAATCTTAGCAGCACCTATCTTGCTAAAATTTGACAAGCACAAAATCATCATCCTAGCCTATGCGTGAATAACGATGCTCATTCAAGAAGATCCACTAACCAAACAACGAAACATCATTGCATTTGCCTCTAAAAAGCTATCCCTTAACAAGTTACGTTGGAATGTGACCGAGAGAGAACTTGGAGCTATTTTTTTTTTATGTAACCATTTTAGATAGTATTTATGCAGGCGCCACTTCATTATTGAATCAGATCACGCCAGCCTTAGGTATCTACGAACATAGGCAGAGCACAATATTTGTATACAAAAGATGGCTATTGCTCTCAGTGAATACGATTTCGAAGCACACATTATAAAAAGTAAATTAAATACATTGCCAGATGCTTTAAGCCGCATTACCACCTATACTGACACACAAACTCGAAACATTATAGTCAACAACGATACATACAGAGTTTAAAAAAAAAAAAAAACATGCTCAACTGCACATCACTTTACAAAGCAATCGCAGAATGTGTATTACAGAATCCCGAAAAACACGAACTAAAGAAAACCATAGTACAACAATACACAATAAACAATTAGCTGGACATCAATTACTTCTTCCAAAGAGACAGTCAAAAGACAAGGCTAGAGTAATTAAAGCCATAGGCGACGAAGAAATTTTCCCTTACATGCTATTTGCAAAATAACAACACTGTACCAAGTTAATATACAAGTCATCATGGACAGCAACCCTAACATAATAGATACACAGTGTATCGACCCTCTTTTGAATTGCAAAATCTTAATTTTTTAAAAACGCGGAAAACTACACTTTTTGTCAACATATAACCACAAGCAGGAATACATTAAAATTGACGATGACTATATTCTACACTTGTGCCTTATAGCCATCAACGCGTCAACCTTTGCAAGAAGAATATGAACGTGACACTCACATAAGACAGTTTAAACTTGCATTAGTAGACCCACAACAAGCAGACACAAAATACAGCAGACTTAGTCGCCGTTATGGTATTACTGCGAACGGTGAAATATACCTGAAAGTAAACATGCCACAAGGGGCCAAAGAAACTGACATTAATGCCACAAGTTTATATAAATTAAATTATACAAGAGCATCATAAAGCAATCTTCGGGGATGGACAATTTGGTGCGTTTAAAATACTCCAAAAGATCAAACAAGCTTATCAGTGGGACACAATGACTACTTATGTCATGTACATGCATGCCCAGCATGTCAAAAACCCAAAGCGCCAAATATTTAGGCTATAGGTCATATGACTTAAATTCACCCTCAACCCCTATTGAAAACCTGGGCACTTGATGCGAAAGAAACCCTCTCCTCCACTGCATGTGGAAACAAATATATTTTTGTAATGGCTGAATACTTGTTTTCAACTACAACACAAGTGTCAATACAACAACTAAATATATACCCTTTTATCTCCAACATAGTGTAGAGGCTGTGCTACCAGCACAAGTTATAGCAGCCAAATATTCTGATTGCACCAACGACTGGTGAATAAAGCTACTACAAGATGGCGATAACATCAAAGTTAATTTGTTTCAAGCCCAAAAACACCAAAAAAACTCAGTTTGAAAGGACGCACAAACAAAATATCTTGCGCATTAACAATTACATGTTGGTGCGTAACTGTGGTAGGCAAAAGGCCCTTACACACTGTTACCAAAGCCCATGTAGGGTGACAGACATTCTAGGAGCCTCTACAGCTCGTATCCAAGTAAACAAAACCGGCATTCCCAAGTTCGATACTGTCTGCACCCGCCACACAAAACCTGCCTACATTCGATAGAACACGTACCTTGTCATGTCAGTGTACTGTATTTGTATTATTGGATCAGTTTTTAAAATGTGTTGCAGCGTATCATTGAAAAATTTGACCCAACAATGGTACGCAAACGACTGTGTTCCTGCCACACAAGACAACGTCTGTGCCGGGTGTGCATGCCACAACTGGGGATAGCTGACTTTGCTCCATGCTCAGCACTTGTCTGCCGCAGCAAAATTCAGCCAGTGCGAGGTGTCGGACTGCACTCCTTGCTGTCACCACACCACTGGGAGAATAAAAGGCCAAAGTGACATGGAGAAGGTATCCACTGCCGCCAATCCCTGACTGAGCGTTATATCACACTGATAAAAGCAACGAGACACTCTCACAGCACAGTTAAAGTTGGTATCAGTGCACAAGCGTGAGGTGCGCTCTGCGCATGTGCTGCAGCGTTGCAATGGCAACGCTAATAAACAGTTGAGCCACAGCTGAGGTGTGGGGAGCTAGCTGTGGTCGGCACACGGTTAAGACCATGTTTGCAGTCTGCCTTGTTCCTCCAGCCATACTTGCAACGCCTGTCACCTTTAGGACACGCGGGTGTCTACTTTCTGCTGGCCGACGTGGACTTCATTCTTAAAGATAGTATCCCACTGATTTACACAATTCCTTTACACCTCCCTAATACACCAGCATTGCCTGACGAATACTTGCACGTCACATGCACAAACCAGAATTCACACTCCTGCACGAATGGAAAATTAATCTATGAATACATGCAGGTAGTCGAACAAGGAATACTCCAAGAATACCTTGGTGATGTAAACACAAAATTTGGCAATAAACGCGGAATTCAAATTATTGGGGATGTGAACAATTGGTATTGTAGTAATGTACTTACACACATAAGCACCTTCGTGCACTTTTGAATAACAATCAACACCTTGACAACCAGGTTACTACACTTGCCAAAAACATCATGACTACAAACCATGCTGTAAACGTTACATTTAAGGTAATCACTAAATTGAAACAAAGGTAAACAAAATGATAATGTTGAAGCCCAGATGAATTTAACTACCAGTCTACTTCAATTACTGAATATCATAGTCCTAAAAGAAATCATTAGAGGCTATATTCAATCCTGTCAGTTTGCTATTAAATTGCTGTCAAATTGCTATTAACTGCTGTCAACAAAACACAACTTAGTCATGAACATGAAAAACTGACTCTGAATTTGAACATTGCCATCGGATTTAGTACACATACCTAAGGAATCCCTTACCACTGATGACTACCTATGTTTTAAAGAGACTATTCTTCTTTCAAATTCCACCAAACTGTTTTCAGCATGTATGTATCATTGCACCTTAGAGACTGCATTCACTATTCATTCCATCCTACCCCACCAATATGTGCTCAATAATCCCCCAAAGAGAACATGCCTTAAATGTGTGAATACTTCTATGAATATTAAATTCACAAACCGCATGCTGAGAAGTATTGAGTTGTATGTACCATGTGGGTACCAGGTTATCACCCCACAACAAACTGTATTTGAAGCCACCCATCTTTGTGATATTCGAGTACCTACCATTCCATTGCAACAGACAGTAGTCCCCATTCATTGGTTAAACAAATGTTGACTTGCCCCTAACCCATCTTAACATCGGTCAAGCTTAATTGTTTTCACTACACGAACCAGCTCATTGTGATTATGCCTCTTTGGTAATAATTACAATACTTGTAATTGCAGTTAGTGCATTGTATATTAAGCTTATTAAAGTATCAATCCTTTTGTCAAGGGTCCAAACCACATTGTAAGTATTACAAAGTGTCTAGCTTCCTAGACCACAGCTAGCTTCATAGACCACAGAAGACTACTTGTACTGGAATCTACAGTACTAGGCCTTTAATTATGGTCTTATGTAAGTGTAGTGTTCCTGAGGAAAGGACCAGTATCTCGGACCTTATTAGGATAAGTGAAGGCTTATTGCTAAAATGCAAAGTACCACCATATGTACAATATGATATAATAATGTTAAATATATCATGAAGTGAGTGCCTCTGATATAATATAAACGACTAAATATGAATCAATTTTACATTTATGATTATGTTATGGGCACTGTGACATACCTTATAGTGTTATTGTACAAGTTCAATCTGTAACAACATTTTCAAATAATAGAATACCTCTCATTTAAATTATTAAGTTTTGTATATAAGTTACTTGGAAATAATCTTTATTAATATATTCTCTATGAAATAATAAAAGCCAAAATGTGTTAGGATTAATATAAGAAACACCACACTCAAATAACAGTGTAAATATTAATGTCTCGTGTATTAGTGATACAACAAACAGTATATATCTGAACAAAAGACTAGTACTACGTTAATAACAAATATGAACAAATAATGTGAAATCAGATGTACAGCGTGAGGACAATGAACAAATTAAGAAACATTTCCTTTTTGAGTGCTTTATTTGACTACGTAGGAGAGACATTCTTCAACGGTATAAGCATGTAGAATCACTAAGTGTTACACCTACTTACTTAAACGCCTAACGGGCATTGTGTAAAAGACATATAGACATTGTAAATGTGCAATCATTTTGATGACCCACGTAATTCCCACGAGAAAATGCTGTATAAAACCCACAAGAATTTTTTTTGTTAATATCTCGTAGTTCTTTATTACCCTGCCATTAGGGTAGATTGTTTTATGTAAACATCTATGTACTTACTTTTCAAACAAAATATTAACCTTCTAATGTTAATCATCACTATCAGGTGGCACAAGACATAGTCTACATAACAGTAAACAAGTGTTGCTGTTCTTATAACACAAGTAACCATGATATTATGTATACTAAGTACTTTATAAATTGTTTAAACTCTTATTGTTCATTGTTTCCAAATATGAAAAACGAAGTATAAAAAGGACATAACCACACCGTATGGCAGATGTAAAATTACAAGCTAAGCGTTTTTCCAGAGTACCAAGTCAAACCAATGAAGGCACACTTGCCCAGTCGTACCAATTGTATAGATTGTCTTAGCTGTTCATGTATTTGAACATGTACTAACAATTTTATTAATTATGACATATATATATCTAAAGTAATGAGATTAGTTTTGTTCCTATTGCTTTTATTCAAAGTTATTCTCAATTAATTTCATGAAAATTAAGCCAGCACGCATACCAACGTATTAAATGTAATTACTTTAAAAGAAAGAAAGAATTTTCCGCCTAGCATGTTGTACAGCGAATACAGTACCACACGTGTGCGCTCTTCAAACATCCCTCTTACCCATGTCCACCGCCTAGTCTTTGGGGTTTTCACTATTTTAAAAAGTAAATGTGGTGCTGGACATACTCTTGTCTCTCTCCTGTGGTCTCGTTACACAGCGCGCAAAGGTATTACTATTAGTGGTCGACCTTAAATCTCAACATAACCTATATTATTAACCAAGAGTAAAATTCTAACATCAATTACAACACGTATACGTATTTTAATTCTAGTTACTCCCTTGCTTGCCAATAATGAGATCTTAAAGTGTAACAAATCATAAGTTTTTTTATCTTAGAACTAATTACTATCCATATGTACAATGAAGTCTCAAATTTAATCTTGCGTTCTAGACACTGCCCTTTAATAAATTTGCATATGCCACCTTTCGTTCTACGCACGTCTCTACTGATAATGAGCTCCTTGGCCTTCCTGCTGCCTCATACGTCTTTCCCGGATGGCTCCGGCAGTCTACACCCATGATGAATCCACGTCCACTACAGCAACCGGGACATCTGCTTCAACCGAGGGGGTAGTGTAGCGGCCAGAGCTTGGCCGCTCACAATTATTGGTAAACATTTACCATTAACCCACTGGGGTCTAGCGTATAAATGGGTCGCACCCAGCCGATGAAGAGTGACATTCGTGTGATACATGTAACAGACAACGCCGAGGTCACAGCAATGCTGAAGATGAAGGCACCGCAGCTGTCCAGGCCTTGAGGAGCTCGTAGCCAACAGCATCCACACTTCAGGGGTGAGCATAATCGGTTTGGCAGTAGAGCGTAAGGCTACCTCTCGGGATTCCGTCCATATTAATTCCATATTACACTATTTTCCTAGCAAGTATAGGCAGGTCTCTTATTAGCTTGTTAACGTTATTCTTATGAGAATACGATCTGAATGTAAGATCCACATAAGTGTAAAAGTCTTTATCATTCTATTCAATGTAAAATAATGTTATAATAAAAGTGTCTTGTAGTTAGAGAATTCCCAAGTTTCTTGTTATCATTTGCCGTTGAGCTACTAACCACCATGTACGTCGTTACTTATGCTGTCTTGCTTAACCGATATAGCAAACCTTGATTACCAAATTATATGTGTGAGCTACTGAAGGAGAATAGGCAGGCTTAGGGAGATACTACATTGATTAGCTCATTCATCTCAATATATTGATCGCTTAATACAGAAGTCTGGATGTGTTCAGATTAGTATTAAATCTTGACATTGTTTACGTTGAACACAAACTCCGTACAGTGCAAATTGTTAAAGTGCGGTAGCGGATGAAATGGATAATCTGGAAAGATGTGAACATCTAGTTCATAGTGTCTTGTAATTTTCGGGTCTACCGCAATGCAAATTTTAGATTGATGTTTATCAGTTATGCAGAATGAAGCATTAACAGTGCGGCTGCTCAGCATTACAGAATTTCTAACACTAACATCTGAAGATGGTTAAAGATGAAAGAAAACCTTTAAAAAATGCAAATTCTACCCTCAAGACTTTTAACTGACCAAAAAAGGGTTGTATCACTGAACTGGAAAGAACAGTTGTTCAATACATGCAGGAGAAGTGAAACAAAGAATTTCCCATCACTGAAGAGTTATAAAGATAGTGGTACCAGTGAAATTGTACAATATTGTTTAAGAAATGTTTTTTCCTTTCATTATATTGTATGTTTATGATGACAGTGAGTGAAATGTAATTTCTTTTTATTTTGTACAAAGAAGCTGGCTCAAGGGACATTTCTCCGATTTGGTTCTGTATTAGTAACAGTGGTAGAGAAGTATTATTTTTTTATTGGCAGATATTGTCTACCAAAAAGTTTTTTCCTGTGAACAGAGTATCAAAATCTGAGATTGTCTTGCATTTGGGTAAATAGGAAGTTGTGCAGCCACGTATGGTTCCGCATCCCAGTTTCCCCATTCATATTTTCCAGATCTGAACCTGAAGGGCTCACTACCACATTGGACACATTAAATTTGGTTTCCTGATCTGGCCTCTTATTATCGAAACCCAGAAAGTCTTCAACTTCACTTGCATGTGCCTCCCCCTGACTATACATTATGACCCACTTAAACCTCTAACCTGTATAATATTACTGCACAATCAGCTTGCAAAAAAAAAATTTACAATGTATACTGTTACATTCCTGCCTATATCAGTAATAATAATATTCTATTATTCCTGCTATTCTCAATCCCTCTCTCCTCACAACACTATCTCCAGTAGGCCAGGTTTGTACAGGGGAATAGTTATTGCTAATGACTATTAATGAAAGAGGGAATTTTACTAAACGTGTTTATTACAATCTTTAGGTAGATATAAAACAATACTTGGTACAATACAATATCTCTCTCCACAATCTACTAACTTTACTCCGTCTGATAATATTATTACATTAACATGAGAGGTTACAATTAAACAAAACGGTGAACTGCCTTACTGATATATTATAGAATACTGAGATACACAAACAAGTTAATCATAAGATTACGAGATTATAGCGTCGCGATATGCCCTAACCTTGCCACGTGATTATTACTCTTTAATTACAGAGTCTCAATAAAGGGAATGCCACCCTACCACCTAGCCGAACTTATGCTCGCCGGTAAGACGTATCTTGTAGATGGCCCATAGCTCCCCAGACCTCCGCGTTCTTCTGTGTGTCATTGACACTAACGTTGTTGTCTCACACATCATTGTCTGTCATGGGGAGGAGGGGGGAGCATGGCTCTCGCTTAAATACTCTCTCTTCACTGGGTCAGCCAAACTTATCAAAACAGGGAGCCCGTCAAGGAATCTATATACCAGGCTAGCTTAACTGGAGCCCGCTACACTACCCCCTCGGTCAAACAAGCAGTCAACCCTGGCTGCTGTAGGTTAGGTTATTTAGTGGACGTTCCAGAGATTGAGGGTAGGTGTTCGAGTTGGGGTCCGGAAACTCAATCAAGTCTTGATGTAGTTCGTAGGGTACCAGTATCCTGAAGACAGGTGGTTACATTTTATGTTTTGTGGCAGTATCGAGGGTGGAGTACCCAGTTCGAGATCCCGTGACATTTAACCGGAACATAATGTAGGTGTTGAATTTTTGATACTTTGTTGCAAGGCAGGAAATTAATTAATACAGTTACAAGATTTAAAAGTGTTTTTCAAAATTATGGCCAATACCTGCGCACGTGATATCGTGAAACCATGGATTGGAGGGTGGTACACCCATCGCCACATTTAATGTTTAAAAAGCCCCCCTGAAAATCTAGGCGTATGGACGTGAGTAAGCTTTAGTTTTATGTTTAATTAGCACATTTCATTTTTGTGAAGCAAATACCTTACATTATACATCTTAATGGAATACTTACTAAGATTTGAGCTAAGTATCTTACCAAACACACTTGACATATTATAAACTTGTGATGTTTTGAAGTTACTGGTTTTACAAAGTTGAACATTTCAACATTTAAAAAATATTAAAAGGTAGATATCACATTCATAATTGAATATTAATCACTTGCACAGGTAAAAGTTATTTGAGGCGTACCATGTTTGTTAGTGCTTTCATGTACAAGTGTCTGTTGTATACACGTGAATTCACTTTGTATTTGCACTGGTTTCTGGATACAGTCTTTGTGCATATTGGAAGATTCACTGTACAGTTTATTTTGTCTGAACTTTGCGCTTATTGTCACTGATATACGCTGGGTGTCCATGTTTTATTTGTCACAGTTTCACTTTGCATTGTATCTTCGTGTACCGCATTACATTGTATAAGAATTAATATACGCCACTGTGCAAGTTATATGAATTGGAATTACACTTGAAAAATAAAATACTTACTTCTAATACATGCAGACTTGCCAACTTTTAAAGTTTTCAGTCAGTACAATGGATAAGATAAAAACTACTAAAACGCGCGTAAACTGCCCACTGTAATTTCACATACACTATTTTTCTTATCATTCACACGTAATTTCAAGTAATAAAATTTCCATAATTTCCCAACGAAAATTTAATATAATCTAACATTTGTTCAGTGTTTTAGGCCAGAAACTATGATTTCTCCTCGACAAGACTTAAACATTAACAAAATGGGTTTGCTTAGTATGACATGAAAAGCAAAAATATACTTATTCCTTGCCTTGGCTGAAATATACATTAATTTATGATAACTTCCTTATCATAAAAGTAATGAGAATTCACTATGTAATACACAAAATCCCTATTCTGCAATGATTTAAATTTTAAAATGGCATTTAAAACAAACTTGTATTTTTTTTTTTTTTTTTTTTTTTTTTTAGAGGAAATGTGGGATTTATTTATCGCTGGATGAAAAACAATAGCAATTCTACTGCTACCTGAAGTAAGATTTATTCATTTGTTAGTGGTTTTGTGTTTGTCGTTTTCACATATTATACACACACAAAACATGTAAAATAAATATGAAATACTGGTTGTGAACACAAATGGCATGTAAAAAATTTGAAATATGTACTTGCATTCAGAATACGGAACACAAAATCACTAAATTTTGACCGTTTTAAAAACGTAGCGTGGCCACAATGTATCCTTGTTAAACAGCTGCTCTGTCTATGAAGAAAGCAATGAGTGTAAATAAATGCTGTGATCAATGTAGGTTACCATTCCAACCTACCTTGTTTCTGTTATGGCAAAGTCATACTGCTGGGCCTCCATTAATTTTATTGCCAGTGTGTTGGATGGGGTTGGGAGAGACTTTAATTTAACGTCTTTCATGAGATGTCATCATTTTGCACCTCTTCTTACGAGACTATCATTTTTAATTACACATTGTTTGAATGGAAGAGTCAAAAATTTGCATTATTTTTTAAATTTTATTTGGTCGGCATCAACTGTGACGTCATCGACTGTCACTTGTTTAGCACTCACAGCAATGAATTATTACATTGAGAGTGAAATATATTTTTATCTAAATTTAATGCTTAAAACGAACGTATTGTTTTTACAATAATCACTGTAAAGCGTACGAATACGTTAATAAATAAGAAAATAAAAATAATGCAATAATGACTTTTTAAAAATGTAGTTGGGAATATATAAACAAAGCACAACACTTACTTGCTTTTTAAAACATGCCTCGTATTTTATGTACAGTTAGGCCTAGGCCTATTTGTTTTTTAAAAATCATTTTATTTATGCATTCACATGTTTTAAAGTACAAAACAAACATGGCACTGATTTTGTCATTTTGTATTTTTGCTCAAATCCGCTGAATACAAAATACCAAATACGTCACAGCTTCAAATTATTATATAACCGGTCAAGTTTTAACCTTACAGAAAGAAAATGCAATAAATATGTAGTTACAATTTGTATAGTAAACACGCTTGAGACGTAAATATTTTTGGCCAAGTTAGTTTTCCATACAATAAACATGTTAGGCCTACTTTTACACTGCAAAACAGAGCTGAAATAATGGTTTTGTAGGCCACGTACATTTAAAATATTTTAATAACCGTTTCTAATACGTTATTTACAATACACACCGACTTAACTGTTTGTAATTCCTATTTGTATCTCCTGGATACATGTTGTTCTGTTGAAATTCTTATTACACGTTTCTCTGCTATCGATGCGACTTAATTAGCTGATTCATTAAATAAAAACACAGTTTATTCAAGGCAATTGGGAAAATGGCGGACAGAGCCATTCACGTGTCAATATATCATTTCACGCATCGAACAAATGTATCGATAAGCACGATGCAATACTGTATATTTTTTATACTTCCCGATATTGAGGTATCGAAGAATCGAATGTCCCGTCTAGCAAATATTCACTCAAAAAATTTTTCTGTGTCCAAATTCCGAAAAAAATCAAGGCTTTTCCGTAAAATCGTAAAAAGGGTATGATTTCCGTACATTTTACGGAAAAATCGTAAAAGTTGGCAAGTCTACATGTTATGTACATTACCAGCCGGTATCACTCAACTTACAATTTGTGAAAATATTTTATTTCATCTATATGATTAAAGGCCGTTCACAGTAAAGTAAGCACTTTTGAAGCCCTAGTTACTTTTTTCTTTCAACCAATTTATACCCTTCCACCACTTTTTAATGTAAACTCTGCCAAGTGAGTAATAAACATAGTGTATACATTAACCATAACCAAAAGTCCAAGGCTACAATGAAATCTACTTATTGTTTATTATGGTTGATGAAACAGCTTAAAAAAAAGTGCTCACTTTACAGTGAACGGCCTGTACATAGCTTGAAAACTATTAAACATATATGTCTAGTGGACCGTTATAACAGATTAGTATTTTTATTGGAATGAAATAACACGTAAATAACTAGGGATAGGTAAATAATGGGAACACAACCACAGCACAGAGAGATAATTAAAAAAAACAAAAATGCTGTTTGCATTTTGATCTATTAATAAGAAAGTTTGTACTCCTTTGTGAACTAACACCTTGTTTCAGTTGAACTAGCTTAAAATTTTCTTACTCTGCCTTTACTTTATATTCTTGAAGCTGATAGTAATTGGATATATGGTACTGATAATATTAATGGAATAAACTATTCCTGTTCCTTCATCCTCTTAGGCCTAGGCTTTAGTTTTTGAAAAACTTAAAAGCAACTGTGAAGATATACCAACAACACCTGATTAGCAAAACTGGAATTAGTCTGACGTAATATACTGTTTGCTTGTTTTTCCTCTGAAGTTAAAACTAATAAAACTGTATTACTTGATTTTCACAGCCTTAATTGGCTCCATTAAGACTTAATATTTTTTTTTTTTTTTACAAGCTAGGGGAAATCCCTTATTAATTATTATTACTTTAGATTTAGTTTCATTATTGCTGATTTCAAAAGCATGATGCTAGAAAATGGTAGTTAAAATTGTTGTCTACTTTATGTTAACCTGGCATTCAATTTATTTCTAGGCCACCTTTATAGAAAAAGACATTCTGATCCACCAATTTCATTTATTATGTTGGTCGATTTTGGCTTTGCATATAGTGAGTTAGTTACTTGCTTATATATTGTTATTAATGAGTTTTGGTCAATTACTTATATAGCTGGTATCGAAGAGCAGGACTATAACCATTATGAGGTCTTGTAAGCCTCTGAAAAATTATGTTGTACCATATACCAAGTAAACTTACAGGTGCATACACTGGCTGACATGTTTGTTGCATTAAGCAGTAGAATATAATTGTGGAAAATATTCATCATATAATTGAAATGGCCTATTTCATAACTCTGGAATTGCTGTAGAATATTTGTGAACTAAATTTATGTGTATATGCAGTCCTCAAGATATTAAAATTATTGAATTATTACTAATAGGCTATCTTAAAGCCCCATGAACGTTAGCATAGCTCAAATACTTGACCTGATTAGTATTTTGTTTAAGAAATTGTTAAAATTATATTGAAGGAAAATGCATACAACTGTGGTTGTTTGGAACATATCATGACTACCTTGCCACCTTTGGCCACTATCGGCGTCTGCGCTCTCATCTTCTTCTGCTGCAACAAAATGGGGGAAAAAAAGTGAGTTTATACATAGGTTAACACTGACATTGCAACCCTGTTATTTAGAAGGTGTAATATGGCCATGGATAAAAGTGTGGACACAATTTGAAAATTATTAAGATATCAGTGTTGACATGTGCTACTACAGTAGAAGTCATAACATGTAGAATTTTATTAATTGTGTGGCTGAACTTTGTTTCTTGCTCGTTGTTTACATAAACTATCAAATGCCGTAGTTCTCACCACCAGTGAAACTATAACTTACTTGTTACTTGTACACCATCAGAGAGAAATTAGGACTGTACAGAAATCTATTTTATGCACTTACGTCAATAGGCTCTCATTATAGTTACAAAATAATTAAATATAATATATAAAATTATTTGAAGTAGACGATGATTAGCTGACAGTAAACATTGTCTAACCTTAGAATATCTATCATTACTATAATCAGATTGTATTAAATGCCTACCCTCTGAGGGTGGCAATAAAAAGTAATTATCGTGTGACATTGGAATGTGAAACATTATTAATAATAAATAATGAAGCATAGAGTAACTGTTTGGGATTGAATATATCAAGTTGGCTGCAGATGTGGCTTATAATTTATACAACCATGGGAATTGGTAACTATCTTTATAATAGAAGTCGACCGGCGTAGTCGCCAGTAAACCCCGGCGTGGACTCTGTACATGGTTGGCCATGACGGCCAGGTGATTGGTGAGTTCTCCCCTCTCCTTCCTGCGTGGGCAGTCTCCACCCACCATTGCCATGACAACCAGCTTGCCCATACGCAAGGCGGTGCTCAGAGAGTGTCTCTTGGTGCCAACTGTTGTGGGCTGCTCCAGCAGGTTCACGTCACGTTAAGCAGTACTGTGGACACGTTGTGGGCTTGACTCGCTACCCTGCTGCGGGCGTGGAGTGACGTGCGGTGGCGTGAAGGTTTACTGTGCCTCGTATCGCTCGCTGACACACTTGTTGCTGGACACAGCGGGACTCAGCAATTTCCAAGCAGCGAGCGTGCGTTGTTTACACTTGCACTCTGTATTGTGGGGTTCCTGTAACACTTTTTCATTATATATTAATATCTATAAATACACGCTTAAAACTATCACATTTAATACTGAACAGTTCTACCGAATATATGCCGGCTTTGTGTGACATGTACAAATGACATCTGGTTTGGCAGTCCCGTTATATTGGTCTGTATTCGTATTGTGGATTCCCTAAGGACTTGAACCACTCTGTAGGGGCCACGGTACCAATGTGTCAATGCCTTTTGAAGTCCCCTATTCCTTACCCACACAAGGTCATTTACTTTTATTAGATTATTTTTAAGAGTTTTGCATCAATTGTGTGCTCTGGGGGAATGTTGTTTGCTGACCACCAGAGCCGGGAGGGTAGCCTCTATGCTGTGCATAAGGTAAAAAGGGGTGAATTTTGTTGTAGTGTTTATACCAGTATTAAAATTGAAACAAATGAATTGGACGTAGAGGTCCCAGTTTATCTGATCAGCATTGGCACATGCGGTCAGCTGATCGCCAAGACTTTTATTTGAGGATTCCACAAGGCCATTGCATCGTGGATTGTATGACGTAGTGGTGAGTTTTTTCACGTTAAGGGATTGTAACAAGCGATTGACCAATTCATTTTGGAAGCTCATTCTCCTATCTGTAAGTATTTGTTGCGGACAACCGAATTGCAAAATTACTTATTTGATCAAAATCGACACACATGGCCGCGTCTATGGAGTGTACAGGTTTAGCGAGAACGTAATGAGTTGCGTACTTGGTCATGACAAGACTGTATTTGTTCTTACGGGTGGTAGAGGGGAGGGGACCTTTCGCATCAAGAGCCCAAGTCATGAGGAGGGGCTAGGAGGGGGGATCGACGTCAAGTGCCCAGGGGTTTGGGGATTACTGGCCTTGGTTTTCTGACACGTTGAAGAAGATTTGACTTAATTTTTGACGTTGTTGGCCATATTATCCCAGTAATATGACGGTTTGATTTTTGCAAGGGTTTTTAGTGTGCCGAAATTACTGCCTCCGAAAATGGTGTCGTGGTAGGCTTGTATAATTTTGTTTACATAATTCTGTGAGATTAAGAGTTAATTTGGATGGGCCTTGGGGTTGTGTTAAATTTGAGAAGTATTTCGCAGTTGGCTGTGAGCTCATAACGGCGGTATTTGGTGTCTGCGTGGTCGGGGTTTTTGTAGGGCCTGTTTGAGTTTAGCAGCATGGGGGTCACAATTGTACTCGCCGGTGAGAGGGGAGGTATTCACGGTAATGGAGTATAACAAAAATATTGCATCGTCTTATTTTTTTACATACTCTTGTGCATGGGTGTAGACTGGGAGGTAATGTAATGTATCGGAACGTAAAACAATAAGGATGGTACATTTTTAGATGGGATCAATACAAGTACTTTCTAAAGGAGTTTCACAGAGTTGTTTAACAATTTGAACATTAACTTTATATAGGGAGGTGATAATTTTGGAAATGACGGCCATAGGAAAAATGTGTTCTTGAGTTATTTCAGAGGCAATTCTATCCATTTCTTTTGCGCCATGTGTACTAAAATTAGCCTTGATTTCGTCCTGATGGTTTTTAACATACTTCACTACTTGTTCCATATCGGGATTCTGCAAGATGGCTTCAGAAAATTCTTTAATTAATCAAGTGCAGGTGAGCATTGTTACTGTAACTTTGTATACCTTGTCTTTATGAACAATATGGTGGATGGGAATGGGGGGTGCTGTTGGCATTCGACTGAGAGCATGCGGTAGGGTGTTTAATTTTCCTTTTGTAATCTGGGCATCGAAGTTGTATTCACAGAGTGCAATGACCATCTTTTGTATATGCACATTGTGCTCGGCCATGGATGTGAGGTACTGTAAACTAGTGTGGTCAGTCTCTATGGTATTATTGTCGGAAGTGGGTAGATAAATAACGGATAGCCCCAAGTTCCCGTTCGATGGTACTCCAATTTCCTTCCTGAGGGGAAAATTCCTTTGACGCGAGTGTTGTGATGTCACTCCTCAGTTTGGGGATCTATTTGTAGGAGGGCTCCGCCTACCGCTTCATTACTAGCATCGCATGCTACTAAAATTTCACGGTCCTAATGAAATTTATGGAGAATAGGGGCTTGGGAAATCACTTCAAGTGAGTGAACGCGGTGTCATGTTTATTCGTCCATTTTAATGGGGTGTTGTGTCTTGTAAGTTCTATGAGGGGCTGTGCTATGACAGCGTAATTGCAAATGTGTTGACGTAAATACGACATCATGCCTAGGAAAGTTTGTAATTATTTGATGTTGCGGGGGAGGGGGTGACATTTTGACAATAGCTTCAACTTTCTCGGGGTCCGTAGTTATGCCGTCAGGCGTGATGATATGTCCGAGGACCTTAACTGTCTGTTTCGCAAATGTAGATTTCTTTGTGTCCACCTTCATATTAAATAAGCGGAGTCTTTCAAAAACTTTGGCGATATTTTCAACATGCTCTTCGAAGGTATTGCCGAGAATGAAAATGTCGTCAATGTACGCAATTGCCGCAGTCCATTGGAGGGGGCCTAGGAGTTTGTTTACAAACATTTGGAAATATTGTGGACTTGTGCTCAACCACATTGGCATTCTTTGATACTGGAAAAGTCCTAAACCATCAATCATAAACGCTAATTTGTGCCTATCCCCAGGTCTAACAGGGATACTATAAAATCCCAAAAATAAATCTAAGCTAGTTATGAAAGCTGAATTTAGAAGAGAGTTCAAAATAACTTCTGTACGTGGCAGTGGGTATTGTACTCTAGTCAGGTATTGGTTGAGCTTCCTAAAGTACGTTAGAAACCACAATCCATCAGACTTTTTAGCAATAACAAGAGAGGGTGCGGAGTAAGGTGAATCTGCTTCTTCTATAATGCCCCCATCTACCATGTCCTTAAATTGCTTTAGGAGTTCGTCTCTTACCTTGGGACTGATTCTGTATGGGCATGTTTCAGGTTTATCTGTAGTAAGGTCCAATTTTATTTCGAGATTTTTGGCTTCCATGAACTCCAAAATTCAATTGGCAAATCTATCTTGGTACTCGTGTATTATATTCTGAATTGCTGATGTTTGTTCGTGTGTAAGATTAGTATTGATGTGGGGAGATGTGGTATCACCATTATCAAATGATTCAAATGTGTTTATGTGGTGTTCAGTGTTGCGATTAAGGTAATTTTCTCCCTAAGGAGGGAAAAGGTTTTGATCAGTGCTCGCAATGCTGCTGTGTGAGCATCATATATCAAGGAGAGTGTTGTGATTAACGCCATTAATTTTGACAAGGACCCAGGGTGTTGCAGCTGAATTACTAGCTTGGTGTGAGGTGAGGTTTGTGTGGGGTGCACAGCGACAGTTTGCTCAGCATGTCATGCTTCTGCGAATGCTGGAACACATTTTCGTCATTGCATTCTGAACGCTGTGCGTCATGAAGTGAGTGATTCGTGGCAGTGATACAGTGCTGGTTCTGGTAGGGCAATTTCACAATCTGAGGCGTACTGCTAAATTGACGTTTAAATTTGTTGAAATGCTCCTAAATATTTGTATTGTACTGAAACTTTTGATGAGGGAAGAGGGGGCAGCAGTTGGCTCTGTGACTGACGTAGAAACAGTGTGCACATGTAGCTTGCTGAAGGCTGTGTGGCCCGACAACCGTGTATGTGCGGATGGCAGTGTGTGTGTGGCAACAGTGTTGTGAAGGTCACGCTGGTGTTGCGGTTTGGGCCTGCAGACAGTGGTAATTTCTGTGTTTGGTGTTTATGTGTCCACTCATTGGTCGAATTACGTGACCGTGATTGTAGATGCAGTGCGGAAAAGTTTTGGTGAATGGCCTTGTGGTGTGTGGATGTAATGCTTGTCAGCTGTTCAGTGGTATGCTCGCGTGTCCTATTTAGATTTAATAGCGTGTTTTCGTTTTTCTGTGAAGGTTGGTTTTGTGGCAGAATGTCACTAAAAGAATTGAACTTTGTGATTTCAACATACATTCTATTGGGCACCACCTTATTAAAAATAGCGTTGCACGCTCCACAAATGTTTTGTGTGATGTCATCAGGGGCTGCGTGGTTCTGTACTGGACTGTATTGTCTGTTTTCTGCCCTAAAGGGGCTAGTCCAGGTGTGTGTTTGTTGTTTATAAAGCCCTTTGTGTGTCGTGTGGCTGTCAGGTTCCCTATGCTGTGTCCACTGTGGTTCTGGTGCCCTATTGTATCGTGTCTGCTGGTACGCATCTGAGTGGGTGGTGGGCGGGGGTGGGAATGTTATGAGTGTGTGTCCGTGACGTGATCTGGGGGTGGTACTGTGTAGGTGTGGTCATTTTTGAGAGCATGTATTTGGTGTTTTAGTGACTGTATTTCTATTTGGAGTTTGGTATAATATGCATTCTGTGAATCC
Source organism: Dryococelus australis (assembly GCA_029891345.1). Lineage (NCBI taxonomy): Eukaryota > Metazoa > Arthropoda > Insecta > Phasmatodea > Phasmatidae > Dryococelus > Dryococelus australis. Next base: position 27,635,433 of record CM056999.1, on the reverse strand, counting down.
TGGTGTATATTTTGTTGGTGTTGGTACATGCCCACTTCAATGTTTCTGACGTTGTCTATCAGCTGGTGGAGGGGAGGAGGGATCATGGCTCTCGCTTAAATACTCACTCTTCACTGGGTCAACTAGACTTATCAAAACAGGGAGCTCGTAGAGTAATCTATATACCATGCTAGCTTACCTTGTAGTTGAGGGCCCCCTGGAACCCGCTACAATACAAAAATCACAGTGATATTAGTAACAAAAAAAATGACAGGAGTTTACAATCTTAACTGTACCTGCAATTTCTTCGGTGAAGAAGTTTATATTTACCTCGATGCACTTTTTTTGTCAACTGGACACTGCTGGCTGTATGGAAACTGTCTGGAACTGTTTACAGGTAGCTACAGGCGGATTTTTTTTGTTGTCTGAAACACTTGTTGTTGATGCAATTACACTTACACAGGGAAACAAATGATGAATGGTTTCCGGCGCACCGGGGACTGCTGGGTTCTGGCTGCTTGAGTAACTATTGAACTGGATACTGCTGACAATCTTCACTTCACAGAGCATGTATAAATCCAGGCCAACATGTCGGGCGACAATTGTGATGATTTGCTTGACGTATATTTGAAGTCTGCAGCAAACACTAGCTCAGTGTGATTTTGAGACTCTTAATTAATAAAAGTCTCCGAACGAGTTTATTGCCATCTCTTCAAAACATCAGCAAATAAAAACAATTGACAATTGCAGTAGACAAAAGAAGAAACTTAAGAGACAGAATGGCTGAATTCACAAAACAAAACTTCTCAGTTCGAGACTTGATAATTACGAAGACGGGAGAGAATCAGTACTCTTCTCTCCCAGCGCCTTAATGACTCCTTGCACAGACGGAAAATAAATTTAATAGATTAGAACAATGTCCGAAGTGAAGACAGATAGTCAAAGTCACGGACGCATGTTGGTGCGAGTGAAATGGTTACTCGCCAAAAGCTATTCGGCTGACAACTGTTGAATGCACTACAACGTCGAAGAAACTATGAAACTGTGTGACAACAATAAACTTATGTGACTACAATAAAGTCACACTAACACTTTATGCTGCCGTGGTCCAATTGTGGCTTCGCAAAGTGTGCTAATGTCTAAAAATAGCCACTTAACTCTCTGGCGTGGGTCTCAAAATCAAAGGATTACAATGTGCACTGTCTCAGGTCATGTCTGCAAACTGTGACATCAGTGCACTCTAGTTTCATCAAATGGTGCAACATGCCGCTACGTGTCTTGCTGACTAGACCCTTGAAAAAGTTGCACTGTCATCCTGTGATGATTATACTACTGATGCAATGACTTGAATAATATAATAAATTTGGAAATACAAACAAATTATTATTGCCATGACCTTATAAATATTAAATCCATTACTATCATTAACACAAAAATATAGCAAATAAAAATAATTCCCTATATATATAATAACATAGTGCAATGCTACAGCTTTTACAATGTCTGCACATGTTCCTTTTGCTATGGAAGTGTTTGGCGGAAATCACCAGCAAAAACAAAATTGCCACCAACCATGAGTACATTTGAGTTTCTGAGATATTTGAGCATCCAGTTTATTGCTTCAACATGAACTATGTGGCTCATAGTATATTCACCCCACATAATTAATGATGCATCTTGTAACAATTTGCCAAGAGGTCCATTTTTACATGTGGAATATACTGTATTTTGCTCCAAAGATACTGTTAGTGGTAATTATCTTTTTAAATTGGCTATTTAACAAAATCAACATTTATACTATCTATGGTAAACAATTAAATAAAAAGTAAATCTAGGCAAATTTTAAAAAATTATTTAATTAAATTACCATTTTCAGTTAGCATTTTCAAAAAACCAATATCCAATATTATTTTGTATGTCTTAAAAACAGTTAATTGTTAAGCTAGATCTCAAATAAATAATAGAAGATCTCTTATTTAAAAAATAAGTTCTAAATAATCACAAAATCATTAACAAAACCATCACTGGGCATCAGTTTATTATTTTGAAGAACTTTTAGAATTCTTTGAAAATATTGAGTACTTATTTTGGTATAGGCCACACTGAATTTTTGTATTCCTGTAAATTTTGCTCGGCCTCATCGTGCTAGTGTGGTCAACTGGCGGACCGGCACAGCAACTGCAAACTGCAACAAGCACACATACACAGCTGCTGCCCGCTGTATCATACGGCCAGAGAGAGAGGCAATGTGAGAGACGAGAAAGAGGGCGAAGGGGGCATTCTAAAAATACTGGTAGACCACTCAGTCTTCATAGCGCTTCCCCTCCGCATTTCTCTTCCAACCACCGCCAAGTGACTTTTTGGAGCAACAATGAAAGTGAAGAGGGGAAAGAGACACTGGGCTGGGGGGGAAAGGAAGGGAGTGACCAAAAAACGGTTGTTGAAGAGGGAGATGGGGAGAGGAAGGGAGGGACACCGAGCTAGAGGGAGAAAGAAAAGGAAGGGAGCAAGCAAGCTGGTTGGCTGATGAGGAAGATAGGGGGGGAGGTGGGATGGAGGGATGCCAAGCCAGAGAGAGAAGGAAAAAAATAGAAAGGGAGCAAGTCTCGGCTGGCACTGGGCAGCCCATAAGCGTTTAAACACAAGTTAAGTTTTTTTTTCGCATTAAATTTTTGGGAGTAAAACATTTTTTTTATGCCACTATCTCATAAATAAGCCGCACACCACTTTTTGTAGTATTTTTTTTTGTGCTGCTTATACATGTTGAAATATGTTATTAGTCAGAAAAATTTATAAGATTCAATTTGATGCTGATTTTCGTGTTACACAATATTGTAAATTGTTACTTACTTTAAATTTTCATGTTTTATATCTGTCATTAGGGGTAAAGTATCTGCATCCATGCTCCAAGGAAAAAATATTAGCTAATGAGGTGAATGTGTATTGCAAGTTCTGCTTAAATAAAAAGAACTGGATGTGTATCAGTACGTGCAGTGTCATGCATGTTGAGTATCGATTTGTAGTCGACTAGTTTCAATATATTTTGTACGTAACCTAAAAACAATATGCTTACCAGAAAAATACATGTTGCAAGAATGCCGCTACTAATATTTATTCTGATTATTTGAGTCCAAATGTTCTGTATTTTATGTGATATCTAATTCTGGTCATTTAAAAATATAGTTTTAAATGATTCGTAACACCAGAAAAATGCAGTATTTATTGTATGGAATGTCCATTCATTGTGTTTCGTTGTTGCTATGACATTTTTAAATTTTGATGGTGACGAAAGTTAAATGGCACCAGAAAATAATCACTCTTTGCTATGTTTTGTTGTGGAAAAATTTCTATAAATATGTTAACCAGAAAAGTCGCTGTGTGTTATGTTCATAACCCACCCATGTGATAGGGTTATGATTACACAAAGTGATTTTTAAGTCAACACGTTTGGAATTTGCGAAAAGTAGATGCAAATAGTTCCACGGAAGTATTGCCATGAACAAAAAATTGTACTACCAAGGACCCTGTATAATGTGAGTGTAAACAAAATAGTGAAGTGTTAACATGAGGAACTTCCATGACTTCACAAGTAGCAGGTCTTATGATGACCTGTATATTTTAACATCATATGTTTCAGTTTTAAAAATAAATTTGAATTAAATTCTGGTTTGATTTGGAGCACTTAGATTAACATTTGCAATTTTAGTTTGAAACAAAACATAGGTCTGTTCTGCAATATACTTTGTAACAAAAGTTTAATATACCAGTACTTTTGTCATGACCATTCTATGAAATTATTGATTGCTAACAGCATCCCCATACAAGACACATTCTTCTCACACGTTATGCTTAACATATTCTTGCAAATATAATGTACTGTTCTGGTCTAATTTGTAAATAAAAGAAAATTTGCTTACCGTCTTACTTGCAGTGCTGTTTGGTAGTTTTATTGTAACAAAGTGAACTATAGTAATCATGCTCGTAATGCTCAATATTTTAGTGAACATAAACATTTTAGTTTTTATGATTTTTGGGAGCTGGATCAAAGATTTTTGTTCAATTATCAGTGGCAGCTCTGCACCAGGTGAAAGTCATATGGTAATATTTATTTTGATATGCAAAAAGATATTAAACCAATGGTTGAAAATAGAAAGTGCTTGCTTTACTGTGAACTGCCTGTAGTTAAATTCTTATTCCTAATTGTCAGTAGCTGGAAATGTGCTTTGTATTTTCAAGCACACAGGGCTCAGAAAAGCATTGATTTCTCAAACAGCTCACGAAAGAGGAACTTGCAAACTTTGTTCTCGAATTGAAACTCAGTTTGCAAGATATTTAAGAGAGAGTCCCCTCTTATGTGCAAAGATTTTGCAGGACTACAAATTGAATGTTTAAGAATACCAACCCAAATCCTTCTTCTTTGCAGTCTTGTGGCAATTTCCTATCAACACCAGAGTTACAAAGTTATTTGTAGTCTCCCTACAAAGCATGTGATGTGTTTTCATATCAAAATTTGTAAGTTGATAAATCTATTCTGTTTGTTCAGAAGACAGTTGACTGAGTGTTTGTAACTTTGTGTGTCTGCGCACATGCACATATGCCTTTAAGTAAATTTGTTCAAATATATTAACTTGTGTTATGGAGTATCAAGTAATATTTTCCAGCCTATATTTGTCACAACTTTGCACAGTATAGTGGTATTGGGCCATGCCAAGTCACGTTCTACGTCAAGTATTTTTTGTGTTCTTGCACGCTCTAAAGATGTATTATGCTTTTTTCACAAGCTGAAACATCTGTAAGAGTGACGCATGACGTCTTGTTCATTAATACTTAACAACTGCTACTCATCAGCGCAACTGCATTCCTGGCAGTTTGTCTACGGGTCATGACACCGTCACCTGCAAGGCCGGGACAATCATCCCGGGGCGAGTACAGCAGTGTGCCACCACATGCAATATACCTAGATCCCACTGCTCTCCACTACGCCGCACGCACATAAAATCTAGGCACTATGCTTGCAAATGCTGTCCCCCTCTCCAGACGCCCTATGCCAGTGGAAGAAGGGATGGCCAAGGAGTATATAAGGAGCTGCATCCCGGCCTCCGGATTGTCAGTTCTGCTACAGTTCTCGATCGCCTCTCCAGTCCTCATCACATCAGCTTTTGGTGCCAAGGCTCGAACCTATCTTTACTTCAGCGCTCACCTCGTGGGACCGAAGATCCTCTCCAGCGGTGTTGACAGCTACACACTTAAGACACGTTCAGTCCCTTACGAACAACCTGAGAATAGAACTCACCCTGAGGTTAACTTTACACTACACACACCAGCTAACTGCCTATCCCACTAGCTTTGCACAGGGTGCCTTCCCCTGTATTACAATAGGGTGTTTTACCTTCAGCATAGCCTGTGGGGAATTAGGAGATAGCACTTCTGCCATCTGTGTTTATTTCCTTTGGATGAGTAAACACCAATCTTACCAGATTTCTTGACTGTGTCTCCGAGCTCCTTCCCTGTGTCATATTGGAGCTGAAGACTCGGCAGGAGATGGGTTTCGCTTTTCCGAACGAACGCACATAACACACCAGCACATCCTTGGAAGGCCACTCATTCTCTGCCCAGGCAGTGAACAGTAGAGCCACGACACTAGGATACCGTCCCCTGGAAGTTGGCTTGCTGGTTCAAAGGCCCCCCCCCCCCCCAGCTCACTTTGTGGTGCTGAGGGGGGATCATCTTAGAATCCGGGGGGGGGGCAGTGTCCACTGGACCCTTACATCACCAGTATTGGAAAGCCACCCGTTCCTTGCACCAAGTGGGAGGAATGGTAGAGCCATGACACTAGGTACGCTCCCGGGGGGGGGGGGGGATAGACTTACTGGCCAGAGTGCTCAACTCTCGCAGTTCACTAGTGATGCCGAGAGGGTTGCATTCTGGTGCAGAGATATCTACCCCCGTGGGACAACACTATGCGGTTCCCGCAACCATCACCCAGCAACTTACTGTCTCTACCTGGTAGAGTTGTCAAGAGTGAGGCGGTGTTGACTGCAATATTTTGCACCTACACATGGACACAGGCATGTGTACTGCCAAGCTCCTGCAGCCCCGATTTTTGTGCCTAATGCCTTACACCCATAGGGGTGGAGTTGAGAGAAGGGCCAAGAAGACAAGAGTTATTTCCAAAAAATCCCCAGGGGCTACATATCCTTCCCAGCGGGCTTGGGTTGTTTAGTCCACGTGAACTAACTGCACTACTAAGACGCCTCACTGTACCAGCACCCACTGTCACGCCCGTGGACTTGTTCGAGCCACCCACCAAGGTTTGCGGAAGGATACCACCCTAGTGCAGGAGACACTGTTTGGCATACGACTCACCAGCACACCAGAACCACAGCTGAGTACCGTACCAGAGCCTACCACCCCCCAGTCAAGTGCTACTCCGGTAGAGGGAACAGGAAGTGTGCCGGCACACACCTAACCACAGCGCCACCCTATTCCACCACCACCACCACCTAAACCTGCACCATGCCGTATAAAGGTTGTCGAGTCAGACTTTGTACCGAGTCGCTGACCCACTAGGCCACCGGGGGGGGGGGGGGGGGGGGTTCCTCATGCCCAGATCAGAATAAAACCTCGCCTAGTGTTGAATAAGTCGCCCAAGACAGGGACAGTCAGACAGCCAGGACTGTCACGTGTCATAATTCTTTATTTTATTTAGATTGTTAAGGCTAAGTACACAACGAAATCTGCAGACAGTGCTTATATTTCAAACAAAAATAAATACTGCTGTTCATTTGCGGTCTACATTATCTCTGTTCATAAATTAGGGACAGCATAAATAGTATTCTCAATTATTATTGATTAAAGTTTTTCTAACTTTAATGATATTTAAATGAACAATGGTTATATGTGCAAAGTGCTGCTGTTGTGTGTTCTGGACCATATTTTGCCAACAACTTGTATGTTTCTAAGCACGTCACACATTAAAAGAAATATAGGGCCCATTTAAAGGAGTTAAGGAAGCTCCACTGTAAATGCCTTTACAGTAGTAGCCATTATCAGCAGTCACAACAGCGCAGTTTCCACAAGTAGCCACTGAAAATGGAATTCTTGCCTGCTTAGCGTAATGACACACTTTGTGTTTGCACTTTGACAACAAAGGGAGGTCGTATTTGCCGTTGTGCGGTATCATTTTATTTGGAAGCTTTCTGCATAGTTAAATTAATTCATGTTATAATAGTGAAGTTGCATTTCCCCACAACACAGAAAGTACAACTCTGTACAGAAAAATTAATGTTGGTGTTAAGTGTTCTGTAGAATGCACAAATTACAGGAACAAAAAACGTAAATCTGCTACAGAAATGACTAATTATGAGAGCCAATGCTCAATCAAATGTTTGCTACATACTCATATACATGACAAGCCATCATATATTAAGTGCAGAATGTATACCATCATTTTGGCATGCACAAATTATTTTAGATACCCATTTCTTGTAGAAAGAACTTTACTATTTTTAACATAATAAATTTTAGTGTGTGAGGTATCATTTCATTACTTTTGTAAGACAACTAGCGTTGTTTTCTGAAATGTAAAATTGGATTTCCAGGAAAATATTTTTGTATTGGCTGCTTGACAAGTACTTTTACAGTGTAACCTCGCAAGTGCGAGTATGGGCCTTAACGGGGCCTTCATAGTTGCGAGCATTTTGTAATGCGCCATCAGTTTGTATGTGCAATTTATAGTAAAAGTGTTTGGTATTTACGAGTGGTATTTTCATGTGCACATTTGTAGATACAAGTCATTTGCCTTAGAAAAATTAAAAATTACAGTAAATACACATGTAGACGCATGTAACAATTGCCTTAATTACAGTACCATGATAACACATTTTTTTAGTGCATGATTGGTTGCATTGTGTCAGAAACAGATGATGTTGCAACAGTGGAATGGCCATTGAGTCTGCAACCCTGCAATGAGCTTGCATCTCTCGCCCTCCTGCATACCATCTGCTCGCGCTTGTATTGATCCAGTGACACTGTCCTAACTAAATGCCAGTGCCTCTGTATTATAACAGCCATCTTGTGAAACCTAAACCGATCCACGTATGTTCAACCAATCATCTGCTTGCACTCGTATTGAATCAGTGTTGTTGTTTCAACTGCATTCCAGAGCACCAATATTATAACTGCCATCTTGTGAAACCTGAACAGCATACCGCAAGCTGAACTAATACTCTGGCTGTTCACTTTGCTTGATGCTGCTAGAGCAAATATTACGTATTTATCAGACGCAAAATCTGTATTAAGCTAACAAATTATGTAGTCTTAAGGAGGTTTGTTGTCCTATATTACTAATAATTATTCGACTGACATTTTTTACAGTTACACACGTATGCATTAAAACATTTGGAACAGGTTTAGAACGAGTGGGGAAATTGTCACGGGTCACGCGCCCATTTAGTTAACTAAAACTGCGAATTGGGACACGGCCGTAAACAGCGGACATATTAAAATATCACAATGGGTGATGGGTGGATGGCTGTGTTTACTCGTTCATTGCTGCCGGCCATTTCTTATGCAGCATTTTGTGGTGACATGTGAAAATTGTGGAATCCAAAGGTTACAAATGACTTGCAAAGCAATTACATATCATATTCCTCGTAATGAACACAGGCCTGTCCTACTTGCGTAGTGTAATAGCAGAGATATCAACCAATGTACATCGTAATACAATTCCCGCCCTCATGAAGTAGGTAGTTCAATTTTTTTTAATGCATACATTTGTTTACTATGAGTACTTGTAGATACGAGGATTTTTGTACTGTTATCAAGTCTCGTAATTATGAGGCACTGTAAACCTCTCTTTATCGACCTCATTTATTGCACTAGTCTTTCTATAACGACATGTGTTTTGAGGGACCATCGAAAAATTGAGTAAAAAATTTAAAGAGTTTAGGGAAATCAGCCAAAAATATATTCTTTTATCACTACGTGTTGCATTTCTCTTGGTGAGCACTATACTGAGTGTAGTGCATATCTAAGCATATCCACCCCCTTGGGCTGCCAGCACTAGCCAATATCCATTGACGTTGCCCATTGTCCACCACTCGAGCAGCTCTGTATGCACATTTACCGTTGCATGTTTATCCTGCCATTGTACTTTTGCTGGCTTGCCTTTGCACATGTTATTACAACTTAGATATCTCTTGTTTTTTTGTTTATATTATTGTTTTACAATGTATTACACTTAAGTTTTATTGTTATTTGATAACATTTTTGGCTTGATTTTCAAATTATTGTTGATAACCAGCACCTGTTATGGACTTATGATTTCAAGAGAGACAGCTTGTCACATTATATGTAGGTTGTTTCTCATAAAGTGAGCACTTTTGAAGGTTCTTTGTATTTTCATCTCTCTCCCATTTGCATATCCATTCGCAATATACCAAAATAAATATTGCTGTGCAATTATATGTAATGTTCACATCAGCTACACAAGTCTATGTTTACTCAGTAAAATAGCACCACGTAATCACTCATGGTAAACGACATAAACAAAAGAGCACCATATTTTAATAATGTATACAGCATACAGAACTATAAAAAATTTTAAAAATATTTTGCATGTTCAATTTATTTTGAAGTGACATGTACGTTTGATTTCAGTAGAGTAGTGCAAAAAATCACATTTGTCCGCTGTATTAAGATCGTAACAATATGTGCATAACATATCAAAATGAGCGAGAAGTCAGCTGGGGGAGGGGAGGTAAGTAGTCCATGGGTGTGATCTGTAGGTGCCTGGGCTGTGCCATTAGCCACCCTCTCCTCCTTCACACAGAGTGGGAGAAGCAACTCTTTGTCTATGTTAGCAATGTTACTTCACGCTGATAAAAATCTTGTCAACCCCACAATGAAGTGTAATATTTCATTTTCAAAACTTGTAATTTTTGACACAGACGAATAAATACGGTCATCAAAATTTATTTCTTTACAACCTTCAGTAATAAATAACTCAAACTTGGCACTTGCAATGAATTATGAGTGCTTTGTGCTTAAGCATTATTTGGCAAAAAAAAGAGGTTTCATTTCATATATGCTATTCCCGGGTATCAGTTAATTCAGAATACATGTGTCTATTAAAGGAATAAAACATTTTGGAAACAAATCCTCTAATTTTACCACAAGATGCCATTGAAAATCATGCTTAATTGCCACTTGATATTTAAACATTTATGATGACCACTGCATGTATAGGGAATAATTTTAGTATGATGACATTTAACCACTGAATTAAATTAATATCTCATGCATAAAAAAATCATGTTGGTTTTATGCCAGATACGATAGAACATGGATTTTACAGTGCTTACTAAAACCTTGCACCGCTCAATCTTAACATTTTGGGATAAGTATACGCCCCTTGAATGTTGCGCTTTTCCCCTTCAGAAATACCCATGTACTAAAGTAAAGGTCAAAATCAATCCAAAATTTCCACTTATGTTGGGGAGTAAAACTTTCAAATATTCTTGTGTACTATTTTTGTTAGTAGGGCTCAGCAAACAACTAATATAGGTCTAACAATATGCTAAACACTGAAAACCAACAAGGTTTGGTTTCCTCCTATAAGTCCACATCCACTGAATGTCTGCATGTATGAAATATTTTTGTCAGTCCTCTGGAGCTACTTTGTTGCACAGGATATTTTGCTTCTGGAATACCTATCAAGGGATGGTTTACTGTAATTCCATTTTTTATAAACAAAAAAATGTTTTCTAATCAGGGCATGCAAAATATTTTAAAAGTCGAGTATTTGCATACTACTGCTGCATCAGCTATGTAAAATTAAATTCCAGTCAGTTACATATATTTGGGCAAAATATTTTGTCATTTAACGCAGCTGAATATTACTCCACCCTATCATTAAAAAAAAAAAAAAAAAAAAAAAACTTTATCATCTCAAGTTTATAGTAGTGTGGTGAAAACTAAATTTTTTTTCTCATCGTATTAAAAAAGCCATTGGTGTTGGTTTTTCAATTTGGAACATTATTTTAAAAACCAAGTAAATATGACAAAATATATATATATATATATATATATATATATATATATATATATATATATATATATATATATATATATATATATATATATATATATATATATATATATATATATGTGGTTTATTATGTACTAATAGTTTTGGTTGTATTTAGTATTATAGTAAAGCCATTACGAAGCAATTTGTGTTCTAAATATAAATCCACTGAAACCTAAACTATAATATTAATAAAAACTATAATTTTACTAGTTGTACACAAAATATTAATATGTAACCATGTTAGTTAAGATTGCAAATTGGATGCTAGGTTACTGAAAATATATAAAAGGGCAGGAATCCAAGTACTCACAGTCTAGTACTTGTCGATAGGTGCCAACAGAGAGACACACACACACAGAGTAGGACACATTTTTTTCACGTGGTTGCGTGATCGCAACTTTAGCTGGTTAAGCCAGTTTCATCAGGCAGTGAGTTGTAACTGTTAAGACTTTGGAAATCTGGTATTTTCATGTTCAAATACATATCTGCAAATAATTTTACCCACTACAATGTTTGCATATCACATGCATAGTAAAGTTCATCATTTTTGACAACTAATCCAGTTTCACTTAACTTGCCATTTTAGAAACATTGTTTTATGTAAATAATATTTTTTTTCCAGGTGTCTGAGCTGCTGAATCAAGTGGGTCCACTTCAGTTTGAGCAACTGATACAAAGTGTTGATGTAGAGACATTGCAGCAGGCAAGGGCGTTCATTGTATTCTGATGTAATTTGTTACAAGACTGATGAATAGACCTTATACATAATGTATATACATACTGTCTGACATGTGTTGATAATTTTAAGAATGGACATACAAAATTTTTAAGATAAAATAAAAATTCAATTTGTTGGAAACAATAGAAACATTTTGAAAAGAAAACATGTACAATTATATTGCCCCCTCCCTCTGATCATCCCACCCTCCCCCAGCACTGACTGGGGCTTCAGTCTTCGCTAAACTTCATTTTCTTGCCTTGGAAGGGAAGTGTCAACTTTTGTTGCTCCTGAAGACGTTTCTTTGCTTCCCACGATGGGTGAAGTGAAACACTTGTAGCTGTAAAAGAAACACCAGTGCTATGTAAATTTATCAAACGCTCGAGCAGTTCAACATTTTGAAACATGTTTAAGAAAGTAGACTACATTTCAAGATTTATGCATTAGGTGGTGATTTGCCATACATACGTATATACACGCACACGTACATATATGTGTGTGTATGCAATATCTGGCGAATACAGTTGTTAGACAACGACAACAAATTTCTTTGCAAGTAATTGTTGCACAGGTGATGTGTGAGACTATATATCCTGTGCTGCAGAAGCCGCTCTCCCCAGTATATGCTGTAGTTTCTTTGAAATGCATGGTGTTCAAATTGAAGCCTAGTATCAAATGACAAATATGTTAAATAAAATGTGACAGTAATGATACTGCATTCTCAAACTCGACCTCAACTCTAACTGCAAAAAAAACACACACATTACACTTTCCACCATAATGCTCGCACAATTTCAGCTTTGAAGAGTACTTCTGGAAGTTTTTATTGCCTTTCGTGCATGTGAGTGAATGTGCGTACGCACACAATAAGCTGCAAATTAAATCTTTCAGGATGATATGCAGCTTAAGTTTGTATAAACAACTACATTCGGGCTTGGTGAAAATGGTTTCCTCTATCAGGTTAAGTAAAACTTTTACTCTAGCATCAAGGAATGTAATATTTTAAAGCCACCTCTTAAGTAATGAACAGGCATTAATTAAACTTGTATGCATGCACACACATACAGCAATAGTACTTTGTCATTTTAATAAATAAAAATACTGTTTATAGTTATCCATATTTCTTCAGTTAATTTTTTTTATGCCACATGTTTGTTTTGTAACAACAGCCACTCGAGTATGCAACAGGTAAGAGCACAAATTTAAAATACGTAACTTTCTTACAGTAGTGGAAGGGCACCATTTGCTTACACTGGTCTGCACTCATTAGAAAAAGTGTCTTATCACAGGTCGTCTGACAACATGACAAATGCAGTTGGCAGTGTGCATGAAGCCTGGAAGATGGCAAGCACCAATTGAACAGTTAGGTGACTTTGAGCACGGCCATAGAGTTGGAACTCCAAAAGGGTAACTAGACGTCCCTTAATTGCCACTCAGGGCATGTCATGTTAGTGTGGAAATGATATGGGGCAGCTCGTACTGAGCACCTGGATAGAAGGATAGTTTGGCCTGCCCTGACCTCCAGAACAGTAATTGCACATACAATCAGGGCCACTGTGCCCATCATGTGTTTGTGCAAACAATGCATTGTTATCATCACAAAAAACACTCCAGTATTGTTAGAAGCAGTGATGTTCAGTGGCAAGTGTCCATCTCTGGTGTAAACTAAGTTGAGTTGGGGTGATTAACAATGACTTGAAAGCAGATGAGTTCAGAATGTAGCAACACCAGAATGCATGGGGAGAGCCCCGTGAAAACTCTCCAACCAGCAATGTCTGGCACAATTCCCTCTTACGAAAATCCGGGATCTGGTCGAGGAGATTAAACCCGGTTCACCTGGGTGAGAGGCAAGCAGTCAAACAGATCAGCCACAGTGAACAAAGTGATGGTTGTGTTCATGTTTATAGGCATTTGTTCGTACAGAACAATCCATTATATAGCCACACTCGTTATACCAAAACAACACCTGGGTTTATGGTATGGGGGACAAGCTACACATTCTCATCACGAGTATGCATTCAATCAGTGGAGAATGACAAGTGCATTGTAAATGATAAACCCTGCAAGAAGCAATCTTCAACCCAATACCACATCCCCATGTCACTAGGGACACACAGCGTTCTCTACACTGTATACTCGTGCTACTCTGGCCTAATAGAGCTCCAGACCTCAGCATCATCGAGCATGTGTAGAATATGATGGAATGGTACAAGACATTCAGCCCAGCCCTGGCAATGACCATCACCCAGCTACGCAAAGAAGTACATTGCGTATGGGGTCTCATACCCCAGAGAGACAGTCAGCAATTCTAAGAGAGGTTACATACCACAATTGTTGCATGTGTGGCACTTCTTATTAAGGTGTGTGCTCTGTGTTGTATTTAATGTTCTGAATGTCCCATGTACTTGAAGTCCTAATCAGTTCAGCATACCACCATAGTCTTTTTGTGTACGATCTTTGGAGCAGATCATAGACTCTCTAAGAGTGTACTTAAATTAATTTCAACTATATTATGTAACATTCCAGGTACAGTAAAATTAAAATCTTACCTGCATGGTGCTGCCTGTCAATTTTTACAGGATGTTTCATTTCCTTATTCTTTGCATCCTTTCCATGAGATTTAAGACTCTTATTCTTTACGTGTGATGTATGTAGCGCCAACCTTCTCTGTCTCCTGTTTAAACCATCTGTGTTAACTGGTGTACTGTTTGGCTTTGACTCTACAGTATCTGCAATCTCCGCATCTCCAGGCCCCATAAAGAAAGGGTCCTTAGCGACAGCTGGAAATGTAAGAGATTTATGATCCCTTTTGGTATTTTTTGTTTCTGGGGTGCCAGATACATGGTGACTAATTCCAAGTAACAACTTTTTTCTAGTTCTGGACTTATTTCCTTGTGCAGAGGAAACGTTCCCTATCCCACTTTCTTCTTCAACCTCTTCTAAACTATGCAAATATTTGTTAGAAACTGTGACAGACTCATCTTTATAACAGTCAGTTCCTGTTACATTTTCCTTAAAAATATCACTTTTTAATTGTTTCTTTATTGTTATTACTTTCTGTGGTACAATTTTACTAAGATGATGTTTAGTGGTATTCCTAACCTTTTTGTTAACCACACCCTTCGGTTTAGAAACTAAAGATTTTTCTTTTGATGTTTTATTTTCTTTCACGTGTAAGGGTTCAGATTTTGACGCCAATAACAGTTTTGGCACTGTCTTATGCGAGTCTGGCCACTTTTCTCTGAACTTCACAACTTGGTTTGCCAACACCCTGTATGTTGCTAATTTCGTAAGCACCCTTTGTCGAGCATCAGATGATGGCTGGAACAAAAATATTAGACATTTGATCATAAACTCATAAGGATGTTACTCTAATGCTAAGATTACCTAAACTACATCATTTATCAAGATACTAACCAAACAGCAATAATAATGTTTATTCTCAGTCCGAAATTTGAATGATTTCTCTTTTTTTTTATTTACATGATACACATTATGGGTTTAACAGAATTGAAAAGTTAACATAAGCTAATTAATGGTCAACAATAAAACTATATGGCTGTAACTTATTAGAGTACTTCCCTACTACATAATTACTTTCAGACAATTTCCATCTTTCCACCCCTTCTTAATGTAATTACTGCCATGTAATACTGTCAAATTTTCTAGTAAAACTGCTTCTAATAAGTTTGGTCAAATAAAGTTTGACAGTTATGACATCACCAAAATGTCATAAATGCCGCCATATTTGTCTGAGAATGTTGGTTGACTTCAGTTTCCATCAAACGTTCGAAGATTGGACCGATTCTCAATTTTCTTTGATGTTCTCTGCCATATCAGAATCGCGCACTACACAAATGGCTTCAAGAAACTTTCAAATAACGAACAATTGCTGGAAACGAAGTAGGTTATGAAGGTAATTGCTGTTGGGCATGAATGCTATTTTAAGTGAATATTGTACATGCTATGAACTCTAAGGCATTAAATTTAATTGTGCATGAAACATTTCTGATAAATAAAATTTCAAATTAATAAAGATAAATAACATCACTTTACAGTTCTTCCTGTAATGGACTACATAGGGGGGAGGGGGAAGCAGAATGTCACTATGAAAATAATTTTTAAATAATAATTCAAATTAGATTCTCCCAGTAAAAAAATTTGACAGTGCGATACATATTCAAACACATTCAAGTTTATTTGATAAAATTTGTCAGAAGGTAAAATTTATTGGCTGTAGTTTGTCTCCAAATTTTACTGTCAAATATAGTTGAAGGTGAAAATATGACAGGGACTTTATAAACACAGCATATTCATTTCATCACTCTCGAAAGTTAACGCCTAAGGCTGCAATAAATAAAATATGTTAGTGGTTAATGTCTTTTAAGAGGACCTTTAAAAGTGCCCACTTTAATGTAAATAGCCTATGTTTATATTGCTTGCACGTACAATCTGTAATTACACTGGTTGAAAATTAACAACCATGGCACAATGACTTCACATGATTGGAGGTTTTATTTAAGCGCTCTGTACGGGCGACTTCGCCCCATCTACGAGTGACCCGTCACTCAGGACAAGTCATAACAGTGGCAAACGAGACAAACGTACCGAGCACGGAGATTCCACTAGCCTGGACAGCCAAACATGTAATTGTAATGAAGTTAAGTAATTACAATAAACACCGCCCGCCTGGTTCCCTACATGCAGGCGCTACCCCGATGAAAAGAATATTTAATTTTGAATATTCAAAATCGTTCATGTTAGTGCAGAAGAAGTTCCCATCATCCCCAGAGATGGCAGCACCCCCGTGGCCATGCGAAGTCATAGCCAGCCAGTCTCAGCACAAGGTGTTTTTATTCGTCATCACCTCTAAGCAGGGAGATAAATGTTTGACGCTCCAGCGCTAAGATAAACCAACCCCTGCGTTGAAAGGCTACGCTACCCCTCACACCCAGGAGAACTGCTGATCTGCAGAAATTAAGTATAAATAAATGTCCAGCACCATGGACCAGCGAGATGCCAGGCTTGCCGGCCGAATAGGATCGCGAACCCAACCCAGTCTGAGAAGACTCTCCTCCCTCTCCAGAGCCTGCACCAAGGATCGAACTCCATCCACTCCAGCCGGCAGCTTGGGAAGGCTGCCAGCACTCCAGCTTGGGTAAGGCTTGTACACACCAGTCACTACTCACCAGACGGTAAAATGCTACCACCTGTAGCCACTACTTCACCATAAGTCAACTTCCTTTGACCCCCACGGTAGCAGGTCAGTACACTGTTAACATCCCCCCTAAAGACTTCCACTTAACTATGTTCACACGCTGTGAATTGCATGCCTAGATTATTTTTTCTATTTCTTTTTATTCCAAGCTTTCCTTCGCCTGTCGAGAATTTATTATTGGGTTTAGTATGTATTTTTTGTATTAATTCAGTGACATCCTCATTTTTATTGCTTTTGTTTACTGTAATAAAAATTACATAACTCGTACTATTTGTGTGTTGCCTACAGTGATTGTAGAATAGCTTTCCTTGGCAGTTACTGAGTTCAATGTACAACCACCATGGTGTAATTGGGAGCTGCCAGAGGTGACTTGAGAGACGCCTTAAATTGATAACTCCCCATTAATAATCTGCTAGCCATTTCAAATCCTGTTGTACTGTTACCTGTAGAGCCAGTAAAATTACCCGTTTGCCATGATATAGTAGTACCAGCGACACAAGAGGGCCCACTTAATCATTTGTTAGTTTGGTGCCCACCTAAAGACATTGAGCAGGAAGATGAAGCTCTGGAACCCACCGAGACCATAGTATCCACTGATATACCGGAAACCCCGGCAGCTCCTTCGAGCATTGTACAATTAGCTTCGGGCAGATGGATTTTGGTTCGACACCCAACAGTGGAGGCTCTGCCTAATAAGTGCACTATAAGATTAGCCTCGGGAAAAGTCATTAGGGTTCGACTCCCACCAAAAGTCTCTCCTAAACCACGTGGCATAACCCCGGCTAATTTTGTCCCGGCACGCCAGCCGATGAGGCTGCTGTGAATAAATCCAGTCACCCCAGCCAGATCATCATCCCCACAATAGCCCTCGATTAATCATTGAGTTAATTCATTCACCCCCTTGGGACCGCTTATGTCCCACTTATTGACAGCCTTGGTTGCGAGGGTAGTAAATCTCCCCGGAAAGGAGCTTATTTCAATATGCCTCCCCTAGGATTTAATTCCCCTCTCTGCCGCAGGGACAAAGAGGGCAATCAGTATAGTCACCCCTTCATTTGAAAGAACCGAGAAGTTTGGCAAGCGTCAGTGTAGAGGTGATCCTAAATGTGTCAGATGTCATTATGGGGCGTAGTGTTCCAGGCTCATTCCTGGTGGAAGTTTGTTGCCGTTATTGCAGACCGCACCAAATGCCATCCCACGCATGTTCAGTGGTGGACAGGTTGGGTGATCTTGCTGGCCAGGGAAGTTGAAACCTTACAAAAGCGCATTGGGTAACATGATGTGTGTGCAGGGGTATTGTCTGCTGGAAGAGGACATCACCTTGGTGTTGTAGGAACGCCAACAAAATGGGTTGGATGTAACGTTCACTGTTGTGTTTCTTCAACAAACACCAGAGGCGTATGGTCAATGTAAGCTATTACCCCTCAGACCATGATGTCAACAGTTGGTCCTGTATGTCGCTGCCAAATACACACTGCAGCTCTCCTGGTAGATGCCGCACTCACGAACTATCACCACTAGCACCAAAACAAAATTTGATCTCACCTCATCTCTCCAGTTGCATCATTCGCAACACCACCTGAGGCGGGCTGCACGGTGATGAGGTGTGGGAGGAAGCTCGTCAAGTGGCACCCTTGATCATAGTCCAGCATCCAACAAACAGTTGGTGATGGTCCTGACACCCTGCATGCAACAGTTGTCCTAATCTGTGTGGCGGTCACCGTACAATCAGCAATGGCTGCTCATCTTGATTCAACTGTCCAGGTGGGTATCTATATGCTGTTGCCATCCAAGACCAGGTTGATGAGCATGTGCACCATTGTTGGACCACTGGCACCATCAATGATGTACAGCAGACACACTTCAATACGACGATGCATGGACAATTCTTCGAAAGGACCATCCAGCCTCCCTCAGGCCCGCAATACGACCTCGTTCAAAGTCTGTTAATTGTACGATGTGTGGTCGTCTATGCCGCTGTGGCATGTCTACAACGCTCACTACACACAGGCAGATGCTTGAAACAAAAGACTACTCTTTCACCAAGTTAACTAAAGTTGTATTGGGCTCAGCACTGTTATGCTTAGTATGTGGTTCCTACTCTGTCCACACTACAGCACTGTTAATCGTTGCATGTACTGCCCTCTATCAGTACACCATGCGCATATGGTGTTTCTATGTAACTGCTTTAGTGTGTACAAATAGAATGGGCTATAAAGAACACTTGTCTCAAGCACCTCTAGGGCAGTGTCACTCATAAGAAAAACAAAGCTTTGGTGATAGAAGCAAAAAAAAAGTTCAGGGTGCATCAATGTCTGGTGTAAAACATCAAATTTTGCTTACCGATCTTGTTCGCCAGTCGAAAAATGTGAAAGTTGAGAAAAAAGAATTTGTTTTGTCAACAACCTAACTTTTCATTGGAAAAGTTGATAACCCGAAGTTACAAGAGTAGATGAATAAATACATTGCAGGTATAAAAAAAGTTTTTATAAACCCTTACTAGGAATAAATCCTGACCCACTGACCATTTTTGTATTACCTGACCTCTAAAATAGTTTTTATATAAAAAGCTACCTTGTAACCAACCTACGTCGGGTCTAGACCTACTATATTCCCGACTGCCTTAGGTTTATAAAAGTGAAAAAAATCAGCTGCTGAAAATAAATGTGTACAATTGCCAGTTAGTCATCAATTTCATATTTTCTGCTGTGCTGTTACTTCAAGCTGAATTAGCCTAATTTATGTTTGTTCAAAAATACTTGAATGTTTATTTTCACTTATTACAACTTAACAGTGTAGTTGTATTCACAACAATTAGGATGCTTATCATTGGTCAGTTAGCTAAGAACACTACATTAAGTGATATTATGTTGTTTGTAGTCTTTTTAATACCCATGTTTCCCACAAAACTTTTTTAAAACTAATTTCAAATATGCAGCTTTTGTCTTTATAAAATAACGACAAGGTATCCAAATCACTTACAAAAAATGATAAAAAATGTACCATAATAAAGTAAAAAAGAAAACTGTCGAAATTTGGCCATTTTTTTCACCGTAAACAGGTTTGACTAATTATACATGTACATAATTTTTTTTGTGTGTGTTTTCTTTTTAAATCAATGAAAAATTTTACAAAAAAAAAAACAGAAGTCATCTAATCAAAACTGACTAAATCAAGACAACATTTTCACCAAAAAGCAGGTTTCTATATCTATTACTGACACACAGTTAGTGTAAGCTGCTAACATATATTTTATCATGCATTCCTGACCTTTGTATGCATTTTACTACTTTCACTTTTATACATTGACGCATGGTGCTTTTGGCACTTAGAAAAAGCGCACTCCAAATTACCGGCTTAGCCTCATCTAGATATGACAAAAGTTCTATGGGCAAGTCAACTCCAATTACGCACTGTAATTGGGCAGGACACATGGGACTTCCAGACTTTGACAGAGTCTCAACACACCTCTAAACCTGTGCTTCTAGCTTTTACCATCAATCCAAATCTCCAAGAAGTCGTTATGTAATCGCGCCTGCCCGAAAGAAACACCGCTCTACTTCACCAAGCCCCTTGGTGGAACAGCACACAGTTCCAACTTTGCGCCGCTGTAGGAAGTGAGCCAATCTCAGAGTCACTGCCTCCTCGAACGCCTCTGGACCTGATATTTGAACACTACATGCTGAGCGGAAGGCAGGATAAGGATCCATGGTTCATGTGTTTTGACATGACAAGCTCCAACCCTATGAGGCGGGGTTAAACTCCCCCGCACTCCTCCAAGCACCTATGGTCGGCAGAAATTAGTATAAAATGACGGTCGGCAGTCAGTGTGTGGGGCTCATCATTCTCTAGCCTGTAAAAGCCGAGGAAAAGACTAAGGGTGCAATCCCTTACCCACGGCAGAACTCTGTCTTGCAATGCCCTTAGGCTGTGAAAACTGTGGTACCCTAACAAGGGCTGGATGCCCTCAACTGCACCAGCAGTCACTAGTGATTCCAGACGCCACCCACTACAGAGGACGCTGCAAGCAAAAGGCATCTGCCTCCGCAGCACCTCCAGCATCTTGAGTAGTCTTTACCGTTAGCAACTATAGCACATCATCCTAACCCCCCTACCCCCTGTCAGGAGTATAAGCAAGAGCTTTATTAGTTTTAAGGCAGGACTGTATTTCAGTTGTTATCTGTATTACATGGCACTTTCGAATGCTCAGGCTCCAAGCGAGGTGACAGATTCTTTTGAGATATGTAATTGTAACAAAATTTACTTATGTAACCCGTAAGGACTTCAGCTGACATAAGCCGTTGAAAAGTGCCCGGGGCATTCTTTAGCATGAAGGGCATTACCTTAAATTGTAAGGTTTCAGCATCAGGCATGGTGAAATCTGTAAACTTTCAGCTGTTGTGATGGGCAGTAATTTGCCAGTATCCCGACTGTAGATAGAGGGTGCTGAACATTTTCGCGTCTCCAATATCCTGAAGAGTGTTGTGTAGATCTAAGGATGGCGGTGCAATGGGGTGGGTTACGCCATTAAGGCCCATATAGTTCACATAAAATCTTTGCTCCCGCCTTTTTTTGGGATGAGAACCACTCTGGTATTACAGGATGAACTATAGTCCATTCTCAACTGGAACAAGCTTTTGAAAACGATCCTTTGAAATAACCCCCCTCCCCCCCCCCCCCAGGCATAACATCATGTCAACCTGTTTTGTCAGTAACTTGTATTATATATATATATATGTATATATATATATATATATATGTATATATATATATGTATATATATATATGTATATATGTATATGTATATATTTATATATATATATATATATATATATATATAAATATATATATGTATATATGTATATGTATATATTTATATATATATATATATATATATATATATATATATATATATATATATATATATATATATATATATATATATATATATATATATATATATATATATATATATATATGTATGTATATATATATATATATGTATATATATATATATATATATGTATGTATGTATATATATATATATATGTATATATATATATATATATATAAATGTGATTGACTGTAAAGTACTGTATTCTTTAATAAATGAAACTGTAACTTAGTATCATCTATAACTTGTAATATTAATTTCATATTAAATACAAATTAAAAACAGTGACAGCAGCGATGTGTTGGCAACGGACAGTAAGAAATAGTTCACAATTAAAATATTATTTTAACCTATTTTTTTGGTATGCTATTTGTAAATTAAACGTCACCTATTTAAATATTGAGATTACGTTTTTTCGCATAATGTAACAACGTACCCCACCGTGGAGTACGTTGTTACACAAGTTGGGGTAATTTGATACAATTCAAATTATGTTGTCATATAAGTTACACATTAACAATGACAGATTTTATCTACTACTTAACCAAGTTTCAAATACTACAAATATATAACATTTACGTTTGCATGTAAAACATGCCGAGTACATACTATTACAATACAGAGAAGTAATAAACATAAATTTAGTGCGAAAAAATCAGAGATATACCTAAATATACTCTATTCTCTGTAGGTTAACTACGACAAGCTTAGAGAAACTATATAAACCCATGTTTTTTCCGGTCTCCTCTTCAGTCGCACTTGTATTCTCGGACCCTGTGTGTCACAGCCTGAAGACAGGAACAGATTGCAGTTCCCGAAGTGTCGCATTCTATCCGTCATGGGGAAAACTACTGTATTTTCTTGTGCAAGTTTCCTCATATTTGTTTTATTTGTGAAAGTAGATAATTAGCTTGTGTCGTCTTTGTTGTGCTGTCTGTTGGTTGTATATAGATTTTTCGTATACATTTACGCATGCCACACTGTTGCGCAGTGCGACTGCGAACTCTATAGGCCGACTTCGCCCCATCAGCGAGCGCTGAGAAGCATGGGGCAAGTCCAAAGCAGCATATATAATTCCAAGTGGCTACAGGGTTGATTCCAAGTGCTGGACAACTAGACACTGACATAATTAACGCTAATAATTATGAGATTGTACTGCCAGCCCAGACTCCGACATGCAATCGCCACCCCCTCAACCTAAAATTGTTTTACCCTACGAGCCACAGACCAGCCAACTCCGATAAGAAAGTTAACAAAATCGCCACACGATCGCAACACTCCTGCACCCAGTGACGTAACAGCTACCAAGCCTCGGGCAGAGGAAGTTAACCTGTCATCAGCCTCCACCCAGGGCAATAAGAAATATGCAACGCCGCCCGCTACAGAAGATAACCACACTTTGTGTCAAGAGACTTACAACCCCCGCACCCCTAGTAGAGCGTCCAAGATTAAATTTGGACTATATAAAAAGAACCTCCGAAATTCTCTTGCCAGAGTTCGTCGGCACTCTGCAATGGTCAGTGGGCTCTCCTGGGTCTGAAAAGACCACCACCTCTCTCAGCCTGCATCTTGCAAGAGCTCACTCCATCTCCAGCACCAGCTCCAGCAGCAAGTCCTCAAGAGGTAACCACAACGTCCGTACCTTGCACCCACTAGCCCCGTCTTCCTTGACTCCACTGTAGCAGGCAGTCACAATGTCCTAACTCACCCCTCAGTATAAGTACCTTGCTGTTAAACGTGATAGAATTTTGAATTCTCGACTTAAACGTTGGGAAACTTAGAACCAGGTTTGCCTTCATCTGGCGTCAATTGGATGAAATAATAACTTAGCTTTTTTATAAAATAATCTGGTCCCCCAGTGTTTTCTCAAAGTGTAAATAAATGCTACATGAAAATATTCAGTATTGTTTGTTGAATTTGTTAATTCTATCTTTGTCCTGTTCTTTACACATAAAACTACTTTCAATAATTTGGCTCATCATAAATTTTGAGTTCTCTCTGCGGAAAAAGTGTGAGTGGGCCGAGCTCATCAGTATCACTGGGTCTGCAAAGATATACTCTGATACCTGGGTGAGTCCGGAACACCCATGCTTGCCAGCAGGCGCACTCCAACTCCAGCCCATTGTTCTCATCAGTAGGGCCTCTGAGTGACTGAGAATTTATTCCTCGAAGACTATCATTTGACTGCTAGGGGAGGCATGAGTTTTGTGACATAGTGAGAGAGCCTAGTATATTTTATTGTAAGAGTTTTATTAGCATTCCTGACAATCTCCTCATGATGAAGAAGGGAGGTAGACGCCCCAGCGGACCACATTGCCAGTGCCGGAGGTCACCGTACCAGAACCACGCCCAATCTCACCCCTAATAGCTTGTATTCACAAGTCTGAACTCTACTCCGGGCTGAGTATCTGCTGGCCGTGGCCTAGTTACAAATTCGTAAGCTACTACTACACATCAAAGCCCATACCTGTAGCAAAACCACGTGACCCAACCCCGGCCGTTGTTTGTCCACCTGTAACTACTTGTACCATCCGCACCACCGTCGGAAAGTGTACCACCTCCCTTGGCATTACAAATAATGAGTTTAACTCGAATTTTCTGCAACCAGGCATTTAAATATTCAAGTAAAATTAGAAATACGCAGCTTGAACCTTGCACAGCATGATATAAGTAAAGTGTCATATGATGCAGTGTAGCACAGTCAATAATTACAACAGATTTTATCAATTTTAAATTTTGAAGTTCTTTAAGTAAGTTTCCAGAAATAATAGTTTGCAGTGAACCAGAATCTACAAGGGCGTTAACCTGAAAAGAGCCCAAAGCAACTTCAATTTTGAGGTATTAGGCCTCTGATAGCCTACAAGGTTAGGAAACTGCACATGACAAACATTTTCAACCTTAGGTTCACTAGCTTTAAAAGGGCAACACAAAAGTTTAAATATGTGGCAATAACTTACTGCTTGAAGTAGGTGAGCATTTACTTATGAATTGGATAATTAATTTTTACTGTGAGGGGGCCGCTCCCTTCCCGCTCTCCCCATTTCCTACACCGAGGAGCAATATGTCCTACCTTTTTGCAATAATGGCAGGTGGGAACCCATTTTTTCTTGTTTTCACTTTCTTTAGCTTTATCAGAATTTCCCTAATCCGTATCTGTTACTGAAGATTTGTTATCAACAACATTGATTGATTTTTGGAGTGAGATTTGCCTAAATGATTTTTACGACTATCCTGTTCAAAAGTCTTAGGCCGGAATTCATAGTCGGAGGCTTGTTTGGCAAAGAAGCTATACTTCATGAAGTAGTACTTCTTCTTGAAGCACTACTTATCTGACAAATGGAATTCATATATCATGACTTAATGAAGTAATTATTGTATAAGCACTACTTATTTGGGTCAAGTTGTGCTTGGTGAAGTACAGAAAAAAGTATCTGTATAATATCAATACCAACAATAGATAAATTTGCCACTTTATTTACGGCAGTCACCCAGACAAAATGAATTTGTACGTTAGTTTGTTATTATTTTATTTTTTCACTGCTGTTTTGAATAATTTTAATTTGTTTTATCCCACACTTGAGATTAAAATCAGTATGTTCAATAAAAACGTGTTTGTTTCATGTGTTATGCAATATTTTTTTCGGAAGTTTGTTAGCCGTGCTAAAAAAAATCTCAGTTGACGTGCACACTTGACAATTATTTGATATGTGTGTGTGTTTTAATGACATCTCTGTTAATTTAAAACCTACAACACCTTGTAATAATATTATTCTAGACATTTCTGTCGATTGCCAATAATCGCCATTCCACGAACAACATTATCGATCGTAAAAGTACTTGCTTACATCTCATGCTACCGTCCAGCCAACATAACCTGTGTTTCAGACCTCATATTGCAAACACAGGCCTGTGCAACTATTGGAATTTTCGAATACCGTTTCAAATAATGGAAGAAAATAGTACTCCAGTGCCCGTGAATTGTGCTCATTTTTATCATATTTATAGAGTACCTAGGTGTTGTAAAAAATGTTATCGGTAGTTAATTAGTTTTGTATGTGCAGGTACTGTTTTAGTAGTTTTCTTGAGTGAAATGTAATATTATCGGCATATGTTTTACCACAGTGGCTTGTTTTGCCATTTTACAATTGCCGTGCCGTTCCCCACGAAGATAGGTACGTACTAAAAATATTTACATTTTTTCGAAGGTTTTAAGTATGGACAAAGTGTTGATTTTACTGAATGATTATGCAAATAAATTATTTTATACCAGTGATAGACAAACATTATTGTAGTGAAGTGTTCGTACAAGGATTTCCATATAAAAACATGTGTTTGAGAGGTTGCAAATTACAAACAGTAAGTTAATGTGTGTTTTGTAAACAATGTATTTTGAAACAGTTACTATAATGTTTGAAATGCACATCCTTTAAAAAGGCAGCACTATCAACTCTTGTCTTGTAAAAATATTTGTTTACTACGCATGAGTTTTACAGCGAATGAGTGTAATAAGGTTAACTTTGGTAGTGTGTTTGTAAGGTTAACTTCGGTAGTGTGTTTATTGCTGGATCATTGTGCAATTGAAATTACACACTCGTAAGGACTGCAAAATGATGTAGTCTCACGAAAGATGTTAATCTAAAGATCCCCCACAAACATATTTCTCCCAAAATATAAAATAAAGAGAGCACCAGCAACAAAAATAGACTGTCCAACCCACATAACATCTTTCAGTAGCCTACTCATTCTGCAAACATGTTTGATCATAACCTAACTGTTTTGGGCACGTTCTGTTTGTGTTTATGTAACAGAAATAATACAGTGGCCCAATTTTGTGTACTATAATTTATGTTGTGATTTTTTAACTAGCCTTTTGTTAGCATCAAAGCTTAAATGTTAACAAAATGTTTGTAAGGTATAAAAATTGGCTCGCTTCAGTGTAATGAATATTTCACCATATTAATGATTGTTTCAAAATTATTTGATGATCGTACTTAATGTGCCATAAGGTACTTAATACAAAAATTGTTAAAAATTATCCTAGTAACCAAAACCCATTGCACACAAAGGTTAAGAAAAGAGGTTGTGTTTTCACATCAAAGTGTAGGATTTTAATTTTCCCACTTGTCCCATGTAATTATCTAAAGTATAGTCCTGTTTCCATCAAATATTTTAAGGAAACATCATTTGTAATAAAAATATTTTGTGAATAACCTAGTCCTATTATAAATATTCAGTGCTTAAGTTCACAAGGAAGCAGACTTGATGAAGTACTACGTATATGCATAAATAAGCAATGCTTCTTTGGCTATGAATACTTGAGAAATGAGTAAAACTTATTTTGTTACTGTTAATACATAATAAGCAGTACTTCATGAAGCATTACTTACAGCTATCAAAATAAGCAATATTTGTATCTGACACTATGAATTGAAAATCATACTTAAGCACTAGTATAAGAATTTCTTGTTTCAAGTATTGCTCATATGCTCACTATGTTCACCCTTACAACTGAACATCTCCCTCTTATGGTCTACATAATGTATGTTTTGGGAATGTATGCATGTCCTATCAAGCTCAGCAAAACTGGTGGGCTTGGTGTGAAACACCAGATGTGAGCGTTCCTCTGGAGTGAGGCCTTCTAAGATGTTGTCTACAACTTCATTTTCAGATGCACCCAGCCTAAGAACTACTGCTGCCTCTTTAATGCTATTTACGTACATGGGAAGACGTTCATTAGGGTTTTGCAACCGGTAACATTGTTTTAACCTCAATTCAGTCAAAAAGCTTGAGGGTATGAAAAAATGCAAGATGGGCAAATTGTCCTCTCACTCAGTGGACCATAAGTGAATGGGGAAGAGAGAGCGAAGAGGGGGAGAAAAGGAAGGCTGTTCACCTGCCGCAGAGATTGTAACCAGATGGCGCGCGACCCAAATACGGGTGCCCGCAACTCATTCAAGGGCAGCGAAGTACAGAACAGGCGCTCGCCCAGAAGCCCAACCCACTCATGGTAGCGCACACCTAAAAGAGGCGCTCGCCCAGAAGCCCATCCAGAAATCTACGATTGAGGCATCTTCCAGACCTGCAGCACCGTAGTAGAACCAAAGATGGGTCTATGTCACTCAGAGAAGTGGCCAATTGACCCATGTTCACATGCTGCGCAGGGAGAATGCGCGCTCTACGGACGACTTTGTCCCATCTACGAGCCATGTGTGCTCAGGGTTGGAATATATAAAGGCCAAACTGGTCAAATGCATTGAACAAGGTAAATCCACGAGCCTGGGTAGCTGACGTCATTATTGTAAAATACATGCGTAATTACAATCCCCATTGCCCGTCTAGATTTAAGCATGCAAAGGCACCACCGGCGAAATTAATAAATATTTTAAGAATTCTACTACTTGTCGCTTAGCACTGGAAGAAGTTCCTACAATCTCGAGAGATGGCAACACCCCCGTGGCCTTGTGACGTCATGTCCCGCCCGCCTCAAATACAGGGGTTTTAATTTGTCGTCGCCTCCACACAGGGTGGCGATAAGAAACTAGAAGCGCGCCCGCTACCCGCAATAAACCTGCCCCTGCATGGAAGGCTACGCTACACCCCTCCCCCCCCCCCCAACCAGAAGAACCGCTGATAAACAAGATTTTGTAAAAATTGGACCACAGGGTCCAGCCAACTTCAGTTGCGCTGGGGCTCACCGGCCGTGTAGGACCGCAAGCCACCCCCCAGTCTGCTGAAGACTCTCCACAAACCTCAGTCTGCCAAAGACTTTCTTGTATGTCATTTTCCACTAAACTGAAGACATGAGGAGACAGCAATTTGTGGTGATGGGCAAACACCGCCATACGAAAATTTTCGCTACAACATGGCAGAAGGCAACTTGGGTCGTACAGAAAACAGTAACAGCTACGCTAGTAGTTGGACCGCGCTAAAACACAAAATATATAAGCAAAATAACAATCACGCCTCGTTAAAACTTACGTTAAAACCTTCCCGAGCGAAAAACTGAAAAATTAACCTTTCTTAGGGTGGTAACATGAATAAATCTACACCATATTAATGATGTTCTTCACCAACATAAAATAAATGGTCACGCCATAATAAAGTCTTGAGGGTGAGAAGGAAAAAGATGTGGTCATCAAATTAGAACATAGGCACCATATCAACACAAGTTACAATATCACAATTAATATAAATAGTTACTGTAGTCACAGTTAAACTCATGCTCAGATTATAAAACACAATCAATTTTAAAACTTTCTGATTTGTAATAACCTTGATAATAAACTTTAACGGCAGCTGAAGTAATATTAGTAATAATATTACTAACACAGAAATAACATAATTGCTAAATATAAGTTTAGGGCTTTACCAAAACAAAAAAAAACTTTACCTAAAAGAGAGCAAAGAGACAAAAATGCACGGCAGTAAGTAAAAACACAAGCGGAATGCTTATGGTTCCACCAAATTGCACAGAAGCTAGTTAGAATAACGATTCCACCTCCAACTGTACCTCTGTACCTAAATGCCTGATAGCTGCTCCACCCCACACGTACATCCGTTTGCGCACGTCCATGAGACCATCTCCCCTTGGGCACTTATATCGCAAACAGAATGCTGAGCAGGAAGTATCCTAAGGAGGATCAACTCATTACATTTCACATATGCCGACCTCCTTATCCTTCAGAAGTCATTGTTTCATTTATTTTGGACAGCTGGCCTCCCACATTTTGGCAGCCTTCACAGTGAGCAAGGCTGAGCTCCCTGGGAGGGAGACATTCACAGTCAAGCTCACCCTGGGTTTGAGTACCCTCTGACTTCCCATCACACTTCTGTGTTAGGCGGTACCCCAGCAAGGACCCCGACGTGGGCCAAACCCCGACCCGCCAGGCAAAACACCTATGAAACTTTAACCGAAGGGTTCCTTATATCCGACCGGAGGGAAATCAGCACTTTCAATTCAACTTTAGTGCTCCTCCCTCATTCTTTTCTCCTCCCCCCCTCCATAGATAGGAAGGGGACGAATAGGAGGTTGACTAGCGAGAAGGGGGAGGAGAAGAAGGAAAAGACAAAGGAGAGGGCCAGAACGAGTGCGTCAGTTGACGCCCAATGTAGGGCGTACAGCTCCATATAGTTCAGCCTTGGGAGCTGGGACCACGCCAGTCACCCCCTTCCTCCCTCCAGTACATACGAACCATGGTCGAAATTGACTTGCGTCAACATATATACTAAATTAGATTTTCGCATTTAGATTGCTGTCCTGTTTTATTTTACTAGTTTCCTTCATGGAATTTTCTGGCTTTGTGCCTACATATTCTAGATTACAACATTCCTGGCTTGTATTCTGTTGTGTCTAGTTAAACTGTTGTGTTGTCCTATTTTGTTCTTACTTATTTTGTCAGTGTTTTCCTAACTTTGTCAGCAGGTTTCTTGCCTGTGTTGGTTTCAGTGTGTTATCTGCTGGTCATCCCTACATATACTTTTTGTAATTAGACTATAGTCCCTCTTGGGATTTTTCAGTGTTGTATACATATATTTATTGTCTCGTCCATTTCGTGCTCAGTCCTGTTTTTTCCATGACATTGCAATCGTGAATGTCCAAAAATCTCCACCTTGTCAAGAACTGCAGTTTGCACATAGGCTAAAACATGTTTCCTTTCAATACATTACCAACATAAAATCTCAAAGGACAACAGGAAGTGAAATACACACTCCATCAGGCCAGATTATGCACAGAAATCGAAATCAAATATATCTGCCTCTGAGAGGTGAATGGGCATTAAATTGAATGCTGGTTTCAACTTTAAAATGCAATGCTCTTCAAATATCTGTGACCTTTCCCAAATAATTGTGACTTTTTCATGACTTCCATAACCTCTTCCTAATTTCTGTGTCTTTTCTGTAACTTCTATGACCAGTTCAATTTACTAATATAGTCTACACTAGTATGAGTATATACACACTTTTTCACCACTCATTCATGAAAAATAAATAAATGATGTATATAAAAAGATGATGCTTTATTTGTAAACAAAAAGCTAGTCACCAGTTTTCCACAGATTACACAGTAAACTGTAGACCTGAACACTAGAATAGCACAGTTTGTAGCACTGTAGTTTCTATACATTTTAATCGCTTTTATAATTGTTTTTCATGTTGACTTTTAGTTAAAATCCCCAGTTTCATTTGTCAGTAAGTGTAATTGTCTAAATTTTTCCTTTCATGCCATGAGTATAAGTAAGGGCTTTATTAGTTTTAAGGCAGGGCTGTATTTCAGTTGTTATCTGTATTACATGGCAGTTTCAAATTCTCAGGCTTCAAGCGAGGTGACGCATCTTTTGAGATTACGTTTTTTTCACTTGTCCCGTGTCATCAGTAGTTCTTGTTTTGAAGTCCGTGCAGTGATGTAATGTTCAGCATATAGGAGGTTGTGAGCCCCGGCCAAATGCTTATTTTTAGATTCGTATTCAGGGGTGGGGGTAGCCGCGCGTGTCAAGCTGAGCGACGCTGACCCCAGACTCATCCAGATAAGTAAACCATCCTTTGAAGAGCCAACATGTCGTAGACATAATATGAACAACCGTTGAGGAGATCTCACGAAGGAACAAATTCACCCACACCCATAAGCGCAAACTGCCTTAACTTCTGTTTTTTCTCTTAAGCAACCTTTGGAAGTACTTTTGGACTTCAACAACTTCTACTAAATTCTTTTTGCGGGTGTGGGAGGCCGATAGGCGTCAAGGGGGAAGGTTCTTTTCCTCCCCCTTGCCTTTGTAATTTTACTCGCTAGTCAAGATTTTCATTAGAACCTTATTTAACAGCTACTGTGACGCTGTGAACCTGTGATTTGGAAAGAGAGGGAAGATCTGTCATGTAGTGTCGTGCTGATGCGAATGTAACCTGTGCTAGACCTTCAGTAATAAACTGATCAGATTCCAAAAGAGAACTCCTTTCTTATTATTTCCTGACAACCAGTTTCAACAACATTTGTAAGTGTGAACCGACTAAGCAAAGCACAACAACAACTTGTAGCGTAATGTGCAACGCTACAACATGCCACCGTACCATGTGGCTGACTGATGCCGACATTGCAAGTTTCCTATTAGACAGATAAACTTGAACTGTGCCCTGTACTGAATTTTTCACTTAAATGATATTTATGGCCTTAAACACACATAATGAAAAGTAAACATTTACAACTGAGTGCACAGTGAACAAAGTACTCACCACATCAATCTACTAACTCCATTTTTGCATTCAACTCCACAGAAGCACATAAAAGTCCTCTAAAGGTTGTTCATGATTGAGTGAGCCCTTCTGAAACCAACCTTGGAAAAAAGTAACTAGGGCAGTTACTTGAATATAATTTAACCAGTGTCTTGAGTGACATGCACCCAGAAGAGTTGGTATCAATGGAGGGGGAAAAAGTACCATACACTAACGTTGAATAAAAAGTGTTAGGTAACCATTTGTGATAACTTAAATTATTTCTCTTGCTTTCCGGTCCCCCCCCCCCCCCCCTTTTTTTTTAAGTGTAAAAATGAGCAGATTTGTACAATATTTACTTTTCTAATAATTTCACAGTTTCACTTGACCGACTCATGAATAAAGTGATGAGGCCCATGGCATTGTAAATGTTACATAAGGCAGAAGACTACACAACATGCATACAAGTAGATCTTACGCAGGGCTTTCAAAAGTGCTCATTTTACCATGAACAGCCTATATTAATAAGCTCTGTAGCATAAAAATAATACAAATTAACAAAAATACATTATTTTTTTAATTTAATTAATTTTAACTTAAAATGCAAGAAATCTTAACTTTTTAAAATTTACAAGAAAATTCACATTTTTTCCATTTCACAATTGCAACATTTTCAGGTATCTATTTATTGGTCAACAAACTGATAATGGTTTGTTTTCCCATACAACTCAATTGTCAATCCACTGCATCAAGAAGCTTATTTTCTGATTAATCAGTCGAACCTGATACTCATATTTCTTAGGGATTAGAACTGGCCAAGTGTAAATATTACCACAAAAGCAAAGCTATACAAAGTATAAGACATACTTTAATTGCAAAAGATTGATGATAATTTTACAATAATCGATAAGTTAATCAACAGTAAGAAAACTATTTTAGGCATTTCACAAATGCCTACAGTGGCTGTTAATTAATTGCCTTAATTGTGAGACTTAACAAGTTAATTTGTGTATACAGCAAATTCGCTAAAATTAATACAAAAATTTGCATATAAAATAACTGCAAATTATTTTTCCAATCTGAAACACCAAGATAAACCAATTTGTGACACTGCACATCACTAGGGCAATGATTAAATTCAATTTTTTGCATCTCCCACAATAAAGGATAAATATATATTTAAATAAACTTATCTACATATCTTGCGAATGATTCTAATAACAAATGTTTGAGCCTATAGGTTCATAGAGGATATAAGAGGTAATGGTCAGACATAATTTTTGTAAAGGGTAATGAAGAGAAATTTTGTACTTGTGAAATAACTTACACTTAGTATCATGAGGTACTGCTTTTATGTTGATTCAGTGATGTATGTCTATTGATAATTTTCAGCTATGATGTTTAGTTTGTTTTGTTGTGCAAGTGGGGAAAATTATAAGGTTGGCACCACAAAGTCAGTAGATAATTATGACGCTGGTGGGACGACACATCAAGCGAGCGGGCTGGGCCTATCAGGAGTTAGCTTGTTCATCGATGTGGGTATTACCTGGTGCCATGTCATAAGCAACAGTAATTATCGGTACATCACAAGAGAAGGTTGTTGTAGAGGTTTCCCAGTGAAATTTTTTTAAGTGATGAATGGACGCAAAAACTTGCTTGCTTAATACAGATCTAAGGTCATGCCACGGAAGTTTATGAATTTAATTGTTTGGACTAACCTACACCAAAAGTTATTTAAACATGTAAATTAAAAAGATCTTCATCTGGAGGCATCAAGGCCTCAGCTAAAGACTCAGGTTCTTTAGCTCATATAGTAAGCGTGTGCGTAACTAGATGTAATTTTCATCGGCTCAGTTTAATATAATGTAGTAACTCGGATTTTTGTGACTTGGCACATGTCTTGTGGTGAAAGTCGGCCACAAATCAATGTGAAGTGTTTTCTATAACAAGCACGACATGAACAAAATATAAATTAACACAAAAATAAATAAATAACTGGTCTTTAACTTTTTAACTTCATCTAAATTGCGACATCTTCTAAATAACTGGGCTTTGTCTTTCTAACATCATCAAAACTGGTGATGCCTTTACAATAAAATATTTACCGTACAGTAAACAGGTAAGGATCGCAGGAGTGTTTCTAGTGTGTATTACATCAGAGCTGGCATGCAGAAACTGGCAGTAGTTGATAACAATGATATTGTCTCTGCTATCCTGTCTCTTTTACACACTTTGACTAGGAGGCCCAAAGTGCAACAAATTTAACTTAGAATTTGCAAAAATTATTAATACCATTTAACTTTTCTACGAGTTTCAATTCCTATCAACTCTTTCATTAATATACCAACATGAAGGTGCTTTCGAACAGTTGTTCATATCATGTAGCCATTTCTGTAACTGGTAAATCACACAAATTTTTGTAAGATGCAGTAACCATCTGCTAAACAACTCTAACTTCCTCAGAGCACTCAAACAGAGTCTGTAAGTAATTCTATCCATATACACAGACATGCATGAACCTGCACACATATATATACAAGTAATCACTAATAAACTTGCACTAAACACAAATTGACAGCCAAAGACATGCCATGTTTTCTCCATCCCGCATGTAATTTTACTATAGCAATGCATTTGTGTGTGTAACAGCAGTAAGCAGAATTTGTGATATAGTTCCAAATCCCATCTTTTATAGTTTATCTTACACACAAGTCAGTTGTGACCTTGCCAGGATTCAATCCCAGATTACCTTGGTGGGAGGCAGGTGCACTAGAGACGCAACCGCCATGGCCCCTCACCTGTATGGCATAAATATTTCAATATATTTTCTGCAATGTTAAGAGAATAATTAAATTTTTTGAAATAAAAATGTATAAACTGTCCAACATTAATATTGTCATTAGTAATATGAAGGAACCATAACACTTCATTAAATATACAGTCAAAATACAGTAGAAAGTCTACTATCCAAATATTGGTTAAATAGACATCCAGTTAACTGGACTGGTTTTAAAAATTAAAAGAATAGAAAAAATACGAAAGTCTCTTTCCTCAGTGTTTCCTTGACCCGCAGAGGAGAAGCAAGCACTTGTGTCTGCTCTTGTGATGTGCCATTTCACATGTTCAAAGTAAACCCGTCTGGGAGAGGGTGGGGGGATGGTTACTTGCCAACTGATTAAATTTTTTTCATTTTATGTACAGTTTCTGTTTTGGATAAGCTTACTATGTTCTATGCATGTGTAATAAATTTTACATTGTGTGAAAATAGTTTTTCACAAATTCTTTTATCTTCATTTTCAACATATTTCCATTATCTGGATTTTCAGTTATCCAATTTACATTTGGTCCCTATTAGTCTGGATAATTGAATTTCTATTGTATTTACATACCTTCATATAGTCACTTATTTCACCAACCAAATTATAATCATGCTATTTTTTTAGAATAGTGAATAAATCTGAATTACTCTCTACAGTTGTAATGATAAGCATTAATACCACTTACAGAATCTGCATATTGTGATCCAAATAGAGCAAATTTTGATATAGCATCATCTTTCAGCTTCTGTAACAAAGATGGATTAAAAAATGCATTAATATATGTACAAAAAAAAACACTTCAATCATGTACACACATGGTTATTAGTTATTAACAAGAATAGGCAGAGAAGGGACTGAAAACAGAACAGAAAAACCGTTTGAGATTACGAGATTATAAGAAAAGCAACAAATTGAAAAATACAAAGTATTACATGACTGCTATACATTAAAACCTTAAAAATAGAATTGTTGGAGATGGAATGGTACATGGCACCAGTCTGGTGAGCCAAGCGGAGTGGCCATGCTTGCACCGCAGCCACCTCCAATATGGAATCTCTACAAACCTCCTTCATTGAATTGAGTATCAGGCATCACAATCCATTTATTAAAATACAAAAACTGTTCCACCAACAAATTTATGCAACAACCTACCTACACAGAACCTATTGTGTCATGGCAAAAGTCAGTTACCTGCCCTGCTACAAACACAGTCCACACTAGCTCATTCAGGTTACTCATGAGACAATGACACCATCTTTAAGAAAAAAAATGAAAAGAATACATTTCCATTTGGCATACGTCTCAGATTTATTTGGTTTCCACAACAGTTACAAACACACACGGACACGAACAGAAACGCCCTCACTCAACTGATGACTTTCAAACATAACAGCATCACAGTATATTTTGTACAAACACGTCGGCAGCTATGTTGCCTACTCCCAGGCCTGCAGAACAATGGTAGGTATACGAACAAGCAAAATGGCAGCACATGCCTACCCTCTCTCCTCACACTAACAATTTAAAAAGAACACTTGGCCGGGGCTCGCAACCTCCTATTGGCTAACAACTACGTCACTGTGAGGGTTTCAAAACATACTCCTGATGGCAGGGGAAAATAAAAATATGTTGAAAAAAACAATCTCAAAAGTGACGCAACCTCACTCGGATCCTGAGAACTTGAAAATGCCAACATACAACAGATAACAACTGAAATACAGCCCCACATTAAAACTGATGTCCTTAGTTTTACACGTGGCATGAAAGAAACATTTTGAATATTATACCGACAAACTAAGATGGAAATTTTAATAAAAGTCAGACGAAGAATAATTTAAAAAACTACTAAAATTTACATACCCTGCAATGCTACATTACCTTCCTAGATTTGGGAAAAATTTTAAAGAAACCTTTACAAAATCGAAACCTATATTAAAAGCGGTGAATCTGTAAACTACTGTGACCTTGTTCCTACATACAATTTAAATTAACACTTCACTACATAAACTCAATCACATAATACAACAGAATAATCCATGTTAGTTATCTGTCACAGAAGAATACAAGACATCTACGTAGCAGCTACAAGAAAACAACACATTTTTCATATGTGTAAAAAACACAAATTCAAACATTCATTCAAAGGTAAGATTGGGTGTATAGACATAATGTATGTTCATACAGTATATATGTGAAACACTAAATTTGTCTGGCAGAAAAATACATTAAATTTCAATTCATAACAGATATCAAATTAATTAAAAAAGTTACTATGTCACATGGTGATTTTAACTTACCACAATTTTACACTAGTATTCAATTTAAAATCTTGTATTTAATTTCTTAGTTGGTGTTTAATATGAAAGAAGTGGATCCAAAGTTTTAGCTAACAACAAAGATAACACCGTGTTTTTGTAAACACTTTCATATACAGGTAACTGACCTGTAAAAACATATGCACTTTAGTGGTATACTGTGAAACTCAAAACAATTTTTTGATAGTAATACATAAACACTTCACTTGCAAACAATACAACAATAAACCAATATTCAACATCACATACACTATTACAAGAAAAAACTATCTGCAAGATTATTCAATATTACCATTACGTTAATTAAAAATTCAAAAACATGGTTCACAATATTAATACATATTATATCAAAATTTTAATTTTTCATCAAATAGTAGGTTTAGAAGTACAGACATTTGAAATCAATTGAGGGTGTATCAATATCCATGTCATAGTATTTCCAGTTAGATTGCTCATATTTACGTTAATTCATCACTGGGATCAACACACAACATTTAATGTTACAGATATGTATATGTATGTTTTAAATGTTACCTATTTGGTTGTAGGTAAACACTGTATCTTTTATGGAAGCGTATTACATTTGACTTGTTAGTAATAAGTTTGAATGATGTAAGCCGAAAACATTTATAGTGAATGTCTGCTAAAATTAATTGGGGTATTTATTTGCCATATTGTGATAGGTTATGGGCCCAGACTCATACAATCGTAAAAAACAGTAGTCGTGGAGCGCAGATTACACGAAGAATTTTGGATTATAGTAATCAAGGTAACAAGTTTGTGCAGCTATGTTCCCGTCGACAAATATGAACTACCAGGCTATCCCATCTCTCACTAGTACTAATTTCTCCGATTCGTTATGGAGGGTAGAGATGTGTCTGGATAATGCATCGTTTCAAGATAGTGGTTGTTCATTCACTACTCAAAAAGTTAAGAAGTAAGGTTGCTATAACTGTAGAGATCTCTCTCACTTCAAAAAGGACTGTCCTCTTGCTAAGAAGCAATTTTTTTAGAGGTAAATCAAGAGGAAATTATCAAGGAAGAGGAAAGAGTTTAGTAAATGTAAATGTGACACCAATAGACTGAACAAGAAATAAGCTAGACGTCTTTGAAAAAATTGTTTATGGCTGGAGTTCGTAAATGTACAGCAGTGACAAAAACTAATGAACTTACTGAGGTAAACAAAATGGTTGCCCTTTCTCATGAAGAACCAAAGATGTCAAAGAATGTTACCTTTATTACAGATAGTGGAGCCTCCGACCATTTGGTAACCTCAAAAACGTAGCATCTGTGATATTTGATGTTAATATACTGTATTGGAAAATACTGTTTTTGTTTGTATGGCAAACAGTAAAAATTTCAAATCCAATCAGCGAGGATCTATTAAATTGCTATTTTAAAACACTGTGATAAATGTATCGGCTCTGATAGTGCCGTCTTTATCACATAATTTGCTGTCTGTGATAGAAATTAATCAATCTGGAAACAGTGTTGTTTTTTCGCAAAATAGTTGTGTTATTAGAAATGATAAAAAAGGTTTTGAGATGAAATGCAGACAAGTAGGCAATTTGTGTGTTTCTGTATTTGATTTGAATATAGGTGCTGAATTTCATAGTGCTGATAAATTATTATGGCATCGAAGGTTAGGTCACCCTGGAAAAAAATGCCTTCCCAGACTGGGTCTGCCATTCACCAATGAAGAATGTGGAGCATGTAACGAAGGAAAGTCAAAGAGATTACCAGTTTCCAGATAAAGAAGAAATGGTGAATATCTCCATTCCGATATAGGAGGTCCAGTACAAACCCCTAACCTTGAAGGTGAGAAATATTACGAAACCATAATTGATGATTACTCACATTTTGTAGTGGTGTATCTGTTAAAAAATAAAAGTGAAGCATCAGAGAATTTGATTAACTATGTGAGACAATTAGAACCTGATGGAAACACGTATTCAAGAATCAGAACAGATTGTGGTGGTGAATACACATCACATCATGTGAAGAATTTTTGTAAACAAAAAGGAATAAGACAGAAGTATTCACTGCCTTACACGAAGGAGTCCAATGGTGTCAGTGAAAGGTTCAATCAGACAATGCTAAATAAAGTGAGATGCATGTTTACAGACACTCATTTGCATAATTCCCTTTGGGGTGAAGCCATACATAGTGCGGCATACCAGATAAACAGAAGCCCTTCATCTGCTATTCAGGGCAGATTACCTGCTGAAATTTACAATGGAAAAAATTATATGTCAAGGATAAGAAATTTTGGATCTCGTGTGTGGATCAAGAAATTGCCTCTGCCAGCTGATACTTTGGAAGTTCGTGCTACCGAAGGGAGAATGGTAGGATACAGCCTCATTGGATATAGAAAATAGATTCCTGAGACTGATGACAGTTATAGGAAATTGTGTTAAATTTCATGAAACTCAGTTTTGTGTTTCAACCAACCAAGAGTGAAGATAAGTTTAACTGCATTCCAGTTCCAACCTCAGACCAAGGAAAATGTGTTGAAGATGAAGTAAAAAAAAGTGAGAAAGGAGAACTACAAGAAGAAGGAATAAATTAAGGAGAAAATCTCACTGAAGACAAACAAGTTGTGGGATACGTGTAAAATTTCCTTTGAGACTACAGAACTATGAGTTGTACACTGTGTATGCCTTTAGTCCAGAGGAAATGCTTCACACTTACGAAGAAGCAATGCAAGATCAGGGAAGAAAAGAGGCTATAAATAATGAGTTGAAGGCCCACAGAAAAATGGAAACTTGGCACGTAGGAGAAAAACCACCAGGAGCAATCGCCATAGATAACAAGTGGGTATTTACGGTGAAAGATGATGGATAGAAAAAGTGTCAGTGGATTTATAGCTTTGTAAAATGACAACCCAATTGCATGGTTTTCTAGAAAACAATCTTGTGTAGCTTTATCTACAATAGAGGCAGAACATGTATCAGGGGCCTCATCAGCACAAAAACTTGTTAATTTATCTGGAATAGTGAATGAAATGAACTCTGTGTCATGCAGAAGTATAGTGTTAAACATTGATAATGTCAGTGCTTTAGCCTTCATAAAAAATCCACAAATCTCTAAAAGGGTAAAGAACATAGAAATAAGATATAATTTCATTAAAGATCTGTACATAAAAGATGAGTTAGATGTTATATATGTTCTCACGGGTGAAAACAGATGTTAGAGTGATAATGTTATTGTTGTTTTTCTACAAAAGACACTTCAATTATATTGAATTGAATGTCATTTGAGGGGGAATGTCACAGATATGTATACATATGTTTTAAATGTTACCTATTTGGTTGTTGGTAAACGCTGTGTCTTTTATGGAAGCATATTGCATTTGACTTGTTAGTAATAAGTTTGAATGATGTAAGCTGAGAACATTTATAGTGAATGTCTGCTAAAATAAATCTGAATATTGGCCATATTGTGACATTTAAAATAGAAGTGGACCCAGGTCTGCCCCAAAATTATAAAAAAACCACTGCCACATTTACTTTAATACATCTTAATACCTAGGCCAGTGTTCACAACAAAGAGGCCTCAGACCTGTCCCACCCCAAAACTTACTCTAAGAGTGAAGATCCCATAACCCAAACTCTAGCAAATACCTCACCACTTCACCTCTACAATCTTCACTCCTAACACAATATACAACATATCAACTTGCATTCTTTGCCAAAAAAGAAAAAAACAGAAAAACTATTCATTCTAACTTTAATCTTGAATTTAAATTACAGTGTTAAATTTGGTTAATTTTAATTTTATTGTTCAAAACTAACTACTTTTCAAAACTCATAACTGTTTTTAAACGCACTTCCCATATTTGAAATAGTTACTATCCTAATTTTAATATTTATGGTTACTGTTTAGTAGTTCTAGGTACCAGTAATAATCTTCACAATTACACACAAAAAAACAAACCTTACCTTTGGTGGCACACAAACAGCACAACTTTTACAGCACACAATTCACTTGTCCACCTAAACCCATTTTCAAAAGCAAGCAATACATTTTCAAAAAACTTCAAAGAGAAATGTTACTGTTGAGAGGTAAATTTGTATTTGCAAGCCATCATATTGGCAATAGAGAGAGAAAGTTCATTTTTGCAGAGTGCTATATGAGTTGTGTTTTCCTGTCTTCTGAGATTATGTAGTCGGTCTTCCGGTAGACATGATGGTATGATTGTATCCAAAAGAGAAGTGTTTGTAATAAAGTAGTTATATAATGAGCAAAAGATGTCAGTGCGTTAATTTAACCCTTTAACAGGTTATAGGCTCAGGCTCGCAGTTGTAAAAGCCAGATCGCGGTCCGCACGTGACACAAAAAGGAGTGAATAATAACCTAAACGTTCCACATAATTGTGAGGGTTAGGCCCTATGATATTCGCCACACTATGTTTAGCTCAAAAATGGGAACATCCGGTGTGTCTGGATTACCGGTTGTAGAAATACTACTCGGGAGCAAAAATTACTCCTCGTGGAAATTCGCCATGAAAGCCTATCTGATTCACGATTAGCTCCGGGACGTGGTCGAGACGCTACTGAATACATAGGAAGTCGACAGTTCAAGGAAGAAGACAGACTAAAAACCACATTCCCGTATAGTCTTGTCCGTGGATAAAATTAATTATTCACATATAAGGGACACTAAAACAGCAGCTGAGGCATTGTCGGCATCGGAAAGTACGTTTGAAGACTCGGGATTGACTAGGCACGTTGGCTTCCTGAGGATACTAGTCAGAACGACATTGAAAAAATGTCAATCTATTGATGATTTAAGTTCCCCGTGATGAGTGGGTAGGAACCCTGCTGTTAGCTGGATTACCAGAAAGGTACCGACTCATCATAATGGTGTCGGAGAACTCCTGAATTTCAATCACAGGTGATAGCGTACAAAGGTTAAACTACTACAGGAAATCAAGATGGAAGAAGCAAGCAATGGTGATGAGATGGCCTTGTATTCAAAAACAGCAAGGGTGCCGGAGAGTTGAGAGTTGTTAAAAATGTAACAAACCAAACCACATTGCGAAGTTCTGCAATATTGAAAGCAAAAAAAAACAACATTTCTCAGTGATGCGAATACAAAAAGGACATGTTGAATGTTAATTAGGGGTGATCTGGAACTAAACTAGGCGGAAAAAAGGCTTTCTTGGTTACAGACTCTCGGAACATTCAGCTGGAACACTTGTGGTATTTGGATTTGTGTGCATCAACACATATCATATACGATGAGAAAAAGTTAAATAATAAGAAAGCGTGCAACAGTACAGTGACTGGGGAAGACGGGAGTGAACTTGTGGCAAAGGCCTCAGGCAGTGTGGACCTAACCTTTCGCATGAAAAACAATATGATCGAGGCTGAAGCAGGTGACATGCTGCATATACAGAGCTCAACAGTGAATCTACTCTCTGTAAGTAAGATCGTCCGCAAGGGCAATAAGGTATGTTTTAATAGCAAAGGTGTTTTGTGTATGACCCAAACGGAGATTTGATGGCGAAGGCAGACCTTAAAAATGGCATTTATCACCTTTCCACAGTAGAAACAGATACAAAATTTTGTCACTATGCTGCCAATCAACAAGCTTTTTGTGACACTGCAGACCAGGACACTTGAACCGCAAAGACATGTTACAGTTAGTAAAGGTGTCAGAGGGACTGTACGGTGAAACAATAACCAAAGAGCAGAGTGAATTTTGTGTAATGGGTAAGCATTCACATTTCACTTTTAAAATGAGTGCAAAATGTTCACAAGGCATTTTAGACCCGGTGCACACAGCCCTTTGTGGACCCATGGAAGCACCATTTGTAGGGGGAAGTTGGTACTTTTTTATTTTCGTAGATGACCACTTGAGGTACACATTTATTTCCTACAGGAAATATATGAGGTCATAAACACATTCAAAGAGTTCAAATGCATGGTCAAAAAGCAAGCAGTATGGGCCATAAAGGTACTCCATTTGGAC
The DNA here is from genome assembly GCA_029891345.1 of Dryococelus australis. Lineage (NCBI taxonomy): Eukaryota > Metazoa > Arthropoda > Insecta > Phasmatodea > Phasmatidae > Dryococelus > Dryococelus australis. Next base: position 27,592,219 of record CM056999.1, on the reverse strand, counting down.
AATTGAAGGGCATATGTAAATGCAGATATGATCAGATATCTCTCTTCACAAGGAATTGTGAACCAGACAACAGTGTGGCACAGCCCACAACAAAATGGAGTTGCGGAGAGGAGTAACAGGATGCTAGTCAAAAAGGCACGCACAATGCTCCTTGATACCCACCTATCAAAACAACGTTGGGCAGAAGCAACTCTCACAGCAACATACTTGGCAAAATTGGTCTCCATCAAGCATCCTTCGGAATGAAAACCATTATGAGGCCTGGTATAAAAGGGAACCTAACCTATCACACTTGAGGGATATTGGCTGTAAGGCCATGGCACACGTTCCCAAGCCACACAGAAAAAACTGAGACCCGAAGTCTGAAAAACTAATCTTCGTGGGCTACTGTGAGAACAAAAAGCGTTACACTCTCATAAACGAGCAGACAGGAAAAATAACCTTAAGTCGAGATGTCGTGTTCATGGATCATGGAACAAGGAGAGAGAAATACACTCCACATGAAGAAAGTTTGTACACTGTTGGCATGGTGTTTACACAAGAGGATGCAAAAAATCCTTGTGAACACGAACAGCTAAGTTGCCAGGAAAAGGGCACAGAACCCTTTCATGGCTTCAAACGAGAAGAGCAACATGAAGCGCGATTCAAAGAGTTCAGCAAGAGGCACAGCAACAGGGGGTGCAAACCCAAGATCAGCGAGACCACCTAAACCAAAAGAATGGTCAAATCATGTAAAGTGCTACGCTGAGGGCTCCCGTCTGCCAGACAGATATATTGATGTAAATGACTCACTGCAAAGTGAACACTCTGACAAATGGAAGGGTGCCATGAAGAAAGAGTTTTTGTCGCTCATGAAAAATGACACAATCGAAGAAGTTGACGCACCTAAGGGCACACAACCTTTGAAAACAAAATGGGTGCTAAGGATCAAACCTGGCAGGGATAATAAGTTAAAAGTTTTCAAGGCCAAACTTGTTGTGACATGCTGCAGTCAGGCAGCAGCCAGGTTGTCGCTGGCGGCGAGGGAAGACCTTGATGTGGACCACATGGACGTGATGACTACATACCTGTATGGGAACTAACAGGAAGAAATATACTATCTCCCGCAAAGAGTTTGCAAAGCCCGGCAAAGTGTGGAAATTAAAAAAGGCAGTATACAGACTGAAACACGCTGGCCGAAATTGGAATTGGAAAATTGATGAGGTGTTATGTGCAAATGGTTTCATATGTTCTAAGGTGGACCCATGCATGTATTACGTTCATGACTGTACTAAGTTCACAGCAATAGCTGTATATGTTGATGGTCTGTTGTTTTTCTCCAACGACAAAAGTGCCATGTAAAACACAAAGAAATTCCTGAGAGAGAACTTTGAAATGAGAGACTTAAGACCTGCAGCACAGTGTTTGGGGATGAACATCACGCGAGATAGCCAGAAAGGGAAGGTATGGATCTCCCAAGAAGCCTACGCAGAGAGAATCCTCTAACGGTTTGGCATGGGTGATGCTGAGCCAGTGACAATCCCCTTGGTCCCTGGAATCGACCTGGAAGCAGACGGCTCTGAAGAGGTCAATGTCCCATACCGAGAGGCGATAGGCAGTCTGCTGTACCTGTCGCAAGTGTCTAGGCCGGACATTTGCCACGCAATGAACCTACTGAGCAGGTACAACAATTCCTACAAGAAGATATATTGGGTAAGCGTGAAAAGAATTTTTAGGTGTATAAAAGAGACTCAGCGTTACAAGCTAGAATTTTCCTGGGATGGCGACAGACAATTGGAAACATATAATGATGTGGATTGGAGAAATAAAGTGAATCAAAGGCATTCTGTCACCAGGTGATGTTTCAAGTTGAATGGCGGTTTAATCTCATGGCACAGTAAGAGACAAAAGACAGTTTCCCTGTCAACATGCGTGGCTGAGTATATGGCCATGTCATTCACTGTGCAGGAGTTATTGTGGTTGAGGCAACTGATATCAGAGATTGAACCTGGTAGTAAAGAAGGGTCGTTTGATGTGTTTTGTGACAATAAGGGTACAGTTAGCCAAGAATGTGATTACTAATGTAAAATCAAAACATGTAGATAACAGATACCATTTTCTCAGGCATCATGTTGACTCTGGGACAATAAATATAAAGTACTTGCCTTTTGAAAAGATGTTGGCAGACCTACAAACGAAACTGTTATGTAGAGTTAAACATGATTTTTTGTACAAAAGAGTTTGGGCTTGTGGGCAGTAAATGTCCTACGTTAAGTAAACCCTAAACTACGCAATTTCCTTTGCCCTACTGGGTGAGGTACAAATTTAAGGGGTGGTGTTGAGAGGTAAATTTGTATTTGCATGCCATAATGTTGGTAATGGAGAGAGAAAGTTCGTTTTTGCAGAGTGGCATACAAGTGTTGTGTTTTCCTGTCTTCTGAGATTATGTAGTCAGTCTTCCGGTAGCCATGATGGCATGATTGTATCCAAAAGATAAGAGTTACTAGTTATATAGTGAGCAAAAGATGCCCACACATAAGTTTAATCCTTCAACAGTTACTGTAAGATTGGCAAAACAACATAATTATACAACTAGCTAAATGTGTTGTTCTTAATTATACTACAAGTACAAACACTAATATTCCGACACCTACACACTCGACACTTACAACCAATGTTTCCATACCTAACCCTTCAAAAGTTTCACAACTCTCAACATATTTCTTTTTATTCAAAATATTCCTTACACTTTACTGTTGTTTTAAACTCCACTTTGCATTTCACCTAGCCATGAATAATTCTGTACATCCTATTAAATATCAATTCCTAAAGAAACATATTACTTAATCTTAGTCATTCTCCACACATCTGTTCCTTTCTGCACTATATATATATAAAATAAAAAACTACTTTTCATACTTATAAATTTCATATAAAATTACCATGTACTAGTTAGCAAAAAATAACACTTCACTCACTTTAATAGTGTCCTAGGCCTACTTGTTGCCTATCCCCAAAGCTTAAACACACCTAATTGCACTTTCCATCCTCATGACTGCACACAACCTCACTTTTTCTCATTTTACCGAAGTATATACAAAATTTAAACACCTTAATATTTATAATCATTCTCTCAGTTGAGCATAAAATTATTGAAATGGTATCCGAAACATCTTAAACTATAACAGGAAATGTACGCACAAAAACAAACTGAATTACCTACCTACTTAACCTACATTGCAGTTAGTCTTTACTGCAATTTTCTTTCTTTTCCTTTTCCATAACATTCTCATACTGCCTCGCCTTAGCCTTCCTTTCTTTTTTACAGTCTTCCTTCCACTGTCTTTCACAACTTTACATATCCAACTGTCTCACATCTACCCCCCTTTTTCCTCTCTCTTTTCCTCATTACTAGTCTCATTACTTGTTTACTTTTGATTTTCACTCCTTTTCTTTGCCTTACAAAACTCTTTTTGAACCAAATATAGCACTGTTTCACACCCCAGTTTCCCAAGAATTTTAACTTCATGTAGAGTACGCTTGGTAACCTCTGACTGGGACAACATAACCTCAGATTCAAATTGCAATTCTAATTTATTATAAACCAATTTCTTTACTCCCCATATCTGAAATTTCCTTCCTTGAACTGTGTTCAATCCCTAGACATTGTATAGGAGTAAACAGAACGCTTAATTTCTTTCCGATTAGATTTTGTTAAATTGCCCAGTGCAACATCTGCAATAGAAAAGCGGAAAATTTGAATTTATTGATATAATATAAACTGCTTATCGTTTTATAAATATTTTTCAACTGAATTAAAAATAAAAATATAGTTATACTGATTCAGTTGTAGAGATTAAAGTACAATGATTTATATAAATCCACATTTTTTTCTACAAAGTTGGTGGTGATGTGAGCATTACATGTTGTATGCAGTCGTATGGCCATGCATTGTCGATGATGTGAGGTAGTTAAGTGTTTTAGCAGTACTGCACTTTGTACTTTGTTCACCATCACTGTTAACTGTTGGAATTAATTTAAACTTTCATCAAATTTTTCCCCGAAATCAGTTTTGAACCCATCGAACTTCCCTTCTAACTGTTGAAATTTTACCATTAGCTCGTTTTTCTGCTCATCCAATTTTCTTGCTAGTTTGTTTTTCAACTCTGTACTAGATTACTGAGATTCAATTTTCTTTTTATCAAATTTTTCTGTTAACTCATTTAATATATGTACAAAGAAAACACTTTTATAATGTACACACATGTTTATTAGATATTAACGAGAATAGGCAGAGAAGGGACTGAAAACAGAACAGAAAAACTACTTCAGATCACATGATTGTAACACAAGCAACATTGAAAAATACAAAGTATTACATGACTGCTAATACATTAAAACCTTAAAAATAGAATTGTTGGAGATGGAATGGTACATGGCACCAGTCTGGTGAGCCAAGCGGAGTGGCCATGCTTGCAACGCAGCCACCTCCAATATGGAATCTCTACAAACCTCCTTCATTGAATTGAGTAGCAGGCATCACAATTCATTTATTAAAATACAAAAACTGTTCCACCAACAAAGTTATGCAACAACCTACCTACCCAGAACAGGTTTGCAGTACTGCTACACTGTACAAATACACGGCCTTAATATTGTATTATCCCCATGATGGCTTTTAGCATCCCTCCTCCATTCCCCCTGGCTTTTATGTTAATATTTCCTTTCTCTCTCTCTCCCCCCCTCCTGTCTGCTCCTATACCCCTTGGAAATCACTACTAACATCCTGTAGTCCACCTTTGCCATTTAGTGACAATTTTCTGAACCAAAGTCATATCTGCTTGTGCACCACCTAGCAACACCATCTTGTACTAAACAGCTTTATCACCACCTTAATTTCACTCATGTTTAAGGCATCGCAAAAGCAAACAGTGGGCAGAAAGTTGTTAACTTCCGGCACTGCCAACACCACCGGCTACAAGACTACAAAGTTTGAATGCAAGGGCTGAGGACAGCCAATGATGTGGTATGTAGTTATCAATGACGTGGGATGTCAGCAATGTAGCCTTTTGTCTTTTTTCTCAAGTCAAATATAGATCAATACTGTGTGAAGCATGTATGTGGTGACAATACTTCAAAAATTCCCAAAATTTAATGACTGGATTTTCAAATCCCTGCTTTTAATCTCTGTCATTCCCTCCTCCCAACTTGGCTTTCTGGCTAGATGTGATTTTAAAAATGTTAGATACTTAGATTAATGGGTCCAGGTCCCTGGCAGGATGCCCCAGTCATTGGCTAGTTTCCAAATTCATGGTTTGCAAAATACCTGCTCCAAACCATGCAGGGGTCTTCTAGATCACAAACAAATTATATGCAGTAAATTGCAATGGACTCACTGAAGAGATAAATTTTCTTTTTAATTAAGTACCAAAAAATTTTTTTTCACTAGATAATCAACTTACCTAATCTGGAAATTATCTTAATGCAAAAGACAATTTAATATAGGTCAACACTTATCACCACAGCTGGCCTTGGCCCATTTGTCAAATAGGAGGAACCATAATTAATTATTTTTGCTTACTGGCTTTCGTAGTTTATGTAATTGAGTGTGTAAGAATCATGCTGGATCAGATGAGGTCTCGTGCAAGTGTTTTCGTTATGCTGCTGTCTTAAATAATGTACTGATTAATTTGCTTTTGAGTTGGTGTGGCGCCCTAAGCAATTTATTCTCTTTCTACTTTACAGTAAATGCTGGATGTGTCTGGATCTAACGTGCACGTTGTCATGCTTGTTGCCAAGTTTAAGAAATCATCCTTCCTGTACTTGCGTTTGGCATGCTCCGTGGCCAACAACGGAACTGAAGAGGTATGTACCAGTGTTGATGCAAGCCATGTGGCTACGCCGTGACCTGGTTGTGTCGTGATAGCCCACCAGTATGACCTCCACACTCTCCTGATATCATTTCATTAGATTTCTTTCTATGGGGTTATGTCAAGGACAATATCTACAGAATTCCTGTAAAAGACATTGCAATTTTCCAACAACAGATATCCACAGTCATTGCATCAATCCCACCTGTGATGTTGACTAATGTATGGATAGAAATTGAAAATTGACTAGATGTGCTACATGCTACCAAGGGTGCTCACGTGGAGACTTACTGATGAGTTGTCCTGTGCCAACAAAAACTTAGCTTGTGTAGCAAGCTCCAGGGGGCCAGAATACCAGAACTTAGAAGTTAACCTTAAATGACTATGGATTTCAACAGCGGCCCCCTGTTTTAATAACATCTCTAAGTGACACAACGACGAGACAGTATAAAAGCGAAAGCCACGCTCCCCCCTCCCCCCACTGGCAGACGACGTGTGAGGCGACAACGTTAGCGTTAGTGAGACACACAAGAACGCAGAGGTCTGGGGAGCTCTGGGCCTTCTACGAGATACATCTTACTGGTGAGCATAAGTCCGGCTAGGCAGTAGGGTGGCATTCCCTTTATTGAGACCCCATATTAAAGAGTGATATCATGTGGCAAGGCTATAGACTATTGCGAAGTTATATTCTTGTATCTGTTTAATTACTTGTTAACTTGTTCGTGTAGCTCTATATCTTGTATTGTATCAGTAAGGCAGTTCACAGTTTTGTATAATTGTAACCTCTCGTGTTAAAGTATAATATTGTCAGATGGCGTAAAGTAAAGTTAGTAGATTGTGGAGAGAGATATTGTAATACTGTTTCAAGTAATGTGTTATGTCCAGTTAAAGAGTTTTAATAAATATGTTTGGTAGAATCTCCTATTTCATTAATAGTCACTAGCAATTATTAGTCTCCTGTACGATCCTGGCCTACTGGAGAAAGTGTTGTGAAAAGAGAAGGATTGAGAGTAGCAGGAATAGTAGTATATTATTAGTGATAGGTAGGCAGGAGCGTAACACTTGCCAACATTTTGGCACCAGTTTCACATCTCTATCTTATAGCAGATATAAATCAAATATGTTATCGGCAAAGACTTCTTGGACATCATATATATATATATTATAGACACGCACACACACACACGCATGCATGCACGCGCGCACACACACACACAAATATTTATACACAGTAATACAGCAAAAAAATGTCCACACTGGTTAGGCACTTGTTTGAAAATTTAATTCCTGTGAGCTTAACATGATGTATAATAACAAATTATAGAAAATAACACTATCTTTAAGGTCTAAGGGAATATTTTGGACCAGCGTGCTCCAACAAGTGCCATTTGTGGCCTGCTGCATCATTTTCTTTGGCCTACACATTGGCTAAACTTTACTTATTTTACTTCACTAAAAGTGTTAAAATATTTTCATTCATTTTCTGTCAACCTCCCAATATTTTGAACTTTTTTCCACCCCAATATTTTAGTGGTAATAGTGTTACATTTTAGGAATGAACAACGGTTGGGCTCATATTGTCTGTTTTGGTTTCCTGTAACCTTCACTGGTATAATTGATGGCACTCAAGTGTCACACTCCTTACCGCTACTTCTCCTGGCTTCTATTTCTCCAAGAAAAATGAGCAGCTCCACACTTTGTGAATAACAGGAAATGTGATACCGTTATGTTGTATTTTTAGAATATGTCAGTCGCGACACATGAGTGAGAAAGGAAAGTACGCAAATTAGAAACAATGTTTATCAGTTTGTGTCACTTAAACGTGTTATGTGTTTAAGTACTTTAAGCAAAAAAAAGAAAAGTGGAGTTTGAGAATGGACAGTTCAATGAAAGCTGAGAATATTAGTTTTTATTTATGGACTTCGGAGAAAAGCTGCAATTGAATTTTGTGTGCAAGAGATGTCGGTAATGAAAGACTACAATAGCCATCACCATTACGATACCCCAGTTTTCGTATGCGGGTACGGGCTCATTATGTCGATAGCTACTGTTTTGAATGGCTCAGTTGGCAGCCTCGACTGTTGTGCAGTGCCGCTGTCTGCTCTTCACGGCTTACGGGTGTTACACGTAACACAGCTCCGTACATGTTTCCAGACATCTCCCTGAATCCCTGGCCAGTGAAAAAAATTCTGCTCTTTCCTTCGTGTTTGCTCGGATCCTGGGTGTCCATGCTCCAAACTGTCGTGTGCATACTTTAACACAAGTTTCCGTTTCTTTTTCAGTACATACGTCCGTCATTGCGCACAATTACTTGGTGGTTTGGTTTGTATTTCTCTGTCCACTACCCTCCAGCGTTCTGTGTAACGTGTGGCACAGTGTTGTCGGCATTGCGCAGCATCTGGGGAATTTTCTTGTGCAGTGTGTTACCTCTTTCAACACGTCACGTTTTGTACAATGAGAGTTTGTGTTTCAGCAGTTGGTATTGAATAGCAATCATCAGTTACCGTCAGATTCGGACAAGGCATCCGCGAGCCCGTTGGTTTTCCCTGCCACGTGTTGTTAAGGGGGTGGAAATTGACACAGAATCACCATTCGCCATCTTTCTTTGAAGCAAGGTTAATACCTGAATTACATAGAGACTTTGTGCAGGCTCAATAATATTATCATTGAGCATCTCACATACCTGCTGGTTGATGATGCAGTAAAAGAAAATACCTGGGTCTCGTGGCATGGAGTACACTGGGTCCTCGTGCGTTGTGACGATTTTTTAAATTGATGAACAACTCTGTCTATGGAAATACTTTGCAGAATGTCCATCGGGAAAAGGATCTCAGAGTCGTATCGCAGTATGACAAGATTTACATGGCAGAATAACTGATTGGTCGACCTACATTCAAAGCAAGGCAAACCCTTGATGAAAGAGTCCTGATCGAAATGGAAAAGGTTTCTGTTACATTCAACAAGCCTTCGTACATTAGGGTTGCCATTTTAGACTTGCTCAAATGGTACCTTTTTTATTTTCACTATAATTACATGTCTCAAAAATTTCTTCAGCAGGTCTTGCATCTTCTATATTGCGATATTGATAGCTTAATTTACAAAATTCACTGTCATGATGTGTACAAGAGTATTGCCCCAGATTTGGCTACACTATTCAATACTTCCAACTATGCGCCAGATAATCCGTGAAAGTTACCATTGGTGAACAAAAGTGTTACAGGAGTTATGAAGGATGAATGTGCTGGTTGCATCATCACACATTTTGTAGGCCTATGCCCTAAACTTTACGCGTACATTGTTTTGAATGAACAGTGTGTGCATAAAGCGAAGGAGGTAAAGCCTAATTTGTTGCAATATCTCCTGTACTGGGATTATGTATATTGCCTCAAGCAAAATTCAAGGGTGATGGGGACCCAATTTCACTTCCATTCACGTGGTCACAATGTTTACACTGAATGAGTAACAAAAGTCGCCTTGTCAAGTAATTATGACAAAAGGTATATCGGACCAGACTTGTTGACATTGCCATGGAGGCACTACAACATTCCTGAATGAATTTCTTGTCCACTTATAAATATCAGCCAACATCACCATCTGCCAAATCTACCAGATGTGACAACCACCGCTTCAACATCTACCATCTGCTGTGAGGACCTATCTCAACCTGTCAATCACCAACTTCATCAGCATTATTTCACAGGCATGAGACCATCGCCTTCATCTCACTGCGAGACCAACAACATGTCAATGTCATCAACGCCATCCATTAGTGATAGTGCATTAATGTTTACCATTATTCAACAGTGAGCTCAGTGAATAGTTGTGAAGGTATGCCCTCCAGCATGTACAACCTGATAGTGACAGCAGACAAACCAAAAACAGTGTGCAAATGTATAAATTGTAAATAAATACAACTGAAAGAGACACCGCAAATGTGCTCCTGTACATACAAGAAGTGTAAATAATTACTAAGAACTGTGATGTAAAAAGAAGAGATGACTGTATATATATTTTTATGTAAATAACTGTGATCCAAATAAGTGATGTAAAAATCTATAAATAATTATTTTAAGAAGAGAGAGAGAGAGAGAGAGAGAGTGTGTGAGTGTGTGTGTGTGTGTGTGTGTGTGTGTGTGTGTGTGTGTGTGTGTGGAGGGGGGGGGGGGGGGGCGATGGAAAGAAAAAAAACACTGGGCAGTAGTGAAAAGTATTTCAAACTGATTGTTTCATTTATTATTTACCTTAAATGAAAACAGAGTGGACACACACAACTTATAAAGACAGGCACCCTAGAGAAAAGAGTAAGCGAGTTAATGTGTTAGCAAATATGAATAAATGTGTTGGAATAATTTGACAACCAAGAGTCATAACTTCAAACACACAAGAGAAAAGAATCAGTCAAACATACGGTGTGTGAAAGAAATAATTATGAAACCTTAGCTCTTGCCAATACGGTGCTGGGGTATAACCCATTCATACTGGTAGCTGGAGCTCAGTTGAGCTCGAGATGTGGTAGGGAGCAGACCTGCAAATATATCTCGTACTTGTGTAATTGCTATATACTCTCTTGGTACATGCAAGTCTTAGCTTAAATAATCAATGGATTATTCATTGCTGCATACATGCAAGAGCATACTCACTCTGCATAGTAAGTTATTGCACTATTACAATTATATAATTTAATTAATCAAATTATTTATTCAATACACGATTCAAATATCTATTTACATGTCCTATGCAACTCACTTCCCTCATCCAAATGCACTCCAGCTACTGACCAAACAAGACCTAAAAACCCCCTCCATCCTACTCATCTGCCTAAAGCTTCCGAGCAGTCAACATGTGTACTTACTTTCATTGTTCATTGCGCAAATGCACAAGCATCGAACCAAACATTGGTTGCTGCAACGCCCAGTGTGGCAGACACCGACCCCATGACGGCCACCAAAACGCCCTCAATTCTCGGGCGCACACAGGTAGGGAGGGGGGAGGAAGTACATGTGCAATTACAAATCTCGTTACAATTACATATGCAAATGCAATTACAATTGATCATACACACACACCTACATGTGCAAGTGCACCAGGTAGTGGGGGAGGGGGAAGTGCAACTGCATTGCTGCCATTTTTAATCAATTATATCGCCGGCACCCCCGATGCCCCTACTAATATCCCATTTTTAAAGTTTGTGTATGCAGATTTCTTAAGCAGCAAGAGAAAAGTACAAACATATGGGCATAGCTTAATCTGTGGGCTTTCATTGCGTGTAATAAAACCCCACTGTTACAATTCTAATTTGCACTATACAGCATTACGACGGAAACACTGCACGCCTTACACATAGGAGCCATGATGCGCTAGAAATGCATGTTAGTGTTGCCTGTATCGCTGCCTTGCTCCTTGACCTTGAACACGCAGCTACATCCCACTCTTATGACTTTGTCTAATGGAGACTGTAGATAATTTACCATTAAGTATCAGCCATCTCAACTGTCTTGCATTGATGTTTGAATTTTTTCTAAGTAACAAGTCTGCAATACAACTATATTACTGACATCAGCATAAGTGTCCTCAACACTTTTTGCGATTTTTTCTACAACTTTATAATTTGTACTGTGTCACTCTCAAGCATTTCCTATTGCTCACAGAGCAACTTATTTTTTACTCTAGACGTTTGCTTTGTATGAATTAGAGTAACATGGCTCTAACTGACTCTGTTAGTAGACCAGCTACTACGGGTAACAGGATAGTGTAACTAAAGTAAATAAGCCAACATCAAAAAGGACAGACCTATATGATAACTAATTCCCGTCATTACGCCGCCTCACTCAGCTAAACAAAAAACACATAGAACCTAACAAAAACTCAGTAGTACTATACTCTGGAAAACAAAGCACACTTATAGAATATGTATTAATATACAATAAATGATAAATTGTTATTTATTCAACACCCCTCCTCAATTTATCATTACGCAATCTAAGCTAGTTACAAGACTTTCCAGTGATTCACTAAACTCATTCCTAGGTTTTCCCTAAGTGTTACAAAAGACTCGGTTATTAGTCTTTTGGTCAACATGTCAGATTTCTGTTCTCTTGATGGAATGTAGTTGACAGCACTAACATTATTTTGGTACAGATCTCTAACGAACTTATACTTTACATCAATGTATTTCAAACGTTTCTGCTCCCAGTTACCCAAGGCACAGATGCACGGCTGATTATCCTCCAATATGGTCACAGGCTTAATGGTATCAACATCCAACTCCTTTAATAACTGCATAAGCCACAGCAGTTCTGAGGTAGCGGAAGCCAAAGCAACAAACTCTGACTCAGTTACGGACAATGAAACAGTTGGTTGTTTTCTAGTCACCCAACAAATGACATCCCATACATTTCAAACAATTAGCCTGTCACAGACTTCCTATCTGGCTGATTTGCAAAATCTGCATCAGCATACCTGAGTAATGGTACACTACTATTATCTTTGAACCACAATCAGAAATTCAGTGTTCCTTTCAGATACCTCAGGACTCTTTTCAGGTCCACCCAATGCACCTCAGTAGCATTTGACTGAAACTGACTGTAGAAGGTTACAGCAGCACAGATACTTGGTCTGGTAGTTAGACAGGCATATATTAGACTGCAAATTAATTCCCTGTAAGGTTTCACACTAATGATACAGTTTTTGTTACATCATGATTAGGTTGTGTCTCTAAAGGTGTTTGCACTGGTTTACAGTGTTCCATCTGAAATGTTGTTAACTTCACAAAATATATTGTCTGGCTCAAGCACATTGTCTGACCTATCCGCTCTACCTTTATACCTAAAAAATATTTAACACCCTTCAAATCTCTCATCTTAAATTCTGACATGAATTTCTCTTTCATCTCTTCTAGTTCGTATAAATGAACCACTAGCTATCAAAAAAACATCAACATAGAGGGGCAAATACACAACACATCCATTACCTCTGTACATGTATAGACACCTATCAGAATGGCATTGGTTAAAACCAAGGGACTTAACATACACATCAAATCTGGAATTCCACTCCTTTGGGGCTTGCTTTAAACCATAAAGCATTTTGTTTAATTTAAGAACCTTACTTTCTTTGATCGTTACCCCTTCAGGTGGAAACATGAAAACCTCCTTAAAAACTCAATTTAGGAATGCATTTTTAACATCTAACTGATGGCTGTATAAGTTTTGATAGTTAGCTAAACACAACAAAATTCTTACAATAGTAAGCTTTGCAACAAGTGCACAAGTGTCATTATAATCCAACATTTAGACTGTGCACATCCCTTAATTACCGTTCTGGCTTTGTATCTTTCTAAACTTCCATCTTGGTCCTGTTTCAATGTTTAACACCCATCTGTTGTTGATTGTTTTCTTTCCCTCTGGTAACGCCACCTCTTCCCACGTTTCACTTTCCAAAAGAGATTTTAATCCCTCAACAGCTCTCAACCAGTAGTTTTTGTCACTCCATCACAGAATGCAATTGCATTTATTGCCATGCTTACATCATCTGCGGAGGACATAGTGACAAGAACTTCTGGTTTCTCTGATTCTCTTACTGCATTTACATTTACCCTTAAATCCCAGAGATGCTGCATTCTCCCCCTCCTGAACCATCCTACCTTGAGGCCTTCATTCTCTCTTTAACCCACTTACTACATAATCCTTTAGATACTCAGGAGTCTTCCTAACTCTCCCTCTCTCAGTTTCCTTTTTAATTAGCTCTCCAAAACCCCTGAAACTTTCCTGTTCCCCTCCTGAGTCTATATAATTTTCACTGCCTAATGGGGATTTTAAAGTTTCTGCACTTTTCCATTAATGATCCCAGTACCGTTCCTCAAACTTATGTTTGGTTTCACCAAATTTGACACTACTTGTTACAATCACTCTATTTGATTCTGGACACCATAACCTATATCCATTATCACATTACCCTAACATAACACACTTCCGACTATATGAGTCAAACTTCCAACTTCTCTCCCTCTTTACTTTGTGTGCATATGCTATGCAGTCAAACACTTATAATTTTTCTAATACAGGCTTTCTCACAAACCACAATTCAGCTAGGAGTTTCCCATCGGGTAAAGCTGTGGTCGGGCTCCAATTTACAACATAGACTACAGTCAAAACAGCTTCAAGCGAAAATGTTTTACCTAGTTTGGAACCCAGCATCATACACCGAGCTTTATTCAGAATGGTGCGGTTCAGCTACCCCATTTTGTTCCGGCACCCTCGGAATTGTTAGCTCATACTTTATGCCCTTTTGCTCAAAAAATCATTTACATCTTTATTGAAATATGCCCTACTGTTGTCACATCTAAAACTACAAATCTTGCTAGGAAACCTAGCTCCAGCCATGGCCTCATACAATTTAATATGATGCAGTATGTCATCCTTTTGACTTCAGACCAAACGCAACAGTGAAATGAGTATAATCGTCAATGACTGTTAGGATGTACTTCTTACCATAATTGGACAACATAGGTCACTATGAACGCTTTCTAATGGCTTCTTTGCCCTTACCCTAGTTTGATTATGAGACCCTGCTGTTTGTTTACCTTTTATACAAATACCACACAGATCCTTATTTCCCTCATCTTATTTTTCGAATATCACTTACTACCTTTCACAACTTATATAGGTTGTGATTACCAATATGACCTAGTCTTGCATGCCACAATTTAGCATTACTCACAACTACATATTATTCCAGCCCCGTCCAGAGAATTGAATGAGCGTTCTGCAGACTTGGGATTCGTGGCACATGGCGGCCAGACAGAACACGATAGAGGCCGAGGCACATGGAGTAGGGGTGAGAGGAACAGAGGGAACCCAGGGCAAAGCTATATAAGCAAGTTGTAACAGCCTAGCCTTACCTCCTTCTAATAAACTCTACACTTTTGCTCCAGACAATCAATACTCTCTAGTATTTCTCACACAATGCAGTCGCTGGAGGATAAGGTGTGTTCAAGGCGGTTGAGTAACTAATACTAATTGAGTTATAAGGTAGAGAGACTACTTTAACATTCATTTATTACAACTCTAACTGAGACCATAAGACAATTTACAGGACAATAATCTATGGAATACAATAAGAACTCAAACAGACGTGATAGTTATTTATCATTAAGATTCCTCTACATTGACGATAGGATGCGTAGCCTTGCCTGCTATTAACTGAGATAATACGTCAGCAATTAACGGGACCTTGCCGGAGAGAATATCACCTAACTGCCAGCGGACTTATGCTCACCAGTAAACTGCATGTCGATGATGTGCCCAGAGCTCCTCCCGGCTGTGACGTCAGTTCCGTCGTTCTTGTGTCACTTCGACACTCACACAACGTAACGTTGATCAGTCAGGTGCCGTCTGGGGGGGGGGGGGGAAGGGATAAGATTCCTCGCCTTCTGTATATACTGTAGAGTCAGTGGGTCAGGCAGCCCGTGTTTTCATAAGTCGGCTCGCTCTGAATCTATATACTGTTGAACCTTAAATGGTTGTGAGCGGCCCTTATCGTGTTCGCTACAGAGAGCAAGATGTGCCACCCCCTCCCCCCCCCCTTCAGGCCCAGCGAGTATCGCCATTTAATATTACAGTGGTAAGAACCTTCAGATTGGATGCAGAATAAGACCCAGATTATGAAATAAGGCTGTGTTCACGTTAATTACAACAAGAGTCAAATTTTGAAGTAAAGGAAATTAAAAGCGGTAAGCTGTTAAGCAAGTAACTAGAGTATCACGTTATTTCAGGTCTACGAGGGACCAAATTAACGTACTTTTTTATAACTTGTTAAGAGAAAATAAAAGCTGTACATTTTATGTATAAGGTGAGAATCATTTACCTACTGTGCTACATCACCCCTTGTATATCGTTTTATATTGCTAATCATTTAAGAGTGAATAAAGTTAAGAGAGCTAGAAAAAATCAAAAATAGAACTGGTGGAGGCGCATGACGTTTCCATCCTCTACGCAGGGCAAGATTGATTAAAGATTTAAATTCCCCTAAAGTAAATATTATAAGAACTGGTAAAGGCACCGGCCTTTCCACCTCTTTAATGAGCAAGAAATCTTTGTAGTTGTTAGAAATCAACAGGTTACAAGTTAGTGTAATTGTGTTAGGAATATTTTAATGGAGACACCTTCACAGTTCCACATATGTTGTGCAGTAAATAATTTAAATTGTTTAAATGGAGAAAATTTTATTGGGCAGGTCATAATTTTATCACCAATTAAAAGTGCAAAAAAAAAAAAGAGTAACATATTGTAAATCAGAATGCCAGTAGTAATGATAGTCATTGTTTTGTACTGCCGCATGTGTGAATAAAGCTAAAGCGTAGCATTAACAAAACCATCGCCAGCTGCACCCTTGTTACGCAGCACAACATGACGCTGTCGGGTGAGACACGAGACGAACGATGACACAAATCATTGCTGGTAATTTGGGCGCCAGCGGTGCTTCCCAATCACTGCACTATTGAGACTGAGGGTTCTCAGGGATGTTGTGGGTTCTGTGTGTCCATCTCACCCGTGCGTACTTACAAACACGTTGGCAATACTAAACTTTTAATAAAATCACTGAAATAAACAATTGATAAAACATATGTGGTTAGGACACTGTCACTACTGAATAAAAAAAGTTGAGTTCACTGTAGACTTGTTATTGATATCGTTATTACACATCAACGTGCCAATGAAATGGTTTTCTCTGTCATGACTAGCCAATTCCACTTGGGTACTCCCCAGCCTGTAATTAACTTAGCGCATGCCTAAATGGATGATCTCACCGAGGTGCATGAAAGCACAGCCTTCACAAGGGAAGAGAACAGACAGTCGCTAGGGTGGACTAACGGTTTTTTCCTGAAGACAGGACACAGTGAATTACAAATTAATACCCTTCATACACATTAACACACGCGATTACTCAGCATCACTAATGCAAACTCGTCGGGGCTCACCCTCCAGCACGTGGGTAGTGTGGTGACGGCCTATACGCAGAGCCAGCTAGGATGGGAATAATTGCACCGTACACTAATTACACAATTACCCTTGAATGATACATGAAATAAAATGGGACACGAGATGAATGTTCACAATAAACACACACACACACACGTGTGAACACAAGCTTAGGTGGCGCGGATTCCGCTGGATGAAGTTCGTAGCAGACCACGTGGTGCAGATGAAATTGCAATATTTCTGCGTGGAAACGGTAAACTAAATTCAGATAGAATATTATTCATGTTGAGCAAGTGATTCTCTTTACGATTAGCGTTGTTACAGGCTTGTAACATGCCTGATGGCTGTGAAATCAAACATTACTGTGACAGCGTGGTCAAGTACAAAAAGCCTCAATTTACGTGAAAAATACATTAAACCCTGAAATAACTGATTGCTCAGACGATGTTATACAAATAAGCTCTTAAAACGCAATGATGTCGTATACAAAGACTTGACTTCATTCGGCCACTTGGTTATACGTGATGTTGCCGTAAAATATTCACACGAAAATTACCCTCAAATACATACATAAAAATAAAGCTGTTAAAATTGCATGCACCAATTATGCAGAAGTTACACTGAAATGCCATAAATATAGGCAGATGGCATCTGATTCAAAATGCGTGGGTCGCGTGACCTCTCCGAGATCTTTCTCCTCCTCCTCCTCAATTAAGTTAAAAATGCCACAAGGGCACAATAAATTAAAGAATAATGCTGGGGAAAATGTCTGGCAAAAACGTACGCAAGCAAACATTAACCGGTAAACTACATTAACTATGGAAACCTATATCGATGAACAAAAGTTGTAGTGCGCATGTGACAGTGTCTTACCTCGCCAGTTCTCCTCGACAGACTGTCCAGATACAAGCCTCGCACGGACCTATCATGACCGCCTACGGGGTTCACATAAGCGGAAGTGCTATGCACGCAGAGTGTATTTTATATTGAAAATAAAACAACACAAATTAAATTAGATATTGTTTTGCATTTCTATAATTTTGTTACGAATTTCAATATTATTTTAATGTCTCTTTGTGATGGCGTTCATGCCAGAATATTAAGTGTTCTTAATCTCGTCGCCGCAGGCACTTTGAATATTCATAACCAAACAATTAAAATTAGTACAAGCACTTAAAAACATTTTAAGAGATATTGAACACTGTAAAGACAATATAACACATTTTACCCTGAAATTAACATCTATAGGAAAGTTCAAAATTATCGGCCTCCTTGCGCACGTGCGGGACACGTGAGCGCCGTCATGGGCTCTAGCACCGCTGGCTGTTAGCCGGCATCAAACACAATGAGTACGACCGCAGGTAGCTTGTATCACACGACAGAAATACAAGTTAGGTACGTAACGAGGTTACCAAACCACACTAAACGCAAGTGTGAGCATGCTGACATATCGTTGTACGACAAGCAACACCAGCATATGACGCAATTGAAACACGAGCATAAGGCACAATAAAGATGCAAGTTTGCAGATAATACTAACACTTACATGCGTGCAGACTCACTTGATCACTTAACGTAACTAATTGTGTACAGAAACTGCAGACACGAGTTCATTACGTCACAGACATTCTATCGAGAATTACATGTGCCACCCCAACAAGTCATTCAGCTGATGCCGTCTTTTCTGCGTAGCTTTCTATGTCACACTGCTAGATCGCAGTGCGTCAGCGGTTGCAGGAGTGCCAACCATACAATTGTTTCTAAAGCCTCGAAGCATGTATATGTCATAATGGCCACAGATATCTGTTTTTAATAGTATAATGAAATAGTTTCTATGCATTTAAATGTTAAGTTAGTTCTAGTCAAACAGATTAACAAATAAAATTATATATTCAGTCAGTCAATACCTGGTATATAGATAACACAATTGTAAATAAGTATTACGCTGTAACATTGGTATAAGTTATTGAATAGCAGGTATGCCAATGTAGTAAATACTATCTTGAATGTTGTACAGCTATGATTATGCTATTTTTAGTCATTAAAGACATAAATTGTTATCATGTATAAAAATACAGCCCAAACGAAATAAGAATATGGTATTTCACTTAATGTACACAACTTGATGGGCTAACAACGCACTAGCATTACAAAATTAAGAACTGAATTCCCACCACCATTGTGGCGTGTCAAACCATAGCATGCTAAATTTAGTTCTTACCTCCATCCAGTGCTCGGTGCCTAGTGGGTTTTAAAAAGATTTTCTATCAATTAAATATGGCACTGACCACCACCCTATCTTCCAGTGAGACACAAACCAATGTGGGTATCTGTCATTTAATTTGAATTATAAAATTACAGATAAAACAATTATAGCTTCCTCTTGTCTACAACACACTTGCTAAGGTTAACTTTTCTAACAATTCTCCTATATGAAAGCAAAAATTGGGCACTACCAGCAAAGCATATACAACAAATAGTCAATAGAAATGAAATACTTATATGTTGCAGGATACACATCATTAGAATATAAAAGAAGCACAGAAATCAGGAAATAACTGATAGTTCAGAGTGTAATAAATACTATAAAGCAATATATAAATAATAGGTATGCACATGTACAACGTATGTCAGACACATGAATACCTAGGGCAGGATTACAATACCAACCAATATGAAAAAGAAGACAAGGCCATCCTTGAATATGATGGAGAGAACAATTATAAGCAGTCGGAACAGACCAGCAGGCTTAACCAATGACAACGATGATGCTGATATTTCACGTCAGTGGCAGACAAACAGGATTTTGGTAAAGTAGTTGTCCAATGATTGTCATTAACACGTATTCAGGAGATATGACTGGGATTACAAATAGTATATAGTTGCATTTTTTTTAAATTAAATATTTGAAAACAGTTAATGAAATGTCTGAAACCATGCATGTCTTGGTGCTTCATTTGCTAGCCTAAAATATCACATTCAGACTCGTCAAAACTGCAAAAACTAATAAAATCCTACTGGATCAGAAAACTAGGATCTGAATCCAAGCCTAGTCTGAAGCCATTCTTTTCTATAATCCTCATTATTACCATCAGAAACATACCTAACAATGAAACGTACCTTACAATTGAAAACTGCTTAAATCTCAGCGCCGTGATAGGCAAGAGTAGAGTCGTCCCATGTAAAAGTAAACAAAAAGTTGGAACCCTCAGAAAACTAGATATAAAATATTAGTACCTCGAAGACAAATACCTATCTAGTTACATCATACAATAAATGAAATGACAGTCTCACTGGCAAAGAGAAAAATAAATAAAAGAAAATCATTTACATAAACACCTTTTGGAATACACATTACTAACAATGTGCTGAAATACTAAAGAATGAATGTGTTGGCCCAAAACAAAATAAAATGATTAACATAAATTAAAATTGCATGTACAATAACAAATTTTGTTTCATGAATAAATAATGTTTTATTTTTTTAGGAAACTGTAAACAAAACATCTCATCAGACACTTCATCTTAGATTTACAATTTCATTTTTATGCTAATTTAATGGTAACCTGTGTCCATATCTGCAGTTCTGAGAATTAATTTTAGATGCCTACCTTTTGAAATATTTTTTTGTGAATGTATAGTCTTATTTTCTACGAAACTGTAAACAAACTGGGCGCAACATCTTAAGTGAACTGGTTTTTATGTTAATTTTGACAGTAATGTGTGTTCATATCTGTAGTTAAGAGAAATAATCTTAATTGGAACACACCTACAATTTATATCATTGTTTCATGAATGAAAATTGCTTTATTTGCTAACAAACTCTAAATTGTCTCATCGGGTGTGACATCTTAGGCAGACTCGCGATCCCATTTTTATGCCAAATTTAAAAGTAATGTATGTTCATATCTGCAGTCTCGAGGTTCTCCTGGACTGTAAATACAGATTTACTCTGCCCCTATGACACGCACAAGAATAATCCTAATTTCCCTTCCCCCTCTTGCTGTATCATGCAAATTTTTTAGCTTCCCAGTTTTCTTATTAATGAAAAATCTTTAGCGGTACCTTTGCAGCTATTCAAGCTAGGAATATTAGTTTCCTAGTATAAAATTGTCAGAAAAAAACTGAAAATAACCAATTAGTAAATAACTTTTTATTTATAATACTGCACAAAGTTTCCACTTTGCACTTATTGTCCTTACTTTGAGGGCGTCATTACAGGAATTGTTGTGTCGAGAGTTGACAGTAATTTGTAGTATATCTCTCATACCATATGCTGTATTCGAAAACATTAAGAAGTACAATGAAAAGTAAACACATTTCACAGTATTATTTTGTATCTATTACCTAAGTGGAAAAGCACTTGTGTGGAAATTTTTACAAGTTCTATAGGCCACACTTCCTTTGTGTAAATGAAACAGACAATCATAAAATAATTGTGTGAGTTCTTTTGTGTAAAGGTTTTCATTTGTGAAGTGCAAAATGTCAACAAAAATATTTACACATGCATTTGGACACAACACTGCACAACTTCCTGGTGCAGGACAAAACAGGGGCAGCAATACAATACTGAATGGCTCACAGATAATGTACAATGTACCAATACAAATGTAATGCAGGCAATGTTGTAGTATGATACAACATGCATACAAAATTCTCAAAAATCTGCTGAAAAATGGTATTGTAATTTCTCAAAACACAGCACTACTTTTAAGATTAACACACGAGTTTAAATGTTCTGTCATTGCGTTAACTACTATACTCATACTAATACTAGCAGATCTTGAGTCAGAAAACAATACACAAAAAATATGTCTTTAGCAGCTTAGAAATAACTTACACCATTATAATTATCCCCAAAACTTTTTCTTTTTAAAAGGCCAGTTTACAGTATGGAAGCAAAGCAGTGGTTATTCTAGAATGATTTATTAAACTTCTTACCTTGAGTGTGAAAATTTCTTCCAATAAACGATCAGCTTTTCTCTCACATTTTTTTTTCATTTCATTAGTTCCTTTTCTCTTGTGAAATAATTCCACCTTTCGCACCAATCTCCTAACCATATGAACGCGAGTTTGTTTAACATACTTCCGCATCAATACAATCTGAAATAAAAATTACAAATATGAGAGTTTATCCCTGAAACAACTACAATAAGTTTATGCTGTCCTATTAAAACTGTTTTTCTGAAACATATAAGTGAAAGAAACATAAAATCTGATGTCAAGATGTTATGATCAGCATCCAACTACAATGAAAGGTTACTTGGTTCAACCTGTAATGTGGTGCTGACACAAACATTTGAGTGTAACAACCTTCACAAATGTGGTGGTGGTGGTGGAGTTGATGGAGATCGAGTGAGTCAATGAAGAGATTTGGGTGGCTTTTAAGAGCGAGGTCTTGACAGCCGATGTGGATTATTGAGGCAAGTATGGAGCAATGCCGGAATGAAAAGGTGGGGGAAGTGGGAGATCCCCGAGAAAACCCATCGACCAGAGGCATTGTCAGGCATGATTCCCATATTCACCTGCGAGTGGCCCGGCCAGGGATTCAACCTGGTTCGCCTTAGTGGGAGGCGAGCAGGCTAACCAATCAGGCACTGTGGCCTCTTGGTGGTGGAGGTAGAGCAGATAGTGGAGGTGGAGAAAGTAGTGGACATGGAGAAAGTAGTGGACATGGAGGAAGTGGTGGGCATGGAGGAAGTGGTGGGCATGGAGGAAGTGGTGGACATGGAGGAAGTGGTGGGCATGGAGGAAGTGGTGGACATGGAGGAAGTGGTGGACATGGAGGAAGTGGTGGACATGGAGGAAGTGGTGGACATGGAGGAAGTGGTGGACATGGAAGAGGTGGTGGAGGTGGTTGAGAAGAGATGGAGGTAGGTGAGGAGGAGGTGGAGATGGTAGAGCAGTAGGTGAAGGAGGATGTGGTGAATGTGTTGGTAAAGGATGGAGGATGAGATGAAAATGGAGGAGGTAGAGATGGTGAAGGAGGTGGAAATGGTGGAGGTGTAGATGATGGAGGAGGAGGTGGTGGTGGAGAAAGAGGAGGTGGTGGGGATAGAGTGGAGAGTTTTTGGAGGCTCTTAACATAAAGACCCTGAGAGCTGATAAGGATGAAGTGAGATGAGTGTAGAACAGTGTCAAAATGCAAGGGCGGGAGAAATTTGAGTTTCCCAGATAAACTACTGACCTGTGGCATCGTCTGTCACAATTCCAAGTGCGAAAATCTGGAGGAGTTGGTGGTGGCATTGTGGGGTGGGGTTGATGACGACGTGGTGGTGGCAGCAGAGGTGAGGTTGGTGATTCCACATTGTTTTGTGTCCGAATACTTACCTTTTCACTTTTGTGAAACAGATTCAAATCCCAATGTGGTCATTACTGATTTTCACATGCTCGTGGAGTTTCTTGAGATACTTTCCTTTCTTCCACCAATGCATTCAGTCATTGCTCCATCTCTACCTCACTTAACCCTACTGGCACTTAACACCTAAACTAAACATCTCTTTCTTTCGTCTCTCACATTTGTTCGACACCACCATCTACGTAGTTCTTTCACCATCTGCTAGAGTGCGCAAATTGCCAGTGTGTATATTTATTTACGAATTTAAAGATGTATTTTTCCATACAAGAGAAGGTATATAGAAAATAATTGTTTAAGTCAATTCTAGGCAGGACTTGGTAAAAACTATTTCAATTTTAAAACTTTAAAAATCCAGTCAATTAATATTTTTTTATCAGTATTTTTTTTTACTTTATTCTATTTGTTTTTTTACCATTGTGTTGAAAAATAATAATAATTTTAATTTTAAATTAAATCACCTAACCTTGTATCCACGCTTGCACGTGCAGACAGGCCCGCAAGGCAGACACACATGTCATGACAGGCCAAAAGTGCAGTGATGTCGGTAGGCACCGCATAGGGAAAGGAAGGGAGGCTAATGACCTCAATTGCACGTCAGCCTTGTCAATAAACCATTATACATTTATAAATAATTAGAATTATTTTATTTCAATTTATTTTATTTTTCATTTAAAATGCAGAAAATCTTTAAAAATTC
The DNA here is from genome assembly GCA_029891345.1 of Dryococelus australis. Classification (NCBI taxonomy): domain Eukaryota; kingdom Metazoa; phylum Arthropoda; class Insecta; order Phasmatodea; family Phasmatidae; genus Dryococelus; species Dryococelus australis. The sequence goes on along the minus strand of CM056999.1, from coordinate 27,568,336 downwards.
AGCTAAATATATAAAAAATGCTTTTTTAATGTAAAATCTGTTTAAAACTTTAAATAATGTAAATTTCACACTTTGCCATAACAGCTGGTAACAAAAAATTCTCATGTATTGACAGGATTTGAACCCGAGACCTCTTGGTTAAGAGTCTAACATGCTAGCCACTCGGCTCCAGTCAGCCCACATGAGCAGCAGTATTCCCTCTGGTAAATATTTAATTAATATATGTATTTAATTTTGAATCAGCGCATATGGCTTATGAACACTAATATTTTGAAGTTGTTTTTGTTTAATTTACTTAAAGGCATGCAATTTACTGTATTATAACATCTCATTATGTTTTCAATCAGGATCTTAATATTAAAATATATTGTGTACATACACCTTCATTGATTTTTTTTATATATTATTTTTAAATAATTATGTAGCAAGTCGGGCTTGTAAGCATGTAAATATTTTAGGTACGAAAATATAATTTGCAAACTCTTGAGGCAGACAGGCTCGTGAAATCCAGTTTTGGAAGCAACATTTGAGCCACTCAGAAGCCAAACAAAGTCCACCTTTTTTTTTATTGTTGCAGAGCAACATAAGAAGCCTTCTCTTTTCACTTTTCAATGGCCAACATGATTAACTCAAAAGTTCATTATTATTCTAAAGGTGGCAGCATTTTAGTTGGCTACGGAGAAAAACAAGCTAACTTTCAGAGGGCAAAGTGACTAACTCCATATGTCATATTTTGTCTAGTTTTTTTTATTTGCAAAGTTTATTTCTGTTGTTAATTTAAATTTGGAACTCTGTATTAAAGGTATGTATGCTGTTTTTAATATCTAAACACATTCAATTGGTTAAAAACTCTAACCTATGTTTAACATTGGTTTCTACACAATATTGGTGAATTAAATTTCTTGCTAACCTAAACTGGAAACTTAATCATGAACGAGACACATAAGCACAACTTTACAAATATATGACATGCATATGAAATATAAAGTTTTACTATTACGAATTTCGTACATATTTTTATATGAGTAGGCCTTACATAATATGTAGGGCCTACTGAAGGAAATTTAATATTTGCCATTTGTATTTTAGCAACGCAGTACTGTAATCGATAAAAACCTATATTTTCTTCAGGTTTGAATCTTGACAACTGGTGAACATGAGCGATAGTGACACAGACATGTGTTCAGAATTTGATGACACTGATAAAGATCCTAACTTCACAGTTCCGGATACAGAATCTGATGATCGTTAAAAGTGTGCCAGTGTGTACAGTAGTTTCCCCACCCAGTACTTCAAAAGACACAACACTTTCCCAATCCACATTGCAAGAAGATTCAGCATATTCCCAACCCAGTGGCTCAAGAGATACAACAGTTTTCCAATGTACTGTACTAGGAGATGATGCAGTGGTCCAATGTATTGTAAACTGAGATACAGCGTTCTCCCAACCGAGTGTATCTTGACATGCAGCAGTTGCACAACCCAGAGCTCCAGATAGTACTACAGTTGTCGAAAGGGGACGTAAAAGTGCTCGTAATCCAGAAGAATGGGCTAGGAAGGAGACAAAGAAGAGGCTGACAGGCCATGCTTATATTAACAGAAGTGGAAAATGCTTTGAAGAGAAACGGTTTCATGATGTAATATGTGACTGTGCTTTGAAATACAATGAAAAAATTTCTGCTGCACAACAAATTATATTTGAATCTTTCAATTTAGTTCCTGACCAAAGTAAATAGAATATTTTTATAAGGGGTAGGGTACAGGCTAGTGCAATCAATCAATGACGTCCAGTCAAAAACTCAAAAGTTCCCAGAACTGTAATCTTCCATTACTTTCTAAGATGTGGAAAAGACAATATAAAGGTGTGCAAGAAATATTTTAGAGATACATTGCAGGTGAGTGATGGACGTATACACAATGTGTGTTCAAAGGATGAAATCAGTGCTGTGCTGGATGGACGAGGTCGCAAAATACCTGGCAACAAAATAGATACATCTGATGTTGAGATAAACATTTGATCGTTCCCTGCCTATACCAGTCACCACACCAGACCCCATAATCCAAGTTGTAAATATTTGGATTCTGATCCAACTATTAAAAAAATGTATGAACTGTATGTGTCTCAGTGCAGTGCCGAAAATATGAAACCAGTCTAAGAAAAGATGTACAACCACGTTTTCTCAACATTTCGAAACAGCAGCCAAAGATACATGTCAAGTTTGTGATGACCCCCAAATTATGATTATGAATGCTTTGTTAGAAGAGAAGAAGCAGCTTGAGATAGACAAAGAACTTCACCTTAGGAAGGCTCAGAGGGCAAGGGATTTAATGAATGCTGACCAAATGCAAACAGATGAAGACACTTATGTGTTTACCTTTGTTCTCCAGAAAGCTTTGCTGATTCCAAAATTATTAACATCTGTTGCGTATTATAAGAGAAATTTGTATGTTTATAAATTTGGATGTCATAGTTTCAATCATGGGAACGGATTCATGAATGTGTGGCCTGAAACAGAGGGATCTAGAGGATCTGAAGACGTAGCAACATGTCTCAAGAAACACATAATGTCGAACGCCTGCAACCATAAGCACATAATAACTTATTCAGATTCATGCACTGGGCAGAACAGTAACATCAAAACAGTTGTGAGTATGATGAAGTTGGTTCAAAGCCCTGATGTCAAAGCAGATGTAATAGATTTAAAATATTTGGTACCAGGCCACAGCTACCTACCAAATGACTCTGATTTTGGAGTTATAGAGGGTAAAGCACGAAAACACAGAACATATTCTCTCCAGACGATTGGTATGATGTGATCCGACAATGTAAATCAAGAAACCCTTTTGTAGTAGTTGAAATGAAACATGATTTTTTGTCTACCAAGACTCTTCCAGTACACACCTCAAACACACACTTGATGGAATACCCATTAATTGGCTTCAAATAAGATGGATTCGACTCGAAAGACATGATCCACAGAAACTTCGGTTCAAGACCACATTTTCTGAAGAATTTCCTTTCATGGAAGTAGATTTAACAAAATAATCTATGGGTCACCCTTCAGTGTTAGCTAATGTTGAGCAGTGTCCACTGTATCCCAACATCCGCCCAATAACAAAAGCAAAACGGGCTGAAATTATGTCTTTTTTGAAGTATATCCCTCCAGTACACCACACTTACTACAAAAAACTAGTAGCCACACATGAAGTGAACATTGTAAATGACGATAGTGATGATATTATTTACAATGATGAGTAGTACCATCATAGTGGCTAACTTGGAAGAATTAAGTTTCTTTTTTTCAGTTGATAATTTTATTATCTCCACAAGCAAAATTATGTGTTCTTTTTCAGTTGACAATGTGATTAACTCCACCTAAATCATAATGTAAATAATTGAAAAATCAAATTTTAAATGTTGTAACACATATTTTGAAACAACGAAACCAACATCAAATTTAGTAATACCAAGCGAATATTTTAATACATTAAACATAATTTGTATAAAGAGTTTTCATTTGTAAGTTAACTTTAACATCATTTATCTCAGTTTCATCTCGTATAGAGTTAGTCTGCTTGGCTTCTGAGTGGCACATTTCTAACTCCGGAAATTTATTTGTTTAAGCCCTTTATAAACATAGTGATTATCTTAGAATAATATTTGCTTCATTGTGGTTTTAGCCTACATTGTTTATGTAGGTTTTGGTATGGTGAGAAGAGAGGAGAGGTGTAAACAGCAGTAGAGCGTAAGGAAGTTTTTAAGTTCATTTTGGTGAACTTATCATTTAGGAAACTTTTATAATACAATCCTTTTTTCTTATTGCTTAAAGTACAGTAGGATCATAAAAGAGAAATTTATTACTTTTGTGAAGATTGTATGTTAATAACTGAGGTATATAAAACTTAACTGGAAATGATAATGAATGTCAAATATTTGTACAGAGTAAAGGAGATAGGAGAAGAGTTCAGAGTTAAAATATATAATGTAATTTTTCTTGTTTTGTGTAACTATTAGAATTTAGTTTTTGAACATTAGGCAAAGTACCAAACAGAAAAAGCTATTCTGGAGCAATAAATATTGAAAAGTTAGAAATTTTGAAGATTTTTTTTATGAATTTCAGAGAATTCCAATGGATGTTGATGTAAGGATTTCATGTAGGTTGCAATATTGAATAATACAAAAGGTAACAAATTAAAAAAAAAAATTACAATTTTGAAAAGTGAGTGACAATTATTTAACAATTACACTGCATGTTAAATCAAGAGTTGTAATGATATAATATAATATTTTACTGTTCTTTTGCAAATTCAATGTAGACAAACAATTTTTAAAAAATGTTGTACTGTGATGGGTTTAAAGAATATAGAGATGCAGTGGTAGGATGTTGCTCCAAAATTGTATGGTGTTCGGAGATGTAATGTTTCCTGAATGTGTCTTTTTCTCTTGGTTGTTTGCCGAAAACACTAGCTCGAAACTAGCTCAGTGAATTTTGAGACTCTGAATTAATAAAAGGTTGCAAAGTTCATTGATTAAAACCAAAAAATAAATAAAAGATGATCATACTGTTCACTGGAAAGTTTATTGCCATCTCTTCAAAACATCGGCAAACAAAAACAATTGACATTTGCAGTAGAAAAAATATAAAAAAAACTCAAGAGACAGAATGGCCGCCTTTGCCAAACCAAACTTCTCACTTCAAGATTTGATAGTTACGAAGACGGTACAGTATCAATACTTTTCTCTCCCGGTACCCTACCGACTCCTCGCACCGATGGAAAATAAATTTTAACAGATAAGAAAAATTGTCCAAAATTAAGACAGAAGATTAAAGACGCAGGATTATGTCGGTGTGAGTGAAATGATCACTCACCAAAGGCTATTTGGCTGACAACTATGACGACTAAGAAACTGTATGAAAATGAGAAAGTTGCGTTAACCCTATTTATGTTGCCTGAATATTGCATAAAGTAAATGTGGTCCAATCGTGGCTTCGCAAAGTGTGCTAATGTCTGAAAATAGCCCGTGAACTTTGATGTGGGTCTCAAAATCACAGGTAACATCGAGATACACATTCCTTGTGGATTCCAGCTCATAGTTAATAAGTTGGTATTAATCGAAGCCACCCATTTTTGTGACATCAGAACACCTCAACTTCTACTTGAACACACAGTGATTACAATTCATTGGCTAAAGCAAAACTCATTTGAATTAAATCAACTAGTCATGACCACAGGTATTCATTTTCGTAATGTAAGTTCAGCTATTGATACCCACTGGTAGAGATAAAGCATACTACCCAGCCAGTGCTAGACGACATTCCCACGAGATATATATGGTTTTTATAATGCTCCATGAATCTTTCAGAAAACAATAGAGCAGGTTCTGAAAGGTATAAATGGAGTGTATGCTTATCTGCACAATATTTTGGTGGTAGGTTCTAGTCTGGAAGAGGGTCGTCACAAGCTGGCTGAGGTATTTAAAAAACTGAAGGCGTATGAAATTTGTGTACCAAAGGAGGAATGTAAATTACTCTGTAAAAGTGTTGTTTACCTAGGACATAAACTGTCGAGCGAGGGCAATCAAACCATGCAAGAAAAGGTAAAAGTGATTCAGGAGGCCCCGGCCCCAAGAGATGTTTCGGAACTTTGTTCATATTTGGGGTTATTGCAATTCTATGGCAAGTTCTTGCCTAACATAGCCACCTTATTGCTTCCGCTGTATGTGCTGTTGCAATAAGACCAACCTTGGTGATGGACATCCGACTGCATGAAGGCTTTCGAGACGAGTAAGACATTGTTAATACAGAGCCCAGTACTAGTACCGTATGAACCAACATTACCAATTGTGGTTACAGCGGATGCAAGTGCGTACGGAGTCAGAGCTGTGCTGGCTCATACCATGCCTTCAGTAGAGGAGCGCCCAATAGCTTTTGCCTCCAAAACCTGGTCAAAAGCAGAGGCAGGATACAGTCAAGTGTAAAGAGAGGCCCTGAGTTTGGTGTTTGCGGTGAAGAAATTTCACAACTATTTATATGGCTGCAAGGTTGTACTGGTAACGGACTATGAAGCCTTAACTGCTTTGTTTGGTACTAAACAGCGGGTACCTGTAATGGCGGCGGCCAGAATACAGCATTGCACATTGATGTTGGGAGCCTACTAGTATGAAGTGAAATATAAGAAGGGTGCAGAGATTAGGCATGCAGATGGATTATCTCCTTTGCCATCACCAAAGGTGAAGGAAGAAATTGGTGAGCCAAGGCTGGGGGAGACCGTTTTTTTCTTTGCACCAATTAAGGACATCCTGTTAGATGCCGTGGATATTGCAGAATCTACTTAGCGAGATGCTGTGATGTCAAAGTTGTCTGATCTTACTCTGCGGGGGTGACCTAAAACAGTGGTGACCTAAAACAGTGGTACCAGAGCTGCAGCGTTATGCTGCCAAAAAGTTAGAGCTGTGCATGGAACAGAATTGTGTGCTATGGGGGAACAGAGTCGTAATTTCAAAGGTGTTGCACGAAAGAGTTGTTAAAGGGCCCACCTCTCCACTCTTCGAGCCAAATAGTTGTAGTTTTTCCTCCAAGTGCGGTGGCAAAACCGAGAAACACACTGCGCCTACTCTCCCTCCACAACCAGACATTTACATAGGTTAGGGGGGGAGGCGAGTGAGCTGACTGTGGTTGCATTCTCCACCCCCCTCCCCCCCATCCTTGTCCTTGGCCTTGACTGTCATCACCCGTTCTTTCGGCTATTTCCATTATCCTACACTCGCCCTCTACTCACTGTGGAAGAGAAGGGGGAGATGAGAGAAGAGGTAGCTGGTGGTCGCTCTCTTCTGCGGAAGTTCTTGTTTTCCCAGCGATGCACATTTTTGAGACCCATATATTGCTACGAAACGTATCTTTCGTTGAATCTTTTTTAAAAAATCAACAAAACATGAACCAGAAATCATAAACGAAAGAAGTGTTGCTGCTTGTTGAAATTTTCTAATACTACCAAGCATTATAAACACAGCGCTAAGTTTGATCCAGTTTTTTAGCTGCAAACTGAGGTGTACGTGATGTTTCCTTGTCATTTGATTCAAAATGCTATACAAGGCTGTTAAACTATGAGTTTATGTGATAGTAGGTTATATATTATTGTTTAGGTTGTTAGATAATTGTTGGTTACTGTACAAAGTATTCCTCACAATTAGACATATTTAAACCAAATTTGGTATGCTAAAAGTACCAGTTTGAAGTACTCTAAACCGGCTAATGCATGGTCTACTTTGACAGCCATTTTGAAAAATAAACATCATCTAAAATTTGTACTATAGTTACTGAAACGACACACAAATCTAGAACAGAGATGGTAATTACAAGCCACCTGAACTCAGAAATATAAAAATATGTTAAATACTTTTTTTTTAATCTCAGCAGTATTTTATCCAAGGAATCACTAAACCCATTTAGAACCAACTTTGTAAATCAGAAGTAGTCATCATTGTCGTTAAACACACAATTAAAAAATGTCTTGTGTGTGCAGTGTTTGAAAAGTCATTAAAAAATAATGTATCTGTCTCATAGCCATGACAATTGTAGAAAAACAATGTGTAACATTTTTTCTGCTAAAAATAAAATTCTACGGTCTAGGTTTTTAAGCACTTTAGAGAAATTATTTGTATAGGCTAGTTCAGAGAAAATTAGGCTCACTAATTGTATCGTAAAACTTGTTGTTTCTGGTGCTGGCATTTACGTTTTGTGTAATGAAGATGTACAATCGTAAGTTGGTGTTAATAATTCCAGTCAGAGTCTTATGCAGGGAAATCAGTTGTAGACCTACATCAATCAAAATAATTGTGTGGATTGCTTTTGGTAAAACATCATTGGCTGTAGCTGTGTGTAAATTTTAGGAGAATGCCTATACAGAAATTGTAAAAATAATTCAGGTTGTAAAATTAATACAACATTACTAATACACAACTTATCTTGAATCAGGGGCGGATCCAGAAATGAGTATAGGCGAGGAGCCCTTTCCTTCCTTTTGAGGAGTCAGCTCGTTGAAAATTTATTGTACAGAATGTAATATTGAATGAGGAAGGTACACAACTCATAACTTACTAAATTTGCCGCTAACCTAACCTGTCAATGCTGCCTGAAAAAATATTGAAATTCCTCGAGCCTCCGAGTTTTACACTGTCCATTATATTGAAAAATGGTCATTGAAGAGTTCTCTTCATCTAATTTTTGGCTACAATTTAATTGGAAATTTGCATGGAACTCAAAATCAAGACAAAAATATTTCTTAAAAAAATTTTTCCTTTGCACTTTTCTAGATATTTTGACTATTGAGAACATACCAAAAATTTAATGTACAGAGTAAATCTTTGATTGCCATGGCCCTCTTTTCTTATAATTCATTTTAAGAAGTAGCTGGAAACGCCCGTGTCCTGAAAGTCGAATGTTGAGTTCAGAGAATTATAGATATCTCTATCTATCTATCTCTATCTAGCTATCTATCTATCTATCTATCTATCTCTCTCTGTGTGTGGTTTTTTTTTTATGAAAAACTTTTATTGTGAAATGTTTGTCAGAGTAATGGAAAATAATGTTTTCCCTATTAACTATGAGACCAAATGTTTCCAAAAGATATGCGTAAAAATTTACATGCAAATTTATAAAAAAAAAAGCATAACATCATTGTTTTAAAATAGCCATTCTGTTTGTACAGTGCTGTATGTGAAAACAAATGGCATCATCGAAAAAAAGGAAAAGGAAACACATTGCACAAAACTCCACATAACGGAAATACAAAACTTCGAAAAGATAGTCGTGCAATCAACATAACAAAAATTGTAACAATTGAGCTACTAACGTCACTGGTTTAAGGAACAAATACCAACTAATAATTAATCTTCCAGAGAAGCACCACTATATGATAATACTTGTACAAAATCAGACTGTTTTTTTAGTTAACAATGAACGGCACACTTTGCAGTTGTTAGCATACACAAAAGAAAGACGTAACCTTACGTAAAAATATTGGGATATTTTTGGATCATCCACACACAGTAATAACATTATTGCATTTGAGATAGTAGCAGACCAAAGAAAGAAATGTCCGAAAGCCACTTTTCAATAAATTCCCGTGACCCAGAATGCTAACCACTTGTATTGATTATCATAACATATCTATATTCTACGCCACTTACCAGGAAAGAGGAAAAACATTTTGGAAGTATTATTTTTGGGTCAAGCGTTAATTTGTAAAATGATTGATTTGGAATCCTGGTTGAGGAAATACGCCAGACATCAATTATCATAAGTATTGGTATGTAGGTTGTATCCAAGCCGTGGACCAGGAGGAGGGAGAGGGGTTGTATACAAATTACCAAGTTATGGCTAGGATGGAGCGATGATGGAACACAATGCTGGCGTATACGGGAATACCCCGAGAAAACCCACCTTCCACTGGCATATACGTCACGTTTCTATCACGCAAAAATCTGGTTGCGACCCCATAGAGAATCTAACCCGAATCACTTTGGTGCATGGCTGGTGTACTAGCCACGTTGAAGTCGTGAGCCCCTATACTGCATCCATTCCAAGGTGGCAGCTTGTATTACTTCGCCTGTTCGCGCACTTTGAAGGTATTGGTTATGTTGCCGGCCACCAACACGTGTCAGCTTGTTAGATTTATACCTCATTCCGTCTCACATTTCAAGAGCAATATTTATTTCAGTAACACATGTGTAGTGTAATTTAGGGAATTTCGAACTCTTCACACTCGACATAAAAAATAGAGAATAGAAGGCCGGAACTAGTCACGTAAGATTACGACGTTTAACTTAAATACTACAAAAAAAACTTGGATCTATTTCCTGTCGCAATCATACTGTGAAGTGGCCAGCCAGCTAATGACTATGGCTTTCTTACTGGCAATGTTTATTTCTGCTGCCACATTGTAGTGGATAAAGTATATCTCTCTCACAGAACATGCTGCGTGAATATGTAAGAGAATTTATGTTCAGGCTAACCGAAGAACGTTTTTCCATTTTGAAACGTGTCAGGTTTTAAAAGATAGCCTATCTGTCATCCTAATATAATACGTATTTCCTTTTACATTTTTTGCTTACCTCTCTGGTGTCTCCTTGAATATTGTTCGGGGAATATCACCAATACCTGCATTTAATTCCGTATCAGTATCTTGTATATTGTCGGGACATAAGAGTTTGATCCTTGGATCATATGAAATTAGTGGATTAAGTTGGTTAGAATAATTGAGCTTCTAATTTTCATTATAGGCTTCCTTTAAGCTGTGAAACTTCAGAGTGCGTGACTAGCCATTGCCAGCATCAGCGGCAGTTCCGAAAAAATCGTAACTGTCACTCGCCTGTAAAATCCAGTATGAAGCGGCCGGTCCGGCACCTCAGGCAATGATTGGTCATCAACGCCCTCTGATCTGTTAATGTCAGATAGCTGTCGCCGTTGCTTGGCGATACTTGCCATTCGATGTGTAGGCGTCATGACTAGTGCTTGTAATATGCCACTAATTTGTTCAGCTTTGAAGAAGAATATATTCTGTCGCAATTTATTCAACATTATACTTTCATGTACCACTTGCAGGATGAAAAATACAAGGATACGGGTGCTAAGGCTGGCACATGAAAGATAGTAGCTGAAGGCACGGGAAAACCACGTAGGCAGTGAATGTGTTAATATTAAGTACATTTGTATTAGAATATTGTATATTTAACCTTTTTCTGTATGTATTAATTCGTATGAATACTTTTGCAAATCAAACATATACCAACTGTAGTTGAGAAAAGAAATAATAATAATAAACAATAAATCCATTTAAATAAATTGACAAATAGTGTTGAAGAAATTCATACACCAGCAAATCAGAACTCATACCAGAAATTGTAAAATTACATAAGAATTGTGAACTATTTTGACTCCATTGTTTTATCGGCAGGTACGTTCTTTAATAACTGACACCTGCCATGGAACACTACCTTTAAGTATTCTGTGAACTGTTTGCGAACTCGTTCTCCCACATTCACAGTGTGGCGTGCATGTGTGGCTCTCTGTGGAATAAGATTTTCTTGTGGATGTTGAAACCTTTTATCTCGGGTGTCTTGCGTTTCTTGTTCACAGCAGTATTCTTCTCTTACCATGTTATGTAGAATATAGTAACACATGATGAGATAATCGACAGTTGCCATGTCGATGGCAATCGGTTTATAAAATATGATAAACACTTGCCCCAAAATACCAAAGGCATTTTTGCTTGTTCTTCTTGTTCGGTAGAGACGATAACTGAAAATATGTTTGCACTCATCGGTGGTTGCAGTTTTGTGTGAATATGGCTTCATCATTGTCTGAGATAATGCAAAAGCCTCATCACCTACTAACATGTGTGGAAGTAATCTGTCATTCTCAACAACAGTTGGTGGAGGAACGTTGAAATTGTTTTGTCTGATTTTCTTTCCAAAGGCAGATTGTTGGAAAACCTGTGAATCACTTTCTTTGCCATAAGCTCCTACGCAGACAGCCATAAATTTACAGACTGCATCCACTATTGCCTGAAGTACAATGGATTAATAATTCTTATAATTAAAGAACGAAGACCCTGATTTTTGGGGGCACAAGATACGCACGTGTTTTCCGTCAATTGAGCCTATAGCATTGGGGAAATTCCGCTTGACCAAAAACTTTTCAGCTCTGTCCAACCATGACTGCATTGTATGTTCGAAAGATATATGGACAGCATGTTTTTATGTACTGCTTTAAGCACGTCTTTGATTATTCTTGAAATGTGCTGATGACAAATGTGAAACTGGAACAGAAGAGATCTCATTGACTCTCCTGTAGCCAAAAACCTGTAACAGACAAGTGAAAACAATAATGGTTTTTTAAGAGAATTACAATTTATATTATTGCTATAATTGCTTCACTACAGTTTGATTTCAGAGGATGCGTGCTAAACGAAATGGGAAAACCTGAGAGAATGGTATAATCGTAAAAAGAAGGATGGCAAACTGCCCACAGGATCAGAAGCAGCAGCTGTCCGCATTTGCACGCAATTTGAACACATGAGCTATCTGGATGGCACTAGTGATAGCAGAAGGTGAGAACTTGTTTTCCAGCATCAAAATTATGATGTCTTTACCTTATTTGCAATCATTAGATATTTGACACCTTGTTAATTATGGACATAAATATGACGATATAAGGTACAGGTATTCAAGAATGCATTTACTTCAGCAATTTTAGTGAAATATGCTGTAATCGCAGGTTAATGGACGTGTAATGTGTACTGACTGCCACAAAGCCCTACGCAAGGGCACCAATATTAAATATTGCTTATATTTCATATAAATATGTAATATAGTGTGTAGGGAGCTGTGAAGAACACACACAAGGCCTCCTCATTGTGATAGCCAATAGGAGATATCATATTATATTGAAATAGATATGTGCTGTGAATGGGGTAGAATTAGCATACGCATCAATGGGACAACACATATAACACTTGAGTGACTAGGCTGCACAGCTGACTTGCAAGAAATCGGTGGGAAAAGAGGTGATCTTACATAGGCTGCCTCTGTATAATTGCCTGGTGCAGTCCTGGGCCGGTAGGTGAACAAGCTTATTACCACTAGCACCCTCTAGAAACTAAAATTTGGCACGTACACAATTTATGTACATACATCAAAATAAGGCAGACAATTGAAAACTCTAGTAAACACATATGTAAGATCCTGGGTAAGAAACAGGTTAACTTGATACTACAGTAGAGAAAACAATAAAACAGATACGCCCTTTGAATAAATTTCAATTATTTAAATTTTCATTTCCTTTCATATTGTAATTGTTTAAATCAGAAATAATAAAAAACCTTGATGGCAATATGATAAAAACCATAAAGACAACATACTATCCTAACAACGCTAAAAGTGGTCATGCCTAGCCTACTTGAACCCCTTTACGGTTATGTGACATAGCTTGCCAGCGTCTGAATATACTGGTTTCAAAATGAAATTAATTAAACTGTTCTCTGTAGTAAATATTACGTTAAAACAAATTGTGTTCTCACTAAACAGTCTAGCTGTGGTAGAAACTACTCTTATCACAGGTTTTGCAGTGGGCATATGTGTGCTGGAAATTTACGTACTTATAAAAGTCAAGATGGCGTCGCTTGTGTACTGATGCTAACGGACATCGAGCTGAATCAAACTGTAAATAAAATTAGGTCCAGATGAAAATGTCAGATCTTTTTGGTAGGAATTATCTTTTAATCACCAAGCGGATTGAAGGTAGGATGCTCTTGCAGGATTTGGCGTAGCAGGATTAAGGTGGAGATATGTGGAGCTCCACTCTACATGTACGTAGACAGCGTTTTTAAACTATCTAGCTCCTTACCACTTAACCTCGCGAATGGGAGACCATTGACACAAGCTCCATTGCTGGTTACAAGTTTACTTAAAAGTTGGTTCAGGGACACATCTGCACACCCTAAAACTAATTTAAAGTCCTACCTCTCCGTCCACTTCAGACAGGAGGTCCTGCCCTACGTCTGACGTCGTTGGAAGCTGCTAGCGAAGAGAGTGTTAGTCTCTGCAGGCTGACACTAGCTTAAAGGGGGCCTATAGCACAAGCCAATCAACAATCAGGATTTAAACCTGCGGGCCAATGGAGATCAAAACTATTCAAACCACCCACATGAACCACTTCTAATGACCTAAATGAAGAAAAACTAAATAATACGTAATCTCGGAACTGAGATATAATACAATATAAAGTAGAAAGACTTGCAAAATTGAGATCACACTAAAAATAAATATTAATTTTATAAAATTAAATACACAATGAAAAATGAACTAGCCTGTCAAAATTACTCATAATTATTACTGCCGCCATACATCTAACTTTTAAAAATCTTATGTGTTAAAAAAAATTAAAATAATAAAAATGAATAAAATTTACATAGGCATAAGTGACGTGTGAAAAAATATTACATTAACACTTGCATGACAATATGTGTAGCAATAAGACCAGGAAAAATAATATAAGTTAATTGTATGCATAAAAACCCTATTTTCATGGTTGTTACATTAGTATTTGTGCAATATATTTGTAAAGGTAGATATGGCGTTGTTATAGCGCTATCAAGATAAATATGCTACCTACATTCACCAATTGCACCACTCAAGTGAGTCCTCGCACAATAGGGATTTAAAATGATCACACCAGACAGTCGGCCATACATGCTTAACTAGAAATACGACTATAAGTGGTGTAAAGTTGCTAGTTTTCGCTATAGTGGTGTTATTGGAGTCATGGCATTTTTATATACCTATACCTTATAACATGGTAATTCTTACTGTTTATTTGTTCTGTTCATTGTAAACTAACTAAGCTGTATTTATTATTAATTTTGCCTAATGTAACTATTTCACCAAGCAATGCACTGACAAAGGTTGTAATGTGATTTACAGAGGCTTGAGCAGCATCGCACATGACGAAGAAGAGGACGAGCCACCCTCACTCAACGATGAGGAGTTAGCAAATCCTGAACAAGAAAATACTAATGAAACTGTGCCATCATCTTCCCACAAGCCTAACAGCCCAAGAAAATCAACATTTAAACCAACACCTTCCGGCAACAATTAATCTGCCAGCAAGCGCAATTGTCTCGTGAGCGTTTGGAACTCATACGAGACATCACTTCACACACTGCCACACAGACATCTACAGATGAGTTTGACATCTTCTTCTCGGCAATGGCATCAAGTGCAAGAAAACTTCCCAAAGACATTCAAATATCTGTCAAAGAACAAATTTTGAGTGTAATGTTTGCGGCAGAACGAGAAGCTGCTCTTAGGGAATGCAGCAACGTTCAGCCCCATCCAATTTATTCACCTTTCAACTCTGACGTTTGTTGGCTTCATCGAGTGTGTGGTGTGGTCTTCTTCAATACCGTCTCCTAATTCTTCTAGTGAATTGACGTATTTACAAACTCTTTGATCTAAAAGCATTATCATTATAACCTGTTCAAAGTAGTTAAGAAATACGTTTGTATGTAACTTACTTGTATTGGGAACTTCTAACCTCATATTAAATTACTGACACACACAACATTTGCACTTTTCTTCAGTTTTATAATACACATATTGCATTACAAACAATTATCTGCTGCATAGACCAACAAACCAGTTATGAATAACTTAAGGTATATTTTTATTAATTACTACATAATACGGTTCTTACCATAGCGCCACATAAACTTTTTCTCATGGGGATATCTGATGCTGGTGCTTGTTATTCAATTTTCTAATCAAATCATCACTCACAAAACTCAGTAACCTCTCAAACAGAGCCGGCGTAACCCTAAAATATTCGTGGAATTTTGTATCGCTGTCAACCAAATGTTTTCAAATTAGAGCCCTAAATGCCCCATGTGCTTTGCTTTCCTGGAACATTGCAAATTCTTCTCCATTTGATATAATTAAATTAATTTCCTCCCAACACACTTCCTCTTCTTCCAGCGACACCAAAACTTTCAACGTGTTTACATTCATTTCGGAGAGCGACAGGCACCCGCACACTAAATTCAAACAATTATTACAAAATAATATAGTTTTAGTAAAATAAAAACAAATATCTAAACATGCGTTTCCTTCCTTTAGTAGTTTTATTCGTCTTGCGACGTGCGTTCGGTCGTAACAGAGTTTTCTTCCCACGTCTGGGGAGGAGGGGGGAGGCACGGTAATTAGCACGCTCGCCTCCCACCAAGGCGAACCAAGCTCAATCCCCAGCCAGGTCACTGGATTTTCGCAAGTGGGAATCGTGCCGGGCGATGCCGTAGTTCGGCTGGTTTACTCGGGGATCTCCCACTTCCCCTGCCCCTTCATTCCAGCACCGTTCCATATTCACTTCAATCACCCTTATCGGCTCTGATGACCTCGCTTTTAAGTGCCGCCCAAATCTCTTCACTCTCTTCCCACGTCGGGGATTGTGTTGAATTTCCATGACGGACAGCTGTGAAACAACAAAACCAGAGCGCGCGCACAGCCAATCCGAGCAAGCAGAAGAAGCAACTAAAGAGGACACAATGAAAGGGCAGAAGGGGAGAACTCTCGCTAGACATGAGAGAGGTCATGCTCTGTCCACCGGGGTCGTGCAGTCGTGGTGGCGTTACTACCCGGCCAGCCTATTCCTGCAATACACGCCATAGAAGAATACGCTTTTCCTCACCATTTTCAGTTGTGACCTAGTGCAAATTGTACATGCGATGAAAGATGAGGGATTGATACACTATCCTCGGGTAATTTTACATAAAAGTGAAAACTAAGAGTGCAGCAAGCCCCAGAAAAGTTGCTATTAGGCTATACTGAGCTAGTACTTTCTAATTACCTACAAAGCAGAGAGAAATGAAAGTACCTGGCATTTGTGCACGGTATCTTAATCTCTTTTATATACCAAATTCATTGTCTTCTGTCAAACCGTTTCTGTAAAAAAACCATATTGTTGAACCTCTACACCACACTTCATGCAGCAGCGAGGTGGGCCCCTTAAGTTGTTACATGAAGAGCACCCTGGAATTACCAGGATGAAAATGTTGGCTCGCAGTTATGTGTGGTGGCCTGGTATGGACAGCCAGATTGAGGAAGAGGTTCTGCAATGTGGTGTGTGTCAGTTATGCCAAAATACTGCCCCTCCAGTACCACTAACCCTTGGAACTGGCCGAGGAGAAGATGGCAGAGGGTGCACCTGGATTTTGCAGAGGAGCATAAACATAAGTTTCTAATTGTGATTGATGCCTTTTCAAAGTGCCTGGAAGTAATTCCAATGTCTGCAACTACAGTGAGTGATACGGTGGAAAACTTACGAACACTGTTTGCAGCATTTGGGTTGCCAGAGGTAGTGGTAACTGACAATGGATCACCTTTCAATGGTGTGAAACACATCAAGTCTCCCCCATATCGCCCACAATCGAATGGTGCACGGAATTGCAGGTTCAGACCATCAAATTAGCACTCAAACGGCAGCTGCAAGACGACCAGTAAATGCAGCAGCAACGCACATTGCAGCATAGACTGGATGTGTTTTTATTTGCATACCGGAACACTCCACATTCTATAACAAGAAAAACCCAGCAGAAAAGTTTCTACAAAGGCATCCTGAAACCCGCTTGGCACTGCTAAAACAGTCATTCTCAAGGGAGATGGCAGAAAAGCAAAAGCACATGAATCGCCGATTGGACAGAAAGCGAGACTTACTTAGGGTGTTTTAAGAAAGTGATACGGTTCTGGTAAAAACAGTGAAGGGAGGAAGATGCCAGTTGGGTTCAAGGGTTGATTAGAAGAAGGGCGAGTGCTGTTATATATATCAAGTACAGGTGGGTGACAGGGTCAAGTTAGTGCACGCGGATCATTTGAAGCAGTGGACCAGAACAGGTGAACAGGCACAGGAGAGGGGAGAAGGCAGCACGACACAAGAGGAAAACTGGGATCTTTGGAGAGAGACAGGAAATCCCGCCTCCAAGGAAAAGGATGAAAAGAGAACCACCAGGCTGCAGTGGAATGGCCAGCAGAACGAGGAGGAAGCAGGGAGTTCAGGGAGCAGCACGGAGAAGTGAGAGAGATGAAGAGGATTTCCTGTGGCAACGCCAGTGAGCGCTCCGTAAATGTTCCAATTGAGTAGTTAAAGTACCAAATAGCCTAAATTTATAAGTGTTAAACTATGAAATGGAAAGGGGAGTGTAGTATGGCTGACTAGAGTAGTGTGTTGTGTTTTTGGACTCGCGTGTCTTTGTTGATATAGGTCAGTGCCACGGTGGCTCATCTGGAGATTGGCCAGTACAGATGTAGTGATGCAGAATAGATATAGCAGTTTATTTGCAAAAAACGTAGTTGCATATTTAGCTGATACCCAATACATCCATTAACTATAGGAAAGACAACTCAGTATGGGTACCAACAGATAAAACAAGACAGCCCATCACTGATTGCAGCAAACTGTACGTATCATGTTTTACACAATACCTTATGACATGCAAATAAAATATTGCCTTACGATATAAAAAACTTGGTTCTCATAAAGTTTTTAACGAGTTCCAGTTTTGTCAGTGCTCAATGTACAGAGACTTTAATGAAGTGATTTGAGTTTTTCAATTTAGAATATGCAGACATACTGTGATGTGCCTACATCTGGCTTTCTTTTTTCCCAGCTTTAGATCAACACCTGCAAAACTGGCCATTTATCAAAATATTACTTTCTGTAGCTGGGAGAAAATGTAGCTACATTACATTTTTCAGCAGATCATCAAAGACCAGGAAATTAAATGAAAAACTATAATTCAGTTTCATTAACTCTTTCAGAATGTTATCTATATTTCCTCCACAATACCATGCACCTATTTCACACTTCCATTGCAAGATTAGAGAGTATTCCATTTAAAGTAAATCAGGTTCTGGTCAACTTTCAAATTTTGAAAAATTGTCTTTTGAAAGAAAAGTATTTCTTTCATTGTCTATAGAATACCTAGGAAAGAGGGGCGGTTTCAAAAATAATCCCTTCCATCACTTCTCCATACTTGACCCCACTAAACTATCTACATTTGAAGATATTGGGCACATTAGGGAAATTCTGAATAATGAATTAGATGGTGATGCAATGAACAAAGAGCAGGCTATGGCATTTTGAAGTCAGTGCAACCACATAATTCACCATCAATTGAGAAAAAAAAGGGATGATTTTTTATTCTAAAAGTTTTAGTGCTCTCTAATTAAAATGAATAGGGGCTTTTCTGAAAATCGGGAAAATAATACCTGCAAATGTTATTATGGTCATTACTTATCACAATTAATTTGAATATTATTGGGGTTTCACATATTTTGCTGTATACATCATAAAATGTGATGGTCAGGCGGGCTATGAAGATCAAGACTGTGTTTTATGCAGGTAAAACACATACATTTTATGTCCAATATATACCTATTAGGTCGCGAAATCATGTTAAGTGCGAGAATACCTTTGGAAACCAAACCATAATTCACAGAACATGATTCACAGGGGTTAGGTTATACAGATATCATACACTATAACCAAGCAGTGTCGAAACATCATTTAATTATTTTGAATTTCTCAAGACTTAACTTGTCTACATTCACAAGAGGATTGTATTACGTAACATATTAGTAGTAGAAAAAAAAACATATAGTATATCACACAAAAAGAGGTTCACAGGTGGTATTTATAAACAGGTGATGTGTATCGCCATGATACATTCGAATACATTCGTTGGCCAATGATGCACAGAGACAGGAATCAAATGTGCATCAATGTTGGTTTACGTCACAATTGTATGCTGGGAATGTATGCAAATTCAGTGTACTGTAAGAATTTTCCTGTGCAGAGGTTTGTGATTTACAAGTGCCATTAAGCGTGATTCATTGGGATTAATTCCATTTGACATGTTAAAACAAATTATTGTGCAAAAATAAGGGTCTCTGTGCCATTACATCCATGTGAACTGTTAAAATATAAGAACTGTGCAGAAAAGTGTGTGCAGAGTTTCGACAAATTGCATAGACATGTAGTGCTTTATCAGCAATTAATCACCTAGGAGCTATGTCGCCTCCATGGGTGAATAATGTAGGTAATACATTTGGAGTTTTAGCATGGAAAGTGTATATAGTGTAGTGTATTATACTGTGTAGTATTGCGTGCGAGAGTGATAATTGGCGGGCTTGCGTACTGCTGCCGCTAGACATGTAAAATGCAGCAGACCTAACCAATTTAAACCTAACTTCACAATACTGGACTCACACGGGTGGATGAACCAGTGCAAGCATAGGCCTACTTATTTTTTCTAACGCACTCTCTCGTGTTAGCACACACTCCCCCTGTAATCACATATCATGAAGTTAGGTTAAGTGAGGTCAGGTCTTCTTGCATTTAACCTGTTTAACGAACCCAAATAATACACATTTCCACACATTTGTACATGTTTTACACCACAATTTCCCTCATCTTCATAGCCCACACCATCACATTTGGTAGTATGCACTGTGAATATTTGGCTACCCCTAGTAAATTCGTGCCCAGTGTAATTAGTAATTACGATTTAACGTGTTAAGGGAACTAAAATGACATGGAGTTCACATACATTTTACATGTTTTACCCCACAATCTCCCTCATATAGACCTCCCCACTATTGCATTTGGTAGTATGTTATGGGAATATCCCTATACACGTTATAAATTCGTGTTCTCTGTAATAAGCAATGTCGATTTATATCATTTCCCCTGAAAATGTACTTCGTTTTCGGAAAAGCCCCTATTTATATAATTACCAGGATGGACTTAACGTAGTACTGAATATAACCTGTCACGCCTAAGAATACAAGGACATTTTGCTTCACCCTGAACACTGCTTAAAATAATTTTGTTTAACAAATTATAATTGTATAACGTAAGACATTATCACCTCATTATTTAATACTTCTGTATTCATCATATATCGCATTGATATGCAAACATTTAATTTCGTTGGCTCCGCCTCCGGTTCAGACCGCAGTCATGTTCGTCGACATGGACAGAAACAGCAACAAACATACAACACAGACGACATAACAGGTTAGCATGGAAATATCCTCTATAAAAACATTGACCCATTAAAAAATGATTAAGTAACAATACTACAAAGCCAAACTGATATTATCGTAAAGAACAAGCAGTTAAATAACATATATTCATTAAATTATGTCTAGTGCTGATGTAATAGTAGTCAAAATTGCATAAATGAATAATCAACAAATCAATATTAGCTTATTGTATCATAAATTTAAAAAATTCTTTTTTTAAAACACTGATTTTTCAATATTTTTACATAAGTAATAAATTTTATATTTCTTATTGTGTGCAAGACATTCTAATAAACGGTACTCCGTTTTACAAATCATGCCAAGTTAAAATAAAATATCCTTTTACTTCTCAAGCTCTACACTGTTCATTAAGAATTTCGTAATGAATAAATTTAAAACTGTAAAACCATTTCTTTTCACATGGCTGTAAGTCGAACATCGATATTAATACAACTAATTAAATATATCATATTATGGATATAACAGTATTTTAATTTTTGGGTTTTACACATCTACATCGATAAGTGTAATGAAAATTTTTGTGATTTTAATTATGATGACTACGTATTTTTCATGTTCGCCACAGGAGAAATCACGTCTGCATTATGTAAATTTGCTCTGTTTAACTATTACTAGTAAAATTACTAGTAAAAATCCATAGAAATTTTAAATTTTTAAAATATTTATTTACTTCACCAACTGTGCTATCATATTAGTGGATATATTGGGAGATCTCTTACACAATAAATTAACTGTTCGTTTTAGGACTCGAGTACATAATTTTTAGTCAAAAGTACTAACTCCCACTTAACAGAAACAGCCAGATCTGCAACGGGGGAAAAAAGTAGTTTGGTGGGTGTGCAGTTTCTCAATTTATTTAACATATTTTAACGTTTGGTGTAGAGTTAATATTAGTTAACCAGTGGTGGTTCACTTATTAAAAAACTGAAAAAATATATATACAAAATGTAATATCAGTTAGATAAATAGTCAACTAAAAGTAGGTTTATATGTATCACTAACAAAGAGTTTACAGATTTTTGATCTTGATGTCTGAAATATTTTCAGCAAATGACACATAACTTTTGTGATGCAAATGTTCATGGGTGCTGCTTTTTGCTTTGCAATTTCTTACAATCATTTATTTTTTCCACATGTTGTGACAGTAAAATATTTTTTACTAAGAAAATACAAGTACAACAGCACTATATCTTAGAACAGCTGAATTGCAGTGGCATTTTGAAAACAATCGTTGTGTAGACAATGGGAGGTACTTTCTCTCGCGCACTGCAGCGAGTCCTAGACCATATCCTTTCCAGAGGTCCCAGCTGGTTTTACATCACTGGAACGCTACTCCCTCAGTATCGGTACTAGCGATGTTTTCGGGATATGTAGAATACGCGAATAAAGTGGCCGATTTCAACGAATGGATAAATTTATGGTTGTTTTTTGGAGAATAGATTCATGAACTTTAGCCGAGCTGTTCAATGGTTGCCCGACAAGAGTGGGCTACAAGGGTTGGCCGACCGAAATACTCGTCTTTGAGATGGGGCTTAATATCGCTTAGTTGTATTTTCGAAATAAATTATAATCGATTTTGCAGGAATCTGACTTGTGAGTCTCGCACAATCCATCAATATACAACTGTTCGCTAGCCGGTGTGTTTGCACCGCATCGTTCGTTATTCAAGGAACGAATAGGCATCAATTCCATATCGATGGAACTGTTACAACCATTACTGGGGTTAAGTTTTTGATGAACGTAAATGAGTGGATAATATCGATTAGTTTTATTTGATTGATTGAGATTAATAGTATGATTTGATTAATGTGTACTGAGATTCGAAAATATATTCGAACATCCTGAGCTTGAAGTTGACTCTGTGATCGCATTTTTGTTATTTAAACACACACACACATATATATATAATTACATAAAATGTCCTTATTCACCGGACCAACAAACTTGGATTATTCACCTGCTTTGAGGTATGTTTTTGGAAGACAAAAAATATTAACATATAACAAATACCTGGTGCCAGTGCCGCAAATATTTTCTCATGTATATGTAGAAATTCGGCAAGTTGTACAGTTACAAAAGGCAAACTTGGATTTTTTTTTTATTATTGCTATCAGGTTCGTCTTAAAGGTGGAAAACGATTCTGCGATGCATTTAGATGCAATCTGCATTGTCCATAGGGGAAAACATGCATGCCTCGAGATGTCCCTAAATTATTCAATAGTGGTAATTCAGATGTGATTGCGTGCCAAGGAGCATGTTTTCCAACCAAGGATTCCGAATTGAAATATCATGAATCAAAATAACTATTGGAGCGACCACTGTGATGCATGTATGTTGGTTCATCAAGAAGCCTATATGTTGGGAATAGTTTATTATTGGCGCGTAAAAGAAGGCACGATTATTCCGCACGTATACACAATAGGAACTGGTTTCGATGTCGATTCTTCGCTGTATGTGACAGAGATGGGTGATCAAACAATACACTTTTGTCTAAACTCGTATTATTGCGATAATTTCATCATGTCTCTGGTGGATGACGAATGCACAGACAATTTAGATAATAAAATTATAGGCTTTTTCATCAGAAATTACTTATACAAGATTATCGAATATAGTTTCGTAGAATTGGCTCATGGAATCGATCAGTACGATGTAAAGATTAATGCCCGATTACATCGCGGAATGGAATAAATTCGTCAATCACTAGGCATTCTGCATAAATCCAGTCATTAAATTCAGCGACCTGGGCATTACAGAAAAAACAGCGAGACATTTATTTTGGACCACAGAATATGGGGGAAAGGGTAGGCTTGTGGAGCCTTTGATACCGACCCGTGATGTCGAATCCACAGTTTCCGATTAAGATACTCGTGTTCGAATCGGACCACAAGCCGATTTGGTGGCATACCACTTGTAATATTTAGATAACAGTAAATGCCAAATCGACATATATCAAATGTTCGGTTTATTGGGTGGTTTTCCGACCAAATATTCCGATGATTTATCCAATACAGAAGATATTTCCGACATAATTGCCGATATCACAACCTCTTGCATCCAAGGATTGGGTAGTAACGAGTTCTTACTGCAATTATTCGGTGAGGTCGGTCTAAATGTGGTTCTCAAGACCCTATTCAAACACATCGGACCCACAAGGATTGAAACGGGTGCAAAGATCTTGAATCGTCAGTTGGGAATTTATTTATTCAGAGACTTTACGATAGAATTTGTTACGAGAGCTGTGATATCGACTGCTTTGAAAATGGTAAGATTCGCCATCAGAGCATTTGCTGCAGTTTCTCTTTCTTGGGTGTCCATACTTGATGTTGTATTGATCATGACTGCAGTAGCCGATGTGTTTTTGACCATATTCGATCCATTCAACTTGCAAAACCTACAAGGTCAAGATTACGTAGATGATATATCAAAGCTGGAATTGGAATTAAAACAAAAGATTTTGGGCTTTCGAACGATGGAATCTACACCGACCATGTTCGTGATGGTGTGGAAGAACGTGCATGGAGGAGTTGTCGATTTAGCGAATAATGTTTCCATCTAACCAACTTCTATAGATAATTATGCCGACACTGGTAAATAAGCGGCCTTTTCAAAAAAGGATGCCATATTTAACCCATTTGTTATGGGTATTCATCCTACTAAAGTAGTAAAAGATGGCGATTTTTAAACATTATTGCAATTTAGTTTACAATACCTACTGCCCTCAAAGTCAACTCGAATGGATCTCGTATCGATTGGAACAATATGGGCGGCAATGATGATGGTACGATGTTGTCAGATCATTTGAAAACTTATAGTGCACAAAATCCAGATCAAGTTTTGGACTTTACACTCTACACATCTAAAATGAACTGACGAATAAACATGATCAATAGAGGATTGTATGTGCTGGGGGGATTCGATACTAATCTCGGGAATAACTGCATTTTTCACAAATAAAACAATACATTTATTTGTTATATCAGTTATTTTATTAGTAATGGCGACTTTTATACAAATGTCTACCTTTTATCAAAATTTATAATAGCTAAGTTGAGATAATTACTAAATTGATAGTTGTTCTTCGCCATGCGTGGGTACAAGTAACAAGTCATAGAGCTCATCAGGTGAGTACTTTGTGTGATGTAATTGTCGATCCTTGGCTAATTTTAGAATCTTGCAAACTATGTTTATATATACTTTTTTTAGTTTTTTTTCATACCTTTCTTTATGACGGTAAAGAAATATCCATCTTCTTTGCATGCTAAAACATTTTTCGTTAGCCTATCGATGAAAAGGGCAATTGATTCATCGTCATTTTTATTTCCAAATTTGTTATAAGTCATTTCGGTCGACTATGCGATAATGTTGACATTTATTTTCGTAGCCACCTGGAGCGCTTTGATGTGTTTCTTTACTTACACAAACTACAAGATTGCTACAACACTCTGAATATCACACTATATATACCAAGAGAGAGAGAGAGAGAGAAAAAAAGAAAATATTTAATGTTCTTTTTATTTCTTTTATTTTTTCAATAATGACTTATATAAATGAATGCGGTATGTGCTAAAAATATCAATATGATTATGATTTTTACAATCATTGCTATTTGCATTATTTGCATAAATATGATAGTCATGAGGGTCGGCGTAATCATTTATTTGATAAAATTTTACCAATCGAAGATGTTGTTTTGTAAATTTTCGTTTCCCAATTCCAGCTTCTCTTTCAATCATCTTTAGAGTTTAAAGACTCAGTAGTAGTTTTAGTTTTCGAAACATTTGCATTTTCAAGCAAATTGTTGAAAAAAGTATAACTTTTTTCAGCAGCTGCTAATATCTCGGCAGCCGCCATGTCTAAATGTTATTGAGTGCCTTCGAGAACAACACAATTTACCACCTCATCAAAAAGGTTAAAATTACCATTATCTTTCACCCGAAAATTGTTTTTAAAGTGAAAGGTGTTATTTGTAATACGTAAAATATCTTTTAAATTTTTGTCGTTTTCATACACGTATAATTTTATGTGTAGCAGGTGGTGGTAAAGTTTTTTCCCCAGGTTGATCTCCTATTATTCATATTGGATTTGTTTCTTTCAAATTAACATATACTTTCGGGCGAATATTTTATTGTTGTATTTCGATTTAGAAAACACACACACTGTAGAATTGTTATACTCTGCACAAATATTTACCCAGAGTTCCTAAAGGTGGTTCATATTCCTCAGACTCCCAACATATAACCACAATGGATGGTCTATTATCTACGATATTACAATTGAGAAAGGGATTGAAGGAATTGTAACAAACACACATCTGACTTGTTTTCTCCGCCCTGATCAACTGTTGGTTGAATGTGTCGAGATTACTAGTTGCATATAAATTCGAAGGACATTTGATCATATATTGCGTGGTTAAAATAGTATATCCTTTTAAACATGCGAGCCTATCTGTACCGCAAAATTTTATATGCGAAATAGGAATAACAATTCCATCAGTAGGTAGAATGTGGTTCCTTGTCGAATCCACATACACCATAATTTTATCATTTGTACCATGAAAACCATTGATGTAAATGCTATCTGGACTATTTCCTCTATCAATATCTTTAATTCTTTCACTCGAACAAGGTCCACATAAATGATTCAACATTTTACATAATGATGGATTTCATTGTAATATGCGTTTAATTTATATTTCTTCAGATCGGTAATGCTGGCAATTACAACCTTGTTATAGAAAGCAGTAGGATAACTTTTCATAAATCGCAATATGGCATTGAAGGAAGCTATCGAAATATCATGTATAAAGTAAATCATAATCGTTAATATCTCATTGTCCAAATCTGTATTCAGCTGTAAATTAAACTGGTTCGAACTTTGTTGGTCACCACAATATACGTATGCCACATCTCCATGGTTATTGTTATGGGTATTTGAGGTATTAAACTTGAACAACTCGCAATTCTCTACGATAAACTGTAAATTATCTTTATACGATTCAGCAGTAAATTTAAAGTTTTCTGTATCTAAAACCAATTTGCCTTTTTTCGGACATGTTAAGAGTTTTTGTGGAATAAAATTTTTGTGTTTGCACCATCCTCGAATTGCAAACAATCGTTTAGAACTTAGGGGGAAGCATTTGAAATGGTCACGAGGTTCCTTTGACTATTTTAAAAGACTTGGAATCCGTTACTTTCGTTAAATAAATTGACTAGATCTTTTTTGAAAACAATACCGCTGTCTCCCATGAATAAATCTATAATCTTCACCATTAGTATGTATTTTCCATCAGGTATGGCTTCCAAGTACTTGCTCAAATAATACAAATCAGATAAAATTGCTTTGATTAGTACTATTCGATGAAAATATTGTTCGTGATTGTCATGCAAGTTGTCATGGTTATTTCTCCCGGCTCTTTATCCTCGTAAATGGCAGAAATACCTGGAATACCAACAAAGGATGTGAGGTTTACGACATAATGTCGACCATCAATTGCACTATACATAAATTCAGAATTTGATGGAAATCGTTCGTTCACCAAAGGTTTATATAAAGATGCCATGACCATAAAATCATCTTTGTTGTTGGCATTCACATATATTTTTAGGGTTTTCACTAATGACAAATCGAAGTGTTTTATTCTACCTGGTCGTTTGGACAATTGCTTCGTTTTTGTTTCTGTCGTAGAGCAAGGATGTGTTTAGATCTCCTATACAAATGCATTGATACATGGAACTATCGGATGTGGTGCACATTTTATACGAAACACCGGTAAGTTGTGTATTTAGTTGGATTTCCTGAGAATTATCGTTTAGCCTAACCGTCGTAACAAAAATGGGCGTGTATTTGGTCCATTAGCTTTTAAATGTGGCCAAATTCGTCACCAAAACGCGGATAAAATGTTTGGAAACATTACGAAAATGATGAAAATTAGAGAACACGCAAGTGTCGCAAAGTAATTGATTAACGCATCATTCGAGTTTAATGGATTTCGCATTTTATTGATAGCTATTACATGAACTTTCCTACGATCCACCAACTTTAATTCATGGTTGTTAACTATGTGCCAGTTCAAATCTACTGGTGAATAAACAGCTTCCCCCAAGGATTCAAACACTCTCTCCTGACAATTTTGCTCGTAGATATTTAGTTCGAACGAAATGATAACATTAGCCGTACTAACATCCAAATCCAAAGTGTTTGCCTTGTTTAAAATTAATTTGGAAAACCAATTACTAATGTATTAGTGGAAGGAGTGGAGGAAGAGGAGGACGAGGATGGCGGGTAGGAAAACTGGAAACATTGATCATCGTTTAGTCGCTTAGTAACAGGCGTATTTTCTGGATGGCATATCATAAAATAATGTGTGGTTGAAAGAACAAACATTTCGGGCTGATATTGCAAATTTGAAATGTACTTTTCGATCCTGTGATTGTCCATCAGAGATACTGAATTGCTTTCGACTTGAAACAAAGGGTAATGTACTTGTTGATCGATTCCATCGCCTCTCCTATTAAAAGCTCTGAAGCGGATCGAATGAGTGCAAAATACTGGTATTTATTAATATTCAAATCAGTATATTCAGTTTCGTCATTCACCATGAGAGTTTTTGTATTTGATATTCGATTGTAATTGTGGTATTTCAAATAAGAATATATAGTATAACTACGAAAGGGATAAATGTGCGAATTGCTATCAGATGGAACATAAACAATGACGTGGTCTTCTTTTAACTTATCGAGAACGGGAATCTGAGCCGCGCTGAGTGCTAGTGATGTAGAACTATCGATCACTACTTTGACCAAATCGTTATTCGGTGTCACCGCTACACTATTCTTTAAATTATTCGGCACGACGAAAACGAAATTATTTTGTAGCTCTAAATACTCGACGGGAAGGTTTATCAAATTAGTATTGGATTTATAAAACTGAGACGTGCATTTGAAAAACATTAAGTGCTTGTTTGAAATGTGTTGTAAATTATTAATGATTTGTGCCGCCAACCAGTCATTATCTTTATCGAGCGTGGAAATGGACATTTTCCCCAATTCACAATTGGGTTGTAAACGAATCTCATTATCCATGTACTCAAACGTTTTTGCCAATCGCTTTGTTAGTAAATTATATGATATTAGGTGTTCGAATTTTACCCTTGATATATGACTTGACCGCCGCCGTAGTTTGAGAATCCAACCCGTACGTAAATTCACTATCGATTTGGCTGATGGTGGACATCAAGTGACCACGTTTTTAAATTTAATAATCGAATTATTTACGTCCGTGTAGTTCATCACAAAAACTATATATCCTTTAAAATCGTGTTTTGGCACATTTACCCTATCTAGAGCCGACATCCCGCAACAACCTGGTTAAATATACAGACTCATTAGGTTGTAAGTTTTTCGCAACTCTCACGAATCCAGTTTTACTAGTATCGAGTACTTTGTCAAAACTATTAATTATTTTGGCAAGGTCTTTAAACTAATTCGATTCGGCAACCATTATGTAATTATTGTAACTATCCAATATATCGGAATTATTAAATCTCAAACGATGTTGACAAACTTTAAGTGACTTGAATTCGGGTAGATTTAGAAATATTTGTCTATTTTCTGATTCGATTTCCGCCAAGTCGATAATATTCTCGGAAGAAACGGTATCCGCATTATATAAAAAATCAAATGGTTCAGCGCAATCTTCGTTTAATGCACAAATAAAGTGGTGTGGGTCATTTGCCAATAGGCCAATGTGCGAACGTTTAAAAGTCACATAATTTGTTGCCAAATTACGTCGACATTGCGATATAAATAAAAAATTTTTGTTTAATCTGTTTAATTCCATATCCCTTTTTCCCTGTCTCTTCTTGATATAAATTATCCCTCAAAGTTTAGAAAAAAAAAGTATAGTAATTCAATGATGGTAAATTTTGTAAACTGTAAATAAAATTTTTATAATCGGTTAATTTTATCGTGTTAATAAGAACGAAATGTTTCGAATATTCATTTGTTAGACTTTCTGAAATTGTAAAAGGCCCATTTTTTGAATTGGCACCACCTAAACTGTTATTGTTTTGAAAACTCTGCGAACTTCTCATATCTTAATTAAGAGTCTTATATACAAAAAAAATACATTACCTTTTTTTTTGCAACACATAAACTTTTTATTTGCACTATATCGAACAAAAAAAATATTGGTTTGTATTTTTTATGGATGATTTTAAAAATACCAACGAATCTAGTTTAGCCAACGCGAAAATAGCAACTATACAGTCATCAATCACCAAGTCCGGAGAGGCGAGTATGATTCGTTTTAAAACGGCAAAGAGATGCATTATGAATATTCCCAGATATGTATTTATTCGGTTAATATTTAAGAATTCGAAACTGTTAAATTTCGGAGCGTTTAATATAATTTCAGACCTTTTGGACAAACATTCACAAACTATATTCACGGTTCGTCTAAACGATAACGAAGACGATCAAGTCAAGGGTTCGTTGGGTGTCAATGAAATAAATTACAAAACTTTACTCGACCAACTGCTAAGCTACAAACAATTTCACATTTAATGGGCTTTTGAAAATGGAATCGAATTAGTTTACGGCTCCGATAACAAACGAATCGTGATTGTATCTCCCGAGGCATCCAGAAACCTCAGAGTATTTTCAATCAATTTCGCCACTAATGCCAAAACTATTCTGAAATTTGAAAAGTAATAAGCTAATGTTAGAATGAAATATGTTTCATCAGTGGTCGCTGCGCTATTTGGTAACTTTGATAAACAATAACTAACTCCGATTACCCGACTGCTGAGGTCGAGAGCGCGAGTCAAACTGCTCTCTCATGAGTCCATCTGACTTTTACATGAAAATGTTTTGACAGTTAAAAAGTATAAACAAGTTTGCAACGAAACTTGTGCAATGATTGTAGGAACAAAACAAGTGGCGTTACATTTTAAAATTTCGCAAAAGTCTAAGCTTGATTTTTTTTTTTTTTCCTTTTTCTCATTTAATTGACGAGATCTTGCTAATATATCCTAGTCATTTATTTGCATCTGAAATGAATCGTGCATGGAAAAGTCAAATTAAAAACATTTTTATTCGATTTATCGAGGTCAGTAAAACTCACAATGCCATATGTAGAAACTTACATTAATTCTCGGCCAATAAAAATAATTTAAAAAAAACATTCCTTCTCAGTCAATAAAAAAAAATTAAAAATCTCGCACATTGCATGTATAAAAACGTGACGATTGAACCAAGGGATCACACTCGCTCGCTGCAAACTACGGAGTGAAGACACCATGAGAGCCAGCAGAGACACCATGAGAGCCAGTGAAGACAAACAAGACTTGTTTGACTAGAAGGAACTGTCAATGGTGAGTTTAGCTGCCTATCGTGGTTGGCTAGATGAATTTGTACGCATTAAGGAGATGAAATTGAATTTTGTAGAAAAGGATTTTGGTGTTAATTTACAATTCAGCGAGCAGCAGAGGCGGGGAATTCGGAAATTGTAAAATTCCTAATAAAAGAAGGTGTTAATGTTTTAGCTAAAGATTCAGCGGGTATAACCATATTGGGGTATGCCAATTATTATTTTGAAAATTGGCCCATACTTGTGCATTTGGTGCAAACAATAGACGTGGTAATGAAAGGGATTCACAAAGACTGGAAATTGCTGGTGAAAGCGGCTAATGCAAATTGTGAAAACATTGTGTGTTACCTAACTGAAAAAAAGTTAGGGTGAACCGGTTTTCTTAGAAAAGGATTTGTTACTGCATTTCGTGGCCCAAGATGGCATCGTGGAAGTGGCAGATTATATGCAAGAAAACGGAGTAAATGTTTTATTAATGGAACGTAATAACATTACAGTATTACACGAAGCTGTAGGTAGTAAAAATAACTCTACAGTTTTGTGTGTTTTGGACAATATAAAAAAAACATTGATAATGACACGGAAAAAATTGAAAATTTCTTAAATACTGAGGATTTGAATGGCGAAACTGCATTTATGTGGGATGCTACGAATGAAAATTATGAAATTCTAATTGAACAGGGAGCAAAACCATAAACAAGACTAAATGAAGCCGATGTTTTATTTATGAGCACATATTTTGAATGAAAATTGTCAAATGTTAACAAAAAAATATAAATAATATGTAAAAAGTTGTATATATATAATCAGAACCGTATTTCTGATGATATGTTCTTTGATTGGATTTTCTACGATAATAACGAATCTTTCGGTCTGTTTCTCGCTGTAATTCACGACGAGAAATACCGGTCATCTCGGTTCTTTTAGGATTCTTTCGTCGATAGTGGGAGACGTCTGTTGTTGGTATTTGTCTTGAACGCTTACTCGGTGCTTGTTTTTGTTTCGCACGAGAGATGCCGGATGTCGATTTGCGATGTGTGCCTCTCTGTTGATGGACGTCAGAAGTTGTTTGAGGTCTCGACTGGTGGGAAACGAATGTAGATGTTTGCCTTTGCGATATTCAAACAGTTCTGTTGGCAAAAAAAAATATACTATTCTCAAATATAATAATTACAATCACATTAGAAAAAAATAATTACAATAAATGTAAATCATAATTACATAGATTCATTCAAAGAAGTTGTTGGGCCAGGGAAAGAAGCGATTGGTTGTCCCAGGGCTGAAGAAGTTGATGGTCCAGGCACCGAAAGCGTCTCGTCCATTTCCTCCACATCCTCCACATCTGTTTCGTCCATTTGGCTGGAACTCGAGAGATTCACCAGGGATCTGTGGGTAAAAAATTCAAAAGACTGGTGATTGTTCCGTATTGCGTATCTAAATCGCTCAAAAACCACTGTATTACCTATCCAATGGTAAAAAAAAATGTCGAGAGAAAAAACCGCCAATTACATATCCAGCCACAACTGGTGAAAAAACCCAAATAAAATACATAGTTTCCCCCCTGCTTATCCAGCGCACCTTGAAAAGGCTGGGTTTTACCAAAAGTTTCCCTTTGCATATCAAGGTTACAAAACTTGCAGTACTAAAAATGATGACATTGTGTATCCAAGCCGGAAGGGGGGAAATTGGTACCACACCCCACTTGTTTCGAATTGCGTATCCAGCCGAGTCGGGGGAGAAATTTCGACCTACACCCAATTATTTCCTATAGAGTATCCAAACTGAAAACAGAATATAGGGTAAAAGACCCTATTTGTTTCCCGTGGCATATCCAGGTGCCAAAAGTAACAATTGCTAAAAGTTTCCTATCGTGTGTAAAAAAAAAATTTCGCCCTTTTTTCGTCCCTGTTTAAATGCGTGCGATTCGCGATGCATATTTTTTTTTGTTTGAACAGAATATTTAATAATTATTAACATTTAAAAATAATTTTAACAATCTATACTAATATTATAAAGAGGTAGTGTTTGTAACTTTGTGTGTTTGGATGTAGAAGGTAATCTTCTAAACTACTCATCCGATTTTAAAAATTCTTTCACCAGTAGAATGCTACGTTATCACTGAGTGTCATAGGCTATATTTTATTTTAAAAATCAATAGGGATACCTACTAAAACTCCAATAATGTAACCCTAAGTGTAAATAAATGGTGTATAAAATTCCTTAC
The DNA here is from genome assembly GCA_029891345.1 of Dryococelus australis. Classification (NCBI taxonomy): domain Eukaryota; kingdom Metazoa; phylum Arthropoda; class Insecta; order Phasmatodea; family Phasmatidae; genus Dryococelus; species Dryococelus australis. The sequence continues at coordinate 27,535,085 of CM056999.1, read as the reverse complement.
ATTGCATGCGCTGCGAAAACTATTGATGATAGAACAAAATAATGTACTACGGCTTTGCAGGACGGACAGATTCAGAAAATAAAACGTGATGTGTGCTGCATACGGCACCAACCTTAGAAGCTCTACTGCCATTATGGGGGGAGTTACTTTTGTGTTTGCTGGAGATTTTCGGCAGACACTCCCTGTAGTTATAAAAGGGATGCGTGCAGATATCATCAAAGCATGTCTTAAATCATCTCCCTTATGGAGTTCTATTCAACACCTAAATTTGCGAACGAATATGAGATCCTATCTTGGTGGAGACACGCATAAAGATTTTCCACAACAATTGCTCAGACTTGGAGAAGGAGTTTTTACTTTTCTAAATTTGGGCACTAATTCTGCTGAAATCATTTTAAATGAGACATTAGGTCAGATAGTCCACAGTCTGCAGCTACTTATAGAAGCAGTATATTCGGGCTCAAAAATTTACTAGAAAGAGACTTTCACTGGTTGTGTTCCAGGGCAATAGTATCGCCTAGGAACGACACTGTCAATGAAATAAACAATCTCATTATACAAAGAGTTCCTGGCCAAGTCAAAACCTATAAGTCGATTGACACAGTCACCAATGCTGACAATGTCATCCACTTTCCTCAAATTTTCTAAATTCGCTTAATCCTTCTGGCTTGCCACCTCACGAACTATCATTAAAAATCGGTACTCCTATCATGCTTTTAAGGAATATAAGCCCTCCTAACATGTGTAATGGCACAAGATTGCTCATTAAAGACTTGAAAGAAAATTTGATTGTCGCGACCATCCTCACCGGTCCAGCAGCCGGCCAGCTGGCAAACATCCCGAGGATTCCCATGATTCTCACGGATTTGCCAATATTTTTCAAATGGACTCTACAATGCCAATGACATGTACATATCAATAAACCCTTAACAGCAAAACATAAAAGTACATAATAAAAATATAAAATAAATACACTAGTTCGACCAGACCGCATTGCAATGGCAACCATACCTCACATTTACATGTACAAATAAACGATAATATATTAATGGGTCTATCGCCCAGTAGTTTATTACGTCTATATGATTTGTGTTCATGGCAAAACATGCGAGTTCATATTAATTTGCATAAAAATACTTCAAAAATACTTTTTATATTTTACAGTGGCTATTTGCCACATGGCCAAGTGCACCGTTCCATTTTGAAGCTTCATTATGGAACATGGTAGGAAAATCTAGTATTTCAATAATGCAAATACTGGTCGAATACACTTTAAAATATAAAATATTCAAAATGTTTTGCAATGCATTAAGAGTTACGTTAATAATCATCATAAATATTATAGAGATGTCTACATGTCATAATAGCCTTGTCTGTGATTGTTCAAGTAAGTGCACAAAATGGCGATTCTAGCACACGAGCTGTCAACAACATAATAATTACATAAACACAGAATTGCACTCAAATACACTAAAATAATAATAATAAAAAAAGAGACCATTTGTCTCGTACTTATGTGACATGGGTAATATGGGAAAACAAAACACTGACATAACATATGGTACAACATACACATTGACTCTCAAAATATAAATACTAAAAGTAAACAAAAGCACATGGCACTCGACCTGACGCATGGATGCTGACATTCGTACAAGTACGTATGATGTTGCATGGGAACCTAACTTGACATATTTGTGTACAATGATGCATGATATGTAACACTGGCAGTTACATAGCATGAGAACATTTGACACTTATACACTAACACTTGGTGCATTGTAGGATGATGACGTACACATACAAAAATAAACACACACTGCACACTCCCTAACATCTAACATAACCCTAATTACACCGTCTACACACAATTGCACTTGACACACAACATGCATATGGCTCTGGTTCGTCGACTCAGGTGCTCCACTATGATGTTGTGTTGCATTTTTGATGTCTCTCTGCTGACACGACGTGGTGAATGACCTGAGGCCCAGGTGCTGTCGACGTCATTTGGCTGATAAAAATTTTGAGAAATTGGTGTTTCGATTTTTGTTGGACCTGAAATGTTCACTATTCGTACGACTTGCACTGTCCCTTTTGGTTGCACTGATGCTGTTACATTCCGAATGTAGCAAGTGTTTGGGGTATTGCAGGCACAGTGGTTGCTGCTGTTCTGGTTCATGTGTGGCTCACCATTGTTTGTCAATAAGGGGCATGTTGTCGCGGCACAGCTGCGTGGTCCTATGGGTGAACACAGTGGGTGGAGGGGAGGGATGAGCCTTTCCTCTTATGGCGCAGCCAGCCCTGCTTGGTGTCGTGGCGTGGCACAAGGGTCAACAAAACGCTCAGATGACATGCGGAGCAGGGCCCCGAGCTGGTGTGTGGTGACACAGGAAAGGAAGAAGGAACTCCTTTTGTTTCTTCTGCTTCCTCCTCTGTGAAGCATGGCATGGCATAGATGGAAGGGCCGGAGCTGGCGTGTCCTCCTATCCTTTGTCCTGCTGCTGCATGGTGTCGGATGATGTCAGCTGTGACATAACATGCTCCTCTAAAGTGCAAAATTGCTGCTTTCCTGTCTTTATTCGCCACTTCCACCCCAATGGTGAGTCTGCACACTTAGTGCGCTATCATGCTGGTCTATGTGTTCAGCTCCCTGGTGTGCTGCGTGCATCGCGATATTGTCTCGACATTATTGTTGGTCTCCTCTGACTAGACTCATTGCGGGTATGTGGATAAAATGATCAGGATAACTTAGCATAGGTAGATTTAGCATTGAAAAATTTTGAAGTAGGTGAAATTTTGCAGATTCAGGTTTCAGGTGTGAAAAATGGCCACACGACAGGGCGACATTTTGACAGCATTCAAAGTGTTAAAAGGCAGTAGTAATCTGCCACACTTTCGAGCAGCCATTTTGACGACTGTTGCATGGATGGGGAGTAGTCAAAGGTATTTTTGGGAAGCAGTGAACTTTGAGGTAAAGGGAAATGTGCGGAGTCATACCCAGTAGACACCATACTTCACTAGAGCGGCATCAAAGTGAAAGTTCTGGTATAGCATGATGATCCTCAGTATTCTCAGTGTGCTGCGGGCCGATCACCCAGGCACTCCATTTCTGCCTAATTTTCGAAGTTCACCAGTATATTGTGGGGCATCTCAAGCAACATGTGGATAATTGCAAAAATTATTGTTGACATTCTAGACCCCCGATGGAGTGTTGGGGCCAACCACGCACCCATACATGTAAACACTTTATACATTGCAGTACACATTGAAGACATTTACCCTTAAAAATTAAGACACAAAAGACTGGAGGAATATAGCAGGATACTGAGGTCCCATATCCATATACACATTGTGGCAGTCGAATTAAAAAGCACATGTCAGTTCCATGTATCACTTTAAATCGATATCTCGATTACACATCCTGCTAGGGGATAACTTTGCACTGGTGCACACTTTTACCTGCGGCGAAGGTTATGCTGATACAAATGCCATTAAGCTCTCATGAATTAAGTTTGTTGATTAAATTATCGTCCCCAGGTGATGCAAACCTTGTAAATGCGAGGGGCGGTGTCCTGGAAGGCTAAACAAAAAACAATACCACATAAATTAAGTCTATTGTAGTTACATGACGAATGCAAACAGGGCTGGCTGCCCGGGAATGGGAAAATACGACACAATCGCATGCGGACCGGCCCCTCTTGGTGCTACTCGCTGACTGACTTCCTAACTGGGCTCGAGTGTGGGCGAGAGAAGGCCAATGAGCCATGAAGGGAACTTCTTGTACACATGCTCAAATACTTCTGCCTTAAACTACTTACATGGACACAAGTAAGCATAAAAATATTTAAAAAATCATCAAATCTCACCTGCCTTGCAAAAATTCAACATGAAATGACGTGGACATAATACTAGGTGGGTGAACAAAAACATACTTGAATGAAACACTGCAAATAGGATGATATTGTGGGCAGTGGCGATGCGTGCTATAATTTAATGGGGAAGCTACTGTGTGCAGGGGGCAGTAGTGATGTTGATTTCTTCAATTAAAAGAGTTCAGTTTGGGCGGTGGGGGGAGATCCAGGGGTTCGCCCACGGGAAAATCTGGATTTCAATGTTCAAAATGGTGCTATTTAAACATTTTTTCGTACTTAAATATAATAAACTGCTTGTAAACATATTAATATTCTTTACCATAAAATTTGCTGAGTGAACAATAGTACAAAGATACCTTCATCAAACCTGGAACCGTGTCCAATTAAAGCAATTAAAGCAAGTAACTCGACATAATTGACACTGTTTTTTTGAGTCTTTTATCTCATCGTGCCCAAGGAAAGGCAGTTCCTGTACACCCAAGAAACAACAAACAACCTCTATTAAACAAATGAGGATTTACCTGTTTCTTTAACTTTTTCGTTATGTCGTTGTGTGGTTAATTGTTTGGATCTATCTAGACCAAAATCGACTCTTTATTTACCAAATTCTTTAAGAGACAAAAACGAATTTATGTGAACTTCAGAATGCTTGTATTTTTGAACAGCATTGCATAAATTGTTAAGTTCATAATACCCAGTTACTCTCCACATGTTAACATCCTTTGAAAACAATAAACATGGCCAGCAAAACAGTTTTTTAGGCTGCTACATCCAGCTAACTACAAGTGTTTCTGAAAAACATTTTTTTTTCGAAAAGATGTACACAATTACCGTTCTTGCATGTTGTCGTGATCGTAAGTTCAGGTGTTGGCCTATCGTATTTTATGTCACATCTTTCCTGAAATGTGAAATCATTGCTGGGAAAATGCTTCATTCGTAATCCACACACACCACACTTACATCCACAAGTTTCTGTTATACTCATTCTATCTACTCGGTTCTCAGCCTCACACGGTAATTTTATAATTTTTATGTAGGTTATACATTGCGCATGATCATGTATAACATTCTCAGCACCAAAACTAAATTAAATAAAAATAATACGATTAGTGTTGTGTGCGCGAATTTGCCCACACATCGCACATCCATTCCCGATTAGAAGTGACTTATGAAAATCAACCTTTGAAAAAACACTCTAGGCATAACATGTCAACCTGTTTTTTGAATAACCTGTTGATACGCTGCGCCTCCAGAGGTTCTGGTGGTGTGTCTGTGTCCTGCCTGAGAGCAGGTGGGGAACAGGAACTGATAATGTGCCCGGCTCCACGTTCAGTATAGAGAACGATTGCTGATGGAAGTCGTATGGCAGACGGCCTACAGCGACTTTGGATACAAGATCAATATGAAGGAGAGCTGAGTGAATGTGTTCGTTATATTACTTATAGGTAAAATATTGCTTGTGGGCGAAGCTGTCAGCCACTTCGTACCCCTATATTACCTCCGAAGTTACCCTGCTTAAGGAAGGAAGGTCCCATAAATGCAAAACACACTGAAATAAACTTGTAAATTTGAAGGCTGCTATTAAGGCACAGTACCCGATGAACTCAGGAGAGTTAAATACGATTAAACATGCCTAATTATGACATAACTGTTTTATTACCGTAAAGGTACAATGGAATGTTACTGCACTTGTTTATGCATACCTTAGTTAAGTGGACCCAGCACTCTGGACCTGCCGGTGGTTGCTACTGCTGGAAAATAAGGTGTGGGCATTAGATTAATTTCATGAAACGTATCCCACATGTGAAGTCCTGGTATGTTACGTCAGGATGCAGAGAGACCTCCCCTCGGTTAAATAAAAGTACTAAAAGGTTCTTGAAGTACGTTAACTGTGGATATAAAGAAAAACGAAGTTTATATGGAATTGCCGAGGGGGGTATGTGGAGCTTACCATCTGCCCTGGCAGTTGTCTGGATCGCTGAAGTCTGACTAACGACACTGTGTCGGTTTCGCAGCACGTCCAGCTAATTCGGCGCCAAAATGTAAACATGAAAAAAACTGAACTTAATGAATAACATGATAAGTGAAATTGATATTGTACATAATCAAGATTGCTTAACTAAAACATGTTGGTGACATTCTCGTGAACGCCAGAGCCCCAGATATGGCTAAGAATGTGACATCACGAGAATTTCACCTCACTTGAAGGGTGATATTGAATGAAATGATGCCTCACAGGCTGATTCTCGATAGATGATTACATGGACACTCTTATAATCAACATTTTAGAATCGGCGCGTGTTGTTATGTTATTGATTTCAGGAATGTCTATGGTTGTGACGACACACGGATTTCGTAACTAAGGGTGGATCTACACCCTGGTTTGTATGGAATGTTAACGACTCTCTATGATGGAGCAGGTGGTGTCCCTAGTGAGTTATGGTGTAATCACCGTGAATCATGCTTAAAAATGCTCATATTAATTAATGCTGCTGGGGAACCACTCTCCACTTCACACTTACTGCGGGAATTTGATTCTCTGTCTTTTGAAACAACTCGAAGCCACGTCGAACTCCAGATTCGGCCATGGGGCCCATCAACATCGCTCACATCAGAAAGTCGTGGGAATAAACAGCGCCGCTTACCGCAGTGTTGCCTCCAATGGCTGTTGAATCTAACGATCATGGCTTCATGGGAAACACTCTATTAGGCACATATTCATTCATCATGAGAGTTATCTCTTGTGGTGAATGTTAAATATTATAATCCATGGCCACTACTTACATGGCGGCAAGAAAAGTGTAATGTCGTTCTTGTCGACCTGCACTGATCGAGACCACGACCTAATGTCGATCGGTCGAGTATTTCTGTATGGTTGATGAATCTGCGATGGAATAAATGTTAACGAGGGATACGTGGACATCAGAAACACATCACTGTATTCCACAAATATATAACACTGCAGTTAACTGTAGAGTACTCTATTATTGAATAAATGGAACTTTACCTTAATATCTTCAATAACGTGTCATATATATTTCTTTTTAATATGAATTTCAAACAGCTAGATCAGCGACTTGTTGGCAATGTCCGGTAAGAAATGGTTCACAGTTAAAATATTATTTTAACCTAGTTTTTTAGTGTAGTATTTGTAAATTAAATGGTGCCAATTGAAAAATTATAAATTCAGGTACCTCCAATGGCTATATATCACATTTTTACAGTTTAAAATAACAGCGGAAAATATTGTAAGTAGGCTGTAATGGGACGGTGTTGTTTTATCGAGCAAGAAAGCATGTGTCTGTTGAGTGAGGCTTGGCGTTCTCTCTCTTTTTTTGTCTCCATCACACTCAGAAAGTTTCACTTCGCTAGTAAGCAAATATATTTTACATGTTTTCAATTGTAGCATATTTAATACTTATTAAAGCAAAATAATGATTTTTGAATTTCTAATTTGCAACTGAAAATAGATTTTAATGTTTGAATACTAATTTTTATATATTTAGTTATGATGGCAGGGCAGAATCAAAGTGAAGTTGACAGATTTGGAGAGTCATGACATGGTATGTTGCTTTGTTACGAAAGAAGCATAAATTATACTCACTCCGAAAAATACTTCAAATTACCACATCATGGTTGCAGACATTGTGTATCTTTGAAGATATCTAAGCAAATTACGATGATGTGATAAATCTGTGTTTCCATGGTAGTAATAAATATACTGTTACGGTGTTCTGTTAACCGCTGCATGTGAAATAGCACGCTGTGGCTGCATGGTGATAGTTATGCTTATTCTGTGTGTGTGCGTGATTTAAAATATTTGATGTGAACTATTTATACGTCTTAAATGTGAACTGTTTTTATGATGAAGTTATTTATTTACATCCACATCTGTTTATTTATCACAACGTTGTACCTTTGCCCAGGGTGTTTGAAACACAGTCGTGTTACCAATCACAACAAAATAACCAAGACCAGCCCCAATAAATTTCAATAAACCTAATTTACAGTAAGTAGCAATACATATAAATATGAGTAGAATAAAAGTTGCGGTAGCCTTATTTGTGTGCATGTTCACAGATATATTTTTTAAGTTTGTATGACAAAAAAAGAGCGACACGAGTTGCGTGCTTGATTTTAATGTCTTTTTCATTGGACTGATTATTACTTGGTTAAAGAAATAACCCAACACATATCAATAACAAAAAGTTAAATATTATAGTTCATTACCCCGAAGTTGTAACAGTGTTAAACAGTCGCTGAAATATACTAACATGCATTACATGTAATGTGCTATGTTGTGGAAAATAAATATGTTAATGTACAATAATCGTAAGAACTGTCGTCAATTCAGGCATTTTTAAAACGTCATAAAACTGACCAAAATAATATTGGAGGCCTAAACTGTTAATATTCATACGGAATGGTTTTTGGAATATGACAGAATTCTTTGAAAAGCTGTAAAAAGTAAACAACACATTTGACAGGTATAAAAGTAGAAGTCACATTTTGATGTTTACGTTTAGGTGTAGTGAAAGTATACGAACACATGTATACATGCAATGGCATGTAAACATTTGTTTAGACAGATGCTACAGGCAGTCACATGGCAATGCTTGTTTACATTTGGCAAAATGGTACAAAACGGGCCTGCTAGTAGATATTTAGCAGTGCTCCGAAAAAGTCGCTTCCAGTGGGGAATGGACTATAGTTACTGTAAACTACACTACGTCAACTGCCTGTGGTTAGACAAGCTTTGACTAAGTCTGCTTTAGTGTGGTGAAAAAAGGACTAACATTGTAGCTTCTAACACAGGTTGTTCGCAGCCATAAGCCCCTGCTCCTACCTGGGCAGTCTTCCTACCCTGCCACCCCTCCGTCGGCCGGGAATCTATTGCGACTGCCTACCTGCTGAAAGCATTACCTACAGCGCTTCCAAATATCTTGGTTTTGCTAGCAAAGAGTTGATTTCTTATAATGTACAGGAATGTTTCCTGAGTAGAATGTGTACCGCATGAGTGAAAAGTTGCATTAAAGTAAATAAAAGTTAGAATTTAATATTTATACTTAATATAACACTGGCAGGAAACTGTCTGGGCAAGCACTGCTTGCCTTGCTTGCCCTAACAATATGCCACTGATTGCGGAATCTGTGGGTTTGGCAACCTGCCTTTATTACTCATGGGGACATGTGTCTGTTTGTGTGTCCACATTCGTTGTGATACTGAATTAAAAGAGAGAAAACTTTTTTACTCTTTGTGTATCACTCCACCGAGGGAGTCTGTTGATATTAGGCCGGCCTACCCCAGCTGACTATCTCTGAATCTGCACTCCCGGTATCACATTTACACTACACCACAACACGGTGATCAATCGTAGATTGTGCGTGTGCACTGCACTGAGCAGGGAGCGGTCGGCCTGACAAACAGGCTAAGGAGGGGAATGAGCACACGTCAGAACAATTTTAAAACATTAAAATGTAATTTTAAAATTTCTTTCAAGTGCCATAAAAGTAAAAGTTAAACTTGCTATATAAAATATGGTAATTAAATATTTGCCAAACCATGTAAAACGAAGGTAGACTTGGACTTCAAGAGATGCTGAAGCTCTCAGAACCGCATGTTTGTATGCAATGGCCATGTCAACCACAAGGAAGCGACTGTATACCTTTACAACAAATCAAGTTCTGGGCCATGAGTGCCACCAATTCATTCAGCTGAAAGCGCAGGCCACCATTAGTAAGTTAAACCAGCGAGCAGCACATACAATTGAAAAGTAATTAAATACAAGAGAGTATGCAAGGCATTACTTTTTCCACAGTTTTCCTTGCATTGCAATTTTTCCTTTCAATTTATTAGTTAATAAAGTATTGCCATGTGCCTATAATTACGTGTCCCTCTTGCATCTACATGGACTACTAGAACAGCTTTAGCATCATGATGCCAAAGGCCGATCAATATGGCAGCTTATGGCGGACGAAACCCCATTCTTCAGTCTACCTTGACTCGTCGTCGACTGGATGTGGTAAGAGCCCCTCTCGACTCCTAAGTGGCCTTAAATATGGTGGAAGATTACAATTCTTGTGTTAATTTTCATACTGCTTCGTGGCTTGTTCCCTGAATGCCACAGTGGTACTATGCTTTTGTGACCTCACTCTTGTTGCACCTCGGATGGTACTTTTATGCGAGGATCTTACCTAGGGACTGCCCATGCCGGGCTGTGGTACAGTGGTCTCAGTCCTTATGGTCCTCGCCTGCACCCTGGTTGTAGAAGAACTTATTTTAATTGTAGGATATAGTGATATAATGTTGTGTTCGTCTGAGAAATATTTCCCTACATACTTTGAATGGCCTCCATAAGGGACCATTACAACTTAATATTAAGAACTCAAGTTAAATCTTAATGTCCAGGAACATTTCTGATATATAAAATTTTAATTTATTAAAAAAGTGAAAATAAATGACAATAATTTTAACATTATATTTCTTTAGTGGCCTGCATTGAAAAACAACAGCAACACCTCACTTTGAAAATAATTGTTAAATATCTGCAGCGGCTAGTGAGGGTGGTGGAGTGGCACACCTACACTAACACGCTCTCACACCTCCATTGACACACACTACCACAAACCCCTACACACTTCTGCACACGAGGTCACAGACACGGTGATAGAAATATTACCTCTTGTCTTAAGTTTCTACTATTTACCTGTAACACACTAACACTCTTTCCTGTGTTACAGAGAGATGGCTGGAATCTGTCGGGCGGGTGGCTCAGTTCTGTCCCCCACCACCAGGCGCCACCCTGATTATCAACCTAGGTACGACCTTATTTCATTTCACCCTGCATCACATTCACAAAGTCTATCTTCGCAAACTAACAACACCCTACTTTCTGCAGCCCGAATCCAATGAAGGAATTACATTTATCCTCCGCGACTGTCGCATAGTTTTATCCAGGCCCTCTTCGCTTTGCCTGGTTTTCTATGCCCCTTCTTCTTTCGGGGTGTGTCCATGGCTACAACTGGGGCCTTGGCACCAGATAACCCTACTATAGACGCGATGAATGCGCCCATTTTGATAATTACACCCGACCTAAAGTGTAAAGGGCTTGCCATGAGACTCATTCCATTCTCCAACCGTCTTAGCTACTAACAAGCATGCTGGAGGGCACACAGAACTGTGAAGGTGCTCAGGTTGGCGTAGCGGGATTTAGAGGCTCACCAAAAAAATTGGGTTTATCACATGCTCAATTGTCGAAAATAGAATTTGATTGACCTGCTGAGTGTCTTAAGCAACCTAATTATTTTTCGTTTTTAATCTTCTGTTCATCACACCCTTTTATTGTAAATGCTAGGGAAGTTTTCTGACACTTATTTAGTAGTGTCACAATCTATATTCACACCTTTTGGTTATGTTAAGATCAAAAAAGAATCTTAGAGTTTGGAGTATACAACAAGATGTTGGTAATGGTTCAAGAGTAGAGAAAATGTGTAATTTTAGGTTGCCGTTTTGTCGGTTGAAAGAAAAAATAAGGCATGTTTGTTTAGGTTTTTGCAGAGTGTGTTAGAAAAATGTTTTGATTTAGAAACAAATAATATATCAAGAAAATTTGTGCCCCATCATGTCATCCAGAATTCTTCGAAAATTTCGGCAGGAAAATGATTTTTCAAACAATATCAAGGATGAGAAAACTAGTGATTCTGACTTGGAAAGCACTGGTGTTAAGAAGAAGCAGCCCAATATTAATCGTTATAACCTGGTAATTTATCGTGGGTAGTAATACTAAATTTAAATTTTCAAAATGCGTAGGTAGGTTTTCTTTGTAAATGAAAATGTTAAGAGGAATATACACGGATATCTCAGTTTGTATACATCTGTCACTATTTAAATTCATTTGAGGCGGTACTAAGAATGTCAACCTTTCGTTTAAAAAGCAATACACGTGTGTGAAAATTACAATAAGGCATTGTTCACAATGCGCAATCGGCCGCTCGCAGTCGTCAGTCTAATGCAATTCACAATGTGCAGTTCATGGTTTTGAAGTTTTGTGTGTATACACTGCTAGTTTAGTTTTAGAATAAAGAAACACTGGGAAAACGATCTTCTAACCCAATAATTTCAATAAATTAAACCCAACTGGAAGGTAACAACTGATTTAATTCGTTAAGCTAAATTTTGTTAAATGACTGAACACAATTTTAATTGTAGTGTGGGATAATAACTTGTAAAATAATCGATAATTCGACTATTTAATTGTAATTGATACATCAATTACTTTAAAACATTTCGATTATTCACGATTCATAGCTTTTTATTAATAAAACAAAACATTGCAAATCCCTACTGTTCCACATTTATTAAAAATAGAAAATATAATTTTGAAACACATTTTCAAAATAGCTGAAATGATTACGAATTAACAGAAAAATTTTTGGTGATAACAGTTTTGAAAAAATTTATAGAAATGCACAGTATTGATAGAAAGTTTTTATATAGTTTATGAAATTGATACATTCATACACTCGCAATTAGGCTACAACCCGGTGGCGAGCTCTCTCACCTCTCCTTCACCCAACCAACTCCTTTTCCACTCCCTTCTTGAATTTACCAACCCCTCTCACAGATACCAATTCCTCCCTCAACACATTCCAGTCCCTCACAGACCTCACAAGCATGGTCTACCTACCCCGCTCCGTTCTCCTCCAAACCCTCTGAAGCTTCTCACTGTTGTTTCCTCTTCCCCTAAACACAGACTTAGCTTGCAGTGTAGCTCTCCCCATCCTCCCTCTTCATTCACCCCCCTGTACATCCTGACTAACCGTTCAACTTTCCTCCTGTCCTTCAATGAGCTCCACCCCATTTCTTTCACCATCACTGATGGCCTATAGTTCCCTTCTTCCTCATCATCCTGCCCTTGCCTTCTCCACCTACCCTTCACCCATCTTGCTGCCTTTCTCTGCACCTTTTCCAGTTCTCGCACCTCCACCTCCACATACGGGTCCCATACTGGTGCAGCATATTCTAACATTGGCCGTACCATTGTGCCATATGCCTTCTCCTTCACCTCACAGCTGACTCCATTCAGCACCCTTCCCAGCATACCCAGAGCCCTTCTTCCCTTTGCTACCACCCTCTCTACCTGTTTTTTTCCATCTGAGGTCTCCCTGTAGTACAATCCCTAGATACTTACATTCTGCTGCTTTACTTTTTCAATACGTGAAACGATCTGTCTGTACAGGTAATTATGATTCCTGTCACTGAATTATCGCCTTCCATAATTATGTGCAATATGTACTGAAGTCAACATGCTCACTATTAAATACATAAAAAAACAGTCCTGCAACAAATATTTGTTTACATCATGTGATCGCAAGCGCTACGTTTGATTGGTTGGAATTTTTCGGCAGTCTGCAGTTGAGTAGTCCAAGATGTAGATAGACCATCTCCAACTGCTGACTGCACGTTGTGAATATGTATTTGTATTATTTTAGTTGAGCAACTCATCTCTGGCTACAGACTGCGAGCTGCCGACTTCATTGTGAATAAGGCCTAGTATAATGTTATATTATATTACTGCCAATATTTTTTATTAGTTCCCAACATACAGTCTACTGGGGAGGAATTCGCAAGAATGCATACGTGTGCGTACCAGTCCCCAGAATTGACATCATCATTTACCTTCTCACTGTGTGTACTATACTGGGAATTTGAACAGCATTTAATTCCTAGTATAGTACACACAGTGTGAAGGTATCTTATCACAGATTTAAATTGAAAGTTTGTTAATATTTTCTCTGTCTATTTATATTGTGATATAGTGAGAAAATTATTATTTTTTGATTGAATGTAAATTGTGTTTTGATCATTATTTTCTGGTTTTATGAACTGCATACATTTTGGAACCAAACTAAATACTAGTATATTCAGTGATATAAATAATGTTACTATTGTATGACCTGCTAGCACAAATACAATTTACTTGTTTAAAAACAGACTAAAGCAGATTGTTAACTTTCTAGATTTTTCATGTGTTTGACAAGGAAATTACATCACAATTTAATAATTGTATGCGTGAGAACAGATTTTTTAAAAACGATATAGAAGAATTATTTTTTGGGAATATGACAAGAGGACAGACCATCGTAATTTCCAAAATGCATTTTGTATTAATTTTGCTGGTTCTGTGTGAATGTAGGATATTAAGTGTCTGGTAGAGTTTACCCAGTGATGGTACTAGGTAGGCCTACCTGGAACATTTGAAGAAGAGGTTCGAGTGTATGCAAATTTGGTTTATTTGTGTCCTGAAGGATTAAACCAGACTAACTGTATACATGGGTGAGAAGTAGGCCATTTGGTTTTGGCACTTGTAAAGAAGTTACAATCAATGACGAAATAAGTAAGCTGCTTCATTCTAGTAATCATTTATGATTAATTAAAAATTTTACGGAAATTTAGTAAATTTAGTTAGTTGCTGCAAAATTTTGACTTTAAAAAAAAAACTGAACAGTGTTAACTTTAATGTTTGAACTTTCAGAACATCGCAGTTAAAAGACATATGATAACTCCCAGAGGCCTGTCTCAGATCTGGTGCTCTACCAAAAAACTGACTAGCCTAATATTCACGTTTTAAAAGTCAATTTTGTGAAACAATAACTAATTAATTTTTATCTGCTGAATCACATGAGCCATATTTTAAATGGCGATAATGTGATGTGATTAATGGTAAAAAAATAAAATGGAGATAAATGTAAGAAAAACTAAGGTAGTGAGGTTCACAAGGAAGAAGATGATAAGCAGGGACATGTACAGATGGGAGGGACAAGAGATAGAAGAAGCAGCAGAATGTAAGTATCTAGGGATTGTACTACAGGGAGACCTCAGGTGGAAAAAACAGATAGAGAGGGTGGTAGCAAAGGGAAGAAGGGCTCTGGGTATGCTGGGAAGGGTGCTGAATGGAGTCAGCTGTGAGGTGAAGGAGAAGGCATTTGGCACAATGGTACGGCCAATGTTAGAATATGCTGCAGCAGTATGGGACCCATATTTGGAGGTGGAGGTGCGAGAACTGGAAAAGGTGCAGAGAAAGGCAGCAAGATGGGTGAAGGGTAGGTGGAGAAGGCAAGGGCAGGATGATGAGGAAGAAGGGAACTATAGGCCATCAGTGATGGTGAAAGAAATGGGGTGGAGCTCATTGAAGGACAGGAGGAAAGTTGAACGGTTAGTCAGGATGTACAGGGAGGTGAATGAAGAGGGAGGATACAGAGGGCTACACTGCAAGCTAAGTAAGGAGATGTTTAGATGAAGAGGAAACAACAGTGAGAAGCTTCAGAGGGTGTGGAGGAGAATGGAGCGGGGTAGGCAGTCCATGCTTGTGAGGTCTGTGAGGGAGTGGAATGTGTTGAGGGAGGAATTGGTATCTGTGAGAGGGTTTGGTAAATTCAGGAAGGGAGTGGAAAAGGAGTTGGGTGAAGGAGAGTTGAGAGAGCTCGCCACCGGGCGGTAGCCTAATTGCGAGTGTATGTATGTATATTTAAGAATATTGATTATTGATATTCATCCATACTTGGGCCAGTGTCTTCTAATAACTTTTAACATGATCCTTTATGAATAAGTTTGCATGTAATGATCAGTAAAGGGTAATATGATCTTTTATGTGAATTGAGTGATTTCAATTTTCTCAACTAATTAATGTGTCATTTCAATGCTAGGTATCAATAATTGTGCACAAGAGGATTTGCCTTTAAAATTTTATAAACAATTTGCATGGGAAATTAGCTTGTGTATGTTTTAGTTGTTGCATTGAACTGAAGCCAGCTGTAGACGTGACACCTCAACTCAGTGATACTGAGGGCCGGTTTCACCAACACATCTTAAAATTTAAGCCCTACTTAAACACTGAATAAGCTGTGCCTAGCGCCTTGTACCATTTCACCAACTTTAAGCTCTCCTTAAAATGTTTTAAGCAGCTCTTAGTTTAGGCTGCCGAAATCGGATGCCTAACTCTTTAAGCTCTGCTTAAATCATTGTAAACAAATTAAAAGGAAATGGCTGCTACTGTAAAAGTTATGTGTTGATAACCCCAAATGTGCTATAAAGTATTTAGTTTTATAAATTCAATTTTTTATATATAAAAATAAGATATTATTGTGTATCAAAGTTATTGAGTCTGGGTGCAACTATTTATTTGCTGAAATAACCTATGACGATGGTTGAAAACAAAGCTCGTGGCAGGCTTACATTTGTTTATGTACATTTTGCGCATATTTTCAAGAGGCAAACCCAATATGTACATAGGAAATTGAGTGTAAAGGCAGGTGGCTGATTGATAAAATATGGATTTATTGAGTACGCATAAGCTACGGAAGTACCTATTTGAAATAAATGGAAAAAATGTTTCCCTTCACTACACTGCATGTATGTTCAATACGTTGGCCTAAAAATATATGATTACTTTGATAGAATTTTGAGACTGGTTATAATATAATGCATTTACACCTACGTTTTACTACACATGACAAATTTGCATTACAAGTTTTGCACACATTCGTCTTAGTTTTGAATTAGAAAAGTTAACGAGGGCCCAATTAAAGATGTCATACAGGTGTGAAGTGATAATCATATTTATTCACTGGGTGTTTCTAAATTGCTCATGAATATTGTCAATGTTGTTATCAACAAACTATCACAATTTCAGAAAGTTCAATTCTGGTTAGTGATGAAAGCCAATCGAATCTTTAAAACATAGCAGTAATGTCGTACATAAAACATAAAACAGTTCTATTAAAGTAGAAAAATTCGGGATGGCCTTGTAGACTGTAGTAAATGTAGACCCAGTGTTGTTTTTTGAGGTCAATACGATTTTTACATGGAATATACATTGCGTTTAGGGAATATTTAATCATTGCGTAAACAAGACAACAGTTTCATTTTAAAAATTCATCATTAACCTAATGTATTATTTTTATAAAGCATTTAATATATAAATGCTTTAATAAAGCTACTTAAATATATGTAATGAGTCTAAAACATTACCCGAGTAGATAAAATATAAAACAATTAACATTCTGACTAGTAAAAAATAGCCCAGGCGTATAGATCGTTGTACTTTTGCTGCGAAAAATCACATTTCTTGGCACTGATAATTAATAAAAATGATCATAAAACATCACAGAATTGCTACACAACACTTCCACAATAATAAATTAGTCTTGAAAAATCAAAACTTATCTATTCACGAACGTAATTTTAACATAAATAAATTTCAGTACATGTAGTTAGTTGAATTAATTGAGTACACATGTCTTTCGTATATGCAGTAACATTTGTTTTAATTGATTCTTATTATTCTTTAGGCGAACGATAAAGCTTTAATTGTTTATTGTAAAACAAATATTTGGTTAGGATTCGTAATGCTCATAACAAAAGTAAACGTAACATTTCAGGGAAAAAATGTTTTCTTTTTCTTTTCATTGAAATAATTCTCATTGGTTAGCTTAGTTACATGACCACAATATGCCACTACCAACATGAGAATATTTGCAACTTGTTTCTTTAAGCAACGCCCAGCCAAAACGCGCTTATAAAACTGAGTTTTATAATGGTGAAACACCTCAACATCCTTAAGCGCCACTAAAACTAAAGTATCGCTTTACTGGAACCTAGTTTATTCCTTGTTGGTGAAACCGGCCCTGACAGGCTTGATTTAGGACTGATGGGAGGCAGGAAAATTAATTAGAAAATTCTACTGATTACACACCAATCTAGCAGAATATTGTGAATTTAGGTTCTTATAACCTCGACACAATCTCCGGTACTCGTGTACTAAGAAAGTTGAATAACATGCTGGAAACCATGATCGTGATATTTAAAGAATAAAAGATTATTTTACAAAACAAAATAGTGAATTAGGGAATAAATTCTCAAAACAAAATATTGAATTAGCTAATAAATTCTCAAAACTAAATAGTGAATTAACTAACAAATTCTCAGAGCATAACGCTGATTTTATCAAAATTGAGGCAAAGTTAACAGAACTAAATCGTAACTTAGATGAAACTTTTCAACAGCAAATATAAATCTTGCAATCAGAGGTTACGCTTTCTGCGCAAAAACTTAACTTGTCAGTTAGCTGATACACAAATTTCCGTGACAGCTGCTTAGTAAAGTAAATGGATCAGTCGCTGTTCAGAGTAGTCAAGAGGTTAAAACCAAAGAACTTTGTGAAAATTGTGATAGATTAGAGGTGTCAGTGGACGAGAGGATCTTTCATTGACAAGAAGTTACGGAGGGAAATATTGCTAGTATTAAGTTAATGTACGTGAAGTACAGGCACAAATTGACTCAGTTGAAAAAAAAACACTTAATTTGGAGTAAACTTAAGAATGTTTAGGTGGGCAAATAGCAAATCTGGAACACAAGGTTACAGAAGTAGAAAAGGGTTCCGATTTACTGTTCAAAATTCTGACCCTAACATTTTAGCACAAGTTGATGTACAATTGATGAATTTTGAAAGACACCTAAATAATTCATTTTCACGTTCAGAAACAGAATACCTAATGGCTAAAAGCGATTTTGAAACAAAGAGCACTGAAATTCAGAGCAAAATAAATGAAATAAACAAAAATAGTTTAAGTTAAATCAGGCAGGGGAAAACAACAACCCCGTGTCTGAACAATCAGAATCGCCACATCATAATTTACCAACCAGTAATACCCAACATTACATTTCTACTGGTAAACAACTGAATAATGTTACTTTGTTAAATCCTACTGCCACCATCCTGCAGTACATTGGGCCGAGGAAGTGCCTCGCTTCTCTGGATGCAGTACCGAAAACCCAGTAATATACATAAAAAATTAGAAGAGTATGGTAAACTGTTTGGAATGACAGACCAAGAAATTTCATTGTGCTTTAGTCAACAGCCTTTTCTGGTGGGAGCTAGGAAAAGAGTGACTTAACAGTTTCGAACAATTCAAATGTTCATTTTTAGAGCAGTATTGGAATGATCGCATCCAGGGGAATTTACGGGCTAGGCTCATTTTTGAAAAGTACGATCCTAAAAAGGCTAAAACCCTTGAGCATCATAAGTGAAAGTTTCAAGCGGACCTGTAACCTGAACGCCATGTAGGATGAGGAATTGTCGGAGGTCATCCTAGCGCAACTTCCACCTAGATACCAAGATTGATGGGCAGACTCTCCGTTCACTAATTTTAATGACTTTCATCATCAAGTTCTGAGACTAGATCAAACTGAAAGACAGAGATCTATCTTTACACGTGGGATTGAACAGTCACTCATACCCCGACAACCTCCGTTGTATACGAGACAAAATTACCGAACTGATACTGGCAACGCACAAAATCCACCTGGAGGAGGAAACACTAGAGTTAATCATTTCCTTGGGTTTAGCGAGAGTACTCACCCGGTTGAATCACACGGGGCATACCCTGAGGCAGATCAAAGGCAGTTTCAGTCGACTGGTTACCGGCGTGGCAAGAGATACTCGCCGGGCTGTCGACGGAGGCAGCGAGAAAGAAAAGTTAGGAGCGCAACTCGTGCGCCACAGCCTAATGCATATAGACATTCAATGGCATTATATATGCATGGTCATCGAACATACAAGCCAGTGGTCAAGGGCGGTCTAACTCACCTCGTGACAGGAGTGCTAGTGAAGCTAGTAAGAAATGGTCTGATAATCCTACTGGCAGACTACAGACTAACTTCGTGTCCACAACTGGTATAATTATATTTTAGGCTACATTGGAGCCAACAAATTGTGCTAGCCTAAAACAAATTGTATTCTGACTTGGTATATTACGCACTATCGGAGAAGCCATAAGGTCCTGTGACTCATGCCAGAAGGCAAAACATCCGAACCAAAATTTACAAGGAGAAATGCAAGCAATAATACCAACAGAACTGCTTGCATTGGTCTCTGTTAGTATATTTGGACCTCTGCTGAGATTGAAGGCGGGTGTAAAATATCTTTTTGTTTTGTCAGATCTATTTTCCAAGTATTTGAAACTTTATCCAGTAGTACAAGCCAATGCTCCAACCTTGCTACAGAAATTAAAATTATTTATTGTAGAAGTAGGAAGAAAACCTAGTTGCATTCTGTCCTACCACGGAAGCCAATTCAGGAATGAAACTTGGTAGAAGGGGCTAAAGCAGTTAGGTATTGTACCAATTACAATCTTCATAAGACATCCACAAAGCAACTTGGTTGAGCGCAACATGAAAATAATATAATGCTTATCTATTGCCACCATAATCAACAAAGCTGGGGTGATAAAATCCAGTTGATCGAATTGGTCATGAATAATACTGTATATGTAACTACAGGTGTGCCGCCTCGTGAGGTGTTGATGGGCAAAAGCTTGGGTTATGCTCAAAGGAACTTAAGATGCCAAAATTGGAAGCCTTAACTGTGAGCGAAGAGAGTTATTTGAGCTTGCGAAGAAGCAACTTTATCTGTCGGCCCAGACTTGAAGGAAAAATTGTAAAATGAGTCAAAAAAATACATTCCAGCTGAATGACTTTGTATTACGATGAACAAATCCTACTAGCAGATTATTGGAGTATGTGACACACAAGTTATTTCTGATTTTCGATGGCCCTTTTAAAGTGATTGAGATAACTTGTAATAACTGCTATGAACTGACTGACCTAGAGGGAAACTCAGCATGCCGTTACAATTCTACCCAATTAAGGCCTTATATTGCTCCAAATACATAAATGGCTAAGCACAGCAACATTTCAAGTGAAGCTACTAAGCAGTCCTTAGGACATTGTACTTATCCATTGATGGACGGAGTAGATGTTACTCTAATTAGGATCTTATAAACTGCGAGTTTGCACAATAGTAGAGCCTGCCAGGTGACAAATAAATTGAGCCTTAAGTGTTATGCATACTGCATATGTCTTGTACTTGTCTCATGCTTATGTTTTAAATGTATAAGGGTCTTGTTATTGTTCATTATGCCGGACTAACACGTTTACTCTTTTTGAACCTGAGATATAAGGAACGTATCTGCTGCACCGCCTTATAATGTTTCAGTTACCGTAGAAGAATAATCAGTACTATCTGTAGTCAGCGAAAATATTTAAGCTGTTGTTGCCAGGAACCGAAGCATGAGTAAACATAGGAAGAAAAGGACCTCTAGCACATGATAATATGTGTTACTCCTACAAAGCTACTAAAGAAGTTGTTTCCTCGCATTTGTTGGATAATTGGTCATTGTAATTCACGAGGAGCCTAATCACTAGAATATTATCATAATGAAAATCACACATTGACAAACACACGTACACAAAAACGATCACCTTCCTTACCATGTCTGTGTAAGGCAGATGGTCATACTCACCAGTTGGATGTTATAAACCAAAAAGCAGCGGAGGAATGAAATATTTATTTATTTACTCGTTGGGGACAGTAGGGAAAAATGTTTCTCACATTTTCTTCTTCTCGGGACGTTTTATTGTTGAATTATTAGTGTTTATTTGTTGATTTTATGTTGTTGTTTTATATATTGTAAGGGTAATCATTGCTTTTGTTTGTTATAAAGGACATTATGAATTTACAGTTACGTTAATGTGACAATGCATTGTTGTCTAAACACGTTGCCGGGATTCTGTCTTAGAAGTGCTTAGGTATTTTGTGAATACAATTTTCCACCAATCACTTGAATATCCCTTAGACTGGAGTTAGGTTCTTCTGAATATTCTTATTTAGAAGGTGATAGTCCGGCAATGTGCCAATATACATTGCCATTGATCGCTATCACTGTGTCACATTTAAGGTTGATCATGAAAGAAAGCTAAAGTTTACTATGCAAGCACTTCATCACTTACAACAATCAAGTGATTGAGTGACATTGAACAGCCACATTTAAGTTTAAAAATAAATGGGAATAGATTGTTACAAAATTTATTTCGAAAAAGATTAAAAAAAAAAAATTATAAAAACTGTTTAGTACAGAGAAGCAATTTTGAATAAAATCAAAGTGACACACCCGCCCAGAGATAAACATTATTAGTAAGTTTTGCACTAATTGTGCTTATCAAAGTGTTCCTATGTTTCACAACATGCTGACGCTTCACCTAATAATTTCTGGAAGACTTGACTGTTGAAGGCGACCTTCTAACAGCAAGTTGATGGTTGCACGTCTACCTTGATTTGTATTAAGAGAATATGCGAAGTATGGCAAATTTTTACTGGCTAGCTGTTTTTACGTTTCTACACCATCTTAGTTAACGCAATGCATGCCGGGAAGTCTTCTGCATATTATAACTTAATCACAGAAGCAATATTTTAAATGGGGATGCTTAGGTGTGATTAATGGTAAATTTGATAATCTTGGTAATGATTCAGAATGTTCATTATTGAAATTTCGTCCGTACTTGGGACAGTTTCTTCCAATAACTGTTAACATGATCCTCTATAAATAAGTTTGCATGCAATGATGAGATCTTTTATTTGAATTGAATGATTTAAATTTTCTGAAGTAATTAATGTCTTTTTTCAATGATAAGTGTCAATATTTTTGCTCAAAAGGAATTTCTTTTAAAATTTTATACACAATTTGCATGGGAAATTTGCATGTGCATGTTTTAGGTGTTAGCATTGAACTGAAACCAGCTGTACAAAGGCAAAGTCCAATTGATAGCTTATGTTTGACGCCGGCTAACAGCCAGCAGCGCTAGAGCCAATGACGGCGCTCACCAAGCACGTGTCATGTGTCCCGCATGTGCGCAAAGAGGCCAATAATTTTGAACTTTCATATAAATGTTGTTTTTCAGTTTAAAATGTATTCTATTATAGTTGCAGGGTTTAAGTTATATGTCTTAAAATGTGTTCAAGTGGTTGTAACTATTTTTAAATTGTTTGGTTATAAAATTCAAAGTGCCCCGCGGCACCGAGATTAAGAACACTTAATATTCCGGCATGAATGCAGTCATAAAGAGACACTAGAATAATATGAAAATTCATAAGAAAACTATAGAAATATAAAACAGTATTTAATTTAATTTGTGCCATTTTATTTTCCATAATAAAATATTTTACTCTGCGTCATAGCAATTTCGCTTATGTGAACCCCGTAGGCGGCCATGGTAGGTCCATGCGACGCTTGTCTCTGGACAGTCTGTCAGAGAGAGCTGGTGAGGTAAGACACTGTCACGTACGCACTACAACTTTTGTTCACTGATTTAGGTTTCTAATGTCAATTTAGTTTACCGGTTAACCTTTGCTTGTGTATGTTTTGTCAGACATTTTCCCCAGCATTATGCTTCCGCTTGATTAATTTCTTGCGCCCATTGTGGCAATTTTAACTGAATCAAGGAGAAGGAGGAGAAAGATGTTGGAGAGGTCATGCGACCCGTGCAACTTGAATCAGGCGCCATCCGCTTATATTTATGGCGTTTCATTGTAACTTCTGCATTATTGCTACACGCAATTTCAAGGGCTTTGTTTTTATGTATATATTGGAGGGTATTTTTCGTGTTTGAATATTTTACGGCAACATCACATATAACAACGTGGCCGACCAACACAAGTCTTTGTATACGCCATTGTTGTCATTTGAGAGTTTATTTATGTAACCTTGTATGTGCAATATTTATTTTAGGGTTCTATGTCAATTCGATTTAGGGTTCAATGTATTATTCACGTAAATTGATGCTTTTTGTACGTGACCACATGGTCACATTGTTTGATTTTACCACCATCAGCCATGTTACAAGCCTGTAACCACTTGAAGCGTAAGGAGAATAATTTTCTCAGTAAGAATAATCTTTTGTCTGAATTCAATTTGCAGTTTCCATACAGAAATATTGCAATTTCACTTGCACCACGTGGTCCGCTACAAACTTCATCCAGCAGCATCCGCACCATTTAAGATTGTTTTCACCCATATGTGTGTTTATTGTGAATATTCATCTCATGTCCCATCTTGTTTCATGTATCATTTAAGGGTTTATGTAATTTTGTAATTAGTGTACGTTGCAATTATTCCTGTCCTAGCCGGCTCTGTATATGCCATCACCACACTACCCACGTGCTGGAGGGCGAGCTCCGACGAGTTTACGTTAGTGATGCCGATTAATCACATGTGTTAATATGTATTAAGGGTTTCATTTGTAATTCACAGTGTCCTGTCTTCAGGGAAAACACGTCAGTCCACTCTAGCAGCTGTCTGCTCTCTTCTCTTGTGAAGGCTATGCTTTCACGCACCTTGGTGAGATCATCCATCTAGGCGTGTGCTAGAGTAATTGCGGGCTGGGGAGCACCCAAGCGGAATTGGGTAGTCATGACCGAGATAATCATAATTTCATTGGCATGTTGATGTGTGTGCATAATAATAATAATAATAATAATAATAATAATAATAATAATAATAATAATAAAACAAGTCTGCAGTGAACTTAACTCTTTTATTCAGTAGTGACAATGTCCTAGCCACATATATTTTATAAAGTGTTTATTTCCAGTGATGTTTAATAAAAAGTTTAGTATTGCCGATGTGTTTGTAAGTACGCACGGGTGAGACGGACACACAGAACCTACAGCAGCCGTGAGAACCCTGAGTCTGAATAGTGTGGTGATTGAGAAGCACCGCTGGCGCCTAAATTACCAGTAAGTATTTGTGTCATCATTCGTCTCATGTCTCACCCCGCGGCGTCATGTTTCTTCGAAGAGAATTATCAGTCTTTATTAATCATTTTTATTCATAAAGGTAAAGTGGTTTCAACAAAATATTACATTTGGATAGTAGTTCTTTTTTGAATTTTGAGCATTACATATTTTTGATTTCTTTTCATACACTACCTCACGACACACGCACTCTACACAACAGGCTTTATACTTGGCAAGTATTCGAAATTGCATACTTGCTGGGAATACTTGCTTACTTACGGCAGTTGCCATATTTATTTCAATTATGAAAATTAACGTGTATGTTGTGTGGTTATGAAGCTTGCAAGTTTTAATAGTTAATAAGTATTTACAAAATGTCATTTTGTTGAATGTAAACAGTTTTAGGTCACCTATTTCCGTAACTAGGATGTGTAACTAATTGTCAGTTTAATAAATGTGCTTCCCATTATGAATAAAATTGTGAGCGTTTTATAGATGTCTGCAACATATTTTCCAGGTGTATGCTTACAAATAATATTACAATTGCAATTCACATTTCCAAGTTATTACAAACCCCATTGAATTGTACTTTTTTTCTTTTGTTGTCAATGTGTATATTTCGAACACATGGTAAGCTATGTATCGAGGGACGAGGAAAGAAAGTCATT
This sequence comes from Dryococelus australis, assembly GCA_029891345.1. Classification (NCBI taxonomy): domain Eukaryota; kingdom Metazoa; phylum Arthropoda; class Insecta; order Phasmatodea; family Phasmatidae; genus Dryococelus; species Dryococelus australis. The sequence goes on along the minus strand of CM056999.1, from coordinate 27,509,913 downwards.
TTCAGTGTTTTGCCCCTCTACATGCAATATATAAATGCGACCAACCCCATCTGCTATAATTTATTTAGTCTTCCACTGACGTGATAAAGAAATATCCCAAGGCTGTTGGTGTGGTATTAATACTTACGAAATTGAAAGAAGATGAACAGATAACATTTTGTTCCCTAGGATACCGAGGTGCAAGAATTTCTTTACTCCTGCAATTTTGTTTTCTGCTATACAATTTGTACTTAAAAGGACCTAAAACAGAAATGATATTGGTATTGTTTGGTGTATTCGTTTTCATTCAAAACAACACACACCTGTTGTGCTGCGTGCCAAGCAACCAGTGTACAACAATATTTCTGCGCTGCCTTTCATTTCCCTCGTGTAAATAATACGCACCCATTAATGGTCATATTAATTCTTTATTCCCGGCTAAAGCCATGTTTCAGCGCTTAAACTCGTAAGATGTCAAAAGTATAAAATCATGACACAAAAATAAATAGGGCCTAACAAACATTTATATGGTTATGTGTTTTCTTTATGCATAACTGTAGAAGTTTTCATGACATATATATAACACCATGCACCATATTTTTCTGTTGTCACATAGTTTCTGATATTTCCACCAGAATGTGCGATCAATCTAATGTAAAGAGGCAATGATCTGTCCGAATAGTTTCAATATGTACACATCACTGCTGGTACGCAAATGTATCTACTTACATGTAGATGAAACTGGCAGGGCTGCTAGGTATCTGGTGCATTCAGTAGATGAAGGGAAGCAGATTGATGGCAGTTTCTTTGACTTTGAAAAGACCTTTGACAAGGGTCCCCATGGGATTTTGATGAGGAAGGTGTGTAAACTCTTTGTGGACAAGTATGATGATGTAGTGGTATGCTACTCCAGATTTTAAAATTTGTTTGTATTTTATTTGCTTAGTTTGTTTATCTTGTGTAAGGTCAATAATTGTTTATAATAATTTCTGTGATATAATTTTCATGTTAAAAATGTAAACAGTAGCCCTGAGGTTACTTAATAATTTCAGTAAATATTTTTGAATTTTCCTCTCATTAAGAAAACGTAAAAATAATTTTTGTTATATTTTGATGATAATTGTGTCATTTTATTGTATTATTTGTGTTTTTCAATGATAAGGAACTGAGTACAGGAACATAATCTTTGGTAAAGGAGTAAGTTTTATGTGACCTATTTGCATAAATTTGAAAAAACTGTTTAAGGTATAGACCAGGAGATCTGATTACATTGTTAGAAATTTCTGCATCAAGGATGGGACGTCATAATCACTTATGATTATGCTATCGTGTGGGTATAGGAACCCTATATCAGGGACTCTCTTTCGACGTTTCATGAAGAAAGGACCATCGTAAGTTTAGGTTGCAATTATGTTAAAGTATTATTATGTCCGCCAGCCTAAGTTAGGATAACGTGGCATATCGGAGAGGCGCCCAGTTGTCAGGATCACTACAGGCATGTGCAGAAGAGGCCTGATGGCGATATTTTATATATTTTGGTGAACTGAAGATGCCTCCATCTCCGCCGTGGAAAATCAGTAAGACCCACTTCATCTAATCTAATAACTATTTGCAAGCTCAACTAGGGACAGTTTGCTAAAGGCCTAGAAATTTTTGGATATTTTCAAAATTAATTTAGCGATTGGGAATTTTGATTTTTGTGCAAATGTAAAGAAGCAGAGAGTACAAAAATTTTACGTTCTGGCAAAAGTAGAAATTTTAATGGAGGGCATTAATTAAAACACAGAGAGATGCCGTAACAGAATCAAGTGTACTACCATAAACTTGGACTAGCCTAGGAATTGTTTGAGTGTGTTGAAAATGCTATTAAATTATTTGAGTCAGTCCCACAGATATGCTCACGTAATTGCCCGTTTTGATAGCAATGTCACGAGAGGTGATTAATTTTCAATCAGGAGTATCATTACACAGATCTGACAGCATAATTTTAGAAAATTAATTACATCTGGATCAGTGTCGCTCAGTATTTGTTTTTTTTAATGATGATTATATTGTTAAAATCTCTTCAGAATACTAAGATTAATTTGCCTGACGAAATGCATTGCTTTAATAAACTCAAGCTTGTTGCACTTGAGTGTTTTTTCATTCATTGTAGCTTGACTGTAGTTAGTTAATGCTCTACAGTGATATCTTGATAATTTTGTGGTTTGATGAATATTGTGGTTCACTCTCATACAAATCATGTGAGAATTGTGTTTGTGTTTGTTCAGAATTATTTCAGTGAGAATAATCTGGCTAGTTACCAAATGAGTCCAAACTGGTAATAAATTGATTTAATCTACTTAATGTGGTTCCAGCTGTGGAGATCTGGTATATTTTCTAATTTCAATACTTTCTTTAACAGTCTCAAAATAGATTTTATTAGTGCTTTTCCCACAGAGAATTATTGAGAAATGGAGACCGCAGCGTGTGGTGTCACTTCCATCCCACCTTCCCCCTTCATACCTGGCGCCTGCGCCTATTAAGACGGCACTATGTATGACAATTTTTAGAAGTTTCTCGCTAGTCCATGTGCCTTCACACATTCATATATGAATTTAAAAAAAAGTTATAATTTTCTACCCAACTCCGCATAATAGATGGGTGGCTTTCTCAGGGGATGGATAAAAGTGTAAAAGGTAAAAGTGGTGGAGGCATTATCTGATATTGGAGGGGTGACATTAGGGATGCCACATGTAAGAGTCTTTGGTTCCCTATTGTTTACTATAATTAAATTTTTTTATGCAATAACCACAAAAGTTTAACAAGACCAAATATTTTCAACTTATGAATTTTACTAGAAGTAAAATATAGCATAATTATTTGGAAGAATTCAGTTTCCTTTTTTTGACAAAGTTGTCAAAGTGGAAATTGAATATTTATTTTACAAAATTTTAGGAACTTAGTTGCTTTTATCTGCTCGTCTAAAGTCAAGTATTTATAGTTTCTACCACTTTACATCACATTTTGACTCACCATGGCTTGTTGCAAAAAATGATGGTTTCCTGTTGTGTTGCATGGTTTAAAATAATTTGTTTATTTAAGCACAATAACTTTACTAAAGTTCATTTTGTAATTGGAAGCATGCATGAAGTTTGTGTAGGCATTTAATGTATAGAAGTGGGCTATGTGCATTTGACAGACCAAGGAAAGAGGATATTAGGGGATCTGCTAGGTAGGGAGGTAGCTGGCTGTTTGGAGAGAGGGAGGGAGGACAGGAATAGTAACCAAAGACAAGAGGCAGGGGTATATAAAGGGGCATGGAAGTCTAAATGGATAGGAGAAATTTTGACTACTGAAACAGAGGAAGCAGAAGAAGATCTGGGCACTGAAAAGTGAAAGGATTAATGAACTGAGGGACAGACAGTGGACAGTAGTCTGTGGAACTTGAACATGCCAGGTGTGGAGTGGTTAGAGGGAGCTGAGAGGATGGCATCACAATTAGTGAACAGAAGGTCGGTTCAGGCAATAGAAACACTCAAGAAGTAATTGAGTGAGTGAGTGAAGAGATTTAGGTGACTCTTAAGAAGGTGTTGAGGTCAGTGCTGGATGTGATGTTGGTTAGGCCTGAGAATGTCATAATTGGTTCACTGAGCCAAGGTAGGAAGTATAGATGGCTTCTGAAATGAGTTCAGATGTATTGTAGAAAGAATGTAGGAGAAATTTCTCCCAAAGAAAATAAAGGCTGGGTGGGGGGGATCCACCATACTATGGGCAGGAGATAAATTTGATGAAAAGAAGATATAGACTAATACACGCGTGGTGGAAGAACACAGGTTTGGATACTACTAGGGATTATATTGTTACAAGATGCCTGAGGGGAGTATCCAAGTTCGTGAAGGATGGATGTCTTAATAAAAATTAACTAGGCCTCAATTTTAATGTAATTTATTTGCACAGCTATTATTTACAGCATTACTCAATCTCTCTCCATTATTACTCTTCTTATTTCTCAATGAGCACAGTATTTAATGTATATCTCAACTCAAATAATTAAATTTCCTTCTCAAAGTGTTTGTTTAGTTATAGTCATGTAACTTACACTCATCATTTACACAAGTTCAGTCTTTCTGTGGCCATCATTTGAAATGTCTTTCACTTGCACATCCAGTTCAATAGTCCCGCCTGCGTCGCACTTTTCACTGTACTGGTGCTCGCAGTCATAGATTTTACTCCTGATGGTCACTTCTGTTGCCATTCATTTCTGTTCTCTCGTCGCTGAAGGTCACATAGTGGCCCAAACTCCAGACACTTATCAACTCCCAGCTCGGATGCTTGACGCACTTTTATAGTATCAGCGCTAGCAGTCAAGATCTGGAATATTCCTCGTAACCCGAGTCACACTGTGAAAGGCAAGGACATTCAAAACCAGAATATTCTTCAGGTAAACACGGAAATTCAATCAACTGAAGGTCAAGAGAGTGCGAGCCACAAAAAATTTACGCTGCGGGACACATTTCGCAACAAGATACACATGTCTAGGCTTATCGCTTGCCTGTAATTCAAATATCTCTTGTGACTCGCTGCCTGCTATCATATCACTACTCTGTCCTTCTCTTCTGCTTGTTCGTGCGGCATGAAGCAGCATGCACGTAACAATGTGCCCTCCTCAAGTCTCTTCGTCCCGAACAGACTCTGTAACATCCGGACCTTCATAGAGCGCCCGCCAGTCGATGTGGACAACCTTTGGCCTTGCCTGAGAGCCTCTGTGACAAATCAGAAGTACCTCATCATTGATCTTATTCAGTATCCTGCAGGGACCTTTTTAACATTTGTGTAGCTTTGGGCAGTACCGGTTTTGCCTCTGTGGGTTGTTCAGCCACACCAGTTGTTCTTCTTGAAATACCTCACCTGACATTCTCATATCATATTGCATCTTCATCCTGTCACTATTTATTCTGAGGAGCTGTCTAGAAAAACCATGGTTGCCAACTAATCTGTTACGTAATTAGCTGGCATAATCAGGCTCTGCAGCTTTCTCTTATGTTGATCGGCCAAACAGCAGGTCAGTATGAAGGCATAGATCTCTTCCAAACAGCATCCTTAACCGGGTTACCTGTGTGGACTCGTGAACTGCCAAGCAGTAAGCAAGGAGAAACAATGGCACCTTTGTCTGCTACAAAGATTGACAGCTAAGAATTTGGTTAAGCCTCTTGACCATTCCATCTGACTGAGGGTGGTAAGGCTATAGTGCTAGTCTTTTTCATGCCCAGAATCTTTGTTACTTCCTGGAAGACCACAGTTTCAAACTTTCTTCCCTGATCGTAATGAAGTTCTATTGGCACTTCAAACCTTGAAAAGACATGCTCTATGAGTGCATCAGTCACAGTATGTGCTTCTTGGTTTGGGAGGGGAAAGACATTATGTCACTTAGTAATCTTGGACTGCCAGGAGATACAGATTCCCTCTCTCTGTGATAAGCAAGAGGCCCAAAATGTCTACTGCCATCCTCTCGAATGAGGCTCCAACAATGTGTTTCTGGAGGTGACCTTGTCACCTGGTCCTTGGGCCCTTCCTTGCAATGCAGGTGTCACACATTCTGCACCACTTCTCAATGTCCTCCAGACTACAAAGTCATTAGAATTTCAGTCTAACTCTGTCGAGGGTCTTATTAACATTAAAGTGCCTAATGGAACTATGCAGTTCTTTTAAAGCTTCGGGAAACCTACATTCTGGAAGGACCAGCTGTAAGCAGGTGGGTAATTATTCAGAATAGGGACTTTTCCGAAAGTCAGGAAAATAATACCTGGAATTGTTATATATGAGTATAGCTAATCACACTTAATAGGAATTTTAGCGGGACTCCACGTTGTTTGCAGTATATAAAATTAAATGTTATAGTGTGGAGGGCTATCAAGATTGCGCTGTTTATGCAGTAAAACATAAAATGTACATCAAACATATTTGTATCGGGTCGCTAAATTGTATCAAAACGATTCGTGAGTTGTTGTGTTTTCTTTTTACTTTGTGTGAAGAATGCCACACAGTTGTGCAGCCACTGAAACAAAGTTCAGTGTTTAGTACAGTGTGTTGTACTGGACTGTAGATAGTATATAAACACGGAAATGACTGAAGTGAATTGAAATATTTATGTATGGGATGTAGATAATAGATGTTACCACTGAAATGAATTCCAGTTGGAATGTGTACACTGAAATAACTCAAAATATTAGGTGGTAAATTGGCACTAAAATATTAGTTTTTGTGGAAATAATGGTGTGTTTGTTTCGGTTTGGAAGAATGTTGTGGGAGGGAGAATTGTGTTTTACTACAGCTGATTGTTGTTTATCAAGCTGCCAATTCATGCGTCTGGTGTGTGGTGTCAGCACATGGTGTTTTGCACACAGAACTAACTTTAATACACTGGCTACAGAAAAATGATTCTTACCACTGCAAACTGTATTCAACAACCCTCCACTCATTCAAATGAAATTTACTTGCAAACTCAGTATGTTGAGAAATTTAAATATTTGCACAATAAAACAATAGTGATATGCAGGCAGGCCTTTGGGTGGGTAAAGGGAAAGTGACTACCTAGAAAGGGAACTATTACAGTTGTCATTCTGTTGTTTCTTTAATATTTCTTTGAAAATATTTGGTAGTTGATACAAACATTGAACACTAAACCCTGATGTCTTGCAAAGTCGCAGTTAGTTATGTTGATTACTGAGCAACTGGTATTCTCTTTAATCACACTTGAAAAAGTTCACAAGTTAAAATACTGTGCTAATAAAAATACAAAATTGTTTTAATAGGTGCCAGCTCAATCGGTTGATGAGTCTCTTTTTAAAACACTGGATGCACTTCTGGTCAGTGATTAACTAACTGCTGACTTTTAGTGATTGTAGAAAATATTAGTACAACTCAGGAAACTATTTCCATACAAAAATTTAAAATTTAATTTCCTCAACGAGGAAATATTATAAATTGGCTTCACTACTGTGAGTTGAAGAAGAAACCAAAGTTCAACATAATATTATACAACATCAAGTATGCCTGGGATACCTCCCCAAGGTGCTACCAAGTAGTACTGCACACAGGCTCTGTTGAAAATTATATCTTTTCAGAAAATGTACATCCAATGTATTTGGGCCTCTGCCCTACTGTCGTGAACATTAGTGCCTACTATAAAACTCATTTAAACAATTTTGCACATTTTTGGCACTTAACATGACTTGTTGGAGACATCTCCCTCATGAGCATGTTCACTCTTTGAAGCCTGGTCCTAGAAGATAGTTACTGGTAAAACCAACAGGATTTTTGCACAATATTCCCGTATCCAATCACAGCCACTTTCCTGTAAGAAGCTGTCTGAGATTAAGATACTGGGAATGTGTCAGTGGTACGACACATTAGAATCAGCTGGGCTATGCTGACATCACAAAGAGAAACAATAACAAAAGCCCGTCCTCCATGATGCTCAACTAGTCATGTGTGGTGCATCCTTGGCACTTAAAAACCATCAAATTATACAATTACAAGCAAATAACATGTTTTAAACACTAAAAACATTATTATTAAATGAAAAATAAAAAATTGATACTTATTCGCATAAAAATAAAGAATACTTAAAAATTACCGCGACTTTCGCAAGACGTTGGTGTTCTATATTACAAAAGTTAAAAATGGCAGGATACAATAAAAATGGGTTAAATAAGTACAGTATTCCAACCAAAACACAATATAAATTTAAACATAACCCAAAGGACATACAAATTAATATATAATCAAATGTATAGGCTATTCACGGTAAAGTGAGCACTTTTGAACGCCCTCACATTTGTAATAATAGTCAATAAATATATTTTATTTTAGCTTTAGACGTTAACTTCCGAAAGTTGTGGAATATTAACACTGTGTTTATTATTACTTACATAGCAATATTTATTTAAAAAGGTCATTAACGGATTAAATATGGTTGAAACGAAAAAGTAACTAGGACGTCAAACGTGCTCACTTTACTGTGAACAGCCTATTAACAATAACATACCAAAGTATTAAAATACACTGAAAAAGTACATAAACAACATGAAAATCTGTGTAAACAAAATAAATACGCTGAAAAACATAGGTAAACAGTGTAGATTGATATGTAACACATACAAACAATGTAAATAAACAATGTAGATACTGTGACTTGGCATAGTATTAAATGTAGAAATACCTTTTGAAACAAATCTTTAATATATGAAACTTCATTCACAGGGTTTATTTATACAGTGATGCTGAGGTTATAGAGGTAAACAACACGGGTACCAGTGTCAGAACACAATGTAATTCTGGTGAATTACTCAATGCTTATCGTCTATATTCGTTAGAGGATAGTACTACGTAACTTATCATTAGTAAAATAAATATACATATGGTAGATCATTCAAAACAACGTTCACAGACCCTGTTTATAAACAGGTGCTGTATAATGCCATGTTACATTACAATACATGGTGACCAATAATGCACAAGAGAAAGGAAACAAATGTGCATCAAAATTTGTTGACATTACAGTTCTGTGATTTGAGTGTCTATGCAGTTTCTTCAAATGGAATCGACATTGTGTCATGTTTCATAATCTATGTCCTATGAATGGTTATTTATTCAGTCATTATGTAATTACATTAATTTAAATTTCACAATAGTGGGGAGGGCTATGAAGACGAGGGAAATTGTGGGGTAAAACATAGGAAATATGTACGTAATGGTAATATTTTATCACAAAAACACATAAAATTGCAAAAAGACGAAACTGAACAATACCTAAATTCACAATTTTACCAATATACACACACACACATCCCCCGAATGTTACGGTGATAATATATGATATTCATGCGTAGCATTTTGTAGTATGTCGTTACTAGTGATGTCAAATGTAAAAGACCTTACCTAATTAAACCAAAACTCATGATATGTTGTAGTTGTGATTCTGTATTAATGATGTTCGAGCGTAACCCCCTCATACTTAAAACTGCTTTACAAGAAGCATATCCAAAAATTACGCACTGAGCCAGAGTCCTCAGCACCAGCAGGGGAGTAAATCTCAAAACAGTGATTCAACCTTGCCAGCTTTCTTCTTTAAGTAGTGACCGGGAAGCGGTCGTGCATCATCGAAGCTTGAAGTTTCCCTAGAAGTAATTGTCAAGCATATTTCCCCTTTCTCTTAAAAATATTGTACAAGCGTAGCCAAACAGTACGCACTGAGCGAGAGTCCTCAGCGTCAGCAGGGAAGTAAATACCGTAAACAGTGATTCAACCTCACGACTCTTCTTTAGGTATTTACTGCAAAGCGATCACACATCAGCGAAGTCTGGAGTTTCCCCAGAAATGATTTTCAAGCATAGTCCTCTTGCACATAAAAATACTGTACAAGCATACCCAAATATCCAAAATGGTGATTCAACCTCGCCGGCTGTCTTCTTTAGGCAGTGACTTGCGAAGCGGTCATGTATCAGCAAAGCTTGGAGTTTCCCCATAAATGAATTTGAAGAGTAGTCCATTCACACTGAAAAGTTGTATGTGTGTCTGTGTTGGTAATATTCTGAATTGAGGTATTGTTTGGTTAGGTAGTTTTGCAATTTAATGTAAAACTTATTTTGTATAGGCAATGACACAATTTTAGAATCTGTCACTTAATTTTTTTTTACATAAATGAATAAAAAATTGCTTTTCTTGATTTTGTTGTAACATGTACTAAGTCCGTCTATTAATTTATTGAGTTAACGAAACCGTCTTAAAATGATTAAACTTTTGACTAATTTTTATTGTGGCTGCTACACTATTAACTATTTTACTTTCATTATTTCCTTTGACCCTATTTTAAGTAGGTCATTTGATAAGTCTTGCTCCAAATTATGAGTCTTCTGAGTAAGTATTATGGAACAACCCCATTGTGAAAAATGTTTTTCCTATCTAGCATCTTTGTTCTACATTATCTATAAAAACCGAGTTACCGTACACAATTTTATAAACTGGACTGTATGTTCCATGAAAAAAAGTTACTATGTATTTTTTTAATAATAATGCTGTTGCAAACAAAATACTGCCTCGATAGTATCACTTGCGTGACTGATTTCTCCACATCATCTGTTATTTAAATAAAACGTAAACAAGCATTAGGAGACCGTTCGAGCACAGGTTGTGGTTTACTGCTGTGCTCACAATATTTTTACCAGCTTGTTTCAAGTATGCCAACATGACAAAACAAAACTAAGATCACATAATACTCTTGTATAACAAAGACATTATAGAGTAGCTGGTGGTTGTAACTTAGCACAGTCATCTCGTAGGCATACATTCTGGACTATACAAGACATTTGATTTAAAAGTATTTCACCCGTGGCGGCATCTCTAGCCTGCATCCCCAAGAATCAGAAAAAGAGTTCATTGAATTTAAAATTTACTGTATCCAACAACAACTAAAAGCATCAAGGAAAAAGGGACCATGTATTGTGAGTGATCATTTTAGTTGATTGTACTTTGAACCTTACAAGGATATTATCTCGGGGACAATCACTATCCACATCATACACAAAGTAACATTTACAAAGCAAGAATTGCATTCTCATTGGCCACATTACAAATCACCTAAAATATTACTGTTTCATAAAACTGTCTCGTTATCGTCAGTTTCGGGCACTGCATTGGGACTACTAAGAGAACCAACCGTGGTGTCTACCCATCACACACGACGGCTCAATGTCGGGAAGCTCTGCTGCTTTGAGCTCGCACACTTTGTGCCTTCAAGTGATGATGCAGCAGCATTATCATCAGACAAAGTGTTCACGCCTAGCCTTTTTCTCTGAAGCACCAATCTGGCAAGGCTGTAAGTATAGTGATGCAGTTCGTCACATCAATTTATTCGTTAGTTGCATATATGTTTCGCTGCGCACATTTAGTTTTACTGTTTTATTTTAAGGCTACAAAAATTTTTGGTGAACAAATGAATTCCAAATATTCTCCACTCAGCAAAAACCAGTAGTTCTTGTCCAATAGTTGTGTGGTAAGAGATATTATGCAATTTTTTATATGGATGTATAGAATTCTTATAAAAAAACTTGTTCTGGAGGTGGCAGTGATAGTCTCTTCGGGCCTTAGAGTACACTCATAATGAAAGCAGATTTTCAGATTCTGATTTTCTGTGATGATCGGCGCTTATCAACGCGAGAAATGTGCGAGTGCGCGTGCATAGTGGCGGGAGATATCGGCATGCTCTCACAAGCTACACACTCAAATCAGACAGTTTACCAGTTTACCAGAATCAATTTTTCACTGTGGTTTTAGATACCATAAAATATTTCTAAAACCCAAAATTTGGGACAGTGGATGCAAGGCCTATTTCAATTGTGCTGTTGTGTATTACTCTTGGGATGATATTGTGAAGGAAATGGGTGTTGAAGATATAGTTATAAAGCTGGTAGGTAGACGCAAATATTTACAATACTTACCATATCCATTCATGTGAAAATTATCCAACAAAACAACTAAAAATGCGCCCATGGAATGAGAAATAATTTGAGAATCAATATCTCTTTATTTGTTCCAGGGACAAATTTTGGTTGCATTTTCACAGTAGACCATACATTAACATTGCGGGATTTTACGTTGGTATTAAATTCAGCGCTACGCAAAGTGGATGTACCTAAGGGACAAAGTTACTACAGAATTTGGGAAGGTAAGACGACCATGTTTAGGGGATTCTGATGGCTAGACCTATGAACCAAAGTGGCCGTACTACAAGTCATTATTATTTTTGAAAGACGTTGTGAAAGCTAGAGCCTTGGCTGGAAAAAGTTTCCTTATCCTTCTATGATCCAATTTGTAAAGTTGGTTAATGGCAATGAAAATGACTACATTGATGCCTATTTAAGATAAAATTTTAAGTAGCATTGAGTAAATATATTGCAGTCTCACAACTGAACTCCATGGTTGAAATTAAAATATTGTTTCGGCGCATATAATCTGTCTTCACCATTCGACCCTGTCTGTTTGAGAGTTAGCTCCGATCGAAGCCTGTCTGAAAATTTGCCTTCACCCTTACACATATACGAGCCGGGATTTATTTCACATTGCGTGCATTTGAGAAATTAAATGGACGTCTCCATTCCAAAATTACTTTACTGTCCTTTGTCGGGTTCAATTTCAATTTAAACCATTACAAATATTATAAAAAAAACTACAGAATTACACAAATTCAAACAGAAGGCTAGACTAATCAGCTCTCCTTCCTCTGTGTGCATGTGTGTGTGTGCGCGTGTATGATTGTGAGTGGGAAAATGGTTAAACATTTTATTGGATCCGTTCAAAAAATGCCATCATGCTTGGTACATTTTGTCACTAAGCCAGAATTGATAATTACTATAATGGTGCCTGCGTACTTTCAAACTAGAGACTTTTCTAAATTTTGAGTAAAATGCCATCCCCGAAAAATTCAAGTTGGCAACTATTACGCAAAAATAAGTTGGTTGCTCTTATGGTCGAATGTTGCAGCAAAGAAGCCATATAGTTTTAATTTTATTATGTGTACTGACTTACTTTATTTTATGAATGGAATCAATTTCGGGATATTGCTAACGCCTTAGTTATGACCTGGATTGGATGAACTGTAACCATTATGATTAGATGACGAGAAATATATGAAGGTGCTTTTGAACATATTAATTAATACTCTTTTTAGCAAATATGTATGTACACACTTATTTTAATAATTTACTGTGTACAGCTTGGCCCAATACTAAATCATATTCTACAAGTATTACTTGTTTCAGAATAGCTTAGGTAATTTTTACAAAAAAGACAGTGATTGAATATTTAGAAATACTACACAGTTACCAGACAAGCCTTCAACAAAATTACAGGCCTTACATTCGATTCCCACCACTTCCGGCTAAGGCCAGTTAAACTTATATATAAGAAAATGATAAGTAAAGGGTACAAGCTGATAAATCAGAATAAGTCAGAGTTTTTCTACAACAACAATTGCAATTTTCGGAGTGGAACAAGGGGGGGGGGACACTCTTCAATCGTAAGTTATTAAAACTGATCTTATGATATTAAAAAAACCTTATTTATATTCTATAACATTCACTACTTCATTACTAATACTGACAAGCCATTCACAAGTGTTTATCAGCAGAAAGGTACGTTCAAGAACTTTTTCTTGTGATCAATAATGATCACCAGAACAATTATCATCAAACCAGATTAGTCTTTATATTATTTGTTTTACGGATTCAAAGACAACTAAAAATTTAGAGATGACCACCTCTCTTACGTGTCCACGTGTGCTAGTGTTCTTTGTTGGTATAGGCTACTTTCCATTTCATTTCGAGCTCGGACTGTCATGTTTCCACATCCATATCATTGTAGAACGGGCCTCAGTGATCCAAGAAAGCATTGTGGCCAAATCCAGGAAACCTTTACTTCAAATTTATAAAACCTTTTTGCTTATTTTAAGAGCAGCTCCCTTTTTTTTTTCTCTTTTTTTTCGCCAAATAATATGATACAACTTTAATTTTTTTATTGCCTATGCACTATCACATGTTTTTTTTTCAATCGAGGACTAAATGCAGGGCGTCTTTTAAAAGAACGGGTAGTAAATTTTCATTTAACACTCACAATGATGGACAATAAATTCTCTTGGAATGGGTTTCGAACCCATGTCCATCAAACTGGTGTGTGTTTGCTATGACTTCGGCACCTAGAGATTGCTACATGTAAAATGAAATGTTGTAAGATTCAATTACAAATTGATAATAAGATTTTTTCTTGGCTACAACTACGTACGCGTATTTTGAAATAAAACGTTTGAAAAGAATACGCGAGTGTTTTGAAGTATTACTTTCCTTGTGATCTTCATGTTCACTTGTCACAGCACTGTCTCTAATGTTTGGTTACTAAAGCTGGAGTCACAATGCCGCAACGAATCCGACGATATCCCCGATGCGATGAAATTTGAGTAGCAGTCAATGAAAAACAAGGTCACTGTGACGTCAGCACGACAAAATTGCGGCTGCTACAGCCCGAAAATAGAAGGTTTATTTCTAGTTTACATCGTGTCGGGGTTCGTCGGAAGTGCGCAAAAAAAGTTAATACAAAAAAAATTTCTTGCATATTTCCTTACTGTAGTAAATAATAACTTGACTTGGCGCTAAAATAACGTACCGGTTTGTTTTCAAATATATTTTTTCTTGTATAAATTCAAATGTTGTCAAAAGCAAAATAATTATTTGCTTTATCGTGAGTTTAAAAAAGTAAATTAAATATTTGGTATTACTATGATAACTGCAGTTTTACAATTTTCCAACAGCGAACTAACACACTTGTAGGGAAGATTTTGTTGTGGTATTGTGAACACTGAATAAAATATAATGTGAAATTCTGTCGGGCTCTGATGTGTCAGTGTGTCATATTGTGTTCGTCAGATTATTGTGACTCCAACTTTAGTTACACACAGATTATGATTTCCCACCAGAAATACATAGCGGCAGTAGTGGCATCTAGCGCCCACATTCAAAAGTCATAATGGGATTTCAGGCCTGACATCTACAGGTGAAACGTTGAACTACATCTAGGGACCACATCAGTGCTCGTGCAAAAATATGGCAGTTATATATGACACTTCAAAAAGAATAACGTTAAAAAGAGTAAATTCTTTTGTCATGTTTCAAATTTATACTTGCCATTTTATTTAGAACACCTCACTTACATATTGTGCAAAATGTGACTTACGTAGTTACAGCATAAGTGTAAAAAAATTTGTTTTAAAATATTAAAATTAATTTTTTAAATTGGATATTGCTTACAGAAATATAATACTAGCATAATTATAAAGTGCGGACCTTCATGTACAAAACTACTAGAAAACATTTTCGTTTAAGTATCATATTTCTGCAGAAAAAATTAATTTTTCAAGGCTCTGCTAAATAAAAGATCATGGCCTTAAGCACCTTGTTTAAAGTTACTTTAAAGGGTACACACAGTCTCAACTGCCCATTTTGCTTTGGCACTGCTACCACAGGTGATGCCCAGTCAGACTGCTTTGCAGGAAATTTAACATTCTGAGATTGCAACTGTCTCCCTACTTCATCTTTTAACGCATATGGCATACTGTAGGCATTATAAAATATATTGATACAATTTTCTTTAAAGACTAGGGAGGCCTAAAAGCCTTGGATAGTCTGACTTGTATCATTTGAAAAAACAAACAGAATAATTTGACCAAAATCTGTCACCATGTCTTTACTCTTGCTTTTGGTGTGACTCCCATAATTAGTCACAGCTTCTTCCTTTTCACTCACCGAGATTGACCCAGCAAAGGAACAGAACTGTTTCCTAGGTTAGGACTGCTGACCAACTACACCAAACAGCGCATCTTGCCATTTTTATCTTGAACCATCACATTTATTTATCCTACTACACACAAAGGGGTCCCTGAAACAGTTTTCAACTTCACACTGCAATTACAGTACTAAGTCTTTTGTGCTGAAAATAACTTCTCCACTTTTCATAGAGTGTGATGACACTAGCACGTGTGTCCACCTCAATCTCTAAGGGTTTGTTATCTGTGCATATCTTGGTCAACACTGGAATGCGTGACTTGGCACCCAAGGTGTCAACCACATCTTGTTTCGTCACATCCTCAATATTATTAATTATACTTACAACTTCACCCTCACTGTTGGAACTTTCTCTGCCTACCTTCTTTATTGTGGTATTCTTGGACTTGCAAACACAAGCTGTGTGTCCCCTTTTATGACAGCTTAAACACTTCCAGTCTTAGCTGGGCAAGTAGCTTCATCATGAGGATGGCCGCAATACTAGCAAGGAGTTCTTGAAGTTGACTTATTACAGAGAACTGGCTGTTTATGTTCCCTGGTGCCATTCAATGATGGCTGCTGCAGATTGTGATCTTTTTCCCCTTAAGCTTTATTTGCACATATTTTACTTCCTCTGTTTCAGTAAGGCTACTTCTGACACCGCTAATTCCATACTCAGAGCTATATGGCAGGCATCTTCAAATTTTAAGTCTGATTCCAGTACAAAAGTAAAACGTTCCCACAGAGCATCATTAAGGAATTCCTTGAAATCACATGGCTTAGTGAGTTTTTTAAATGCCAAAATGTAATCACTTGCATTCTCATCTGGTTTTTGATAACGAGAATTAAACTTGTAGTGCTCTGCAGTAACCATTAACTTTGGGCAAAAGTGCATCCGCAGAGCAGACATAAGCTCGGCATACAATTTTTCTGATTGTAAAACTGGGACTAAGAGATTTTAAGATACCATAAATCTTTGCTCACACAACAGAAAAAACTGATCTTTCTTATCTTCCCTGATTGCATTTAGTTTCAAAAACTGTTTGAAACATTCTAAATAAAATAAAAAAATTTTCAGTTCCGATGCAAATTTGCCTATGGCTCCAATTAGTGGCATGGCAACAGCCATTGTTATTTAACTCGTTCAACTGCCACTCACAATGTTTATATTACTTGTGATAATATTGCATAATCCCGTCCTCATTGCCACTTTTACATAATGGTTTAGGTAACTCCCAACACACACAGATTACCGTGCCACACGTTTACTGTACAAACAACCAAATTGCATCACCAGCCATGATAATACATTTTGTCAGTCTCTAAAACATAAAACAATACAAGTCACGCTTCTCTAGTGCCATCTTCCTAAAACCAAATATCTGAACTGAACTCAATGTACCACACACGTGTGCATACATATGTGTATCTGGTGAGCATTATTTTGATGAAATTGTTTGCAAATGGTGCAGTAATGTTCAAAAATATTTTAAATGGTATGTGACTTTGTGACAATCCTCAGTTGTAACTATGAAGTGATTTCTGTGCTGTTGCACTTTTATTTTGTTCTTCTGTAATGCTATGGTTTACATTTGCTTTTGAAGGGTTGGTATAGTTGCATTATGAATTATCTTGCCTGCAGCTGATTCAGCAATCGCATTCAGACTCAGAGGCCAAGGAAGAAGACAATGAAACGGAGAAGTCTACAAATGTTCTGGAGGTGGAGAATGATGCCAATGACCCAACCCGCCGCAAGAAGAAAAAGAAGAAGCGGAGGAAGCCAGAACTCAGGAACAGGAGCAGTCGCCGAAGCAGTGAAGATAATTTGGAGGTGGGTAAAATTTTCTGCAGTTTTCCAGGAAAATGTGCATACATGCTATGATTTTCCTAAAATATTTGTTAGACTGTCTGACACTTGTTTCATCTTGGTCACAGGTAAATCTGTAATGAAAATACACCCATACTTTGTTCCACCTCATGTATGTAAATAGGATGAGAAGAAGCTAGAGATTAATAGTAAAGGCTATTCTTCAAGATGAACAGACATTGTATTATTTTCTTACTTTCTGAAGAATTGATGAGATGGGAATAGAGTATTGATAGAATTGAGATGGAATAGGAGTTGACACGTGCCCAGGGTAATGAAACCCTCAATTTCTTGCGTTGGAAGATGCAACAACCATTGACACATGACGTTTGAGGAAGAATGCCACAAAAACCGTATGTGATGGCTGAAGTGAGAGGCGTTTGTCGTGGTCGTGGTCAAAATCAAAGTTTTATTCCGTGATGCCAGTCACAAGAAACATATGAAAGTTTCAATGTTTCACTGGTGCTCAGCCAGTGTACAATACAGGTCTGGTGGCCTGTCTCAGCAGCACAAAGTCACGAGTCACTGTCATCCCTGCGAACAGGCTGGTCCTTAATAACTTGTTTACTTGATGGTGTGATGCTCCGCTGGAGGTGTTGTCCCACTTGAGGTGAGGGCTGGTGGTCCCCAGGACGTGGAGTGCTCTTGATCTGCTCGGTGCTCGGAGTTGGCTGATGGGCTGATGTTCACTGGATGTCTGGTTGCCAAACCACAGGTTGGCTATCCCCAAGGGCGGTTCTTCACCTCGACGAATAGCCTCAACCAGTGGGTGAGGTAAACTGGCGGTCTTGATCAGTGGTGGAAATAAGGGTGGTGGTAACTGTGAGGGGTTAGGTCTCTCAGGTAGGCGGGCGGTGAGAACTCTCCTCCGCGGTGAGGTAATGCCAAGTGCAGAAGGAGAAAGTATGGCAAAGGAATAGATGCAAATTACTGCCTTGCAAAAGTGAAGCTGGCGACGTAATTCCCTAGCGTGTACTGCCTAGAACCGCAGCCGCACAGGCAAGACCCCTTTCTTCCACCCCTGCAAAGAGCAGAGGACAGAGTGGTGGGTTGGCTCAGGCTGCACACATATATGTCCTTGGGTGTTGTATCCACAGGGGGTCAGTTTATCGAAACTAATTTATACTCCATTCCGGCCCCATAAAGAGCAATGGCGGAGTATGGATTAGTCTGATTGACTGATTCACCTGATGGAGGAGTTACTAGTATTCGGGGCTCTACCGTGCTGTCCCCTTAACCACAGCAAGGGTGGCCATCTAATGGGGGTGTATCTGGCCTTAAATAATGAGGTTGTCCGGCTTCACTCTGACGGGCTGTTTCTACATAGCCCTTTTGACTTACACACGTCTATCTTTTGCCGTGGTGACAAAGATTCTGTCAGAAAAAAATAGATCTATTTTGCTTCTGCCTTACTTATGTTGTTTCCTGTCCTCCGATTGGCACAGCAGTTGTTGTTGTTGACGGTGTTGCTTACACAGCGTACAGCATCCACATCCCACATGTCCCCATGTGCAGCCGGTTGAGGTGTGGCTCGATGACAGCTTGATTTTCGATCAACCTTGGTAGTCCCAAAATCATTTCTTTACAGAGATCAGGCGCTATGTACATGTCGCACGTGGCCCACACACTTTGTAAATCAGGCGACATCTGCCCATGTGAAGGGCTTTTGCTTTGTACCTTCTGCTTCATTGCCATGAGCAATATTAAGGGTAATTTTGTATGTGCATATTTAAGGGTTTTTGTCATGTTTTATTGTGTTACGACCACGTCATTTGCGACCACACGGTCATCAGACGCTAAGTCCGTGTTTGCGCCATCATTGCACTCACAGTGTCATTTCTTGTAATTTAATGTCCATCATAACTTTTCTCAGGGTTAATGTATTATTTCAATTCAGGGTTCTTGTAATTTTTCATGTTTAATGCTTTCATGTGTGACCACGTGGTCAAACACACACATGGATATTTCCGGCACCAGGCGAGCTAGATTAATATGTATGCTTTAATCACACAGAGTATAATTTTCTGAAAGCCAACATAATTTTGTCTAACCAGATTTAAATGATTTTTACAGAAAATAATATTGCAATTTCATCTGCACCACGTGGCCTGCTACGCACTTCATCCAGCGGCATCCACATCATTTAAGATATTTTCATGCATTCGCGTGTTTATTCTGTCTGTTCATGTCGTGTCCCACCTTCATCAAGTTATATTTTGTGTAAGTTGGTACAGCGACATTATTTAATCCGAACCTGCTGTGTGTTTGACCGTCGCCACATTGATACGTGGTTTGGGGACGAGTCCCGATGAGGAGCATTAGGGAGAGAATAAGCCCGTGGTAATTTCATTGTTTTTATTCCCCATGCTCTGTCTCCAGGAAAACCCTCCAGTTCACCCTAGCGGCTGTAGGATCTCTTTCCTTTTGGAGACTGTGTCATCTGGCACCACGAGGAGATCATCCATCTAGGAGTGCGCGAGTTGAGTTACGTGCTGGGGGAATCACCCACCGGGACTGGCTGATCATGTCCGAGGTTAACAGTCATAATCATTTTGGCACAACGTGTAACAAAAAATGAAAACAGTCCTACCAGTGCAAGTACATAATATGTTTTCTTTATAGCGTTGAACCAGCAAAACTCCTACTTTTACAGTGTTTTTTTAAATGTTTAGTAAGGCAAAGTGTTAGGTAAAGACGCTCGGGTGAGACGGACACACAGATCTCACAGTATCCCTGAGAACCTGGAGTCTCAAAGCGCGTTATCTGGGAAATACCGCTGGCACCTATCAACCAGTAACTAATTAGTGTGTTCGTTTGTCTGGTGTCTCACCCGATGGCATATATATATATATATATATATATATATATATATATATATATATATATATATATATATATAATGTTAACCTAGAAATTGGTTTAATAATACAAAAAATAAAGTTAATGGCCTTTTTTACTCCTTTTCTTATTAAAATATTTTTAAAAAAATTTTAGGAAGTGGCTGTGAAATTTATAATTACATATTCCTAAACTCCCTTTTTGCACTTACATACATGTCAACAAGTGGTTTATCATCAACAGTGTATTACTTAATGTAAAGAGGAGTGTCCATGTGCATGTATGCGAGGGAGAGAGAGAATCAGAGCACACATGTAAGAGAAATAAAGCGGTCTGAGTCGTTCTTGTGCAGGATTCAGCTTCTAGTTAGCTCACAGATAAGATGCTAGCATGTTTAATAGTCTGTAAATGAGGTATGTGGGCACTGTCATATGGGAAGAAAATGGAAAAGTTTCAAGGCAAGATTAAAAAAGCATTAGGCATTGAGATACCAACAAAAGATGATAAAACAGAGGAACATGTTAAAGAGATTGCATCTGATCTGGACAAGCTTATAGAGATTATGAAAGAACTTGAATTCTGTTACAAAGGAAAGGTAAATTCAGTTAAAAACAATTCCTGCTTCACTGATGTGGACATGTAAAGAAGTGCAAGAAACATTTGGGGTATCAGATGATGCTGTTCGACAAGCTCTGAGACTCATTAAGTAAAAAGGATTCTTAGCTGATTCATATCCTAGAAGAGGGAAAAAAACTGAAACCTGATACCATTGATTTAGTGAGAAACTTTTATGAGAGAAATGATCAGTCTAGAATAATGCCTGGAATGGAAGAGATGAGCATAGGAAGAAAATGTACATGTAAAATAATTTAATTATGGACAATCTTCACAAACTGTATTCAAGTTTCAAATGGCAGTATCCAGATGTTTCAGTTTGTGCTTTATGACCAAAGTGGTATGTTATATCTTGTGGCACCCACTCGGTAAAAGTATCCATGATTCATCAAAAGGTAAAACTGTTTCTTCGTGCTGCAGAAGTTGAAGACAGTTAGTTATAAGTAGGGACCCCAGAAAATGGTAAAATAGAGTACCTGATTTTGGTGCGAAAATAGTGAAAATTGGTGTTAAATGTCTGTGTTTAAAGATGAAAGGGATGTTAAATTTCGGTATTTAAAAATTAAAACTGTGTTAAATTTCAGTATTTAAATATGACAGCGGTGTCAATTTTGGTGTTTAAAATGAAAGCGATGCTAAATTTCTGTAACTTGTTTAAAAATAAAATCAGTAATTAATTTATTTACATTCATATTAAAAACAAACCAAATTTCTGCGTTTGAAAATTAAAAAATTAGGTTAGTTAGAATATTTTGAAAGAAAATTAATGCACATGTTCAGTGTCTGAATAAGAAATACCAAAGCAATTATCATATTAAAAAATTAACCAAATTTCTGTGTTACTACAATTCATTAATTTAATTAAAAAACATTAATTTTAGAAATGTTGGGTAAATTTTGACAGTTCTAGAAAAGTAGCATGGCCACAATGTATCCTTCCACCATAGCTGTTTGTCACTGAAGAAAAAGACGTTTGTAAACAAATGTTTTGAGTCCAATGCATTCTTGCATTTTACACCTTCCTCGTGTTCCCTGCCATGGCAGGCACTGAAAGTCTGACGTTAGCTAACTTCCATCCAGTAATTCATGTAAGATATTAAAGTTAGGTTGGCATTCCAACCTGTTATATTTTTGTAATTTGTTGGGGTTCTGTTAATTTTATTTTGAGGAAGAAAAGGAAGCAGCGAGGTGGTGGGGGCTTTAGTTTGTCTTTTGTGAGACAGCATGGTTTTGAGGTTTTTACAAGTCTTCTTGAGTTACATATTGTTTTGTTGGAGCAGTGGAAAATATTGCTTGTATGGAAATAATAATTGAATTACAGTAACTTCAAAAATTTTAACTTTAATGAAAAAACAAAACGTGATATATACATTGCTGTTCGTATTCATACAGATATGCACGCGCACACACACATACACATGTGCACGTGCATGCCCACGCGCACACCTGAAACCAACAAACTTAAATTCAATATGAAAATTATATTTGTGTTGCTTTATTACGATCAGGGTTAAGGAAAATGGCAGAATGAGCAGTTAAACGGTAAACACGTGCCGTTAACATTACATTTCACTTCTTGGTTTCCACCTAATCCACCTAACCTCAAAAATTAGAACAGTCAAGGCACACATGTTACAGAACTTGCACATCATTATTTTATTCTTGATGTCAAAAATGTAGAAACCTCATGCTTTGTTACATGTTTCCAATCAAAAATAGTAGCTATTTCTTGGCATCTGAGCACAAAAATAATCACTACAAAATACTACGAAGTGCAGCAAAATAGATCAACACATTTGCAGTGTTGACATTACACTTGATTGTAAACAATTATTTACAGTATCTGAATAGTGTAAATATTCATGTTAACACCTTTTTTGTGCAAAATTTCACGTTTTGTAAAAAAAATAGGTATATTTAGCGAAAATTGTGATATAATGCCCAATTTCGTGGTATTTCGTGTATTTCGTGGTTTACCAATTTCTGGGGTCCATAGTTAGAAGGATCATAAGAAAGGTTTAATCTGTGATAAAGCAAATAAGGAATCCATTGCAGTAAATACCCCCTAAACAAAATGTAGTAAGGAAATTACACAATTTAATTTTCTCAATGGACATCAACTGGCAGGATACTGATGATAGAAAGTTTTTTTTTAATTTGATGATTTCATGGATGATTTAGCCAATAAGATCCAGAAACTGATACCACATTTGTTCCTATCAAAGTCGTAATCATCTTTCCTAAAATATTTCAAAGAAAATGTTGTTTTAGATACAGCAGTAATTGATGGACTTCAGTGAGAACTACATTTTTACAGTCCAGGTTGAGTTCCAGAGCTACCACCGGATGTGTGACTTATGCATTGTGTTTATCCTGTAGTGATACATAGCAGAAACTCAGAAAAACAATAAACTGTTACAAACCACTATATTATTTCCAATGATCTCAAGCATGATGCGACCATGGTGTACAAAATCAAAGGAATAATTGGGAATATTCTCAAGGAAATATTCCTTCACATAAGGAAAATACGATGGCTGTGCTGTACAATACAAAAAGTATAACTTACCTGTGTCTACATGAAGAGGATTGTTAGATTAAGGCACAGTGGTCATTTTTTGCAACAAACCATAGCAAATTAGAATGTGTTGGAATCGGTGGAACAGTAAAAAGCTTAGCTCGAAAAGAAAGTCTGCAGAGGTTGTTGGAGATGCAGATCACAACCGCAGCCCAGTTCCTAATATTTTGTAAAAAAAAATGTCCAAAAAGTCTGTTTTCACTTTATTAACAAAGAGACAGTAAATTCAACACCTTTAACTCTCTAATAGCAGTTGAAAGGAGTTCCTGGTAGGTGCCGACAAGTATTCCTTTCACACAACCTCAAAATTTGTCATCATTCATTTGTGACAGTAAATGATTTTTACCCAGGATGTTACGTTGCATGCACCACTTCTGGTATTTTGGAATATTGGCTACAGTGAATAAAGATGTAGGTAATGCTGTTATAAAGTTTTTACATCCTCACGGTGGATCTTCACCATTATTCTACTGGCCAGCACATGAATATTCTTGTGCAATACCACTTCCTCATGTGCTGGCTGTAGTTGGCAGTCCACAAACAACATCTGGAAGAACCTGCCACTTTTCAAAGATTGTATGAGGTTGGTGGAAGAAAATAAATTGCTCACATGGTTGTTGTACAATGGAAACAAAATTAGGTTTAGTGTACTGTATGAACTTAGTTAATTACAGTTTATAATGGGGATGGGATCCTTGATACTGCAATACCCTGATACTCTCGATACTTTATAGTTAATAGTATCGAGTATCACATGAGGATATCCAAAAGTATAGAATTTTAACATCCATTTTATAATGCCATATTTATGGTACGAGCATACCATAACTTTTGGAATATGTACAATACTTTTGAAAAGTGTACCATAATTTGTATTTAGCACCAATTTTCTCGTGCCAAAATAATATGCTATGAGTTTACCATTACTTTCGGAATGTGTATGATACTTTCAAAAAAGTACCATACTTTAATCTGTGTGGACATTCTAATGCACCCATAAAATTTGAATTAGGTCCAACAGTTTGCAAGATATTAAGAACTTTTAAATGTGTACCATAATTATCTTGGCTGGCAGCGAGCATTGCAAAGCTTCACGTAATCATTCTATAAAACCTTCGTTGGTCAAAATAGGATGAATGGTTTACAGGTTATAAGTTTTAAAATTACAATGCTACCCTAACATACCATATTTTATTCATAGTATAATATTCACACAAATGCGAGCACCTTGAGGTGTTTTTAGGCAACCCATACATACTGCAATTATGATTTTTTAACATGATTTACTTTTATGGTATACATATATTGAGGTACAATAAAAACAGGCTGAGAATTGCAAGTGAGTGTGGATATGCACGAATGAGCAACTTGAGTAGTTATTATGCACCCAATACATACCACAATTATATATTGCATCAAAAATTTTAATTTAATTAATTTTTATGCCATTAATCACTTATTTGATATATATTTCAGGTACTTAAATAAAAGCAGGTAGAAAGTTGCGAGCGAGCGCCGATAGGCATGAGCGAGCAAATTGAGTAGTTGTTGTATATCCCATACATACAATAATTATCTGATGCAACTGCATTGTTAAATATTTACAAAAATAAATACATTAATTATCTGATACACCCGTTGTGGTCTAGCCCACAGCTTCCGCAGGCTATAATGCAATCTGCATTATTAAATATTCACCAAAAAAAAACCATAATTATCTGATACACCTGTCGTGGCCTAGCCCACGTTTTCTGCGGGCTAGGCCATGACAGGTGTATCAGATAATGACAATATTTATTTAACGTTACCGTAATTTCCTTGAAGTTTCAAAATAAAATAAAAAACTGCAAGATTGCAAAATAAGTGTGTACTAGTTATCATTTTCCTCAAAGTTAGCTTTTACTGTGGAAACGTGATTCTATAGAATCTAAGGAGACTGTGTTGGTTTATCATTGGTTAAGGATGTTTGGGTTACAAGCCATCCACAATTTGTTTCCAGTGTAATGTGGGTTTTAATATAGTTTCAGTGTGTGTCAATGACACTAGTAAAATAAGCAATTTTCTTGGTCAAGTTGTTTTGTGTTCATGACAATTTAAATTTGGTATCGAGAAAAGTATCTGTATCGATTATCATGCGAATATTTTGGTATCAAAACTGGTATCAAGTATCGAGAAAATGTAATATCCACCCATCCCTAGTTTATAAAGCAAATATTTTTTAAATATATAACGTCTGTATACTGTTAATTAATATTTATGTATAAGCATTTTCACAATATTCAAATAGAAATCTCGACACGTCAGCATTCACCTTTCAAAGACAGCAACGAAATAGTGATGTGTGTTCTGAAATTTTTCAAGCTACCACAGTTATATACATTTTAAACTAGGTATGTAGGTTTGATATTTAAAATATTTTAGTGTGAATCTTAGATTTGTAAGTGGAGTTGAACAAGTTAAGATTAGTCGTTCAATAGCATTTTCATGAAAATACAGAAGCAAAAAAGATTATCTTTACTGAAGGAATGAAAATGCTGTTAATTTTATTATTTTTTATATTAGTAAACACACTTCTATGTTAATATAAAAAATATATGTATTTTGCTTATACCTTTTTTCTCACAGCAATACTTCAGTTTTTAGCAAGTCCTGATTTTTCCAAAACAATTTATCAACATTTTTATTTGAATTTTTTAATGACTTTTCATTGCTTTTAAAGTAGTTGTATATTTTTAAAATTAAATCCTCATACTTTAATTAACAAGGCTGTAAAATTTCAGAGAGATTGCATGCTTTGTGAGAGAACTGTGACAATTTTTGTAAGGGAGTGCAGCTTGGAAAGAAGACCTCAGAAACATTGAGAAATTGCACTTCACTGAAAGTTTGAGAGCTGTAAAATTAAAACCATATAAGCTAGTCAAAAGAAATAGGGAATTTACTTACCTTCATGAAGGAATTGACTGAATAAAGTCTTTTGAAAATTTGAGACTGTGGGTGTCAAAATTATTATTTTTTTTTTGTTTTAATGAAATGGAATAACCCTTTTCATGTTTAAATATCTTGCTGGTTTGTAACCTGTTGACTGACAACATCCCCTTGCTCGTGTTAATGATCGGTATGCGCAGGTCGGCAGTAAGCAGCATGGTTTGCTTGGAGGTAAAACTGCTTAGTCGCAAACATAATTCCCATCCTATTTCTCTTTGTCAATTTAATAAAAAAGGGGGGCTTTTATTTTGAGTAAATATCAATAATTGGTCAGAGTTTACATTCCTAGTGTTCACATATAGTAGGTTCATAGAGCCATTGCTGGGTGGTGTAACATGATAATAGAAACTCCAGGTTGCACTGTTAACATGATAGGTGAATGTTTCTCGGTTACTTTGTATTTCAGGCATGCCTGAAGGAGTTCCATGTCTCAGATGCTACAGCCACAGACAGTCCAAAGAAGCAGCAGCTGGCAGAGAGCTCTGCACTACTTGAGCTGCTGCAAGTCACCCGCCGACACTTGAACCCAAATAATGAGCTCAAGAAGAAGTTTGGCTCAAAAATTGTTGAGTCAGAGCAAAGGTAGGTTGCTTCCTCCAACTTTATTTTATACAGTTCTTGTACATGTTTTAATTAATTTTTTTGTGACATATACTTTTATAGTCTTTTTTAGTAGTGTATTTTTTCACTGTGTCAACACATTCATGGGTAAACTGGTATCAGTCTGAAATTAAAGTATTTCTGAATGCCTGAAAAAATGTTAAATTAGTAAAACACACAACATTAAAAAATTATGATACATTACTGTATCAATAGGAGGCTAGACAGAACCTAATAAAATCAACAAGCTTAGAAAATGTTTTGGTTAGTTGGGTGAAGAAAAAGTGGACTGGCAGCAGAAGGTTGATGGTGAAAGAGCTTACCGTTTCCATAGCCACAATAATGGAATATGACAGCATTGAAGAGTAGGCATACCTGGAAGTGGTAGTCCTACCACTCATGTGGAAACTATGACGTGTAGCAAGTCACTGCTTTGGATCTTGATAGGTGGATGTAATGATCGTGTGATATACAGGAGATGGTTTTAAAATTAAAGGCAAGGAAATGACCATGATACAAATTCATACACCTCCATATGTGGTGCCCAGAGGAAGAAGAGGGAAATTTAAAGGAAAAAAGGCTGGAGAGTAGTAATGAGTCATTTGCAAACTCAAAACACAAACAAGGAAAAAAAAAACTTATCAGGCACATGCAAATTTGGAATATTTTGGACAGAAAGGGGGAAAATGTCTGAGTTGATATTTGTTTGTACTTACAGCCGCCATATACACGTCCATTTCAAAGATATGGATAACAGATTTGTTTGTCTGGGCCAGGTTGCTGGTCTAGTGTTCAAATTTCTCACCCTCAGTGCTGGAGCTACAGTGGCGCCGAAGCTGACACCATTTTGTTTTTCCGGCAGTCGTTTACATGGCGTGACCGTGGTAAGTCGTTACCCAGGTTATGGGTAAAATGTTTTAGTATACAGTTGATTCTTTCATATATTGAGCCCAGGCATTTGGTCCTCCGGGCCGGATGGAACCAACAGTCCTCGTGTTGGTTGTTTGTTCTTTCATATCGTCCTCATCATATTTTCGTTAGTGCTTTGTGTGAAGATTAAAACCTTTCATGTGTGGATATGGTGCCGAAAATGGTAAGTGCGCATCGGAAGATTAGAGGCATCTACTACGTGTCAAGTTGATCAGCGCACGATACTGGCGAAGATTTTTGGTGCGCAATAAGTGTGTGACATTTAAGTATTATATATATATGTAGATAGATAGATAGATAGAGAGAGAGAGAGAGAGAGAGAGAGAGAGAGGAGAGAGAGAGAGAGAGAGAGAGAGAGAGAGAGAGAGAGAGAGAGAGAGAGAGAGAGAGAGAGAGAGAGAGAGAGAGAGAGAGAGAGAGAGAGAGAGAGAGAGAGAGAGGAGAGAGAGAGAGAGAGAGAGAGAGAGAGAGAGAGAGAGAGAGAGAGAGAGAGATAGAGATAGAGATAGAGATAGAGATAGAGATAGAGATAGAGAGATAGAGAGAGAAGAGAGATAGAGAGAGAGAGAGAGATAGAGAGAGAGAGAGAGATAGAGAGAGGAGAGAGAGATAGAGAGAGAGAGAGAGATAGAGAGAGATAGATAGAGAAGTAGATAGGATAGATAGATAGAGAGAGAGATAGATAGAGAGAGAGAGAGATAGATAGATAGACAGACAGACAGACAGACAGACAGAGTGTGTGAGAGAGTGTCGTAACTTCATGGCAGTGACTTTTGAGTTTTGACTGCAATTGACTGCTGCACAGGTGTAATTGACTAATCGATTGTTGACTTCATATCGACTCATTTGTTTAAATAGTGCATTTATACTTTATTTACAACATGACTGAGAAGGTTGAAATGTTGGCTAGTTGCCTGGAGTGTGCAGAAAACAAACTGCAGCACGCATCTGCACTTGTAAATAATGTATATTCTGACAGCTCAAAATGCAGACTGTTTATTTTTATGTGCCGGGACTTGCCTGACCTTAAAACTAGCTTGGGGACTGATCACTTAACCTTGGAGTTGAAATGCAAGACCAATGCTGATTTTTACCAAGGTAAGCACACAGAGAGGTTGGATGAGTTTTATGATTCATATTATTCTATTATGGCCGTTTTAGATACTGTGTCCTGTAATTCCAAGTCAGGCCATTTGTCCAGAGGACCTACACTTTCATAGTGAGTGACGTTTCCATCAATTAAACTTCCTCTTTTCACAGGAAATCTAACAGCTCGATCCATTTCTCTAATTTGTTTGAGACCATGATAGTAAATAACCAGGACCTTTCCAATGTGGTATGATTCATGTACTTAAAGCTGGCCCTGGAAGGTGAGCCTTTAGCACTAGTACAGTCACTGCCTTTGACAGGTGACAATTTTGAGGTTGCTTGGACTTTATTGGTGAAGCGATATGATAATAAGCAATCGATTATGTCTCACCACATAGATGCCATCTCGCAAGTTCCTGTTGCCCACTTGAACTCTACAGCATCCATGCGTTCCCTTCTATCCACAGTTAATGAAAATGTGGCAGCACTGAAGGCCTTGAAACTACCAGTGGATCAGTGGGACATCTTATTACTTAATCTCTTTGAGAAACGTATTAGTGTGGACCTTCGAAAAATGTGGGTGTTATTTGTACAGTACTTAGAAATTCCTACGCTGCAAAACTTCCAGTAATTTCTTGAAAGGCAATGCAAGCCTTGTGAAGCAATTGGAGGTAGGGGGGGGGGGGGAGGAGCCTGATCAGCCCCATTTTAAGTTGGGTCAGAGCAAATCTATACTTAGTTAGAAGGTTCAAAGTCAGTTGCATACCACAACAGGTGCATAATCTTGTTATTTAGGGCTGTCCCATAGGAAGACGACAATGCCACTTCAGGGCCTTTCTCAAGTGCCACTCAGTGTGGCATGTGGGGTTGTGTCATGTGTGCTGAAACCTTGTGGGAAAGAAGGACCTTGCTTCTCTGCAGACATGCTAGTCCTTCCATGTCTAACATGACATATTCCTTCCACATCCTTGAAACTAGAAGCCTGGAAGCATCTTTCGCATCTGAAGTTGGCAGACCCCAACTATACTAACCCAGGTTGTGTAGACATGCTTGTTGGTGTAGAATTGTTTCCATACATCATAACAGGAACAAAATTTGAAGGCCTCCCTGGTACTCCGGTTGCTTTGGACTCTGTCTTTGGATGGATATTGATGGGTATAGTTAATAATGCACAGCCCTTTGGAGAAGTTGCCGCATTCTTTGCAACTTCGAATCAATTGGATGAAGGTCTAGGTGCTGTAGTTGAGTGCATGTGGAAGTTGGAGGGGTTACC
Organism: Dryococelus australis; assembly: GCA_029891345.1. Taxonomy (NCBI): domain Eukaryota; kingdom Metazoa; phylum Arthropoda; class Insecta; order Phasmatodea; family Phasmatidae; genus Dryococelus; species Dryococelus australis. Next base: position 27,479,809 of record CM056999.1, on the reverse strand, counting down.
AGATGCGAAGGCAGCCTGCACGCCAGAAGAGAATGAATGTGAAACCAGATTTGTTGAAACCCATGTTTGACTTGAAACAGGGAGGTAAATGGTCACACTGCCTTTCAAAACTACTGACCCTGATCGAAGGGAATCCTGTGACTTGACACTTCGTTGTCGTCATTCGTTAGAGCGTCGTTTCAAATGACAACCAGAAGTAAAAACACTGTACGTGGCCTTCATGCAAGACTACTTGGCCACTGTATACATAAGGTATATTGAGCCTTATGAAGTAGCATCAGACAAGTCTTACTTTATTCCTCATCATTATGTTCAAAAACCTAGTAGTGGTACCACCAAGCTAAGGGTATTGTTTGATGTCTCAGCTAAAACCAGCTCAGAGTACTTGCTGAATGATTTGTTGTTGAGTGGTCCGAAGTTACAGTGTGGCATGTTGAATGTCCTGTTGCATTTTCGTATACCATGTATTGTGTTCACTGCTTATGTTAAACAGAGTATCCATCTTGGACAAATTGTAAAACTTGAGACATGCAGCACAATACACTTGATCACTTTAAGAACTCTTCATCCATCAATGACTCAGGTTGTTCACAAGCTACGGGCATATGCAATCAAAACTTTGCTACTTCAATAACAAGAAATACATCTACCTAATTTGTTTTGTTCGCAACTGCCAATATTGGAGTTAGGGATGCCACCAGGAATATTCAGACATGTAAAGTACTGTTGGACTCCAGTAGTCAGGCCAATTTTACTACTGGTAGCTGTCTTCAAAGGTTGGGGATGGCAAGATCCATGTGCTCATTATCAATTCAAGTTGTTTAACATTGAAACACTTTAAGCCTGCTCTTACTAGGGGTGACCAACGGAAACAAATATTAGGGAGCAGAACTGGCTTAGTCCTGCTCCCTAATTGAGATGAGATTATAATAACATTGGCCCAACTTGGGTGTCATTTTGTGGTATATGAGGGGAGGGGTTATGTAGTCCTAGAGGTATGTTACAAAACTCACAACTTTAATTCATTAACACCTGGCTAGGGTGAGGGTTCTTCACGTTGGGGAAATAATTACACTTTATGTTTAGTGGTATCAACCCGGGACCAAGGATTAGGGAATTTAAACCCTATATTAATCTTTACCGGGTATGTTTCCTTATAGGAAGATTTGGCCCTGACCACTTTGAGAGACTTCAAATATTGCGATGCCAGAATCACGGGATGCATTAATGGGAAAATAAGAGTAAAACCGAGTCCTTAATCCCTCTTTGGGATTGGCTGTTATATAGGTAGGCCTCGTAGGCTTCCTGGTGGGCACGAAATCAGGAACCACAATCACCATCCTATATCTTGATGTGCATAGTACCTTTGCTTTGTTGGGGAGAGGTATGCTCATCCTCGGTGTTGGATCTATGCTGCTGGCATGCAGGGACTGGGGGGTTGCCTTGATGAGACAAACAGAGGTGACACTTTCTTGTTCATCTGGGATGATTGGGCGAAAGAACTTTTGGGAGGGCACTTTTAACCGGGGCTAGTCAATGCCTAAGAGGGTCTCTCCTATGTAAAGAATGGCATCTATGGTGGGGTGTTTCCTACCGGGTAGTGTGACTGAAGGCAGAAACAATGGCCCTGTGAGATGTGCGGAGAACAGAGTATCGATATTACTTAAGGCAGTGTCTGATGCTGCTAAGTTAAAGATCCAACTTATAAGTTCCCTATTGAATACTGCTGAACACCCAAATTTGTGATGTGATATTGCACTCTGTGTTCCGTATCCAGCCCTTTCAAGTGGCGGATGGAACTTCCGGCCCTTGCAATTGTTGGACAGAGCTTAGGATATTTCACGTCTCTTAATGTGGAGGTATTCAGGTGTGATATCCACAGTGGGTCGTGCGGGCTAGAGTAATCTGCTTTCCAAGCCAGCCTTTGCAAGCGGTGGCGAAGTAGGGACTGGTTAGTTCGCTTGATTACATTAACAAAGGAGGAACTAGTGTTTTGGGCGCTGCCGAAGATCTACCAAGGTTGACAACTCGGTTTGCTTCATAATAGTGTGGGTGTCTACCTTAGTGGTCCACGCATATATTGGATTTTCCTCAAAGGCATAATCTATGTTACATTTACCAGAATAAAGAACCGAAAGGGTTAATTGAATTTTTGTAAATAAACGAATGGACATTCTCAAGAAATACTTTAAAGTACATAGTTTATTATAAGTTTCTAGAAAACAATGGTGATGCGACACTAACTCCTATTAGATTACGTAAGTTTACGAAAGTTGAGTTTAACGTTAAGTCATGGTGAATGCAACCTGGGCAAGAGCTAAATGTAACCTAAATAAATGGGTGCTTTAAATAACAATAAATAGCCAAAGTATTAAACAGCACCTAATTATAGGGGAGTGTTCTTAGAAACCTAAGATCTGCCTACCAAGTGGGTAGTTGCCATAACCACACCGTCTGGTGAGCTAAAGAAGTCCAGAAGGGAAGTTGAAGCGACCTTTTATGAAAGGAGTTGCTGGTGGTTTACCATTAGGTGGGGTGGTGGGCGAGGTGCGATGTCTTCGGGATCCTCTGTTCTGGTACATTCTTCCAGAAGCTCAGTATGTGCGGAGGCTACAGATGGTGGTTGGTGGTGGCTGAAGAAGTGTTGACCCTCTGGTTGGTGATGTTTACCGGCACGTAGAGATCCCGGCCATCACATCGGTGGGACCTCTGGAGGTCTAGTGGTTCACGCACCCTTATGAGTGGCGGAGAAAGAGGGATTGTGACCACTTACCACTTAATGCTACCTCCAGCCCGTGCAAGCAGTGGAGGTGCAGCCATTGCCTTGAGCTAGGATTATGCTGGCCCTTTTGTATTAGTTTATGGAGTTTGTAGGGGCTCAGAGGGTGCTGGGGTAACTAGCTTCAATTATAGGAGTTGATAATTCTTTGTATTGAAGGGTTGCCATTTATTTATCTTCTAGGCTGGAGGCGTGATTCTTTTTTACGTCCTCTGTTGGAGGCTGGCGGCTGGAGCTGCTGGAGTAGACTGGGTGCTGCCTTCCAGTGGCGAGCTGTGACACTAGCTTGGCCTTCCTGTAGGGTGCCGGTGTCTCAGCCAACAGTACAATTCTACGTCGGAGGGCGATGGCATGATGACTTCTTGGAGTTTCTTGGGGAACAGTACAATTTCGGACCACATTTCTGTAGCCTCACACTGCGTGTGCCAGCGTACTCTGTAGGCACGTGTCCCGTTGCATTGTTACGGAGTAACGACTTGCCCTTGTATGAGCGGCAGGATCGAAGATGGTGTGTGGTCGACGAGTATAGTGTACATTGCAAATGCGCTGTAATGTGTCACGCGTCACACTAACAAAATCAGTGAACAGTTCCCAAATTCAAGTTTGTCCATTGGTAACAGGAAGCATTTGCAGAGACTGAAATTGGCCAATTCTTAGTTTGGGAAACCGTGCTCGATTGATTTGTTGCTAGGAACAGAACTGATTCCATTTGCACTTATTGTTGGTTGACTAGGTGGAGGTCCAGGTTCACCAGTTGCATTGGACTCTTATCTGAGGGTGGCTAATGATGGGGCAGGTGGAGACCTCTGATGACGCTTCAACCTCACTTGTTACCAAATGTCTCCATACTTCAGCGATGCCCTGGGAAAAGAGTGTAAGAAAGTTGTAGGAATTGGAGGAAGTGCCATAAGCATCTTTAATAACTTCTGAGGAGGAATGGTATAATGATTTCTTTGAGGAAACACTACAGAAAACCTGATGGAAGATACAGTAGAATGTTATTAAAACGATTCCTCACTGTTTCCAGATGTAAATTCACTATGACAGGTTGTTCACTGTAGATATTTTGAGGGATTTTGGACAGATTCCAACTGAACTCCAAACCCTATACATCAAAATTTGAATTTTTTTGCATGAAATCAGTGTTCAATCATCTCTAGCACGAACGTGACATATTGTTTACATTAAATAAAACTTTATTTTAATACGCAAATGTCTTCTGAAAGAAATTATACTTCAGAGGTTTATATTTATCTTCCTTGTGTCTCCCAAAATGTTAAAAACATAGAGTGGTGTGAGGATTTACAGAGCATCGTAAGTCCATGTTCAATTGTCTCTGGTATAAAATCTACTCAATTTTTCCAAGGAATATTAATTTAATTCAATAGTCAGATGTCTTCCGAATAAAATGACACCACAGGACATCTGGGACTTCCTTTGTTACTAATCAATTACAAAAATTTTAACATTGAAAAATGTCTACTTGCCAAATAATTTGACAATGTTTCAATGAAATATTAATTCATGTTAATAGATATTTTTATAATTAAGAAATACCACAGAAGGGTATCTGAAACCTCCTTTGTTGCAACTTAATTATTCAATTAATTAAACATTACTATTGAGCATTGACTATGTTTTCTGGTGCAAAAATTCTATATTTAACTGTCTCTTTCCACAAAATCTGACAGTATTTTAATGAAATGTTACTTTATATTAATGCTTAAACATTTTCCGAATAAAATAATACTACAGAATGGTTTCTGCAACCTCCTTTGTCACCAGTAAATTACGAAAACCTTAACATTGAGCATAGCCAAAGTTTTTTGGTGTGAAAATTCAATGTTTGGTGGCGTCCTGCAAAAAAATCTGGTGATATTTCAATGAAATACAGTATTACTATTAATTGATATTAATAAACAGTAGTGATGGATGAGTTTGATTTTTACAGTTTTGAGTTGAGTTAAGTTGTATGTAACTCCATTCGAGTCAACTTGAGTTTCAGTATGTATGAAATTCGGGTGGAGTCAAGTCGAGTTGAGTATAAAATTTTTTTAGTTTGATGCATGCTAACATGCTGCGCAGTGCAGGTATGCACTCTACGGGCAACTTCACCCCATCTACGAGTGACCTGAACTAGGGGCAAGTCATTGTTAATGATGCCACGTGCTGGACAGCCTCATACGTAAAAGTAATTAACGCCCATAATTATGGAATCTACAGCCCGCCCAAAACCCCGCATACAAGCACCACTCCCATGAATAAATTAAATATTTTTGACAAACCAATTCCCTACAGATAGCCGCGGAAGTTCCAGGAAACCCAAGAGATGGCGGCACCCCTGTGACCTTGTGACATCACATCTCGCCAGCTTCAGAAATCTGTGTTTTAATTTTTCGTCACCTCCAAGCAGGGAGATAAGAAATGAGCTGCACTTGCTGCTACCCTGATAAACCTACCCCTGCATTGGAAGGCTACTCTACCCCCCGCACCCGGTAAGATCGCTGATGAAGGGATTTTTCTGTTTATGAGGAAGTCCAGAACCACGCTCCGGCAGAGATGCCGGGCTCACCGGCCGCGTAGGTCAGTGAGCTCTCCCTGGTCGGCAAGAAGACCTCTCTCCTTCTCGTCAGCCTGCAACACGGCTTTGAACTCCTGCCTGCTGCTTGTGAAGACTGCACCCTCTCCAGCCCACCAGCTTGCGAGGGCTCATTCACCACCAGCTGACCATAAGGCATCAGCTCTCTCTTCAGAGATAATCCGACATCCGGTACCCCACTACCCTTTACCACAGTCAACTTCCTTTGACTCCCGCGGTAGCAGGTTGTCGCGATACTAACGTCCCCTTAGATACCCATATTGCTGAGAATACTCTGTGAATTGCGTCAGTTAGAATTTTTGCCTTTTTCTATTATTAATTATTTTACCTTGGCTCACCTTTGCCTAGTTTAGAGTGGAACTTCCCATTTTCCATTTGGCTATAATAAATACTACGTGAATTGAAATCTTGTCTCGCCTTTTCATTTTGTATTGTTAATTGTGGTGTAATTAATCTTGTGCAATAAATTAACCCTGTTGAGAACTATCTGTGAGGTGCACCGAAATACACAGGAGACGGAGCTTGCAAACATTTAGAGCCTTAAGTCGGCATGCCGCTGCTCCTGGGTTTCCAATGTTCCCTCGGCTGCTACTCAACGTAGTCCCTTGGATTGCCTATTATACAACAGGGCCTTGGGTGAGATTGCCAAAGTCTCACCCCCAGGACTGTACGTCAGCAGAAAAGTAGAAGGCTGTATTCAAATGCACAGTAAACACGGTGTGGTGCCCAAGCGGTCTAGGGCTGAGCACAAACACTCAATAAGAAATAATCTAAGTCAATTTAACACTTTTAATTAAATCAAACACTGAAAATTGTTACGCTTTTAATTATACATTTACTTACTTGGCGATGTGGCGGAAGACGACATGGGAATTGATAATATAAAAGAAAAATGGCAATGGAAGCAATAACATGATATAATAACGGTGGTGAAGGAGAGTGGAGTCTCAGCACAGCTCAGGCTAGTCGTCCCAGGCGGTGATGTGCAGTCTCTGGTGTCCTCTGCTGAAGTCTCTGTTCTTCAGGCCATGCATGGCATAATAAAGCAACATGAGTGTAGTGGGGAGAAGTCTCCCTCCACCAAGAAGTCGCGCATGAGCAGTCTCTCACCAATGAGAAGTCATGGCGAGAAGAGTCGCCAACCAATGAGATAGCAAGGTTAGGGCGTCAGCCAATGAACTGGAACTTTGCATATGGCCCCAAAGTGTGGTATTGAAATCATGTGATGGGAAAATAGCACGTGATTCCAGGAGTCGTGGGACGAAAATATTGTTAAAAACAGGATGTAGTTCCCGTCAAAAGTGGTTAGAAATCGTAGTCACGTGGTGCTGAAATCACTGCAGGCAGTATTAGAGCGGATACAGCTTCCTGTCGCAGGCACCGCAGAACCCGATAAGTTGCGAAAATACTTCACTAAAATGTTTTCTCTCTGAACTGGAATGCTTGCGGAGTGCCCGTGGCACTACAACGGCATTAAGAGCAGCATAAGGCATCGTGAGAGAGACGTGCTTTACACCGACAGGCTACTGCAGAGGTAAACAGTGTGACCCCTAGTAAAACAGAGCCTCCACTTATGGAACCAGAGTGCTTACCTTTGTCTTATACGGCCATCTTACCACCCATTCTAGAATCCCCGCTGGACCACATATTACGCGTTTGTTGGCTGGAGTAAGAGATCCGGAAGGAACACGTCCTATTCAGCCAGGGACTCCAGCACCAGTAGTAAGCACCACTTAATCCAAGGTAACCCCAACTAATGAGGACCCACCCAGCTTGTGCTTTATAAAGTTAGCCTCAGGTAAATTCATACGGGTTCGACACCCGTCTAAAGCGGATCTGCCAAATTCCTGTATAATAAAGTTGGCATCGGGGAAAATCATCCATGTTCAACTACCAACGAAGGTCGTTCCCAAACCACATGGAACCTTCCCCAGCCAACTACATTCCCACACGTCGACCGACGAGTCATTTGCGGATAGCCCCTATACCCCTGGCCAGATCATCCTCCGCCACCACCACCCTCGATTAATCATCACCCTTTCACCATTCATATGCCCTGAGACTGCTGGCGTCCCACCTTTTGGCAGCCCTAGTCATAAGGAAGGTTGAACTCCCTGGGCAGGAATCAATCTCAATCCGCCTCACTCTGGGATTTGACTACTCTCTCTTTTGATGAACCCGATAGGGTTGTCAGCGTAGCAAGGAAGCAAGGAAGAGTGCACGTCAAGTTAAAATTGGTTTTGCAACATAAATATGAATGTGTATCTATGTACATGGGTATAATGCCCACCTCTTATAACTTTGTCCCACTCTTATAGTCACAGTTTACCAAGAAAAAAGTTTAGGATTAGTTTCTACCGATAGACTAATTCTTTGCCAGTGTGAGTAGCTCACAGCGCTATTGTTTCACTCTCGCAGATGTTGAGTGAATGACAATGATAGGAATAGTAATGTCAGCCATGTGATGCTAGTAGAAAAAAAATGATAATTGTTTAGGGGTGGAGTGGGAGGGTAGCTTACAGGCTGGTCTTCAGCATGCTGTGGCCTCTTTTGCCGGATGTGCAGACAAGTAGTCCACATTTGAAGTTTTTGTTACCTAATAAATCGTTTTTTTAACACATGTTTAAAATTAAAAACAGTGATTAGATGAGGAAAAGTAATTACAATTTTACAGTTATGCATATTTCTGCTGAAAGTGTGATGTTCCATTGAGTCAACTCTTTTAATTTTTAAATACCATGCATCCTATGGTTACACTGTATTTATGTCCTGCTGAGACTGTTCCTGCCAACCTTGATAAGGGTCCCATTATCTGAAGTCGCTCAGCAGGTGGCAAAGAGAAAGCACTTTGCTGGGAAGCAAAATGGCTCAAGTCACAATTAAAACGCCCGTAGAATTTTGTCACATCTGTTTATCAAAAATGTCAACCAAGTGTCAAGGCATGTAGCCAAGTTATTATTTTCATTCGAGCATTACTTTAGCAATTTAGTAACATAAAATTATTGATTCGCAAGATACGAAAGGTAATTAGTAGGTGCAAATATTTGTTGTTTATAACCTAAGAGCACTGTAACTTGACTTGCAATTCAGTAGCTCTATGTCTGCTGTAAAAAAAGCTTTACTTGAGTGACGAGTCAATCTTTGTTGACTGGACACAATTTTTCGAGACTCTACCCATCACTAATAAACAGACTTCTTCTAAATAAAATGACATCACAAGAAGTGTATCTGTATGCTTCTTTGTCACCAAACAATAAAAAAAAAAACTGTTATATTGGTTGCTGTGTACTATTTTGCGCCATACAGTATTTCCAAATGAAACCAAACAAAACCTCATTGTTTATACCACACACGAGCACTACTTGCCGAAGCTCAGGTTACGGAAACTCTGGTTTGAACTAATGGTATAAAAACTCTGAAGGTCATGTCTGTGTTTTATGTCTGATGAACTCCATGGGATGAACCTAGTAAAACATTTGTTGAAATAATTGTGTGTGTGGCGGGGGGGGATAAGGCTGAGAGTGACTAAGCAAGAATGTATCTAACTCTTGTCAAGGAGAGGTGTGGAAGCCACAATGGGTGGAAGATATGCTGTGGTTTCACAGTTTAGAGTTGAATTTGTGAGTCAGTTTGTATGCTTTCACACTCCTCGTGACATGTCCAAAAATACTAAATGTAATAAGTCATCAACAAACAGTAATCAAAAGCCAAAAGAAATTCAAGTTTTAATAACACAAGCAAAGTGAAAAGGTGAGGAAGGGAGAGCACAATGGCAGGTCTGATATTGAGGGTAGTTGCATCGCATGCAGAAGCATTCTGTCACCTGAGGGGTAGAGGTTGGGTGGAGTTAAAAGCACTGGTGGCTTAGGTGGCTGGTATCCATTTGTAGAAATGAGCTAACCTGCCCCGTACAGTACTCACCAAGGGAAAGGCAATGTGCTGCAACAAAAAAAGGGCCACAAATTAATTTTTTTGGCAGATTTCCCTTAAATTGTTAACATTTTCCACCCACGTTTTTCACGGTTTCTCAAAAAGAGTTGTTGTAGAAAGTCTGTCGCTTTGAATGGCGTCAATACAGAGAGGTTCTACTGTATGTAGTTTCTCTTCCCGTTTGTTTAACAGATCCAGAACTCTGAGAGTAAACAGCTCAAGTTTTCAGAAGACTACACAATAGAACCTTACTAAAACGACCTCTCACTCTTTCCAGATATAAGGTTGATGCTTGACATCTGTGATTGACGGGGACGTCATGGTAGGGCTAGTTTTAGGTGTGTCAGTCAAAGATACGGTTGGCTGTCAAGATTGACTTACGGTTTGTTAACTAAAGCCCAGCTGGTATACAACCTAGGACACGTGGTTTGGCAGCTTGGTACAAAGTCTGGAGTGTGATGAATAACTTGACATATTGTTATGAGGTAGGGAGAGAGGGAAATAAAATTTAGAATTTTTAGTGAAAGAAAAAAGAGCCAACATCAAAATCTAACCTGTGAAGTCTCCACCACGTGCTGTAATTTAAAAAACAGCAGGGCCAGCACAATATCCTGTACCTTAAATACTTACTTGAAATCAATAGAAAAGGTTCATTTAATCCAAAAGCCAAAGAGTAAGGAAGAGGAAAAAAAAAGAGGGGTAGAAGAGTGAAGGGGAGGGGGGTTTACTTGATTTGCAACAAAAGATACCAAAACCGCCTCATGGGTCGGACTGTAATGAAGAAGTAATGTAGCGATGTGTTTCACTTACGTAAATACATTACACCAAGTACTGGTATACCATGCTACCAATCACACTAGTTGTAAGGGTCGAGAGATGTTTTCAGTAAATAAAATTATACTTATTAACTGCTTAAATCATTTAAAAAGAGGATGGTTACTTAAAATCTAATGAGTAAAAGTAATATTAAAGAAAATAAATTAAATGTTTTATTCATATATATATATATTAAAATAATATAAACAAATATATATTTAAATTTTAAAGTTATGTTTCATTAATCAAGGTAAATTAGTATTGAAATACATAGATGGGTTTTGCAAGAGCAAAACTGAAAATACAATATTGTTTTTGGTTACTCAAAAAATTAAAGAATCACAAGATAATTTATAAGGTTAATCTAATTCCATTAGTCCTCTTCGGACGTGCTTCTAAATTTTATTTCAGATACCACAATTAATAAATAGACAATCTAGAACCAGGAAACCCACTGACCTAAACAGTTTTCTATTGGAGAACAAAGAAAAAAAAAATTACTGTAGGAATAACAGGATGCCCTCCTCACTAATACTCCAGGGTTAACTCACCAGATCTGAGTATAATCAAAACTCAGAAAAAAAAAAAAAAAAAAAAAGAAACACATACAGGTATTTAAGTTACCGACATCAAAACAAATAGGGTAGACTGCCCCCTTTCATCCACACTGCAAGTGGCTTAGACAACAAAAGTATTAATTAACAGTAAATGCTGTTTTTCACGAAAGTGAGGTTACTAAACAGAATTAACATGGATCAATGTATGAGAATATTCATTTCAAAACCAGCTTAAATTAGCTATAGCAAAGCTCACAAATATTAGCTATCCAGGGCTTAAATGAAAATGATAAAACTAACTTTAATAGTGTCTGTTGATCTCTCTCAACTTGTCTTACTACTGGTCATGTTTGCTTAAATAATTTACTGTTAGATTGAGTGGCCTGGAATAAATACTGGAATAAATTTAGAGAACTTTAAAAAAAAAAATTAGCTAAGAGACTTAAGTAAAAGCTCAAAACTACTCTAAAATGAATAATTGAAAACAGAAAAATTAATCTTTAGGAAGGAACCTGTCAAAAATGATCTGAATTCGTAACCTAGACCTCTGTTTACAACAGTGCAGTGGTACGAACCCAACTCCACCCAGAGTGAACACAAAAGGAATGTGGAGCCATTTAAAACACATGGTACTACCATTAAACTTACTTTTAAGTTTCCCAAGAGGTCTGAAAAACAACTGCAATAGCTAAGGTTCCATCCCATGCAAAAGTTAGAATTTAAAACAAAATAAATATTACCTCATTAGCTACTTGGCCAGAGCTGATGAGTAGGACATATTACCTGTCACGCTGACACCATGTTCTCTCGATATCTACCTACATCAACTCTGTACACATGTTACGTACTAACTCACAGTATGCTACAATCTGCCCTTATTTACTAAAAACTAACTATTTAAAGGCATGGCCGGGACCATTCTTCCTGCAAAACAGAGAATGATGTTCTGACCACACACAACACGAAAGATTTCAACATGTATTTAACATGGTCGTGTTGCGGCCTCCTCCTGGCCGCACACCAGCACCGATCTGCGTCCACTCACTCCAGCTGACTGCTCACGACTCTCACGACCTCATCACATCCCGAAACACCACCTGCCCGCACCTGACGTCATGGCTGGCCAATCATAGCCAGCCACCTCCGCGATCGATACTCGTCAGCCCAACGGCAAACGCCCTTCCCCAGATTAGACTTAACGGCAAAATGCAGTGTTCATCACAACAGCCCAACTACACCGGGAAAACGTTGGCTAAGGTCACAGCTGTGGCTATGTATCTCGAATGAAGAAACATAACAGTTCCTCGAAACTGCTGAAGGGGAACTTTAACAAGCACCTGGGCCAAGAAAAATACGGCCAACTGCAGTCACTTCAGTGTAAGTCTGCTTATGCCAATGGTGATGAAACTCTTTCTAATTAAAACAGCATGTGATCTCAGTTCCTTAAGAACCTCGATGTCAAGTAAAAAGCCTTCATTCTTAAAAAAAAAAAAAAACTAAAAATCGGAAAAGTGACTGATTCCTATTTCAATTCCCCCATAAATTAAATGACCTAACTAAAAAAATATAAGTGAAACAAATATAATCCTCGGCAAATTGAAAATATCTGTTCAAACTAAAAAAAAAAGAAACTGTATTAAAAAAAATTATGAATTCTTAAGGAGACACTATCAGTTAACTTTCAACTAAAACGTTGACGTCTAGGTCAAGGTTCAAGGTCTAAAACATAACATAATAAAACAGAATTACTTTTGAACCTGTCATCCCAAAACCAATTTTGAAATAAAATCATTAAATTATTTATCACCACATTAATTATTAACGAAAGAAAAAAAACACTTGCCTGTGAATGTAAAAAAAAACAAGTAATAAGGAGGTCTTAACCCAACCAAAACAAATTCCCTAACCTAACCTCCAATGAAGGAAAGGTCAAATGAAAATAATAAATTAAATGAAGAGTAGGTCTAGCGCATCATAACAAAATACCAAAGGGTTAGAAAACTTCCCTGAACACAATATTTAGGGCCTCCGAACAAAAAAAAAAGGATGAGCAATAAAAATACCACTACTGGTGCAGAACTTAACAAAAAAAAGTATAATTTGAATCAAAATTACAAAAAAGTTTTCTTACCCAAAAATCACTGTCTTAACAATATTACCGGCCTGCACACTGCAACTGGTTTACCTTTGACAGGCATTGCCCAGGGTAGCTCCTGGCTCTTCTTCAACTGGTGTTGGCTCCTTCTGGAGTTAGTGCCCAGGCTCGAGACTAAGGTGCTGCTGCAGCAGGTGATGCAGGTAGAGACCCAAGGAGGGCTCCTAGCTTGGGTGAGGTGGTACCATGGGTCTGCGAGACCCAGTGGTACGTTGAGTCTTGGCGGAGAGCTTGGACAATGGGATGTGGTTCTCTGGCGGTCTTGATAGGGGGCTGAAATGAGGAGGAGGGAACTGGGAGAGAAGGGTTCTCCAACTTTCAGGTGGCTTGAGCTCGTTCTCGGGGGTTATGCTGCGAAGTGCATTTGTTGTTTGGTTGCAGCCCAAGTTCATCTTGTAGTTGGTAGCTGCCTTTCTAATATGCAACCTGGTACCACTACTATGGGTGTAAGGCTCATAGGTAGGTTCTAAGGTCGGCCATGCAAAAGAGGAGCAGGAGATGAAGTACCTAACTAAGTGTTGAGCCAAGCAGAGGGCGAGCTAACCAGAGTTGTACTCAAGTACACTAACTGACTGCAGTTCAATGTGGTGGTTAGAGGGGTGGGTTTACCCCTGAGTCCGACAACTACGTGGGTGTGGACCAAAGGGGCCATACCTCCAGACCCAGTTTCTCACTTTTTTCGGTGACAGTTCATCGCGGTGGATGAATGAATGGACTGTACTTAGTGACTGATGGCTTTCTGGTTGTGACCTAATGGTTGGGGCTCTACCGTACTGCACACCAGATGCACAGTGTGGGGGGCCATCTAATGGGTATTGTTTTGACGTACATGCACCCAGTTAAGGGAGCTCGGAGTCCTACACTAGGTTCAGAAAATAGTTTGGAATGTCACAGTCTTCTGCGCTTCCCTGGTGGGCTGACGTCTACAACAGTTGGAGTTACAGTCACTCTTAGCAATGAGTACTCGGAAGTTAATAGAAGACGTGTGTATTCTGAGAGGAATAACATGGTGGCCCGTACTAACTTCTAATTTACCAAGAACTATAACGGAAGTTAACCTATACAAACCAGGTGAAGGGGACCTGGGTCTGAACGAACAAAGCAGATGCTGCTAAGTAGCTACTATACGGGCTAACCCTATCTAACTCAATGCTTGTTGTCCATAAGGGACGCGGATACCCACTACCAGTAGGGTGTAGTGGGTGTAGAAAAGGCTTCTGGTGAAGGTCTTGAAGCACGTCTGGTATGTTGCGAAGACATTGGTGTTAGTAGAGAGCCATAGACATATATTACACTTGCCTGCGGGCTCTCTGAGATGCGCGGGGGGGGGGAGGTTGAGCTCCTCCTCCCGTGGGGGGAGCTGCACTCTCTGGTGCTCTCTCTCGGTCTGTGGCGAAAACAGGCGTCTCTGTCATGTGAGGTTTCATCTGCGGCATGAGCTTAGGTGTTTAGCTGACATGCTAGGCTGGCTTCCGTAACACGGGAGGAGTTGGCGTGACGTCTGACAATAAGGTGAACTAACTTGGCTGCCTTTGTCCTTTAGTGCCCCCACGTCTAGGGGCATGTTGGTAGATTGTGGATGCAAGTTGTTTGAGGTTCACACACACCTAGGTTACATGATTCTATGCGCAGATGAGGTACAGTCTTGTTTATATTTACTTATCAAAGAGCGTCTCGCGTCAAGGTAGTTAGAGACAGTTCGGTTGCTATAGATGTGTTTCAGAGTTTTGGAGTGGTTTTGATGTACATCTGACCCTTATACATAAAAATTTGTAATTTTTTTTTGCTTAAAGTTCATGTTTGATAGTATCTAGCACTAAAAGGCATGTTTTCCGAGTTAACTATAGGCGGATGTCTTCTGAAAAGAATCATACCTGGGACACTTATACTTAGCCTCCCTTTGTCTCCCAAAATTTTAAAAATATTGGGTGACACAAGGGTTTTGGAGCATCATAAGTTCATGTTCAATCACCTTGGGCATAAAATCAGAATGAATTTTGTATGTAATATTAATTTTATTCAACAGTCATGTGTCTTTCAGATAAAACTGTACCACGGAAGGGTATATGTAGCCTAATTTGTTGCCAATCGGTCATAGAAACGTTAACACTGAACACATCCTACTCTTTTCCGATAACGATTCAATGTTTGTTGGGCTTTTGCAAAAGTATTTGCAATATTTCAAAGAAATAACTTATTCATATTAATAAGCAGAAATCTTCCAAATAAAATGATACCATAGAACTGTATCTGTGACCTCTTTTTGTGGTCAATCACTTACAATTTGTAGACTTTTGTGCAGCTGATGGCATATCCAAAAAAACATTAACTGTAATAAGTTGTCAATAGAGTTGCGAGTTCAAAAATTTTCCAGAAAATTATAATCGCCTATTTTTCAGGAAAATTATATATTTCCATTATTTATATACATTTATAGTTCAATACTGATGCCAAAGTAATTTGTCTCCAAGGATGAAATAATTAATTTTTTAGTCATTGGTACTGCTTAAAAGTATTTTTTTTCTCCAGTTGATAGTGCTGACAAAAGTGAATCATTGTTTGTTAACAAGGCATTCCAAGTTGTGTGTACTTGTTTTGATTACTGTGTGACTTTTAAGATGCCTAAGCAGATAACTGTTGTTTGGCGGTTTTTTAAGAGATTTAATTTAATTATTGCATCCATTTGGTCTTTTTCATGTACAAGTTTGTACAAAGACATCGGACAAGTCTGAACATGAACACATTATGTACAGAACATGAACATATTATTTACAGAACAATATCAAAACATCAAACTATTATAATATTATCGAATTCTAAAACAAATATAAAATAAAATATAAATTGTCTTAAATTTTCAATATTTAATCTTCATTCTTCAATTTCTTCTGCACATCTGTGCTGTGTCCCGGACCACTCCAATATATAAAGAAATAAAAACCAAAACAGAGGCGCACATTCCATTGACTTTACACAATACCTCACACTGAATATCAATGAGGATTTCCAGTCTTGATTAAAATAACGTAGTGGAAATGGAAATGTAAAAGGAGAATGTGTTTTCTGTAAGCAAATGTATGTAAACAATGTAACTAGGATGAAAAAAACCCTTGAAGAAGAAATGTAAGAAATGTCCACCACATGTAAGAAAGTTCTTCATTTTTGCATGAAGAAGAAACAAAGGAATCATGTATAAATGTAAGTTAAGTGTATAATCTCATACCAGTTTGAGTTATGTAATTGATTATTGTAATTTGTAAGTTATGTGTCTCGTCTCTTGGCTGACCACAGGAAATTATTGTTCACCCTTTGTTAAAAAATTAAACTAAACAATATTTACCTTTCTTTTTTTAATCATAGGCAAAAATGCTCTTTATTTTGCCAAAGCTTGTCAAAATTGTGTGATCCTAACATATTTCATTTTATGCTTACATAACGTACAAAACTGTCTTGGTTAATCTTCACAAAATTCTGTAGGCCTACATTGCCTATTACCTATTACAACAATATTAAGTGGCATAGCATAGGTGACTATGAACACAATTATATGGTGTTATTTTATTTAAATACAGTTTCCAAAATATATAATTTTTGTGTTACAGCTTACGACCGGTATTATTTTTGTTAGTAGTTGTTATGGTCATGTCTCAATTTAAAGAGCACTTTCTCAAGAGAGTAAGTACTCTTTTACATTTTAATTGGCCAATTGAGATACAGCGTATGTTATCTACTGTTTTGATAGGCGGATTGAAACTGAATATAATACTAATAAATGTGTAAAAGCAATCAAAATTGCCATACCTATTCCAATTATAGGATATGTTCGTTATCCAGCATATAGTTATATTATTAATGTAAACAAAAACAATGTAGTTTCATGGCTGGTTTCCTTACACATTTTATGTCAAGCACAAGTTGAGTAAGGTTATTGTTTGCAGCATTGCACCACTTGTTAATTTTTACTCTTTAAATGAAAATACCCACTCTTCTCAAATAAGTTTATAATATTAGTATTACATTTAAAAGTGGGGAAACCATCCCTTATAGTAACATTTAAAATACGGTTGCATTTTCTATAATATTGCTTATTTTACCTGTGTTGTAGGAGTTGCAAGAAGAGGAAGAGCAAATATCACTCAGCAGCACCAGCAGTACTCACCTCAGCCTCTACGTGCAGCCTGGCTAAAAAGACCGCACAAACAAAACTCATTTATGATGTAAAAAATGCAGAGCACTCTATAACGTAATATTTCATTCTGGAGAACAAGAGAGTATCGACAAGCTGCTGGCTTGTGATATTTACTCAAGCTGTACTCCATTAAACTGGATGGAGAACAAGTACTGGCAAATTGTATTTCACAAAATACAACCATCAATGAAATTACCAAGCCGGTACCGGCTATCAAACAGCCTTCTGGATGAAGAGTATCATAGAGTTCAAACAAAGGTTCATCAAAAAATTAATGAAGCAGATTCACTTACACTCATGTCAGATGGATGGACAAACATAAACGGTAACCCGTTATTGAACTTTGTGTTCGCTAGTCTTCTTAAAAGCCATAGAAACCAAAACTAAATCACATACAGAACAATGCATGGCTGAAGTCATTAGAGAAGTCATTGATACAGTAGGATCAGAAAAGGTTATTGGACTTGTGATAGATCATGCAGCCAATATGAAATGTGCATGGACAATTAAAAAAAAAAAATCCCCATCTAATCACATGTGGCTGTTTAGACTATGGGCTCAATTTTCATGCCGAAGATATTTGCAAACTGAACATTGTACACAGAATTGTTGAGTCAGTGAAACAAGTAATACAATACCTCATCACAATTGCTTAAACAAATTCAGCAGGAAAGACAAGGTAGGGAAACATCTCTCCTCTATCCAGTTGAAACGAGATGGGGTTCAATGACCAAATGCCTAGACAGTTCTCTAAAATGCAAAGAACACCTCCAACCTGCTTCTGTTGATCGACTGGTCCGTGCATCAATTCCTACTCCAGTGCAGAACAGTGTGCTTGATGACGATGTCTTCTGGACTAAAGTAAGTGGGATTGTCAAGTTACTGACCAAGCTGGAAACTGACACACGAATTTTGTGTGAAGTTACATCAACATTTAAAAAAATTGAATCTTTACTTGAGGAAACTGTGCATCAGTCACCTCTCAATCACCAAGAAGAAGAACATCTTCAATGAAGATTTTTAGACAGAGGAAAGAGTTTTGTTTTCATCCTGTGGAACATGCAGCTTGTTTGCTGGATCCAAAGCAGAAGGGCAGTATGCTGACAGAAGAAGAAACATCAGTGGCGATTCAGACAATCTCTGATATTGCAGAAACAATAACAGATGTTGATGCAGGAGTAGTACTTGGCAATTTAGCAGAATATAAAGCAGAACACAAGGCGTGGTCTAGTAAGGCTATTTGGAATACTGCTAACAATACCTCCCCTGTCACACAAGGCGTGATCTAGTAAGGCTATTTGGAATGCTGCTAACAATACCTCCCCTGTCACACAAGGCGTGGTCTAGTAAGGCTATTTGGAATGCTGCTAACATATTTGGAATGCTGCTAACAATACCTCCCCTGTCACACAAGGCGTGGTCTAGTAAGGCTATTTGGAATGCTGCTAACAATACCTCCCCTGTCACACAAGGCGAGGTCTAGTAATTGGAATGCTGCTAACAATACCTCCCCTGTCACACAAGGCGTGGTCTAGTAAGGCTATTTGGAATGCTGCTAACAATACCTCCCCTGTCACACAAGGCGTGGTCTAGTAAGGCTATTTGGAATGCTGCTAACAATACCACCCCTGTCACACAAGGCGTGGTCTACTAAGTCTATTTGGAATGCTGCTAACAATACCTCCCCTGTCACACAAGGCGTGGTCTAGTAAGGCTATTTGGAATGCTGCTAACAATACCACCCGTGTCACACAAGGAGTGGTCTAGTAAGGCTATTTGGAATGCTGCTAACAATACCACCCCTGTCACACAAGGCGTGGTCTAGTAAGGCTATTTGGAATGCTGCTAACAATACCTCCCCTGTCACACAAGGCGAGGTCTAGTAATTGGAATGCTGCTAACAATACCTCCCCTGTCACACAAGGCGTGGTCTAGTAAGGCTATTTGGAATGCTGCTAACAATACCTCCCCTGTCACACAAGGCGTGGTCTAGTAAGGCTATTTGGAATGCTGCTAACAATACCTCCCCTGTCACATGGTGGAAGGGTTTTCATGGACCCAGTCCACTAGCAAAAGTAGCAATACAGTTATTAAGCATGCCAGTAACATCTGCTGGATGTGAAAGAAATTTCAAGTCTTTTCAAACATCAAAACTAAGAAAAGAAACTAATATCAGATAAAACAGTTAAACTTCTTACTATTCATTATAATTTTCATCTTCTTGAAGATGAGCTTGAGGAGACAGAGAAGGAAGGCCAACCTTTGCCATAGTCCCCGTGCATGAGAAGACTAGACCAAGACTATGCACCAGAACCAGAAGTTATTTGAGACTGATGAGACGAGTGATGATGTGAAGATCAGTGCCAGTGAAAGTGATACAGATACCGACGAGCAATGAGTCGACGACAGTGACTGATCTTAAGCTGGTTGCAAGTGTCACACGCATTGGATAGTATGTATTTATATTGTATTTAAATTTTTTTAAATACTTGTTAAACGTAGTTTTAATGGTAGATCTGTTAATGACAGATGAAAACTTTACAAAAATGTTTGCAAGAGAGACATAGTTATTAAGTGTAATAGAAAGGTCGAAACAAATCACAGAATGCTTTATTAAATATTGGTCAAATATATTTGTGGGGTTTTCTTGAAAGTTTAAGAAAAGTTGGAAAATTTTCCATTTTTGAAGACAATATTCCAATAAATTTTCCTCAAAAATAATTTTCTCTAGTAGTCAACAAATAGTAATCAAAACCAAAATTAATCCGTCTGATAACTTAAGCAAAGTGATAATACAAACAACTGGAGAAGGAAAGGGAACGAGAGCCCAATTGCAGGACACATTGAGGGTAGTTGCATTGCGTATGGAAACATTCAGGTACCTGAAGGGTGAAGGGCGGGCAGAGTAAATAGGTATTGGCTAACTCTCAGTGGTGGAGGCCTATGGGTGGGTATCTATTTTTAGATATGAGCTATCGTGGCTCATACAGTACTCACCAAGAGAAACTCAATACTGTCCATAGAAACTTAAAAAAATTGCAACAAATTAATTTTTTGTCAGGTTTCCTTAAAATTTTCAACTTTTTTCACCCAAAGTTTTTGTGGTTCTTAAAAAATAAGTTGTTGAAAAGCAAATACTTTAAATGTAGTTGATGTAGGGAGGTTATACTGTACCATCTTGAGCGGTGTCATCAGAGCCCACAGGTGATTCTTTTCTATCAAGATTTTATGACAGACCATATTAAAGACATACCAGAAGTAGATGACAACCTGAGTTCATCGTACTGTATTCCCAACCACTGTGTAAGAGACCTCCCTTTCCCTAACTCCAAAAATATCACTTATCTGTTACTCAGTCCACTCTTGAGTCCTGTCACACAATAACTCAATACTTTTGTAATCACTTCTTTAGGATCGGGAGTCTTAACGAGGCTTAGTAGCTGTCGATGGCTGAACATTAAGATTCCTTCTATAAAATACATATTTATTACAACAATCTCTATGCTTGGACAATTCAATACATTTACTCATACAAACAATAGATATCAGTTATCCTATGATAAGATGACAATACAAGTACAAGTTTACTATTGAACGCAGTTAAGCCTTAGGCTTGCCAGAATTATTACTTTAAGATGGAAGGAGACGGGGACTCATTAAGTAACGTTACGTCCTACCGCTATGCGATTTATGCGCACCAGATATTCTCTGTTGCCAGGACCTAGAGCTCCTGTATGCCAAGTCTGAATGTTGCCTTCTGCTCCATGTAGACTCTGACACACTCACATATATTGACTGTCTTGCATCTCGATGCCATCTGTGGCAACTGGGGGAGGCTCTTAAATAGTCGGGCAAAGTAGATCATGTTTTCCAAACAATTCACTCAGCAACGAACTATATCCCATAGCACCTTAGGTGGTAGGTGTGCGGTGCCTGGTTGCTGCTATAGCTGCATTTTGAAACCAGACAGCACAAAGACTAAGCAGAGAGTGGTCTTTGGTGCCTTGGCCAAGACATCATCAGGACAGTCACTGAGCAAGTTGGTGTTGTGAGGACAAAAATTATAGTGTGACAATAGTGTTTAAATCATTTGTTTTTGATTGCATACTGTTGCCTTTACTGCAAGCATATAACAGATGTATAGGCAAATCTTAATTGATCCACACCATTAAGATCACCAGCAAATACTCTGGCATTTGAACCCATCTTCAAAGGTCAAGGAATACAGATTGAAGCATCACCTTGGGATTTTCTGTAGATACGTATGTGGATGATGTGGTGACTGGAACAGTCAGTGCAGGAAGCTGTAGCACTTCAGCAGGAGTAATTGATATGTTGCAATCAGTTGGGTTTTGTCTAGGGAAATTTGCAAGGAAATTGTAAGGATGCTGATGGAATCACTTCACTAAAGGCTTTCTTCTCAATCTACAGGGGTGCCGAGTAGTGTATGTATTTTCTTACGAGGTTGAATCATCACTGGAGCAGTGACCAAAATAAATATACTGCCTGATTCGGTACATATTTATTATCCTCTGGATGGTTGTTACCATTACTAAAGGCTGTTCATGATAAAGTGAGCACTTTTGGAATTGACCTTAGAAAAAAATCACTGCCTCTACCTGCATATATTTTAACGGCTGCAATGAGTGACGTGTGTCCAGTAATGTTGGCAATGATGGAGGGGAGGGGAAAAAAGTTCCATGTATTAACGTTGAACAAAACGTGTTAGGTAACCATTTGTGATAACGTTAATTATTTCTCTTGATTTCTGTGTTTTTGAATGCATCGAAGTGTAAAAATGAGCAGATTTGTACAATATCTATTTCTATAATAATTTTACAGTTTCACTTGACAGACAGATCAATAAAGTGACGAGGCCCATGGCAATGTTAATTTTACATAAGGCGGAAGAACACACAACGTGTATACAAGTAGATCTTATGCAGGGCTTTCAAAAGTGTTTATTTTACAATGAACAGCCGATATTAACGCTAATTCCAGCTGTGGCTGGAAGGTGTAGGATGGTATGAAGAGTTGTCAGATGTCAGGATGACAACGTGGAATCAATGGAGGGAAGAAATTTCATGTGTCAAGCATATGATTGTTTTTCGGGGAGCCTAGGTGACATCACCAGATTCTAAGTTGGTACTTCATGTATTCCTGGACACAGTACAACCTCACTGTTGCAACCCATTTATTAAGACCATCTCTCTGTAAAGACCCATTTTTGAGGAACAGTGAAAAATTCTGTAAACAACGAGTTGGAAATTGGGAGAAGAACAGCATAAAAATGTTGCTACACCTTGTGTTTAACACTACTCCAAGCTGTGGGTCGGGATCAGTCAAAATATGTCAAATTTTCCAAATCCTGTTTTAAGACTATCCCTCACTAAGAACCCTGTTCCAGGAAACAGTGTGGTTCTACTGTGGCGCCAAGAAAGGATATGCTTAAGGGGTTTATCTTTGTGTAATTCCTGCTGTTGGCCTAGTGAAGGTGCATCTAATATGTAATGGCAAGAACAAAGGTAGCCCTAACCAATAAGGTCACACTACCCAGACTGGTGCTGTGTGGTTCATTGCTGTTTGAAAAAACTATTCGCTATGTGTTGATGGTGTTTGGTGACTATCTGAATGTTAATGATGTTTTGCATGGACAGACTTGACAAGTGACTTTGGTATGGATACAGTTGACCCGTGATGCATATTTTGACTATTTTCTTTTTGCCGACCTCATATCATCACATGTGCGCCACATGCCCCAGATGAGACATGAACCCCGGTTGGCTGCTTCCAAGGCCAGCTGACTGCCTCCTCAGGAAACGCAAGTTATCAGAAGAGCTGAATGCGGCATTCAAGTAATAGTCACACAAGTTGCCCTCGCCTAGTAACTCTCACTAAAAGAGATACTAGCTGCTAATGCAAGTAGTTACCTGTTAATGGGCGGCGGATACCACCTGCAGTCTAGGAAAACTACCTCAGCCTCTCGCTATCCTCAAGAGAGTGTAGCAAGGCCGAGCTGTCCACGAAAAGACAGTGGTAGGGACCAAAGCAATCCGAGGGATGACGAGTCCCGAGGTCATGTCGTTCATGAGTAAGGCCACACACCCCCAGAAACACTAGTTTCAGCAGCTTGCTTCAGCACAGGTTCTGCTGAAGCTTTCTGCCTACTGTCCTCAACACGATGAACCCCCAAGTGGTCAACAGTGATCAACGGCTGATGCATTCAAGCACTAGTGCAGCTCCGAAGAGTCAATGTTCCCCCTCCCCTTTTTAACATTGTCATTAGCACCAGTTTACTTACACTTATCCCCCAATACCTTCAACAGCAATTTACTTACCATTATCACCCAGTTCCTCCAGAACTAACCATACTTCAGGTAGGGTTCTTTTGTTATCATAGCTACCTAATTGTTGATCTTGCTATCTCGATAGGCCCCTTCACCTGCCACCTTAACTTCACTCTGCAGGTTACTTAGATAATTAGTAAGACACAGGAGATAGTATGGGTCACCTTGTTCTATTCTGGGAGTGATAAAATACATATAGTATTTCAATCTAACCACAGAGTAGCCTTTCTAGAGTGAATTGTACTAAGTATCCATCCTGGATTAACAACAATGGCTGTACAATTAAACACGACTTCAGCTACATGAAACGATCCACCTGAGATAAGCTATCATTGGTGGCTATCATAGACTGAAACAAGTTAGCAAAGTTCGATCATGACTTTGGGTCACTATTGAAACTGGGAAGCTGAATAGTTGGTAACTTCGAGTGATGACATGTTTGAATGTGACTGGGTTGCTACTTTGTCATTCCTATGATTGCTCGCTATGACACGGTCATGTACAGCCATTACAGCATAATACTTATCATCAAACTTGATAAGCCGTTGGGCATGGGACTGGGTGTCAAACTCTCTACTGCCTTTGAGCACAACTTCTAGTGTGATGTGATCATCATCAAAACTGTTCCGGATTTGAACTAAGTCCCGGCAAGTAGAAAGGAAGAGGTGTGCATCTGTACTGTCACCTCTCACAGAAGCTGACAATGTAAATCCCTGGCGTAGTCAATTTTCCACTCTTTGAAGACGTCTCTGTAGGACCAGGCGTTTATCAGCCATGTTCACTATTCCGCACTATTAAGGCCAAAAAGTAACAGGCACGTGATGCTTACATACGTTGCTAATCCTGTTTGTAATAGTAATTGAGTAACCATGATTAGTAACAGTGAATTTATCTCAGTTTTTAAAACTAACAGTTGTTTACAACTGTGATAACTGTGATTTTATTACAGTTCGTGGAACTAAGTAGCTCTGATTTCGTAACTGTTCCACTGTACATTAACCTTATCCTTAGTATGTGCAGATCATGGTGATTACGAACAAGATACACACATCAATACAAACTAAATGCAAATATGCCCGTCTTGGCAAAGCACTGATATATAAAAGCTTTGACAACGTTCTGGGACCAAATTTCACCACAACTTCTGAAAAACTCGTGACAAAATACGAGTCACTACAGAGGTAGCGTGAGGTAGCACGAGTCACGACCAAGGTAGCACCGCACGAACAAATACACAAAACAGCGATGCAGTAGATAATCGAGTATGTCGGAACAGTATCCGGCGTGGTTGGACCAATAAATGTTGCTTCGAACATCGTGATGGAATGTATAACACGAAAGTTTGTTGACATGAAAACTGGCTGAAAGAAGCATTGCATGCCAGACAGGCTGTGTTATATATCAGGTATGCAGGGCTTCTTCAACATTTTTACATTGTGTATTCAGTCACAGATGCTATAATGTTCAGTTTAAGTGGGTTTCCATTTAGCAGATCTTGGTTTCTTTGTTTATTTGTTCGGTGACAGTTCACAATTTTTGGAGCTGTTGACAATAATGTAGCTCAAATCATTATGAATGGTGTGAATATAACCTAAGTGTGTTAAGTGAAGACATAAGCTTCAGTTATTTTGTTAACTCCTTACACAAGGCTTAAATTGGTGTACAATCATTTTGTTGGTACTGCTTTTCTGTGGGGCTCAGTGACCTTGACACTTTACAACATGACAATTAACCTAAAGGTCTACTGTACTCCTATAAATGTAGACAATAATATTTTGATTTAATGTACTTCTGTTAAACAGATACTGAATTCATTACAGGCAGCAATTACTGTTTATTTTAATTTCATGTAACAGACATATCTTTAGGTCATTCAAAACAGTACTAGGTATGGCTCTAAATTATTGTCGACGGCCTTAAAAGTGCAGAACTAGTACCAATTAAACTGCACAAACAAACATGAAAAACATAGTCATTTGCTATACAGAAACCTATCACAACGAACTGAACTTTACATTTGTGACTAAATGCAGAAAAAAAAACTCCTTTCCTACTTTTACTTTTATATTTTGTACATGTAGTTCTGTATCTATGAACTTGCCAAAGGTTATGTATACTCCTAAAGAGAAATGCAGTTGAAGCTCTAATTTATGAGTGTTCACGGTTTCCTGAGTCAGGACAAAACTTGTCCTGCACTATTAAATTTATTTTGCTTCTATTTGCACTGGTTTTTTAAAATCTCAAAACATAAATATTCCATAAAAAAATCTATTTTTTCTTGAAGTAAATGTTTAATCATCTCTGGTTCAAAAATCAAACATTATTTATACGCAACATAAATTTATTTGAAAAAGTAAATGTCTTGTGGTTGATATGATACTCTGGAAGGTTATGTGTTGATATTTACTTGCTGCCACGTAAAGCTTGTGTGTTATTTTGCATAAACTGTTCTTATCTGAAGAGTGTGTGTGTGGTCCTAGCAGGAGGCAGAGTCGTGGCCATGGGTACAAAAGGCTGACGTGGCTCGTTACTTCAAGAGAGAACTGGCCAAGTCCTGGTAAGACTGGTAAGTTTCCCTGCCTTTGTCTTGAGTACAACTGTTTGCTACAGCATTGACTGCTGTGGATACATAATGGAAGAGGTATGAAAATTCAATATTACCTCACCAGGGTTGTGTGAGTAAAAGTGGAAGCCAGGCTTAATGTGTACGATATCAGATTAACCTTTTATGTAACAAGCTGTTTCCTATCAGGGCTATTTTAAAAACATTCTGGTAAGGTTAAATTTAAAAATTAAAAGTGAATATCAAACATTGATTGTTTAGAATATTGGTAGACCCTCAGTTTTATGAGTATGGATTTCACGAGTATAAAAAAAAAAAAAAAAACCTCTAGAAAAAGTGGAAAATGTCAATATTAAATGCATGAATTCACAATGGAAATCAGTTAAAATATACAGATGAGCCCCAGTTGTAAGAAACACTGTAGTTTATGAGAATTATTTAGTAAAATTTGCCAAGTTTGTAAAATTCAAACTGCTAAAATTTAACCTGTCATGATGCAAAAATTATGGTACATGTATAGTTTCTCACATTAAGTCTGTGTTTCATCATCTCTCATGCAAAAAAGTTTTTTTTTTAATGAAATATTAATTTTACTCGATATTTCAATTTAATTAATACCTGAGATTCAGAGTTGTGTACACAACTACTCTTTTCACCAAACAATGTAAGTGCCACGTAACTTTAACGACCACAAAGTCCAATTATTAACTGCTTGTCGTGGGAAAACCAATGATTATATAAAAAATATGAACATATATTTCAGTATCCAAATGTCTGTAAAATGATATACCACACAAGGATATGTATGGCAGCTTGTTAATGCCAAAAATAAATTTAAACATAGTGCCGTATAATCTTCAGAAAGTGCAAAGTCAATTTTCAACTATATTTCAATGTCTTTACATCTTTACAATAAAATGGTGGCCAGACGAATATGTGTAACCTCTCATTGATGCCAAACATATAAATTAATACATAGTGCCACGTAAATTATGCAAACACAAAGTCCATATTAGAGGCTCCTTGTGGTAAAATCAAATTGTTAATTATAGAAATATTAATTTATTTTTCAATAGTTAAATGTCTAGATAAAATGCTAGCCAGAAGGGTATACATGGCCTCATGGAATTGCAAAAAAAATGAGTTATCATAGCAAAGTGTGTAGGTCTGTAATTGAGTTCAGTGAAGGTTACTTCCACTGCACTTAAAAATTAGGCATTCTGTGACAGAAGCTTTAAATTTGACCCAGTTTGACACCTCTACAGTTAAAATGTTTAGCTACAAACATGCTAAAAGGGAGGGTATTTTAAAAGCACATTCTTTTTATTTTCGTAAATTGTTGACCACAGGAGTTGAATTACGCATGCATTGTACATCAGTAATTTTTAAAACTCAGTGGAGTACTAGAATGGCAACACTTTTAAATAAACACTGGAAAAACTGTAGTATATTTTGTATAGGTTGTTCATGCTAAAGTGAGCACTTTTGAGGCAGTAGTTACTTTTTCCTTTCAGCCATATTTCATCCCTTAACCACCTTTTAAAATAAATATTGCTGTGCAAGTAATAAACACAATGTCTATATTCCACCGCACTCATCGGTCACCACCTAAGGCTAAAATGAAATATATTTATTGACTGTTATTCCAAATGAGAGGGCTTTCAAAAGTGCTAACTTTGCTGTGAACAGCCTATAACGCTGTGTCACTGTAAAATGAGCATTTTTGAAAGCCCAGCTTGAGATCTACTTGTATGTACATTGTGTATTCTTTCACCTTATGTAAAATTAAGATTGCCATGGACCTCATCACTATTCGTGGGTCAGTCAAGTGAAACTGTGAAATAATTTGAAAAGTAAATATTTTACAAATCTGGTTATTTTTACACTTCCGATGTATTAAAAAAAAGAGTTAGAGAAAGAAATAATTTTAGTTATTACAAATGGTTACCTAACACTGTTAATTTGACATTAAATATGGAACTACTTTCCATCCATCGTTACCAAATTTACTGGGCTCATGTCACCCAGTGAATCCGTTGAAATACACGCAGGCAGGGTCAGTGACAAATTTTTCTAAGGTTGATTTCAAAATATTGTGAACAGCCTTTAGGAACATTACCATGGTATTGTTGTCAGTGGTTTTACACATATACCATACGTAACTTTTTAAACAACATTACAGTTGCACAGTTTACTTAACACCTTCTTTGAAGCATTATCAGCATAATAAATTCAGTCAGTTCTGAACATAATCTGAACTCAAAATCCAAAAACAAAGCCAAATTATTCTAAACATGTCAGAAAGTCACATACCTAAACACACACAGTCTTAACTATAGCAAGCACATCATGATGACAAAATGAATGAAGGGTGTTGTTTAGTGTGAAAAAAGTGAGATTTGTAACTCACACTTTTATGGGCTCCTGCTACTGTGCGTGTGTAATGGAATGTATAAATGATAGGAAGATACACAGTATCCCTTTGTGATATAATTTATCATGCAAGCAAGACCTATTATGCAAGGGATGGATTAACGGTACCTCTACCTCACACTGGCTGCAGTTTTCTAATGATTTTTAAAATATATTTTATGTTTTTAATATTGTGGTATATGAATTAAAAACAATAGCAACATTACACCTTTTATATTTTAGCTCAGTGGGTTAGCAAGTGTGTGTGTGCGTGCGTGCGTGCGTGTGTGTATGTATGTGTGTGTGTGTGTGTGTGTGTGTGTGTGTGTGTGTGTGTGTGTGTATATATATATATATATATATATATATATATATATATATATATATATATATAAATTGATTTTCCTCTTGATTGCTTCAATTTTTTTAAGGTGTATCCATTTTTTATAATTTTTTTTGGATTTTTTTGATGGTTCTTAAAAATCTCTTGATAAAATCACTGTATTCATAAAAACCAAATTTGTAAACTGTAATTCTACAGTGTTCTACAGTGTGCCAACTCTGATTACCCTCTCTCTAGCAGAATTCTCGAGTATAGGCCATTCACGATAAAGTGAACACTTTTGAAGCCCTATTTACTTTTTTCTTTCAACCAATTTATATCCTTCCCCCACTTGTTAATGTAAACCCTGCCATGTGAGTAATAAACACAATGTGTACATTCACCATACCCAAAACCAAAAGTTCGAGGCCATGATGAAATGTATTTGTTGGTTATTATGTCTGATGAAACAGCTTCAAAACGTGCTCACTTTATCGTGAACGGTGTATAATTTTATGTACTCAAAGGTTCCCCGAAGTCCTGCCACCTGACTGTTTGTCTCGTGGTAGTATTTCTGGGCAGCATTCTGCCCCCCATCCTGGCGTTGAAGCATATAGAAAAGTTAGTTGAAGAGAAGAGATAACAGGTAACTGTAAGGAAGGGCATGCCTGCAGATTCTCAGTACTATGGCAGATAAAGTGGGGTAGGCCTGGGGACTAATTGGAGAGCCAAATTCTCTCCATTGTCAGTGCCCGGATGGGTTCATAGCCCTAATTAATGGTCAGGACTCTGATACAGGGGAATTAATTGAAGAAAAGCATTTGTGGAATAGGGGTACTGAGATGGTTGGTGATGTGAAATGGAATTGACTGGCAGCTCGAGCCAATCAGGAGGTAGCTCAGATCTCTTGTTTTATCAGTAGGGCACTGAGCACCCTTAGCGGCGACAATCAAACATAGCAAGCTTGTCCAATTGCCGAACTGCTGTCAGTATTCCCTTGCTGGTGAAAGGCCAGCATGACAGTACTTGCAGCAGTAAATAAACTGTAGGGCACTCATGCTTCTCGTTGAGTACATCGAAAAGCTGGGCAGCTCAATCATGGCACCTGCTCCACCATCTCTCTTCCACATTGATAGCAGTACCTTACATACCAGGGGGAAGGGGGATCATTTACTTTGGGAGCTATCCCCTCCCCATTCTCCAAAACAACATGCTGGTCTTGAAGTGAGCTTTAACTAGAGCTAGGCGAGTCTTCAGTATCTACCAGTTTTGGTGGCTAGCCACTGGCCCAGGATGGGGGCCAGTGTTTATGATTCTTTCATGGTCCGATGCTTTACATTCCATTCCTCATGCATTCACAATCAACAACTCACAGAATCCAGCATTGAGGTGCACTTCACTCTGTGGCATGTCGAGATCCTCCTCCTCCCCTTGACCATTGTGCTGCTTCATGCTTGATGCACTTAGCCATCTCTTACTGAGCTACCCAGTTCCCTGCATCACATGATGATGGTGCTTGTGCACTGGCCAGTCGATCTGCGGGCTGGTATTTGAATATTTCCAGCCACCCCAGAGCCTGAGGATCTCCTATCTGCCACCTGGGGATGCTCTCAGTTGTTTGTTGCTGCACTTAAACTGCCATAGTCTCATCCTGCTCACATAGCATCTCACCTTCACTGGTCCCAAGGGGCAGGCAGATCCCAGCGAGAGAACACCCACAAACATGATGTTCATTCCATGACAACTCAAACTGCGTGTTCTGAGTCCTGTTATTTTTTTTCAAACCTACCCTTTTGCTAAGTATTAAGCGTATGTCCAAAGTAGAGATGGGAGCTAATTACGTCTCAGGGCTAGGCTCCGTACTTCTAAAAAGAAGGGAATGCATGCAAAGGAGGCATGCATCACTGCAGACAGGAATTGGGCCACCATGGCCACCATTAGGGCAGCGACTACCTCCCTGAGTGTACGTATGGCTGAGGCTATAGCTAAGAAGGGGGAGGGGAAAACCATCATAGACACTGTAAAAACCCCTCCTGTCAAGAAAGAAGCTCAAAAATTATGTGTGCATTACTGAAATGCTATGGGAAACAGAGGGTTTGGATAACCATGGCCTTTAAATGAATTAGAAAGTGCTAGAAGAGAGGGGGTGCAGCTTGTGGGCGTAAGCACCCTTGAGGTTTTAGTGCTGCCAATAAAACAATATTGACAGCTGGGTCATTCCGTATCAGTTCAACAAGGCCATGGCACCCACCATCTCAGAATATGATGTAATTATGTGGAAGCAAATCTGGGAAGGGAAAGAAGTCTGGTGTAATTTCATACTGAAATTATTTATAGTTTTCGAAATATTAATTGTATATTGTACTTTATATGTGGGTCGAAGATAGTGACATTTCATTGTTGGGAGTGTACAACTAAATAGGTCACAACTTTAGACATACTCTATATAAAATGTAAACAATTTGATCAAATTGAAGTGTGTACTTTGCTGATTTAAAAAAATGTTTTAACTGTTATATTTTGGATTAAAATGCCAAAAGCAAAAATTATTTGTTCTGAAAATTGTTGAAAAAACGTATCTTTAGTGAGATGTATAGTTAAATGTTCATAAATGTGTGAGCTGCATTGTCTAAAAGAGAAAACTAGTATTTCTGTAGTTTTCCTGTCAAAACCAATATTCTATTAATATTACCATAGCAAAAAATAAGGTTTGTAATATAAATGTTTTTCTTGCTGCACCAATATAGCAAGCATAAAAATACTTGTTTATTTTATTTTTATTTTTTTTTCAGTTACATTTTAAGCAAATAAATGGCTGTGTTTCCCTGGGTGAGTTGGTTAAAAATTACCTAGTATTAATTTTGTTGGTATTAAAATTGTGCTTCCTTCAGGCAACAAGTATTTCATAAAAGTAATGGGATTGTTTACATTATTTGCTACAATGCTGTATAATCTTTTACTATTTGCACTTGTGAGTGTCATGGTGTATAGAAGATGTAAGATTTGTGATATTTAGACATGTTGAGAAGTTAGTTATTTCAGATATTGATACTTTATGTGATTTAGATTTGAAATCTATTTTGCAAAAATAAATATAAGGGTGCCTTTATATACTCATACAACATAAAATATGCAAAGTCATCTGATATAATAGAGGTTTATATTACAGGTATTTTAAATATTACAGTTTGCTTTCTTCTCAACACCTTTCTGTATTTAGTTAAATAGCTTTTAACTGTGTTACACTTATATTCCAGGTTATCTTCTGCCATGTCGGAGCTAGCAGTTTGTAGTATAGGCAAAGCAACATGTTCAGACTGTCAAGGAATGAGCTGTACTTCCTACTGTGATTTTGTGAATGTAAAGGTGTTATTGAACGAAGACAAAGAAATAATTGCACTGACGAGTGAAATTCCTATTTTTTTGTTGATATTGATATGTCTGCATCATCAGTGTTATTTTTTACAGAAGTTTGAGACAGTTATATGTTGTAACCCTTTTTGTTACATAAAAGACCTGTGAATCTGTGGTTGAGGACTGTATCATTAGATATGTTGACGCATGATGTCTTTCAATTCATATTAATAAACGACTGCTACTCATCAGTGCAACCTTGTCACTAGCAGTTGTCAATGGAGTTGAGTCGCCTCCATGCCTACAAGATTGTTGTATCACCAGGCTGGGACTGATGTTGTATTAATAGAATTTATTTTCGCCCGATGAGCCACCGGCAACATGCAAGAGGCCCGTGGCGAGTACAGCAGTGTGCTGCGGGATGCCGCCACAAATAAGGTGCCTAGATCCCACAACTCTTCAGTATGCCATTCGCCCAAGGATCTAGGCGCTGGGCTTGCACCTGCTAACCCCTCTCTCCAGGCACCCTATGCCATTCGCCCAAGGATCTAGGCGCTGGGCTTGCACCTGCTAACCTCCTCTCCAGGCGCCCTATGCCAGTGAAGGAAGGGATGGCTGAGGAGTATAAAAGGAGATCCGCCCCGGCCTCCGGATAGTCAGTTCTGCTTCAGTTCTCGATCAAGTCTTCTGACTCCTCTTCTGGGTTCTCACCATGCAAGCAATTGGTGCTGAGGCTCGCTCCCCTCCAGTATACTTCACCGCTTCCTCACAGGGCAGACGATCCTCTCCTACTTGCACCTAAAGAAGAATCAACAACATCAACATAACAGGACACTGAGACACGCTCCCTTTATGGACACCTGAGAATAGAGTTCACCCCTAGGAGTACAGTTGAAACACGTGCTAGTAACTACCTACTCCTGTACCTAACCTCTTGAGTATCACTCCGACTTCCTACCTTTTGTCATTATCGGATCTGACAGATACAGCAGGAGACCGGGTTCGCTCTTTCCGAATCCGCACCAACAATATACCAAAACATCCTTGGAAGGCCTCCCATGTTCTGCCCCATGCAGTGAATGGTAGAGCCACAACACTAGGATACCGTCCCCTGGAAGGTGACTTGCCAGTTTGAAGTTGCCCACGCCTCACCGCTCACTTAGAGGTGCCGAGGAGGGGAAGTTATTTGAACCTGGGGAGACCAGTGACTCGGGGACACTCACCTCACCAATATTGGAAGGCCACCCATTCCTGGAACTCAGGTGGGAGGAATGGTAGAGCCACGACACTAGGTACGCTCCTGGTGGGATCGGCGTGCCAGCTGGGGTGGACTACTCTCACACGCTCACTTTGTGGTGCCGAGAGGGTTTACACTCCAGTGCAGGGGAGACCAACCCCATTGGGACAACACCGTGCGGTTCCTGCAACCAACACTTTGCAGCTCAATTCCTCATCTCTGGTGGGGAAGTCAAGAGTGAGGTGCCATGTTGGCGGTAGTAATTGGCACGTACACCTGAACTCTCGCATGTTGACCTCCTACCTCCTGTATACCTGATCTTAGGTTAGAGCCTGATGCCTTACACCCATAGGGGTGGTGTTGAGAGGAAGGTTAAGAAGGCAAGGGATATCTCTAAGAATCCACTAGGGCTTAGCATCCTTTCCAGCAGGTTCGGGCTACTGAGTCCACATAAACAGGCTGCTTTACTGCGACGGTTCGCTGTTCCTGTACCAACTGTCACGCCGACCACCCATGTTGCGGAAGGATACCATCCAGTGGTGCAGGTGATCCTGTTCAGTGAAAAGTCCACCTACGCTCTGATGATAACTAGCAGTTCCACGTCAATAATGAACCCTAGCACCTCACATGTACACCCCACTCTCCAGTCAAGTGCAATTAGGGCCGAGGGAACAGCCATAGTAAAGTCACCTGCAGGACAGACGCGTCGCTCCACTAGCGTTAACTCCATACCGCCTCCTAAGCCTGCACCATGTAGAGTAAAACTGCCAGAGCCGGACTTTGTGCCAAGCCGGTGACCAACTAGGCCAGTACTGTACTCTGGTTGGGCTCCAATGCCCAGAGACGAATAGCTACTTAAAGACGGGACTCGTCTAGCGTTAAACAAGTAACCCAGAGACATGGGCAGCCAATCAGCCGGGACTGTTGCGCGTTAATGTGCAAGGCTCTAAGATCTATGAAGGTCAGTGGGAATCCTGGAAATAAAATGTGTGTTAATTACAATAAAAATTTCTCGTAAAAATAGCACTGGATACCAAAAATTGTACCACATGTGAAAGTAGTAAAAGTGACTCTCTTATCCCATATTGAAGGTGACAATTTAAGTCTGGGTAGCTTGTTTTGTAAAAATGCATGTCCTGAGCTCCTATCGCAGGCTTATTATAGGAAAAGGAAGTTAATAGAGGCAAAACAAAAGCTGACATGTAAAGTAGCTCAGGCATTACATGTTCCAGTTTTACATCTTGAGTCTGGTAGTGGCATCTGTGAAGAGAACTCTGCCTTTATGGTCATAAAGCAGAAATCTGAAGATTTTGACATCGTTATAGAGAATATAAAGCCAATGTTACCTAATGCAAATAGGCAAAAGTATATACAGTTGTTGACTCTAATTCCTCTTTCATGGTCAAAGGAGGAGGAAATAATGAATGTTTTTAATGTTTCTGACTACATGTTACATCAGGCACGTAAACTGCTGAGAGAGAAGGGAATACTGGCAATACCTGCTCCTCATTATGGGAAACTGCATTCTTAGAGCACTATCCAGCTTGCAAAACGGTTTTATTAACTGGATGAAAATTCAAAACTGCTCTCAGGAGTGAAGGATAAATTAAGCTTAGGCAATAAAAAATATATACAAAAAATATTATTTCTGTGCAATTTGAATGAACTGTACTCTATTCAAAAAAGAGCATCCAAATGAAAGAATATGATTTTCGAAGTTCTGTTCTCTCAGACCAAAGTGTGTATAGTTGCAGGTGCATCTGGAACGCACACGGTTTGTATGTGCACAATACATCAAAATGCTAAGCTGTTAAACAGTGCCTTACACTTGGATCAAGTATTTTACCACCAACTTATTGATATTCTTGTATGTGATAAAAGAATAATCCCTTTGTATGCTGTGAAAATGTGAAAACTGTTCAACCGCAACACATTTTAAAGACAGGATTGTATCGATGTTTGCAGATTATGATCAGAATAATTACATTCAGTATAGGCAATGAGTGTCTGTCGACAGAACTGAACTAAAGCTCTTCTCAACAACACATGATTTCCTTGATCTTCTTTCCAGGAAAAGGGAAAAATTAGTTCCTCATTCTTATTTCACAAAACTACAGTGAGTATTTTTCAAACAGAGTAAATGTAACATTTCTTATGACAAAGCAGTAATTGTAATGGATTTCAGTGAGAATTGTTGTTTTGTGATATAAGAAGTACAAAGTTACCATAGGACAACTGCTGCATATACTATACATACTTGTATCATATACTGCTGCAAGGAAAACTTACCAGTGACATCATGGTTGTGTTATTTGTCTGATTTTGATCATGATGTCAAATTTGTATACAAAGTAAAATGCAAATTAATGTGTTATATTAAAATAAATTTTCCAAACGTAATAATTGTTCAGTACCTCACTGATGCCTGTGCAGGGCAATATAAGAACTGTAAATCTTTAATAAATCTTTGTTACCATGTTTCTGCCTTTGAATTGCCTGCATCATTGTCCTATGCAATAAGCCATGGAAAATCCTCATGACGGGATTGGAGGAACTGTCAAGTGTCTTGTAAGGAAAGCCAGCTTGCAACAACCCTTTGAAAATCAGATTACAAATGTACAAGAAATGTACGATTTATGTAATAATATCATTGAAAACATAACCTTTCATCTGATCAGAAGAACAGACCTCCAGTCGATATGAAAGACATTTACATATTTGATGTAGTTTTTTTTTGGTTTGGAATGTACAAACCATGGTAATTCTTTTTCCTCCCCGTACTAGCAGCTCTGGACGAAATTATGACTTTCAGAAGAAAAAAACTGAGCTTATGGAAAAAAAGTTGTTTTATTTCTTCAGACATTAACATAAAATTACTAGTACTACATAAAGACGGGCATATGGATATTTAGAAGTATATCATTTGTGTTAATATTAAAACAGTGTGGCAGACAATGAATTTCCTGTATTAGAAATCTTGGATAATTTGTTGTAGGTGTAGCTATTTTTAAGACACTGTTTAAATTTATGGAAATTCACATCAGAAATTTGTTAAAATTGTTGATGCTGCACTAAGAAAATTGTAGCTTTATTTGAGAGGTTAAACCTCGCGGAAGAAAATATAAGGTTTATTGGGTCTGAAAAAGGTGTATGTTTCTTCTGGAATCCTTGGATTCTCATAAATGTCTTTAATTTACATGAAAATAATTACTGTTAACTTAATTTGTAATCATGTTGGAAGAAAATAATACTATAGCAATTTTTTTAATTGCAAGTTTTATAAACATGTGGTTTTTTTTATAATTCTTAGCTCTCTTTTTATTTATTTCTCAAATAAACATGAACAACACACAAAACAAAACTTTTATTTAATTCCTCTTCTGTCATGTAGTATGTAGAAAATGTTTCAAATTTTTCCTTGCATTTGATCCCGAGAAAAAGGACATAATATAACAGGCTTGCAATAACAGTTTGTTCCCAACAGCAAATTTCTTCTAATTTTTGAAATGTATTATTTTATAAGGTAATTATTAAAAGATGTTTAACATTTTGTAGGGTTTCTCTCTTTCATTATGTGAACGTCTCTCCCAGGTTTTATCAAATTTTGAGTTGTATGGTGCCATTGTCAAGAAATTTTGAAGTGGAATGACCCAGCAGCAAATAGAATGCCTGGCCCCTCTGCTTCTATTTGAGTGCATCGGAAAACTGGGCAGCTCAGTCACGGCACCTACTCCATCTTTGCTCTTCTGCACTGACAGCAGGATCTTCATGCCTTGTGTGAAGGCAGGGAGTAATAGCCCGGGAAACTAACCCCTCGCTAGCCTCCAAAATAGTCAGTCAGTCTTGGGTGAGCTCTAAAAAGCACTTTATGAGACATCTGGGACCTACCAGTGGTGGTGGCTAGCCGCTGGCCCAGGATGTCGGTGATGCTTCCGAGGTCTGATGCATTTCTGTTCCATTCGTCATGCATTCACAATCAACAGTCCGCAGAATCCAGCAGTGAGGTTTGTTACACTTCGCATATTTCAACACCTCAAGATCCTCCTCCTCACCTTGATCATTGGGCTTCTTCTTGCTTGACGTGCTTCGCCATCTCGTACTGAACTACCCAAGTTCCCAACGTCCACGACGACAACGTTTGCGCACTGGCCAGTTGGTTCACGGACTAGTATTTGAATATTCCGAGCCACCCCAGAGCCTGGGGATCCCCTATCCGCTACCTGGAGATGCGACGAGTTGCGGAATGGTCACCACACCCGAGTTGCCGTAGTCCCGCTGCACTAGCAGAAGCCCCTCACCTTCGCTGGTTGGAAGGGATAAGCAGATTGTGGCAAGAGAGCAGCCCAAGCATGATGTTCACCCCATGACAGCTCGGTTCGTGAGTGTCCTGAGGTGGTGGTTCAAAGTCCCTTAGATATTGTCCAATCAATGGTGAGCGAGGGATGCGTGGCAGAGAGAGAGAGAGTGAGACACACACACACTACCTCTCTGTGTGGCTAAGCTGTGCAGTTGTGCCTCTACTGCATGCAGTGGAGGGGCGGCGAGACACACTTCAGATAGTGCAGAGTGCAACTGTGCAGCCACATTTACAAGGTGGCAGCTAACACCCAACAAAGTGCAACCTGGTGGTGCAGCGTTATGATAATTTCTTGCGGTATGCAACTGTGGCAAAGGCTATTGTGGATGAGATGTCCCCCATGGCACATGAAGGCAGCGGCCCATATTTCTAAAGTTAGGATCCAAAATCTGAGGAAGTGATTCTTCTTTGCTCTGGAGAAACCCCAAGGAAAATCACATACAGCAAGGATGTAGCATTTTTGAGGGAAAGGTCTACGTGAAGAAGAAACAAAATCTGTTTGAAAGGTGCCAGAAGTGATTTGCCATAACTGAGGGAGGGGAAGTTAAGCACTTGAAAGCTATGTGTAAAGACTTTAGTCAGGACTAAAAAAATCAGTAAGGAAAAAAGACTTCCTGAAACAAACAGTGCAAATTATTTTAACATTGCTCTGAAAAAATGGATATGGGAAAATTATAGAAATTAGAGTCTTATATCAAAGTTCCACTTGTAACGTAACAGCTAGGACAGGGTATACCATATCGCCCCCCTCGAAATTTAGTAACGATGCCAGAATGAGAGTAAATGGGCATTCATGGTTCAGTTCATCGAGAGACGTAGATATATTGTATACAATTTCTTGACGCATGACGTCTTTTTCAACAATGGAGATTAGACAACTTCTGCTCCATCCATAGTTAAGTTTAGCCAGGAGACGGAAGTTTGCATTCTCATTTGTCCCAACGTAAAGTTGGATTGTACTCTCTGCTTTTCAGATTGTCTCCATAACCATGCTTAAAGGCAACGAGGTCTTTTTCTGCGCGGTAGATAGCGTTAATAGTAGGGATATCGTCTGTCTTTTGTTTCACATCCCTTCCAGCAGGCAGCAGCCCGAATTAGTATAAAAGGAGAGACAGCCCATGTCTCTAGAGCAGTCTTTGTTTCTAGTACTAGTTCCTCAGACCCGACCAGATTGACACCAGTCTTAAGTGGTCTAGTATGTGTTGCTCAGACACTGTCTTCTACACCCTGTTTGCATCGCTTAAGCTACACTTGCGATAGGGTTAGGCTGCATTAGTTAGGCTTTCTCCCATTACGTACCTCGCAAACTTGTATACGGACGTATCTGTAGCAGCCCTATCTCTGCAGTCCTTCTCAGGACTCATCCCGTCACGTCCTTGCTTAGTATACCAAGCTACATGTCGTTGCACACAATACCTATATACAATAATGCACAAGTTGATTGCTTAGACTTTCAGCATTACACCCATCATTCACTTGTTTTTACACCGGTCGCCTCTACCGTTCCACTTACTGTGTATTATAGCTTTCTGGCTGATATTCGTGCCATTGACCAAAAACTAGTGTGCATTCACCACATGTTTTCTTCCTTTTCTGGATTAAAACTTGGGTCTGCCTCACCTCAAGTTCTTTCTTGTAGACTAGCACCTTTCTGTAGCTACCGTCACGTAACAATACAGCAGGTGATCCCGGGAAACTTACTCGAATGAACCAAAACACTACCTTTTCCCCACACGCACAACTTCGGCCACCCTTCTCGTCAATCCCCCGGGATTGGAGGAAAGGAGGAGCCACACAGGTACACTGTCCTTAGAACAGCTTGTTGGCTTAGTGTTTGCTGGCATCTCCAATGCAGTCTCTGTTAAGAGAGTCTGATGTCCCCTGAATTTGGAAAACTTGGAAAGGGCCACACATCCGTGTGCAACCTTGGACAGGTGAGGCGTGATTTTCTTCATGTACTGCAGTCTCTGCCAGGCATTGGAATAATGTGTCTGCCAGCCTCCGGCCCACACGAAGTCTCAGACATACATTGCACAAGGAGCATGCCATCTTGGTGCAGTAGTAGGAGGGTAAATTCCACTTCTCGATGCTCTGTTCCGAGTGGAGAGGGTTGTAAGAAAAGGTGTGGCAGATTCTCCTGGCTTCTTGCCAGTCAGACGATTGTCAGCCCTCTCTGGTATCTCAAATAGCTAGCTTAGAGGCACAAGTGCAAGCACTCCGCCATCTTCAAGATCCAGTGGAAGTCGCCATACCAAGAGATCTGTTCACCCCTCCAGAGATACATGGCCCGATGAAGTACCCTTGGTGGGTAGCTGTAAACTTGAGCCAATCTGATAAACTACCTACACCAGTAGTCACATATTGGTTACTGCGCCCTGCTCCTCAACCAAAGCCTCGAATCATGCCTGCCTGTTACACTGTACCTGCACCCTTACCAGCCTGTGCTAAGGCCACTCCAGCAACCCGTCGCCCAGGTATCACCAAAGCTCCAATGGCACTTAAGCGCGAAATTGTGTTGCCCACACCTGACTTTGTGGCCTGCCACAAAGTGATCCGGCCAGTTTTGTATAACGGGAAGGCACCATTGCCTCAACAGAACTGAAACCCCATTGATTATAGAAGTACCTGTTCTAGCTTCTAACCAAAAAGCCTGGGAAACCATCTATTGTGACAGACAAGTATTCCCGGTACATTGCGCGTCACTCTAATTAATTGTAATAATGTATTTCTAATGCTTGTATACATCTTCACTTCATTCTGGGATATAGACTTTTTTCCATCTTTTATTTAACATGCAATTTAGGTTTTGATAGTACCAAAATCTAATTTATAAGAAAGGCGAAAATTAATTAAGAAGGGTTCCTAGCCTAAAGACTTGTTCTCCCCCCTAAGAGGCACCTAAAACCGTATCTCCTCCTAAGTTGGAGATGTGGTTTCCCCACGTGTTCCGCTGTGGATACAGTTAACGATCCATGCCTTATTTTATAGTTCATCAAAACATTATCAAGTCTGTGAATAGAGATAACACATGAGTACACATGACAGTGAACAGCACGGATGTCTGGATTCATGGCTGCCAGTGATGATGGAGTGAGGAGATGATCTGCTGTGGAACCTTGTGGATCCAGATACATTGTTGTTGTTGATTCTGTCGGGAAGCCAGACTAGTATCCATATCAGGACACCATTGCATGTTTGTCAGTCCAGCTTGGTCGAGACTTAGTGTTAATGTTGTGCAACTATGTGTCTACTGGTGCCAGAGAAACTCAATTGGAAACAGAACATTTGGGGCCATTGTGTAATGAGCTGTTAGGTTGGCTGAGTGGTTAGCATGCTCACCTCCCAACACAGGCGAACCGGGTTCAATCCCCGGCTGGGTTACTTCTGGATTTTCGCTTGTGGGAATCGTGCTGGACGATGCTGCTGGTCAGCATGTTTTCTCAGGGATCTCCCATTTCCCCTGCCCTTTCATTCTGGTGCTGCTCCAAACTCACTGCAATCACCCTCATCGACTCTCAAGACCTGGCTGTTAAACGCAGCCCAAATCTCTTCTCTCACTCACTCATGGAACATTTACTTTTGTAAGTAAACATGGAGGTAGTATGACAAACAATAAATTTCATGGCTGGCGTTTAATTATCAAAATAATTAAAGTATTTTTAGATTGAAAAAATTGAGACAAGAAAATGTCAAAATAAAGAAGTATGTAGTGTGTGTGTACCAGATTGGTATAAAATATAGGCCACTGAAAAGAGGATGTAAAAATTAAGTTTTACTGTACATTTGTAGATTTTAGCCAGAAACGTTTTTTTGCTGTTACAGGTTTAAGCATGAAATGCACATCAGTATTACCTAGTGGTATTATGAATTTTGATTTTGAGCACAGCACGTTCTATCAGAAGATTCAGTTAAAGTTCTTTGAAGCTGTTGACAGTTACCATCCTGAGAATGTTGTGGTAAGTGTGCAGTTTGGCCGTACTTTCATGGTAAGAAATAATTATATTTTATTAATGGACATGAGGTGAGATAAACAGGGACATTTGCGCTGTGGAAGATTGGGTGGCTACTTTTCTGTCTGGAATTTCAGAAACTGTTCTTAGGCAGCAACCTAGGAAAAATATGGAGGGGAATAAAACTTATTTGTGGTTATTACTTATGTTTTTCTATCTGAACTTGCTCTTCTTTCACATTGT
Source organism: Dryococelus australis (assembly GCA_029891345.1). Lineage (NCBI taxonomy): Eukaryota > Metazoa > Arthropoda > Insecta > Phasmatodea > Phasmatidae > Dryococelus > Dryococelus australis. The sequence goes on along the minus strand of CM056999.1, from coordinate 27,437,999 downwards.
TAATTTAGAGAGACATAAAAAAGTCTCATTGCATGATAAGTAAAGATAAGTGATGATCAGTGATAAAACCAAATAAACAACAAAATGCATGTTAATATACATTACATTGAAATTCAAGTTATGACAAGGGGGAAGAAAGCAAAATCTGACCAAATTAAAAATCCAATCTTTGAAAAAATTAAATACTTATATTACCCATGATTTTAGGTGAAAAGTTGTACTACATGTCTGTAACTCTCTGAAAGAGAAATGAATAAGTTTTAAGTCCACAACATCCAGACAGTTGAGCTATATTTTGTTGATGCATGCCACACTGCTGGTCAGTGCGCCTGCAGACCCTACGGGTGACTTCGCCCCATAAACAAGCGGGGAAGAGCTTGGTGAAAATCATAACAGTGGCAGTATACCATTCACGTGCCGATAGAATTGACTCCACGCGTTGGATAACATGGGACACGATCATAATCGACGCAATTGATCATAAAATTGTACTGCCCGCCCAGATTCCGACATGCGGTTGCCACCCCCTTGAACCAGGATTTTTTTACCCGACGAGCTACTGCCCAGAGATAATGAAGAAGGAAGTTACAAGAGGCACCACAGGATCTCAGCACCTCTGCTGTCCTGTGATGTCACACCCGCCAAGCCTCTAGCCAAGCCTCTAGCGGAGGTTGTAAACTTGTCAGCAGTCTCCACTCAGAGCGATAAGGAATGTGCAGCGCCGCCACAATCCTATGATAACCAGCCCCTATGAAGAAAGGCTATCATTCCCCACACTCCCAGAAGAGCCCTGAAGCACAGATCTTTGACTATATAAGGAGGCACAGGAATGCCTCTATCCAGAGCTTGCCAGCTCATAAGTCAGCGAGCTCTGCCTGGTCTGACCAAGACCTCCTCCTCTCCTGCAGCTTGCAAAGGCTCAACCTCTCCAACAGCTTGCAAAAGCTCAACCTTATCTGCATCTATGCCTCTATCCAGAGCTTGCCAGCTCATAAGTCAGCGAGCTCTGCCTGGTCTGACCAAGACCTCCTCCTCTCCTGCAGCTTGCAAAGGCTCAACCTCTCCAACAGCTTGCAAAAGCTCAACCTTATCTGCATCTTGAGAAGGCTCCTCCTGCACCAGCCAACTGCAAGAGCCGGCAAGAGACTCCAGAGGTAACCTTGACGTCCCCAAACCCTGCACCCCTTTACCCAGTCACTCCTTTGACTCAGTGGTAGCAGGTCGTCGCGACGTCCCCTCTGGACAACCATCCCTGAGGAGGCAAACGCTGTAAATTGCGTAAAGTAAATCGTAAATAATTCTTAGACCAGTGTATTTTTTATAACAAGTTCATTGTTCAGGCTCACCTTCGCCTGCTAAATTAATTACATAATTATTGATAGCGTTAAATTTAGTGTGTATAATCCAACCGGGATTCCCCACTGTCTTCTAGATGTGATAATAAATATTACGTCAAATTTTCATTCATTGACTACCTTATTTTATTATTGTTTCCCCTCACATTTTGTTCTATATTTGAAGGGATGTTGTGTACTTCTAAAACCCCGCTGAGGATTAGGTGTGAGCATAGCCGAACTCCACAGGAGACAGAGATTGAATAAGGCTTTAGTCAGAAACTGACATTCTGATGCTCCTGGGTTTCTGGTGCTTCTTCACCTACCCGCGGTAGAACCCCAAATCCCTACTGCATATCCTGTCAGTGCCTCCAGTGTGTCTGAAGAAGACATACCCCAGGACTGCATATCAGCAGGAAGGGAAGAAGGCTGGTTCAAATGCATAATAGGAGACGCAGAATTCAGAGCTGGAATATGTGTAAAGAGCAGCGAGCCCTACAAAGGAAAATTATCGTGCAGACAGTGGTAGAAACTAGTTGAAAAGAGACACCCCCACCGGCAAATCTGGAGGTCACTCTGCATCCAGTTTCACCCAGCATGCTTGACCACACCTCTGAACTCGATGCTTATCTGGACACCTGCTGGCCATGGCAGGATTTAGATCACGTAACCTATGTCTAACCGGAAACTCCCCCACCTTCTGCAATTGTATCACCTAGGCAAGACAAGGGTAAGAGCCCACAGAACATGTGCACAATCTGTCTCGCATCCGGGAAGGTGATTGGGGTCAAATTACCACCTAAAGCAACCCCAAAACCAGTGTAATTTCCACCCCATTAAATTACATTCCTAGTCGTCGGCCGACGCGACCAAAGCTGATCAAGTCAACCCCTCTGACAGGATCTGCCACCCCCACTATTGATGTCATCTGATTAATACCCACGGTTCCCACCGTGATACGTAACCGGGACAGCTGGCATCCCGCATTTTGGCAACCCTATCGGTGAGAAAGGTTGTACTTCTTGGGCGGGAATCAATTAACAGTTCAAATCACCCTGGAGTTTGATTCCCCTCCACTCTGGAGTAATTCTGCCACTAAGCGGCTACCTTGTGAAATAGCCACGACCCACCGGGCCAAACAGTTAGCACGAATACAGAATACACAACGGAAGGGGAGTACCCAGATCTCAGGAGGGCAGTCAGCGCACTAACCAACCATCACTTGCTAAACAAAGAGGCGCGCATCACAGTGGTTTTAAGTTTGTGTAGCTGTTGTTTCAATGTATTGATTTCCTCTTGTAATTTGATATGTTGTGTGCTTTGTGAATCGTTTTCAATGGTCTGTTGGTGTCGGTACATGCCAAGCTCATTATTTTTTATATTATGGATCAGCTGCTTCAATGTATTGTTCTCGAAAGGCACAAGTTTGTCAGCAAGAGCTGGTGACAGAGAGGCCCAAATAACCGTAACAAACTCCGGCTCAGGCAGTTGTGTGTCACACTTGTTTTTATAAAATGTAAAATTCTCTTTGTGTGCTTGTGTATTCTGGCCTGGGTTTGTTTAGTTGAATGTAAAAGCTGTCTGTAGTGATTGCCAAAAGATTACCTGTGCACTGACGTAATATTAATTTTCGTAAATCCCTTTTTGCTGTGTCCTGCAGATAGAACTATAGGCGGCATCGTTTGTCAAGTTCAGTTCAACCAATAACTTTGCTTGCGGCATTGAAGGTGTCTAAAAATTCCTCCACATTTTCATTACTTTCCCCTGAGAAAGTGGGGATGGTTTGTGGGTGTTGTAAAATAACATGAGTAGGATTTGGAATTATGTGTGGATTTATGGTGTTGTCGGTGGTGTTTACAGGCTGGTGTCGTGTTGTGTAATTTATGTTTGTGTACTTGTGTTGTGGAATGTCAGTATTCATGCTGGGAATTGAAATTAAAAGTGGATTTGTTGTCTGTAGTGTGTGGAGTGGGCGGAGTCTGAGATAACCGCTTGTACCAGGTTCGTTAAATGTTGATAGATGTTGGTGTTGAGTATTGTGTTCAAGATGTGTAATGTGTTCTGTGTTATCACTGGTTAATTGGGTTATCAATTGCTCGTGTAATTCAACTGCACGTTTAGCGTGTGTTGTGTACTGTAGATTTGTGTTCAGTGTTCATGTCGACATGTTAGCAGAAAAATGTGGAGTGTAGTTGGTGGCGTGCACTTTGTGTAATTTAAAAATAATTCTAAATACAATGGAGAAAAAAAATGGGAAAGTTCTCCGAAACACATACAACCCCATGGAGATTTCCTTGCTTACAAGGGAACAGGTTGTCCCACATGCAAAACAAGCAGTGTACATGCATTTTTGTAAGGAAGCAGCAAAGCGGTTTTAAAGCTGGTGTGGTGGGCGGAGTGACTTCAAGCTGCTGGGCTGGCAAGGCCTCCTACTTGTTATGCTGACTTGCGCGTGTGGCATACTTACCTGGTACACTATTTCTTACTGCGTGTTCCCTGACCGTGTCGGACTGACAGCTATTTAACACATTGACTTAAGTACAGTAATGCTATGACAAGCAATTGAATTGTTAGAGGTCAAGGTATCACTATAATTAAATGCTATACAATAATATATTTCACTTGAACATACTGGGGTACAAAGATTTTGAACGTATACAATAAAATTTGCAGAAATGCTATGCGTGAGCATGCTGTGGTTTGCTCTGATTGCTATTAAAATTATTAACAATTTATCGATGTGCGTAATAAAATGGTAATGGAATGACCTGGGAACAGGTGAAGCTTGGCTGCAAGGGGGTGGGAATAGAACCCTAGCCTTCACCAGTGTAGCTCCTCCCTTTCCTATCCTATTCTATACTGCTTAACTGTTGCTCCTGTCAGGTAGCTGCTTACAAGTGAGCTCAATACCTCTGAACACTAGGAATGGGAAACACTAAGAGTAGCGTAGTTGTCAGTGGTTACTGTAATAAGTTAAGAACTCTTTGTATAAAACACATTTAAACACATTTATTACAATGTTAAATAATATTTGATATAAAACAATACAAACAACATTACACTGAACAATATGCTTCAAAGTCTCTTAACCGATATGGTAATAAAGCAAGTACAAACATCTATCAAAGAGTAGAAGTTAAAACCCTAGCCTTGCCAGAAATTATTGTTCATTTACTTGAATGATAAACGGGACCTCAATTGCTGGGATGACGTCTAACTGCCAAGCCGAACTTATACTCACCATATACTGAAGACAGATATGCGGCCCGAGCTCCTCCAGGCCTAGAATTTGAGATGCCCTCGTCTTCGCTGTCGCTCTGACAACTTACGCCGTTCATCTTCGGTCTCGCATGTCAGTCTGGGGGGGGGGGAGGGGCAGTGTGTGGCACGCTCACCCTTAATTGGGGCCGGCATTGGGTCAATCACCGTGTGTTTTGGCAACAGGAGGCTCGCACAAAATGTATAGTCCATGGTACCTTAACTCGTTGTGTGCAGTCCTCTAGCATCCGCCACAATATGAAGATGTTGACAGTAGCAATATCTGTTTGTCCAGAAGATGGAAAATTATATACACACTAGTCAACCCATTCTGGAAACTGTTTTATAAAGAATACATATAGCAACTACAACCCCAGAGGAAGTGTCAAATCCAGCAACGGGACACGCTATTGGAGAGGTAGTTCTGGTTGGAGAAGAATGTGTACCACCCCTAGGCTGTTGCTTAGCGAGGGTCTTCAAGTTCCACCCTGGAAGGAATGGCGTTATTAAAGTGGTGGATTTATGCATGCAGAAGAGATGTTTGTGTAGACCTGTGTGTAAGCTATACTGTCTGGCATCTCAATAGTGTTTTATCACCAGTTGTGACTAGTAATAATTGTGTGTTCATAGTAAATGTGTATTGTGACCAAATTCTTGGAGACTTCAGCTGGTCTTGGTGGGTATTAATGTTGAGTACTTTTGTAAGTTAACGGTTGTATACACATGTGCCAGTAGACCATGTGATTGGGCATATACATACTTGGCTTCTGCAAGTAATGCACAACCCCCTGCCTCCCGAAGATCAGTGGAACTCAAGATGGTGTCAGGGTAAGTTTGCTAATGATGATCTCTCAATCGTAGGTTGTCCGGCAAAGTTTGTTTATGAATAATGAAATAGCCACCCCTTCCACAAAGTGAGAGGGGCCAAGTCAGAGTGGTTCTTGTTATGGCGAGTTGCTGCTGAAGGTAGCATATGATGACTGAATTGTTTCTCCCACCTTCATTCAAGTAATTTCTCCTCATTTTAGATGAGTGGGAAGGTGCTATACTGTTGGAAATGGGACCCTCTGTTGAAGGCTGTCAGCCTGATAGGTTAACAAGATAGGAAGGACATTGCGGTAGTTACAAGGCTACCACTTCCCTTATCACCAGGCGTGTAATGAGGAAGCAAGGTATGTGGCTGAGAGAGAGATGGATAGAGGAGAGAAAAGATGCGAGGCTGCAACACTGGTAACTGCTTTCCTTCTCATTAGGCATGTAAGCAGAGAAAGCAAGGTCGTGCCATCTTGACTAACTGCCCGACTCCGTTAGCTAAAGTGGAGAGGTGAGCACCACCCGTAATATATTTCACACCCATTTATTAGACATTTGCGTAAAGAAACTGTTTAAAAATGATTGTTGTAATAAATCTTAAAGCTTGTTTTCACCTCTTTTGCAGAAATTCTTCATTTTTGCATCATGATTACAGATTCATAGTTATTACTGACAGTGTACAGTTATAAAAAAATTTACATTTTACGAGTTATTTAATATTTTTGTACATAATTTTAATTTTGTTATCTGCTTGTTGTATAAAGTCGAGAGCATATTTATATTTTATTAGTAAGTTCTCAACTTTTTGGAACAAGCAGAAAATGCCCAATTAAAATTATGCACAAAAATATGAAACAATTCGTAAAATGTAAATTTTCTATAATTGTACAATGTCAGTAATTACTATAAATCTGAAATTACAAATTATGATGCGAAAACGAACAATTACACCAAAAGAGGTGAAACAGAGCCTTAAGTGATAGGGTTAAAAGATTTTTGATCAATGTAATATTCAATAACTGATAAAAGTAGATAATTTTAACATAATGTATATGAGAATTTTGCCAGAACTATTGAGAATTTTTGGTGGATAAAATTTTATGGTACATAACGTTTTTGGTTCATAGAGGATCCACTGCACATGAATAAAATTTGTGCATGCATATGCATGGTTGCAAATGTACTGCAGGACAGGTGATTCTTTTATCTGACATGTGACACATAGTTGTATTATTATTATTTTTCATCAACTCCTTATCACGTGTATGCCATGTGCCACAGACAAGGTACGAACCCAGACTGGCCACCACCTAGGACAGCATTCCACTTGGAGAGCAGAATGCACGTCAAGAAGACTAGAAATGCAAATTGCCCCTACCCAGAAAATTTCCGTGAGAAGGGGTACCAGTCAGCAAAGCAAGTGTGTTGCCTTTAAGTGAGCGGCGCCGCTATCCCGCCGAGAGATGGTAGCAACGTTGCCGCTCAACCTAAGCCTGAGGGGTGGTGGCCTAAGATAACCGAATGCACCCGAAAGACATGCCGGCCAGCAGAATATAACTCAGTACGTGCTGGAAACGAGAGTTGTGGTGAGGCAGTCCACCCTAGCAGCATCTAGTGCTAGGACTTAGCCAACACCGCCTGTTAGTCTCTCTCTGCAGCTCACCTTGGCCCATCCCAGTGAGGCACGTTAATGTAAGCCAGCGGCCCGGTCTATGCTAGCCAGCCGTCAGTCTAACCTAGCCTAGCTAAATTATGTATCTTGTTGACAGCCTACCTGTCAAGGGTACAGTTAAGGCCAAGCACCAGATCCTGTAGACCTCGCCTCACCAGAATTCGCACCCTTGAGCCTGTGTGTCTTACTGGACATAATTAAAGACCTAGTAAATGCAGACGTGCACTAGCCGTTCAGGCCGTCACGTCTTTGGATTTTTTTTCTATTATTCTATGAAGAGACATAAAATACATTACAAACTTTCTAAAATGACCCCTTACGGTTTTCGTAAATTTAATGAAAAAAAGGCAACTATGGATATTTTGGGAAATTTTAGTCTGATTTTGACCCAAACGTAACCCCTATATGTCAAAATTGGCAATTTTTTGCATGAAGTTCTTGTTCAGTTATTTTATAGTATGAAAATTATAGTGTTTTTAAATTAAATATATAGATTTATTTTTACTGGCTGATGTATTCTCAAAAATGTGATATCCGAGGGGCATATACTGAGCAGTCTTTTTTCTCTTAAAATGTTAAAAACATTAAGCAGAATAAGGTTCTGTCTAAGCATTGGAAGTCTATACTCAGTTGTCTTTGGCATAATATAAATATGATTTTTGTTTGGAATATTAATTTAATTTAATTCAGTTCAATAGTCAGACATTTTCTGAATAAAATGATATCATAGAAATGTATCTGCAAATATTTTTCTCACCATTCAGTTACGAAAATGGTAACATTGGACAAAGGGTACGTTTTTCCAAGCACAAATTCAATGTTCTTACAAAAAATTGAAGGATATTGCCATGAAATATTAATTTATTTTAATGAACAGAAAGGTATATATGACATAGGAGAGGAAGGAGGCTAAAATGGGAGTGAGCGAGAGCACAAGGCAGGACAAACATTTCACCGCATGAGGGGCAGAAGGCAGTACTCACTGAGAGAAACACAAGAAGGTTTCCCTCAAATTTTAACTTTTTCACCCAAACGTTTTTACAGTTCCTCATAAACTAGTCATTATAGAAAGATAGTAGCTATAAGTTTTGTTTTATATTGTATTTTAACTTGAATTTCAGAATTATGCAATATGTGTGTGTACGTGCATGCATGCGTGCATGCATGCATATGTGTGTGCACGCGTGTGCATTTTTTAAAAATCACTATTAGCTAAGTTGTCTCTTCTAATGAGTGCTGGATGTGTGGAGCAGTTAGTGAGGTGTGTGTGCGTGGGTGCAGGCAGTTAGCCACAAACACCCGTACCATGTGGACACGCTGATCCAGCTGTCGGACCTCTGCAAGCTGAGTGAGGACTTGCAGATGGCTGCAGAGCTGAACGAGCGGGCACTCTACTGCATGGAGAGTGCCTTCCATGCCAACTTCAACCCCGCCACCGGCAAGTGTCGTCTCGACTACCGCAGGCAAGAGAACAGGCAAGTACAAACTCTAATAAACCGTGTTTCTTGCTGCTTGAAACTGTACATGCATACCACTTGGCAGACCATAAGTTAGTCTTATTTTAGATTTAGACATAGATGTATGCTATAGGTATTTTTTAATGCAGGTCACAACATTGAATGTTATTGTAAACAAGTAGAAGGTGAAGACATTTTGATACATAAAAACCATATTTCTTGATGATGTTTAGTAGCTCTGGTGAGTGATCTGCTCCATTGGACATAAAACACTGCATAGGCCATCATAGTTGTCAACAAAGTTATTGCACGTGTCATGAAAACACTAGTTCTCAGTTTTATAATTCGTAAAAGATCCAACCTTCCAAGACAGTATTTAAAATAAAGCTGGCTTTACATTGAAAAATTATAAATTGGGAATTTTGCAGTAACCACAGTTCTTGCACATGTAACTACTAAATTTACAATTCACAATTCAAATGATATTACGTGTAATGTGCTATTTTGTGGAAATCAAATATCTTAAAAATGTTAAATATCGGTAGGAACTATCGTCAATACAGGCATTTTTAAATGTCATGAAGCTGATGTAAATAATATAGGCCTAAGTAGTGAATATTCGTACGGAATGGTTTTAGGAATATGACATAATTCTTTGAACAGCTGTGAACAGTAAACAATGTATTTGACAGGTATAAAAGTAGAAGTCACATTTCAATGTTTATGTTTAGGTGTAGCGAAAGTATACAAACACATTGCTGTGGCTCTCCTTTAGGAGGATGGCAACAGTTTCAATAGGGAGATTTACGTAGTCAGAAGTACAGCACTCTCAGATACAATATACTTCTTTATTCCAGAATAAAGTTAGTACAAGTCAGCTGCACAAGATGCGACTTGAATGAAGTAACAAGCAAATAAGATAGTAGAAATGCAGCAAAACGCAAAGCAGCTAGTAAGTCTAGCTGGATAATCTCTCAAGCGAGCTCCGGCTCTTATGGAGCCTGAATATTGGCCATTGCATACCCTTTCACCTCACGCAACCTATATTGCCCTATCAGGAATTATATTTATCCTGGGGTAACTGCTGCGAGGAGGCTCTTTCGATGGCGGCTGAGGACGGAAATGACCCAGAACAACTGGACAGGTGGTCCTCCTGTCAGGCGGCAATCCGGCAGTGCCTCCGGCGGGCTGGAGTAAGATGGCCGCGAGCTGCCATTGTCCCATCCTTGTATACGACTGTGCCCAACCTTGTTTTCATTCCCCCCTGGGTGTGTTGTCATAACTAACCGGACTGACTGCAGAGGCTGTGCTTCCTCCACCGTTTGCGCACCTCCTGGCAACCCTGCTGGTGGCGACCACAGCATGGCCCCCGATCTTTGGAAAACTCATGCTTCCTCGCATGAGAAGACTGTGGCCGGCTGATGCGGGGGAAGGTAACAGTAAGGTTGGGCAGATGTTGCAGATGGCGGCATCGTAGCGAAAGAGCACAGGTGCCCCCTGCACTGAACAGCAGAATGCCGCTTGAGAAAGCTTTTCTTGTACGCAGAAGCTGGGAGGGTAAAAATAAATGAGTGTCTTTTCATGCACTTGATTCTTTGATTACCTAGGGCGGTCAGTTACGTGAGGCTAGGGATAGCGTTACGTGTAAGGCGACTTAAATTCTTAGCGAAATTGCTTTCTTAAGGATGGCTTTGCATCTTTGTAAATAGAGTTATACATTTAACCTTGTAGGTAAAGCTTTGTGTATCACACTGTAGCTATGTAGAAATTGTGCAAAAAGTTTGTATCATACATCTTACTGGTTATGTAGTTAAGCTTAATACTTTTATAATTCTATACATTAAATTCACGTAATAGATCTAGGCATGGTAGGCGTAAGTATTTTTAGTAATAAGATACTTATAAAGGAGTCTAATACTTTTGGATACTAATAAGTTAAGTGTAAACATGAGGTTATATATATTTGATTTGATTAACAGGTAAAGTTAAAAGTGACATATACAATGGTACCTTATCACTTAATGCACTACGGATGCTATCGTTTTGTGTTGATCGAGGATAGAAGAGAGTGCTCGGCTCCGATATTTAACTAATCCCCATAATTGAAAGAAACATGTTAACTCTGGTGCAGACCACAGTGGTATAGGAAATTGGGACTTCGGTGCACCGTTTTTTGTTGGTTAACAGTCCGCAGTACTAATGTACGTGAAATATGATTCTAATTAAAAGTTCTACGTGAAATAACAATGGAATAATAAAATATTATGATGAAACTATAATATACGGTATCTTAGACGTCAGTCTTAGTTCTCTGAACATTAAAGGTTTAGATGCAATCATAGTGTAAACAATACAATTATATGCTACATTATTCAGTCATAGATATCTGGACAGCTGTGTGTCTTATGACTGAGTAAAACATAAAATGACAGTTGAGATTAGTAATATGAGTTTTATATAAGGGGGGGCCCCATTAGATTACGATATTTCAAAAATGATTATGGCGTACTTACCGCGCCTTCAACTGCTCTCTAGAGCCAAGACAGAGAACTGTTTATTGTGTTACTGTCCGCCACTGCGCTCTACAAGAGGAGTGTGTACTTTTGCTGCCCACACAAGAGTGTCTCGTAAGCACGTTTGATTGCCTGCTACCAGATTGCGCAGCCCATACTGTGTGTAAAGGCAGGGGTTCCAACTTCTGACTCTTACTGCAAGTGCTATACATGTACATACTTTGAAGTGCCATATGTTAACTTATTGAGCAATATCGGGAAATGCAGTTACTTGAGACATTATAATAGCATTACCTCGCAGCTAATTACCTTTGTTGCTTATCTCTCAACCGACGTGTGTGCGGTTCTGAGAACGTGGCAGCGTGCCATATTAACGTATTTGTAGGACGGCAAAAGTGTAAGTGCACTTACACATTAACTCATGCAGGATTTATACGGCTAATATAATAATAATGTTCTTGAGAAAGAACTGAAAAGACATGGGGGGGGGGGGGGGGGGTTACTGGAAACTTTTTCTACTGTCGGCAGCCTTGCATGTAAAATTTTCCAGTCATTTAAACTTTTGTTTACTGAATAGAATGAAATTCCCTCCTCTAATTTTAACTGTTGGGCTTCAAAATTGCCTTGCTTCAGCTTCAGCTAATGTATTGGAAGTACTGTGTGTGTGAAACTGCTAACGTGGGGCTTTTGACATCACAAACGTGTGTTGCCTGGATGATCGTCAATTGTTCTGACTTGAGCTCACAACCACATGGTGCATGGACTTCAATAGTTCCAACATCTGTGTTTGGAATTACTTTATTTAATGTTTTGTTTACACATCTTAAAATCAAAGTGCCAGGTGCATTTGTTGTTATATACTGATGAGGTTGAATTGCCTTAATATATAACTGTTTACCTGGTACACAGAGAAATTTGTAGAGTTGGTATAACTGCTCAATACTATTTAAATTAATTGCTGCCTTGAGGCACTTGACCTGAGGACTATTTGCAATTTGTTTTGAAATTAAATACATACTGTTTACCTGTTCAGGGGCGTGTGTTACATGCTGTGTCACCTGTATTTTTATATCAGTAGATCTCCATATGGCAGGTTTCATTCGTATACAAGTAGGGAACTTTGGTGGCACGGAAGAACTACCACTTATTCTTATTGTTTTGAAGTGGGACTTGCATTTTTACCATAATTTGCGTAGGGGATATCATGCATTCCGTTATGGGCATTGTGTAATATTTAATAATATTTTTAAGTGGAGCAAGTTCAGTTCTTTAATCTTTGATTGCAACCTTAATAAATCAGAAGTCAAAGTCTGACGTGGGACTGCCTGCAATGATACGAGATTGTTTTGGCATTGCTGTAAGTACGTGTTGAGTCTAATTTAATTTACAATGTTGTTAAGTGATTTCAGTACGATGCTAGTCAACATTTGCCCTTGAACTTTTTCTATATCTACCTCGTGTTGAAATTTATTAACTAGATTATTCATTGAAGTAATACTGTGGGTGAGACTGGTTGCTATATCAAATAGTTGTGTTGGCACTACTGCACTTACTACGTTTACCTGAGCAGCACGTGGCACATATGTCACATTGCACAAGTCACATTTATTTAATTGAAATAATTTAACTGTAGCGATATAGTCGTCCGCTTGTGCCTAACACATGTGCCGTTGTGTACACTACGGTGCAGTCAAACAAAGCAGTTTCTCATCTCTCGGATGCTGCGATTATTTCGTCAGATGTGGGGTTGGCACCAAGTGGCTGCTAGAACAGTGCACTTTGTTGGTTGCGGGATAGCTGCTCACCTGCAGCTATGTGGAATAACAGAGCACATTGGAACATCATGCTGGCAATTGAATATCTCGTTCCGCATACATGCTACCTGTAACATAATGGTAGGTATTAGGCTCTGATATTGGCAAGTTTTACGTTTCTTGTGCTGACCATGTATATTATAATTTGGCCCCTTTTGCGTATTTCAATCGCAATCATGGACGCTCCGAGTATCTTATGAATGCGATAAGGGCCATAATATTTAAATGTAAGTGCCTTTTGCCTGGCGTGACTCTTTATCCAGACGAATCGGCTGATTTTTAGGTCATTAGGACGGAACTTCACATCGAACAGTTCCTTTTGTTTTTACTGTAAGGCTATGAGGTTAATGCAAGCTTGTTTGCAAGCCTGTTTCAACTGTTCGCACCAATTTTGAGTCCGTGGGCAATAAGTATGTGTAATGACGTGTGACGGTTGAACAGCTTTTACATAGTGCAAGAGAACAAATGGTCTGAATTTTGTACTACTATTAATGGTGCTGTTGAAATTAAATAAGATATATACAACATATTTGTCCCAGTGAGTAGGTTCCTCATTAGCGCAAGATGTTGGGTGTTGAGATAGTACTGTTTACCTGCTCTGTCAGCCCATTGCTAGCGGGGTTATATGCTGTTGTTTGGAGGTTTTTGATTTGAAGTTTTTGGAACAACTCGGTCATCATCTCGTTGTTAAATGATGTGCCTCTATCGGTTAAGACTGATTTAGGGCATCCGAATTGAAGAATGATGTCTTAAATAAAATTTGCGAATGTAATGGCGTCGATGGATTTAACAGGTTGGGCCACTGCATAGCGTGTGAAGAGCTCGGTCATAACGAGTACGTATTTGTTGCCTGACACTGACGTTTGCAGAGGCCCTTTGGCATCCAGTCCCCAAGAATGCGAAAAAGATGGGGGATGGGAGTCATGTGACCAATTGGTTTCTGGTTAGGGGCCTTAATTCTTTGACACACTAGACAATTCTTAAGCATTTATAATTTTCTCTAATGTTTTAAACTGCCCAAAATGACCTCCTCCTAGTAGGGTATCGTTGTGGGCAGTAATTATTTCAGGCACGTAATATTGCAGATCAAGTGTGAGCTTTTTGTCACTCGTGGACGTGCGTAGCTTCATGTAGATCTCACTATTTCCGCAATGGCGTATCATCTAGCTAAACGACGGTATTTAGGTGTTGCCTTGCCATGTTCCATGAGAGAAATTTTCAGTTGTTTTATATGGGGGTTATTGGCATATTCTGCGAGAAAAGGAGATGTTTGTATTTGCGTGAGGGGTGCTAATAGTAAGTTCGAGTTGTCCTCGACTTTTATACACTCCTGTTCGTGTATATAAACTGGAAGATAGTGTGGAGTGTTGTTTTATTTGTAATAATAATTTGGCAGTTTAATCGGAGGTCGAGACATGTTGTTTTGATTTTTTCTCGTGTGCTTACATGGAAATTTCAATATTATAGGCTGTTCATGATAAAGTGAGCATGTTTTAAGGCCCTCCCAACCGGCATTAACCACTAATAAATATATCTTATTACAGCCTCAGAGCCTCAGGTGTTATATTCTGAGGGTGGTGAAATGTGTACACTGTGTTTATTGGTCACATTGCAATATTTATATTAAAATGCAGCAGGAAGATGGAAATTGGATGAAAGGAAAAATTTAGAAGGGCCTTAAAAAGTGCTCACTTTACCATGAACAGTCTATGACTTTATATATACGGTTATTATTTTTGCAATAGCTTGTAGAGTGAGATATTCCTCATTAATAACCATTTTGGCCACCCGTGCTTTGTCTGCAGTATAGAGATCTTTCTTAACGAGTTGTTTGATTTGGGGCCAATTATTTACAATGTGTTTTGCAATAATTGCTTTTAACTTCCTCATCTTTGTTAGGATTTTGAAGTAGAGTTTCCGTTAACGCCTTGTAAAAAGAGGTGCAGGACAAAAATAGTGTTTTATAGTGTATTCTTTGTTGTTGACTGAAATAGAGGTGGTGTCCGCTCTTCCTGAAGTTGTAATTCTGCTCATGGCGTCTGCTAGTATGCTTAATTTTCATTTGACGATTTGAGCTTCGAAATCATACTCTGTGAAGGCGATTGCTAATTTTCGAATTCTAACGTTGTGCTCGGCCATGGTCTTAAGATAACAGAGGCTTGCATGGTCTGTTTCGATAATGAATTTGCGGCCATATAAATATTGTTTGAAATATATTACAAAGTATTTGATGACCGAAAGCTCTCTTTCCGTGGCCGACCAGTGTTTTTCGTTCATGGAGAGTGTCTTTGACGCAAATGCTATAATAGTGCGATCTTTACTACTGGGGATTTCCTGCATTAAGACCGCTCCTATTGCTGTCTGGGATGCGTCACATTCTAGGATTGTTCTGCGGTTTTCATCAAATTTGGCTAATATAGGTGGGTTATGTAATGCTGATTTCAGTTTCTCGAACGTCTGCTGTTCACATGTTGTCCACTGAAATGATAGTGTCCTTGGTTAATTCTGTTAATGGTTCAGCAAGTTGGGCGTGATCATGGATGTATCTATGCAAGTAGGACGTAAGTCCAAGGAAAGTTCGCAACTGCTTGAGGTTTTTATGTGGAGCAATTTGTTGTATATTCGCTATGTTGTCGAGATCGGTTCGGATCCCAGACAGGGTAATGTAATGTTCTAGTATCTTTATTTCTTGTTGCGCGAAGTTACATATCTTACTATTAATTTTCACGTTGTATTTGCACAAACGTTCTATTACTTTCTTAATATTTTCTAAGTGTTCGCTGAAGGTGTTGCCAATAAAAAATAATATTGTCTACATAGGCTACGGCCATGTTCCACCGTAATGGGCCTAACATTATATCAACGAAATTTTGAAAATAATTTGGACTTGATGCATGGCCCATTGGCATACAGGCGTACTCGTATAAACCCACACCGTCAACACTAAAGGCGAGTTTCTCACAATCTTGTTTACGTTCAGGAATGGTGTAGAAGCTGCTGAACATATAAATTATGCGTATATACTTTGAGTTCTGTAAGGTGGTAATAATATCCTCTGTACGAGGGATTGGATATTGAACTTTGTTAAGATTCTGATTCAGAAGCCAGAAGTCCGTAAGGAACTGAATAGCGTCCTGGCGTTTCTGTATCACAAGGCTCGGTGCGGCGTATGGGGAATCCGATTCGTGTCATTATTTGAGAATCTAACATCTGTTGTATTTGGGTTAATACTTGCTCATATAATTTTGTATTAATTCTGTATGGACGTGTGGATTGGTTTGTTTGTTGTGAGTTCCAATTTAATCTCGTAGTGAGTTTATTGAATTCAGTGATAGAACTGGCAAACCGATCTTAATACTGTTCTAATAAGATGTATAGCTCCTGCTGTTGTATTGGTGATTTGTTATTTATGTTTACTAATGGTGGGCATGGTAATTGTGTCTTGTTAGCTGCAATTTTGTTTATGTAGTATTCAATGCAGTTACTCCGATCATATTCTATTGTGTTAGTATTAATGGGTATTTCGATAACGCTCTTGTTATAGGATGTGTACACAAACATAATGTCTTTAGTCAGAACTGGCACCACATCATACTTTTTGATAAAGTGCACACCAAGTATGATGTCTAATTTAAGGTTTTCAATTAATAAAAATGCTTGTTTAAAATTAAAACCACAAATGTTACTGTCATCGTTGGTTTTATATCTAGGGATGTCTGTATCATGAGTGGAGCCCACTAGTGTAAATATTTCTGCCACTGGCTTGTGCTTCTGTTTACCAATTAACGTTGATAACATGCATGAGCAAGAATAGCCAGTGTTCAGTAACACATTGTATGTATTTCTGTCTACCCTAACAAGGACGCTTGGTGTGGACGTTTTGACGGAACTGGCGCAGCATTCGTCCTTGGTGATCGGGGTGTCATGTTTGTTTGTGGCATGTAAGTGGGACCCATGGCTCAGTTTCTGCTTACGCTTGTCATCATCGCCACGAGGTTCCTTGTTGAAGTTTATGGAGTACGGTGTTGTGGACGTGTTTTCAGTTCCCACACGCAGTAATCTGAGTTTTGTTTGGCCAATAGCGAAGCGTTGTTTGAATCATGTAAACTGTGCTGCAATGTCCATGTGGAACTCTTGTTGTTGTTTAGGGAAAAGTGAGCACGGTGCTGCCTGATGACCTGGATGTGTCGGGTTTTACAGGTGCATTGATGTGTTGATAAACATATTTGGCCTTGCGGGCGTCCTGTCTTTTCCCATCTTGTTGTTGTGACGTGCTTTTCGTGTCCCGATAATTAATGCAGGAAGTTTGATTTTCTGATATTTTCTGTACCCAAGGCCTTTGTATGCACGTATGTTGATAACGACTTGTGTGTTCAAGGTTTTCACTACGTGGGTTGTACTTAGCTATATCTGCATACAATCTGTTAGGTATGCATTTGCTAAAGAGTGCCTGACAGGTGTTAATGACGCGCTGCACTTTTTCCTTGGGGAGAGGTCGTGTCTCTTTGTGTGATTTTGGCGTATATCGCCCCACGGGTGTTCCCAACTTCTGTGTTCTATCCCTAAGGGGCCTGCCTGACTTTTTGGTGTGTGGAAAATTCTTTTGGTAGGGTGAGTTTCTGTAATGTTCCCTTCTCTAAGTCCCGCGAACTTACAAGTTGTGTTCCGCCCTTTCGTAAATTGGGTGCTGTGGGTGCCTGTGTCGTTGGTGGAGTGAGTTTTGATGTGTTTTACATTCATTTTGTGGTATCATGTTGGTGTTCTTGCTATCTAATTCTTTTATTAGGGTGGCTAACTGAACCTTTAGTGTCTTAATTTCATCCTGGAGTTTGGTATGTTCCGCAACTTTTGTCTGGTTTTCCACAAAGCAGTTGCTGAAGAGTGTAATTTTCTAATGCCGTAATCTTGTCTGCTAATTTTTGATAGTGATAGCCAAATAATTTTTATGAACTCCTCCTCTGGCAAGTTAGGTTTACATTTATTCTTATAAAAGGTGAGATCCTATACATGGGCCTGGCAACTTTCTCCTGGTTTTTGTTTGTTAGTGTAGAGCAAATTTCTGTATTTTTCAATTTCATTTATGGGCGTGAAAAGTGATTTTAATTTTGACTCGATAAGTTGCATGTTATCTCTCCTATGTTTGTGTAATATACATTTTTGTAGGCCCGCTTAGCAGTGCCTTGTAAGTGAAATTTTAGGCGTCTGGGTTTTTATATTTCACACCACCTATTGATTTTGCTAGCTGCATTGTAAGTTTCCAGGAAATCCTCAACATTTTCGTATTTTCCCCTGAGAATGTGGGGATGGGTTCTGGGTGTTTTAAAATTGTGTGTGTTGGATGTGTAATGTTTTGTGGTTGTGGATTGTGAATTGTGGTGTTTGTGGCATCTGTTGTGTTATTTATGTTGGTGTACTCGTGTTCTGTGATGTCAGTTTCTGTACTGGGTATAGAAATTAAAAATGGCTCTGTTGTGTGAAGCGTTTTGAGTGGGCAGAGTCTGAAATATCCACTTGTTCTAGCCTCGTCTGTGTT
This sequence comes from Dryococelus australis, assembly GCA_029891345.1. Classification (NCBI taxonomy): domain Eukaryota; kingdom Metazoa; phylum Arthropoda; class Insecta; order Phasmatodea; family Phasmatidae; genus Dryococelus; species Dryococelus australis. Next base: position 27,419,605 of record CM056999.1, on the reverse strand, counting down.
GTGTTGGTGTGGTTCTGGAAATGTCTAGTGCAGCGTTTTGTTGGGTGGGTGATGTGTGTTCAAATTCAATTAAGTCTGTATTCTCAGTGGTTAACTCAGAGTGTTGTGCACGTTTGGCTTCTAGTGTGTGCTTGGCATCGCTTAAATCAAGTGTTACAGCTTTTACGAATTTTCTTATTGATTTGGATGCAGACTTCTCTGGCTTACTCATGTCTGCATGTCAGTGTGGTATTGTGTTGTATAGCCTTAATTTCTATTATGCACACACAAGGCTTTATTAAATTAAATTTCCACTTTCGCACTCTCCGTAAGTGGAAATATGCATTTTGCAAAAAGCAAAACAGCCCGAATAGTGGTGCCGTTGTTTGGCATGCATTAAATTCTTTAAAGCTTAGGTATACACACACACTTGCTAGCTATAAAACAATGGGCGATTGTACTTTCACGTTTTTGGCGACGCAGAAATTGTGCTCACGCGCTTTCGAGCGACCGCAATATGCTAAGTAGTAACACACTGTGAGCTTTGAATGAACTTTTTCATTGCCACGACTGTTTACTACAAGGTCGTACATTCTTACTGGTTGTATTACGTTAATCCGTAAGTTACGAGGGATGCTAACCCTGTCGGGAGATGGGGGATGAGAAGCGTCTCCACTAATTCCTGTCTTTCCGAATTTACTCAATTGGGTTAAACTTTACTTTAATTGATACTGCAAGACTAAATTAAAGATTGGAAGCAAAAGGCGCCTTCACCAATTTCTGTCGCTCTCCTTTAGGAGGAGGACCACACATTCAATAGGTGGATTTACATAGTATGAAGTAAAGCACTCTCAGATACAATATACTATTTTATTCCAGAATAAAGTTAGTACAAGTTAGCTGCACAAGATGCGACTTGAATGAGGTAACAAGCAAATAAGATAATAGAAATGCACTTAAACACAAAGCAGCTAGTATAACTGGTTAATCTCTTAAGTGAGCTCATGGACCCTGAATATTTGCCTTCGCGTATCCTTTCGCCTCACACAACCTATATTGCCCTATTAGTAATTATATTTACTCTGTGGTAATGATGTCGGCTGCAAGGAGGCTCTCTGGATGGCGGCTGAGGATGGCGACGACCCAGGACCACTGGACAGGTGGTCCTCCTGTCAGGCGGCGATCCAGCAGGGCCTCCGGCAGGCTGCAGCAAGATGGCAGCGAGTCGCTATTGTCCTGTCCTTATGTACGACTGGGCCTGAACTTATCATTCCGCCCTTGGTGTGTTGCTATAACTAGCCGGGCTGGCTGCCAAGGCTGCTCTTCCTCCAGTGTTTCTGAGCCTCCTGGCAACGCTTGCTGGTGGCGACCACACCAACATGTACTCACAAACACGTAATGGAATGTAAAAATTGCTTTCGACAGATGCTACATGGTAGTCACATGGCAATGTTTGTTTACATATGGCGGAAGGATACGAAACGGGCCTGTAAGTAGATATTTAGCAGGGCTCCAAAAAAGTTTGTTCCACTCGTGAATTGACTATAGCTTATCATTCCTTATGTCCTCAATTCTCGTTTTCCTTGCTTTTAACAATGCACCACCCTTTCCCCCTGGCGATCGCAATGATGACAGAGTGGTAAACTTGGTCTCCTAGAAGGTGTATCTGTGTTGCTGTGAAGACCTCCAGACTTGTGTTGTATTTCAAAGTCGTATTCTTGCAGGTGCTGTATCCACCGGGTTATGTGACCTTCGGGGTTCTTGAAATTTAGCAGCCAGCTTAATGAAGCATGATCTGTTCTTAGGTGAATGTGTGCCATAAAGATACGGGTGAAAATGTGCAATTACCTTCACCACTGCTAGAAGTTCCCTGCGTGTCAACTGTAATTCCTCTCAGGCTTGTGTAGCACATTACTGAAGTCCAGTTTTAAGACATTTGTAAAGGGAAAAGCTTTCAAAATCTGCTTAGCTGGGAAAACTTTTTATGTAAGAAACCAAAAATTTTAGCCTTGAGACAGAATTTTTGTAGTGACAAAAACACCATGTAGGCATTAATATCAAATAAAACCAATTAACCCAACAAACAATATAACCAAAAAAAAAAAAAGTCAATTTATAATCATTATAGTACATAAATTCAAATGCATTTTTAAATTTAATAGTTTTAAATTTACTGTGGATAAATTGAACAGTAATTGATAAATAGGATTTGAATAAATACTGTGTATATCAATCATGAATAGAAAACTGAAATGTAGGTTTAGGCCTGAAATGTAGTTAGGTCTATACCTTATTTACATTATCAAATGTGATTTTTACATACATATATACAGTACTTACTGTTAATCATTGAAGACGCAACTGGATGAAAACAGAACTGTATTTGTCAAATACACTTATGATTGTTTGAACTATGCAAGTTGTAAAAGTTGATGGCTGACAGTCCTGGCTGATTGGCTGCCCATGTCTCTAGGTAACTTGTTTGACGCTAGGCGAGTTGCGTCTCTGGGTGGTTATTCGTCTCTAGGCACTGGTTGGTGCCCAACAGGAGTACAGTTCTGGCCTAGTAGGCTGCCAGCTTGGCACAAAGTCAGGCTCTGACAGTTTTGCTCTGCGTGGTGCAGTCTTAGGTGGTGGGACGGAGTTAACGCTAGCGGGATGGCATGTCTGTCCTGCGGTTGGCTGTACTAGTGTGGTTCCCTTGGCCCTGGTGGTACTTGACTGGAGGGTGGGGTGTGCGTGTATGGTGCTAGGGTTTGTTATTGGCATGGAGCTACTACATACAGTCGGAGTGTAGACGGACCCTTCTCCGAACAGGATTTCCTGCGCTACTGGATGGCATCCTTCTGCAACCCGGGTGGGCGGCTCAAAAAAAGTGGTAGGAGTGACAGTTGGTACTGGAACAGTGAGTCATTACAACAAAGCAGCCTGTTTGCGTGGACTCAGTAGCCAGAACCCATAGTAAAGGATGCTAAGCCCTTGTGGATTCTTAGAGATAGCTCTTTCCTTCTTAACCTTCTTCTGAACAATATGGGTGTAAGGCATCTGGCTTTATCATAATATCAGATATGCAGGAGTTAGGCAGTTGACATTTTAGAGTATAGTGTAGGTGCCAGTTCCTACCTTCAACATTGCATCTCACTCTTGACTTCCCCACCAGAGGTGTGGAAGACTCAAGCTGCAGTGTTGGTTGAAGGAAATGCACGGTGTTGTCCCAGTGGGGTTGGTCCCTCCTGCACCAGAGTGTATGTCCGTCGGCACCGTGAGGTGTGCGGTGAGAGTACAAAGTACCTTTTCAGCAGCAAAAATATTGTCTCTTCATATAGTAACCCCTCTTCAAACAATATAACAGTTTATTAATCTGGGCTACCAAGTATACAGACATGGCATATAACCAAGCAGACTTGCTAACCAAATTCATTAATGTCATGTAGTTCTGTAAACGCACCAACCCCATAATAGCAGCATTTCAATCGTACTCCAGAAAATTGTAGGCATCACACATTTTACCAGCTGGCAGGACGAAAAATAAATTGTTCAGGCAGGACATGAGTACTCACATAAAATTGCTTGAGTTTGCTAATTGAAACGCTTGTCAGACTTGAAGCAGGGCTTCAACTGGTCACGATAAAGTGAGCACTTTTGAAATCAACCTTAGAAAAAAGTTTCTGCCCCTACCTGCATATATTTTAATGAGCACGATGAGTGACATGTGTATAGTAAAGTTGGTAACGATGGAGAGTAAAGTAGTTCCATATATTAACATTGAACAAAAAGTGTTAGGTAACCTTTTGTAATAACCTAAATTATTTATCTTGTTTTTTGTATTTTGTAGTGTATCGGAAGTGTAAAAATGAGTAGATTTGTACAATATTTACTTTTCTAATAATTTTACAGTTTCACTTGACCAACACATAAATAAACTGATGAGACCCATAGCAATGTTAATTTTACATAAGGAGGGCTTTCAAAAGTACTAATTTTACAGTGAATAGCCTGCCTATAACTGTTGTGGCCGCCTGGTGCGGTAGAGTATTTAGGCCCTGCCTTAAGGCCTCCCTACCGTAACACACATCAGAAGAAGTTTTAAAAAAGTACGGGGTTGGTCCGCTGAGACACTCCACCATCTCGCCTGGACACTAAAGTGTGGATGCGAGTGTATTGGCAAAATGGGGAAACAAAGACGTAATTCACCATCTTACATCGATATAGAGATGAGAGACACAGAAAGCATTTGTCACACAAAATGTACTCAAATTCTTTAACAAATTGGGATAAAAGATTTACTTGCATACCACGTTCTCCAAGTCACGTTACTGTCCTTACGTGGTTTATCCGTATCATCAACAGATACTTGAATGTTTACCATCAGATTTAGTGACAGTTCTAATTGGCTGAATTTTTACATTAACACACAAAACGAAGATCATTTATATACAACATGACTTGAATGTTTTAATCTCGTTACTGAATATGCCTCATGTTATTACTGTTTACATACTTTACGAGTAACAATTTTACACTTTTATTTTGCATTTGAAACAATCTGACTTGACTTTCCACAGTTTGAAATTAACACTCTGCAATCTCTTTCAACACGAGTATTCAAAATTACTATTTACAGTAGGATGTTGCCATTAAGGGTTAAACTCACAAAACAAGAGGCACAAGGTACGGTTCTCTTAGCTTTATACATATTTACACTTGCATTGGTTTCTTGAAAGATTATTTACAAATTATATAACATATCTTTGTAATATTAGCTAGAAATCGTGGAGCAAATTTTACCTTTGCGTTTTGCAATTGACTTTCTTAAGGCTGTGTCAACACCATTTCATCACAGATCTCACTTTTCAGAATTACTATCAAGGTCACCCCTAGCTAACTAGAGAGTGTTTTCCCTTCATAGGACTGTGTTGCCCTGTAAGCGTACGTCGATGGTACGCCTACCTTCTTAAGAAGAGGGAGGAAAATATAAACTTGATCACTCACTCATAGTGTCATGCTGTATTGCAGAGTGAGGCTTCCCCCGTTTCTTATTTATTGCCCTCCCCCGCTTTTTCAGAGCAACATGATGTGGCGAGGTAGGCCAGGTTAACTTTGAGGGTGGCCTTTAGGGCGGCACCCAGTCCTGGCTTGGCTTGGCAGGACCGCTGACTCTACAGATGGTGGTGTGGCAGGAAGTGCTGTGTGAGCTTGCCCTTGCCCGCTGTTCTGGACCATTCTGACTTGATCGGACAGACAATATTAGGTTAACCTGGAGTACGTAGTCTGTCTTTATGTAGAGAAAGCTCTGAAATAGAAATCAAAAACTTGTCTCTTTAATACACAAATATCTTTACATTACATTGTCAGGAAATAAACAAGCTAAAGACGCTACTGCGTTATAAACTCTTGACCTATGCCCTTCATGCTACACTCTGAACATCAATTAACTCAGTAGGCTAGAAGCCATACTTTACAAGACTCGACTTTAATTAAATGCTCAATAACAAGTCTTTATAAATACACCTAAAACGAAGGTACCCGCTGCACCTATTAAGTCTTTCCTTACCTCTGATTTAGTTGACACAGATGATCTGCTGTAACTCGAATGTTACAGGCCATGCCGACCTCGCAGCGTCATTGTGTTGCCCTCAGTTGGTGTCAATTGCAGCTCTCAGTGATCTGCACGCAGTCACTGGACGGTATGGAGGGGGAGAGGTGCGTGTGACCTGCTTATATATCAAGAGGTGTCCCTGGCCCCCATTCTTCATGCCACCCTGTTTTCCAAACAACTCCGCACCTCCCCGACACTCAACTGCCCCTGGATGCTGTCCTGGCCGGCGTTCTCGGCTTCCCAGCCTCGTTCATGACACTGCTGTCCAGGACTGACTGGCAGGCGGTGTAGGCATACTGACAGGTCCATTTTCCGACGTGGTTGCCAGCGGGGTAGCCACCAGAGGTAGTGGTTCGGCTGGTGCTGCTGCCTCTCTGGCAGACAGCATTGTGTTTGGGGACTTGGTAAGCACCCCCCCCCCCCCCCCTCATTGGCTGGCTGTTTGTACTGCTCTCGTGTGGACGAGATACCCCAGGCTTACTCAAAATTTACACGTAACTAAGCACTTTTAAGGCCAGCCTGACTGACATGAAAACTTGCGAGTCAAATTTTACTCGCTATTTTTTCATTTCACGCTGATGGTCATTAACTGCATCAAATCACACATGAGTAGAGACGCCTGTTTTTAGGGCTGCAAAATCGCGAAATAAATGCAGTTTCTTGCAAAAAAAATGTATACCTCGCGAAAAACAACAAAAAAACAGTAGAATTATAGGAAAAAAAATTGCATTGTGAATCCTCATGTTTACGGTGCTAATTCAATAAATCATTTCAATGGGTAGATGGAATCGAAAAGTCAACACAATCAATGCTTAGAATATACATCGCCGAAACAATATAGCCAACGCGCATCTACTCTTGTTGGATATCTCTGTATTTCGGAAATAAACTGATCTCGGTGACTTTCTAAAATAAACTAATTTAGTTTACATTTCGTCCTATTACACTTTTTGTAGCATAATTAATGTTACCTCGTTGGAAATATACAAATGTGATAAATAGAAAAATTGCCAAACACTTATCTCAAAAATGGTAACAAAATTTTCTGTTGCTATTAGGTGCTGGCCGCACATTTATGTGACAAAGGCACACAGTACGCTTCATAGATTCGTATATCTATGGTATTACCAAATGTTTTTTTTTTTTTTTGTTACGTTTTTATGTAAACCGGTTTTTAAAGTTATCCAGGTTATGTGAGGATGACTTGTATCTGGCGCCATTTTATTTTTGTTTTGACCAAGTTATATATTAGTTATGACTCTGTTTATTATATTGGTATGGCGGGAAACTTTTGTTGATCACATTTATTGTCTTTTACGAGACGAGGTTGTTTTGCGCCTCTTCTTACGAGAAAGTAGCAATTAGAACTGCTCATTGTTTTGATGATGCAGTGGAAGATTTTGCTCGTATAGAAATAACATTCAAATTACTATCATTCAAAAGTATACAAATAGTCTTGCAGTTACCACAAACGTGTCAAACGTTTCCACTGATGATTGTGCTGTATTCACACTTTTATAATACATATTAAAATATACTTTATTTAATATTCAACTAGAAGAAAAGCGTAAAAAAATTCAAATTATTTTCCAATAAAATTTAGTAAGCTCTTTCTGACTCACAATTTTTTTGGCTTGACTCGTAATTTTCAAATCAGCGAGTCAAATTTACTCGAAAAATTTCAGACCTGGAGGAAACTTTGACCCGTGTCCCCCTTGGCATGAGGTGACACTGGAACTGCTGGCAACATAAGAGGCAGGCCTTGGGGTAGACAATATTCTCTTGCCTCTCCGGTAGGAGTTGAAGAAAGGCCCTGTGTGTCGACGGGCGACACCGGGGCTGCAGGTTCCATCTGGGGCAGGTCTTGTGATAGACTTTCTTTTTCTGCTCCTCCGGCTGAAGCAGTAGCGTCTCCACTTCCCGGAGCGAAGATCGCTGTCGCGGTTGCTCCCAACTCGAGTACTGTACTTGGAGCTGATGGCGGTTTTTCCAGGTACTGCGCAGCTGCCGGTACAAGCTCAACGAGGGCCTTTATGATGTGGTCATTTAGATGGGGAGTTCTGATTTGACCATCGCTGTTGGCCAGGGTTGTTTTTGAACGTTCCACCTGCTCTACCTGGTGTGGCTGCGAGTTCCCTTTGAGGCTGCTTGGCTGTGGTTTGTTTCAATTCCGGGGAAAGCTGTCTCCTTTCCTTGGTTTGGGACTGTGTGCCAGGCTTTTCCCCCTTTCATAAATAGGGTTCGGTAGTGGTTGCCGTGGTTGTTTTTGCCTATCTAGCGGACTACGCCAGGATAACTCACTGGCTTTTGGGGTCCACTTTCCCCCTTGGGTTTCCATTTTTTTTTAAATTCGCGGGTGGGGGGTTGAGGGCAATGTACGGCTCGCCGGCCCTGCTGTTCTTGGTGGCCCCTTAGGCCAAGCTGGTGGCAGACAGTTAGTTGCTTGGCTGGCTGTTGTTGCTGCTAGGGGCACCAGCTTTTTCGTTGGATCCATGGGTGGGGTAAACGTGGTGGTAGATTCGTTCAATTCCTCTGAGGCTTTGGAGGTTATGGAGGCTGCTCCTTGCACTCTCTTTTCCAGGTTATAGGGTGGGAAAGGCCAGATTTGTCCTCGTGCTGCTTTGCGGATCCACCCCTGGAGGTCTTCCGCCCAATAAACGTTATTACGTTGACCGACCACTCTATAGGGGCCTTTCCATTTGCCTACAAGGCCTACACTAAACTGTGTACTAGTTTTACAGAGGGGATGGAGTCACAGGAATACAGACTCGCCCATATTGAATGTTCGGGTGCCAATTCAAGGTTGCGGGTACTTGCGTTGAATATGCAGCTCCTGGGGTTCCCTCACTGCGTCTGCGCGGGCTAAAGCCGCCAGACGAACATCTTCTGGCTGTGGTAGTTTGGATGGGAAATTTTCCCACTGCCAATACTCGGGTTGGCATAGGATGATCCCTAAGAGGAGTTGGCTTGGACTGGCATTGGTGGCTTCGTTTGTTCTTCGTCGTAGGGCAAACAGTATTTTCAGGATGTACCTATTCCAATGTTTGTGGTCATCCCAATGCTAAGGCACAGGACTTTCTTTATCTCTTGATTTCTCCTTTCGGTGGTATTTACTTTTGGGTGGTATGGTGGGGTGGTCCATGTCTCCACCCCCCATTCTTCACAGGCGACGAGCCACTTACGGCTGGTGAACTGTGTTCCATTGTCCATTAGGGGGCATTATGGGTGTCCCCACCTAGGGAAAATTTTGGGCTCAAACTTCCCAATGATGTGGTGAGTTTCCTGACTGAGTAGTGGAAATACTTCTACCCAGCTGAAAAATAGGTCGTTAACAATGAGTAGGTAGCGGTTGCAGCTATTGTTTCGTGAGTATGGGTCTATTAAGTCTGCTGCTACGTGTGTCCATGTTGTCTGCAGGCATCGGGGCTTGGCCGTTGGAGGTGGTACTGGTTACGCCTTTCCTCTGCAACACTTCTCACAAATTCCTGCATATTGTCGGATGCCTCTACTCATCCCGTCTCATATATACTGGCCAGCTATATATATCCTCTAGGGTTTCCTTGGTGCCTGGGTGAGTGCCCTCCAGGTGATCGTTATGGTGGTAGATATCGGCATGGAGGGCTTTAGGTACCCATATCCTCCATTTTCCCCCAGGCTAACTGTTGCGGGATCACACTTCATCGTTCTGGACCTCGAAGCATTTAAGACACCCTAAATGCTCTATTAACCTCTGTATTTCCGATTCTCGTTGTTGGTGGGCGGCGATCTGGTTCCTGCTGATTTGCAGCTGTAGCAGATGGATCTGCTCTCCCGGACTGACTTTTATCGGCTGGGGTGATATTATGCGGTCCTAGTCTTCGTCTGCTTTCTTGGAAAGGGCCAAATCAGGTTGGTGGTACAGGGAATTGGGTGAATCATTTGATTTTCCGGAAGAACAATGCTGTACCTCAATGTCAAATTCGGTCAGGAACATGTCCCATTTTCCAAACTTTGCCTTAGCAGATTTGGATTCCTACAGCCATGTAGCACCTTACTCTCAGTGCGGAGAATGAAGTGAGTCTCTTCCATGTAGTACCGGTACATCCGTACCGCCGACAGCGAGGCTTGCTTGTTCGTTGATATGGTAGCGTTGTTTGGTTGCAGCCTCTTGGTAAAGTATGGCACAGAGGCCATTTTGGCAGGCATCTGTCTGAAGAATTAGGAGTCCCTCCCCTTGGGGTCGATGAAGCTGCTTTATACTCTGGAAGCTCTTCTTTAAGTCTTGATATGCTGCGCAGATCTCCGGTCCCCATTGACATCTTGCTTCTTTCTCCAGTAGGGGGTGCAAGTGTGCCATAAGACTGGTGATGTCTGGTACAAAGTAAGGTAGCTATTACAAAGCCCCAATAACCACCGGAGTTGCTTTTTGGTGGAAGGTTTGTTGGCTTCCTGGATTCGTTTAGAGTTCTCTTGGGGAGAGTTGCCGCTTGACGAAACCACGTGTCCGAGTTAGTCCATCAATGTTTTCCCAAAGTGACTCTTCGATAATTTGCCGGTTATTCTGTGGATCTCGAAGCGTTCAAGAACTCGTTGGATGTGTTAGGTGTTTTTCCCAGCTCTTGGAGTATATAATGACATCATCGAGAAATGCAAAATAGAACTGCCAGATGTATCTGGTTAGGACTTCTGATGACATGAGTCTCTGGAATGTTGCGGGTGCGTTTTTCATCCTGAAGAACATAACTCGAAATTGTAGAGTTTCTCCTTCTGGGCTAGTGAAAGCGGTGTATTGTCGGCTGTCCAGGTGTAACGCTATTTGCCAGTACCCTGACTGCAGGTCGAGGGTAGTGAAGATTTGATCTCTCGCGTAGAGTATGGGCCAAATCGATGGCTGGTGGAGCTATGGGATGGGTGATGTCATTCAGGGCCTTGTAATTTACATAGAACTGCAATTGTCCATCTTTCTTTGGAACCAGAACAACATGTGAGTTGTACAGTGAATCTGATGGTTTTATGATGCCTTGTTGTTTCATCTTCTTTATTTGCTTCATAATCAGTTGGCGGCACCGTGCTGCATCCTATATGGACGGTTATATACCGGCTTTCCTGTGGTGAGCTATATTTCGTGTTGTATAGTCCTCATCTGGCATAGCATTCCTTTTGATCCGAATGCCTCGCGTGTTCATCCAAAATTTGCTTCAATTGTGGGAATTTAGTCATCCAGGTCATGGTTGATTTCTGTTGCTATCAGCGGCAGAGCGGTTATGGCTTGTAGGCAATGCTCGCAGTTGACCGAGACTGTGTTTGTGGCCTAGGTAGACCTTGCACTGACCGTGGTCCATACACATTGTTGTTGGTGGAACTACGGGTGGCCGAGGATGACCATTTCCTGGAGTCTGGGGGCCACAACGAATTTGGCTGTGTTGGTTATTTTCTGAATGGTTAAACTGAAACCGCCCATCTACGGTGAGGGTGCAGTAAGGTTTGGCCATGCAAACTGTTTTTAACTGAGGACATAATGGTCTTCCATTGTTCCGCTGTAAGGTCACTACGTACAAAGTTTCCAGTGGCGGCGGAATCTGGCAGTGCTATGACACTTTGGTTGTTTATAATGACTTTGATGAGTGTGCATCTGGGGGTTCTGCTTCTTCATCCATTAGTTGGATAACGGGCCCTTTGGTTCTGGTGGTGTCAGCCCTTTTAATGCGCCGGCATCGGTGTTTCCCGACAGGGAGTATCCCTTCTGCTGGTTCGGAGTGCGTTGCGGACCACCAGTTACGCCCCATTGTTCTGTGTGAGTGCGTGGTGTGGGCCGTGTCGGGCAATCCTTGTGAAAGTGATAGGTGGGACAAAACCAACACTCTGGGAGATTAAGCACTGGCAGTATCGGTGATGGTGCCTTGACCTTTTTTTCCTGGGGTTTCTTTGCTTCCGCAGACTTACTCATTTTTGGGCATTTGAGAAGGGTTTGCACCTGTAGATTTCGCTCTATCTCCCGTGCCTGGTCTGTTAACTCTTCCACGTCTTGCGGCTTAGTTGAGGCAACAGCATGCGTGTTATATGTCATACACAGCCCTCCTCCCTTTCTTCTGGGAAGATCCGCTGGAACATTTGTACTTTTTGACGAATGAAAATTTCAGTTTCTTCTCCGAGGTTCTGGGTATGGCTGTAAAGTTCCGAGGTGAGGTTGGCTAGCACCTCTTCTGCAACTAATTTCATAGCTAACCTATTCCAGAATTGCGTCCATTCGGTGATGAATTCCCCGTATTTTCCCCACCAGTTAAGTGCTTTGACTTTAAGGTGTCCTTGTGTTAGCTTAATACACTGTTTTGGATGTACCTCCTGCTCTTTGATTCCTCATTTGCAGTCTGCGAGGAAAACAAGCGGGTCTTGATGTGGATCGCCTGCAAAGTCAGGAATCTGTGGTTCCCCTGCTGAGCGGCTGGATACAGTTTTCTGACTATGTCCGGGTTGTGTGGTCGGTATTCGGCGGCCCGCTTACAGACCTCACACCTGTATACCATTCCCGGTCGGGTCACCCGCTCATCAGGCCGTCCAATGCATAGGTGATGAAATGTTTTGACACAGACAATACATTGAATGGTGAACTGTCCATATCTTTGGCAGGTCACCCAGCTACAATAGTCCGTCTGTCTTATTCGGCAGTCCTCACACGGGTACTGTAGACCATCTGTGTAGCACCTTACTGTCCCTACCTAAACGGGCGTAATGAAACTGGTGCTGGAAATGTGCGCACTCAAATTGGTGAACCCCTTCTACGGGGCATTCTGCCTTGGCGCAACTGTTGCTAATAGTGGAATCCATGGTCTCTTTGGCATGCTCATTCATTGACTCATTGGTGTCTGACATCTATAAGGGTTATTGAGCACCACAGGGTGTTTACCGACTCCCCAAAGTCTGGTCTGAGTTTCCCTAAGTGGACCCTGTCAAGTTGTCTCGCGTCAGGGTCATGCTGGCCTGGTTCGGCCTAGTTCTTTTCAAAATTATGGCGGATGCCTTGACGTGTGACTGCCCTGGCTGATTGGCTGCCTGTGTCTCTATGTAACTAGTTTGAAGCATTGATGCAAGGCGAGTCGCATCTCTGGGTGGTTATTCGTCTCTAGGCACTGGTTGGTGCCCAACAGGAGTACAGTACTGGCCTAGTAGGCTGCCAGCTTGGCACAAAGTCAGGCTCTGACAGTTTTGCTCTGCGTGTTACAGTCTTAGGTGGTGGGACGGAGTTAACGCTAGCGGGATGGCATGTCTGTCCTGCAGTTGGCTGTACTAGTGTGGTTCCCTTGGCCCTGGTGGCACTTGACTGGAGGGTGAGGTGTGCGTGTATGGTGCTAGGGTTTGTTATTGGCGTGGAGCTACTAGGTACAGTCGGAGCATAGATGGACCCTTCGCTGAACAGGATTTCCTGCACTACTAGATGGCATCTTTCCGCAACCTGGGTGGGTAGTTCAAACAAAGTGGTAAACGTGACAGTTTGTACTGGAACAGTGAGTCGTAACAGCAAAGCTACCTGTTCGCTTGGACTCAGTAGCCGGAACCCGCTGGGAAGGATGCTTAGCCCTTGTGGATTCTTAGAGATAGTCCTCACCATCTTAACCTTCTTCTGAAAACCACCCTTATGGGTGTAAGGCATCTGGCTATATCCTAATATCGGGCGTGCAGTAGTTAGGCAGTTGACGTGTTAGAATGTAGTGTATGTGCAATTGCTACCTTCAACACTGCACTTCACTCTTGACTTCCCCACCAGAGGTGTGGAAGACTTAGCTGCAAAGTGTTGGTTGAAGGAACTGCATGGTGTTGTCCCAATGGGAGTTGTCCCTCCTGCACCGAAGTGTAACTTCCTCTGCACGACGAGGTGTACGGTGATAGTAGTCCACCCTAGCCGGGAAGTAGATCCCACCAGGAGCGTACCTAGCTGCTCTACCGTTCCTCCAACCTGAGTGCATAAGGCGTCTTGAGAGGGGGTTAGCAGGTACAAGTCCAGCGCCTAGATCCTTGGTGCAAGCTGCATCTTGAAGAGTTGTGGGATCTAGGTATCATGCTTGAGGTGGCATCCCGCGGCATACTGCTGTTCTAGCCCTGGACCACATGCATGGTCTCGGTGGCTAATCGGGTGAAGATTAGTTCCATAATTGGGACGTCTCTCCCGGCCCGGTAGATACAACAATCTCATAGGCCGTGGCGGTTACTCAACTCCATTGACAACTGCTAGCAATGTAGCACTAATGAGTAGCAGTTGTTTAATTAATAAGCATATGACGCCATGCGTCAACATAATAATTTATGTTACAATGTTGGAAGTTTTTGATGAAAAATTAGGGATAATTAATCAATCAATCAATCAATCAATCAATCACTGACGGAATTTTCGTATTCCTGTAAATATTCTTATGTCACGATTCCGTACAAAAATTATAAATTCAGACTTAATTTCTCCCCTACAAAACATTTGTGACAGAAAATTTGTATTAACGATGGAATAGTTACAATTATACTTCGTGCAATTAATATTCCATAGATGGTAACGTGACTTTAGAAAGCAAAACCACTGCAACTGCAACATGTTACACAAAATGGCATATATTAAATACACTTGTGGCGCTGTGGCAGGGATGCAAACTACGGTAATTGTGCGCAGTTTAAAGAAATTTAACTTTACCGTAAAGAAAGTTTTTGCTTCCATCAGAACTTTGTCCAAATGATGTTGACTACCCTGGGACACATTTGTGTCTCTTGTTCACGTTCCACTTCGTAATGCTTTCATATTTTAGTTATTCGTGATATAATTGTGCATGAATGATGTAAAATTTTTGTGAAAACACCCTTTTGTTGGAAAAAAAACTGATTGTATTATGCGGGAACAATCAGTTTATAAAAATGTTAAATGCAGGAAAAAATTACACATAAGTATATTGCTTATTTGCAGGACTACTCACACTGAACGTTTTAGTTGGGAAAACGTCTCATGTGGGACTGTCTTAAGTGAGTTTTACTATATTCTAATGTTCTCTATTTTCCATACTGAATCTGAGATAACACAGCCCCGATATCAACATCACTAGCATCCGTATCCAGAATGATGTCACCCTCTCTACTCGGGAAGCCCAGTACTGTGGGAGATATCAGAATTTCCTTTAGTCTATTTAAAGTAATTTCACTCTCTAGGGTCCAATAAAATTTTTTTTTACATCAGTCAATACATGCAATGGCTTGGCGAACCCGTGCATAAATGGACGCTAGTAATCACATAAGCCCAGAAATCTTCACATTTCAGTTTTATCTTTTGGTAGAGGCCAATCTCTTATTTCTCGGGTCTTCTCAGGGCCTGTTTCAATCCCATGGGCTGACACAACATAGCCGAAGAAATTAATTTTCTTTTGGAAAAGGTGGCATTTCATAGGTGTTAATTTCAGTTTGGCTGCAGCGACTTTCTGAAACACAGAATCTAGTCATGTCAGGTGCTCTTGAAATGTTCTTACCATGACCACAATATTGTCTAGGTACAGTTGACAAATGTCTTAAGGGCATTACTTTCTCCATCAGTCGTTCGAACGTGGTAGGGGCATTGCATAGCCCAAAGGGTATAACCCTAGAGTTGCCAGGTTACCTTCCCTTGGACACAAAAGGCAATCTTTTCCTTGTCTTCCAAGGCCACCTCGCATTGCCAATACCCGCTCTTCATGTCTAGAGTGGGAAACCACTGTGAACCTGCTAGGCTATTCAGTGTGTCGTCTTTCTTAGCGAGTGGGTAAGAATCTTGCTTGGTCACATTATAAAGTTGGCAAAATCTAACAGAGCCATCTTTCTTTTTAACAAGCACAATGGGAGAAGATCATGGACTGGCTGATGGCTCTATCACATCTAAATCCTTGTTCTCTTTCCTAAAATATCGTCAACCACTTAATGTGAAGGTAGCGGTAGTCATCTTGGTGGCTGCTTTAAGGGTCTGGCATCCTGTGTGTCGATGTGATGGCATGCTACATTTGTTCTGCTCACAGGAGAAAGCACCTCTATTTCTACGTAGCAATTCTGAAACTGCGTTCTCCTGTTGGCAGTTGATGCTTTCTCATTATTTTGTCAGCAGTTCCCCCTGAGTATCTGGAAGAGGACATTCAGTATGTTATGGCAGTGAAGCTTCTGGAACATTTGGAAGTACTTGTAAGACCTGCTTGCAAACCCCTATTGTGGCCCCCACCTCAAGCTGGATAGCACGGTCAGATAAATTAATCATTGTAACAGTCAAACTGTCCAATTTTGAAGAAATGAAAGTCCTTGCTATAATGACACCATTTGGTAAAATTACATCTTTCTGGACTGGTTGTATTATGCCCAACCACCTGAAAAAATTTCCCTAGCATCTGCCTGGAATAACAACTTCGCTAGAAGCAGCGATCAAAGTTGACTGATTACACACTACTGGGCAGCTCATTGGTGAAGACATCTCTCATGTTGACACTACCTACTCGGAATTACCAGCCCTTATACCCCCAGTCAAGTATCGATACAGCACCCCAGCTTGCGTAATACATCACAACCCAAAATGCATTCATCCTCTATTTCTGCAATGTATATATCATTCACAACAGAATGTGAGAGGGAATTCCAAGAGAATGAGGTTCCCATTAAACAATAGGTGAGTAGAGCGCAAGTCCACCTTAAAGGAAAAGCACTCAAGCGGTAGAACCGCTATGGGGAATTTATACCAGAATGGAGCCAACTGTGTACCTGCCTATTTGCCCAGTTTACTGGCAAACAGGTATTGGCCAACTTTACTACCAAATTTTACAGTAAAACACATGTCACAGACAAAGAAGCAGAAATCTTCGTGCGTTGAAAAGTCCAAATGTTTCAAAGGGTTTTTCCGGACGGGGATGAAGTGAGCTGTGTATGCCTCATGACCAGGATGCTATCACCCAAACTAGGCAATTTCTTGCAAGTTCCGAAGCTGCATTCGGTGGAAGAACTAGTGGAGCGTGCGAGGGAGATGTAGCGCAACTACCAAGAGCAGATTGCGCTAGACTGTAGACAGGTTGGCAAAGTGAAGGAGGAAGTAAAACTGACAGGCCCTGTGCCCTCCACTACTCCTCGTGCTCCCCTTGCTGTGACCCAACCCAACTCACCAATCCCTGCTTCCAGAGTGCGGGTTCTGTCCCGAGAGGCATTTGAACAGTGACTGTCCCAAATAGCCCGCTGGCTGGAGGGAAGCAAGTCAACCTCCCACCAAGCTATGAGGGTAAATACAGTCGACTCTCGATGTATGGTTATTCACGGGACTGCCAAAAAATGTCCATACATGCAGGATTTCAGTAGATGTGGTTTCTGACATGTACATCAATAAAATACAACTTCTAACCTTATAAAACTTGAGTTTAGTAAGAGCTGTACATTATCTGTGAATACAATAAAAGGGGAATTTTTAGAAAAAATACTATTGTAAATAATACGTTAAAAAACATTTCACCATAACAAGTTTAAATAAAGAAAATAACATCTCAAAATACTGTATTTAATTGATTGTAATCTGGCACGTAATGCAAGCTGATCTAAAACTCTCAAACTCTCTGAAAATGAAAATAATTTGACGCCGAACTCAGTAGCGGTCCCCTGTTTTAATAACACCTCTGAGTTACCTAGTGACAAGAGAGTATAAAAGCGAGAGCCACGCTCCCCCCTCCCTCCACTGGCAGATAACGTGTGAGGCGACAACATTAGTGTCAGTGAGACACCGAAGAACGCTGAGGTCCGGGGAGTATTGGGCCATCTATGAGATATGTCTTACTGGTGAGCATAAGTGTCCGGCTAGGCAGTAGGGTGGCATTCTCTTTATCAAGACCCCGTATTAAAGAGTAATCTCACATGGCAAGGCTAGAGTCTATTGTGAAGCTATATTCTTGTATCCGTTTCATTACTTGTTAACTTGTTCGTGGATCTCAGTATTCTATATTATATGAGTATGGCATTTCACAGATTTGTATAATTGTAACCTGTCGTGTTAATGTAATAATATTGCCAGACGAAGTAAAGTAAAGTCAGTAGATTGTGGAGAGAGATATTGTAACAGTGTTTCAAGTATTGTGTTATGTCCAGTTAAAGAGTTTTAATAAATATGTTTGGTAGAATCCCCTATTTCATTAATAGTCACTAGCAGTAATTAGTCCCCTGTATGAACCTGGCCTACTGGAGTTAGAGTTGTGAGGAGAGGAGGAGTGTGAGCAGCAGGAATAGTAGTATATTGTTAGTGATAAGTAGGCAGGAATGTAACAGCATGGAGAAGTTATCGATCGAGCATTGAGTACATGGTGGCTGATGCTAGAAGGAGGGGTGATGGCAGCAGGATTACTGCTCCACGCAGCTACTTGTTGCAGAGTGCCGACACCTTGTGCCTGTGGCAAATGTCTGTCTTTTAAAGTAATTAACAATATTTTACTGCAAAGAAAACTTGTAATTTTGAGATAAATGAATAAATAATGTGATTATAATTGATTTCTTCACTGTCTTTAATAATCAGTCATTCAAAACTACGTCCTCTGATTTTGTCCTCTAATTTTCCCTGCCGTGAGTTACACTGCACTCGGCGCGGTGCTTACCTTCCCATTATTAGATGGCAAAAGGAGTCGAATGGGCTCTTACATTTTATCAGTTTAATCAAAATATGCATGTCTATTGAAATAAATTAATATAAATCCTCTGAGATTTCTCCGCAAGAAGTTATTGAAAATTAACTTTACACAAGTCGCTCGATGTTCAAACAATTTTTGGTAACTTTACACAAGTCGCTCGATGTTCAAAAAATTTTTGGGGACAAGGGGAGGTTATGTATGCTTCTGGGCATATTATTTTATTAGCGAAGATGCTGCCCCTGGAGTTAAATAAATATAACATTTTAAAATCATGTTCATTTTTTGTCAGATACAATGAAACACCAATATTATTGGAAAGAACAACCTTTAAACACAAAAGAAAACATATTTGCAATTAAAAATTCCTCATTAAAATGTTTTGCGTAACATTTTCAGGTGAAACCATTTACTTTGATACAAGTGATCATAGGTGCAACTATTTTAAGTGATGCATAATCTTTTTAAAATTACGTTCGCTAGGCACATTTTATTTACTCTGCTGCTGGCGGGTGGCGTGTGGAAGGCAAGCAGTGTATGCGTGGCTTAGAGAGAGAGAGAGAGAAGACATGCTTTTTCTTTTGCTAGACACCACCTTCCCCTATTGTGGCTTGTGGAATGTCAGGGGAGGAAGGAAGACGCGCAACTGAGAGAGACAGAAAGAAGGGTGAGAGAGAAAGAGAGGGCGCTAGTTCGCCACTCTTGTTGCTATAGGCAACCACTTCCCCTCTTGTCAAGCATGATGGGGAAGTAGCAAGCTAGACTCACTCGCCGCACCATGCCATAGTGTGGACAGACGTGTTGGGAAGACAAGACATTAGACATGCACCGCAGAGCAATTATAAACACCGGCGCGCATGACGTACTTAACATCCAGTTACTGGATGTTGGCATAAACAACCAGCTTAAAAACAATAGTTGTGGGAAATATTACGTGAAGGGACTTGAAAAATACTTTGATAGACGCACCATGCGATAAACAATACAAGCGTTTTATGTTAACATAATTTACATAGGGATTTTGCAGGGACCACAAAAAATTGTTGGTGGATGCGGATTATCAATGCTTGCGATAACGATTCATAGAGAGTCGACTGTAGATACAAAGCCCGGCGTCATGCTGCAGTCATTGATAGAGGGCACCTAACTCCCAAATACTCTCCAGATCAAGGTGAAGGTCAACTGGCAAGTTACCGTGGCGGCAATAGACACCACAGCCTCCGGTAACTTTGTTTGCAGTGACCTACTTACCCCATACCAGAGGACTCACCTGACACTCCCTGACGGGAATGTCCAGATGGTTCAGCCAGACCGCCCCTCCTTCTAGTGGAAGGGGGATAAGATTGGCCGTTCACATCAATCAGACAACCACACATGCGGAGTTCATGGTTGCACCCGAAATTGAGGAGACTATTATTTTGGGACAGCTGTGGCTCCAGCAGCAGAAGTGCATCGTGACTAGTGAGCAACAGTGTGTGCACATTGGGGGAAAGAAGCAGTGCTTCATGGTCCACTGGTAACGAAGTGACGACATCACTGCCCAGCACACAGCCCCATCATGCAGCACAGGGATGCCTGTACAACTGCAACAACTACAGGTAGTCTGAACCCCACAGAACCAATGCCGACCATGATGCCCAGGAGTGTGGCAGGGGGTGAGGAAACTCTGAAGTCACCCCGAATCTTCTTCGCCTCCAAGTCAACTAACATCATCCAAAAGTCAGGCCCGAAGAGCCCAATGGCGACATACGAGGCTTCACCATATAGACATCGCCGACCAAAAGATCGAAGCCGCCGCATCCGAGTCTTCATGGCAACCAGAAGAGGAAGACGACCCATCGCCGATAGAGCCACTCGAAATTGAACCATGGCCTACCAAAGAGCTGGAGGCAAGAACACCATACACCAACAGGGAGGTAACCAGATCTATCCCTACCAGGATAGATTTTCCAAGACCTTGAGTAGCAGAATCCGTCCTTATTCTGCCCTCAACGCAGACGAGTTACGCTAAAAAGGTCACCGCCAGACGTGGCTGGGCAACCCCAAGCTCAACGGAGATTTCATGGCAAAGCCCACTAGACTGTGCAGCACATCAGAGACTTTGCCAATCCAGCAGAATATCTAAGAGATCCTAGACACAGCGAGTCGAGGAGGTGGAGAAGCCATACGAGCCTCCACCTCAAGCTGCTACCCAGTCGGTGCCCCTGGCATCGGAGGATGCCGTAATCACCACCTGGACTCACATTTCTGAAAGGGAATATGAGTCTAGCAGTGCCGGCGAGGTTGAGGAACACGCGTGGTCCCTCCCTTGGATGGCAACTACAATCGCGTCCTACCAAGAGGACACCGTCGAACCACCAAAAGTGATGCCGGATGGTGCCATTGCCCCCAGGAGCCTGTCCACTCGAACAAGAGGATGTGCCCAACAGTGCCGATGTCATCAAGGGACATACATTGCCCCTCCCTCAGACGGCAACTGCAGCCGCATCCTACCCGAACAACGTGGTCAGTCCAGTCCATCAGCAGTGATGTCGTACGTTGCCTTTGCCCGAGGGGACAGTCAACTCAAATGGGAGGATGTGCCCAGCAGAGTCAATGAGGTCTAGGGACACGTGTTGCCCCTCCCTCAGATGGCCACCCCGCAGACTTCCCTCCAGGAGATGAACCCAGCTGTTCTTCCCCCTGTGGCTTGTGGTCTGCAGATGACCACTGTCTGGGACAACTCCTCAGCGCCAGGCAGTTTACCGGGGAGAGTGAGGCCAGCCTGCGCCTCCAAGGACACATTGATGCCAGACTGGTACAGAGAGTCCCCCCGGATGCCGACGTCCCACTTCATATTGCCATACTCTCAAGAAGTGGCTTTGACGAAGCGGGGATGTTTGGGGAAGAGAAGACCGCCACGAGAGTAAGCGTAAAGTGCTCCGTCAAAAGAGACTTACTGGAGACAGCCGTAAAATATCTGCCAACCAGTTACACAGTGAACGGGACATTTGAGGTGCTTCTCAAAACAGCCATGAAATGCGGTTTCGTAAAACGGCTAAAATAGCTACCAGTGAAACGAACACACAGTGAGATTTACGTAATTTTATAATAATTTTGATGCTCACCAAAATACTAGAATCTCTATAAAAACAGACAGTGAAACAGTAGTCATTAAGCTGTATCAAATTACCCAGGAAAATAGACAAAGAATATTATATAAGTTTATCTCCATGCTAACTTACCTTAATAGCAGACTGCCCACTTAAAAACTTTTACGAAACACACAGGACACCCGCCAGTGCTACATAAAATTAAACACCACATTTTAGGACACACCCCCAGTGCAGTGGAATACCAAAGAAGAAAAGACTTCCAGTGTTTGCCAAAAAATCACCGGTGCAGTGTAAACCCAGGACTCCAACCAAAGGAGTGAAGAGAAAATTAGTTAGATAATTTTCTTTCACCAATTTGTTGTACGTAATTGTAGAGTTTAGTCATGCTATTATAAATTTCTTGTAAATTTTCTTCGGAGTTGTTGTATATATAAGAATTGAACAAGAACCAAACCAAAGACACTTGTCAAGAGAGCTTCCAAAATAATTTGTCAAAAAATATTCAAACTACCATTGTACATATCTCGGGGGTTCATTAGAATGTTTGAGGGTCATGTATGTTTTCTTTATCCTTTTTGAAGGTGACCACGTATGAATTTGTTCAGTTTTAAATCATTCTTGTGTACTCGTACTTTTATGTCAGTAGCCAGCCGGCCGAGATGTCAGAAGGTCTTGGTCGACAACCCTTTCACAACCTGTTTCACATAACTGTTGTCTGCCGTGTGACACACACGAATACCACAAGGTAGAGTCACTTTTCCTTCACCTTCAGCACCATGGCATAAAAGCTAGATACATTACATGCTTTTTACGAGTAAGACATTGATTGTACTGTATATATTTTTCCCAGTGTAGAGTTTAAACGTGCCATTTGTGTTCATAAATATTTTTTTCATACGTTATATAGATTAGTGTAATCAGTATCCACAGCCACCAACTGCTTTATGTAAAACGGCACATGTAAGCAAGAAGGTTGTAAGACACCCTACACTGGGTTCCAAATGACAGCAATCCTCTCTATGGGGGGGGGGGGGGGATTATCAGGTTGCTCACTCCAGCTTGTGCTACACCAGCTGGACGGCAGTGCTAGAGTGGGATAGCGCTACGGCATGCATGTCACATGGCATACCGCGGCCCGAGTCCCAGAACGCAGAGCGTTCAGCACCGCAGAAGCCAAAAGATTTTTTCTTTTGGGAACAGTTATACATATCCCCAAGAAAATTTTTTTCGTCGAGATGAGCAAGGAAAACCAGGAAAATGGAAATTGTACAGGATTTTCACTGCCTGGAAATTTACGGGAATTGCACGGGATTTTAGTAGGATGTCCAATGCTTTTGTTTGTAAAGTATTGTATCAGTTGATGAATTGTTGCAGAATGCATGTTGTTAAGTGGGCGATTTTGATGATAGCCTTGGAAGAAAATAATACTCTGTACTAGAAGTTGTTATTTAAAATTTTAACTATACTTGCAACAGTTATGGTTTAAATTATGTTTTTAAAGCAATGTTAATTTTTTTGGCTTTTAGTGAATGGACTTTAAAAACATGTTTACTAATTAAGACAGAGCATGTTGGCATATACAAACAATAAACATTTCCAGCCAATGGCTAGCGATGTTTATGTTTCCAGTTTCCACCCCAGTGAACGCTTTTGTGCTTGTGCTTTTTTTCTCATTGTGTTTATACGAGTATCTTGTTGGTGTTGGAATATTTTATCGATAGTTAATTTTTTTTTTTTTTTGCTTTCTTTAAGCATAGTTTGCTGTAGGTACCGCTTTAGTGCATTTTTGTGAGTGAAATGTAATATTAATCGGCACATATATACCGCTTCGTAAAACTGCTTTTTCCACCATTTTCCTTAACCGCCGTCCACAATGAAGTGACACAAATATAATTTACGTTGATGAGTTATGCTTCTGCAGAATGGCAAGCACTACGTCAAGGGGGGTTAGGTTTTGTGGGGTGCTAGGTCAGGAGTACTTCTGGCAGGGTTTACTGTGTGGTTCTATTCCCTACAGGGCATGGGTGTCTGTCCTGTGTAGGGAATTGGCCTGGTAGCATTGCGGCAGGGTACAAAGTCAGGTTCGTGCAACTAGATGTGTTTTAGGCTGGGTGCCTTAGTTTTTATACCTGGGCGATGTATTCCTTCTGAGCTTGATTTGACCTTGAGAGTGTTGGAGGGATGGGCATGCGCTACAGGTACTTTGCAGGTTGAGGCTTCTAATGTGTACTTGTGTTGGTGGGGGCAGAGCAACTGTCTCAATTTGGAGATACACTATAGCTATAGGGGTTGTTGGTGGCTGATCCGGCTGGCGAAGGAATGCAGTGACGCACAGGTGAATCACTTGGTCTGGATGGGTTGGGGCCTCAAACAAGTCTGTTGGAATCTCTGGCGTGACAGGTAAAATAAGGTGGCGCAAAGCTTGAGCTTGTTCCTTGGGTGCGAGTTGGTTGATGGATGTGACAAGGGCGGGGGTCAGCTCTTGTAAATGCCCAGAGGCAGCCAGTGCTTGCTTAACCTTCTCACAAATGCCGCTGCGGTGGAAGAAAGGCATTAGGAAGAGAGAGCACCCTCATGTGCATTAAACACAGAAATTTGGTACTTTACTTCGCGTAGAGCCACGTGGAGCATCTGCTGAGGGAGCAGACACCCTCATCACAATGCTCGGCACCTAAGCACGATGAGCAATGGGATTTAGGCCTCGCTATCAGCAGTCTCTACACGTGGATGTAAGTTCTGAGCTTAGTCTTCCTAACTCAAGGAACGACCCCTACGGCGCCTTAAAGCGGTAGAGAGGGCGAGCACCAAGTCTACAAGCTTTACTCGAAAACAGAGTACCTGGCATGGGCTGTACCTTTCTGCCAACCTGGGTATGCAGAAAGGTTGGTCAGAGCTGGTGTGCATGTGGGTTTGCAATTCTGTGTTTGGCTTGAATGAGTATCTTTTTCGAGTAACATAGGTTCCTCTCAGCAGTGTGAGAGGTCAACTGGGCAAGGTGCAAAGTCTACAGGAAAGGGGGTACCCTTGAGTTGGTTAAACACAGTGTTTATTTCTTTTGACGGAAATAAACATGTGGTGTCGCACTACCTCCTACATTTATCAAAAGCTTGGGAGGTTAGATCCTACCGTAAACAGGTAAAGGCGACCTGTGCCCGAGCTAACAATGGACGGGGTTCGATGAGCGCTGTGAAAACGACTTCAACTAGTGCTAACTGTGTATGCAATTGTTTCCTAGAAGGGGCCGCAGTGTATATGTCTAGTGTAGACAATGTTGCAGTTGGTAATCTTTGAGGAAGATTCAGCAAGAATAGAAGGATGGTTCTGGCACTGAAAGTTTGGTGGAGAACAAGGAATAGGTTTCCCTTTGGCACTGAACATGCGATGAATGTTGGAAGATGGAGCTAGAAGCGTAGCTGAGCAGTCTGGTCAGGTCCGGCAACAACTGTGGTAGAAGACTAAAGACTGGTCCTGAGCGAGCGCTTTGACCCGCTATTTATACTCTGCTGGAGGCTTCCTCCACTGTCATTGGCTGGTGAGCTTGAGGGCGAGGGGTTGCAAAGTGGAGGGAGGCAGGCGCCGATAGCATAGCTTCATGGCTTCATGATGTCACCTGTCAGCTTGGAGTTGTAGGTGGCGAAGCATACTGGTGTAGCCATCTAGCAGTGTGCAGTGAAACTTTCCTCTCGTTGCATAGTTTTGATGGGTCCGGTGCATAAAACAAATTCGCAGGCTGGAACATCCATTCTTCAGCAAACAGGATGAAGTTCTTAACATCTTGTGGCGGTCATCAATATAAACTCAGTTGAAATCAGATGCATGACTATGCTTCCTGATGAGCTGAAGAGAGTAAAATACTTTTGTTGCAAAGACGTCATGCATCAACGTATCTAAGTTTGTTGGTTTCAGGAAATGCGTGCAGTGTTGATTTTACTGAATGAATCTGCAAATAAATTATTTAATGCTAGTGACAAACAAATGTGATTTTAGTGAAGTAAACTCGCAAGGATTACCATTAAAAAAAATATGTGTTCAAGAGGTTGCGAATTTTACATACAGTAAGTTTGTGCATTTTGTAAATAATATATTTATAAACCATTACTACAATTATTGAAATGCACGTGGCCTGAAAAAGCAGCTCTTTTAACACTTTTGTAGTGTGTGAATAATATTTTTTTATTTGTCTATATTGTAAATTCAGCGAGTGTAAGGTTATCTTCATTTAAAGTGTGTGTATTGCTGCATCTGTACGAATATGAACAGCGACGTATGTATCGCCGTTTGTTTTTTTATTGAAATTAAAATTTGTCAATGTACAGTAATTTAAATGTTATTTCCATGTGACTAAAATTTTCCACGGCTCCATCAAAACAATATGCAACTCGCACACTTGTAAGAACATCAAAATAGTGCCGTCTCACGAAAGACGTTAAGCTATAGAACCCACCCCCCCCCCCCCCCTCCTCTCACTCTGTTTCCTTTTTTCCTTTGAAAGAAAATAAACAGAACCCGAACAAAGTTAACTTGGCTATCACAAAAAATAAAAAAGGTTGGAATGCCAACCTAGCTATAATATCCTACATTAATTACAGGACGAAAGTTAGCTAACATCAGTCTTTCAGTGCCTGCCATGACAGGGAACACTAGGAAAGAGGAAAATGCAAATGTGCAATCAACTCAAACATTTGTTTACGAACATCCTTTTCTTCATTGAAAAAAGAGCTGTGGTGGAAGGATACATTGTGTCCGTGCTACTTTTCTAGAACTGTCAAAATATAACCCACTTACGTGAAATGGACCATACGTATTTTTAACTTGAATTTCCCTTCTTCCCTCTTCTTCAAAATTCTATAATATTGTCATGAATGCCAAAACTTAGTGGTGAAGCAGCTTCGCTCATGAATCTTGTGATTAGTGCATCAACTTTTGTGTTACTTCTGATGTTGACTTCATGCTGTCGCTCGCTACTGATAACTCACAGAAAAATACATGCATGTGTCGTACAAATGGAAGTATTGTATCAATGAAAGAATGAATAAACTGGAAATAATTTTATTTATGCTGTTATAATTTTGTAGTAGCATGTGTTTTCATTGGGTTTTATAACGTATACTTTCATTGAGTTTGGTGAAATTTGAGTAGTTTTGAATTTGTAGCTGTGAGTAGTAAATTTTGTGGTAATAAGATTTTTTGTGGTTTATAGTTAAGCAATTACTTTTAAAAGATTATGTAGATGACATGTTCTGTGTGGTATTATTGGACTCATGTGGCAGGTGAAATTCAAGACTACAGTTAGTTAACCTTGATGCGTGTCGTCTTAGGGAACTGGTGACACAGTTAACGTGGTTTTATTTGCGCTAGGTCGGGCGCATTTCTGTTTTTTGTTTTTTAAATTTTTTGGCCAGTTTTTTTATTTATGTTTTACGGTTGCAGAATATCTGTTCTTACAAATGAGGTATCTGAATGAATCTGGTGCGATACAAATGAGGTTTGGGTATATGTCCAAATGATTAAACATTAGGCATGGGATAAGTTTTCTATAAACTTTTCAAATTTTGCATTGTCATGTTGATGATTTTAAAAGTACTCACTTTATTACTTAATAGAGTTCCATTACAAATGAATGTAGAACAGCTATAATTTAGCACATTATTAATCTAAAAGTCACCCGCAGATGGTTATTTATTAACTTTTTAATGCTCATTTTTTTTTTTTTTTTTCCCTCAAATTTATTATGTGCTTGCAAGATGTTTTGCTTTGTTATTTTAAACTCAAAATGTGCATTCTATATTAATGCCACATATGGTGTAGTTGTTACAGTGTGTTGTGTGATGTGTGTGCAGGGCAATGTACGTGGCATTGTTCAGGCACATAATGTTTGTGGGGCAGCGTGGCTGCCACCGTACAGCCCTGGAGCTCTGCAAATTGCTGTTGTCGCTAGACCCAGAGGGTGACCCCATGGGGGTGTTGCTGTGTGTCGACCTGTTTGCCCTGCGCTCGCACAGCTACCAGTGGCTGGTTGACCTGAACCACCTGTGGGAGTCATCCAGAAACCTCTCCCAGCTGCCCAACCACGCTTTCTCCCTAGCCATGGCACATTGGCGCCTGGGGAGCAACTATGCTGATGCTCTTCTGCAGAATGCGCTGCTCATGTTCCCCTCTACCCTGCCACTGCTGCTTGACAAGTGCTCCGTGCAAGCTGATGACAGGATTGCCAAGTACCGCTTTTTCCAGTCTGGCTACTCTGACAGGTACCCTGCTGCCTTATACCTATAGTGTAGTGGTGTGGGTGTTGACTGTAGAAAGAATGTCTTGCTGCTAGGCTTCTGTGAATTAGACGTTTTGAGAACGAATCAAATCTCTAATCATATTTTAAATGATTCCCGAATCACGAATCTTAAATGAGTCGAATCATTTTAAAGTGTTATATGGGAAAAAAATATTTTTTCAGGGTATGAAAAACTAATGGTATCCACAGTCACGAAATTGAAAGCACTTCCTAACTAGTGAACTTAACCTCGTGAGTAAATTTTGAGTTACTTTAGACAAAGAACACATGGTTTGGTTGTATTTATGTGCAGGAAAATCTCTAATATATATAATCTATAATATTCCTTTTCATCTATGTATTTTGTAATTAGCTACTCACATATAATACGTGGTAGAATTTAGACAGTTTCAGCACAAAATTTACATCATTTTGATACAAATATATTACACTTAACCGTATCCAAAAGAAGGCTTTACTTACACAGAACTTAAAAATATTAACTTTGCCTACGTAACTACAACGTTTGCTAATACGGTAATATAATCAACTTAGACCTGTGCCGCCATTAACAGGAAAAGAAAGAAGGTATAATTATCCGATGATGAAATTAAGATACAGATAATTTTTATACGTTTGTTAACAATTGACAAATGACCAAATTTTGGATAACCTTATTATGTAGTAGGTTTTATGGATTTTCATTTCCTGTTTGACATTTCTGTCAAAATGCCTCTTATCGTAACAACAAACACCAAAATAATAACTACTTTTCTTCAAGGTCTGCCGATTACGGTTACAGTTGTATTTGAGTACGGCCTTGTGTCGAGTATGTAAACAATTGAATGTTAAGGTATGTCGTGCCGTTTTTGTAATTTCATTTTAAGAGTAGATGACATTTTCTTGCTATTTATTTTGTCATTGAAGTACTATACTACGGATAATTTTATTTACGTTGTTTAAATTACGTGATGTAGGAATTAAAATATGATTGCTGGTGGAGAATAATGCTTATTTGGTAAACAAATCTTTTTAAAACAGATTTGATTCATTCAAATGAATCAAATCATAAAATATTTGATTTAAGATTAGTTAATTTCGTTTCTTCGCAGAACCCTAGTTGCTGCACATTAATGAATTTCTGTGTTCTAGTACAGAAAACTGCACTCTGCGTAGTTTTTGTCCATTTTATTTTATTTTCAAAATGGGTGTAAAAATTTATTTGGATATTTTTTCTGTAGTATAGCAGAAATACTACTACATTTTTCTTGATTCTGCGCAAAAAAAAGTGATAATATGCTTGTGTGAATAATGTGAATCTTGCGAAGGAAGAGCTGAATTGAGGAACTCTGATTTCATAATGTTACCAGTTTGAAGGTACAAGATATTTGTTGTAATAGGTTCTCAATGAGGGGATTTTAAAGCTAACATTTATTATTTTTTATGAATAATGGAAGGCCATTTCACACATTCAAATTTTGCTTCAAATTACATCCAATTTTTATTGAATTCAATTCCTTGAACATCTGAATGTCATATCAACGTCACAATTGCAGTTGTTTACCTTTCAGAAAATTCAAAGACTGACCGACTATAATCGTTATTAGTAAAATGTGCCAATAAAAACTAAGTTATACGAGAAGTATATACAAACTTTATAACAAATAGATAATATTATTACAATTTCAACACAATATTTGTAGACTAAATTTTGACAGGCATTGTGAGCAATCTATACACAATGTAAACTGTAAGTTCTTTCGTTTGCAAAGTACAGTGGACTCTCGCTCTACCATTTTTCAAGGGACTGTCAAAAAATTTTCCATAGATCTAGAATTTCAGTAGGTGAGGGTTTGACATGTATATCAATAAAATAACACTTCTAACCTTTAAACATCATGTTGAGTATAACGAGAGCTGTATATTATCTGTGATAAAGTTTAACTAATAAACACAATAAAATTGGGAATTAAAAAAAAAGTTTTACTCTATTAGTACTACTGTAAATACAATTAATACAGACGTTTCTAAAGAAACTAAACTTTGAGCTTATTAACCAGGATAACTTCTTGAAGGGGTCAAATTACTTACGTGTGTATAGACCAGGTGAAAATTATGTAAGCTTATTAAGCAGGAAATCTTCTTAAGTGGGAACTTCTTAACAGGGCTTAACTGTAATACATTTAAATACATTTCACTTTAACTTGTTTCAACAAAGAATATAACATCATAAATACAGTATATAATTGATTGTAATCTGACACTGAATGCAAGCTGCCCTCAAACTTTAAACCACTCGAAAAAATGATATAATATGATATTGAATTTCGAATGTTCCATGCACACCACACGGAGAGGTTATTGACCGTGACCAGCTGGCATGTTCACAGCAAGCGAGATGGAGAATGGGAAGCCCAGAGGTGAGAGGAGTGAAGAAATATACCCCTCCTCTTCCAAACCATTTGGCACACCGAGGGAGGGTGCAAGGAGGTCATGCTGGTTGCTAGTAAACTAGCTTTTTCCCTGTCATCTCTGTAAAATGAGGAAACGAGCTCTTAATATCACTGAGGATAGCCTAAGCTTACGAAATCCAAGCCAAGCCACGTATCTTGATCAGTCTACATTTACATTGGCGACACCGTGCTCGCGTCGCTTTGCAAATATATAGTTGAAGTAACTAATAATATTTCACTTTAAAAAATTGTGATTGTGTGATACAGAAGATTAAATGAGGTGACTAAAATTCAATTCTGTGCTGTCTTCAATAATAAATTGTTTAAAATCACATCCTGTGTTTTTCCCATACACTTACACCTGATGCGAGTTACGCTGCACTTGGGCTTGGTACTTGCACATTACATATTGATTACAAAAGGTGTTAAGTATATCCTTCCAGGATATCTACAATCATTGGCATGTTGGGTGGAAGCAAATGTGCACAGCCAAGAGCGAGAGAGAAAGTGAGAGAGAGGATGCAGCTTTTTTTTTTTTAAAGACAGCTTGTCCTCTTGATGGCATTTAGGGGGAGGAAGAAAGGTGAGCGACAGAGAGAGAGAGAGAGCAAGTGAGAGAGAAAGAGAGAGATGTAAAGCGAGAAAGAGAGAGGGTGATAAAGAGAAAGGGAGAGGAGGGGAAAGGGTTGGGGAGGAGGAGAGAGGGGTGTTGTGAGAAATGGAAGTGGTGGGAGAGAGGGAGGGTGAAAGAGAAGGGGAAGAATGGGAATGGTAGAAAAGGGGAGAGTACGCACGCAAGGATGCCATGATGGTTGCTAGGTAACTGCCTCCCCTCATGTCAGCCATTTAAGGAGAGATAGCATTCCAGACTCACTCACGAGGTGCCGAGTTGCAGATGCCATCAGATAGATGAATTTCACACCCAGTTATTAGACATTTGCATAAACAACCAGCTTAAAAATGATAAGTTACTGGAAATCTTAGTGACGAGACCAAAATATATTTTGATCAGTGATACATCTGATAAATAGAGACCTATAATATTCACGGTTTCATTTTGAGACAAGTTAGATTTCAAACCTTGTACGATTGTATTGCATATGCGATTATACGAACCGTTAGTTTACACCTCCTGGACAACTCTGAGCTAATAATAAATACACAATAAAATGCAGACCTAATCACCATCTTCTGCTAATACAACAACCAACCAGTGAACAGTGATATTTGCATGATTTTACACATGACAATGGAATATGACCTACAGGTCATTGAACTCTGAATTTTTCAGGTCTCTACTGATAAATAATAAAAGTGGGTAGTTGTATCTATTTATTTAGGAATTTTTCTGGGACCAGAAAATTAACTGTGGATACGGTTTATCAGTACATGCATTTTTGGTGCATTGAAAGTTCACTGTATTGTATCAGCTGATGGATGCCCATTGGCGGAAGATAATGACCTTCATCACACAACATGAAAATGTGATAGTCACCTTGGCAGTTTTATTTCATGATGCCAAAATCACAAGGTTGAGCAACTTAATGCTGGACTGGCACACGGGCAGTGTTGAGTACAGTTTGGGTGCCTGTCTCAAGGGCACAAAATCCAAAGCCACTGTCACGGCCCTATGAGTTGGCTGACTCCTATTAACACATTTACCTGGGAGTTGGAGACTGTTAACGTGTTGTGTAGAGGGTTGGTGTTTGCCTCGGAGACTCACGGATCGTGAAGTACTCTGGCTCTGTGGCATACTGTTTATGTTTGAGGGTGGTTGACTGGGAATGCACAATCGGGGGTTAGCAATACCAGGTGGAAGTTCTTCATCCCTTCTGAAGGATTCTAGTATTGTATGTGGAGGGCCTTCAAGTTTAATTGAAGGGGGAAAGAGTGGTGTCAGCAGTAAGGAGAGGTGAGGCTCCTCTGTAGGGCGGGCGGTAAGAACTCTACCCTGCTCGGAGAAGTGCAGAGTACAACTTCTAACTGAGGGTGACAAAGCAGTCTAGTTTCAGGGACAGCAGTTGCTTGTCTTAACCTTCTCTGTCTACATCCCTTCCGGGTGTAAGGCATGAGAGATAAAGGGTACAATTGAGACCACTGAAGACTGGTTTATTCAGAAGTACTTCTGAATAAACCAGTCTTGTAATGAGACACCACACCCTGTGTTTATTTCGTCCGGCCCTGCAGGAGAGCGGTGGACAGAATATTGGATAGCTCGAGCTTCTTCCTGAACAACTGCCAACTTCTACGGCTTGCCAGTTATGTGTATGGATTTTATAGTGTGTTTACTGGTTTATAGAAAAAGGCAAAAGTTTTATGTTTTTTGTTTTTCATAACATTTTTATTTTGTTTGTTTACATGTTTTTCATATAATTGCCACAGATAGTGCAATAGAGACGTATCACTGTAACAAAGAATCTGCTAGCTAATTGCGGCACGTTATTGGCTGATGGAAGTTGTACACAGCGTTGAAGTCATATTTTTGTGAAGTGTTCATGAATGGCATCTCGCCATCTTTGCATCACACAGTGCGAGTGTATTTACTGGTCGGCCATGTTCGTGTTGTAGCTCCGTATCTTTACAACATCGTGTTGAGTAGTAATTGGCAAGTGAGTGGAAAATGTAAGAAAACTTATGTTCTTATTTTTAGGAAAGAGCACACCGAAGAATTTCCATGTATATTTAAAGTCTAACAAAGGAGAGACGTTCACATTTTTCTGTGTTTGCAGGTGCGATGTCAGCATTGCACATGGCGGTAGAAAAGATGTTTTCAACCGCGTGAAATGTGGAAAACACATTGAAAATATGAAAGGTGATGTTAATAATTTGAAATTGAACAGTTTTTTTGTCAGAAGTTCTGACATGGATAATGTTACAAGAGCGGAATGCTACGTCACGTCTTTTCTAGATAAATACAACATTCCAATAAGTGTAGGAGACCATGCCGGGCCTGTGTTCAAAAAGATGCCCTAATTCGGAAGTGGCAAAAAAGTATATGATGGCCAGTTAACAGTATTCATTAGGATTAAAGTTTCAACTGTTGTTTTAAGTAATATATGTGAGAGAGTGTGTTGTAAATAACAGGCAACACGACAGCTATAGTGTTTATATGAACAGTTCATAACTGAAGTTGATTGAAAGGAAAGTTGCTGTGTAGGGCTTAATGTTTACTGTTTTCCACTAGGTATACGAGTATTACTTCTCATTATACACTAAGCTGCAAAGTTTTGTAAAATGAAAAGAAAAAATATTATTTAGAAGTGTTTGAGTAAACAATTTGACAATTTTTCACTTTTTTTTTTGCAAAGAAATTTCCTTTGAACTTCAGGTTGGCGTACGACCATTCTCACTGAGTTAACCTATAATTGTGAAAACTGCATTTTCTGCAAGTTTAAAGAAGTCTTGACAATAAGAATTTTTAACTTATACTTCATATTTATTTTGTAATTTAGTGTTAAAATGTTAAATCAACATGAAAGAAAATAGGCCTGGCTGGAAGAAATTTTATTTGAAGTACTGCAGGTTTTTTTTGGAAAAATGATTTCTCCAGTTTACATTACATTTGACATTTTCAAAATGTTTTACTGATGATTTGAAAAGTTGGCAAGTATGCAGGTGTGGTATCCACATGAGGTCAGTTGGTCAGAGTTAATTCCAGCTCCTTTCCTGCCCTATTCTAAATGGTGGCAGAGTATGGAATAATCTGAGTCACTGATTCGCCTGGCAGAGGAGTTTTTAGTGCTTTGAATTGCACCAAATTGTAACAGTTTGACAGACCTCGGGTGACCTCTTAAGGTGTATGTATTTTGCTTTGTGCCTGGTGGTGTTGCCGTCTTCACTTTAAAGGTCTGAACTACATAGGAAAAGTATGACTTTTACACAAAGAAAATCAGCACACACAGAATAGATGAGATTTACATTTTTTATTTACGTGATTAATAAAAAACATTGGCAGTGTACTACCTTCTATGCTAGAGTTCTTTGACGCGGAAGTTAACGTAGTCAGTCGAGTAGAAGGCGACCTGGTAATTAATCTAATGGGAAAGGTGATAACTGGTGTTAGAGTAAATAAGTATTCAGTAGCTATTTCCTGACTAACTGGTGGTTGTTGATCTGAAGAAACAAACTGGCATGACTGCTACCAGAAGGGTAGTGTCAATGTTGCCAACACCGTCTGGTGAGCAAGGAGGAGGTCCTAAAGGGACGTCCCCGTGACCATTTTATCAATTCAATTACACACACATCCTTGGATTGTGGAAACAGGGAAGCCTTACATAGGTACACTGTCTGAGAAGCCACAAAGCCACCTTAGTGGCTTTGCAGTTAAGAGAGATTCCTGTGCCACGCCATCTGTTTTCACCACCTGAGCACTCTGGACCTGCAGCTTATCCCAAGTGTGTTATTGAGTACTTGAAACGGCTTGAGTTATCTCCTACTCCAGTAATTGTTCACTTAATTCCAGCTGTACTACTTGCTGCATCATTGTACTGACCACCGGAAATTCCCACTACATCCGCAACACCTGTGACATCTGCCGCACAAAAAACAGTCGCCGTATTGAAATGTCGCCCAGGTAGCCTTACCTCCACTGTACCTGCAAAGCGCCGAATCATACTAGCCCAACCAGATTTTGTGCCCTGCCGCATAGCCACATGGCCAGTTCTGTATTCAGGTAAAACGCCAGCCCCCAAAAAGAACTGAACCCCATTAAGAGGAGAGAATGTTTTAGTTCCTCAACAAAATTCTCGCCCGCTGCTTTCTGCCACCTGACCTATGTGAGTACAAGTTTGGGGTATGTCATGCGTCGTAATAATAGTCTTGAACCTTGGGTCAAGTGCTGTAGCAAGCCTGTATGTTTGAGAGTTTGTAACACTGTGAAAATGTGCACAGAGGACTTGACAAGACTTCTTGCTAATCTTTCCCATGATTTAGTGCTCGACTTGTAGTGGCCCACAATTGTTACACATGTTTTGTGAGCCATGCAAAAGAGTTGCTCAACTGGTTTGTTCATCAATGTAGCAGAAAGATTGCGTGCATTGTTACTAACCGCATAGATTGGTACGGAAAAATTTGTCAAATTGATACCCCAATCATTATTTACATTCACAATTTTGTGGTATATTGCTGCAGCAGTGTGCTCTCCAGGAAAATGGTACATTCAAATGTTTTGTTTTTCAACACAAAATCCTCAGTGAGATAGTGTGATGTCTGTGACATGTATGGAACTTGAGATCTTGAAGTCCAAAGATCAAAAATGAGCGATAAAGAATGTGCATATTTCAGATCATTAGCAAAATCTTGAGGTAGTTCACTTCTTGTAGGATTATATAATTCTGGTATCGTAGTAGTTGAGAAATACATACTTCCTGCTAGTAATCACGCAATGAGGTTCCAAGGTGTTAATAACATTTCTGAACCCACAGTTATTTACAAAACATAATGGTTGGTAATCTTTAACAATAATGTTGCAGATTGTCTTGGTGTTTTCCTTGTTCTTTATGTACTGGTAAAGAAGCTGTCTTCTTAATTAGTATTTCCCATAAAGTAGTTCGAGTAGCACCATGCGTTAACTCTTGTTTTTTTGCTGACTTCTCTAATTTGATTTCTTCCACACAACTTCTTTTTTGGTCAATGCGTGTATCCAAGTAATGAATTAAAGTGGATTTTGTAGATGAAGGAGTCTTTACTACTTTTATACATGTGTTAAATTGACTCATGCAAAACTGCTGTCCAGCGCGACTGCACACACTACGGGTCGACTTCATCACATCAGCGGGCGCTGAGAGCCTCGGGGCAAGTCATAAGCGGCATACACGATTCCAAGTGGCTACAAGATTGATCCATGGAATGGACAATTACAGACAAAGAAGATAATTAACGTGCTTAATTATTTATATTGTACTGCCCGCCCAAACTTTCGACATGCGGTCGCCATCCTCTCTACAGAAATTGTTTTACCCAATGAGCCATGGACCTCCCTGATATCTCAGAAGAAAGTTATATGAGACACCACAGGATCGCAGAACCCCTGCGCCCAGTGACGTCACAGCACCAGAACCTCAACCTAGGGTGATAAGGAATACACTGCGCCGCCGCTACCATGAGATAATCAGCCCCTACGGAGAAAGGCTAACATCCACTGCACTCCTGTAAGAGCCCTAAAGCAAAGATTTTTGGACTATATAAAGAGGCTCAGAATCGCCTCTTGCGAGAGTTTGTCGGCTCGCCGACCGCACTGGTCAGCAAGCCCTTCTTAGTCTGGGCTAGACCTCCTCCGCTCCCATTTTACAAAAGCTCTACCAGCTCCTACAACTTGAAAAAGCTCTACCAGATCCACCAACGTACACCAGCTCGTCCAGCAGCTTCTGCAACAAGTAGAAGACTCTCCATAGGTAACTTCGGCGTCCTTACCCTGCACCCATTTACACAAGTCTTTTTCCTTGACTCCACCGTAGCAGGTCATCGTGACATCCCCTCTGTACAACCACCCCTCGGGAAGTAAGTCGCTGTAAATTGTGATATTTTCAAAGAGTAGCTAATGCAAAATGTTGTTATAGTTCGTCCAGGTTCACCTTCATCTGAGTTAACGTAACCAAGTAATTAAATTTACGCACTTAGATTGTATGATTGAACTGGGATTCCCCAGTGTCTTCCTAGATCTAAATAAATATTACGTCAAAGTTTATTTGGTTGACTCCATCATTCATTTAACCCTCTCATTTTTAACTGAAAGTGTTTTTCAAGTGAGTATTTAAC
Source organism: Dryococelus australis (assembly GCA_029891345.1). Taxonomy (NCBI): domain Eukaryota; kingdom Metazoa; phylum Arthropoda; class Insecta; order Phasmatodea; family Phasmatidae; genus Dryococelus; species Dryococelus australis. The sequence goes on along the minus strand of CM056999.1, from coordinate 27,382,847 downwards.
TTTCTCCCTGTAAAATAGATGTGAGTTGGCCGAACTCTCAGGAGATGGGGCTTGACAAAGGCTTTAGTCCGAAAGGACATACCAAAACTCCTGAGAGTGTCCGGTACACCTTCGGCTGTCTACAGAAACACTCCAACTCTTACCTGCCAACTCGTCCGGGAGTGCCTCGGGCGTGTCTGAAAGGACGTTCCCCAATAGTATTGAACGTTGGCAGAAAAGGGAAAGAGTACTAGCTCTTGTATAAAATCTTGCGTTGAGAGGCTGTAAATATTTTAAAACACTAGTATAAAATTTTCTTCAGCTTCTTCATGTGAATAGGAAAGGAGGTGGATTACACAGCCGAATTAGACGTAAAGAGCGACAAGTTTTGCAGCGAGAAGTATTGAAATCAAATATTGTACCGCTAATGGACTCCACCTGCGACGTTGCACCCCCATCTCGTGTACCTGAGGTCACCCCGAGTCCCATCTCGCCAACAGCTGTGTGCAACCATGAATTGGGACTAGTTTGTTACCTGGATATCTATTGGCCGTGGCCTGACTATGAGCATGTGAGTTATTACCAGCTGGCTAAGCTCACACCCCTCCAAACCGTGCCAACCCCTAACTTAGTAAAGGACACTCAACCACGTAATATGTGCACAATCTGGAAGGCGACAGGGAAGGTGATAAAAAATTTTTACCCCCTAAAACCCCAATTGCTTCCACTCCACTTAACTTCATTCCCAGCTGGAAGCCAACGAGACTCGTCTCTTGGTTACAACCAGGTAGTGAACATATGTCCGAGTTAGAACGACCAGCTGGATCACGCTCCCTCTCCGTTGTAACTTTGCTACCTTCCACTGTCCCTAATTACTCCTAAGTGACTTGGGATAGCTGGCGTCCCATTTATTGGCAACATTCTCGGTGACTAAAGTTGCACTCCCTATGCAGGAGACGTTTGGAATCCGTTTCACGTTGGGGTTTGACTCCCCTCCACTCCAATATAACCCTTCTACTAGCCGACACCCACCAAACCACCCCAACGTATGCAAACCGTGACTTGCCATTCAGAAATATATTCTACAAGTAGAGAATACCCTGCCGAAGGGATCACCATGGCTCTCACTTTAAATAATGGCACTGCTGTCTTTAGAAAGTTTCCTATGGGAAGAATGTTTTCTAAGTACTCGAGCAAACTTTTTCCTTTAGACCTTTCTGTTTCCAGGGTAATTCATCTAAAAAAAATCACAATTTCTTACTTGCTGTTATGATCGAGACAACACAAACCACAAAGAGAAGTGCGAAAATTTATTTTAAAACCAAATCTTACTGTAAACTTGCTTTGAACGTAAGAAGGGCAATCGCTTTTTAAAAATTTAGCCTATAAGGCTACAACTGCAGTTCTTAAAAATGTGAACCAAATCTGTAATACATAATTAGACGTTATATAGTGTACATGCACAAAAAATGCAATTTTGAATTTACATTGCACTACTTAAAAGAGGGTTCTAGTGAATCACAAATTAAACTAACATAAACTTGGAACATACAGGCAAATCAAAGGGAGTGTATTATGAAATCTGTTCAATTGCACCACAACAGAAATTCTTAATCTTTCAAAAACGTAATAACCATATGTTTACATTGAAAACATGCAATTCATAAAAATGTCTTAATTTATTTAAGAACAATTACATGTTTACTACAGTATTGACATATGATTCAAAATAATTTCTAGGTTATCTATTAACAGTTCAGAACTGCCAGTCACTCTGGAAATGAAAGTCCTTATAAGCACCCCATGTACACAATACTTAACTTAACCTCAAAGAAAATAGTTTTTTTAAAGTGTGTACTGTATGGACTACAGCATCATGAAACTATGTCACAACACTTGTACCGAAAATTCTACAAAATTATTAAAAATTAAGTGAACTAAAAATTGCAATGTCTCATCAGAAATTTACAAGTTCATTTAAGTATTTATTAGACCATAGCACCATAAAATTCAACCAAGAGTGTAATATTGGTATTTATAAGTAGGCCTTCATTATCCATTCCCGATTCCCAATTATTACTCAAAATTTATTAATATTAGATTATCATTTGTGTAAAATGTAACCATTCTTTTTTATTTTGCTACACTACAAAAATTTTACTTGGTTAAAACTGACTAGCCTATCTACTGTGGAAACAAAAAATCTAAGGTATGATTACTACATTGCAAAGATATAATTATATCTCACATAATACTGCGCTGATAATAATTGCAGGGAATTTGAAAGTACATAGCACAAATATTGTGACATATTATGTAATAATGCTGTACATGACAAATAAAAATAATGTCCTTACCTTGAAACAAGCTTCATATATGAAAAATATTTAGATAAACCATTTATAATTCACATCAACACAATCTTATTGCACACGTAAATCATATTTGTTACTTGCGTTGCAAACACCACATAACTTATTTCTCACTTTAAAATATGTACATCTACACTTCCTGTTCACGACTCGGAATTCAGAAATGCTATAGGAAAACGTAAGAAGAAATTGTGATGTGAACTATCATTATACAATCACGTATGCAACGACACTACAGTAGAACGATCAACGAAATGGCGGTGTAGCCAACTTGCTAGCACAATTTTTTAATTAGGAATTTTGACCATGGGCTACCGTAACCACAAATGTATGCACTCGTGGTGCCATAACTTCGAGATATCAATTCAAGTTATCGAGTTCACTGTTAATCATGTGAATGTATCCACAACCTTATGTGTTGTCTTTGAGCTTCACTGTATTTATCTCTGTTTCAAAACGTAAACAAAGACTAAGTGTCTTTACTTCAAAGTCGTGAGCAGCCTCATTAAAAGAGGCTTGATTGTCGAGCCAAGGATCGACAAGATGGTAATGTTGGCTGTAGTTTCAAGCTGAGTCGAATGCTAAAAGCGTGACTCGTCTCAAGTTGTCGAACTTCGACCCATCTCTAGTAGTTAATGATTTTTGTATTTATTTTTATTAATCATATTTTGTTGTAGGGGTGCCTTTTTAGTTCATTTTCTTGCATGAAATGTAATAGTATCGATATATATATGGCTTGGTCTACAGTTTTTTATACCGCCATGAAGTGTCATGTATTTTCATTCCACAGTTCATTAGTTTCAGGAATCTTGAGACGTGTTAGTGAATGATTCTGCAAATAATTTTGTATCAGTGTCAGACAAATGTGTCCAAGGATTGCTTTAGAACATGTGTTCAGGAGTTGCATATGGGAATTATAAACCATAAGCCTCAATGCATTATGTATTCTGGAGTGAAATACCTACATGTCGTGAAGGTATGGTCCTTTTTGTCTAGGTGTGAGACCGGACGCTCTTATATACTGGGGGTCTAGTCCTTATGGGGCACTGGTGCTCTTCCGTTATACAGGACTGGCCGGGTTGCTATTAGGCAGGGCACAAAGTCGGGTTTGGCTAACACAATCTTACTTTTCGGAGGCACTGCCTGACTAGGGATACCCGGGTGACTTAGTTCGGTGGGTTTGTGTGCAATAATGGGCAGCGAGGAAGCTGGTGAAGGTGCTGCAGGCCTGGGTTGAGGTATGGGCCGAGGAGCTGGCTGAAGGATAGCTGGGACCAAGTGTGCAGTAGCCAGTGTAGGTGATCAGTCAGGCTGGCTGAGGTTACCTTCTACCCACCACTGATATTCTTCTGGGCTGGTGCGTACAGGGTCGGCGAACAAGTCCCTCGGTGTCTCAGGCGTCACAGTAACCTGCAGGTGCCTCAAGGCCTGGGCCTACTCCCTGGGGTTGAGTTCAGTTATAGAGGCAACAAGAGCAAGGGACAGCTCATGCAGTTGCCCAGAGGCAAGTAAAGTCAGCTTAACTCTCTGCTTCAGACCCCACCATCTAGATTCCCCCTAATGAGTCCCCTTCACAAACTGTAAATTCACTGTCAACTGTCAGTCACGTACATGTGTATCACTGTTTTATGTATTGTTTGGTGCAAGGCGATTGGCAGGCATATGTATGAAGCTGGTATCTGTATGACATACATAATTTTATCTCCTATATCATATTATAACACGTAATACTTACCTCTCTAGTAATGCAACCTCATAAAAATTATTAAACATTTAATTATAACATTATTATACATAATACAATACGAAACAGAAAAATAACAATACATATCCAATTGTAACAGCAAAAAAGATATATTATGAATTTAATACAATTCAAGATGCCCGTGAAAATGCACGTTACCAATCGTACAAACCAACTTTCAATACAACCAAATTTGATCTCCAATTTCAAACTTCATCTTCTTATGCAAAAACATTGATGCATTACCAAAAAAACTAATTGCCTGCCAATCGCCTTGCATCAAACAGTACATGAAACAGTGATACACATATACATGACTGACAGTTGACAGTGAATTTATAGTCCGTGAAGGGAACTCATTAGGAGGAATACACCCTTGTGGTGTATTTAGGTTGTAATTTGACAGTTGATTTCAGATCCAATATACTGGCTGTGTCATACTGTATTTGGTTATTATTGTGTTTGCAAATTTGCATTACTTTGTCATTATTGATTATGCTGCTTTAGGGATTGTGATGCCATTGCAGTTTTATTGACAATTCGGTTTAGTGGCTTTAATTTGGCTGTGATTTAACTTTTTAAGGTTATGGAAGAGGCTAGCGTATTAGACTTACGTACGCTGCCGCGTTTAAAAATACCTGCCTTCCCTTCCTTGAGGAGTTGACTGGGAGCAAGGTGCTAGCCTACAGGAATGTGGTACCCAGTGATTGAGCTGGCACACGTTTATTTTCCATTTGACGGGAAATACACGTGATGACGAACTCTAAATCCTGCGTCACCATGAGCTATTGCCGTTAAGCTAAAAGTACCTAAAATCCGGTAGAGGCAACCATTATAAAAATAGGGTGGTAAGGGGGTGCGTAGCGCTGAGTGAAAAACTATGCAATTTCCCTCATCATTGTTGCTTGTGGAGTCCTGTGTAAATCGACGTAATGCTCAGTTACTGACATGATGCTTGGACAACTAAGCTGGCATAGAACAGGATAAGATCTAACAAGGACTGTAAGGATGGTATCCCCTGTTTCTGACACGTCTGTGTAGAATGGGGAGGATTGGGTTAACAGGATTTGTTGTGAAGAGAGAAACTTGACTTACTTGGTGGTCGAGTGGTCAGACTACTTGTAGCAAGGGGTTCAACTAACCAATAGTTCCGAGCAGCGAGTGCTGGAAGACTGAAAACTAAGGCAGTTTGATCCTTCCCTGGCAGCTAGCGTAGTAGATTTAAGAGAACTGGTCCAGAAGTCTAAAACTGTATCACCTCTTATACTCCTTCGGGCCACTGCCCGATGCTTATTGGCTGGCATCTTGAGGGCGAGGGGCCGTCACAGAGCTGGGAGTAGCGAATGCATGTGACATCACCAGCCAGCTGGAGGATGGGAAGCAAAGACAAACAAAAATCTTACTAGTAGTGCTGTGTAGTGGTGGGTAAAAGAACTTGTTGCCTAAATGCATAATTACGGTGGGTCGGTGAATAAAACAATCTCATTATAGGCTGTTCACAGTAAAGTGAGCACTTCTTAAGGCCCTTATAAATTTTTTTTTTCATCCAATTTCCATCTTCCTGCTACTTTGTAATATAAACATTACAATGTGACAAATAAACACAGTGCATACAATTCACTACCATCAAAATGCAATGCCTGAGGCTGCAGTAAGTTATATTTAATAGTGGTTAATGGCTGTTGGGAAAGCCTTATAAAGTGCTCACTTTATTGTGAACAGCGTATACAAGTTGGGACAAACGGTAATACTAACTTCGAAACTCAAAAGGAAAGCTAATCATAGGATGGAGCTGAAGTAGTCTAATCACCATTGTTAAAAAAGCGTCATGCGCCAATTCACCTCATCTCTGCAGCAACTGTAGCTTATCCCTGAGGGAAATGAAAGTCATATTCTCCAGAGAACAACAGGTCTCCTAGCATCATCAAATACGATGTGAACATGTCTCATTCCTGAGGTGAGTGAGGCAGCTGATTATCGTAGGGACCACTTAGCCATCCTGTAGTAGTCAGAAATCCATAATGGAACGGGGAAGGATGTCCTTAGTGAGAGGAGTTTGTCTATACTGTACTGTGAAAGATGCTTGACTGTCTTCAAAGGTCATTGGTCCCCTCTGTTTTGGTTACCCTCAGCGGGACTGTACCCTCCTCCAACCACAACTGAGACAGATCCTTCCTGCAGTGGCTTGGGTTCTCTGACTCCCCTTAGTACACATCCCCACAGGATGATCACCTACCCGCATGACTACCTTGCTGAGCAGCAAAGATGGATGCTAATTCTCCCCAACAAACCAACTCCTCAGCTTGTCGACTAAAAATGTTGTTTAATGGGTCAAATAAGAAATTCCTTTGAGAGAATGTGACACTGTCCTCTCAACAGCAATTTATTTTTCTCCCAGTTGCGCTTCTACCAAGTGCGCTTCTCTAGGTGCCGCTCCCCTCATTACTGAACTTGACCTTGCTGTAAACACAGTTGGGCACCTTCTTACAAGTGGTGTCCGAATGCTATTTTATTTCTACTCTTACACACTGCTCTCAATGCAGATGTACTCTATCTCTCTCTAACACCCGGGACTAAATCCTATCTCTCTCTCTTCGCTTCGGGAAAAAGAAAGGGATAAAAAAGTAGCCGTGGATCCAGCGGATGCCAGGTGGCGTTTTGTCATCTTTTTATCTGTCTGCTCCTCACGCTGCAGTGCATGTTTTATTTTGTTTGTGTTGTTTCCCTGCAAACCGAGCAGTGTGCTGCAGGTCTCTTTCATTGAAGAGTGCACCTACAGCGTACTTTAAAGTGTGACAACAAACTGCAAACAACGTGATTGCGTGCAGAATAGTACGGTGTAGGAAAATATCATTCTACAGGTTATCCTACAAAAATTGTCACAAATTACTCTTTGCTCTTTTTATTTAACCTAATGCTCTGCTGTGGCCGTGTACACGGAAGTGATGTCAAGGGTTTCTAGTGTCGCATAGCAGGCATTCTTTATGTCTGTACTAGGAACCTGCGAGTTCAGGTATTTTAATTGGAGTAGAGTTCTAGCAAGTTTTTTTAAAAATGTTTAGAGTTTGAGTTATACTGGAGTAGAAAATGCACTAGTCCAAAGGATTCAATAAATAACTAAATCCAAGTTACCTTTCAATTTTAATACATGATACTGTGAATATGTTGTAAAAGAAATAATACTTACAACATACATATCTTACTAATTTAGTTTTATTTGGATTTAATAAGTATTGCAAGAAATTAATATATATAAAAACTGCATATTCATTGTAAAATGGTTAAACTGTCGCTGGATAGCTAACTCATATAAAACATACCAATTGCTTTAATGAGCTGCTAAGTAACACAACATTTTTTATTAAGTCTGATGTGTGACAGTTCCATCTGTGTGGCTGGCCATATCTCTAGGTAACTTGTTTGATGCTAGGCGAGTCGATTCTCTGGGTGGTTATTTGTCTCTTAGACACTGGTGTCTGGCTGGAGTACAGTACTGGCCTAGTAGGCCACCAGCTTGGCACAAAGTCCGTTCTGACAGTTTGGCTATACATGGTGCAGGCTTAGGTGGTGGGATGGAGTTAATGCTAATGGGACAGTGTGTCTGTCCTGCGGGTGGCTGAACTAGTACTGTTCACTCGGCCCTAGTAGCACTTGACTGGAGGATGGGGTGTGCATGTGTGGTGCTAGGGTTTGTTATTGGTGTGGAGTTACTAGGTACATTCGGAGCATAGGTGGACTCTCGCCGTACAGGATCTCCTGCACTATTGGATGGTATCCTTCCACAACACCAGTGGGCAGCTCAAACAAAGTGTTGAGCATGACAGTTGGTACTGGAACAGTGAGTCGTCGCAGCAAAGCATCCTGTTCGCATGGACTCAGTAGCCTGAACCCACTGGGAAGGATGTTAAGCCCTTGTGGATTCTTAGAGATAGCCCTCACTTTCTTAACCTTCTTCTGAACACCACACCTACAAGTGTAAGGCATCTGGATCTATCCTAATATCGGGCCTGCAGAAGTTAGGCAGTCAATGTGTTAGAGTACAGTGTAGGTGGTCAATTGCTACGGCCAACATCGCAACTCACTCTTGACTTCCCCACCAGAAGTGTGGAAGACTTGAGCTGCAAAGTGTTGGTTGCAGGAACTCCACAGTGTTGTCCCAATCGGGTTGGTCCCTCCTGCACCAGACTGTAACTCCTTCAGCACCATGAGGTGTGCGGTGAGAGTAGTTGACCTTAGCCAGAAAGCAGATCTCTCCAGGAGCATACTTAGTATCGTGGCTCTACCGTTCCTTCTACCTGAGTGCAAGAAACGGATGGCCTTCCAATATTGGTGAGGTGAGTGTCCCAATGTCACTGGTCTCCCCAGACCCGAAGAAGTTCCCCTCCTCGGCACCACAAAGTGGGTGGTGAGGCGGTGGCGACCTCAAGCTTTCAAGCCACCTTTCTAGTGTCTTGGCTCTACCGTTCACTGCATGGGGCAGAGAATGGGTTGCCTTCTAATGATGTTTTGGTATGTTGTCTGTATAGATTCGAAAAGAGCAAACTTGGTCTCCTGCCATCTCCGTCAGAACCGATGATAAGAGGTAGGAGGTCGGAGTGATACTCAAGAAGGTAGGTAAAATCAATGTTTGTTTTACCATGAAGGAAAATAAACAGAGATGGTACAATTACTACCTCCTATCCACTCAGGCTTGGCAGAAAGTAAACACCCTACCGTAAAAAGGGGGAGGCACCTTGTGCAAAACTATGGGAGTAGGCAGTTGCGGGTGCGTGTGTTAAGGTTTACTCTTCGGGGCAAGCTTTACTCTGTGGTGTCTGTAGGGGACCAAATGTGTCTGAGTATACTTCTCTGATGACACCACTGTTTTTCCTTAAATGCAGGTTGGAGAGGATCTTCGGCTCCGTGCGGGAGCAGTGAAGTAAACTGGAGATCTGCAGGCCTCTGCACCAATTGCTTATCCGATGTGAACCCAGGAGGGGAGTCAGTAGATATTGATCGAGAACTGAAGCATAACTGACGATCTGTAGGCTGGGGCGCATCTCCTTTTATACTCCTCAGCCATCCCTTCCTTCACTGGCATAGGGCGCCTGGAGAGGGGGTTAGCAGGTGCAAGCCCAGTGCCTAGATCCTTGGTGCGAGCGGCCTAGTGAAGAGCTGTGGGATCTAGGCATCATACTTGTGGCAGCATCCTGCGGTATGCTGCTGTACTAGCTCCAGACTGCTTGCAATGTCCCGGTGGCTTATTGGGCGAAAATATATTCCATTATTGGGATGTCTGTCCCGGCTTGGTAGATACAACATCGTAGGCGGTGGCGGTCACTCAACTCCATTGACAACTGCTAGCAATGTAGTTGCAATGATAAGTAGCAGTCATTTAATTAATAAGCATATAAGACCTCATGCGTCAATTTGCCCCCTCTCTTCCTGCGACGGAGACTTATCTGGGCAATGAGTAGAGAAGAGAAAAAATTTCTTATGTAGGAATGTGGAACTGTTTTCTCATCAACAATTTATTTCTCTCTCGCTTTCGGTCTGAAGGATCTCCGGCTCTGTGCTAGTTACGGCTCGCTCTTACTACTCAAATGTTGTGCTGGCAGGTGATGCGAGGCAGATGGCTGGCTTGGACGTATTCGTGCAGTAGCGGAGTTGACTAGACAAAACCATCTCTCGCTGTTTCACATACAAGTCTATCTTCCTTCTGTCTCTCTCTTTCTTCCCCTTTGCTGGTTGACTGGAAGCGGCGTGCGTCACCTTGAACTCCCCCGCTTTCTCAGGGTGACATGCGGTGGGGTAGGCCAGGCAAACTTTGAGAGCGGCCTCTATGGCAGCACCTGGTACCGACCTGGCACAGCGGTGGCATGGCAGGACCGTTCCGGCAGCAGACGTTAACGTAGCAGGAACTGTTTTTTGGGCTTGCCTTTGTGTGCAGTCCAGGACTAACCGGCAGGTGGTGTAGGTGTACTGAAAGGTCCACTGTCCGACGTGGTTGCCAGTGGGGTAGCCACGAGAGGGAGTGGTTTGGCTGGTACTACTGCCTCTGGCAGACACAACGCCATGTTAAGGGACTCGGTAAGTGATCCCCCCTCCTCCCCTTACATGTTGGTTATATTTTGGTCTTCCTCTCGTGCGGATGAGGTACACCAGGTCACTGGGGCTGCTGGCACCGTAAGGGGCAGGCTTGGGACAGACCATCTTCTTCTACCCCTCCAGTACGAGTTGGAAGAAAGGGCCCTTTTGTCACCAGGCGGCACTGGGGCTGCAGGTTCCATCTGAGGCAGGCCATGTCATAGGCTTTCTTCTTCTTACCGCTCTGGTTGAAGCAGAAGCATCTCTACCTCATGGAGCAAAGAACGCTTCCATGGTTGCGGTTGCTCCAGACTTGAGTACTGTATTTGGAGTGGATGGCGGCTCCTCCAGGTACTGCGCGGTTGCCGGCACAAGCTCAATGAGGGCCCTGATGATGGGCTCATTTAGATGGGGAGTTCTCATCTGACCATCACTGTCGGCTGGGGTTGTTGTGAACATTCAACTTGCTCTTTTGGGTGTGGCTGCGAATTTCCTTTTAAGGCTGCGTGACTGTGGTTTGTTTGGATTCCAGGGAAAGCAGTCTCCTTTCCTTGGCTTGGGACTGGATGCTCGGCATTTCACCCCTTTTGTAAATGAAGTTCGGCTGCGGCTGCCATGGTCGTTTTTCCATATGTAGCGGACTACGCCAGGATAACTCACTTGCACTTGGTGTCCACTTTCCCCTTGGGTTACCATCTTGTTTTTGAATTCAGTGAGGGTTGAGGGCAGTGTATGGCTTGCCAGCCCCGCTGATCTTGGTGGCCCGGTAGGCCAAACTGGTGGAAGATAGCTTGTTTCTTGGCGGGCTGTGGTTGCTGCTAAAAGCACCAGCTTTTTCGTTGAACCCGTGGGCGGGGTAAACGTGATGGGAGGTTCGTCATATTCCTCTGAGTCTTTGGATGTTATGGAGACTGCTCCTTTCATCCCTGGTCCCGGGTTCTCGTGTGGGAAAGTCCTTCTGATGCTTTGCGTATCCACCCCAGAGGTCTTCCACCCAGTAAACATTATCGTGCAGATCGACCACCATATAGGGGCCTTTTCATTTGCTGACGAGGCCTGCACTAAACTGTGTAGATAAAGTCGCAGGACTACAGACTTGCCCATATTGAATGTTTGGGTGCCAATTCAAGGTTGCGGGTACTAGCGTTGAATATACCGCTCCTGGGCTTCCCTCACTGCATCGGGTCATGCTAAAGCCGCCAGACGAACATCTTCTGGCTGTGGTAGTTTGGATGGGGAATTTTCCCACTGCCAATACCCAGGTTAGCATAAGGTGATTTCTAAGAGGAGTCGGCTTGGACTGGCATCGGCGGCTTCATTTGTTCTTCGTCGTAGGGCAAACAGTATTTTCGGGATGCGCCTATCCCATTGTTTGTGGTCATCCCAATGCTAAGGCGCAGGATTTTCTTTATCTTCCGACATCTCCTTTTGGTGGGGTTAGTTGTGGGTTTTATGGTGGGGTGGTCCACCTCTCCACCCCCCATTCTTCGCAGGTGGTGAGCCACTTAGGGCCGGTGAACTCTGTTCCATTGTCCATTAGGAGGCATTGTGGGTATCCCCACGTAGGGAAAATTCCCGCCTCGAACTTCCCAATGATGTTGTGAGTTTCCTGGCTGTTGTAGGCGTTACTGGATACATCTTTCCTCTGCAACAGTTCTCACAGCTTCCCACATATTGTCAAATGTCCCTGCTCATCCCGTCCCAGATATACTGGCCGGCTATATCTGCTAGAATTTCCTTGGTGCTGGGGTGAGCAGCCTCAGGATGATTGTGATAGTGATGGTAGATATCAGCGTGGAGGGCTTTAGGTTCCCATTTTCCCCCAGGCTCACCGTTGCGGGACCACACTACATTGTTCCAGACCTCGGAAGCGTTTAGAGCGCGTCTTGATTAGCCCCTGCATTTCCGGATCCCGTTGTTGGTGAGCGGCGATCTGGTCCCTGCTGATTTGCAGCTGTAGCATACGGATCTGTTCTCCCAGACTGACTTCCGGCAGCTGGGGTGGTACCATGCTGTCCCAGTCTTCATCTGCTTTCTCAGCAATGTCCAAATGAGGTTGGCGGGACAGGGGGTCTGGTAAATCATTTGATTTCCCGGAACAATGCTGTATCTCAAAGTCAAATTCGGTCAGGAACATGTCCGTTCTCTCAAGCTTTGCATTAGCAGCTTTAGTTTCCTGCAGCCATGTAGCGCCTTACTCTCAGTGCGGAGAATGAAGTGAGTCCCTTCCAAGTAATACCGGTACTTCTGCACCACCCATGTGACAGCCAGGCACTCTAGTTCGTTTATATGGTAGTGTTGTTCGGTTGCATTTAGGCAGGTGCTTGCAAATGCTATTACCTGCGGGAGGCCTGCTTTATCCTCTTGGTAAAATACGGCGTCGAGGCCGCTTTGGCAGGCATCCGTCTGGAAAATTAGGGTCCCTCCTCTTGGATTAGGGTCCCTCCTCTTGGGGTCGGGGAAGCTGCTGTATAATCTGGAAGCTCTTCTTTAAGGCTTGAAATGCTGCGCAGTGTTCCGGTACACATCACCGTCTTGCTTCTTTCTCCAGTAGGGGGTGCAAGGGTACCATAAGACTGGCGATGTCTGGTATAAAGTCACGTAGCCACTGACAAAGCCCCAAGAACTGCTGTAGTTGCTTTTTGGTGGATGGCTTGTCTACTTCTTGGATGGCTTGAGTTTGCTTAGGGAAGTTGCTGCTTGGCGAAACCACGTGATTGAGATAGTCTATAATTTTTTCCCAAAGTGGCTCTTCTAGAATTTGGTGGTCATTCCGTGGATCTAAAGGCACTCAAAACCTCGTTGGAGGTGTGTTAGGTGTTCCTCCCAGGTCTTGGAGTATATAATGATGTCATCGAGATACGCAAAGCAGAACTGCCTGACGTATCCAGTTAGGACTTCCGATAACATGAGTCACTTGAATGTTGCGGGTGCGTTTTTCAGCCTGAAGAGCATAACTCGAAATTGTAGAGTTTCCCCTTCTAGGTTAGTGAAAGCGGTGTATTGTCGGCTGTCCGGGTGTACCGCTATTTGCCAGTACCCTGACTGCAGGTCGAGGGTACTGGGATGGGTGATGTCATTCAGGGCCTTGTAATTTATGCAGAACCATAACTGTCCATCTTTCTTTGTAACCAGAACAACATGTGAGTGGTAGGGTGAATCTGATGGTTGAATGATGCCCTGTTGCTTCAGCTCATGTATTTGATTCATAATCAGTTGGCGGCACCATTCTGACACCCTATATGTGTGGTTGTATTCCGGTTTGCTTGTGGTGAGCCATATTTAGTGTTGTATGGTCCTCGTCTGGCGTAACGTTCCTTTTGATCTGAATGCCCCCGCATGCTCGTCCAAAACTTGTTTAAATTGTTAGAATTTTTAGTCGTCCAGGTCATGGTTGATTTCGGTTGCTAGCAGTGGCGGGGCGGTTATGGCTTGTGGGCTATGCTCCCAGTTGACTGAGACTCAGTGTTTGTAGCCTAGGTAGACCTTGCGCTGACCGTGGTTCATTACACATTGTTGTTGGTGGAGCCATGGGTGGCCGAGGTTAACCATTTCTTGGAGTCTGGGGGCCTCAATGAATTTGCACGTGCTGGTTATTTTCTGAATGGATAAACTCCGGGTTATCCGCCCATCCACAGTGAGGGTGCAGTCAGGTTTGGTCATGCAAACTGTTTTCAACCGAGGACACTACATACTACTAAGAAGGTCACTACATACGAAGTTTCCGGTGGTGGCAAAATCCAGCAGTGCTATGAAACTTTGGTTGCTTATAATAAGATGGTTGCCGGTACTGCACATTTTAATAAACAGTATAATTCTGAGTTATGCCTTTAGAACAAAATGACACATGACACAACATGGCAAAAATAGGGTAAAGAATTATGAGGAATTTAGTTTATTACTACGTGAGCACATGTGAACCACGTGGGCGAACACTTAACAGTAAAATACACTTTAATACAGGGACGCAGGAGGAGATGACACTTTCTTGGGCATGCATTAGGCTCTGCTTTTGGGAGATCACACTTAATTACAGAAGTAAACACTGTGAACAGCATTGGTCTCCCTCTCGAGCAGGGCAGCGAGTGCCACGTCAAATGCCTCCTCCCAGGAAGACCAGTGGTGAGAGCAAAGACCTCACGAAGCACTGGTGATGCTGGAGCCCAGCAGGTTGTGGGGCATCGCAAGAGGCGTCGCTCGGTGCTGTAGCTGGGTGCGGAGAGGTAGCACCTCCCCCACATGGTGGTAATGTTGCAGAGTTATCAGGGCACAACAATTACAAATGGACGGAATAAAAGAAAACTTCATGAACAAAAAAATATTCTTCCCCATGGACATAATACAGAACGACGAAGAGACAGGACGACGAAGAGACAGGAACAACACAAATGACATGATTTGAGCAATACAGACATTAATGACACTGGATAGAGTTAAACAAACACAAGAGATGACATGCAGTATAGGGGCATTAAAAAATGTTCCGTACAATCAAGCAATGAGGCACAAGGGGATGTTAACAGCAAAAGAATAGGAGTGAGCACTGAACACTTGCAAGTAAACAATCCTGGCAACAAGACATAAACAAACAAGAACTCGAACAATTAGACACAGTAAACAAATGAACTGAAGAGTTAACACATTGTGCAGGATACATGTAAACAATGGGTCATGGGGGGGGGGGGGGGGGTGCAGACAACAGTTGAATAGGGAACACTAGAATGTCAACAACCCTGGCGGCAAAGTGTAAACAAGTAGACATACGACAAACAATATGCTGATGAGGTTACATTATGCGTGTACAGATAAACAATGTGGACAGAGAGGCACAGGCGAACGTAAACATGGCTGAACAGGAGTGAACACTGAGCAGTGGTATGTAAACAAACCTGGTGGCAAAATGTAAACAAACTGTGGAAATGATAAACAAACATCACAGTATCTGTCAAGCAGTGAAACAGTCACCGCATCGTATCCTGGCGAGGATAGCAGATCCTACAGACCACAGGCAGACGTGAGGGTTGGCAACACTGACATGACATGGAAACTCTGGAGATGGCATAATGTAAACAAACACACTGGCAAGTGAACAGTACACATATCAGCGTGGCAAGACTGTAAACATGAAGCTACACCTTGGCTAGAATGGCGCAACATACTAGCTTGGGGCGTGCAAATTTCAACTGTCCAGCTCTTGCAAATTTAGGCGGTACATCGTGACAATGAAAAAACGATTTTGGGTGCTGAGGGGAGCTGGCTACGCTCACCAATTATCTCTCAGAGACCCACTTTACGTGCAGAGGGGGAGGACCATCAACCTGCCTACTTCCAGGCATGTGGTGATGATAAGGGTGTCGGGCACAAAGGGGGGTTGCCAACCCACCAATTAGCTCTTAATTCCCGATCCTGTATGGATGAGCAAACAACATGAAAATATTTACACAAGTCCGGCGCAGAGTGGAGGTCCTGCCCACCTATTTACTCTCATACCCTGATGAGTGAATGCCAGACATGTAGTACTTGCGAAGTTCCATGGCAGGAGTACAATGTATACAAAACACAACACTGATGTGTGGTTGGCACTAGCAGTAGGAACCAATGAGACAACGATTGAATATACACGATTTGAGCTTGTACGAGACGGGGTACAAACAATAACAAAGAACATGACGGACACCGAACGAGTACACAAGAAAAAAATTTGGAGAAACTGCTCAATACATAAACGGCGACACAAGTAAAGATAGCACAAAAAATGTGTGAAACAGATGACTGGACGACGTGAACAAAAGACAATGTAATATTAGACAACGTTGCAAGCGAGATGACATGTTGACTTAAGGCAGACGGAACACTGCGACTAACCTTTGTGTTTCTGTATAGCTGTTGTACGAACGTCGTAGACAGATGTTACCTTGGTGTGGACAGGCGTAGTCGAACAGCACATTCTTTCACGTTGTAGGATGCAGCAGCAGATGGATGCGTGCAGGTTGCAGGATGCACCGAGGTCCAGTGAAATAGGTATAGACACATCTTGGCAGCATCATTCGTGGTTGCGGGTATTCATAGCCCACACAAACTTAAGGGCTATCACTTGGCCTGGAGAGGTGGTGCGGTGGTCAGCGGTCAGCCAGTCCGGATCACACATGCACACACATACAGACAGCTGGCGGCGAGCGCTCGGTGACATCATTGGAAATACCATGAGCATGGTGATATCATGGATACCTCCACACTCTCCGGACAAAGAGGCATTGGTACGTGCACAAGATGGCTGCCATTTTCACAGTTCCACATTATTTTCTACACAATGGCAACTTCCGTAACACGAAATTTCCATCACGTGCTCATTTTGCGGTGCCATAAACGAGTTGAAATGTCCGTTGTTTTACACTTTTCTTTCCGAAATTAGCGCACAAAATGTTATGGCAGTAATATGTTCGTTACGCCACACGAGTTGTGCAACATATGACGAAGTTACATAATCGTTTTGCCCCACGTTGGGCGCAGTGACGTGCTCGACTGTTTGTGGGGGGCGGGATGTGCCTGATTGAGATATAGACCTCTTTGCATATTGATCGATGCTGATATAGTTGAGGTTGTTCCCAGGGTGCGAGCTTCTCTACATCTGGAAAAAGCACGAGGACCTCTCTCTCAGGGTCGTTACAGGTCGCCAGCCTGTGGCGGCATCCCCCCGCAGCACATGTCTACTTATGTATCTATAAAATCACTGTTACACATTTGCACTGTCCTGCACTTGGCAACCTAACCATGTGGTACACTTACTGGAGAGGCCCAGTTCCTGTGTTGCAAATGGAATAAATAATTAAGAAACAAGACACGGATTCCAACGAAACAAGTTTTATTACCAGAAAGGAAGTACACTGATAACACGTACAAGTCCCCGTGTCTGAAGTGGGCCTGTCTCACAAGGCCTACCAGGCGCTGATGCGGACGAAACAGTGCAGAACACACGGTGAAGTTAATTAAGCGTAAAACTCTCCAGGGTCGCAAGTCGACGGAGAGGAGGGTCGGCAGACGGGAGGAGCAAAAGAAAAAGCTTCTGGTATTACAAGATTAAACTGTTGAACACTACTTGCTTGGTAAAAAATGTGAAGCTCCTGTGGCGCGCGGCGCGACGTCGGTCTACCCTTGATGATCCACAGTTCCTGACTAAAGATTGTGGCATGGAGATACCGTTAGCAAAGGACATCTTCCCACCAGCATCTCTAGGGAAATGTTCACAAAATACAATTACGGAACAAGATACATAAGAAAGTGATTGCAGACAGAAAAACAATCAAGCTAATTAATTATGTATTGATGTAATGTTAATATTCTCCTTGAAAGTCTTAGATCACCGTCGCTAAGTGTGTCTCGCAAATCAGAATATTAAGTAAATGCTGGGACAGGCATGCAGAACACATAAACACTCTTTAAAATAAAATACAAATACAAATTACACATAAAAGCCCTTTCGAAACAGTGATATTAAATTAGCTCAAATTTAATAGGGGAACTGTTTAAATTTTATGTAGCTAGATTGGCAAGTTGGCTGCTGGAACTGCAAGCGTTTTTGACTGCACATTTTAATAAACAGGATAATTGTGAGTTATGCCTTTAGAACAAAATAACACATAACACAATACAGTGAACTCCCTATTATCTGTGTTAATCGGGGCCAAAGAAAACACGAATAAGTGAATTTGTATTAAAAAACCCGGATAAACAAATTTATACCTTTTTACTATTAATGGAACAGCGATATTGTCTCCGAAAATCATGATAAAACAAAGTATCTATTATACATTTCAAGCAAACACAAATCACTCACTGTATGGCAGGATTTAAAGTACATGATACATTAACTGATATTTATGTTGCACAGAGTATAGTTAATTGACAGCGCATTGAGTAAACACAGTCTGCGCCAGTGCCGGCGCGTTGGGCAGGCGACATAGATAATCTGTGTGTAGTTGTGTGTGTGGCTTTCTCAACGTGCATCATGGAGACAGGGCCTTTAGATAGCACAGTTAGTTGAAAGTTTAGACTGCAATGCAATAAAGACTAGACTATAACGGGACTTTAAAAGAGGCAACCCGGCATTTAAACATACAGTACAATCTCTATTATTAGGGGCTTATTAAAATTTTACCAACTTAAACACACACGTACAAAAGTTTAAAATTTGGGAAATGTTACATTTTTTGTAAATATTTAAACACTTGATATGAAAAAATGTAAGAATAGTTAAACCCTGCCTTTATTCATTAATTTTTTTCCTTGGCACCGGGACAGTTTTTGTTAACAACACACCATGCTCAACATTTTTTTCTAACTTCTTTGTGGTAGTTTAAATTGCCCCTTTATGCTTTGTTGACGTTGAGAAAATTACACCATAAAGTGAACAATGAACCGAGCCGGCGGTCGATAAACCGGCAAGATGTGTTGTAGGAATTTAAAGAGAGTTTCCCCACGAAGGGGGGGGGGGGGGGGGGGGGGTGCCAGGTCCGAAATGACAAACTTGTTGTTTTGTAAGTTTCACTTCGGATATTGTCGACAGTCTCTTGTTTAGCACTTGTAGCAACACTTTCTTGCTTTTTAAAGCATGCCTAGTGTATTTTATGAACAATTATTTGCTTTAAAAAATATTTTATTTGCACATGTGTTTTGAAGGTAAAACAACAGCGTTGCGCTTTGTCATTTTGTTTTTTTGCTAACATCTACAAGATACAAAATAAGAAATACCAAATTACAGAATACGCCACCATTTTTGTATACAAAATTGGGTCACGTGATCATTTTGTCAACAAAATCTGCCATTTCAGACACGGCCTCCAGGCTGTCTGATACGCGCTTCACAACGGGTGGAAATGGATGATTCACGCAGATGTTTGTCAAGGTGGCCACCGCATTTTTTAATTTAAAAATTATAATTATGTAATAAATATATTGTGCTCAATTTGTGCCCAAGTTTCAGAATTTGTGCAGGTCAAATATGCCAAATATTCCACTTTTTACTGCGGTAGTTAACTTGACGTCAAGGTAGTCACCGCTAATGGAAATAACTGTTTCTCGCAAATCACTCATATGCCAATAATTAGTTCTTTATTTGTGCTGCCTATAGCCGAAGTTTCAATATTTGTGCTCTCAAAATAAAAAAGTGAAAGTAATTTCTAAGGAATCTCCAAGCTTCGCTGATGCGTAACCACTTTGCAGTCACCACCTACAAAAAACAGCCAGCGTGCCTTGAATTACCGTTTTGGGGATTAACTCCCCTGCTGGCGCTGAGGACTCTGGCTCAGTCCATATTTTTTGGCTGTTCTTAAATAGTAATTTTATTTGCAAGGGAGCTACACTTGTTCCTTATTAGTCCCTTGGTTATTGACAATGGCAAATTTCAAAAAATGGTAATTGCGCAACCTACTCATGTGATAAATGTTATTTTACATTACTTAAAATGTTTTACATTACTTATAATGTTGCTTGACATTACTTATACTGTATTTAATTACATACAGCAATCAGCCCAAAGATAAATTTTTTTTTGTTTTCCAATGTATTTATTGGTTAGGTTGTAAACTGTTATGTTTCTTATTACAATAAAGTATAAAATATACAGAAGCTCTACTTACCAAAGTCCTTTACTGCCAGTTGGGCCATATAGCATGCCAAACATAATGCCAGGTCTTTCCATCTGGTAATCCTAATGATCGAGCAATATTTCCAACCTCCTGTCATTTTGTCAATTTCAATTTCTTTGTAATTTTGAGTGAAAGTTTACCAAACAGTACCCTCTTTTCTTCCGTGATTTTCTGAAGGACTGCTATTTTCAGCTCAGTCATTGTTTACTTGACAACTTGTCATAAACGTGACAAGTATAGCTGAAATAGTTGAGAAACAGAAATAACCCTACTTGTCATTTTTCACTTAAATTCCTATTCACTGGTCAAACTTGTTGCTTTGAGAAATAGGGCCCTGGTAATCGACCAGCTCTCCCTTGGTAGCAGGTCATGCTGACATCCCTTCTGGATGACCTCTCATAACCCACCACACGGTGCAAGGTTACTTCAATTACCCTTTCGGTAATTGAACTGTATTAGGTTCCTTAAGAACACGTCCTTGTTAGACTAGGCGCTTTAAAATGCACTAGTTAATCGTAATTTCAGTTGTTACTAATTATCACACCTAGCCCTTGCATAAGTTGTCTCAGTCTGTTTTATTTCTAGATAGTTTTCATAAATTCATTTAGGAGTTATTGTGGCATCACCATGTTTTACTCATTGCGCAAAGTAAAATACGTATATTTTTTCTGTATATTTGTATCATTTAGCGTAATTTGTATAACCCTTTTACCTTGAACTTGCATCATTCTTTTAAAGTTCTTTCACTTCTGAAATGTAAACGAATTTGTTTTACTTAGAGGAAAGACTGGTAGCCGCATGGGACCACTAAGGTAATATGTACACACTCTAAGAGGCTAACAGAGCTCTGCCACCAGGTAGAACTTCAGCTGCGCACAAATCACTAGGTACTTCAACCTTCGTAGAGATCTGACCAGACCGGGTGTTCAGTTATTCTCCCAGCTTGCAAAGGACAGAGGGGGACTAGCAGCTCTCAGGTCTGAGTGACCTCTTGTGGGTTACTCACCCAGGGCTCAGTAATTTGCACCACCCTCAGTTCAATCTCAGCTTGCAAAGGCCGGATGTTGGGGAACACAGGGTGCTACCACTATTTCCTGGATATACACGGTAGGGCCACCTAAATACCAGTTTCTTCTCGTCCGTTTACAACAGAGTTCAGATGCCTTATGCCCAGCAGGGCAGTATCAGTAAACAGCGTAGAAGGCCCTGCTGGCTGCAGTGAGAGAGATTATTAACTTAACTGCAGCAGAAATTATCCAAGGTAATAACTATATTTTCCACATTCTACACCCAACAATACCTTTATTTGAACCACCAATAAAGATATCTACTAAAGACCACCCAGCCATCGAGGCCATTCGTTAGAAAGGGGAGGTTCTCTAAGGGCTGGACTGACCCAGCTATGTGACTCGCAGGACTCTTTCATTACAGCGTGCATTTACAAACTAATTATTACTTGATGACTCATTATATACATGTGAATGCACACAAAAAGATTTGACTGGGAGGAAATGTCATTCACTGACTATCCTACAACGATTGTGTCACCTCTTTAAGCACTTCACTCTCTAATGATCTGCAGCACTGCTGTGGTTGGCTACACGTAGGATTTATAAGGTTACCTAGGGTCACTGAGAATAAAGAATAGTTATTTGTTAAGTAGTGGCTTTCTTCTTGCAACCTGCTCTCACAACTTCAGTGTTTCGTTGCTTTCTTTTAGCCTGCCCTACTCATTTACATTACTTTAGACAGATTCTCAAGATCAACAGAAGCTAAGGCAAATTTATATACTGGTTAACCCTAGGGTGTGCGGGAAATAATGTCAAAAGTAGCACTCGACACACCAACCTGTTAAAAGATTCATAGTTTTGAGAGCTTTAGTGAACATTGTCACACTGATTCGTCGTGTAGCTACTTTATCTAACAGCAACTGCTGTATCACTAGGGTCAAGTGCAAACGTGCACTGCAAAATTCTTAGCACTGGGATTAGGTAACTAGCTACACTGACACACGGGGTGTAGACGTAGACTGTTAGGGGTGTTGCCTTCTGCTTCCTGCTAAGGGTGGTGCCTTCTGCGTCCTGCTAGGGGCCGTGCCTTCTGCTTCCTGCTAGGGGCAGTGCCTTCTGATTCCTGGTAGGGGTGGTGCCTTCTGCTTTCTGCTAGGGGCGGTGCCTTCTGCTTTCTGCTAGGGGCCGTGCCTTCTGCTTCCTGCTAGGGGCAGTGCCTTCGGATTCCTGGTAGGGGTGGTGCCTTCTGCTTTCTGCTAGGGGCAGTGCCTTCTGATTCCTGCTAGGGGCGGTGCCTTCTGCTTTCTGCTAGGGGCATTGCCTTCTGATTCCTGCTAGGGGTGGTGCCTTCTGCTTCCTGCTAGGGGCCATGCCTTCTGTTCCTGCTAGGGGCAGTGCCTTCTGTTTCCTGCTAGGGGTGTGCCTTGTGCTTCTTGCTGGGTGCCGTGCCTTGTGCTTCTTGCTGGGTGCCGTGCCTTCTGCTTCCTGATAGGGGCCGTGCCTTCTGCTTCCTGCTAGGGGGTTTCCAGCAGACTCCGTCCATCTCTTAAAAGCAGCACTGGTTGTCACTGCCATAGCACTTAGCTGTGTTTACTGGGTCGTCCTAGTTTCTTTGGAGGTGCGTGTGGGGATTGCGGCCACTGGAACCTCACAGATGGCCGCCAAGGCATTTCTCGTAGTGCCCCGCCGTGATATTGGCTCTGCAGGCACGGGACGGTTCAATACGTAGGGGAGGCCTGCTTGGTTCTCTGTAGTCATTTCGCTGTGGGTGACTACTGGTGTCAGTAACTAACTGATTGGTAGAGCTGCTTGCCCCAGGTAACAGCGTGTGAGGGCTCCAAACTACATTGGTGTCCTTCTCGAAACAGGTCCGGAACTGGGAGGGGAAGTGGGATCCCCCTCAAGTCTGTGTTGGTTCTCGTTCATAGATCTGTGGGAACAAGTCAAAGTACAGTTTATGGTTCACTACAAGGGCTAACTACACAAGAATTTGTAATAAAAATCCCGTAGGTGTGCCTCTCAGGTTTACCCTGGTTACCATCCTAAGAGTTACTCTCTACCACTTGATGCACCAGATACTCAAAGGGGGCAGCCTCCACATTAAGCGTCGACTGTGCCGCTAGGTCGGCCACACTATCAGCGGTGACTGTGGCCTTGGTGGTGAACGGGCCCGACGTTAGTCACTGGACCTCATAGATGCTGGCTGATCTGGGTGCTGCCCTCATAGAGGACGCAGTTGCTCTGCAAGTAATGCCGGAACGATGCCCATTGTCGTTGGCTTCTGACTGGCTATGCTTGCTCGAGCTGGTGATGCAGTTTGTCGTTATGCAGGCTTTGTATGCGCTGGTGATCTGGCGATGCTGACTGGAGAGGTTCTGCTGGTGCCAGCAGTCGGTGGTAAGCGCTGATGGCTGGTCTTCTGATCTGCTGGACTTCTCCAGGTAATCTCCGTAGCACTCGGAGGGCGCGGACGGTACAGTCCTCTTGCAGATGTCTACTCTTTTGACGTTATGTGCCCCTATCCTAAAGGGTTCGGAGCAGTAGCTGGTCATTACTCGATGTTCTTCTTTCATTTGTCCTGATGAAGAGAGACGTTCATTCTTACTGGCAGGTGGACATAGAGACTGGTTCCTTAGCATCGTTCGATGTCTCGGGAGGTAACAAAGATGGTAAATACTGAATAGGTGCCAAGGCGGACTCTGGGTATGGGCATGTCGGGCCTCTCGTAACTTTCCTTATCCTTCCATGACGATCTTCCGCCCAGTAAACAATTTCCTGCCATCCCATTATCTTCTAGGATCCTTCCCACTTGCCAGCTAATCCTGCGCTGAACTTATTACATCCCTTTCTCAGTGGGTAGCTGTGAAGTAGTACAGTTTCCCAGATGGCGAATGGAAAGATTCCTGTGCGGAGTTGCAGATACTTCTGGCTTACGTATTCGTCCAGCTTCTCTCGGGCTCGTTCTAAGCGTGACTCAGCAGCTTGACAAATAGCTTCGGGCTGCGGCATTGTTGTGGTCTCGGACGATTGAAGTTGCCTGGTATGGCATCTGGCGCGTCAGGCTTGACTCCTGGTCTTCCGGACAGGCAGGCTCGGGGCTGGCTGGCCTTTCGCGATTTTGAGCCGTAGGAGCTGCAGCGGCTTTGTAGTCCACCGTGGTGCGGATTGATGGTGAAGGCTCAGTAGTTTGACGTCGGAGTTAACTCCTGTTTCACCCTGCGGAGTTACTGCTTTGTGTTTTGACCCAACTGTGGTGGGTCGTGGTGCACGAGTCACACCCCCTTTTTCTGTTCACTTGTCGTACATAGCGGAAAGGTGTGGCGACTGGTTGTCAGTATGGGAGGGCACGCGGCCTGTCACTCTCTGTTCTCCTTTCTCCCTTCTCTATTTTTTTTATCAGTCTCGGCTTGCTCCACGAAATTCCGCTCGGTTTCACATGCCCTGCTAATAAGTTCTTCTGTACTTCCGGGCTTTGGAGCTATCAGGAATTTCCTTAGTCGTAGCAACTGTAGGCGAGTGGCACACCAAATTCTCCCCTTGACTAAATCATCAACATGTGGGGCATCAATCTATTACTCTCTCATGAAAGAGGTGGTAAAAGATACATTTTCACCCTACACAAATATTTAAAGTTACTTTCTCATGGTATTAACATCTAAAACATAACAAAAAGTTACTTATTTACAACCGCTATAACATCTGTACATTTCTCTCTTTAAGTTAACTGGTGTCTACCCTTTTTCTTAGGGTACAGTACACTCATCACTGTTATCTCAACAATTTTGATATCTGTCCTCCACTTGCTTCACTACTTTTACTCGACATCGCTTCCCACCATGATGTCCCTCCGGACATTACATTTTTACTTCTCATATTTCCTGATAAACATAAAGAAGATTCATACAAACATCACACACTGATAGTACAGAACACCTTACAGCTAAAGTTTCTTACTGTTATAAAGTTTATCAACTGCTCTCATTACTATTCCATTGAGAGCCACAGAATGGTTTTACTGCCTTAGGCATCTCTTATTGTGGCTCTGACTCGGTCACTAGCCTCGGCTCCTCCTTTGGAAGAGTACCTTTCTCTGTTTTTTTGAAACTTTAAAATCTCCAGAGAACACATAGCACAAACAACATTGTCAACAGAACAATCATAACTGTTGATCATATTTCCAATGCAAAAACAGTGTCAAATTCTACTGCTTCAACTCAAGGCAGCATACCTATTCCAATTAGATAATGGTTTATGAAAATTGTAACCAATGAAACAACGGTAACAAGGCCCAATGAAATATTCTGTAGGTTTTGAATCCAAAAATTCTTAAATCCCAAAAGTGTATCCAAAATAATATGCGGAGATCTGCCAATACTAGTGCCCAAAGAAATATTTTAATGGGGTATGGAAGATGGCCAATTTTCATCAAGGCAATCATTAAATTAAGGGAAAATTGTTTGAGTTTACTTGGATGAGCAGGAAAATGTAATTTCTTAAATTTAGACCATGCTGCAGGAATCACATTGATAATGTCTTTGTATTGTAATCTCAGGGGTACATTTCACTGATTCATACTTCATTATTTCGAAACAACCTACAGTCACATGGTACTGCCACATCAATAGCTCAGCTCATAGATGCTCATTATTATCTAACATTCTGGTTTCATCCTTACTCATTGTATACTTCACTTTTAATTTACCTCTAGCATTTGTCAAGAAATATCTTTCCGGCCCTTCTTGGGTAATTATCAACTAGGAACCGGATTGGCAACTAAAAGAACACACTTCTCTTAATCTTTTAGCTGTGGCTCCATGAAATACAGTTTTTGGGAATAGGGCCCCAGTTATAGTATCACCAGAATATCTGGGCACAAAACATAGGTGATCTTGAAAACGTCTACAGTCTTGTAATGCTGATGGTTGTAACTTCATCTCCATTTACGACCAAAAGTGTAGTTTCATAATGTGATACATAGACAGAATTTTTCCATTTAAAAGGCACAGTAACAAAATCATACAGCTTCCAATTAGCATCTTTCTTAATTAAAGGTATTTTCAATTTTACAAGAAGATTATCCTCAAAAATTTGAGATGAACTTATTTTTAAATGGTTAATAAACCTGTACTTTGCTAGTTGGGATTGCCAAACGATACCCATCTGTTTTGGCCACATGAGGCAAATTGTTTAGTTTCCTCTTTAATTTTTAAGGTGAGACCAAAACAGCGGGTAACTTATGAGATCTATATAGATCTGAAATTTCCACCTTAAATACTGTGTGAACTTGTTTACCCATAAGGGCTGCAATTAAAAGTTGGGTCTGAAGGACATTTGAAAGCTCATTTATCATTCCTGCACGTTAATTTTCCAAGGCCTCTTTAAAAGAAGTTAGATATTTAGTCAAGTTATTAAATTTTGTCCGAGTTTTACCAAAAAGTTCTGCGACTGCATCATTAACAACGGAGATTTGGTTTGAAATATTTGCTAATGCTAAATGATTTGACAACACCTGTTTGTGAATTGTTTCCATATGCCCTGCTAATTCCTGTTCATTTTTAAATAAGCCATCTATCTGACTTACTGTAGCAGTATCACAGCACCAATTTGCTACTTCCCCAAGAAACTTCAATCTGCATATAGGCCTAACATGTTCGGCTTCTACCAAATCTTCACAGCAGCTTGATTTAATTTGTTTAATAATGTTTCAGATAATTTTTCTTCTCTTTATGCGATAAATAGAATTCTTTAAGCCGTAGGTTAGAACATGGTTTACTTCTGGCCACATCCTCTTCTCTGTTATCTATTTTTTGTGGCCACGTAGATTGAAAATGGAGGGGGACGGAGGAATAGTATACCGTTATCTTAGTCATCGGCTGGAAGTGTGCTCCAGCTACCACTCCAACAGCTATAGGTTCCATGGTGTCATAGGAAGCCAACCACAGAATCAGCATCAACCAATACATGAAGCAGGTGGCTGCCATCATAGCGTGTTGCACCTTCTCTTGACTGGTTATTTTACTGCTGACTAGGAATTTACTTAGCACTAGCATGGCAGACTTCCCTAGAACCCACATTTTCAAAGCATCAGAACACTTTTATCAAATAACTAAAAACAAACATTTATTTCTCACAATACAGGGGATTTACTTTAGAAGAATTCATCTATCTAACTATCTGGTTATTTCCCAGGCCTCCAAATCCAGTGTATGCAGTATATGACAGACAATATGCCATCGGTCCTTGGCACCTAATGTGGGGCATGGTTACTACCAACACACACACACCGAAGGTCGATGAATAAGGGTATGTGGCTGTTACCTCGAACTTCACAGTCACCTGTCCACCTGCCCCCACTCTGGAGACAGTAGAACACTTTTCATAGGCAGGATGTGGAATTCACTATCTACACACTCCTCTAGTCAGCCCTCTCCTTGGCTGGTCGCGGCCAGGACCTACATGAACATCAGCAGCTTCTCTTTGGCTATCAACAAAACACTTAGCACACACTCCAATGGCTGTGCCCTGCTCCTAGAGTCACACATTCAAATTACAAGATTTATCAATCATAAAATATAATTCAATTTAGGCTCTTTATTTATTATTAGTAAACAGATACCAAAATCCAAAGATGACAAATCTCTACTAGCAACAAACACAGATTTACTTCTTTGATCAACAAACCAACTAACCATGATAAAGAGAAAAGAACCAGCAACAGGGGTGGTCGCTTCTTCTCCAGCATACCCTGTTCATCCAAGGCTGGCTAGTTTGATAGTCCACCATTTCCTTGGCAGGATACCCTCACTGTCTGTTATTGCCCTCCGAACAGATCCCTCCCTTCCATTGGCAGAGTGTGGGATTTCACAACCCACAGTCCCCTTCTGGCCAACCCATGTCTGGTTGGTCCAGTCTGGTACTTCAGCTGTTCATCACCAACTAATCTGCTACACCCTTACCTAAATTTGCTTCCGAACGAAAAGTGCAAACGAAACAGAAAACACACACTCCCTACTTCATCTCATACTTAGTACTAACCTCACTAATACCTGCTGCAGTTTTGGGTTTTGTGGACTGGGCTACCTTTTTACTGTCTTCTCAACTAGACTCAGGTCGCTCTGGTGCTACTGCTTGCCTATTCCTAGTGTAATAGCTACCGGCCTCAATGTTTCTTAGATTCTGAATTAACTGTTGAATTGTCTTGTTCTCCATTAACATAACTTTGTTTACAATGGCTGGTCTCAAACCTCATAGGATGTACCTAATTTTATTCTCCTCAGTCATTTTATTATCCAGCTTGTTACAAATACTAATTACATCATAAACAAACTCCTCAATTGATTCATCCATTCCCTGGACCCTAATTCGCATTAGCATTTCCAGGTCCTCAGCCTTACTGATCCTTGTAAATGCCGATTTCAATGCTGTAACTCTTTCCCCAAATGTCATGTCTTCCACTTGGTCTCCTAAACTATTGTACCACTGAACTGTTGCTCCCTTGAGAAAACTGGGCAAGTGGAGCAGGCACTTCTTGTCGTCTTAATTATTTACTACTGCTGCCCATTTTAAAGTTCTTTAAATATTCAGGTTAGTCTTTTGTATTTTTACCAAAATAAAATCCCTAATCCACAAAGAATCTGGTACCTTCCATTTTAGTATTATTATCTGTACTTGTTTCCAAATTCTCTGTTCCCTCAATTTAATTATGTCCTAGCCCTCTTAACCTAGTTCGGAATCCAAAATAAAATCCCTAATCCACAAAGAATCTGGTACCTTCCATTTTAGTATTATTATCTGTACTTGTTTCCAAATTCTCTGTTCCCTCAATTTAATTATGTCCTAGCCCTCTTAACCTAGTTCGGAATCCGAACTTTTGTCAGTAATCTCACTCTGTACCTCAATTCTTAACTTAGGGCTACGAACCTCAAATGTCTTTTTAACCTGACTTCGGAATTTTCGCTCGGGGAACATAACTTCACACCTGCCATGCCTGTTATCTAAACACCAAGTGTCATGAAAACAACCGAAAAAAACAACACTAGACCGACCAATTCAAATACTACCAAATAGTCAACTGTGTATACCTGATGTCCTTCTATGATACAAATCCTTAAAAAAAAAAATTCTTATCATCTAAACACTTAGGCCGGTATTCCAAAATGCTCAGTTTGGCATTACATATGTTCTACCATCTCTGGCAATAGATAAGCCATGACTAATCCTTAACTCGTGGAACGTATTTCTGAACGAGTTTTATCTATGTCCTGAGATGGTAACGGATGTGCCGCGGTTTATTATTCGCCGCCTCGTGCGAGGCTCTAAACACTGAAAGCGACACAGAAGTGTACTGTTTATTTACAGTAGCTTTTGCAAAAATAAATACTTGCACAATTTATTTATTATGTTATCTGTAGCGCTGGCAGTTATTACAGACTTGAAATAACATTGCATAAAGTAATAAAAACTAATCATTATTATTATTGTCTGACATTATATATTTATTTCATTCTTTATTGCATGACAACGGATGGAATATTATATGGTAGGCCAATGTTTCGTGTTTGCATTTTAACAGCAAAATTGTAACTTTCTATTTACCTGTTTATGCTAAAAAATAAATCTACGATATTTTACGGTCCTGAAATTCAGAGCTGCATTGTATTCAATAGCATTGGTGAAGCAGGAGTCAAGGGATACAATAGCACGTCGATGAAGCCCATAACCCCAGTGTGAAAATACTGAACAATAATGCAGTCTTTCATTTGTGCTGTATGTAGCATGGGAACTGAATACATAACCTTACTTTAGGTCCTGGTAATAAAAGTTTGTTACCCGCCCCTGTGTTTCACGAAAATGTATCTACTGATATATGTGCGGTATTAAATATCCCTAGAAATACACTTTTCAAACACTTTGTACTGCATACGTCATTTTTATTGAAGTATTATTTCATGAGTTTTACTGGCTGGAATTCAGCATTTTTGCAAATTGTTGAGCCGTGGCAAATAACAGGTAAGACAAGGCAAATTAATTCATTGTGTTTCAAACCTTCACGGATATGTTACAAAGTTGTGATACACATACATACATGACCGTTAAAAAATTACTACATTTGAAATAGCTGTTCACGAATGTAAACATTGTTACTGCAGTTTTCACTGTCATGTATGAAACCAAAGGCTACCCCATGGGTCAACACCATTTCGTACGCCCACACATCACTTTTGCAATCAACATGACACATGCCGAACTAAGCCTTTACTGAAACGTTGAAATGTATAACTCATGCAATTAGTTTATAACACAATGTATATAATATTTCTAACATAATTTTGAGTTTCACACGGTGTAAAAGGTACTCCTAACAGCCAATGTCAACAGTCAACAAGCCATGTCATCAGTCGTGCCAATGTAATGTCCTAATTCATCCCACCACTGAGGTAGCTCACAAAAAATTTGCACACAAGTTATACTATTTTCTTTTTCCTTGTAGGGGCTCAAATAAAAAGACACACACACAAAATGCCTTTCGAACTTGGCTAGTGGAATTTGTTTAATAAGTTCTGAGAGGTGAAATAATTATATCAATAAAATAGCCTTATTGTAAAAAAACCCTAATTACATCGTAGGCCTACTGTTAATAATCCATCGTAAAGTTTAGTAAAACGTACCGCAGTTATTAAAATAAATAGACTTTATTCAACATAATACTTATGAAGAAATGAGATTTGTAGTTAATTTTAAAAACTTAAAAAAGTTTGCACCGACCAAGATTTGAACTTGGAATTTCTGCTTGGTAGTCGGACACGCTACCAATTGCACTAAAACAACACATGCTTAATGGTGCTCAATAAATAATATATATACTGTACACTTATTATGTTTTTTGCGTTGTTTCTAATGTTGGAGGTTTTTAAAACATGTCATACATATTACACAGTATTCTTGCTGTCTTTACCTTTTATTTGCAAAATAACTCAAATATGTTGGAGGTTTTTAAAACATGTCGTACATATTACACAGTATTCTTGCTGACTTTACCTTTTATTTGCAAAATAACTCAAATATGTAGGTTGCCTTACTTTTAGATAAATAATTACATAAAGCATATAACGGTCTGGACACGTCAATCATTTATGAACGTTCGTCATTTATGAACGGCTCCAGCAAAATGATATGCATTCTGCGCATGCGTAGGTTTCCTTTGTACCAAGGATAAATTAGTGATGTCAGTGCCCTAGGATTAAGGCTTCGGCTGTGGCTTATCTAGACCCTTAGCTGGCATTATAACGTTCTGGAATATTGATAAGATCTGGGTATGACTTGAGCGGTACCGAAACCCTTATGAAAATGTTTTTGAATACTGGCTTTAATCACTTATTCTGATTATATGTTAAATTGGTATCTTACAAACACGCAAACACCACCCTGCCCCCAACAGCACCAAAAGGCACTATATCCACAGATATTGTCGGTGAGGTTAAGTTGAGCACGATGTACCCTCACATTACATAATATCCAGCCCAAACCACCAAATTGTTAAGTGGCGATAAATGGGGAGGGAGAGCTAAGATGACTATTAAAAAAAATGTAAAAATTCATCTTTATCATGTCAATCATCCATAACATCAGCCTACTCAGTCCAAAATTGTTACAGTGAGGAAGGGGGGAAAAAGGGAAACCTATACAAACTTACCAAGAAACAAATATTGGGTAACTACAAGTCAAATTGTTAAAAAGGGCAACCAGATTGGAGCTAATGAATATGTAAATACCCAAAAGTGTTGTCCCTGAACACACAATAAACCTGTTACACAAACACATCTACAAATCGCTTGGATTGTATGAAGCCCTATAAGATCTCATTAATGACTCAAGAAACTTTCTGCAATTTGTTTATACGGTGTTTTTGAATTTAATATGCAAACATAGTTAAAAAATGTAAAGGAATATTTAAATAAAGAAGGGGGGGGGGGGGGGGGGCTGATAAAAGTAAAGGAATGGGCTGCGACTAATACTAGCTTGCTGCGAGAAATACAAAGACCGTTTCATGGTTGTTGGTGCCATAGAGGGGTGTGTTCAAGGTGTGCAAAGTTACTGACACCTATATGCACTTAAAATAATTGGCAAGCACCCATAACCCAAAAGTAGACATTAAATCAACCATATCACATGTTTTGGTGAGAGAGAGAGAGAGAGAGAGAGGAGGTCAGTTACAAGGAGAGTCAATTACGTCTTAGCAAAATAGTAGAAACACAGAGTTTTCAAATTTAACAATAGGTATTTATTAATAAAAATAATAATCAGTAACAGTAAATAGAATTTTTAAAATCCACTGAACGAGTAACCTGTAAATAAAAAAACAATCATATAGGAGTTATGATAACCAATTAGTTATGAGTTGCTAGTATAAAAGAAAAATTGATGCTTTAAATTTAAAAAAAAAATCAAACATTATAAAGAAAATAATTTACAGTTCTGTTTAAACAATAAATGAAAAAAAAAAAATTTAATTTATTATAAGAAGTGAATCACAAATATGTAACTGAAAGAACCAATTACTATGAATTGTTAATCCAAACGAATGCTTGTTTGTCAGGCTCAGTAAATTGTTCACTTAATTTAATATTCACAAAAAAAATCTTTCTTTGAGAATGAAAACACTGAACAACAGAAAAAGTTAATATTGACTTTTAAAAATACAGACAAAACTATCTGGAGTTCCAAAATAATTAACTATTACTCGAACTTCGTTACATTTTTATTTTCTGTTTGCTATTTTTTTTTTCGCTGGTGGTATCTTTCTGTCAAAAGGTTAGTTCGTTAATTGTTTCAAACCTCAAAGACAATTGCTGCATGTGCACAAAAAAAGTCTTCAATGAACAACAAATGGCTATATACTTTTCCAATTTCAATTCTAATTTTTATTTTAATTTTTTTTGGATAGAGATTGGCCTGAACATTTTTTTAGAAAGTGAAGAGGCGACTTTAAATAAAAGATATATATATATATCTCTTTTCGACTTAAATAATTACCAGGTGAGTGCTTAGCAAAACTTCTGTCATTGTTCACATATTACTGGTGACAAGAAACCGAATTAAAAAAAAAAGCTAGTGCCAACTTAAGAACGTGTCTTCAAAACACCTGTATACCGAATAATTAAGTCTTTAATTACTGGAAGTAAAGTAAAGTATTTCCCACTTAAGTTGCATCAGTATTAACTTCTAGCAAAAGAAAGCCTTGGCTCATTAACAACAGTAAACACAGCTATTGCTGCCAACGTATTTAAAGTGTAATACAGTAGCGTCGTATTTGAAATAACGAATGTCACACGTATTCTTTCTTACATCGGCGAAAAAGAAAATAGTACACAGTACAAATAAAAAAATAAGTAAGCATTTCTGAATAAATGTAAATAATAGTATGTTATAGTATTTTGTATAAGGTTATTAAAGGCTGTTCACTGTAAAGTGAGCACTTTTAAGGCCCTCCTAGCAGGCAGAGACCAATAATAAATATACCTTATTGCAGCCTCTGGCATCAAATTTTGATGGTGGGGAAATGTATACACTGTGTTTATTGGTCACATTGCAATGTTTATATTAAAAAGCAGCCGGAAGATGGAGATTGGATGAAAGGAAATATTTAGAAGGGCCTTAAAAAGTGTGTCCACTTTACCATGAACAGCCTATAAACGTGTTTATAGTTTCAAATTTTTTAACTTTCATAACAGAAATAATGAAAAAGGAAGGTTGTTTATCTTCACCGACAAACGACTGGATGCCATGTTGTTATTGTGAGGCGATTTTTGTGTGCGGGCGTATCAGTTAAGGTTGTGTTCCAAATAGCCAGCACTTACACTTGCACTCGTTATTGCTCTTGCACTCGCTCTCGCACTCCCTCCTTATAGAACTATCATCACTCACACTTTTCAAATGAATCGATACTGCCTGCTATCAATTGTTTTCTGCATGAACAAAAAAATATTTACTTAAAAAAAACAATATATTTATTAATATTTACATTTCAATTAACAATGGCTTGATTAGTAGGGATAATGATGGGGATGATAGTAATGTATGAAAAGAGTCTGGTATAAATTTTATCTGAAATCAACCATTTTGACTTGGAATTTTAGCATCGTTTATTCTAAAATTATAAATTAATAATTTCTGAATCTATACAAATATTAAATATTTACTGAAAATACTTAACAGTGAAAAAAATACTTGTTCCTGTGCCATTCCACTGTTGGCGGCAGTACTTTAGAAAACAAACAAAAGAATGGCGGCTGTAGTGAGCATGGATAGCGAGCATGCATGTTCACATATTCATAAACAAACACTTGTGCTCGCACTCACACTTGCTCTCAGTGGACATTTGGAACAGCACTCTCTGACGTCAGTGCCGAGTGCGAGTGCACATCTGTTACTATTTGGAACACGGCCTTAGTAAGTTCCAAATTGAATTAATGAATTCTGTGTGAATAGATATTTAAAATGCAGCGACTTAAATTCCTTCATTCAATTGCCAATGACAGTAAGACATTGTATGTTGCCAAAGGAGTTGAAGATATGATACTAATGGGAGAACTCGAAAGTCGTTCTGTGCTAGAAACGACCTGCAGATTGCTTGGAATTTCATCAAAAACAGTCTCAAAGTAAATAGCGATAAATTATGTATGTGAATATTCGGAGTGTGATGTATTTGGTGGGGAAATGTAAATATCTTAGGTAAACATTTGTTAGTTCTTTTATAATTAAGGTAAACATGTTAAGTTTGTGTGCAGGTTTTTAGCAGACAACATTTAAACGTTCAGCATTCATTTTATTTCTTAGAAGGTATGTTAATGTTACAGTTGAATAAATTTTTGTTTGGTCAGTAAACATCAAATAGTATTGACTTCACCAAAACATTGAGGTTACATTGCTCGCCTGTTGGTGTAGACCAAAACTACGAATGCATTTATAATTGAATGCTAATTATTTAGGCCTAATTACGTTAAAACTGAGATATATAATGTTTTGTTTGTCCAGAAAGACTATGTAGAGTACATTTTCTTTCTGTGGTAAATGTTTTAGCTATGGTAATAAATACTAATCGTATAGGACAACAAATTGTACTGAAATTTTTTTTTGGTTGACGATGGGCATGTATATTAAATATCCACGTTACTGTAATAGTACATACGGCCATGTGTTTGTTGTAATTGCAACTAGGTTTCATGACTTAATGATCGCAGGCCTACCAGTCTTCACCATTTGTGAGGAATGGTTTTTGTACAGGCTTATTTTTTTGTAATTGCTACAAATAGGTTCTGTAATTATTGATTGTAGAAGACTTTTTCAGTTCTAATTAACTATTTCTGTGTATGATTTGACAGGCCTAACTCTTATTGTGTTTGTTCACTGCCTAAGTGTGATTTTTTTTTTTGTAAGATACTGGTGACATTGCCTTTACACAGAACTCCAGCAGACTTTTGTTTTCTCATAGGTCATTTTACTGCTCAGTTGTGAATAATGTTTTTTTTTATGATGCTCACATTAGTTAACTATGTCAGATTCACATTATTTTTTTAATGAATTCGTTAAATTTTTCAAGAGGCGTATAAAGAAGGCAATTCTGGTCATACGTCGGGCCAGGTAAGTTTTGTATTCTCCGTTAAATGGTTTAAAATGTGTGATTTAATTTTTATTACAGTGTTAATTATAACCAACATCAATGTATTTCTATCTTGCCTCAAATATTTTTCTGTTGTGAGAGTTGTAAACTTGCAAGTCCAATGAAATTTCTTGATTTAAAATTTTTTTTTTGTGTTTGTGATTATTGATTTGTTAGTAATTAATATCTGTTTAATTAATTGTAAGAATATGAATACATTTTATTGATAGTATTTTGATAACACAATGTAGGTGTTACCATCAGAAATAAAATAAAGATCTGTGTAATCACATATTTTCCTTAATTATAGTTGATGTGTTTGTGAAATGTCAAGCAAAAATTCCCATGATGTTGACATGCTTTGACAGTCACATAGAAAGCACATGGTGGCAGAAGGATACGTATTCAGTTTGTTTACAATCTGTCAAAATCTGTAAACCTTACATGAGACAGACTATATCCATCTACGAGAGTTGCTTCTGACCAAAATACCCTAGGATGGTTGCAGTGACTTCTCCCTCTCTCAACCAAGTCTGATCTTGAACTACTGTACTCTAAACCCCTTAATTACAACTATTTAATGGCTAGGCCAGACCACTTTTCCTGTGAAGCAGAGTAAAATTTTCCAACCCAGCAAAGGCAAACAAACATAGAAAAATGCTCATCACATCATGACGATTCTCCGGCGGTGTCCTCTGGACCGATCCCCACATGACCGTCCGCTTGTGCGGCTAGTCTTCAATAAATATGGTGCACCTGGCCTCGCCTGACGTCATGGCTCGTGGCACCTGGCCTTCAGCCAATCACAGCTCTCCGTTTCCACGTGCGGTCGCTCACAAACACAGACTTGGCACAAAGTTTTCTCTTTTTTCCCCTGCTGGGCCTATACTTGCTGAATGCAGCATGAATCCTCCTCTATTCCCTTGCAATGTCCCACAAACTTACAGCTGTCAACTCAAAAATGTCCCCTGTCAAGACGACTCTGAGAACTTACACATGCACCACAAAACAAAAAACAGATATGCGATGACGGCACTTTACCGATGCAGTAGTGAAGGAAAACAGGCACAGTTGTGGCTCTTCACCTCATTTAAGAAGTATTCCCAGGAAAACGATGTGAAAGACCTAATATCCTAATCTAAAATAAATAAATTTGATATCATCCGAACAAAGGGAATTTATAAGGCCTTAGAATCACAATTGAAGGACTTCCAAGACAAAAGATTAAAGGCATCTATACATAAAAAATTAATTTTTTTAAAAAGAAATAGCACTATAAGTGTTGTGGTTTAAAAAAAGGGGGGGGGGGGGGGGGATAAGTACGTGAATACAAAAGCAGAAAAACTGCTTTCCAATATTATAATAAAAAATCTGAATTTAAATAACATCGTTAAATCCTTACCAAATCTCCACAAAGAAAGACTTGCATAAAAAAAAAGTTATTAACCCTAACCAAACACATATAACTTAAAATCCTAAAACCCAAATGAAAAATTCTAAAATAAATAATTCCTAATAAAAATAAACTGAGTTCCCAGAGAAATTAGGGGCTTTCGAATAAAAAAGAAGAGGGATAGGTCTACCTGAAGGAAGACTGAACTACATCAGGGGCTGATCCAAACAAAAAGAGGAGAAAATTTTTAGAAAAAGTATAAATATGGAAAAAAAATACAATAAAAAAAATTCCAAACCAATTTTGTCTTTGTCACAGTATATAAGAGCTAGCAACCCTTAGCTCAATAGTCTGTGCTCCTCCACCATTTGCGAAGGCCAGAGGAAGCCATCTGGGTGTGTGACCACTGGTACCTTCGGAGATCCCACCACTTGCAAAGGCTGGGGTCTCTACCAGTAAGAAGACACCAACCCACAAGAAGCTCAACACTTCAGCAGCCGCTGACCTGCCTCTGCAGCCATCGCAGAGTCTGAGCTTCTGGAGGACTCCACCAAATCAGAGACTCCCAAAGACAATGCTCCTCTTCTACCGCCCTCTGGTAACTGCCAGCAACCCTTTTGGTAGCAGGTCGTGTTGATGTCCCTTCTGGACCTCTTCAGCCTACCGGACAGTGCGGCTACGTCAACTACCCCTCTGGTAGTTGCAGTTCTTAGGTTCCTTAAGAACACTTCCCGATATTTAGGCTCTATTTTTGTGTTCATTATTTGACTTCAGTTAACTCACCAGTTCTGTTCACATTACACCTAGCTCTTGTCCAGGTTGCCTTCACCTGGAGTTAATGATAGTCTCAGCTTCCATACCTTGCATTAATTCAGTAGGAGTTAGTTTGGCATCACCCCGTTTTCATTCCTGTTAGTAAGTAATCTTATTCAATCCTGTTTCAACTGTAGTTGCGTTAACGCAATTGCACCTTAGGGGATAAGCCGGTAGCTGCTTAAACCACTAACGTAGACACACACACGCATCAATAAGAGGCAAACAGAGCTATTTTAATCGGTAGACCTTCGGCTGCACCGAAAAGCACTAGGTACTCTAATCCACTAAGAGTATTGACCAGACCAGGGGTTCCATACTACGCTAGCGCTTTCAAAGGCCGGTTAGGGACTGGATCCACATAGACCTGATCGACAACAAGACAAACAAGATTTGCAGCAAGTTTTGACCATGCACACAAATATATATGAAATATTTAAGTTTACTGCAAAGTCATACATTTAACATAACCTAAATTTCGTGAGACTTTTTTTTTTACCATAAACCCACTTTTTTAACACGTGAATATGAGCAGAATGCACAGAGCATTTAGGAGAAACTGAAATTAGAAATTAATGGTGGCAGAAAACAGAAATAAATAAACAAATTGATGCATGACACGTAGCTGGCAATATACATTGTATGAATCTACAACTTTGACTTATGCCGGTTGCTTGGTAATCACGTAAGCCTAAGAGTTAGTATGGGTCATCATGTTTATTCTACTCAGAATAAATACGTTCAAGTTACAAAATACATGGTGCCACCTGGATATCATTGCGGCACTAACGTAGCCTGGTGCCTAGGAATCTGCGTCCTCTGCGTGTTAGCAAAACTCGCTCATAAAATAACTAGATGCCTGCCATCAACCTTTCTTCTTCAATTGGTTGATGCAGCAACCTAAACTCTACTTCTATTACATATGCCTAACCTGTACTTAGGCTGGTGCTGGGGATTCTCTAGATGGAAATCCCAGCGATATCTTAAATCATCCGTCCCTCCCTGAAGCATCGTCTTCCGTCATCTCCACTACCAACTAACCAATGGTGGCTTGATTCCAGTTATATCTCATAAAATGAAATAAACCAAACATTAAATATCTTTCAAATAAGAAAAGAAAATTAATAATCAAGTTTTAAAATTCACAAAATAGTTTCTGAGTACAAAATAAACATGGAAATACGATATTTAAAAATTTTTAATAATAATATTCCAAATCTCAGAATAAGATGTGAAAATACCATAGAATACGGAAATTACCTGGATTGGTAGTTTACGTAATTCATAAATTACGTGATTTAAATGTGTTACAAATGCACATAGGAAATGTATG
Source organism: Dryococelus australis (assembly GCA_029891345.1). Classification (NCBI taxonomy): domain Eukaryota; kingdom Metazoa; phylum Arthropoda; class Insecta; order Phasmatodea; family Phasmatidae; genus Dryococelus; species Dryococelus australis. Next base: position 27,343,834 of record CM056999.1, on the reverse strand, counting down.
AAAATTAATATTCAAATCAAAATAACAAGTGAAATAAATAAATGTTGCAGTTACAAACACCTCTGTAGTTGATTTGCTTGTCCTAAACATAATCTATATAATATATATATCTATATAATATATATATATATATATAGACACGCACACGCACACACACACGTACGTTCTGTTGAACCATGACAGCCAATACCAGTTTTGGTGAGCACAGTCATAATTCCCAATACTGTTTCATTATTTAAATTTAAGTCTTCAGTTTTGTGAACACTTTAAGTACTTGTATTAGGTGTCTACAGCATAGAAATGAAATGCAACATTAATTTTAATAATAAATTATAAGATAGACAATTAAACTGGGCAAATAGGCTAAGTGACTTAACAGTCAAGCAAAAACTGTTACCAGACAATGAAGCATTCCTACAAATGAGTTCATTAAAGACATCCTTCATAACTTCAGACAATCTGATGTGGACTTGGATTTTAGACATGATAAATATCACACATGACCTTAAAATGCAAGTTTGTCAGGGAAAAGTCAGGGAATTTTGTGAATTTTCAGGGAAAAAAATAAATGTAATTTGAGTTTTTGTGAAAGCAATTAAGTTATCATAAATATTATAGGATATTTAGTTGTTACACTTAAATATCAATTGTATTGCAAATCCAATTTTTTATCTACTTTAAAAAATAAATACGAACCTAATACCAAACCATGTCATTGTGTGGCTATGAGGAAAAAGGCTTATTTTTGCTGTAGAATTGGTATTAAACTGTTCACAATTGTGCACACTTAGATGTTTACTTCGCCCTGTGGTTCAACTCATCAAAACTTCCTGTTACCAAACTTTGTTACGTCCATGTGACTAAGGTTGCCAAACTTAAACACTCGTAAACTGTGTGTCATGCATGCACAACTCATTAGTGCCAAACCATCTCGTTGTTACCAAATCATTGAAAACTTGAAAATACATCAGTGCTAAATTTGTTTTGGTTTCAAATTTTTATAATTTGTATTTTGCATTTTGTAAGGTTGCAGTTGGAACACCGAGACATTCAACTGTCAAGCCGCCTAACTACAGATGAATACGAAATCATAGTTTCAATATTAAAATTTCTGAGTTCTTAAAATAAACCGCACAGTAATGTTAAGCCACCTTTTCAGTGGTGACATAGTATTTCGAAACATTTGGGATGAAGAACCGTTGTTAAACAATAAGTATGTAATGAATAAAATATATCTTTAATCAATATTTTGACAACTTACATTAAATAAGTGTGTTTTCACATTTGTTTATTCCATATAACCTTTGTAGCCTGCATATTAACCTTTAAAGTCTGCAATTTGGTAATTTTGTAATTGGTAATTCATAAGCTTTGAAGTAAAGGAAAGTTAAAAATGCAAATTATAAAAATACTTGTATACAAAATTGGGTCACGTGACCAATTTATTAAAGTTCCGGTAGAGAAACTGCCTGTTTTGAAAACGCCGGGAGTGTGATAAATATTTTTTGTGTTGATCGAACGATGTGTGTTCAATTGGTAATGTGATAAATCTTCATGCTTCGTCACGTGGAAAGTGTGTAAATATTTTAAGTGACGTTCTGTTTTACTACTAACTCAGTATCTGTACTTGCCTTTTATTGTACACTTGCTACACAGATGCTTATGGCAGTGAAACTTAACCTCGTCCGATTACTAGATGACTGAAATATATTTTCTAATTAATTTAATGATTTTTTTAGCAATATTTTCATTATTTCATTACAGCGAACATATTGATTCTTATGTGGTATTTCATACGTAATTGAAATTACAAATTTTCTACAAAAGGGAAAAATAACCTTAAATAAATGCTTCACAAAATGTTATATTTGTATTTCACTAATTTATGTTGCAGAAGCATCAACTGTCAAGTGCGCTTCTGGACAATGCCTTAACAATATTCTTTCATATAGCTTGGAGAGCATGACTTCAAAACATATTACTATGAACTTTAAATGTCACAATAAAGCAAGACATTCAGTTCTTGCCTAAACAGATTACTTCAAAAGTTGCAATTTTGGGAAAAGTCACAAATTTGGTCAGTTGCCTACATTTGAACATTGAATTAAAATGCTGTGTAGAATTTGCTTGTCTACAGATTTTCCTTTTTTACTAATGACCAATCAATACAGTTAGAAAATAAGCATTCTTTTGTAATTCTGGTGCAGTGAAAAAGTAAAATCTAGATAAAATTATTTTTTATATTATCTGGAACTCAAAATATTTTGTTTTTTTAACAGTAGTTAACATGAAATAATACACACATATTGAGTTTGGTCAGGGAAATAAAAATATTTGGGTCTGGAAAACAGGAAAAAGTCAGGGATTTTGTTAAAAATCCGTTAGAAGATATAGCATGCCAGTTTCTTTAATATTGTCTTAAATAAATTAGTGTTATTAATCGGTGAATAATAATTAGCAAATAATGTTCAGATGCCACCGATGCCAATGGTCATGGTATCAGCCGGTTAATCAGTATCTGCATCGGCCCATATCTAAATATTTCCTTTTCCGAAAATTTGCTTGCTTATAAATTGTGTTCATTTGTGTTTTTATGTATACACAAATAGCTACTTTTACCGAAAATAGGTATTTAGAAATAACTGCATTCTTCATATCAATATGAAAAAAATATTTTTTGTGGCATAGTGAATAACATTGCGTCTTATAGACTGAGGAGATCGGTTTTCAAATCCCAGTTAAGGCACGGACTTTAGTATAAGTTTAGGGGTAACTTAGTATGGAAGCAGCTTTCTCCCCTTCCCGAGAAATATACAGACATAATGGTGAGTGTGTTAGTATGACGTGAAATCTATTTGAGTTTGGCTAGCAATGGCATTTGGGATTTACATTCCTACTTTCTTTATACTTAATTTTTAACTTATATATCTGTTATTTTTGATGGTTTTTCTCGCTTGTAAGATTTTTGTTCTACTTTAAAACTATTTTTGTGTAAACCATTGATATATATTTTTAATTGTGTTGTAATGTAGACTTATCAGAATTAAAGGTTTGGTACACTGCTTTATGTTGTAAACATGAAAAAAAATGTTCTACCACAAATTGTGCATTCTTTTGTTTGTGCTTGTTTCAAGTTGGCTGAATAAACCCTGTTTTGCACAAAAACCACCAAATATGTAGACTTGTAACTGATCAACATGGTTGAAGAAAAAAAACACAGTCCCTCTTTTTAGAAAAGTGTACACAAAATACTAGCAGTTTCATGTGGTTGTAAAATTATTGGTTTGTAGCGGTAACATTTCCATCTTGTTGTTCCATTGGTGCAACAAGGGTTTCATTTAAAAATTAAGGTGATAGTAGGCCCAGGGCGGAGAAGCAAAACACTCACTTATCGTCACCAATTCAGCTCTGTTTAGCATATTCAGCAGTTTGAAATTTGTCAAGGAAAAATACTAAAATGATATGTTGCTTTATTAGTTGAGAATTTGTATTTATGTATTCTTTATTTATGAGGGCACGCGGCTCCCCTGCACCCTCTGGGTACGATCATGTGATATTTGTAACAGTCTAGTGTGCTTCAAGCCTGCAGAAAGAATAATTCTGAATTGATATGAATGCTGCTCATGGTACCTTCATTTAACAAAGCACCTAATTAGTAATTATATTGTGTATAAACCAAGTTTTCTACATTTATTTGCAAGGATCAATTATTGTGTACAAAACATTATGACCAGAATGTTAACATTTATAAATTATTGCCAATAGGCTGTCATGTCAAATATTCAGAGAGGTGTAAAACCTAATTCTGTGTTGTTAATTTCAGTAGTGTAATACAAACTTGTGTGTAGGGGGAAATTTTTTCTTTCGGCCCAGACATTTACTTTGTCTTAGTGAATAAACTGTTTTTTACATACAAACACAAATCTGTAATTGAGTTTGCCTGGTGTGTTACTAATTGTTTGAAACGTTCTTAAATCTGCTTAGTGATTTTGTTATTCAATTATTTTAGAACTAATAGAAAGTTTCCAGGATTTAAGTTATATTATTGAAATGTTTTTGGAATTATAAAGTATAGTTTAATTTTTTTCTGCCTTAGCACCATACATGGACCATGTATTATTATCAGTAAAGACTAATAGGAATCGTATTTGTTTCATTATGTGTTTAAAAAAATCTCCACTTATCCCCAGATTTCGTTTTGTTCATATTTTACATCACATTTAAGCATTCTCTGCGTTCTCTTAAGATTTTGCCATCTAGCAATAAATGGGATGTATAATGACAGGAGTAAATTTGTTTCGTCACCAAAATTAATCCCTTAGTCAGTGTGATTCTAGTTATGGCAATGTTCGGATTTTGTCTAGAATAGGTTCATCTGGATTTTATGAACACATACTCAGATTCGATGAAAGCATTATGTAACAAGTTTCGTTTTACAGTGTGCATTTTACAGAATGTTTCTGTTTTAATGTGACATGCAAATTCATTGTTGCATGTTTTTTATTATTTATAAATAAAATTCTTTAATTAATCTTCATAGCATATTTTTTTTAACTATGTTATTTTTTTTCTTTTGAAGATTGAAGTTTGTTTATATATACAATTTCCACGCTGTAAGTTATGCAAATTGTTGTTTCCACAACTTCTACTTTAAATTATTTCAAATTTCATGACTGAAGTTTTATTTGCTGGCAGAAATTAATTACTGTAAGAAAACTAAAAAGTGCTTTTCCGTGACGCTCTTGTTTCACCTAAATTTATATTAACGTGTAAGTGTACATTAAATTATTTTAAAAAACCCTATTTGCATAAGATAGTAATGTAGATGGTCTACTATGAAAGTGTGTGTAATATAGGTACTTCAGCGGGTAGGCGGGCGGGCAGGCAGACCGCACCAGCACCGACTGGCTGCTGTGCCGAGTGTCAGCCAGCGGGTGGCAGGGCAGATGAGCGACAAGACAATGTAGCAACACTTCTGAAACTCGAAAACTTCCCAGGGGAAAGGGACAAGGGGGGGGGGGGGGTGTCATCCATGCGTGTTTCACAAAGCACCTTCAGACACCAAACTGTTGCAGCCCTCCTGTCAGGATGCCCTCTCTCGACTGAGCTCTTCTCACATGTGACACAGACTATACACAGGCCAGCGGAGAGGTGGAACATTATTTATAAACCCTCTAGCATATCATATCACTACAGTAAAGAGTTGAATGAGTGATGATTTTTTTTGGGGTTGACTGACACCTTAAGAATTAATTCCTTCGACGCTTCACTAACTCAAGTTTAAAAGCTTTAAAAATTTATTTACGTCAAACCCTGCAAGTCCATTGTTTACATTTCCAACATAAACAATCCACAAATGGCCATGAAAGTGTCTTTAGTCTTCTTTTTCTATCATGTTTTGACACAACTTGGGACAGAAGTTCAGTTTTCTGATTTCTCAGAGTTGGGACATAGGCTGACTTGGGGCACAAGAGGTTGTGACAGCAGAATTAAAGGTTTGGTACACTGCTTTATGTTGTAAACATGAAAAAAAATGTTCTACCACAAATTGTTACCCTTGGAACATTTTCTATGATTCATAATATATAGTAGTTGTAGGGGTTTTCAGATTACATTGTTAATGCTGTTCACAATCAGCAGCCATTTTAAAACAATAAATAGCTGGGAAGTTCTACAGTGAACTTATAAAAATCAGTGAATTTCAGTTACCACAACTTTTAGCAAGCTGTTTTATGTTTTGTTTGTATATCTGTATTCAGTTTGTCTCTAGTGTGTGCTGTGTTCTGAATAGAGTTTGAGATTGAAGAAAATCTCATGCGAAAATTCCACATTTTGAAATTTGTACTCAACATAAGCTACATTACGATGTAAGAGTATGGTTTTGAAATAAAAGTGGTGAGTTTTGATAGTTTGAATAATATCATAACCATTGAAGATTTTCCTACAGTCTAATATGAAATACCAGTGCCAATTGCACACACAGTAGAAAATAACTTATAATAAACAGAGATTTAGGCAGTTTATTCCTGGTTTCTACAGTATTTCACCTAATCTATATATCTAGACATGTGCTACCTGCACACAGATACACCAAACACAGATGCTTTCTGTGTCTTACTCTCACACATCGCTACTCTCACACTCTTGCTTAATCTCTCACACTCTTGCTTACCTCTCACATCTTGCTTAATCTCTCACACTTTGCTTACTTTCTCACACTCTTGCTTACTCTCTCACACTCTTGCTTAATCTCTCACACTCTTGCTTACTCTCTCACACTCTTGCTTACCTCTCACACTCTTTTTTTACTCTCACACATTTTCTCTTACATTCTTTACCTACACACTCTCTTTCTCATTCTTACTCTCTCTTCCTCTTATCTCTTCTCTCATTCTCTTCTCTCTACACTACTTCTCTTCTCACACACTTTCTCTTACTCTAATCTTTCACCAGTCATACTCTATCCATGTTACTCTCCTACTTTCATTCTTTTTCTCTCTTACATTCTTTCTCATCTCTCGTACTCACCCCCCTTTTTTTTATTTCAACTTCTCTGTGTTTTTGAGGCGTATAGTCCTGCACACATAGTGAACTGTGGCCCTTATTATTTAGGCAGTTGAGTAGTGGATGGAATTAATTACATACTTAATGGTTTCCTTGCTCACACACTTTTGGAGTGCAGCATTAAAGTGTGTGGTACATGTTAGTCGTCCACTTCCTGTGAAAGGAAGCCAAGGGTGGCTTAAGTATTTACTTAAGCAAATAATTACCATTCCAAAATTTGGTTTAATAAGCAGGCCAAGAAAACTAGCCCCACTCACTTTTTCTCTCTACAACTTGAATAGCAGGCATTTATACACAAATGGTATTGGCACATCAGCATTCAATCATGAAGTTGAATTGATTTCATTTATGGCTGTTGGGGAAGTCTACTCACCACATAAATCCTGGAAAACCTGGAAATACCAGGGAATTAAGAATTAAATTTTTATCATGGAAATCAGGGAAAACTGGAAAAATCAAGCATTTATTTGCTGTAGATAAATAGAATTTAATATCATCACACAAAATAAATACATATTTACTATGTTTCCATGTTGTTTTCCAAACAATTTCCAATATATTTAGTACTCATTCCTTACTGAGTATGATTCATTGTTCAATTCATAATAAAATTGAAAGAAAAGCAAAAGTAGTTTTATTAGCACATGCCTATCTGGAAAGTTCTCAAGGGTGTCATATTTAAATCTGCTTTTTAAGCAATTTTACTTAATTTTTCTGTAAAAGTTAGTCTATTCTATTATACATAACTGTTACCTGTGCAATTGAATATCTTGGATATACATTAAACATCCTGGAATCATCAGGAATTTTATTTTCCAAACCCCAGTAAGTACGCTGGAATTGAGAATGTGACCTCACTTAAAGTATAATTTTAAAAAATAAGTTTTTTTCTTTGTTGTTGGCTTTTTACCTATTCTAGATTTTTATTTAATGTTTAACAAGTGCTGTTGTTATTTTTTTTATGAATGCTGGCATATTTCCATTAACACACTTGCTGTCTATAAAATTCTAACAGTTTGTTTGATCTAGTCTCCAGCTACTTCTTGGCTGAAAAATGCTTTAAAAAAATATGAAAATAAAGTAATTCACGTACCTTAAATGTTCAAAGTACTCCCTTTCCTTTATTCAAAATATTAATGATATTTTTAATTGGCAAGCATGTGCCATTACATTTTAATTTCATAACTTTTTATTGGTTTCAAGCTTATTCATTTTAAAAAGTATTTCCATTGATTTACATAGAATTTTTTTTATGATGATAGCGGAATGTAAACTAGTTTTCTGTATATGTTAGAGAAAACTTTTTTTTAATATAAGTGTACTTTATTTTTGTATCTTGTTAGTAGGCCTATTTAGTAAATGCATTTTTATTGTGAGCAGTAATTAGTTTAGTGAATGTTTGCTTGGTGTGGAAAATGGACCAGCATTAAGGGTGTGGTTGTGTTACAGCCAGTCACTGACACAGCTGATGCAGTTATTTGTGCACCGTAACCACCTGCTGTGGAAAGACAAAGCTGCCTTGAATTGGTTGATGGACTGTGCTCTGAAGGTGGTGGGTCGCGTTGATGCGGGTGACCCCCTTGCCGCAGAGAACAAGACCAAGAGAGAGCTGCGCTATGTGGGGACCCCCAGGAACGTGCTACGACACATTCTGCTTTCCGACATCAAGGAGGTTCCTGTAGTGCTGCCCGAGGTTCGTATATAGAGCTGTGGCAGGAGAACTGAATCATTGTGCTTTTTTATTGTTGCTAGAGCTTTGTTGATTGGAATCAGCTTCAGCCGGGTTTACTGATGTTGACCATATCTGTGCTTATGCTGATATATAAGCTGCAAATAATTCTCCCTCAATGTGACAAAAATTAAATGTGTTTTCAGCGGAACTGCGTTATCACAAAAGTCGACAATAGCTAAATAAATTATCGCTATAGCGAGTTATCATTACAACAAAATTTACAGTGCCAGTAATTTTTTTTGTTTTTGTATTTACCCTTGTACAACCTGTGTTTAATGAAAGCCTTAAGCTACGCGTATGCAGCGACAAGTTAATTGAAAAAAATTGAGAAATCTTACAGCGGCATTATGTAACGACCAGCAGGCGCGACCTTGCTTCCTCCTTCATTCTTCATCCCCTCCTCGCAAGTTTGTGGGAGAGGTATCAGGGAGTTATTTGCCTACTAATCAGTGCGCTACTTCACTCATTGTCTCTCTCTCTCTCTCTCTCTCTCTCTCTCTCTCTCTCTCTCTCTCTCTCTCTCTCACACACACAAAGCCTGGAGATCATTGAACTTCTCTCCCTACTTTCCTCTGCCACCTTCACTTTCTATCCCTGTCTCTCACCTCTCTCCCCGATTCTCTTTCTCGTCCTGTCTCTCACCCCTCTACCCACTACCCCTTCTCCACCTGTGTCTCACTCCTCTGTACACTTCCTTTCTCCTCCCATCCCTTGCCACTCATCTCTTAGCACACCACACCATGCTTGTCTCTCTCTCTCTTGCTCACAAAGCAAATATCAGATCAATAATACACTTCCTCCAGTCCCATGTGTAGACTTGGAAAATTTCCATAACGGGAAGGGCTGGCACTATGAACAGATGTTGCTTACCCTTCTGTTCCAATCCGCAGATAACACATGTATCTGTTCAAATGTAAACAAATGTAGCTTTATGGTATGTTAGAAAATATTTGGATAGTCAGGAATAATATTTTGAAGGAAATGAAAAATGTTAACATTGAAAACAGACATTTACAACAAATGAAAAACTTTTGATTTTAATTTGCTTTACTAAAGAAAAGTGTGAATTACCGGCATATGTTTACAATTTGTTTATTTACTTTATTTACAAACCATTCGAACAATGCTGATTCTAAATATACATGCTGAACAGTTCTAATTTTTTTAATTTTTAATGGTGTATTCTGATGAACAGCATGCTTGATCTTCTCCTTGTTTTTCAAGATATTAAAAAGTGTTGATGGTGGAAGATTATATTTTCTGCCAATTTCACTTTTACTAACATTACTATCCTGGCATTCGCATATGATTTTGAACTTTGTTGCACTGTCAAAAGTTTTTCTTTTATTTATAGTGAAAGGCTTCATTAACAGATTTGCGTTATAAACTAAATAAATTACCTTTCAAATGATACTGCAAATGACGGTGCATTTAAAAATTATCGCAGTGGCGGATGTGCCTCTACAGCCCTATAGGCCATACTCGCAATAACACGTTTCCACTGTAGTACTGATATATGATTGATACATCTTGCCTTTGTGAACAATGTAAGTTTTTCCAAAGCATTTTCACCAACAGTACACATGGCATCGTAGAAATGATAGCATCAGTAAAAAAGAGTTTTTAGATTTGGTTCCAAGCTCCTCCTTGCTGTGAGATAACAATATACCGGCTTGACATTAAGGAGGGTCAGAATCTCATGGGGAAGGGAAGAAGCAGGACTGTTTTCACAGCCACTCTCATCGACAAATAGTGTTGGTGAGGGAGTAAGAGAAGGGTGAGATACCATGAGAAGATTACACAAACATAATGCGGATATTCTGTAACCCAAGTACAAAACATCAATTTTTCTAAGTTTAGTTTTTGAAAGAATTAGGTTTAACAGTAGATATGTATTTTGCAAGTAACATGTATCCTCTCTCTTGCAGAATCAGTACATATATAAAAACAATCCACCTTTTTTTTTCCAAGACTTTCATTTGACTGTCAACAGTAACAAAACATGTAAACAAACTTATGCATGCTTACTGTTTTCTGTGTTCACAAATAAGCATTTTCATTAATATACACCGATTAATTGTTTTGATTTTTTATCTTCACTTGAACTCGCATGGTTTGTTACATTATTGTTTACAGTCAACTGTCATTTCTACAACCCTTGTAATAGTGACCCTCTCGAAATAACTACCCTCTTTCAAGGAACCACGAAAAAAATTTAATAAGAAGTATTTCTTCCAATAACGACTCCTTCAAAATAACAAGAACAACCCTTTTCCTGGGAACCATGATGGGTCGTAGAAACAAGAGTTTACTTAATACTTTTTGGGCGCTGTAAATTAAAATAAGTTAAAGAAATTTTTGATTGGGCTGCACTTCAACAATACCATTGTTTAAGCATTATAGTAACCTAAATTCAACTTAAACATAAACAAATAGCTATTCCATGCATCTGAAACATATTGGTGAATGAATAGGCATTACAGATTCTGCACATCAGCATCATTTTGTGAAGCGTGTCTCACTCGCACGCCCTCTCATTCCCACATGTCTTGAGATGACTACTTCTGCACTATGCGCTTCAAACCACACCACCATCCTCTCGAAGCCAACTGCTGTTTCGCCTGCACATACAACATTGTGACAGCAAGCAACTAAGGAAGGGGAGTATAGCAAACAGCCAGCTCAGATCCCCTGTCCGACAAACTAACCTTTACACGTCCTGAAACACGTTTCCGACAACTTCCACGCTTGTCGAACATGCACTGTGCTTGTGAACAAAAAAGCAAGATCTACATCCACTCAGCTGAACTCTCCGCTAGTCGGATCACGGACAAGAAAACTCTACAAATGTTCAATTACTGAAAATGGAAATGTATTCAACATTATAAACAGGAAAAAAGTTAAATTAAGTCAAAAATTAATGCAGTCAAGCCAAGCTACGTTGTAGAAAGAAAAGTGACTGTGACATATTCTTTGTTTAAAGAAGTTTAGGTGAAATGTGTTTTTTAATCTCTTGCCATATTTTGGCGTGTATAGGCTGCACATTTTTACCAAAAACTTACTACAAATAGTGGGGTGTGGCTTGTTTACGAGATATTTCCATGGAAAAAAATTGTACCCCCAAAACATGTTTAGAAATTGGTCAGCATACAGTGCATTTTAAAGTTTTAACTTAAAAAACAAAACAAAAAAAAAACAACAACAAATGAATAGCTGGCACGCTGCCCTTCTCTCTTTTCCTTCTCCCTCTTCTTCAGCATATCTCCTTTCCACCTCCTCCCTCCATCTTCCTCATCAGTCCGCCAGTCTTGTCGCCTGACTATCTTGTGCTGCCTCTCCGGCTGTAGACTCTGTGATGGCCGTGAGAACGGCTGTGACATCAGGTGACACTGAATTCTTGATAACCATCTGAGGTAGTCTTGTTGACTGGTTGTCTTCTTCTACCTCTCTGGCTGGCAGCTGGAACACTGTTTCCCTTCGTCCAGGGAGCTGTATATGGGAGTGGACCTCGAAATTGGGCAATCTCGTGACATCAGTCGTGTAAAGCAGTGGAGGGACCTCTTGGCTTGCTCCTCCAACTGGAGATGCCTGAATCAGAGGTCGAGTAGTGACCACTGTCTCGACAGCGCCTATTGGTGGTCCTTCACATCCATGGAGTAGGGCCTGAGAGTCGCCTTTGGCGTGGGTGGTGTCAGGACCTCAAAGCTGGCGGCCTCTGCGTTGAGTCCTGCTCCGGTCGGCAGGGTTGCCGCATGGTCTAGGTAGATCGCAGCTGATGGTACCAGCTGTACGACGGCCTTGAGAAAGGCTCATGTTGACTGGGAGTTCTGGTAGATGCCTCTCTTGGGGGAAGTGGTGCTCCGGCGGTGGCTGCGATGTTGTCCAATGCTGCAGTCCTCTCGCTGGGTTGGCTCGCTAGAGCTGATGGTGCTGGAGTTGCCGGTCGAGGTGAAGGCTTCAGGAGCCCTGGCGGCTCGGCTTGACAGCACTTCTTGAATCCTCTTTTTGAAGGGGCTTGGACAAGGCTGTTTTGAGGCATGGATCTCTGTCCAAGGGGCTCGTCAAGATAATTCACACGCACTTGGAGTCTACTTTCCGGGTCAGTTGGCGAACTTCCTTTTAAACCCCACGGGAGTTGAAGACAGCATATGTATTGACTCAGCTGTGTACAGTTTTGGGAATTTCACCCGCATAGGCATGGAGTAAGTGGTTCCCTGGCTGGTTTACTTTTCATTAGCCTGCTCCATAGGTGGCAGTGACTGTTCTTCCTCTGGTATGTCGTAAGCAACTGGCTCTTCCACGTCGTCCAGTTTATCGGAGATAATCGATGCAGCTATGTGTACTTCTGAGTTGGGAAGATCTTTGGTGAAGGGCCGCACTTTTCCTTTGTCTAGGGGTTCTTTGGGCAGAAGCTGCATGTAACGTCGTCTGGTTCTTTGGGTCTGGCTTCTTGTCTTCCTCGATGGGCTTGGGGTGGTCGGTCATTGACTATTTATAATTGCAGTGTTCTGAGGAGAGGGTGAGCGGGACCGTGTCTGCTTCTCTTCTTCCTGCTTTGTCTTGACCTGCATAGCAGGGAAGCGAGGCGGCGAGTTGTTTATGAATGAGTGCGCTAGAGGAGTAGCGGATGGCACGCTGCCTGTCACTCTCACGTTTTCCTTCCCACTACTCTGCTGTCAGCGGTCTCATACTACTCACGGAAATTTCTTTCTGTCTTCCTGCTCTCTCAATCATTTGGTCCACGGTTCGTGGCTTGGGACATTACAGAAAATTTCTGATTTTTGCAGGGTTACATTCCTTACACAGCTTTCTTCACCTCCACAGGGTAGTATTCGTTTGTACATCTGTACGTTGCAGCGCACTAATATTTTGGCCTCCTCGTCCGGTGTTTGCGTACAGCTCTAAAATTCTGTAGCCATTCGAGGGCTTTGCACTTAAACTTGGTTTGTGCTCATGATACCCATTGCTTTTCTGGTATTTCATAAGTGCGAAACTCCCTCTCACATTCTGCTGTGAACACCAGAGGTTCCTCGTCGGGACGTCTCACAAGTTCTGGTAACTGTAGCTCTCCCATGCATCAAACAGTGCTTGTATGGGAGGCCGGTCTGGGATTAAGTGGTTCTACTTGGCAGCTCACAGACAGACTTCATACTGGTAGACCATTCCTGGTCGGGGTATTCTTTCATCTGGCTAACCGATACACCCGTGGTGGTATGTTTCCCCACACAGTATCCAGTATACTGTGTTGGTACCATACTGTGTTGGTTCCACGCCCTGGGCAGGTAATCTAATTGCAAAAGACTGTCTGTCGTGTTCCACACTTGTTGCATTGGTACTCCAGACCGTCTGTGAATGGGGCTTCATCTGCCCATCCTAAGCAGGAGTAGTAAAACAATTGTTGACTATGAGCACACTCTATTCTGTTTATCCCTGTGCAGGCAGTTGGGTTTTAAACAGCAGCCGTGTTTGGTTGCAGTTGCAACAGTGCCATTTAGCTCGTGCTCGCTCATGTTGGTTTTGGACATTCTGGCTTGCTGGTTGAGAACCACAGGGTGTTTACAGAATTCCCAAAGTCTATGCTGCAATTGATAGTTGTCTGGCTAGGCCTGATAGCTTAGAGTCTGGCTGACCTGGTTCAGCTTAATCAATAACTTAATTAATGCGTTCGGGCCCCACATTGTTCACTAGAAAAACAGTTTTGATGCGTAACGTCTTGAGGCTGGTGGAGGAACATCACCACATTCAAAGTGCTTTGGTGGGTGCTAGGTCAGGTGCATTTGGGTGGTGGGGGGAGGGGTATATTAGAGATTATTCTAGTTTTTACGATAAACTGGAGCGTGTCCAGTGTAAAGAACTGGCATGGTAGCTCTTCGGCAGGGCACAAATTCAGGTTCCATGAGAAAGACTTTGCGCTTCAGTGGGTTTACTCTAGGCATTATACCTGGGTGACTCGTAACCTGCAGAGGCTGCCTAACCTGTGTCATATCTGGCTAACGTGAGTTCGAGTTGGCGAGGTCAGTGTGCAGGAACTCGTAGGTAGTATTGGTCGCTGGGGTTAGCTCCAGCGGGTCAAATCCGCAAAAGTGTTAATTGTAAATCCCAGAGGACTTATTCTGTCTACTTAAATAAGCGGCAAACATTGGGTGTGTTTCTTTGCTAAGGTGAATGGGAACTTCAAAGAGGTCCTTGGGAATCTCTGGTGTAGATGGTCTGCAGGTAACGCAATGCCTGGGCTTGTTCCCTCGGTGAGAGTTTCGCGAGTGCGGCCAGGAAAGGGTTAAGTTCCTGCTTACGCCCAGAGCAGTAACTACCTCTAACCTTCTCTCGGACATCCCTCCGAGGGGAGTAGGGCATGAGGATAGATTCACTCTTCACGTCTGTGCATGGGGTAGCAGGTGATGTCACCCTGTACTGGTGTACAGTCACGTGGAGTGTCTGCCAGCGGAAGGCGGTATCCCTATCCCAGCATTCTGCGTCAAAATGCTATAAATACTGAGATTCAGGTCTCACTAGTGGACAGTCCCAGCATGTGGGTGAGTGTCTCAGAAGGAACAGTGTCCACCAACTCAGGGAGTACTAACTCCAGCGCAAGGAGCGCGGTGTGAAGGGAGTGACCACTGAGCTGGCCAGCCAACCTCAAGAGACTTAGTACTACCTAGTGTCATGGTTCAACCATTCTGTACACCATAGTGCACAGAAAGTGGGGCTGTCCAACGTGCTTGTGGGTACTCTATTGGTGTATTGCGTTTCTGAGTAAAATTTCTGGTTACCTTGGGACAGGTCCGAAGTCCACTGGGAGATAAATTACAACTATGGGAAGAGATACTCTGTAGTTGTTTAAATATCTGTTTATTCCTGTGACAGAAATAAACAGGGTGGTGGTGTACTACCTCCTAACGTCAGCCAGGGCTTAGGGAAGCTTAACCTACGCTGAGCTAGGTGAAGGCAATATGGTCCTAAGCTAACAATGGCAGGGTAGACAAGTGTTATGTAACTAACTTTAACTGGAACTACTACTACTACTGTGTGTTGCCCAGAAGGGGCTGCAGTGTGTAGACGACGTTGGCGATGGTCAGGATCTTCAGCGTAGTGTGCGGTGAAGACAAGGTAAGGCTGTGTTGCAGGCGAGATAGAAGGATTTCTCCGGCAACTAGTTGCAGTGAATATCAAGGATCAGGATGTTCAGGGCAGGCTGAGCAAACAAGCAGACTGGTTACAATCTCTGGCAAGGTATGCGGTGGAGAGAATGTAGATTGGTCACGACCCGACATGTGACCCACTACTTATACTCAGGCTGGTTTACCCCTTCTGTCAGTTGGAGAGTGGTTGTCTATGGAGAGGGGGTACCTGTAGCATAGCTTTCTCTAGGCATGGCGTCACTGGCCGGCTTGGAAATTGAGATGCAGCGAATGTATTGGTAGAGTCATCTGGCGTGCTGTAGTACTAAATAGAGTTGTTCTGATACCACTGCCGATACCCCGATACCAAAAGCAGATACCAATGCCCTTCGCACTGAATTTTACGAAAAGTATTACTGTTAATAATACATTAAAACAATTTCTTGTAGACTCATTTAAATAAAGAAAATAATGTCTTAAAATACTGTATATAATTTATTGTAATCCTACACAAAATGCAAGCTGGCCTAAATCTTTCAAACCCTCTGAAAATGGAAATAATATGACACCAAACGCAAGTCGAATTTCAAATGTCCCACGTGCACAGTCAGCTAAGAGCGTACGGAGAAGTTATTGATCAGACAATGTCATGTCTGTATGATGGGTTCCGTGGGTGGGGGGGGGGGGGATGACCTCTCCACGCCGCTACCTGTTGGTGACACCTTGCACACGTGGCAAAATGTCTGTTTTTTAAAGTAATTAATCATATTTTACTGCAAAGAAAACTTGAAGTTTTGATATACAAATGAGGCGATTATAATTGATTTATTCACCGTGTTAAAAATTAATCATTTATAACCACGTCTTCTGATTTTCCCTGTCATGAGTTACACTGCACTCGTCTCGGTGCTTACCTACTCATTATTAGATGGCAGAAGGTGACGAATAGGCACTTACACATTATGAGTTTATTCAAAGATGCGTGTCTATTGAAATAAATTAATATAAATCCTGAGATTTCCCCGCAAGAAGTTACTGAAAATGAAAGCTTATAAAAGTCACTCAACATTCAAACAATTTTTTGCTGACAAGTGGTAGAGTGTATGCTTTTGGGCATATGATTTTATTCGCGAAGATGCTGCCCTTTGAGTTAAATAAATATTAAGTTTTAAAGTCATGTTAATTTACGCCAGATACAATAAAACACCAACCTTACAGGATAAAACAACCTTTAAACACAAAAGAAAACATCTTTACAAATAATAATTCCTCGTTAAAATGATTTTTATAACATTTCCAGGTGAAACATTTGCTTTGAAATACAAGTGATATTAGGTGCAACTATTTTGAGTAACGCATACCGTATTTACTTGGGTATAGCACGCACTTGTGTATAACATGCACCATAATTTTTGCAACAAGTTTCAAGGGAATAAATGTTTTTTTAAATAAAATTGCACCAAAAGTTTGTGCCCTGTTAGTAAGTACGGAACTAATTATTCTTTTTTACAGTAATGTGTGGTGATTGTGATATGTTTGAAAAATACTTTAATTTAATCATTTGGGTGCAAAATGTCAAAATAAAAAAAAAATTCTCGAAAACTTTTCTCCTACTACTCAACATTTCCAGCTTTGTTTTTCTTTTTTCTCCTTTCTCCTTTTAGCAGTGACTCTGCTTCCTTTTTTTTTTTTGCCGTGTTAGAATGTCACACTACCCTTACCTAAAAAAAGTCTCCTCTCTTCTCCCCCCCCCCCCCCAACCATGAACATGGCTCGCTAGCACCTGCCATGGAAACAAATAGGGGTGGCAGAATTATCTATGGGCAACATCTGGGTGTTATTACGAGGGAGTGGGAGGCCCTAAACGTGTGACAGCTCTGGTTTTGTGGCATGACATGATGTCATTAGTTGCGTGGGGGGAAAAGGGGGAATGGGGTTTCGACTTACACATAACTGAAGGGTTACTGAGTGAAAAAGAGAAAGAAGGGAGAGGGGTGATGTAAGAGTGAAGATGATACAATAGACAGTGCCACTTCCGTCGACATCCCCGGACAAGTTATGGCTAACACTCCCCCTTCTTCTTTTATTTCCATGTATAGCGCACACCCCAGAATTTTTTCCTTTATTTTGGGAAAAAAGAGTGCACTATACAAGAGTAAATATGGTATTTGTTCGTATTTTTCTTTTTCCTTTAATGTGTGGCATATACAAACCAAAATACGGTAATTTTTGTGCCTAAAGAAAATAATAACCTGACTTCATTGTCTACAACCAGTACTAAAGTATCGGCCTGTTACCATACCCGATACAGATACATCAGGAAAAGGCAAAGTATCGGAACAACTCTAGTACTAAATGCCTTGGATGCATAGCCTTGGTGGCTCAGCCGATGAAAATAATACAATCTTTAGGCTGGATCGTCCATTCTTGCCGTCGGCAGACAGTACAATCAGACATCTTGTGATGCATGGCAATAATGAAAGCTCCGTAGGAAACAATCGGCATGGCTTGCTCACAGATGAGGCAAAGTTGTTTAATCAATGTTGAAAAGATATCTTGCATCAGTATATAACTAGTGTATGCACTGTTTCGGTCGTTCTAGAATTGAAATTTTGACATCAGTTCATGGTCCCAGTTTGCAAACTTCACGAGTTGGTGGAACAGAGAATTGATAACGGGAACCAACCCATCCCAATTATATGGTCTGAAGGCTATGGTACTCTGGCATGTAAGCTGAGTAACGACAAGTCTGCAGGTGGGGAATCATTGGTGACAATGGAAGATGCAACAGTCATAGATTATTGAGTGGTGTCTATTTTTGGATCTTTCTTCATCAGAGTTCTACAGTAGTCGCAAAGAGAATCATATGGTCAGCAACCAAAATAAATGCAACAAATTTTATTTTCAACATAATATCAGTCTTTTAACCAAATATTTATGGTTCCTCTATAAAGTAATTTTACTTTGACGTTGTTATAGTGTCGATTGTTGGCTGCAATTTTATCACTCAGAGCATGTATCAAAAAATACTTTTCTGTCTTTTAAATATGTTGTTTTATTATAATTGATTTATTAGTACGAATGTGACAATTGAGGTCTTTTTTAACATTATTAAATTGACTTCTACTCATCAGTGCATGTTACTCAGCTGTACATTTCCACAGAGTTTGATTTATCTTACACACTAAAATATGCCGAATTTTTATTGTCTACCCACAGGAAATGACACACCCTCCATGCCCAAAGATTGTTCTGTTCACTCGCCGAGCCAGCGAGACTATGCATCAAGGTCATGTTGTACTATAGCACATCGCCGGATGGCACTTCTAGTATGAAGACGACAAGACATGCAGCTCCTCTCCAGGTCTTCACCGCTGTCTTGGTGCTGAATACCCTCCTCTAAACCTCATCTTCAGCACACTTCTGGTGCCAAAGGAAACATCAACTCCTCTCCTGGTCTTCACCTCTGTCTTGGTGCCAAAGACCCTTTTCTAAAACCTCGTCTTCAGCCTACTCCTGGTGCCAAAAGCACCATCAGATTATCTCCCGTTCTTCACTGTTCTCTTGATGTCAAAGACCCTTCTCTAAACCTCGTCTTGAGCACACTCCTGATGCCAAAGGAACCATCAGCTCCTCTCCTGGTCTTCACCGCTCTCTTGGTGTCAAAGACCTTTGTCTAAACCTTGTCTTCAGTGCACTCCTGGTGTCATATGAACCATCAGATCCCCTCCTGGTCTTCACCGCTCTCTTGGTGTCAAAGACCTTTGTCTAAACCTTGTCTTCAGTGCACTCCTGGTGTCATATGAACCATCAGATCCCCTCCTGGTCTTCACCGCTCTCTTGGTGCAGAAGACCCTTCTCTAAACCTCGTCTTCAGCACACTCCTGGTGTTAAAGTAACCATCAGCTCCTCTTGAGGTCTTCATTGCTTTATTAGTTCCGAAGATCCTCCCTTAATCCTCATCTTCAGTGCACTCCTGGTGTCTAAGAAACCATCAGATCCTCTCCTTATCTTTGCCCCTCTCTTGGTGCCGAAGATCCTTCTCTAAACCTTGTCTTCAGGGCATTACTGGTGCCAAAGGAACCATCAGCTCCTCTTGTGGTCTTTACTGCTCTCTTAGTTCCGATGATCCTCGTCTAATCCTCATCTTCAATGCACTCCTGGTGTCAAAGGAACCATCAGATCCTCTCCTGGTCTTCACCACTCTCGTGGTGCGCGAAGACCCTCCTCTAAACCTCATGTTTAGTTCACTCCTGGTGCCAAAGTAACCATTAGCTCTTCTCCTGTTCTTCACTGCTCTCTTGGTGCCTAAGACGCTCCTCTATACCTCGTCTTCAGCGCACTCCTGGTGCCAAATAAACAATCAGATCCTTTCCTGGTCTTCACCACTCTCTTGGTGCTGAAGACCCTCCTCTAAACCTCGTCTTTAGCGTACTCCTGGTGCCAAAGAACCATCAGCTCCTCTTGTGGTCTTCACCACTCTCTTGGTGCCAAGACCCTTTAAATCTCATCTTCACCACACTCCTGGTGCCGATGACATCTACGGTTTTACAATCGTCGCAAGTCTTCATTGTTTAAGATGATGTTACACTAAACACAACCGGCCCCCTCACAGCAACACCGTAGCGTAGTCAAAGTTAAAGTTACTTTCATAGCACTTCGTCTACGTAGGCCTACCCCCTGTTAGCCTTGGAACAGGTTGTTATCTCCTGTCAAGCATAGGTCAGCTTCCATTAAACTCTCGCTGATAGGAGATAGTGCACGACCATCTTGTTTCTTCTTACCAGAATAAACACCTTTGATCCCCTTAAGGATATCATTGCCTGTCGTCATAGAACCCCTTCATAGATGTCAGGCCCGCTGAGAGACCACAAGTGGCCGGGAAATCTTATTTTTACCACTAACACTGACCAGTAGAAACACACAACTCCTTGTATCCTTGGATGGCCACCCTTTCTATGCACCCGCTGTATAGAACAGTAGAACCCCAACACTAGGTATTTCTCCTCGTAAGGTTATCTTGTCAGCATGGTGTTTGCTTTTCCACCGCCCTTCTGGTGCCAGAAGGATTATTTCCCAGAGTTGAGGAGACTGGTTATCAGTAGGAACTCGCCAACGTATAGGGACCATCAGCCAGTGTTACCCGACTCACAGTATCCACCGCACTCCTGGTTCCGGATACTGAGATAGACAGACTGCATTGAGTTGTCGGAGACGGTACGTGGAAGTACACCCACGTAGGTCTACATAGTTACGTGCTGCCCTTCTGTGAGGTCTGATTGTATTAATTTTTCCTCGTGTCCTTCTCACATGGAAGTGGTATCCAAAAGAGGGTAAAAAGCGTGGAGACTATTTCCAAGTACCAGCCGGAGCTTAAACACCTCCCCACCGGACTCAAGCACCTCAGTCTCCAGGAGCAAGTGCAAGTCATCCACCACTTGGAACATCCGGCCTCTCCAGCCTACGAACCAACCCTCTTCACGCCACCTGCCAAGCTTGACTGCATTCCGCACCCAGCATTCCTGGCTTACTTGAGCGGATGAGGCATGTCCCACGGTGTAGCTAATTTGTGGTTTTGGGAAACTCCAATTAGTTAGCCTTTCCCGGCATCAGCAATCACCTGCCACTCAGCACACCATATTCAGCACCACGGTCTGAATCGCAAAATGTCCTGCAGCATCAGCAGGTCATGTGTAGCAGAGTTTATGTTGCAGAAAACTAGAATTACATATACAAACACACAAAACCAAACAGGAATATTTGTCAACAGGTACATGAACACACAGAATTCTGCAGAAGGCATCGTTTAGTTGCAAGAACACCACTGTGTTTGTCGGTTTTTGTTGTGTCCATCATAGTTTTCTGTTTCTGTAATTTACTGCTAACTGAATTCGTTCTACAGAGTTCTCTGTGTTCTTCACATAGGCCTACTTATTGGCTACTAGTCTTGGTTGGTTTTCTGTGTCTGTATGTTTATATGTGTAGTTCCTGTTTCCTGCGACATGAGCTCTGCTGCAAAGGCAAGTGTCTAATGCAATTTTTCATTTAATATATAATATTCATATAGGTCTACATGAATTATAAAGTGTAAGAAATTTTTGCCCAAGTGAAATATGTTTACAGGAATTGGTGTGTATTTAAATAATCATAAATCATAACAGTTTATGGTAAGAAAACGTGTCAAAACTGCGATATCTCACATGTGTAATAACTCCAACTTTAATAGCTCTCCCATGTAGGCAGTGATTACCCTTATTCACATCTTGGAAATTACAATCACAAACATAGAATTCATCAGCTGGTTCTATAGCCATCCAATTTAAAAGAAACCAATTTCTTTATTTCTATCACAGCGTGCACTAAGAAATTAACTTTTAAACTACTTCATTAAGGGGTCCTACAGTAGTCCGGGAAAATAAATTTTATGTGTTAACTGCGAATTTTATTGGCTATGCACGTGCCACGAAAATGAAAGTAAACAAATATGGGTTGAATTATTTGCGGTAAACACGTGTTTCCAAACACTACATATTTGCAGAGGTTTGAAAGTAATACTATCAAGTAATGCTTAAATATCTTGTTTTTGTCATATGACAGATTTGTTTCTGGAAATTATTTCTACATATAAAATATACGACTGCACAAAGCCGTTGGATAAGGTAACACATCAGACTAACGATTGTGTGTCCAATGCTGTGGTTGCTAGGCAACGCAAGCAGAAATGACATCAACTTCAACAGTGTATTGTAATTGTAATTTGGAATTAGGTTATAGCCGTGGTAGTATTTTGACGGGCGTGATTATTATCGGAAACTATTAGTTGCGGGTTTGGTTAGAGTCACAAAAGTTTAAAAACGCCTCTGCACGTAATGATTGACAAAAATTTTCAGAAATAAATTAGTTGTGGCAATTTTAAACAAGCGCTTGAGCATGGCTCTGCCAAAGAAAGAACACTAGACGATAACATTAAAATAAAAATTAAACAGAATATATATTTAAGCATAAATTTACTTGATTAAGTTGTTTTTAATGACATGCTTAGGCTTTTGTTGTAAAAATGCATTTTGAGATTATGTACATTATTTCACAGGTCTAAAATCCAAGTCCTCATCCATTGTTTTCCTGCGTGCTGTTTTTTTTTTCCTTTGTTGGTCCACTGAAAACAAATTTCCGAGAATCCACTAAAAGTTAAAAATATTAAGATTCCAGTGATTTCGCTCCAGAACTAGGAGAAAACTGTTGTACAAATCGTAGTATTTGTCGTATTGATAATATAAAAAAATGTGGTTTGAATGTACTGCGCTGTATTATTTAAAATGCCTTATATCCTGTGAGGGTGTGAATGCTTGTTTTTCGACAAAAATATCTGTGAATTGTATTTATACAGTAGTATCTCAGTGTTTAATATATCTAGTGTATTTTATTTGAATATATTTTGCCCCTTGAGTTAATCATTTGTAGGCCCTAATTCGTATGTTCGAAAATGAGTGCGAAAATTTATAGTGAAAGCTCATTGTTAAACACTTGCAATAAATTTTTTCCATAAAAAAATATAACTTCTGCAACTTTTCAGCACTTTTCCACAGTGCTGTTTAATTTCCAAGCCTTTATAAAATGTTTGTGAATTTAAATTGAATAGTTCTTTCTGTAAATGGCAATACAATTTTGTGTGTGTTAAAAGTCTTATCAGTTCTTAATTGTAGGAATGAAGAATCGGAAAAGAATCTATAATCAACAGACAATCAAGAATCTGGTATCGGCATTGAAAATATTGGAATTGTCTTATCTCTAGTTACAGTAGTTACAGGAGAATTTCAGACTTCACAGTAAATGCCATTGCTGCTGTTTCAATACCACCATCAAATGTGCATAGTGAAAGAGCAGTGTACTCTTTTGGCCACATTTTGGCAGACTTGTACATAAATTTACGTACATTGAAATAATGCTCTCGTTACACTACTCAAAGGCAGTGCTGCAAATAAAATGTTTTTATTTGAAAGTAATAGCTCTGGATATATTTGTTCTGTATATTTCACCACCATTTATACTGATAATACACTCAGAGTATTCAACAAAGTTTTTTTTAGGACTTTAGGTGAGGGGGGAACTTTTAAACCCACTTTTAAAATAGAACATGGTGTGTTTTTTTCTTTGTTAAATCTGTGTAATCATTAGTTGTAGCGAGCATTAGAATATTTTTTTAGTGGAATGGGGAAAGGATATAAGTGGAGCGTGCAACTTTACATAGGTTACTATGTACAGTAGTTTTAAGTTCTATTTATGTTTGTGCATACACTTGTGTGGAGTAGAAGTAGTAGGTAGAGCTTTGCATTGCAGAATGTGCAGGGTGGAGTGTTGAGCTTTGACCCACTGCCACCACTCGACTCGAAGGACCTGTACAGTCGGGTGGAGCGTCCACGGCCGCAGGTTGGGGGCAGTGGTGCAAACACAACGAACATCCTTGCCACTTTCTTCCGTTCACTCATACCGACCTTCCCCATGGAGCAGCAGGGTCGTCATGAGTACGACATTGTCATCCAGCCTGACCATGGGTAAGTCTACACATCATTCATGCTCAGGATGCCTACTAACCCTGGAAATATTAGGGAATTAAATTTTGATCCTGATTAAATTTTTATCGTGAAAATCATGGAAATTCTGGAACTATCGGGGATGGTTTTGCTGTCAGTTAACAAAATTTAGTAATATAAAAAAGTACATTGCCAGAAAATAAAAAAAAGTGCACCGTGAAGAAACCAGCTGACAACCACAAGCAAAATAAATAACAACAGAATGAGTTGGTATGCATGCAATCCCATTTTTGTGAATTTGTATTTGACCGCACGCCTAGTAATGGTGCTGCGAGCACCGACCAGTGGTTGTAGATACTTGTGTGTAATCGAAGCCCCGTTAATGCGAGAAATACCAAATGATACTAAGCAAGTATACAGAGTGAAGAAGGATGCTGGGAAGGGACCATAAACATAGCTTCACGCAATTGTTAGACTTTGAAAGAGGACACATAATTGGGCTGAAAGCTGCACATATCACTGTATAGCCCACCAAGTGGATTGTTCTGACCATGCTATGCGATGCTGTTGGGAGCAGTGGATATGTGAAGGCACCCACACATGGAGGACCAGCTCAAGGGGGATGGGGTCAAGAGGATTGACAGATCGTGTGCCAGGCATGGAGGCAACCCAATCCACGATACTGGCCAGTCTTGGGGTTCCCATGTGCCCATTAAAAATTTCTCAATGCCGTGCTGTTGCAGTTGTGAATCTGCTATTCCAGCACTCATTTTATGTGCTGCTATTAACTCTGCTACAGCAACTGTTCCATTTGCAGTGGTGCCAGGTCAGAGTAATGTGGAACACCACAGAGTTGCAATGTGTGATGTTTTGTGATGAGTGCCATTCATTATAGGGACTGATGATCTCACCCAGGTGTGGAGGGTCCCTGGTGAATGCCACAATCCCAATCTCGCTGTTGAGTGGCACACTTCCCCCGCAGCAGGCAGTATGGTCTGAGGAGCCATAGCCTAAGATAGCCTATCTGCTCTCATTGTGTTACATCGAACATTGACGGCCCAGCAGTATGTGGCTAAGATCCTATGCTCGCTACTACTTCCATTTCTGGACAGAATTCCAGGTGCAATATTCCAGTAGGGTTAACACCCGACCACATATATCACGAGTTGCTGGGATTACCTCCATCACGTCCAATCACTATAATGGCCTGCTCACTCCCCTGATATGTCCCCAATTGAGTTTGTGTGGGATCATTTGAAATGCCAGCTGCAGCTGTGCTTGCATTATTCATTATTTAGAATACATCATCCAACAATTGTGAGTCTGTCTGCCTCAGAACAAAATCCAGCATCTGCTGGACTCCATGTCATACCATGTAGCAGTATGTACTGCAGTGTGAGGTGATGCAACTTACCATTAAATATGACTAGATGGCATACCACAGATCTGTATATAATTGTCCTGTTGCTCTGTTTAGGTGGTCACTTGTGTTACTTATCTGTATTACTGCCTCTATAAAGTTTTAGTACCATCCCATGCATCCAGTGTGCGTTATTTTTATTTTTCAGCAGTGTATATATTTACTGAGTTTCCATGTCGTGTTCAGAACTATTTAATTATTTTCTGTACTCAATTCTGACAAAAGTGAAAGTATATTTGTTAGCACATGCATACATTAAATTATTGCTTCAAGACTTTTCTTGGTTCCCAGGGAAAAGGTTATTATTTTGAAAGGGTTGTTATTGGAAATTTTTTTCTTGTTTCTGCAAAAAAAGGTGTTATTAATTTTAAATGGTCACTATTTTACAGGTCTTATAAACAATACTTGAC
This sequence comes from Dryococelus australis, assembly GCA_029891345.1. Lineage (NCBI taxonomy): Eukaryota > Metazoa > Arthropoda > Insecta > Phasmatodea > Phasmatidae > Dryococelus > Dryococelus australis. The sequence continues at coordinate 27,318,059 of CM056999.1, read as the reverse complement.
TGTATTACGATAGTTTTCACAGAGTACCATAAGTGATTTGCTTTGTCAGCAGTTTTACCTGTTTTTTATTTTAAAAATAAATATATTTTACTTTTAACATAACTTTTACCTTCTATAGGTTAGGATATTCTGGAAAATAAAATCCTGGTATATCCTGGAAATTATTAGGGAATTTTATTCCCAAGATCTGGTAGGCATACTCTCTCTGAAAGTAAATTCACTTAGATGCATGCTCTATTTTGTAAAACAAATGTTCCATTATGAGTTAATTTTACTTATTAGTGAAGGTTGCTAGTAGGGTGATAGGCTACCAAAAATATATAAAAGTACAGGAATTCAAATACTCACAGTGTAGTACTTGACAGGTACACATACATAGGAGACACATTTTCCATGTGGTTGTGCGGTCCCAATGTTTTGCTGGCTAAGCCAGCTTCATCAGGCGGCGAGTTGTAGGACATTGGAGTATGGTGGAAAGGCGCTGTTGGTAGTAAACCTAGTAGCCAGGTGTTGAACTAGGGTGGGCCGAGAAAATTGAAAATTAACTGGTATAGCTGTTCAATGTGGTTTGGAGCTGTGATTATCTTATGTTGAGGCCTGGTGGCTGTGTGGATTTTGTTATATAATTGGTGAGTTAATTCCCAGCGTCTAAGTTCTGAACTATGGCTTGAAGTTTGTAGGGCTCTCACAACTCTGGATTCTTGCTACAGTACCAGAGTTGTGAGAGCCCTACCACCCGGACCGGCATTTTAACCAGGATTGCTACACTCTGCAACCACAGGAGACGAGAATCCCTCCTTCCCAACTGCAAAATGCACCACCCCGCAATTGAGAGGCGAGATTCACTCCTAGAGCAAATGGAAACTCCGAAGGATTATGAACCACTGCTAGCAGAAGGCCACTTAGTCTAAGGCAGATGAGAGTAAGACCGAGCCCATGTCAGGACTCGAACCCAGGACTCCTGCTGCAAAGTTTGAGCGAACCTTATAGAGACGGAACCCTGCGAGGGAACCAAACCCCGACCACCCAAAAGGCGGGTGAGGCGCATGCCCCGACCTCAGGTCATTAGACCTAAAACACCGGACATGGAATTGGTGGATTCACCCCTTCCCCTGTCCTATCGAACATATCTCCATCAATCATTCAGAGGAGGAGTATCGCTGCAGATACTATCTTCAACATCATGCTCGTATGTCCTCTGCTCACCCAGACACCAAACCAGAAAGTGAAGCTCAGTAATCGAAAGCTCATGGTGTAGCCCGGCTGATACGGTTAGCCTAGGAACGCACCCTGTAGGAAGTATCATCATGGAGACAAGTGAACCTTCAACCGACCCCAAGGTCGCTGACAGGTGGCCACAGACTCCTCTTGTTCAACGCCTCTCCGCACCCTTGGCTGTCAAGCACCAGTAAACTCATGAGACAACCCCACCGATCGGCGAACACATCTCCCCAACCTTTGCTCCCACCCCGGAGGAAGCGCTGTCCACGGAAATTTACCTGGATGAGGCTATGTATCCATAATCTCAAGGCACAGTTCCGGTCACTCCACCCCCAGAGGGCATGGAAATGTCTAAGGATAGGGATATGAGGTTACGCACCCTTCCACTCATCCCAGCCTTCCCAATCATCAACAGCAATGGAAGAGAAGAACAAGCAACTGGAGGGAGCCTGTAGTGCACCACGGGAACAACTAAGGCATCGGTCAACCGGGCGACCAACGCAGATAGAGAAACATAGGCTGGAGAGGCAACCAGACAGGTAACGCGTGCCGCCAAGTATGTTAAAACAGTTTCCTGGACACCCAAGAGAATTGGCTTTATCGCTACAGCCCCTGTATCCATGAATACCACGTCCCAATCGCCAGAGAAGCACGATAGAGAATGAGCCCACCTGTGCTGATGTAATGGCGAAAGTCACCCCACAGACTAACAGCAACGTCATCCAGGCTGCCATCCCAGGGCCGCCGCTTGCAACTGTCTCACCACAACGAACTACTTCCCTGTGTGCCAGGCGCACAATCTACATCCTGGGGCGTTACAAGGAAACATCTTGGAAAGCACCCACTGCGTTCAGATAATCTTTCACTGTAGTGACTCCTCAACGAAAGAGATGACAACCACTAAAGCGACGCCTCCACAAGCACCATCGCCCAACACCCATATTACTTGAATGAGTACTTGGCTGAGGCCACCCTTAAATATTAGCCCCCACTAGGACACTTACATAGAGTGCAACATAGTAAGGAGTGATAATGTAGAGAAAACGCCAAGTACAAGAGTGCAAAAACTCATAGTATCTATTTTAGTAGGGAAGGTTAGTTGACGAAAAAAAGTCCTACAATAAAAATCATAACCTTGTAAGCTAGGTAGTGTGCAAATATCATTATTTTCCCCCCAAGAAGAAAGGGAAATAAGAACCCGCAGAATTGTTTAAACGTGTACTTCTTAGGGTAAGAATTTTTAAGGTTAGAAATTCGGGACGCATTGCCAGGAACAGAGGTCCTACACTAATAAATGCCGTTATTAATATGTAGACTTTCCTCCTGACAATGGGCACCCTCTAACGTAAATATGAAGATTTTAGAATGTCTTACTTTTGTAAATAACTTTGGTCCCTTGCTTGCCAATAACTATACGCAGGAAATTAACGTAGCGTCAATCTTGAACAAGCTGAAAAGTTTATGCTTGATTGGTTCTACCCCTCTAGAGCAGGGCTGCCACCAGCCTTGAAGCTGAAATCCTGGTTCCTGTATATGAAAATCCTGGAATCATTCGGATTCCTGGAATTAAAAAAAATTGCAAATTACAAAAAAGTGGATATGAAAGATGTTTACAAATTTAATGTAGTAGTTTTGGTTTGGAATGTACAAACAATGGTAATTATTTTCTTCACTCACTCTTATACTTTCATTTATACGACTGTATCTGCGATAATTTTTGTTTCCTCACCATTGTGATATCAATGCCAAGTGCAAAACATAGTCACCAAATTCAGATTGCATGCGTAAAAATGGCAATTTGCAGCAATGGTTTTTTCGTTAATGTTCTTGGCCTTTGCATTTGATCATACGGCCAGTAACAGAAATATGTATGTAGATAATTGTATGCCCGCACCAGTGAATAATGAAGCGAAATATTTTGGACATACACTATTGAAGCAATGGTGTTTGTCCAAAGTATTTCACTTAATTATTCACCTCCATTGTTGTAAGAATCTTTCAAACAAATGCATGAGTGAAACTGACACACGTCGCTGTGGGCGCTAGTGTCGCATGTATGCAGCAGCCACTTAAAGCAAAGTGCTTCAAAAAAATCTAAAGTTTGAGTTTGGATTTTCTACGGTGTTAAAAAATCCATAAAAATTCATAAAATCTGTTAAAACGGCAGGCCTGCTCTAGAGTTCTCACGTAACTTACAAAATAATAAGTCATGTAAGATTATTTTGTGGTGAAATGTATCAGTATGACACATTTAACGTAGAGGCAAGAAACTCAATGAGCACCGTTAGGAAGTGAGATGCGTGTAAACAAAACATATCAGCAGGTCTGTGAACCCACGTAACCTAATCCTCACCATTCCTAACAATGCCTCACTGGGCGACCTTGAATTAGTATCAGATGTAATTTGCAGTAAGAGCATGAGGTGAAAACTCACTGTGATTGTGCTGTAACCGCCATACAGGAAATTCCCGGCCTTACTAAGAATGCAAATTATACTAATTACCAAGGTAATGTGACACTGTAAGAGGGACAACTGAGTGAAACCAAAGTGTACTTAAGTGTAAGAAATAAGTTGAGAGAAAATAAAGTTAGGGCAGTAAATGAAACGTATGTAATGATGCACTCATAAGTAAGTTAGGATTAAAAAGAAAAAAAATTGAGTTTCTCTGTTAAACAATTATGCCTTGTAGAGTAAGAAGGGAAGTATTCCCCATTTGAGATTATGTTGATGTGTTTTAAGTGAATGAAGTCGCAATGAACATAAGTTTGATGTATCCCGCCAGTAGCGGGAACATAGCAAACTACGATTCAATCTAGAAAACTTAGAACAATTCTAATAATAAATCAGTTGTTCCCCCAGTAATTATTAATAAAAAGGAAAGAAGTGGTTTGTAAATAATAATAGGCTACTAATGTAAGCTGTGCCACAAGTGAATTGTAGAATGAGAGAGATTCTTTTGTACATAATTCCAGTAAAGTGAAATGGGAGCTAAGGTATAAGTACCATAATTGTAACATATTGAAGAAAGGGAAGTGACAAATTGTGTAAAGTAGCTTTGCCTATATAATTAGGCTAGAACACGTAAAAGATTACGTGAGACCCAGGTTAAGAATGTGACAAACTGTAGAAGTGACAGTTTTGTAGAGCTTACGTAATTTCCCAAATGTAATAGCGTAATTTAAATTGTCATAAAATCAAACCAGACCCTAGCCTAACCAATAATTATGTAACACAAGACTTGTACCAGAGTTGGGAAATGTACTAGATAAAAATATACGTAACTTCTGACATCACGTACTTAAATTAGGCAGTAGCCTACCCAGAAAAGAATACATAATTAAAGTTTGCAAAAGGAGCATGTGTGTAACCTAGCTGATGAAATATTACGCCAGATAAATGGCTATCTAAAATATAAGTAACCTTAGTACCAAAATGTATTTAACCTAAGCTAATTGTTGATGTGTATTGTAAATAAAAAATGTCTTTTAATTGTATGGGGATACGGTACCTTGTTAGAGCATAATGCTATTAAAGAGTAAAGAACTCACTTTGTTTTTCACACGTAAATTGTTTACCGTGTGACAGCGCTGGCTCAAAGTAGATCATGTAAAATCATGCTGCAGGGACCATGGTAAACATCTCTTTGCTAGTCCTTGCAAGTGGGACTCTCGTTTAGTTACACTTTTATATAGAGGTTAGAGGTAAATACTTACTTCCTTTTAAATTACTAGAAACATGCTATTGTACCACCCAATAGTATTAAATTACTCAGCTGTCGTATTGTGTGAGCTGGCCCTTGAACTAGGAAGGCTAGGGTTCATAAACCAACATGACCTGCTCCTGCTAAATCCCTACTTCAAAACTCTCCTACCTGCTGTGGTAGCAAAGAATGAACTGGCTGCCGGGATGAGACACTGCGCCGCCACCCCAAGACTGCGGCGGAAGGAAAAGAGGGAGAGGGAGAAGAGGCAGTTAACCCAGTAACACTGAACAGATGTCGCCTGACCGGATAACGGGCCCCGGCAGCTCAACTGGCCATGCATGCACAGAAGAGGCGTTGAGTCCAGTGCCGCAACTGAGGTATATCGCCACAAAAATGACTGGGGAATGACCCCCCATACCTGAAGCAGATGTGATCTAACTTGCGATGGGTCTACATCGCTTCACGGGGTGGGCGATTGACGCATGCCGCCACCCTACTGCACACCGCACCTGCGCCCTCTACTGGACGACTTCGCCCCATCAGCAATCGCTGAGAGCATTTGTGGCAAGTCAAAAGCGGCAGAAATCCCATTACTACAGGGTTGATTCCACGCGTTGGACGACTACAGTCACATGAATAATTAACGCAAATAATTATTGAAATTGTACTCAATGCCCAGAAATCGGCATGCGGTCGCCACCCCCAAGACCGTAGATAGTTTTACCTGCCGAGTTACGGACACACTGGAACAGACAAGAAAGTTAGTAGAGTCACCGCAAGAGAGCAGCACCCCTGCAACCAGTGATGTCATCCCTGCCAAACCTCGAAAGGAGGTAGTAAATATGTCATCAGCCTCCAGCCAGGGTGATAAGAAATGTGTGGTACATCCCACTGCCCTGAAATAACAAAACCCCTGCATTGGAAGGCTAGAAACCTCTGTACCTCTGTGACAGCCAAGAAGCTGAGATTTCGGATATATAAGGAGTACCTAAAACGCTCTTGCCAGAGTACGTCGGACCGCCCGACGTGTGTAAGGTTGGAGGGCTCTCCTAGGTCTGAAGAAAGCCTCCATCCTCTCCAAGCCTGAAGAAGGCCAGCCTTCATCTACAAGCTTGTAAAGGCTCTCAACCTCCAGCTCCAGCAGCTGGCAGATGGCTCCTCCAGCAGCACCAGCATCCAACCCTGCAGCATACCGAGAAAACTCCTTTGTGAAGAATCTAAAGGTAACCCGTCGTCCTTACCCCTGCACCCCATTATCCAAGTCACTTCTTGACTTCCACGGTAGCAGGCCATAACAACGTCTCTTCTGGACATAAACCACCCCTTGTACTCGCTGTAAATTGCGAGATTAGCTGCTTGGAATTTTATTTGAAGTTTGAATTTATTTAATCAGGTTTGTCTTCACCTGACTTAAAGTAAAATAATTTCAATTATTTATTTTAGCCTGGATTATACAGAACCGTTATCCCAGTTGTCTTGCAAAGCGGTAATAAATAAGCAGTGTAAAATTTAATCCTTTAATGAGGTAGTTATTTTTCACTCCTTATTCATTTTAATTTAAATCATTTTAAATTTATGACTGATTTCTGGCAACATGTGGCTCGAAACACTAACCAAGCGACCTTGGCAGAATTCGTGCAAGTGGGCGGAACCCTTTAGGTTTCCTGGAGCTTGCATAAAGCTACAGTCTGTATAAAACCGGGACTCCTGAGGTGTGTCAGGTGCACCTGGGCATATCTGCAGAAGTGCTCCAACACTAGCAAGTCATATCTCACCGTTCATCACCTCGGAGTGACTGTACAAGACAGTCCTCAGGAAGGCTGAACCCTTACTGCTAGGATACGAGTGAGCTAATCCAATCAGTTAGTTCATGGGAATAGCCCTATTTGAGCAGACATTAATAAATTATTTACTTCTCTATTTTTGGTCAGTAAAGATTTCAGATGCGTAAGAAAGGTAGTGGTAGAAATAGCAGTATTCATAGTTTAGCTCGGCGAGCCCTGCAGTGAGAGCTATCCCAGTCAGAGTTATACCTCCCACCGCACACGTTAGTGAGTCCGCACCACTTCCACCCCAGCTTGAGGTAAGAACCGTAGAACCACGAGGGGAAGTACCATCAATCAGCGAAAATCACAACACCTATCTGGATCCACTATTAGGAATTGGCTGGCAGTGGTCAAATTAAGATTACGTAAGTTATCTCATCCCTCCAGCACCAAAACCTGTAGTGAAACCACCCCCACAACCACAACCCAGTAGTACTACGCCTACTACCACATGTAGAATGTGTACCACTGCCAGTAAAGAGCTCAACATCGTCATTCATCTCAAACCAGTGTGTAAACCCAGGATAGAATCCCCTACCCTTGATTTTATATACACTTGTAAGCCCACGAGGCTAGCCCCATATCAGCATCCCGGAAGCGAGTGAGAGGCCTGTTAAGGTGCTATCCAGGACAGTATCTTATACATCCTCATTTCGTTATCATTTTCATCTCCATTTTACATAATTCATTAAATTTCATTTGTCCCTTAGTGACAGCAGGTGTCCCGTATTTTGACGGCCATTACGGTGAGCAAGGGCAAGTTCCTTGGGAGGGAGACCTTTACGATCAAGCTCATGTTGGGGTTTGATTCCCCTCCCAAATAATAATAGCCCTACTACCAGGCAATACCCCATTAGGTCCCTCAATGTGGGCAAATCCTCGACTCGCCAGGCGAAAACCCCATCAGAAACTTTTCCACTGCCAAAGGGCCCTATACTCATACCCCAGAGGGAAATCAGCACTTATATCAATTTTGCCGAACCTTAGAGTGATAGTCATAAAAAGGGAAGCGGCCTATTTATTAAGTATATAACCCCTGCGATAGGGCGATAGTGTGTCAAGTTGTTGCTCATTTCTGCACAAATACAGTAAGTACTACTTAACTTTATACTATCTGCATACTTCTTCTTGGATACTGTATGATGCACCTAGCACATAGTGGTGTGTGGCCAGTTCTTTCACGCAACAACAATGTGCTGTGCTGTGCCATTTGGAGGTCTCTAACGACCTTCTAATCCATGCACATCATCACTTCAAAGCCAAATTCACTGCCTAGGGGAGCTGCAGTTACCAGAATTTGCTGGGAAGGCCACGTGAAGACCTTATTTCTTTCACCAACGAATGTGAGAAGGAATTCCGAGCCCATGAGGTACTGGAGAAACAGTGGGTTACGCGACCCAGCAGAAGCTAAAAGGAAATGCCCTCGATTGGTGGAACGTATACAGGGAATTTATGTCAGACTGGAAACAACTCAGCACCCATCTAGCGCAACTATTTACAGGTTGTATTTAGTGTTGTATTTCATTTCTATGCTGTAGAAACCTAATACAAGGTTCTGAAAGTATTTTCAAATATTGGGAATTGAGAATAATGATTGTGCTCATCAAAACTGGTATCAGCATCGCTGTAATTGGTGGCATCGGCAGCTGAGAATCTGTATCTTTGGTATCGGCAAAATGTGGTATCGGCCCATCCCTAGTTTTTAGTTGCTCAGTCGTGCTCATTAAGGACCATTTATATTGGTCAAGTAGATGGGGAAAGTAACTAGAGCGAGTAGGAAAAAGCAAGGTATTCGCCCTATGTAAATGGATAGGAAAATACTGGGCAGAGTATTTTGGTTATAAAATAGGAATAGTCAATTAGATAGATGGCAGAACCATTCTCTCGCCTACTTGCCTTCTCCCACCACCACATTTTGAACCCGGAAGGCCTTTTGCTCATGCACTCGACAAATGTGTTGACTCATGCCAACATGCTGCGCTGTGCAAATGCTCACTCTATGGGTGATTTCACGTCATCTACGAGTGACCCCAACTCAGAGGGAAGTCATAACAGTGGCAAAAAAATAAACTTATCGAGCCAGGAGATTCCACAATCCTGAACAGCCAATTATGTAATTGTAACTAACTCACATAATTAAAATCTGCATTGCCCGTTCGAAATCCCGCATGCAAGAGTCATCCCTGGGAATAAAATAAATATTTGTAATATTCCACTACCCTTCGCTTAGCCTCGGAAGACGTTCTTATCAACCCCAGAGATAGCAGCATCCTTGTGAATTTTGTGACATCACAACCGGCCCGCCTCAGGGCGAGGTGTTTTGATTTGTCATCACCTCGAAGCGGGACGATAAGAAATGAGCAGCGCTCCAGCACACCAGATAAGAAGACTACGCTACCCCCTTGCACCCTGAAGTGTTGCTGATGATAAAATTTTTGATTATAAATAGAAGTCCAGCAACCAGCACCAGCAGATATGCTGAGCTCGCTGACCGAATAGGATCGCGAGCTCTTTCCAGTCTGCAAATTCTCTCCTCAGTCTGCAAAGACTCTCTTCAATCTGTAAATACTATTCCCAGTCTAAAAAAAGCTCTCTCTCTCTCTCTCTCTCTCTCTCTCTCTCATATTCCAGCCCCAGGTATCTCCTCCTGGACCAAACCCTTCGATGCCCAGGAGACTGGCAATGGGAGAACCCACTGACCAACTGCCTCACCTCGACGATGTCTAGCTGCCCTGGCACGTGCAGACAATGCCAGAGTGTCTCAAGAGGCCTACATTCAGCAGAAGTATGCCCAATCATGAACAGGCATCAGAGCCTTCGCTATGGACGAAGCCGTCCTTCTGCACAGTAACCCCCGAGCAAGACAAGCAGTCAATTCAGAATGGGTCTAGCCGGGAAATGGGAAGGCCCATACAAGATCGTCGAAAGGTAAGAAAATGTGTACTGGGTGGAAGATCACTGCAGACGCATCTGCAAAGCTACGAGTGGACAGATAAGGCCTTTCCCCATGAGGCCCGAGACCCTGAATTCCTTGCCAATGCCTCAACCACTTCAGAAATGCCGGAAGACATCGATGAACCCACCACTAGAACTAACCCGCAAGCTCGACCGCCCTTGCCCAAGAAACCCGAGGTGAGAACTAACTTCAGTCTAGGGGCAAGCTACTCCCTTCCAACGAGGGTAGAATTTCCAAAATGGGAGGCAGAATCCACGATTCAAACATTGCCCTCAATGCCCACCGAAGTAAAGCACAAAATGGCCGCCCGACAAGGGAGGTGGACACAGAAATCCAGCGAGATGTCCTGTCACAGTCCCTTGGATTGAGAACCATGCCCGATAGCCGGAAGGGAAGAAGGACCAAGCGCCATCACACCGACAAAGCCTTGGAAGCGTTCGTCTCGAACAGCAACCCCACGAAACGATATCTTCGAAGAGCCAAACAGGAGAAAAGACTGCAATGCCGGATGACATCACATCCACCTCCAAAAAAAGTCATCCTCAAAAGAGGGCCATACCAGAACTGCCAGTTAAGACAAGAACCTTCTGGAGACCTTACTCTTGCTGGTACCATCGGCCGCGATTTGTATGGACTGAGCGAGCACTCAACCAGCCGCCCATCCATCCAGCACAGAGGCCGCCAGCACCAAACAGATCCCTGTGTTGCCCCATGCTGAGTCAGACACTCGGGGCCAGCTCCCCGACCAAGAAGATCATCCACCTTCAGCCGGAGGGGCAGCAGAAGATAACATGCCCCAGATGGTCGCCATGTCCTGGTGTCGTCCCATGCTGAGGACGAAACCTGGGGCCAACTTCCTGACGGAAAGGAAGATCACCTTCAGCTGGAGAGGCAGCAGAAGATAAACTGTAGCAGAACCTGCCCCAGATGGTTGCATGTCCCGGTGTCATCTCATGCTGAGGCCGACACATGAGGCCAACGTCCCGACCGAGAGAAAGATCAACTGCCTTCAGATGGAGGGCCAGCAGAAGATAACCTGTCGCAGAGCCTGCTTCATACGGTCGCCAGTGTCTCGGTGTCGCCCCTTGCTGAGGCCGACTCCCGGGTCCAGTTATCCGAACGAGAGGATGTCAAGTGAAACCATATGAGTGAGTGGGGGGATGGAGGGCTGTCCAGTCCCCAAAATCGATGCCGTCTACCAGGGAGGCAGTGACACCATCAGAACCACTGCCTCTGATGGCTACTCCGATGGCAACACTTCTGGACAACTTGGTCACTGACCATCCCCAGGTGCCTGCTGATCTGCACCATGTACCACTGGCAAGGATGAACCCACAACGCGGTCCATACCGCCCCGGATAGTCCAGCCACCTCGAGCGTGCAAGGACAGCTTGTTGCTGGCTAAGTACCGAAGAGGCCCCCTGGAGGCTGACCGTCAAATTCACCTTTTCATACCCACAACACACTGCCCTGAGGAAGCGGGGAATGCCACAGAAGAAGACGAGACAACGTAATGAGTGAATGTAGTGACATGCACGAACAGACTTACGTAATTAGATAGCCGTCAATAAGCTATCACTTCATAATTACATACCCATAAACAGTATGCAATTAAAATCAGCCAAGTATTACGTAATTCAAATAGTATGAATGAACTTTTCAATCAGCTGTTATAAACTGTATGAAAAATCTGAGTGATTGCGTAGCAATATCAATGGCCATGTGCCATTCAGTCAGTTTTAATTGACGTTATTATTCTGGGACACTTTGCTGTGCCCTGGCAATGCAATAAATGCTAAGAAGAATAGTGTGTGTAAACATATGAAGCCAACAAAATCTTTATTAAAAGGATAATGGACAGAAAATGTAAACATTTTCTAGTATGTCGATGCTATTTTAGACCTTAAATAACTCAAGATACTTTGATTTGTATAGAGCCCTTTTAAGAAAACCAGTAAATCAGCTTAGCTTTGTATAAATTCAAATTTTAAAAGTGAAACGTGTAAATCATGTTTTGAAACTTTTAAAATTAATTTGGCTTTGTGTAGAAGCCTTTAAAAGAAAGTCGTCAAAATGTTTCCATTGTAAACAATCTCATGCATTTTTTATTTTTTTAATTATTCCATTTCTTGCATTGTGTAAAACTTTCAAGAAATCGCAAACAATAAACAGGTTAACAAGTCAATCAAGATAAGTTTTAAAATAATTTTTCAGAATATGTAAAACTATTTTTAGTACTTTGTTTGCTTGTTTGAAGTGCCCTTCTAAGTTTGATTTTTCTGTATTGTGTATGGTGGTGGAGTACGTATTGTGTATGGTGGTGGAGTACGTACTTGAATAGTTAACTTAATTTGCCAACATACTCACTTTTCCAAGCTTAGCTGATCAGACAAAATGCTGGAAGCTTTCATATAGCAAATCCCCGTAGTTCACTTGACGCGTAAAATTTTCTGCTGTGCGACAAAATAGAAAGGCCAAAGGCAGTGCTCGATTTTTTTTTTTCCGTGCCAGGCGGCCACAGCAGAATAGTTAAAGAAAACACGGCTTTGCAAGTAAGGCTTTGGCAACTTTTGCTGTTTTCTATTACAGTAATTAAATTCTTCCCCAAGGGTCGATTTTATTCCGTATGCCGCCTGCCGTGTCTTGTTTCTTTCCACAGGTTAAACTTGTAAACCATTTTGTATGCAACCAAGCCTTCCAGCTTAGATTATAGGATGGCATACTTCAAAAATGAAAGTTATACGTTATCACAGATATCGGAGATCCCTCGCGACACTCTTTTCACACAAAAAAAGACACAGAGTATCCACACACAGTATGGCCTAGCTGCGCACCTTAGAGAAGGAAAGAACAAGTCGTTCACCATGTAACCGAGAGAGACAGAAGTCTCTGCCTGGCTCCTACAATTCATGAATGAGTTGCAGCAAGCCACCTGCCCATAGCAACTTGCCAGCCACGTCATTCGAAGTAGTGAGAGCACAGAGAAAATGCACAGACCAAGGAAAATTACAGAAGCTGATGGAGAGAGAAAAAATTGTTCTTGAGAGGGCAGTTCAACATCCCTCAAAGGAATTATTTTCTTTTCTCGTTCCTTCGTCCAGATGATTTTGCATCACAGAGGAGAGCGGGCTAATTGACGTGTGACATCTTTCTGCATATTATTGAATCAACTTCTACTCATCAGTGCACATGAACCTGGAGCATTGGTAACAGAGTTTTATTCGCCAACAACTATACGTCAGAAATCGTATTATCTACCCAAGATAAAGGACGGACGCTCCACGCCAGATATTATTATTCACCAACCGAGTCGCCGAAGCTATGCATCAAGATCAACCGAGTACAACGCTGTGCCTCTAGATGCCACTAGTACTGTAGTATGATCGCCAAGGCATGGGTTTGGTTTCAGCGCCCGCCACAGATGTCACATATAGAGAATCTATGTCATGCTCTTCTCAGCTGCTACTCTCTCTCCAAGTCAAGCCCGTATGCAAGCCAATCAAGGGTCATGCCGTTGCCACCAGAGTATAAGTAGAGGGCCGCAGGAAGGCTCCTGACCAGTCTTCAAGCATTTGAAGCAGTCCTATTCCTTCACCACTCTCCTGGTGCCGAGGGAACCTTGGTCCTCACCGCGTCCTTGTGGTACCAAAAACTTAACCTCTCCTCAACTCGTCACAGCACTCTTGTGGTGTAGAAGATCCTTACTTGCCCGCTCTTCGCCGAGAACCTACATCTTACGTATTACGTCACCGTAAATACTGAGACACTTACTGGTCCCTTCATGACAACAGTAGTAGCGCTAGTTAAAGTCAAGAGTTATTTTCACAGCCACTTTTTACTGCCTACCCTGTTAGCCTAGAAGCAGGTCACCTTCGCCTGTGTTCACATAGGGTGTTTAACTTCCGTAAGCTCATGGGGATAGGAGGTAGTACCACCACCACCGCTGTTTATTTCCATCAAAAGAAATAGGCAAACATAGTTTAGGTCACTTAAGAATATCTCTCTTGTAGTCATACTACCTCACCTCGTAGACATCAGGTCCGTATGAAGGGCAACAGAAGACCAGGGTTTTATTCAACTCGTAACAACACTAAAAACCAATAACAGTACAATCTTGGAAGGTCACCCATTCTCTGTATCCAGTGCAGTGAACGGTACAGCCATGACATTAGGATACCACCTCCTTAAGGGATTGGCCTGCCAGTCTGGGGTTTGCTGTTCTCACCGTGCTTTGGGTACCGAGAGGAGTATTAACATGGGCCTGGGGAGATCAGTTCCTCTGGAGCACTTGCCACAACAGAATTGGAAGGCCACCCGTTCTCTGCACCATGTGTAGTTAATGGTAGAGCCACAACATTGGGTACTCCATCCTCTTAAGGTCAGCTTGGAGGTTGCCCTTCTTACCGCGATTCTGGTGCTGGGAGAGGTATTTCTCTTAGTCTGTTGAAACCAACCATAGAAGGAAGTCACCCTCGTACTCTTACTACTGCCAGTATTACACAGCTCGAATAACCGTGCACCTCATGTGCCGGATTTCGAGAGTGAGATACGACACTTGGCTGGCAGACACAATACGCACACTGCCAACACTACCTACACGTCATCTGGTCTACATCTGTGAGGTCTGATTGTAGATTGTCTTTCTTCATACCCTTATCCTGTTGTTGTGGTGTTCATAAGAGAGTGAAATGGGCAGAGACTGCTTCTAAATATCCATTACTACTTAACCCCTTCCTCGATGGGCTCGAGCACCTTAGTCCACGGGAATAGGCCGCAGATCTCTGCAGACTCTCCAGACCAGATTCACCAACCTAATAGTCCGCCTCATTTGAGCCACCAGTCAAGGTCGCCAAGGGACATCACCCCGTAGTCCAGGTCTATTTCAGTGGTTTAGAAACGTCACTTGGATTCATGAACCTTTGGTTTTGGGGAACGCCACATCTGCCCCATGCCTCGACGCTAGCCAGAACATCCAAACTTAGGCCGACCAGCACACCCACCTGAGGGGCATCCCCTAGTGTGCTGAGAGTCGAGCCTCAGTCGGCGCAGCTGTAGGTCCAAATGTCATCCAGGTATATTGTTGCGAGTGGTCCTGCCAAAGCGTAAAGTAGTGCTCATCGAACCAGATTTTGTTCCCTGCTGGAAAGTGACTCAACCAATACTGTACACTGGCCGAGCTCCCATTGAGTGTAGTGATTAAAGATATCTGCCACCAGGGCGTGCCTAGCTTAGCACCCGCCAAAATCACTTTGGTAATTTGATGTGCCACCTGCTGAAGGCCATAACGCCTCAAAGGTCATATTAACTTTTAACCCCACAAGTCTGAGATCACTCTTTGACACTGCTAGCGCCTCCAATAACTGTAGTTACAATTATTCGACCTCCTGGGTATGCGTCAAAATACTATAGAAGCATACCAACAATATACTAAAGATGGTTTTACATCTCTTTGTGCATCTTTTTTGGGGAGTCTATAACTTCTTTTTTTATCACTATATGTAAATATATCTCCACAGCTTTCCTTTCACATACTTATGTTACAATAAATAAATTGTAATTTACTGTGATGTAAATGTTTGTCTGTTTAGTATTTCATGACTAAGAGTTCATTGACTCAGTCCATGGTGATTGGGGTTGGCACGAAAGTTAGACGGACTGTCATATGGCCTAATTCTGCCCTGGACAGCACATTAGTGTACAAGTTCAAACCTCAGTTGAGTCTTCTACGTTGGTATGCTACACTTGACGCACAACGTTGGTTGGCTGAGACAGTAATGTCACAGTTGAGCTAGGTTTTGGTCATGTCCGTCAGAGACACGGGTTAATTACTGTCTGACCTTATTACGTGCTGACCGGGCACCGGTCAGTATACAATGTAGGGTGCATGGCCTGTAGACACGGCACTAAGTCAAACGTAGGTGTAACAGTCCGGTATGTCAGGTGGCACACAGTCACAGGTTTAACTTGGTTAGAGGTGGCCTGGGGTCGCTGCTGACTCAGCCGCTGTGGCTGCTGGTCTTGACAGGAGCTGGAGCCCCGACCTGATGCAGCCATGGAGCTGTGGTTAGCCCTGGGCTGGTTGCTGGTCTGGTGGTACTGGAGCCAGGGTTTAGCAGTCCCTAGCGTGTCCTGGTGGAAGGCGGTCACTATCAGGTGCAGTTGCTCAGCTGTCTTGATCGGTGACTGAAAGAGGGAGTCAGAGGGAGTTAGGAGGTTAGGTCTCCCAGCTGGCAGGTGGCTTGAGCTCGGTCTTGTGGGGTTGTGTTGTAAAGTGCAGTTGGGGCTGGGGTGCAGCTCCCGTTGGTGTTGGAGACTGAAGCTGCTTTCATTTCTCATCACTTAGTACCACTACTCTAGGTGTATGGCATAAAGGTATGTACAAATATCAGCCTCATCAGGGATAAGCAGGTGACGATGGTCTCTAGCTATGTGTAGAACCAAAGCAGAGGCCGAACTAACCCAGAGCCGTACCCATCGACTTGAACTGGCGATACGAGGCATGGTGGTTAGAGTGGTGGGGTTACTCTGAGCGTACGACAATGATGTTTGGGTATTGGTCCAAAGGTGGGCAGACCTCGATAACCAGACTAGCATCCCCTCCGGTCGATACACTTATAGCAATAGTGATATGGGCAGTAGCTGCATGTGATCATGTACAGTCCTGTTCTGTGACACTGGGGAGTGCTGCATTGCTCCAATTGGTAACTTTCATATGGGATCTGTTTCCCTCTTCCTTCGTTCCTCATCTGGATGTTATTTCGGCTCGTGTTCTTTCGGTCCTCGCACCGCCTTTCCCCTGTCTTTATGGTACCCATCTCATCAATACTGCTTGCTCGCCTCCTATCGGAATTCTTTGTCTACAGGCCTAGTTCAATCAACTCGTCTTGACCTAATAGTTTATTGGGCACCAGGGGGTTTTGTTCGAGACTCCCCAAAATCTTACTGTACATTTTGACTATCTCGGCAGAGGCGAGATTTCTCTCATGTATCCTGTGAATCTGGTTCTGTTCTGCTGACAGAGAATTCACTATGATCCCACTGTGGGCATTGTCTCCTTTTCTCTGTTCTCTCTCTTTTTGTGGCCTTAAGGGCGATGTATCATGGGGAGTAATTTTGCGCCTTATTTTACTCTTGTCTTACCAGGGTAACTGTCATCCTCTGCGGCAGGGAGGGGTAGGAGGTGTCACTGTCCTTACCAGGGAAGAGGTGGGTTTGCGACTGATGGCTGCTGCAATGTGGGTGGTGTCACGAGGTTGTGGTCCCCCCTGTTCTACCCCCCCCCCCCTGAAAAGGGTGGGGGGGGGAAGCAATAATTACCAACGATCGACTAGGAGTTTACAAATAAATACGCCAGTCAAATTGTGGGTTATGTAATGTAGATTTATTTGGCGTAAAACAGACACACTGCCAGAGTCTGTACACAACAATTTAGGGGCTTTAAGGGTGGGATCAAATACCAAAGTTACTAGAGGCGTAAACCCACTGATGATCCTGATACTTAAAGACATTTAGGCGTCGGACACACAAGTACTCAAGACGTCCTTTGAGAGACAATTGCCGTCACTTAGCTGATTTTGACTCCTGCTGGAGTTCCTCCAATGGTAGGTTGAGGTTAGGTCAGCTGAGTGGCCCTTCACTGGCTCTCGGCTGGCATCTTCCTTCAGGGCTGAAGATCTCTTCGGTGGCGTGGTGTTTTCTGTGGCAGTGTGGTAGTCTCGGCTGGTGGCTTCGTTCGGCTGTCTCACTCTTCGATGCTCGATACGGGGCGGGATTGAGGGCTCCAGTAGGCGACCTCTCCCTTGAGGCTGCCAGCATGAACTGAAGTTTGGATGGCATGTCACTGCATATGTGGCCACGAGTACTGAGTGCAACCCCTTCCTTGCTCCACTGCAACGTGGCCGCATATGCTTGCTGCTGAACATCTGGCCTTGTGACAATGTCCCATGTGGGGCTACTAGGTTGCGGCAGATTGCATCGCCGCCTGATCAGGTGCGGAATATACAGACTCTTGTGCTATTCTCTCGTCAGGAGTGCTGGTTTGCGATGGCGGGGGTATGACAGCGGCGCTTTAAAATAAAAGCAGTATGTGGCATGTGTCAAAGGCAGCAGCCTAGGCATACACATCTGTCACTTTGCTTGTGTTTGGGTTACAAGAGGTGTAAGTAACTGAATTCACAAGTGTAAATGTATTAAAGTGTAGATTGAAATATAATTTGTGAGTACATTATTGTAGAACTGTTTTGTAGTTTATTGATTGCTTTCGACATCAAACTTGGTGTTTACTTTAACACACTCTATGATGTGCTTAGATAGCAGCAGTGCAGTAAAAAAGATTTTCTATCATAATGTAGTGTGAAAACTTATTTGTTGTTGTGTCTATGGCAATACTGTTTTCACTTGTGATTGAAGGATGAACATTCACAAAATATTATATTTTAAGTAGGATTTTTATAAGTGCTTAGTTCCCCAAAGAACATCCTATAATAAGCAAGAGGAATTGAAAATGTGGCGAGGTTGTGTGTAGTACCAAGCTGCAGGACAAATGTGGCTGCACAGGGTGGAGATGGAGGAAGAAGCAGGAGGAGTGGTGGCAGGGGCAGCAGCCCTGGAGCTGCGGCAGAGTGTCACTTCGCTGGTGGATGCCATGCGGGACTTACTGTCAAACATTCACCTTCCCCAGACAACACCTTCCACCAATCTGCCCGCCAGCTCCGACTACGATGACTCCGACTCAGACACAGACTCAGCAGCTGATGGCTTCAGCTACTTCCCGACCTTTGGAGATGAGGATTCTGGTCCCGACGACGAGCAGCAGTGAGCCAGCTATTATTTTCTTGAGCTGTGTCATCTCACTATTAAATACGAAGGGCTTCCATAGTTCCAGCACTGGAGTTCTCTATCTTCACATCACATGTATACTATGTTTTCTACATTAAGTGTCAAACAGGACTATATTGGTACCATTATTCAAAATCTGGTGGTGAAATTTTGACATGACATTAATTCATACTTCTGTGAATTTTGATTTGATGAAGCAAGATTTTGACATTTAAATTCTGTACATTAAGCAAATTCGTAAGTATGTTTTAGTTTGTGTTTTCAACTATTGATATGCTTTATGAAACTATAGTGGAAAAAATCTTTTTCTTGTGCTGCCTGTATGCAAAATATTTGGGTTTGTCACTATAATATAGTACATTTTTTTCATTCTAAATTTCTTTTGTGGGTTATGGAATTGGCACATGGAGTACATATTTTTCATATACTCTACAGTACATATTTTATTTTGAACATTTTTAAAGGATCGTTTTTGAGAATACGTACTTGTGTTAATTGGATTTTTAATTTGTTTTGTTTTGATGAGTAGTGAAAAATTATATTTTGAGTTTGTGGCTGAAAGAAAAAATTAAAATGAATTTTATACATTAAATTTACTTATTGGTTTTACAGAAATTTATTTTAAAACAAAAAGTCATTCTGCCATTCTGCTGTTCGCAGTACAGTAATAAAAATAAAGTATGAAATAACAAATAAAAAATAAGAAGTAATAAACACGATGTGTATATTCCACTGCACCCGAAAGTTAACGCCTAAGACTAAAATTAAGTATATTTATTGGCCATTATTACAAATGAGAGGGCTTTCGAAAGTGCTCACTTTACTGTGAATAGCCTATAATAAGCTTGTCAGTACTTATTCATTGATTGAAGATCTTCAAACTTTTTCATGACAGTAGAAACATCATCTTGAAAACTTGAAGTGTTAAATTGGACGATACATAGGAGCTCTCAATTTGCAGACAAAAATTTACCAAAATATACAAGTGGGAAACATTCAGTACTATTCAAAAATGTTATCATTTCTTGCTATCTTGAAACTACATTTAAGTTGTCTATCAGGGAAAGTGATTTGTCATGTTGCTGTAAAATTTCATCATTAGTTAGTTTCTATATGAATTTTATGTTGGGATTGTGTGAAGTCACAGTTGGTCAATGTGAGGTCCTAACCTAACAACACAGCTTCGCGTTCGTAATTGGTGAAAAGCCCACCATCCACCCACTTAATTTAACCACGTGAAAATATTCCAAGTCTATGACTTTGTTCAGAAGTAACGTCATGTGACATGGAAAATTACAGGACAAAGTTCAACTTTAACTCACTTGTCTGCTCTTAATCCTCGAGACATTATATTTTGGAAGACTCTTCCTGTTCATGACGGTATTGCAAATAAAACCGCTGTTATAAGTTTGTATTCAAGTCCTGTAATTAATAGTTGTAAGAAAATTAAGTTGGAATTGGGAAATTAAATTTGGTTGCATAGAAAACTTGTAGGTACAACAGGTGACATGAGAGTACTTGATCATATACAGTGTTCTCAGTGCAATCAATGTGGGGAAATAACACAATTGTCAGGCATGCCCAGCTTACAGTGCATGTAATTGCAATTACTACTTTACTAGGATGCTTTGCTGCAAGAGACGGGTAAGAGAAATACTTTGTGAATTCTCTTGCTTGTCTTCTTCATCAGAATTAGATATAATCATTGCTGAGGTTAAGTGCACAGAAACTGTACTTACTGTATCTTTAACACTTGCGACTTGGAGGATTTGTGTGTTCATTCTGGGTCTCATTTTAGGGTTCAACCAGAACTGTGACTTCACACAACCCCTCTAAAATATCAACTCAGATGTTCAGATACTTTGGGTGTTGGGCTTTAACCCATATTCATTATAACGCAAACGAAAGCTCGTAGGGGCCATGAATTAGTTCCGCCTTCGCACTCCGTACATGCAAACCTCAATAGCCCCATCCCCTGTTATTTATTTATACCCCACGGGCGTTCCACAGTATATAATATATTATATTATTTTATATATTATGAAATTTTGTTACCAAATGTTGCAATAAAATGAAAATCCTCAACTTTGATGAACATTCAGGTGTATAATGAATGTTCATTTAGTGCAACAGCCAAGGAAATACTTTTGTTTTTATATTTCATCCTTTTGTCTTCATCTGGTATTTTATAGATAAAATAACCACATAAAATGGAAATTTAAATATAGTCGCAAGCCCCTGTGGTAAATACTGTCATCCATTTTTTTTGGTAAATACAGTAAAACCCTGTTAAGAAGTCTTCTTGCTTAGTAAGCTTTAAAAAGTTTGCACTTTGTCTATTACAAATACATAGTTTTACCTTTTTAAAAAGTTTTCCTTCTTAATAAGTACAAATTTTTGAGTTTTTTTCTGACACGTCTTAACAGGGTTTCACTGTATTATCATCAATTTTTTTAAGTTTGCTTTTGCAGCAAATGTTATGGAATTCGTTAAACTATTAAGACTGAGCTCTTATGAAACTATTTTTCATTTTCGTTTCAGTTTCAGAAATATATGTGACATTTATTTATTTATTTTCGTTTCACAAGAAGAAACTTGCATTCACACAACTCTAAAAGCTAGACTCCTGTGACTGTATGAGGTGCCCTGGTTTCCCAGAATGATGTCCTAAAATCACTACGATCATAAAATTGAAACTAACGAATTTTGACCTCTAAAAAATCTAAAAATTGCATTAAAAGTCATGTTTTTCCTGTGACATCAGTTGTTAATACTCTTTGGTTCGAAAAGCAAATTAATTATAAATTAAATATTAATTTACTGGTATATAAACAGATGCCTTTCAAAGAAATGATACTCCAGAGTAGGGTTGTGCGAATACTCAGTATAACGAAATGAAAATGTAAAATTCTCTATTTCTATGAATTTTCGGGTGTTCAATGAATATTCATTTAGTGCACAAGGAAAAAAAAAATTTCCCTGTAAATAATTTTGTTGGTTTTCATTATTTTATAACTGAAACAACTATATAAAATGAAAATTTAAACGTAGGAAAAACCCTCTTTGGTAAATACTCCATATCCTACATATTTTTGGTTTGATTTTCCAACAAATTTGTTATATTGAATAACCTGCTATAATGTTAGGAAATTCGTTAAGCTTTCATTAAGGCTGAGCCTTAATGATATTATTTTTTGTTTCAGTTTCACAAAAGTTCATGACATCTTTCATTTTCGTTTCATGAGAAAAAAAGTAATATTTGCACAACCCTACCCAGAAGCCAATACTTGACTTTCCCTTATCTTAAAAAATGCTTAAACATTGATTGAGTGGTGCATAATTGTTACACAATGAAAATTTTATGTGCATAGCTTCTTGTGGGAAAATCAGATAATTTAATTAAGAAATATTTATTAATTTCAATACACTCATGTGTTCAGCCAGTTCCTTAAGTTTTTTTATTGTTGTTTATTAGGTAACTGCAACAAAATTACAACACATATATTTGATTGCACTAATGATAATATTTTTAATGAGTTTTGATTGTGACTTCCTGCATTTTATTTTCAATTTTTGGAATTTTTTCTTGGTTCCCAACAAATGCCTCATAAAATTTGTACTTGTGAAATTGAGGGCCTATGGTATACAAGTGTTAATAAAATTGCATGTATTTACAACCGAACTCCCATGGGTCTTTTCACATGAATTATTATTAAATTATATAGGAACCAGTCATTTTTATTCCTGCCCCCCCCCCCCCCCCCTCTTTTACAACTTTTTTTTACAAGAATGCTTTTCTTTGTTTGCTGCAGAAACTATCCTGCTATGCCTAATTGGGTTATGCCTACTTTACATTAACTTGCAGCCAATGTTTATCTGCTTAATTTTGCTTGAAGTTTAACATCTACTAATGAAGGTCACAAGTGTGTGTTGTAAATGTATGACATTTTAAAAGAACTTAAGTTTGTGGTAAAGTTACTTATTGCTTGGTGTTAAAAATTAACTTTGTCTATTATGTATTTGATATGGCTTGGGGTGACATCTAAAAAACTATATTGAAGGAGCTGCTGTATTTCATCCACATTGTGTGTGAGAACAGTTTTTTGTTCATTGTTATTTCAAAAATTTTTCAGTTACCAGTAACCTTTGTTAGACTTCTAGTTATTAGAAAAGGCTAAACTTATAAGTTTCCACTAGTCCAGCATGTTTTAAAAGAGTCGAAATTTGTGTCCGTAATTTTTAAATGCTTCAGTCATGTTTATTTTTTAATTGTGCATTTTAAAGGCAGTTACGAGTGTTTTTTGTATGTGTATCAATTTTTTTAAATCCTTTTTATTTTTCTATAATTGAGTTTAGTATGGAAATTACTGTGTGTGTGAAGCCGTGAAATTGTGTACATGTTGTATTTATGTGATATGGTTAAAGAAAATAACTCTACATTGTTTTGTATATGTGATTGTATATAAAAACTGTAATTTACACTATTGTGTTTCTTTGTTGGAAATAAAATTTTTCATAATTGAATTTTTATATTTCATGTAGTTAACATGAAGTTGTGTTACAGTGAATATACGCCTGTCTGAGTTTAATTCTGTGCTATCCAGGTATGGAAAGGTACCTAAAACCATTTTTGACACCAGTCCAGCAACAGTTACTACAAAAAGGTTTTTACAGGAATGAACGAAGAAGAATAAACCTTCCATAGTGCACTGCTCTTGTCAGTCATGTACATTAAGTAAAAATTTTAAAAGAGAATTAGACGCAGTTACAGGTTGTAACTAGGAGGTACTGGTAATCCTCGATATTACAGACACTCAAAGTTCCCCAAAATTTGTCTGTATGTATGACCAAATTGTCAGTATGAACTGAAATGGCCCAACTTCAATCCATTCAATCCAATAATTTCAATCAATCTTAACATGAAAATGGTGTCCAGTCAGCATATTTTGCTGGGAGGGTACATAGTCATGTTCACATGTCTCTTGTGGAAAAATTATATATTTTTATTGATTAAATTGGAATTTATATATATTAGGGTGATATATTCTGAGTGAAATTATACCCCAGTTACGCACAAAAGTCTTGAGTTAAAATTTACTAAAACGTACACCGCAATGTTGTTCGTATGCCTAACAACAGTGGCAATGCGGCCTATGTTTTACATTTCCCGCAAGGAAATGGAATATTTTATAATGTTTTTGTTGATTAAATATAAATGATTTTAATAGGATAATGTATTCTGAGTTAAATGATACCCCAGTTGTGCTGAAGATACTACTGAACGAGTTAAGTGGACCAAATAGCAGACCACATTACAGTGCATATGCTTAACAAAACAGCAACGATGTGGTCCGTGTTTACATTGCCCACAAGGTAATGAGATGTTTAATGTTAGTCAACCCATGTTGACAGAAGCTCAGTGCACCTAATTACCACCTGTTCCTAGCTTTTACCATCCACCTGAATTCTACAATAAGCTGTCCTGTCATCGCCCTACCCCAAATAAAAACAGTTCTTTTTTTCTGCTCCTGCTGTAAGAACAGCGCTTCCTTTGACTTGTGCGCCGTTTCAAGGAGGAGTGCCACTCCCCAGAAAGTCACGGCCTTCATGAGAGCATCAGTGCAAGATGTGTCAAGGCCTCGTGCTGAGCACCATGTAGATAAGGATCCATGGTTCGTGCATGTCATGTCACAAGCTCTACCCCCTACAAGCAGGACTAATTCCTCTGCACCCCTCAGAAGCCTATAAATGAGAGAAATTAGTATAAAGGCACCCCCACGCATGGCAAGCCAGTGTGCGCAGGTCTGCGAAAGAGCCATGATCCCTTTGGCTGTGAAGGCCGAGAACACCAAAAAATCGCCGCCACTTCTCCTGGCTGTGAAGGCTGGAGCTTTTAGTAAGGGCAGAGTCCCTCTGTCACGCTGTTAAACGTGCAGTCTACTAGTGGTAGCAGACATCAATGAGCTCCAGAGAGCCCACCTCACAGAAGACCTCAAACTCTTCGGCCACCTACAGTCGCCTCCATCCAGAGCCTTGTACATCTGCTGCCTCCACCAGCTACTCCAGATGTCACCAGAGGACAGCACCGACGTCATCTGTAACGTTCCTGTAGAATACCTTCGTTCTGCAATGTCTACCCAGGTATTAAAGGTCACTGCAACATAGTCCCTTCTCGACACCTCTTAGGGCTTTGGCTAGCCACAACTTTACCACTATCAGGGCCAACGACAGGGGAGGAGAAAGGGTAAATTTGTCCCAGGCCCCGAGGGCTAGGGAGGCCCTGTCCAGACGCCTGCAGTTAAATGTAAACAAATTATTTTAAAAACTGGCTTAGTAATCTTATTTTATATTTCCTTAACTTTGAAGATTTGTTAAGATGCTGCAATATAACATTTAAAAAAAAAGTTATTTGTTTAATATTTAAAACTTGTTTTGTTCCACCGTGAGCGTGAACCGTATAATACGACACAAACTTAAGACATGGTTTTGAGACTTGAATATATTTTTAGGTGGAATAGCCAAGAGATGAACCAATACAAATCAGGTGTCCAGAAAATAAATGGCGCATGCTGCTTATACAACTAATCTAATACGATTACGACTCATCACCTAGATTACTTCTTCCACCACTACAGACATGAGTGACACGCCTACCTTACAGGCAACAGGAACTTATGAGCGTATTCTCTTGACCTAGAGGATACATACCCGGCTGGCAACCCCCCCCCCTCCCCCCAACCATGTGCAGAACCAACAAGCTGCCCAAACCTCGGGAAAGGCAGAGTGCCACCGACGAGGTACGAAGCAGAAACGCTGACCAGGGTTTTCCCACACCAACCAGGGCAGGAGGACATCACGCCTCCCCCGCACTCCGCTCCGGCAGTCTACAAACTTCCACTATATAATTCAGGACCCCGCTGAGCTCGAGAGTCATTCTTCTTCTCTCGCAACTTCCCACAGCACTGCTCAGTGCTGGGACCTGTAGAGAACTTTGAAGCATTGAGTATGCTCCCTGCGGCTACTTCACTGTCGACGATCAGTGAACCAGCGAACACGCTCACTAACACGTTACATTCACTTAGTCTCCTCAACACACCTTTCTTAGACCAGTTTAGAAGTATTATATTTTTTCTCGTTAGGATAATTATTTCCCACTTTTCCATTAGAACCAGGTTGCCTACACCTGGACAGTGTATTAACCTCCAGCACCCAATTGCCTGGTAGGAGGTAGCACGCGTCACATGTTTATTGAAACATCAATAAACATACTTTTGTTTCCTACCCTACCGATTTTATTTCTGAGTGTATCTGTCTGTTTACCTGCTATATACAGGTCGCTACATAGACCATTGACAAGACCGGGTAATTGATATAACCATTTTAACCCTTAACTTCAACAGCAGTGTCCATCATATTTTCTACACACCTGTTGCTTTCCAACTGCCACAGCACTATACCAGTGCCCGCAGAGAGGAACAGAGGAGCCACAACCACTAGCAACACCTTCACGCAAGAAAAGCAACTGTCTAGAGTTATTACTTTATCCCACATCATCGTTAATGCTGGAATATCTGTAGCTTGAGACCTGTCACCCATCTCTGTGTGAATGCACATCCAGTAGCAGCATTGGTGACCCAAACAGCTCCCCATCTCTGATCAGCCCGCATGCGTGGGGGATAAGTGGAGACTTAATAGAGCCTGGTCAGCAAG
Organism: Dryococelus australis; assembly: GCA_029891345.1. Classification (NCBI taxonomy): domain Eukaryota; kingdom Metazoa; phylum Arthropoda; class Insecta; order Phasmatodea; family Phasmatidae; genus Dryococelus; species Dryococelus australis. The sequence goes on along the minus strand of CM056999.1, from coordinate 27,291,804 downwards.
CCAAAACCAGACTGACACTATAAATTGTTTTTAATTTGTTCACGTTTGTTCACTGTAAGCAGAGACTCAATGCCGTACAACCATAGGCACGGCTGTAAATATAGGGAACGAAACACAATGTTCCTTGCCGCCAGACAGTTGAGTTAACCTACTCCGGAGCGACAGACGGAATGGGACCACGCTGCCCAACTCGGGCACGAGTCAGTATCAACTGCTCCAGTAACTATCTTATTTGTATCTGCGTGCATATTAATTCATCCCTTGTGCCATCCCGTGGTAAAAGGTTTGTTAACCGGCACTGCTACAGGATTCAGCTGGGATAATGACCATTTCTGGATAATTGAAGCTCACCTGTGGAATTGCTAGGTCGGAGTAGGCCAAGCTCGCTACGTTTGGGTAAAACCCACTATGACCACAACACCCAAGAAGCGATGGTAAATACGTACTAACTAACACCCCTCGTCTCCCGCCATCTGTTTAGATCACCCTGCTTTTCTTCTAGCAGAAAAAATCCTCGACCATCGTGCTTAGTAGCCTATCCGGGCATGCGTCAAGAGATTTTCTGGCTCACTACGTGGGGTGTCAGACAGATAGCTGTGCACAGTAAACGACACGAACTAGACCAACCATACCCCGAGAACTAAGGGTCAAAGCTATCAGTCAAGCAGACTTTGGGGAGTCCTCAAAACATGCCGTGGCGCCCTTAACCGTTACCATGTCAGATGCCGAAGTCAACACCGCCACTGGCGAGAACTCCGACAATGAACGCGACGTATCCAACGTACAGTGTAGCCATGCCGACTGCCCAGGCCATTGCGTACTAAGGATAGAATGCACCTACTGCAATAAACTTTCATTATGCCTGCATAGGCTGGCCTGAAGACACCCGAGCTGCAGACCGTTTAGAGTAGTGCTTGCCGGCAACAGCCAACGAGATTTTGTAATGAAATTACATGCCCTCGGCGAGGCATAAACCACATAATGTGCACAACGTGCAGTGAACCCTATCATCACCTATGTATAGGGTGGCCCGACGAACGCGTGTCTATGCCCGGGATGGCCTACCATTGTGAGAGATGCCGAAGGAAAAGCATCTCTCACTCCCGTGGATCCAAGCCTTTCTGGATACATATTTAACTTGAACGGCAGCTGGCCACCCAGCTTCCGGTACAGATGATGATATTCAAATAATCGACTTTGCAGGTCGCCCACATGAATACCCAGTCGCATTCATGCAGGAATGCGAAAAAGAATGTGAAGAAACAGACCTGCCACCGAAATAATGGGTTGACCAGGCCCAACTGCACTTGAAGAGCCTTGCCCTCACATGGTGTGAAAGATACGGAGAATTTTTAACGGACCGGAAGTAGTTCAGTAACCGGATTGCGGCAGAATTCACGGGCGAGGTGGTGTTGGCTAGGCTAACGACACTTTTATAGCCAGACCCAGGTACTCGACGAAGAAGCAGAAATCTTAATTTGAAGAAAAGAACAAATGTTTCGACATGTGTTCCCCGGAGTTGACGAGGCTACCGCTGTTCGTTTCATCAGTCGAATGTTACTACCAAATCTCCGGAACGTACTTTTGACAGCAAGACCCACGACCTGGGATGAGTTAGTTGATCAAGCTCGAGAAGCTGAGCAAAACTTTGCAGCCCAGGCAAGTCTTGAAATACCAGTACTCACCAAGGCCTCTGAGGAACGAGCACCACCTGTTGCACCTCCTAAAGGCGTACCAACCACAACCCCACGCAGGGCATTCATATCCAAATGCTGTTTCTGTCCAGAGAACCACTGGAACAAGGACTGCCCTCGGAAACGAGAAGGAGCTGCGATTCCACCAAACCGAGTTGACAAAATGCCGTCAAATATTCCAACATGACCAGTTGGAAAACCAACTTCCGGAATCAAGCCGGGAAACGCCGACGCCGGGTTACAAAGTGTCCCCCCCCCCCCCACCCATTTACAAGGACACATCCTCCAAGGATTAAGTAAGGAAGCACTGATTCCTGTAGCTTCACACATAGAGGTAGATGTGAATAACAACAGGGTACTAGCTTTACTTGATCGGCGGCTACTAGAAATTTTATTAGAAGAAATTTGTTAACGCCAAACCAGCTCACCGAACTAAGACCGCAAAACAAAATAGTAAGAATGGCGCAACCCATTGCCACTCTGGACATAACCAGCCGAATTACCTTGAATATAAAAATTCAAAGTATTGTTACGCCAACAGAATTTAATGTATCACCAACTATGTCCGAATCAGTAATACTAGGGTGCACGTGGCTCGTCTGCCATTAATGCATTGTTGATCACGTACAACGTAGGGCCAATCTGGGAGAAACCAACCATATTACTGTAAACTGGGATCAAAACCCAGACGACATCTCGCCAATACCAATTAAAAACTGTACTAGACGAGCATGCCTGCGCTTTCAAACAAGGAGGACTGCTACGACAAACACATTCCATACAACATGAAATATGGTCTTCAACTGACGTACCAATCCACAATGTCCATACCGAGTGTCAGCCTGCCCTCCGGACCTCACCGTGGATCAGGTCAACGACATGAAGGACAAGGGGATCGTGGAGTCGTCGAACTCCCCATATAACTCACATGTGGTCCTTGTACCTAAGAAGCACAGAAAATTGTGATTTTGCGTAAATTACAAATCGCTAAATGAAGTCACTCGTCCGATTGCTCCCCTAGCTATAGACTTGTCTCATACACTTCGAGATATTGGCAAAGCCAAAATATTCAGTCCTCTTGACATGTAGTCTGGATACAGGCAGATTGCAGTCCATTTGGACAGTTCGAAAATATATGGCCTTTGCGACAACCGAGGGCAAAACTATACAATTTCGAGTCGTGCCTTTCAACTTGAAAAACGCCCCTGCAACCTTCCAATGATTAATGTCTGCGAAAGTACTAACAGGTTACATCAGCGAGTTCTGTTTCGCCTATCTCGATGATGTGATCATGTATTCTAATAGCTGGGAGGAACATCTAGGCCATCTGCGAGTATTGGAAAGGCTCGAATTGCATGGAATGACTTGTATGCTATCAAAACGTTTCTTTGCCAAGTCGTCAATAGATTATTTGGGACATGTCATATCACCCGAGGGAAACTTCCCGCAACACATCTCAATATGAGCAACTGAAGAGGTGGAAGACCCTACGAATAAGCGACAGCTTCAACGGTACCTGGGTCTGTGTAACTGGCTACGAGACTTCGTTCCAAATATTGCGGAATATATGGCACCGCTAAATCCACTTCTCGAGAAAGACAACCGTTGGCGATGGGGGCCCAGAACAACAGCGAGCATTTTCTGACTTGAACAGCTTCAAGAATATTCACCAAGTCCATCGACTACAAGGAGACAAACCCTTAATAATATTGCAAACGGACGCATGTCAAAACGGCCTGGGCACAGTATTATACCAGCAAGGCGTGGAGGGACAGCCCCATGTGATAGCGTATGTGTGAACTCGCTTAAATTAAATCAAGAAGCGCTACCACATTAATGAGCGGGAGTGTCTGACCATTATCTAGGCCCTGAAGAAATATCGGTATTATCTCGAACGGTAACACTTCATTCTACGAACCGACTCTAAAGCCCTCCAATGGCTACACGAGTCTCGGAATTTGAAGGCCAAGCTTCGGCCGATGGGACATGTTCCTTACCGAGTTGGACTTTGAGGTTCAAAATTGCCCAGTTAAGATGAACGACTTGCCAGATGCCCTGTCTCGTTTCCCGATGTTGGAGGAGGAAGAAGGGAAGTGAATGTCACCCCCCACCCCTTCAGATCGAAAGATGTCCAGAAGAATAAATCCGACTTCAACTGCAAATAACCCACCAACAAATAACCTTAAGCCAACAGGAGGATCCTGACATCCCACCCCTACGGGAACAGCCCCAACGGTTCGCACTATGGGATGACGTCATATGTACAACTAGCGGGCAGCCCAATATATAGTGGAAGATCTGGGTTCCGCCGCAGCTATGAGCTGATGTATGCTGATGACCATCCCCAAGCTGGTCACCTGGGTACTAGGGAAACCCTACTGGATATTAAAACTCATTACATTTGGGACGGGATAGGCCTCAATGTCAGGCAGTACGTCAGCAACTGCATCACGTGTTGCCACGGCAAAGCATACCCAGTTCTCTCTCCCACTGCAAAACCATGGAGACCCAAGATGGCCTGGACCAACATCGCTGCTGATCTAATGGGCCCATATCCACGTAGCACGAAAGGAAACCACTACTTCTAGTAACACATCAATTTTCAAGGTGGGTAGAGGCATTTCCTCTACCCAGCCAAGATACCATCCCAATTGCGTGGAAAATGTAGATGGAGATTTTTGCACAATGGGGTTATCTGAAAGCCATACTGATAGACAGTGGCACCCACTTTACGAGCTGTCAATGGGAAACCTCCTGTCAAGAGTGGAGGTTAGAAACTTGGACTACCCCCCCTTACCATCCACAAGCCAACCCCACTGAACGGAGGAACCAGGAGATCAAGAAGTGTGGATAATTATCGCAATCATTGGGATAAGACATCCCCACCATACTGTTTGCCCTTCGACGCTGTACGAACGAGGCCGTCAACCATTGCGCCGACCAGATGACTGGCAGTGAGAAAGCGAGTCCACTGATATGCCTCAACCCGAGGACATCTGGCTAGCAGCCCTAGCCCGTACCATGCACGACCAGAAAGCTCATAATGCATATATTTTGAAGAAATATCCCCAGCCGAAGACAGGGGTAAGAGAATTCAAATTAGGGGAAGCCGTCCTCGTGCGAAGTCACCCACTCAGTAAAGCCAGCAACCCGAGGTCAGATACGCTCATACCCAGGGGACATGCCAATACTTGGGGGACGATGACGCTTGCCAATAGGGGATGAAGACGAACCCCTGATCAAAAGAGTAGTACCCAATACAGAGCCAGTACCTTCTACAAGACCCGAACCGACACCCATCATGATTGACAGGGTGCCTAGTAACATCGCGCCATGGAAGCCCGATGTAGAACAACGTCAAGGTGCATTCTCCGTCAGATCAATGCCCTCGACGCCACGCAGCTACGCCGAGAAGATAGCAGCCAAAACAAAATCTAGCTGCCCTGAATTATCCTGGCGGAGTCCCCGTGATGGAGAACCCCGTCAAACACCCCATTGATAGAACCGCATCAGTGAGCAAATGGATGCACCCACGCGCCTAACTCTCCACCTGGTACAACTATGGAGCTGGAAGTCGAGGCCATCCCAACGTCAGCTAAGTCGTCCGACGAAGAAGTACAGGGGACCTAATCTCGAGATTGTTCGTGTGCAGTTTGTATACGAGATGTCTCGCACAGTCCGCAACGTATACAAGACAATTGTAAGCTCCAACCCCTGAAACTCGCACACGTTTTCAGTGTGTGAGAGGAGTGTCAGACAAGCATATACGAGTGACATTTTGTCATGTTGGTGATCCTGTGGCGAGACGGGAACAAATATTAGCAGAACTCAACCAATCAGAAGCGTCACTTGTATCGCATGTGTTTGTTTATTTATATTGTACCCGATTGAATAAGCAAATGGCTAAAATTACCAAAATAACCAACGAGCAGAAGTTTATTCTTCTCGAATTCGTAGAAGGTTAGATAATTGAATATATTGTGTTGTGCTGTTCATCTATGATGTTTACAGAGTATTAATTGTGAAAATAAAATCTAGTATTGTCCTTATTGAACCTCTATGTACGTTGGAAATACCAACGAAATTAGGTTATTGTCTTTGTTAGTGGCATGACTTGATGCAATATTTATATGCCTTACACCTAATAATATGGATATTAAATGTTACACAGAACAGCAGATTTGTTTTTTGTCTTTCAAATAGTTTACGTGGCAGGGATTGGTCAGTAAAATTCTTCCCTGCGGAAATTACATACAATTTAATTAAGAGAACACAGTTGTGTTTCATACATTGCCATAATGTCTACATTACATTATAAATAATGAAATTTGAATGTATATGATAAGTTGCCCATCGTTTCGAGAGTATTAGCCACTACATGGCACGTTGCTAGACTTCGTGTTTGAGTAAGAGCAACTGTGAAGTACATAGATACTTTTAGTGTAATAATACTGCAGACGTAAATTAAAGGTATCAGTTATTTTGGGTAGTGGGCTGTAGTGCGATTGAATATAATTTATTTAGACTGTTAAAAAAATTGTAGGAAAGAAAAAACTTGCCCAAGGCAAACTGACAGCTGACTGGACAGCCAAGGTTGCCAGCCTGTTGTAGGAAGAAGTTTCTGTGAAATTGAAAGTTTGTGCAATAATAATATGTTATTTACAGAGATTTATATGGAAGACTGACTAAATAATAATTTATGACTTCTAACAAACCAACTACGAGTCATTGAACAATAATGAATGTCAGTAGTAGTCCTATGTAAATTACACTTTTACTCATAACTTCATTTGCACTCTCAACACACATTTTAATTCTTGTCGATTCAACAAGTTCTTAATTTATATTCGATTATACATTCGGAACAGCATCAATAATGTTTAAATTTAATTCACACAGCATCAACAGTCATCTTATGTCTAATATTTTGTTTGTTTTGATGTGCTACTCAACTACAACTCCACATCTCGCATGGTGATGATCGAGAGAGTGGCCACTCGCACGGTCGAGACATATACGATGGCTCTCGTATGGTTCAATCTTACAGTTTTCTAAAATTGTGCGGGTTACGGCCGCAATTCAATGATTTTGTATACGAGTACAGTTCGAGCTTAGGTCCCCAGGATGCCACTAGACCACCGGAACACGGGACGTCGAGCTCTGATGAGAGTGCTCCACCCCAACCCCCAGCCATGCCGGAAATGCTCCGCCTAAGACCCTGCCACGCAGGAAGATCTGCCAGCTGGGACGTCGAGCTCAGACAAGAGTGCTCCATCCCAACTCTGCTACCCGGGGTGTCGAGCTGCAACAGACGTGCTCCGTCCTCAGGTCCTGCGATACAGGAATACCCACAGACTCAGATGTCGAGCTGCCACATTAGAAGTGCTCCACCCTGTCATCTTACTATGCAAGAGACGGCTTTCATCGAGAACGTCGATGCCACCCATTACCCCTCAACAGGCACATTACCTGCAGTGGAGGTCGACGTGAATCTCCCTTCCACTGCCTCGCCCCAGGACCTGGCCACCGAGACCGTCGATGCCGCCCACGACCTGGTACCATGAAGAGCTGTGCTTCCAGCAGTCGGGGTGGAGATCTTTTTCCCCCGCACTGCCCCGTCAGAAAACATCCTGCCCTACGGGTAGGAACCCGTGCAGTTGGGGTGGAAGGCTTGACACTCTCCCACACTGCCTCAACGTCCCTTGAACGAGTGCCCTCCCACTTTGTTGTGGCAGAAGCAGATGCCACGACACCCCAGGCTGCTCCACGATGCCTGATACCCCTACGAACTGCACAGGCCACCTACACGCCTGGCCGGTACTGAGAATCGCCGTGGAGACTCACAACCAGGTATATGCATACCCTCTGCATGCTGCCCTTCGTTGAAGAAGGAGGCCCATCGAAAGTGAAACCAAAGATCACCAGGAAGTCAGTAAATTTTAAAAAGCAATGTAGTAGCCATAAACTGCTACTATGTGCTCGTGGCAAAAAGACAAGTTATAGACCGGCCAAGTGCACCACAGTTAATTTAGCAGCAAGCCAAAGACAGTGACAAGCAGAACAATCACATTTAGGCTAAATTAAAATTCAAAAGTCTCCACTAAGTTTAAGTATAAAGAATCAACGAGGTAAATGAACCAGAAATTAGTCACTCGACTATGTGTTAATTAACTTTTTTTATATAACCGTGAAAAGCTGTACATCAGTATCTTTTGAAAGACATTTTACACCTGACGGTTCAAGTGTTTCGGTTGCCAGCAGTCCACTTAATACGACTTGTTCATAAATACGACTTGGTGTATAGGTAAACCTATAAATGTCACCATACGTTTTGAAAGTTGACATGTGCCGCTTCTACACCTATAATAATACATCTCTGACTCGTCGCATAGGAGTACTGCTTTTATCTCTACAGATGTGAGTAACATGTTGCCTACCCCTACAGACAACGGGAACTACTGTGTTTTTTCTTCTCACCTGCAAGGCACGTATCCCGGCAGGCATGCCACCCCTCCCCCCATACCGCATTCGACTTCGACATCAACAAGCTGGCCAGACCTCGGGCACAGCCGAGCAGACCCGACAAGGCACGAAGCCAGAACCGCTGACGAGATAATTCTCACGCCACCCAGGGCCGGAGGACATCATGCCTCCCCGCTCCCGCGCCAATTGCCTACAAGCTGCCACTATATAAGTTCGACGGCAGCCGAGCTCTGGAGCTATTCTTTCGCATCTCTTGCACCGCCCACAGCACTCTTAGTACTTGGGAACTCTAGAGAAGTTGGAGGCCTACAAGCAAGTACGCCCGGCAACCAACTACGTACGTCGACGACCAGTCAACCCAGCGAAATACAAACACAAATTCTTTTTTTAAGTTCATTTGTCTCCTCTAGACACTTTTAATTAGTAGTTTAACTGTAACTCTTATTTTCGTCTAGAATCAGACTTTTCCCGTTTACTTAGAACTAGCTCACGTACACCTGGAACCACGCAGTTGCCTTCAGCTATCCTCGACTTGGTAGGAGGTAACACAGGTCATGTGTATATTGAACTTTCAATAAACACATGTTGCTTCCTACATTGCTACTTTTATTTCCAGGGTATATATCTGTACTCACAGTTGGAGGTAGATTACTCTGTGCACTGCCAATGGAATCTGAGGATGTTATTAAACCAAACTAAGACATATACATTAGACGGCTACCTGTTTCTTCCCATCAAACATACAGCACTATTAGTGCTTGTGGGGAAGAAACAGTAATGTCCCAACCACTAGTAACACCTTCGCACCAGGAGGCACGACACACACGGGTTGCTTCGTACCACTCACACTATTAGTGTGTGGTGACAGTGACCTGCAGTGCTGCCGGGTATTCTGGGTGGACGCACAACCAGTAGACACTTGATGCGACTCCGGCTCAACGTCCCTGATTAGTCCGCCTATGATGGGGGATCAGTGAGGACACGTATCTAGCCGGCAGACAATTCACTATTGGGGTACACTGTTAGTATTTCATTTTCAGTGCACTGCATGATTTATAGAACTGTTACCCTATGCCTCATGAGAGAAGGAGTGGTAGGAGAGGTAGAGAGCCACACCTGGCTCACCCTGCTGACTGGCCGAGAATATTATCACCCTATCCTACACAGGATTGAAAGGCGAAACGGGTCCATGCCGCCGAACTCAGAAGTCAATCAGTCACGCCTGCACCAGTAATATTAATTGAGTTTCCACCGTGATTCCATACCAGCCTACAAGTATCGCCTTATTGTCTACGGCTTCTTAACTAGAGTGGAAGTTCGCCTAGGTTGGGACAACTTGGTCTTCTGGACGAGAGAAGCAAGGCTTTGGAATATTCGTGCAGGCATTCGTCCCTCTTAAGACTAAACTTACTTCAACTACCTAACTAGAGGTGTATGTGTACCAGAACTAGTCAGCACTCCTCGCCTCATCCCTGCTACCTAAGTCGCTTTTGGTCTAGCAAGTAAAAGCTGTAACTAACGTGTCCAGTCAGTCTAATCGGACACGCGTTAAAGTGTTTATGTGAAGATAGCTTACACGAATAATGCTGTTGTGTAAGAGTGTGTTTTCAGTACGGAGAAAAGTGAACATTCCTCAGGAACTAACCTTGACCATTCCAACGAAGACACATAGTGTACATACTAGCTGTTAGACCTACAATATAAGATGGACTCCCACAAGGGATAGCTAGGTTATTTTTCAATGCTTTTCAGCATTAAATTTGATTTTATGTGTTGGCACACATTTTAATATTTTCATACGTTTTGCCAGGGTATGTGTGAAAATCGCCTACAAGAATGGATGCCATTTTACGGGAGGGTATTTTTATGCGTATGCTTAGATTTGCATGTGCTTTTATTTGCAATATCTTGTGCACACCTAATCAGTTATCAACCAAAAACTCGAAGCGTTAAAGCTCCCCAAATCTTGAGCATGATATTTTTAACTTCAAAATTTGAGTGTTTATGTCTATTGTATTTAGTGACCAACGTGTGCACAATTTGCCACGATAGTCGTGCATGTAGTGTACTCATTTTGTATTCGTTTAGCCGGTTAACCCAAGTATTGAAGGGCCTGTTGTTGGCCACCTCGCAATCTGTCACACGTAACTATTTAGCTTGCTGACAGACACAAAGGTTCTTGGAAAAATTTTCTTTTTCTTTCTGAACTCACTGCAGCAACCTCCAGGATAGTAATGGCATTTCCCCACCTTTCGTAAGTAAGGCTTGTACATATTATAATTATTCTTACGTTAATCCCCTTGTTTTGACGGGCCATTGTGTTATGCAAATTTTCTTTAAGATCATTATGTACGATGCCAATGTAATATCCACCAGCGTTATGCTGGTTTTTGTCGATGGCACACATATGAAATGTAGGTCGCTGGGACACCCGACACATGTGGCTTCCTGACCCGTAATCTTTGCAACACGGGGGGAATACACACTCCCGCCGCATCTGCACAGCCCGATAACCAGGACGAGGGGCAGAAAAGGACGCCGCCCATAAGAGAGCGAGAGAGAAACAGAATCAAGGGTGCAAGTCGGCCGCCGGCACTCCACATGTTTCACTTTGCCAGCTGGACGACCAGAGCGCACAGAACACGCGCTGCGACAGTGCTCAAGCACCCCAAACTTGAGGGTCCCGCCTACCTGCCTGAAAATATTTTTTGTGCCACCTACCTCATTACGTCTACGAATACCTACCAGACCTTCTAAACCTCCCAGAGAGGGGGCCAACGCCTTTCTCTGCCACCTTTTTCCACGATGAGCCTTCGTCACAACCGGGGGGTGGGGGGGTCGAATTGACGCATGCCACTTATACAAATAATATAATAATACGATTATAACAAATCATTTAGAGTACTTCCTCCACCACTACCGATGTTGGTGTCACATTGTCTACCATACAGGCAACAGGAACTTATGAGCATATTCTCTTCACCTGGAGGATTCGCAACCTGGCCGTTAAGCTGCCCTACCCCCCTTCTCGCAATGCTTAGAGCCGACAAGCTGCCCAGACCTCGAAACAAAGCCGAGCGCCACCAACGAGGCATGAAGCATAAACGGTGAACAGAGTTCTCCCACGCCAACCAGGCAGAAGGATGTCACGCCTCCCCCGCAGCCTATAAGCTTCCACTATATAAGTCAGGATGCTGCCACTCGCGACTTCTCACAGAACTGCTCAGTGCTGCGACCTCTAGAGAACTACGAAGCATTAAGTACGTCCCCTGCTGCTACTTTACCATCGACGATCAATGAACCAGTGAACACTCTCACTAACACGATAAATTCTCTTTGTCTCCTCAACACACCTTTCTTAGACCAGTTTAGAAGTATGATATCTTTTATCATTTAGATATTTCTTTTCCACTTTCCATTAGAACCAGGTCGCCTACACCTGACCAGCATTGTAACATTTAGCACTCAATTGCCTGGTAGGAGGTAGCACGTTTCGCATGTTTATTGAAACATCAATAAACATACTTTTGTTTCCTACCTTACTACTTTTATTTCTGAGAATATCTATATGTTTACCTGCTATACACAGGTTGCTATGTATACCATTGAATTCCTCAACCCACTCCGAAGCGACAGACGGAACGTGACAGCACCCCCCAGCTCGCACACAAGTCAGTATCGACTGCTTAGGTAACCATCTTATTTGTATCTCTCTGTGTGTGAATTCATCCCTCATGCCATCCTGTGGTAAAAGGACTGTTAACCGGTACTGCTACAGGATTCGTCTGGGATAAAGTCCAGTTCTGGACAAACGAAGCTCACCTGTGGAATCACCAGTTCGGCGTAGGCCAAGCTCGCTACGTCTGGGTAACACCCACTACGACCATGGCACCCAAGAAGCAATAGTAAATACGTACTAACCAACACCACTCATCCCCCACTGTCTGTTTAAGCTAGACCATCCCACTTTTGGTCTAGCGGACAAAATCCTAGACCATCGTCCTAGTAGCCTATCTGAGCACGAGTCAGAAAAGTCAGAAAATATCGAGCGCAACAAGATGCAGAAAATTAAAATTATCTGCTTAATTTCCTCGGGAAGTGACCAAAACTAGATACAACTTCGTCTTCAACTGCCGAGATACTGTACTCTTCATCACCTTAAGAAAATTAAGACGATACTCAACATCAACAACACCAACAAACATCACAATTATAATATTCACTTGGAGGGAGTTTTCCCTGAAATTTGTTTAGGGTTAAGAATTTTTCTGTATTTGCTTGTGACTGTTGAAGAAGGTGAACGCTCATTTAGCAAATTTAACCTGTTTAATTGTCCGAAATATTTGCACTGTGTTTTTGTTAGGTTGATTCTGAGTCCACATTTTGTCTGTCATCACTTTCGTGGTTGGCCACGATACTGTTGTTCACTTGTCTGGACTTCTGTTCGCACTTGCAATATCTTGTGCCTCACTCGTACTTTGCAATTGAGTCATGTGGCAGTGCGTGCAAGCATTGTGGTCACAGCAATGCTGGTGCACCACTAAATGTCCGGCCAGCCATAATTTGTTAGTAAACAAGTTCATGTGGTCGCGCAAGAGCCGACGTGGGAGCATGGTACGTGGTAGTGAGGTCGGGATTGGGCGACACCTGGCGCAGTGCGGTGTGACGTCAGGGTGTGGCAGTCCTGCACGGCAGGGCACGAGGCAGCAGTCAACAGTCTGTGGGTGCACAGCTGAACGCCGGCACATGGTGAGCGGGTCGCAAGGGTGGCTATTTTGTTTTCTCCCTTCCCACCATTATTTTCCTCCTCGTCCTCGAGCGCACACGATGTGGGTGGAGGGGGAGGTCTTTAGTCCCATTGTCCTGCTGGGGACCTGGCTGGCACGGGGTGGCTGACGTCACAGCGCACCAAGAAGGCCACTGTCTGCTACGCTCTGCGCTTCTCTCTCATAGTCGCTGCACTAGTGGTGTACTTGCAGAGTCCGCACATTTTTTCCACTCTGACCACGTGCTTCAGTTGTCTGGCATCCTGGGGTGTCGTGACGGCATCCCACGGCTCCAGTTCTGCACAGTAGATTTTCTGCACACCTCCTTGGTGTTGGCGATGGTCGAGATAAGCGGGAATGCTTCTCATAAGAATTTTTGGAATTCTGAAATTTTGGAAGAAAATTTGGGGAAAAAAATGTAGATTGGCCAAATGCTAGGTATTATTGCTGGAAGGATATCGCCACTAATTCATAACAGCACCGCTGACAAATTAATTTTCACCACAAAACTGATTTCAATTGTCCGAAGCAGTATAATGGGCTTTCAGGAAAGTAAGGGGAAATTTCAGACATTTCCAACACTGGCAGGATGCGACGTGGGCAAACATTTGTATTTACAAATCGATGCAAGCCAGGAAGGGGTAGGAGCAGTGCTTTACCAACTAGCCGATAATGGTGAAACATAATTGACTTCGCAAACACCAAGCTAGGCCTTAATGAGCGCCACTACAATGTCAATCAATGTGAATGTCTCGCTGTAATCTGGGCGATAAAAAAATACTGGGTGTACTTAGAGTAACGGTATTTAAATTATGCACCGACAACAGATGCCTGCACTGGCTCCATAACATGTATGAGGCCCACAGTAAATTAACCAGAAAGGCATTGTACCTGCAATCGTTCGATTTCTCTGTGGAACACATAGCAGGAAACGAGTACCAGTTAGCGGACACGTTATCACATGCACTGAACCCAAAAGTAATTTTGCAAGATGCAGCGTATTGGGAGGAGATCCTTCCACCAGGTAATGGGGCTCTTTCCGAACTTAGCATACAGAAAGTGAGTGCCGTGGAAAATGACATTTTGATCTCGGAGTTGTTTGAGCAAGTAAAGTAAATGCAGCAGGGTTGCCAATTTTCACAGGACAAGATGCGGCAGTGCGAACAAGGAATGGTAAAGAACTGGCGAGTCGTGAATGGCAGGTTAGAAATGTGCTCACTATGTAACCCAGGGAAGTGGAGAGTGTATGTACCTACACGTGCACAGAATCAGGTCTTCACCAATGCGCACAGTGGCAATGTAGCCGGACACCCCAGAGTGTCCCAGACAGTTCGAAACATAATAGAGGGTTTCTTCTGGCCAGGACTCACGAAACATGCATGCAGTTTAGTGAAAAAGTTTCAGAAATGCAATTTGTTTAAAAGTCGCAGAACAGATAACAGACAACATCAGCAGCGCCTGCCACAAAAGCCTTTCGATACAGTGTGTCTTGATTTAATGGGACCATCCCCTAGGTCAGCTAACGGGAAACAACTTCTAGGGGTAGTCATTGACAATTTTTCAAAGTAGGTTATGGTGTACGCCGTCAGCAATGCTCGTACAAATAACATCGCAAGAATGCTCAGTGATGACTTTTTCCTGCGGTGGGGTTTTCCTAAAAACCTATTGACTGATAACCTGGCCCAGTTTAATGGGAAACAGTGATGTGAATTTTGCACAAATTGGGGAGTAATGCACATGACAACGGCAATTTAACAACGGAAAGACGAACCAGGAGTTAAAAGTTCAGCTTCACCTCCATGTAGGTGACCAGCACTCAAAATGGCCGGAACATCTAGCAGCTGCATTGTACACACTCTGCCGAAGTGTCAGCGCTGCCACCGGCAAAACACCTGCCAAAGTATTGCTAGGAATTACCTATGCCTACCAGGCGAGGGAAAATGCAGGAGGCCAGACAGCAGTGACGCACAAAACAGTACTACCAACAGGCAAGAACGTAAGGAATGAGAGCAGCAGATATGTGAGCAGTATGTGCGATACTCAGAAAGATGAGTACCGACAACAACAAAACCACCACCAGTGCTGCAGGCAGGGCAAGAAGTATATGTAAAGATGCATTCGCAGTCAGCCGCATGCAAGGATTTTTGCACGGGCTTCACTGCGAAGTGAAGCGGGCCATATTGACTGTTGAAGAATTTGGTAAAGGTGCATCGGGACAAAATCCAGCTCACCCCGGCTGTCATCCAAAACCAGACTGGTCCCGGTGCCCCTCAGCCCCAAGACGGCGACGGCGCTCGCCAAAGCAGGTAGAGAAGAGGGAGGTGTGATGGCAACTCTGGACGAACGAGTATCTTCAGCTCTGCAAGAAACGGACCATCTGGGGGACCACTTGGAGAGCCCCATGATGGCCTCGTGGGGGACGAGCTCCCTGATCAAGCAGGAAGGGAGGAAAATACATTAGTTCCAACAGAAGGAAGTGGTGAAAAGGGGGAAGAAAACCTGTCATTTCCCGGCGTAACCACGCCTGACAGGGAGCGACGGAGCTCTTACCCAGGTCTCGTCGATGGCGATGCGCCTACAAAAACTGTAGTTGAGGATATGAGACCCATTCCGATGGCAGTACTTCCAGATAGGGAGCCCGCAGCAGATGCACCAGCAAGTTTGGAGGAAGATGCCGCAAGAGAAGCGAAAACACCGCAAGTGAACAGGAGGAAGGAGACCATCTCGGTCACGGCCGAGAACAGCAGCATGATGCAAGTGTAGAGGAGGAACAGCAGGAGCAGATGAATTGATCCAAGCAGCAGAAGCAGCGATGGCGGGAATGGAAGCAGGGGTCTGTTGCCTCATTCCGCCTCCGCAGGACGCCATGGCGAGTTCTTGTGGCGAGGCAGATGATGCCTCAGCAGAGCTGCCAGTGTGGGTGCGCTTCGGTCACCCACGGCACAGTTTGCCGCAGACACACAGGTGCACTGGGAGGAGGTACGGCTCAGCAAGGAAGGGTCTACAACCTACGCCCTCGAAAGAACCCGAGGACACCCGAGTGCTGCAGGTAGCGGCATCAGCCCACAAACTGCATCAGAAAAGGGGGCGGGCATTTGGCGTTTGTCGCTCCTCACCCTAGGTCGTCTATCATGCCGTCCACTCCCAAGTGCAGTACACATGCGCTCTCGACAATTGATCACCGGCGAGTAGTGTCAGTGTTGTGTGAGCGCAGGAGTGGGCAAGATCGGGCAAGTGCAGTGCAGTGCAGAGAGTGTAGCGCCATGTGCACCTTCAAGCCTGGGAGAGCGAGTTGAGTAATATGCAAACATTTTTATTATGTTTATTACATTCAAAAATGGTTATGACATTTTTGCAAGCACATTTCTCGACACATGATAAAGACACGTGGACCACAAATAAAGTGTAATATGTCTAGAAACCCTTATGCGCCAGTGTTGTTGTTTTGAAATGTTATTGTTCTTTTCACAAATGTTTGTTTTTACTGCATCAATGTTATGTCAACCCCATTTAATTCCAGTCACAAGGTAAAATTCAAAGATAATTATCGATTTGTGTTTTTGCAGTGTTTAAAATTTTTATAACATGTAACAGTAAATTTGTTTATCCTTGTGTGCGAGTAGATCCCTCTGTGGTGCATGTGCCCGCTTCTGCCAGCTCTTGCACCGTGGCAGGAAGGCAGTCAGCAAGCTGCACCCAGAGGGGGAGAATCGTGTGAAATCGTGCTCGCGCTTTTCCTGCCCGAAAGATATCAATCTTCAGTACCAGTCATTTTCAGCAATAGTTTAATTAGATAAAGATTCTTTGTCGTTTTCGCTGTCCTGGATACTCCCCCTCGCCAACCCAGGAATTGCATAGCTTGGGGTGTTTATAAGTTTTAGCGGTACACTTAATTTCATGCAAGCCTAGTGCTTTATTTACCGCATAGCGTTAGCCGCAGGTTTATAGCATGCAACTGTGTAAGCTGTTCTCCTACAGGGAACGTTAAAATCTCCAATAAATAGTATGAACTGACGAGTGCTTTTTATTCGGTTGCTGAAAGGCGTTTCAGGACATGGGCCCTTAAAACCTACCATTTTCTTATGCAAGTGTTTATGTGAATTTAAGGGTAAATATTAATTTGTATGTGTGCTGCAATGTAATAAAAGTACTGTGAGTAGAATTTATGATTCTGTGGTTTGGCCCTAACAATCTACGCATAGGGAGTTTGATTACAACGACGTCGTATTTAATTTGCAATACCAAGCAGTGATTGGGCCGCCCGAAGAGCCCTTCGTTTAGAAAACAATAAGGCCTCCACATCAGGTGAACAACTGCAAGATCTATGCGGGAATGTAGTTAGGGTGACTGGCCCTCCGCACCCCGAGGTTACAAGGACTCAGCTCTATCGCAACAACATCAATGACGCCGCCACGGCGACGTCTGGCTCCTACCGGTTATATAATTCCAAACCCCTTTTTTTTTCATATACCGTCTTTATAAATTCCAATCAACCCCTTTCCAAGCCATTACAGCAGTCAACGTACAGCAGCAAGGGAAGTGCAGAAGTCAGTAGCAAAGGAGAAGGCAGGGATACCGGGTTTTGCCAGCCCGCTACTTCTCAGACATTCGAGGAGGCAAAGACATCTGCCGCAGGACTGCACCACATGCGGTAATGTCACAGTGTGCCGCAGTGCATACCTGTCAGCAGCAGCACAACATGGGACTGCCACCGTGTAGGAAGCACTACGTGCTATGTCTTCGCCGCAGGGAGCAGAGGAGGTGCTCCTGCTGCCATTTTTGCGATGTCTGCATACGTTCTTGTTGAAAAGGGGGGGGGGGCATATAATGCCATCCATTCTCCCCAAGCCCATTAGCACGCCATCGCCGGCGTCAGCTCAGGGATCAGCACTCTACCGGGTGCTCGTGGCACCGGTTCACCAGTGCACCGCATCGGCTACACCGAACCTGCTACTTCACGAGTGCGGCCGGTGGAGCCGAGTACAGCACTCGTATCATGAGCACAAGTGCTGCACAACTTAGTGCGAGGTGCAGAGCAAATACTTGCACCCACATGCACGTATACTAAAAGGAGATCCAGTGAAACAAGGCATAAGTTAACTTTTGTTAATTACAAGATGCTCAAGGACTACTGTTCATGAAACATGACTACATTGCGCCCAATAGTATTTTAAGTGCCCCCCACGGGCCTCAGTGTACATATTCAAGTTTTTGTGTAATTTTATTCCTCACGTATTTTATCCTTACTTCATTTCATCATGTGATTCTTGTGTATTAAAGGGTTATTGCCTAGTGTATTTGATTATGCCACGATTGCAGGCAGGTAAGAAACATGTGTATTTGCAATGTAATTTTAGTGTGTAAGAAAGTAGTCTGCGCTGCTTGTTTGCCCACGAACCTGGCCAGCTGCTGCTCTGGAGCTGTCAGTCATATCTCCATGTCTCGAGGGCGTGGACATGTGGACTGACGGTGTGTTTCGCTCACTCAGGTGGGGTTTCAACCTTTGTGCTAATCATTTAACTACACTAGACTTTTAATCACCTAACTCTAGTTTATTTAGCCGCCCGAGACTCTCCACCCCTCACCTTCTCCTGGTTAGCGTTGCCAAGGAAGGCATAATTTTTCCGTATGTTTTTGTGGCTTTTGTGCTGTTTATACAGTGCTACCCTGCTAGCGGGTCAAGCCCGGCACCTGTATTTAAAGTTATTTCCATGATAAACGAAATAAAACCCATTGAAGTTACATGTGAGTATGCATCTTCATTCGGATACCTACGGGCTTTAGAGGTGCATGTCCCCACCTTTCCCACCAATTCGTGAGTGTATTATGCAAAATGTTTTAACTGTATTTTTAGTGTTTTGTGTCTTCGTTTACTTAATTTATGGGTGTGTGAGCTGCCCTAAGACCTCACTGCACAACATGCGTATGTGGTAAAGTATTAGGACATATGGAACAATGCCAGAAGGATCCTGCCTTTGGCCTTCGGCACATGACCCTGAGTACAGCAGTCAGCTCTACAACAACATGGCATTGCATCCATGGGCTGTCTGGCGCCCAAGAACTACAATAGAGGCTTGAAGAGAAGTCACTGTAAAAACCCTACCAAAAGTGCCAACCTTAAATTTGACCATTTTTGCTCCACTATCCTAGCGTCAAATGGCTTGCCCTAATGTCTGGCACAGCTCTACTGCTTTCTGATCCATAGACAACCTTCAAAGTTAGGAGTACACAGGAGATGGCATGTTGTGATGTAAGTAAAGTAGTTGGGGTAAAGAGTATTTTTAATGAGATCTTGCTGCCATCTTGAATGCAGCCCAAAACATAGTGTTTATATTAGAATGACATTGCAAGAAATGTTATATTCATATCATTTCGTGTCAAACAAGGAGAATAATAAATCAATAAATATTTATTACAATTCATGTGTGAAGTTTCTCTAGTTTTTAATTGGCGTTTCTTTGTTGTGCAAGGATATAATTTCCTCACAGAAATACCGATTGCGAGTGTGTGATAGGATGGCCCAGTATTCGGTTATGGGCGACAATATGCACGTGTTGTGGAAATAGTTATCATATCCTGTGGAAAACTATTTTTTGAATAAATGATTAAATAAAGTATAACAAGCATGCTACCATTGTCATGTAATGTTTGGAGGTTGCCTATCAGTGATGAGTGAAACAAATCTGCGACCAGAAGCCTATCTGAAATTCTGTAAGGCAAAGTTAGATGTTCTTGAGCCACAAAAAAATATTTATTTGCTGGAATTTATGTTAAAATTCCTAACAGTGGCAAGACCCGAGACTTTTTTGTTTTCAATATTACTTCATCTCCTTTATACATTTTTGTCAATATAGAAAATGGTTTCTGGTATATAAATTCAAATCCGATTTTAGTTGTTGTTCTTACACTTTACATTTAATTAATTCTCTGATATAATACAGTTTTATATATATATATATATATATATATATATATATATATATATATATATAAATTGTAGAGTACAGTAGTGTTTATTGGATCCACAATATTGGATAGGGTTAACTTACTTGTGGTAGTACATAAGGAAAAAACAGAAATAATTTTTTTTTGCTGCATTGTCTGCATTGGACAATCAATTATTTAAGCAACTTTAATCCGGAAGAAAAATATGGTTTTAAAAGGGGAGGTGGGGGACAGGATACATTTCTGGTTAATTTTAGTCCCTATATTTACAAAAATTGTGTTTCATCTTTCTCCAAAAGTGAAATTTAGTACCAAGGGCTTTGTCAGTCAGTAGCCACAATTTCAATTCAGCCGAACATGATAGAATCATTTCACAATGGGAGGGAAAAAATCAAAATTATATTTTTTCATAAATACGCTTTTCGGGATAGTAAAGTGACCACTGTATGGTTAGGTGAAAATGTATGAAAGCTTATTCACCAGCTTTTTAGGTTACTTTGGGTAGTTTAATTAGATTAGGAAATTTTCTTAAACTACATTGGGTAAAAGACTCATACACCACAATGCTATTGATAACAAGCACCCATTTACTAACCACTGCAAAAGTGGTTCATAAAAACACTTGTGACAAAATTTATTTGTTACTAGCTACCAAATTGTGCAATTATTATCATTAGTGCGAAATTCTCTCTCCGGATACATTAAAGAATATTCAGCTTCAATATCTCAGTACCACGCTCCAGAAACTTGACAAACAAACACCCCTCTAAGAAATATCATTGTCGCTAGCAGCAGTTTATTCAGCTGAAACTGCATTCTTGTAAACAGATTTCCTTTGAGCTAAAATTTCTTATGCTTGACAATTCATATAAACCTATATGAATATTATATATTAAATGGAAATTTGTGTTGGACACTCGCCTTTGCAGCAGAGCTCATGTCACAGGAATCTAGAACTACACATACGATTATACAGACACAGAAAACCAACCAATCATAAATGCCAATAGGTAGGCCTACGTGAAGAACACAGAGAACTCAGTAGAAGGAATTCAGTTAGTAAGCAGCAAATAACAGAAATAAAAAACTAATGATGGACCCAAACTAAGACAGACAAATTGACAGTGGGAATATGGTTTGACGTGACCAAGCCCCTAGTTGGCCATAGCTAATTGATGGCCTTCGGATAAGAGGAGAAGGATCACAGCCTCATAGAGGTTAGTTTTAGGTTATAATTACCAGGACGGGCGCCAGGGCTTAGCAGTAATGAGCACTAAGAAGTTTGGTCATATGGTTGACCGCCCTGAATGTGGCTTCCTCCAGAGATCCATCATTGGTCAGTGCTGCCCATAAGCTATATGGCAGCAAGGCCAAAGTGTAGTACAAAACATGGCCTGTGCTAGTGTGCGGTGTTTCGTCCCTACACAACACGTACCAAGCATGACGTAGTTCTTCTCAATGAGATTCCAAGTGCCTAGGCTAGTGAGAGCGGTCAGTCTCCCCCAAATGCTTACTCCCACGGAGGCTGTTCTGGTCTCCTCCACAACATTAAGTTACATTTATACAAATACAGGTTTAGCGGCCGTTAAGTGGCTGGTGAAATAAGAAAATGTAATAGTAATGTAACATACTTATTTATTCCACACAATTTAATATGAAGCAATTACACAATTTGTACCATTTCAACAGGGAGCACACTATATATGTAAAAGGCAGCAAAATGCCTACTTGAAATTACGAGAGAATTGGAACCCGGTCATTAACAAATGACCGGGCTATGAGGTGGCTCACTCCCCAGGCTGCAAACAAACTAGGTACTTGAGAATTAAAGTGAAACTATTGCAAACTACATTATTGGCACAAAAACGGTGAAGTGCCCAGGGATGACACCCGACATGTGTCTGCCTCACATGGTACCCAAGATGTGACTACTTAACATGGAGGCAGGCTACCTACTCACTGGCTCCAGATCCCACCACCATGTCACATGATTACAAAATACATAATACCTCATTATTAAATGGAATGAAATGGATGAACATGGCTCAATATGAAAAAGAGGAACACAAAACATTACACTTCACATATCACGTCATCAGTAAAAATATAAAATATAAAACATAAATATAGCAACTATATCGTAAGGGGCAATCTAACATCACATTTGGAGGTTATGTTTTGCCCATGCATGGCTCTGCACATGCCGGGATATCCTTATGGACACATCCGTGTAGGTCGCTTGAGAGGTGAACAATATTTACACATTAAGTAAGGTGCACTTAATTCACAATGTTCAGTTACAATGTGGTACACGAACACTGCTTTTTGCCAAATAGTGAACATTTATTCTTCCACCAATGTGGTGGAGTCTGTACATGCTTCGTGTACGAAATGCATATTGGTCCTACCTGGCTGCTGCTGTCCATGCGTGGTGCGAACACAATTTTGCACATTGTGGTTATGCATACAGTGGGTTGTGGGGTGATGGAAGTGTTCTAACAAGTGAATACTTGGTTGGTGATTAGTGCTTGTCTTTGCATGGGAACTGATTGCATATGTTCACCGCCACTTACTTGTTCACATGGTGCTACTGTATTCCTTATGATTTGGCGAATTATTCTTGGCCGGCTATGGCATCCCTTGTGCCAGTAATAGTCTGTTAGAGGACAGTATCTGCAGAGATGGGGTGGATGTGGTGTTTGAATTGGCATCCCGCAATCTGCTGCAGTACTCTATTGCTCTGAATGGCGCTTAGCTGTGACACATCTGCAGTGAGCTGTGTCGATTTCTTTGGCTGTCCACATGGCACCGTTATTACAAACACCGAACTGAGCGTGGCGGATAGTTGCTGCATGTTTCGTCCGGACAGCTCTTTTCTGGCTTCGGAAGGGGGTATTGTGGCTGTCATAACACACAATGTTGCTGGCACTGCGCACTGTTCATTCTGCCATGATAGCTGGAGCGCTGTTGATTGTACTCGATGCAGTTGCGGTTGACTGTTCGAACATGGGAGAAAACGAGATTGTTGGTTTTCACTTGGTGTGACACTGAGACGTTTCCCATGTCCAGTTACCTAATGATCCCTTACATTTACTTCTCGCCGACTCGGCGGTAGTGCAAAACATATCGCCGCGAATTATGCGGGTTTCTCCATGGCTATGCATTGACTGCATAGATTGTGTTGGTCGTGGTGATCTGGTGCCTTTCACTCATATGCGATTGCGCACTATTCATGATATCAGCACGAACACCATTGCCAGGAAATGACGAGAATTCCTGTTCCCTGACATGTGTCCTTTGGGCATTGATTGTGAAGGGCCAATTGTAGCCATGCCGGAACATATGTAGTTTGCATTGATGAACCATTCTAGGCAGGAATACCACTGGTAAGTTTACCCACACCTTCCAATTGACCATACTGTTGGTCTGAAAAAGTCCATAGGCGAAACTGAAAACCCACTTTTGACATAACTTTGGCATGGTAGTGATGACCAGTACGGATGTGCAGAGCAGAAAGTCTGAGGTATTTGTATTTCACCAGGCCAAGTGGCTCTCGACTCATTGCAACACACAACACGGTGTGGCACTGGAGGTGTGGTTCCTGCTGGCCCGACGCGGCACAGATGGGGTGGCAGGTTATGCACTACCCCTCGGCCGATCATGTTTCCAAGATGGTGGATGGCTGACATCACGACTGCATGCTCAACAAAGAAGATGTGTGTCCCAAGATGGCCGACATAGCGCACACTAGCCCAATGGTGATTTGGCGCCAAATTTTCCTCTTGTAATCACAGTTCACTTCCTCTTATCTATTTCTGGTAGAATTTGCATGGAAATACAGTAAGTTAGCTAGTAGTGAAGATAGATACTATTTCGGCCAAATCTAACAGACACTTGTGGGCATATGTGATCACACATGGGGCACAATAGGTAATTTTGAAAAAGGATGTCAGGATAGATACAAGGTAGCGTAATTCAACAGGAGTGGAATAGCACTAGGTAGGGACATGGATGAAATTGCAGGTGACTTGTGTGCCAGCAGCAGCACAAGTAGGTTGCAGAAAGTCACACATCATAAGGCACGGGAAATATTTTGAATTTTTGGCAGATGTGCATAGCCACATGCTTGGGCCAGCCACTTGATGGTGGGAAGATGATTTGCTGTGACAGAGCCTCTAGTTGGATATAGCCAATTGGCGGCCTTCGGATCGGAAGACAAGGATCACACCCTCAGGAAGTTTGGTTTCAGGTGTAGTTACCAGGATGGGCACCAGCACTCAGCAGTAATGAGCACAAAGAAGTTGGGTTGTGTGGTCGACCTCCCTGCATGTGCCTTCCTCCAGAGATCCACCGTTGGTCGGTGCTGCTCATAGGCTATATGGCAGCATGGTCAGAGTGCAGTACAGGATATGGCCTGGGCTAGTATGTGGTGTTTCGTCCCGACACAAACGTACCAAGCATGACTTAGTTCTTATCAATGGAATTTCAAATGCCTAGGCTTGTGAGGGCTGTCAGTCTCCCCCAAATGCATACTCACTCCCGCAGAGGCTGTTCTGGTCTCCTCCGAACCATTAAGTTACATATATATATATACAATTACAGGTTAAGCTGCCATTAAGCAGGCAGTGAAATAATAAGATGCAGAGTCACATAAGATACTTATTTATTCCACACAACTTCGTATGAAGCAATTACACAATGTGTCCCATTCCAACAGGGGGCACACTTAAGCTGTAAAATGCAGCAAAATACCTACATGAAATTATGAGAAAATAAACCCCGGCCATTAATAAATGACCAGACTGTGAGGAGTTCATTCACCGGGCTGAGAAACAAACTAGTTTCCTGAGAATTAAAGTGAAACTATTTTGAACTACCTAATTGGTGCAAAAACAGTGAAATGCCCAGGTAGGACACGCGCAGTGTGTCTGCCTCACTCGGTACGCAAAATGCGACTACTTAACATGGCAGTGGGCTACCTTGTCACTGGCTCTGTATACCGCGACCATGTCATGTGATTACAAAATAAACAATAGTGCTTAATTATTAAATTGAATGAAATGGATGAACATGGCCCTAGATGAAAAAGAGGCACACGAAACATTACATGTCACATGTCATGTCATTAGATAAAAATATAAAATGTAAACATAGCAACTTATAACTTCTGACCTCTCATTTCGATTTTATGTTTTGCATGTGCATGGCTCTGCACATACCGGGATTTCTTTGCTTTTATTCACACTTTACTCAATTTAAATATTAAACACAATAAAAAAACAAAATACTTCAAATTTGACTCTTAAAAATCACATGCATTTTTGCCACTTTTTGCCACGTGTTTGTTACGCGATGGAATGCGTGTCTTTGGGTTCATAAACTAAATAAGCCAGCATTGGATTTGGCCTGTTCTATACTATCTTCAGGACTGTCAGTTCGCAGACAAAATCAAATGATAAATATGTGGGCAGGTGCACACAACTAAACCAAGTCAAAAACACTTCATATAATTTTATGTTTAAATCGCGCTCCAGCACATGGTAGCGCAACATGTTTACCAGAACACAAGCTGCACATGATAATATACTCATTACATTAGGACAAAAATAACATACCTTGACTCTGCTAAGCCCTGGGATACTTTAAATACACATAACACACTGAATCGCGTGGGCGATATACACACATGCAAATATTTCTTAATGCACGGCATTGATGCACTCGGTGCGGCGTGTTTGACATTATGTGATCACACTGTAAAAAAATATTTACTTTCGCAGAGACACGAATTTTACTTGAAGCACATTTAACACTTTGCAAAATAATTAATAGTTATAATTATAAAATATAACAAAGCCATGGAAAAAAATAAACAGAAATTAAATACATATATTCATCACCCCTACATTAGTGCACACTCAGGCATGCACACGGAACATTAGCTTAGCACTGCTGCACTCGCGTAACACTGAGTAGAACTTCGGCGTGTTCTTGGACGACGTGGTGAACAGTCTGGTCTATAGCCAGGGATGTCAAAACACGGGGATCTACTTGCAGCTGAACAATTTATTCTGCAGAATTCTGTGTGGACATGTATCTGTTGACAACTATTCCTGTTTGGTTTTGTGTGTTTGTATGTGTTAATCTAGTTTTCTGCAATATAAACTCTGCTAAAAAAGTGTATATCGAAACCAATTTATTATTTGTTTCATATTATGTCACTACAGCAGACCTGGTGAATAGTCGAAACTGTAGGTGATGAATGTCACTATTGTAAACATTATCATCAGCTTGTCAAACTACTTACCAATGTTTTAAAATTGAGTACTTAAGTCTACTGCAAAAGTTTTCAAATGCCACTTCCAGGAATACATTATTTCTCTATAATTTACTTTAATTTAATTTTCTTTTCTGTATTTTTGTCCTTAATTCCCATCTCCCAATGCGGCATGTTTATATGCATGTAGGTACATTGCAACCTATTTATTATATTTTACAACATCCAGTATGTACTGCTACCTAAGAAAGAAACAAGTTAGCATAATTATAAAAAAATAAAATGCATATGTGTAAAATACTGTCTCCCCCATCCAGAAACTTGTTATACAATAAACTGGAGGATGATTATATTAATTGTTACAAACATTTTTTAAAATTCAACTTTGTAATTGACTTTACCCAAATATAATTGCAGAAATTAGGTCCCTCTCGTCTCCTTCCTAAGGCGAAGTGGTAGGATGCTTGCCTTCCACCAATGTGATCCATCTTTGTTTCCTTGTAAGGCTATGCACAAGTAAACAATGTGCTGTAGGAATTGTGTTGAGTGTTGCTTTTAGCTGGCATGTTTTCTTGATAATTTCCTGTTTTCCCTACCCTTGCAGTTCAGTGCTTCTCCATATCCTACATATTTCACAACCATTGGCTCTCGAAACCTAGGTTGTTACAAATCACCTACACATCTCTCAACTTCTCCCTTCTTAAGATTATGGAGGCAACGTTGGTGTAGCGGCTATAGTACTCACTGTTTCACGAAGCACACTTCATTCCAAATACCCGTGAATCATTATCAAAATTAAAATAAGCTTACGTCCAATTAACTTAGATGACCTCAAAATCAGAATTTAAAAATTCCTTAAGAGGTGGAATAGTGTTTAAAGAAAATCCCGTGAAGTTTTTCAATTTCGCATATTGTGTAGTCATAGGAAAAGATTTGCTTTATCTCAGTTTTCTTTATTTTAACTACCTTTAGAAAATGACAAAATGTAAACATTTGTCATTTATTGTAATTACAGCCTACCATTAAATACATAACTATCTAAACACACACGTAACTTATATTTATTTCACTTAACATCTTGACGACAGCAGGTTCATTACAGAATGGTACACCAAGAACACAATGAAGGGAATACAAGGAAGAAATTGGCCATTGCCTTTATTGAGTCACCTCAGAAATTCCATTGAGTGAGTTCGAGAAACCATGGAAACTGCAAATCAGGAAGTCTACATTAATTAGCTGTTTAAAATATGAGAACTGATTTGGTTGTTTACTTATTCTTGTGTTGATAAACAGCTGATTTCTTGTTTGTCACTGCAACTTCGCTGACTTGGGATGAAAAAAAATTGTAAGAGTGACTTTTTTATAAGGTACCGAATAACCTTGTAATGGTTTATGAGGTGATTTTCCATTAAGGCCTGGCAAACAGCTATTTTATCAAGAGGAAACTAAAGGTTATGTTTGGAACATGCTTGCATCAGTTGTTCACGTTTTCGTTTACATTCACTCTACAAACTTTCACAGCCTTAGCTACTAATAAATGAATTCCATAAACTCGTACACTGAAATAGCAAATTGGCATTTAGAAAAATATGCATCTGAAGTTCTATAAAAGCGCCTGTACCTCCAATGAGTCCGCAACTTACAGGCTAGACCTTAAATTCTCGGCAGGTTAGTAATCCCAACCATACTTACAAAAATTAAACACACAGCAAATGCTAATTTACAAACTTATGCAGATAATCTATCACAATAAACATAATAACTGTGCGATATATTTTATGTATGCATACATGACATATACGAATACACTAAAAACTGTTACTTTGAAGAATTAGCTAATATGCATTTTCATCCATTCCCAGCAAACACAACCTATCAGCAAAGTGTCGGCAAATTGTCGGCCCGATACCTGTACCATCGGCAACTATCGCTTCAATGGCAGAACTACGGCGTATTATATATTTTGAGACAGTTTGCTAGCCGTAGGAAAAATGCAATGGCACACTGTATTCTTTAGGGTAACAGATGGATATCACCGAAAATATTTCGGCATGATATCACAGAGCAAATATGTTGCAAGTGTCTTAAAAATGTTTCTGGCCCGATTCCTATCTTTGTCTTTTCGGTAAGCTGGCCATTATCATATTTATTCCGGCGTGGTAATGTTTTCGGGACAAGGCTCTGTATCACAATAAAGATACAAATATGATTCCCTTTTATGGATAAACATTTGGAAAGTGTTTTGAATAGGCAATACTATAGCTACTTGTTAATGTCATATATTTTTTAAGACAGTGTGTTACCCATTAGCATTTTTTCGTGATTATATATGTGTCACGTGGTAGCTCATGGCATTTGTTTACTTTGAAATGTTTTAAATTTGTACAGCCATCCGACTGATGTATTAAAAACTAACAAAAACTATTTTGTTTGCAAACCTCTGAAGAAATAGTTTATTTAAAATAATCCATGTTTTAGAATTATTTGTCATGTTGTCATGGAATTTATACATTTCTTTATAATAATTTGTGTCAATATAGATTTATTATTGGTGTATAGGTTAGCATGCTGGACTGTGAACTGAAAGGTCTTAGGTTCGAATCCCGCACCTTGTAAATACAAGATTTTTATATCATATGATATGTTGAGAAGTAAATGAAATGTATGCATGTAATGAGGTAATAACATTTACTAAAATTTTAAATCGAAAAGTTAAGGTTTTTTTCATAGTTATACTGCTCATTTCTGGACATCATGAAGCTGCAGGCCCGGCATTGTAACGACTTCCAGCGGTCACAGGCCCGCCATCGTAACGACATCCAGCCATCGCAGGCCCGGCACTGTCGGCCAACAGTTAGCAGTCAGTCCATATTTAAATCGGTCCGCTTCCGGCATGAGACAGTAGGCCTGTATCAGCTGGCCAGAGTTTGTCGACTAGCTTTTACTGGCCCGATTCTGTCCCATGCTTTTCATGTATGCTGGGCCAGAATACATTTTGTATCTTGCCAATAGCGGTAAAGTGAATTTCTGACACTGCCGACAAACGGTAAGCCACCCACACATATTTCCATCGGGCGGCTTCTGGCATAAGACAGCAGGCTGGTATTGGCTGGTTGGAGTTTGTCGACTAGCATTTACCGGCCCGATTCTGGTCTGTATGTTCCATGTTTGCTTGGTTAATATTAGTTTTCTTTTGTTACCGAATAAATCAAACATAGATAGTAGTTTCAAGGTGTGTTTTCATGCCAAATTCACATTTCACAAATGCAAGAATAACATAAATTTAGAGAAAATTCAGAACTCGCAAGGCGATTCAATTTAAACAAAAGCTGTCTCTCTCCAGTAAGACTGCTCCACTTGCAATGCCCTCGCAGACGACTTAAACAGGATATTTTATTAGATTTTAGTACGGTTAAAGTTTTATCATAACTTTTAACACTATTTCGTGGCATATTTTCAAGGCAAATATATAGGGAATGGGAAGCAAATCAATCAAAACCCTGTGACGGTGGTCAACTGGACGAGGTGCTGTTGATTGGGATTTATGAAGGTGGTGAACAGAATTTTGAAACAGGTGTTCGGAATTGTATACCCGGTAGGCGCCGAACGTCGCTATGGCGGCGCCACTGATGTTGTTGCGATAGAGCTGAGTCCTCATAACCTTGGTGTGCTGTAGGCCAATCACCCGGACCACATTCCCGCTTAGATCTTGCAGTTGTTCACCTGATGTGGAGGCCTCGTTGTTTTATAAAACGAGGGACTCTTCGGGCGGTCCAATCACTGCTTGGTATCGCAAATTAAATATGACGTCGACATAATCAAACTCTCTATGCGTGGATTGTTAGGGCCAAACCACACGCCCATAAATGCTACTCGTATTTTTATTAGGTTGCATCACACATACAAATTAATTTTTACTCTTAAATTCACATAAATGCATAAAAAAATGGCGAGTTTTAAGGGGCCCGTGCCCTGAAACGCTTTTCGGCACCTGAATAAAAGCACTCGTCAGTTCATGCTATTATTTGCAGAATATAACATTCCTTCCAGGAGAATAACTTACACAATTGCACACTTTAAACATGTGGCTTAAGATATACGGTAAATAAAGCACTACGCTTGCATTGAGGTTAGGTGTGCTGATAAACGTATAAACTGTCCAGGCGATGCGATTCCTGGGGCGGCGAGGGGAGTATCCAGGATGGCGAAAACGAAAAAAAAGGTTCCTGATATACGTAACTAGTGCTGAAAAATGATCGGTAAAGAAGATTGATACCGTCCAAGCGGAAAAAGCATGAGGGCAATTTCACACATTCCTGCCCCTCTGGGTGTGGCTTGCTGACTGACTTCCCACCATGGCGCAAGGGCTAGCGGTGGCGGGCCCAAGTGCGGCGGAGGGATCTACTTGCTCACACAGATAAACAAATTTGCTGTTACATTCTATAACACTCTCAAACTCCGCAAAAACACAAATCAATAATTATTTCCGAAGCTTACTTTGCGACTGGAATGAAATGGGGTGGACATAACACTGGTGGAGGTGAAAATAAACATTTGTGAAATGAAAACAATAACAATTTAAAACAACAATACTGGGGCATAAGGGTTTCTAGACATATTACACTTTATTTGCGGGTCACATATCCTTATCAAGTGTCGAGAAATGTGCACTGCACTGCACTGCACTTGCCCAATCTTGCCCACTCCTGCACTCACGCGACACTGACACTGCTCGTCGGTGATCAATCGTCGAGACCGCATGTGTGCTGCGCTTGGGCGCGACCAGCATGAAAAACGGCATAGGGTGAGCAGCAACACACGTCAGCTGTATACAACACTTCCATTTAAATGTAAATAATTCATAACTTTATATATTTACTGGAGACATTTATAGTTCAACACCTGAGACAAACACACACACTTTATATAGTATCATTAATGTCGAAAAGGGTTGTATGTTAATTTATGAAGATTTTAATACTTTTCAAAATACACGTGAAAGATCAGGCGATACAATGTTTTGGGCTGTTAATGATCATGTGGCCTTTACACTGGAAAACAACAGTGTAACTCCACAATAAAAACTGGCTACACGTGTTAACACTGCACGGTATAGGACATAACCACCTCCTGTATGAATGTTTGGTGTAGATAATAATAACTGGAATGTGACGTTCATTGGTTTAAGCTTATAAACCATGCACACCCATATTCAATTTTTTAATGCCAAATTTCAATACCTACTGTCTACCAGACAAAAACGAGATTACTGGAGTGAATTGAAAGATAAAAATAAAATAAATCACTTTTAACAATGTCAGTTACATGAAGAACACATTCTTAGGACGACTAACAGACACACACAGAGAAAAATAAACAGGTCAGATTTCGGGAAAGAAAATAAGATTTCACATTCTTCTCAACTCTGTCATTGTTACAGCCAAAAACTCTGCATATATTGTGCTTCCGACATCATATGCCTGTGGCATTGGCAATGGTTAGTTTCATTATTATCAATGATTTTCTCAAATCATTCCACGTCTCTCAATGTGAACAAATAGCCCATACAAATGGGCATCCACCTACTCTCCGCTAGGGGCGCTGACTGCAGTGTTTCCAATATAGCTGCTGAGTGCCCATATTGTAATGTAAGGTATTTGGCTGAACTTCGTGAAGTAGTACACTATAAAAATAATGTAAAATTACCTGGCAAGTGTAAGGTAATATTCCCAAACTTGTGGGGGGAAACATAGTTTTCCTTGTGTGTAAAGTAAAATGACCGCACTGTGGAGTAAAATTTACAACATGGTAGTGAAAAATCCCATACATGGAGGGAAATATTACCATACGACATGTGGATCTCCTAGTCGATATGTAACTAGGGCAAATATGATAATTGTATAATATATATTGTCTACCTTAAAATTAATTTTTGTTGTCTTGTGATACAAGCTATCCAATATGTCTCTATATGTAAAGTATAACTTACCTACCGTACTCTGTGGTAAAATTCACGTACATATCTGTGGAAAATCCCCTTAATGGATGTGAAAGCTACCCTACGACGCGCGCATCTCTTCAGTATTTTCGCAGCGAAGTGGGAGGATGGGGAGAAAAAAGAATTATTTAACACACGAATATTCACTTCTAGCATCATGTTGTCGTCGTGGTGTAATGGTTAGCGCATCGACCTACCATGATAGAAGCACATGTTTCGCGCCTATCCTCAGGCAAGTTTCGCAAATTTTGATGTTAAGATTTCGGTTACTACTCGTCAGATGATTAAGGTAATATAAAAGTGAACAGTACTTATACCCCGTGTATTTCTAAATACAATCTTACTATACAGTATACTTAATATTACCTTACTTGTATGGGATTTTCCCCCCACTTTTGACAGGTTCTTTTCCCGTACGATTAGGGAACAGGATCTTACTTGTAATGTAAATTTACTCCACATTTGAAAGGTAATTTTACCTTGTATGTAGAGGATATTAACTTCCCTTCCGTGTAAGGGAATTTTACCTCAATTTCTTTACAGCATAAAAATATTGTTTCTGTTTGACTTTGAGAGATAGTTGGACACAATTTTGTATTTATAATTTTTTTTTCATTACTTACAACTGAGATTATTTTTTTGAAAATGTCACTTTTCTGGGATATACAGAACATAATTTAGTAATATTTCAGAGATAATTGTCTTTTGTTTTATTCAAACTACGATCGCTTCTGTTGTCATTCTCAGAAGTTATTCAAAATTAATTCTAATTATTATTTAATATGGTACACCAAACTGGTAACACCTCAATTATATATATTTTTACAAACAAAAATTTAAACTCCTGGAAGTAATAAAAAGTAGGAACAGTAGTTAATTCACTAATTATATATGTCGATTTTCCAGTTATTTCGTAGCACAAAAAAATATGAAATCTTTTTGTTATGTTGCCGACCTCCCGTGGCGCAGTCAGTTATTACGCCGCCGCGCCGGTCTGGGGTGTGGGTGGTTCTGGGTTCGAATCCCAGGTACTGCATGGGTGTTAATTTAAATTAGGTCATAAGTTAGTCTGAAAACCATCCCTGATAAGCCTTCGCACATAAAACTGGGTGAAATTAAAAGCCCTCCAATACTATTTTCCTCAAGGTATTCATTAACAATAAATGCATTATTAAAATATATTTTAATAATGCGATTTAAACTCTAGTTAGTTTATTTACGAAATAAAAAGTTTTTTTTCCAGTTTTATATATATATATATATATATATATATATATATATATATATATATATATATATATATATATATATATGTGTGTGTGTGTGTGTGTGGTGTGTGTGTGTGTGTGTGTGTGTGAGTGTGCGCGCGCGCATAACCAATGAAGTATTCAACAGTTGGCATTTACTTAATTATATTGCCTGTAAGACACAAAATGTTTGTCGTCCACATGCAGAACACGGGCGACACTAAGGAAAAGCACAGTACATAGACTGGACAGACATCAACGGAATTTGTTGGGAGGCAAGTTGCGGCGCTAGAGCGGATGGTCACAATAGCAGGCGGCGCGCAGCCCCTCTGCGTCGTCGCTGGAGCTCTTGAGCGTGCTGATGTGTCCCTGCAGGGCTTGGATCCGCTGCTGCGCCTGCTGGAAGTTGTCTGTGAGCTCTCGCACCTGGCTGTCCAACTGCACCCGCATCTGTTAACAGCACAGTGCCTGCCCTATCAGCAACCTCTCGAGATCAACAACCTTTTGAGATGTCATCAACAAATTTCAAGGGCCAGCCATGCGCACTGCTTTAGAAACTATGTGAGTGTGTCTGAGCATATTATTAGAATCCATTTTTAATTAGTTATAAATTCTGGAATATACAGTTTTGGCATATTTCCAATTCGCATGTTTTGGGGCTTATTCGTGATACAAATGTATATATTTGATTGCTGTAGTAGATAAACTGTTTCTAGTGCTGTGTAACAGTTTGAATAAATTCCCGGACATACATAAAAAAAAATTATGTGTTTGGGGCTTTATCAGTAACGAACGAGACATGTGGAAAACGTGTGAAAAATGGCTGTACTGTAGTTACTTAGGAAAAAATGGGTTGAACAGTATTCAGAATTTTGAAATGTTATTGAACATGTCGCTGTCCCCGCCTCGCCACCTGCCGCCAGGAGGAGATGGTAGGCAGACGTGTTCGACATTGTGCGAGGTACTTACAAGTTGTATGGCCGCCTTTCAAAGCATTCCCACACTGAGAGCGTCGAGGTTCCACGTCTCAGGAAGTGCTACAGTGCCGCATGCATGGCGCAGAGGACATGTATCTGTTGTCCATGAAATGCCACAGTCCCTCGCACCCTGCCGGCCGGCGCTTTGTTAGATCGCTCAACATTTACGTAGGCGAACACTCTATTCAGATATTATAACTTTATTTATGTTCGTGATGAACAGGCATATAAAAACTAAGTACCAATAGCACATACAACATTCAACAGTACGACGAATATTACCTTAAAATGCAGACTTGTCAAATTTACTAGGCATATCCATCCTCAGTAAAACACAAGCTAATAAACGCATGCTACGGACGAAGATGTTCCAAGATCGAAGTTGACCACCCTCACGGAGATAAACGAATCACAAATGACGGAGATGGTAATTAGCATGAATTTTAAAACTTACGCCTCTTTGCACCGAAAATGCTACAAGGAGGTTGGTGGAGTAGGCGCAGAAGGCGAAGCGAAAATGGCCCCATTGAAGTTATCATTCTAACTAGTGAGCCTAGTTTCCTTTACATGTATGCAAATAATTTTAATGTAGTTTTTAAAAGGTTAGATGGTAGGTGGGTCTTGACGTCTCGTTGATATCGATATTATTAAAGAAGCAACCAGAAATAAATGCAATACCATTAAGACGATTACAAATGCACACACAAGTGCCCTACCTGGGACTTATGAACGCAACACGCCTCATACCGTAATCTGGCATGCAACCTTCTTCATCACGGAGGTAGACTACGGAACATCAACTTCGATAGCTATCAGTCTAAAGTTTTGGTAGACTACGATTATACATTTCTAATTTTTACTGGAACATTCCTTGGAAAACAACTGTGTGAGTGACTTCAAACTTTAAAAGTTTTCATAGCCTACCGTAACACTATTTGCGTGCAGAATTAGGTGGAAATAGCTTGACCAGTTTCCGAGATATGGCATAAAAGCTTTAGTTTCTCATTTGACACTATCCTAAAAAAACAACCTAGAACAGGCTGTATAAGCATATCTGATGCTTCGAATATATACTGAAATACGTATGTCAAATTATTTAATAGACATGATAAATTTGTCTAAATAACAAATATTACAACATTCTGAAAAAATGTCTGAACAACTTGAATTATCTAAGTTTACAGGCCCACTGAAGTAGACCTACTAGTTGTGTGAAAGATTTTGGTGGGAATCAGACTATTCCCTCCCTCCCCCAATATATGGCATAAATGATACCTTTTATCACCTGGCAGTTTCTTAACGGAAAGGAAGCAAAATATGATCTTCATAATCATATTTGATGCTTCTAGTGGATATGCCCAGTATACAAAGTTTAACTGAAATTGGTGAAATTGTTTAGTATAAATGACATACTTATCTAAATTATCTGTATTGCAGCCATACTGTAAATGAAGTCAGACACACTTTAAACATTGCCTATTGTAGAACTATTAGAGTGAAAAGTTCGGTGGGAATCGGTTGATTGGTATCGGACATATAGCAAAAATCTCCAGTTTCTAATGTACTGGTATCTTCATTACTGGAGAAGAAAATGCAGATTTACTGGCACGTTCTACGTTTGCCATAGATAGTGTTACATATTAAGTCAATTGAAATGGTTTGGGACACAGGGGAATATTGACAAAAATGTTCACATTGCTGTGATTTAGAAAATATGTGACTACCAACTTAAGTGAAAAGTATAACTTGTGGCCTGATAATTTGGTATGTATCAGTTCATAGTTTCCTGAGATAGAACACGAAAATCTAAATTTTTCATGTGGTGCTATCTTCCAAAATGGTGGACAAAGTCGTTTGTGTATTCTCTCATTTGATGCTTGCATAGATACTGCCACCATACAAAATTAGTTTGAAATGTGTTAGTTTTTCGTAGATATAGCATGATATACTAAAATGTTCGACACTATTTTGAAAAAAGAGTAACTGGCTTTCTTAAAACATAGTCTATCAATTTATATGGCCCACCACAGTATTACTTGCCTGCCATACTTGGAATGAATTGGTTGAATGTTTCCCGAGATATGACAAACCTTTACTTTATCGTGTGGCAATATCTTCCAAAATAGGGACAAACAGGCTCCGAGTAGGCAGATTTCACGAATGATATGGAAACTGCCAGCATACAAAGTTAACTTGAAATCTGTTACTTGATTTAGTAGGTATAGCACAGTATCTTAAATAGATTATATGACCACCATTATAAAAATAATAGTCTTACTCACTATAAAACATGTCAGTTTACATGGCCTACCATCTTATTCCTTGAGTGCCGTATTTGGTACGAATCGGTTGATTGTGTGCCAATATATAACATTAAAACTTTATTTTCATGATGTGCTGTCTTACAAAATGACGTATAAAAGAGGCATTGTATTGATACATTTGATGCTTGTAAAAGATAATTTCAGTATACCAAGTTTAATCGAAACTGGACACCCAATATAGTAGATATTGTAAAAAAAAAACCTAAAATAGTTATAAAGCTGCCTATGAAAAAATAAGTGCCTTATTCATTTAGATTGCATATATGAACGTAATGTACAATATTATTACTTATGATTCTTCAAAAATCAGTCATGTAGGTAGTGGCTTGCCAACTCCTTTTGGTACCCGGGGCGGATTCCAGGTGTCCCCCCCTCCCCCCCAATGGGAAGTGTGCGTCATGGCCCCGTCCCCAAAAATTCATTGCTTTCATTATTCTTCACAATTTCAAAATTCATGACTATACATGTAAATAACAAATATTTATTTTTATAAACTTATTTTACCATTAGGTCTATGCTAGTTTACTACGGAAAAAATATTTAGTGTATTGTTTTGTAGGAAATTTACAATATATTATACAAATAAAACGTGAACAGGCTGTATAAATTAATGAATTGTTCCACCTTTTCTTATGATTTATACAGAGACTGTGCTACATATATTAATAGAATACAATATTGTATGCATAAATATAATGTTCAGAAATGGTCAAGATATTATTAATTTTACAGAATAAGGGAAAAATTACTAAAAAACAGTGGGCAGTGATTTCATTCTTAAACACTATTTAAAAAATGTAAAAAAAAATTGCTTGCCTTTGCTTCTGCAAACTTGTCGATTACATTATCAAAATTAATTTTTTTTTGTTACTTAGCATTCAATCGACATTAGAGCAAGGTCTGACAATCTTGTCTGAGTCATTGTGGAATGAAAGGTAAATTTTTATAAGTTTTAGTTTTGAAAAACTTATTTCACAAGAAGCCACAGAGACACAGGCGGTAAAAGAAAAAACCTGAATGCTTGAAAAGTTTGGTACTGATTTTGAAAAGTCAAAATTGGCAATAAACTGTAAAATATGCAAAATTGTCCAGTTTTTTTAATTATTTTTTGCGACTTCAGCTGTTTGTAAGTGTCTCCTCAGTCTACCAACCTCAGTTACAATTTCTTGAATTGATGTTGAGAATTCGTCAGATGTTTGGGAAAGGTTTAGAAGTAATTCTTCAATTTTTTCCTTTGATGCATCAGTAAAATTGTCTGTGTGAATAACAGTGAACACTGATGAAACTTTAACCAAAGTTTTAGAACATGTGTCTAGTTCTGTGTGGAACCGATCTATACACTCAAACATGGCCCTTTTAAGCTGTTCTTGCAGAGTTAAGCCAACATCGGCAGCTTTTTATATTGGCATATTTTTCTTACATTTTTTCCTTCCTCTTCTCTTCTTCTTACATTTTCTTCTGGGAACTTAGATTTTACCACACATATCAGTTGCATACACGAGTGCAATCTCCACCATTTCATTTCGATTTTCCTCCATAAAGAGTTTTCATGATTTAATTATGTTACCCACTTGTCCAAGCCAATCCCAACTATTTGCAGGCACATTTGCTTATGATTAACCTCGTCCAACACTTGCTCCAAAAGTAAAGGTCACTTAGGGACATGAAATCACACACGGCAGGCAACAATAACTGAGCTGAACCTCTTTTACATCCGGAAACGACTCGTAACACAACTACCTACTTACTGCCATAATGCCGTGTTTGGAACTGTCTGCTATATCTCTATTGGCCTCGTGCTTACGCTGATGAGACGGCCTAACGGGAATCGGGAGATATGACTCACCTTGAGCTTGTTGTTTACACTTAAGCAGCACACATCCACTCATATCTGGCCAGCGATTATAAACTGTTAATCAGTAAAATGCGGAAATACGTAATTGTCCGAGCTTAACACTGTACAAAACTGACTTAAAAATATATTACAAATTCCGTAAGCAGTATATTCAATGTTTAGGTACGAAAATTGCTTAGATGGCACCATTTTGAACCTTGAAATACAAATTATTCCGGGGGAGTACCCCCGGAGTTCCGTCCCCCCCACCCGCTTTATGGTCTATATCGGTATGTAGTCTGCCCCCCTCCCCCACTAACACTGTGTTGCCCCCTCCGC